>OV702285.1:90592658-93092658 GCA_916181665.1 Avena sativa | reverse complement strand
CCCTAACAGGTACCCTTTGTAAAAGAAGGTGCCCAAATGATTGTTATTATCTTCATGCTTGCTACCAATTGGAGAGATTTTGCCATTGACCATTCTAGTCATGGCGAGATCTTTATACGTGTATGCTAATCCATTTGATGATGTTTTCTATATAACTAGTATGGTGAGGGCAGCAACGAAATTTCATTGATGTTGCGAAATTCCTACCATTTGATAATGTTTTCTATATAAATAGTATGGTGAGGGCAGCAATACAAAATTTCATTGATGTAGTGAAATTTCTACCATTTGTGGCACACATAATTTTTCCTACTGAAATTTAGCTATTCAACAGGTTGGTTTGACAGAGTTTGGCAATGACGATCTGCATGATATCCTTGGAGAAGTTTCATCTGATGGTCTCTCACAAGATAACTTGAAGAAGTTGCCGTACCATGTGGTGATTGATCAGAAGCAAGAGCCAATGGGTGAAAACTTGTCTTGCCCTATTTGCCTTCAGGTATAAGTGTAACATTACATATTTTATTCGAATGTACCTAGTACTGAAATTTCATGGTTTATGATATGTAATTTATGCTACCTTAATTTATTAGTTTGGTAGGTATATATCTTATTTGTCTGGACAGTTCAAAATCATCGTACTTATCGTCAACATAACATAAATAACTCCATAGGAATTTCACTCATGAGAAGCTGGAATTAGTTACTGTTTAAAATATGTGGTAGTATCTATAAAAAGATGGAATATATGTTACCTAATAAATATTTGGCCGACATATCTTGTTTGGTTAGACTCTTTGAAATAATCTTATGTATAATGTCCCTTTCAAAGGCGTGTGCTCACGGAAATTATCACAAGTTGAAACTCAGTCGAGAACTAAAACAACCTACTTGATCGAATTTGTACCTGGACTTGTTTTGCTTCTTTGATTCTGTTTACTCTGGCCTATTTGTTAGTTCTGATTATTTAGCAAATCTGGTGACTAGCTTTTGAGGGAGCAAATTAGTTGATAACACGCCATGACGCCAGAAAGAAGTTTGACATGTTGCCGTAGGCTCCACCTGGCATCCTCACATTATACTCCCTTCGTTCACTAATGTAAGACCTTGTAGATATTTTAAAGTAGACTAGATTCGGACTAAAACGAATGAACCTAAACAATAAAACGTGTCTAGATGCATGCACTTCCAAAAAAGCTAGGTCTTACATTAGCGAACGGAGGGAGTATATTATTTTCTAAATTGATACTCCCTCCATCCCAAAGGAAGTGCACCCTCGTTTTCCATGTCTGAATTTTGACCACTATTTTGACCAATAATATGTGTGACATGTTATAAAATTATACCATTGAAAACTTCATTCGAATACGAACACAATGGTATAACTTTCATGGCATATTATACTTGTTTCGGTGGTAAAATTAATGGCCAAATGTAAATCTTGGAAAACGTGTGTGCCATCTAAATTGGCACCGAGGGAGTACATCCTTTTTGTGCAAGTAAGAAAATTTTATCTTTGCTTTCTACGAAGCTGTGGGTTGGTTCAGGAATGCATGGGAGTATAATGTGTGCATATCATATTATCATTCATTATATAATGAAACAACCTTAATATTTGTGTTTTCATGACTCCATTTGTTCTGATTTTTTGGATATAACAAGGTTTTGATCAACAATTGCTCTATTAATATGTGGTTTGATATAAAATCACTATTAGTAGTACTTTTGAATATGAACGAATAACATTAATCTTGTGTCACACAAACTACATATTAATGGAGTTTCTACTGTTTTAAAAGTTGTCATAACCAATCAAAATGCATGCTGTGTGTCACCTTTATATATGAAGGGAGTATTTATTTTAACTTTATTGTCGACATCCTGACACTCTGTTCTTGTCCTAGGATCTTCTGACGGGAGAGACGGCGAGGAGGTTGCCATTGTGTTCTCACACCTTCCACCAGCCTTGTGTGGACAAATGGCTCATTGGCCATAGTTCTTGCCCTGTATGTAGGCGAGATGTGTAAATACATGTCGTTTCGGATTTGTTCTCTTAGAGTGTAGTTGGCATACTCGTGGTAAATGTTTGTTCTCGTGGTGTATAGAAAGGTAAATAGCAGTGTAAATCAATCCGTGTTTGTACATCGAAAATAAAACGGCTATGTACATAAGATATTCCGAGGATCATTTCATTTTCTCACCCAGTTGAGATGTGAAACTGACACAAGTTTGACCCGCTTCTGATTTTTCGGTGCATCCTACTGATTGGCAGTTGTCACATGCAACAATAGTTAGCTTTTGTCAATGCATGTTCTTCACCTGCATGTAGTGCTTGCAAGGAACCTGTCAAGGATGGTGCATAGGTTGTCGCTTCTTATCTGTCATAAGTTGGCTCTTCACGATCCTCCCGCAAAAGAAACGGAACCGGCGGTCTAGGGTTCACCCCTAGCCACTGCCATCTGCCTCCTCACCGGCTATGACCGGAATAGACGGGTCCTCGCCTCTGCTTCCTGTCCCGCCGGCGGGGAGGGGGTTGGGGATCATGGACCTGCACTCGGTGCCGTAGAAGAGGCATCGGCGTTATGGTGGCTATGATAGCATTGTGTGGAAGAAGAATAAGGTATACCCGCCTCCTTTTCCACCTCGTCGGCGATGATCTTGCTTCTGGCATTGAGGAGGGCGGGGATTCGTCTGGTTGCCGCTTTCACGGAGTGGTGGATCTCGTCCAGACTACATGTGCTATAGGTTTGGTGCTACAAGTTCGGATCAGTTCAAGGGTTCAATGGCGACAACCTCGGTTGTGGGGTGTTGATCCTTAGCGGCACATGCACGAGGACTTTCCAACTGTCATCGACAACGTCGAACCGGCTCCGATAAGGGAGCGGGCGAGCGGCAACAATGGCATGTCGGCGGCTCGCTCTGGTGGCAGCAGTGGTCATTAGATGGTCACAGGACCTAGATGTAATTTTTATTATGTTTTGGAGTGCTCTATACTTCTTGTGAACTCGTGGAATAGATCCGAATCTTTACCCAAAAAAAAGTTGGTTCTTCACAATTTAATATTTTCTTATCATCCAAAGACTAGAATAATGCATGGTTTTCCATTGCCTTAGGGCAACTCCAACTGGGCGACCCATTTGGCGTCAACTTGTCTGTTCGTGTCAGTGTTTGTGTCTACACGGATAGAGGAAAAGACCCAACAGGCAACCCAAACGGATCGGTGTTTGTTTTGGTGTCTGTTTGGATTTGCATCAGAGTGGACACTCCGCGGAAGGATCTCGTGTCCTCCCTGTCCCACAAGTCGGTGACCTACCCACCATTCCACTCCATCCCGCCCACCCTCTCCTACCGAACTGACTTAAAAATACATGGCAGCCCCGTCGCGCCCTGCGGAATCCCAAGAAGGAGCTCACATTGGAGAAGAGGATCGCCGAGAGCAAGAAGCCGACGGGTCGAAGGACTAGAAATAGGAAGCATGGGGTAGAAGCCATTGCCGTGGAACAATAGATGACCATGCAATCCAAGGCCACCACAGAATGCCCTTGTCGCCCAACTCGCCCAACGGGCCCTCATCGTGCTCTAATTGGATGCACTCGCCAAAGCCTTGGCCACTGCCAACGCCATGACGACAAGCTCGGGGTCTTCCGTGAACTGCCCACGCCGTCCAAGGTTGCACGTCACCACCTCCTTGTCGCCCAACTCGCCCAATGGGCCCTCATCATGCTCTAATCGGATGCACTCGCCAAAGCCTTGGCCACTGCCAATGCCATGACGACAAGCTCGGGGTCTTCCGTGAACTGCCCACGCCATCCAAGGTTGCACGTCACCACCTCCTCGTCGCCTACATATGGGTATCTACCCGACATGATCGACCAACCACCACCCCGCTTCTCCACCTCTCCTCGTGACAGTTCGCCTAAGATTAGTGAGTCCGCGCCAAGTGTACCCATGGCGCCGACGCTTGACCTCAATGCACCATGTCTGGCCAGCAAGTCACCGGTGATGCATAGAAAGTCCCCATTTATGTTCCCCTTCGGTAACCCCTCGAAATCCCACAACCCGTTTGATCAAATGTCGGCCCCGACGCAAACGGTCGTGATGCCTGCAGCCCCGACTTACTGTAATGAGGATTGTGTCATGGCGGACGTGATCAATGAAAACGAAAAGGGGACTCAACAAGAGGGTGACGAAGAAACTCAATAATAAGGGATCAATATTGATGAGGAGCCAATGTTCGGGAATGATCTCTCACAACCATATTTTCTCAAACGAAACGATAAAGAAAAATGACCCAAGCATACACGGAGCTTGAGGATAAGTTGCTTTGTGAGGCATGGGTGGAAGTTGAACAATATCCAATTTGTGGTGATGAGCAAAAGGGAGGAGCATATTGGAAGAGAGTCCATGACTACTTCCATGAGCATAGATGCTTCAATCCCTACAACTTTGAGAGTGATCGGAATGAACTATCCATTCAAAAGAGGTGGGGGTTTTATCCAAGCAGAATGCAACAAGTTTTGTGGCGTGTGCTACCACGTCATGGACCAACCGTGAGTGGCATTGGTGTCAAGGACATGGTACTATTTGTACCCTTCTCCATATATTAATATTTGCTGCTATGTATACATGTGATTCTATCTTATTGGTTTTCATCTATATTTAAAAGGCATTCCAAGCTTTGGATTGCTTCAAGAGTGCATATGGGGGTAAAACTTTTACCTTGACTCGTTGTTGGAAGGAGATGAAAGAATGTCCCAAGTGGCAAGATAGCTATGCCTCCTACAAAAAAGTAGAGGCAATAATTCATCCCAAGAAAAAAAAAGCATGGCAACGATTCGTCGGTCATCAATTTTGATGATGCCACCCCAAGTTTGGAATCTCGTGCGGTTCGGCCAAGGGGAAGGTCCAACTCCAAACAAGATGAACATCGCGAGGATTCCACACTCGCATTGCAAGCGACATTGAAGGGATTGGTAGGCGGCAATAAGGTGTCAAGTGAAAAGATGGGAGAAAGAAAATGGCGCGAGAAGTGGGAACAAATGAAGAACTTCCTTGATGTACAAAAAAGTAACCTTGAAATGATGATACCAATGCTAGAACAAGAGCCAATGAAGTAGAGCTCAAGGAAACAGAAATAGAGCTCAATGCATTGGCAATGGACATGGAAGTAGAGTTTAAGCAAAAAAAAAGTAGAGCTCAAGATACTCTCGAAGGAGACAATGATCATGACGGCCATCTAAGCCTCATGGACGCAATGAGATGGGTTTGGTTCAGTGACACATGCACAATGTGGGTTGGATGGGTCGTGGCCCATCCTGAATTTGAGAACTTTTTACTATTACCCTTAATCCGCTATTTAGAATTCTATGTAGTTGAATATTTTTAGGTGTGCCCACCCTGTATTTTTTCCTCACCGGCCACTGGTTTGGTTCGAGAAGGAGCAAAAGATGATCCAAATCGAGATGAGTGTCAACTGATCTTTATCTCATTGTATGTTTGTTCATGAACCATGTCTTATTCAGGATTCTTTTGGTACTTTAGTGTATGTGCGAGACTTTAATTGAACTACCAACTAGTGGTAATTTATTTCCTATCATTTCCATTGATATTTAGCTATCATTTTTGAAAATGTCTAAAATGGTTAAAAAACTAAGGACAACCCGGAACAAATGAGGCTTGTCAGATGCCATGCCCAGGGGGCGTACATAGGCTTCTAGTCTGTCCACAACGCCACCCAACTGACTTAAAAGGACAACTTTTGTGTTCATTTTGGTCGTGGTGCTAGATTTGTCGTTACCAACAGATGTATAGTCCCTCCGTTTTAAAATATAAGATGTTTTAACTTTTTGTGAAATGAATGTATCTAGACCACTTTTAACGTGTAGGTTCAGTGTGTAGGCTGGTGAACCTATACAATAAAAATGGTCTAGATGCATTCGTTTCACAAAAGTTAAAACATCTTATATTTTGAAACGAAGGGGGTACATGTTTGTTACTGTTTTTGTAACAGAGTATTTTTTTTTATATATTATCTCTATATTTCTTGTTTTATGTTGATGCCTTTGTTCCAAATATAAGACTACATATATTCAAAAATTCTCTTTAGAGCTCGAGGTACATGGAGCCCGAATTTTTTCAAGATTTGGAAACAGCATTTCAAAGTTTCAAAAAAATTCGGAAAGAAATGCTAGATGTAAATAATGGCGTACTCTACCAAATAAAGAATCTCAAACCGGAATATCTTATATTCTGGTCTTAATAAAATGACAAAATCTGGCAGAATATTGGAGGATAGAAACTTTGCATTGTTCACTACTTTAGATGTCATATTTTATCATTTTGTGCAGCCCAAAATACGAGGTATCTCGAGTTGACATTTTTCACATTGATAGGGTATATTATATTCTACATCTAAATTTGCTTGGATTTTTTTTTTTGAAACCTCAAAATGCAAATTTAAAACCTGTTGCATGTCGCACCGTGATCCAATCCTCCGTACTCGCTACATATTTTGCATATATCAATTTTATGACTTCAGATGGCCATAAAATTGGCATTTGATTCAAGCCTATAGTGCCAGACTGGGTCGTGATTCCGCAAGCCGAGCCTTGCCCCCCATTTGCTATGTTTAATTTCATCAGGTTTTGGAGTTGTCACCTGAGGTTTGAAGGACGAGTGCACCCATGAACGTTCTTGAGTCAGTAGGGTTACCTAAAGTGAGGTAGTGCTCATTGCAGTTCAGAGGTACTACCTCACTTTCAAGTCCTCGGTTCTTATAATTTTAAAAAGAGCCTCTATAGGGGCTTTCCTACCGTATTCCTTGAAAAAAAAGAGGGCTGTCTCCGAGTAGAAACCTCTTTTAATTGCACAAATGCCCTTGTGACCATCAGTTAAGAACATGCCTGAATCTATTTATTTACTGCCACTCTTTGTTCACGAAATACAGACACAGATAGTTGAATGTACTAGGATGGATAGTAATTCACTTATGCTCCGGTGTAACCAATCCTGATGTTCCAATAATACATTTTAGGTAGTTGGTAGCCAGAGACAAGTAGAACCACTAGACGTGGTAGAAACGATTATTGTACAGGAATAAAGAGTTCTCTTCGTAGCACGTCACAAGCTTTCCAGCGGGCAAGAAGCCTGCATGGTGCACATGTATTCTACTATGGCTTTACATCCATATCCTGCTCTTGATCGTCTTGGCAGCATTCAACTCCTGGGTTTGCATCAGCCTTGCGGTACTGATGATTGTACCGCAGTATTACTACTGAAATGAAGGCTGCAAGAGACGATGAAATGTTATGATCATTTATTCAGTCATGCATGTGTTGCAATGAATTTGAATTTGATCCAAATCATAAGAAAAAGACTGGTTTCATATGCAACTAAGCACCATATGAGATATTAATAGTACTCCCTCTGTCCAAGAATAGATGTCTTGGGTTTTTCAAAATTTGGATGAATTTATATATTAAAAAGTGTCTAGATTCATTCAAATTTTGACAAATTTGAGACATCTATTTTGGGACGGAGGGAGTACTTCATTTATGAAAAAAATAACAAACAGATATGAAGAACTGAAACATATCTATGTATATGAATATGATGTTTGACTGTCAGTTCAGCCACAACTGAAGATTGCCCTGTTCTCGCATCAAAGTGCATATGCAGAAGAGCAATGAAGATTCTCAGCATCTTCGCCACCTATGGCTAAATTCTTAACTTCGGTGGATCTCTAAGAGTTTCAAAAGTCGATGTTTCCAAAACTGTCACTGTTTCTGTAGCTTCCGATGTAAACTGTATGCAGAATTCTCTAATATGACATGCACACTTAGACTTTAATAAAACATCAACAGTAAGTACTCCATATTTGAGAGTTTCAAAGGCCATGTCTTCCAAAAAAATGTAGTTTTGTTTCAGTACTTCCCAGTTTGAACTGTACCAACAAATTTGTGATATCGAAATGACTGGTCTAACTGAAATCAACATTAAGAAGATTTAAATGTTGGTGAAATGGTTTTTGAAACAGCTACTCCACATTGACTGTACTGTTTCACGGTTTCTAATCACAGTGCATGAGTTATAACTTCATTTGGGAATCAGGACATGTCATCACGGAGATTAGGACAAGGCAAAAAGGGCAATCATAGTTATTTCTTTCTTCAGAAGATCAAGGAGCCTCTCCCCAGTCCACTGAAAAATTAACATAACCATACGGAGTACAGATTTTTGCACAGGTTTTGATCAAAGAATTGCAGCCACACAGCTATCAGTTTAAATTAGTTTCGTATCATAAGGTCTGTTACCTATCTCTTCCTATCAACTAGTTTCCTATCAGTGAGTTAGTATATTGGAGAAATTATAATTTGTCTCTGTAATCTACGATCTAATCTCCACCCGACCATCCTCCGAGTGGTGTTTTCCCAGGGAAATGTTTAGCACTATCTTTTAACATAATATATACTGTGGTCTCTTTGAAAGTTGAAACCACTCTAGGCTTCAAAACCATCTAGTTTCTTGAAAACTTTCAGTTCAATCTTGTTTAGGTTGTTCTATTGGAGAAAATGGCACCATACAGATGTCGGAACTTCCATAGTATTGTCCGTGAAGCAAATCAATGAATATATGGTGAACTTCTTATCATTTTCTGTTAAATACATCATATTCCATCAACACTGCATTAGAGTTAAAGTGATTGAAAGATTAACAACATTAGTACCTGCCACGAAGCGTGTCTTAATACTGAACAAATTCCAGCACATTGTCACTGCTGTGCCCGCAACGAGTTTCTTGCGGGGGCAAGACTTCCATGCTTCTAGAGCCCGATCTCTGCAACTGTCAACTGTGGTAAAAGGGCTAGAAATTAGTGTTATGCACTGAACAATAACTATACATTACAAAGAAGGAAATCTCGGTGGGGACTAGCAGTTATACCTATTCTATGAATTTGAGTCGAATAGCACATATACAGCTTCGGGAGTGTAAAACTGGAGAAAAACCCTGCAAAAGTTTCATGAATAAGAACATGACATAACCTGCAACCACACTAAGATTGTTCCGATAGTATGTTGTGCAACCAATTGTACCTGTGGCTAGAAGCCTCCATAAGGTAACCAGACTACCATACTTTGCGCCGAACAGAAGAACAGGCAATACCTAAGTTTTCAGCGATCAAAGATTTACAAATTACTCAGGGAAAACATTATGCTTCAGCAAAAACGTCGAGTCACAAACTGAATTTGATGCTTAATTACCTTGAGAGTCATCGATGGGTTACCCGAGAAGATCACTTGTGCCGTAGATATCACGGAGTTAGCAACCGGCAACACAGCTCCAGCAGCACAAAGCACATCTTCTTCAGTCAGCTGGAAGTTCCTTCCATTCTCCACCTCCACCGGCTGCCTGCTAACAAATGCGAACTGAAATTACTTGGTCGACTCAGCTAGAGTAACGAACAGATGATCACTCGTTGTCTGGCTCATACTTCATACCTCTGTGGCACGGAATCTTTAACGAAGGCTAGGCCCAAAATCATAACACCCAGGTGACAAAATGCAGAGATCGGGCTGTAGATGGCCACCAAAAACGTATACGAGATTAGCTTAGGAAAAGGAGCCAAGTAGGAGTTTCATCAGGTAAAAAGAGTAGCAAGTACCTGAAGGTGATCTCTCTTGAAAAGGAGCAAGAGAAGAAGAACATGGATCCCAGTCCGAACCAGAGTGCTGATTTCGCCACGTCCTTCCACATCACTAACTCGACGATCCTATCCCAGAGACTTTCCCACCCAGACTGGTCCAGAACATCAGGCCTCGTGACTGAACACACTAACACAGTTAGTCAGTTACCGTAATTGATTTCTGTAGTAATTCGGTAATTAAGCAAGCACCGAAGAGAGATTCGCTTCTGAGGGAATGGAAAGGGCCAGCTTCCGCTTACCGCGAGTGGCATCGTTCGGAGCCGGAACCAAAGCCAAGCTCATGTCCTCCTCCTTCTCCGCCGCCACAGCCTTGTTCACAGCCACCGGGGCTGCGATCTTCGGCGCCGCCCAGGTGGGTTTTCTCCTGCGCGCCTTCCTGACGGCGTCCTCGTCCGGCTCGATCTCCTTCTCCAGCCTCCGCCTCGCCCGCCTCGCGTTCCTCGGCGAAACCCCCGCGGGCGCCGCGCGCTGCTCCCCTGCCCCACGACGCCTCCGCCTCGGAGGCGTCCCCGCCATCTCGAGGCTCGAGTCCACGCCCGTCCCTGCCGCGCCCCGCTGCCTGGACCGACTGCGGGTTGTCGGGGACGGGGAGAGAAGGAGCAGCTCGTGGAGCGAGTATCCGGACAGCTGTAGCGGGGACGGGAGGGGCGACCTCTGGCCGGCCTGCTTCAGTGGCGGCGGAGGCGTCGCCACGTCCTCCGCATCCGCGGGGGAGTGGTGGTAGGGAGGCGTGGGGAGCTTCGCGGCCGGAGCCGGCGAGGGGGAGCGCGTGGCCATGGCCGCCATGTGTTCGTCGATTTGTTTCAGTTCGCTCTGCCCGGTGCGGGGTTTGGAATTGCTTGGCGGCCGTCTCTGTTCGTGTTCGGGGGAGTTATCAAGGGGCAGGAACTACTCAGATCTCCTGGGCCCAGGTGTCGGAGAATGAGGTGCGCGAATATAGCCGTTGCGGAGCACGCGGCAGCTTTCGTGACTTCGTGGCCAGAAGGGTGACTCGCGAATGACCGGGTGGGGTCAGGACAGAGACCAGAGTGGGTCCCGCGTGTCCTTGATGTAAACTTTGAATTTCACGGGCACTTGCCGGTAGGTGGACGCCATGGAGCTGCTAAAGGAGGGAAATGTGTTTGAATGCTGAGAAAATGTAGAGACATCATTTTTCTCGAGACAATCATCAGATGAGGTTCTTCATCTAAATATGTTACTCCAGATCGCAAGAGTTACATGGACAACGAAATTCATGATGACAGATAAATCACTCTACTGCCCGGTATCTTATAAACCGAGTACGTGCAATGGTGAGCAACATCATCAACCATATTAGAAATCGTCACATAAGCAATTTGATCAATAACTCTAACAAAATTTGCTTTCCTAGCATCACATATCTTCCAAAGGATGATCAGGAGAATGGACACGTAACGTAGATCTCCTTGGGGTTCTAGAAAAAAAAAATCAGTGAAAGGCCTAACAGAGATAGGCTAACAATGATAGGCGGCCAACTTGAATTGGTGTCCACCAAAAGTCACAGAAGTCGCCAAGACAAGGGCTAATTTTGAGTCGATGCCAAATAGAGATGATGGCATTGCAGGAACTACACTTCATGTTTTCGGTCAAGCATGAGCATCAGGGGCCGGTTGAGTTGTCATATAGAGTGTTATGATGATGGTTTGATATTTAGCATGCCACGATGTAAGAGTCGTTGAAGATCTTCACTTTTTCATGAACAAAGGAGCTCAAGTTGATGTCGGGCATATCGTTGAACGGTCCCAACTCCTCGCTTGCACGCCCTCACCTCCTTGATAATTTTTTTAAAATAATACATTTTTTTATTGAATTGCACAAATAATACACAAAACGGACAAATTGCAAATCTGTTGGTCGGTCGGCCGTTCGACAGACGACAGACTCGTTTCGTCTGTTGACACATTGCCTTCATCCGTTGAACGGACGAAGGCAGGGTGTCGTCTGTTGAACGGACGAAGGCAGGGTGTCGTCTGTCGAACGGCCGACCGACCAACAGATTTGCAATTTCCCCGTTTTATGTATTATTTGTGAAATTCAATAAAAAAATGTATTATTTAAAAAAAATTAGCCACCTCCTTGCCATCCTAATATTCCATGTCTCTAATTTCTCCCTATTGACTCCTTTTAGCATGTGGTTCACGAGTACTCTTACCTCAATTGTGTATCAGCTAGGAGGCTTGGAGAAGAAAGATCATAATTTGGGATTCATCTAGGATGAGTCTTTGAATGTTCCCTTAAAAACAAAGAGATGTGTAAGGAATCATATTGCCGGAGAAGGAGGACGTGAGAGAGAAAGCGGATATTTGAAAGACACAGGTCGACACTATTTGTATTGCTCACATCGCTTGGCGTACCTATCTCGTCATCGTCCCTTTGGTGGCGGGAGCTCGGTTTGAGATGGTGTACTATTGGAAGAGTTCGAGGGAGGCACATGCCTTGGTCTCTCGAGTAGGTTCACAATTTTATGGTTGCCAAAATTTATAGAGATCCAAAAAGACACGTCACATAACCTATTGTGATATAGCCATAGTTTGAAGGAGCATAAGTGTCAACACCCGGATTTTTCAATCCTAGATGCCTGTTATGCCATACATCGCAATCCCAGGATTACCATTTTTGCGAGACATAACAGAATTGGATACCATAGTACATCATCCATTACAAACGGATACATAAGTTCTTACACAAATATGGATCTCATGATCCAGTTCTTAATACAACTTCAAGCAACGGAAGACGTAATAATAACGGTAGCGTAGGCGAAGCTCCATCTTCGGGGTCACAGGCTATGCTGACGATGGGAGATGATCCTAGTTGTCGTAACCTTTCTGGGGTCCATCTTCCAGGTACTCCTCTTCATAGTCTGGCCATGGGAATAGCCAGGGACAAATCCATGAGTACTCTTTAAGTACTCGCAAACTAATACTAATAGGTAAAAGGGGTTTTTTGGATAATAGGACACTAGGCTCTAGGGTTGTTTTGCAAAAGCCAGATTTATCTCTACTAAGTTCTAAAGCTAATCACAATTTTATAACTCCTAACTGGGATCTTGTAACTCATATCACAACTCTGTTGTGGTCAAGTTAAAGTCTTAATTCATTTCACAGGTCATTTTGAAAAGTTTGACGGGGGAACAGTATGGCCACTCCAACTGTCCATAACCGCGGACACGGCTATTCGAATAGTTTGACACTCTGCAGAGATTGTACACTTTCACCACAACATTCGATACATCCGTCAGGAACAAATCCTGAATTCACCATACTCAGTATGCGGATAATCAATCCTAACCTTTCAATTACACGCCATAGTATAAGCACCTCTCCTGTGAGTTTGGCCCCCCAACCATGACCAACTGTCATCTTGGGTACTGCACAGGTGGACAATCTTCACAAGGTAGCCTCAGCTCAGACCTTGGCCGTGAGGGAACTAATACTAAGGAATATAAGTTTCCAGTCAAGCCCTACCCAATATTCGGGTATTGTGGTTGTACGATAAAATTGGAATGGTATCGCATCCAGACAACCATCAGTTTTATAAAGGGCTAAGGCTCATGCCTCAACATTTTTATTACCAAAATCCTCAAGTGTTTGGAAACACATGTCCAAAACATTTCAATAGAATGATCCATCATTCCAAGGTTTTCATAACCATTTTTCCACCAAGTATTCCCATCTAAAAGTTGATCAAGTTTTATGCTTAGCACTAGCATCTACAGGTGGGGGTAGTACTAATGAGGGGTGGTAACTAGTGGAGTTTCAACTAAGTACAACCTTATGTCTCAGGCTGATGTCAAGGTTTCTAACTTAGGCCAAATTTTATGCTCTTTATGCAACCTTCAGCATCTTTCCAATCTCTACCAGTCACTTAAGTAAACTCTAAGTAAGCTTTGATAAAGAAATAAAGTAAGAAGCTTGCAAATAAAACTAGGATTGGTTTATCAAGTGGGTATGATCACATATGCTTAAGGCATATAGTAGTCATAGAACAAGTATGGGTTTGTTGCATCAGTAGGGTATCTTGCAAGGGTTAGCTTGCATAGGTCAACTTGATTAGTAAGGCTTGCATCAGTATCAGTATAAGCTTGCATCAATATCAGTATAAGCTTGCATCAATATCAGTATAAGCTTGCATCAATATCAGTATAAGCTTGCCTTGTGCAGAGCAGTGGTTGAAGTTCTCCTCGGCTTCTTCTTCGTAGTATCCTCCTTCCTCTTCGTATCCTTGGTCGGTACTAGCGTCTATGAGTAAATACGAGATACACAATCACCAAACAATACTTAACTACTTGCAATCATCACACACAAGGGTCCTATGGATGATCTAGCATCATCCCTAACATTACAAGGTTAGGGCTTGATTTAATTCCTTTTATTTTTAGAAAAGTAATTTCTACTCATTGAAAAACTACTTAAGATTTAATATTCTCCAAACCAAACATGGGTTCATGTTGACACATGTCATCACCACATATTGTAGTCCATGGGAATGTGATTTAAAGTGGTGTCACAATTTAATAAGGTTTTACCCTTTTATTTTAATTAATTAAAGTGGCTAGAAATGCTTATGTAGCATTCTTTTATTATTTGAACATTATTTCTGCAAGTAGACCTATATATTTTTATATATTCTCAAAGGTATGGTTAAATGTGATTTTTGAGAGTTGGAATCAACTCAAAAGCTATTATGGTTTAAATTTGAAAAATGTTTGAATGCAGAAAAGCTTCTGCCTTGTTATTTTTACCATGGGTGATCTATAGATCCAAATGACTTGAATCCAACGGGCTTGGATTCAGCATTCACAGAACTTTCCAACAAAATTGGTTTCATTCAATTTGGTGCACTGAATCGATCTGGGATAATTTTTGAAGTTGGGTACAGAAGTGTGTTTGAATTGAAATAGAAAAAGGTTTAATTTGAATAGCTGGACTGCGCGGGAAAAGTTACTGGGCCGGCCTGCTAAGCGCAGTGCTCCCGTGGGCTGCTTAAGTGGGTGTCCCCACTCGTCAGTGACACGGGGCTGGGCGAAGCGGTATGGGGCGACGTGGATCGCTCGATCTAGTTCTAATCCAACGGCTGAGAGTCATCGTCGACGTTGAGCAACGCCGGCGAGAACGAAACCTAGCGCGGCCAGTGAGGGTTGCTGGGGGCTCATTGGGGTACTGGCGAGGGTCGACGAGGCGGGCGAACGACGAAGTCGACGACGGCGAATCTCCTGGTACCGGTGGCTTCTCCTCGGGCGGCTCCAATCGCTGGCTCCCTTCTTCTCCAGAGGCGGCGGGCTCCGGTGAAATTCCGTCAGGGTAGTGCTCGCCTTGCTCTGAGAACGGTGTGGCACGATCATGTTGGAATTATACCCTAGAGGCAATAATAAAGATGTTATTATTATAATTCTTGTTCATGATAATGTTTATATTCCATGCTAGAATTGTATTAAGCGGAAACTTTAATACTTGTGTGGTTTGTGAACAACACCGTGTCCCTAGTACGCCTCTATGGACTAGCTCATTGATCAATGATGGTTAAGGTTTCCTAACCATAGACATGAGTTGTCAATTGATAATGAGATCATATCATTGGGAGAATGATATGATGGACATACCCAAACTAAGCGAAGCAATTAGATCGTGTCATCGTGTTCGTCTTTGCGAAGCTTTTCTTATGTCAAATATTGTACTCCTTAGACCATGAGGTAATACAACTCCCTGGTATCGGAAGAAAGCTTTGAGGTCATCAAACGTCATCCTATGAGAGGGTGATCATAAAGGTGTCTCTCAGGTGATCGGAAAGTATCTGTTGGGTTGTATGTATCGAGATGGGATTTGTCCCTCCCAAGTCGGAGAGATATACTTCGGGCCCACTCGGTAATCGATATCAACACCGCTTGCAAGCATGTGGTTAAGGAGTTAATCGCAAAGTGATATCGGATTACGGAACGAGTAAAGTACTTGCTGTGAACGAGATTGAACTAGGTATGACGGTACCGACGATCAAATCTCGGGCAAGTAAAATATCGCGAGACGAAGGGAATATACATATGGGATTGATTGAATCCTGGCATCGTGGTTCATCCGATATGATCATCGATGAATGTGTGGGAGTCAATATGGGTTACCATACCCCACTGTTGATTATTGATAGAAGATCATGTCTGCATATTCTCGAACCCGCAGGGTCACACACTTAACGTGTCTCGATGCTAGGATAGATTGGATAATTGGTTTATGAGTTTTTGTTCGGAGTCTCGGATGGGATCCGGGACATCATGAGAGGTTCCGGAGTGGTCCGGAGAATAAGATTCATATAAGGCAGTGCAGTTTTTAGAGTTCGGAATTGTTCCGGATTAATCGGTATTGTACCGGAAGCTTCTAGAACCTTCCGGAAGGGGACCAACGTGGCCCCACCTTCCGGGAGGGGGCATGGGCCTATGAGGGAGTGCCCTGGACGCATTGGGCCAGGGGCACAAGGCCCCATAGGGCCCAGCCGGCCAAGAGAGGTTTAAACTCTAGATAGAGCTTCTAGAAGGGGGGTTTCCTTGCCCCCCACTCTTCCTCCTTGGGGCCGCCGGCCTTGGCTTGGGGGAGGGGCTAGGGCTGCGCCCACCCCTATATATATATAGGGATAGGGGCGCACCAACCCTCTACACCTTCCCCTCCAACCCTAGCCGCCCTGCTGCCCTCCTCTCTCCCTCTCGACTGCTTGTAGGCGAAGCCCTGCTGCAGAAATTCTCCACCAATTGCACCGCGCCGTCGCGTTGTAGATCCAACCCATCTCTCCACCATACTTGCTGGACCAAGCAAGGAGGATACGTCGAGGTGCCGCACGTGTGCATCTCACGGAGGCATCGCCACTTGTGGTGCTAGATCGGATCAGATCGCGAGGAGGAGAAGCGAGTACGACTACATCACTCACGTTCCGACGAACGTTCCGCTGTGCGAATCTTCAAGGGTATGAAGATCTAATCCAATCTCTCTCGTTGTTTGCATCTCCTAGATTAGATCTTGGCTTCCCTCTGTTCGCATCCGTAGAAAATTTTGATTTACTATGCCGCGAAACCCTTCAGTGGTATCAGAGCTAGATCTATGTGTAGATGTGTTTCACGAGTAGAACGCAACATGGTTGTTGCGGGCGTTGATGTTTTCTGTTGCAAGCCTCTTGTTTGTGTTCTTCTTATGACGCGGGATAGTGAGATTGAAGCGGTCCAGGCCAACCTTACGCGACGTCGTTCGCGAGACCGGGTCCGCACTTGACGTGTGGCTTGTTCCACACATGCGGCTGGTGGATGTCAGTTTCTCTCACTATAGTTGTCATGGGATTAACACCGGAGTTTGGCAACCATAATATCACCGTTGTGGCTTTCCGTAGGTAAGAATCGTTCTTAGCATCTACTCCCATAAGCCACGTAAAACATGCAACAACAAAGTAGAGGCGTCTAACTTGTTTTTGCAGGGAGTGTTTTCTGTGATATGGTATGGCCCAAGATGGGATGTGTATAATGTATGCGATGATCATGTTTTGTAATGTTTCACGACTTGCATGTCGATGAGTACACAACCGGCAGGAGCCATATGGTTGCCTTTATAATTGTGTATGACCTGTGTGTCAACTTCTTATACGCCATGTAATAGTTTCACTTTATCGCTAAGTAGTTAGCAATAGTTGTAGTTGCTATTCGTGGTGGAGGCAATCATGGTGGAGTGATGGAGATCATGCCGGAACACACAAGATGGAGATCATTGCGCGAAGATTGTCTATACCATGTCACATAAAGTTATATGCATGTGATGTTTATCCTTTTATGTATCTTATTATGCTTAGATCGCGACGTTAGCATTATAAGATGATTCCTCACTTAAAGATCAAGATAAAAACTGTGTTCTCCCCAAGTATGCACCGTTGCGAAAGTTCGTCGTGTCCAAGCATCACGTGATGATCGGGTGCTATAGACTCTACGCTCACATACAACGGGTGCAAGCCAGTTTTGCACACGCGGAAATACTTGGGTCTAACTTGACGAGCCTAGCATGTACAGACATGGCCTCGGAACACATGAACCGAAAGGTTAAGCATGAGTCATATGAATGATATGATCGACACTTCGTTGTCCACCATTGAATCCACATCTCTTCTCATGAAGATCGGATTAGGTGTGGTGAATTTGGATCGTGTTCACTAAACAACTTGAGGGATGTTGAATTTAGTGGGAGTTCATCTAGTAATTTGATTAAAAGTTGAACTAGTTATCATGAACATAGTCTAATTTGTACTTGCAATACTGTAGATCAAATGGCTAAGTCCAACTTCAACTTCAACGTTTTCGCTGAGAAGGAAAAGCTTAGAAACAATGGGTCTAACTTCACCAATTGGTTCCGCAATCTAAGAATCATTCTCTCTGGCGGTCAAAAGGACTATGTCCTTGGGAAAGCGTTAGGTGACCCCCCTACTGCAACTGCGCTGGCTGATGAGAAAGTTGTCTATCAGTCACGCAAAGATGATTATGGTGTGATTAAGAGCACCATGTTGTTTGCTATGGAACCGGAACTTCAAAATCGTTTTGAAGACTATCCCGGGCCCTTTGAGATTCTCGAAGAGCTGAAAACCATGTTTCAGACTCAGGCCCGTTCTGAGAGATATGAGATCTCTGAGAAGTTCTTTAACTGCAAGATGGAGGAAGGGAGTTCCGTTAGTGAGCACGCCATTAAGATGACGGGCTACACTCAACGCCTTGAGCAACTGGAATGCACGATTCCAGAGGAGCTCAAGATTGACAGGGTTCTGCAATCACTCCCCCCCAGCTACAAAAGTTTTGTAGTGACTCATAATCAGATTGGTTCCACTGATACGATCATCGAGCTCTTCGCAAAGCTGAAGGACGCCGAAGTGGACATCAAAAAGGATAATCATGTGTTGATGGTCAACAAGCCCACCTTTAAGAAAGGTAAGGGAGCAAAGAAGCCCTTCAAGAAGGGCGGCGGCAAACGCACTGCCCCTGCTGAGAAGAAGCTCAAGTCTGGTCCTAAGCCGGACACTGAGTGCTTCTATTGCAAGGACAAGGGTCACTGGAAGCGCAACTGTCCGAAGTACTTAGCGGACAAGAAGGCTGGCACCATCAAAGGTATATTTGATATACATGTTATTGATGTTTTCCTTACTAGCCCTCGTTGTAGTGCCTGGGTATTTGATACTGGTTCGGTTGCTAATATTTGTAAATCGAAACAGGAGCTACGGAATAGACGGCGGCGTGCGAGGGATGAGGTGACGATGCGCGTTGGCAACGGATCAAGAGTTGATGTGATGGCCGTCGGCACGCTCTCCTTAGTTTTACCTTCGGGATTAGTTTTAAACCTTAATAAATGTTATTATGTGCCTGCGTTGAGCATGAACATTATTTCTGGATCGTGTTTATTGCAAGACGGTTATTCATTTAAATCGGAGAATAATGGTTGTTCTATTTATATGAGTAACATCTTTTATGGTCATGCACCTCTTGTGAATGGTTTATTTCTTCTAAATCTCGAAAGGGATGAAACACACATCCATAACAATTAGGCTAAGAGATGCAAAGTAGATAGTGATAATACTACTTATTTGTGGCACTGTCGTCTAGGTCATATTGGTGTAAAGCGGATGAAGAAACTCCATTCTGATGGACTTTTGGAGTCTCTTGATTTTGAATCATTTGACACATGCGAACCATGCCTCATGGGCAAGATGATCAAAACCCCGTTCTCCGGTATGATGGAATGAGCAACGGACTTGTTGGAAATCATACATACCGATGTATGCGGACCGATGAGTGTTTCGACGCCCGGTGGATATCGCTATTTTCTTACTTTTACCGATGACTTAAGTAGATATGGGTATATCTATTTAATGAAACATAAATATGAAACATTTGAAAAGTTCAAGGAATTTCAGAATGAAGTGGAGAACCATCGTAACAGAAAGATTAAGTTTCTATGATCCGATCGTGGGGGCGAATATTTGAGTTATGATTTTCTCACGCATCTTAAAGCAAGCGGAATTGTTTCACAACTCACGCCACCCGGAACACCACAGTGCAATGGTGTGTCTGAACGCCGGAACCGAACCCTATTAGATATGGTCCGATCGATGATGTCTCTTACTGATTTGTCGTTATCATTTTGGGGTTATGCATTAGAAACCGCTGCATTCACTTTAAATAGGGCACCATCCAAAACCGTTGAGACGACACCGTATGAACTATGGTTTGGTGCTAAACCTAAGTTGTTGTTTCTTAAAGTTTGGGGATGCGAAGCTTACGTCAAGAAGTTGATGCCGGACAAGCTCGAACCCAAAGCGGAGAAATGCGTCTTCATAGGATACCCTAAGGAAACTACTGGGTATACCTTCTATCACAGAACCGAAGGCAAAGTGTTTGTCGCAAAGAACGGTTCCTTTCTTGAGAAGGAGTTTCTCTCGAAAGAAGTGAGTGGGAGGAAAGTAGAGCTAAACGAGGTTATTGAACCTTCTCTTGAATTGGAGAGTAGCGCAGCACCTGAAATTGTTCAAGTGCCGCCTGCACCAACAATAGAGGAAGCTAATGACAAGGATCATGAAGCTTCGGACGATGCTGCTACTGAACGTCGCAGGTCGATAAGGTCGCGTGCCCCTCCTGAGTGGTACGGCAACCCTGTCTTGACTGTCTTGCTAGTAGAAGACAGTGAACCTACGAACTATGATGAGCCCAGACTCTGAGAAATGGCTAGAAGCCATGAAATCCGAATTGGGATCCATGAGCGAAAACCAAGTATGGACTTTGGTGGACCCTCCTAGCGAACGAACGGCCGTTGAGTGCAAATGGATCTTCAAGAAGAAAACGAACGCGGATGGTAATGTTACCGTCTATAAAGCACGGCTTGTGGCGAAAGGTTTTCGACAAGTTCAAGGTGTTGACTACGATGAGAATTTCTCTCCCGTAGCGATGTTTAAGTCCATTCGGATTTTATTAGCAATTGATGTATTTCATGATTATGAAATATGGCAGATGGATGTCAAGACTGCTTTCCTCAATGGCAACATTGATGAAGAGTTGTATATGATGCAACCCGAAGGTTTTGTCGATCCTAAGGATGCTAGTAAAGTATGCAAACTTCAGCGTTCCATTTATGGACTGAAGCAAGCATCTCGGAGTTGGAACCTTCGTTTTGATCAAGTGATCAAGAGCTTTGGATTTGTTCCAAATTGCTACGAAGCTTGTATCTACAAGAAAGTGAGTGGGAGCTCGGTGACGTTTCTGGTACTATATGTGGATGACATATTGATTATTGGAAATGACATCAACATGCTTAACGATGTGAAGAGTTATTTGAACAAGTGTTTTTCAATGAAAGACCTAGGTGAAGCTGCTTATATATTGGGCATCAAGATCTATAGAGATAGACAAAGACGCCTGATAGCTTTAAGCCAGAGTACATACCTAGACAAAGTTCTGAAAAGGTTCAGAATGGATAAGGCAAAGAAAGTTTCAATGCCTATGTTGTCAGGTAAGATATTGAGCAAGGCTCAGTGTCCAGCTATGGTAAATGATAGGGAAGCTATGAGCAAAGTGCCTTATGCCTCGGCCATAGGTTCTATCATGTATGCCATGATGTGTACTAGACCGGATGTGTCCAATGCTCTTAGTTTGACGAGCAGATATCAAAGTGATCCAGGAGTGGAACACTGGACAGCCATGAAGAACATCCTAATGTACCTAAATAGGACTAAAGAAATGTTCTTAGTCTATGGGGATGATGAACAGCTCGTCATAAAAGGTTACGTCGATGCTAGTTTCGACACCGACAAGGATGATTCCAAATCTCAGACAGGATACGTTTATATTTTGAATGGAGGAGCTGTGAGCTGGAGAAGCTGCAAGCAAAGCGTGATCGCGGGATCTACAGTAGAAGCGGAATACATGGCTGCTGTAGAAGCGTCAAGTGAAGGAGTTTGGATCAGAAACTTCATCACTGAGCTTGGCGTGGTTCCAAGTGCATTGGACCCACTGGAGATATTGTGTGACAACACTGGCGCCATAGCACTCGCTAAGGAACCAAGATATCATCCAAAGACCAAGCATATCAACCGCAAGTTTCATATAATCCGAGATTATATAGCAGATGGAGATCTGAAGATTAGCAAAGTACATACAGATCTGAATGTCGCAGATCCGTTGACTAAACCTCTTCTGCGTGCAAAACATGATCAGCACCTCAGTGCCATGGGTGTGAGATTGTTGCCAAATGTAAACTAGATTATTGACTCTAGTGCAAGTGGGAGACTGTTGGAATTATACCCTAGAGGCAATAATAAAGATGTTATTATTATAATTCTTGTTCATGATAATGTTTATATTCCATGCTAGAATTGTATTAAGCGGAAACTTTAATACTTGTGTGGTTTGTGAACAACACCGTGTCCCTAGTACGCCTCTATGGACTAGCTCATTGATCAATGATGGTTAAGGTTTCCTAACCATAGACATGAGTTGTCAATTGATAATGAGATCATATCATTGGGAGAATGATATGATGGACAAACCCAAACTAAGCGAAGCAATTAGATCGTGTCATCGTGTTCGTCTTTGCGAAGCTTTTCTTATGTCAAATATTGTATTCCTTAGACCATGAGATAATACAACTCCCTGGTATCGGAAGAAAGCTTTGAGGTCATCAAACGTCATCCTATGAGAGGGTGATCATAAAGGTGTCTCTCAGGTGATCGGAAAGTATCTGTTGGGTTGTATGTATCGAGATGGGATTTGTCCCTCCCAAGTCAGAGAGATATACTTCGGGCCCACTCGGTAATCGATATCAACACCGCTTGCAAGCATGTGGTTAAGGAGTTAATCGCAAAGTGATATCGGATTACGGAACAAGTAAAGTACTTGCTGTGAACGAGATTGAACTAGGTATGACGGTACCGACGATCAAATCTCGGGCAAGTAAAATATCGCGAGACGAAGGGAATATATATATATATGGGATTGATTGAATTTTGGCATCGGGGTTCATCCGATATGATCATCGATGAATGTGTGGGAGTCAATATGGGTTACCAGACCCTGCTGTTGATTATTGATAGAAGATCATGTCTGCATATTCTCGAACCCGCAGGGTCACACACTTAACGTGTCTCGACGCTAGGATAGATTGGATAATTGGTTTATGAGTTTTTGTTCGGAGTCTCGGATGGGATCCGGGACATCACGATAGGTTCCGGAGTGGTCCGGAGAATAAGATTCATATAAGGCAGTGCAGTTTTTGGAGTTCGGAATTGTTCCGGATTAATCGGTATTGTACCGGAAGCTTCTGGAACCTTCCGGAAGGGGACCAACGTGGCCCCACCTTTCGGGAGGGGGCATGGGCCTATGAGGGAGTGCCCTGGCCGCATTGGGCCAGGGGCACAAGGCCCCATAGGGCCCAGCCGGCCGAGAGAGGTTTAAACTCGAGATAGACCTTCTAGAAGGGGGGGTTTCCTTGCCCCCCACTCCTTATCCTTTGGGGCCGCCGGTTTGAGCTTGGGGGAGGGGCTAGGGCTGCGCCCCCCTCTATATAAAGAGGGGTGGGGGCGCACCAACCCCTCATACCTTCCCCTCAAACCCTAGCCGCCCTGCTGCCCTCCTCTCTCCCTCCCGACTGCTTGTAGGCGAAGCCCTGCTGCAGAAATTCTCCACCAATTGCACCGCGCTGTCGCGTTGTAGATCCAACCCATCTCTCCACCATACTTGCTGGACCAAGGAAGGAGGATACGTCGAGGTGCCGCACGTGTGCATCTCACGGAGGCATCGCCACTTGTGGTGCTAGATCGGATCGGATCGCGAGGAGGAGAAGCGAGTACGACTACATCACCCACGTTCCGACGAACGTTCCGCTTTGCGAATCTTCAAGGGTATGAAGATCTAATCCAATCTCTCTCGTTGTTTGCATCTCCTAGATTAGATCTTGGCTTCCCTCTGTTCGCATCCGTAGAAAATTTTGATTTACTATGCCGCGAAACCCTACAGATCAGTGAGGAGAGGGGAGTGAGATGGTGTGAATAAATCGTGCGGGGGTGGCCTCTATTTATAGTCGAGCGAGGGGACCGTCGGGGCGCACGGTGAGCTCGTCGGGGGCGAGGTTACAGGCAGCTAATGGCATGGGCAAGGGTAGGGGACGGTGCGGTGTCTCCTGGCGATGCTCAACGACATGGTCTCGAGGCATGGGCGGTGGGGTTTGATCTGGAACGGGCGGTGCTCTGCGCGGCAGAGGCGGCGTCTTCGACTGCGGGCGGTGTCTGTGCGGCACGGGGCGGAAAATGGGGATGTATGGTGGTCTCCTAGGTTGACGGCGATCGTGTGTGCACGCGGTGAGGGCGGCGCGCGGTCTGTGGACGCTGGTCGAGGGTGGTGCTCTGGCGCATGCTCGGCATGGTCTCTGGCGGTCTGGGCGCGGCTTGTGCGCGTGGTCCAGGGCTTGGCAACGCTCGCGGCTGGGACAGGTAGTGGCGGTGGACGGTGGGCTGCCTCCCAGACAAGGTTGGCACGGCTAGTTCTTCCTCTAGCCTGCTGTCCACAATGGGGTGACAAGGGGGTGCTCGGCTGTTCACCATTGATGGCAATGGCAAGCTCACAGGGGTGCTAGTCCTTAGTTAAACTTCCTAGATGATCTACTGAGTTGTGTGTGAGCTAACTAGGGAACAAGTTAGGCCAATTTTACTGCACACTATAGTGTTTGATGTCTGTTTTATTTGTGTTTGCAACCTGTTTGATGAAATGGCCGTATGAACTCAAGTTTTGAATTTTGAAAACATTTTTGGTGGGTTTGCTAGATTGGTGCTGGTGAGTCTGCAGATGCTTGGGTTTTGAAAGTTGAGCTTGTTTGAGTGGTTTTTGAAAAAGTGGGATCTTCCCATATGATAAAGATTCAATTTTGAATTATCATTTAAACTATGCATTTGAAAGTTTCTGGATGATCACAAAGTGGACCTTGATACTTTGTTATGAGTACATTCAAGGGGTGCAAAGATCCAGAAAAGTTTCTGTTAGGTTCTGAAAGTTTGAGACAGCCAAAGTAGGCATGGGAGTTAAATTGGCCAAAATGACCATTCATTTCATATATGTGTTTTGATTTACTTGTCTTTAGGAAAAGTGTGGGAAATGTTTTAGATGATGTTTATTTCACCTAAGAAACATTTTACAAGCAATGAAACAAAGAAACAAGGTGGTTTTAAAGGAATTCAAAATCCATGCATACACATATGCATGCATTCATGATTTTATTTGGAAAAGTTTTTGTTAACCCTAATTTTGATGATTAGAATTTTATGATCCAAGCTTAGTATTTTTGGGATGTTACAAACCTTCCCCCCTTAAACAAAATCTCGTCCCGAGATTTGAAAAAGGACGAAGAGATTTACCTAGGATTTGAAGAGATCGGGAAACTCCGTCCTGATGTGATCTTCACGCTCCCAGGTAGCTTCCTCTTCTGTGTGGTTGCTCCACTAAATCTTGAGAAACTTGATGCTTAGGGGTCGGGTAGTTCGAAAAGCTTCCTCCAAAATGCGGATGGGTACTTCGGGATAGGTCAGGTCATCGTTGATCTCTATGGTCCGGTGATCGATATTCTTGAACACTTCGGTCTTCTCGGGGACTTCGAGACACTTGCGAAGTAATGAGATATGGAACACATTGTGCACAGCTGACATCTCTTCAGGTAGTTCCAATTGATACGATACTTCTCCTCGACGGTTCAGAATTTTGAAAGGTCTGATATATCTGGGGGCTAACTTTCCTTTGAGTTGGAAACGCTGCATTCCCTTCAATGGCGACACTTTCAGATAAACAAAATCTCCTATATTGAAGGCGAGGTCTCGACGTCTCTTGTCGGCATAACTCTTCTGTCGGGATTGGGCGGTCTTGAGGTGCTCACGAATCTTGTGAACCTTCTCTTCTGCTTCTCGGAGGACGTCGGGTCCGAAAATCTGTCTCTCTCCTACTTTCGACCAGTTCAAAGGGGTGCGACACTTTCTTCCGTACATGAATTCAAATGGGACCATTTGCAAACTGGCTTGGTAACTATTGTTGTATGAAAATTCTGCAAACGGCAGACAGTCTTCCCACTTGTATCCATATTCTAGCACACATGCTCTAAGCATATCTTCGAGTATTTGATTTACTCGCTCCGTTTGTCCATCGGTCTGAGGGTGATACGCGGTACTGAAATCTAGGCGGGTTCCTAAACCTTCTTGGACTTTCTTCCAGAATCTCGAGGTAAACTGAGTTCCTCGATCCGATACTATGTTCTTGGGGACTCCGTGCAAACTGACGATTCTAGCGATGTACAACTCCGCTAGTTTCGAACTCTGATATGTGGTCTTGACTGGCAAGAAATGGGCGACTTTAGAAAATCTGTCCACTATGACCCAGATAGAGTCATTTCCCCTACTAGAAGTAGGTAGTCCAGTGATAAAGTCCATTCCTACAGAATCCCATTTCCATTCCGAAATTTGCAAAGGTTGCAACAATCCAGCGGGTCTTTGATGTCCTGCCTTGACTCGCTGACATATATCACACTTGGCGATATAGCTTCCGATTTCTCTCTTCATATTATGCCACCAAAATTGCTCTTTCAAATCTTGATACATCTTAGTTCCTCCGGGATGGATAGAATAAAGAGTATCATGAGCCTCCTTCAAGATAACTTCTTTCAACTCCGAATCTGCTGGTACACAAAGGCGTCCTTTGTACCATAGAACTCTTTCTTCGTCCTCGGTGAATCCGGGTACTTTGCCTGTACCGATACGACGCTTGATTCCGTCGATACTGGCATTTCCCTTCTGCGCCTCTTTAATCTGACTGATCAAAGTGGGCTGAAGTTCTATGCTAGCCAAAAATCCTTCACTTACTAATTCCATTCGAAAAGCTTCCATCTCCTTGTGCAAGCTTGGTTGCTCCTTCAAAATCATGGAGTTCAAGAAGCACGGCAATCTGCTAAGGGCATCGGCTACCACGTTGGCTTTACCAGGGTGATAGTGAATGTCCAGGTCATAATCCATGATTATCTCAATCCATCTTCTCTGCCTCATATTCAACTCCTTCTGAGTGAATATATACTTTAGGCTCTTGTGATCCGAATAAATCTCGCAACGGTTTCCCATTAGGTAATGTCTCCATGTCTTCAGGGCTAGAACTACTGTTGCGAGTTCGAGGTCATGGGTTGGATAGTTTTGCTCATGTTGCTTCAATTGTCGAGATAGATAATATATAACTTTGCCTTCTTGCATTAGCACACATCCGAGACCAATCTTGGATGCGTCACAATACACATCGAAGGGCTTCGTGATATCCGGCATGATCAAGATTGGGGCTGAAATCAATCTCCTCTTGAGTTCTTGAAAACTCGCTTCACATTTGTCTGTCCATTCAAACTTCTTGTCCTTCTTCAGCAATTGGTTCATGGGTCTGGCGATACTAGAGAATCCTTCTACGAATTTGCGGTAATATCCCGCCAATCCGAGAAATGCACGAACTTGGGTTTGAGTGGTTGGGGCTTGCCAATCTTCTACATCTTTCACTTTGGCAGGGTCAACGGAAATTCCTCCGGCTGATACAATGTGACCGACGAATCCTACCTCCTGTAACCAGAATTCACATTTGCTAAACTTTGCATACAGCTGATGCTCTCTAAGGGTTCCAAGAATGGTCCTTAGGTGTAGCTCATGTTCTTCTTCAGATTTGGAATAAATCAGAATGTCATCGATGAAAACAACGACAAACTTATCCAGGAAGTCCATAAAAATCTTATTCATGAGGTTCATGAAATAAGCGGGGGTATTGGTTAATCCAAAAGACATGACTGTATACTCATACAATCCATATCTGGTAGTAAAGGCAGTCTTTGGAATATCCTCTGCACGAATTTTGAGTTGATGATAGCCAGTTCTAAGATCAATCTTAGAAAACACTTTGGCACCGGTCAACTGATCAAACAAATCTTCTATCTTGGGCAAGGGGTACTTGTTCTTGATGGTGACATCATTTAACTTCCGATAACCCGTACACAAACGGTTACCTCCATCTTTCTTGTCCACAAATAAGACAGGTGATCTCCATGGTGACGCACTTGGTTGAATCAATCCAATTTCTAGCATGGAATCCAGTTGCTTCTTCAGTTCTTCTAGTTCCGATGGGTTCATACTATAGGGTCTCTGAGCTATGGGTCCAGTTTCGGGGATTAGTTCGATGATAAACTCGATATCCCGATCTGGGGGCATACCGGGCAAAACATCTGGAAATACATCGGGGTATTCACAGACTATCCGGACTTGGTCAATGGTAGGTTGGGCTAGACTCTTGTTACACTTGAATTGGCGAGGTAAGGTTTTAGATATATGCTCGACTGATATTCCGGCGGTACTGGTCATGGTGATGGCTTTCTTAGCACAGTCAATCAATCCCTTATGCTTGTACATCCAATCCATTCCTAGTACTACTTCCAAACCTTTAGTTCCGAGTACTATTAGATTAGCATAAAAATCTATGCCATGGATTCGGATAGGGACGGCTTTGCAAATTTGCCTAGCCTTGGTGGTTGATCCGGGAATTTGCACAATCATAACATGCTTCAGTTTGGTTGGTTGAATTTTACTAGTGCATGCAAATTCTTCGGTGACAAATGAATGCGAGGCACCAGAGTCAAACAACACTCTTGCAAGTACTGAATTAACAGAAAACATACCCAGCACGACGTCTGGCGCTTCCTGAGCTTCTTCAGCATGCATGAGAAAAAGACGGCCATTACGGTTGAGTGAATTCCCTGGGGCAAATCTTCTCCCTGGCTGGACACGACGCTGCTGATGAGCTGGGGCATTGGCATTAGGGGTTGTAGCATTCTTCTTGTTGGGGCACTCGTTGGAATAGTGGCCTTTATTTCCACAGTCACAACAGATCACTTGTGACTTGTCCTTGGCTGCGATAGGCACAGCATTGCTTCCAGTCCTCGGGGCAGTGTTGGTGTTGGCGGTAGCATTGTTGGTGTTGAACTTGGGTGGGGCACGGGTGAAATTGCTAGAGTTGCCGGGGTTGTTGTGATTTCCTCCGGGTCTAGGGTTTCCACGGTTGGGGTAGGTCGTACGGGTCATAGGGGGTCTGTTGGTTCTTGGGGCAAATCCTGGAGATGGGTTGGGGCGATACTTTGGGGTCTGATGGGTTCCTGGTTGATGCAGCATATGGCGCTTGCGGTTCTCATTGGCTTGGTTGATCTTTCCTTCCATCTGGATAGCAGAGTCGACAAGGGCTTCAATATCAGCAAAGGGGATATTGACTAAAACCGTCTGCATCTCGTCATGCAGACCATTCAGGAATCTTTCTTTCTTCTTGGCTTCGGTGTCTATCTCGTCCGGGGCATACCTAGCTAATGACAAAAATTTGCCACGGTATTCCACTACAATCATGCTTCCTTGCTTCAGCTCTCTGAACTCGTCTCTCATTCTCTTGATCAAACCTGGTGGCACATGGGTTCTGCTAAACTTGACCTTGAATTCCTCCTAGGTCATCATCTGGCCTCCGGTCATTGCACGAACACTGTTCCACCATGCCCTGGCATCTCCGGCTAGATAATGGGTGGCGAACAGGACTTTCTCGTTGGCTTCCACTCCGGCGACTTCTAGGTTGTTTTCCATGGTTTGCAGCCAATCATCGGCATCTAGGGGTTCTTCTGACTTGGTGAAAACGGGTGGGTTGGTATTCTGGAAATTCTTGAGCTTAGATCCATGGTTGTCCTGATTTCTGTGGCCTTGGTTGTTGTGGGCTAGCTGGGCTATCTGTTGCAGAGTGGCTAGGTTGGCTTGACGTTCCGCTCTTTCAGCTTCGTGGTCAGAAGTCAACATTTGCAGTATCTGCAACATCGGGTCCGGGGATGAACCACTTCCTCCACGTGGCATCTAAAGATTTAGATAGATCATGAGAAAAGAGGGAATTTCTAAGGTTCCGGGATTTTGAAAAGTTTTAAAGGTTTGACTCAGATTTTTCTAGCAACTTGCTTTTTCATTCATTCATTCATAGCACACAGTACAACACACACCACAACAAAGAAAAACAGATGGTTTTAAGAACCATTCTGGAATCTACGATACAGTGGGACCGACTACTACTCACTACGCTAGTGCTCAGTGCTACTACTCCTCGGAGTCTGTGGCTTCATCATCTTCATCATCATCGATGAAGGCGAATTCATCCTCATCGGTGAAGAAGTCCATGGCCTGATCCTCCAGAAAATCATCGTCTTCGCTGAGATAGGAGTAAGGGTCTCCACGAAGATCCTCTCCGGCATTCTCCCTTTCCTCCAACTGCATGTCTCTCTCGTGGATGGTCTCCTCCAGAGATGAGATGCGGTGGCGAAGACGGGCAATGATGCGCTCCTTCTTGTCGAGTTGACGGCGGCGAGACTTGCGATCCTTTGCTAGCATGGCGATGGTCTGATCCTTCATCTTGATGATGGCAGACTTGTGGTTGCAATAGTCACGGCAGTTGTCCAACTCCTGCTGACGATCATACATCATGAAGCTAAGGTGGTCCAATTGAGTCTTCAGCTCGGGGTGGTATGGGGCTTCCAGTGGTTGTCCATTTGCATCATTCCTTGGGCAAAACTCAAAGCGAGTACCCTTGATCTGATTGATGCTCTGCCCACATAGACGGGAAAGAGCTTCCTGCATTGCTCTGGCAAGTCCATCGAGCCAGTTGTTTTCCCTCAAGGTAAACTGAATTCCCTCTGCAGTGGGAGGTTCAATCTTTCCTCGGAGACTTGCAACAATTAGCCACTGCAGATCTTCTCCTCCTTGATCATTGAGCTGAGCTCCGAAGAACTCGGTGTGCGGACGCTCCAGAAGTTCCGAAAGCTGATCCAGATCCCTCTCAAAGATAAGGTCTCCTCCATTCCCAAGTTGGTAAAACTTGTTGTACTTCATGTCCATCTATAAAAATAGAGGATGAGTAGATTAGCAGAGTGATCAAGTGTGTCCAAATTTTATGTATTTTGCAAGAGTTTTTGAGGAACATGAATTTTTATGAAAGAATCAAAGAGATAAGGATGAGAATAAGTTTTTGTAAATATTTGTTTTAATTGGTTTTGAAACTAAGTTTTTAGTTCAAACGTCCAGTCTAACTAGGGTCTCCTATGGTCAGGATGGCTCTGATACCAACTTGTCAACACCCGGATTTTTCAATCCTAGATGCATGTTATGCCATACATCGCAATCCCAGGATTACCATTTTTGCGAGACTTAACAGAATTGGATACCATAGTACATCATCCATTACAAACGGATACATAAGTTCTTACACAAATAGGGATTTCATGATCCAGTTCTTAATACAACTTCAAGCAGCGGAATACGTAATAATAACGGTAGCGTAGGCGAAGCTCCATCTTCGGGATCACAGGCAATGCTGACGATGGGAGATGATCCTAGTTGTCGTAACCTTCCTGGGGTCCATCTTCTAGGTACTCCTCTTCATAGTCTGGCCATGGGAATAGCTAGGGACAAAGCCATGAGTACTCTTTAAGTACTCGCAAACTAATACTAATAGGTAAAGGGGGTTTTTGGATAATAGAACACTAGGCTCTAGGGTTGTTTTGCAAAAGCCAGATTTATCTCTACTAAGTTCTAAAGCTAGTCACAATTTTATAACTCCTAACTGGGAACTTGTAACTCATATCACAACTCTGTTGTGGTCAAGTCAAAGTCTTAATTCATTTTACAGGTCATTTTGAAAAGTCTGATGGGGGAACAGTATGGCCACTCCAACTGTCCATAACCGCGGACGCGGCTATTCGAATAGTTTGACACTCTATAGAGATTGTACACTTTCACCACAACATTCGATACATCCGTCAGGAACAAATCCTGAATTCACCATACTCAGTATGCGGATAATCAATCCTAACCTTTCAATTACACGCCATAGTATAAGCACCTCTCTTGTGAGTTTGGCCCCCCAACCATGACCAACTGTCATCTTGGGTACTGCACAGGTGGACAATCTTCACAAGGTAGCCTCAGCTCAGACCTTGGCCGTGAGGGAACTAATACTAAGGAATATAAGTTTCCAGTCAAGCCCTACCCAATATTCGGGTATTGTGGTTGTACGATAAAATTGGAATGGTATCGCATCCAGACAACCATCAGTTTTATAAAGGGCTAAGGCTCATGCCTCAACATTTTTATTACCAAAATCCTCAAGTGTTTGGAAACACATGTCCAAAACATTTCAATAGAATGATCCATCATTCCAAGGTTTTCATAACCATTTTCCACCAAGTATTCGCATCTAAAAGTTGATCAAGTTTTATTCTTAGCACTAGCATCTACAGGTGGGGGTAGTACTAATGAGGGGTGGTAACTAGTGGAATTTCAACTAAGTACAACCTTATGTCTCAGGCTGATGTCAAGGTTTCTAACTTAGGCCAAATTTTATGCTCTTTATGCAACCTTCAGCATCTTTCCAATCTCTACCAGTCACTTAAGTAAACTCTAAGTAAGCTTTGATAAAGAAATAAAGTAAGAAGCTTGCAAATAAAACTATGATTGGTTTATCAAGTGGGTATGATCACATATGCTTAAGGCATATAGTAGTCATAGAACAAGTATGGGTTTGTTGCATTAGTAGGGTATCTTGCAAGGGTTAGCTTGCATAGGTCAACTTGATTAGTAAGGCTTGCATAGGTATAGTATCAGCTTGCATCAATATCAGTATAAGCTTGCATCAATATCAGTATAAGCTTGCATCAATATCAGTATAAGCTTGCATCAATATCAGTATAAGCTTGCCTTGTGCAGAGCAGTGGTTGAAGTTCTCCTCGGCTTCTTCTTCGTAGTATCCTCCTTCCTCTTCGTATCCTTGGTCGGTACTAGCGTATATGAGTAAATACGAGGTACACAATCACCAAATAATACTTAACTACTTGCAATCATCACACACAAGGGTCCTATGGATGATCTAGCATCATCCCTAACATTACAAGGTTAGGGCTTGATTTAATTCCTTTTATTTTTAGAAAAGTAATTTCTACTCATTGAAAAACTACTTAAGATTTAATATTCTCCAAACCAAACATGGGATCATGTTGACACATGTCATCACCACATATTGTAGTCCATGGGAATGGGATTTAAAGTGGTGTCACAATTTAATAAGGTTTTACCCTTTTATTTTAATAAATTAAAGTGGCTAGAAATGCTTATGTAGCATTCTTTTATTATTTGAACATTATTTCTGCAAGTAAACCTATATATTTTTATATATTCTGAAAGGTATGGTTAAATGTGATTTTTGAGAGTTGGAATCAACTCAAAATCTATTATGGTTTAAATTTGAAAAATGTTTGAATGCAGAAAAGCTTCTGCCTTGTTATTTTTACCATGGGTGATCTATAGATCCAAATGACTTGAATCCAACGGGCTTGGATTCAGCATTCACAGACCTTTCCAACAAAATTGGTTTCATTCAATTTGGTGCACTGAATCGATCTGGATTGATTTTTGAAGTTGGGTACAGAAGTGTGTTTGAATTGAAATAGAAAAAGGTTTAATTTGGATAGCTGGGCTGCGCGGAAAAAGTTACTGGGCCGGCCTGCTAAGCGCAGTGCTCCCGCGGGCTGCTTAAGTGGGTGTCCCCACTCGTCAGTGACACGGGGCTGGGCGAAGCGGTATGGGGCGACGTGGATCGTTCGATCTAGTTCTAATCCAACGGCTGAGAGTCATCGTCGATGTTGAGCAACGCCGGCGAGAACGAAACCTAGTGCGGTCAGTGAGGGTTGCTGGGGGCTCACCGGGGTACTGGCGAGGGTCGGCGAGGCGGGCGAACGACGAAGTCGACGACGGCGAATCTCCTGGTACCGGTGGCTTCTCCTGGGGCGGCTCCAATCGCTGGCTCCCTTCTTCTCCAGAGGCGACGGGCTCCGGTGAAATTCCGGCGGGGTAGTGCTCTCCTTGCTCTGAGAACGGTGTGGCACGATCAGTGAGGAGAGGGGAGTGAGATGGTGTGAAGAAATCGTGCGGGGGTGGCCTCTATTTATAGTCGAGCGAGGGGACCGTCGGGGCGCACGGTGAGCTCGTCGGGGGCGAGGTTACAGGCAGCTAATGGCATGGGCAAGGGTAGGGGACAGTGCGGTGTCTCCTGGCGATGCTCAACGACATGGTCTCGAGGCATGGGGCGGTGGGGTTTGGTCTGGAACGGGCGGTTCTCTGCGCGGCAGAGGCGGCGTCTTCGACGGCGGGCGGTGGTTGTGCGGCACGGGGCGGCAAACGGAGATGTATGGTGGTCTCCTGGGTTGATGGCGATCGTGTGTGCACGCGGTGAGGGCGGCGCGCGGTCTGTGGACGCTGGTCGAGGGTGGTGCTCTGGCGCATGCTCGGCATGGTCTCTGGCGGTCTGGGCGCGGCTTGTGCGCGTGGTCCAGGGCTTGGCAACGCTCGCGGCTGGGACAGGTAGTGGCGGTGGACGGTGGGCTGCCTCCCAGACAAGGTTGGCACGGCTAGTTCTTCCTCTAGCCTGCTGTCCACAATGGGGTGACAAGGGGGTGCTCGGCTGTTCACCATTGATGGCAATGGCAAGCTCACAGGGGTGCTAGTCCTTAGTTAAACTTCCTAGATGATCTACTGAGTTGTGTGTGAGCTAACTAGGGAACAAGTTAGGCCAATTTTACTGCACACTATAGTGTTTGATGTTTGTTTGATTTGTGTTTGCAACCTGTTTGATGAAATGGCCGCATGAACTCAAGTTTTGAATTTTGAAAACATTTTTGGTGGGTTTGCTAGATTGGTGCTGGTGAGTCTGCAGATGCTTGGGTTTTGAAAGTTGAGCTTGTTTGATTGGTTTTTGAAAAAGTGGGATCTTCCCATATGATAAAGATTCAATTTTGAATTATCATTTAAACTATGCATTTGAAAGTTTCTGGATGATCACAAAGTGGGCCTTGATACTTTGTTATGAGTACATTCAAGGGGTGCAAAGATCCAGAAAATTTTCTGTTAGGTTCTGAAAGTTTGAGACAGCCAAAGTAGGCATGGGAGTTAAATTGACCAAAATGACCATTCATTTCATATATGTGTTTTGATTTACTTGTCTTTAGGAAAAGTGTGGGAAATGTTTTAGATGATGTTTATTTCACCTAAGAAACATTTTACAAGCAATGAAACAAACAAACAAGGTGGTTTTAAAGGAATTCAAAATCCATGCATACACATATGCATACATTCATGATTTTATTTGGAAAAGTTTTTGTTAACCCTAATTTTGACGATTAGAATTTTATGATCCAAGCTTAGTATTTTTGGGATGTTACAATAAGGGGACACTAGTGAAGGCTCATGATCCTGGGAAGAATTTTCCAAAGGAAAGAAGCCTAATGCGTTGAGCCCAATCCAAGTGGAATCTGCCTAATTTATCATTTTATTCGAATTGAATGTAATCTAGACTGACATGAATTCCTATGGATTTAAATTTGCTATAGGTTATTGCTCGCGGTATGTATTGTTTTAGGTTGCGTATTTAGTTTATGTTATTTAGTGTTCTTTGTGTTCCATAAAGTTGTTGTGGCCTCTAGTAGCACAAGACTGCGATAAAAATATGTACTTGTAGCTAGGCTTTAATTTTGTCGCAAGCTCAAAAAAGATCTAAATAGTATTGCTAAGGTGCTCCTCGATTCACAATATCATGAAAATCTAGAATATGAGCAATGCAAGATTAACCAAACAACCCACATAGGGAAGATTTCTACATATTCCATTCTCCAGAACTCCTATAAATTATCGTTTCAACCATAGCGGCGCTCAGAAAAGAGAGCTAAAAATGGCAAAGTTTAAACTACAAACAAAGGGAAACAAAGTTAAAAAGGAGAAAACACTCACAAGGTTTTTTAATGCAAAATTGATGACTCTTTGATTTGCAGAATTTTAGAAACAGATGAATACAAAATGGTACAAAGTCAAATGTGCCACACTTTTTTTTGCGAGCCTCTCATGACATGTTGATCCTGCAAAAACAGAAAACACAAAACAATGCAAAAGATAACCAACTTATGATTATTTTGATAACCTCAAATTGAAAAGGTGTTCCAACATTTCATAAAGTAAAATTGCATGAAATATTTATTTTGCCTCTCACCCTAAAAGACACCTAGGTAGCTTGTTATTTTCTGTACTAACAACATTATCTTTAGAGAGTAAAGAACATACAAACACGTGTAGACTTTAGGCAAAAGAATGGAAATACAAACCTGTATAAATTTAGGGAAAATATACTCATCTAGAATTAATCGGCGGCAGCTGGCAGCCACGGTCTCTTAAGTCTTATCCCCGCCGGAAGCACGAGATGTTCTCCCGGCCTCGGGTCGCCCCTTCATCCGAGCTCCGCCAATGTCTGCCACCAGCGTGAGTCCCATCCCCATCACCACCATCTCGGAGCTGAAGCAGCATCACTCGCAGCTCGTCCGCCTCGGCCTCGCCTCCCACCCCGCCCACGCACGCCGCCTTCTCGCCTTCCTAGCGCGCGACCCCGTCCACCTCCCCTACGCCGCGCGCCTCCTCGCGCACCATCCGGACCCGCACCCGGCGCTCTTCAACCCACTCTTCGCCTCCCTCCCGCCGCGCCACGCAGCGGCGTTCCTCGCCCTCATGCTCTCCCTGCCCCTCCACCCGGACCACTTCACCCTGCCGCAGCTCCTCCCCGCCGCGCCGCTCTCGTTCGCCTCCCAGCTCCACGCGCTCCTCCTCAAGCTCAACTTTCATTCCCACGCGCACTCTTTCAACGCGCTCCTCGCCGCCTACCTCGCAAACGGCCGCGCGGACCTCGCCTCCCGCCTCTTCGGCGGCAGCTCCCCTTCGCCAGCCCTCGACGTCGTGTCGTGGACCACCATGGTGGGCGGGATGTGCAGGCTGGGCCTCGTGGACGACGCGCGGGAGATGTTCGACGCAATGCCCGAGAGAAATCTAGTTTCCTGGAACTCGATGATCACGGGGTACATCAAGGCAGGGCGGTTCTTGCATGCCCTGGAGGTGTTTGACCAAATGCGAGCGCTGGGGCTGGAGGGAAATGGGTTTGTCGCGACGAGCGCGGTGGTGGCGTGCACCGGGGCTGGTGCACTGGCCCGCGGTATGGAGGTGCACCGGTGGGTGGAGCAGAGCAGGATAAAGATGGATGAGAAGCTAGCGACAGCGATGGTCGACATGTACTGCAAGTGTGGGTATGTTGAGGAGGCATGGCGTATGTTCCAAGCATTGCCGACGAAGGGGCTCACGTCGTGGAACTGTATGATCGGTGGACTAGCGGTGCACGGGAGATGCAAGGATGCCATTCAGCTGTTCCACCAGATGGAGAGGGAGAACATGGCGCCGGACGATGTCACGTTGGTGAATCTGCTCACCGCCTGCGCGCACACCGGGATGGTCAGCGATGGTCGCCACTATTACAACTACGTTGTGCAGAGGTACGGCATTGAGCCCAAAATGGAGCATTATGGCTGTATGGTCGACCTGTTTGGGAGGGCTGGGCTGCTGGACGAAGCCAAGAAGGTGATCGAAGACATGCCAATGGAGCCAGACATTGGTGTCCTTGGAGCACTCTTCGGAGCATGCAAGATTCACAGGGAAGTTGATTTAGGCGAGGCAGTCGGATGGCGTGTCATTGATCTTGACCCCCAGAACAGCGGACGGTACGTGCTGCTGGCCAACCTCCTGGCAAGCGCTGGTCGGTGGGAAGACGTGGCCAAGGTCCGCCGGTTGATGGACGAAAGGAACGTGGGCAAGGAAGCAGGGCGGTCCGTGATCGAAATCGAAGGCGAGGTCTGCGAGTTCCAGTGCGGGAGCCTGTGTCATCCCCAGGAGAAGGATATATTTGCCATGGCAGAGGACATGATGAGAGAGATCAGGCTGGAGGGCTACATGCCTGACACGAGCGACGTCATGCATGACATCTCAGATGAAGCGAAAGAGACGTCGCTCCTCTACCACAGCGAGAAGCTGGCCATAGCTTTTGGTTTGCTGCGTACGAAGCCTGGTGACACTATGCGCATCACGAAGAACCTGAGGATTTGTAGAGACTGCCATGAGGCGACAAAGTTCATCTCCCGTGTGTTTGAGCGTGAGATTATGGTGAGGGACAGGAACCGGTTCCATCATTTTAAGGATGGGATGTGTTCGTGTAAAGATTATTGGTAAGTACTGTAGACCAGATGCACAAACCATCTTACTGGATAACTGGAAGGAGATAAATGAACACCTCAAAGTCGTTCCCACGGACGGACTATCTCAAAGAAAGCGGAGCAGAACACTTTGAACTTCTAATCGCATGGCTGATGGGGTTGGCGCCTATGGCTAAAATGGTGCACGCGAGAAACATTTGCCACGAGAGAGTTCGGTGCAAGAGCAGTCTGGATTTGTACCCACACAGCAAAAGAAAGACCTGACCGGCATAGTGTGCAGAATACTACTCATTTTGGTTCTATCAGAGTTGTCTTTGTGGGCTCAAACCAAATAAAACTTCGAATAAAAATATCTCTATTAGTAATCTGTGGTGATACCAGCGAAGACGACAAGTGCAAGCAAGTCTAAAGTGTGGGTCTTTTTAAAAAAAAGCATGTGTGCTCATCTCCATATTTCTTTCAATTTTATTCACATTTTACTAAAATACTTTTAAATTAAAAGGGAGCATTTGAACCCAGAGCCAAAACACGTGAAGAGCACGAGTTTGGCATACTAGGGGGAGGGGCCAAACGTCTTATACCTTAGAAAGGAAAGCAGCTACAGGTGTGGACGATACACAGCTCAAGACCGTAGAAGCTGCAAATCGGCCACTCCCTGTTACAGCAACAGTGTTGTCCCACAAGCTTCTACAGCGATGCTAGAAAGTGCATAGTGTAGTTGAAATACACAGACCATGAACGAAACACAAACATAACAGAGCTGGGTAACCGATCGGTTCATCAAAGAAAACATAGTTCAGTACAACTCCAAAGAATCGCAAAAACTGTGTCCATCGTTACCATAAGCACAAACAGACACTAAAAACAGAACATCCAAATTGAAGCCCTAAGTAGAAGCGATTTCTCCATCCAACATCTTCCAGATTGCCTTTGGTCCAACCGGTCTCAAGCTATCTTCGCCCTCGAGAAGTCCATCTCCGGGTGCTGCAACGAAAAGCTCGTTCAGACACAACAGGCATATGAGAAGTCGGCTGATGCCTACGGTAGGATGAAATCCTGCTGGCTTACCTCAGCCATGAATTTCTTGAGCATTTTATCCTTTTGCATTTCATCACTTGTTGGGAGACCCATCTGCTTCTGACGTTGGTCAAACTGCAAACCAGAGAGAAAAGGTCGAACTCTCTAGAAGTTCCAAGGCACGTAGTTTATGAATTCAGATTGTGCACACTGCTTACCATCATCTTCTCCACGGTTTGTCTAGTCTCAGGATCCAAGTCAGAGAGTTTGCTACTCTCTGGTTCCACACGTTGGGTATCAACTTCAGGATCACCCTTGATCACACATTTCCACCACTCCATTTGATTATGCTTTGTCAGCAATATAGACAGAGATTTTCCATCCTCTGAAAGAAATCATCACAAGGGAATAATATTTTTTATCAGCAAGGGGCATCAGGTGGGACACTTTGACAAAATCAAATGGTTTGTTATTTATACCTATGCTCCAGAAGCAGTCGTCAACTTTAACTGGTTTGTGAAGCTCACCCTGGTAAGAAAACAATACTACATCAGCAAAAGATTTTACACAATGACAAGATAAATTGATTCCTAGTTCCTACTACTTACATCAATGATAGGAGGCTGGCCCTTCAACCCAACCTTCAGATGATCCTTCTTAATCTCGCAGACAACAAACCTTGACTTTGTTCCTTCAGGAACAGGAACAGAGAGATTAACCTCTGGCAACTGCTGAGTCCAGGAATACTTCTCCAGATCAAGTCCATTGCCAGAATTTGGTTCTGTAACACGCATGAGATGGAACACCATTAGTTAATTTCAAAGTAGATAGCTGAAATACAATGATCTGAAGCAGGGGTTTTCATGGGCAAATTAAAGGAGATATTATAAATAAGACCAAATTTCAGCAAATCAAGTGCAATATCGTATGGCACATCCAAATATGAGCAAGTGACACCATTATTGAAAACATTACAGTTTAAGTGTTTCCAGACTGCAATGAGATATAGATGGAATTCTAGAGATGACACAGAACTTTATTCTTATAACAAATAAATGGGGTATAAGTGTAACTTTTTCAAGTGAAGGAGTGTAAGAACATCCTAACAGAGAGTGTCCGACAAGCGTAGCAAATGGTCCAACAAGTACATCATCCATAGATACAACTATATGACTGCTCAGCTTTAAATCAGGCAAGATGCTTATCTAGGGTAGAACAGTTTGATTTTCCACCTATATATTATTAGCACCTCAGCTTTGCATCAGGCATGTGCACAATAAGAATAACAAAACTCTTAAAAGGGTCCCAAACTCCACCTATATATTATTAGCACCTCAGCTTTGCATCAGGCATGTGCACAATAATAATAATAAAACTCTTAAAAGGGTCCCAAACTACACAAATACAGAGAAGAACTTGAGTATTGCTCTAGCTTATCTCTCAAATTCTATCATGGAATAATCGAGGCTCCAACCAACCAATCTACCAATCAAGTAGTGAATAATCGAGGCTTCAAACCATATATGGCTTAAGATCTACAAATCCTAAAACAGAATTAGCATCGGACGGAGATACTAAACCCTCCAAACTAGCAAGATCAACATTATACTAACTAATCACAATACACTAAGCATCGGAATACCAAAACCGAGCAGCCACAGCAATAATAAGGACAGCGATAACAGGGTGCTTACTTTTCGCTTTGCTCTCCTCCTCCTTCTGCGCCTCCGTGCTGCTGTCCTTCTCCCCCGAGCTCCCTGCATCCGTCACCGCCGCCGCCTCTTTCACGGCCCTCTCCTTCTCTGCCGCTGCCTTCACCACCCTCTCCTTCTCGGCCGCCGCCTTCTTCTCCAAGTCATCCGCCTTCCTCTTGGCGTCCCTGACCTTCCTCTCCTCCGCCTCCACCTGCGCCCTGGCCGCCGAGGCCATCGCGGTGATCTTGCTGACCGCGGAGGGGTCGCGGAAGAGGTCGGAGCGGCGGTGCGCGACGTCGATGGCCGCGTGGAGGAACGGGAGCGGGCCGCCCTTCCGCTCGAGCACCGCCTCGAGAACCTCTAGGTCAACGTCGACCGCTGCTGGGGCCGGGGCCGCCGCCTGCTGCTGCGGCGACGCCTCCTCCTCCTGGATGTCGGAGATGATCGCCATGGCCGCCGCTCTAGGGTTTCGATTCGCGCGCGTGTCGAGATCTCAGATTGGGGTGGGTTTTGGACGCAGCAGACGAGTTGACGGGGTCTTGGGCTTCTTCGATTAAATTGGGACCTCTGAGCTCTGCGGCCGCCCCCGGTCTGGTCTCGAAGATTCTTGAGGGCTCCGGAGTGGAACTACCGGCTACTATGTCCGAACGAATTTGTATCTCGAGTTTCCAAAATATGAGCGAGTTTGGAACATGTATACTACTCGAATTGTATCTCTAGAGTTTCCAAAATATAAGCGAGTTTGGAAAGATATAGTGTACGACTTGCACCGGAAGTGGGTTGGGAAATATTTCTACTAGCCAACATTCTCATTTTATTGACTACTATAAGGGCATCTTCGTTGGAACCATTTCACACACGGAAGGTCGAATTGTTCCGTTTGGATCGATTCGTAGACACAAAAACAAGCCATTTTAGCTCTTTGTTTGGATTGAGGGTGTCCCCACCTAACGCGGCCCATTCTTTTTTTAACGAAAATCTAAAAATATCAGGGTGAAGGGACACTCTGGAGGAAAATTATAGATGCTAAATATAGAACTAAAAATCCTAATATTCTCTGTTGTCATGATGTCCATCCTTCTACTTTTTGGAAAGGTGTGATGTGGGCTTCTAGAGCTGTAGAAGTAGGTTATAAGTGGCAAGTAGGTAATGGTAAATCTGTCAAATTTTGGGAGGATGTCTGGTTTGGTAATTCTACTCTAGCTACCCAATATTGGGAAGTTTATTTAGTTTCCAACCAGCAAACCAAAACTATAGCTGATCTTTGGGATGGTAGTCATCTTAGATGTGACTTTAGAAGAACTTTCACTGACCAGATGATGGTCCAGTGGCAGGAAATTTTAGGCATTGCCCAATCTGTCTCTTTGACAGATGAAGAGGATCAACTAATCTGACAGTATGAATCTAAGGGGGTTTACTCTTCAAGATCTATGTATGCTTTGGTGAACTTTAGAGGACTGGCCCCTCTTTATTTGCCTGCGGTTTGGAAGCTTAAAGTTCCCCCTAGGATTTAGATTTTTCTATGGCTTTTCTCTCAAAATAAAATCCTCACAAGAGACAACCTTAGAGCTAGGGGTATTCCAAAACCTTTGGAGTGTACTCTTTGTAAAGAATTTGAAACTGTTAAGCATTTATTTTTTGAATGTGTGGTTTCCAAGATGATCTGGGTTGAGGTTCAGGACATCTTTGGAATTCTAGTTGATAATTTTGAATCCATTGCTTTGAGATGGCTTGCTAGTAAGAAACATTTACATTTTAATGTGGTTTCTGCTGCAGTGCTTTGGAGTATTTGGAATAATAGGAATAATATAGTCTTTAACCATACCCCTTGGATTAACATGAAACAGGTGTGGCGACTGGTTCTATCCTATCTAAGGAATTGGAAGGTCCCATTCAAAGAGCTGGAGGGGGATGATCACTTTGTTCATGGAACGGATGATAAGCAGGCTAAATAACCCACTGGAGCTCATGGCAGCCTGATATGCAATGGCTTTGAGTGGATCTCTACTTGGAAAACCAATGCATCATCGAGCTAGGGGGGCGTGCTACTCTGGCGTTCCTGGAGGCACACCCTGAGTCTGCTGATGAGGTCCACGCGGTTATTTGAGTCGGAGAAATGTTTTTTTTAGCTTGTTTTCCCTCTTCCTTCTTAGTTTGGATGTAATTCTGCTGTTATGAGGCTAGTTCTAGCTCTCTCTTTTGAGTTTCCTGGGTCTCCCCTTCTGGGTGCCGGAAATAGTAGCTTTTGTCTAGCATCTATTTTGGAAGTTTTTAGCTTCCTTTACTGCAGTCTTCTGCTTTTTAGTTTTTCTGTATCTGAACCTGGAACGCGGGTTGTTTTGGTTTCATTTCTTGGAATGGAACCGAGGTGAATCCTTGTTGATCTAAAAAAATAGTCTTACTTTACATATCATAATAAATAATAGCGCTAGATTGTTTCAACTCAAACTGCTATCCGCGTCGCCTCGATTTTTTCAGCCATGTGATATCGACAATCGACAGCTCAAAACCATCCACGGACCCGAAATTACTGCAAATCTCGTGTTCGATGCTCTTTGGCGTCCGATTTTGACCATGGATCGCGAACTGAGTCGCTGACGAGAGTCTTGATGACCCACAAGTATAGGGGGTGTATCGTAGTATTTTTGATAAATAGGAGTGTCGATCCCAACGAGGAGCAGAAGGTGCTGAACAGTGGTATGGAGCAGGAAATCCGTGTGAATACTTAGCAAACGGATCTTTAGTGGTTTTCTGACAAGGCAACAAAACAAAGAGCAAGTAATAAAGACAGTAAACAAACGGAGCAAGTGGCCAAATCCTTTCTTAGCAAAGGACAAGCCGGTGGAAATACTTATAAGGACCAAATGTTCTCGAAGACACATGGGAATTCTGTTAAGTGCTTTTGCTTCAAATAGCCGAGTACTCTTTTTTGGTGTTCATAAGTGTTGTGTAGGTGAACCTGTGCTAACATACCGCCCTTCATAGGACTAATACATACTTGTGATTAAACCCTCTGCAAACATTCATAACTACAGGAAAGTAATTAAGATATAAATCTAATCATGGTCTTAAACTCTGAGATCCTACACTCCCTTGTGCAAAGGTGTCCTAACGGGGGTTCAGGTTTCTGTCACTCTGGCAACCCGACAATTAGTAGCCAAATACACAATGCATTCCCCTAGGCCCATAAATGGTGAAGTGTCATGTAGTCGACGTTCACATGACACCACTAGAAGAATAGCACCATGTAACACCCTCAGAATCGACCCTATGCAAGTTTTAGCGACACTCGACAATCCCGCATAGAAACGATTCAAAGGTGCCCACCAGGCACTTTCGTGCGGGTGGAAAACGAAGTAATAACATTACACAGCAGTCCTCGATGGGACCCACAGCACAGATATATACAACAGCGACTCAACGAGTCAAGAATACAGATATAATATACAAAGATCCAAATCACCTTGAAAATGATACAGCGTCCGGCTACGGACAAGATGCAAATGGGGCTAAGAGCCCTGAAGAATAACCAATGGCGTCAATAACCCTGCCCAGGCCAAGCCGGAAGGGTAACCCTGCTAACGACGTCGATCTCAAAACCTGCTTAGACAAAAGGGGTGCCGACAAAGGGCAAAGGAAAAAGAGGAGCGTCAGTACTGAGGCCAGTACACGGCGAGGCTAGAATTCGGCGGTCCTCGCCTACATAGGTATGGTGGACTGGGCGGCAGCGCAGCATGCACTAAACAACCTATAGAGACTCGATACAACTGGCGGCTATCAGAGAGGGGCAAGAAGGCCTATCCGGAACCAACCTGATACTACCATCAAACAAACCCATCCTGGCGTTTCCCCCTCGAGACCAAACGAGGAAGTCAACCGAGGAACCCACACAGTTGGCAGTTTTACTTATTCAGTTATCGTTGCAGCAATTACTAGTCAGGTATAGATAGTCATCCTGATAAAATAAGCAGTGGGCACTTTTATTTGACCATTCCATTGTAGTTGCAACACTTACTATTCAGATACAATTAGCATGAGATCACCCAAAACCCAGTAGTTGTTGGTACTTTTATTAATCCATTCCGTTGTAGTTGCAATACTTACTATTCAGGTACAAAGGTCGCAAGCGACAACCCAAACAAACAATTGTTGGCAGTTTTATTTAGCCATTCCATTATAGTGAAGTTGATTACTAGTCATTATAAAGTCAAATTTATAACACTACTTTAGTTATAGTTGTCTATGATCGAGATACTGTGCTCCAAGTCGTCCATAACCGCGGACACGGCTTTCAGAAAGTTTTACCCGGCCGGGGTGCACAAATAGCAACACACACTCGATCAACCTCGGAAAAACCAAATCAAAACCCAACGAGGCCTTCACGACAAAGCAATCACAGGATTCAGAAATATTTCAGGGGGCCACCCCATTGAGTAGACCCGCAACGAAGTTAGCTGACTCCGAGACGGACTCAAGGTTTGCGACAATGGCTGTAAACGACTGGGAACCCAAAACTGGGCTTGTCGATACCGCGAAAACACTCCGCTTACCTAAACAGTACAGTGTGCTCCTCGCACAATCGTAAATAAAGCAGTAAAGCATGGCATAAGTACAGGATAGTAAATAAAACCTCAAACTAGTTTGTGGCCCCAAGAAATAAGAATGAATCAAGCTCTGGCTCAGGGGGGTCCCATAATCCTCCCGGATGTGGATAGCGCGAAAATTCAAGGAACAGGTATCAAGTACTCGGGGTCCTACGGGACACAAGTGGACGGTTAACAACCATATAACATCTATTGCCCACCTGTGCCTCTGCTTACTTACTTCAATTTTAGTTGTTAAACAGTAATTAAAGTGAACGATAAGTAAAGCCATGATCATCTCCAACATCAAACATGCGGCAATACTCCAACAACTGTGGTACTGGACGACACGCAACAGCACTTGAGCAAGCGACTATGATGCGCAAGACCAACTATCTACCAAAAAACAGGTAATAGGATGTGTCCAAGGCAATATAAGGCTGCAAGGGATATCACGGGTACGAAAACTAGAGCATCGCAACACACATAGCAATAGATCAACAGGAGGGAAATAAATACTATAAAAGTAAGATAGGTAGAAAGGGGGGAGATGCTCGCCTGAAAACATTGTCGAAGGTTCAACCGAAGATCGGGTCGACACTCGCATCAACTCAACGGCCTTATCCGCGAAGAAGCAAAATACTAGAATAAACACCGGGTGCAATATTTAATACTACGGCAAAAGATCGGGCATGATGCTGTTGGAGATATGCCTTAGAGGCAATAATAAATATAGTTATTATTATATCTTTGTGTTTATGATAAATGTTTATATTCATGCTATAATAGTATTAACAAGGAAACATTAATACTTGTGTGAATTGTAAACTTAAATTGAAGTCCCTAGTATAGCCTCTATACTTCACTAGCTTGTTGGTTGAAGATTGTGGTTTCCATATCATGAACATTGAGATGTTATCAACAACAAGATCATATCGTTAGGAGAATGATATGGTGGACATACTCCTATTGATAAGCGTAGCATAAAGATCAAAGTCATTTCAATAGTTCAAATTGCTATATGCTTTCTGATACATAGTAACCTAATTCCTTCGACCATGAGATCATGCATATCACCTTTACCGGATGGATGCTTTGATGACATCAAACACCACACCGTAACTGGGTGGCTATAAAGGTGGCATTAAGTGTTCGGAAAGTATTGGTTGAAACACATGGATCAAGAGTGGGATTTGTCCATCCACATGACGGATAGATATACTCTGGGCCCTCTCGGTGGAATGTCATCCAATTGGCTTGCAAGCATGTGACTTGGTCACAAGGGATCACATATCACGGGAACGAGAAAAGAGTACTTATCAGTAACGAGGTTGAACTAGGTATGCAGAGATACCGACGATCATAACCTCGGATAAGTAACATATCGTGAGACAAAGGGAAATTGGTATCGTATGTAAGTGGTTCATTCGATCGCAAAGTAATCGTAGAAATATGTGGGAGCCATATGAATTTCCAGATTCCTCTATTGGTTATTGTTCGGATAAGTGTCTCGATCATGTCCGCATAATTCACGAACCGTAGGGAGACACACTTAAGGATTCGACGTTGTTTGAGTAGTTATGGTATTATGAGAAAGAGACCGAATGTTGTTCGGAGTCTCGGATGGGATCCGGGATATCACGAGGTGATCCGGAATGGTCCGGAGAATAAGATTCATATAAGGAAAGTCCCGTTTCGGAGTTCGGGAATGATTCCGGTGTTTTCATCGGGAATGTTCTAGAAGGTTCCGGATTGTCCGGCACTCCGGAGGGGGGAGGGGTACATGAATGTGTCATTACATATTGGAATGATTGCATCATGTACTAAGTGTTCTTGCTGTCCCAAATAAAGGATTAAATTGAATCCTAAAACAGAAAAGTCAAATGTCCAGTTTGAAAGTCAAACGGCTAAAACAAGAAACTGTGGGAAACAAGAAAGAGGAGTTGGGAACCGACTTGAGGGAGGAGTCTCCTCCCCAAGCCGGCGCACCACCCAAGGCCGACTTGGGGAGGGACTCCCCTCCCCTGGCCGTGCCTCCCCACCTATAAAAGGAGGGGCAGGGCTCCCCTCCTAGACACACAAGTTTCCACCTCTAAAACTCCGGTTTAGAGCCGTTTTGGTTTAGAGCTTCTAATTGCTTTAGCCAGCGGTTTAGAGCCTTCTAATTGGTGTGTCTAATTACTAGACCACTAATAGCCTCTCTCATAAGCTCCACCATACTCGCACCGGCTTAAGGCGAAGCCCTGCGGGATTTCCCCTCTACTTCCGGTACCACGCCGTTGTGCTGCCGGAATCGCGAGGAGAGTGCTACAACCTCCGCTGCCTGCTGGAACAAGGGAGAGGAAGGTCTTCGTCGAGTACCGAACGTGTGACCGACTGCGGGAGCGCTGCTGGAACGTGGCGCCGGAAGGATCGTCTACACGATCTTGAGATCGGAAAGAGTACGACTACATCACCCACGAGAATCCGTTCTCGTTAAACGCTTTGGAATCTTCGAGGGTAAGTTATACCATCGACTCGTTGCTACAATCTAGTAGATAGATCTTGGCTTGTTTGTTTGTATGCGATAGAAAATTTTTGTTTTCCATGCTACGAACCCCTACAGTGGTATCAGAGCCGTGTCTATATGTAGATCTGTTGCACGAGTAGAACACAATGGTCATTGTGGGCGTTGATGCTTTTATTGTAGATTGCTTTTTGTGTACTTTGCATCTTGCGGTATGTTGGGATGAAGCGGCCCGGGCTAACCTTACATGACATCGTTCATGAGACTTGCTCCACGCTTGACATGCAACTTGTATTGCATAAGTGGCTTTGCGGGTGCCTGTTTCTCCTAGCATAGTTAAGATCCAATTTACAACGGGTAATCAACAATGCTAGTATCAATGTTGTGGTTCTTGTTCGTAAGTTAGAACGACACTTATTGAAAGCCCCAAACCACGTAAAATATGCAAAGAAAGTAGAAGCGTCTAACTTTGTTTTGCAGGGGTGTGCAGTGATGTGATATGGCCATGATTGTGATTATATTTGATGTATGCAATGTTCCTTATTGTAAGTTGGCAACCGGCAGGAGCCATATGGTTGTCTTTAATTTATGTTAAAGACCCGCGTGTCTATTCAAAGTAGTTGTAATAGTTGAAGCCGGTGGACGACAACCATGGTGAAGCGTCATTGACCTTGATGCAATGCCGGTGATGATGGAGATCATGTTCGTGTTTGAAGATGGAGATCGGAAGCACAAAGAAGAAAGGCCATATCATATCACATATTATGAATTGCATGTGATGTTAATCCTTTATGCATCTTGTATTGCTTAGTAGACGGCGGTAGCATTATAAGATGATCCCTCATGCACATGAATTTCAAATCATAAAGTGTTCGCCCTTAGTTAGCACCGTTGCTAAAGCTTGTTGTTTCGAAGCACCACGTGATGATCGGGTGTGTTAGATTCCGCAAGTGTATACAACGTAAGCAAGCCAGATTTGCTTATGCGGTGGCTAAGGTTTGATCTTGACGAGCCTAGCATGTACAGACATGGTCTCAGGAACACGGATTACCGAAAGGTAAAGCATGAATCATATAGTAGATATGATGAACATGATGATTGTTCGCCATTGAAACTATATCAACTCTCGTGATGATCGGTGTTGATGTAGTGGATTTGGTTCGTGTGATCACTAAAACAATGTGAGGGATGTTGTTTTGAGTGGGAGTTCACCTAGTTTAATTTCATTAATTAATTTGAACTCAATTTGTCATAAACTTAGTCTAAACTATTGCAAATATGTTGTAGATCAATGGCAGCCCCTACCATCAATTTTAATGCGTTCCTAGAGAAAGAAAAGTTGAAAAACAATGGAAGCAACTTCGCGGATTGGTTCCGCAATTTGAGGATTGTCCTCACAGCTGGTAATTTGACCTATGTGCTGGATGCACCGCTGGGTGACCCACCTGCAGCTGATGCTCCTGATGAAGTAAAGAATGTTTACCTCGCTCGGAAGAATCAATACTCCATAGTTCAGTGTGCTATCTTGTATGGTTTAGAATCGGAGCTTCAGAAAAGGTTTGAAGAGTCAGACCCATATGATATTGTCGAGGATCTCAAATTAATTTTTGAGACTCATGCGGCAATTGAAAGTTATGAAGCTTCTGAAAAGTTCTTTAACTGCAAGATGGAAGAGGGCAGCTCCGTCGGTGAGCATGTGCTTAAGATGTCTGGGCACGCAAACAAACTTCAAGGCTTGGGTATAGTGATTCCTAATGCTTTGGGGGTTTACCGCGTCCTCCAGTCATTGCCACCAAGTTACAGGAACTTTGTGATGAACTACAACATGCAGAACATGAACAAAGAGTTGCCAGAACTATTTGCTATGTTAAAATCTGCAGAAGTGGAGATCAAGAAAGAGCACCAAGTGTTGATGGTCAATAAGACCACCAAATTCAAGAAGGGCAAGTCTAAGCAAAAGGGACACTTCAAGAAGGGTGGTAAGAAAGTTACCACGCCGACGAAGAAAACCAAGGCTGGACCAAAGCCTGAAACTGAGTGCTTTTACTGCAAGGGAGTAGGTCACTGGAAGCGGAATTGCCCAAAGTACTTGGCGGATTTGAAGAACGGCAACATCAAGAAGAAAGGTATATCTGATATACATGTTATTGATGTGTATCTCACTAGTATTCGTAGTAGTGCCTGGGTATTTGATACTGGTTCGGTTGCTCATATTTGTAACTCGAAACAGGTGCTGCAGAATAAACGGAAGCTAGCGAAGAACGAGGTGACGATGCGCGTGGGAAACGGATCAAAGGTTGATGTGATCGCGGTCGGCACGCTACCTCTTCATCTACCATCGGGATTAGTTTTATACTTAAATAATTGTTATTTGGTGCCTGCGTTGAGCATGAACATTATATCGGGATCTTGTTTATTGCGAGACGGTTACTTGTTTAAATCTGAGAATAATGGTTGTTCTATTTATATGAGTAATATGTTTTATGCACATGCACCTTTGATAGATGGTCTATTCTTATTGAATCTCGATAGTGGAAATACACATATCAACAATATTGAGGCTAAACGTTTGAAATCAAGCGATAATTCGACCTATATGTGGCACTGTCGTCTTGGTCACATCGGAGTGAAACGTATGAAGAAACTCCATTCCGATGGACTTCTTGAATCACTTGATTTTGAATCACTTGAAAGATGCGAAGCATGTCTGATGGGTAAAATGACTAAGACTCCATTTTCTGGTATGATGGAGCGAGCTACGGACTTATTGGAAATCATACATACCGATGTGTGTGGTCCAATGAGTGTAGAATCGCGCGGTGGTTATCATTATGTTCTTACCTTCACGGATGACTTGAGTAGATATGGGTATATCTATTTCATGAAACATAAGTCCGAAACTTTCGAGAAGTTTAAGGAGTTTCAAAGTGAGGTAGAGAATCAACGTAACAAGAAGATTAAATTTCTACGTTCTGATCGTGGAGGTGAATATCTAAGTTACGAGTTTGGCGAGCATTTAAAGAAGTGCGGAATACTTTCACAATTGACACCGTCGGGAACACCACAGCGTAATGGTGTGTCCGAACGTCGTAATCGAACTCTCTTAGATATGGTTCGTTCTATGATGTCACTTACAGATTTACCGCTATCATTTTGGGGTTATGCATTAGAAACAGCCGCATTCACTTTAAATAGGGCACCGTCTAAATCCGTTGAAACGACACCGTATGAATTATGGTTTGGGAAGAAACCTAAATTGTCGTTCCTTAAAGTTTGGGGATGCGAAGCCTATGTAAAGAAGTTACAGCCGGACAAGCTTGAACCCAAAGCGGAAAAATGCGTCTTCATAGGATACCCGAAGGAAACTATTGGGTATACCTTCTATCATAGATCCGAAGGCAAAATCTTCGTTGCCAAGAATGGATCCTTTCTAGAGAAGGAATTTCTCTCGAAAGAAGTGACTGGAAGGAAAGTAGAACTCGACGAGGTTGTCGAACCTTCTCTCGAAATTGCGAGTAGCGCAGCACCGGAAGAAGTTCCTGTGGTGCCTGCACCAATAAGAGAGGAAGCTAATGATGGTGATCATGAAACTTCGGTTGAAGTTACTACAGAGCCTCGGAGGTCAACGAGAACTCGTACCACTCCAGATTGGTATGATTCCGTTATGAATGTCATGGTGGTGGACAACACCGATGACCCCGAGACATACGAGGAAGCGATGATGAGCCCAGATTCCAATAAATGGCAAGAAGCCATGAAATCCGAGATTGGATCCATGTACGAAAACCAAGTATGGACTTTGGTGGACTTACCGGATGGCCGGAAGGCTGTCGAGAACAAATGGATTTTCAAGAAGAAAACAGATGCTGATGGTAATGTTACTGTCTATAAAGCTCGACTTGTCGCAAAAGGGTTTCGACAAATTCAAGGAGTTGGCTACGATGAGACTTTCTCACCGGTAGCGAAGCTAAAGTCTGTGAGGATTATGTTAGCAATCGCTGCATATTATGATTATGAGATATGGCAGATGGATGTCAAAACAGCATTCCTCAATGGAGACATTGATGAAGAGTTGTATATGATGCAACCCAAAGGTTTTGTCGATCCTAAAGATGCTAACAAGGTATGCAAGCTTCAACGGTCCATCTATGGATTGAAGCAAGCATCCCGAAGTTGGAATCATCGTTTTGATAAGGTAATCAAAAGTTTTGGTTTTATACAAACTTATGGAGAAGCTTGTATTTACAAGAAAGTGAGTGGGAGCTCTGTAGCATTCTTAATACTGTATGTGGATGACATATTGTTGATTGGGAATGATGTAGACCTTCTTAATAGTGTCAAGGAATATTTGAATAATAGTTTTTCAATGAAGGATCTTGGCGAAGCAGCTTACATATTAGGCATAAAGATTTATAGAGATAGATCGAAACGCCAAATATCATTGTCACAGAGTACATATTTGGACAAAGTTCTAAAGAAGTTTGGAATGGAAGAAAGCAAGAAAGGGTTCTTGCCCATGTTGCCCAATACGACCTTGAGTAAAACTCAAAGTCCAACATCGGCAGAAGATGGAGAAAGGATGAGTAAGACTCCCTATGCCTCAGCCATAGGATCTCTAATGTATGCCATGCTATGTACTAGACCCGACATTGCATATGCTGTTAGTTTAACTAGCAGATATCAAAGTGATCCAGGAGTGGATCATTGGACAGCGGTCAAAAACATCCTTAAGTACTTGAGAAGAACTAAGGATATGGTTCTTTCTTATGGAGGTGATGAACAGCTCGTTGTTAATGGTTACACCGATGCTAGTTGGAACACCGATCCAGATGATTCTAAATCACAATCCGGATACGTATTTATTTTGAATGGTGCAGCAGTTAGCTGGAGGAGTGCAAAGCAAAGCGTTGTGGCGAGATCTTCAACTGAATCGGAATACATGGCTGCTTCGGAGGCTTCACAAGAAGCGATGTGGATGAAAGAGTTCATCACAGAGCTGGGTGTGGTTCCTAGTGCGCTGGACCCAATGTCTATCTACTGTGATAACATGGGCGCCATAGCCAATGCGCAAGAACCAAGGTCACACAAGAAGCTGAATCATATCAAGCTGCGTTTTCACGCTATTCGAGAACATATCTAGGATGGGGATATAAAGATTTGCAAAGTACACACAGATCTGAATGTGGCGGATCCGTTGACTAAACCTCTCCCAAGGGCAAAACATGACCAACACCAAACTGCCATGGGTGTTCGGTATATTACCATGTAATCTAGATTAGATGACTCTAGTGCAAGTGGGAGACTGTTGGAGATATGCCCTAGAGGCAATAATAAATATAGTTATTATTATATCTTTGTGTTTATGATAAATGTTTATATTCATGCTATAATAGTATTAACAAGGAAACATTAATACTTGTGTGAATTGTAAACTTAAATTGAAGTCCCTAGTATAGCCTCTATACTTCACTAGCTTGTTGGTTGATTAAATGATTGTGGTTTCCATATCATGAACATTGAGATGTTATCAACAACAAGATCATATCGTTAGGAGAATGATATGGTGGACATACTCCTATTGATAAGCGTAGCATAAAGATCAAAGTCATTTCAATAGTTCAAATTGCTATATGCTTTCTGATACATAGTAACCTAATTCCTTCGACCATGAGATCATGCATATCACCTTTACCGGATGGATGCTTTGATGACATCAAACACCACACCGTAACTGGGTGGCTATAAAGGTGGCATTAAGTGTTCGGAAAGTATTGGTTGAAACACATGGATCAAGAGTGGGATTTGTCCATCCACATGACGGATAGATATACTCTGGGCCCTCTCGGTGGAATGTCATCCAATTGGCTTGCAAGCATGTGACTTGGTCACAAGGGATCACATATCACGGGAACGAGAAAAGAGTACTTATCAGTAACGAGGTTGAACTAGGTATGCAGAGATACCGACGATCATAACCTCGGATAAGTAACATATCATGAGACAAAGGGAAATTGGTATCGTATGTAAGTGGTTTATTCGATCGCAAAGTAATCGTAGAAATATGTGGGAGCCATATGAATTTCCAGATTCCTCTATTGGTTATTGTTCGGATAAGTGTCTCGATCATGTCCGCATAATTCACGAACCGTAGGGAGACACACTTAAGGATTCGACGTTGTTTGAGTAGTTATGGTATTATGAGAAAGAGACCGAATGTTGTTCGGAGTCTCGGATGGGATCCGGGATATCACGAGGTGATCCGGAATGGTCCGGAGAATAAGATTCATATAAGGAAAGTCCCGTTTCGGAGTTCGGGAATGATTCCGGTGTTTTCATCGGGAATGTTCTAGAAGGTTCCGGATTGTCCGGCACTCCGGGGGGGGGGAGGGGTACATGAATGTGTCATTACATATTGGAATGATTGCATCATGTACTAAGTGTTCTTGCTGTCCCAAATAAAGGATTAAATTGAATCCTAAAACAGAAAAGTCAAATGTCCAGTTTGAAAGTCAAACGGCTAAAACAAGAAACTGTGGGAAACAAGAAAGAGGAGTTGGGAACCGACTTGAGGGAGGAGTCTCCTCCCCAAGCCGGCGCACCACCCAAGGCCGACTTGGGGAGGGACTCCCCTCCCCTGGCCGCGCCTCCCCACCTATAAAAGGAGGGGCAGGGCTCCCCTCCTAAACACACAAGTTTCCACCTCTAAAACTCCGGTTTAGAGCCGTTTTGGTTTAGAGCTTCTAATTGCTTTAGCCAGCGGTTTAGAGCCTTCTAATTGGTTTAGAGCCTTCTAATTGGTGTGTCTAATTACTAGACCACTAATAGCCTCTATCATACGCTCCACCATACTCGCACCGGATTAAGGCGAAGCCCTGCGGGATTTCCCCTCTACTTCCGGTACCACACCGTTGTGCTGCCGGAATCGCGAGGAGAGTGCTACAACCTCCGCTGCCTGCTGGAACAAGGGAGAGGAAGGTCTTCGTCGAGTACCGAACGTGTGACCGACTGCGGGAGCGCTGCTGGAACGTGGCGCCGGAAGGATCGTCTACACGATCTTGAGATCGGAAAGAGTACGACTACATCACCCACGAGAATCCGCTCTCGTTAAACGCTTTGGAATCTTCGAGGGTAAGTTATACCATCGACTCGTTGCTACAATCTAGTAGATAGATCTTGGCTTGTTTGTTTGTATGCGATAGAAAATTTTTGTTTTCCATGCTACGAACCCCTACAGATGCATGTATGATGTATGGCATGGCAAAGATGCGATGTAATTAGGTCAATATTAAGTGGAACCGGGGTCCCGACAATTAATTAAACGGTTCAAGTTATTTAGAACCCCGCAATTTAAATGGTGTCTTAACATGGCGAAAACATGGCATCGGTTCGCTACACAAATTTAAATGAGGCCAATATAAGACTAGATTTGCCCGCATATGGGCCCCATATTTAATTATATGGTGAATCGGCATAAGGCCCCCAAACCACACAATTATGCATGCAAGTATGGCAATTAATATGCAACAAGTTGTTATTAAATTTATAAAATAGGGCTCGAGAAAAGGGGTCACACATTAGGGTTCGGCGATCTTGGTTCCGGGGTTCGGGGTTCGGTCTCAGGGTCCGGATCTCGGGTTCGGTCTCGGCGGGATCGTTCTCGGATAACGGAGGTAGGTCTTGTCGCATCCGTGGTCTTTGGGTCATGTCGACGGTCATGGCGTTTGGGATGAAGTACTTGTCGCATCGCATCGGCGACCTTGGCGTCCGGAAAGAAGTACTTGTCGCACCGGGGTCTCGGTGTCCTCGGATCCGATTGAAGAACTTGGCGGGTCGGGTTCGGTCTTCGGCTTCGTGTGGCAGATCTTGTTGATCCAAGATGGAGGCCTCAGCGTTCCGTGTTGTCGACCATCAGGTTCGAGGATCTTCAACAGCACACACACTTGTCACCAACACAAGTGTTCGCCTTGAGGTCTGCTACCGAAAGGAGGACAGGGGCGCCGCATGGGGACGAAGAGGAGCGGACTGCTGGGGGCACCGGGCAGCGGAGGACAAGGCCACCACGAGCACTGAGGAGGACGGAGAGACGGGCTTGAGCTCGGGAGGCGAGGTGGGGCCCGGCGGCGCGCCTCCAGGAGAGAGGGAGGCGACGGCGAGGCGGGGAGCGCTGTAGCCGGCGGCGAGGAGAAGGTCGCGGCAGAGGCTTCGCGGGGCGGCGGCCAGAGAAGCTCGGGGGAGGACCGGGGTCGGAGGGTGCGGCGGCGCTCGGGGCCAGGGGCACGAGGAGACCGCGGGTGGCCGGAGGTGGCTCGCAGCCACACGCGGCGGCGCGGGGTCGATGGGGCCGGAGCGCGGAGAGCAGGGCACCGGGGAAGAGGGGGGGCGGCGACCGGGGACGCGAGGACGGCGGGGAGCTCGGCGAGCGGAGGCGGCCGGCGGAGCGGCTGCAGGGCGAGCGGCGGGCGCGGGGTCGGGCGAGGCGGCCGGACGCGAGCGAGGTGGGGGGAGGTGCGGCCGGCGGGGTGGAGGAGGGCTGCCGGAGGAGGCCGGCGCGGGCGGCTCGAGCTCGGCCGGGCGCGTCCTCGAGCGGGGACGCGGGGCTGAGGAGGAAGGGGAGGGGACCGGCGGAGGGGTGAGAGAAGGCGGCGACGCAGGGCGATCTCGAGGGAGACGGCGCTTGGGGGAGGCGGGGCGCGGTGCCGGGAGAAGGCCGACGGGGAGGTTGCGGGAGAGGAGGGAGCGAGGCAGAGAGGGCGAGGAAGGAGACGGGAAGGAGGGAGACGCGGGCGAGGGGGTGGGGTCGCGCGGGAGGTGGGGCCGGGGTGGGGTCCAGACGGGGGAGAGGGAGTGAAGTGGGGGCGGGCTGGCGTGTGGGGCCAGGGGGGAGAGAGAGAGCTGTGGCCAGGGAGTGGGGTCAGGCTGTAAGGGAGAGGGGGTAGGGAAGCTGTGTGTGGGTGTGGGCAGAGGAGGGAGGATTGGGGTGGATTGATGAGGTGGCGATGGGTGTGGTGAGGTGGAGGGAAGGTGAGGTGGCAGGCTAGGATAGGTGGGTAGACTAGGATTGGGTGGGGATAGGATTTAGAGATTGGGTGGACCGTTTTATTCTGGGGGTGGCCAACTGGGTCGGATCGGCCCGGTTCGGCTGCCCCCTAAAAATAATTAAATATTTTATTTGTTTAAAACAGGGTTTTTGCAAACCGATAGCAGACAAAACAAAATAATCCGGAGACCCGGGTTTTGCGTTTGAACAAAGGCGGGGCGTTTAGAAAACAAAAATAGGTTTTTCCGAAAATAGTTTTATGCAAGCAAATGCAAGATGGTGACGATGCTCAAATGCAATGTGGCATGATGACATGAGCATGCGGTCATGATGATGCAATGCACAAAAACAACGCGATTTTCTAGTAGTGGTTTTGCGGGATGCCACAATTCGACACCACTAACAATGGATCTCGGCCTCGAGATCCGCCTCATGGTACCGGAAAGAAGGTCGGCGAGCTGCGTCTTCTCGCTTCGTGTCGGTTCTCACGACACCACTAACAAGAGGTAGTTGTCCGTGATCGTCGGGAGAACACTCCGGGAACAAAAGGTCGAAGGTAGAGGCATCAACAATTAAAACCACCTCTAGCTTCCGTGGACGGAGTAAAATTGCTGGATCCACTGATTCGAGGTACAAGAGCGAATGATAAGAGTAGTCGGATGGTGATCAGTCCATCGCGCACCCAAACCATTACTCTGTACATGAATAGGCGGATTATGCAACCAACTCTCGGAATTCAGACTGAAGATCTTGACAAACGAAGTTCAGAAGCAAAGGAGTAATGCAGACTCTGCATCGGATCTGGCGTAGATGACGTCGTGTCGGAAAACACCGGAAGGCACGAGAAGGAACAAAGGGAAGTCCATCAGTCGAAGGGTTCCTCAGATAGCATGAAGACCAGATGTAGCAACACCGTTACCAAAGGAGGAAGCGAAACCCTGAAGGTACGACGGAACCCAACCACGAGAATTCCTGGACTCGAAGAAAGAGAAGAGAGCGGATTCAAAACACGTAGAGGTAAGAGGAGAATAGCAGAGGGTAAGGAGTAAATCAGACCTAATCAGAACTATCCAACCGATTTTGCAAAATAGTTTTGACACTCTACCTCGGCCGTTAGCTAGGTTATCCTACAGGCTGGACTTGTAGGGTATCGCAACTGCTGAGCTCTGATACCACTCTGTAACACCCTCAGAATCGACCCTATGCAAGTTTTAGCGACACTCGCCAAACCCGCATAGAAACGATTCAAAGGTGCCCACCAGGCACTTTCGTGCGGGTGGAAAACGAAGTAATAACATTACACAACAGTCCTCGATGGGACCCATAGCACAGATATATACAACAGCGACTCAACGAGTCAAGAATACAGATATAATATACAGAGATCCAAATCACCTTGAAAATGATACAGCGTCCGGCTACGGACAAGATGCAAATGGGGCTAAGAGCCCTGAAGAATAACCAATGGCGTCCATAACCCTGCCCAGGCCAAGCCGGAAGGGTAACCATGCTAACGACGTCGATCTCAAAACCTGCTTAGACAAAAGGGGTGTCGACAAAGGGCAAAGGAAAAAGAGGAGCGTCAGTACTGAGGCCAGTACACGGCGAGGCTAGAATTCGGCGGTCCTCGCCTACATAGGTATGGTGGACTGGGCGGCAGCGCAGCATGCACTAAACAACCTATAGAGACTCGATACAACTAGCAGCTATCAGAGAGGGGCAAGAAGGCCTATCCGGAACCAACCTGATACTACCATCAAACAAACCCATCCTGGCGTTTCCCCCTCGAGACCAAACGAGGAAGTCAACCGAGGAACCCACACAGTTGGCAGTTTTACTTATTCAGTTATCGTTGCAGCAATTACTAGTCAGGTATAGATAGTCATCCTGATAAAATAAGCAGTGGGCACTTTTATTTGACCATTCCATTGTAATTGCAACACTTACTATTCAGATACAATTAGCATGAGATCACCCAAAACCCAGCAGTTGTTGGTACTTTTATTAAGCCATTCCGTTGTAGTTGCAATACTTACTATTCAGGTACAAAGGTCGCAAGCGACAACCCAAACAAACAATTGTTGGCAGTTTTATTTAGCCATTCCATTATAGTGAAGCTGATTACTAGTCATTATAAAGTCGAATTTATAACACTACTTTAGTTATAGTTGTCTATGATCGAGATACTGTGCTCCAAGTCGTCCATAACCGCGGACATGGCTTTCAGAAAGTTTTACCCGGCCGGGGTGCACAAATAGCAACACACACTCGATCAACCTCGGAAAAACCAAATCAAAACCCAACGAGGCCTTCACGACAAAGCAATCACAGGATTCAGAAATATTTCAGGGGGCCACCCCATTGAGTAGACCCGCAACGAAGTTAGCTGACTCCGAGACGGACTCAAGGTTTGCGACAATGGCTGTAAACGACTGGGAACCCAAAACTGGGCTTGTCGATACCGCGAAAACACTCCGCTTACCTAAACAGTACAGTGTGCTCCTCGCACAATCGTAAATAAAGCAGTAAAGCATGGCATAAGTACAGGATAGTAAATAAAACCTCAAACTAGTTTGTGGCCCCAAGAAATAAGAATGAATCAAGCTCTAGCTCAGGGGGGTCCCATAATCCTCCCGGATGTGGATAGCGCGAAAATTCAAGGAACAGGTATCAAGTACTCGGAGTCCTACGGGACACAAGTGGACGGTTAACAACCAAATAACATCTATTGCCCACCTGTTCCTCTGCTTACTTACTTCAATTTTAGTTGTTAAACAGTAATTAAAGTGAACGATAAGTAAAGCCATGATCATCTCCAACATCAAATATGCGGCAATACTCCAACAACTGTGGTACTGGACGACACGCAACAGCACTTGAGCAAGCGACTATGATGTGCAAGACCAACTATCTACCAAACAACAGGTAATAGGATGTGTCCAAGGCAATATAAGGCTGCAAGGGATATCACGGGTACGAAAACTAGAGCATCGCAACACAGATAGCAATAGATCAACAGGAGGGAAATAAATACTATAAAAGTAAGATAGGTAGAAAGGGGGGAGATGCTCGCCTGAAAACATTGTCGAAGGTTCAACCGAAGATCGGGTCGACACTCGCATCAACTGAACAACCTTATCCGCGAAGAAGCAAAATACTAGAATAAACACCGGGTGCAATATTTAATACTACGGCAAAAGATCGGGCATGATGCATGTATGATGTATGGCATGGCAAAGATGCGATGTAATTAGGTCAATATTAAGTGGAACAGGGGTCCCGACAATTAATTAAACGGTTCAAGTTATTTAGAACCCCGCAATTTAAATGGTGTCTTAACATGGCGAAAACATGGCATCGGTTCGCTACACAAATTTAAATGAGGCCAATATAAGACTAGATTTGCCCGCATATGGGCCCCATATTTAATTATATGGTGAATCGGCATAAGGCCCCCAAACCACACAATTATGCATGCAAGTATGGCAATTAATATGCAACAAGTTGTTATTACATTTATAAAATAGGGCTCGAGAAAAGGGGTCACACATTAGGGTTCAGCGATCTTGGTTCCGGGGTTCGGGGTTCGGTCTCAGGGTCCGGATCTGGGGTTCGGTCTCGGCGGGATCGTTCTCGGATAACGGAGGTAGGTCTTGTCGCATCCGTGGTCTTCGGGTCATGTCGACGGTCATGGCGTTTGGGATGAAGTACTTGTCGCATCGCATCGGCGACCTTGGCGTCCGGAAAGAAGTACTTGTCGCACCGGGGTCTCGGTGTCCTCGGATCCGATTGAAGAACTTGGCGGGTCGGGTTCGGTCTTCGGCTTCGCGTGGCAGATCTTGTTGATCCAAGATGGAGGCCTCAGCGTTCCGTGTTGTCGACCATCAGGTTCGAGGATCTTCAACAGCACACACACTTGTCACCAACACAAGTGTTCGCCTTGAGGTCTGCTACCGAAAGGAGGACAGGGGCGCCGCATGGGGACGAAGAGGAGCAGACTGCTGGGGGCACCGGGCAGCGGAGGACAAGGCCACCACGAGCCCTGAGGACGACGGAGAGACGGGCTTGAGCTCGGGAGGCGAGGTGGGGCCCGGCGGCGCGCCTCCAGGAGAGGGGGAGGCGGGGAGCGCTGTAGCCGGCGGCGAGGAGAAGGTCGCGGCGGAGGCTTCGTGGGGCGGCGGCCAGAGAAGCTCGGGGGAGGAACGGGGTCGGAGGGTGCGGCGGCGCTTAGGGCCAGGGGCGACGAGGAGACCGCGGGTGGCCGGAGGTGGCTCGCAGGCAGACGCGGCGGCGCGGGGTCAACGGGGCCGGAGCGCGGAGAGCAGGGCACCGGGGAAGAGGGGAGGGGGCGGCGGCCGGGGACGCGAGGACGACGGGGAGCTCGGCGAGCGGCGGGCGCGGGGTTGGGCGAGGCGGCCGGACGCGAGCGAGGTAGGGGGAGGTGCGGCCGGCGGGGTGGAGGAGGGCGGCCGGAGGAGGCCGGCGCGGGCGGCTCGAGCTCGGCCGGGCGTGGCCTCGAGCGGGGACGCGGGGCTGAGGAGGAAGGGGAGGGGACCGGCGGAGGGGTGAGAGAAGGCGGCGGCGGAGGGCGATCTCGAGGGAGACGACGCTTGGGGGAGGCGGGGTGCGGTGCCGGGAGAAGGCCGACGGGGAGGTTGCGGGAGAGGAGGGAGCGAGGCAGAGAGGGCGAGGAAGGAGACGGGAAGGAGGGAGACGCGGGCGAGGGGGTGGGGTCGCGCGGGAGGTGGGGCCGGGGTGGGGTCCAGACGGGGGATAGGGAGTGAAGTGGGGGCGGGCTGGCATGTGGGGCCAGGGGGGAGAGAGAGAGCTGTGGCCAGGGAGTGGGGTCGGGCTGTAAGGGAGAGGGGGTAGGGAAGCTGTGTGTGGGTGTGGGCAGAGGAGGGAGGATTGGGGTGGATTGATGAGGTGGCGATGGGTGTGGTGAGGTGGAGGGAAGGTGAGGTGGCAGGCTAGGATAGGTGGGTAGACTAGGATTGGGTGGGGATAGGATTTAGAGTTTGGGTGGACCGTTTTATTCTGGGGGTGGCCAACTGGGTCGGATCGGCCCGGTTCGGCTGCCCCCTAAAAATAATTAAATATTTTATTTGTTTAAAACAGGGTTTTTGCAAACCGATAGCAGACAAAACAAAATAATCCGGAGACCCGGGTTTTGCGTTTGAACAAAGGCGGGGCGTTTAGAAAACAAAAATAGGTTTTTCCGAAAATAGTTTTATGCAAGCAAATGCAAGATGGTGACGATGCTCAAATGCAATGTGGCATGATGACATGAGCATGCGGTCATGATGATGCAATGCACAAAAACAACGCGATTTTCTAGTAGTGGTTTTGCGGGATGCCACACACCACAACTTAAATACTAAACCATTGAATAATAACTCATCATAGATTCACTACTAACAACATGACTTCTCCCATGTCCTCAAGAACACAACGAACTACTCACAAGACATCATATGGATCAAGATCAAAGATGATATGATAATGGATAACAATCTGAACATTAACAATAATCTAATGGTTCCACTCATAAGCATCAACTACAATAGTAATTAACACCGGGAAAGTTTCCCCTAATGAACTAAGCAATATCCAACACAATTTTTACAGCGAGACGGAGTGGTGATGATGGTGTGGATGATGATGATGATGATCCTGATGAAGCCTAGATTGATGATGGTGTTGGTGGCGACGGTCTCCCCTCCTCGGGAAGGAATTCCCCTGGCAGAAATCTGTCTGCGAGAGAGATCTTTCTCTCTCGGTGTTTTCCGCCCCCATAGAGGCGGCGGAAATTTATCTATGGTCGCTCCCTGAGGCTTAGGGTTCCATAGGGAAGATATAGGCGAAGGGAGAGAGTCAGAGGCCGGGCAGGTGGGCCACACCTGCCCTAAGCGCGGCCTCAGGTGGGACTGCGCCTACGGGGGTGGGCCCCCTGTGGCCCCCCTTCGCTCCTCCTTCTGGCTTCCTTCGTCCTCAGGTAAAATAATTTGTTTCCATATTTTTCTGGTATTTTTCTGATCTTCACGAAATTGCACGGAAACGCCTTCTTTTCCATCAGAATCCAGACTCCGACAGTCCATCCTCCAAGAATCATCCAACATGCATAAACAGATGAAAATCCATAAGTAATACCTCATAATAAGACAAATATCAATGAATAGAGGTAAATTATGATATAGAATGGTGATGCAAATTGGGCGTATCAACTCCCCCAAGCTTAGACTTCGCTTGTCCCCAAGTGAAAACTGAGCTCAGTAAACATGTCCACAGGTTTATGGAGTGAAGTGTCGATAAAAGAATACGAACAAGAAGCATCACACTTACCATTGCATAACTCATAGAAGAAAGCAACTCACCATTATATAACTTAGCTTGCAACCAGGTACAACAGTCACAATAGAGATGCATAAAGATAAATCATAATTGGAATTGGCAAACTTGTTCTTGGTCAGAGAACACCTGGCAAATAGTTTCACAAAAAGATTTTTTGTAGAAGTTTCAAAACAGGAGCACTCTTTGCTCAAAAAGGTTTTTCATAAGTGAAGGCTTTCAAAGTAATACTCAATAGACAAGAGTTTTGTGCAAGCAAGGAAGATAAAGAACATGATTGAATAAATCACCATATGAATGCTTGAAACACAACAACTCAAATGCTTGCTGGAGATAGAGAGGAAGTAGGTTTACTGACTCAACTTGGAAGTGGGAGAAAGGTCCGTTCATAGAGGGAAGCAGAGCTTACAAGTCATAAAGAGCTTTCAAAAGATTATGGTACTTACTAGCTTTGAGCCATCATTGCCCCTATCATAAGAATCTTGAGATGATTAAGGTTAAAGTGAACAAAGATGGAGTATATGCTTGACGAAATATAAGTTGGCAATCTCATGTCCCTTGAATATGAGGGCCACTCCTCATGCTACATTAACTTTGGGCCCAGACAAGTTCTTGTCATTGTAAGTACTTGCATATCATTGAGAACCGCCAACGGGATACCCCTTGCACATGGTACATAAGCTTTCCCATAGCCAAAATGACAAGGCAAGCAGACAATGAGCATCTCATCAATCTTTTTATTTACTACGTGTATAGTTTTTTATTGAGGATGATTTACAGAATGCTCACTATGGTGGTGCTACAAGTTTCCACCATGATTATGCATGGCTTAGGCTAGCGGCCCAGGCGTTTCTCTAACACAAAGTACAAACTCCGTGGACTCACAAGTTCCCCTTTTATTTCACACCGTTGACATCCATAGACAAAAGAGCACGATATCAACGATGTACAGAGTACAAGTGCTATGTTGAAAACGTTACCCGTGACAGCACGGTTCTGCTAATTCCAATGTATAGATGCAAGCATATACAACTTCGATATCCACAATGGTTCAAGTCTATTAGGGGCAAGAAAATAAAGTCTGCCATCAAGTTCGTGAGAGCTTTACTAACTAGTTTTCACATAACAAAATACTTTTTAATTCGGAAGGTAGATGAAGCTTGATAATTTGCTTGGAATAGCAATAGCTACTAGGTAGATGTGGTGGACACAAGTGGCAAAAGTTTGGTTCAAAGGGATTTGGAGGAATGAGAAGTATGCCTTCTCAAAACAGGTTTTTGGCTAGCAAGGCTGGGTACCAAGCAAGAGAGATGAAAGAAACAAGCAAACATACAAGTAATAAAGCCAAACATGCAATCTTCCTTTAAGACACAAAAGATCTTAAATAAAGAATACTAAGCTTATGAGCCAACAAGAAAGAAAACAAATGATACCAAATACTTGTAAGCTTTTTCTTTCCCTTTTTCTTTCAAACCACAAAAATTGTTGCTACTGACCAGAACTCGGTTTGACAAAACCAATTTAGAGTTACTTGATGCTTCCAAAGTGGTGCCAATACTGGTCAACAAGATCCATCATATAATAGAGATTGCAAACTAAAATAAGAAGTGCCAAAAAAGTAAAAGATGAGACTTCTCATTAATATTCAATAAAGACACTCACACCAAGGGATACATAGATAATCACTAAAGGAGAGATACTTTCACATGCAAACCAAACTATAAGATAACTTCTCTACCACAGATATGAATCCACTAAAAAGGTAATAGATAAAAGATAATGGTGGTGATACCGCGGCACTCCCCCAAGCTTGGAACAAGCCAAGGGGATGCCAAACCTGATGACGAATTACTCCTTTGATGGTGGTGGTGTTCTCTTGATAAGCTCTTCAATAAGTTTCTTCAACTCCTCAGACTCAAAAGTAAGAGTACGGATTAGCTCCGAGTTTTGCTCTATACGGTTCATGACCATGTCAGTCCGAGAATCCCAGTTCTTGTTATTCTTTCCCCACTCTTCATCCTTAGCATGATCCTTCTCTGCATTGTTAGAACGACGCATATCCCAAACCGAAGGCAAATTCCCTTTGGGCACATGTTGATATTGATATTCATGTATATGTGTATGGAAGGGTCTCTTGTTACGTAGAGGAGATGATCATGGAGAGAGAGAGTATGACGAGATTTCCCTCCTGTAGACATCCGTTATGTCCTCTTAAGCTTGTTAGGTCGTGCCACCAAACCAATGCTTGCGAAGGTAGCGCGAGTGTACGGTTGCTTGTCCTCCTCCATGTCACCTTCATACCCTACTGAAGTCTCCTCCTTGGGGACTTTAGGTTCTTCTTCCTCGGGATTCTTGCCTTTGTCATTGGCGGAGGCCATGGCGCTCTAAACTTGAGAAGATTTCCTGACAAAAACAGATCGAAACGAAAACACGACGAGAAAATGATGCATGAACCTCGGGGGATCCGGGGGTTATATATTACGAAGTTTCAATGCATAAGGAAGGTTTTGACACGGAAAACGAGGCGGAGGCGGAGTTCAAGGGGGGAACACCCCCCTCAGGCGTGGCCAGGCTAGGCCCGCGACTGGGGTGGGTGTGTCCACTCCGGGCTCCGTCTACTCTTCAATTCCGTCTCGTAACTTCTCTTATGTATTAAAAACATCAAAAATATAAAAAGATTGGAGTTTCACGAACCTTCTGTTTCACCACTTTTACCTATTCAAAGACGAACTCTGCAGATTCCTTTTCTCCTTCTCCTGAAAATTTCCTTCATACAAAACCTTTGCACAAACTCAATGACAACATTAGTGTAGGAAAAAACAATAAACCTTTGGTACACACTTCAACTGAAAACCCATCAACACAAAAGCTTCTTTAAGAGGCAAATGCAAATGACGGCAGAAATCTGTCAAAACAGACCAGCAGGTAAAGATTGAATTTTTCGAGAACCTTCTGTTGCTCGAATCAAAAAGTGTAGAACTAATGAAAGTTGGGTAACAACTTGGAGAACAAACTCAGAAAAATGCAGCTCCATCCGAAGTACTGATCTTCCTCATGAATTTTTACAAGTAACAAAGACACTAAATAAAGACAGTAAACAAACGAAGCAAGTGGCCCAATCCTTGGATGATTCTTGTTGGATGATTCTTGAATGGATGATTCTTGTTGGATGATTCCTGGAGGATTCTTGGATGATAAACAAAGACAGTAAAAACTGCAGCTTCATCTGTTTATGCATGTTGGATGATTCTTGGAGGATGGACTGCCGGAGTCTGGATTCTGATAGAAAAGAAGGCGTTTCGGTGCAATTTCGCGAATATCGGAAAAATACCAGAAAAATATGGAAACATATTGTTTTACCTAAGGATGAAGGAAGCCACAAGGAGGGGCGAAGGGGGGGCGTAGGGGGCCCACACCCCTAGGCGTGGGCTCACCTGGGCCGCGCCTAGGGTAGGTGTGGCCCACCTGCCCAGACTCCGACTCCGCCCCTTCGCTTATATCTTCCCTACGGAACCCTAAGCCTCAGGGAGTGACCACAGATAGATTTTCGTCGCCTCTGGGGGCGGAAAATACCGAGAGAGAAAGATCTCTCTGGCAGACAGATTTCTGCCAGGGGAATTCCTCCTTGGAGAGGGGAGACCGTCGCCATCAACACCATCATCAAGATAGGCTTCATCGGGATCAGCATCATCATCATCCACACCATCATCTCCACCAGCACCATCATCACCACTCCGTCCCACTGTAATAATTGTGTTGGATATTGCTTTAGTTCATTAGAGTAAACCTTCTCGATGTTAATTACTATTGTAGTTGATGCTTGTGAGTGGAACCATTGGATTATTGTTTATGTTCAGATTGTTATCCATTATCATATCATCTTTGATCTTGATCCATATGTTGTCTTGTGAGTAGTTCGTTGTGTTCTTGAGGACATGGGAGAAGTCATGTTGTTAGTAGTGAATCTGTGATGAGTTATCATTCAATGGTTTAGTATTTAAGTTATGGTGCTATTCTTCTAGTGGTGTCATGTGAACGTCGACTACATGACACTTCACCATTTATGGGCCTAGGGGGATGCATTGTGTATTTGGCTACTAATTATGGGGTTGCCGAAGTGACAGAAACCTGAACCCCAGTTAGGACACCTTTGCATAAGGGAGTGTAGGATCTCAGAGTTTAAGGCTGTGTTTAGATTTATATCTTAATTACTTTCCTGTAGTTACGGATCTTTGCAGGGGGTTTAATCACAAGTATGTATTAGTCCTAGGAAGGACGGTATGTTAGCACAGGTTCACCCACACAACACTTACGAACACCAAAGAAGAGTACTCAACTATTTTAAGCGAAAGAACTTGACAGAATTCCCCTGTGTCCTCGAGAATGTTTGGTCCTTATAAGTATTTCCACCGGCTTGTCCTTTGCTAAGAAAGGATTGGGCCACTTACTCCGTTTGTTTACTGTCTTTGTTACTTGCTCTTTGTTTTTTGCCTTGTCAGAAAACCACTAAAAACCCGTTTTCTAAGTATTCATAGGGATTTCCTGCTCCATACCACTGTTTAGCACCTTCTGCTCCTTGTTGGGATCGACACTCCTATTTATCGAAAGTACTGCGATACACCCCCTATACTTGTGGGTCATCAAGACTATTTTTTGGCGTCGTTGCCGGGGAGTGAAGCGCTATTGAAGAGTGGAACTGGTAAGGGAAACTTTTACTGTGAGTATAGCTTTTGTTACTGCTTGTTACTTTGTTTCCAATATGGATAACCCACTTGGTTTTCTGTTTGGGAAAACTACTACCACTGCTAGGGTAGTAGATGAACCACCACCTATTGAGATAGATCCTTTTAAGATACCTACAAGTATTGTTGACCGTGTTATGGATACTTATTATTTTGAGGATGGAACTGTCCATCCCGGTGATCACTTGCTTTTTATCCATGAATTATGCAGGTTGTTTAAGTGTACAGGTATCACAACTAAACAGGTGAAGAAGCAGTTACTCTCCATATCCTTGAAAGGGAGAGCTGAAAAATGGTATAAGCTGCTGAAGAATGGACAATCCATGGAATGGAGAAGATGGCATCTCTCTTCTACTCTATATTTTATACTCCCAGTGAAATTCATAAAGATAGAAATCTTATATATAACTTTTGGCCTCTTGATGGAGAAAGTACAGCTCAAGCTTGGGGGAGATTAAAGTTACTAATGCTTAAATGCCATATTCATGAACTCCCTAACAATATTATTCTCAATAACTTTTACGCTAGGCTTTCTCTTCATGATAAAGATTTACTAGATGCTTCTTGTGCTGGATCATTTACACGTATGAAGGAAGAAGCTAAATGGGATCTCTTAGACCGTATTCAAGATAATACTGAAGCTTGGGAGAATGATAAAGGAAGAAAGTCAGGTATAAACTATGATTATGAATGCATTAAATATTTTATGGGAACTGATGACTTCCATGATATTAGCAATGAGTTTGGTCTTGATTCCAAAAGTATTGCCAACTGTTTTAAAGCCTTTGCCTCTTACATAGAAATTCCAAAGAAGAAGTGGAATAAGTACCATGCTCCTTATAAAGATGTTGTTAATCATGTTCTTGTTAGAAGTACTCAAGTTTGTACTACTAATCATATTGTGCCTGAACCTCATGTTGAGAAAATGCCCTTACCAGCTAAGGGTAAAGGAGTATTCTATGATTATTAGTGCAAATAACAAAGGTACAATGAAAACTATGGAGCCTGGTAAGCAATTGAGTGATGTACATGTGGTAGCTATTGTGAAAGACACTTTCACTAGAAATATAGAGGATGAGCACATTGTCTTCTGCGAAGATGCTTCTAATATTATCTCTCATCCTAGTAAAGCTATAAAAGCTAGTGTTCCTGTGCTTTCTATTAAAATTGGTGATCATTGCTATTATGGTTTATGTGATATTGGTGCTAGTTCTAGTGTTATTCCTTATGAGATTTACAGGGAAATTATGCATGAGATTGGTACTTGTGAGCTTGAGGACATTGATGTGGTTATTCATCTTGCTAACAAGGAAACCATTTGCATAGCACTTGTACTCTGTACATCGTTGATATCGTGCTCTTTTGTCTATGGATGTCAACGGTGTGAAATAAAAGGGGAACTTGTGAGTCCATGGAGTTTGTACTTTGTGTTAAAGAAACGTCTAGGCCGCTAGCCTAATCAATGCCTAATCATGGTGGAAACTTGCAGCACCACCATAGTGAGCATTCTGTGAAGCATCCTTAATAAAAAAACTATACACATAGTAAATAAAAAGATTGCTGAGATGCTCATTGTTTGCTTGCCTTGTCATTTTGGTTATGGGAAAGCTCCTGTACCATGTGCAAGGGGTACCCCGTTGGCGGTTCTCAATGATATGCAAGTACTTACAATGACAAGAACTTGGCTGGGCCCAAAGTTGATGTAGCATGTGGAGTGGCCCTCATATTCAAGGGACACGAGATCGCCAACTTATATTTCGTCAAGCATATACTCCATCTTTGTTCACTTTAACCTTAATCATCTCAAGATGCTTATGATAGGGGCAATGATGGCTCAAAGCTAGTAAGTACCATAATCTTTTGGAAGCTCTTTATGACTTGTAATCCCTGCTTCCCTCTATGAAGGGACCTTTCTCCCACTTCCAAGTTGAGTCAGTAAACCTACTTCCTCTCTATCTCCAGCAAACATTTGAGTTGTTGTGTTTCAAGCATTCATATGGTGATTTATTCAATCATGTTCTTTATCTTCCTTGTTTGCACAAAACTCTTATCTATTGAGTATTACTTTGAAAGCCTTCACTTATGAAAAACCTTTTGATCAAAGTGTGCTCATGTTTTGAAACTTCTACAAAAAGATTTTTGTGAAACTATTTGCCAGGTGTTCTCTGACCAAGAACAAGTTTGCCAATTCCAATTATGATTTATCTTTATGCATCTCTATTGTGATATTGTACTTGGTTGCAAGCTAAGTTATATAATGGTGAGTTGCTTTCTTATATGAGTTGTGCACTGGTAAGTGTGATGCTTCTTGTTCGTATTCTTTTATCGACACTTCACTCCATAAACCTGTGGACATGTTTACTGAGCTCAGTTTTTGCTTGGGGACAAGCAAAGTCTAAGCTTGGGGGAGTTGATACGCCCAATTTGCATCACCATTCTGTATCATAATTTACCTCTATTCATTGATATTTGTCTTATTATGAGGTATTACTTATGACTTTTCATCTGTTTATGCATGTTGGATGATTCTTGGAGGATTGACTGCCGGGCTCTGGATTTTGATGGAAAAGAAGGCGTTTCGATGCAATTTCGAGGAAACATATGGAAACATATTATTTTACCTGAGGACGAAGGAAGCCAGAAGGAGGAGTGAAGGGGGGCGCAGGGGCCCCACAACCCCTAGGTGCGGGCCCACCTGAGGTCGCGCCTAGGGGAGGTGTGGCCCACCTGCTCGGCCTTCGAGTCCGCCCCTTCGCCTATATCTTCCCTACGAAACCCTAAGCCTCAGGGAGCGACCACAGATAGATTTCCGTCGCCTCTGGGGGCGGAAAACACCGAGAGAGAAAGATCTCTCCGGCAGACAGATTTCTACCGGGGGAATTCCTTCCCGGAGAGGGGAGACCGTCGCCATCAACACCATCATCAAGCTAGGCTTCATCGGGATCAGCATCATCATCATCCACACCATCATCTCCACCAGCACCATCATCACCACTCTGTCCCGTTGTAACAATTGTGTTGGATATTGCTTTAGTTCATTAGGGGAAACCTTCCTGGTGTTAATTACTATTGTAGTTGATGCTTGTGAGTGGAACCATTGGATTATTATTTATGTTCAGATCATTATCCATTATAATATCATCTTTGATCTTGATCCATATGTTGTCTTGTGAGTAGTTCGTTGTGTTCTTGAGGACATGGGAGAAGTCATGTTGTTAGTAGTGAATCTGTGATGAGTTATTATTCAATGGTTTAGTATTTAAGTTGTGGTGTTATTCTTCTAGTGGTGTCATGTGAACGTCGACTACATGACACTTCACCATTTATGGGCCTAGGGGGATGCATTGTGTATTTGGCTACTAATTGTGTGGTTGCCGGAGTGACAGAAACCTGAACCCCCGTTAGGACACCTTTGCATAAGGGAGTGTAGGATCTCAGAGTTTATGGCTGTGGTTAGATTTATATCTTAATTACTTTCCTGTAGTTACGGATGTTTGCAGGGGGGTTAATCACAAGTATGTATTAGTCCTAGGAAGGGCGGTATGTTAGCACAGGTTCATCCACACAACACTTACGAACACCAAAGAAGAGTACTCATCTATTTGAAGCGAAAGCACTTGACACGATTCCCATGTGTCCTCGAGAACGTTTGGTCCTTATAATTATTTCCATCAGCTTGTCCTTTGCTAAGAAAGGATTGGGCCACTTGCTCCATTTGTTTACTGTCTTTGTTACTTGCTATTTGTTTTGTTGCTTTGTCAGAGAACCACTAAAAACTCGTTTGGTAAGTATTCATAGGGATTTCCTGCTCCATACCACTGTTCAGCATCTTCTTCTCCTCGTTGGGATCGACACTCCTATTTATCGAAAGTACTGCGATCCACCCCTATACTTGTGGGTCATCAAAAAGCCATAAGTAATACCTCATAATAAGACAAATATCAATGAATAGAGGTAAATTATGATATAGAATGGTGATGCAAATTGGGCGTATCAAGGCCTGACACCACCATTAGTCGCCGTGTACCGCGCGTGCGGTATGGTCCCGCTATCAGCGTACGCGTGAAGGACCTCGTGAAGGGTTTCGCGGCATAGTAAATCAAAAATTTCTACGGATGCGAACAGAGGGAAAGCCAAGATCTAATCTAGGAGATGCAAACAACGAGAGAGATTGGATTAGATCTTCATACCCTTGAAGATTCGCACAGCGGAACGTTCGTCGGAACGTGGGTGATGTAGTCGTACTCGCTTCTCCTCCTCGCGATCCGATCCGATCTAGCACCACAAGTGGCGATGCCTCCGTGAGATGCACACGTGCAGCACCTCGACATCTCCTCCTTCCTCGGTCCAGCAAGTATGGTGGAGAGACGGATTGGATCTACAACACGACGGCGTGGTGTATATGGTGGAGAGTTTCTGCAGCAGGGCTTCGCCTACACGCAGTCGGGAGGGAGAGAGAGGAGGGCAGTTGGGCGGCTAGCTTTGGAGGGGAAGGTGTGTGGGGGTGGTGCGCCCCCAGCCCTCTTTATATAGAGGGGTGGGAGGCTGCCCTAGCCCCTCCCCCAAGCCCAAACCGGCGGCCAAAGGAGGAGGAGTGGGGGGCAAGGAACCCCCCCTTCTAGAAGGTCTAGATTAGGGTTTTATCCCTCTTGGCCGGATGGGCCCTATGGGGCCTTGTGCCCCTGGCCCAATGCGGCCAGGGCACTCCCTCATAGGACCATGCCCCCTCCCGGAAGGTGGGGCCACGTTGGTCCCCTTCCGGAAGGTTCTAGAAGCTTCTGGTACAATACTGATTAACCCGGAACAATTCTGAACTCCAAAAACTGCACTGCCTTATATGAATCTTATTCTCCGGACCACTCCGGAACCTCTCGTGATGTCCCGGATCCCATCGGAGACTCCGAACAAAATCTCATAAACCAATTATCCAATCTATCCTAGCGTCGAGACACGTTAAGTGTGTGACCCTGCGGGTTCGAGAATATGCAGACATGATCTTCTATCAATAATCAACAGCGGGGTCTGGAAACCCATATTGACTCCCACACATTCATCTATGATCATATCGGATGAACCACGATGCCAGGATTCAATCAATCCCATATATATATTCCCTTCGTCTCGCGATATTTTACTTGCCCGAGATTTGATCGTCGGTACCGTCATACCTAGTTCAATCTCGTTCACAGCAAGTACTTTACTCGTTCCGTAATCCGATATCACTTTGTGATTAACTCCTTAACCACATGCTTGCAAGCGGTGTTGATATCGATTACCGAGTGGGCCCGAAGTATATCTCTCCGACTTGGGAGGGACAAATCCCATCTCGATACATACAACCCAACAGATACTTTCCGATCACCTGAGAGACACCTTTATGATCACCCTCTCATAGGATGACGTTTGATGACCTCAAAGCTTTCTTCCGATACCAGGGAGTTGTATTATCTCATGGTCTAAGGAATACAATAATTGACATAAGAAAAGCTTCGCAAAGACGAACACGATGACACGATCTAATTGCTTTCGCTTAGTTTGGGTCTGTCCATCATATCATTCTCCCAATAATGTGATCTCATTATTAATTGACAACTCATGTCCATGGTTAGGAAATCTTAACCATCATTAATCAATGAGCTAGTCCATAGAGGCGTACTAGGGACACGGTGTTGTTCACAAACCACACAAGTATTAAAGTTTCCGCTTAATACAATTCTAGCATGGAATATAAACATTATCATGAACAAGAATTATAATAATAACATCTTTATTATTGCCTCTAGGGCATAATTCCAACAGTCTCCCACTTGCACTAGAGTCAATAATCTAGTTTACATCTGGCAACAATCTCACACCCATGGCTCTGAGGTGCTGATCATGTTTTACACGTGGAAGAGGTTTAGTCAATGGATCTGCGACATTCAGATCTGTATGTACTTTGCTGATCTTCAGATCTCCATCTGCTATATAATCTCGGATTATATGAAACTTGTAGTTGATATGCTTGGTCTTTGGATGATATCTTGGTTCCTTAGCGAGTGCTATGGCGCCAGTGTAGTCACACAATATCTCCAGTGGGTCCAATGCACTTGGAACCACGCCAAGCTCAGTGATGAAGTTCCTGATCCAAACTCCTTCACTTGACGCTTCTGCAGCAGCCATGTATTCCGCTTCTACTGTAGATCCCGTGATCACGCTTTGCTTGCAGCTTCTCCAGCTCACAGCTCCTCCATTCAAAATATACACGTATCCTGTCTGAGATTTAGAATCATCCTTGTCGGTGTCAAAACTAGCATCGACGTAACCTTTTACGACAAGTTGTTCATCACCCCCATAGACTAAGAACATTTCTTTAGTCCTATTTAGCTACTTTAGGATGTTCTTCACGGCTGTCCAGTGTTCCACTCCTGGATCACTTTGATACCTGCTCGTCAAACTAAGAGCATTGGACACATCCGGTCTAGTACACAACATGGCATACATGATGTGAACCTATGGCCGAGGCATAAGGCACTTTGCTCATAGCTTCCCTATCATTTACCGTAGCTGGACACTGAGCCTTGCTCAATATCTTACCTGACAACATAGGCACTGAACCTTTCTTTGCCTTATCCATTCTGAACCTTTTCAGAACTTTGTCTAGGTATGTACTCTGGCTTAAAGCTATCAGGCGTCTTTGTCTATCTCTATAGATCTTGATGCCCAATATATAAGCAGCTTCACCTAGGTCTTTCATTGAAAAACACTTGTTCAAATAACTCTTCACATCGTTAAGCATGTTAATGTCATTTCCAATAATTAATATGTCATCCACATATAGTACCAGAAATGTCACCGAGCTCCCACTCACTTTCTTGTAGATACAAGCTTCGTAGCAATTTGGAACAAATCCAAAGCTCTTGATCACTTGATCAAAACGAAGGTTCCAACTCCGACATGCTTGCTTCAGTCCATAAATGGAACGCTGAAGTTTGCATACTTTATCAGCATCCTTAGGATCGACAAAACCTTCGGGTTGCATCATATACAACTCTTCATCAATGTTGCCATTGAGGAACGCAGTCTTGACATCCATCTGCCATATTTCATAATCATGAAACGCAGCAATTGCTAATAAAATCCGAATGGACTTAAACATCGCTACGGGAGAGAAAGTCTCATCGTAGTCAACACCTTGAACTTGTCGAAAACCTTTCGCGACAAGCCGTGCTTTATAGACGGTAACATTACCATCTGCGTCCGTTTTCTTCTTGAAGATCCATTTGCACTCAACGGCCTTTCGGTCGCTAGGAGGGTCCACCAAAGTCCATACTTGGTTTTCGCTCATGGATCCCAATTCGGATTTCATGGCTTCTAGCCATTTCTCAGAGTCTGGGCTCATCATCGCTTCCTCATAGTTCGTAGGTTCACTGTCTTCTACTAACAAGACAGTCAAGACAGGGTTGTCGTACCACTCAGGAGGGGCACGCGACCTTGTCGACCTGCGACGTTCAGTAGCAGCATCGTCCGAAGCTTCATGATCCTTGTCATTAGCTTGCTCTATTATTGGTGCAGGCGGCACTGGAACGATTTCAGGTGCTGCGCTACTCTCCAATTCAAGAGAAGGTTTAATAACCTCATCTAGCTCTACTTTCCTCCCACTCACTTCTTTCGAGAGAAACTCCTTCTCAAGAAAGGAACCGTTCTTTGCGACAAACACTTTGCCTTCGGTTCTGTGATAGAAGGTATACCCAATAGTTTCCTTAGGGTATCCTATGAAGACGCATTTCTCCGCTTTGGGTTTGAGCTTATCCGGCATCAATTTCTTGACGTAAGCTTCGCATCCCCAAACTTTGAGAAATGACAACTTAGGTTTAGCACCAAACCACAGTTCATTCGGTGTCGTCTCAACGGATTTAGATGGTGCCCTATTTAAAGTGAATGCAGCGGTTTCTAATGCATAACCCCAAAATGATAACGACAAATCAGTAAGAGACATCATCGATCGGACCATATCTAATAGGGTTCGGTTCCGGCGTTCAGACACACCATTGCGCTGTGGTGTTCCGGGTGGCGTGAGTTGTGAAACGATTCCACTTGCTTTAAGATGCGTGAGAAAATCGTAACTCAAATATTCACCTCCACGATCGGATCGTAGAAACTTAATCTTTCTGTTACGATGGTTCTCCACTTCATTATGAAATTCTTTGAACTTTTCAAACGTTTCAGATTTATGTTTCATTAAATAGATATACCCATATCTACTTAAGTCATCGGTAAAAGTGAGAAAGTAGAGATATCCACCGCGCGTCGAAACACTCATCGGTCCGCATACATTGGTATGTATGATTTCCAACAAGTCCGTTGCTCGCTCCATCATACCGGAGAACGGGGTTTTGATCATCTTGCCCATGAGGCATGGTTCGCATGTGTTAAATGATTCAAAATCAAGAGACTCCAAAAGTCCATCAGAATGGAGTTTCTTCATGCGTTTTACACCAATATGACCTAGACGACAGTGCCACAAATAAGTAGTATTACCACTATCTACTTTGCATCTCTTAGCCTCAATGTTATGGATGTGTGTTTCATCCCTTTTGAGATTTAGAAGAAATAAACCATTCACAATAGGTGCATGACCATAAAAGATGTTACTCATATAATAGAACAAACATTATTCTCCGATTTAAATGAATAACCGTCTTGCAATAAACAAGATCCAGAAATAATGTTCATGCTCAACGTAGGCACATAATAACATTTATTGAGGTTTAAAACTAATACCGAAGGTAAAACTAAGGAGAGCGTGCCGACGGCCATCACATCAACTCTTGATCCATTGCCAACGCGCATCGTCACCTCATCCCTCGCAAGCCGCCGTCTATTCTGTAGCTCCTGTTTCGAGTTACAAATATTAGCAACTGAACCAATATCAAATACCCAGGCACTACAACGACGGCTAGTAAGGAAAACATCAATAACATGTATATCAAATATACCTTTGATGGTGCCAGCCTTCTTGTCCGCTAAGTACTTCGGACAGTTGCGCTTCCAGTAACCCTTGTCCTTGCAATAGAAGCACTCAGTGTCCGGCTTAGGACCAGACCTGAGCTTCTTCTCAGCAGGGGCAGTGCGCTTGCCGCCGCCCTTCTTGAAGGGCTTCTTTGCTCCCTTATCTTTCTTAAAGGTGGGGGGCTTGTTGACCATCAACGCATGATTATTTTTCTTAGTATCCACCTCCGCAACTTTCAGCTTAGCGAAGAGCTCAGTGATCATATCAGTGGAACCAATCTGATTGTGAGCAACTACAAAACTTTTGTAGCTAGGAGGGAGTGATTGCATAACTCTGTCAATCTTGAGCTCTTCTGGAATCTCGCAGTCCAGTTGCTCAAGGCGTTGAGTGTAGCCCGACATCTTAATGGCGTGCTCACCAACGAAACTCCCTTCCTCCATCTTGCAGTTAAAGAATTTCTTAGAGATCTCATATCTCTCAGAATGGGCTTGAGTCTGAAACATGTTTTTCAGCTCCTCGAGAATCTCAAAGGGCCCGGCGAACTCCTCAAAACGATTTTGAAGATCCGATTCCATAGAAAACAACATGGCGATCTTAATCAAATCATAATCATTCTTGCACGACTGATAAACAGCTTTTTCATCAGCCGACGCATCTATAGCAGGGGCGTCACCTAGCGCTTTCTCAAGGACATAGTCTTTTTGTCCGCCAGCGAGAATGATTCTTAGAATGCAGAACCATTTGGTGAAGTTAGACCCATTGTTTCTAAGCTTTTCTATCTCAGCAAAAACGTTGAAGTTGAAGTTGGACTTGGCCATGTGATCTACAGTATTTGCAAGTACAATTTAGACTATGTTCATGATAAATAGTTCAACTTAATCAAATTACTAGATGAACTCCCACTAAATTCAACATCCCTCAAGTTGTTTAGTGAACACGATCCAAATTCACCACACCTAATCCGATCTTCACGAGAAGAGATGTGGTTTCAATGGTGGACAACGAAGTGTCGATCATATCATTCATATGACTCATGCTTAACCTTTCGGTTCATGTGTTCCGAGGCCATGTCTGTACATGCTAGGCTCGTCAAGTTAGACCCAAGTATTTCCGCGTGTGCAAAACTGGCTTGCACCCGTTGTATGTGAACGTAGAGTCTATAGCACCCGATCATCACGTGATGCTTGGACACGACGAACTTTCGCAACGGTGCATACTTGGGGAGAACACAGTTTTATCTTGATCTTTAAGTGAGGAATCATCTTATAATGCTACCGTCGCGATCTAAGCATAATAAGATACATAAAAGGATAAACATCACATGCATATAACTTTATGTGACATGGTATAGCCAATCTTCGCGCAATGATCTCCATCTTGTGCGTTCCGGCATGATCTCCATCACTCCATCATGATTGCCTCCACCACGAACAGCAACTACAACTATTGCTAACTACTTAGCGATAAAGTGAAACTATTACATGGCGCATAAGAAGTTGACACACAGGTCATACACAATTATAAAGACAGCCATATGGCTCCTGCCGGTTGTGTACTCATCGACATGCAAGTCGTGAAACATTACAAAACATGATCATCGCATACATTATACACATCACATCTTGGGCCATACCATATCATAGAAAACACTCCCTGCAAAAACAAGTTAGACGCCTCTACTTTGTTGTTGCATGTTTTATGTGGCTTATGGGAGTAGATGCTAAGAACGATTCTTACCTACGGAAAGCCACAACGGTGATATTATGGTTGCCAAACTCCGGTGTTAATCCCATGACAACTATAGTGAGAGAAACTGACATCCACCAGCCGCATGTGTGGAACAAGCCACACGTCAAGTGCGGACCCGGTCTCGCGAACGACGTCGCGTAAGGTTGGCCTGGACCGCTTCAATCTCACTATCCCCCGTCATAAGAAGAACACAAACAAGAGGCTTGCAACAGAAAACATCAACGCCCGCAACAACCATGTTGCGTTCTACTCGTGAAACACATCTACGCATAGATCTAGCTCTGATACCACTGAAGGGTTTCGCGGCATAGTAAATCAAAATTTTCTACGGATGCGAACAGAGGGAAAGCCAAGATCTAATCTAGGAGATGCAAACAACGAGAGAGATTGGATTAGATCTTCATACCCTTGAAGATTCGCACAGCGGAACGTTCGTCGGAACGTGGGTGATGTAGTCGTACTCGCTTCTCCTCCTCGCGATCCGATCCGATCTAGCACCACAAGTGGCGATGCCTCCGTGAGATGCACACGTGCAGCACCTCGACATCTCCTCCTTCCTCGGTCCAGCAAGTATGGTGGAGAGACGGATTGGATCTACAACACGACGGCGTGGTGTATATGGTGGAGAGTTTCTGCAGCAGGGCTTCGCCTACACGCAGTCGGGAGGGAGAAAGAGAGGAGGGCAGCAGGGCGGCTAGCTTTGGAGGGGAAGGTGTGTGGGGGTGGTGCGCCCCCAGCCCTCTTTATATAGAGGGGTGGGAGGCTGCCCTAGCCCCTCCCCCAAGCCCAAACCGGCGGCCAAAGGAGGAGGAGTGGGGGGCAAGGAAACCCCCCCCCCTTCTAGAAGGTCTAGATTAGGGTTTTATCCCTCTTGGCCGGCTGGGCCCTATGGGGCCTTGTGCCCCTGGCCCAATGCAGCCAAGGCACTCCCTCATAGGCCCATGCCCCCTCCCGGAAGGCGGGGCCATGTTGGTCCCCTTCCGGAAGGTTCTAGAAGCTTCCGGTACAATACCGATTAACCCGGAACAATTTCGAACTCCAAAAACTGCACTGCCTTATATGAATCTTATTCTCCGGACCACTCCGGAACCTCTCGTGATGTCCCGGATCCCATCGGAGACTCCGAACAAAAACTCATAAACCAATTATCCAATCTATCCTAGCGTCGAGACATGTTAAGTGTGACCCTGCGGGTTCGAGAATATGCAGACATGATCTTCTATCAATAATCAACAGCGGGGTCTGGAAACCCATATTGACTCCCACACATTCATCGATGATCATATCGGATGAACCACGATGCCAGGATTCAATTAATCCCATATATATATTCCCTTCGTCTCGCGATATTTTACTTGCCCGAGATTTGATCGTCCGTACCGTCATACCTAGTTCAATCTCGTTCACAGCAAGTACTTTACTCATTCCGTAATCCGATATCACTTCGTGATTAACTCCTTAACCACATGCTTGCAAGCGGTGTTGATATCGATTACCGACTGGGCCCGAAGTATATCCCTCCGACTTGGGAGGGACAAATCCCATCTCGATACATACAACCCAACAGATACTTTCCGATCACCTGAGAGACACCTTTATGATCACCCTCTCATAGGATGACGTTTGATGACCTCAGAGCTTTCTTCCGATACCAGGGAGTTGTATTATCTCATGGTCTAAGGAATACAATATTTGGCATAAGAAAAGCTTCGCAAAGACGAACACGATGACACGATCTAATTGCTTCGCTTAGTTTGGGTCTGTCCATCATATCATTCTCCCAATGATGTGATCTCATTATTAATTGACAACTCATGTCCATGGTTAGAAAACCTTAAACATCATTAATCAATGAGCTAGTCCATAGAGGCGTACTAGGGACACGGTGTTGTTCACAAACCACACAAGTATTAAAGTTTCCGCTTAATACAATTCTAGCATGGAATATAAACATTATCATGAACAAGAATTATAATAATAACATCTTTATTATTGCCTCGAGGGCATAATTCCAACACCTCGCTCCGTGAGAGGCGTTCCCAGCAACATGCCTCTGCACCCCCTCGGGTGGTGGGGCTGCTCATAGCCGGCGCGGTGTCGTGAGTCCATGGCGGTCGTGGTTTCTCACTATCATGGGGCACACTGAGAGCCGACGTGGCGTCGTGCGCCCATGCCGGCCGTGGTTTCTCGCGGTCATGGGGCCCGCCACAAGCCGACGTGGCGTCGGAGACATGAGAAATCAACTCTGCAATTCAACATGTCAAGTCGTCAGCAACAACCAAGAGAGGAAGGTTAGGCCAGAGGAGGCGAAGCACCACACTCCCTCAGCAATCAGGCGTCGCCGGTCGCCGGTCGCGTGGTAGAGGACTAGAGGAGGGAGAGCCGGACCGCAGGAGGCCAGGAGGCAGTGGCCAAGCAGGGTGGCCCAGCGACTGATAGGCAGAAGTTGGTGGCGGAGAGGCGGGCGACATTGGGTACGGGAAGGCGGGGAGGCTGGGGATGTGTGTGACCTGCTTTCCTGGCCGTTGTGGCACCGATGTGAGGAGAGCTGAACGCGGGGGAGAGGAGGTCAAAGGTTTTCGTCACGGTCGAACGACACAAGACCACATTAGTGAGGGAGGCCAAATCGACTTGCGCCAGACATGGGCTGCGCCTGGGGCCTCTTTGGGTTCTTTGCAGATGGTAGGCCAAAAAAATTGTTGTGTCACGACCAAGGCACTAATTGCCCTAGGCCTAGATTCCCCCTGATTTGTCCCTCCATGTATCAGAGAGACATACTCTAGGCCCACTCGGTCATACACATCCTATATCACTTACAAGCACGTGACCAATGAGTTTGGACACATAATGTGTTGTATCATGGTACAAGTAAAGAGTATATGCCACTAGGTATAGTAATCAAGGAATTGAGTACGGAGTACCGACGATCAGATTTCGGGCAAGTAAAATATCGCGAGACAAAGGGAATGGTATACTGGATTAACCAATAAGTTTGGACACATAATGTGTTGTATCATGGTACAAGTAAAGAGTACATGCCACTAGGTATAGTAATCAAGGAATTGAGTACGGAGTGCCGACGATCAGATTCCGGGCAAGTAAAATATCGCGAGACAAAGGGAATGGTATACTGGATTGATTCAATCCTCGACATTGTGGTTCAAACCAATAAAGATCTTTGTTAAATACGTAGGATTCATTATGAACATTCATGTCATGTTGATGATTATTGATAGGAGAGGTGTTTTGATTATGTCCACATGTTCTCAACCCGTAGGGTCACAAATTTATCAGCAACGCTAGGGTAGCCCTGAGATATAGATAATGGTGAGACAAAATTATTTTTGGAGATTCGGATCGGATCCAGGACATGACGACGCGCTTCAGAATGGTCCGGAGATAAAGTTTCATATAAGGAAGTTAGTTTTAGGGTTTTGGAAAAGTTCTAGGATTTTTCGGTAAAGTACTGTAATGTTCTAGAGGGTTCCGGTGTGTTCCATGATGGGACCCGCATGCCCCAGAAGGTCCCCATGGACCTAAAAGGGGCACCCTAGCACTACATGAGCTAGGATAACATAGCCTCCAAGGCCCATGCTGTCAAGAGAGGGGAAACGCCAACCCTAGGTTCCATATGGGGTGTACAGGAGGGCAAGTCCCACCTTTGGCTGTCTGAGAGGCTTGGAGGACAAGTCCTCCCAGCCTTCCCATGCCTATAAGGAGGGAGGCGCATGGGGCAGCCCCATCAAACCCTAGTCGCCAGCTCCTTTCTGCCGCTCCTTCTCCCTCGTCCCTCACGCGCTGGCGAAACCTTGCCTGCGATAACTCCTCAACCATAGCCACCACCCCATCGTGCTGCAGGCATAGATCCCATCTAACCTCCCTTGTGTTCATGCTAGATCAAGAAGAAGAAGACGTCACCGAGCTGTACATGTGCATATCTCGTAGGTGTCATCCGTTGCGGTGCTACATTGGATTGGATCGCGAGGAGATATACATCAACCAACGTTGTGAAACGTTTTCCGCTCATGTTCATCAAGGGTATGATGATGTCAATCCTCTTGTTACTTGCATCTATCTAGATTGAATTTTGGTTTTTTCCCGCGTTCTCGAGAGATTTTTTTTGTTTTATATCGAGTGTTCTCCTTCAGGAAGGCTAATCAAGCCGTATTTAAGATAATGCATGGTGATTGGGACGAAGCATACAACCAAATCCGTAAGTTGTTGGGAGCTATGGCCGCTACTAACCCGGGCATAGTTTGTGTGGTGGAGCCTTTTAACCAGAAAACAAGGTTTTACAACGCAACTGTCCGAGTGTTTGGATGTGCATTCTAGGCATTCTAGCAATGTGTCGAGGCTTTTAAACATTGTAGGCTGGTCATCTTCATCGATGAAACCTTCTTGAACGAACAATTCAAGGACATACTCTTGGTTTTAATAGCTAATGATGCCAACAACTCCTTTGTTGCCTTTGGCCTTTGCTTTGGTTTGGCAGAGAATGACATTAAGGGTATATTTGGTTTGTGCCATCTCATGTCCTACCAATTTTTGCCAACCACTGGCTAGCCAAAAAATTGGCTAAGGATTCCTTGGCCCTTGGTTGGCCAAAATTTTGGCTAGCATTATGAGAGGAATGTGGATGGTATGTGGGCAGCTTTTTGTTGGCAACCAAAATTTTGGCTATCAACCAAACAATAGCCAATATACCATAGGTTGCCAAAAAATTGGCAGGGCATGGTTGGGCACCAACCAAACATGTCCTAACTGGCCAAAATTCTCCCTACTTCCATATGGCTCCCTTGTCACCTGCAACATAGCACAATATTTCGAATGGTGAGTATGGTTATTTCCTAAGTAGCGCAAAGGAACATGATGATTGTGACAGTTATTACTTGCTCAGGGGTTAACTCGTCAAACTCGTTGGTGTAGTGCATGTGCATTCTTTTTGGTTCACTGTTGAACTCTTGAATCACGTACCACATGTACGCCCATGTGGGCATCCGCAACCCGTTCCTTGATCATCCCAAGGCTTCCGTTGCAGAATTCTCGGTTGTCCAATATGGAAGTGTTCCCATATTCATACCGAAAGTATGAGTTTTCAGCTTTGCTTTTACGACAAACATCATCCAGTTGAGAATAGAGGCACACGTGGTTCAATTGGGGAATGTTTACATATAGTACTTTGGAAAGAGCAAAATATGTACAATTGATTACTTGGCAGTATAAATATGCCAGTGTCCCCGGACCCAAGCTTTGTTTAGTCAGTACCGCTGATGACTTTAGCCACATCCACTGAGCTGACCTGGCACCGCCGTTAGAAAGCAGTCCTTGAGATCACGTACCACATCTACACATGTGCATACTGTTGAATAGTTTCTTCATTAGCCTCGGTGGAGGCAGTGACTGAAGTGCTTGTAAATCTAGGCATAAGTAGCTCCGAGAGGGACATGCTCTACAATGGGACCTTTAGCCACATCATGAGCCTTACCAACAAGATCCGACATCTTTCCCCGCCATCCCGTAGAATATGTGGAAATATACACGGGAGGTCTCTCGATAGGGAGTGTTGTGATTATCGAAACATCTCGAAGGGTGAAAAGTGTTTATCTCGGCGTCAAGCGGTCAACAAGCACGGAGATGAAACAAGGATTCATGTTTGGCATCGACTAAGTGACAATATGGATGTATGGAAGGATACCAGTCTGCTCGATGTATTTAGGGTACCGCTCGTCATACTTCATCTTGCCTGATGAGGCCTCATGAGACCTAACTGTGAGAGTTGAACGACCTACAAATATACGAATTAGAACTCATATGTGCATGCCAAATGAAAAATATAAATAAATATGGTCAACTCACATTACCTAGTTCAACTCTACCAAAGGCCGCCCATGGTGTGGGCCATCATAAAGTTGATGGAGAATTGACATCCTACATATTTGAAATTAAACAACTCATACAAGATAGAATTTTCACATCTCACATACAACATAATAGAGTGTAATTTGGGCATAAAATTCATTAGCAGTGTGTGCACAATTTCATTTGTAGGGTGAGCATAAATTCACTAGAAGTGTGAATGTGTGAGCATTATTTTCCAAACAATTTTTCTAAACCTAACACGATGATACTGTACAAAATATAGGTCGCACATGTATATAATACAAAATCTACCTTAACGGACTTGAAAAGTTGAAATCATATCATCATCATCATAAGCAAATTTTAGCATATGTAACGCATTTGTATAATACAAAATCTGGATCAAATACAAAATCAGGGATAATAATGCTAAAGAACGAATGCTTAAAGTGACGCGAACGATACAGTTCGTTTGTTCATTCCAACAATGCAATCATAAATTCATCTTTGTTTGTTTAGTCATACACATGAATGAATTGTTTGATTACGATCGTCCTAAGTTGACAAATGGCGTCATAGAACTTAATTAGGACTTTACTGACAAGGCAGCATCGGCTTCGATCTTCTCGGCGCCATTTTTGGTCTCCAGCTCCGCCGTCGTGGAAGGCACGGGCGTCGATCCCGCGTCCCTCTCGTGTCTCCTCGTCCTCGACAGCTGCGAGACGTAGAGGATCATGTCCTCCAGGTCGGTGTACGACGAACCGCCTTCCTCCATGGCCACCCTCGCCTCCGCAGCGAGCTCCTTGGCCCTGGACCTCCTCGCCGCGCCCTCCACCCCTCCGTCCATCAGCTCGGCGACCACCCTCTCCACATCCTCGCTCGTCACCTGCACCCCCACGTCCACCCCGGCGGCGTTCATGGCGGGCACCTTGACGCCGGACCTGACGCCGACACCGAGCACGTCCACGAGAAGCCGCTCGCTGCAAAACTGATCGGCGAAGTTTGGCCACGTCAGCGCCGGCACGCCGTGGGAGATGGTCTCCAGCGTCGCGTTCCATCCACAATGCGTGAGGAACCCGCCCACCGCCGGGTGCGACAGGATGGTCACCTGCGGCGCCCACCCTCGGACGAGGAGGCCTCTGTCCTTGATCCGCTCCTCGAACCCCTCGTCGTCCAGCAGCGCCCTCACGGCGGCGTCGGCCTTGGCCTCCTTGATGGCCCACACGAACGGCCGCCCCGACGCCTCGAGGCCGCGCGCGAGCTCCTCCACCTGCTTCGCCGGCAGCTGCGCGATGCTGCCGAAGCTGATGTACAGCACGGACGCCGGCGGGCGGGCGTCGAGCCAGGAGACGATGCGGCCAGCGTCGACGTCGGCGCGGTTTCCGCGGCCCGCCCTGGCGTCGGCGTCGTCGCCCGAGGCGGCGCACGTCGGCCCGACGGCCCACGTCCTCCGACCGAGCGCAGCCTCGTACGCGTCCACGAAGGCGCCCTCGATGCCGCGGAACGTGTTCATGATCAGCCCGTCGGCGGTGGCCTCGGCGTGGAGCACGTCCTGGTGCTCCTTCTCGACGCCGGGCCACTGGAAGAATCCCCGGAACGTGGCCTTGTTCCCGACGGCGCGCACGGGGAATCCCGGCACCTCGAACTCCTCGTCCTCGTCGTCCCCGACGCGGTCGTACACGCCGTGCGCGGACAGGTTGTGCACGGCGAGGAGGAAGTATGCGGACGGGCAGTGCATCACCAGCCGCGGGACGCCGAGCGCGTCGCAGACGCCCGCGGTCCACGGGTTGCAGGAGTCGGCGACGAGGCAGTCCGGGCGGCGGGGGAGCGCGCGGACGTACGCCTCGAGCGGCTCGGCCATCTTCCAGATGGCCTCGAAGAACTTGTAGTACATGGTCCTGTCGACCATCTGGTCGGCGTTCTCCAGCCCCTCGGGCAGCCCGAGCTGCGGGCCGGGGAACGGGATCTCGACCAGCTCGACGGCGAGGCCCGCCCTGGCGGCGCCCTCGACGGCGACCCTGTTGCGCGCGGCGTTGACGGGCGTGGTGAGGATGGTGACGCGCGGCCCGCGGGCGGCGATGAGGCGCGCCAGGTCCACCATCGGGATGATGTGGCCCTGCGCCACCAGCGGCACCAGCAGGAAGTGCAGCTCCGACGCGGCCATCAAATCAGTGGTCGCTTACACCGGCCAAGAGCTAGCAATGGCAGCAACGGGACGGCTAGCTGTGGGAGCTTAATACTACACGGTCTGCGCTCGAGTCTCGGCTAGCGACGTAGTACGACATGGTGGTGGTCATTGTGACGCGTACACGGCAGTACCGATGGCGAGGGCCCGAGGCTGCTAGGTAGCTGGAGTAGACGACACGAGGAAGGAGAGAAAACTGGAGGAGGAGGAGGAGGAGGAGGTGGTGGCGGTACGGACAAGAAAGCCATCGACTGGCTGGGACGTGATAAGGAGCGTGGGGTTACCGTACGTACACACGCACATGCGTCCGTATCATCTGAACTTCTGTTACGCACGGCGACACGTGACGATTTAGCGGGCGAGGCCTATGTGGACGCAGAGATTGCACGAGCAAGGGTTTCTAGAAGAGGAAGCTTCTGTGGTGGGTGTAGTGAACGGTGCGTGACGTGTGCGCCTAGCGAGTAGCGAAGCTTCCTTGTCGCCGTCTTCGATCGTGAGAAAACAAATGAGTTCATGCACGGGGCGGCGCCGCTTCAGGAGTCGAGTTGCAAGTCTCCGACGGCCGGGTTGGTGAATTCGTGATACGTATCGTCAGTCGTCACCCGACGAGATACGCATCTTCGTCTTCGCCGCCAACTTCTTGCAAAGTAAGTAACCACCGTAATGCTTGAAGAGGAAAATCCTAGGGATCGAGTCAAGGGCCTCCCACACTGGACGCAGAGATTCCACCCGGTTGTTCGCGTCCCGGGGTTATCTGGGCGGTTGAACATCTCGGAGATTGTGGAAGGTGCACTTTGACAGAAACAACCTACACATGTCCGTCTCTTGCCCCTATAGGAAGTGAAGTGTACACGGTACATCTTGCTGCAGTCCCCATCGTCGCATCTCCTCTCTCTCCCCCGCAAAAATATCTCCTCTCCTCTTTCTCAGTTCGTCTCCCTAGCATCGCCTCCATCACCGCCCATTCCGGCAACCCCGTTATCCGGTGAGCACCGCCGCCGGTCCTATGCTCCCGCACCTCGTCCTCCCTCTCCTTGGATCCGAGATCCCCGGTCATGGATCCGTGACCCTGCAAATAATAGGAGCGAGGCTGTGGGTGACCAGCGACAAGTCGCTGACGGAGCCATTTCCAAAACAAAAAAAAAGTCGCTGACGGAGGACGGCTATGGTGCTCAAACGGTCAATGACTTTGAGTTGGTTCTCTGTTGGTGATTTGCCCCGATGTGTTTTTCTTCATGTGATTTGCTTCCCTTTTCTTTTCTTGCTATATCCAGATTGGTTCATGAAAAGCAAGAAGATTTGTTTCTCTGATCTGATTTGTATCTCTTCCCAGCGTGATTTCATTCTTTTTTTAACCACCAAAAGTCTCTAGGATCTGATTTGCTACTGTTTAGTTCCTGAAGAGGGACTTGCTGACAAGAAACCGAAATAGCTCAGGGTGGTTGCTGCAAAAATATTGCTCGAATCTCAAAGCAAAACTGTTAGACTTGATGGCTGTGATAAGCCCGGGACACCCTCGTATATGTAGACTTGTATTTTCGCTCCCACACTGTTGTTGTGTCGGCGTCGATCCTCAGACTAAGTCTACATGCAAATGTCATTAAATGATGAAAGAAGTACCATAAGCATCGGAGCCAACGGTGGCAAGTTCTGCGAGTGTAGTAACCCTCTTAAGGGCGTTGTTGGGCTATCTTCCACGCGTCAGGATTCTGGATGAAAAACCTTATCTGTCTTGGTCTCGACGGCGGTGATGCACCATATCGTCAACCTTTTGGGGCGTCGTCGTGGAGCTCCGGTACCTCTCGGTCTTGCTCTATTGTCATCGGTGGGCAAGTTCAGATCCTTTCTCGAGGCAATTTTGGCGCTGGCATGGGGCGGCCTCGACAACCTCCAATCTCATGTGCGTGACCTAATTATCACCACTCGTTGTCCTACTTGTCCACTGGCAGGATTGACGCTTCGCGGCCCAAAGCGAGAGGCATGCGGCCCTCTTTCACGACAACTTGGTGCGTGCCATGCGACGAAGCCCAAGCCCACTCGGGAGATCAAGCCATTGGTTTGATGTTTTGTGTTTCTCGTGAAAATGAAACACTCTTTCAGCAAGAGACATGTGTGTGCAGTGTTTCTCCAAGAAGGTCCACAATTTTTTTAGTTCCATAAAAGTTATACACTTTCACAAAATCAATTGGATTTCGGAAGTGCTTCAGTAATTATTTTAGATTATCCATTGAAATTATGAAGTTTAAGAGTTTCACAGGGGAAAAAAAACTCAACAAATATTTTTCGGCCATTTCATTGTATTCCACAAGGAAAAGGATACTCCTCTCCCGGGGGATGGAACGAAACGATCCCCGGGTAGTTGCTAGCTCTCGCTCGCGGACGCGACGTGCAGGGTCTACCATGCGCTTTCCTCTCCCCCGGCGTTCTTCTTCAACGCGCACAGTTTTCTTTTTTCGTCACGTGCCCTATTGCTGCCGCCGTCGCCCGCCCGACCCTGCAGCTCCGGCCGCCGCGCCGCCACACGTCCCTGCATCTCCGGCCGCCACACGCCCCTGCATCGGCCACCACTCAAGCACACCCGCATCGCCGCCTCTGAATCGCGTCGTCGCGATCCCGCGCTCTATCGGCACCCCGTGCGACCTGCCCTCCCCTGTATCTCGCCAGAGCCCTGCAGCCGCGCGCCAGGGTTGAGCTCTTCCGCCCCTCCTCGCGTCTGACGCCTCCATGAAGCCGACCACCCAGCTCGCCGGTCACCCCTTACTCCTTCCCCTGGAGCGCCGATTTGCGCCTCCCGGGCCTTGGTCCTCTGCCTACCCTCTCCTCCTCCCAGTCGCCTCCCCTTCCATGGCCATGGGGGAGTGGGGGAGCTCAGGATGTCGGTGGGTACGTGTTGCCGGATCCGGTGGCGACGCTGCCCATGACGGGCAGCGTTTGCTCCCAGCGACAGTCTGTGTTGCTACCTGCGGCTAGTGTTATTGTTCTCTATGGCGCTTGGCGTTGCTATAATTACATATATTTTTCTATAATGTCTCCGACGAGATCTTCGATAGGGTCTTCGTGTTTGCTATATTAGTAGATTTTTTTTGCTACAACCTTTTTACGGGTTTGCTATAATAGCGTAATTTTTGGGTACAAGGTTTTGCTACAGCAGCCACAGGTCATATCTCCGGCGAAGTCATTCATTTTGCTACATTAGCATTTTTTTTTGCTACCACAGTTTTGTGGTTTTTTGCTATAATAAGGTAAAAATTTTGTTATACGGTCTCCGGATGTCTACCGGCGAAAGCCTCCGACGAGGTCGGATATGCTACATTAGCACAACTTTTTTGCTACACAGTCACCGGCGAGTTATCCGGCGAAATCTCCGGCAACGTGTAGTCTGTTTTTTCTATTTTTAGACCGAACTATTCTCTGCTACATATAGCAAAAATCAGCGGCGGAACTACAGGGTATGCCGCATATGCCATGGCATACCCTGCGGCTCAGCCATGCAAGCCTATGCCCCTTTTATTCAGCTGGACATAATCAAAACGAGCTAATGCATGGAGCCTCTAGCCATGCATGCATGTCTTGCTTGGGGACAACCTTCGATTTGGCTTTGGCCACTAATCTAGTTGGATGTTTATTAAGATGGGCTTTAGTCTTAAACGTGTAAGCCTGCAGACCAGCTATGGCATGCACAGGCCTATGTAGCTATTTTGGTATTCCCTTCGATTCATATTAGTCGACTAAAATTTGTTTAAATACAGATGTATTTATCATTTAAAATTTAACTAGATACGATAAATCTAAGTTAACATATAGACCGGAGGGAGTAATGGATTTGACCCTATTAGCTAAGATGACTAATCAACAGAAATATTTACCTAGTGTACAATACGATTGGAGCGACTCTACAGTGTGTTTTAGTAGTATATATGGGCTAGCTAGCTGATGCAGATCAACTGAAAATTAGTCTTATTATATTTTGTATATGTTCCCTTGCTGCTTTTTTAACATCCATTATATATATTATTTTTTTATTTTAATACAGTCTAGTTGTATCATATAGTGTTGCCAAAATGATTATCCCACGGTCGGATAATTTGGAAATTTAATGTTTTACACAATGATAAGAATTTAGTTCAATATTAGAATGCCCCGTCGACGGTGCATATGTGTCCAATAATCTATATTCTTTATTAAAATATAAAGACTATTTTTCTTTAAATATTTTGATATATTTGATAATGGTCTTTTTTTTATATTCTAAGATAAAATTGTTTGTCAATAGGCACGTCAATTTTTGTTGGCATACCCTTTACTAAAATCCTAGATCCGCCACTGGCAAAAACGAGACTATTTGTAAGGCGTTTTCTTTAGGGACACGTGCAGGCAGGAGACGCCTAGCACTGTCCATTCCACAAACTATTCAACATGTTATAACTTTTAGAAACCAGGACTTCTTGCGAGCACAAGTCCCCTGTCTAGGGTTTTCTCCTCCCGGTGGCTCCCCGCCGGCGAGTCCGTGTTCCCTCCGTTTCTTTCTGGGCCCAACCGAGATCGACTCCCCTCCGGTCTCCCCTGATCCTAGCTGTGGTTGGGGTGGTCCTTGGCCCCTCCTTATTAACCTCGGTTGGCGATCGTGGGGCTGGAGGATCTAGGGTTTGGGCGGCGAGACGATCTTGATCTCGCCAAGGATGGCGTCGGCTTCAGACGCGCGGTCAGCAACGAGCGAGGGGAGTTCGAAGGTGAAGGGAAAGGAGCCCGTGAATATTGACGCGATGCTGGAACAACTGGATCTACAGGACGAGGACTTCCATGATCTGGTTTTGGATGATGTAGAACAGGAGCTTCAGGCAGGCGTCCAGTGGATGGCACTGGCGAGGGTGCAAACTGAGAAGGTTTTTAGCCATCCTGCGTTCTTTGGGGAGATGAGAGCTGCTTGGAATCTGGCACAAGGGGTCAAATTTAGAGCGATTGGCGAGAATCTGTTTACGATCCAGGCTTCATGTCTGGGCGACTGGGAAAGGATTGTCGAGAATGGTCCCTGGCTGTTTCGCAACTGGGCAGTACTGATTGAGCCGTATGACGGCCTCTCAAGAGCGGAAGAGAAGGAGCTTTCGCATATGGTAATTTGGATACAGATTCACGAGCTGCCGGAGGGCTACTGCAAGTCTAACATTATCACTCAGCTTGTAGAGCGGGCAGGACTTAAAGTGATTGCGGTGAAAACTGATGGGATACGAGGGAACTATGTCAGGGTGAGAGTACAATATGATGTGCGTAAGCCTCTGTCCCGAGTGGTTTCGATCATCAGACAGAATCAACGTCAGTTATTTGTGGTCAGGTATGAGAAACTTGCTTTCTTTTGTGAAGCCTGTGGCAAACTAGGCCATGGTTATAAAGAATGTGGTCGTGGAGTGTATGAGGAAAAAGAACTAAAGTTCAAAAAGTGGCTATATGCTGATATGCCACCTCGTAATACCTTTGGAGGTGGGTTCAATGGGAGCTGGGGAGGTGGTAGAACGGGAAGAGGAGGCTTTGGAAGGGGTACTGGTCGGGGGGTATCCCAGGACGCGGATGAGAAAGAGTCAGAGGAACTGGAAGACACGGGTACAAGCCCAAAAAAACCATTGGATACAACAATGACTGAAGGCAATATGTATGCTCGGAAGAGGATAAATTTTGATGATAAGGAACCGGCTGTGGAAGGGAATAATGGACAGATTGTGGTACGGAACAATACTGATATAATTATGAGGACGGGGGAGGAGACTGATGAGGAGAGTACGTCTTCTGTGGACAGTAAAGGTAATAAGAGAGATAAGAAGGGGGAGGTAGGCAACAAACAAAACTTGGAAACATTGGCGGGCTCCCGAGAGGAGCGCCGCCAGTCCCAATGAAACTCCTAGCTCTGAACTGTCGCGGTTTGGGAAGTGCCGCGGCAGTTCGTGCGCTCCGGGAGATCCAGGAGCAAAACAACCCCAGGTGATGTTCCTCTCTGAAACTCATCTGGATAAAGCTGGTGCAGAATGGTTACGGGTGCAGACTCGTATGGATGGTATGATAGTGGCTGAAAGTGATGGTCGTGGTGGTGGCCTAGTTCTTCTTTGGAAGAATGAGGTGGGCATTGAGGAGATGGGAATACACTCAAATTATATAGATGTTCTAGTGGACGGTGGTGACGCTGCTACTAGATGGAGATTAACGGGCCTATATGGTGAACCGTCGTGGGAAAATAAGTACAAAACCTGGGAACGTTTACGTGATTTACATGGGCAAATCGACATGCGATGGATGGTGATCGGAGACTGGAATGAAATTCTTTACACGCATGAGAAGGAAGGGGGCAACCCTCGACCCATGCACTATATCTATATGCAAGCTTTCCGAGATGCGCTTACTGATTGTGGCTTGGAAGACTTGGGCTATATTGGTGACATTTTCACGTGGAGAAGGAAGAGAAGTCGCAGGGGTGCAGGGATGCGAGAAAGACTGGACCGAGCTTGCGGTAATGAGGCGTGGTCTCAGCTTTTCCCGTTTGCCTGCCTTTTAAATAAGGAGGGTCTTCGATCTGATCACAGACCAATTCTGTTGGATACTGAGTATTACCGGACAACTGCATTGTCAAGGAAGGTTCGACGTCGTCGATTTGAAGGTAAATGGCTCAAGGAAGAAGGAGTAGGCGAGGTGGTTCAAATGGCCTGGTCTAACGGTCTTGAGATAAATGATGGGAATGTGGCGAAAGCTATAGCAACTGTGCAGGATGCGCTTCATGCTTGGGACGGGACTGTCCTGAAGAAACCAAGAGTGAGACTTCGGTCCCTTTCGAAGAAACTATAAGAGGTCCTGCGGGGGGAACTGTTGGAAGAAAATGTGAGAAGACAGGAAGAGATAACTGATGAGATTGAGAAGATTTTAGGACAAGAAGAGATATATAAAATGCAACGGAGCCGGGTCAACTGGCTTACCCATGGAGATCGCAACTCCGCGTATTTCCATAACTATGCAAAAGCTAGAAAGAAGAGGAACCTGATAGTAAAACTAAAAGATAATAACAGTGATTGGAGGGAAGGTAATGCATTGCTAAAACCCCTGATTTTGGATTATTTCTCTAACCTGTTTACGTCTGAAGTAGATGGATCTGATCCGGATCTGCTTACGAAAGTGCAACCAAAGGTTACTAATGAGATGAATGAGCGATTGTTAGCCCCTTTCACGGAAGAGGAGGTAAAGAAGGCTCTATTTGCGATAGGTGATTTTAAGGCACCTGGAACAGACGGGATGCATGCAATTTTCTTCAAGAAATTCTGGCCTCTAATTGGGAGTGCCATAACAAAAGAGGTGTTGGAGTCCTTGCAGGCAGGGGTTATACCGCCAGGATGGAATGAGACTGCTATAATCTTGATACCAAAGGTAAATAACCCTGAGTTGATCACTCAATTCAGGCCGATAAGCCTATGCAATGTATTATACAAGATCATATCGAAAGTACTTGCAAATAGACTGAAAGGGATACTGCCTGAGGTAATCAGTCTTGCCCAAAGCGCTTTTGTCCCAGGGAGGCTGATAACTGACAATGTCCTGGTTGCTTATGAGTGTGTTCATACGCTCAAAGGAAGGAGACAAGGTAAAAACGGTTATTGTGCTGTAAAACTTGACATGCACAAAGCATATGACCGTGTTGAGTGGAGTTTCCTGAGGGATATGATGACAATATTAGGTTTTGCGGAACAATGGATTAACATGATCATGTCCTGTGTTTCTTCAGTTCAGTATCGTGTTTGGTTTAATGATGAGGAGACGGATACTTTTGTTCCTACTAGGGGGCTGCGGCAAGGGGACCCACTCTCGCCGTACCTTTTTCTGCTCTGTGCCGAGGGACTCTCAAGCTTGCTGACACATGAAGAAGCTTGTGGTGGTATTCAAGGGGTCAGGGTGTGTCGCGGGGCACCAACGGTATCTCATCTTTTATTTGCCGATGACTCTCTGATTCTAATGAAGGCGGATGCGCCTAATGCTGCTACTGTTCGGAAGGTGTTGGACTTGTACTGTGCCAGTTCTGGACAACTGGTGAGTGACCCAAAGTCGAGTATATTCTTCAGCCCTAACACAAGTGTGGAGGACAGGGAGGCTGTATGCTCAGCGCTACATATTGACTCGGAAGCTTTAACAGAGAGGTATTTGGGCCTCCCTCCACATGTGGGGGTAGATCGATCTGATTGTTTTCAACACTTAGTGGATCGTGTGTGCCAAATCATCAGTGGATGGAATCTGAAGAACTTGTCCATGGGCGGGAAAGAGATTTTGTTGAAAGCTGTGGCTCAAGCTATTCCATCATATGCTATGTCTGTGTTTAAATTGCCAAAAGGAATTTGCAAAGCAATAGCGGCGGCAATAGCAAGGTTTTGGTGGGGTGAGAAAGATGGCAAAAAGGCCATGCACTGGTATTCCTGGTGGAAAATATGTACTCCAAAAAAGCAAGGTGGAATGGGGTTCAGAGATCTACATTGCTTTAATTTGGCTATGCTTGCAAAGCAGATATGGAGGTTAGTAGAAACACCTGAATCGTTATGTGCTCAAATCCTTAGAGCAAAATATTACCCTTTTGGGGATTTGTTGAACGCAGAATTTAAAGAAGGGGGCCTCCTTCACTTGGCAAAGCCTAATGGCGGGAATGGGAACTTTTAAAAGAGGCTATATTTGGCGTGTGGGAAATGGTTCAGAAATTAATGTCTGGCAGGATCCATGGATACCAAACAGCCCAGATAAGAAGGTGTCCACAAGACAAGGTGGGATCATGATTGGGAAGGTACAAGAGCTAATTAACCCAACGACAGATACCTGGGATGTTCAGCTTCTGGAGGATAATTTCTATCCAATCGATGTGAGATGAATCCAGGCTATACCCCTACCACCATGGGAGGTTGGGGATTCTGTTGCTTGGCATGGTACCAAAAATGGGATTTTTTCAGTTCGATCGGCTTATCATATGGAGTGGCAACATCAATATGGAAGCAGGGCGAGAAGAAGAGATGATGTAGGGAGTTCCGAGATAAACCCTATATGGGACACCTGTTGGAAACTAAAAGTTCCAGCCAAGGTGAGAATTTTCACGTGGAGGGCTCTTCATGGGATTATACCATGTATGTGTACCCTTGATAATAGACACATTGGTGGGTCAGGCCAATGCCCCGTCTGTGAGTGGGGTGCAGAGGATATTGCGCATATGTTGTTCAAGTGTGATCGGGCTCTCGAAGTCTGGGAGGCTCTCGGTTTTACCAGGATCATTCGGAGGGCAACCCTAGAAGACCGATCAGGGAGTGTGGTGTTGGAACACCTCCTTCGAGAGAGCCAACTAGCGATCCCGGCTCTGGGCGGATTAGGAGTTAAAGAGGTTATTGCTTCAGCAGCTTGGTTCATTTGGTGGCGGCGAAGGGAACTCAAGCACAATGGATCAGCCCCAACCCCCAGCAGATTAGCGCTTTCAATCAAGGCAATGGTTTCTAACACCCTCCGGGCAAATTTGAACAGGAGTGGAATAGTAAGAAAATGTTGGACTAAACCTCCTAGCGGAAAAGTAAAGCTAAATACTGATGCCGATGTGAATCTGGATTCTAGGATGGCCTCGACGGGATGCATTATTCGGGATTCCCAATGTCAGTTCCTAGCTGCTTGTAGAGCGGAGATTGAGAATGTTATTGATGTTGCAACTGCGGAAGCTCAAGCATTGCGAGATGGATTTCGGCTGGCAGAGCGAATTGGATGTGCTCATATTGATATTGAAACAGACTCTCTCGAGGTGGTTGATGCTTTCCATGATCCCTTGGAATATAGAATTGTTGGAGGTGCTTTCTTGGATGAATGTCGAATGATGATGGTAGGGTTCAACTCTGTGACTCTACGCCATTGCTCCAGGGAAGCCAATAAAGCAGCGGATCTTATAGCTAGGACAGCAGATAGTCAGAATGTATCTTTTTGGCTTGAGAGCCCGCCTGTTTTTCTTTTTCCACAATTAGTGGATGATGTAACACTACTGTAATTGCGGAGCAGCAGGTCCCAGTTGCACTCTTTTCCTTACAGGGTACCGAAAGGGACCGGATGGTTTTTAACGAGGCAGTTAAAAAAAAAAACTATTCAACATGTTCCCGAAGTGAATGTGCTTTTTTTCGACAGAAGAGTTGCTTCACGCACTCCCCCTTCGTTGCCCGTGGCCGTGGCGCTGCCGCTGCGGCGTCGGCGACCACCGGACGGTACGCCCGGGATCTTCTCCAACCTCCTCCACAGTTGCCTCCTCACCCCTTCAATAGAATGACCGCTCGTCCCAAAGAAACACCAACCATGCCACACCATAACCCACAAAGCGCATGATCCGGAAAGGCTCGGCGCGTCTTAGCCCGCGCGCCCTGAAGCAAGTCCATGGAAATCTCGTCGTCAAGGGTATCGCCTCCCGCCTCCAGCCCCTGCGGGACCTGCTGCTCGCGTGCGTCGCCACGTTCCACGGCAGCATGGACTACGCCCGCAAGGTGTTCGACGGAATCCCCCACCCAGACCTCTTCATGCATAACGTCATGGTACGCGGCTACGCGCACGGCGGCGCGCCCGCCGAGGCCTTCGCGCTGTACAGACTCATCGAGGCGGCGTGTTTGAGGCCTGACGCCTTCACCTTCTGCTACCTCCTCCGGGCCTGCGCTGGCTTGTCGTCGGGTTCTCGCTCTGGGTACCAGGTTCATGGCGCCGTTGTGAAGCTGGGCTTGCTGAAGGATGCGTTCGTCAGGAATGCGCTTATCAACATGCATGCCAAGTGCGGGGATTTGCAGGTGGCCGGCACGCTTCTTGATGAGGCTGGCGAGGGAGATGTCGTGGCGCGGTCTGCTATCATAGCGGGCCACGCGGCGAGAGGTGACTTGGACATTGCAAGGAAGTTTTTTGATGATTGTCGACACAAAGACTTGGTGTGTTGGAATGTAATGGTGGCCGCGTATGCGAAGCATGGGGAGATGGAGAGGGCAAGGGAGCTGATTGACTGTGCGCCGCAGAAAGACGTGGTTTCGTGGAACACGATTATCACAGGGTATGCGGCGAAGGGGATGCTGAAGGAAGCACTGGAGGTACTTGATGAGATGAAGTGTGCCGGCTGGATGCCTGATGAGGCCACCATAGTTAGCTTGCTTTCGTGCTGTGCGAACTTAGGGTCACTTGAGACAGGGAGGATAGTGCATTTTTTGCACTTGGAAGGTCGGCCTATTAGTATTATTCTTGGAAATGCATTAGTGTCAATGTACGCGAAGTGTGGAGACGTGCAAGCTGCAATGGAAGTCTTTAGCAGGATGAAGGAGAGGGATGTCTGGACTTGGAACTCTGTCATCGGTGGGCTGGCCTTCCATGGACAGGCGAAACAGTCCATCCAATTCTTCGAGAAAATGCTTGAAGCAGGAATTTGCCCAAATGCAGTTTCTTTCCTTTGTGTTCTCGGTGCATGCAGTCATGCCGGATTTGTTGAAGAGGGTCAGAGATATTTCTCTGTGATGAAATACAGGTACATGATTGAGCCTAATGCAAGGCACTACAGTTGCATAGTCGATATGCTTGGCCGTGCAGGCTTACTGGATGAAGCATTTGCAATTCTGAGCAGCATGAGGTGTGAACCTAGTGCAGTCATTTGGAGAACTCTGCTTGGTGCCTGCAGGATCCACGGGAATGCAGCCCTTGGAAAGCTTGCAAGGGAGAGGCTTCTGAAAATGAATGAAGATGCGAGCGGAGACTATGTGATGCTCTCTGGCATTTACGCATCAAGTGGTGAATGGTTTGGGGTGGAGACAGTGCGGGGATCAATGGATGAAAGGGGGTTAATAAAGGTTGCTGGTTATGCTCAGGTTGATAAGAAAATGGCTTATCTTTCAGCATTGTAATGTTCTGCATATTCTGCGATGAAAATTTAGATGAAGTGGGCATGCCCATGCACAGCTTTTCATGTTATGCTCGATCGCTGGAGAGTAGGAGGAAGTACATCCTGTAAGGCGATACCAGGAGCCAGGAGGCCTGGACTGCCAATCATATCCAAAATTGCTCCAGGGTTGTGGTTTCACTTGGAGTTGGCAGCATCAGCGTGATTAGCAGGTATGGAGTTACCAGCTTTTCTTGTAATTAGAGAGCAACTTACCGAAAACTAACAAAAAAATTACATTACTCGATCCATGACAATCTGTCTTTATTTATTTTTGCAACAACTCCTGTGGAGTACATAAGCCGTCAAAATAAAAGTAGTACATACTCAATCCATGCATGATTTAAAAGAGTATGATAGCAAGAGGTAAATAGGCACACAGATTATTACATTTAGCAAGCTAGTACAAGAACCACACCATAGCACACTTTTATACTGCTGAGAGCGAATGATGCACAGTTGAGTCTAGCGCCTGGCCAGGGAAATGGCAGAGAATAATATGAGCAGTATCATCAGAACCATTGCTGCGAACGAGCCAATAAGGGAGCCGGAGATGCGCTCGCAGAAAGAATCGAACTGCTGGCATATAGCAAACCAGTTTGCCCTGGCATTACCCTTGTGTGCTAAGTAAACAATAGCTGCTGCTGAAGATGCCGCTGCGGTCACCAGAGCTAGCATTGCCTTGACAAGAATCATAGTGAAACTAAGTTAGTAGCCGATATGATGCATGCTTCTCTTCCTTTATTATACTAGGTAAGTAACCATACATAGTTGATCGCAAAACATGCATAGTTTCATGCAGCATGACATAATATTAAAGTATTCAACACCCATACAATTTCAACTAGAGAAGATGTAGTCTTACCGCATCGAAAAATATCAGGATCAGTTTGCTATACTTAGCCCTGCTCCTAATTATGTGCACAATTGACAGTGGGAGCGAAAGTATGAGATAGGTGCTGACAATTGAATTTGCCACCACAAAGAACCTGTTAACATAAAAATTCAAACCGTTGGAGCATCAGATCATAAACCCTATTTTACCTGAAAGTAATGCAATCAGGCACTGGAGATGCTTCTGCACGTACGTGAGAGTCGGGAAATCACTGTATCGCGCCTTGAACCGGATGAACTGCGTGAAGAAAGGAAGCGTCTGGTCGGTGGTGCCCATGGAAATGGCGCTCGCGAGGGTGCCGACGACCGCGATGACACGAAGTACGAGGTCAAGTATGGACACTCCCCTACCAAGTCCCCTGCCCAGGGGTGCCTTGGAGGTCTCACCATGCTCTTCAGAGTTCATTCTGAATATTTTCTACAGCTGTTGAACTGATCAAACTCAAACTGTTTTCCAGGTCTGAAGAAAACAATCCATGTTCCTCACGTATATATATACATGGTGGAATGCATGAAATGCATACGGATTAGGTGGCTTTGGTGTTGGTGCTTACTTCCAGGTGCATTTCGGCTGCTACCTACTCTGCTACCTCCATGGAGACCCAGTTACATCGTTGCATGCAGAGTTTATGGTCTCTTTTCATCAGTAGATAGACTGCAAAGCCCACTGACATAGCAATCAGTTTATGGTCAGTGAGCTTCAGCTAGAAGTTCGTTAGCTCATGTCCACTTCAAAAGCAACGTGTCAAATAAGAACTTCAAAAGCAGTGGATGCTTTGCTTTAAGATGCAACGATTCATCGTGCATGCAGAAGTAGTTGATTTGGTGTGTTATTTCGTGATTCTTCCAACTGAGAGAACCATCTGCTGCAAGTTGACTAGTTGCATTATTTCATTTCTGCGTCTCTGACTTGGTTATGATGGCATGTGTTGGACTTTCATGTTATCCTGTGATCCTTCTGTTTTCGCAAAGGCGAATCTTGATTCCATCGCATAAGTGAACTTGATGTCGATCTCAAGTTTCTGTCATTCCCTTGGTGAAGTCTCACATTTTACATTTCGGCAGTATTTTTTTATATGTCATAACGAATGTATGATACTCCAAGTCATTATGTAATTCGATTCCAAGTCATGTGCTTATAGAGAGGGTTAGGTGTGAATGTTCATGTGCCATGGATATGATTGTTATGCACAATTGTCATGTCCAAGTGCCAAGAGCTGCCTGAAAATAAACTGAATTATTGAAAGGGGCCTAAATGAGCTCCACCTTCATATATAGAGGAAATATAAATATCACGACTAAGTACTTCGTTCCAAAATATGTGACCATGAAACAAAACATCATCTCGCACGCTTGCTTCCTCGGGATCCTTGCCCACCCCATCGTTCACACACTCCCCTGCCCTGTCCTCCAATACGCCGACGACACTTTGATCCTCGCTCGCGGTACCACAGCCGCGGCTAAGCATCTTCGTACTATTCTGGATGATTTCGCTGCTGCCACTGGCTTGGGCATAAACTTTCACAAGACGACTTTTATCCCCATGAACGTTTCCGACTCCGACGCGGAATCCATGGCCTCCGCCTTAGGTACCTCTATCTCCCACTTCCCTCAGGTCTACCTTGGGCTCCCCATGTCCCACCAGAAACTTCCCTCCTCCGCCTTCACCCTTGCCCTAAGTAGAAGCAATACCCACCTTGCCGGATGGAGCGCGTCCCTCCTAAACAAAGGAGGACGGCTTGCTCTTCTCTCGGTTGTCCTCGACAGTCTACCCACTTATCTTATGTCGTCTTTTCCTCTCTCGAAAGAAAACATTGAGAAACTAAATAAGAAAAATAGGGCGTTTTTTTGGGCCCAAGAGGAAACTTGCACAGGTGCGCAATGTCTTGTCGCGTGGGATAAGGTTTGTACTCCAAAAAATGCTGGTGGTCTAGGTGTTAAGAATTTGGAAATCCAGAATACTTGCCTTCTGCTGAAATTCGCTTACAAATTCATGCATGCATCAAACCTACCTTGGCGTGACTGGCTTCTTTACCATTCGCCCTACCCCATACACCACTCCTCAAACACAACGTACCTTGCCAAATTAGTCAAGCAAAACCTTGATACGCTACGACTCATTTCTCAATGCACAGTAGGAAATGGACATTGTACTTTCTTTTGGCTCGACCGATGGCTTCTTCATGAGCCCTTAGCTACTGCATTCCCCGCCATCTTCTCACATCATACTAAACCTCATATTTTAGTTTCTACGGTTCTGCAGGGCGAGATTGAATCTAACCTTCGTAACAGGCTGACCTCGGCCGCTACTAGCGAGCTCTTGTCTCTTCGTGTCTTGTTGCAGGGGGTCCAGCTTTCAGACGCGGCCGATCGCAGGACACTGCTCGATGGCTCCAGCTTCTCCACCAAGGGGTCTTATGCCGCCCTCTCGACACAGCTTCAGCACCCCCACCTGGCCAAGGTGTGGGAGTCCTTCGTCCCCCAAAAGGTGAAGATCTTCTGCTGGCTCCTCTCCCTGAACAGACTTAATACACGGGAGAATCTGTACAAGAAGACTATCATTGCCACCGCAACTTGTCCTAGATGCGACCACTCCTTGGAAAGTCGGAACCACCTCTTCTTCGTTTGCCCTCGCGCAATGGAGGTATGGAATACTCTCCACATTCAGCCGACCTTCCACGACTTCTCCGATTTATGGACCACTCCAACGCCTGCTGGCCTTGACTCCTCTATTTGGCCGTCTATCGCTCTCATCATCCTTTGGAAAATATGGGATGCCAGAAATAGCATGATCTTCAGACATATTGATCAACCCTCAAAACTGTGGATGACATCACTGTGTGGTCTCATCGTTGTAGGGATGAGGCTCAAAAAAGTCACGCCGGCTTGTGGCGTGACTACCTCTTGTCACGATGCTCGTGAAACCTGTTGCTTGTCTTTGAAGTAATATATTCAGGTGGAGATCCTCTCCCCCCGGTGATTGTTTCAAAAAAAAAAACATCCAACACATGATTGCTCATGTCCAAGCAACCGAGGCTAGACATCAATTTAGTAGTAGTATCTCAGTTGTCCATGATCGTTTATTGTTGTGGGGCGATCTCTAATTATTTATTTGCTCACATTACAATACATCTTCATTCTAGCAAGCACCATGATGATGGACTAGCATATGTTCGAACCTCAACAGTCAACACCAGTTAACATCGATTTCTAGCCCGTACTGCTGAAACGTGATCAAATACTCCTTACAAGTACCATGAATCAATCGGGAGCTTTCATCCGATCTGATCCATTCCCGGAGCCCATTCAGCCTGCTATGTGCAAGATCTATCCGTACAGCGGCCAAGCGAGCTTCAACGGAGGAGCGGATCCAGATCTCTCTCGTTCTTTTTCTAAGGTTAGTAGTTCAGTCTGAACATTTTTCACTGGAAAGTGCTGTAACTGTACTGAATGCAGTTACAGAGCAACTAAAACCACAAAAACGGAGACAAGGAAATTCATTCAAGAGAGAGAGAGAGAGAGAAAATGCGATAAGAAAAACTAAAGACTAGCATCAGAGATTCCCATAGACGGATGCATCATTCGCGTCCCCGATTATGAAATCGAGAGCGCTGCAGAGTCCCTGTCTTGCTTGTCATCATATGCTACTGTAGTTATTCTCATGCTGATTCGTTGCAACACAAGCATCGGCATTCGGCAATGATTCGTTCCAAAGGAAAAGAATTACGTAGGGAAGACCAGCCAGATCCAAAACCGTTCAAACACAGATTGACAGAGAAATAGTACTACAAGAAACAGAACTTGTATTAGCATCAGAGATTCCCATAGACGGATGCATCATTGGCACGCCCGATTTGAATCAGGCGTGCTGCAGAGTCCCTGTCTTGCGTATCTTCATCTGCCAAATTTTGCACTTGGTAAAACATCGACTATGTTTTATACAAAGGAAAGAAATCAAAGAAAAACAGGTACTAGGACAAACAGGGACGAAAGACATAGAGGATTAGGGGTGAGACGGGCAGGTGGCTGGTGTGACTTGGAACAGAGGAACCGAGGTATGAGAACAGGAGATTACGGCTGAAGAGTGAAGACAACCGAGGACTCGAGAGTTAGGGTTTGGGGTGAGGGGGTTATAAAGGGTCAAAGCAGAACGGCAACTGGGCTGGGCTTCATTGTCAAATTTGTTCATTGTGTGACAAGGTCGGACGTGTGTTCTCGTTTTCTTCTGTCTTTTTTCCGGAAATGCTATTTGCCGCTAGTGGACGGCGCCACTCGCCCGCGCCGAGTTAGTAGTAGGCCGGCCCACCACTGGTGGTAGCCATTGAAGTACATGAAGAAGAACGCAACCGTTCTACGGGGATGACGCGGCGCCTCGGAGGAGGTGAGGTTGGGACCTCGCCAAAGACGGGAACGACGCGGCGGACTGCGGTGTTGCCGACGAAGGCGAGGAAGAAATCTTAGGGTTAGGGGTGGGTGTTGTCCTGCCGGACTTAGAGTTAGGGGAGGTGTCGCCGACGACCGGACTTAGGGCTAGGACTACATTATTATTTAGAAGGACTACTACTGGATTATCAACAGTTTTGGTTTGTGTGACCATACCAAGTATAGATTATCAACAGTTTTGGTTTGTGTGACCATACCAAGTATAATCCTATGACTGAATCAAGCAGAACACATTTGTAAATTCAATCCAGTTCTACACTTCCTTAGTATTTTACAAGTGATCCTACATGAAATGCATATCTTATAAGGACAAGCTAATTAGCACCCTTGATTTCAAGCTTGCTTGTGTGAGAGAGAATTGGTACTCTTAGCTGATTTTTAGCTCTTCAAATTTCTTACGAGAGTAAACCGTACGGACGGGCGGTCCTAATTTTTTTAACGCACCTTCACTTTGGTCCCTATTCTTTGAAATTGCATATCTAGGTCCTAAATCTTTTATAAGTGATTCATTCGAGGTCCTAAATTGGTCTGACATGAATTGACTTGTGCCACGTCGGTAGTGAGGCCCACGAGGCTTACCAGGTCACCACACATATTTGTGAATGAGCCCCCGAGGTTCTGTTTCTTCTAAAAGCTAACCCTATTCCCCAATTGATGGCCGGCGGCGGGAGCTCGAGCTGCGGCGGTTGCCGATGGAGGGGGCGTGAGTGACGGCAGCGCGACCACACCGATTTGGTCCTGCATCCGTGATGGCCACATGTTTCTATAGGAGACTTTGAAGCGGGTGGAGCCCGAGATGATACCAGACGACGACCGCATGGTGCTCGCACGCACGGCAGCGATGGCAGCGCGGGAGGCTCAGGTCTAGGGGCGTGCGTTGTTCGTCAAAGTCCTTGGTTAGGCACGCGCTGCTCGTCAAAGTCCTCGGCTAGGTGTGCGATGTTCTGGCTCTGTCAGTTCAGCTAGTGTAGTTTGTTTCTGTCAGTAAGGAATCGGGATTCAGTTTGATCCAGTTTGTAATCTCAGTTTGCCAACTCAGTATGGTTCGGTTTGAAATTGTTGTGCACCAGGGAATCCTGTCGCTCGAGCCTCGGACGCAGAATATCATCACCGGCGTCGTCTCCACTAGTTTAGGTGTTGACGACACGCTCGTCACGGCAATAGGTGCGGCGGCACGACAGCAGGAGCCAGAAGCACAAACACATAACTGACTAGAACGAAATCTAACGAAATCTGGCTCGGCTCCCCGCCGTACCCGCTAGAGCTATGTACAATTAGTCTAGGCAGTACAATTTTTAGAAAAATACAATTACTCTACAAATGCACTATTCAAAGGTCGTATTTTGGAAGATATAGAACCTCGGGGGCTCATTCACAAATATATGCGGTGACCTGGTAAGCCTCGTGGGCCTCACTGCCGATGTGGCACTAGTCAACTCCAGTCAAACCGATTTAGGACCTTAGATGAATCACTTACAAAAGATTTAGGATCTAGATGTGTAGTTTTAAAGAATAGAGACCAAAGTGAATGTGCGATAAAAGAATTATGACCGGTCGTACGGTTTACTCTTCTTACGAAAATGCCAATTAGTGCTTCCAAAGCTACGATGCGATTGCAAGTTCTAAGAAATCCATGCAGTCATTTTTTCCATGAGTTGTTGTCAGTATTTATGCTGATACTTTTGCCTGTTTTGCTCCTCTGAATTTATTCCATGATCACAGCGCGTGATAAATAATGAGGTTGCATTTAAATCATTTATGACTGGAAGGGATGATATTATTTAGGATATATCTGCCATTTTATCTGAGTTTACTCCATGACCAAAGTACAAGCAAAGTTGTCAGTAAGCTTCAAGGCTTGCCGCTACAGCATAAATGACTGACTACGAAAATTCGACTGATTCAGATGGAGAATCTTAAGATTTTTAGATGTAGCACAAGGCTTAAACAAAACGTAGAAAAATAAAAACTGTACGGAAAAAAATCAATGTTGGATAAATAGTGAATTTCTATATTTTCCTTCACATGATCAACATCAGCACCAATCTTGAGATCTCTTATGATAGTAATGTACTTTGTCATGTTCATTTTCTATATTTTTTGCTGTTGTCAATATCATCTGCATGCTGCATTAAGGACACATGAAGGTAGTTCACAATTTTAGAGAGGAAATGCTTGGGAATGCAAGCATTGAGAAGTTACTAAATGGGTCAAAAAGTGCTCAAGATATGTATTGTGTCTGGTTTGGTTGCCTTGTGGCACATTTTTCTCCCGTTGCAAGGCACGGACATGTTTCCTAGTAGGTGAAGTTTTCCCCAACAGCAAACATGGAAGGACAAGGTGGCAATAATGGTGAAGAAATAGCATTTTACAGCTCAACCAAAAAAATACATACGTATTTTATAAGCTAAGACTGTATATCACTTTCACAAAGCATCAATTAAAATATCAAACCACATGTGCTACAAGTTTACCGGAGAGTAAAATACACTTGTTTGTGCCACAAAATAACAACTTCTGGTTAGGAATCTTTGCTTCTCCGTCAAATGCTACAGACTAGAAACTTCAATTTAAATCCTACAAAATATTACAGTTTAATACACCAGTTGAATTAATAAAAGGAATTCAGCAAACATATTTTATAGAGGTACATAAGGATATCTCACCATGCAGATGGAAGATACCCTGACAGTAACAAAACATCAAGGGCACCAAGAATAGAGCAAAAGGATTCATGAAAATCCAGCAATCAAGGTTAGAAAAAAGGATCAATGAAGATTCAGCATATCAGGTTTCAAAAGCATCACATAGCAGAAATACCCAGGACAACTCAACAGTCTGAGATGCGAAGAGGTACAAAAACATGCTTAACATAAGTTGAGCATTCTATCAATCTGCCTTCATACATCTCGCATCAACATATTTGCTCCTTGGAGTCCACTTAGCCAGCTTGGGAATTAGAGAGGGGTCCAAGCATGCTAGGACAATGGTTGTGTGGGGGTGGTGGTAGTAGTAGCAGTAGCAGAAGGATAGGAGCAACTCTAGCAGATCCCTTGGCGGCCAAGCAAACTTCGACAGGGAAGTGCATTCTGACCTCCATTCTTAATGGAAACAATGGTAATCATCAGGCAGCTGGATCCAAACATCCTAATGACAAAGCAAATTTTTTGAACTGCAAACCTCAAAATGAAATATAAAACATCACAACCATTTTCCAACATGATACATGAGCGAATAAACAGCTTCAAGCCTTCATACTTTCTGTATCTTCAAATACTCTCGCCGGAGCCCGCCCAGCAAGGCTGGTGGAAGTATATATATGTATGTATGCATGCATGTTCACATTTATTTTGAAACAGAGGGAGTAGGATCCACAACAGCAGCCAAGCGAGCTTCAACGGAGCAGAGAATCGTAATGATTAGTTGTAATCATCAGGCTGGCCAATCAAACAATGCTCCTTTTTAGATAAACAAGCACTACAATTAACTTGATCCTCTTGTCTGCTATCTTACTAATGACCAAAGATTACTAATACTACAGAAGTATGTACTCTAATTTATTTACTTACACCAACTATTGAAAACCCAGCAAACTAACCATGACGATTTCTACAGCAGAACACCTTACAATAAACAATGGCATGTAGGCAGCCTCAAACTAATGCCAAATGCTACTTGAATAAGTAGCGTGAATATAATGGGGGCATCCACCCGAACTGCCAAAGCCTTCATAATTTTTTTATCTACAGATCCATTCCCGGAGCCCATTTAGCCTGCTTTGTGCAAAATTCATCTGCAGGCGTGCGTACATGTGTGTGCGTGTGTGCATGTTGGGGGTAATTTACTCCTGAGAGAAAAACCCAGCCAAAGAAAGCAAGAAAGGCATTAGCACAGCGGCCAAGCGGGCTTCAACGGAGAAATGGATTCAGATCTCCGTTCTTGATACTAATCATCAGGCTGGCAGTTCAGTTCACCCCTATCTCAACAGCAAAGCGCCTCACAATACATTACATATTTTTTCACTTACAAATGCTCAATGTATTTAAAAACTGTTGCAGGCACATGAACCAAAATAGCACAAGAACATAAGCAAAAAAATGCAAGAGAAAAAACAAAAAGTAAACTGAGATTAGCATCAGAGATTCCCCTAGACGTTTGCATCATTTGCGATCCCCATTTGAATGGGGAGCACTGCAGAGTCCCTGTCTTGCTTTTCTTCATATGCTAATTCCGTTCATGTGGTGAAATATAATACACTGTAAACAAGTTATGCAGCATAAATACCCTATAAGATTCAGGCTAATGTTCAGATAGAGAAAATCGCTACTACAAAATTCGAATATGTGCAAAAAGGAATATGCTGGAAACAAAGATGATGGGTAGTGAGAATGAACTTAGATTAGCATCAGAGATTCCCATAGACGGATGCATCATTCGCGCCCCCGATCTGAGTCGGGAGTGCTGCAGAGTCCCTGTCTTGCTTGTCGTCATATGCTGGTTTTTGCTCGCGTGGCGAAATATAGCAAAGCACAGGAAAGAAAAAGTAAATCAAGCCTGATGCATAAAGAAAAACACAAAGAAAGCAAGAAGAACGAACTGGGATTAGCACCAGAGGTTCTCCTAGACATAATTTCATCATGCCTGTGGCGACCCCGATCTGGATCTAGGGGTGTGGATTGGCATGGAGGAATAGGGCATGGGAGACACGAGGAATCAAGCGATTCCGGCTGGGGGAGCTGAGGATCTAGGGTTTGGTCAGGGGATATAAAGGGACAAAGCTGGAATGGTTGATGGGTTGGGCTTCATTACGTAACAAGGCCGAAATGCTGCTTTCCTTTTTTTTAGAAAAAAATCCTCTTCTGTTTGTTGTCAATCAAAGAAGAAAAAAAAACATCATTTTCTGTTCATTTCGCCAATCTAGGAATTTCGAGCATGCATTCCACAAAAAAATAAATACTAGAAAAGCGCTTTTTTCTAAATTATTTGTTGCATTGACAACATTTGATATATAAACATTGAGTGCTTATGAATTTGCGGTTGGGACACTTGTAATGTTGTATATACATAGCTTACGAGTGATTTGAGGCTTCGACAGCGCGAGCTCTCGCCCCCAGCCCCTGCCGCATCACTCCCTCCCTCCACCCCTCCCCTCCGTCGCCGCCGTCGGCAAGGGTCGTCGGGCGAAGCCTGAGCGACGTCGGCGGCGGCGGCTTGTCCTTCCCCGCACCATGGTGAGCGAATCGGGGCTCTATAACCCTAGGCGGCGGTGCAGCTCGGGAGGTGCTGGTCTGGCATGGCCGGGTGATGGCTGGTGGCGGCGTCGACATGGTGGCGTCGGCTAGGCGGGGCGCCATGGGTTCCGAGCTCCACTGGCGGCTGTCCCGGCCCAGATCTTGCCATTTACGGGCGGGTCCAGATGGGCTTGGGCGGGTCGGGCACGGCGGCGGCTGTGCTCGCTGGAGGTGGACGCGGTGACGGTGCTAGACTAGGGACGACGACGTCGTGCCCCGTTTGTTGTTGCAGGGCGGCCAGGGCTTTACGGGCCCTTCGTGGCCCGGCCGGGCCCTGCCAAGGCCTGGTGTGCCCTCGCTGCTCTGTCCGGTCGACGACCGCCTCTCAGCGGTGGAGGTGGGCTCCTCCCGCGCGGCTGCGAGGCTGCTCTCTCCCGGTCCGGCGATGTCGTGTGTCTTCGTCCTTAAGGTCGCGAGCCAGCGTTCACGGAGCGACGGTGTTGGTGACTTCCTGATCATGGTGACGCGTGTTGGTGTGCGTCGAAGTTTGGTGGTGGTGCGCCGTTGTGCCAGGGTTTTTTGTGGACAGGGGGCGGGAGAAATCTTTGTCGAGTTGTCCGACCCTGACGCGGTGGCGCCTTCGAGTGGCACCATTCCTTCCTTGAGGGCGTCTTGGAAAGCCTCTGTCCACTTTACTTTGAGTGTCGGGGGAAACCCTAGGGCCAGCGCGTCCGGGCAGCAGCTCCGTGTCGACGATGCTCCCCTTCTTGAAGGTGCTGCTTGATACTCGACGCTACGGGGTGCTTGGGAGTGTGGTGGGCATAAGTTGGAGGGCGCAGCGATTGCGGGTCATCACCTTCTGTCAATTCACCATTGTCTTCATCTTTTTTTTTATTTGGCAATGTTTGTGCTGTTGGCTCAGCTTTTCTTTGTTCGAACTCTTGTATCAGTATATGTGCTATATTAATATAACGGGGCTAAAGCCTATTTCAAGGAACGACTTTTGACCATGGCCATACATCAAAGAATCTTTAGCTGCAGATCAATACAATATATGAGTATACACATGATTAGTGTAATCAAAGATTGACGCCAGGATCGAGTCTCCTTGTTGTGGAACTGAGATCGGAAGGCAGAGGTCAAGCTAAAATTTTGGCAACGCCAAGCTTCCTGGTGTTTTGCGTATACCCAAGGAGACATGTATGCATGATAAAAGGAAATCTTATTGTTCTTACAAAATACAGACATAAAAAGGAGTATTACAACTTAATCAACGGATGAGTGAAAGACATGCTCATGTATTGTTTCAACAATTGTATAGAAGGATAATGGAGTTGGCGAAAGCATGCCTTTAAGTAGCAGGCTGTTTACACTGGATAAAGCACGTGAGGTCCAAGTTGATTGACATAGTACTAGTATGCCGTCCGAAGAAGCCAATGTCACCAATATCCGCACATATGGACCTTTTGGGTTAGAAGGGAGGCACGTCGACTTCCTGCACAGCAAAGGCGCGCACTCAGGTGCCTGCACATCAGCTGCATTATGCATTCTGAACAATGGTCTGCCCTGTAGAGGTAGACACGACAGGGGCCTGGACAATGTCATGGAGCAACATGTTAACTTTTTTTCAAGAAGGCGTTGGTCATTTGATGATATATCTGAAGTTGATCAGCATCTGAATCATTTCCGTTAAAATTCAAAATATTCGCATGAAAGAGACCAATTCTCACAAATTCTTTATATTTTCGAGGATATTGTCGATTGATTGTGAACAAAAGGCAATCCTAGCTTTGGGGAAAATCACCAAATGCCCCACTTAAGAAAGCTATGAAGACCGAACAGAACACAAGGCCACATGTTTCGTACCTCTGGTTTCTGGAAGGTGCGGCACAAAACGCGGATATGAAGCTCCCTGGTGCCTGTGTCGCATCGTTTGTAGGTGATAACACCTTTTGCATAGGCAAACTCTCCGGTACCACCAATAACTGCCCATTCACCTTGTTCTCCTTGTACGATTCCAAGAACCTTAAGAGTGGATCCCTTAAACCTAAATAAAATTGTAAATCAATATGGAAATAAAAGATGAGCACAACAAGAAAATGGTGAGGATACCATGCATATTGAAGAACTTTGATCATGACAAGAGTAGAACCTCAAACCTGTCATCTATGAACACTATGTTGTGACACATGAACCAGTTGCCGCCGCTCATGCTTGCCTGCATGTGAAGGCCTTGTGCACGTGCAACAATCTTCGTGGTGGGGCTAGAACCATCATGTATGCTCCAGTCGTTAACGACGGTGCAGCCGAAACCATGAGGGGCGGTTGAACCTAGTAACTGAGCTTGGTTACCCTGGGGCCGTGCCTGTCCATTCTGGTACAGGTACAGATGAAGGAGGACTTCCTTGAGCTGGGATTCTTGGCTAAGAGTAACACTTTGGAGATAGGAAGGATCGGCCATGGATGCTATGTGGGGTGGGGGTATGTGTGCTTGTCTTGGCTGATCAGGGAAGGCAACGGGCAATTTATAGGCCATTGCATGTGTACGTGAATAGATCATGGATATGTGGTTCTGAGCTCTTCTAATCATGTCCCTGTGTACGTGAATAGGTCACAGAAATATATCAAATCATTAATCATTGTCTTAATAAAAAGAAAATAATTCAAGAAGCACGTGATCCATTATTGTGTGGGATGTCATACTCACTACAGCTCGACGATATACATTATTTTTTGTTTGTTTTGTGGTGGATAAGAATCAAGCGGCATTCCCATTTCAAAAGAAAAAAAAATCCAATGACATGGATCAGGATGTGCTTGCCTTTGCCAGCCACTAGTAATCGAGCATGTGCAAATGCACGTAATAAGAAGTGTGTGGATATATATTCATACAACATAGCTCGGGATTCTATTGAGCTGCTCGGTAGATAATGTCACGCTTTCGGTATGGATGAGATGAAGGATTTAACACATACCTTCAGTCAAACATGACTATATGACAACGACTGATGACAGTCTGACCCGTGGCACGCGGGTGGATATACTATACCATAAACCTAATCTATATCTATACTATCTAATAATAAAGCATGAAGCGTTTCTTCCGGCCCAACATTTTTTTTGGACGTTTTACTCTTCTACCAAACTATATGTTACCCTCACACCACCTATAAGTAAAAAAAAAATCACATTGTTGTGTGATGTCCATCGGCTCGGGGGTAGCTGGACTAAGCCAAGATGGGTTGTTTGTCTGGCTGGGCCGGCAGGCCTACACAACGAGCTATCCAATAAATCCTAAACATATATTTCTTCTATCTGCTCTATGTGAAATGACACTTCTAACCGTCGCTTTCGTTGGTTACAAATAGTACCACCTCGCTATCTTAAATAAAAATATCTATATCTATACCTATAATAATAAAGTATGAAGTGTTTCTCCGGTTAAACACTTTTTTGGACAGTTTTATCCTCCCACCAAACTACGTGTTACCCTCACGCCACCTATAAGTCAAAAAAAATCACATTGTTGTGTGATGTCCATCGGCTCGGAGGTAGCTGGACCAAGCCAAGGTGGGCTGTTCGTCTGGCTGGGCCGGCAGGCCTACACAACGAGCTATCCAATAAATCCTAAACATATATTTCTTCTATCTGCTCTATGTAAAACGACACGTCTGACCGTCGTTTCCGTTGGTTACAAATAATACCACCTCACTATCTTAAATAAAAATCAACTAGCCCAACAGGATGGTGTCAAGCCAGAGAGGAGGACAGGAGGCGGAGTTTCCAAGAATTCAACGCCGAGAGAGGAGGCGTGGGGAGACGGCGCACGACCAGAGAAGAGGAGGCGGGCCGTCACGGACGTCCGGATTGAACAGAGGCGGCGACGGCGGGTGGCAGCTTCTCCCGGCTATGAGTCTCGGACCGAAAATCGGTGAGAGCCGGAATCAGCGGAGAAAGGGATTGGATGCCGTCACGGACGTCCGGATTGAACAGAGGCGGCGACGGCGGGTAGCAGCTTCTCCTGGCTACCGTCTCAGACGGAAATCGGTGAGAACCGTAATTAGCGGAGAAAGGGATTGGATAGCGCACAAGAGCAAGAACACTGTGGATGGGACGTACTGCGTACACGGGCGCGTATGCACGGTTGAACCAACTCGTGCGCAATAAATTAGTAGCAGCCCAATCGAAGACGCCAGAAGATACGCGTTGGCACTGGCACTCTACACAAGTCTACATCTTCCTTCATAGCTGCAAAGACATGATCGTCCATTTTTTTTTTCTCGGATCACCTTTTTTTTGTAGTATAATCGATTTTTTGTATGAATTGTTGATGCCATGATCTTTCAGCATGCTTACCACAACAAAATCAATACGCAATGTGCCATCGTATGAACTCATAGAACTAATTAAGAAAATAATGATGAATGACAAAAGAAAAAGACCGTCGATTCCATAATAGGACCTCTTAGTTTGGAAAAAAGGAAAATAATATTTACAGGTTTACAAAATTTGATCTTTTGTACGTGGATACGTACCAATATGATCAACATATTGCAAAGTTTTGTTAAAGCTCAGTTTGTGATATTGGCTTTTCTTTTTATACTTAAGTTTTTCTTCTAAAACATATGTACCATGATATTGGCAATGTGATATATTTCGACCAGGTGTTGCAAATAGACAACTTGCCTACCTTCAAAGTAGGGCCGAGGAGTTTGAAGGGCCAAGGAGGGCAACTTAAGCACTTGTAACAAACGAATTGGAGGGGACAAGGGGTGATTGCTAGGGGGTGAAAGACTATGAAGTTTTTCTGATTCAATTGCAAGCTAAGCCGAAAGCGCATGGTCGCATAATGGATTGTGATGAGCATGCTACATAAATTAATTGGTATTATTTCTATTTCCATGGCAACGCACGGGTATTCAGCTAGTACAAATAAAAATAGTAAATGAGAGAACATCAGACCATCACTGCATACATTAGGTGACATGTGAATTTTTAAGTCTGGTCCAAGCAAGCAATAGTCACATAGTAGATGCTTATCCACGTATTCCGCTGATATGTTAGAATATCAACATCCAAACATTGGCTTTCAAATATGATACGGATTAGAATCGGATTAAGCTATGCTTTGAAGAAATGCAAACCACTGAATCATGGTCCAAACGAATTTGGATGAATTCACCCTCAATACCTAATACTGAAGTGTCCTCGTGTATAGTGAGAACATAATAGTACAAGCTACCTGCTGGGAGAAATTCATCGAGGGAATATCAATGTTAAAGAACAGATCACCATTGAGGAGTGGTCGAACCTTGCGACTTTGTGAAAAAACGAAGTTCGTCTTCCGGTGTCACCCCATCCTAGCCATTTTGTCGAGCATCTTGCGCGCGGCGCGGACCTGGTTGGTCTGGCACAAACGGCGGACGCCTCGGCGCGGACGAAAGCGTAGATGCCGGGGACGGGTGCTCCCTCGGGGCACCCCACCCACATGCATCCACATCTTCTCAAGCGCATATTCAACATCATCCATGTCACCCCCTACCACACACCCCCATCCTTACAGTGGCTAGTTAAAAAAAAATCCTTAGAGCATCTCCACTCAGTCCCCCACGAACTTTTCTGCTCCATCCGGCGACCCCCCCCCCCCCCCACACACACACAACCACACCCCCACGAGCCCGAAATTGGCTGGATTAGACCAAAAATCCATCCAGCGAACTCAGACCAAACTCAGCACCCCGGGGTTCGCTTGGGGGCGCCGGATGGAGTGGAAGGCGAGCGGGCCCGGGTTGTCGGCGAGGGAAGTAGATTTCCATGCAAAACAATCGCCTAGTTCCCTCCCCACCCACCTGCTGCCGTTCTCGCCGCCGACACCACCCCCCTCTGCTCCATCATGGAGCAAAATGTTAATTTTTTTAAAGAAGACGTTGGTCGTTTGATGATATATCTGAAGTTGGTCACATCCCATCATTCTATTAAAATCTAAGTTATTCACATGAGACCAGTTCTGACAAATTCTTTATATTATAGATGATATTGTCGATTGACCGTGAACTAAAGGCGATCCTAGCTTTGGAGAAAATGATCAAATGCCTCACTTAACAAAGCTATTAAAGACCAAAGAACACAAGGACAAATGTTTCCTACCGCTGGTTTCGAGAAGGTGAGGCGCAAAACGCGGATATGAAGCTCCCTCGTGCATAGGAAAACTGTCCGGTACCACCAACAATTGCCCATTCACCTTCGCCTGCTTCTATGTTTCTAAGAACCTTAAGGGTGGACCCCTTAAACCTAAACAAAGTTGTAAATAAAGATGAGCATGCTGCGAAAGTTAAGGGAATTTGTACCTTATGTTATTTGCCAAATATGATCGCAATATAAAGAAAATGACGAGGACACCATATTGAAAACTTTGATGATGATAACAAGAGTGGTACTTCAAACCTGAGATATATGAACACTATGTTGTGACACATGAACCAATTGGCGCCGCTCATGCTTGTCTGCATGTTAAGGCCTTGTGCGCGTGCAACAATCTTCGCGGTGGGGCTAGAACCATCATGTATGCTCCAGTCATTAACAACGGTGCAACCAAAACCATGAGGGTCTGTTGAACCTAGTAACTGAGCTTGGTTACCCTTGGACTATGCTTGTCCATCCTGGTACAGATACAAGTGAAGGAGGAATTCCTTGACCTGGGTTTCTTGGCTAAGAGTAACACTTTCACTACAGGAATGGCTCGATGCGCCAATGGGAGGACACTACACTGGGACAAAGGTTGGGGCCATCGGCGTAGCACTGGACCAGGTCAGCCCCACAGGCCAGCCGTCGGTGTAGCGAAGCTGTCGGCGCCAGCCGTCGGTGTAGTGAAGCAGTCGGCGTAGGAAATGCTACGCCGACGGCTACCCTTGGCGTCCCGTGACTTTCGTTGTATTGGGTGGACGCGTGCCTCCCGACAGGCCATGATGTGATGGCTCCCTCACGACGTTACCGATACGCCAAGGGCTATCGCCGGCATACCCTCCAGTCCCTTACATCGATCCAGAGATGATATAATTTTTCCTCATTTTTATCATCTTTATGACTTCCGTTCCTGCATGGCTAAGTGCTGACGATATTCATTGTATTTGAAATTGTAGCCTGAGTTCGAGGCGGCCTACGATGCCGCTCATAATAAATATCAGGTGACCTTTCAGCAACATCAGGCGACGAATACGGCCTACATGCAGTACGTAAATGTAAGTTTGAACCTTTATCTTTTGTAAAAGATATAAGTTCCACTTCCGCTAGTTTGATGCTTTATGGCCTGACATTTAAACTATCTTGCAAGGGATGTTGGTGGCTATGCAAAATGGTCAGAGTATGGATTTATGGCCTGTGCCTCCCATGTCGGGGCCGGCGCCATTGATGCCATCGAGGGATAGTTTCGCTAGGACATACTACGCACCGACATCGGTAAGTTCTTTGCTAAACCACTGGTTACCGCTTTTCTTTGCCTCGCAAGTTGCTAATATGTAGGAAACATTTAGGGAATGGGATGTTCTGAGAACCAGCACTTTAGCCATGCCTCGCCGGGTGGGCGTCAGATCACACCAGTTCATCACAATGGTCCTTCTACTGGTGGTTCTCCCAATCCTTCAGCTGGTGCTCCTTCTACTCCCTCGCTAGGTGGTTCTTCTGCTGCTTATAATGGACGCCACCCTCGCCAAAGGTCACCTCTTTTCACCAAGGGAGATCTCGGGTACACCCTGATACGTCGGAAACGTATCTATAATTTTTGATGTTCCATGCTTGTTTAGTATCTACTTTGCTTTGCTTTGTCTACACTTTAAGGTGTTTTATATATTTTCTGGAACTAACCTATTAACAAATTTCCACAGTGCCAGTTGTCTGTTTTCTTCTGTTTTTGGTTCCAGAAAGGCAGAAAATCAATATTCTCGGAATTGGACGGGACAAAAGCTAAAGTCAATATTTTACCGTGGCGACATGAATCCAGAAGACGAGACGAAGGGGCGCCACGGGGTGGCCACACACCCCAAGCGCGGCCAAGCCTGACCCGCGCTTGGGCAGGGTGTGGGCCCCCCGAGCACCCCTGCCTCGCCTCTTCGCCTATAAGAAGCCCCCGATGCAGAAACCCTAGGCACCCGATCAAAACTCCACGAAACCATCTGTAGCCGCCGCTACCATCGTCCCTAGATCGGGGGGATCTGAAGTTCTTCCCGGCACCCTGCCGAAGGGGAGATCATCCCGGAGGCCTTCTTCTCCAGTATGAAGCGTGAGTAGTTCCACCTTGGACTACGGGTCCATGTAGTAGCTAGATGGTTGTATCTCCTCCTTGTGCTTTCATGTATAGATCTTGTGAGCTCCGTTCATGATCAAGATCTAATCTATTTGTAATCATGCATGTTGTGTTTGCGGGGATCCGATGGATATTGAGATTACTATGTTAGATTGATTAATGGTTTTGCCTTTATGATTCTATCATGTCTGTGTTGTTTGTGATCTTGCATGCCCTCCGTTGTTAGTAGCTATCTTGGCCAACTAGTTGCTAGTGACTCCAAGAGGGGGTATTTATGCTCGATAGTGGGTTCATGCCTCTAGTTTCCAAGGGAAGTGACATAAATCTCTTTGGTTGTAGATGTGTTGTTGCTACTAGGGAGAAAACAATGGTCTCTTGTTCATGGAACAAGTGGGTTGTTTACCTTACACACTTTGCTTAAAGCAGTTGTCTGTTGCTTGCAACTTAATCTTGGAGAGGGTTCAGATGATAACCCAAAGGTGGATTACTAGTTATAGACGCAGTTGGATGGCGGTCTATGTATCTTGTTGTATTGCCAATCGAATCTCATAGGATCTTTTTGTCTGGTATTGCATTGTTATGCCTTGCTTAGTTCCTGTCAATTGCCCTGCTGTAATTTGTTTACCCTTCATGCCATGTTGTTTATCTAAGGAGAGCACCTCTAGTGAACTATGGACCCCTATCCAATCTTTACCATTGATACATCTTCCACTGTTACTATTTACTTGCTGCAAACCACCGTTACCTTCCATACCATATAGTTAATCCTTTGTTACAGCAAACCGATGAGCTTGACAACCTCACTATTTGTTGGGACAAAGTCTTGAGTTTGTGTTGTCCAGGTTTCCACGTTGCTTGCAACACCTTTGAGACGTTTCCTTCCTCCTACTGGTTCAATAACCTCGGTCTCTACTGAGGGAAAACTTGCTGCTGCGCTCATCACACCTTGCTCTTGGGGTTTCCAACGAAGTGCCAAGCACAACCAATAAGACTTTCTGGCGCCGTTGCCGAGGAGGCTAAGGACGTCTTCACAATGGGAGTCCTCCACTTCCTTTCTCTTTATTTTGTTTTTAGTTTTCTTAGTTTCTTTTGTTTGGTTTTGTTTGCCTCTTTTAAAAAAATCCAAAAAAATTAGTTTAGTTTGGTTTGCTTTCCCTATTCAAAAACACAAAAAAATAGTTTCTACTCTGGTTGCTGGACTATTATTGCCTTGCTTGGTCATGCTTTCTATAAATGGATGGTTTCTTTGAAACTAGTTCTTATTGGCAAGGTGGGTTCATGGAAGAACAAAAATATTATTATAAGGAACACCGTTTGTCACAAAAAGGGAAACACTTATGTGAACAAATTGATAAGTTGAATACTATTGCTAGAGATGTGTGCTCTACTTATATTGTTACTTATTGCTTTGATAAATCTTGTTGCTGTAGGAGGTATAAACACATGCCTTTTCAATGTGAGTATAATGATAATGTTACCATATCCTATTATGTTAAAGGAAATTATGACTTTGATGATGTGGAACAAATTGAAGAATTTATTGCCTTCAAGGGTGCATTTGAACTTGCCAATTTGCTTGAAAATACTGATGATGCACCTTATGAATGCGAGGTTTATGAGATACTTAAATTCCGCTTTGATAATTACAAGAAAGAAAATAACTATATTCTTGAATATTTTAGTAGTTGCTTTCCATAGATAGAAGAGACTAATGCCTTGCAGGAGCCTATGGAAGAAGAAATTGTTGAAACTAGAAGCTCTTTAGATGAAAAAAAGAGGAGGAGAGTGATGCAAAAGGAGGAAGAATGGATTATCTACCCATGCCTACCTTCTAATGAGAGTAACTCTTTATATCTTACATTATTTGATTGTCCCCCATGCTTACCAAAGGAGGATGAATGTTATGTTCCTGTGGATCCTTTTGAAATATCTACTTTGGATAAAACCTGTGAAGGTTTTAGTCCCACTATTTTTGAGCTTGATAGAAATTATGTGTTTGTAGATCATGAAAAGCCTGCTTTATGTGATAGTTATATTGTTGAGTTTATTCATGATGCTACTAAAAGTTATTATGAGAGAGGGAAACATGGTCTTATGTATCTCAACAATATTAAGTTTCCCCTCTTTATGTCGAAAATCTTAAAGTTGCACTTGTTTTGTTTTCCCATTCTTATTACTATGTGCTTTTTTTGATTTATTTTCTTACAAGATTCCTATGCATAGGAAGTGGGTTAGAATTAAATGTGTTTTGAATTTTCTTATTGATGCTCTCTTTGACTTCAATTCATAATTCTTATGAGAGCATCTTCTCAAACTTTCTGTGTCTAACTTAAAGGCGTTAAAGAAAAGTACTTGTTGGGAGATAACCCAAGATTTTCCTTGAGTCTTGGAAGTTATTACTTCAGTAATGACCTCCCCTTATCCTTTTTGTTTGCTATTTGTGCCAATAATGACCTCTAATGAGAGGGAAGTAAGATTTGGGGAGTTGCTGTCCCGAAATAGATTTTTGTCCTCCATCATAAAAATTCCTAAGGAGTTTTTGTAACTCGGGTTGATCTTATAATTTACGAATAAATCCCCCAGTATGTTAGATAACTTTTGTTAGTTCAACACTTTTTTATTTGAGCAACAAAAGATTTTTGAAAAAAATCGGTTTCTACCTGCTGGTCTGTTTTGACAAATTTCTGCCATTATTTGCATTTGCATCTTATTGATTCCTTTTTGAGTTCTCTTTTGGGGAATTGAGCTTTTTGAAGAAGTTTCTACAGTAGCTTGTGTTTTTAGTGAAAAGTTTTGCTGTTCCAAACCTTTTACCAAAGGTCTATTATCTTTTAAATACACTAATGTTGCTAATGAAGATTGTGTGAAGTTTTGTATGAAGGAAAAATTTCAGGTGTAGAGAGCGAATGATGTAATGAGATGAAGAATGGACAAAAGCTCAAGCTTGGGGATACCACCATGGTGTCACCCCAAGAAATATCTAAGAGGTACAAGCGTCAAAGCTTGGGGATGCCCAAGGCATCCCCTTCTTCATCAATAAAAAGCTCAGGTCTGTCTAGACACTTCGTTTTTATTGTTTCATGCACAGTTGTGTTGTTCTTGGAGTGTCTTAGTTTTTGTTTGCTTCTCTTAGTTTGTTTAGTTTGCTTGAATAAAGTAGTTTGGACCCTCGTTATCGCTGTGTTGTTTCAAATAAGTCAATTGGTGTTGGAAAGGAGTAGGAAGTTCCTGCTTGAAAGTGCAAGAGGAGCTTGCATTGACTGTGACTTAGACTTTAGCAGGACATGCTAGGTGTTGTTTTGACCTTATGCTTAGTGATTATTGCTGTATCATGTCTTGTTCCAAACAATTGGGATTGCTTAGTGTGCCTTGAAGAAATTATGCGTTGTTTTAGCATGCAAAAGCATAGTATTGTGGTATTTTCCTTTGATGCTTTGTTTGGGTTGACTTGGCACATGCTCACACCATGTTATGACTATGAACAAGTCACCATAGCCTCTATGATCATTTAGTCCTAGACTTGTAGTACCACTCTATGCTTTGATTAGTAATGTTTTGTCGCTCTGCATGATTATGGCCATTATTGCTCTCTTAGTTGGTTGCCCCCAGTCTTTTGCTAGCCTCCACTTGTATGAGTAAGCTCTACTCATGCTTCCAACTCCCAAGAAACCAAGTTATTCCAAAGTGTCCACTATAAAATCCTATGCATGGTGTGTTACACCATTCCAAGTATATTCTTGTTTTTAGCTATCTTCCAATTAAAAAGTATTTTGTTATGTGAAAACTTAGTTATTAAAGCCCTCACAAACTTGATGGCACAATTTTTATTCTTTGCCCCTAATACACTTGAACCATTGTGTCGTCTATGTTGTATATGCTTGCACTTATACGCTGGAATTAGCAGAACCATGTTGTCATGGGAAACATTTTCAACATTGCACTTGTACTTTGTACTCAGTTGATATCATGCTCTTTTGTCTATGGATGTCACCGGTGTGAAATAAAGAGGGAGCTTGTAAGTCCATGAAGTTATGTATTTTGTGTTAGAGAAACGCCTGAGCCGCTAGCCTAAGCCATGCCTAATTATGGTGGAAACTTGCAGCATCACCATAATGAGCATTCTGTGAAGCATCCTCAATAAAAAGCTATGCACATAGTAAATAAAAATATCGCTGAGATGCTCATTGTCTGCTTGCCTTGTCATTTTGGTTATGGGATAGCTCCTGTACCATGTGCAAGGGGTACCCCATTGGCGGTTCTCTATGATACGCATGTACTTACAATAACAAGAACTTACAGGTGACTGAAGTTGAGTAGCATGAGGTGTGGCCCTCGTATTCAAGGGACATGAGATGGCCAACTTATACTTTGTCAAGCATATATCCATAGTTTGTTCACTTTAACCTTAATCACTTCAAGATGCTTATGATAGGGGCAATGAGGGCTGAAAGCTAACAAGTACCATAATTTTTGGAAGCTTTTTTTGAAACTTGAAATCCCTGCTTCCCTTTATGAAGGGCCTTTCTTCCACTATTATCGAGTCTCCACCTTCTACCTTTAGGCACCATTAAGAGAGCATAGTTGCCATTCTTAGTTCTATGTGCAGTGCCCCAAAACTTATTGATTGATGCATATTGTGATATTGCTTGGTCTTGTACTATTTGTTTCTAGTCACTCTTATGAAGTTTGAAGGTGTCCTATGGATCTATTTGCTACTCTACGAGGGACAAGATGATTGCCACTATGCCATGTTTTCTGTATGTGAAACAAACAAACATTTTTCAATGCATGTTATTCATGATCTTTGTTTGTAGCCTTTCATGTTGCTTGCATAGTTACTTTGTCTTATTGTTAGAACTCCATCTTTTATGCACATGTTTAGAGTTCTTTGATCCCAGCTTTCAATGCTTGCAAATGGTTTGATCTTTATTGTGAAGGTGCATGTCACCTAAAAAATTATTCTTTTTATCACTTACCTACTTGAGGACGAGCAGGAGTTAAGCTTGGGGATGCTTGATACGTCGAAAACGTATCTATAATTTTTTATGTTCCATGCTTGTTTAGTATCTACTTTGCTTTGCTTTGTCTACACTTTGAGGTGTTTTTATATTTTTTTCTAGAACTAACCTATTAACAAGTTGTCATAGTGCCAGTTGCTTGTTTTCTTCTGTTTTTGGTTCCAGAAAGGCAGAAAATCAATATTTTTGGAATTGGACGGGACAAAAGCCAAAGTCAATATTTTACTGTGGGTGACATGAATCCAGAAGACAAGACGGAGGGGCGCCACGGGGTGGCCACCCCCCCAGGAGCGGCCAAGCCTGGCCCGCACCTGGGCAGGATGTGGGCCCCCCGGGCACCCCCTGCTGTTGGAGATATGCCCTAGAGGCAATAATAAAAGTGGTTATTATTATATCTTTGTGTTTATGATAAATATTTACATTCATGCTATAATAGTATTAACCGGAAACATTAATACTTGTGTGATTTGTAAACTAAATTAGAGTCCCTGGTAAAGCCTCTTTGTAATACTAGCTTGTTGGTTAATAGATGATCGTGGTTTCTCGATCATGAACATTGAGATGTTATTAACAACAAGATCATATCATTAGGAGAATGGTATGATGGAGATACTCCTATAGATAAGCGTAGCATATTGATCAAGTCATTTCAATAGTTCATTTGCTATAAGCTTTTTGATACATAGTAACCTAATTCCTTCGACCATGAGATCATGCTAATCACCATCACCGAAAGTATGCTTTGATGACATCAAACACCACACCATAACTAGGTGGCTATAAAGGTGGCATTGAGTGTTCGGAAAGTATGTGTTGAGGCTCATGGATCAAGAGTGGGATTTGTCCATCCATATGACAGATATATATACTCTGGGCCCTCTCGGTGGAATGTCATCCAATTAGCTTGCAATCATGTGACTGGATCACAAGGGATCACATATCACGGGAACGATAAAAGAGTACTTATCGGTAACGAGGTTGAACTAGGTATGCAGAGATACCGACGATCAAACCTCGGATAAGTAAACTATCGCAAGACAAAGGGAAATTGGTATCATATGTAAGTGGTTCATTCGATCGCAAAGTAATCGTATAAATATGTGGGAGCCATATGAATTTTCAGATTCCTCTATTGATATTGATTGGAGAAGTGTCTCGGTCATGTCCGCATAATTCACGAACCGTAGGGATACACACTTAAGGATTCGATGTTGTTTAGTAGATATGGAATGTAAGTAGGGAGACCGAATGTTGTTCGGAGTCTCGGATGGGATCTGGGATATCACGAGGAGATCCGGAATGGTCCGGAGAATAAGATTCATATAAGGAAAGTCTGATTCCGGAGTTCGGGAATGATTCCGATGTTTTCATCGGAGAGGTTCTAGAAGGGTCTAGAAGGTTCACCGGACCGGAAGAGGAATGGTTCATGAATGTGTCATGATTAAGTGGAATGATTAGATCATGTCCTAGATCACTTGGTTGGGCATTTGCAAGAGAGGAATTAAGCTCCAAATTGCAAGTCAAAAGGCAGGTTTGAAAAGTCAAACTCGAACAATGGTTTCCTAGTGGAAGAAGGAAAGAGTCCTTCTTTCCCTCCAACTTGGATAGGTATTTGGGGAAGGATTCAAACTCCCCTCTCCCAAGCTGCCCTCCCTCTCATAAATAGAGGGGAGGGACTGCCCCAAGAGGCCACAACCAGCCCTCCCCACCTTGCACCGCCGCCGCCACACGTCGCCGCTGCCGGCTCGTCGCCGTCGCCGTAGCCGCCGCCGACTCCACCTCCTACTATTCGGCCTTCTAAACCTAGATCGCCAGAAACCCTAGATCCACCATAACCGCACAGGCTTAGGCGAAGCCCTGCGGGATCTTCCCTCTACTTCCGACACCATGCCGTCGTGCTGCCGGAATCACGAGGAGAGAACTACAACCTCCGCTGCCTGCTGGAACAAGGGAGAGGAAGTTCTTCATCGAGTACCGAACGTGTGACCGACTGCGGAAGCGCTGCCAGAACGCAGCGCCGGAAGGATCGTCTACGCGATCTTGAGATCGGCAAGTGTACGACTACATCACCCACGAGAATCTGCTCTCGTTAACCGCTTTGGAATCTTCGAGGGTGAGTACTCTAATCGACTCGTTGCTACAATCTAGTAGACAGATCTTGGCTTGTTTGTGTGCATGCGGTAGAATTTTTTTTGTTTTCCATGCTACGAACCCCTACACCTGCCTCGCCTCTTCGCCTATAATAAGCTCCCGATGCAGAAACCCTAGGCACCCGATCAAAACTCCACGAAACCATCTGTAGCCGCCGCCTCCATCGTCCCTAGATCGGGGGATCTGAAGTTCTTCCCGGCACCCTACCGGAGGGGAGATCATCCCGGAGGCCTTCTTCTCCGGTATGAAGCGTGAGTAGTTCCACCTTGGAATACGGGTCCATGTAGTAGCTAGATGGTTATATCTCCTCCTTGTGCTTTCATGTATAGATCTTGTGAGCTCCGTTCATGATCAAGATCTAATCTATTTGTAATCATGCATGTTGTGTTTGCGGGGATCCGATGGATATTGAGATTACTATGTCAGATTGATTAATGGTTTTGTCTTTATGATTCTATCATGTCTGTGTTGTTTGTGATCTTGCATGCTCTCCGTGTTGGAGATATGCCCTAGAGGCAATAATAAATGTAGTTATTATTATATCTTTGTGTTTATGATAAATGTTTACATTCATGCTATAATAGTATTAACAAGGATACATTGATACTTGTGTGATTTGTAAACTTAATTTGAAGTCCCTAGTATAGCCTCTATACATCACTAGCTTGTTGGTTGATAAATGATTGTGGTTTCCCTATCATGAACATTGAGATGTTATCAACAACAAGATCATATCGTTAGGAGAATGATATGGTGGACATACTCCTATAGATAAGCGTAGCATAAAGATCAAGTCTTTTTAATAGTTCAATTGCTATATGCTTTCTGATACATAGTAACCTAATTCCTTCGACCATGAGATCATGCATATCACCTTTACCAGATGTATGCTTTGATGACATCAAACACCACACCATAACTGGGTGGCTATAAAGGTGGCATTGAGTGTTCGGAAAGTATTGGTTGAGACACATGGATCAAGAGTGGGATTTGTCCATCCATATGACGGATAGATATCCAATTAGCTTGCAAGCATGTGACTGGCTCACAAGGGATCACATATCACGGGAACGAGAAAAGAGTACTTATCGGTAACGAGGTTGAACTAGGTATGCAGAGATACCGACGATCATAACCTCGGATAAGTAAACTATCGTGAGACAAAGGGAAATTGGTATCGTATGTAAGTGGTTCATTCGATCGCAAAGTAATCGTAGAAATATGTGGGAGCCATATGAATTTCCAGATTCCTCTATTGGTTATTGTTCGGAGAAGTGTCTCGATCATGTCCGCATAATTCACGAACCGTAGGGAGACAGACTTAATGATTCGACGTTGTTTGAGTAGTTATGGTATTATGAGAAAGAGACCGAATGTTGTTCGGAGTCTCGGATGGGATCCGGGATATCACGAGGTGATCCGGAGAATAAGATTCATATAAGGAAAGTCCCATTTCGGAGTTGGGGAATGATTCCGGTGTTTTCATCGGGAATGTTCAAGAAGGTTCCGGAATGTCCGGCACTCCGGAGGGGAAGGGTACATGAATGTGTTGTATCAAACTTGGTATGATTGCATCATGTACTAAGTGTCATCGTTTTTCCAAATAAAGGATTAATCGAATCCTAGTTTGAAAAGTCAAATAGCTAGTTTGAAAAGTCAAACGGCTAAAATTGGAAAGTGGAAAAGAGGAGGAAGAGGGAAACCGAGTTGGGGAGGGAATCCCTCCTCCAACCGGCGGCGCCCCCTCCAAGCCGAGTTGGGGAGGGACTCCCCTCCCTCCCCTTGGCCGCCGGCCCCTCCACCTATATAAGGAGGGGCAGGGCTCCCTCCTAGCACACACAAGTCCCTCACCTCAAACCCTAGAAGCTGCAGCCCACCATAGCCGCCGCCGCCCCTAGGTTTTTGCCCTAGCCGCCGACTTGGGGGTCCCCGGAACCCTAGCCGCCGGCTCTAGCATCCCCTCCTTGGTGTGTCTAAACTCTAGAACACCGAGGACTCTCTCATACTCCACCATACTCGCTCCGGCTTAAGGCGAAGCCCTGCGAGATCTCCCCTCTACTTCTGGTACCACGCCGTTGTGCTGCCGGAATCGCGAGGAGAGTGCTACAACCTCTGCTGCCTGCTGGAACAAGGGAGAGGAAGGTCTTCGTCGAGTACCGAACGTGTGACCGACTGCGGGAGCGCTGCCGGAACGCAGCGCCGGAAGGATCGTCTACGCGATCTTGAGATCGGGAAGAGTACAACTACATCACCCACGAGAATCTGCTCTCGTTAAACACTTTGGAATCTTCGAGGGTAAGTTATTCCATCGACTCGTTGCTACAATCTAGTAGATAGATCTTGGCTTGTTTGTTTGTATGCGATAGAAATTTTTTGTTTTCCATGCTACGAAGCCCTACAGTGGTATCAGAGTCGTGTCTATATGTAGATCTGTTGCACGAGTAGAACACAATGGTCATTGTGGGCGTTGATGCTTTTATTGTAGATTGCTTCTTGTGTACTTTGCATCTTGCGGTATGTTGGGATGAAGCGGCCCGGGCTAACCTTACATGACATCGTTCATGAGACTTGCTCCACGCTTGACATGCAACTTGTATTGCATAAGTGGCTTTGCGGGTGCCTGTTTCTCCTAGCATAGTTAAGATCCAATTTACAACGGGTGATTAACAATACTAGTATCAATGTTGTGGTTCATATTCGTAAGTTAGAACGACACTTATCGAAAGCCCCAAAACCACGTAAAATATGCAAAGAAAGTAGAGGCGTCTAACTTTGTTTTGCAGGGGTGTGCAGTGATGTGATATGGCCATGATTGTGATTATATTTGATGTATGCAATGTTCCTTATTGTAAGTTGGCAACCGGCAGGAGCCATATGGTTGTCTTTAATTTATGTTAAGACCCGCGTGTCTATTCAAAGTAGTTGTAATAGTTGAAGCCGGTGGACGACAACCATGGAGATGCGTCATTGACCTTGATGCAATGCCGGTGATGATGGAGATCATGTTCGTGCTTGAAGATGGAGATCGGAAGCACAAAGAAGAAAGGCAATATCATATCACATATTTTGAATTGCATGTGATGTTAATTATTTATGCATCTTGTATTGCTTAGTAGACGACGGTAGCATTATAAGATGATACCTCATGCACATGAATTTCAAGTCATAAAGTGTTCACCCTCAGTTAGCACCGTTGCTAAAGCTTGTTGTTTCGAAGCACCACGTGATGATCGGGTGTGTTAGATTCTGCAAGTGTATACAACGTGAGCAAGCCAGATTTGCTCATGCGGAAACTAAGGTTTGATCTTGACGAGCCTAGCATGTACAGACATGGTCTCGGAACACGGATCACCAAAAGGTAGAGCATGAATCATATAGTAGATATGATGAACATGTCGATTGTTCGCCATTGAAACTATGTCAACTCTCGTGATGATCGGTGTTGATATGGTGGATTTGGTTCGTGTGATCACTAAAACAATGTGAGGGATATTGTTTTGAGTGGAGTTCACCTAGATTAACTTTATTATTAATTTGAACTCAATTTGTCATAAACTTAGTCTAAACTATTGCAAATATGTTGTAGATCAATGGCAGCCCCTACCATCAATTTTAATGCGTTCCTAGAGAAAGAAAAGTTGAAAAACAATGGAAGCAACTTCGCGGATTGGTTCCGCAATTTGAGGATTGTCCTCACAGCTGGTAATTTGACCTATGTGCTGGATGCACCGCTGGGTGACCCACCTGCAGCTGATGCTACCGATGAAGTAAAGAATGTTTACCTCGCTCGGAAGAATCAATACTCCATAGTTCAGTGTGCTATCTTGTATGGTTTAGAATCGGAGCTTCAGAAAAGGTTTGAGAATTCAGACCCATATGATATTGTCGAGGATCTCAAATTGATCTTTGAGACTCATGCGGCAATTGAAAGTTATGAGGCTTCTGAAAAGTTCTTTAACTGTAAGATGGAAGAGGGCAGCTCCGTCAGTGAGCATGTGCTTAAGATGTCTGGGCACGCAAACAAACTTCAAAGCTTGGGTTTAGTGATTCCTAATGCTTTGGGGATTTACCGTGTCCTCCAATCACTACCACCAAGTTACAAGAACTTTGTGATGAACTACAACATGCAGAACATGAACAAGCAGTTGCCAGAACTGTTTGCTATGTTAAAGTCTGCAGAAGTGGAGATCAAGAAAGAGCACCAAGTGTTGTTGGTCAATAAGACCACCAAATTCAAGAAAGGCAAGTCTAAGCAGAAGGGACACTTCAAGAAGGGTGGTAAGAAAGTTACCGCGCCGGCGAAGAAGACCAAGGCTGGACCTAAGCCTGAAACTGAGTGCTTTTACTGCAAGGGAGAAGGTCACTGGAAGCGGAATTGCCCAAAGTACTTGGCGGATCTGAAGAACGGCAACATCAAGAAGAAAGGTATATCTGATATACATGTTATTGATGTGTATCTCACTAGCACTCGTAGTAGTGCCTGGGTATTTGATACTGGTTCGGTTGCTCATATTTGTAACTCGAAACAGGTGCTGCAGAATAAACGGAAACTAGCGAAGAACAAGGTGACGATGCGCGTGGGAAACAGATCAAAGGTTGATGTGATCGCGGTCGGCACGCTACCCCTTCATCTACCATCGGGATTAGTTTTATACTTAAATAATTGTTATTTGGTGCCTGCGTTGAGCATGAACATTATATCGGGATCTTGTTTATTGCGAGACGGTTACTTGTTTAAGTCAGAGAATAATGGTTGTTCGATTTATATGAGTAATATGTTTTATGCACATGCACCTTTGATAGATGGTCTATTCTTATTGAATCTCGATAGTGGAAATACACATATCAACAACATTGAGGCTAAACGTTTGAAATCAAGCGATAATTCGACCTATATGTGGCACTGTCATCTTGGTCACATTGGAGTGAAGCGTATGAAGAAACTCCATTCCGATGGACTTCTTGAATCACTTGATTTCGAATCACTTGAAAAATGCGAAGCATGTCTGATGGGAAAAATGACTAAGACTCCATTTTCTGGTATGATGGAGCGAGCTATGGACTTATTGGAAATCATACATACCGATGTATGTGGTTCAATGAGTGTAGCATCGCGCGGTGGTTATCGTTATGTTCTTACCTTCACGGATGACTTGAGTAGATATGGGTATATCTATTTCATGAAACATAAGTCCGAAACTTTCGAGAAGTTTAAGGAATTTCAAAGTGAGGTAGAGAATCAACGTAACAAGAAGATTAAATTTCTACGTTCTGATCGTGGAGGTGAATATCTAAGTTACGAGTTTGGCGAGCATTTGAAGAAATGCGGAATACTTTCACAATTGACACCGCCGGGAACACCACAGCGTAATGGTGTGTCCGAACGTCGTAATCGAACTCTCTTAGATATGGTTCGTTCTATGATGTCACTTACAGATTTACCGCTATCATTTTGGGGTTATGCATTAGAAACAGCCGCATTCACTTTAAATAGGGCACCATCTAAATCCGTTGAAACGACACCGTATGAATTATGGTTTGGGAAGAAACCTAGATTGTCGTTCCTTAAAGTTTGGGGATGCGAAGCCTATGTAAAGAAGTTACAGCCGGACAAGCTTGAACCCAAAGCGGAAAAATGCGTCTTCATAGGATACCCGAAGGAAACTATTGGGTATACCTTCTATCACAGATCCGAAGGCAAAGTCTTCGTTGCCAAGAATGGATCCTTTCTAGAGAAGGAATTTCTCTCGAAAGAAGTGACTGGAAGGAAAGTAGAACTCGATGAGGTTGTCGAACCTTATCTCGAAATTGCGAGTAGCGCAGCACCGGAAGAAGTTCCTATGGTGCCTGCACCAATAAGAGAGGAAGCTAATGATGGTGATCATGAAACTTCGGTTGAAGTTGCTACAGGGCCTCGGAGGTCAACGAGAACTCGTACCACTCCAGATTGGTATGATCCCGTTATGAGTGTCATGTTGGTGGACAACACCGATGACCCTGAGACATATGAGGAAGCAATGATGAGCCCAGATTCCAATAAATGGAAAGAAGCCATGAAATCCGAGATTGGATCCATGTACGAAAACCAAGTATGGACTTTGGTGGACTTACCGGATGGCCGGAAGGCTGTCGAGAACAAATGGAACTTCAAGAAGAAAACCAGATGCTGATGGTAATGTTACTGTCTATAAAGCTCGACTTGTCGCAAAAGGGTTTCGACAAATTCAAGGAGTTGACTACGATGAGACTTTCTCACCGGTAGCAAAGCTAAAGTCTGTGAGGATTATGGTAGCAATCACTGCATATTACGATTATGAGATATGGCAGATGGATGTCAAAACAGCATTCCTCAATGGAGACATTGATGAAGAGTTGTATATGATGCAACCCAAAGGTTTTGTCGATCCTAAAGATGCTAACAAGGTATGCAAACTTCAACGGTCCATCTATGGATTGAAGCAAACATCCCGAAGTTGGAATCAACATTTTGATAAGGTGATCAAAAGTTTTGGTTTTATACAAACTTATGGAGAATATTGTATTTACAAGAAAGTGAGTGGGAGCTCTGTAGCATTCTTAATACTATATGTGGATGACATATTGTTGATTGGGAATGATGTAGACCTTCTTAATAGTGTCAAGGAATATTTGAATAATAGTTTTTCAATGAAGGATCTTGGCGAAGCAGCTTACATATTAGGCATAAAGATTTACAGAGATAGATCGAAACACCAAATATCATTGTCACAGAGTACATATTTGGACAAAGTTCTAAAGAGGTTTGGAATGGAAGATAGCAAGAAAGGGTTCTTGCCCATGTTGCCCAATACGACCTTGATTAAAACTCAAAGTCCGACATCGGCAGAAGATAGAGAAAGGATGAGTAAGACTCCCTATGCCTCAGCCATAGGATCTCTAATGTATGCCATGCTATGTACTAGACCCGACATTGCATATGCTGTTAGTTTGACTAGCAGATATCAAAGTGATCCAGGAGTGGATCATTGGACAGAGGTCAAAAACATCCTTAAGTACTTGAGAAGAACTAAGGATATGGTTCTTTCTTATGGAGGTGATGAACAGCTCGTTGTTAATGGTTACACCGATGCTAGTTGGAACACCGATCCGGATGATTCTAAATCACAATCTGGATACGTATTTATTTTGAATGGTGCAGCAGTTAGCTGGAGGAGTGCAAAGCAAAGCGTTGTGGCGAGATCTTCAACTGAATCGGAATACATGGCTGCTTCGGAGGCTTCACAAGAAGCAATATGGATGAAAGAGTTCATTACAGAGCTGGGTGTGGTTCCTAGTGCGCTGGACCCAATGTCTATCTACTGTGATAACATGGGCGCCATAGCCAATGCGCAAGAACCAAGGTCACACAAGAAGCCGAAGCACATCAAGCTACGTTTTCACGCTATTCGAGAACATATCCAAGATGGGGATATAAAGATTTGCAAAGTACACACAGATCTGAATGTGGCGGATCCGTTGACTAAACCTCTCCCGAGGGCAAAACATGACCAACACCAAACTGCCATGGGTGTTCGGTATATTACCATGTAATCTAGATTAGATGACTCTAGTGCAAGTGGGAGACTGTTGGAGATATGCCCTAGAGGCAATAATAAATGTAGTTATTATTATATCTTCGTGTTTATGATAAATGTTTACATTCATGCTATAATAGTATTAACAAGGATACATTGATACTTGTGTGATTTGTAAACTTAATTTGAAGTCCCTAGTATAGCCTCTATACATCACTAGCTTGTTGGTTGATAAATGATTGTGGTTTCCCTATCATGAACATTGAGATGTTATCAACAACAAGATCATATCGTTAGGAGAATGATATGGTGGACATACTCCTATAGATAAGCGTAGCATAAAGATCAAGTCTTTTTAATAGTTCAATTGCTATATGCTTTCTGATACATAGTAACCTAATTCCTTCGACCATGAGATCATGCATATCACCTTTACCGGATGTATGCTTTGATGACATCAAACACCACACCGTAACTGGGTGGCTATAAAGGTGGCATTGAGTGTTCGGAAAGTATTGGTTGAGACACATGGATCAAGAGTGGGATTTGTCCATCCATATGACGGATAGATATACTCTGGGCCCTCTCGGTGAAATGTCATCCAATTAGCTTGCAAGCATGTGACTGGCTCACAAGGGATCACATATCACGGGAACGAGAAAAGAGTACTTATCGGTAACAAGGTTGAACTAGGTATGCAGAGATACCGACGATCATAACCTCGGATAAGTAAACTATCGTGAGACAAAGGGAAATTGGTATCGTATGTAAGTGGTTCATTCGATCGCAAAGTAATCGTAGAAATATGTGGGAGCCATATGAATTTCCAGATTCCTCTATTGGTTATTGTTCGGAGAAGTGTCTCGATCATGTCCGCATAATTCACGAACCGTAGGGAGACACACTTAAGGATTCGACGTTGTTTGAGTAGTTATGGTATTATGAGAAAGAGACCGAATGTTGTTCGGAGTCTCGGATGGGATCCGGGATATCACGAGGTGATCCGGAATGGTCCGGAGAATAAGATTCATATAAGGAAAGTCCCGTTTCGGAGTTGGGGAATGATTCCGGTGTTTTCATCGGGAATGTTCAAGAAGGTTCCAGAATGTCCGGCACTCCGGAGGGGAAGGGTACATGAATGTGTTGTATAAAACTTGGTATGATTGCATCATGTACTAAGTGTCATCGCTGTTCCAAATAGCTAGAAAACACCGGTCTATGTATTAATCGAATCCTAGTTTGAAAAGTCAAATAGCTAGTTTGAAAAGTCAAACGGCTAAAATTGGAAAGTGGAAAAGAGGAGGAAGAGGGAAACCGACTTGGGGAGGGAATCCCTACTCCAACCGGCGGCGCCCCCTCCAAGCCGAGTTGGGGAGGGACTCCCCTACCTCCCCTTGGCCGCTGGCCCCTCCACCTATATAAGGAGGGGCAGGGCTCCCTCCTAGCACACACAAGTCCCTCACCTCAAACCCTAGAAGCTGCAGCCCACCATAGCCGCCGCCGCCCCTAGGTTTTTGCCCTAGCCGCCGACTTGGGGGTCCCCGGAACCCTAGCCGCCGGCTCTAGCATCCCCTCCTTGGTGTGTCTAAACCCTAGAACACCGAGGACTCTCTCATACTCCACCATACTCGCTCCGGCTTAAGGCGAAGCCCTGCGAGATCTCCCCTCTACTTCCGGTACCACACCGTTGTGCTGCCGGAATCGCGAGGAGAGTGATACAACCTCCGCTGCCTGCTGGAACAAGGGAGAGGAAGGTCTTCGTCGAGTACCGAACGTGTGACCGACTGCGGGAGCGCTGCCGGAACGCAGCGCCGAAAGGATCGTCTACGCGATCTTGAGATCGGGAAGAGTACGACTACATCACCCACGAGAATCTGCTCTCGTTAAACACTTTGGAATCTTCGAGGGTAAGTTATTCCATCGACTCGTTGCTACAATCTAGTAGATAGATCTTGGCTTGTTTGTTTGTATGCGATAGAATTTTTTTGTTTTCCATGCTACGAAACCCTACACTCCGTTGTTAGTAGCTATCTTGGCCAAGTAGTTTCTAGTGACTCTAAGAGGGGGTATTTATGCTCGATAGTGGGTTCATGCCTCTAGTTTCCAAGGGAAGTGACAGAAATATCTTCGGTTGTAGATGTGTTGTTGCTACTAGGGAGAAAACAACGGTCTCTTGTTCATGGAACAAGTGGATTGTTTACCTTACACACTTTGCTTAAAGCAGTTGTCTGTTTCTTGTAACTTAATACTGGAGGGGGTTCAGATGATAACCCAAAGGTGGACTACTAGTCATAGATGCAGTTGGATGGCGGTCTATGTATCTTGTTGTATTGCCCAATCGAATCTCATAGGATCTTTTTGTCTGGTATTGCATTGTTATGCCTTGCTCGGTTCCTGTCAATTGCCCCGCTGTAATTTATTTACCTTTCATGCCATGTTGTTTATCTAAGGAGAGCACCTCTAGTGAACTATTGACCCCTGTCCAATCTTTATCATTGATACATCTTCCACTGTTACTGTTTACTTGCTGCAAACCACCATTACCTTCCACACCATACAGTTAATCCTTTGTTACAGCAAACCGGTGAGCTTGACAACCTCACTGTTCGTTGGGACAAAGTCTTGAGTTTGTGTTGTGCAGGTTTCCACGTTGCTTGCAACACCTTTGAGACGTTTCTTCCTCCTACTGGTTCGATAACCTCGGTCTCTACTGAGGAAAAACTTGCTGATGTGCTCATCACACCTTGCTCTTGGGGTTTCCAACGAAGTCCACCAAGCACAACCAACACACCCCATCTCCTCAAGAGTTGTATGGATGATATTTATGGATGTGTGATGATGTTGATACATGTTTGATTTCTGATCATGTTTGAATGATGTTTGAATGCTGATGTAGTTGATGATTCCATTTTGGATGATCATGGTATAAGAGTACTTGCATTTGATAATTGCTGTTGTGAAATATTGATGCTTTGAATGAAATATTGCTGTGAAATATTGTTGATTTGAATGAAAAGGAAAAAAAAATCTGGGATGGGCCTACGTCGAGGATCAGGCCGTCAGCGTAGCGTGGTGCCTTCGACCAAATGGTCGCCGCTACGCCAAGGGCCAGGTCGTCGGTATAGGGCCGGGCCTAGGCGCTCCAGCGGCCTCCACGTCGCGCTCATACGCCGAGTGTCTGGCCGTCGGTGTAGGACCATCTCTACGCCGAGGGGTGAGGCCACCGTCCCAGCTCTAGCTCCATTCTTGGGATGGCCCATCGTTGGCCATGTGGCATGGATACATCGAGGGCCCGGCCGTCGGCGTATGGCGCGTTCCGTTAGCCGACCGTCTGACGGTAGTATCATGCTACACCGACGATATTTGCGCCGACAACCGCAACTTGGCCATCGAGCTAGCGTATACCGACGACTTCTGTCTATGCCCACGGTCGCGGTGACTGCGTCGAGGAAGTGCTTTGCCGAGGATGCTACGCCGAGGACCAAAAGCCGTCGGCATGCGTCGAGGAAGTGCTTTGCCGAGGATGCTACGCCGAGGGCAGCCGTCGGCATAACCGTCGGCGTAGACTATGCCGACGGCTTTTGGTCCTCGGCCTAGCACGCGATTCCTGTAGTGTTTGGAGATAGGAAGGATCGGTCATGGATGGACAATTTATAGGCCTTTGCATGTGTACGTGAATAGCTCATGCACAAGTGGTTGTGAGCTCTTCTAATTTCCGCACGAGGCATTAATCATCGTCTTAATAAAAAAGGAAATAATTCAAGAAGCACGGGATATATTATATTATTAGGGTACGATGTCATACTCACTATGGTTTGCGGATAAATGATGGTCCTGCAAAATGTGGTCGAGCACGTATAGCTCGACGATATACAATATTTTTTGTTTGTTCTGTGGCGGATATGAATCCAGCGGCATTCCCCTTTCAAAAGAAAATTAAAGAAAATGGATCCAACGGCATGGATCAGATCAGGATGTGCTTCATGCATGGAGTTAGGTGAAACGTCGCACAGTGACACGGTTCGTCATCACCTGGCATCGCATCTTTGCATGCCAGCCATAATCGATCCCGAAGTTGGGACCTAAGAGCATGTCTAACAGACCCCTTAAAAGGCTAAATCCATATAATAATCGCCGGAATACGGGTTTAAGCTTTACCCGGCCGTCTAGCAGGCCCTGTAAAAATGGTCCTCGCTCCGATTTTTGTTGTTTTCGATTACGGGGCGGGCCTTCGCCCCCTACTTGTGCGGGGTGGGAGCGGGAATAGAGGGCCAAACCAGTATCCTCCCCTCCACTGCGCGCGAACGGTTTCAGCGAAACCCAACCGCCGCCGCCGCCGCTCGATCTCCTCCGCCCCGCCCTTCCCGGCAACGTCGCGGCCGGATCCCGCTGCCATGGATCCTCCGCAAGGGCCGCCTACCGCCGGCGGTGCATCTCCAACGGCCGCAGTGGTTGATGTTCTTGTCGGAGGTCCGCCCAACGCCGACGACGTGTCGGCCATGATCTCCGCCACCATCCCGTCGAAGAGGAAGAGGATTCCAAAGCAATTCTTCGAAGCCCCTTCGGCGGCCGCAGCTCCGCCGGCCGCAGCCCCGCCGGCTGCCAAGAAAGGGGGCAGGATGAAGACGAAGGCGGCCGGGCCGAGGGGTGCTCCGCAGCCCAAGGTGAAGACAAAGCAGGTCAGCCGCATCGGCCTCGCGCCTCCACCGTCTTCCAAGGCCACGGCCCCTCCTCCCTCCGTTCCGTCCGATGCGATGCCCGCGCCGCCACCACCCACCATGGACGTAGACAAGGTGTTCGATGTTGAGTCCACAACATCGTACATGGACATGCTCAATGAATCCGCGGTGGATTTGGACGCCGGCATCGATGCGTTCGATGGGGAGTGCAACGTCGAAGAGATTGATGACGAGGAGGAGGATGAGGGTGACGAGGAGGAGGTGGTTGAGGTTGATCCGGCTACCGCCGGTTCTTCGTCGACGCCGAAGCCACGCACGGCGAACTACAGCGAGATCGAAGACGCCATCTTGGTCCGTGCTTGGAGCAAGGTGGGGATGGATGCGTTGTGATGTTAAAAACTATGAATTATGCATCACATATTTTGGATGTGCTATGTTTGATCTGAAATTGCTGTGCAAATTGTTGTCTAAAACCCTGTTTTGAGGGGCCGAAAACTCGGACGAGTTAGCAGAACCCGTATCCCCACCCCGTAAAACAGAATTACGGGGTGGGGATACGGGTTCTGCTAGCTCGTCCGAGTTTTCGGCCGGCGAAAAGTGAATACAGGGCCCTCTACCCACGTTTTAAGGGGCGAAAATATACGGGGCCTGTTAGACATGCTCTAATCAAAGATAATGCTGATCTTCGCCTCCACGATTTTTTCTAGACATGGAGATGCAATCTCACGCTTCAAGCAGCCTCGATCTCTCTAGGAGTTCCAACGCTTTCATCGCCGTTGATGCAGTCGAGCAACCGATCGAATACAGAATTACAGCCACACATATTCAGAAGGAAGATCGCCGCATTTCAAAAACAAACATGGTGAATGGGCTGGAATGGTGAGAAGTTCACGTGACAATTGTTGAGAGCACGATACCGATTGCCAGCTTGCCGCTGCCCCCATGTTGTCTAATTATTGCCTGATTGAGCATCTACAACAGCCTACTCATACTTTGGTCGGATAGAGCGAAAATGGCAGTGTAAGGGATACTACTTACAAATCCTAACTAGCCTATTCTGACACATGTAGCCGTGCGTCTTGGTGACAGTAACACAGCTGGCGAAAAACTCCACTTATACCATAGTAACAAAGAATAGATGAAAAGGAAGTGCCAAAGCAAACCAATCTGAAGAGAAATGTTTGTTAGTGAATCAATCGGACGAGCTCGAAAAATTCATGCGGCGAAGAATCACTATCGGCAGATCAATTGGTATACACATGCCACAAAATCCATGTGACTGAATAGCAAGGGTATATGTTTCCTATTACACTGCTCTTGCAAACTCACCTCAAAAGTGCTCTAAAACTACACACACAAAAAAGTCTACGCAATGAATGAATCTCAGCTGATTCTGCTAAAACTTTCTGTCTAGCTGAATTAAACTAGTGTGACCACCTCCGAGCTTAAAAAGAATAAACAAAAGAACTTGAGTAGATAAAAAAAAAAGAGGTAAGTAGCACTGAGGCGAAACTACTTTTGAGGTGAGCCCAGGCAAAATGCACATAAGCCATGGGGTCGGGATCCATGACTTCCTGCTTCCTACTTCCTACCACGGAAAAACAGACAAATGAAGCTGTGCGCTGCACTTCATTGGCCACTGAGGGGAAATTACTCAATCTGCATATACCGCCCAATTGTCTGCCCGGGCCAGTGCCATTCCATGCCCAATTCTTGTTCAGGGCACTACGCACTTTATTCAGGTGGCGGCAACAAGAATACAAAGCCAGAGTTCTCCCGGATGAGAGGGGGTGGTTCGATGTCGGAGATGTCAATCTGCTGCATTGATTTTGATATGTCGTCCACGGAGAACGGTATGCTGCATTCCAAAGTTTTGCAGATGGTTAATTACGAAGCACTTGAGATTAGTTCTTACAGTGTATGCGATTGATGGGAGAATAGGGATAACCACCTCGAGTCATCATCCAGAAGAAATGAATTGCTTACAGGATTGTTGGAGTCCTCTGTCATTAGTACTCTCATATTTGATATAACCTGATTTTAAGTACCATATGCAATCACTTCTTTTTTCTTTATCGAAAAAAAAGTATCATATGCAATCACTTCTCATCAGGTTAAATGAAATGCAGCTATGGAACAGTGTGTGAAAACGTACCTCCGGGGACACGCTATGTGTTCCATACTTGTCATCCCAGTACATAGTACTGATCCTGTATAGCTGTTGTATGCTAAGTACCTGCACAGGGTGTTTCGGGATTGTTTTAAAATTCCAAGGTAATGTAAATTTTCAAAGCAAAAGGGCATGATGAGGACTTTGTCTCTCTCTCTCTCTCTCAACTTACTGGACAGAGGTCATGACTTATTTCATCCAACGTTTTCTTTGGCTTTTGATGAATCACCTGGAAAAATAATATATGTGAGACCTGTGCATTTAACTTGTCAATGTTCAGTACTCCCTCCGACCCATATTATTTGATTTAGATTCATCTAAATATGAATCTATCTAGTCAAGTTTTAGTGCAAGATACATCCGTATCTAGACAAATTTGAGTCAACTAATATGGGTCGGAGGGAGTACTAAAATCTACAGCTCATATAGATTCTTGTATCTCAAGTGTTAAGACCGGGAGCATGTCCCCGAAGTAGAAGTCTGATATGTGGATATTTTCAGTAGATAAACTTCTAAAGGAAAACTAATAGTTAAATATGTGATCTAGACCAAACTGGAGTCATGTTGTAATCATCTCATATTTCAATGCTCAGTTCCTCTTAGCAGCGATAACCTAGTAAACAAAAATTGTGTGCAAGTTATTTTCTTAAAGTGAATGCAAGGAAAAATACCAGGAAACCAATAGCTTGTCTAATATGTTTAAGCTCATCCCAGGCTGAACCTGCATACTGCAAGTAGAGAACACTAGATGAGAAACCAATATCTGATGCATACAACCATGCATATAGCTTTATTACAACATTAAGCAATTCGGAAACTGCTTCCATAATGAACATGACAAAAACAAATATTATCTGTTCTTCCTTTTGCTATTGATCACTGTAAATGACAGGTTATAGGCACAGCCATATGGTCTAGAACAAATTAATTTGTATGAGCTAAGCATCAAACAAGAATGCTACTAGATCCCCTTCAAGAAAAAATAGGTTGCTACTATAGGTCTACTGCCCTCATCAATCAGAATTTTCGATGTGACGGAAATAGCTATATTTACCTCATCAGTAGCTCTATAGCACCAGTGTTCGAGTTCAGCTAATCCTGCTTTTACGTACTCACCATTACTGAATGAACAGCACTCCCTTCTCAATAGAAGACTGAAAATTGAAAATAATCAAATGAAACCCGGTCAAGCATTTCTCGTGTTTGCAGGCAATCAGATAGTTGTATTTCATCTCATGGTATATTTTACCTGTTAAATAGCTGTACGTTGATGAATGAGAATATCTGAGTGAATACTTTCCGCACCAAGAATGGAGGAACCTGGAGCAGTGACAAAGATAAGCAGGATTTTGTTAGATACATCAACCGTGTTAAATAACCATACACATAATGACATGTGATGGTATTACATGTTACACGTTACAATGCTGAAGAAATTGTCTTAATTATTACGTGAACAAAAGGAAAGTGTGTTCGAACAAACTAACATTGTTCACTTTAAGGATGTTCAAGAAATTTCCAAGGCTTTTCACAATCCCTTGCCAGTGAGCAATTAAAGCTTGTTGTGCAGCTGTATTTGTGTTTGAACGAGAAGATCCTTTCATCATGCTTGCTCTTGATGTTCTTGGGGCCTGAATTGATGGTAAGATTTGCGAATATGACACCAATTAGACAAATAATGTACCAAATTTATATTCCCAAATAAAAGCCAAGCTAATAAATGACACTCATTCTTTAAACTTATAAAGCATAGCCACCTGAATGCACAGTCCGAGCAAAGGAGAGATCTCTTTCTTCAAATTATCCCGGATCATTCCATATATCTTCTCCACATATGCCGTAAGTTGCTGTTTAAATAGCAAAGCAGGATACTTGGCTTCGACTTGTCTTAGTGTCTCTACTCCACTAACCATGCTTCCATTCATTAGAGCAAGATTAACACCTTGTGGAGTCCCTCTGAAGCTCTGGAAATACAAAATGAATAACATAATCACTCAGTACCTATTGTGAAGCTTCTGCTAAAGAAGATAAAATTGTGTACCTGGGTCATCCTTCCAAAAAGAGTAGCAGAAGACGATCGTCGACGCTGTGGAGCCATTCCTGTTGACCCACTCGCTTTCAGAGTACGTTGGAGCAAAAGCAACAGTGTTGAAGCATTTGAGAGCCAATATGCTAAAACTTCATTATTGTCCTGTGTCTATAGAACACAAAAAATGATAATTCAGCATCACTGTAGATAATGATAATAAAGCTGAAATTTGAAGGTTATAACCTCAATTGCATGTCCAATGGTCTGAATAATGCGATCAAAAACACTTGTGCGCTCTACTTCAAATGATCTCCAATGAAGAAGGCACTTGTATATAATACAAGCAGCAACTGGCCGATTCCCACCAAAGCCCAAATGCTGTGCTATGCACCTAATTAGTAGATCTTGATTTTCCTGCCAAGACACTAACGTATCAATTTCAGAGAACCAGATAGATCTGAAGTACCTATAGAGTGGTCCCAAAAAACATGAGTTAGATAGCAGACTACACCTGTTGCTTTTCGTTTAGAGATTTCTGTGGCTTGTCATCGATGTCATATTCCTTTCTAGGAGAGGCCACGGTAGCGGAGTCCTGAAACACCAAAAGATACAGAAGATGGATGTCATATTGATGATTGTCAAGTATATACGTAGTAACTAAATATTGTGTAACTCACGGTAACAGGAGTTGTTTTTGAATCGCTGACTGATACATGGCCACTCTCAGTATTCCTCTGTGAAATAAACAATCAATATAAATGATAAAAAGCATTCTCCAAGATAAAACAAAGTGTAAAAACATAACTGCACAAACTGGTTCACCTGTAAATTCGACTTGGAACGTCCTGACAAAATTTTACTTGGAGCCATTGAAACAGCTTGCTGGCGAAGGACTTTATTTTCAGATTCTACATTAGATAGCTTCTCCTCTAGCCTAAAGGATAAAATGCAGATCACAGGCATTGTAAGATGAAGATTCAATGTTGTGTAACATGATGACCAATGCATTCAGATATCAACGTGGCCATAATTCAGAAGTTCACTACAGAGAGACAAGGAGAGGAGTGGCAACATGTATGTTTGTATTCAATTTTTATCACTCCCAAAGAAAAATGACACAAGCGCGCTGTTTCTAGACGTTTTTTTAACAATTTCTAGACGTGAGCGGGGAGATGATAGAGCATATTAATAGAATGTGTTCACTACATGGGTGTAGTCTGAAAACTGAAATCAAGTGAGCATTTGCACATGCATCATGCACAAGTAGAAAACAACGGAACAAAGGTGAAAAGATCATAACAAGAAACATGTGAAAAGCTTAACCTTCTCAGATAATCCTGAAATTGACGTATTTTTACTTCTGTCTCTTCTAGCTTCTTTTGCTTTTCTTCATTTGCTTGTGCTTCTTCAGAGTGTTTCTTTTCTAATTCATCTGCTCTTTGTTTTTCTGATTGAAGTGAGGTCTACAGGCAAATAAGGTTGTGCATCACAAAATTAGTGAAAGTGTTAAATCATAATATGGAAGTGTTTAGTTATCTGATAGTATATCTTTGTGCAAAACTATTGGATGTACAAAACATTGGGAAATTCTGGTCAACAACACCAATAGTGTTAGTGTGGTAGATTGCGTACCTTAAGTTCATCTACCTCTGCTTCCAAGGAAGCAACCTTTTCAGTGTCTTGGACTAGAACCTCAGTTTCCTGTACTACAGGAGGTGCATCCTGACTAGCCTTTTTAGCAGCTTCTCGTTCCTTTACAAGCACTGCATTTGTCTCATCCAATTTAGCTTGCAGGGCATCCATTGAGCTCTGCAGTTTTGACAACTCCTGCGTTTTTGATTCCTCCAAATCTGTCTGTACATGTGTTGATTTGTGTGAAATGATTGAAATACACATATCATAATAAGTACTTTTGTGATGCAGCATATTAAAATTATATAAAATCAAGCCATGATTTAACACATTTTACTCAGAAGTTTTTATGAAGCAACAGATGTATAAACAGTGCAATAAGTTCAACAATTTTACCCTCATTCTCTTCTCTAACTGCACGCGCCATGTAAGCTCTTCCACTGTCTTTTCAAGTTTATCCTTTGCTTCCTTAAGCGCACCTGTTTGTCTTGCTTCCTGGAGAGGTGATAATAGTAACACATTAGAAAATTATAATTTTGTGCTCCCTGATGATACTACCTTATTAACGATTTCATGAACTTAGCAGTAGATAACTCTTGCTTCCTGAAGAAGTTAATAATAATGCATTAGAAATGGTTTTGTGCTCTCTGATGGTGCTATGATATTATGTCCTTCGGGGGATTTTTAGAATCCTTCAGGGACCTCGTATTTCACCTTCTGGTTCTGGCTGTTTTTGTGACAAAAGAATATTTCCAGGGAATTTTTTATTTTCATTTGATGCCAAAACATAAGGCAGCTGCGTGAGTGTTCTACAATGGTAATCACATAGCATTAGCATAAGTTGCCTAATACTAGAATGGTATAATCTTGTAGCCATAAAAGTATACTACAGCATTACAAAACTGATATAGGAGCTCGACCAATCCATTGAAGTAACCAAATGTAGAAGTTACAACCCCCACCCCAGGTGGACACAACAAATAAGACCAGCCATCCGTGTTGTTCCGTGACTAGCATATGAGACATAGAAATAGTGCATTTACTGTGATAATAAACATACCATTTTAAGTTGCTTGAGTTCTTTCCTCGCAATCCTTCCCCTCCATCTGCACTGTGCAACAATTGCTGCACCCTTTAACTTATTGTGGTATGAATAAGATACATGGCACCTATAACGAGCCTGTAGTAGAAAATCAGGACATTAAGAATATATCATGAGTTGAGCCAGTAATGAGCTGCATAGCAGAGCTCCTGTGGTTTCATCAAACCCAAATAAATACGAGATGCATTGAGTTGTCATATTATTTAGGAGGAACTGAATACCACCTGAATTGTAACTGCTGCTTTAAATCGCTTCTTATATCTAAAATCATTCCTTGCTGCCATCGCACGCAATGCCGTTTGCACTACAAGAACTGAAGCATGTAGGAGTTTGTAAGACCTCCTTGCCTGATGCATACGTTGATTTTTCTGAATTTTGATGGAAGCTGATTGCTTTCGCATCCGATCATAGAGTTTACAAGCCAATGTTCCTAAAACCCAAAGCGTTAGTAAAATGAAAATCACCTGGTCTGCAGTTAAGTGCAAGCAAACAGACCTCTCCATACTGCCTGAAAGCATACAGATGCCTTCTTCAAAGAAACAAACTTCTTCCTCATTATATGTGTTCTCATTTTCCCTTGAATTGTTCTTGCAGCAACACTGAGAACTTCAGTTCTTCTAGCATCTAATTCGGCCATCTGGCCGGCTCTCAGAAAAACTTTTGTTTTCCCTATCTGACAAATGCAAACAATTGTTAGAGTAAGAGAAAGGAAATAATTTCTCATGATCCTGCATTTTTTATGCTAATACTGTAAGAGCACCCTGCATGCAACAGTCTGATACTTTAGACCTACAAGCCTACAAATTAAGCAATTACATCAGTTTATCGGCAATATTTCCTTTATCGGATCATTAATATGTGCCCAAAGGCTAGGTATTCATAGAAGATCGAACTTTGAATAAACAAACCACGTGACAAGGCAGAGACTGACTAGAGTTATGGCTAGTTACCTGAAAGCCTACAAGACCCTTCTTTTCCAGAATCCTCTTGCATGCAACCTTTTCTTCACAACTAATGAGAAGTGAGGAAAGAAAAAATATTAGTGATAATCACTTTTAGATGCACCGGAAAATTCTAATGGGTCTGAGATATTAAGCTACAAATCTGGATAACTTCAAATAAGAACTTACTTCCCTTCAAGGGCATCTGGTGCAAGCATTCCAAAACGATGCAAAAACTCGTAAAATGTGCGACGTGTGGGATATCCAGCACAACTGATCCTGATTGCCTCGAGTACACCCTGATGATAGATGGGATGCAATTTACTGGAACAACTTTGTAACATAGATCGAGTAACTCAAAGCCTACATTCACTGCAGTTAAGTCTGAGGCACAGTAGATGATAATTCAGAGGCACTTACACCACAACGCAACTGTTGCATGACATTGACATTCTCGAAAATTGCCGGTTTCAGCACATTATTTGGTTTAACACATCTAATATAATGAGGTTCAGTAGAGTTCAATGTTTCCATAAGAGATGTAAGTTGTAGCTGCCACAGAAAAAGAGTCAGAAATCAGTAAGATTAATCATGCTTAATAGTACACTGGACATAAATGATGGGCCAGGTGGATATCGAAGTGGCAGCAAAGTCTGAATAATAAATGCAGAAGCAAAAGAGGGGAGACCTTGAAGCGTGCTCCAATGGAAGCAAACTTTGAGGTTTTTGATGTTTCCTCTGGTGGAGGAGGAAATAATCCAGCGATGAAGGAGCATCTAGAAGCACTCAGTAACTCCTGGTGCTCTGCCACAACATAGTCTTTATTTTTGTCAAGAAATTGGTCAGACTGATACATCACCTGCATACCACAAGCATAAGTACTTTAACATTAGTTAAAACTCTACAGTATCTAGAGCCATTGAATTTGATGAATAAAACCTAACCTCTCCAGCGTAGTGGGAGATTGCAAAATCTGTGCGAGATAGTTTGGGCTTGACAAACCGTTTATTCTTTGCAAAAGTCTGGTACAGCTTCTGGGAAAAGGTCTCATGTGTTGACTTCGGAAACATACTGAATAGAGAACAGTAAACAGAATACAATTATCACATTGTTTAGTCCATGATCATTAACTAAGACATTCATTGACACAGTAAAACAGAATGATTAAATGACGTGATCAAAGAAAAGATATGGTAAACATACCACGCCTCATCAAGAAGTGCAATAACACCACCAGGTTTCTGCGAAGTGACAGTTCAGTAATATATGGAACATTAATGAGTGAGAATCCATTGCAGAACTGATTGACAAAGATGTTCATTGTCCTAAAGCAAGTACAAGAAAAAGAATGCAGTGTGTCCTTGCAGACATAAGGACTTCTCTGGCTATGTGATCCTTTTAAAGAAATATAAATACATGTTGAATCAATATTTCGCCTTGTTTTAAGCATGTGGTCCATAAGGTGAGGCTTAACTTGGCCAAGTAAGCACTAACTGAGAAATTATTTGATTGCATTCTACAGTAATACGACCATATCGGCAACATTAAGATTGTAACAAACTCTGCCTTTTCAATATAATGAAACACAAAAGTATTTTGCGTTTTCTAAAAAACAATTAATGAAAAGAATTAATTTTTTTGTATGCAAAACTTTGTTCCCCGCCTTCTCGGTGGCCTGTTCTATGCATGTGTGGCATAGGCTTGTAATCCTGTAAAAGTGAAACTCTTCGGTGCAGTGAAAAGAAACGCAATGTCATTGCGTTTTCCCAAAAAAACAATTAATGACAAAACAAGAAAAACCCGATAAACTCATAAACATGCCTGATTACTGCACTACAGATTTTACCATCAAGCACTAGATGAAACTAAATTGATTAAAACTTTACACATACCTTCTCAATAAGGTCAAGAACATCTTGATTATCAACGAACTCAATATAGCTCCAATCAATTTGTTCTTTGGTGTACTCCTCTTGCTCCATCTTGAAAACATGCTGAAAAAGATCACCGAAGCACCTTTCACATAAATATATGCCCTTTGTTTACCAAATGTCTATGGGGGATTTGGTGTACATGAACCATTATTTGTGAACAAGTATTACCTGATTGAAATGTTGTTGCAATTTCTCATTTGTATAATTAATACAAAATTGTTCAAAACTGCAGAAAACATTATTTGTCAATTTGTGGAAACAGCCTAGTGAGTTCTAAATACAAGACTGGACTACAGTAAATATGACCTGTTTGACTTGAAGCTCTCAAAACCATAGATGTCGAGGACACCAATAAGACATTTAGAGTTAGCATCTTGCCCAATGGAACTGTTAATTTTATCAACAAGCCTGCAAGATAATGACAGGTTGCATTGCATCAGAATTTGGGCACGAAGGATATACATAATGAAGTACAACAGGCAATATAATTTTACCAATCAAACAAACGAGAGTATATCGTCTTTGCTAGACCATCCCTGCTGATAGTTGCACTGTAAGGATCAAGACTCCTTTTTATAACCTCCTCTGGTGTTACCATGACACGCTTACAAAGAGCATCTGTCAAGGCTCCAGGATCACACCTGACATAAAATACATGTCAACAGTCATTGGAGAAAGCACATGCAATACCAGCAATTAGGTAACATAAACCAAATAAAGGTAGTTACATGAGAAGTTCAGCAGCTGTGTCAAGATGGAACTTAGATTTGTCATCTTTCAAAACTGAGGAATCAGCTTCTTTCCCCTTGGCAAATTCAATGTTGCCAATATGAAGGATAGCTGCAACAACCCTGAAAATAGCATCCTGGAAACAAGTTTAAGTGCAAACAGGTGAGAAGAAAAATCAGCTAAACTGCACATTGATCATATCAAAGTACATATGGAAATAGTTTGAGCTACCTGTTCCTGAGTACTGATGCCAACAATATCCATTGCTCTTCTGGTAGCCAAATACTCATGAGCATCGCTAACCCCAACCAAATCATAGCAATTTGATTTATTAAGATAATTAAAATTCTTAGGACTTCCTAATTTGTACTTTTCAACATCCTGAAAATGCAATGCACCAAAGCAGATTATGTGTATTAGGAGTCCATCAAGGCGCATAAGAAGTGCCAAAGGAGAATATAGATCATTACCTCCTGTGGGGCCGCACAAAGAAGATAAAAGCAGTGGTAGTTACGTTCAGGATCAGAAATTTGGCATACACGGGACCTTTCTAGCAAGTAAGTTCTGACCGCAGCACCCGAGATTCTTCCTTGCTTATCAAACTGAATCTCAACAAACTTACCAAATCGACTGCACCAAGCATCATGAAAATAATGAGATCCAAACTTATACATACACCTCCATGATTTCAATAATGCAAGTAATCTTTGAGATCTATAGTTTTTTCTATCTCTTACCTCGAATTGTTATTTCTTACGGTCTTGGCATTGCCAAAAGCTTCAAGAACTGGATTTGACTGCAGATATAATAATGCAAAATAGAAGTTCAATTGAAATATAAATAACTTAACAGTAAATTTTCTTGCCTGGCTAAGTAACTGTTTGTCTTACTTCAAGAACTTGTTGCTCTACTGTTCTTCCTTCTGTTGCAGCACGGCCACCCAGATAAGCAAGATACCTCATAAGCATTTTTGTTGTTTCTGTTTTACCAGCACCACTCTCACCACTCACAAGAATAGAGTTGCTCCTTCCTTCATGAATCATAGCCCTATTTCATGTGAAAATAGAACAATGAGATCAACTCGTCTTCTTTGGCAATACTGAACCGATTTTGGTTATGTTTACTTACCTGTATGCAACATCTGCGACAGCAAAAACATGTGGACTTAACTCTCCAAATGGTGCGCCCTTATACTGTTGCATCATATGCAGGTCATATAAATGCTTCAAATTTTGGAAAGGATTGACAGCAATGAGAATATTTCCAGTGTATGTCTGCCCAAATGAAGAGATATCAGCCATGTGAAACATTGCGTGAGTTTCAAACTTTAAACCCAGACAGTACAGCTGACATAACGGAATATGTATAGACTGCAGCAAGTTCCCAGTAAGAAAGAAAACATACATATATTTCATTAAGTTCATATCTGATGGCCAAATTCTGTAACACTCCTGGCTCATGGAGATAGGAGAGCTTTGTCATGTCATCAACTCCACCGGCAGCTGCTTCCATATCTTTGGGATATAGTTTCGACAAATTTTGAACGATCTAAAATTGTGAAAGTTCAAATATAAGTAGCGGTATTATATCAAAATGAACGCCTCTAAGTAGAAGGGTTGTTCAATGCAGCTTACTTTTTTCCCATTGGTCCCTTGGATCTCGGCCTCCTCGCCATTGATCTTAACGACTTCTCCAGGAACCCAGGCATTATCATTGTCTTCAGCCCATACATGTGAGCCTACTATAATATTAACTTTCGTCCCCTGAAATTAGAAATTTACTTATCTCAATTACGCTTGCTATCATCTACAGAAGCCTCTGAGATGACTAGGAAAATATATTCGCATTTGGCTAATGCTGAAAGATTGCGACTCTGCTGCATGGACGAAGGATTAAATAAATGGATTTGCTTGGATTCGAAATCGATTGCCCCCAATCAAGAAGTTGGAATATCCTATGAAATGCTAGACATAACTCCACCGGATTCTTGGGTAAATGTTTTCGTTTTGCCACCAACCACCATGATTCAGAAAAAAAAAAGAGCAATGGGGACCCTATCGGAACACCCCGTTGCCACCGCCGCACAGCGTTACTCAATCCGACGCAAATTAGATGGCGAAATTACCATTCCGCCGGCCTTGGAGGATGATTATTCCGCCGCTCCTGAAGGATGATCACTTGGGCGCTGTGAGCGACGGGGCAGATGAACTCATATCCCTCTCCCCTGCGGTCGTGTTTGTGCCCGTACTCGCACGACCCCCTGCGTACGCCGTCGCCGTCGCCGTCGCCGCCGTGCGCCTCGGGGGAGGAAGAGGTGGTGGTGCGGTGCAAAAGCGGGAGAGTGGGGAGAGAGAAGGGGATGTGTAGAAGGCAGGCGGTGTGGGGTGGAGAGGGTGCAGTACGTGGAACGGCCATGGCTGGCCTCGGCTCGATCTCTGCGGGGCGCCATCAGGGGGACGGACTGGACATGCGGCATGGGATGAAAAGTTGAACCCCCAATTTTCGGGAGAAGAATCTGCTATTAGTAGTGTGTGGAAGAACACAGGCACCCCGGCCAAATGAAACGTGTAGTCGGAACACAAAGCAGAGCTATTGCCTCATCCAAATAAACTCTAAACAGCGAAGAGTTTTATTCCATTGATTGGTTTGAGGGAAAGGGAATTAACAAGGGAAGAGAAAGGAAATTCATATACTTCCTCCGTCTCAAATAGAGGTCTCAAATTTATTAATATTTAAATAAATCTAAACACTATTTAGTATATAAATTTATTAAATTTTAAAAACTTAAGACATCTATTTTAAGACTGAGGGAGTATTAAACTTTCGCTAATCTCTTAGGGCATGCGCAGTAGTTCCGACGCCTGTTGTCTGTAATTTCCCTCCAGATCAGCTATAGACAACGGTAAAAATACTTTGTACAATGGCTGTCTACTAGGCTATCCGTAGGACGGGATAATCTGGAGATTTTGTTGACCAACCGAACAATAATTCCATGTTATCCGCTGTAGTTGTAACTTGAAAAGGCACACGATAAACGACGCGCTTTGTACAATGGGAAAAGGATCGTCGGTAAGATGCGATTTTTACGGGAATCGATCTCTCTTTTGCCTCTCTCTTCCACGTCATGTAAAAGTCTTATCGGGCAAGTATTATAGACAGCTGATGTCATCTGTTGTCCATGTCCTTACCTGGGACCTGGTAATTGAGACGAGGGGTGTAGGGTGTCAGGTGGGATCCCGCCTAAATCCCACTTTTAGTTCATTTCTCAAAATCTAGCGCAATTTTTTGCTCAAAATTTACACTAGAATTTGGCAAATGAACTACAAGTGGGATTTAGATGGGATCCCACTTGACACCCTAGAGGGGTGGAGAAGAGGCGTTGAACTCCCATTCCATTTTCCTAAGATTGTCAAATAAGCTGTAAGAGCAACTTGAGAGGAGTTGTAATTCAGTAGCCCACTCTTTACCTTGGTATGGCCTACTTGGTATGGCCTACGCACCAAAGAAGATGTACTGGCTGAGAGGACCGGTCACCCGACTTTGTCTTTAATTTGGTTGCCAGTGATATTGCTGAGCACTATGGTTTATGAATCATCCATTTCTACGGCAAAAAGGAACTCTTAAAGCAACTCTACCATATTCTCTAAATTTGTTCGTTCCCTAGAAACTATCGGTTATAGATCATCTAAATCTCCCTGTACTGTATTTTTTTTAGAGAATCCTTAAGAAAGTATCCTTTGGCCGTAAATATGGAGAAGAGAGGAAATTTTAGAAGACCGTCATACACGAACTTTGTAGGGGCATCGGCGGCCATATCCCACCGCTGTCCTCGTCCACGTCCCTGTGGCATCCCCCTGGTCGTGTTTTTCATCGTCCCACATTATCGCGGTACCCCATGCATTGAGCAAGGACTCAGAGAGAAATAAGAGTTTCATGGCACCTCATCTTCTCTTCAAAAGAACATTTCTTTGAAGGAATCACAACCTTAAGTATTGTCAAGTAGCAGACGAAGGGCAAAAGCGTCAAGCATTACTCCCAGTCTTAGTCAATGATCCTGACGAGCGATAGTTTTTATGATCTCACGGCGGTCTCACTTTCGAAGATCGGAAGAGAGTTTATTTGTTCGGCAATTGCCTCAGGTCAGCAAGTTTGAATCTCAAAGACAAAGGTAATGGCAAAATAGGGAGGATTCCCTCAGACTTTATTCATAAGGTGATCGAGATATCATACAAAGTGTCAACAAGATGAATATCGATGGGTTTATAAGAGCATCCCGCGAGAGTAGATGAATCTAGGGCGAATGACTAAGGCTAATGGCCATGTCTTGGGCGATTATGGTGTGTCCTCCTCGGATGAATGTATTTTAGTATATATATAGTCGTCGGTGGTGTAAGATTCTCCCTTAGTCATGATAGGTCTTCATCTTGTCTTGCAAGTTAAGTTGATCATTTGATCTCCCTTGGATGTATGTCTGGTCTTCGAGATCCACCAGAGAGCCATCTTGCAGCTCGACAGGTCATGTCGGTTGAGAGCTTTAGGATCTGGGCCTCCAAGTCACGGGCGCCAAGATCTTCGTGGACAGGAACGTGGGTAAGGCTGATACGTCGAAAACGTATCTATAATTTTTGATGCTTCATGCTTGTTTAGTATCTACTTTGCTTTGCTTTGTCTACACTTTGAGGTGATTTTTACATGTTTTCTGGTACTAACCTATTAACAAGTTGCCACAGTGCCAGTTGCCTGTTTTCTGCTGTTTTTGGTTCTAGAAAAGCTAGTAAGGAAATATTCTCGGAATTGGACGGGACAAACGTCAAAGTCAATAAATTTCCGTGGAGAACAAGAAGTCTAGAGGGGAGACGGAGAGGCGTGCTAGGACAGCCACACCCCCCTAGGCGCGGGTGGGCCCTGCCCTGCTCCTAGGCAGGGTGTGGGGCCCCTGGCCACCGCCTCGGCCTCCCCCTTCGCCTATAAGAAGCCCCCGATACAGAAACCCTAAGGACCCGATCAATATTTCATGAAACCTTTTGTAGCCACCGCCACCGTCGTCCCTAGATCGGGGGGGGATCTGAAGTTCTTCCCGGCACCCTGCCGGAGGGGAGATCATCCCGAAGGCCTTCTCTCCAGTATGATGCGTGAGTAGTTCCACCTTGGACTATGGGTCCATGTAGTAGCTAGATGGTTGTATCTCCTCCTTGTGCTTTCATGTATAGATCTTGTGAGCTCCGTTCATGATCAAGATCTAATCTATTTGTAATCATGCATGTTGTGTTTGCGGAGATCCGATGGATATTGAGATTATTATGTTGGTTTGATTAATGGTTTTGTCTTTATGATTCTATCATGTCTATGTTGTTTGTGATCTTGCATGCTCTCCGTTGTTAGTAGCTATCTTGGCCAAGTAGTTGCTAGTGACTCCAAGAGGGGGTATTTATGCTTGATAGTGGGTTCATGCCTCTAGTTTCCAAGGGAAGTGACAGAAATCTCTTCGGTTGTAGGGAGAAAACAACGATCTCTTGTTCATGGAACATGTGGACTGTTTACCTTACACACTTTGCTTAAAATAGTTGTTTGTTGCTTGCAACTTAATACTGAAGGTGGACTTCTAGTCATAGATGCAGTTGGATGGCGGTCTATGTATCTTGTTGTATTGCCCAATCGAATCTCATAGGATCTTTCTGACTAGTAATTGCAGTGTTATGCCTTGCTCAGTTCCTGTCAATTTCCCTGTTGTAATTTGTTTACCCTTCATGCCATGTTGTTTATCTAAGGAGATCACCTCTAGTGAACTATGGACCCCGGTCCAATCTTTACCATTGATAGATCTTCCACTATTACTTGTTTACTTGCTACAAACCATTACCTTCCACACAATACGTTTAATCCTTTGTTATAGCAACCGGTAAGATTGACAACCTCACTTTTAGTTGAGGCGAAGTCTTGAGTTTGTGTTGTGCAGGTCTCCGCGTTGGTTGCAACACCCGTGTGACGTTTCCTTCCTCCTACTGGTTCGATAACCCCAGTTTCTTACTGAGGGAAAACTTGCTGCTGTGCTGCTTCACACCTTGCTCTTGGGGTTCCCAACAAAGCGCTCCTACATCAACTCAGCGCTGCATCAAGCTTCCTGGCACCGTTGCCGGGGAGGCTAAGGACGTCTTCACTAGGGGAGTCCTCCACTTCCTCTCTCTTTACTTTGTTTTTAGTTTGCTTTGTTTCTTTTGTTTGGTTTTGTTTGCCTCTTTTCAAAAAAAAACCAAAAAAAAAATAGTTTGGTTTGCTTTCTTTATTCAAAAAACACAAAAAAATTAAGTTCCTGCTCTAGCAGCTGTTGCTGTTTTTGGCTTGCTCACTTTTGCCAAAATGAATTCTGCTGAGAACAGCAAGTTGTGTGACTTCACTAGCACCAACAACAATGATTTCCTTAGCACACCTATTGCTCCAGTTGCTCCTGATGCTACCTTTTATGAAATTAAGCCTGCTTTGCTGAATCTTGTGATGAGAGAGCAATTTTCTGGTGCTAGTTCTGATGATCCTACTGCCCATCTCAATAGCTTTGTTGAACTTTGTGAGATGCAAAAGTATAAGGATGTAGATGGAGATATTATTAAGCTCAAGCTTTTTCCTTTCTCCTTGATAGGAAAAGCTAAAGAATGGTTGTTGTCCTTGCCTAAAAATAGTATTTATTCTTGGACTAAGTGTAAAGATGCTTTTATTGGAAAGTATTATCCTCCTGCTAAGATTATATCTATGAGAAGTGACATTATGATAGTGAACATGTTGCTCCAGCTTGGGAAAGAATGAAATCTTTGGTTAAGAATTGCCCCACTCATGGACTCACTGCTTGGATGGTTATCTAGACTTTTTATGCAGGTTTGAACTTCTCCTCAAGAAATCTGTTGGATTCAGCTGCTGGAGGTACCTTCATGGGCCTCACTTTGGGTGCTACAACAAGGCTCCTTGATAATAGGATGGTTAACTACTCTAAATGGCATGTTGAGAGAGCTCCACATGGTAAGAAGGTAAATTCCGTTGAGGAAACTTCCTCTTTGAGTGAAAAGATTGATGTTATTATGGCTATGCTTGTTAATGGGAAAGCTCATCTAGATCCTAATAGTGTTCCCTTAGCCTCCTTGGTTGCTCAAGAAGAGCAATTTGATGTGAACTTCATTAAAAACAACAATTTCAACAACAATGCTTATAGGAGTAATTTTGGTGGTAACAGTTATAGGCCTTATCCTCCTAATAATGGCAATTCCTATGGAAACTCTTACAACAATGCTAGAAGTTCCCCCTCTGAGCTTGAGGTCATGCTCAAAGATTTTATTAGTAAACAAACCACTTTCAATAAGGCTATAGAGGAAAAGCTTTTAAATGTTGAGAAAAATATATCCTCTTTGTCTGAAGCTCAAACTTCCTTGGTTAATAAAATGTCTGCTAAACCTGAAACTATGGAAAGTACCTTTGCTGCCACTCATGCCATACAAGTTACTATTACTGAAAATGTTAGACTGTTAGCCCAACTTCATGCTGGATGGGAAAGGGAAGCTGAAATTGATAGAAACAATAGTGTGTGCACCATCACCACTAAACCACAAGTAGTCTCTATTCCTCCTCCTACTATGCCTAAGCCTATTGAGCCTACTACTAGTGATGCTAAGTTTGACTTTGATATTGATGGTTGCAATATTTCTGAAGTGGTTATGTTCCTAAAAAATCTTGCTAGAAGTCCTGATGCTAATGATATGCATGTTGCTTTCACTAAACACATTACAAATGCTCTTGTTAAGATTGCGGAAGAGAAGCTAAAACACAAAGCTTCTATTCCTAGGAAGGTAGAAGATAGTTGGGAACCCATTATTAATGTGCAAGTGAATGACTTTGATCTCAAAGCTTCATGTGATCTTGGTTCTAGTATCTCTATTATGCCTAGGAAGATTTATGAAATGCTTGATTTGCCACCGTTGGAAGATTGTTATTTGGATGTCCCACTCAATGATAATGCTAAGAAGAAACTCATGGGGAGTATTAATGATGTTCTCATTATGGTTAACAATGCTTATGTCCCTGTTGATTTGTATGTTTTGGATGTTGAATACAATGCTTCTTGTCCTATTACTTTGGTAAGACATTTTCTTAGAACAGTTGGTGCCATCATTGATATGAAAGAGGGCACCATTAATTATCATTTTCCATTCAAGAAAGGTATTGAACACTTACCTATGAGGAGAGATAAGTTGCTTTTTGCTCCTCCTTTGAAAGAAAGGTTTGATGTTAATGCTTCTTCATTTGAAAATACTTGATTCTTCTTGCTTCTTGTGCCTAACTTAAAGGCGTTAAAGAAAAGTACTTGTTGGGAGATAACCCAAGAGTTTACTTGAGTCTTGGAAGTTATTACTTCTGTAATGACCTCTCCTTATCCTTTTTGTTTGCTTTTTGTGCCAAGAATGACCTCTAATGAGAGGAAAGTAAGATTTGGGGAGTTGTTGTCCCGAAACAGATTTTTGTCCTCCACCAAACAAATTCGTGAGGAATCTATGTAACTCGTTTTGAGATCAAAATTTACGAATAAATCCCACAGTATGTTAGATAACTTTTGTTAGTTCAACACTTTTTGATTTAAGTAACAAAAGATGTTCGAAAAAATCGGTTTCTACCTGCTGGTCTGTTTTGAAAATTTTCTGCCATTATTTGCATTTGCTTCTTATTGATTCCTTTTTGAGTTCTCTTTAGGTGAATTGATATTTTGAATGATTTGCTACAGTAGATTGTGTTTTTAGTGAAAAGCCTTGCTATTCCAAAGCTTTGCCAGAGGTCTAATATATTTTAAATAAACTAATGTTGCTAATGAAGATTGTGTGAAGTTTTGTATGAAGGAAAAATTTCAGGTGTAGAGAGAGAATGGTGAAATGATATGAAGAATGGACAAAATCTCAAGATTGGGGATGCCACCCCGGTGTCACCCCAAGAAATATCCAAGAGGTACAAGCGTCAAAGCTTGGGGATGCCCAAGGCACCCCCTTCTTCATCAATAAAAAGCTCAGGTTTGTCTAGACACTTCGTTTTTATTGTTTCATGCACAAGTTGTGTTGTTCTTGAGCGTCTTAGTTTTTGTTTGATTTGCTTAGGTTGTTTAGTTTGCTTGAATAAAGTAGTTTGGACCCCTATTCTCGCTGTGTTGTTTTGCAAATAAGTTGCTTAGTGTTGGAAAGGAGTAGTAAGTTCTTGCTTGAAGGTGCAAGAGGAGCTTGCATTGACTGTGACTTAGACTTTAGCATGACATGCTAGGTGTTGTTTTGACCTTATGCTTAGTGATTATTATTGTAGCATGTCTTGTTCCAAACAATTGGGATTGCTTAGTGTGCCTTGAAGAAATTATGCGTTGTTTTAGCATGCAAAAGCATAGTATTGGGGTATTCTCCTTTGATGCTTCGCTTGGGTTGACTTGGCACATGCTCACACCATGTTATGACTATGAACAAGTCACCATAGCCTCTATGATCATTTAGTCCTTGACTTGTAGTACCACTCTATGCTTTGATTAGTAATGTTTTGTTGCACTACATGATTATGGCCATTATTGCTCTCTTATTTGGTTGCTTCTAGTCTTTTGCTAGCCTCCACTTGTATGAGTAAGTTCTACTCATGCTTCCAACTCCCAAGAAACCAAGTTATTCCAAAGTGTCCACTATAAACTCCTATGCATGGTGTGTTACACCATTCCAAGTATATTCTTGTTTTCAGCTATCTTCCAATTAAAACTGTTTTGTTATGTGAAAACTTAGTGATTAAAAGCCCTCACGAACTTGATGGCACACTTTATAGTCTTTGCCTCTAGTAAAATTGAACCATTCTGTCATCTATGTTGTATATTCTTGCACTTATACGTTGGAATTAGCAGAACTGTGCTGTCACGGGGAACGTTTTCAACATTGCACTTGTACTTTGTACTCAGTTGATATCATGCTCTTTTGTCTATGTATGTCACCAGTGTGAAATAAAGAGGGAACTTGTAAGTCCATGGAGTTTGTATTATGTGTTAGAGAAACGCCTGGGCCGCTAGCCTAAGTCATGCCTCATCATGGTGGAAACTTGCAGCATCACCATAGTGAGCTATCTTTAGCATCATCAATAAAAAGCTATACATATGGTAAATAAAAAGATTGATGAGATGCTCATTGTCTGCTTGCCTTGTCATTTTGGTTATGGAAAAGCTCTTGTACCATGTGCAAGGGGTACCTTATTGGCGGTTCTCTATGATATGCAAATACTTACAATGATAAGAACTTACAGGTGGATAAAGTTGAGTAGCATGAGGTGTGGCCCTCTTATTCAAGGTACTTGAGATTGCTAACTTATACTTTGTCAAGCATATACTCCATCTTTGTTCACTTTAACTTTAATCACTTCAAGATGCTTATGATAGGGGTAATGAGGGCTGAAAGCTAACAAGTACCATAATATTTGGAAGCTCTTTTTGAAACTTGAAATCTCTGCTTCCTCTATAAAAAGGCCTTTCTTCCACCACTATTGAGTCTCCACCTTCTACCTTTAGGCACCATTAAGAGAGCATAGTTGTCATTCTGTGTGCAGTGTCCCAAAACTTATTGATTAATGCATATTGTGATATTACTTGTTCTTGTGCTATTTGTTTCTAGTCACCCTTGTGAACTTTGAAGGTGTCCTATGCATCTATTTGCTACTCTATGAGGGACAAGCTGATTGCCACTATGCTATGTTTTCTGTATGTGAAACAAACAAACGTTTTTCAATGCATGTTATTCATGATCTTTGTTTGTAACCTTTCATGTTGCATGCATAGTTACTATGTCCTATTGTTAGAACTCCATCTTTCATGCACATGTTTAGAGTTCTTTGATCCCAACTTTCAATGCTTGCAAATGATTAGATCTTCATTGTGAAGGTGCATGTCACCTCAAAAATTATTCTTTTTATCACTTACCTACTCGAGGACAAGAAGGAGTTAAGCTTGGGGATGCTTGATACGTCGGAAACGAATCTATAATTTTTGATGCTCCATGCTTGTTTAGTATCTAGTTTGCTTTGCTTCGTCTACACTTTGAGGTGCTTTTTACATGTTTTTTGGTACTAACCTATTAACAAGTTGCACAATGCTAGTTGCCTGTTTTCTGCCATTTTTGGTTCCAGAAAAGCTAGTAAGGAAATATTCTCGGAATTGGACGAGACAAACGTCAAAGTCAATAACTTTCCGTGGGGAACAAGAAGTCGAGAGGGGAGACGGAGAGGCGTGCCAGGGAAGCCACACCCCCTAGGAGCAGGTGGGCCCTGCCCCACGCCTATGCAGGGTGTAGTGCCCCTGGCCACCGCCTTGGCCTCCCCTTCGCCTATAAGAAGCCCCTGATGCAGAAACCCTAAGGACCCGATCAATATTCCACGAAACCTTCTATAGCCGCCGCCACCGTCGTCCCTAGATCAGGGGGGATCTGAAGTTCTTCCCGGCACCCTGCTGGAGGGGAGATCATCCCGGAGGCCTTCTCTCCGGTATGATGTCTGAGTAGTTCCACCTTGGACTATGGGTCCATGTAGTAGCTAGATGGTTGTATCTCCTTGATACGTCAGAAACGTATCTATAATTTTTGATGCTCCATGCTTGTTTAGTATCTACTTTGCTTTGATTTATCTACACTTTGAGGTGATTTTTACATGTTTTCTAGTACTAATCTATTAACAAGTTGCCACAGTGTCAGTTGCTTCTTTTCTCCTGTTTTTGGTTTTAGAAACGTTAGTAAAGAAATATTCTCGGAATTGGACGGGACAAACGTCAAAGTCAATAACTTCCCGTGGAGAACAAGAAGTCCAGAGGGGAGCCGGGGAGGCGGGCTAGGGCGCCCAGACCCCCCTAGGCGCGGGTGGGCCCTGCCCCGCGCCTAGGCAGGGTGTGGGCCCCCTGGCCACCGCCTCGGCCTTCCCCTTCGCCTATAAGAAGCCCCCGATGCAGAAACCCTAAGGACCCGATCAATATTCCATGAAACCTTCTGTAGCCGCTGCCACCGTCGTCCCTAGATCAGGGGGATCTGAAGTTCTTCTCGGCACCCTGCCAGAGGGGAGATCATCCCGGAGGTCTTCTCTCTGGTATGATGCATGAGTAGTTCCACCTTGGACTATGGGTCCATGTAGTAGCTAGATGGTTGTATCTCCTCCTTGTGCTTTCATGTATAGATCTTGTGAGCTTCGTTCATGATCAAGATCTAATCTATTTGTAATCATGCATGTTGTGTTTGCGGGGATCCGATGGATATTGAGATTATTATGTTGATTTGATTAATGGTTTTGTCTTTATGATTCTATCATGTCTGTGTTGTTTGTGATCTTGCATGCTCTCCGTTTTTAGTATCTATCTTGGTCGAGTAGTTGCTAGTGACTCCAAGAGGGGTTATTTATGCTCGATAGTGGGTTCATGCCTCTAGTTTCCAAGGGAAGTGACAATAATCTCTTCGGTTGTAGATGTGCTATTGGTACTAGGGAGAAAACAACGGTCTCTTATTCATAGAACATGTGGACTGTTTACCTTACACACTTTGCTTAAAGTAGTTGTCTGTTGCTTGCAACTTAATACTGGAGGGGGTTCGAATGATAACCTGAAGGTGGACTTCTAGTCATAGATGCAGTTGGATGGCGGTCTATGTATCTTGTTGTATTGCCCAATCGAATCTCATAGGATCTTTCTGACTAGTAATTGCAGTGTTATGCCTTGCTCAGTTCCTGTCAATTGCCCTGTTATAATTTGTTTACACTTCATGCCATGTTGTTTATCTAAGGAGAGACCTCTAGTGAACTATGGACCCCGGTCCAATCTTTACCATTGATACATCTTCCATTATTACTTGTTTACTTGCTACAAACCATTACCTTCCACACAATACATTTAATCTTTTGTTACAGCAACCGGTGAGATTGACAACCTCACTGTTAGTTGGGGCAAAGTCTTGAGTTTGTGGTGTGCAGGTCTCCGCGTTGCTTACAACACCTGTGTGACGTTTCCTTCCTCCTACTGGTTCGATAACCTTGGTTTCTTACTGAGGGAAAACTTGCTGCTGTGCTACTTCACACCTTGCTCTTGGGGTTCCCAACGAAGCGCTCCTACATCAACTCAGCGCTGCATCAAAGGCCTATGTAGGATACACGCCTTAATCCACCTATCACTGACAAGCCCCCGACAAGTACCTTTAATAGGACGACCTTTCTTCACCAGAGCTATCACAACTCTTGTTGAACCTTTGACTAATGAGCTCGACGACTTCAAATAAATTGATGTAACAGGTCCGATTAATGTCAAAGACCTCGGAGGAAGGTCTTTGGTGTGTACCATCGACCTAAAGAGTCATCTCTTTGGGTGTCCTTGCCCTTAAATTAAGCTTGATGACTTCTCCGTCTAAAATGTCCAAGGATAGTGGGCTTGCGACGACATCCTGAAAAGATGTTAGTAGCAAAGGGAAATACATCTCTTGTATGGGTTAAATTTCTTAGTGACCTAAGAAGGTCTAAGAGATCTCTTCACGACATGGAGTACCCACACGAGAGGTCGTTTGGGTATCCTTGTGCCACCTTGCCCAAGTGGAACGCTGCCTATGGACCCATCATGACGCAATAGGTCGAAGTGGGGTTAAGGTCTGGTTCACAATGATGTAAGCGATGAAGTGTGTAAGTCATTTAAGTCAATTCTTGACCTGGATAGGTCTCTAGGTGTCGGGGGATAACCCCTGGTAGGGTCATAAGAGGTGAAAGTTAGCACTAATCCGGCTTGGCCCTAGACGAGTCTGGTCGACGTGGGCCGATTCAACAACGGCATGGACGTAATGCCTATGCTTGCCCAACATAAGATGTATGTCGGCAGGTGCAGTATAGAGAAACTTTGTCTATAGGTAGTGACATTCCAAGTCTCACGAGGAGAGGTCAAGTGAAGGAGGGCGAGAGGATCCTTTCCGAGTATAATGAGAAGAGGGCATTGTCGAGTGACAACTAAAGGCGTCGGTTGACGCTTAAAGAACCGGGTGATGCATAAAGCAGGAGGTGACGCCAAAGGAGCTGGCGTCTACGTACTAGAAGACCGTTGGCAAGGTAGCTTTGCTGACTGGGTCTAGGCCAAGGGCTGGCCCAATAACCCGGCCTACAGGCTAAAGACAAAGCCCAAACAGTAAACCCTAGGATCCATATTGTAACCTAGTTGTTCATGTCTTCTATATAAGGAGGGGTAGAGCTAGGGTTAGGGAGATACGCAACTAGGTCCCCAAGGCTGGCACTTCTTCAAGCTAGTAGCTACTTGTCAAACAGCTCAAGGAGCACTTGTAAACAAGGAGGAATAAGCTAGCAAGTTCTACATAGTTCTTCCTAGTTCTTCGTGTGCGGCTAGACCGTGCACTCCCTCCCCAGATTCCACTTGTGTCCATTCGGCCCCAACTTAAGCCTACCAATGGCATCTGCCGTGACACCACCATGACATTTGGCGCCTACCGTGGGGCCAGCAGCGGTGCTTGCGGGAGTTTTCATCCGGATGGGCAACATCATTGCTTCATCGGGCGAGCGCGTCCTCTCTGGCCTTGTACAGAGGTTTGGCGCACTCAACTTCGTCACCGACAACGCAGGATGCTTCGGCACAAGTCCGTTCCCCAGGGACGGTCGCTTCATCAAGTTCGGCGAGCATCAAGTCTACGTCGCGATGCGCATGGAACGCGCATACCCCAATCGAGTCGTCCTGGCGGCAGATCCACCTGCTGTTTATGTTGTGGGGAGCCAGCGTAATGCTACTTCCGTTGAGGTAATGATGACTGCACCCTGATGCGGCTCAGATCACTGTAGAGCTTCGTTGGGAGACCCCAAGAGAAAGGTATGATGAGTACAACAACAAGTTTTCCCCTCGGTAAGAAACCAAGGTTATTGAACCAGTAGGAGGAAGGAAACGACTGAAAGGTGTTGCTAGCAACTGGAAACCTGCACAACACAAACTAAGACTTTGCCCCAACGAACAGTGAGGTTGTCAATCTCACCGGTTTCACAACAATGACACGAAGGGAGTTGGTCCGTTAAAAAAACAGACAGACACGCGGTAACAGTTAGAGTACTATGTTTCGCTCGATCATTGAGAGGCGTCCACATCTGCCAATCGATCCATGTACAACGTTAACGAACTGCACACACGACCTTATCACCACTTGATAAATATCCTCAATTCCAGGTGATTACTCAACATCTCCTGGCCACAAATTTCAGAGGAAGAAAGAGCACATGAGACCATCGAATGGTGTTCGAGCGAGCAACGTCGCGTGAATCGCAGCCGCAGGCAAGCGTAGTGGCCAGGGGAGCTCACTGCCCTACCGCGAACTGGCTGCCGGCTGGTCCACCGGGTAGCAGGAGAATCTTTTTCGTTAAAGTCGGTGCGTTGATCGTGGATTCGTGGCTGATACATTTTGCTGTCGAGATTGGAGAGGGCATGACAGCATCCACCTCGTAACATAGTAGCTGTGTCTTGTCAGGCTGTGCCACACTATATGCATGGTCAGAGTAACCGACAGGGAAAAAAATGAAGATATATGGATGCATGGCATGCTAGTTATAATCGCAAACAATTAATTCCTACAGTATATACGTATGTGTGTGGCTTCCGGGAGCTACATGTGTTTTCATTAGGGCCCCTGATTAATAATTAGCTGGTTTTCCTCTTGCCTATAAACTAAAGATTTTCCCTCGTCCGAGTCCAGAAGCGTCTGTGGTGGGCGCCCCCTGGACTTTACATGTCAAAACTGTTGTTCCTGGGCTCTCTGCAAGTACCACTACTACTGTTCACTCTCCATATATATGTGTCAAAATCGTATGGATTAGCCCCCTGGACTCACTCAAAGTGGTATGACCAAATGCAGTGATTTGGCAAATCTCAGAGCACATACCAATGTTGGAGAAAATAAGAAAAAAAAAAGTTCAGGTCAAAGAAATTCAACAAAAATGAATTAAATAAAATAAGTAAACTTTATTTTAAAAACCAAGGGAAAATTAAAAAAAAAAGAAGATGGACAAACTTGAAGTACAAGCCATAATTTCAAGAAAACTTGGCAATAGTTTAGGAGAAATGATACAGAAAACACAGGAGAGATATGGTTATTAAACTACTCCCTTGTTCTACGATATAAGCATTTTTAGCAAGTTAAAATGTATGCTAAAAATGTTTATATTATTATGAAACAGAGGGAGTATATCTCAAGAGAACTCAGTAACAGTTTAATTTTTTGGCGCCAGGCGAGCAAAGCAAGTGGCCCATGCATCAGAATTCAGAAGAGATCGCCGCCAACCTGTCCCTGTTGCATCTCCTCGATCTCTCAGCATCCGAACTGCAGGCGCTGGAGCGGGTATATATATATCTGGATCAAGATCCATCTTTCCAACGACACCTCGTACCTACTGACCCAAATCTGATGACTCTGAGTCTTCTCAGCTAGCTAGCTGTCCAGAAGCTCATCAGGACACACACATATGGACGAGAGGAAGGAGACTCGGAAGCTTGGGGGGCTACGCAATGCAGTGAGGCAGCAGAAGGGGAAGCTGTACATCATCAGGAAATGCATCGCCATGCTCATCTGCGGCAGCCCGGTGTGTGTATTCGTCTTGCACTCCTACTTCTGTGATTCTCTTGCCCATCTATATTCTGTAAATAATAACTCTTTATTCATTGCTTAATTTTGTTCCAACTGACAGAGGAAAATGTTTGTCTAACATTGAAATAAATCATAATTACATCATCATGACATTAGCTTAGCTCACAATCGGTGGTCGACTACCAATGGTTATAGGACATCTGAAGTTCTTTTGTAAAATTGTAATTAGATGTATTAATTCCTTTTCCAACAGATAGATGATCGTGTCTTTGTCTGCTATGGGCGTGCAGGACTAGACGATGTGCAGAGCGGAAGGGAAGAGGAACTCTGTTGAAGGCGGAAGCGTTTGAGGAGCTGGTGTGTGTGGGATGGAGAACAATGGCTGGGATCTCCACAACACGCCCTTGGGCGTTAGCTGTGCGCTTGTCTGCGTGCCCTTCAACTCAATCGGCTGCACTTTGAAATGTAAAATTGTTCTGGCTCACACCTGTTTTTTGACATAATATTTTCATTTTTCTTAAGAATCTACCCTCCCAATTTGATCTTTCATGAATCTACAAAATGTTACTGAAGACACTCTAGATTGTTTTCAAGTGTATATGCATATTTGAAAATTTAAAATGTCATCTCCTCATCCATGAGAAAAAGGATATACTTATGGAACTATATGTTATGCTTCTCTCCATGTAGTAGGGGTACCATAGCTTCTATCAATTACAAAAAGGGTATACTATATTTTTGTTATATTTCTATCAATTTTGTCTACAAATTTATGAGGACCCAATATTCCAGTTACTTGCTCGCATTAAAATTCATCATTGACAGGTACATGATTCCTAAATTCTTCTAGATGTAACAATCATCGACAATAGTCCAATTTCGGTGTGAAGCTGTAGGAAGTAGACACCGATGAGATTTGCTGGGATGCTTTTTCAGGTTGAAATGACCCAAACTGGGGTAGTGATAGTTTGCATACACATTCTTTCTGAGGACTTTGCACTTGCTGGATATCAATCTATATAGTAATATGTTTTCTTCAGAGACCTTGTATATCTGTTATCCTGTGCTACCAAGGCGCTCGAGGAGGTGTGCGCCAACATCTCGCACGGACTCCCGTCCCCGAACTCTAGCTGGCACTACGGTGGGCACTCAAGGCGGTCAGCCATTATGCTTGTTCGTCTGAAAATGAGCACAAGTCCCCACTCCGCCGCCCATTGCATCGCCTTGCAGACATCCTCGATGCCACCTACTACTTCCTTGATGAGTTGGAGAGGCGGACATGGCGGCGTCGGATCGACGGCGGAGTAGAAGGGGTTGAAGACCTCGAGCGAGCCCCAGGAGTCGCGCAGCAGCTGCTTCTTTGGCCGCTGAGGTTCGTCATGGCAGCCCCCCTCCTGCACCTGTACACACCCAACACCACCACTTAACTAGGTAGTTCTACTCCACTACTCTGTGAGGCTAGCAATTCGACAGAAATTAAACAAGTATTTTTGCACCCTGAAACCCTTGGTCTAACAACTTAGATATTACAGGTTGTCCATCCGAAACTTGATATATGGAACTGAATCAAATCCAGTAGCAAAGACGTACAGCAGCGAAGGTCTAATCAACAAAGATTAGTTCCAGGTGATTGAATAAGAGGAGGTGTATTAAATTAAAGCTACATGTCCGTAAACTGAATTTCGATTCAGTTGTAATGAAACTTATATTTACAGTTGATCCAATGTTACTACTCTTTCCCAGGAGTCCTCTCGGAATTGGAAGGGGTGGCTGGAGTGAGAATTATGATTTTGACCGATTCAGTTGATCCGAGATTACTATTGTTTCCTAGCAGTCCCGACATTTGTTAGCTGTCATTTTTTCTCTTTGTAATTTAATCAACGACCCCTTATCAATCCAGTTGGCTTGTTGTTTGTTTCAGGTGACACTTCTAGCAGCCATGATGCTCAGCCAGTTATTGTTGCTAAGCTTTTGTGCAATTACCGTGACTTAGAACAATAGTGCGACACGTCGTCTCCACTCCTCTACCAATGTCCCTTCTTCCTGCGCTTCTAGATAATATCATGAAATGATCTATTCTATTCTGGATCTAACACAATATTTGTTGTCTCATTCCAGTTCTAGAATCCCCTTTGTCCTATTTCCAGTGAACTTATGTTCAAGAACAGCTTTATTATTGATTTGTTGCAATTCAAACTTTCTTAAATAAAAATACTTAAAATTGATCTAATTCTATACCATATTACAGGGATGCACCTCCGTATTTTGATTTATCCATGTAGTTGGTCAGTGGTTACCCCCAAGATATCTGCTCATTTGTCATGGTATTTCAGCATCTTTAAGGATCTTCTAATAATTCTCTAAATTCTTAGTCCATCCATGTAACCTTTTTATAGCACTGGTCCAGAAAATATAATGCTACTTTGACAGCCTAGCCCTGGTTCTGTCAGATCTTACTACAGGTCAATATTTTTCCTATTTTAGTGAGTGTTTTAATATAATGTTGATTTTACCAGATTTGTTAACTGATTGCATACATTTTTGGTATCATGTTGATACCGTAAAGAGGTCAAATATGTTGTATGGGTGTACATCCCTTAGCATGTTAGCAGATAGTATCCAGTTACTTGCTATGGCACTTGATTCACCAGAAATACATTTCCAAGCTAAATGCTTGACATGTTCCTTTCTGGCTTAGCTGATATTATATATGTAACAATAGGATATTCTTAGAAATATTTCAGGTTATTTCCCTCTATAGAGTAGTTCTTATGCACTCCTTTCCCTAAGAAAATTGATTGATTATTAAGACTATTTTATGCCTTCATACTATGTTGTCAAATGAAAGAAAATTGAACTCCCATGACATCTCTACTCTCTACAACCTAAAAATAAAATTGGGTTCCTCCCCTGCCTCAAGTGCAACGCTACAGGCATGTGCGAGCCGGCATTCCACTTGTGCATGTGTGTTCACCGTCGGCTTCCGCTTTTTGGCCGGCACTATCTTCATCCCCGTTGTCCCTGATGCTGCCCAGCCTCGGCTGCCAGCCACCCTTCGCTTCCGAAACCGCTTCGGAAAAAATATTACAAGGGGAATCAGAATTGGCGGTGTGTGGGATTTGTGCAGAGGAAAAAGTTGGAACATACCAGATGACGACTTCAAAACTCACAGGTGGTATACCAGTGGTCTAGAGTTAAAATATGCTTCTGCATCTGCTTACATGCATGAACCATGACATCTTATTTACATACGTCAGTCATTTTCATGATGTTGCAGCAAAAAAATTCTTCTCCTTTTTCCCATCTTAAAAGTTATCTGACATGCTTAGCACTTCAGTTTAGGATACAGATATGCAAGGTTTACTTCAGTTGAAGGTATGCATGTATTCCCTGCTGGATGATAGGTGGAGGCTACTGAAAGAACAAAATTTTGATCCTTCTGCTTATTCAGGCTTTGACCTTGGAGAGTCTAACACCACTGATGGTTAGGCATCAATGACTGTTTAGAACATTCTACCTTACGATCCCGTTGACAGTCAGGATTTGATCTTTCACTCTGAAAAGGCGCGCCCTTTTTGATGAGATCATTCCTAAGAATATATGGGACACCTTTTGAATCTTGTGGGACACTTTGAATTGGGAGAATTTGCTATAGAAGTGCAGCGATGATTGAAATTGTGTCTCAAAAATCGTGTGAGTAAGTTACATGAGCTTAGGTACGTAGTGATGATTCTCTATAAGGTACTTACTGAAATCTTGTGCTAACTAGGTTTCATTCAGTTTCAGCTATAAAATGCCCATATTAGTATTCAGCTTCTTGAAACAAGAAAATTTTATTTTATTCTAAACATGAATTATGAATATAAAACCTGATATTGTTATGTTGACATGTATACTTTGGAGGCAGTGTATGAGTGATGGGATAAAAAATTCGTGTTGTTATTTGGATGGCAAATAATTCTAGAATGTTGTCAAGGCATGTAAAATGTTGCTGCATTCTATGCTTAGACCTTTAAATATTTACACAGGGTGATGCTGCCTAAATATACTACCAAACTAACAGGTCCATTCCTCTGCAGACTGTCCCAAAGGTAGCAGCCTCCTCCTTGCTTCCTCAACGGTGGATCGAGTGATGGACGGCAGAGGGCCCCCACCTCGCCAGATCTGGCAACACAGGTCAAGGTCAGCAAATAAAAGAGAAAGCCAGAGAGAGGAGACGCCGGTGACGGCTAAGGGCATGGGGTGGCCTGCCGGAGTCTACAGACTACAAGCGCGCAAGTGGGGCTAAAGACAAACAAGTAGTCTTGAACGGACCTGAGAACATGTAGGGCGACCTCATCTCGCCGTATTCTTCAACTCCTTGCGGCTGGCCGGCCTTGTGTCAGTTTCACGTGGGTGCATCCCTTCTTATATGGAACTTCGGCCTTTGTATTGGGAAATATAACTGGAAATCTTATAGGTTGTATTTGATTTGCAATTTGTAGTACTGAAGATTTCTTGCTGGTTGGCTTGATGTGTTTGATTGCTGGATCTATGATTATGATTGTGATTATATTTTATCCTTTGTATCACTTCATTATTCTTAGTTTCCTATCTCGTTGTACTCATAGAGCTTGCTGCAATCACAGTTAGGATTTTCATGAACCTCATGGCGTACTGATTGTTTGATGTCCTGGTAGGTGAGAATATAGATAGTGAACTGAGAGGATGAGAGCTCAAGATCTGATATTATTTTGACCAAACAAATGAAAGGAAGTGTATAATGTTGACAAATGTTTGTTTGGCATGATAGATGCCCAAGGTGTGCAACTATGTAAGTAAAGATGTTTGAGTCATGTCTGACCGGAAAGTACACATTTCTTGCTTCGTCGTGGTGCTATATAAAGAAGCAAGTTTCTTCTACAAATTGAGCAAAATATTTGGTCGACACTTTAACCTGTTGCTCATACCAAAACAAATCAACTGCACGCTTATTTTCGTAGAAGCAAAAAAGTGGAAGTTTGGAGGTAAAATGACACATGCCAGCTTTGGGATCCAGGGGTCGGGGGATCCCGGGGATCAGGTGATTTGGTTACCGGGGGACACTCGGCACAACCCTAAAATATAAGGAGAAGAGTATGTTAAAATACAATTTTGAAGATCCTCAAACTATTAATATTTTTTCTGAATATTGTGAAAAGTTCACATTAAAATCCTGGAATAATCGCAGGTCATGTTTTAATTTGTTGAGTCCAAAATTATTTCTCTTGGTATCATGATACTTGTTCTACGATTGATTCAAGGATTGATTTTTGGTATATCCCGCATTTAGTTTTTGTCAGGTTATTTGGTTGTCTTTTATATATGCACATGAATTTTCATAAATTTACATGTCAAAGAGAAAGAAAAATAAAGAGACCGTAGCAACGCACGGGCATTTTAGTAAGACAATAACATGTGCCACTTCAGAACTTATATATTCCCTCTGTTGGTAAAAGGATGTTGCATATTATATAGATTTATATGTGTCTAGACAGTTTTTTTAGAAAGAAGCATATATTAATATTACAGGATGCCAATTATACCCAGCTTCTGCAACAACGCATTGTCCTAGCGGCCATACGGATGCACACAACAAAAAAAATTACAAAAAAGAAAAGTCCCGCTACAGTGACCTATTCGTTGAAACAGTAGTACGACCACCACCAAGACAACACCAGAAGTAACAGTGCACAAACACCGTCATCGCCCGATCATAGATCTTAGGTTTTCACTCTAAAAAAAATTTATGCTCTCAAAGCAATACCTTCAATAAGTCCATTGCCAGACACAACCAATTAAGGTCAGACACTAGGTTCTCACCCTAAAAGGTATGACCGTGAACCTCCCTTGTGCAGCCGTCCCCACTTATATGCCACTGCTCCAAGTCACGAGTCACCAAGCTAATTCATCATCACCACCCAGACTTGAACCACCATTGTTAGTCCTTAGATCTCGGTCTCCATGATATTCTCCATCAGCACCATGGAACGAGAACATGCCCCTTGATATTAATAGCCAAGAGCTTCAAAGCGCATCCTCTGAATCCAAACGGCCAGAAAAAATATGGGTACGCATAACCTAATATCTTCCGATCCAGCAATCTCCAGGCATGATGCACCCATGGGAGTTCGCCGACGGAGCCTTCTGGAACTCGACACTCTGACCAGATCAGCGAGGGCAGACATCAAGCAGATCTTCATCCTAGCACGGGAGGAACCCAAGGGCCGCCACCTTTGTTTGCATGACTCACAGACCCCACGCTACCAGCCATCATCAAGCAAAAGCAGGAATCAAAGGAGATGGAAGCCTAGTGCCTGGCTATAGAAATCGTTGCTAGAATCGCGAGATCTTGGTAACACAAGCCCTGGTTGGCCCGTCTGGCCCAGATCGTGGCCCAATCGCCAAGGGCTTGGCCAGATCGATCTAGATCTTGGCACCAGAACACACTCCGGTGGCGCCAGGGCGACCACACCGGCGGCGCGCCGCCTTCTCCTCATCGTGGCTTCGTGTAACTACCTCGGTGAATTACGCTCCTAGATACAAGCCTGGATGAACGGTAGTGGTTGAAATAGTACGGTGGGGCCCCAAAAGCCACTCACGGGTAGACCTTTCGGCCGTCCCAACCACTTCCAATTCATCGGGACCTGCACGGGCGGCGTAATCGGCAGGCGAAGGGATCAACTACATACACAAATGAGTATGTATGCAAGCCACCATACAAAAGTACATCAGAGCCATTCCATCTAGAAAGAAAGGAAATATAGCAACGCCATACGGCAAGATTCAAATGACCTAGATAGATATAATATTTTAGGATAATTCCTCATACATCACACATCAGAGTATCAAGCGGAAGCGGCAAAACAAGTCCGAGTACGGATAAGAAGCAAATCGGCATAAGATGCCATGGAAATAAGCACATCCCGCCCACAGATCTCACGGATCCCCGTTCGCGGAATCTCTACACCGAACGATCGTTGCCCATCATCAGCCTCTTCCACCCAGTATCCGTCCTGCGAGTGTACCTGTTCATCTGAACCAATAATTTATCGTGTGAGACCCTAAGGGTACTCAGCAAGTCTTTATGCCTCTAAAGGGGACACAACCTGGGGTGACGCAATTGCAGCAAAAGATAAACCCTAGCAGTTCTATAGATACTCGCTAACCATCCGCCTAACCAATGATGGACGGATGTCCGTGAATTAATGACAACAGTTATAGCAGTAATTTCATCAGATCCATCCTCCTCCTCGCTTACCAACGAGGAAGCGGACGAACAACCCTCCCCCATCCGTTGGCAATTTTATTAACCATTCCATGAGTATTGCACTATTTACTAGTCATTTACTTAGTCAGATTAAAGCGGTACTTTAGTTATGCTTGTCTATGATCGAGAAACTATGCTCCAAGTCGTCCATAACCGCGGACACGGCTTTCAGAAAGTTTTACCCTGCAGGGGTGCACAAATAGCAACACACACTCGATCAACCTCGGAAAAACCAAATCAAAACCCAACGAGGCCTTCACGACAAAGCAATCACAGGATTCAGAAATATTTCAGGGGGCCACCCCTTAAAGTAGACCCGCAACGAAGCCGGCCGGCTCCGAGACGGACTCAAGGTTGTGGGGACGGCTGTGAACGACCGGGAACCCAAAACTGGGCTTGTCGACACCGCGGAATCGTGCCACTACCCTAAACAGTACAGGTGCTCCTCGCACAATCGTAATAAAGCAGTAAAGCATGGCATAAGTACAGGATAGTAATTAAAACCTCAAACTAGTTTGTGGCCCCAAGAAATAAGAATGAATCAAGCTCTGGCTCAGGGGGGTCCCATAAGCCTCCCGGATGTGGATAGCGCGAATATTCAAGGAACAGGTTTCAAGTACTCGGGGTCCTACGGGACACAAGTGAGCAGGAAAAACCAAATAGCAGATATTGCCCACCGGTGCCACTTTCATTAGTTATCCCATTACTACTCAGGTTAAGTTGTTTAGGTACCTCGTTATCCATCAGACTCTCACATACCCTACACATGCTGTTCTACGACTCGCATGGCTCAAACAACACCTGTAGTAATGGCTCATGGGATGGGGGAACAAGCTTGGTGGGATTTAAAAGTAGAAGCTATGCAATACTTGGGATTCAGTTTAATGCAATCGCGACTCAATGATGCAAGAATACGATAGAGGCAATAGGTACTGTATGTATGCAAGCATGTGGTAGTGCTTGCCTGGCAACTCAGTTGAAGCGAGAGACGGATCTGGGTAGTGCTCCTGGTTCTCTTGATATATCCCCTGCTCAGAGTCTATTCGAAGAAGAACCAAACAAACAAGGGCCAACATAAATAAAGAGCGCAAACATAGGAATAAAATGCGACAAGCAAACAATCATGCCATGATGAATGATGCACAAGTTGCATGGCAATAAAGTAGCATGGCATGGGTGAGGTGTGGTATACAAGAATAAGTCATTTTATTAAGGTTTGGCCACATTTTATTGTCATAATAGTTGCTGTATACTTTATATTTATATGATGCATGCTGCAATGGAAGTCATGGATAGCATAAACAGAAAGGTCTCGTCGAGCTGATCATTTTAGACATATCATTTGTTAAATTCGGAGTTATAAATCAAAAGTTATTAATTTATTGAGTTTCAGTGGCATTTGTTGTAATTTACTCCACTTGGAATTTTAAATGTGCAAAAAGGTAATTTGAATAGCATATTTGAAATCCTCACATTTTTCTGATTTGAAAACATATATTATTTGTATTATTTGGGATTATGGATTTAAATTTATTTTAAAGTCAAAAATAATTAAATAGGGTCAAAGTCAAAGGTTGACTATTTAAATTAATTCTGAAAATATTTGATTAAAGATTTGAATTATAATTCAAAAACTAAACATTTTTCATATAAGGTTTGAATTCAAATTCCAAACCATTAATAAGTTATGAATTCATTTAGGTTTAAACAGATTTGAAAATTTGAATTTGAATTCAGGAAATAGAAAACATTTTAATACTCAGGCTAACCTAGCCCTAGACACCGACAGGTGGGACCCGAGGGTGCTGACTGGGCTGCCACGTGGGACAAAGGTGGGGTGTACCGCGGGTTGAGAATCTAGAAAAGCAGGGTGCCTTTTTACAAAAAGACTGGGCATCGAGGGGCTGTGGGTTGAGCTGCACATAGTCTAGGGGCCTATTTAGAAAAGCGTCCTGGGCTAACTGACGAAACTGTATTTTTACTCGCGAAAAACAGCTAGCTGTTCCGAGCTTTGAATGAAGATGGCGAGGAATCGGTGGAGATTTTGAACAAGACACAAAAAGCAAAGTTGGAGAGGGAACACCAGGCTACAACTTTGATGTATGGAGGTTCGCCAACGGAGGTCTGCAGCGGATGGGGCAAGGGGATGAACAGAGAAAAAAACGCGGTCGCGAGAAACTGAATTTTCTGCAACCGAAACTGTTAGATCGATTGATCTTACGAGGAAGATTGCGAAGGACACAAAGCGAATTCGGAGATGATGTAAAAACGAAAGTTGACTGGAGGAGATAGATCTACAACTATCATATCTGGGGTTTTGTCGGAGAAGGGCTGTGGCGGTCGGGGCGAGGCGAAACAGAGGCGCTCGAGGGTTTCCTGCTACTGCTGTCGTTCGCGCGCGCGGCGAGCGCGGCGTGCGCCAGAGCGCGAGCGCCAGAGCGGGCGAGGCTAGCGAGGCAGAGGACGGCGTGAGCTAGAGGGAGGAGGTGCGAGGCGGCAGCTCACCGAGGGGTGGACGGTGACGTGGCACTTGGAGGCGAAGGAGAAGGAGACCGTCGCTGGCGCTCGTCGCCCAACCGCTCCTGGTGTCCCGGTTCACCGAGGCGGCGTCCTTGCTCCGGCGAGGTCTAACGGCGCCCGGCAGTTCTTGGCAACGTGGATGCAGCAGAGACACCTCCTGGTCGCCTATCCTCCCCCTGGTACAACTCCACGACGCCTCAGGACTAGGATGTGCTAGAGTGCAGATGGGGCCATGGAGAAGGCCATGGTGGACATGGAAGGAGGAAAGGGGAAGGCAGGCATCGGTTCTGATCTGGATCGAGATGGTGGGGGATGGTGGCGTATAGAAGATGCTCAGCTTGTGGTTGTAGATAAGGAGGAGGAGGAAGCACCGGGGTGGTTGTTTGCTTTGCAAAAAGCAGAGAGGGAGGTGGACACGGGCGGCAAGAGGTGGGGCGATCAAGCACGTGAGAGAGGGTGGGGAGGAGGAGAAACAGTGCACCCCACCTGGTATGGTCGAGCCAGAGGTGAAGGAGGGGACCAGGTCGAGCAGGAGGTGGCTCGGGCTGGTAGGACCTTGTGGCCGAGAGAGGAGGAGAGAGCTAGGGGTTCGGTAGAAGGTAGGGTTTTAGTGGTAGCTAGGTGGCATGGGTGACCAAGTGGGGCCAAGCTAGGGTAGGTTTAGAGGGGTGGCTCGGCTAAAGAGGAGAGAAAGAGGGGGTACTTAGGGTTTGGTTTAGATTAGGTGTAGGTTAGGGTTTAGCTAGGATGGGGTATGGGGGGGGTATGGTGATGATGGAGTAGGTGATAGAGGGAACTTAGATAGAGGATTAGAGAGAGAGGGGTGAGAGCTAGGGTTTTAGAAGCGTGCATGCTCCAAACATAGATCAAGCAAGATCAAGAGGAAAAGAGGGAGAGAGAGGGATGTGGTATGATGTAAACAAGATCAACTAGAACAAGCCCAAAAGGAAGGGATATAGATAGAGATGATCCACTCAAACAAATAAAATCCAAATGACAAGCAAAAAGGTGGTACTTGCATGGCCCATGCAAACAATAAATGCCATGTGTTCATATTGTGAAAACAACATAAAATCATGTGGCATTATTCCATGCATTTCCAAAAGGTGGAAAAAGGTCAAGCAAAAGATTATGAGTGGAATCCACCCAACCCACATGAGATAGAGGTAAACTCAATTAAAATGCCAAGCTCATATTAATTGGATGGTGGAATTATAAGGTGGTGAAGAAAAGGTGGTGGAGTCAATAAGAGATATGCCCCCAAATCAACTTGGGAATTTAACAATATATCAAGAACCAAATACAATATCAAGAGGCAAATACAGATATTAATGCATATGAGATAAGAACCAAAACAAAATGGTTTTTATATGATGCTCAAATGCAAGGTGGCATGATGACATGAACATGACATGATGATGATGCATCAATTATTTGTAGGAAGTGGCCATTTTATTACTAGATCAAGTAGCATTACAGGTGTTAGACAACTGGGATGCTACAACTCTCCCCCACTAACAGGAATCTCGCCCCGAGATTCTAGGAAGAAGAAGACACAAAGAGTGTAGGATAGTTGGCACGGAGTTCATCTTCACGTTCCCAAGTGGCTTCATCAACAGAATGGTGTGACCACTGCACCTTGCAAAACTTGATGGACTTGTTGCGAGTCCTTCTCTCTGCGGTCTCAAGGATTTTGGTGGGGTGTTCTTGATAAGACAGGTCTTCTTGGAGATCGATTAGCTCATGATCCACGGTCCTGCCGGGATCTTTGAAGCACTTCTTGAGCTGAGAGATGTGGAAAACATCATGGACTTTGAGTTTTTCCGGGAGCTCTAGGGCATAAGCAACTTCTCCTCTTCTGCCACGAATCTTGAAAGGACCGATGTATCTAGGAGCCAGCTTTCCTTTGATACCAAAGCGGTGTGTGCCTCTCATGGGAGTGACACGAAGGTACATGAGATCACCATGGGCATACACCATGTCCGTGTGCTTCCTGTCATAGTTGCTCTTCTGACGACTTTGAGCAATCTTCAGGTTCTCAAGAATGATATGCACCTTCTCCTCTGCTTGAGTTACAATGTCAGGGCCAAACCAGATTCTTTCTCCTGCACCTGACCAACCAATCGGAGTTCTGCACTTGCGACCATAGAGAGCCTCAAATGGTGCCATCTTCAGACTCTTCTGGAAGCTGTTGTTGTAAGAGAATTCAGCATAAGGAAGACATTCCTCCCACTTCATGCCAAAAGAGATGACGCAAGCACGAAGCATATCCTCCAGAATCTGATTGATCCTTTCAACTTGTCCTTGCGACTGAGGGTGGTAAGCAGTGCTGAAGTTCAACTTTGTTCCCAAAGCATTTTGGAAACTTTCCCAGAACTTGGAAGTGAAGATGCTCCCACGGTCTGAACTGATCTCAAGCGGAACCCCATACAGAGAGACAATTCTGTTGATATAGAGCTCAGCCAACTGAATTCCAGAAATTGTTTCCTTGACGGGGAAGAAATGAGCCACTTTAGAAAGCCCGTCGATGACAACAAAGATTGCATTGTTGCCCTTCTGCGACCTTGGAAAACCAGTGATGAAATCCATCTCTACTTTCTCCCATTTCCATTCCGGGGGTTTCAATGGCTGTAGAAGACCGAAAGGTTTCTGATGAACAGCTTTCACTCTGCGGCAGACATCACATTCCGAGACATACTTGGCACAATACCGTTCCAAACCAGGCCACCAATATTGTGTTTTCAAGTCCATGTACATCTTTGTGCTGCCAGGGTGGATAGATAGAACAGAATCGTGCGCCTCCTTGAGAACTTGCTCTCTCAAACCCGGGTAGTTTGGAACAAACATCCGGTGGTCGAAGAAAAGCGTGCCTTAATCATCTACGTGGAAGGACTCATACTTCGGAAGCTGAAGCTGGGAGGTGATCTTTCTGGTGTGCGAATCACCACGCTGACGAAAACGAATCTTTTCTTCCAAGAGAGGAGTAGCCAGAAGGTTCAGGAGATGCCCTTGTTCCACAACTTCCAGGTTGAGCTGACGGAATTCCTTGCACAAAAGAGGTTGATGTTCTTCCATCATGAGGTTGTTGACATAAGCTTTGCGGCTGAGAGCATCGGCCATGACATTAGCTTTGCCCGGTGTGTAGTTGATGGTAAAATCAAAATCATTGATTGCTTCAATCCATCTCCTCTGCCGAAGGTTGATATCAGGCTGTGTGAAGATATACTTCAAACTCTTGTGATCAGAAAAGATCTCACATCGGTTGCCAAGCAAGTAGTGCCTCCATAGCTTCAAAGCAAAGACAACTGCTGCGAGTTCGAGGTCATGTGTGGGGTAGTTGATCTCATGCGTCTTCAACTGTCGAGAGGCATAAGCAACCACCTGTTTCTCTTGCATAAGGACCGCACCCAATCCTTGCAAAGAGGCGTCACAGAATATCTGGAAAGGCTTGGATGTATCCGGAGGAACCAAGACTGGTGTGGAAGTGAGCTTCTCTTTGAGTGTCTCAAAGCTTTCTTGACATGCAGGAGTCCAAAGGTATTTCTTGCCTTTCTTGAGGAGATCGGTAAGAGGCTTCGCTATCTTCGAGAAGTTCTGAACGAAGCGACGGCAATAACTAGCCAAACCGAGGAAACTCCGCACTTCTTTGACATTAGCAGGAGGAAGCCATTCAACAATTGTCTTTATCGTTTCCGGGTTTACTGCAATGCCCTTGGCAGAGATGACGTGACCAAGATAGGTTACTTGAGGCAGCCAAAACTCACACTTTGAGAACTTGGCATACAAGCGGTTCTCGCGAAGCTTGTTTAGGACACAACGAAGGTGTTCTTCATGCTCTTCCTTGGACTTAGAATAGACCAGGATGTCATCCAGATAGACCACAACGAACTTATCAAGATACTCCATGAAGACCGAGTTCATAAGCCTCGAGAAGGTAGCAGGTGCGTTGGTGAGACCGAAAGACATGACTGTGTACTCATACATGCCATAGCGGGTGGTGAAAGCTGTTTTAGGCACATCTTCCTTGCGAATCTTGATTTGGTGATACCCACTTCTCAAGTCCAGCTTAGAGAACACCACAGCTCCAGCTAGCTGATCGAAGAGATCATTAATCCGCGGAAGGGGATATTTGTTCTTGATGGTTTTAGCATTGAGAGCCCGATAGTCAACACAAAGTCTATCAGTTCTGTCCCGCTTCTTCACAAAGATTGTTGGGCTACCCCAAGAAGAAGTACTGTGTTGAATGAAACCCAACTTCTCTTGTTCATCAAGCTGACGTTTGAGTTCAGCCAACTCAGCAGGACCCATTTTATAAGGCCGCTTGGAGATAGGAGCCGTTCCAGGTTCAAGCTCAATTACAAACTCAACCTCACGATCCGGAGGCATACCCGGCAACTCTTCAGGAAAAACATCCGGAAACTCACAGACCACTGGGACTCTCTGAATAGCTTCCATAGCATCATCATTCAGAGCCGCCAAAGAGAAAAGCTGGACAGCAGGAGTCAGACTTGGAGAAAAGACTATATGGCCTTCAGGAATCTTCAGAGAAACCGAGCGTTCAGCACAATCAATCACAGCTGCATTTGCTGTCAACCAATCCATGCCAAAGATGACATCAATGTCAGAATTGCCCAGAAGAATTAAGGACGCCGAGAACGAAGAGCCACCAATCTCAATTTGATTGCCATGGCTGATATAAGCAGCCCTCATGTTTGAACCAGGAGATAGGACCATCAACTTCTTAAGGAGAGGATCCAAAGCTAACACATTCTCATTTGCAAACTTGTGAGAAACAAACGAATGTGATGCACCAGAATCAAACAAAACTCGTGCAGGGACTAAGTTAACGGGAAGCATACCCATCACAACTCCAGGTGCATGCTCAGCTTGAGCGGCGTTGACACAATTGGCACGAGCAACAGTAGACCCGGGCTTAGTGTTGATGTTGAGAGCCCGAGGTGGTGGTGCACGAACCATAGGAGAGCTTGCCGCGGGTCTTGGAGGGGGTGGAGGAAGAGCTTTGTTCTTCAACGGACAGTTCCAGTTCAGATGTCCAGGATCTCCACACGTGAAGCAAGCACCAGGTGGACGTGGAGCAACGTAGCCAGGGACTCCGCCAGGCGCTCCAGGGTAGTTGTGGGTGTAGCCCCTGGGAGCAGCAGCGATGGAGTTTAGTGGCCTTGACGCGTAGCTTGCAGGTCTTGGTGAAGCCGAGAGCGACGGTGGGGTGTTAGGAACCCAGACACGCCGCTTAGAAGGAGCTGCCATAGCTGAAGAGCTTGATGCATCACGGTTGTGTTTCTTGGACTCCTCAAACACTTGCCTGCTTGCTTCCTCTTGCAGAGCTGTGTGCTGTAGTTCCAGGAAAGATGCCGGCCTTGCATGTGTGATTGCATACTTGATCGATGCATTGAGCCCTTGCCTGAACCTATTTTGTTTCTTCTTGTCATCAGATACCTCATCGCCACCATAACGAGAAAGATTCATGAAGTTCCTGATGTAGGTGTTGACATTATCATTTCCCTGCTTGAGGTTGAGAAACGCTTCCTTCATCCTTTCCATGACAATCTCTGACAGAAACTGCTCTTTGAAAGCTGCAGTGAACCTTTCCCAAGTAGGCTGAAAACCAGTGCAGCTTGCCTTCAAGTAATTCTCCCACCAGAGAGCTGCATCTCCCTTCAGAAGGTGAGTAGCACACTTCACCCACTCCTGCTCAGGAACATCAGCAGTCTCGAGCAACCTTGACATCTCACGTAACCAATCATCCGCATCCAGTGGTCGATCAGAAACATCAAACTGACGAGGGTTGAATTTCAGGAAGCTTTTGATGTCACCCCGCTTGGGAGGTGGAGGGAGTGGAGCAAACTCATTCCTCCGAACACTCTCTTCCAAACGCTGCTGGTTCTGCTGCATTGCTGCCAAGGCATTGGCTATGTTTGACAAGGCGGCTCCCAATTCCGGTGGTATGTCCTCATCTGAACGGCGTGGTGGAGCCATCCTGAGATTGATATAAAACACAAGTCAGTACTATAATGCAGAATAATAATAATCCAAAATAGTACCAAGATGGAATTAACCAAGATTAAAGGATACAAATTACTAAGATGATATTAAAATATCAACAAAGTTCAAAGCACCTAAAAGATATTAAGCATATCGCACACGACTGAAAAGGAGTGTGGTACACAATATATCAAAGAAAATTTTTCCACAAATTTCGGCATTAAAATACCAATAGATGCGCAAAATTACTTAACGAATCAAGATTAGTGACTCTACCAATTCAATATACAAAAGCGAATGATAAGAGTAGTGGTATGGTCGCGACTCCATCCCGCACTCAAATCATTACTCCGCACATGAACAAGTGGAACACATATCCTAACCCCTTCTTCTCACGTTAAACCTAAGATTGGTAACTACGGAACGAACACCCCAAACAAGATAGCGTCGGATAACAAAGAGTAAGACAGATCGCGTCGGTTTGCAAAAGACTGTCGGTATGGAATGTACCAACAGTTGATAACCAAAGGCTGATTGTGATAACAACTTGGATGCAACAGATAGACAAAGAATTACACACACACACACACAAACACACAACCTATGGTACTACGGAAACCCAGAACACGTGAATCCTAGTTTGAACTTTTAAGAAGAGGATTGAAAATGTTACACTTCCTTACCAGAAGAGGGTGGGTGGGAGGGTAAGAAGAAAAATGGAAGCAGTCCTACTCTCGCGTTTTGTTTTTCCCTAGTATACATAACTACCAAAGTATTTGCTAGACTGACAACGACCGTTTGGCTGAGACCCTGAAGGTCGGGATGACTCTGATACCAATTGTAACTACCTCGGTGAATTACGCTCCTAGATACAAGCCTGGATGAACGGTAGTGGTTGAAATAGTACGGTGGGGCCCCAAAAGCCACTCACGGGTAGACCTTTCGGCCGTCCCAACCACTTCCAATTCATCGGGACCTGCACGGGCGGCGTAATCGGCAGGCGAAGGGATCAACTACATACACAAATGAGTATGTATGCAAGCCACCATACAAAAGTACATCAGAGCCATTCCATCTAGAAAGAAAGGAAATATAGCAACGCCATACGGCAGATTCAAATGACCTAGATAGATATAATATTTTAGGATAATTCCTCATACATCACACATCAGAGTATCAAGCGGAAGCGGCAAAACAAGTCCGAGTACGGATAAGAAGCAAATCGGCATAAGATGCCATGGAAATAAGCACATCCCGCCCACAGATCTCACGGATCCCCGTTCCCGGAATCTCTACACCGAACGATCGTTGCCCCATCATCAGCCTCTTCCACCCAGTATCCGTCCTGCGAGTGTACCTGTTCATCTGAACCAATAATTTATCGTGTGAGATCCTAAGGGTACTCAGCAAGTCTTTATGCCTCTAAAGGGGACACAACCTGGGGTGACGCAATTGCAGCAAAAGATAAACCCTAGCAGTTCTATAGATACTCGCTAACCATCCGCCTAACCAATGATGGACGGATGTCCGTGAATTAATGACAACAGTTATAGCAGTAATTTCATCAGATCCATCCTCCTCCTCGCTTACCAACGAGGAAGCGGACGAACAACCCTCCCCCATCCGTTGGCAATTTTATTAACCATTCCATGAGTATTGCACTATTTACTAGTCATTTACTTAGTCAGATTAAAGCGGTACTTTAGTTATGCTTGTCTATGATCGAGAAACTGTGCTCCAAGTCGTCCATAACCGCGGACACGGCTTTCAGAAAGTTTTACCCTGCAGGGGTGCACAAATAGCAACACACACTCGATCAACCTCGGAAAAACCAAATCAAAACCCAACGAGGCCTTCACGACAAAGCAATCACAGGATTCAGAAATATTTCAGGGGGCCACCCCTTAAAGTAGACCCGCAACGAAGCCGGCCAGCTCCGAGACGGACTCAAGGTTGTGGGGACGGCTGTGAACGACCGGGAACCCAAAACTGGGCTTGTCGACACCGCGGAATCGTGCCACTACCCTAAACAGTACAGGTGCTCCTCGCACAATCGTAATAAAGCAGTAAAGCATGGCATAAGTACAGGATAGTAATTAAAACCTCAAACTAGTTTGTGGCCCCAAGAAATAAGAATGAATCAAGCTCTGGCTCAAGGGGGTCCCATAAGCCTCCCGGATGTGGATAGCGCGAATATTCAAGGAACAGGTTTCAAGTACTCGGGGTCCTACGGGACACAAGTGAGCAGGAAAAACCAAATAGCAGATATTGCCCACCGGTGCCACTTTCATTAGTTATCCCATTACTACTGAGGTTAAGTTGTTTAGGTACCTCGTTATCCATCAGACTCTCACATACCCTACACATGCTGTTCTACGACTCGCATGGCTCAAACAACACCTGTAGTAATGGCTCATGGGATGGGGGAACAAGCTTGGTGGGATTTAAAAGTAGAAGCTATGCAATACTTGGGATTCAGTTTAATGCAATCGCGACTCAATGATGCAAGAATACGATAGAGGCAATAGGTACTGTATGTATGCAAGCATGTGGTAGTGCTTGCCTGGCAACTCAGTTGAAGCGAGAGACGGATCTGGGTAGTGCTCCTGGTTCTCTTGATATATCCCCTGCTCAGAGTCTATTCTAAGAAGAACCAAACAAACAAGGGCCAACATAAATAAAGAGCGCAAACATAGGAATAAAATGCGACAAGCAAACAATCATGCCATGATGAATGATGCACAAGTTGCATGGCAATAAAGTAGCATGGCATGGGTGAGGTGTGGTATACAAGAATAAGTCATTTTATTAAGGTTTGGCCACATTTTATTGTCATAATAGTTGCTGTATACTTTATATTTATATGATGCATGCTGCAATGGAAGTCATGGATAGCATAAACAGAAAGGTCTCGTCGAGCTGATCATTTTAGACATATCATTTGTTAAATTCGGAGTTATAAATCAAAAGTTATTAATTTATTGAGTTTCAGTGGCATTTGTTGTAATTTACTCCACTTGGAATTTTAAATGTGCAAAAAGGTAATTTGAATAGCATATTTGAAATCCTCACATTTTTCTGATTTGAAAACATATATTATTTGTATTATTTGGGATTATGGATTTAAATTTATTTTAAAGTCAAAAATAATTAAATAGGGTCAAAGTCAAAGGTTGACTATTTAAATTAATTCTGAAAATATTTGATTAAAGATTTGAATTATAATTCAAAAACTAAACATTTTTCATATAAGGTTTGAATTCAAATTCCAAACCATTAATAAGTTATGAATTCATTTAGGTTTAAACAGATTTGAAAATTTGAATTTGAATTCAGGAAATAGAAAACATTTTAATACTCAGGCTAACCTAGCCCTAGACACCGACAGGTGGGACCCGAGGGTGCTGACTGGACTGCCACGTGGGACAAAGGTGGGGTGTACCGCGGGTTGAGAATCTAGAAAAGCGGGGTGCCTTTTTACAAAAAGACTGGGCATCGAGGGGCTGTGGGTTGAGCTGCACATAGTCTAGGGGCCTATTTAGAAAAGCGTCCTGGGCTAACTGACGAAACTGTAGTTTTACTCGCGAAAAACAGCTAGCTGTTCCGAGCTTTGAATGAAGATGGCGAGGAATCGGTGGAGATTTTGAACAAGACACAAAAAGCAAAGTTGGAGAGGGAACACCAGGCTACAACTTTGATGTATGGAGGTTCACCAACGGAGGTCTGCAGCGGATGGGGCAAGGGGATGAACAGAGAAAAAAAAACGCGGTCGCGAGAAACTGAATTTTCTGCAACCGAAACTGTTAGATCGATTGATCTTACGAGGAAGATTGCGAAGGACACAAAGCGAATTCGGAGATGATGTAAAAACGAAAGTTGACTGGAGGAGATAGATCTACAACTATCATATCTGGGGTTTTGTCGGAGAAGGGCTGTGGCGGTCGGGGCGAGGCGAAACAGAGGCGCTCGAGGGTTTCCTGCTACTGCTGCCGTTCGCGCGCGCGGCGAGCGCGGCGTGCGCCAAAGCGCGAGCGCCAGAGCGGGCGAGGCTAGCGAGGCAGAGGACGGCGTGAGCTAGAGGGAGGAGGTGCGAGGCGGCAGCTCACCGAGGGGTGGACGGTGACGTGGCACTTGGAGGCGAAGGAGAAGGAGACCGTCGCTGGCGCTCGTCGCCCAACCGCTCCTGGTGTCCCGGTTCACCGAGGCGGCGTCCTTGCTCCGGCGAGGTCTAACGGCGCCCGGCAGTTCTTGGCAACGTGGATGCAGCAGAGACACCTCCTGGTCGCCTATCCTCCCCCTGGTACAACTCCACGACGCCTCAGGACTAGGATGTGCTAGAGTGCAGATGGGGCCATGGAGAAGGCCATGGTGGACATGGAAGGAGGAAAGGGGAAGGCAGGCATCGGTTCTGATCTGGATCGAGATGGTGGGGGATGGTGGCGTATAGAAGATGCTCAGCTTGTGGTTGTAGATAAGGAGGAGGAGGAAGCATCGGGGTGGTTGTTTGCTTTGCAAAAATCAGAGAGGGAAGTGGACACGGGCAGCAGGAGGTGGGGCGATCAAGCACGTGAGAGAGGGTGGGGAGGAGGAGAAACGGTGCACCCCACCTGGTATGGTCGAGCCAGAGGGGAAGGAGGGGAACAGGTCGAGCAGGAGGTGGCTCGGGCTGGTAGGACCTTGTGGCCGAGAGAGGAGGAGAGAGCTAGGGGTTCGGTAGAAGGTAGGGTTTTAGTGGTAGCTAGGTGGCATGGGTGACCAAGTGGGGCCAAGCTAGGGTAGGTTTAGAGGGGTGGCTCGGCTAAAGAGGAGAGAAAGAGGGGGTACTTAGGGTTTGGTTTAGATTAGGTGTAGGTTAGGGTTTAGCTAGGATGGGGTATGGGGGGGTATGGTGATGATGGAGTAGGTGATAGAGGGAACTTAGATAGAGGATTAGAGAGAGGGGTGAGAGCTAGGGTTTTAGAAGCGTGCATGCTCCAAACATAGATCAAGCAAGATCAAGAGGAAAAGAGGGAGAGAGAGGGATGTGGTATGATGTAAACAAGATCAACTAGAACAAGCCCAAAAGGAAGGGATATAGATAGAGATGATCCACTCAAACAAATAAAATCCAAATGACAAGCAAAAAGGTGGTACTTGCATGGCCCATGCAAACAATAAATGCCATGTGTTCATATTGTGAAAACAACATAAAATCACGTGGCATTATTCCATGCATTTCCAAAAGGTGGAAAAAGGTCAAGCAAAAGATTATGAGTGGAATCCACCCAACCCACATGAGATAGAGGTAAACTTAATTAAAATGCCAAGCTCATATTAATTGGATGGTGGAATTATAAGGTGGTGAAGAAAAGGTGGTGGAGTCAATAAGAGATATGCCCCCAAATCAACTTGGGAATTTAACAATATATCAAGAACCAAATACAATATCAAGAGGCAAATACAGATATTAATGCATATGAGATAAGAACCAAAACAAAAGGGTTTTTATATGATGCTCAAATGCAAGGTGGCATGATGACATGAACATGACATGATGATGATGCATCAATTATTTGTAGGAAGTGGCCATTTTATTACTAGATCAAGTAGCATTACAGGTGTTAGACAACTGGGATGCTACACTTCGCCAGAGAGGACCTCAGGCACCGGACAACCCGGCAGTGTCGCCCCATGCCCTTTGTTGGCGCCCCCCCATTGAACGCTGCTGAGTGGCACCTCCCCTGCCCTACCGCCGATTTGATGGATGGGCGCCACCACCGGCGCCGGCGGCCAAGAAGAAGGACATTGGGGAGGGTGCTTAGGCTCGAGGGAGGGGGATCCTCTAGAGTCGCTCAGGAGGGGAGCGACTCGGGAGGGTGGCGGCTAGCAATCGTTATCATGGGTATACCCAGCAGTCATGTAGATAGAAATGTTTTTCTGTATTGATACATGCGAATTTAGACAAGTACTCTCTCCGTTTGAACACATAAGATGTTTTGTTTTGTGAAGCAAATGTATGTAGATCACTTTTAGTGTATAGTTTGGAGTAAAGTTACACACTAAAAGAGTCTAGATACATTCATTTCACAAAGCTAAAACATCTTATATTTGAAATGAAGGGAGTATTAGACATCATTTTTTAAACGGAGGGAGTAGATAGGATGATCTCATCATGGGGTGGCATGATCTTGCCATATATAAAATTTTAGAACCATTGTGTCCTGTGTAGACAATCAACAATTAATATTGTCATATAGATACCTCTTTAATCAAGAATTGTACTAACAGTGAAGTAACATTGCACCAATGCAACTAGAGACGACATGATTTATCAAAACCGAACCTTGCAATACAAAGGAAAAGACGGGGAATGTGAATGCTCATTAGAATCATCAGCTATAAGTATTTATCATCTTCTGATTCTCAAAGAAAAAAAGTAGTGTCCCTGATCCATCATAAATGTCGCTGATTTAGTACAAAGTCAGAAGGAGTATAATAGATGACCTAGATCCTATAGCCTGCGTTAGAAGATGTATGAGTATGACAAAACATGTTACAATCAGATTACATTTTACAATCCCATATTTGAACACAAAAATACCGTTGACAAGGTAACATCAATATCTGGACAAATACTACTTTCTAACAGTTATTGTTTTTTTGCCGACGAATATTCATATGGTAAAATAAGGATATTATAGAAGGATGCATGGATGCTAATTAAGGAAAAAACACGGACATGAAAGATTAATTAGCTCAGAATAAAAGACAAGGTAATGGATTCATTGGATTCTAATGATACATTTCATTGGATTAAAGTACTTTAGTTTTTATATTGCGGATGCTCCCTATGGAATTTGTGCGGGAAGAATATTTGCTTTTCGAAATTACGAGGCCATGTGTATTGTTTAGGATACGAGCTCTCTTGACGATATTATTACCCATATAGTTAACCGTGTGTACAACTGTACACTGTTTCCTCGCTCGATCCTCCCGATCCTGCAAGTGCAATACCATGCCGGCGACCAGAGCAATCTCCATGCCCCGTGGCATCCAGCACCACACCAAGCGCCTCTAGCCACATCATCGCCGCGACTGGCCTCTCCCCCGTTAGTAAGAGAACAGATGACGCGTAGGATGGCCGGCAAAAGGGACACGAAGGCAGTGTCCACCAAAAACAGGAGGGTTCTACGGGACGCGCGCGGTACGCCGAGGGCAAAAAGCCGTCGGCGTAGGCCAAAATGCCTTCGGCGTATGGTAGGCCGACGGCTGGCCTCGACGTAGCTTTCTCGGCAAAGGTCTTCCTCGGCGGAGCACACACAAGTCGTCGGCGTATCGAAATGACGTCGGCGTACGCTATGCCGAGGGCAAAGCCGTCGGTGTAGCGGCCGCGGCATAGCCTGTCGGCCGATTGCAAAAACTTTTTTAAAAATATATATATTTTTTTATTTTTTTTCTCAATTTTTTTCTTTGAATTGTTTGACTCGTTAATCTCCCACTCTGAACATTTTTAACACTAATTACACTTAATATTTGATTAAATTTCAATCTTAGTTAAACTCCTAGCCGATCACCCATCCTAATATTACTCCAGCTCCAGCACGCTTAACTTCCTCGTTCCTTCAGAATCCGTTTTCGCAAAGTAATTCATACATTGTTGTCAATACTATGATATCAATCCTATTAACTCTTATATCATAATGTCAGTATTTTTTAAAATTACAAACAATTATATAAGTAAACATTAATGAATAAGTAAAAATATTATTGATTTCAAATAAAAATATAATAATTTTACTTTTTGTATTTTTTATTTAATATGGAATAATTAATATCTTTAAATCTGTAAATCGGAATTCGACAAAAAATATGTCTAAATTGATCATAAAAATGAGAGGAATCTAAATATGATATCCATATCAACTAATCACAAACCCTCCATTTTTGAATTAGCTATTTGGTGGTTGCTTTAGAAAATCCTCTTTTTGCGCCCGGATAATGAAAAATGGCTTTTTAGTGCGATGAAAAGGAAAACTTGCATTGGATCTTTGATAAAATAGCATATTGTGAACCTAAAAATGATTTTTGTAAAAAAACATGAGCATCGGATCATGTACCTGTAGTTCATATCTGACACACTTCATACCGATTCGGCAGGAATTTGTCTTTTTCACCAGAGGTGGACGGAAAGGTTTCGAATCCCCTGTTGGGACATTGTTCGTATAAGGTGGTATAGTATTTTTGTAAAATGTGATGGTAGTATTTTGAATTAGCCGTTTGGTGGATGCTTCACAAAATGTCCGTTTTTGTGCTCGGAAAATGGGAAATGGCTTTTTTGTGCGACGAAAAGGAAAACTTCCTCATGCAACATTGTTCGCCATCCCATGATGCATGTGTATGCACAATATGGGCACATTATCACAAACTATGACTTGATTCTAGCTATAACATTGGTCATTTGACCCGAAAGCCAAGAAACCTCGAATGAGATAGGTCATTTTATGAAGGGTTTTTTGAGACATAATCAATATATCAAGTTTGATATTTTTCCTTATAACTATATCACATAATATGACACCACGCGAAGGTTTCACATTGTTTCGATCGTTTTTGAATTTTTTAAGCCCGTTTTAAACTATCGTCAAACTTTGTCGAACGGCGGGCATGAAGATTCTTAGCTCGGGGCCGAGCCTCGCTAAAATTGCATTGGATCTTTGATAAAATAGCATATTGTGAATCTAAAAATAATTTTTGTAAAAAAACATGAGCATCGGATCATGTACCTGTAGTTCATATCTGACCCACTTCCTACCGATTCGGCAGGAATTTGTCTTTTTCACCAGAGGTGGACGGAAAGATTTCGGATCCTCCTGTTGTGACATTGTGCATATAAGGTGGTATAGTATTTTTGTAAAATGTGATGGTAGTATTTTGAATTAGCCATTTGGTGAATGCTTCACAAAACCGTCCGTTTTTTGTGCTCGGAAAATGGGAAATGGCTTTTTGGTGCGACGAAAAGGAAAACTTCTCCTGCAACATTGTTCTCCATCCCATTATGCATGTGTATGCACAATATGGGCATATTATCACAAACTATGCCTTGATTCTAGCCATAACATTGGTCATTTAACCCGAAAGTCAATAAACCTCGAATGAGATAGGTCATTTTGTGAAGGTTTTTTTGAGACATAATCAATATATCAAGTTTGATATTTTTCCTTATAACTATGTCACATAATATGACACCACGCGAAGGTTTCGCATTGTTTCGATTGTTTTTGAATTTTTTATGCCTGTTTTAAACTATCGTCAAACTTTGTCGAACGACGGGCATGAAGATTCTTAGATCGGGGCCGAGCCTCGCTAAACTTGCATTGGATATTTGATAAAATAGAATATTTTGAACCTAAAAATGATTTTTGTAAAAAAACATGAGCATCGGATCATGTACCTGTAGTTCATATCTGACCCACTTCCTACCGATTCAGCAGGAATTTGTCTTTTTCACCAGAGGTGGACGGAAAGATTTCGGATCCTTCTGTTGTCACATTGTGCATATAAGGTGGTATAGTATTTTTGTAAAATGTGATGGTAGTATTTTGAATTAGCAATTTGGTGAATGCTTCACAAAACCGTCCGTTTTTTGTGCTCGGAAAATAGGAAATGGCTTTTTGGTGCGACGAAAAGGAAAACTTCTCCTGCAACATTGTTCTCCATCCCATTATGCATGTGTATGCACAATATGGGCACATTATCACAAACTATGCCTTGATTCTAGCCATAACATTGGTCATTTAACCCGAAAGCCAATAAACCTCGAATGAGATAGGTCACTTTGTGAAGGTTTTTTTTGAGACATAATCAATATATCAAGTTTGATATTTTTCCTTATAACTATGTCACATAATATGACACCACGCGAAGGTTTCGCATTGTTTCGATTGTTTTTGAATTTTTTATGCCTGTTTTAAACTATCGTCAAACTTTGTCGAACGACGGGCATGAAGATTCTTAGATCGGGGCCGAGCCTCGCTAACCTTGCATTGGATATTTGATAAAATAGAATATTTTGAACCTAAAAATGATTTTTGTAAAAAAACATGAGCATCGGATCATGTACCTGGAGTTCATATCTGACCCACTTCCTCCCGATTCGGCAGGAATTTGTCTTTTTCACCAGAGGTAGACGGAAAGGTTTCAGACCCCCCTGTTTGGACATTGTCCATATAAGGTGGTATAGTATATTTGTAAAATGTGGTGGTAGCATTTTGAATTAGCCATTTGGTGGTTGCTTCACAAAACCGCCCGCTTTTTATGCTCGGAAAATCGGAAATGGCTTTTTGGTGCGACGAAAAGGAAAACTTCCTACTGTAACATTGTTCGCCATCCCATTATGCATGTGTATGCACAATATAGGTACATTATCACAAACTATGCCTTGATTCTAGCCATAACATTGGTCATTTGATCCGAAAGCCAAGAAACGTCGAATGAGATAGGTCATTTTGTGAAGGTTTCTTTGAGACATAATCAATATATCAAGTTTGATATTTTTCCTTTTAACTATGTCACATAATATGACATCACGCGAAGGTTTCGCATTGTTTCGATTGTTTTTGAATTTTTTTATGCCTGTTTTAAACTATCGTCAAACTTGTCGAACGACGGGCACAAAGATTCTTAGCTCGAGGCCGAGCCTCACTAAACTTGCATTGGATCTATGATCAAATAGCATATTGTAAACATAAAAATGATTTTTGTAAAAAAAACATGAGAATCACATGTACCTGTAGTTCATATCTGACCCACTTCCTACCGATTCGGCAGGAATTTGTCTTTTTCACGAGAGGTGGACGGAAAGGTTTCGGATCCCCCTGTTGGGAAATTATCCATATAAGGTGGTATAGTATTTTTGTAAAATGTGGCGCTAGCATTTTGAATTAGCCATTTGGTGGTTGCTTCACAAAACCGTCCGTTTTTTGTGCTTGGAAAATGGGAAATGGCTTTTTGGTGCGACAAAAAGGAAAACGTCCTCCTGCAACATTGTTTGCCATCCCATGATACATGTGTATGCACAATATAGACACATTATCACAAACTATGCCTCGATTCTATCCATAACATTGGTCGTTTGACCCGAAAGCCAAGAAACCTTGAATGAGATAGATCGTTTTGTGAAGGTTTCTTTGAGACATAATAAATATATCAAGTTTGATATTTTTCCTTCTAACTATGTCACATAATATAACACCACGCGAAGGTTTCGCATTGTTTCGATCGTTTTTAATTTTTTTATGCCCGTTTTAAACTATATATAATGTTTTATGTTTTACTTAATTTTTATTTACAAATGTGTAATATTTGAGTGTAGGTAAATAGTCTTATTTTTCTGCAAATTTTGATATATTATTTGTATTTTTTCGAATTAGAATGATTTATTTATGATTTTTCAAAATTTAATGGGATAAAATAAAAAATAGCTACGCCAAGGGCAGCCGTCGGCGTATGCTACACCGAGAGCAGCCGTCGGAATTTTACGCCGACGGCTGCTTAGCGGGGCTGGCCTAGACGATGGCTAACGGCCAAACATCGGAGTAGCTTTCCAGTCATGTAGTGACGTTCCAATATATTGCAGTTCGTGACCACCATAAATGGACAATCCGATTTTCACCTCTCATCAGCTTTCCAATATTGTACTTCCTCCGATCCATAATAAGTTTCGACGATTTAGTATTGTTTTAGTACAAATATTGTACTACCGACGCTTCTTTTTGGACTAGAGGGAGTAGTTCCTTAATTTCATCTTGCGCTAGCTCCAAATAAACCTGTTTGGTCCTTAGTAAGTTCCATGACCTGCTATGGAAGCTACTCCCTCTGTTCGGAAATATAAGACGTTTTAGCTTTGTGAATCAAATGTATCTAGACGTCTTTTAGTGTATAGGTTCGTAGAGGTTTGAAGTGAACCTATACCCTAAAAGGTGTCTAGATACATTCGTTTCACAAAGCTAGAATGTCTTATATTTCGGAACGGAGGGAGTACGTCGGAAAGGAGATTTCTTTGAGATGTGAGGGAGAGGGTGAGGAATTGGGGATGTTCACTCGGAGGAAATGTAGAGAGGGAATCGAGGGGATCGACGGAAGTGAGTTTTTTTTTTTTTGAACGGGCGACGGAAGGGAGATGTGATGTGGTTGGTAGCAGAGTGGTAGTCATTGAACTAGTGAGCGACAACGATCGAAAAGTTGACAGGTACAATATTCAGACCGGTCCCGTGGAAACCTGTAACAGCAGCAGGAACTTGCCACTGCATGCATCTACCACTGCATGTTAGTATTTATTGAGACCTAGTTAGACATGTTAGTACAAGTTTAGCTAGGTCTGAATATTCAGGCATGGGAAGAAAGGGAAACACATCGAGTACTAAGCATCACCTTGTACAAAATATGTAGTTCAGTTTCTTATGTTACATCAACATATGTATCTCTTGTTCAAAAAAAAGTAAGCATGCACATGTAATGCACGAATCAAAAAACTTGTAGCCAAATAGAAATAGTATTAGCTCTATTTCGAAATATAAGATGTTTTATTGATATGCTATTTTAGCATAACAAAATATCTTATATTTAAAAACAGAGGTAGTACTATTCCTCGTGTTTCTTTATTACAAAAAAAAAACATTACATGTTTCCTTGTTGACATATATTCTCTAGCATGTTCTTCGGATCATGACATTTCAGCCGTATGGATGATCCTTGGCCAGCCAGACCATGAGTTGTACATGAATGCATCTGCTAGGTGTCAACAAAACTGAATGGCTGCCTCTTTGGTCATTCTTTGTGCGATGTTATACATAGGCATATGTTTTAGATTCTTTTTCTCTCCAAACGACTGATGCTAATATAGTTTCCCATGAAACAATTTTTTTAGAAGGACCAATATAACCTAGGACACATCTTTGCTTTTATTAAACCAAGTCATCCAGAAGCACAAGTTGTTGGTACAGCATACAAAAGATTGGGATCATATGAAGCCCGCTTGACAGCAAATATGATACATCGCCAAACAAACCACTCGAAACTACACATATATAAGATCTATATATCTTCTTAACGTTAGCTTTAAAAAAATTATAAAAATTTAACAATTAGGCTAAATCTTGGTGCCTGGCCATGTGGTTCGTCCTTGTTAGACAACATTCATGCAAGGAAGTAACATTTATTTGGAGTAGTAACCCTGCATGAAACAGTTCACAAACTACATCAAAAAAAGTTGATTGGGGTAATACTAAAAATTGAATATGAAAAAAGTTTATGATATAGTCAAGTGATGTTGCCTCCAACATATTCTTAGAATAAATGGTTTCTCTATAGAGTGGCCTCCTTTTATCGTAGTATCGTTTCAGTAGGTAGTGTAGCCATCAAAGTCAATGATGATATTGTCAAATACTTTCAAATGGAAAAGACTAATACAAGGTGATTCATTATTGCTAATACTATTAAACATAGTGGCTAATATGTTAGCTATCATGATCGCGCAAAAGATGATGGCCAGATTGCAGGTGTGATTCTACATCTAGTTGATGGTAGACTTTCTATCCTTCAATACAATGACGATACAAATCTTTTTATGAGTATGACCTCGAAAAAGTAAGAAACTCGAATTTAATTTTGATAGATATCAAGAAAATTTCAGTCCTAAAGTTCAATTTTTATAAGAGTGAATTGTTTTGTTTTGGTGAAGCCCAAGAAGAGATTCACCTGTATGTTGAATTATTCAGCTGTTGGAAAGGCCGGTTTCCAATTATTTATTTGGGTATTTCGATTCATTATTAGAGACTCACCAATATTGAATGAAAACATGTCAACAAGAGATTACAAAAATGATTAAGCAATTAGAAATGTAAATTACTATCGGTTGGCGACATATTAGTTCTCATCAATTTAGTACGCAGTAATATGGTATTGTATATGTTTTTTTCTAGCTTCTATTCATGAAACAATGTTATGTGAGTGTTATGCTGCACACTACAACATAAAGAGATGCGTTCCTTAAAAAACATCTACGGTCATTATGTGTGTCGTCTTAGCCTCCAGTGTGATTGTGTCTTTTAGATTTTATATATCTTACCTCCTCTAGTCCTCTAGGGTGCACGACAGGAGACTACTTAGAACTTCACGTACGTGTCCTCTGGTAATCTTTATCTGTTAAATAGAGTATATGCGTATATGTTTTTTATGATAGTATAAGACAGCGGCTGGATATTTTTTCATAATATCTTAATTTTACTTCTATTCCAAGATGGTCCTTGTACGTCTATATATATTTGTCCATGAAGCTCAATAATATATTTTATAATATATTTTCAATAGGAGGCATCTCACATTACAATAGTTGGATAGCTCTTGTCGTCCCCTTTTCAACAAAATTGGTTTTGGATCAATCGGAGTTTTCAAACTCTAGATATCGCCCTTTAAAGTTTGTCTCTTATTTGGTTTAGACCGGAATATCCGGTGTGCAAATACCGGAGTCTCCAGTGTGGACCGGAGTTTCTCCCAATGTCTCCGGAGGGGCCTCCAGAAATCTGCCCAGGACGTACTGCATGGGGGTCTGGAGATCAACCGGAGTATCCGGTGCAAGCATCAGACCGGAGTCTCCGGTGTGGCTAGACCGGATTCTTTGAAGAGTTTTCGGAGGAGATTTTACCAGGGCCGCTGGGTCATTCAGAATGGTGGTCCGGAGCTTAGTCCGGAGATTGGCCGGAGTCTCCGGTGTAGACCGGAGTCTCCGATCTGACAATTTCCCAACGGGCAGAAAACAGTCAGAAATCAATGGGTCTATATAAAGGGCCCTTCTTTCCCAATGGACATTGCTTGAGTTTTGCAAGTATTCTCCTCCATTCTTAACCCTCTTGAGCTTGCTCCCCTTCAATCCCTCCCTTGATTCTTGCATATACTTTAGGGATTTGAAAGAGGAGATCTTGATCTACAATCCCACCAATCAATCTCTCCTCTAAGTGAGGAGAACATCTTGGGATCTAGATCTTGGAGTCTCTTGTGGATTTCCTCTATTGTTCTTCCTCTCTTATTCCCCCCATAAGCTTCTGTAGCTTTGGCGGAATTTGGGAGAGAAGGATTTGGGCACTTCTTGTGTTCTTGCCATTGTATTTGGTGCATCGGTTTGAGTTCTCGGTGAGGATTCGATTGAGTGAAAGGTGAGAAGCTTTTTACTCTTGGGTTCTTGGAACCCTAGACGGTTTGGTGGTTTTGCAAGTTCTTGGATTACTTGGGGCCTCCAATTAAGTTGTGGAGCTTTCCCCAAGCTTGTTTGTTGGGAGCCTCCAATTAAGTTGTGGTGAAGTGCCCCAACCTTGTGAGAGGTTTCGCATTGCCACCGACAAGTGCACCAATAGTGGAAGTGTGGATCGATCCCGTTGGGGTGAGATTCACAGGAGAACAAGGGAGGCCTTTTATGGCGTTGGTGGTTTTATACCACCTCTGTTGGAGATATGCCCTAGAGGCAATAATAAATATAGTTATTATTATATATTTGTGTTTATGATAAATGTTTACATTCATGCTATAATAGTATTAACAAGGAAACATTAATACTAGTGTGATTTGTAAACTTAAATTGAAGTCCCTAGTAAAGCCTCTATACATCACTAGCTTGTTGGTTAATAAATGATTGTGGTTTCCCTATCATGAACATTGAGATGTTATTAACAACAAGATCATATCATTAGGAGAATGATATGATGGACATACTCCTATAGATAAGCGTAGCATAAAGATCAAGTCATTTTAATAGTTCAATTGCTATATGTTTTCTGATACATAGTAACCTAATTCCTTCAACCATGAGATCATGCATATCACCTTTACCGTATGGATGCTTTGATGACATCAAACACCACATCGTAACTGGGTGGCTATAAAGGTGGCATTAAGTGTTCGGAAAGTATTGGTTGAGACACATGGATCAAGAGTGGGATTTGTCCATCCATATGACGGATAGATATACTCTGGGCCCTCTCGGTGAAATGTCATCCAATTAGCTTGCAAGCATGTGACTGGCTCACAAGGGATCACATATCACGGGAACGAGAAAAGAGTACTTATCAGTAACGAGGTTGAACTAGGTATGCAGAGATACCGACGATCATAACCTCGGATAAGTAAACTATCGTGAGACAAAGGGAAATTGGTATCGTATGTAAGTGGTTCATTCGATCGCAAAGTAATCATAGAAATATGTGGGAGCCATATGAATTTCCAGATTCCTCTATTGGTTATTGTTCGGAGAAGTGTCTCGATCATGTCCGCATAATTCACGAACCGTAGGGAGACACACTTAAGGATTCGACGTTGTTTGAGTAGTTATGGAATGATGAGAAAGAGACCGAATGTTGTTCGGAGTCTCGGATGGGATCCGGGATATCACGAGGAGATCCGGAATGGTCCGGAGAATAAGATTCATATAAGGAAAGTCCTATTTCGGAGTTGGAGAATGGTTCCGGTGTTTTCATCGGGAATGTTCTAGAAGGTTCCGGATTGTCCGGCACTCCGAAGGGGAAGGGTACATGAATGTGTCATATCAAGTTGGTATGATTGCATCATGTACTAGGTGTCATCGCTGAACAAAATAAAGGGTTTATTCAAATCCTAGTTTGAAAAAGTCAAACGCCAATTTGAAAGTCAAACGGCTATTTTGGGAAGTGGAGAGGGAGGTGGAAACCGAATTGGGGGAGGAGTTCCTCCCCTCCACCGCCGGCCCACCTTGAAGCCGAGTTGGGGAGGGACTCCCCTCCCCTTGGTCGCGCCTCCCACCTATAAAGGGAGGGGCAGGGCTGCCCCTCCTAGCACACAAGATCCCCACCTCTAAACCCTAGCAGCCGCCGCCCTCCATAGCCGCCACCGCCCCTAGGGTTTCTCCCCTAGCCGCCGACTTGGGCACCTCCAATCCCTAGCCGCCGGCCCTAGCACCTCTTCCTTGGTGTGTCTAAACCCTAGATCGCCGAGGGCTCTCTCATAGTCCACCATACTCGCTCCGGCTTAAGGCGAAGCCCTGCGAGATCTCCCCTCTACTTCCGGTACCACGCCGTTGTGCTGCCGGAATTGCGAGGAGAGTGCTACAACCTCCGCTGCCTGCTAGAACAAGGGAGAGGAAGGTCTTCGTCGAGTACCGAACGTGTGACCGACTGCGGGAGCGCTGCCGGAACGCAGCGCCGGAAGGATCGTCTACGCGATCTTGAGATCGGGAAGAGTACGACTACATCACCCACGAGAATCTGCTCTCGTTAAACACTTTGGAATCTTCGAGGGTGAGTTATTCCATCGACTCGTTGCTACAATCTAGTAGATAGATCTTGGCTTGTTTGTTTGTATGCGGTAGAAATTTTTTGTTTTCCATGCTACGAAACCCTACAGTGGTATCAGAGCCGTGTCTATATGTAGATCTGTTGCACGAGTAGAACACAATGGTCATTGTGGGCGTTGATGCTTTTATTGTCGATTGCTTCTTGTGTACTTTGCATCTTGCGGGATGTTGTGATGAAGCGGCCCGGGCTAACCTTACATGACATCGTTCATGAGACTTGCTCCACGCTTGACATGCAACTTGTATTGCATAAGTGGCTTTGCGGGTGCCTATTTCTCCTAGCATAGTTAAGATTCAATTTACAACGGGTGATTAACAATGCTAGTATCAATGTTGTGGTTCTTGTTCGTAAGTTAGAACGACACTTATTGAAAGCCCCAAACCATGTAAAACATGCAAAGAAAGTAGAGGCGTCTAACTTTGTTTTGCAGGGGTGTGCAGTGATGTGATATGGCCATGATTGTGATTATATTTGATGTATGCAATGTTCCTTATTGTAAGTTGGCAACCGGCAGGAGCCATATGGTTGTCCTTAATTTTGTTAAGACCCGCGTGTCTATTCAAAGTAGTTGTAATAGTTGAAGCCGGTGGACGACAACCATGGAGAAGCGTCATTGACCTTGATGCAATGCCGGTGATGATGGAGATCATGTTCGTGCTTGAAGATGGAGATCGGAAGCACAAAGAAGAAAGGCCATATCATATCACATATTATGAATTGCATGTGATGTTAATCCTTTATGCATCTTGTATTGCTTAGTTAACGACGGTAGCATTATAAGGTGATCCCTCATGCACATGAATTTCAAGTCATAAAGTGTTCACCCTTAGTTAGCACCGTTGCTAAAGCTTGTTGTTTCGAAGCACCACGTGATGATCGGGTGTGTTAGATTCCGCAAGTGTATACAACGTGAGCAAGCCAGATTTGCTCATGCGAAATCTAAGGTTTGATCTTGACGAGCCTAGCATGTACAAACATGGTCTCGGAACACGTATCACCGAAAGGTAAAGCATGAATCATATAGTAGATATGATGAACATGTCGATTGTTCGCCATTGAAACTATATCAACTCTCGTGATGATCGGTGTTGATGTGGTGGATTTGGTTCGTGTGATCACTAAAACAATGTGAGGGATATTGTTTTGAGTGGGAGTTCACCTAGATTAATTTAATTATTAATTAGAACTCAATTTGTCATAAACTTAGTCTAAACTATTGCAAATATGTTGTAGATCAATGGCGGCCCCTACCATCAATTTTAATGCGTTCCTAGAGAAAGAAAAGTTGAAAAACAATGGAAGCAACTTCGCGGATTGGTTCCGCAATTTGAGGATTGTCCTCATAGCTGGTAACTTGACCTATGTGATGGATGCACCGCTGGGTGACCCGCCTGCAGCTGATGCTGCCGACGAAGTAAAGAATGTTTACCTCGCTCGGAAGACTGAGTACTCCACAGTTCAGTGTGCTATCTTGTATGGTTTAGAATCGGAGCTTCAGAAAAGGTTTGAGAATTCAGACCCACATGATATTTTCCGTGATCTCAAAATTATCTTTGAGACTCACGCAGCAATTGAGAGCTATGAGGCTTCTGAAAAGTTCTTTAACTGAAAGATGGAAGAGGGCAGCTCCGTCAGTGAGCATGTGCTTAAGATGTCTGGGCACGCAAACAAACTTCAAAGCTTGGGTATAGTGATTCCTAATGCTTTGGGGATTTACCGTGTCCTCCAATCACTACCACCAAGTTACAAGAACTTTGTGATGAACTACAATATGCAAAACATGAACAAGCAGTTGCTAGAACTGTTTGCTATGTTGAAATCTGCAGAAGTGGAGATCAAGAAAGAGCACCAAGTGTTGATGGTCAATAAGACCACCAAATTCAAGAAAGGCAAGTCTAAGCAAAAGGGACACTTCAAGAAGGGTGGTAAGAAAGTTATCGCGCCAACAAAGAAAACCAGGGCTGGACCTAAGCCTGATACTGAGTGCTTTTACTGCAAGGGAGAAGGTCACTGGAAGCGGAATTGCCCAAAGTACTTGGCGGATTTGAAGAACGGCAACATCAAGAAGAAAGGTATATCCGATATACATGTTATTGATGTATATCTCACTAGTACTCGTAGTAGTGCCTGGGTATTTGATACTGGTTCGGTTGCTCATATTTGTAACTCGAAACAGGTGCTGTAGAATAAACGGAAGCTAGCGAAGAACGAGGTGACGATGCGCGTGGGAAACGGATCAAAGGTTGATGTGATCGCGGTCGGCACGCTACCCCTTCATCTACCATCGGGATTAGTTTTATACTTAAATAATTGTTATTTGGTGCCTGCGTTAAGCATGAACATTATATTGGGATCTTGTTTATTGCGAGACGGTTACTTGTTTAAGTCCGAGAATAATGGTTGTTCGATTTATATGAGTAATATGTTTTATGCACATGCACCTTTGATAGATGGTCTATTCTTATTGAATCTCGATAGTGGAAATACACATATTAATAACATTGAGGCTAAACGTTTGAAATCAAGCGATAACTCGACCTATATGTGGCACTGTCGTCTTGGTCACATTGGAGTGAAGCGTATGAAGAAACTCCATTCCGATGGACTTCTTGAATCACTTGATTTCGAATCACTTGATAAATGCGAAGCATGTCTAATGGGTAAAATGACTAAGACTCCATTTTCTGGTATGATGGAGCAAGCTACGGACTTATTGGAAATCATACATACCGATGTGTGTGGTCCAATGAGTGTAGCATCACGCGGTGGTTATCGTTATGTTCTTACCTTCACGAATGACTTGAGTAGATATGGGTATATCTATTTCATGAAACATAAGTCCAAAACTTTCGAGAAGTTTAAGGAATTTCAAAGTGAGGTAGAGAATCAACGTAACAAGAAGATTAAATTTCTACGTTCTGATCGTGGAGGTGAATATCTAAGTTACGAGTTTGGCGAGCATTTGAAGAAATGCGGAATACTTTCACAATTGACACCGCCGGGAACACCACAGCGTAATGGTGTGTCCGAACGTCGTAATCGAACTCTCTTAGATATGGTTCGTTCTATGATGTCACTTACAGATTTACCGCTATCATTTTGGGGTTATGCATTAGAAACAGCCGCATTCACTTTAAATAGGGCACCATCTAAATCCGTTGAAACGACACCGTATGAAATATGGTTTGGGAAGAAACCTAGATTGTCGTTTCTTAAAGTTTGGGGTTGCGAAGCCTATGTAAAGAAGTTACAGCCGGACAAGCTTGAACCCAAAGCGGAAAAATGCGTCTTCATAGGATACCCAAAGGAAACTATTGGGTATACCTTCTATCATAGATCCGAAGGCAAAATCTTTGTTGCCAAGAATGGATCCTTTTTAGAGAAGGAATTTCTCTCGAAAGAAGTGACTGGAAGGAAAGTAGAACTCGACGAGGTTGTCGAACCTTCTCTCGAAATTGCGAGTAGCGCAGCACCGGAAAAAGTTCCTGTGGTGCCTGCACCAATAAGAGATGAAGCTAATGATGATGATCATGAAACTTCGGTTGTAGTTGCTACAGAGCCTCGCAGGTCAACGAGAACTCGTACCACTCTAGATTGGTATGATCCCGTTATGAGTGTCATGTTGGTGGACAACACCGATGACCCTGCGACATATGAGGAAGCGATGATGAGCCCAGATTCCAATAAATGGCAAGAAGCCATGAAATCCGAGATTGGATCCATGTACGAAAACCAAGTATGGACTTTGGTGGACTTACCGGATTGCCGTAAGGCTATCGAGAACAAATGGATTTTCAATAAGAAAACAGATGCTGATGGTAATGTTACTGTCTATAAAGCTCGACTTGTCGCAAAAGGGTTTCGACAAATTCAAGGAGTTGACTACGATGAGACTTTCTCACCAGTAGCGAAGCTAAAGTCTGTGAGGATTATGTTAGCAATCGCTGCGTATTATGATTATGAGATATGGCAGATGAATGTCAAAACAGCATTCCTCAATGGAGACATTGATAAAGAGTTGTAGATGATGCAGCCCAAAGGTTTTGTCGATCCTAAAGATGCTAACAAGGTATGCAAACTTCAACGGTCCATCTATGGATTGAAGCAAGCATCCCGAAGTTGGAATCAACGTTTTGATAAGGTGATCAAAAGTTTTGGTTTTATACAAACTTATGGAGAAGCTTGTATTTACAAGAAAGTGAGTGGGATCTCTGTAGCATTCTTAATAGTATATGTAGATGACATATTGTTGATTGGGAATGATGTAGACCTTCTTAATAGTTTCAAGGAATATTTGAATAATAGTTTTTCAATGAAGGATCTTGGCGAAGCAGCTTACATATTAGGCATAAAGATTTATAGAGATAGATCGAGACGCCTAATATCATTGTCACAAAGTACATATTTGGACAAAGTTCTAAAGAGGTTTGGAATGGAAGATAGCAAGAAAGGGTTCTTGCCCATGTTGCCCAATACGACCTTGAGTAAAACTCAAAGTCCGACATCGGCAGAAGATAGAGAAAGGATGAGTAAGACTCCCTATTCCTCAGCCATAGGATCTCTAATGTATGCCATGCTATGTACTAGACCCGACATTGCATATGCTGTTAGTTTAACTAGCAGATATCAAAGTGATCCAGGAGTGGATCATTGGACAACGGTCAAAAACATCCTTAAGTACTTGAGAAGAACTAAGGATATGGTTCTTTCTTATGGAGGTGATGAACAGCTCGTTGTTAATGGTTACACCGATGCTAGTTGGAACACCGATCCGGATGATTCTAAATCACAATCTGGATACGTATTTACTTTAAATGGTGCAGCAGTTAGCTGGAGGAGTGCAAAGCAAAGCGTTGTGGCGAGATCTTCAACTGAATCGGAATACATGGCTGCTTCAGAGGCTTCACAAGAAGCGATATGGATGAAAGAGTTCATTACAGAGCTGGGTGTGGTTCCTAGTGCGCTGGACCCAATGTCTATCTACTGTGATAACATGGGCGCCATAGCCAATGCGCAAGAACCAAGGTCACACAAGAAGCTGAAGCACATCAAGCTACGTTTTCACGCTATTCGAGAACATGTCCAAGATGGGGACATAAAGATTTGCAAAGTACACACAGATCTGAATGTGGCGGATCCGTTGACTAAACCTCTCCCGAGGGCAAAACATGACCAGCACCAAACTGCCATGGGTGTTCGGCATATTACCATGTAATCTAGATTAGATGTCTCTAGTGCAAGTGGGAGACTGTTGGGGATATGCCCTAGAGGTAATAATAAATATAGTTATTATTATATCTTTGTGTTTATGATAAATGTTTACATTCATGCTATAATAGTATTAACAAGGAAACATTAATACTAGTGTGATTTGTAAACTTAAATTGAAGTCCCTAGTAAAGCCTCTATACATCACTAGCTTGTTGGTTAATAAATGATTGTGGTTTCCCTATCATGAACATTGAGATGTTATTAACAACAAGATCATATCGTTAGGAGAATGATATGATGGACATACTCCTATAGATAAGCGTAGCATAAAGATCAAGTCATTTTAATAGTTCAATTGCTATATGCTTTTTGATACATAGTAACCTAATTCCTTCAACCATGAGATCATGCATATCACCTTTACCGGATGGATGCTTTGATGACATCAAACACCACACCGTAACTGGGTGGCTATAAAGGTGGAATTAAGTGTTCGGAAAGTATTGGTTGAGACACATGGATCAAGAGTGGGATTTGTCCATCCATATGACGGATAGATATACTCTGGGCCCTCTCGGTGAAATGTCATCCAATTAGCTTGCAAGCATGTGACTGGCTCACAAGGGATCACATATCACGGGAACGAGAAAAGAGTACTTATCAGTAACGAGGTTGAACTAGGTATGCAGAGATACCGACGATCATAACCTCGGATAAGTAAACTATCGTGAGACAAAGGGAAATTGGTATCGTATGTAAGTGGTTCATTCGATCACAAAGTAATCGTAGAAATATGTGAGAGCCATATGAATTTCAAGATTCCTCTATTGGTTATTGTTCGGAGAAGTGTCTCGATCATGTCCGCATAATTCACGAACCGTAGGGAGACACACTTAAGGATTCGACGTTGTTTGAGTAGTTATGGAATGATGAGAAAGAGACCGAATGTTGTTCGGAGTCTCGTATGGGATCCGGGATATCACGAGGAGATCCGGAATGGTTCGGAGAATAAGATTCATATAAGGAAAGTCCTATTTCGGAGTTGGAGAATGGTTCTGGTGTTTTCATCGGGAATGTTCTAGAAGGTTCCGGATTGTCCGGCACTCCGAAGGGGAAGGGTCCATGAATGTGTCATATCAAGTTGGTATGATTGCATCATGTACTAGGTGTCATCGCTGAACAAAATAAAGGGTTTATTCAAATCCTAGTTTGAAAAAGTCAAACGCCAATTTGAAAGTCAAACGGCTATTTTGGGAAGTGGAGAGGGAGGTGGAAACCGAGTTGGGGGAGGAGTTCCTCCCCTCCACCGCCGGCCCACCTTGAAGCCGAGTTGGGGAGGGACTCCCCTCCCCTTGGTCGCGCCTCCCACCTATAAAGGGAGGGGCAGGGCTGCCCCTCCTAGCACACAAGATCCCCACCTCTAAACCCTAGCAGCCGCCGCCCCCTAGGGTTTCTCCCCTAGCCGCCGACTTGGGCACCTCCAAGCCCTAGCCGCCGGCCCTAGCACCTCTTCCTCGGTGTGTCTAAACCCTAGATCGCCGAGGGCTCTCTCATAGTCCACCATACTCGCTCCGGCTTAAGGCGAAGCCCTGCGAGATCTCCCCTCTACTTCCGGTACCACGCCGTTGTGCTGCCGGAATTGCGAGGAGAGTGCTACAACCTCCGCTGCCTGTTGGAACAAGGGAGAGGAAGGTCTTCGTCGAGTACCGAACGTGTGACTGACTGCGGGAGCGCTGCCGGAACGCAGCGCCGGAAGGATCGTCTACGCGATCTTGAGATCGGAAAGAGTACGACTACATCACCCACGAGAATCCGCTCTCGTTAAACACTTTGGAATCTTCGAGGGTGAGTTATTCCATCGAATCGTTGCTACAATCTAGTAGATAGATCTTGGCTTGTTTGTTTGTATGTGGTAGAAATTTTTTGTTTTCCATGCTACGAAACCCTACAACCTCTCCAAATGAGACGTACTCCATGTTGGGAGGAACTCGGTAAAATATCGTTGTCTCCGCGTGCCTCGGTTATCTCTATACCCGAGCTCTTACTTATGCACCTTACTTTGTGATAACCTTCGCGCTTGAAGTATATATCTTGCTATCACATAGTTGTTTGTCTTGCTTAGCATAAGTTGTTGGTACACATAGGTGATGTTCTAGGTTTTGTGCTTAACAAAGTAAACGTTAGTTTAATTCTGCCTTTGTTGAGCCACTATCAGAAAAGTTTTAAATTGCCTATTCACCCCCCTCTAGGCGACATATGTATCCTTTCACATGACATCGAACACGGCGACCCCTCACACGGCTACCTCGACCATGGCACTGCCCAACTCTCTTGGCTCCCTCAACATCGGCACGAGGGCTACCACATCACTTGAGCATCACCAGCTTCTTCTTGATGACCCACAAGTATAGGGGGTATATCGCAGTACTTTCGATAAATAGGAGTGTCGATCCCAACGAGGAGAAGAAGGTATTGACTAGTGGTATGGAGCAGGAACTCTCTGTAAATACTTAGCAAACGGATTTTAGGGGTTTTCTGATAAAGCAACAAAACAAAGTGCAAGTAATAAAGACAAACAACAAACACAGCAAGTGGCCCAATCCTTTCTTAGCAAAGGACAAGCCGGTGGAAATACTTATAAGGACCAAACGTTCTCGAGGACACATGGGAATTCTATCAAGTGCTTTCGCTTCAAATAGCTGAGTGCTCTTCTTTGGTGTTGTAAGTGTTGTATGGGTGAACCTGTGCTAACGTACCGACCTTACTTGGACTAATACATACTTGTGATTAAACCCCCTGCAAGCATCTGCAACTACAGGAAAGTAATTAAGATATAAACCTAACCACAGCCTTAAACTCTGAGATCCTACACTCTCTTGTGCAAAGGTGTCCTAACAGGGGTTCAGGTTTCTATCACTCCGGCAACCCCACGATTAGTAGTCAAATACACAATGCATTACCCTAGGCCCATAAATGGTGAAGTATCATATATTCGATGTTCACATGACACCACTAGAAGAATAACACCACAACTTAAATACTAAACCATTGAATTATAACTCAACACAAATCCACTAATAACAACATGACTTCTCCCATGTCCTCAAGAACTAAACGAACTATTCACAAGACATCATATGGATCAAGATCAAAGATGATATGGTGATGAATAACAATCTGAACATAAACAATAATCCAATGGTTCCACTCACAAGCATCAACTACAATAGTAATTAACACCGAGAAAGTTTCTCCTAAGAACTAAAGCAAGATCCAACACAACTGTTATAGCGGGATGGAGTGGTGATGATGGTGCTGGTGGATATGATGGTGTGGATGATGATGATCCCGATGAAGTCTAGCTTGATGACGGTGTTGATGGTGACGATTTCCCCTTTCCGGGAAGGAATTTCCCCGGTAGAAATCTGTCTGCCGGAGAGATATTTCTCTCTCGGTGTTTTCCGCCCCGCAGAGGCGGCGGAAATCTATCTGTGGTCGCTCCCCTGGTGTTAGGGTTCCATAAGAAAGATATAGGCGAGACAGCGGAGTCGGGAGCCGAGCAGGTGGGCCACACCTGCCCTAGGCGCGGGGCAAGGTGGGCCCGCGCCTAGGGGGTGTGGGCCCCTGTGGCCCTTCTTCGCCTCCCCTTCTGGCTTCCTCTGTCTTCTAGGAAAATATAATTTTCCCATATTTTTCTGGTATTTTTCTGATCTTCATGAAATTGCATCAAAACACCTCTTTTTCCATCAGAATACAGACTCCGGCAGTCCATCCTCCAAAAATCATCCAACATGCATAAACAGATAAAAAAGACATAAGTAATACCTTATAATAAGACATATATCAATAAGTAGAGGCAAATTATGATATAGAATGATGATGCAAATTGGACGTATCACCTCTACAGTCCAAACTACCGCGACGTGACACTGTCTGTGACATTCCCGCTCCTACTGCGGGGGATGTCAGCCCACTGGTTCTACTTCAGTTTATCTTCAGTCTGACCGTCTACGATATTTCAGTTATTCACGACGCTACTGCTATGACTCTGAGGGGATGTTAGAGTATATGCATATATGTTTGTTATCATAGTATAGGATAGAGGCAGGATACGTTTTCATACTATTCTAACTTGACTTGTACTCTAAAATGATCCATGTACAACTATATATATCGCTTATGAGGCTCAATAATACATTCATCATATTCTGCCAATCCCTCTCTATCATTCTACATTCCCGAAACGGCTGGTGGTGTATTGAGCATTGTCCACTGACCTCACCTACGACATTTTTGCTTCTTTTATCAACTTACTCCTTCTCGTATTCGAAGGATCAAACGGGACGTGGAAACTTGTCCATAGGGCCTTCTGACGCGTCATGGTCAACTTCTTATTCTCTGTTGAAAGCGTCTCCACCTAGCGCCTAAAAGCGAAGCCTTTTGTTTTTTAAACTGAAGGCCTTAGCCCTTGCTTTATATAATAAAGCAAACAAGTTCCACAAGGTCTTACACGATTACAACTAATCAGAGTACGCAAGAAAAACACCCTCAAAATATATAACACAATATGGCGCAAATGTCACCCAAATTTGTCCATAGTTACGCACTCAGTCTTTCATATAAGCTCCAGAGCACCGCCACAACCGCCTCCAAAGCTTGCTTGTCCAGACGCTTACTCTACAGTCTCCAGCTCTGCAAGTATAATATCATTTGGAACAGTGGCGGAGCGTGACAAGAAAATATGGGGGGGGGGGGGCAAAATATACAACTTGAATTTCGGGAGGGGGGGGCAAAATGCTCTAAATTTCCTAATTTATACCTAGTAGAAAAAATTTCTTCATGAATTATCTAAAAACTGGGGGGGATGTAGCCCCCTTTCGCCTACACTACCCTCGGCCAGTGATTTGGAATATGCAATCAACCGACTTGTTAATGAAGGAGTTTTCAATTGTCATCTTATTACGGATATTCCAAAGGGTTTAGGACATCGCCGAAAAACAAATCCACATTATCCTACACGCATGTGCCGACAATCTTTGCACAATCTCGATGAAATTCCCAACCCCTGCTGGGTTCCAACTTCCAAGAGCAGGAAAGTAACTCTCGGATGCATGCCCAAGTGGCATTGAAAGAAAATGTGGTTGGCATTCTCAGGTTCCCCGCACAGCGTGCAGTTTCCATCCGAAGGATCTCTTCTGATTCAGACTTGTTCAAAGATTGGGAGCCGATTTCTAATCATTTGCCAAAAGAAAATTTTAATTTTAATTTTAAGGGGAATTTTAGTCCCCCAAACTACTCTGTCAACGTATGTCCACACCTCCCGTCCTTCAAACAATTTTATCCACATTGTTTCACGTTAACGTCCAGTTTCACCATGCCATCAAACCATTTGCCTAACCTTCGTCGTCGACTTCTGTCTGACAGCCGTGCCCGAGGGTCCAGAGAGTTATCCCTTCGTTTAGAAATATAAAATGTTTTAGATTTATGAAATAAGTGTATTTAGATATCTTTTAATATATAGATTTATTTTAAATCTCTATAAATCTATATATTAAAAAATGTCTAGATAGTTAAACCGTCTTATATTTCTAAACAGAGGGAGTACTAGGGAGGTTTGCAATTGCAACTAGCTGGCTATAGGCCATCCGTACATGCCTATAGATCACTAGTTGAGAGAGAGACATAATTTTTACAGTAGTGATGCGACGCCAAGCATTGCCCAGGCCCAGGCGAGATAAACGTGTTTATCTGGTACCGTGGCATCATCCGATGCGCGTGATGCAAGAGATGAGGAAATTGCACAAACCACCACCTTTTGTTGCGCGTGTTGCACAAAACACTCACTTTACCTATTGTTTGCACAGAACACCAGCAATACATGTAATTCGTTGCAGAAAGGTCTAAATTTGGTATTAGTTTGCTTAACAACAAACCTGTCCGCTAGGGCCCACATTTCAAAGATGACATGGCATCCACGTGTCATCGCTACTTTTTTCAAATATTTCAACAAATATGAAAAAAAATCAATAACTAATATAATATATACTAAAAAATCCGGGAAAGTCTAAAACTGTTTAGATCATTGGGTTAAAATATTTATCACTTTTTGTGAGATTTGGCCTAAATTTGGTGAATTTTTCAAAAAGTAAAGAAAATCTAGTAACACAAAAATATGACTTAAGTAATCTAGGAAAGTTTGTGCTTGGTTCGGGGCAGAGATGAGAGACCAGAGATGGGACAGAGACAAGCTAGCTGGTTGCCTGGTTCGATTCAACCATGTTCGTTGAGGAAAAAAAGTAGCTAAAGAAAAAAATAGCTTATGAGATGCCACATAATGTTTGACATGTGGGTCCTAGCCGGTTAGGTTTGCTATTAATCGATCTATTATCAGATTTGGACCTCTATGCAACGAATTATACGTATAGCTGGTGTTTTGTGCAAACAACATGTAAAGTGAGTGTTTTGTGCAACACACACAACAAAAGGTGGTGGTTTGTGCAATTTCCTCTGCAAGAGATGGATGGATAGTTCCATGCCGCTTATCGAATGCGGTACAAATAGGTCATCCTGTCAGTTAAAAAAGGACGACGTGTAATATGTCTCGTCTCTTCATCGAGCCAAAAATTAACCCAAAATTTAAGCAGAAAACGTGCGCTCCCTAGTGGCTCAAAGAACACGCAAACCTAAGTTGCTAGAACATTTTTCATTTTTTGCATGGTATTTTTGTTTTTTTAATTTGGTTTTGCCACTGGATGCTCACCGTGTGGCCGGATGGGGTGTATGCTCCGTGGAGCTAAAAACCTCATGTTTGCTCAATAGCACGGTTCAAAATTGAAGTGGAGACCTCTCCTCCTCCCACCCCTCCTCGTGGCGACGGGAGGGAAACCCTAGCCGCCACTGTCTATAGCCCCCACCACCCCTCTCTCTCCTCCCTCCCTCCCCCGACGCCCTAGGGCTACAGTCGGCAAAGCCTGCTCGTTGCCGGTGGTGGGGAAGGATATCTCGTCTCCTCGCGTGCATGACGATGGCGTGGGGTGCTGCTCCATGGAAGACGTGGTGCGCTGAGGGCCACACAGGGACGAGGCTTCTCCGGCATAGCCCGGAGATGCAGCGGCACGGCGACTAGTGGTCACCAGGTTGGGCACATCTAGGCGTTAGCGTGTAGGGTGGATCCCGCTGGATGCAAGTGTTACAGAAAGGTTATTCTCTGTATTTGGAGTTTGTTTTCCAACCAAAAAAAACAAATGCAAGGCTTAAGTTGCATAAGCCTAGGATGAACGCCACGTGAAGTGGACGCGCGGATGGTCCCACGGCTTGGACGCAAGCAAGCCGTGTTCGTATATAATATACCACCACCAGCCAATATTAAAAATATGTTTTAAAATTGGTTGAATGAAATCGATAAGGACACTAAAGTTAGGATACACATTGGGATTTCACCTTAGCTTGGTCCATATCACTAGTGGAAAAAGGTAATATAGTCCCGGTTTGTAAGGGCCTTTAGTCCCGATTTTGCACCCGGGACTACGAAATCGGGACTAAAGGCCCCTATCTCTAGTCCCGGTTTTATTATAACCCGGGACTAGAGGGCCATCGCATGGCTGTTTTTTTAGCGGGGGGACGAAGAACCTTTAGTCCCGGGTCATAATACGGCCCCGGACTAAAGATTTTTTTAATTTTTTTCAAAAAAAAATTAAATTTTTTTCTTGAACTTTTAAATTATTTGACTCGTAATCCTCTCACTTGGAACATTTTTAGCACTAAGTATATTTAATCTTAGATTAAATTACACTTGTGGTCAAACTTCCCAGTCGGTCACCCATCCTAGCACTACTTCATCGTCAGCACGCTTAACTTCTCTAATTCATCAGGATGTCCTTGCGCGAAGCCATTTGTATCTTATTGTCAACACTACCATATCAATCCTATTAGTCCATACCAATATGCCATACATCTTTATTTTTTAAAATTATAAACAACTATTTAATAAACAACAATAAATAAGTAATAATAATATTTTAATCCAACGAAAGTAAAAAAACTAAATAAAATAGTAATATTTTATTCACTTTTTTGCAATTTATTCATTTAATATGGCATAAATAATGTCTTTAAATCTGTAAATTGAAATTTGACAAATATTATATCCATAATTATCAGAAAAATGTGAGGAATCCAAATATTGAATAAACAAAATTGCAAAAAAAATTAAATAACTTTTTTTCCTTTTCGAATTTTAAAAATCTAAAATAATCCAAAACGGCCTAAGGCAATTGAAATCGAACTCATAATTTTTTTCCGCACATTTTGATAGGTTGTATATTTTTTCTAACATCGTACGCAAAAGTTATAGCTATTTTAAGTTTTCTTCCACGACCCACACCCCTTTAGTCCCGGTCTGTATCACGACCCGAGACTAAAGGGTGTTGCCCGTGCCCAAACACCTTTAGTCTCGGGCCGTATCACGACCCGGAACTAAAGGTCCAAAACGACCCGGGACTAGAGTTTTCTCGGGCTCCTAGCCATCGAAAACGTTATGAACCGGGACTAGTGCTCATACTAGTCCCGGCTCGTAATAAATCGGGACTAGTGTTAGACTCTTGACTGAACCGAAGACCGTTTTTCTACTAGTGTATGGAATTGTTAAAATAATATTGTTTTTAACATGAAAGACAATATCAATTTTTTCTAGGTTATCAATATGTATGTGCACTAGATACATCTATGACTCTTCATGCTCCCAGAGGACCAACGGGAAGACAAGGTTATTGAATGCAACCAGCTTCTAACAGTTACCCAAGATTTTTTCTACCATGCTACTTGGCAGTCTATTAGTAGAATTCGAGATGTTTGGACTACTGCGGCATTTTGTTTGATTTTCGATGGTTGATTTTTGTATCGACCTCTCTGATCCATGAAATATAATTATAAACTTTAAAACTAAGTAATAAAAGGATGTGTCCATCTATGTATACGAAGGCCAGGATCACCCATTACGAAATAACATAGTGCAGCTGGCGACCTGTTAGTGGGTTTACGTGTTGATGGCTTTGCATCTTTTTATTCTCATGGTAACGAGAATAATTCTGTGTCATGGGTGGTAGATACGCACACCACGTACATGCAACATATGGAAATATAGGTAGCAGCGCTCCACTCCCAGCTGGCGTCACGTGACAGAGAATCAAAGTGTACCAGATACCTATACCCTAGTGTACACGTGATGAGCCACCATGGGTAGGATAGAAAAGTCTTTGCATGCAGCTGAATAAACGACGACGTCACAACCATCAGTGGATGTGCAGTGGAGGACTACGTCACAGCCGTCAGTGGATGTGTAGTCCCTCAGCAACGACGACGTAAAGTACATTTAGCATGCAGGCCTATGCAGACTCAAGAGTCAGGACGCGTGCTAGGGGCAACACGTCCGTTGATTCGCCTGGATCGGACGACTGCATGCGCATGTCTATCTGTCCATACGCGTGCGCATCTACCACCATGAACATAAATTCGTCTCTCTCCTCATGGTAATCAACCGTATATGATCCCTGAGTTGTAAAACTTGTTGAAGATTAATATATTAATTAAAAAGCCACATGCAATAACTAATACACAGCCCAGGGCATTTCCCCCTTCTAAAAAATATCTCCATCAATCCACAGCAGTGATATAGAAGCTCAATAATGGGTCTACAACAGCTTCAGTCCCAATCGATCGCGCTAGTACTAAGTACGATAATTTTACCCATGGTATCCACGGGTACTATATCTATATGAGTAGATAAGGGTACACTTTTATGCATACTCTACATGTTAAGTTATGGATAGGGCACGGGTATATTTTATGCATATGGTATACTTATATCCTACCCATTCTACCTGTGAAGATCCAACCTATGTAGTCGAGAGCAGCATGTGAGATTGTGGTTTCTAAATTTTGATAATTGTCACATAATCTGGTATAGAATTGTTATAAAAAATTATCAAATTTGCTATCAATGAATGTAAATTATAAATAACTCATGGACTATTTTATCCACCCGTCAGGTACCCAATGGATATAGGTACCCGTCGGGTATGGATATGAGTAAAGTTTCATATCGTGGGTACGGATAAAGGTAGAATTTCATACCCATTAACTATAAAGGTATGGGTATGACATTGCTCTACACTGTCTATACTCTACCCATTATCATCCTTAGCTAGAGTGAATACTTGCAAGAGGGATTGTGCGGGCGCCACAAAGGAGCACCCATATATTAGTATAAATAGTCGTTTTGGTATGTGATTTAGCCTAATTACAACATATACTACAAAGTTGGCTTGGTCATAGCACTGCCCTGGTTCAGGTTCTACGAGATGTAAAAAAGATGGATATTTCTATTTTATACCTTTTACCATATATTTTGGTCGGATTCAAATCAGTGTGAATAATGATCAGATGCGGATTGAAATGCAGATATTATTGAATTGCGGATACATAGCGGATTCAGAGCAGACACGGGTTGATAATTAAACAAATAGAAATAAAAATTACTTTAGTGCAAGTAACATAACCAGAAAGCATGTAACGATGCCTGATACATTAACAATAAGCAATATTGAGACATGTATCCATAGGGTAGACGGGGGACTGAATTTCGGTGGCAAGAATCGAAGCAAGGTGGCAGCGGCTCGCCTTATTTGATGCGGTGGAGCACCCGTGCTAGAGAGGAAGTACGGGAGGAGATAAAGCAGAGAGAGGGTCCGATCGGGATGGGAAGAGAGAGGAACCAACCATGGCTATTTTTTTCCAAAAGTCAAAGCACGCGCCCAAGTGTCTTAGAACGCTCGCTAGCGACCACACTTAAGCTATAGTATAATTATAGTGCAATATGCATTTTTAATAACAACCTATTGACACATCAAGAAGTGTATGTTGCATAGCTATGTCAATGGACTAACTGGGTTTTTAATTAGGGTATTTAGGTTTGGACTAATATTATCGGATAAATCAATTTGGGGACCTCAGATAATCTGCAAAAAATTAGATAATCCATATCTACCGGATATTATCAATACAATATCCGCTGCCATATCCGTCGGATATCCTCTTAACCAATATCTACCCCGTATCCATGTGTAGCGGATTCCAAAAAGTGCACACCATATTAAAATTATGGATGTGGATGCAAACATGAACTAAATTATCTGTATCATTTATGTCCCTATTTGGAACGCAACCGTTTTATTGGTATCAACTTATGCTAGATTGCACTACGAATGATTTCTCGTTGGAAAAATAAAAATATTGTCAACGTACAATCTTAGTTGGTACAGTACTGCTCTTAAACGAGACGGTTGATTAACACTAGAAACATGAAGAGATCCATACAAAAATCATGGCTGGTTGATATGTGTGTGTTTTTTCATACTTGCTCCGGTCCATATTAATGGACTTAATTTTATCTAGATTTATATGTATCTAATTAAGTGTTTAAATTAGATGTATGTATTCGTATCTGACAAAGTTAAATCAATTAATATGGACCTTAGTACGAAAACTACCAACATGTATTACATGTTATAGTATGATTCCATGAATCACTATATGCAGAGACCGGGGACGTAATTTTCAAGAAAAGGGTAACATGTCATAGTTTATGAAAAAATATACTTTTCTCCGTTGTCTATTGTTATCAAATTTAAATTTAACATCCCAAAATTATACTACCTCCATACACTACAAGGAATGTGTTATTCTATGACCTTCTAATAGTGACCGTGAAAAAAATCGTCATAATGTTATGACGATTTTGCACCAGATGATCGTAAGCCATTCGGAAGGTCCAAAACCTTAAAACATTAAGACGATTGTGCTAAAAAACGTCATAGTTTCATTAGGTCAAATCGTCATAACCTAATGAATGCAGCTCACGGCCTTATTTATAGCTCACTATGACGATTTAAATTCGTCATACTGTCCAAATTAGAAAATTTTAAAATAAGAGGCCGGCCACGTCATAAGTTGTGTCTATGTGTCGTGTCTACGTGTCAATTTTAACTATAAATTATTTTCATGTATTAATTTTTGCTTATGGATCTAGTCCGTTCAACTCCCATCCAACGTAGAGTGGATCACCAGAAGAAGCACACCCGTGGCCTCAGAACACTCCACGCACGCACGCGACCGGCGACACCCTTCCTCCAAAGTCCAAACCCTAGCACCCTCCTTCCTCAACGCCTCCGCCGCCACCTCCTGCCTGTCCAGCCGCCGTTCCTCCCACCTCGCACGCGTCTCTATCCCCTCCCCTCCCCTCACGGTCATCCTAGGCCGGCCTCCAGTTCCCCTAGTGCTCCCAGGAGAGACCGTCGGGCCTCACCAACCCGCCCATTTCCGTCCATCTCGATCTCGAGATCTAGTCATCGCCGGAGTTTCTCCACCTCTGCCACCTCTCTCTCTCTCAACTACTCTTCTATTGAATCAGAAGTCGGCGATGTCGATCTCCCTAGCGCACGTCTTAGGGGATTCATCACCACCATGTGTAAACCCTAGATCGGCCGACATCGACGGCGGACCAGCAAGGCATCGCTCGGCTTCGCCCGCTCCTCCCTGGTCCGGCTTCACGATGCTCCTCCAGCTAACCGACTAGGGAGGCCGGCCTTGCGCCCTTCTTTGTCTCAGGTCGATATCCGGCGATGGCTTGCCTGGTCATGGTGTCCTGCTGGGTAGACCAAGGCCGCCGGGTTGCCCCTCGATCCGGCGCTGCTCCTCCCCCACGAGCGCCACAAGGAGACCCATCTCCTGCTGCTGCTTGACTCCTCCGACGGCTTGCTACTACACACCGACCCCGTCCGTGTTGAAGCACTTCTCCCCAAGTTCCTTCACGTTCTCGCCGGACCGACCTGCCACCACAACTCCCACATGGATGCCGCTCCTGACGACGTCCTCCCAAACCTGCTGCTGAGAACCCCGGTGAGGCTTCCCTCCCCCTGCTGCTCCTCCCACATCTCATGTGTGTGTATGTACATCAGCGTCTCAATTTATATGTCGCCTATTTACTTTGTACTTAATTGTGCATCGGTAGAGAGTGCTGGTACAACTTAACTTGCAGGGTTGTGTGCATCGGTAGACAATTCTGGTATAACTGAATTGTGCATCCGTAGACAGTGACTAAATATTTATTAAATAGGGATTGATCACTGATATGCTTTTATCTTGTTAACTGTTTTACATTCATCATTATCAAGTCATTTTCTGCTGATTAGTTTAGGCGATGCAGCCTTTGGATATACATCAACTACATCACAACTCCATGGGACATATCTTCAGACCTGCTCCATGTCCGCTTGAATGCGATGACCATCGTGTTCTTCTCGGTTGCTCCTACAGAATCAGGACGAGCTCAGGAATATACTTATAGACTTCTAATTGGACACATTTGCTATTGTAGTCCCACTTCTTGTATATGTTATGTTACACACTAGTCCTGCAACTCAATTGTGTCTCACTCTAGTGCATTCGAGAAGCGAGGCGTGTTCCTTGATAGAAAAACTTCTCTGAAGGTTGAAGATGAATAGTAAGATGGTAGGCACATGCATTAATTAGAGCCCGCGTGTGTCTGCCCTGTTTAAATTATGCCATCACTGGCCTATTTAATGCATATTAAACGTGCACCCTGACTCCCTGACTGTATTCACCATATTCCTTACCGTATACTTCAATTCTTCTCATTTTCCTAACCATTTATGTTTCCTTGTCCACAGATCACATAGCTAGTTATTGACGATAGGATATGAGGGGAGGCGTACCCAGGTTCCAGAAGTCCGGGTTATACATAGTTGTTGCTCATATCTTGTCGCTACATAGCTTTTGTATGTATCTTATGGCTACATAGCTGTTGTTTATATGTGTTTACCATATTTCCTTCATTCTCGTGTAGAAGAAAAGTTAATCGTTATGACTATTATAGTAATTTCTGTTCTCAATTGATACATGTGTGTGTATCCTTGCTGTATCTGTGGGGATTTAATATTATTGATGTAATTCTTGTGTGGAAGAATAAATACCAACTGTGTTTCAACTTTGCGTCAGTATTTCTTCCAAACTGAATGTCTGGTTCATTGATATGTATGCAGCACTGCATTACAACTTGTGCTCTTTAATAAAAAAATTCCCTAGTATCCATCATGTTTGAACTAGTCTATGATTAGCTCTATACAATACTTTCTATGAACATTTTTATTCTGTATATAAAAATTATCAGCTAAAAGATATGCCAAAAGACCTTCAACTAGTATATGTGTTCTGTAATTTTGTACAGGTACTAGTTGTACATCTGAAGCAAATTGGATGTTTGATTAACTATTTTGCTATTTCTTGTCTGATCTTGGTTGTTTGTTTATGGGTGGTAGGACAAGGTGCGGTGATTACGTGGAGCTAGAGAACTTCGAGAACCTTGTCTAGTAGGGTTTGCATCTATCTTTTCTCTAGCGAGATGGCGGGGCAGCTGCAGGTATCTTCTCTTGTTGTTTGGTATTCTTCAGCTTATTCCCTTGCAGCGAGAATAAAATCACTTGTCTCTTGTTTTGCTGCTTTCGTGTGCTTGATTGGTGATGTGAAAGCAGTAGTTGTTACATATCCTATATTATGTGTGCATATGTTTGACTGACAAGTAAATTATGATGTTGATTTTCAAACCTGGGAGTACATGCCTTTAATTAGTTTGCCTCTTTGCAATTTATTTGGTAAACCAGTTTCAGTTCTGAACGTTTTAGCTCATTACTGTTAGTTAATTGGAGCATGAATATTCCTATACCTGGCCGATAAACGGTGCATATGCAGCTTCTCTATCTACCACTGACAGTTCAGTTTTCTGAAATCTTTTTAGGACTGCTTGAAAATCCTTAGCTAGCTTTGCATCATATATGAACTGCACTGAGATCCTCCCTTTACTTGAATAGGTATAGAAAGTTGACATGCTACACGCTGTGACATGCTAGATGTTGTGACGATGAAGTTAACACGCCTTGAAATTTCTCCACGGACCACAGACTGCAGTATATATTTGGATTTTGGTAGATGCTTGTTTAGATTGTAAAACATCAGTGTAGAACTGTATATTGTTGTAGAAATTCATCAACTGGTACATGCTACTGCAAATAACAAGTAAAATATCAACTTGAGAATACTCAAATATGATTCTTATTTCATTTATATCAAATTGCCACTAAAGAACTTATCAGTAGAAGATCATAGTCTTGGGATGATCTTGTTATTATCATAGCAGTGGTATGTCGATTGGATCTATGTTATATAACATGATCTGTGTCACATAGTTTTTGGCTGTCTTGCTCATCGAGTCATGGTTTCATTAAAGCCAATCTTTTACATAGATAATCATACCGCTTTACCATATCTATCCCAGCCTTTTTTATTTATGTTATTTTATGGAATTGCTAGGTCAGTTCAAAGCAGAAGGAAACCAGCCGCACCAGCGGATGCTAGACACTTTTGAAACAACCCCCCTTTCGCAGTACAGATCCCGTGACCACCTCGTCGAACTGGTGAGTTTCCCCACCCTTCCCTTGGATGTTTGTGTGTATGCCTTAGCAGAGCGAGATGTGATCTGTTTGATCCATCCGCTCGGTGTGGTCTCGACAAGATCTGAACTATCATTGCCCTGTGTGGCCTCTGAAATCCGATGAAATATTTGTTCTATTGATTGCATAGCGGTAACATGTATAGTAGAAAATCGGGCATTCGTACATTTTTTATTCCAGTTCATTAATGTTTCTGTTATTTCTTTAGTAGTCATTAGTTACACCTACTGATGTTTTTCTCTTCGGCAACATTCTTGTTCTTGCTGTTACAATATATGCGGTATCGGCATGTTTTCTTTTTTGGGATGACAATGACTGTTCTTTTTTGAACACATGGAAACTACTGCTGTAGTTTCTAATTTTTTTATACTAGAGTTATTAGGCAGCAACCTCTTCTATTTGTGTTGCGATGGAATTATATTCACTATTGAATTAACACAATTACCAATGTAACATAGATTGTGAAATCTAGAGCGAACATTTCTGATAAGCAGTTGTAGGTATAGTTAGGGACTGATCTATTTAGTAACATAGAAAAGGTCCATTTTTCATGTTGTGAACATTTGAAACCCTGTTGCAACTGAAAATAAAGTAATGTATTGTTTATGTGGGCTAGGATAGTGCTTTATTTGATGTCCAGAAACATGCCCATTTGTTCCATTTGCATATACTGTTAGATACTTTACTGTTATTATCTCACGTGTTTTATTGCTGCTACCAGATATATTGTGGTGTCATCTTACATGAGCTCCAGACTAAGTTCAAAGAAGGCAGAAGACTGATGCGGGTTTTGCTCACATGATTGTACAGTTCATGTAGCAAGTGGCTCGAGATGTACATACTTGCAGTTTTCCACGGTTGTAATATACTAGTGTATGATTTGTAGCTGTTTTATATTCTTGGGTGATGTCAAATATGTCTTGAGTGTAATATTGATCTAAATTTGGTCATCATTCATAAAAATTAATGTTATTTGGCCTATCCATAAGTAATATTTGATGTTTACTGTTGTTTGTCTGAAATGAAATAAATGCTAGATGGGCTGTAAAAAGGCCTCGACATAATTTTAAAATGGTTGAAAATAAAAAAGAAACGAACCTTTAAAAGGAAAAGGCCATGAAAATAGAGAAGGCCAACTTCTTGGGCTCGGCCCAACAAATCAACTGAATTGACACAAAAATTAATTGACCAAGTTGTTGGGCTTGGCCCATATAAAGAGTAGGTATGGACTGGGCTGATTTCATGCCACGTCGGACTGGCCACGTGGGATCTGACCTGGCCATGTCAGTTTTCCCATGACGATATCGGATCGTCATAACAGTTATGACGATCCAATATCGTCATATACGGTTATGATGATTTCACTAAAATCGTCGTTATAGTTTATTTGCGACGCTCAGCTTTCGACGATCTCAAAATCGTCATAGAATCGTCATAAACAGACTATTGTGACGATTTTGTGACGAAAATAGAGGGTCATATATAGCCAGATTCCTTGTAGTGATATCGAAATATAAAATATTTTGGTAGAGTAAAATAGCCTACGAAAACATTTTATTCTGATAGAGGTAGTAATAAGTATTCTCTAACTTATAACCGTGAAACTCGTATAAATTTGGTTCATTTTCCGACTAAGGGGCAATTTTTATCGTGTCGTGACATGGTTGAGTGCCTTGTGATCTGTATACATGGCAGCCAGTCAACACAAATTATTGGATTGCATGCATTAACCAACGCAAATAAGAGTCCGAACTAATAAAAAGGCCTAGATTATATTTATATTCTTAACACGTCTAGGCTATTTTAGTCTTTAGCGTAGGTTCGGTGCAGACCACAGAATCTTTTTTAAACTGCGTGAGCAGAGTCTTAAACTTAAAACCTCTTGGCTAACATATTAAATTACATGCACTAGTCAGCGCAACCAAAAGTCCGAACTAATGGAAATGGCTAGGTTATATTTATATTCTTAACACAGATAATTGTAAACTACGTTATTTTTAAATCAAGGGACAACATTGAATTTATAGAGAAAATAGAAGTATCTAAGAAAATTTACTAAATACTTTCTGTTCCATATTAACTATGAGAGATTTGTCTAAATTTGCATTATCTATAGACTAAAACGCCTCTAGATACGCAAATCTGCGATAGTTATTATGGAAGGAAGGAGTATATGAAGCAAAAGATGCATAAAATTCATACATATGATGAAAACATGGATTTCAACAACATTTGAAGGTTACCTTATTCCACCCTGTTATATTATATTAAATTCTTAGATTTTCAAAACCTTTTCTAAAATATTCTGTTTTATATAAATTTGTAGTTGTTTTTTCTTATTTTCATTTTCTTCATTTATATTAATTTTTTCTTAACAATTCGTTTGAAATTTTCTATGAAGTCAAATTTCATTATCTAGTTTGCCACAATTTATTTTTACTTAGTTTAGTTTCCGAAAAATCATCATTTTTTTATTTTGTATTGGCTAGGCTGCCACATGTGCAAAACCGTAACCACTTCATCGGCGAAATCACATTCAGTGCAAAAGACCAAAGTTGAATTTAGGGATTAGAATAGCAGCAATACATAGAGCTACAAAAAATACATCTCACGGTTCTCAACAAATTTAGGAGGAACTAAAAAAGGAAAGAAATTTATTCATATCCAAAATGGTGCTCATAGCACAACCCAATTAATATAAGAACAATATCACAGCAGTGGAACATGTTTACATGGGAATTACATTGTAGATAACCGGAACCTAATTCTAAAAGTGCAGGCACCCTTAGCCTTGACGGTATTCACGACAAGAAATAAAGTTATTCATCAAAAAGTATCCCACAAAATTAAGGTTGTCACTTGTCACATCATTTGTATAGTGTATAGTTCCTTCTGTTGGATCAGCTGCTATGAATTAGAGGCTCCGCAGAAACCAGTGCCAACAATTAGAAATGTTATAGCCTGTAGATATATGTAGATGAAATAGAGGTCAGGTCCATGCACCAAGTTATAGGTCGCACATGTGAAAAGGAACACAGCGAACAGAATTTCCGATATGGTCCATCTGCAAGAGCATGAAGGTGGTTAAGATTCCAGAACTCATGGATTCAGCTCATAACGTTGGTGAAATTTATGACCCTTGGGAGATGCATAGATTCAGTCATCTTTTACCTGTCCCAAAACCTGCACCGAGGCCTTTTGATTTCGAGTATCTGAGGTACGGGCTTTGTGTTGCCTGAGTTGCCAAGCTTCTCCGTAACCACCCATTCATTTACGCTTCCTAACTCTAGCAAACCGATAAATGTGGCCTTTGTTCGGTGAAATGACATGACATTCTCAAAGAGGATCCAGAATGGTATGAAGTGGATAGAACTGCAAATACAGCAGTAGTTAGGAACCAGCATGTCCTATCTGGTAGTACTAACATAGTTATCCTAATTAAAGAGCTGTTTCTGAAACCATCAGACCTTGGATTTCTAATGGCGTATAGAAGGGTTATTGTTGTTGGAATATAAACCACCCCCCATGCAGGAATTGTGACCTCAGGAATTAGCACCGATAGTGGGATCACTACACAGTAGAGCACGAAAGGTACCACATGAGCAACAACCTTCCTCACGAAGAAGAAGCTGTATAGCAAATAAAGCTTCCTCCAAAATGACACCTCCTGCTCCAGGATTTAGAGGTTGTCAGATAAACATCGGAAAAGAAATTGATGATGTAATCAGATATTCACATTATGCACACAAACCAGTGTATGAATCATTTGAAGAAATAAAACTGCAGCCCGCGGTGGACACCGGCATCCTGCAGCCCCTCCACCCCAGTCGCCGGATACCTACTTGCTCCCTCTACGCTGACGATGTCATCCTCTTCTGCCGCCCCTCAGAAGCCGAGGCCACCGCCATCAAGGAAATGCTGCGGCTGTTTGGTGAGGCGTCAGGCCTGCGGGTCAACTTCGCCAAGAGCTCCGCTTCTCTGCTCAACTGCGACCCCGACACGGCGCTGCCGTCCGTCGCGTGCCTTGGCTGCCCCGTGGTGGAGCTACCCCTGACATACCTGGGCATCCCCCTGACCATCCGTCGCCCCTCTGCCGCACAGCTGCAGACGCTCGTGGAGAAAGTCGCGGCGCGCCTGCCCACTTGGAAGGCGAAACTCATGAACAAGGCCGGGCGTCTTACCTACCTGAAGGCCGTGCTCAGCGCCATTCCCCTCCACCAGCTCCTGGTGCTCGACCCGCCCAAGTCCATCATCAAGCAGCTCCAGAAGATCCAGTGTGGCTTCCTTTGGGAAGGACGCAGGGAAGCCAACGGCGGGAACTGCCACGTCAACTGGAGCCGCGTCTGCCGGCCGCTCTCGATGGGCGGGCTCGGTGTCCGTGACTTAGAGAAGACGGGCATCTCGCTTAGGCTCAGATGGCTTTGGTACTCCCGCACCGACGACGGCCGTGCCTGGGCAGGGCTCAAGCTCCAGCCCTCCCCCGCCGAGCGCGCCATATTCTTCGCCTCCACCACCATGCTTGTCGGCAACGGGCAGACTGCCCTCTTCTGGGAGGATCGCTGGATTGATGGTCGGGCCATCAGCGAGATCGCGCCTCAGCTTTACGCTTGCATTCCCAAGAGGCGCCGCAAAACCAGGACTGTCGCCGAGGGGCTCAACGCTAACGCCTGGGCCAGAGACATCCATGGCGTGGTCGGCATCCACGAGATAGGCCAATACCTATGCCTTTGGCAGCGGGTTGGCAGCACGGTGCTCACTCAGGAGCCCGATCGCCTTATCTGGAGATGGACCGGGGACGGCTCTTACACCGCCAAATCCTGTTACGAAGCCATGTTCCATGGAGCCCTCCTATCCCAGTGCTGGAGGCTCATCTGGAAGACCTGGGCCCCGCCGTGCGTCAGATTCTTCCACTGGCTCGCAGCGCAAAACCGTTGCTGGACGGCCGACAGACTTGCGCGCCGCGGGCTGCAGCACCACCCCAGATGCCTGCTCTGTGATCAGCTGCCCGAGTCCTTGCACCATTTGTTCATGGAGTGCCCCTTCTCGCGGCAGATCTGGCACGACACACTCTCGTGGCTTAGGCTGCCCTGCGCGCCGCCCCGCGACGAGCACTCCCTTCTCGATTGGTGGCTCGCGGTGCACCAGTCGCTGCCCAAGCCCATGCGCAAGGGGTTCGCTACGATTACCCTCCTCACACCCTGGATGATCTGGAAGCATCGGAACAGTTGCGTCTTCGACCACGCCCAGCCTTCGCGGCAGCGCCTTTCCGCTAGCATTAGAGAGGAGGCCGAGCTTTGGGTTAGGGCCGGCGCCAAAGGGCTGCGCGTTTTGCTCCCGACGACTTGGGATGTTCATTGAGTTTTGTATTCCCCCCCCCCCCCCCCCCACTCTCTCTCGAGGTGGTTGTAACTAAAACCCGTTCTACCTATCCAATGAAATGAAACGACGCAACAGTCTGTTGCGTTTTCGCGAAAAAGAAATAAAACTAATTCTCATGCATATGAGAGCTTGTAATAAGATTGTGGCTGCATCTATGATGCAGAGGCTGGGGGTAATGATGAGCTTCCATTTTCCAGAAATGCATATGAGAGGAAAAGATATTACCTACCGTCAAACCCATATCATCACTACATTTTTTCTTTCATGCAAAAACTACTACTCCCTCCGTCCAAGAATAGATGTCTTAGGTTTTCCAAATTTTGGATGAATCTACTCCCTCCGTTTAGAAATATAAGATGTTTTAGGTTTGTGAAGGAGATGTATCTAGACACATTTTAGTGTATAGGTTCAAATGAATCTAGACACTAAAAGATGTCTAGATACATCTCATTCACAAACCTAAAACATCTTATATTTCCAAACGGAGGGAGTATATACTAAATAGTGTCTAGATTCATTTAAATTTTGACAAATTTGAGACATCTATTTTGGGACGGAGGGAGTAGATTGTAATAAGCAGAGCTACCTTGGTAAGCAATATTTCTTTTCCTGTCTTGCTGAACAAATTTGCTGCCCCACATGTCCAACGATGTTGTTGACGACGATATGCCTTCAACTGCTTGGTAGTTCACTTTTTACCTGTAGTTCCAGCAAAAACTTCCTTGCGAGTTACAACACATGTAAAAATATGATTGTCAATCAAGGCTGGTACCATTAAACTAGATCTTCAACTACTAGAAAAAAAGGAGGTATCATGTCTGACAATTTCTTCACATGAATCCCACATCAAACCACCTAAAGGTCACATTTATTCTTTTAAATTGTTAAGTACTCCCTCCGACCCATATTAGTTGACTCAAATTTTTCTAGATATGGATGTATCTAGCACTAAAATTTGACTAGGTACATTCGTATTTAGATGAATCTAAGTCAACTAATATGGGTTGGAGGGAGTACTTTTTTATGTAAAAATATTAAAAGAATTAGTTCAATAAAATAAATTAATCCATATGAGCACGTTGGTGTCATGACCATCCTACCTTAACATCGCCAACATAGACAAATTTCCATCCTTTCAGGCCTGCTCTGACAGCTAAATCCATGTCTTCAACTGTGGTTCGGTCATCCCAGCCCCCAGCTTCCTTAATGGCAGAAATTCTCCAGACCCCAGCAGTTCCTGAAGTTAAATAGGTTAATTCTGCAGGGTTTTGAATGTGTCGGTTCTTGAAGGGAGATGTGTCTGTCATACCATTAAAACCAAAGAAGGCAAAGGTGGATGAACCTGCTTCCTGCTCTACTTTAAAGTGATAATCTAGTGTCATCTTCTGTATCCTCGTCATCAGGCATTCATTAGGATTAACTGCAAAACCGTCCCGAAATGCCAGTCAGCAAGTTCCTGTCAATTCGAATAACAGATGCATCAGAACGATAAAGCCTACTAAGTTGAGCAGAGGTAAACTTGTTGCGCACCATAAGCAGACTAAAATGAACTAGTTGGTACAGTTCCCTTCCAAGAAAAAAAGTACATCTATAATGTTATCTGTTTTCCTCCACATTGGTGGTTCTCGCTGTTGATCTTACATAACATGCTCATTTGGTGGTGGTGTTCACTCATCTGCTCTATATTTTCTGTCATCAGATCAGATTGGTGCCATGTTAATTGCTACAACTAGGGACTTAGGCAGCCAGTAAACTTGCCAGTAACATCTCAGAAAATAATAAACTAGAAACAAATGAACTCATAACGAGGGTAAACTTGACTGCTTTCCAGACTTACCGAATTCCCAACGTGCTTGAACAAGAGCAATTTGTGGATTCCGGGCAAGATATGGGATGGTTCTGATGAGGAAGTCGGCTTCTGGTTGAAAATCAGCATCAAATACAGCAAGGAAATCACACTGTTGAACATAAGCATGCAGCATCCCCTCCTTCAGTGCACCAGCCTTGTATCCTCTGCGATTGTTTCTCACCTCATACTTTACGTTCTTGCCTTTCTTAGCCCAAAACTTGCACTCGAGCTCCACCAGATCCTAATGAGAGCACACCACATTTATTATTTATCTTTTAGGAGGCAACAAGCGAACAAAAATTTCAGTACAACTTAAAAACTTGATTAAATAGCTGAAGCTAATATGCACGAGAAGTTTTTCTACTCACTCAAACAGGTGAATATAAATGCGAGTAACCACAAGAGGACTTGCAGAAACTTCTGACTTGATTCCTTATGTAAGCCCCTCTCACTTTACAATAAGATAAAATCTTATGTGAGCAATCTGTGGCATACCCTCTTGTAATCATCTTCTGGTTCACTTTCTGTTTTGTCCATGCACGATGTAGCTTCGATTAAGGATATACTGTTTCTTATAATTTAGTAATTTACATCCAAGTTTAGCAATTTGTCAGCATGTGAGACACGAATTCCTTGTGTTTATCCCCGGTTCTATTCTACTAGCATCACCCGCAGTGCTGAATCCCAAATGCTAAAATCTTTTTAGAAAAAGGGGGGAAATCTTTTTAGAAGTTATTACAAACGACACCCCTAAACAACTAGAGTAAATACTACGATAAATGGTGCAATTGTTGGAACATGGAAAGGCCAAAAGTATCACTACTTTGCAACTGTTTTGACATATACTCCAGTTCAAACCGAAACAGGCTTTACCTTGACCGTTGGATCCGTGGAATCGTCTAGAACCTGTACGATGAGCCTCTCCGACGGCCACGACAGCCCACAGGCTGCTGCAATCGAGAGCTTGTACACCTGAACCCAGCAGAGGCAAATCGAGGTATAACGCTAGGTACACGAGACTATACGTGCACCAACAGCTAGTGTAAACTTACATTTTACTCTGCATAATATATACCGAAAAAATATACACGCACGGGCACAGTGCACGTACCTCCCTCTCGTTGTACATGGGGATTTGGACGAGCACCATGGGGTAGCCGAGGAGGCCACTCTCCTGGTCCTCGCCGTCGCAGGCGCCGAGCGGGTCCGCGCTGTACCGACGCTCGGGCCGGCGCCGCGCGAGGCTGGCGGCGGCCATGAAGACGGCCTCGGCGAGCAGCGCGGCCGACATGGCCAGGCACGCGCCCGACGCCGCCGCGAGCGCCGGCGCCACGGCCCCGGCGCGCACCGCGTCCCACGCGCCCCGCAGCAGCAGCTCGCCGCCGCCGCCCGACGCGCGCCACCGCCGCAGCAGAAGCAGAGACCCGTCGAGCAGCCCCGCCGCTGCAGAGGAGGCGGGCCCCTCGCCGGCCATGCCCACTGGCGCCTCGGCTTTTCCGCGCCTCCTTTCTGGCTTTTCGAGGCTGCTTTTCGTGCGCGTCGGCTCGGAGCAGCCGGCGCTTTTGCACCCGACCCGCCTATAGGACAGTGGAGTTCCCGAGGAGAGGAGGCTCCGGTGCATCACGTGGGAGACTTCGGTTGACGACGATGACATGTGGGGGCCCCCTCGCTCTTTCGGTCCGTTGGTCGGTGAGAGAGCTCCATGAGCAGCTAGTGCGCGAGCCGGCAGCTTGTATCGCACTCGCGTCGCCACTAGGAACTATGCACCCAGTCGACACTGCGGCTGCGCGGTGGGTCCCAACTCCCAGGCCTATGTGCAGCCCACCCGTCACTCTAATAACGAGGTCGCCTTCGTAGCCGAGAAAAAAGATGACATGGTCATGGTCGGCGTTTGTCGCCGCTCTGGCTGGTGGTGGCCACCGGCGGCACCGGCCAGTACAGGCGGCCAAGCACGGCCCAGGGGTGGTTGCGCCCGCCCGCACGAGCACCCCGAGACCGAGAGCCTTTTTGGTGCTCCCAATTGGACGCGTCCCGTCGTGTTGCTCGTGCTGCGCGCTATGGGACAAGCAAGTTCGCTCTCTCCTTGTGCGACCAAGAAAAATGTTCGCTCTCTCCCGTTTTGTTCGTTCATACTAGGACGTGGCCTGTTCTAGCCTAACCCGTAGGCCGTAGCAATGTTCCCAAAGATGAGTCGTTGTGTCCCGATTTGTTGGTGAAGTTGATGTGACTTTCCGTGAAATGGAAAAATGGATATTATATCTTTATTTTGTAAAACAAACATGTCTTGTACAACCAGCTTTTCCTATACAAAATAATTCATTATAACATCTTTATCGGCGGATCTAAATTTAGGTTAACTACTAATGAAAGACGTCTTGTACGGTTGGCTGCCATCCCGTCTACGATAATGTTGTCTCTTCAACACCACCCGTCCTTCTCGTCAGTCTCGTATCACAAGCATATGCAGAAGGTGCGACGGCATGGGGCCTCCAAAAATTTAGGGCCCCAAAAGTCATACTCCCTCTGTCCCGTATTAGATGTCGCATGCACCGTACAATGTCATTTTTTACAAAAAGTCCCTAAATCACTCAAAACGCTTCAAATAGACCCCTAATCTTGAAATTCAAACGCTAATCTTTCGTCTCCATCTCCGTCGTCCTCGACGATGGCCGATCGACGGAATCGGCAAAGAACGACGGGGGAGAGGTCAGGAAATCGAACGATATGGGATCAACATCGTCTCCCCCGTACTGGTCTTTGGCCAATCGATCTGGGATCAACCACGGAGCTAGCTGCCTCCGCGCGCCTGCTCCCTGCCTCCGCTCTGTGCCGCTGCTCCCTCTGTCGCTCGTCCGCGCGCGTCTGTGCTGCTGCTCCGCGCGCGCCAGCTCCGCTGTGTGCCGCTGCTCCGGCGCGCCAGCTACCTGCCTCCGTGTGCGCCAGCTCCGCTGCGTGTCGCTGCTCCACGCGCTGCCTTGTAGCTGCTCCGCGCGCGCCTGCTACCTGCCTCCGCGCGCGCCTGCTCCGCTGCGTGCCGCTGCTCCACGCGTTGCCTTGCCGCTGCTCCCTGTGCGTCTTCCAGGACGAGTTCGAGCTAAACTGCATGTATGAAATTAAGATTGGAAAGGAAGGGAAATGTGGCGTAGTTATTAGGATTATGATACTGAACAAACAGGAACTAAACTACCTGTAAGATGACAAGTAAAGGAACTGAATTGGTGCAAGATGAATGTCTGGAGCAGCATTTTCATGCTTGTAATATGATATGATTGGCACATTTAACTTCTTCATACCCATCATCCACCCAATAACGGTCACCAGATTCCCTAAGTTCCCCATCCTCATACTGAGAATCATCTTCCTCAACATCAACTTTCTTGGTCACTGAAAGGTCTTTGCTAATATGAGATGTTCCTGTCTGATAGGATGCAACCTTCTGAAGGTCATTTTTGTAACCACTTGGATAGCTCTGTGCTGCAGATTGTGAATCCACAATACTGTCCACTTGGATAGCTCTCTGCTGCTCCATGTGCCGTTGCTCCCTGTGCGTCTTCCAGGACGAGCTCGAGCTAAACTGCAGGTACGAAATTAAGATTAGAAAGCTAGCTAAGCGGACGTACTTCCACAAAATCGCTGAAGCATGGTTCCCAATCATCAACTCTATACACCTGAAGATAAATAAAGATTAGAAAATAATATTCCTGAAAATTGACCAAGTAAAATTGACCAAGAAAATAATACTCCTGAGTAATATTTTGATCAGAAGAGATGACAGTTAAAACAAAAGGTAATGGTAATAGTGAAAAGGAACATCAGCCTTACCAGTCTCTTTAAACCACTGCCAGAATTTGGGACATAAGCATTGACCAAGTAAAAGTTATCACCCTGCCCTCCTGATCATGTTCTGCTGTACCAATTCCATATTGGACAGAAATTGGTTTTACCTATGTATGCAATGGAACCACAAGCCAAAAAAATGTTAAGACCGACTTTACACCAACTGATATGTTATGGCAAACACTGAAATTACTCCAGTCCCTGAATACTCAAGCCTTGCAACACTGCATGACCAATAGCTATGGTCATACCCTGCAATCAGCTCCTTAAAATCTTTAACATCGCCCTCCTGAAAATAGAGCAAAAACATTCATCTTCCCCCATCTAGCAAGTCTGAGTCATCCTAAGAAAGCAACCATAAAAAGACAGGGTTAGAGAGACTGTAAAAAAGTAATGTAAAAAAGAAACAGGACGGAAGTATAAGATCACAGAACAGAACCCCTTAATTTGTTTAAAGCTTCTTGTTATCAGGAAGAGTTTGTGAAATGTAGAAACGTGTACACTAGATTGCATCAATTTACTTAGACCCACATATTTCCTTGCTGGTTATTGCTGACCTACTACTTGTATTTTCATTTCGTGACATTATTGTCATGATACAGATAAAGAGGCCAGGATGAACAAGAGAAGGCCCAAAATTGATATCCATACACAGTTATCTGGGGTGTAAGTTTTAATTTCTCTCTACTTTTGTTTTGAGCAATTTTAGGATGGTGGTGCTCATCATTTAATCTTCTCTTTGCACAGCTTTTTGAAGAAACAATTCGATGGCGAAGAACTACATAAGCTGGTTTCCAGGAGGAAGAAACTACCATATAAAGCAGCGGATATGTGGACATATAACAGGATGCACCAAAAGAACATCTTCTCTGAACCTTTGGTACACGGTAAGAAACCATGCTATGCCATGCCATGCTTCCAGTCTCGCTCTTTTGGAGGAATGTGTATTCTTGTTCTCAAAAGAAACGACATCATGCCCCCAATATCGGTCTTATACAGGAATGTGTACTAACGTACACAATATCTACGAGAAGAAATTCTCTTGGACAAGTGACTCTGATGCTCAAGAACAAGAACAAGAAGCTGAGATTCCTCAAGAACAAGAAGCCGAGATTCCTCAAGAACAAGTTGGGATTCCTCAAGAACAAGTTGGGATTCCTCAAGAACAAGTTGGTCTCGACTTGAATGTGTTTGCTCCAGAAGAAGAAGCTGGTCTTGATTTCAATGTGATTGCTCCACTAGAAGTTGGTCTCGACTTGAATATGATTGCTCCAGAAGAAGAAGCTGGTCTCGACTTGCATGTGATTGCTCCAGAAGAAGCTGGTATCGACTTGAATGTGATTGCTCCAGAAGAAGCTGGTCTCGACTTGAATGTGATTGTTCCAGAAGCTGCATATTTACAAGAAGATGCTCCTGATTTGGATGATATGGAAGAAGATGCTCCCGATTTGGATGATATGGAAGAAGATGCTCCTGATTTGGATGATATGGAAGAAGATGTTCCAGGTGTTCACCATACAAAACCAGAACTAACAAATGAGCAGAGATTTGGTGTCTACTTTGCCTTGGCGGTAATCAAGTGCAGAGATGGAGCGATACAAACAGAGGACAAGCAACTTATTGCATGCCTCGTGGATACAAGTGTACGGACAGTTGAAAGAATATGGGAGAAAGCCCTGGGCCAGATTAAACAAGGCGAAGAAGTAGATGTTTCAAATAAGAGAAAGGGTAATGTGGGATGAAAAAAGAAAGACCTGGGTTTGTCGAGGGTATTGACAGTACCACTGAACAAACGGAAGACAATCTGAGGACTAGCAATGTCATTGGGTATAGCCCGGTCAACCTTACACAAAAGGTTTCAGATGGGTAAGCTGGTGCATCGGAGAAGCAGCTTGAAGCCTATGATGGCACAAGAAAACAAGATTAAGAGAATAAAGTTCTGCGTCTCCATGCTAGAGCAGAACGAGTTGACATATCCCCGACCTTCCTTCCAGTTAATGGACAACATTGTCCATATTGACGAGAAGTGGTTTGATATGACAAGGAAGAATAACAACTACTATCTACTTCCTGAAGAATCCCTACCCTTGCGCACCGTGTGGAACAAGAACAGCATTGGGAAAGTAATGTTCCTGACTGCCGTGGCCCGACGAAGATGAAAAAAGAACAATCTTCATTCAACAAGATAATGCAAAACCACATCTCCTTCCTGGTGATAAGGCTTTTTTACGGGTTGTAGCAAAGACTGACCTGAAAATTAGGTTGTTGCAGCAACCTCCTAATAGTCCGGATATGAATGTCCTTGACTTGTGCTTTTTTAGGTCTTTACAGTCTCTCACAGATACAAGAGCACCAGCAACTATAAAAGAATTGATAGAGGGTGTACAGGAAGAATACCATAAGTATGATGTCAAAAAGCTAGCTCGAAGCTTCTTGACACTACAGTATTGTATGGTTGAGGTTATGAAATTAGGAGGTGGCGTCTTCAGGGAGGCACCACACAACAAAAAGGAAAGACGGCAAGTAGAAGGACTGCTACCAATCGCTACATGTGTCACAGCAGAATTACTCGCACATACATTGGCCCTTATAGCAGCAGGGTAGTTGAAAAATAGCTGAGCTTCAACTTTGTGTCAACTACGGTGTGTTAGCAAGGTAGTTGACAAATATTTCTTGGATAGAAAAATGTAAGAAATTACTCCTATAAGTGACATTGGTTCATGTAAATAATTACTCCTGTAAGATATTGACATGCATTGCTCACATTTGTTGTGACTTTCGAGTATGATTTGAGTGCTGTAAATGAAAATAACATGAAATAAGTTGGAAGAGGACTCACAAGCATTGAGTATGCCTGAGCAAGTGAGAGAAGAGTTGGGTACAGACTTGTAACAGCAAGAACGGCTTCTTCTGTCGCTTGTGGCACCTGTTTTGCAAGCAAAATTAATGAGCAGACTATGGCCCAAAAAGGATAAGTGTCTAACTTGGTGAAATTAACTGTTGTTGCTCTGTTACCTGCATAAGTTGAAGGGTGAATATATCGCACACGGTGACCTTTGCAAGGTCAGAACACCTTTTCACAAACTCATCATATGTCATGCAAACTCGAGAAGAATCGGCACCAACATAGAAGTTTGTTCGGTAGTAATCAATTATCAAGAGCGTAAGGCAGCCATATCTCTTTTCAGTATCAAGCATACCCAGTGGTTCTCTGAACATCAAACCTTTCAAGAATCTCGGTGGTAAAGCAGCTGAAATAAAAGGCACGGAGCAGTTACAAGAGGTTCTGAATGTAAGAAACACTATATAATAATGTTAAAAGGTGGGAAAAGTTACTACTATTCAGGGATAAAACAATCACCCAGGTTTCATGAGCAGTGTACATACGTTGTTTTAACGCTCTCAACTGAATCCACGGTGTTTGGATCACCTTCAACCAGATATATTAGCTTCCTTAGCCCACATTTCTGCGAAGAGTTAAGCAAATAGAAGTAGCACATCACATTGTTGCTACAATAACAAAAACTGCAAGGATAACTTCGTAAATCATTGCAAAACCATAGATATGGACAAGAAATACAGTTTGTTTGGGAAGAGATCCCCAATCTACCGGCACGTCTACTAATAACACTGGTCTCAAACCCAGTACGGATAACAAAGAATAAGAAAAAAATCTCAGTTAAGATTATACTCAAGCCACATCAAATAATTGAGTATAGCATGGGGGCATAAAACATGGCAGGTTAAAAGAGGCATTCAACACATTGATGTGAAACATCTAGTCATATTCAGCATTTCTGATCCCAATTACAGCCAACTTGAAAATAGAAAATCTAAAATAAACATGGAACAAATACAGCTTACACAAAGTTCTATGTAAATAAATCTGACCATTTGCAACAGGTTTTTTAGTCCTCTATTAGTTGAGGGCAACTGCTATATACCTGGAATTATGGAGTCATTGCAACTGAAATCTTAGACGAAATGCTTTGCTGGATATGGCTAATATAATTTTGTTTGTGGGAAATGTCACATTGTGGATAAGAGAATATGCCTATTTGGGAACCTTCTACTTCACCTACAACGAACTAAATTCCACCTTTCTAAGACGTTTTGAGCACAAAGGCTTGAATTTTCGTCTGTTTCAATTGACAGTAACCAAGAGGCTGCAGAGTATACAAGGGCATGACCTTCTCGGAGTACTGGAAGGGGATGCAGAAGTTGGATGAGTTCCCTTGTGCCTCCACGAAGCCCAGCAGCGACCTCCGCGCCCCTTGGTCGTCGATGTCGCCTTCGCCATCAAGATCGCCCGAGGGATCCAGCACAGCGCCGCCAACACCAGGAGCAGAAGCATAAGCAGACGCCAACCGCCACGACGTCGCGTTGCTTGTCGACCTATCTATATCTCTCTCCTCGAGATGCCGGTGGGAAGCTGACTTTCATCCCCAGCTCAAAGAATAGGTTTTTAGGTGAGATTGCTGAGATGGGGGCAGGAGAAGAGAGCTCATCTTGGGGGATTGGGTTCAGCTTCGGAGGGGAAGCGGACGAGGGAAGGTCTGCGGGAAGACGCTGGGCGGCGGTGGCCAGCGAGACGAGTGGGCGTGGACAGCGAGGGGAAGGGACATGCGGCGGCAGCGGTCGCGCGAGACGGGGCCAGAGACACGGAGGGGAACGCGAGGAGGAAGGAGATGGCCAGGGAGTGCGGGTTTCAGGTGAAAAACATTGGGGTGTTTTTTGCAAAAAAACCGCCGCGACATCTAATACGGGACGGAGGGAGTATTAAGTACTCTTGATGATTGAGTACACGTACTAATCAAGAGATTAATTCCGTTTTAGCCTGTAAAGCCTTTTACAATGGGTGTATCTTAACATGTTTTCATATGAGCAATTAAAATTTAAGAAACAACAATCACAATGGAGTGTATCTTAGACGTGGTTTCTTAGAGATGTTTTTTCTTAGATATGTTGTATTTAATGATTTTGTGCTTATATTTGTGTGTGATTATACTATCCAAGGTTTATGCTTATGATAGCGTGCAATGGTTGTATCTTAGCTAATACTAGTAAAATACAACAACACTCTCTATCTTTATTAAATGATATGCCACATAAACAAAATACTACCTCCATTCCGGTTTATAAGGTAAATACATATTTTAAAAAAATATTTTGCCATAAATTTAGTCAATAAAATATAAATTATATTTAATAAAAATTATATCATTAGATTCATATTTAAAAAACGCTTCCAGTGGTACATTTTTTGTGAAATATGATTTATATAATATTGACAAATTTATGGTTAAACTATTTTTTCGAAGTACGTAGTTGCCTTATAAACCGAAATAGAGGTAGTAACTAGGATATCGCGCTAAGAAACATCCATTTTGAAAGGCTTAAAGAATACTTCACCTCTTGTTCAATGTCCCACCGTCAACTGGTCACCACCTCACACCAGACCATGTCTCTCTACGTGTGTGCAAATCTTAATTCTCATCTTTAATTGCATAGTTGCATGTAGCATTTAATTCCTGAGTGAATTAAGATCTCCTCTCTTCTTAGACTGGTCATAGTGGTAAGTAATTTAGACTAATGTCATGCACATGACACTAGTCTAAGTTACCATTTTTATAGTATATAGTAACTAATAGGTACTCCCTCTATCCTAAACTAGAACGCATATAGTTTTTGGTTGAAGTCAAAACTTTTAAAGTTTGACCAACTATATATAAAAAATATAAACATCTATGATACAAAAATGCAGGTAGTGTAAAAATATATTTCATTAAGATTCTAACAATACTATTTTGATATTATAAATGTTGACACTTTTTTCTATATAGTTAATCAAGTTTTGAAAAGTTTGGCTTTGACCAAAAACTATATGCATCCTAATTTGGAATAGAGGGAGTAGTGTCATACATGAATATATTAATTAGCTTATAGTCTCATTTTTGTCTAAAAAAAGTGTGATGTTATGGTAACATAGCTAGTTACCACAATCATCTCTCTTCTCATTTGATTGCATGTTATGTCATCAAAATGTCTAGTTGACACTTCATGTAGTTCTATATTATTAGTGATATTACTCCCACTATGACTAGCCTTACGAATAGCAAGAGAAAACTAACCAAGTCCCTTCACTAACAAATTACTTTACACTTTTCCTTTTCTTGTCAAACCCGCATTTTAAATTCGTGTCCAGTTCTACATTCACAATTTCTTCCAAAGAAATCCAATGGCTATAATTTTGGGAAAATTTTGTTTTGGCCGTACTGGTTGTTGCTCGCTAATTTTGCTTTTGCTACTCTAAAATTTGTGATTTGTCTTTTGCCCCCCTCCCTAATACATCGTTTTTGCCCTCTGAAAGAACATGTGGACCCCCATGTGTGGTTTTGGTAATTAATGACAATTTCTATGGACTAATGCTTGTATCAAGTTGTACTTGTAGAAATTGTCCATAGGCAATGTTTGAACCATATGTTGGCTTCAAGGTTTGGAGAATAAGAAAGTGAAGAGGATCAAGTGGTGGCCAAGGTGTTCAAAGAGTGATCCACAGATTGGTCATGTGAGAGTTAAACCTATGACAAGTATGTCTTGAAGAATAAGATGGAGTAATATCTCTCGTGCACCTTTAAGGCATCAACATAATGAAGAAAAGAAGAAATGATGTGCAAGCTAAAGATGTGCAATATCTAGAAGATCTCATGCTTGAAGCTTGCCATCCTCGGTGATCATGGATCGATGAATACAAGGTCAAATTAAAGGTTTCCCCATGTTGTATGGGGGAGCAACTTGCAAGTCTTCATCAAGCGAGTGCGTGCAAGAGCAATCAATAAAGGTGTTCCATCTTGAGAAGGACAAGATCGTATACATCAATATCTAGGGGAATATATGCAAGACAAAGGTATGATATTGATAGGGTTTTCTTCGTACCGGTGTCGTGGTGTTAGTTGGGGAGACCGGTTTATAGGATAGATAACCGTACTATCAAGAGGGGCTCTCAAGTGAGTAACTCGATCATATCGTTCAGAGAGAGCTCAAACCTTTGCATACTTAGCATCATTCTTTCCTGGTTATTATTTGGATCGTATCCATGTGGGGTTTTAGATCTTGTGGTAATATTCATAACAAGCCCTAGTTCATCAAAAACGGATTTCCCCTTTATATCTTATTGCGGTTTTGATCTTCGAGGTTTTACCGGTTTGTATTTTCGAGATAGGTAAAACCTTCCATTATTTGGTTCTTACTCATGTGAGGATTTAGATCTTGTTTTAATCTCCATGATAAGCTCTAGTTCATCAAAAACGGATTTCATATGCATTCTCTACTACGTTTTCGATGTTGGAGGTTTTACTGGTTTGTCTTTTTGAGAGAGGTTAAACCTTTCGTTATTTGGTTCTATCCTCCCTTGCTGGACTATTATGTTTTTCTATATGATCTTGTAGAGTTTATTGTCCTCTTTAAAACGAGCCCAAAATCATCAAAATCGGAGTCCGGATGCAAAAGTTATGGCTGTTTTCGTATTGGTCTTTCTACCAGTTTTTGTAAGACCGGAGACTCCGGACTAAATCTCCGATCTATCTCCGAACCACATCCAGTACGTCCTCCAGGTTGTCCCCGTTTGGTCTGGGTACACCAGAGACTCCGGTCCCAGTCCAGAGACTCCGGACCGGGCGATTCCTGGGCCTAACGGTTGGATTTCTAGGGACCTATTTAAGGGGCCCTTCTTCCCCAATGATTCCCCGACTCTCTTGCAAGTTTTCCCCCACCATTGTTGACCTCTTTAAGCTTTCTATCTCTCAATCCCTCCATTGATTCTTGCATATACTTTAGGGATTTGAAAGAGGAGATCTAGATCTTGGAGTCTTTTGTGGATTTCCTCCATTGTTCTTCCTCTCTTATTCCCCCACAAGCTTTTGTAGCTTTGGTGGAATTTGGGAGAGAAGGATTTGAGCACTACTTGTGTTCTTGCCATTGCATTTGGTGCATAGATTTGAGTTCTCGGTGAGAATTTGATTGAGTGAAAGGTGAGAAGCTTTTTACTCTTGGGTTCTTGGAACCCTAGACGGTTTGGTGGTTTTGTAGGTACTTGGATTACTTGGGGCCTCCAATTAGGTTGTGGATCTTTCCCCAAGCTTGTTTATTGGGAGCCTCCAATTGAGTTGTGTAGAAGTGCCCCAACCTTGTGAGAGGTTCCGGATTGCCATCGACAAGTGCACCGATAGTGGAAGCGTGGATAGATCCCGTTGGGGTGAGATTCGCAGGAGAATAAGGGAGGCCTTTTGTGGCGTTGGTGGTTTGATACCACCCCCTCTCCAAACGAGACGTACTCCATGTTGGGAGGAACTCGGTAAAATATCGTCGTCCCCGCGTGCCTCGGTTATCTCTATACCCGAGCTCTTACTTGTGCACTTTACTTTGTGATAGCCTTCGTGCTTGAAGCATATATCTTGCTATCACATAGTTATTTGACTTGCTTAGCATAAGTTGTTGGTGAATATAGGTGAACCCTAGTTGTTCTTGGTCTTATGCTTATCAAAGTAAACACTAGTTTAATTCCGCCTTTGTTGAGCAACTCTCGGAAAAGTTTTAATCGCCTATTCACCCCCCTCTAGGCGACATATGTATCCTTTCAATTGGTATCAGAGCCCGATCTCTCATTTTAGGCTTCACCGCCTTGAGAGTAAAGATGTCGGCTAGGGGATTTGTGCACAATGATAGGTTCACATTCGATGGCATAAATTATGATGTTTGGAAATCTCGCATGCTTAATTTATTTCGAGGAATTCACACAAATATCGAGGGATATATATATATGGGTTTCTCTTCTCCTATGGATCCCCAAAGCGAACCTTTAGAGGAGAAGTTGAACTGTTGTATAGATGCTCTAGCTACTAAAATTCTTTCACTTGTTGTGAGCAATGTAGTTCTTTCTTCGATCATGCCCTATTCGAGTGCTCATGAAATATGGACCAAGCTTCAAGATAAATATAGCAAGTCCAACATTATTGAGGATGATTTTGTTGCTTACACTTCCGGTCGAGATGATTTCTCATCGTCTACCACTTCACCAACATGTTATTTTTCACAAGGTAATAATATGGTGAGTGGTGATAGAAATTGCAATTTGGATAGTGTGCTTACTATTTATAATCCCTCATCTATATCTAGTTGCAATGATCTATCTTTGGACTTTAACACTTCTAGCACTACAAACTTCTTACATGCTTGTGTTAATAGTCCTTGCATATCATGTAGAAATGACTTGAATAAATCTCATGATGATATGCTTGTGTTGTCTTGTTGTCATGATAAAAATGATTCTATTTCCTCTAGTGCTTGTGTTGCTAACCATGTAGAGGAAACCGAAGATTCTATGGACCAATACAAGGTCTTGAATAGAGCTACAAGTGCAATCTTATCATCACCTTCCTCCGGTTATCACATATGCCTTATGGCTAAGGGAACAAAGGTAACCTCTTTGGATCCCATTATATCTCATGATGATGATGAGGTTGAAAATGATAATGATGATTATCGAGGTAAGTATGATATTACCTCTATTAAGAAAATGGGAGAGGTTGTCTATAGTGCTCTCTACAAAAATAAAATTGCTTCCTCCAACTTTCTTGAAATCTTGAATTATGCTATAGAAGGCAATGATCTTATTGAGGAGCAAGAAAACATAATTGATGAAAAGTTTGCACTTGAGCGTGAGTATGCTAATGAACTTGCTCAACAAAAGGACTCCCTTGAAGAAGAACAAACCACCAAAGAATATCTTGAGGAGACTTTTACTCTAGAATTATCTAGAGTAAAGGAATACCATGATAGAGAACTTGCGGTGGCTAACTCCTTCAAGATTAAAAATGATGAACTTGAAGTTTCTTATGCTAAACTTGTTGAGGATTTTAAGCACCTCGAAAATGGCTCTCGGGTCATTAAGAGGGAGCTCATCAAACTCACCGAGTCACACGAGCAACTTAAAGCTTGATATTCAAAAGAGCTTGCCAAGTTTCCCTCACCTCTTGCTAATAATGATGATGCTTGTGCTACTAACTCTATTTCTTGTGAAGCATCTATTTTGAAGGAGAATGTTGAGCTAAAGGCTCAACTTGCTTTGCTACCTAGCAACTATGGGAAATTAGAAGAAAGTCATGTCAAGCTCTCAAGCTCGCATGAGGATCTTCTAGTCTCCCATGGAAGGCTAAAGTTAGCTCATGAGGCCATCGTGTCAAAGGTAACATCTAGTGGGCCTCATGGGGACATTAGCATTATATCTACTCCAAATGTTATATTGCCATGTGCTAGTCCTTGTAATTCATCCACTCTCAACCATGCTATATCTCGTGATGAATTACATTCCGTGCCTTGTTGCTCTAATAATATAGCATCTACTTCCTATAGTACTTTTGTTGAAACTAACCATGTAGAGGAAATCAAAGAGCTCAAGGCTCAAGTCACTTCTTTGAAGAATGACTTGAAAAAGGGTCATCAAAGGAAGGCCACACTCAACAAAATCTTGAGTGTGCAAAAATCTCCCAATGATAAGAGTGGGCTTGGATTCAACTCCAATGTCAAGAACAAGTCCACTATCAAGTTGAAGCACAAGGACAACAAGAAGAATGGCCAAGATCAAGTCAAGAATCCGGCCAACATTGTTTACTTCAAGTGCAAGGAAGAAGGGCACCATGTTATATCTTTCCCATTGAAGAAAAAGCCTCTTAGTGTGAAGCAACAAGGGAAGCGGCCTCAAGCTCCACCTCAAGTCATTGACGGGCCTCTTCCTAAGAGGACTACTCGAGCTCTTCCTCGAGTTGTGGCTTCACCTAAGAAGAAAGATGGAAAGAGTATAACTTGCTACATATGTCGTGAGAAGGGGCACATTTATTCCTCATGCACTATTGGTATCTCCTCATCCAATCCTATCTTGATTGATGATGCTTATTCACTTTATAAGGATGAGATTGGCAATATGTTTGCCAAGTTTTTGGTGCCCAATGTGGTGTCAAGAAAAGAACTATTTGGGTTGCCAAGCCTATTGTGACTAACTTCTTAGGACCCAACTTGGTTGGGGACCAACAAGCCAAAACTTATCAATAGGTGTGTTTTGGAGGGCATTGGAGACTTAGTTACATTATGAAGAATTGAGGGATCTTCATCAGTTATTTGTGTCAAGCCAAACATTTTGGATTATCATGCTTATATTATATATCCAATGTTCATCCTTGCGGTAACAAATGCTTAACTCATTACATTGAAAGTTACTCGCCCCCTTGTGCATGTGTTGGTTTTGTATCTTCCATGATTTTGTACATGTTGTGCTATCCACTTAATTATCTTGAGGTATCAAGCATATCTGTGTATGATTAGGTGGCACACCATGTATGTGTGTTTCTTGTGTTTGAACCTTACGTGGTTATATTTGGTATCTTATTTGGCTCTTGTGAGAGGTTAATGGACTATCCCATTTTTAGGGAGTGTTATGCTTAGGCATTCCACAATCCTAAAAATGTGTGTATATGAGGTATACCACCTAGCTTTTATACTGTAATATTATCTAGTCTCTTTGTGGTATGTTTCTCATGAGAAATTTAAGTTCTATAATGTCCATTAATTATCTCTATTGTATCCCTTTTGCCTCGTGTTGGTTTTATGGTAGTATCACATCATGGGGAGTCATATGCTTAGTGCATATTACAATCCTAGAAAATGTGAAAATTTGAGTTTGTGTCACTTAGAATTGATATTGATAATTATCTAGCTCATATGTGACACATTAGCTCATACAAGTTCCAACTTGCTTGAATGCCTTTATTTCTCATAGTTTGGATCTTGTGTGTGAAAGTGTTTCTTGGTTGTGTTTCCTCATATTTAGATCTCTATATCCTCATGGAAACCATTTGCTTCAAGTTACTCTAATCACTAGTGATTGTGTGACTATTGGAAGCTACCAAGAATTTCGTTTGAAGCATCGAACTTAATTCTTATACTTTGTTATATGCTTATTGTTGTGACTATGATCGTGGATATCCATGCAAACTACCTTGGGAAAATTATTCCCAATATTTCTTATCCTTGGACAATGAGTACTAAATTTATGGTAGAATGTATTGATCATATTCGCTTTGGCCTTTGCTTAATCTTGTCCTATCTTTAGCCAAGTAAATGTTTTATGTGCTCCCATGTATTCCTTGCTACTTTTGGATCTTCTTATTTTATTGGTATCCTCTTGTGTTTTATTTAATGTAGGAAGTAGTGATGATCTCATTTGTGTGCATTTTGCATTCAAAAGCAAAATTCTATATAATGTACTACTTATGGGTGAGCTCTCCAATATTATCTAGAACAATCCTTTTATGCTTCCTTGTTGGATCCTTATCGGGTTTTATGTGCTTGGAAGTTTGATCTTTTCGTTTTGGTATTTTGTGCCATTATGAAAATTTTGGAGAGTTTGGTTTACTTGTTGGAACCTTACTCTTTTTGGGAGTTGGTTTTGTCTCATTCCTTGTTTCACGTTTTGACCATTTTAGAATGAGATAAATCATTGAGCATTCGTATTTTTATCTATCTTTTGCTCTTTGTCTTTGGCCTAGTTCATTTTTGAACTTATGATCTTCCGTGTGTTGAATTGGTTCTTTGATACGATTTGGACACCACTTGTATTGTCACACTCTAGTGTGTGCCATCTCGGTTTACTTGGTGTTTTTGTTCAAATTGTATCTCATTTTTTGTTCTTGAAATCCTTGTGCATGCATATTTACTACATATCTATATTATGGCATGCTTGCTTTCTTTGATCCAATATATAAGGGAAACTCCACCAATTCACATCGGCTAAGTTGTGCATGAAATTCAATTTCATATCAATATGCACATAATTATGTGGAGTCTCTCCTATGTATTGTAGTTGCACTAACTACTTTGGACCCAATATGTTTGGGACCATTTTGTACTTAATTATGTTTTAGGTACATTGGAGATATATTGGATGCCTGTCTCTCATTTTTGAAGAAGTGGTGCATATATGAAAATTTGAGGCAAGCTGTAGGATGATCAACGAATTCATATCCTCTACATCCTACCAATTATATCTCGGTACCAAGTATCTCTTTGTCATGCATATTTATCTTGTTTCCAACCTTTTGTAGGTTGCATCTTGGCATGTATTTTTGTTATTGTACAAATTGTTGTATTTATAGCCATGGTATTAAGAGAACTATCTATTGTAAATATGTATAATTTGAGATGAGTGCATATAATTGGGATTATACAAAATCATGCATATGATCCACCAATCCCAAATATGTCAATCTAGCAATTTTATTGCCTATCTTTTCCTCAACTTCTCTCATGTGCAATAGTGAGATTTTGCTAGTTGATTTCTCCGTGTGATACTTGTTGCCTTTCTCCATATATTCCAACTTTCTCCTTTTTCCCTTGGTGATAGTTGTAATGTATGGGGTGTGTTGGTTGTTGAGGCTCATCGATGTACAATATGATATTTGAGCCTTTGGCCATGCTTTTAAGAAAAATCTTATTGGTATTGTCATGACTTCATTTTGGATATCTTGCTCTATTGATTTTAAGTATCTACTTTGTGTGTACATGTTTATTTGTGGATCAATATCATTGCAAGATTGTCTACTTAGAAACTTATACACATGCAAGAGGTTACTCTATTTTTTCTTGATATCTTCCTTGTTTCATGTGTGTTGTATGGTCATACTAAGAAATATCATTCATTGAAGACTATGTGGATACGCAATGGTCATCCTTGTACTAGTATTATAATATGCTTTGTCATGCATCTCACACATCCTTGTGGTTGAGCCTGCTAATATGTTGTCTCTTACTTATTGCTCAACCATTTGTTTCTTGCAAATTTTATGCCTTGGTATTTGCTCATTTGCACAAAGCTGTGTTATAAGTAAAATAGATTAAGTGAGAATTCCATGTTGTGCACATTGTATTCACATACAAAACCTAATGTTGCACATACCTAGGGGAGCTTCCTAATTTTATTTATAGCATCACTTTGTGCTTATCATATTTGTTCTCTCATGCCTTGTATTGTTAAATGGAGTTGGATGAGTGAGGATTCCATGATTATGCACTTTGTTCCCAAATGCAATTATCATAATTGGTGCATTATCATTGGTGAGCTCATCTAATTCATTTAATAATGCTTATTTGTCTTCTTTCATTTGTTGTGTTTAAATGCTTATGGGGGAGCAAGGATTCCATATTTGTGCATTATGTATTCTAATGCATTTATTTTTAAATTGTGCACAAATCTTGGGGAGCTTCTCCATTTATTATTTAAAAACATTCTTTTGCTCTTATCATAATATCTTGTTGTTTCCATTTGAACTCATTTGTTGTTTTCAATTGGTTTGTCGGATCTTGTGATTGCTTACATCATTTGTTGATGCTTCTTTTATTTTATTTCTTTTGGAAATCTTTGGGTCCTCGATATAGTTCTACTTCCTCCCAAGTATTCATCATTGGATATGTGCGAATGCGCACCTTTTGGGGATTTATCACTATATTGGACTTCTAGAACTTGTCACCCATTTCGGCAATCGATGCCAATGGGGGAGAAGTTTTAGAGGATTTAAGGGAAATGGTTTATGCCTTGAGTTTGTTTCTAAGAATTTGCCTTTCATTCTCTTGCATCGTTGTTGTTGCTTAGCATGTGTTATATATAGAGGAAACTCCACCAATGATAATGATTGGCAATATATGCAATGAAATTCAAGTTCATCACACATGCATAGATTGTGGGGGAGTTTGCTCTATATATGGTGATGGTACCAATATCACATACTTATGTAGTATTTTATATTGGTGCTACCATTTTATGTGTTAAATTACTTATATAAACCCTCTCAAATGGATTGTCATCAATTACCAAAATGGGGGAGATTGAAAGAACATGTGGGCCCCCATGTGTGGTTTTGGTAATTAATGACAATCTCTATGGACTAATGCTTGTATCAAGTTATACTTGTAGGAATTGTCCATAGGCAATGTTTGAACCATATGTTGGCTTCAAGGTTTGGAGAAGAAGAAAGTGAAGAGGATCAAGTGGTGGCCAAGGTGTCAAAGAATGATCCACAGATTGGTCATGTGAGAGTTAAACCTATGGCAAGTATGTCTTGAAGAATAAGATGGAGTAATATCTCTGGTGCACCTTCAAGGCATCAACATAATGAAGAAAAGAAGAAATGATGTGCAATATCTAGAAGATCTCATGCTTGAAGCTTGCCATCCTCGGTGATCATGGATCGATGAATACAAGGTCAAAGTAAAGGTTTCCCCATGTTGTATGGGGGAGCAACTTGCAAGTCTTCATCAAGCGAGTGCGTGCAAGAGCAATCAAGAAAGGTGTTCCATCTTGAGAAGGAAAATATCGTATACATCAATATCTAGTGGAATATACGCAAGACAAAGGTATGATATTGATAGGGGTTTCTTCGTACCGGTCTCGTGGTGTTAGTTGGGGAGACCGGTTTATAGGATAGATAACCGTACTATCAAGAGGGGATCTCAAGTGAGTAACTCGATTATCTCGTTCAGAGAGAGCTCAAAACTTTGCATACTTAGCATCATTCTTTCTTGGTTGTTATTTGGATCTTATCCATGTGGGGTTCTAGAGCTTGTGGTAATATTCATAACAAGCCCTAGTTCATCAAAAATGGATTTCCCCTTTATATCTTATTGCATTTTTGATCTTCGAGATTTTACCGGCTTGTCTTTTAAAGATAGGTAAAACCTTCCATTATTTGGTTCTTACTCATGTGAGGATTTAGAGCTTGTTTTAATCTCCATGAGAAGCTCTAGTTCATCGAAAGCGGATTTCATATGCATTCTCTACTACATTTTCGATGTTGGAGGTTTTACTGGTTTGTCTTTTTGAGAGAGGTTAAACCTTTCGTCATTTGGTTCTATCCTCCCTTGCTGGACTATTATATTTTTCTGTATGATCTTGTAGAGTTTATTGTCCTCTTTAAAATGAGCCCAAAATCATCAAAATCGGAGTCCGGATGCAAAAGTTATGACTGTTTTCGTATTGGTCTTTCTGCCAGTTTTTGTAAGACCGGAGACTCCGGACTAAATCTCCGATCTATCTCCGAACCACGTCCAGTACGTCCTACAGATTGTCCCCGTTTGGTCTGGGTACACCAGAGACTTCGGTCCGAGTCCGGAGACTCCGGACCGGGCAATTCCTGGGCCTACGGTTGGATTTCTAGGGACCTATTTAAGGGGCCATTCTTCCCCAATGACTCCCCAGCTCTCTTGCAAGTTTTCCCCCACCATTGTTGGCCTCTTTAAGCTTGCTATCTCTCAATCCCTCCATTGATTCTTGCATATACTTTAGTGATTTTAAAGAGGAGATCTAGATCTACAATCCCACCAATCCATCTCTCCTCTAAGTGAGGGGAACATCTTGGAATCTAGATCTTGGAGTCTTTTGTGGATTTCCTCCATTGTTCTTTCTCTCTTATTCCCCCACAATCTTTTGTAGCTTTGGTGGAATTTGGGATAGAAGTATTTGAGCACTACTTGTGTTCTTGCCATTGCATTTGGTGCATAGGTTTGAGTTCTCGGTGAGAATTTGATTGAGTGAAAGGTGAGAAGCTTTTTACTCTTGGGTTCTTGGAACCTTAGACGGTTTGGTGGTTTTGCAGGTACTTGTATTACTTGGGGCCTCCAATTAGGTTGTGGAGCTTTCCCCAAGCTTGTTTGTTGGGAGCCTCCAATTGAGTTGTGTAGAAGTGCCCCAACCTTGTGAGAGGTTCCGGATTGCCACCGACAAGTGCACCGATAGTGGAAGCGTGGATAGATCCCGTTGGGGTGAGATTCACAGGAGAATAAGGGAGGCCTTTTATGGCGTTGGTGGTTTGATACCACCCCCTCTCTAAACGAGACGTACTCCATGTTGGAAGGAACTCGGTAAAATATCGTCGTCCCCGCGTGCCTCGGTTATCTCTATACCCGAACTCTTACTTGTGAAGTTTACTTTGTGATAGTCTTCGTGCTTGAAGTATATATCTTGCTATCACATAGTTATTTGACTTGCTTAGCATAAGTTGTTGGTGAACATAGGTTTTCAGTTGTTTTTTAGTCTTGTGCTTATCAAAGTAAACACTAGTTTAATTCCGCCCTTGTTGAGCAACTATCGGAAAAGTTTTAATCGCTTATTCACCCCCCTTTAGGCGACATCTGTATCCTTTCACCCTCTATGGAGGGAAATGAAAAAGGTGGAATTTTATTTTGATGTGATAATCTGTGAGGCACATTCTATGACAATTCTATAAAAAACGTCATAATTTATGAAAAAACGTCACAGTGTAAATAAATCTCTGACGTTTTTTACTGAATCGTCATAGAATGTGCGTCATAAATTATCACATTTGTTGTAGTGGCCTTTCCCATTCTGTAGTTGTTTTGCTTTTACTTTGCCCCACGATATGAGAAAATGAGGCAAAAGCAAAATGTTAAAATTTAGAGTGGCAAAAGTAAAATAGGCAAAAACAAAAATTTCCCTGTAATTTTTATGGTCATGTATTTGTAAAATAATAGAAACTATAAGTAGATTTGTCTCGTCTTCCAGTTTTCTTTTTGGTTTTATCCATGTGCATATTCCACTTGGGAAGAGTAGTATGTTTTGAGAAAAAAATCCGATTTGCTATGAAAATAACATAGTGATTCAAAACTTCCTTTTTAGAAGAGTGTGAATGTAGGTCTAGTTGAAATTTGTATCAATTGATGCATATATTATATCAAAAATTGATAGTTTTATTAAGGAGTTTTACAAGGATGTCATGTTATAATAAAAGAGACGTACGATGTGACTTTCAAGATTTGTGGGGAAAAATATTTTTGTAGCTAATTATTATTCTAGATTAGTCCCCTATGTACAGGGTCTAGTTTTATATTTTTGTATAGGGCCCAGAAATTCTTAGATACGACCATGTCTCTGGTGACAACATCGGTGCTTACTTCTATAGAGAGGCGAGTTCCATCTATCTCATTGTCATGGTTGCACATCAGTTCAAATAAAAACAAAGCCTAGAGAGAATAAAAGTAAATATGTTTTATACTAAACTATTATGCTTATTTAAACTTATTATTTTTACTCTAGCATTAATTAGTACAATTTTATTTGCTAGTTAGATACCATAATTAACCACATAATTGTGTTTCTGAAAATTAATTATAATGTTTGTTGTTATTAAGTTGTAATGTATCACTCAATAATTTTATATTGTAATATTTTTTATTAAATTAATTATCCATTGTGGAATCAATTATGTAGTAGATGCATACGAGTTAGTCTATACTATGTCCTTGCGTGGATGTATATAGTTTAATATTATTAAATATCAAGATAGAGATCTTTAAAACATACTCTCGAACAAATATCATAATCGGATATGGTTCTAGTGTATTATTAGATATATTCTCTATGTTTCAAAATGTAAGCCTTTCAAACATTTTAAATAGAGCCGCTAAAAAGACTTACATTTTGGAATGGAGGTAGTATTTTATATTTCTCTTACAAAAACCTTAAACTATGTTTCAGTTTTTTATAAACTTTTAAAAATTCTCATAAATCTAAAACTTTCATAATTTCAAAAAATCTCAGGTATCAGACACAGAATTTAAGAATTACAACGCCATTATAGAGTAAACTTTCAAAACAAACAGAGAAATTTTCTCAAATTTGAAATTTTTAAAAGTAAATTTACAAAATAATACCGTCTACATACATATGAACGTACTTTTGAAAAAATAAATAAATTTCATGTGTCTAAATATTGGGTATAAACATAGTGTTGGAAATTTTTCATAAGAGATATCAATGACTTTAGCAAAAATCTCAAAATGAGTTATCGTACAAAATGCTAAATTACGAGTTCTTTTTCATTATTAGATTTCTGTACAAACTCTCCTATTTTTGTAACACCGCGGTTCTGAAAAGACTGAGGCTTCTATGTGACATGCCAATCCCTGGATCGGTTCATTGGCCCACAATACAATAAGATGAATAACATAGCAAAATATCCGTGTATCATGAATAACGAAGATCCAGAGTACCATTATTACAATAAAAGCTTAGCCCAAAGCTAGCTCAAATTATTCAGGTAGCAACAAAAATAAAGTAAATCCTCCATTCTTCAAATTGCCCACAAGTGAACAAGTGCCGAGTGGAGTACCGTGGCCTATATCGATTCCTCAGAATCGGAATAACCTGCAACATTAAACGTAGCAGCCCCGAAGGGTCAATACATGGAATGTATGGTAAGTAGAGCTAGTAAAGGATACAGTAATGCTAACATCTACATGCATATTTGGCAAGTGGAGCAATGTCTGGCTTGCATTTGCAAAACATTTGTCCTACTTTCATAAACAGTTTTTGATTTTCTTTGAAAAGATCCCAATTAAGTTAACCCAACAATATTAAAACAATTATGAAATTGGAATGAGCGAGGAACATGTCAAAGAATCAATATCAAGCAACTCAGTTGTCCATAACCGGGGACACGACTAATCGATTAGATTATGCACCCTACAGGGGTTAGTACACTTTACCCATGTGACTTGGCCAGCCCAGCTCGTACCATCACTGTCATTTTGAGTGATGATAGGGAGAAGTCCAAGAAGAGACTGTTCGGGAAGTAGCACCCCAATCCCGACGCTGTTGGAGATATGCCCAAGAGGCAATAATAAAGTGGTTATTATCATATCTTCACACTTATGATAAATGTTTACATACCATGCTATAATTGTATTAACCGGAAACATTAATACTTGTGTGATTTGTAAACTAAAATAAGAGTCCCTAGTAAAGCCTCTTGTTAAACTAGCTTGTTGGTTAATATATATGATCATGGTTTCCTGATCATGAACATAGAGATGTTATTAACAACAGGATCATATCATTAGGAGAATGATGTGATGGACATACTCCTATAGATAAGCGTAGCATAAAGATCAAGTCATTTCAATAGTTCAATTGCTATATGCTTTCTGATACATAGTAACCTAATTCCTTCGACCATGAGATCATGCATATCACCTTTACCGGATGGATGCTTTGATGACATCAAACACCACACCGTAACTGGGTGGCTATAAAGGTGGCAGTGAGTGTTCGGAAAGTATTGGTTGAAACACATGGATCAAGAGTGGGATTTGTCCATCTATATGACGGATAGATATACTCTGGGCCCTCTCGGTGGAATGTCATCCAATTGGCTTGCAAGCATGTGACTTGGTCACAAGGGATCACATATCACGGGAACGAGAAAAGAGTACTTATCAGTAACGAGGTTGAACTAGGTATGCAGAGATACCGACGATCATAACCTTGGATAAGTAACATATCGTGAGACAAAGGGAAATTGGTATCGTATGTAAGTGGTTCATTCGATCGCAAAGTAATCGTAGAAATATGTGGGAGCCATATGAATTTCCAGATTCCTCTATTGGTTATTGTTCGGAGAAGTGTCTCGATCATGTCCGCATAATTCACGAACCATAGGGAGACACACTTAAGGATTCGACGTTGTTTGAGTAGTTATGGTATTATGAGAAAGAGACCGAATGTTGTTCGGAGTCTCGGATGGGATCCGGGATATCACGAGGTGATCCGGAATGGTCCGAAGAATAAGATTCATATAAGGAAAGTCCCGTTTCAGAGTTCGGGAATGATTCCGGTGTTTTCATCGGGAATGTTCTAGAAGGTTCCGGATTGTCCGGCACTCCGGGGGGGGAGGGTACATGAATGTGTCATTGAATGATTGCATCATGTACTAAGTGTTCTTGCTGTTCCAAAAACATGAAAGTCAAATTGCCAGTTTGAAAGTCAAACGGCTAAAACAGGAAACTGTGGGAAACAGGAAACTGTGGGAAACAAGCAAGAGGAGTTGGAACCAACTTGGAGGAGGAGTCCCACTCCTCCAAGCCGGCGCCCAGCCCAAGGCCGACTTGGGGAGGGACTCTCCTCCCCTGGCCGCGCCTCCCCACCTATAAAAGGAGGGGCAGGGCTCCCTCCTAGAACACACAAGTTCCTATCTTCTACCTCCGGTTTAGAGCCGTTTTGGTTTAGAGCTTCTAATTGCTTTAGCCAGCGGTTTAGAGCCTTCTAATTGGTTTAGAGCCTTCTAATTGGTGTGTCTAATTACTAGACCACTAATAGCCTCTCTCATAATCCACCATACTCGCTCCGGCTTAAGGCGAAGCCCTGCGGGATCTCCCCTCTACTTCCGGTACCAAGCCGTTGTGCTGCCGGAATCGCGAGGAGAGTGCTACAACCTCCGCTGCCTGCTGGAACAAGGGAGAGGAAGGTCATCGTCGAGTACCGAACGTGTGACCGACTGCGGGAGCGCTGCCGAAACGTGGCGCCGGAAGGATCATCTACACGATCTTGAGATCGGAAAGAGTACGACTACATCACCCACGAGAATCTGCTCTCGTTAACCGCTTTGGAATCTTCGAGGGTAAGTTATTCCATCGACTCGTTGCTACAATCTAGTAGATAGATCTTGGCTTGTTTGTTTGTATGCGATAGAAAATTTTTGTTTTCCATGCTACGAACCCCAACAGTGGTATCAGAGCCGTGTCTATATGTAGATCTGTTGCACGAGTAGAACACAATGGTCATTGTGGGCGTTGATGCTTTTATTGTTGATTGCTTCTTGTGTACTTTGTATCTTGCGGTATGTTGGGATGAAGCGGCCCGGGCTAACCTTACATGACATCGTTCATGAGACTTGCTCCACGCTTGACATGCAACTTGTATTGCATAAGTGGCTTTGCGGGTGCCTGTTTATCCTAGCATAGTTAAGATCCAATTTACAACAGGTGATTAACAATACTAGTATCAATGTTGTGGTTCTTGTTCGTAAGTTAGAACGACACTTATTGAAAGCCCCAAACCACGTAAAATATGCAAAGAAAGTAGAGGCGTCTAACTTTGTTTTGCAGGGGTGTGCAGTGATGTGATATGGCCATGATTGTGATTATATATGATGTATGCAATGTTCCTTATTGTAAGTCGGCAACCGGCAGGAGCCATATGGTTGTCTTTAATTTCTGTTAAGACCCGCGTGTCTATTCAAAGTAGTTGTAATAGTTGAAGCCGGTGGACGACAACCATGGAGAAGCGTCATTGACCTTGATGCAATGTCGGTGATGATGGAGATCATGTTCGTGCTAGAAGATGGAGATCGGAAGCACAAAGAAGAAAGGCCATATCATATCACATATTATGAATTGCATGTGATGTTAATCCTTTATGCATCTTGTATTGCTTGGTAGACGACGGTAGCATTATAAGATGATCCCTCATGCACATGAATTTCAAGTCATAAAGTGTTCACCCTTAGTTAGCACCGTTGCTAAAGCTTGTTGTTTCGAAGCACCACGTGATGATCGGGTGTGTTAGATTCCGCAAGTGTATACAACGTAAGCAAGCCAGATTTGCTTATGCGGTAGCTAAGGTTTGATCTTGACGAGCCTAACATGTACAGACATGGCCTCAGGAACACGGATTACCGAAAGGTAGAGCATGAGTCATATAGTAGATATGATGAACATGTTGATTGTTCGCCATTGAAGCTATATCAACTCTCGTGATGATCGGTTTTGATATGGTGGATTTGGTTCGTGTGATCACTAAAACAATGTGAGGGATATTGTTTTGAGTGGGAGTTCACCTAGATTAATTTAATTATTAATTAGAACTCAATTTATCATAAACTAAATCAAAGTGAAATTGCATAGTTGTTGTAGTCATTGGCATCCGTTTACCACCTTACGCTTAGTTATAATTGAGATGATAGAACTATAGAATTCTGGTTAGTTACTTTACGAGCTGGTATCGTATTGTTTTTGAAGTGTTAATCTAAAGTCTAAAATTCCTATTGCAAACTTTCAGTAAGTTCCGGTTACTCCATGAAGTTTAATAATTGGTATTAAAACAAGAGTGACAATTCCAAGTGTTAGTGTATCATGTTTGTCTCCATGATTCTTGATATTCAAAGAATTGTCTTAATATCAAGGTTATCTAGGATCTGAAAGAGTTGTTTCAGAAACCATGATGTGTGGAAGATATTGTGATATCTGAAACGAAGTTTTGGTTGCAACATGATAGAGTATAATATGGCAAAAGTCATGTTCTCATATTTGATGAGAATTTGCAAAAAGGTTGGAGACACTTGTTGTCCTAATCCTCCAAAAGGTTTTGGATAGCAACATTATACTCATAATTCATCGTTATAAGCTAAAAGTAGCTTGATCATGGACGATTCCATGATAAGGGTGAATATTTGATGTAGGTAAAATGTTTACTACACCAAGAGATTACTAAAGAAAGGAATTTGAAAGAACACCAAACATTTGATGATGGTGATCTACTTCAAAGTGCAAGTCCAAAGACATTGGTATTTAACTATACACGCTTTGGACTAAATGTCATATGTATGACTCCACTATTGATGTTGATAGATTCTTTCAAAACAGAAAAGGAAATATTGAAAGAAAATCTCATAAGTATATGGCAGAAAGGAAAAGACTAGAATTGTTCATCTTAAGTATATAGATGATATACATGTTATGGCTATATTCTTTGCTTATTAAACAATGTGGTTCTCAAGTATTTGATACTGAATTTGTTGGTGTGAATCGTCATATGAAACAACACAATTCATGAACTACAATGGCCTAAGTAACTAGCAAAAGAATATGTGATGATGTTCATCGAGAACAAATAAAGGGTTATTGTGTTGCTCGTTAAACATCAAAGCTTGCCTTCAAGATTTGTTTTATCAGGTATTATGAGAACAAAAGGGTTGTTCAAATAATTGCTGTAATCCATAAAAGATGGATGATTCACAAATCTCGTTGGAGAAATCACATCCATAAAACTAGTGCTAAAAATGTCTAAAGACAAATTGATTGAAAGATCACTTAGGAAGTGACATCGCCGTTTAAATTATAATGGAAAAAAAACATGAAGAAACTCCATGTGGATGGAATTTTGGAGTCTTCTGATTTTTGATCAAATGACGCTTGTGAAACTTTCCTAGAGATAATTGAAACTTCGTTCATAGGCCAAAAGGGAACGAATGACTAGCTTATTTGAACTTGTACATATTGTTGTACAAAGTACATCATGTGTAGTCAAAAGCGATGGATTTCAACTTCATATGCTTTCTCCGAGAATTTGAGTGAATATATGAATATTTACTTAATAAGGATAAAGTATGAAACATTTGAAAAGTTCAAAGACTTTCAAGATGAAGTGCAAAATCATTGTAACAAGAATATAAATAGTTTATGATAAGATCATAAAGGAAGATATTTGAGTTACAAGTTTAGCATAATACCTAAGATTTAAGGAATCGTTCCGTGGATTTGCATTTTCCCGAAACACCATAAGAGTATGGAGCGTTCGAGATATGTAATTAAACCTTGTTTGACATGGTAAGATCGAAGGTATAATTCATAAAACTGCCATTGTATTTTAAAGATTAAAAGCTTTAGAGATTATCGTTTTTCCACTGAAAAGAGCTTCATCATAATCCGTTGAAATGACACCATATAAAGTTATGGTTTGGGATAAAACCCAAGTAGTCCTTTCTTAAACATTGGTATGCTATACATAAGAAAGATGTTTGCAACCAAAGGCGGATAAACCTGTCTTTGTATGTTATTTCGAATAACTGTTAAGTACTCCTCCATAACATCGGAGACAAAAGTGTTTGTCACTTAAAACGTCAAGTTTCTTTGAGAAGGAATTTTTCGTGAAAAGTTAAGTGGGAGGACAATAGAAACTTTGATAAGGTTAAAAGAACCTTAGCTGTATGTGCAGAGTTGCGCAGCACCGAAAAGTGTTCCGGAGGCAGCAACAAAGCTCATGGCTCACGTACCTCAAAGATTGTGGTCACGGAGATCCAAGTTCCTATTGAAACAAGTAGATCGGGTAAACAATCAAATACCAAGATTTGAGGGTTGAATCATTATTTGAGAATAATGAACCGACTACATACAAAGAAGCGATGATGGGCCCTGACTCCGTCAAATGGCTTGAAGCCATAAAATCCGTGATAGTTCCATACACGAGAAATCAAGTTTTGAACTTGAAGGACCCTCGAGAAAGGTGTAAGACCTTACAGTTGTGTCTGGATCTATAAAGAAATAGACATGGATGTTTCACATCTATGAAATAGTCGACATGTTGGGAAAGAGTTCACAACAATGTTCAAAGGTTGACTATGACAAGATTTGATCTGTCATAGTGATATTTAGTCTAGACGGATTAATGTAGCAACCACTACATATAATTTTGTTATATGGTAGTTGAATAAACAAAACAAGTTCTTCTAATAGAATCGTTACCTAGGACATGTGCATAACACGGTCCATAGGGTTTTGTTAATTCAAAGGATGCTAAAAGCATATGCAAACTTCAATGGTTAAAGTGAGCATCGCGGAGTTGGAATCTTCACTGTGATGAAACTGTTAAAGGAGTTTAAAAGGTTCATTAGAGACGATGAAGATGCTTGCATTTGCAAGAAATTAAGTGGGAGCGCTAAGACATGTTTCTAATACATTATGTGGAAGACATATTGTTGATTGGAAATAATGTATCTTTTATTAACACATATTAAGAATTTCATCTCGATGAAAGACTTAGGCAAAACCCAAATATTTGGCATCAATAGACGCTAATATGGTTGTGCCAGAAGTACATAGACAAGATATTGAATGAGTTCAATATAGAAACTACAAGAGAGGTTCTTGTCACACAGAAAGGATTGAATAAGTTCAATGTTGATGATATATTCAAGTGTATTGACATTTGGTAAAGTGAAACAAATAATCAAGTATAGATTGATACTTGATGTATGAAATCACAAAGAGTATTTATATCAATCATACTGTGATATGTACAAATCCAGATATGTCCTATGCTCTAAATGTTGAGAGCATATACCGGAATGATTCGTAAGATGATCATTGGACAATAGTAAGGATATTCTTATGATCTTTTGAAAGAACTAAGAGTATAATATTTGTAGAAGTGACAAATAGATGGTTAGTTCATTGTAAAAGTACTACATTGATACTAGTTTTGTCACAAAGTACAAATTAAGTTTATCTCAATCTAAACTAAGGGTGGCACAATATAATGGAAAGTGAGTTCCATAATGGATTTGGATGATTTCCAAAGTTAAGACATTGTGACAGATACTACAACAAAAGGCTAAGTATATGACTGCTATTATAGCAGCAAAAGAGGGCATTTGTGTCAAGAAGTTTGTTATCAAACTAGGTGTAGTTCACAGTGGGATAATACTATGAAGATATATTGTGCGACAATATTATCAACATGTTTTAACCCCAAAGAGCTAAAGGTCACACCGAAAGACCAAATTTGTACAAAGCCATCTCATTAGAGAATGAGTGATGCGTAGAGACGCAAAGACATGCAATTACACACGGACCTGGAAGTGTCAGATCCGGAGATCAGTTGACCACTAGCAATCGTGTACATACAACACTGGAAAGCCATAGGTGTTGAATACACAAAGGTTTGAAACTAGATTATTGACTCTAGTGCAAGTGGGAGACTGTTGGAGATATGCCCAAGAGGCAATAATAAAGTGGTTATTATCATATCTTCACACTTATGATAAATGTTTACATACCATGCTATAATTGTATTAACCGGAAACATTAATACTTGTGTGATTTGTAAACTAAAATAAGAGTCCCTAGTAAAGCCTCTTGTTAAACTAGCTTGTTGGTTAATATATATGATCATGGTTTCCTGATCATGAACATAGAGATGTTATTAACAACAGGATCATATCATTAGGAGAATGATGTGATGGACATACTCCTATAGATAAGCGTAGCATAAAGATCAAGTCATTTCAATAGTTCAATTGCTATATGCTTTCTGATACATAGTAACCTAATTCCTTCGACCATGAGATCATGCATATCACCTTTACCGGATGGATGCTTTGATGACATCAAACACCACACCGTAACTGGGTGGCTATAAAGGTGGCAGTGAGTGTTCGGAAAGTATTGGTTGAAACACATGGATCAAGAGTGGGATTTGTCCATCTATATGACGGATAGATATACTCTGGGCCCTCTCGGTGGAATGTCATCCAATTGGCTTGCAAGCATGTGACTTGGTCACAAGGGATCACATATCACGGGAACGAGAAAAGAGTACTTATCAGTAACGAGGTTGAACTAGGTATGCAGAGATACCGACGATCATAACCTTGGATAAGTAACATATCGTGAGACAAAGGGAAATTGGTATCGTATGTAAGTGGTTCATTCGATCGCAAAGTAATCGTAGAAATATGTGGGAGCCATATGAATTTCCAGATTCCTCTATTGGTTATTGTTCGGAGAAGTGTCTCGATCATGTCCGCATAATTCACGAACCATAGGGAGACACACTTAAGGATTCGACGTTGTTTGAGTAGTTATGGTATTATGAGAAAGAGACCGAATGTTGTTCGGAGTCTCGGATGGGATCCGGGATATCACGAGGTGATCCGGAATGGTCCGAAGAATAAGATTCATATAAGGAAAGTCCCGTTTCAGAGTTCGGGAATGATTCCGGTGTTTTCATCGGGAATGTTCTAGAAGGTTCCGGATTGTCCGGCACTCCGGGGGGGGAGGGTACATGAATGTGTCATTGAATGATTGCATCATGTACTAAGTGTTCTTGCTGTTCCAAAAACATGAAAGTCAAATTGCCAGTTTGAAAGTCAAACGGCTAAAACAGGAAACTGTGGGAAACAGGAAACTGTGGGAAACAAGCAAGAGGAGTTGGAACCAACTTGGAGGAGGAGTCCCACTCCTCCAAGCCGGCGCCCAGCCCAAGGATGACTTGGGGAGGGACTCTCCTCCCCTGGCCGCGCCTCCCCACCTATAAAAGGAGGGGCAGGGCTCCCTCCTAGAACACACAAGTTCCTATCTTCTACCTCCGGTTTAGAGCCGTTTTTGTTTAGAGCTTCTAATTGCTTTAGCCAGCGGTTTAGAGCCTTCTAATTGGTTTAGAGCCTTCTAATTGGTGTGTCTAATTACTAGACCACTAATAGCCTCTCTCATAATCCACCATACTCGCTCTGGCTTAAGGCGAAGCCCTGCGGGATCTCCCCTCTACTTCCGGTACCAAGCCGTTGTGCTGCCGGAATCGCGAGGAGAGTGCTACAACCTCCGCTGCCTGCTGGAACAAGGGAGAGGAAGGTCATCGTCGAGTACCGAACGTGTGACCGACTGCGGGAGCGCTGCCGGAACGTGGCGCCGGAAGGATCGTCTACACGATCTTGAGATCGGAAAGAGTACGACTACATCACCCACGAGAATCTGCTCTCGTTAACCGCTTTGGAATCTTCGAGGGTAAGTTATTCCATCGACTCGTTGCTACAATCTAGTAGATAGATCTTGGCTTGTTTGTTTGTATGCGATAGAAATTTTTTGTTTTCCATGCTACGAACCCCAACAGACGCGCACCGGTCCAACCTACCAAAATTCTACATCTCTGGATACGCGGGTTCGAGTTACCACAACCTACTAAGTCCAACCAACCTCCCATTCCATTATTGGCACATGGTTGTACACGTAAGCTTCACAATAAAGAAGCCAATCATTCTCTCTTGATACCTGGGTGCCTTTTCGCAATGAAACCACCAAAAATTATCAATACCATCACACCCAGGAGATTCATTGATTAAGTTGTTTTAGTTTTTGCAAACCAACTCATTTAGAAACAACTTTCAGTGATGTAACCCAGCCCTCGTTCAACATAGCATGGCTAAGCACATCTACCAACGGTGCTTTATCTACAAGGAAAGCCCTACCACATAATAGGACATAGCATAGCGATAGTATCATCCTACACATGCATCTACAAAATACACGACAATGCATTGAAAATAGTAGGACGATATCATGAACAAAGTAGCACCTACTTGCCTTGGTTGTAGCGGTCGGAAGAACAATCCACACACGAGCAAGCGTTGCACTCGTCACAATCTACACGATACAATTGCAATCATAAACAAACAATGCACAAGCATATGCAACAAATATGATGCATGGAGGTATGCAAGGCAAGTGTATTGGTGCTACAGCTGCACCACATAACAGTATTCAGTGGGGGTACTGATTGCATGCATGGAAAATAGTTTTAGCGCAAGGAAAACTATTAAGCAAAAAGTAATGCTCAAAACTAGAGCTAGAACTCAAATAATTCACTACCGGTAGTGTACTGTTTGTAAAATCTTGGGAAAATTTTACCGCATAGGCATCGCTGATTAGAAACAGTACCAAATGGAATTACTCAAAAAGGAATTATAAAACTCCCCGAGTAATTAAAACACTGCAGAAAGCCACTAGACAGTTTCTGCAGAAGTTTTTACTGTAAGCCTATCATTTTAACTCACGATGAGATTCCCCTCGTTCCATTGAATCCAGGGACATATCATACGCAATTTTTGGAGTTACAGATCTTTTTCTACGAATTAATTACTCCAAAAAGGCCATTAAATCATTTAATTAAACTGTACTAAATCTTGCTGCAAAAGTGTGAAACTATGGTACAGCAAGATTCTACACGACTTACTGAACCTACACATATTTTATTTGCAATTTTTGGCCCAGCGGATTAATTTCTACGCAATTTACAAGATTCTACCGAAATCCGTCAACTAAAACGATTAACGAAAATAACCAGTCAACTGTGTCTGTTGACTGGTCAACGCGTCTGCTGACTGGACGGTGACTGGGCGTCTGACTAGTCAACGCCTAAGTGCTGACCAGTCAACGACTGATCTGAACCGCTGATCTGAGATCTAACGGTGGCTGCAGACTTACCGGGAACGAACGGCGAAACGAACGGCGGCGAGTTCCGGACGGCGGTGGCGATCGATTCCGGCGGCGGTGTTTTTCCTGCGCGAAAAGAAACGGTCAGCGCACGGGTCGATATAGTCAACGCGACGGCGCAAGACGGCGCGCGTGCGTGCGTGGGCAAGCGCGCGCGCGCGAAGGCGCGCAACGCGTGCAGCGGCGCAACGCGGCAACAACAAGCGGCTGCAGCAGCAGCGCGCGCAGGGCAGCAGGCGCGGGCGGCGCACGCGGCGCGCGGCGCTGCAGCAAGCGGCGGCGGCGATTGCAGCGGCAACATCGGCAGGCGCGCGGCGCTGCGGCGCAGCAGCAGCGCGGCAGGAGGCGGTTGCAGGGCAGCTCGGGCGCAGCGCTGCGGAGGCGGGCGAGCGAGGCGGCGGCGATGGCGCGCGGGTGAAGGCGCAGGGCGGCGGGGTCTTCGAGGCGGCGAGGCGCGATGCCCTAGGAGGCGGACGGCGCTGCGGCGCTGGCGGGCGGGCGGAGGCGGCGTACCTGGGCGGCGGCGCGGCGGTCGCGGGAAGAGGCGGCGGCGGCGAGGCCCAGGAGGCGGCGACGCGGAGCCCTGGCGGCGGCGCGGGCACGCGGTTCGAGGAGGAGGCGATCGAGGCGGCGGGGTGCGATCGAGGCGGGAAGGTGGGTGCGGTTTACGAGGCAGCGGCGGCTACCTCTTATGTGGGGCCCCTCCGTGGGTCCTACGCGGATACGGCGCGCAATTAGAAAAGGACTCGGAAATCGGCCCGAAAATCGGACCGTTTTTCCAACTTTTAATGAAACGGCGATAACTTTTCCGTACGAGCTCCGAATCGAGCGATTCTTGCTCCTACGGTTTTGTAAAATCGAGGGGAACAATCTAGGGTCAAGGTTTGAGCGAAACCACTAGGCTACAAGGGTGGACAACGCAAGTCCTACTAAAGCCTCCCGCAGGAGCCTCGTAGTAAAATAGAATAGGGATTTGAAAATAGCGTTTCACCGATTCTTTTCAATCGACGGTTTGCATGGAAAAGTATGATGCAATGCTATGAATGATATGCAGAACCAAATCTAAAATTTGGGATGTGACAAGACTAACCCCCTTAAGATGAATCTCGTCCTCGAGATTCGGCGCGGCTAGCAAATAGGTGTGGATAGTCCTCCCGGATGTTATCCTCACGCTCCCAAGTGGCTTCCTCTTCGGTGTGGTGGCTCCACTGTACCTTGCAAAACTTGATTGTCTTGGTACGGGTAGTCCTTTCTGCTGTCTCCAGAATCTTGACCGGTTTCTCCTCATAGGTCAAGTCATTCTCAAGCTGAACCTCCTCTAGCGGTACAGTGTCTCTCCATGGCGTATCCATCATCTCCGGATGGCACTTCTTCAGCTGGGATACGTGGAACACATTGTGAACAGCGGACAAGGCTTCTGGCAACTCCAACTGATAAGCAACTTCCCCTTTGCGTGCTAAGACTCGATACGGTCCAATAAACCGAGGTGCCAGCTTATCCTTAATTCCAAATCTCTTGATACCTCGAAGTGGCGACACTCTGAGGTATGCTCTATCACCTATCTCATACACCACTTCCTTGCGCTTGGCGTCAGCGTAGCTTTTCTGCCTCGATTGTGCTACCTTTAGCCTGTCCCTAATCAAGGCGACCTTCTCCTCAGCGTCCTTGATCAAATCAGGTCCAAACAACTGGCGTTCTCCTACTCCATCCCATAGCAATGGTGTCCGACACCGTTTCCCATATAGCACATCGAACGGTGATGTCTTGATGCTGGTTTGATAGCTGTTGTTGTAGGAAAACTTCGCATACGGCAAATTCTCATCCCAACTAGAACCATGAGCCAAGGCGCAAGCTCTCAGCATGTCTTCCAAAATCTGATTCACCCTCTCGGTCTGTCCATCAGTCTGCGGGTGAAACGCTGTGCTAAACTCCAATCTAGTACCGAGTGACTCGTGCAACTGGCGCCAGAAGTGTGAGGTAAATTGGGTGCCTCTATCAGATACGATACTCTTGGGAACTCCGTGTAGGCTCACAATTCTGTCCATGTAAATCTTGGCCAACTTTGCACTCGTATAGGTCGTATTCACCGGTATAAAGTGGGCTACCTTGGTCAAATGGTCGACCACTACCCAAATAGAGTCATATCCTGACTTGGTCCTGGGCAATCCTGTGATAAAGTCCATTCCCACTCTATCCCACTTCCAATCCGGCACAAGCAATGGCTGTAGCAATCCTGCTGGCTTCTGGTGTTCCGCCTTCACTCGGCTGCACACATCACATAGGGCAATATGCTTGGCGATATCTCCCTTCATGTTGTTCCACCAAAATCTCCTCTTCAAATCCATATACATCTTTGTGTTGCCCGAATGTATGGAGTATGGCGAGTTATGGGCCTCCTGCAGAATCAACTCCCTTATCTCCGGGTCACTGGGCACACACAAACGATCTCCATTCCACAAGGTACCATGCTCGTCCTCGCGAATATCCTTTTCCCGATTCTCCTTCATCTTTTCCTTTATCTCCTCTATTTCCTTGTCTCCTACCTGAGCCTTCATGATCCTGTCCTGTAACGTTGGTTGGACTTCCATTGTTGCCAAGTACCCTTCAGATACTACTTCCAGTCTAAGGTCCTTGAATTGCTTGCACAAATCCTCAGGAAATTCACCAATTGTCAATCCATTGGCATAAACCTTCCGGCTCAGAGCATCTACCACTACATTGGCCTTTCCTGGGTGGTATTGTAGATTCATATCATAATCCTTGATAAGTTCCAACCATCTCCGTTGCCTCATGTTCAGTTCCTTCTGCGTGAATATGTACTTCAGGCTCTTGTGGTCGGTGTACACATCGCAGTGTTTTCCCATTAAGTAATGCCTCCATACCTTGAGCGCATGAACCACTGACGCTAACTCCAAGTCGTGTGTGGGGTAATTCCGCTCATGGTGCTTGAGTTGTCGCGAGGCATATGACACTACTCTCCCATCTTGCATCAGCACACTCCCAAGTCCCTGTCGAGAAGCATCACAGTACACTTGGAAATCCTTCTGAAGATCTGGTAAACACAGAACAGGCGCGGTCACTAGTCGACGCTTCAGTTCCTGAAAGCTGGCTTCACATATGTCTGAACATTCAAACTTCCTCTCCTTCTTCAGAAGTTCGGTCATCGGCTTAGCAATCTTGGAGAAGTTTTCAATGAACCTCCTGTAATATCCAGCAAGTCCCAAAAAAACTTCGAATCTCTCCCGCATTCTTGGGTGCTTCCCACTCAGTTACTGCAGTCACTTTGCTTGGATCAACAGCGACTCCTTCTCCTGACACTACATGTCCAAGAAATCCAACAGTGTTAAGCCAGAATTCACACTTGCTGAATTTGGCATACAGCTTGTGTTCCCTCAGCTTCTCCATAATCAGTCGCAGATGTTTCTCATGCTCAGCATCATCCTTGGAATATATCAGTATGTCATCAATAAACACTACCACGAACTTGTCCAAGTACTCCATAAATACCTTGTTCATCATGGTCATGAAGTATGCCGGGGCATTTGTTAGTCCAAAAGACATAACCGTATACTCATATAAACCATACCTAGTGGTGAAGGCGGTTTTTGGTACGTCCTCCTCTCGGATCTTCAATTGAAAGTAGCCTGATCGGAGATCAATCTTGCTGAACACCTTTGCTCCTTCCAGTTGATCAAACAAATCATTTATGTTCGGCAGAGGGTACTTGTTCTTGATGGTTACTTCATTCAGCGAGCGATAGTCCACTACTAATCTCTTGCTGCTGTCTTTCTTTTCCACAAACAGAACAGGTGCACCCCATGACGACGAACTAGGCTGAATGAATCCCTTTTCCAGCTGCTCTTTCAACTGCTTCTTCAATTCCTTCAGCTCATCCACATCCATCTTATATGGTTTCTTTGCTATTGGTCCTGTTCCCGGCATCAGGTCGATAAGAAACTCTACTTCCCTGTCAGGTGGCATCCCTGGCAGCTCCTCCGGAAACACATCAGGATAATCCTTAATCACTGGCACAGTATCCATGCTAACCCCTTAAGAGAATTCAACTTACACCTTCCTGGTCGTACAACCGACTTGAATCTAATCCTCTTACCATCCGGGGTTTTGAGTGAAACAACTCGCTGTGCACAATCTATGTGTCCCCCATGCATAGACATCCAATCCATACCCAGGATAACGTCTAACCCCTGTGATTCCAACACTACTAGATGTGCAATGAAGTTGTGTGTTCCAATCCTCACAGTTAAATCGCGGCATCCCGCGCTAGCTATCATATCTCCTCCAGGTGAACTCACTCTAATAGACCTTTTCATAGACTCAGTAGGTAACTTATACTTATCCACAAATGCCCTTGATATGAATGAATGCGATGCACCAGTATCGAAAAGTATAAGTGCAGGGTAAGTGTTGATTGGAAACTTACCAATCACAAGGTCAGGCTCATCTGGAATCTCCTCCACATTCATGTGGTTCACTGTGGCCTTCTCGTTGTTGGTTGGCTTCAGTCCTTTCCTCTCCGGACAGTTGTCAGCATAGTGTCCCTTCTGTTTACACTTGAAGCACGTCACCTCACTCAGATCCTTCTTCACAAAGCTGCGATCGCGGTTACGGTCATGTCCACCGTGTCCTCCAGAGTGGTGAGAGTGTCCTCCCTTGTGGCTATGGTGGGTGCTCCTATGGTTGTCATGACGATGCCCATCGCCTCCGTGGTGGTGGCGATCATGGCTCCCATGGTCACTCCCTCCATGTGTTGGAGTATCCATCATATGAAGTGCGAGACTTGTGATGTGAACCAGAGTGGTGATTATTGCTCTTTCTCTTGCGGTTCTCCACCTGTTTGTGCTTCCCTTCCAAGATCCTGGCCTTGTCCATAAGCTCCTGGAAAGTGGCGCAGTAAACCACCAGTAGCTGTACTGAAAGCTCATCACTGAGGCCATCTAGGAATCTCTCCCTCCTTTTTGCATCAGTGTCAACATCCTCAGGTGCATATCGGGACAGGTTGTTGAACTCCTCAATGTACTCGGCCACGGTGCGGTTGGTTTGGCGCAAGTTGCGGAACTCCTTCCTCTTCAGGCTCAGAACTCCTGAAGACACGTGGTTGGTCCTGAAACCTTCCTCAAACATTGCCCAAGTCACGGTATCCAGCGGGTGGGTGATCTGAAAAGTGTCCACCAAGAAGCGGTTGGTCCCTCCAGTAGGTGAGCGGCAAACCTCACCTTCTCAGCATCAGTGCATCCGACAGTTACCTTCTCCGCTGCCGCTTCAGTCCACCATACCTATGTAGGCGAGGACCGCCGAATTCTAGTCTCGCCGTGTACTGGCCTCAGTACTGACGCTCCTTCTTTTCCTTTGCCCTTTGTCGGCACCCCTTTTGTTTAAGCAGGTTTTGAGATCGACGTCGTTAGCAGGGTTACCCTTCCGGCTTGGCCTGGGCAGGGTTATGGACGCCATTGGTTATTCTTCAGGGCTCTTAGCCCCATTTGCTTCTTGTCCGTAGTTGGACGTTGTATCATTTTCAAGGTGATTCGGCTCTTTGTATATTATATCTGTTTCTTGACTCAATGAGTCGCTGTTGTATATATATATCTGTTCTATGGGTCCCATCGAGGACTGTTGTGTAATGTTATTACTTCGTTTTCCACCCGCACGAAAGTGCCTGGTGGGCACCTTTGAATCGTTTCTATGCGGGTTTGGCGGGTTTCGCTAAAACTTGCATAGGGTCGATTCTGAGGGTGTTACAGAGTGGTATCAGAGCCCAGCAGTTGCGATACCCCACAAGTCCAGCCTGTAGGATAACCTAGCTAACGGCCAAAGTAGAGTGTCAAAAACTATTTTTGCAGAATCGGTTGGATAGATCTGGTTAGGTCTGCTTTTATTCCTTACCCCTCTACTATTCTCCTCTTACCTCTACGTGTTTTGAATCCGCTCTCGTCTTTTCTTTGAGTCCAGGATTTCTCGTGGTTGGGATTCCGTCGCACCTTCAGGGTTTCGCTTCCTTCTTTGATAACGGTGTTCTACCATCCGGTGTTCAAGCTGCCTGAGGAATCCGTCTACTGTGGTAGCATTCCTTGTTCCTTGTTTGTGCCTTCCGGTGTCCTCCGACGCGACGACATCATCCACGCCAGATCCGATGCAGAGTCTGCATCACTCCTTTGTTTCCGAACCTCGCTTGTCGAGATCTTCAGTCTAATTCCGAGAGTTGGTTGCATAATCCGCCTATTCGTGTGATGAGTAATGGTTTGGGTGCGCGATGGACTGATCACCATCCGACTACTCTTATCATTCGCTCTTGTGCATCGAATCAGTGGATCCAGCAGTTTTACTCCGTCCACGGAAGCTAGAGGTGGCTTTACTTGTGGATACCTCTACCTTCGACCTTTTGTTCCCGGAGTGTTCTCTCGACGATCACGGACAACGACCTCTTGTTAGTGGTGTCGCGAGGATCTACACGAAGCGAGAAGATTCAGATCGCCGACCTTCTTTCCGGTACCATGAGGCGGATCTCGAGGGCGAGATCCATTGTTAGTGGTGTCAAATTGTGGCATCCCGCAAAACCACTACTAGAAAATCGCGTTGTTTTTGTGCATTGCATCATCATGACCGCATGCTCATGTCATCATGCCACATTCCATTTGAGCATCGACATCATCTTGCAGTTGCTTGCATAAAACTATTTACAGAAAAACCTAGTTTTGTTTTCTAAACGCCCCGCCTTTGTTCAAAATGCAAACCCCGGGCCTCCGGAATATTTTGTTTGTCTGCTATTGGTTTGCAAACGGTGCATTTGAAATAAATAAAATTTGGAATTATTTTTAGTGGGGCAGTCGAACGGGCCGATTCGACCCGAACGACCACCCCAGAAATAAAATCGGTCCAACCAACCGGTCTACCAAAATCCCTAGTCTACCCACCCAGCCTCCACCTCACCCCACCCAATCGGTGCTCGCCACCTCAGCTATCCCTCCCCCATCCACCAATCACCACCCGCCACATCAGCCCACCATATCCCCACCTAATCCCTCCCCTCAGCCACTCACTCCCCCAGGCCCCAACCCCACACTCTCAGCACACACGCACGCCACGCTGCAGCCGGACCCCACCCCCGCGGGCCCCACCCACCTGTCCCCTTCTTCCACCGCTCGCGGCCCCGTCCTCTCTCCCTGCACCGCTCGCCTCTCTCCTCTCCCTCCCTCTCCTCCGGCGCCGTCGTCTCTCCCCTCCGCCGGCGGGCGCCGCCTCCCTCCTTGCCGGTGCTCCGCCTCGCCTCCGCCCTCTGCGCCGCGCCAGCCCCGGCGAGCTCCGCGCCCCCTCCCCGACCCCAGGCTCCACCGCCCGCGACCCGCGCGTCCTTCCTCCCCCGCCTCGCCGCTCCCCTCCGGCGCCTCCCGGCGAGCGCGCCCCTGGCCCGCTGTCGCCCACCCCGTCGCCCCCGAGCCGCGAGGCCCCTCCCCGCCGGTCCCGCGCCCGGCGCCCCGCGCAGCTCCCCGAGCCGCCTCCCTCTGCGAGCCGCGTCGCCGCCGGCGCCTCCCTCGAGCTCGCCAGCGCCCGGAACGCCGCCTCCCCCGTTGTGGCCCGCGCCGCCAGGCCCTCCTCCCCGGCGTCGACCTCCGCCACCGCTGCCTGCCCTCCGCGTCGCCCCCGAGCCGCCCCAGACCGCCGCCCTAGTGCCTGCCCCGGCATCGACCGCCTTCGCCCCGGCCATGGCGTCACCGCTCGCGGCCGCCCCCGCTCCCGATCCCGCCGGCCGCCCTCGGCGTTCACCATCCCTGCTCGCCTCCTGCCGCTCATGCCTGTCTGTGGCACGCGTGTATGTCCTGTGTGCGTTGTGTTTGTGCCACCCCTTCAACAGTTGTGTGCTTGTGTTCAACCCTGTACACTTGTGTAACCTAAGTTGTTGCTGATCTGCTCGAGGTCCGTGGTGTCGCTGAAGCGCCGCAAGACGGGAACTGTCACAACGTCAAGATCAACCGAAGACCGATCCAGAACGCCAAGTTCGCCAGCATGGCAAGTCCGAACCCGGAGATCTCCGTTACGGAACCACAAGGCCTTCGGGGGTGGAACCGACAAGATCTACCTCTCGAAACACCATGATCTCCAACCCGAAGACACCGAGACCCAGGAACGCCATGGCCGTCTACGCGGACCCGACAAGTTTGACACCGACCAGGGCGAGTCCTATGCGCCCCGACGCCGAACCAAGACTTCCTCCCGGAACGCCGAGACCTACCTCCGTTATCCGAGAACGCTTCCGCCGAGACCGGCCCCGTCGAACCCTAAACCCTGAGACCGACCCCGAACCCTGGAGCCCCAAGACCGTCGAGAACCCTCAATGTGTGACCTCTTATCCGAGAACCCTATTTTTATAATATAATAACAACTTGTTGCATTTTAATTGTCATGCATGCATCCTTGTCATGTGGTTTGGGGGCCTTACGCCGATTCACCTTATAATTAAATATGGGGCCCATCTGCGGGCAAATCTAGTCTCATATTGGCCTCATTTAAATATGTGCATCGAACCGGTATTATATTTTGCCATGTTAATCCAACATTTAAATTGCGGGGTAGTTAAACAACTAGAACCATTTAAGTAATTGTCGGAACCCCGGTTCCGCTTAATATGACCTAATTGCATCGCACTTTTGCCATGCCATACATCATGCATGCATCATGCCCGATCTTCTGCTGTTGTGTTAAATAGTGCATCCGGTGTTTCTTCTAGTGTTTTGCTTCTTCGCGGATAAGGCCGTTGAGTTGATGTGAGCTTCGCCCCGATCTTCGGTTGAACCTTCGACAATGTTTTCAGGCGAGCGTCTCCCCCTTTCTACCTATCTTACTTTTATAGTATTTATTCCCTCCTGTTGATCTTTGCTATCTGAGTTGCGATGCTCTAGTTTTCGTACCCGTTATATCCCTTGCAGCCATATATAGCCTTGGACACATCCTATTACCTGTTGTTTGGTAGATAGTTGGACCCGCGCGTCGTAGTCGCTTGCTCAAGTGTTTTCGTGTGTCGTCAAGTACCACAGTTGTTGGAGAAGTGCCGCATGTTCAATGTTGGAGATGATCATGGTTTTACTTATCGTTCACTTTAATTACTGTTTAACAACTAAAATTGAAGTAAGTAAGCAGAGGCATCGGTGGGTGATAGATAATATCTGGTTTCCGACCGCCCACTTGTGTCCCGTAGGACCCCGAGTTCTTGACACCTGTTCCGAGATCGAGCGCGCTAACCACAGGTGGGGAGATATGGGCCCCCCATTGATTAGTACCTGATTTCAAAGTATTGTACTGGGGGCCACAACTAGTTTGAGGTTTTGTTTACTATCCTGTACCTATGCCATGCTTTACTGCTTTATTTACGATTGTGTGAGGAGCACGCTGTACTGTTTTGGAAGCGGAGTGTTTTCGCGGTATCGACAGTCCCCGTTTGGGGATTTGCTGTCGTTTACAGCCACTGTCGCAAACCCTGAGTCCGTCTCGGAGACCGGCCGACTTTGTTGCGGGTGTACTTAGTGGGGTGGCCCCCCGTGCTTGCTTTGGGTCTGGGAAACGTCATGACTTAGGCCCCGCCGACATACCGATGGGTGTATGTTAACTGATCTGGCAAAAAGGGTCGAGGTGCTTGTGGATACTTTGGTGCACCCCTGCAGGGTTAAATCTTTTCGAGAAGCCGTGTCCGCGGTTATGGACGACTTGGAGCACAGTGCTTGATCATAGACAACTATAACTAAAGTTTACTGTTATAAATTGACTTGTATCCGATATGACTAGTAATCAGCTTCACTACAACGGAATGGCCAAATAAAAGTACCAACAACTGCTGGGGTTTTGGGGTTATCTCATGCTAATTGTATCTGATTAGTAAGTGTTGCAACTTCAACGGAATGATTAACTAAAAGTGCCCACTGCTTATTTTAACAGGATGATTATCAATACCTGACTAGTAATTGCTGCAACGATAACTGAATAAATAAAACTGCCCACGGTGTGAGTTCCTCGGTTGACTTCCTCGTTTGGTCTCGAGGGGGAAACACCAGGATGGGTTTGTTTGGTGTTAGCTTCAGGTTGGTTCCGGATAGGTCCTTCTTACCCCTCTCTGATTGCCGCCAGTTGTATCGAGTCTCTATAGGTTGTTTAGTGCATGCTGCCGCTGCCGCTTCAGTCCACCATACCTATGTAGGCGAGGACCGCCGAATTCTAGTCTCGCCGTGTACTGGCCTCAGTACTGACGCTCCTTCTTTTCCTTTGCCCTTTGTCGGCACCCCTTTTGTTTAAGCAGGTTTTGAGATCGACGTCGTTAGCAGGGTTACCCTTCCGGCTTGGCCTGGGCAGGGTTATGGACGCCATTGGTTATTCTTTAGGGCTCTTAGCCCCATTTGCTTCTTGTCCGTAGTCGGACGTTGTATCATTTTCAAGGTGATTCGGCTCTTTGTATATTATATTTGTTTCTTGACTCAATGAGTCGCTGTTGTATATATATATCTGTTCTGTGGGTCCCATCGAGGACTGTTGTGTAATGTTATTACTTCGTTTTCCACCCGCACGAAAGTGCCTGGTGGGCACCTTTGAATCGTTTCTATGCGGGTTTGGCGGGTTTCGCTAAAACTTGCATAGGGTCGATTCTGAGGGTGTTACAGCTCCCATGGTCACTCCCTCCATGTGTTGGAGTATCCATCATATGAAGTGCGAGACTTGTGATGTGAACCAGAGTGGTGATTATTGCTCTTTCTCTTGCGGTTCTCCACTTGTTTGTGCTTCCCTTCCAAGATCCTGGCCTTGTCCATAAGCTCCTGGAAAGTGGGGCAGTAAACCACCAGTAGCTGTACTGAAAGCTCATCACTGAGGCCATCCAGGAATCTCTCCCTCCTTTTTGCATCAGTGTCAACATCCTCAGGTGCATATCGGGACAGGTTGTTGAACTCCTCAATGTACTCGGCCACGGTGCGGTTGGTTTGGCGCAAGTTGTGGAACTCCTTCCTCTTCAGGCTCAGAACTCCTGAAGACACGTGGTTGGTCCTGAAACCTTCCTCAAACATTGCCCAAGTCACGGTATCCAGCGGGTGGGTGATCTGAAAAGTGTCCCACCAAGAAGCGGCTGGTCCCTCCAGTAGGTGAGCGGCAAACCTCACCTTCTCAGCATCAGTGCATCCGACAGTTACCAGATCCTTGTTGACTGAACGCAACCAGTCGAGAGCAACCATTGGTTCCATTGCAGTAGAGAACTTAGCTGGCCTTAGCCTCAGAAATCTCGTGAGAGCATCTCCCTGAGGCTGATTGTTTCCATTGTTGTTGTTCTGATTTGCCATGAACTGAGTCATCACTTGGGTCAGTTGTGCCTGAGCTGCCATGAGCTTCTCCAACTCAGTGGGTTGACGGCGGGGAGGCATCTGCGGTTCAGCACAGGTAAGTTTAGAAAGAATCAACTACGATAATAGGATTCTACCCATGCATATGATCAAACAACATCAAACAATAGCAGACAATCACAAGCAAGCAACACATCAACAAACAAGTGATCCAGCAACATCCCGGGGGTTATCCTAGCAGCATATACCTATTGAAATAGTTTTACAAGAGTTGACATTGGTTAACTAATCAGTTGATCAACTAAATAACAAAAACAGCAATCTGCCAAAATAGTCCAGCAGCGTTCGCGAATTTTTCCGCCTGACTTAAACTCGTCAGAAAATTTAGCTGATTTTTGCACATATAGTACAGTGAGTTTCTCAGCAGCCCAATTTTTTCAGATTTTTCCCAGTTACCAGAAAAATATGAAAAATCGTACAGTACTGCTGTATCAGCAGAAAAACTGCAGCAAAAATAACACAGATAGTAACCAAACTTGCCATAACTCTTTGATAAAATTTAGAATAAATAATTCCTGGGATATTGGAGTACAAAAATAAGCAACTAATCACTCTTAAACTAACACGAACTAAGCTTCACAATGATCGAGACTGATCTTAACGAATTTGCCTAACGTGGACTAATTGGTGGACTTCTATCTACTCCTTGAAGAGGTTGCGGTAGGTCCTTGCTGTCATGCGTTGACGCTTCGGCTCGCGGTACAACCATGGCGGCGGAGTGTACACCTCTCCTGAATCATCACTTGAGATCTCAAACTCCACCTCTTCTGGATCCTCCTCTTCTTCTTCACTTTCAGCTGCAACTGCAACAGCTTCATCTCCTCCACCATCATCGTCTCCATCATCATCATCCTCGTCCTCATCATCATCAGCATTCCCACTGTCATCATCATCCCCATCGTTGCCATCATCTCCATTGTCATCATCAGAGGGTGGATTCAGCTGTGCTTGGAGAGCGGCAATCTGGGCTGTCATAGCTTCAATAGTTTGATCCCTTTCCTGGACGGTCCCCTGCAACTGTTGTATGTTCTGGGTGTTCTCCTGCACAGTACCATGAAGATGAGCTATGGTTGCATCTCTGGCTATCAGGGCATTCTCCAGAACTCCCACAGCTTCATGCAGGGTGTCAATCTCCTGTCCTTGGACCACCATACCATTGCTAGCGAAATCTGCAATCTCCTTTATCATCATCACTTTCTCAGCTAGAGCTCCATTCTCCCTTTCCATGTCCTCTATGTGCCTCCGCCGGGGCGGCATGTTGTTCCTGTCGCCCGGGGTAACCACAATGTGCCCATCTTCATCACACCTTCTATAGTCACGGTAGGGTGAATCTGCTGGCAGTAGGTGTCGGACATTATGGCACTGGCGAGACAGGGCTTCATGTATGGACAAGTTGATACCAAGTCCCCAGTTACAGTATGTCTTGGTGTAGATCAAGTGCACGGGGTTTGGCAAGGCGGCATCTCTGAATATGAAGGTAGTGATCTCCCATGCATCCTCTCCATATCCATAGGTGTACAGCCTTCTTCCCTTGAACATGCGCAGTGGCAATCCCAATGACTGCGAGAGCTGAGCTAACTGCCTTGCAAAGGGCCTTGGTGACTCCATGGTGGCATACTCAGTCCTGACTTCTCCCATCTATCAAGTAAAACAGGAAAGTGTGAGAATAGCATATGGTAAGAATTTACGAGGGTGAAAGGCATAAAATGAAAGACTGAGTTAATATAGGCTTAATAAATCTATGGCTTCCTAATCCAATCCTAGGTCACGATACTACAGTCGACACACGGGCTCTGATACCATCTTGTAACACCGCGGTTCTGAAAAGACCGAGGCTTCTATGTGACATGCCAATCCCTGGATCGGTTCATTGGCCCACAATACAATAAGATGAATAACATAGCAAAATATCCGTGTATCATGAATAACGAAGATCCAGAGTACCATTATTACAATAAAAGCTTAGCCCAAAGCTAGCTCAAATTATTCAGGTAGCAACAAAAATAAAGTAAATCCTCCATTCTTCAAATTGCCCACAAGTGAACAAGTGCCGAGTGGAGTACCGTGGCCTATATCGATTCCTCAGAATCGGAATAACCTGCAACATGAAACGTAGCAGCCCCGAAGGGTCAATACATGGAATGTATGGCAAGTAGAGCTAGTAAAGGAGACAGTAATGCTAACATCAACATGCATATTTGGCAAGTGGAGCAGTGTCTGGCTTGCATTTGCAAAACATTTGTCCTACTTTCATAAACAGTTTTTGATTTTCTTTGAAAAGATCCCAATTAAGTTAACCCAACAATATTAAAACAATTATGAAATTGGAATGAGCGAGGAACATGTCATGGAATCAATATCAAGCAACTCAGTTGTCCATAACCGGGGACACGGCTAATCTATTAGATTATGCACCCTGCAGGGGTTAGTACACTTTACCCATGTGACTTGGCCAGCCCAGCTCGTACCATCACTGTCATTTTGAGTGATGATAGGGAGAAGTCCAAGAAGAGACTGTTCGGGAAGTAGCACCCCAATCCCGACGCGCACCGGTCCAACCTACCAAAATTCTACATCTCTGGATACGCGGGTTCGAGTTACCACAACCTACTAAGTCCAACCAACCGCCCATTCCATTATTGGCACATGGTTGTACACGTAAGCTTCACAATAAAGAAGCCAATCATTCTCTCTTGATACCTGGGTGCCTTTTCGCAATGAAACCACCAAAAATTATCAATACCATCACACCCAGGAGATTCATTGATTAAGTTGTTTTAGTTTTTGCAAACCAACTCATTTAGAAACAACTTTCAGTGATGTAACCCAGCCCTCGTTCAACATAGCATGGCTAAGCACATCTACCAACGGTGGTTCATCTACAAGGAAAGCCCTACCACATAATAGGACATAGCATAGCGATAGTATCATCCTACACATGCATCTACAAAATACACGACAATGCATTGAAAATAGTAGGACGATATCATGAACAAAGTAGTATCTACTTGCCTTGGTTGTAGCGGTCGGAAGAACAATCCACACACGAGCAAGCGTTGCACTCGTCACAATCTACACGATACAATTGCAATCATAAACAAACAATGCACAAGCATATGCAACAAATATGATGCATGAAGGTATGCAAGGCAAGTGGATTGGTGCTACAGCTGCACCACATAACAGTATTCAGTGGGGGTACTGATTGCATGCATGGAAAATAGTTTTAGCGCAAGGAAAACTATTAAGCAAAAAGTAATGCTCAAAACTAGAGCTAGAACTCAAATAATTCACTACCGGTAGTGTACTATTTGTAAAATCTTGGGAAAATTTTACCGCATAGGCATCGCTGATTAGAAACAGTACCAAATGGAATTACTCAAAAAGGAATTATAAAACTCCCCGAGTAATTAAAACACTGCAGAAAGCCACTAGACAGTTTCTGCAGAAGTTTTTATCGAAGCCTATCCTTTTTATTCACGATGAGATTCTCCTCATTCCACTGAATCCAGGGACATATCATACGCAATTTTTGGAGTTACAGATCTTTTTCTACGAATTAATTACTCCAAAAAGGCCATTAACTCATTTGATTAAACTGTACTAAATCTTGCTGCAAAGTGTGAAACTATGGTACAACAAGATTCTACACGACTTACTGAACCTACACATATTTTATTTGCAATTTTTGGCCCAGCGGATTAATTTCTACGCAATTTACAAGATTCTACCGAAATCCGTCAACTAAAACGATTAACGAAAATAACCAGTCAACTGTGTCTGTTGACTGGTCAACGCGTCTGCTGACTGGACGCTGACTGGGCGTCTGACTAGTCAACGCCTGAGTGCTGACCAGTCAACGACTGATCTGAACCGCTGATCTGAGATCTAACGGTGGCTGCAGACTTACCGGGAACGAACGGCGAAACGAACGACGGCGAGTTCCGGACGGCGTGGCGATCGATTCCGGCGGCGGTGTTTTTCCTGCGCGAAAAGAAACGGTCAGCGCACGGGTCGAGATAGTCAACGCGACGGCGCAAGACGGCGCGCGTGCGTGCGTGGGAAAGCGCGCGCGCGCGAAGGCGCGCAGCGGCGCAGCGCGGCAGCAGCAAGCGGCTGCAGCAGCAGCGCGCGCAGGGCAGCTGGCGTGGGCGGCGCTGCAGCAAGCGGCGGCGGCGATCGCAGCGGCAGCAGCGGCAGGCGCGCGGCGCTGCGGCGCAGCAGCAGCGCGGCAGGCGGCGGCTGCAGGGCGGCTCGGGCGCGGCATTGCGGAGGCGGGCGAGCGAGGTGGCAGCGATGGCGCGGCTCAGCGTGCGGGACGCGTGGGTGAAGGCGCAGGACGGCGGGGTCTTCGAGGCGGCGAGGCGCGAGGCCCTAGGCGGCGGATGGCGCTGCGGGGCTGGCGGGCGGGCGGAGGCGCGGCGGTCGCGGGAAGAGGCGGCGGCGAGGCCCAGGAGGCGGCGACGCGGAGCCCTAGCGGCGGCGCGGGCACGCGGTTCGAGGAGGAGGCGATCGAGGCGGCGGGGTGCGATCGAGGCGGGCAGGTGGGTGCGGTTTACGAGGCAGCGACGGCTGCCTCTTATGTGGGGCCCCTCCGTGGGTCCTACGCGAATACGGCGCGCAATTGGAAAATGACTCGGAAATCGGCCCGAAAATCGGACCGTTTTTCCAACTTTTAATGAAACGGCGATAACTTTTCCGTACGAGCTCCGAATCGAGCGATTCTTGCTCCTACGGTTTTGTAAAATCGAGGGGAACAATCTAGGGTCAAGGTTTGAGCGAAACCACTAGGATACAAGGATGGACAACGCAAGTCCTACTAAAGCCTCCCGCAGGAGCCTCGTAGTAAAATAGAATAGGGATTTGAAAATAGCGTTTCGCCGATTCTTTTCAATCGACGGTTTGCATGGAAAAGTATGATGCAATGCTATGAATAATATGCAGAACCAAATCTTAAATTTGGGATGTGACAATTTGTTTGTGCCTTGAACCTTTTGATATTCACTTAGATAGTCAAAATTTAGGGAAATACTTCCAAGCCAAATAAACAAGAAATATTAAACTCATTTCATAGGTTGCATTTGTGCTATTTGAGTAGCATTAAGAAATAAATCACATGCCATTCCCAAATAAGAGCACACTGAGTTGAGAAATTAAATGCAATCAATTAGAAAGTGATTGAATGGAGGGAGATATAGACTAGCCTACCACCCTAGCAATGCAATACATGAGTCAAGGCCCTAGTGCTAGGGTCCTAAGCAGTGGCGGAGCTTAGTTGGGGCAAAACTAGGCTATGGCCCGCCCAACAGATAATATTTTCTGCCTATATACTTGTATATTTAGCCTATTATAAGTCCATTTTAGTCTCATTTATCCTAGTGGCCTGCCCAGCATTCTTTAGCCAGCTTCGCCGCTGGTCCTAAGGCGGCGGCCCCTCCGCCCATGCTATAGACTGGCCATGCATGGTCGTCGGCGCACTTGTTGTATTCCACAAATGCTACAAAGTAATTGCTTTTTTATTCATATTTTATTGAATATTATGTGTTTGTGAAATGTTGTGTATATAATTGATGAAAATAGATAGTCTTATATTGATTTGTAATTTCCATGTTATGAGCCAAAATGGTCATATTTATTTATTTGCAATTCTGATGTGATGTAGTTGTGATATGTGACTGGCAATTGTTGTATGCAACGTGGATGACTGAGACTTTCTTGCACAAGAATTTCCTATTCCATCATAAGAAAATATTGACATGAAAGATGAGTTAAAAAAACAATGGAAAATGATGGATTTATTGATACTACTCCAATGAGGTCGGTGAGAGAAACAAGTTTTGCCGTGAAAGAAAATGAGGCTTTGTGTAAGGCATGTCTAGCACTCGGTCTCTATGCAATAACCGGGAAATGAGAAATACGGTAACACATATTGGGAGCGCATCCATGATCACGACAGCTACAAGGGTGGCATCAGTCGGACACAAGCTTCACCCTCACATCATTTCCAAACTATATCAAAGGAGTGTTTCAAGTGATCATCATGGTTGGCGCAAGTTGATCGTATCAACCCAAGTGGTACAAATTCCAAACATAAGTTGATGGAATAATTTGCCATGATTAATTATTTGAACATTTATTGAGTGCATTGGAGACTTGCATATTTTTCACATTTTGTGATTGTAGATAAACACTACTCGGGAATTGTACAAGGGGAAATAAAAAATAAAAAAAGGTGGAAGGCATGGCAAGGCCTTAAGTCTACACCATTATTGGGCATTGATCCAAAATGATGAGAAATGGAAGAAAATGATGAAATCCCAAACAAGAAGAAGCCTATGTCTAGCTCGGTTGAAGAGGGGTTAGTACTTGACACATTACAACAATGCAAATGTTACATAACGGTTTTAAACTCTAAAGCACATGCCTAAAAGCGGCAGTTGAGATTAGGTTGTGCTTAAACCCACTACAAATAACCGAGTTGTGGAAAGTGTACCCATGACACTTTTTGTTGCTTGGCAGATAGCTACCTTCCGTGCAATCCTTGCGCCTTGATACATTAAAAGTTGGCGTAAACATAAGGTGTTTCACATTTCCTTGCCGTGTTAGGTACATCTTTTCATGCCACATAACATAATCACAATCAAGTCTAAAAATGCTTTGGTCCATTTCCATTTCAGTAAGATATAAAGTTCGATTAAATTATGTTGCAACCACTTCTTATTGAGATCCATTCTCTGAGATGGATTTCATTAACCCGTTCATACAGATCTAGAACCGTTGACGTGAACTTCATAAAAGTGAGGCTCTTGAGCCCCTCTCTATTAAACATTCTTAGATCTAAGAAAACTAATATTAAGAAAAAGGTACACATTTGTGGTCGAAGTGTGCCCATGATTAAGAAAAAACTCCTAGTTGTTGCCAGAGTCCTTGAGTACTTCTCTTGTCTAGACGGCTTTGACATCGCGTTCAACGAAGTGTACTCCTAATTACGAAAAAAACTCATAGTTGGTTTGGGTAGCCAAAAGTTGGGCAGATTGCTGGAGATGCTCTTCAAGAAACACACCTCTCGGAAAAGAGAAAATACCTAGGAAGAGCATGCCTCTTGGTACATTTTACAAATTTTGTAGGAACAAAGGGTGTGAAAGTTGTTCCAAATGTCTATTATGGGCCCTTTTAAGAAAGTGAGATTTTAAAAATGTGAGAATAGGAAAAACACAAGATTAAAATTTCATGACATCTCGAAACCTAAAATTTGGAAAACTACGACAATTTTTATCAATAAGTGTTAACACAGCGGAAAAATCGAACAATTCTTATCAACAAGCATTTAACAGTGGATAGAAATGTTCCTTCAACAAATGAATGTTCCTTCAACAAATGTTAAGATGTTAAACGAAGGACGTATTAGCACGCCTCTTGGCACAACTCACAACTTCTCGTAGGGAATTTTTTTTTTTAGGGAGCGGGGAAAAGCTAGTGTAGAAGTTGTTACAGATTCGTGCCATTAGTCGTAATATCAAAGAAACTGGCGCAGTGAAGCAGCAAAGAAATGAGCTCGTTGGGACTGGAAGTCTAGAACGCTAGTTGGGATGGCACGGCTTTAAAAAAAAGTCAGCAAAACAGATCGTCTAGACAATTGCTCTGCATTAGTAAGTACACACATGATGCCCTCTGAATCCAACAGGCTGCATCGCTCTATCAGCAAACAAAACATAAATATATGCATCACCCAGAGAAGCTCAGACGTAGCTCGAATGACAGACCAGCGCCATACACACACATAGTAAACAGCACCACCAGCGCCATATATACCTTGAGCGCTTTTTTACCCAAGCGACAAACAACAAATTCAAGAAAACTGGCATCCTGAGCATTCTAGTGAGTGGTAACAAACGTTTTTTTTACATGAGATGTCTCTTTACTAAGAGTGACGGGATTGGGCGCCTGTGTGATCATGATAAAGCTGGGTTCAGATCCATTTCGACCTGATGGATCGTCCACTGCATGCCCTCCAGTTTCTGTGGTTCAAATCAGGTTAGCAAAAGATCCATCTAGTGCATGGCATATGGTTGTTAAAGGTGATAAAAATGAGTCATCATTACCTTTACAATCTCATGGTACTGCCTCGCAATTACATCGAAGTGTGGATCTACACCTTGATATTCACGGAGTCGTGAAACCTGACACAAAGATCACAAACCAAACCTAACTGTTAGACGATTGGAGGTTGATACTATATTTTCTTATCAGATTAGGTGGGTACATCAATCCATGGATAACATGGCAAGGAAAATCAGCGGAGCCACACTCCTAAATAAAAACCGTAATGGTTCACGAATCGACACACCAACCACAGCTAGCAGCTGCTCCTTTGCTCACGTGAAATATTCAGGAACGATCCATGAGAACCAAGTAGAACCAAAACAACACACAAGCAAGCCACATCCATAAGCAAGCACTGCGGGATGCTTCACTGCTTCCTGTAGCGCGCTTCGACATCGGATACACATGAACAGGCAGCAGCTCGTTCCTACCTCCTCCCGTAGTGTGCCTTACTACCTCCTTGACCGGCAAAGATGCAGTCGGCAGTGCAATCAGAAGCAACAAAGGAAAATACTCCGGTAGTGCGCGCCTAGAGGCTTCCACCAGCAGAGGCAGACGGCGGCGGGGCGCCTCCCATTGGACGGACATCACAGTGATGTTTATGCGCGAGGAACGGGTGAGAGGATCCAGCGTTGCATGGCGAGGAGGGAGGGGAAACAATGCTGTTTTGGCCCATTTGTAAGAAGGGAGAGGACGTGAGGGGTGGGATGAACCATCACCAACTCCACCTTAATACTTAGTAAAGATAAGAGCCATTCAATTCCCTGCAGGATGGACACTGTTCAACCTTGCTTGACAACTCGTACCTCTGACATATTTTTCATGCAATAGCAGCTGTTAATATTGCCTGTGGTTCCCTACTGGTTGTGAGCTACATACAAAATTACTGAAGGTGAGTCAACAGGGAACAGTATGCTCGATGGTCAAGGTCTCGCCCACATGACTAAACAAGTTACTCCTACACTGGAAGGCACACGAGACTTACTGGATTTTAACCAGGTGGTATATCAGTGCTACCAACCTCCCTATACCCCTATTGCAAGAGGCTATGAGCTAACAATGCCTGTTCACTAGCCTTTCAAATGAAATTGGATTAAAATGAAGGGTTTCAATGACAAATGATATTCGCTACCAAGTACCAAACATTTGAAAGATAACACAGAGCAAGTACAATGTATCATACCGCTTCATTATAGGAATTGGATGCTTCTTTTGTTGCTTCCACAAGATACTTCCTGCAATAACAGTAAATAATATAAGGTGGTTGCTTACTTCAAAGAAAAACGTTTTAAGGGATCATGTTTGCGATAATAAGTGTTGCTTCCCTCAATTATCAGATCAATTTTAGGATACCTTAAGTTGGATATACCTGATCCTATGCAATGCAGGTACTGTTTCCTTCGTGTAGGTATCACGCAAGAGATGGTGCTCCAGATAGCTAGAACAGAAAGACAAAAATGCAGTTCATTCAGTATTCTGGCCTATAAGTGATTACAGGAAAAAAAAAGATACATACAGGGCAGAAAGCTTCACAGATTGAAATGATTATTTAAGCAAGAGCATGTCCAATTCCGTTAACTAAAATTATCTTAGTCAAAACTGAAAAGTTAAAGGAATGTTTGGTTTGAGCCCAAGATCACCCCCTACAAAATAATTGGTTATAAAAAAATTTGCCCAAGGTTTCACTTGCCCATGAGTTGGCCAAAAGAATGAACTAGATTTGGCAAGTTGGCATGAGCACCCAAACTTGGCAACCATCCAAACAAGTACCAAAAAATTTGTTACAATCGAAAAATTGGTAGGGTTGGTTTTGGACACCAATCAAACATATGCATACACTAGAGTCAATCATTCAGGTGCCGAGAAGTCAAGTGCCAACCTTAGTTTAGCATTCATTGTATGACATCTTTTAATAAGCCAGGTCTTCTTCACATCATCCTGTCAGGTCATAGAAGAGAAAGCCAACACATGTCAAGAAATAATACTAATCCCAGGAAGAACGAACACTTTAAAAAGAGCATGAAAAGCATTACATATTGGTGCTGGTGTTCCAACTTCTTGTCTTTGACGAACTGTATAAGTACAGCAAGAATTTGCTCCAGGACCTTTGAAGTTTGAACAGACATAAGTATTTTGACAAATATCAGAGAATGAATTTGGATAAAAAATAAAGTGTACTAGCTTCCCAAGTTAATTTTAAGAAATGTCAGCATCATAGACGCACATTATAGTGTTCAGCAAATTTCCTGTCCGTTGAAGCAAGATCCTCCAATAGAAGGGACTCTTCCTTTTCTATCTCTTCGATAATTAATTTCAACCTGTCAAATGAGAAAAGAAATATGAGAAGTGTCCATTACGAACTCCCAGTTAATCATTAATTCTAAACAAGGAAAGGTGGAAATATGAGAAGTGTCCATTACGAACTCCCAGTATATAAATGGTGAGTTTGCCCTAGAGAAGCGATAGCATTAGTACCCAACTACTGAACCTAAGATTTGAAAAATTAAGCAAAATGTTAGAAAGAAAACGATGGTAGCTTCTTCAGATATTACACTTGGCTGCACAAAATCTGAGCACATAAAGCCTTGATGCATTTGCTAAACAATAAGCATAAAATGTCCACTACAAGACAGACTAAGATGTGGTGGGGGGGGGATCACCTTTCTGGAAGCCTGGCACTTGAAATCTGATTCATGGATGATGAATCTGCTGTATATATCAAACGTTAGATGTGATAAGGGGGAACACTTATATAGCATAAAAATGATCTCTACCCGTAATTAAGATTCAGTAACGGACCCCTTTCATCCATTGCAAAAAGATCAGTTAAAGCATCACACTTGGCTTCTAACCGAGCCTCGATCTCTCTGGCTACGGTTCTCTGATAATCGACCATGTCCTGCAATGTCAGATCAAATGTAGATGCTTCCAAAATTTAAACTACCAAGACCTCTGAGGAAATCATGTGTTTTTTCACTATGACTACAAGGTAACATTGCTACAATTAAGAAGTACTCCCTCCGTTTAGAAATATAAGATGTTTTAGGTTTGTTAAGAAGATGTATCTAGACACCTTTTAGTGTATAGGTTCAAATGAATCTAGACACTAAAAGATGTCTTGATACATCTCATTTACAAACCTAAAACATCTTATATTTCTAAACGGAGGGAGTAAGCATTAAACAGCTTCACATTTCCACGAGGAACATAAACAAATTACACAAGTAAATATATCCCGAAAACAGTCCTGTGCTAGTTTAGACGATATCTTTGAATGCAAAGCTTCAAGCATCTTACATACCACAGTCATGGCCGGCTGTTGTTGCTGGACCTGATAGAGATAATCTGATGTTATTCCAAGAAAACGGTCCGGAACACCACCTGCTCCAGGCTCGGCCAGCTCTGAACCACCACTACCAGCAGCAGCAGTCAACAAGCCACCAGCGCTGCTATAGTTATTGTAGCTAGTCGAGATTGAAGTTGAGCTTGGTATGGGACTCGTTACGGTACTATTGAATGAAGCTCTTGACAGGACGCTCAGCTTTTCTATCTCCTCCTCGTGCACCTCCCCATCCTGTGAGATCAGTGGGAGCCTCAACCTCTGGGCTGCCTCTGCAGCCGCTAAATGGTGCTCCAATGACTCGTACACCTGAATCATTCCGAACAAAGTAAGTAAGCTCAACCACCAGATTCCAATTTTGTCAGATAATTTCTGAATTACCGCCCAAATACTATATCAGATTAGCGGTAAACAGTAAACACTCCTACCTGTTTAACCAGTTCATTCCACATTGCCTAGTACTATCTACACAAACCATCGGAAAGACGCTGACATTTTGGAGAAAGCGAGAAGTGGAACCGACCTGCGGTGAGCAATTGAGCTTCTTGCCAGCACCGGCGCTGCCCGCGGCGGTCGCGTGCTGATACTCCTCCACCATGGCCATCGCCTCCGCGTATACCGCCTATCGAATCGTAGTTATCAGAGCCGATCAAAACACGCGCAAAATTCTAGATCCGGCGAGCGAGCGAGCGAGCGGGCGGGCGGGGGCAAACTCACCAGGACCTCGAGGTAGCGCGCGCGTTCCGCCGCCACCTCCTCGCGCGCCTGCGGGGAAAGAATACGGGATCGGCGGCAGAGAGAGGGCATGTGGGGAGCGGAGGTGGGTGGCGGGTGCGGCGTACCTGGAGGAGGTCGGAGTGGGCGGGGTTGGAGAGGAGGGAGGCGTCCGGGGCGAGGTGATGGCGCTGGAGCTGCTCCACCAGGTGGGCCACCTCCGGCGGCGGTGGAGGGAGAGATGCCGCTGCAGCGGCGGCGGCGGCCTTGGACATCGCGGGCGGCGTCTCCGGCGGAAGGTTCGACGAGTCGAGCTGGTAGCGTTTGAACTGGTGGTGGCTGGGGGGTTCGTCGAGTCGAAGAAGGTCGCCACCGCCGTTGGATCGGGAAATGGACGGCTGAGATGGCTGTTGCGGCCGACCGGCCGGCTCATGACGAGATGAATTTCAGTTTGAATTTGGAAGCCGCCGATGCGAGGGTGTGCCGAAGACTAACGAAACTGAAAATAACACGTCGGGTCAAACAAAATCACATAAATTGCTTGGGAAAAAATCAGATGAACCCTGCTATACACACGACAATTTCCGTCACACAATATCCAACCCTTCATGGGTGGCAGCATTGTGCAGCACACCACCGGATCCTTTGTCGTGCGCGGATCCTACAAGGTTATATCATGGGATCTCTCTATGTCTCAACTATGACATATATTTCGTCACAGTCAGCTGATGTCACCTAAAACTGGCTGAAGCTGATCGATCGTTCCTTCCGTCCAGCGATGGATACGTAACTGACAAAACGTTCGTGTCTACCTTTACATGCTTGCATCCACTATTCCCTAACGGCCCATTAACACACGTGTAGGTCTAGTAAACTACATATAACTAATTAGTTTGTCATCTATTAGTCCATAAAATATAGTACTTCCTCCGACTCATATTAGTTGACTTCAATTTGTCAAAAATTGAATGAACCTATATACTGGTTCATCAAATTTTGACAAATCGAAGTCAACTAATATGGGTCGGAGGGAGTATATAAATTGGCAGCACGTATATGTATTCTTGGATTTTTCTAAATATGGATATATACATCTCGCGTATATTCTAAATATATTATTATTCTTAGAGAGTAGAGCTTCAATTATCATATAGGGATAAGCGTCGAGGGCCACAAAAAATCTAGTCACAGGTCCATATGCAACTCCCCCTCCCGACCTATAAAAAAGGTCAGTTACAAGTCCAAATATAACTCATGGTAAAAAGAAACGGAGGGTATTATGAGGTTGCAAGTGGGCCAAGAAAAAATCCATTTACAAGTCCATATAAAATTACCTCCATACAAAAGCCAGTTGCAACCCCCATTAAAACTAAGTCAAGTAAAAATCCAGATACAAGTCCAGAGAGAACTACCTTTGTACAGAAGCCAATTGCAAGTCCAGTTAGAACTAGGTCGAGAAAAAAATCTAGTTACATGTTCAAATAAAACTCCCTCCTACAGAAGCCAGTTTAAGGCCAGATGCAACTCATGGTGAAAGAAGAATGTAGGGGCCTATGGACACAAAAATACCCTAGTTGCAATCTTAGTTGCAACTGGAATAAGAAAAAATCAGTTACAAGTCTAGATGCAACTCATGGTGAAATTAAGCAAGGGCAGTATGGGCACACAAAAAATACCTTAGTTGCAAGCCGACTTGCAACTAGGGTGAGAAAATTCTAATTACAAGTCCATATGAAACTCTCCCCATCGTCCTACAGGAAAAATCAGTTACAAGTCCACATGCAACTCATTGTGAAAACAAGTTGGAAGGCATTATGGGCAATACAATATTTTAGTTGCAGGCCTAGTTGCAACTAGGGCGAGAAACATTCAGTTACAAGTCCAGATGGAACTTCCCATCCCGCCCTACCAAAAAAATGACTTACAAGTCCAGACAAAACTCATGGTGAAAAGAAGCAGAAGAGCATAATGTGCGCAAAATAATTTAGTTGCAAGCCTAGTTACAACTAGGCGAGAAAAATCCAGTTACAAGTCCAAATGAAACTACCTCACTACAGAAGTCAGTTGCAACCCCAGTTGCAACTAGATCGAGAAAAAATCCAGTTATGATCTCATGTCCATCAAAACAAACGGTACAAACGGATTGCGTGTTTGATCATACCAGAAAAAGAATCCACACTACGATTTTAGAGGAGTACTAAATTAAGTCGTTCTAAAAAAACTAAAGGCCAAAACACAAAAAAACAAGAAAAACAAAAAAAAAATGGCCACACAAGAAAAATGAATGGTTTAACCACACTCCCGCGAGCAAAAAAAAAAAACACAACAGCTAGCTGTCTCTGTTGGCCCAGACTAGAATGCGACTTGTGCTGTAAAAACCAAAACAAACCACGGCATCTGACAAAGGAAAAACAAGGCAACGCAGCGACACGGACTTAGACGGGGGGCCTATAACAACGCAACGCACCGGCAGACATCTCAATGCAGCAACGCAACACGGGCCAGCTAAACAACCAGCGATTTCTCAAAAAAACAAAAAAGCTAAACAACCAGCGATGGACGCAACAATTTTCATTAACGGACCAAATCAACTGTATACAAGGTAGCTGTGACGTAAGCTATGTCACAGCTAGCTGTGTTTTAGCAATTCCAAAAAATAAAATAAGAAAAATTCAAGTAAATATGCCAGTTGCATCTCCACATGCAACTCAAATTATTAAAATTTTTAAAAATCCCTAGTTGCATGCCAACATGCAAATCAACCCATTCTTACAAAATAAAACAAGAAAAATTCAAGTAAACATGCCAATTGCATCTCCACATGCAACTCAAACTATTAAAAAATTTAAAAATTTCTAGTTGCATGTCAACATGCAACTCAAACCGTCCTTACATATTAAAAATTGAACATGCCAGTTGCATCTTCACATGCAACTAAAACTATTAAAAATTTAAAAACTTCTAGTTGCATGTGCAAGTCAAACCATCCTAAAACAAAAAAAATCATGTAAACATGTCAGTTGAATCTCCACATGCAACTCAAACTATTAAAAAATTTAAAAATCCCTAGTAGCATGCCAACATGCAAGTCAACCCGTCCTCATATATAAAACAAAAAAATTCAAGTAAACATGCTAGTTGCATCTCCACATGCAACTCAAATTATTATTAAAATTAAAAATTCCTATTTGCATGCCAACATGCAAATCAACCCATCATCATATATAAAACAAGAAAAATTCAAGTAAACATATCAATTGCATCTCCACATGCAACTCAAACTATTAAATTTTTTAAAAATTCCTAGTTACATGCCAACCCATCCTCATATATAAAACAAGAAAATTTTAATTAAACATGTCAGTTACATCTCCACATGCAACTCAAACTGTTCAAAAATTTAAAAGTACCTAGTTGCATGCCAACAGGCAAGTCAACCCATCCTTATATATAAAACAATAAAAATTCAAGTAAACAAGATAGTTACATCTCCACACGCAACTCAAACTATTTAAAAATTCCAAGTTGCATGCAAACATGCAAGTCAACCCGTCCTCACAGAATAAAACAAGAAAAATTCAAGTAAACAAGCTAGTTGCATCTCTAGACGCAACTCAAACTATTTAAATATTTAAAAATTCCAAGTTGCATGCCAACATGCAAGTCAACCCGTCGTCACATAAACAAGCCAGTTGCATCTCCACATGCAACTCAAACTATTAAAAAATTTAAAAATTCCTAGTTGCATGCCAACATGCAAGTCAAACCGTCCTTACAAAATAAAAATAAGAATAATTCAAGTTAACATGCCAGTTGCATCTCCACATGCAACTCAAAAATATTAAAAATTATAAAAATTCCTAGTTGCAAATCATATTTTAAAAAAATGCAAATAATTTATAATTGCATATCAACATGCAAAATAATCATGCCCTTCTCAATATAAAAAATTTAATATGCAACTCAAATTATTAAAAAATTAAAAATTCCCAATTGCATGCCAACATGCAAGTTAACCCGCCCTCACATATAAAACAATAAAATATTAAAGATAACATACCAGTTGCATCTCCACATGCAACTCAGAAATTTTCAAAAAATAAAAAGAACCTAGTTGCATGTCAACATGCAATTCAGCTGATATTAATATAGAAATTGAAAATAAAAAATCATATGCCCTTCTCCATATATAAAATGAAATAAGCCAATTACAACTCTAGATGGAACTCAAATTATTAAAAAATATAAAAATTCCTAGTTGCATGCCACCATGCAAGTAAACCACAAGTATAAAATAAGAAATTATAAAATAAGAAATAAGCAACTTAACATCCCAATTGCAACTCCACAAGCCACAAAGTATCACAAAAAATAAATAAAGATATCAATTAATAAAATTTCTCAATTACATAAGAAAGTAATACATAATTATTAAAAAAATAAAATAAAAATAAAATAAAAAAACAAAATATCACTAGTAATTCAGGAATTTGTTCTACTATGCTTCGCTCTTGTATACTTCGAGTATCAGGAATCCTTCTTTTATATCAACAATAACATGGATAAGATCATTTACTTTTAAATTTGCATCACTAGTAAAAGCTCCCCAATTATAACGGAACCTAATACAATCTCCAAATAATTTGTATGATCCAGGTATAGCTCTGTCACCCCACACATAACGTGCTTCACCTCGATATGGGATTTTAGTTGCATTAGGGAAAACCTTAGTAGGTACTTCCTATATAAAGAAAGAATATAAAAAATTAATTATTTACATAATAAACTATGTGAACATAATAAACAAGTACAAAAAATAAAATTACTAACCAAGCGAAATATATCATTAGCATCAAGCCTATAAACATAGAATTTAGGAATGATGTCATCATCCATAGACTCCATCTTCACAACTTGCATTGTAGCAACAATCTCATTCATTTCGTTTTGTGTAACATCGTGTATATCATTAAAATATGTGTTGAACAAATATGAATCACAACCAATAGGTATATCAGAAACCTCTATAAAAAACAAAAACATAATGAAAAATACATTAGTCATCAAACAAAAAATAAAATTAAACATATAAACAAAGATATAACATAACTTACTTGGGAAATGAGCCCAATTCTTTCTATATCCTTCACTTGAAGTAACAATTACTTCAAAACACTCAATCGATGTATTATATTCAAATGAAATAACATCATCTTCATCTATATCAAATGCCTTGATCAAAGAACTCCAGTATGGCCCACACATGTATATTTTACTGCCAACCCTATCTAAAAAGATGTGGTGATCACTTTTAGGAATTGGATTCTCTGAACCATGATTTGGAAATTCGGCAAGAACTTTCATCCAATTGTTTGGACATAATATTCCTATTCGATCAGTAAAAAACATGGCACAACCTAAAAAAAGGAAAAACCAAAATAAATTAATATAAAATAAAACTTAAAAAATTATGATCAAACTTACAGCTAACTCCTCATAATCTTCGTCAACCATCTTGACACGAAACTTATACAGACTGTGGGGTGCTCTTTCGCACATCCTAGCTGGTTGATGACACACATTACACGAGCTCCTTGCATTGCTCATGTCTTTGTAGTAAACTTGAGCCTCTACGGAACACTAAAAATGAAACTATTCATTTCTCAACCTCTACAAAAGAGCAACTTGATCCTTTAGTCTGCCGTTCTAACACAAACCATACGAAATATATAGGACCCAATGCAACACTAAAAATAGTACACACCAAAAATAGAATTAAACCACAACCACAAGAATTATAAGTGGCTGAAGAAACAAGAATCATTCTCGCATCAGTCAAGAAACAACCACAACCACACAACTATATTTAGTCTTCCCTATAACTAGGAAATCAGCTAATAAATTAAAAAAAAATAACAACTAAACCAATTGATTCCTGCTACGTTGTGTAAACAAAACAAAACAAAAAACGCAAAAACAAAACAACACAAACGCGACCCAACAGAATAACCAAAACAGCTAGCTCTGGCCCAATAGCAAAACCAAACTACAGCTAACGCACATGGGCTTGGGCCGTAGCGAACCAACGGGGACGTCACCAAACAGCTAACGCACACGCGAATCACAACCAGGAACGCGAGCTACGATCGTCAAACACAACCAAGGGAACCACCTGCGCGAATCTTGAAGCAAAACATCCAACGGCAACAGAGCTAGCTGTGACGTAGCTTACGTCACAGCTAGCTGTGACATAGCAATTCCCTATATCATGTGCGCGGCAGTTCGGAAATCAGATTAGGCGGTTTGTAGATTGGAGGTAAATGAGAGTCGAACTCCAGAAGAAAAAAATGTGTGAGTTCATGTTTGGTTTTCTCCTAAACTTTTAAGTTGGCTTTGCATTTGATAGGTGTTGAATATGATCCGAATCTTATGTACCTGTTGTACTATAGAAGGAGTCTTGATGGACTACGGCGTGCCAACCGTGCTAGACGTAGCACATCTACAACTCTATTCCGTGTCCGCTAAGAAAGAGAGTTGTTTGTCCCTTTATATAGTGTCAGGTAGTCATAGATTAGATTGAGAGAGTTCCACCATATTGATAGCACCTAGAGGGTTTGTCCTCTCGTGTATTGTAATACTCCTCCCAATTATAGTGATACGCCGTCGTGCGTTCCGTGGTTTTCTCCCACACGTAAAAATTTATGTTCTTGTTCTTCGTTTGATCTATTTTTGCTGCAGGTTTTATAACAAGTGGTATCAGAACACCAGTTTTCAAGATCCGCTGCCCGGGAGACTTTCCGCTGCGCTCCCGGGCAGCATCGTGCAGCATCTTTTTTGTTGGATCAACAACTGCAGTCTTACGGCCTCGGGCAGTTTCACCGAGACTAAAGTATCTTTGTTTGAGATCGGATCTACGAGAAGTATCTTTGTTTGAGATCGGATCTACGAGAAGTTTCCTCCAGTGTTCCGCTGCATTGCATCTAGAAGGAGTTTTTTCTGCGGCACTCGAGTACCGCATCCGATCGACGTACCGCATCCGATCGATCAATTTGCGCACTCGAGTCCAACTTGATTTGCTACCCAATTCGCTGAGTATTTTATTCAGAGGTACCCGGCTCTGATCGATCCGAAGCTACGCCAATTTGCCAAGTCGTGTATCATAGAGCACAACTCCGATCAGCTCAGATCAATTCCCGAGGAGAAGCAAGATCTTTGCTCTATCACGTGAAGCCTATTTAGGTACTGTACCGGTCATGTAAACAGATCAAGCCAGAGGCAGGACTACCAGGTTCTGGTTGCTGCTCTTCGCGTGAAGCTCTATAGATTGATTTTTTACTTAGACGAGAATTCTTACAAACTATACTAGATCGTCTATCAGGCGGTATAGATTTTGTGTGGCATTCTCATCCACCTAGGGGACGGTCTTGGGGCATTTACTTGGCATGCGGGCATACACCATGGATATATTAGCTGTTGCGGAAGGGGAGTTTCATATTAAACTACATATCCGTAACAAAGATGATAATTTTGTGTGGAGTCTGGTTGCTGTGTATGGTGCGGCTCAAGAGGCTTTCAAGGCCGATTTCCTTCGAGAATTGGTGAACTTAGCAAAAGATAATCCGTACCCTATTCTTATAGGGGGATTTTAACTTGCTTCGGTTCCCATTTGAGAAGAGCAAAGGCCGCTTCGACGATCATTGGCCCTTCCTTTTTACCGCTGTCATTGACAGTCTTGATTTTAAGGAAGTAAACATGATTGGTCGACAATTTACTTGGGCTAATTCTTTGGCGGAACCAACATACGAAAAACTTGATCGAGTACTGATGAACTCAGATTGGAAAGATCACTTCCCTCTAGTTTCGGTACGCGCTCTAGAACGTATTGAGGCTCTATCAGATCATGCTTCCATTTTGCTAACCATTGGTTTACCATTACCACGATGTGGCCGTCCTTTCAAATTTGAGCTTGGATGGTTGCTTCGGGATGGTTTCCATGATATGTTCAAAGCAGTTTAGGAAAGGCCGGTTGCTGGTGATACCCCAGTCCAGAGATGGAATAATAAAGTGCGTTTGACACGGAAACATCTCAGGAGTTGGGCGCGTCACACCGCTCGTATTCTCAAAAAATAAAAACTTAGACTTTCAGCTACTATTGATGACCTCAAAGCTTTAGCAGAAACCCAGTTGCTTACTCCACAGGAAATTAAGCTAAAAAGCCAATCAAATGCGGGGATTGCCCGGTTACTGCGTGAGGAGGAACTCAATGTTGGAATTTGAGGCATATTTGATGTTGGGCTTTTGGCCCATAACAAATACAAATTCTGAAATTCTCTTTGGCCTATTATCATGGCAGCTCATGTGTGTGCTAGTGGTGCCAAAGTTTAGTCCCACATTTCTAGTGAAAGAGGAGTTGGACCACCTTATATAGTAAAGTGTTGCACCACTCACTAAGGTGTGAGAAGAACAGAAGCCCTCGCGCACTCCTCCTCCGACGTCGTCCGCCTCGCCTCGTCACGACGCGTGCGCACGCGCCGCGGGTTGCGGGAATCTCGCCGAGCCGAGCCGAGCTTTATTTTGCTCTTTGGAAAAATTAATTGTGTATTAATTATGAGTCATTAATGCGTCATTACGGACGCGTTAATTAACCGGCAGTTTCCATATCGTGGGCTGACACTGACTCGGTCGTGGACTGTTGCCCCACGTCCTACCCGACCCGCACTATATAAGAAGTCAGACGCAAACCGTAGCAGTTACCAGCAATTAGATTGCATCTGCCTACCTGCGCATCTCCGTTCCATCTCTCTGTGCTGCCCTCTGCTACTCCATCCCGTCGGCTGCGTGCACGGTCGTCCGGGAGAGCAGGCCTCCGAAACCCCGTGTCTCTGATCCTGCACCGGGAGAGAGGTGATAAGGTTTTTGGGGAGCATCTAGACACGACTGCTCAAGCTCTTCCTCGACTTCATCGCCATGTCTGACGATGTTGCCGCTGGTGGTGGCTCCACTTCTGTTGCGCCGTTGGTCATACCATCGACGAACTCGTACGTGTTCTTTGCCCTCCTGCTATTTCTTATGATGATCACTAGTACTGCAGTATGCGTAGATGTGCTAGGTTTTCACTTGCCTGTATGGTGCATGTCTACTATGCGTACGCTAGTTAGTCTTGGAAATTGTTTTGTCATGATTTATACTTGGATTAAATTAATGCGAAAACTGCTAATTATTTCAACAATCCAAAAACCTTAATTTAGGCTGTTTTCGTGTCAAGGCTTTGCCGCTTGTCTGAAACCGAACCCGTTTACGGGTGCGCACTTTAAGCGCTGGCAATCCAAGTGTACCCTCTGGCTGATGGCTATGGATGCCTTCTGGGTATCGGCTGGTAATCCTGAAGGAACCTGAACAGGAGAAGATGTTCAAGGAGACCACCATATTCTTTGTGGGCTGTGTCATAAGCGTCATTGGGGACAAGTTGGTGGATGCATATTTACATATGCGCAATGCCAAAGAACTGTGGGATGCACTCGAAGCAAAATTCGGTGCTACTGATGCTGGCAGTGAACTGTATGCCATGGAGCAGTTTCATGACTATAGGATGGTTGAAAACCGTTCTGTCGTTGAACATGCTCATGAGATTCAGTGCATTGCAAAAGAACTTGAGCTCCTGAAGTGTGCGTTGCCCAGCAAATTTGTTGCGGGATGCATCATTGCAAAGCTTCCTCAATCTTGGAGGAGTGTTGCCACTAACCTCAAACACCAGAGGCAAAAGATGTCTGTTGAGAATCTCATTGGGTTTCTGGACCTTGAGGAAAAGGCAAAGGCAAAAGACGCACACCCAAAGGGAGCCGAGGTACCCCAGTCAAGCGCCAATGTGGTGCAGAAGAACTTCCACAACAAGTTCAAGGGGAAGACCAAGGTCGTTCGTACTGTAGGGTTTCGTAGCATGGAAAACAAAAATTTTCTACCGCATACAAACAAACAAGCCAAGATCTATCTACTAGATTGTAGCAACGAGTCGATAGAGGAACTCACCCTCGAAGATTCCAAAGTGGTTAACGAGAGCAGATTCTCGTGGGTGATGTAGTCGTACTCTTTCCGATCTCAAGATCGCGTAGACGATCCTTCCAGCGCCGCGTTCCCGCAGTGCTCCCGCAGTCGGTCACACGTTCGGTACTCGACGAAGACCTTCCTCTCCCTTGTTCCAGCAGGCAGCGGAGGTTGTAGCACTCTCCTCGTGATTCCGGCAGCACAACGGCGTGGTACCGGAAGTAGAGGGGAGATCCCGCAGGGCTTCGCCTTAAGCCGGTGCGAGTATGGTGGAGCTTATGAGAGAGGCTATTAGTGGTCTAGTAATTAGACACACCAATTAGAAGGCTCTAAACCAATTAGAAGGCTCTAAACCGAAATAGCTCTAAACCGGGGTTTAGGTCTAGGGTTTAGTTTAGAGGATAGGAACTAGTGTGTGTCTTAGGAGGGAGCCCTGCCCCTCCTTATATAGGTGGGAGGGGCTGGCCGGCCAAGGGGAGGGAGGGGAGTCCCTCCCCAACTCGGCTTGGTGGGGCGCCGGCTTGGGGAGGAGGACTCCCTCCCCAACTCGGTTTCCTCCTCTCCTCCCACTTCCCAAAATTGCCGTTTGACTTTCAAACTGGCCGTTTGACTTTTCAATTTAGGATTTAAATAAATCCTTTATTTTGGGCAGCGAAGACACCTAGTACATGATGCAATCATTCCAACTCATAATGACACATTCATGTACCCTTCCCCCTCCGGAGTGCCGGACATTCCGGGACCTTCTAGAATGTTCCCGATGAAAACACCGGAACCATTCCCCAACTCCGAAACGGGACTTTCCTTATATGAATCTTATTCTCCGGACCATTCCGGATCACCTCGTGATATCCCGGATCCCATCCGAGACTCCGAACAATATTCGGTCTCTTTCTCATAATACCATAACTACTCAAACAACGTCGAATCCTTAAGTGTGTCTCCCTACGGTTCGTGAATTATGCGGACATGATCGAGACACTTCTCCGAACAATAACCAATAGAGGAATCTGGAAATTCATATGGCTCCCACATATTTCTACGATTACTTTGCGATCGAATGAACCACTTACATACGATACCAATTTCCCTTTGTCTCACGATATTTTACTTATCCGAGGTTATGATCGTCGGTATCTCTGCATACCTAGTTCAACCTCGTTACTGATAAGTACTCTTTTCTCGTTCCCGTGATATGTGATCCCTTGTGACCCAGTCACATGCTTGCAAGCTAATTGGATGACATTCCACCGAGAGGGCCCAGAGAATATCTATCCGTCATATGGATGGACAAATCCCACTCTTGATCCATGTGTTTCAACCAATACTTTCCGAACACTCAATGCTACCTTTATAGCCACCCTATTACGGTGTGGTGTTTGATGACATCAAAGCATCCATCTGGTAAAGGTGATATGCATGATCTCATGGTCGAAGGAATTAGATAACTATGTATCAGAAAGCATATAGCAATTGAACTATTGAAATGACTTGATCTTTATGCTACGCTTATCTATAGGAGTATGTCCATCACATCATTCTCCTAACGATATGATCCTATTGTTAATAACATCTCTATGTTCATGATCAGGAAACCATGATCATATATTAACCAACAAGCTAGTTTAACAAGAGGCTTTACTAGGGACTCTTATTTTAGTTTACAAATCACACAAGTATTAATGTTTCCGGTTAATACAATTATAGCATGGTATGTAAACATTTATCATAAGTGTGAAGATATGATAATAACCACTTTATTATTGCCTCTTGGGCATATCTCCAACAGTCTCCCACTTGCACTAGAGTCAATAATCTAGTTTCAAACCTTTGTGTATTCAACACCTATGGCTTTCTGGTGTTGTATGTACACGATTGCTAGTGGTCAACTGATCTCCGGATCTGACACTTCCAGGTCCGTGTGTAATTGCATGTCTTCGCGTCTCTACGCATCACTCATTCTCTAATGAGATGGCTTTGTATAATTTGGTCTTTCGGTGTGACCTTTAGTTCTTTGGGGTTAAAACATGTTGATAATATTGTCGCACAATATATCTTCATAGTATTATCCCGCTGTGAACTACACCTAGTTTGATAACAAACTACTTGACACAAATGCCCTCTTTTGCTGCTATAATAGCAGTCATATACTTAGCCTTTTGTTGAAGTATCTGTCACAATGTCTTAACTTTGGAACTTATCCAAATCCATTATGGAACTCACTTTCCATTATATTGTGCCACCCTTAATTTAGATTGAGATAAACTTAATTTGTACTCTGTGACAAAACTAGTATCAATGTAGTACTTTTACAATGAACTAACCATCTATTTGTCACTTCTACAAATAATATACTCTTAGTTCTTCCAAAAGATCATAAGAATATCCTTACTATCGTCCAATGATCATCTTATGAATCATTCTGGTATATGCTCATAACTTTTAGAGCATAGGACATATCTGGATTTGTACATACCACAGTATGATTGATATAAACACTCTTTGTGATTTCATACATCAAGTATCAATCTATACTTGAATCTTTGTTTCACTTACCAAATGTCAATACACTTGAATATATCATCAACATTGAACTCTTTCAATCCTTTCTGTGCGACAAGAACCTTTTCTTGTAGTTTCTATATTGAACTCATTCAATATCTCGTTTATGTACTTCTGGCACAACCATATTAGCATCTATTGATGCCTAATATTTGGGTTTTGCCTAAGTCTTTCATCAGAATGAAATTCTTAATATGTGTTAATAAAAGATACATCATTTCTAATCAACAATATGTCCTCCACATAATGTATTAGAAATATGTCTTAGCGCTCCCACTTAATTTCTTGCAAATGCAAGTATCTTCATTGTCTCCGATGAAATTAAACTCTTTTAACAGTTTCATCATAGTGAAGATTTCAACTCCGCTATGCTTACTTCATCCATTGAAGTTTGCATATGCTTTTAGCATCCTTTGAATTAACAAAACCCTTTGGACCGTCTCATGCACACGTCCTAGGTAACAATTCTATTAGAAGAACTTGTTTTGTTTATTCAACTACCACATAACAAAATTATATGTAGTGGTTGCTATATTAATCCGTATAGACTAAATATCGCTATGAAAGATCAAATCTTGTCATAGTCAATCTTTGAACATTGTTGTGAACTCTTTCCCAACATGTCGACTATTTCATAGATGTGAAACATCCATGTCTACTTCTTTATAGATCCAAACACAACTGTAAGGTCTTACACCTTTCTCGAGGGTCCTTCAAGTTCAAAACTTGATTTCTCGTGTATGGAACTATCACGGATTTTATGGCTTCAAGCCATTTGACGGAGTCAGGGCCCATCATCGCTTCTTTGCATGTAGTCCGCTCATTATTCTCAAATAATGATTCAACCCTCAAATCTTAGTATTTGATTGTTTACTCGACCTACTTGTTTCAATAGAAACTTAGACCTCCGTGACCACAACCTTTGAGGCACGTGAGCCATGAGCATTATTGCTGCCTCCGGAACACTTTTCGGTGCTGCGCAACTCTGCACATATAGCAAAGGTTCTTTTAACCTTATTAAAGTTCTATTGTCCTCCCATTTTAACTTTTCACGAAAAATTCCTTCTCAAAGAAACTTGACGTTCTAAGCGACAAACACTTTTGTCTCCGGTGTTTGTGGAGGAATACTTAACAGTAATACAAAGACAGATTTATCCGACTTTGGTTGCAAACATCTTTCTTATGCATAGCATACCAATGTTTAAGAAAGGACTACTTGGGTTTTATCCCAAACCATAACCTTATATGGTGTCATTTCAGCGGATTATGATGGAGCTCTTTTCAGTGGAAAAACGGTAGTCTCTAAAGCTTTTAATCTTTAAAATATAATGGCAGTTCTATATTTTACACCTTTGATCTTACCATGTCAAACAAGGTTTTAATTACATATCTCGAACGCTCCATACTCTTATGGTGTTTCGGGAAATGCAAATCCATGGAACGATTCCTTAAATCTTAGGTATTATGCTAAACTTGTAACTCAAATATCTTCCTTTATGATCTTATCATAAACTATTTATATTCTTGTTACAATGATTTTGCACTTCATCTTGAAATCTTTGAACTTTTCAAATATTTCATACTTCATCCTTATTAAGTAAATATTCATATATTCACTCAAATTTTCGGAGAAAGCATATGAAGTTGAAATCCATCGCTCTTGACTACACATAATGGAGTTCGTACAACAATATGCACAAGTTCCAATAAGCTAGTCTTTCGTTCCCTTTTGGCCTATGAACGAAGTTTTAATTATTCTCTAGGAAAGTTTCACAAACGTCATTTGATCAAAAATCAAAAGACTCCAAAATTCCATCCTACATGGAGTTTCTTCATGTTTTCTTTCCAATATAATTTAAACGGCGATGTCACTTCCTAAGTGATCTTTCAATCAATTTTGTCTTTCGACATTTTTAGCACTTGTTTTATGGATGTGATTTCTCCAACGAGTATTTGTAAATCATCCATCTTTTATGGATTACGGCAATTATTTGAACAAACCTTTTGTTCTCATAATACCTGATAAAACAAATCTTGAAGGCAAGCTTTGATGTTTTAACGAGCAACACAATAACCCTTTATTTGTTCTCGATGAACATCATCACATATTCTTTTGCTAGTTACTTAGGCCATTGTAGTTCATGAATTGTGTTGTTTCGTATGACGATTCATACCAACAAATTCAGTATAAAATACTTAAGAACCACATTGTTTAATGAGCAAAGAATATAGTCATAACATGTATATCATCTATATACTTAAACTGAACAATTCTAGTCTTTTCTTTTCTGCCATATATTTCTGAGATTCTCTTTCAGTATTTCCTTTTCTGTTTGAAAGAATCTATCAACATCAATAGTGGAGTCATACATATGACACATAGTCCAAAGCGTGTATAGTTAAATACCAATGTCTTTGGACTTGCACTTTGAAGTAGATCACCATCATCCAATGTTTGGTGTGCTTTCAAATTCCTTTCTTTAGTAATCTTTTGGTGTAGTAAACACTTTACCTACATCAAACATTCATCCTTATCATGGAATTATTCATGATTAAGCTTCTTTAGCTTATAACGGTGAATCGCGAGTATAATGTTGCTCTCCAAAACCTTTTGGAGGATTAAGACAACTAGTGTCTTCAACCTTTTGCAAATTCCCATCAAATACGAGAACATGACTTTTGCCATATTATACTCTATCATGTTGTAACCAAAACTTTGTTTCAGATATCACAATATCTTCCACATATCATGGTTTCTGAAACAACTCTTTCAGATCCTAGATAACCTTGATATTAAGACAATCTTTGAATATCAAGAATCATGGAGACAAACATGATACTTTATATACTAACACTTGGAATTGTTACTCTTGATTTAATACCAATTATTAAACTTCATGGAGTAACCGGAACTTACTGAAAGTTTGCAATAGGACTTTTAAACTTTAGATTAACACTTCAAAACAATACGATACCAGTTCGTAAAGTAACTAACCAGAATTCTATAGTTCTATCATCTCAATTATAACTAAGCGCAAGGTGGTAAACGGATGCCAATGACTACAACAACTATGCAAATTTACTTTGATTTAGTTTATGATAAATTGAGTTCTAATTAATAATTAAATTAATCTAGGTGAACTCCCACTCAAAACAACATCCCTCACATTGTTTTAGTGATCACACGAACCAAATCCACCACATCAAAACCGATCATCACGAGAGTTGATATGGCTTCAATGGCGAACAATCAACATGTTCATCATATCTACTATATGACTCATGCTCTACCTTTCGGTAATCCGTGTTCCTGAGGCCATGTCTGTACATGCTAGGCTCGTCAAGATCAAACCTTAGCTACCGCATAAGCAAATCTGGCTTGCTTACGTTGTATTCACCCGCGGAATCAAAGACACCCGATCATCACGTGGTGCTTCGAAGCAACAAGCTTTGGCAACGGTGCATACTAAGGGTGAACACTTTAGAACTTGAAATTTATGTGCATGAGGGATCATCTTATAATGCTACCGTTGTCTACTAAGCAATACAAGATGCATAAAGGATTAACATCACATGCAATTCATAATATGTGATATGATATGGCCTTTCTTCTTTGTGCTTCCGATCTCCATCTTCAAGCACGAACATGATCTCCATCATCACCAGCATTGCATCAAGGTCAATGACGCTTCACCATTGTTGTCAACTTATAATAAGGAACATTGCATACATCAAATATAATCACAATCATGGCCATATCACATCACTGCACACCCCTGCAAAACAAAGTTAGACGCTTCTACTTTCTTTGCATATTTTACGTGGTTTGGGGCTTTCCATAAGTGTCGTTCTAACCTACGAACAAGAACCACAACATTGATACTAGCATTGTTGATTACCCGTTGTAAATTGGATCTTTACTATGCTAGGAGAAACAGGCACCCGCAAAGCCACTTATGCAATACGAGTTGCATGTCAAGCGTGGAGCAAGTCTCATGAACGATGTCATGTAAGGTTAGCCCGGGCCGCTTCATCCCAACATACCGCAAGATGCAAAGTACACAAAAAGCAATCTACAATAAAAGTATCAACGCCCACAATGACCATTGTGTTCTACTCGTGCAACAGATCTACATATAGACACGGCTCTGATACCACTGTAGGGTTTCGTAGCATGGAAAACAAAAATTTTCTACCGCATACAAACAAACAAGCCAAGATCTATCTACTAGATTGTAGCAACGAGTCGATAGAGGAACTCACCCTCGAAGATTCCAAAGTGGTTAACGAGAGCAGATTCTCGTGGGTGATGTAGTCGTACTCTTTCCGATCTCAAGATCGCGTAGACGATCCTTCCAGCGCCGCGTTCCCGCAGTGCTCCCGCAGTCGGTCACACGTTCGGTACTCGACGAAGACCTTCCTCTCCCTTGTTCCAGCAGGCAGCGGAGGTTGTAGCACTCTCCTCGTGATTCCGGCAGCACAACGGCGTGGTACCGGAAGTAGAGGGGAGATCCCGCAGGGCTTCGCCTTAAGCCGGTGCGAGTATGGTGGAGCTTATGAGAGAGGCTATTAGTGGTCTAGTAATTAGACACACCAATTAGAAGGCTCTAAACCAATTAGAAGGCTCTAAACCGAAATAGCTCTAAACCGGGGTTTAGGTCTAGGGTTTAGTTTAGAGGATAGGAACTAGTGTGTGTCTTAGGAGGGAGCCCTGCCCCTCCTTATATAGGTGGGAGGGGCTGGCCGGCCAAGGGGAGGGAGGGGAGTCCCTCCCCAACTCGGCTTGGTGGGGCGCCGGCTTGGGGAGGAGGACTCCCTCCCCAACTCGGTTTCCTCCTCTCCTCCCACTTCCCAAAATTGCCGTTTGACTTTCAAACTGGCCGTTTGACTTTTCAATTTAGGATTTAAATAAATCCTTTATTTTGGGCAGCGAAGACACCTAGTACATGATGCAATCATTCCAACTCATAATGACACATTCATGTACCCTTCCCCCTCCGGAGTGCCGGACATTCCGGGACCTTCTAGAATGTTCCCGATGAAAACACCGGAACCATTCCCCAACTCCGAAACGGGACTTTCCTTATATGAATCTTATTCTCCGGACCATTCCGGATCACCTCGTGATATCCCGGATCCCATCCGAGACTCCGAACAATATTCGGTCTCTTTCTCATAATACCATAACTACTCAAACAACGTCGAATCCTTAAGTGTGTCTCCCTACGGTTCGTGAATTATGCGGACATGATCGAGACACTTCTCCGAACAATAACCAATAGAGGAATCTGGAAATTCATATGGCTCCCACATATTTCTACGATTACTTTGCGATCGAATGAACCACTTACATACGATACCAATTTCCCTTTGTCTCACGATATTTTACTTATCCGAGGTTATGATCGTCGGTATCTCTGCATACCTAGTTCAACCTCGTTACTGATAAGTACTCTTTTCTCGTTCCCGTGATATGTGATCCCTTGTGACCCAGTCACATGCTTGCAAGCTAATTGGATGACATTCCACCGAGAGGGCCCAGAGAATATCTATCCGTCATATGGATGGACAAATCCCACTCTTGATCCATGTGTTTCAACCAATACTTTCCGAACACTCAATGCTACCTTTATAGCCACCCTGTTACGGTGTGGTGTTTGATGACATCAAAGCATCCATCTGGTAAAGGTGATATGCATGATCTCATGGTCGAAGGAATTAGATAACTATGTATCAGAAAGCATATAGCAATTGAACTATTGAAATGACTTGATCTTTATGCTACGCTTATCTATAGGAGTATGTCCATCACATCATTCTCCTAACGATATGATCCTATTGTTAATAACATCTCTATGTTCATGATCAGGAAACCATGATCATATATTAACCAACAAGCTAGTTTAACAAGAGGCTTTACTAGGGACTCTTATTTTAGTTTACAAATCACACAAGTATTAATGTTTCCGGTTAATACAATTATAGCATGGTATGTAAACATTTATCATAAGTGTGAAGATATGATAATAACCACTTTATTATTGCCTCTTGGGCATATCTCCAACACGTACTACCAACTTCAAAAAGAATAAGAAGGACAAGTCACAGGATCCCTGCTTTGTGTGCGGCGAGGTTGGACATTGGACTCCAAACTGCAAGCAGCGCAAAGGAAGGAAGAATCCAAATGGACAGAACTCTAAGTCTGTCAATGTGACTATGAGCAACAATGATAAGGGTGTATCCGGGTATGTTAATTTACCTACTATTTTGTCAATCTGTCAATCTACAGATTGGTGGATCGACACCGGTGCTAATATTCATGTGTGTGATGATATCTCTTTGTTTTCTTCTTATCAGATCACAAGAGATCTCTCTGTCTTGATGGGAAACGGATCGCATGCTTCTGTTCGTGGTGTTGGCACGGTGGATCTGAAGTTTACTTCGGAAAAGATCGTGCAGCTGAAGAACGTGCAGCATGTGCCCTCAATAAATAAGAATCTTGTTAGTGGTTCCCTTCTTTGCAAAGAAGGTTTTAAGTTGGTATTTGAGTCCAATAAAGTAGTCATCTCTAAATATGGACAATTTATTGGTAAAGGTTATGAGTGCGGCAGTTTGTTCCGTCTTTCCTTATTAGATTTTTGTAATAAGGTTGTGAACCATATTTGTGCCCCTGGCAATGATACCGATACTTGGCATTCACGACTTTGTCACATTAATTTTGGTTGTATGACGCGGCTAGCTAAGATGAATTTAATTCCAAGTTTCACTTTAGCCAAAGGTTCTAAATGTCAAGAGTGTGTTCAAGCTAAGCAACCGCGCAAGCCTCACAAGCATGTGCAGGAAGCAAGAAACTTGGCACCACTAGAGCTTATACATTCAGATCTATGTGAGATGAATGGTGTGTTGACCAAAGGTGGAAAGAAATACTTCATGACGTTGATTAATGATTCTACTAGATTTTTCTATGTATTACTTTTGAAAACTAAAGATGAGGCTCTACACCACTTTAAAAACTCTAAGGCAGAAGTTGAAAATCAACTTGAGAGAAAGATTAAGAGAGTGCGGTCAGATCGTGGTGGAGAGTATTTCTCTAATGAGTTTGATTTATTTTGTGTGGAACATGGCATTATTCATGAGAGGATGCCTCCCCATTCTCACCAATCTAACGGGGTTGCCGAAAGGAAAAACCATACTCCAACAGACTTGGTTAACGTCATGTTAGGTACTTCGGGTTTATCCAAGGCATGGTGGGGGAGGCGATATTGACATCATGTCATGTCCTGAATAAAGTTCCCACAAAAGACAATGAAACTGCTCCCTATGAATTATGGGAGAAGAGAAAACTAACACTCTCGTACTTACGTACTTGGGGATGTTTGGCAAAGGTGAATTTGCCAATTTCCAAAAAGCGTAAACTTGGACCAAAGACCGTAGACTGTGTCTTTCTTTATGCTCATCATAGCGTTGGATACAAATTTCTAGTGGTGAAATCTGAGATACCTGACATGAAGGTCGGTACAATTATGGAGTCTAAGGATGCTACATTCTTTGAGGATATTTTTCTGATGAAAGATATGCCTAGTACATCTAGACAGGAATCTGTTGAAACTCCTGAACCTGCTATTCCCATGGAATATTATGAACGGGCACATGATGAAATTCCTGAGGAGGTAGACAATGAAATTCCTATAAGGAACAAGAGACAGAGGATTGCAAAGTCCTTTGGTAATGATTTCATTGTCTATCTCGTGGATGATACTCCCACCTCTATTTCAGAGGCTTATGCATCCCCTGATGCAGACTACTGGAAAGAGGTTGCTCGTAGCGAGATGGATTCCATCATGGCAAATGAAACTTGGGAGATCACTGATCGTCCTTATGGGTGCAAACCTGTAGGATGTAAGTGGGTGTTTAAAAAGAAGCTTAGGCCTGATGGTACGATTGAAAAGTACAAGGCTCGGCTTGTTTCCAAGGGTTATACCCAAAAAGAAGGCGAAGACTTATTTGATACTTATTCGCCTGTGGCTAGATTGACCACTATTCGAGTTCTACTCTCATTGGCTGCCTCACATGGTCTTATCGTTCATCAAATGGACGTCAAGACAACTTTCCTTAATATGGAGAGTTGGATGAGGAAATTTATATGGATCAGCTAGATGGTTTTATAGTAGATGGTCAAGAAGGGAAGGTGTGCAAGCTATTGAAGTCTTTGTATGGACTGAAACAAGCACCTAAGCAATGGCATGAGAAGTTTGATCAAACTTTAACATCTGCTGGCTTTGTTGTAAATGAAGCCAACAAATGTGTATACTATCGCCATGGTGGGGGCGAAGGAGTTATACTTTGTTTGTATGTTGATGACATACTGATTTTTGGGACAAATATGATTGTCATCGAACAGGTCAAGAGTTTCTTGTCTCAAAGTTTTGACATGAAAGACCTTGGAGAAGCTGATGTTATTCTAAACATTAAGCTGCTGAAAGATGAGAATGGCGGAATTACACTTTTGCAATCTCACTATGTGGAGAAGGTGTTGAGTCGCTTTGGCTACTCAGATTGTACTCCTTCACCGACACCATATGATCCTAGTAAGATGCTTCGAAAGAACAAAAGAATAACTAGAGATCAGCTGAGATACTCTCAGATAATTGGCTCGTTAATGTATTTAGCTAGCGCAACAAGGCCTGACATCGCGTTTGCTGTGAGCAAACTTAGCCGGTTTGTTTCCAATCCAGGAGATGATCATTGGCATTCTCTTGAGAGAGTAATGCGCTATCTAAAGGGTACATCGAGTTATGGTATTCACTATAGCAGAGACCCTGCGGTACTTGAAGGGTATAGTGACTCAAGTTGGATTTCTGATGCTGATGAGTTGAAAGCCACAAGTGGATATGTATTCACTCATGGTGGTGGCGCTGTTTCATGGAAGTCTTGCAAGCAGACCATCTTAACGAGGTCAACAATGGAAGCAGAACTCACGGCACTAGATACAGCTACTGTCGAAGCAGATTGGCTTCATGAACTCTTGATTGACTTGCCGGTTGTTGATAAACCTGTGCCGGCTTTCTTATGAACTGCGACAATCAAACAGTGATCGTCAAAGTGAGTAGTTCAAAGGATAATATGAAGTCATAAAGACATATAAAGAGAAGATTGGCATCTGTTAGGAAAATGAGAAACTCTGGAGTAATAGCATTGGATTATATCCAAACAGCTAAGAATCTAGCAGATCCTTTCACAAAAGGTCTATCAAGAAATGTGATAGATATTGCATCAAAGGAGATGGGTTTGAGACCCACATGAGTTACCATGGTAGTAACCCAACCTATGTGATCAGAGATCCCGTGAATTAGGACCTAGGGAAACAAGCCAGTGGCTAACTGGAGGAGAGTAACTTTTATTAACCCACTCCGCTGAAGATGCATTACTCTCACGATCTATATGGCAGGTTGACTTATTCTTAATGTGTTCATAGGCTTGTATAAGCCAAGATGCTATCCTACAGAGCAGTCTTGAAAGAACGCACGTATGTGAGCCCGACTGCTGGTCACAGTTTATGAGATAGAGTAATCTCTAGGAAGCTCATGAAAAAAGGCCAGGAGTGTGACTTATATGCTCCACCCGAGGGGTAGCCTTCGACAGCCTAGTATCAGTATGACATTAGGTGAAACTCATTTACACAAAACTGGCAATTCAAGGCTTAGTCCATTGACAGTTGTTGATGAGCGTAGTCTAATGATCTAGGTGGAAGTTCAACTTAACAGTCTCCACTGAAAAACGCTGATATATCAAAACAATGATTTGGAACAGAATGGTGTGATGTGCCAATGAGACTTTGTGGGGGATTGTTGGAATTTGAGGCATATTTGATGTTGGGCTTTTGGCCCATAACAAATACAAATTATGAAATTCTCTTTGGCCCATTATCATGGCAGCTCATGTGTGTGCTAGTGGTGCTAAAGTTTAGTCCCACATTGCTAGTGAAAGGGGAGTTGGACCACCTTATATAGTAGAGTGTTGCACAACTCACTAAGGTGTGAGAAGAAGAGAAGCCCTCGCGCACTCCTCCTCCGACGCCGCCCGCCTCGCCTCGTCACGACGCGCGCGCACGCGCCGCGGGTTGCGGGAATCTCGCCGAGCCGAGCCGAGCCGAGCTTTATTTTGCTCTTTGGGAAAATTAATTGTGTATTAATTATGAGTCATTAATGCGTCATTACGGATGCGTTAATTAACCGGTCGTTTCATATCATGGGCTGACGCTGACTCGGTCGTGGACTGTTGCCCCACGTCCTACCCGACCCGCACTATATAGGCCCAGTTCTTTTGGCGGATTCTCCCAGAAGCTGCCCTACCCCCAGCTTCCTGGGGAAGCCGGTTCAAAAAAATTGCGAGGCTTTCAAATTTGTTTAGACTTAACTATTTTGGAAGCCTCGCAAAATTTTTAGACCGGCTTCTCCAGGAAGCTGGGAGGAGGGCAGCTTCTCGGAGAAGCCCTCAAAAGAACTGGGCCTAAGCAGGCAGACGCAAACCGTAGCAGTTACCAGCAATTAGATTGCATCTGCCTACCTGCGCATCGCCGTTCCATCTCTCTGTGCTGCCCTCTGCTACTCCATCCCGCCGGCTGCGTGCACGGTCGTCCGGGAGAGCAGGCCTCCGAAACCCCGTCTCTCTGATCCTGCACCGGGAGAGAGGCGATAAGGTTTTTGGGGAGCGTCTAGACGCGACTGCTCAAGCTCTTCCTCGACTTTATCGCCATGTCTGACGACGCTGCCGCTGGTGGTGGCTCCACTTCTGTTGCATCGTTGGTCATACCATCGACGAACTCATACGTGTTCTTTGCCCTCCTGCTATTTCCTATGATGATCACTAGTATTGCAGTATGCGTAGATGTGCTAGGTTTTCACTTGCCTGTATGGTGCATGTCTACTATGCGTATGCTAGTTAGTCTTGGAAATTGGTGTGTCATGATTTATACTTGGATTAAATTAATGCGAAAACTGCTAATTATTTCAACATTCAAATGGTATCAACGTTCTAAATCACAATTTATTTTGCATGGGGATTCGAATACTAGATACTTCCACAGTGTAGCCAATGGCAGACACAAGAATAAACGTATTCATTCCTTAAAGCATAATGACGAGCTGATTGAAGGACATGAGCAACTAAAGTCTTACATTACGAATTATTATAAGGGTTTGTTTGGGGATCCGGAGGAAGGCACTTTCTCAATGGATGAATCCCAAATTAATGATATACCCTAAGTTTCTATGGAAGAAAACAACTATCTGACTGCTCCCTATTCTGAGGAGGAAGTCAAATTAGATGTTTTCCAAATGGAGCATAAAAAGGCACCTGGTCCGGATGGTTTCCCCGCTAAGTTTTACCAAAATTTTTGGGATGTAATCAAACCAGATCTCTTGAACATGTTTAGTGCTTTACACGAGGGTCAACTAGATCTGTTTCGGTTGAACTTTGGTGAAATCATCTTACTGCCTAAAGTTAATGAAGCAGAACGGATCCAACAATATAGACCGATCTGTCTTCTTATGTTAGCTTCAAGATTTTTACCAAGGTTGCCACTATCAGGTTGAACTCTGTGGCTGATCATGTTGTTAGGCCTTCACAAACCGCCTTCATGCAAGGTAGACATATTTTGGATGGTGTGGCTACCTTACATGAAACGGTTCATGAACTCCATAGAAATAAATTGAATGGGGTAATTCTCAAAATTGATTTTGAGAAAGCTTATGACAAAGTTAATTGGTCTTTTATACAACAAGCTCTTAGAATGAAAGGTTTTTCAGCAGATTGGTGCTCCTTGATCGAAAGCTTTGTAGTCGAAGGTAGTGTTGCCATCAAAGTCAATAACAATGTTGGCAACTACTTTCAGACTAAGAAGGGGCTAAGACAAGGAGACCCATTATTGCCTATTCTTTTCAATATAGTAGCTGATATGTTATCCATCTTGATTGAGAGTGCTAAGTCTGATGGCCAGATTGAAGGTGTGATCCCTCATCTTGTAGATGGGGGGTTATCTATACTTCAATATGCAGACGATACAATTCTTTTTATGGAACATGATCTTGAAAAAGCCAAGAATCTGAAACTCATACTTTCGGCTTTTGAGCAACTTTCTGGATTAAAAATTAATTTCTATAAAAGTGAATTGTTTTGTTTCGGCGAGGCCCAAGAGGAGGTTGGTCTTTATAATGAACTCTTTGGTTGTTGTCACGGCACTTTTCCGATCAGATATTTGGGCATTCCGGTACACTACCGAAGGCTTACAAATCCTGAGTGGAAAATTGTCGAGGAAAGATTACACATACGTTTGAGTACTTGGAAAGGCAAACTTCTCTCTATAGGGGGAAGACTGGTGCTTATCAACTCAGTCCTTAGTAATATGGTTTTGTTTATGCTTTCTTTTTTTCAACTACCAAAAGGTGTCTTAAAAAGGTTGGATTATTTCCGATCAAGATTCTTTTGGCAGGGAGATAATGAGAAAAAGAAGTATATGCTAGCTAAATGGAGTGTTTTGTGTAGACCCAAAGAACAGGGTGGGCTCGGTATTCATGATATATATGTTAAGAATACAACCCTCCTTAGTAAATGGCTCTTCAAGTTATTAAATGAGGAAGGGATTTGGCAAACTATTATTAAAAGAAAGTATATTGGTTCAAAGGCATTGTCCCAAATGGTTTGGAAACCTGGTGACTCTCACTTTTGGGCTGGTCTAATGGCATCAAAAAAACATTTTTTACGCTTCAGGACTTTCTCTATTAATAATGGGACGCAGATAAGGTTCTGGGAGGATAAATGGCTAGATAATGCTACCCTTCGAGATAATATCCTTCGTTATATTCTATTGTTCATTATAAGGAGGAAACGGTTGCCACAGTGCTCGAATCATTCCCGCCAAATATAACATTCAGAAGGGATCTAATTGGTTCTAGACTTGACTCTTGGATCATGTTGCTACATCGTCTGGCACATGTACAACTGTCGGACAAGCCAGATGAATTCTGATGGAATCTAACTAAGAACAGGTCCTTTTCTGTTAGTTCTTTGTATGATGCTTTAATCCAGCCGTCTATTCCGGCGGTAGGATGCTCTAGAAGATGAAGATACCTCTTAAAAACAAAATCTTTGTTTGGTATCTTCATCGTGGGATTATCCTTACAAAAGACAACCTTATTAAGCGAAATTCTGGGTGCATGTTCTGTCACCATGATGAGACAATCAAACACCTATTTTTCCAATATAGTTTTGCTCGGTCTATATGGTCAATCACCCAAGCAGCTTCAGGTTTGTATCCACCACGTAGTATTGCCAATATTTTTGGGAATTGGTTACATGGTATTGATAACAACTACAAAAATCTTCTTAGGGTAGGAGCGATAGCCATTATATGGTCGCTATGGCTATGTAGAAATAATAAGGTTTTTAATGATATAAACTTCTCTCTTCTACAGGTTCTCTACAGGTGTACTCATACCCTTCGGGCTTGATCGACTTTGCATCGTGCGGAATATCACGATCTCTTCATGGAGGTGTGTACGCAACTGGAGGATACGGCACGAGACTTTTTTACTAGACATGGATGGCAGCGTAATCTTCGGATAGACCTGCCCCCTGCATCCTAGGCGCTATTACAATTTCTCAGTTTGATATGTATTTTGCCTGTATCTTTCATTTTATGTTTGGACCATGTGGATTGGTGTCGGCTGTGTGCATCTATATGCAGAGGCGGGGTGTAAGTTACTGTCTATGTAATAAAGGCGCCCTTTATCGAAAAAAGATTGATTTTTTCTCTCCAATTGCTACGTGCACTTCAAGTTCATCAGGAAAGTTCTCAGTGTTATTTTTTACTCCGCATGTTTATTGATTCTATTAAGAGTCATTTTGATCTACTTTTGTTTCATCAAGTCAAGATGCGAATTATCCTAGCACGGGAGTAATTTATACTGGTATTACCGTCGGCACGGACAAAGTGAACAATATGTTTTTCCAGCTCGAGCATTGACCCACGCTCTACCAGGTACCAATACCGGTTCTATCCGCGCCACCTATGATCGATGATTTGCCGCTAAGATGATCATCATTTTTTGATAGTTTTCAGTTCAAGGTGGAGTTTGTTGGATTATAGCTTTGTCATACAATTGGCAGTTTGAGCTCAACATTATGGCGGTTCTACTTGCGGCATTCTATGATGACTCGTTTGTTATTTAGGTTATCTTATTTGGAGGCTAGAAGTTCAAGTAAGTTTATGATTGTTCATATTCAATGGCATTTATATGGAGATATTGTGGATGCAAATTTAAGGTGTTATATTGCTGTAATTATATAAAGAACACAGTTTAGAAATTAAAAAAATAATATGGAGGAGGTGATTGTTAAGCCTGTTGGTAGCTAGCATATACTCTTTTTGTAGGGATTCGTAGCATGGAAAACAAAAAAATTCTATCGCATACAAACAAACAAGCCAAGATCTATCTACTAGATTGTAGCAACGAGTCGATGGAATAACTCACCCTCGAAGATTCCAAAGTGTTCAACGAGAGCGGATTCTCGTGGGTGATGTAGTCGTACTCTTCCCGATCTCAAGATCGCGTAGACGATCCTTCCGGCGCTGCGTTCCGGCAGCGCTCCCGCAGTCGGTCACACGTTCGGTACTCGACGAAGACCTTCCTCTCCCTTGTTCCAGCAGGCAGCGGAGGTTGTAGCACTCTCCTCGCGATTCTGGCAGCACAACGGCGTGGTACCGGAAGTAGAGGGGAGATCTCGCAGGGCTTCGCCTTAAGCCGGAGCGAGTATGGTGGACTATGAGAGAGCCCTCGGTGTTCTAGGGTTTAGACACACCAAGGAGGGGGTGCTAGGGACGACGGCTAGGGCTTGGAGGTGCCCAAGTCGGCGGCTAGGGGAGAAACCCTAGGCAGCGGCTATGGTGGGCGGCGGCTAGGGTTAGGTTTAGAGGGGCAATCTTGTGTGCTAGGAGGGGAGCCCTGCCCCTCCTCTTATAGGAGGGAGGCGCCGACCAAGGGGAGGGAAATCCCTCCCCAACTCGGATCCCAAGTGGGCCGGCGGTGGAGGAGGGACTCCTCCCCAACTCGGTTTCCACCTCCCTCTCCACTTCCCAAAAATAGCCGTTTGATTTTCAAATTGGCGTTTGACTTTTTCAAACTAGGATTTGATTAAACCCTTTATTTTGTTCAGCGATGACACCTAGTACATGATGCAATCATACCAACTTGATATAACACATTCATGTACCCTTCCCCTCCGGAGTACCGGACATTCCGGAACCTTCTAGAACATTCCCGATGAAAACACCGGAACCATTCCCGAACTCCGAAACAGGACTTTCCTTATATGAATCTTATTCTCCAGACCATTCTGGATCTCCTCGTGATATTCCAGATCCCATCCGAGACTCCGAACAACATTCGGTCTCTTTCTCATCATTCCATAACTACTCAAACAACGTCGAATCCTTAAGTGTGTCTCCCTACGGTTCGTGAATTATGCGGACATGATCGAGGCACTTCTCCGATCAATAACCAATAGAGGAATCTAGAAATTCATATGGCTCCCACATATTTCTACGATTACTTTGCGATCGAATGAACCACTTACATACGATACCAATTTCCCTTTGTCTCACGATAGTTTACTTATCCAAGGTTATGATCGTCGGTATCTCTTCATACCTAGTTCAACCTCGTTACTGATAAGTACTCTTTTCTCGTTCCCGTGATATGTGATCCCTTGTGAGCCAGTCACATGCTTGCAAGCTAATTGGATGACATTTCACCGAGAGGGCCCAGAGTATATCTATCCGTCATATGGATGGGCAAATCCCACTCTTGATCCATGTGTCTCAACCAATACTTTCCGAACACTCAATGCCACCTTTATAGCCACCCAGTTACGGTGTGGTGTTTGATGTCATCAAAGCATCCATCCGGTAATGGTGATATGCATGATCTCATGGTCGAAGGAATTAGGTTACTATGTATCAGAAAGCATATAGCAATTGAACTATTAAAATGACTTGATCTTTATGCTATGCTTATCTATAGGAGTATGTCCACCATATCATTCTCCTAACGATATGATCTTGCTGTTAATAACATCTAATGTTCATGATATGGAAACCACAATCATTTATTTACCAACAAGCTAGTGATGTATAGAGGCTTTACTAGGGACTTCAATTTAAGTTTACAAATCACACAAGTATTAATGTTTCCTTGTTAATACTATTATAGCATGAATGTAAACATTTATCATAAACACAAAGATATAATAATAACTACATTTATTATTGCCTCTAGGGCATATCTCCAATAGTCTCCCACTTGCACTAGAGTCATCTAATCTAGATTACATGGTAATATACCGAACACCCATGGCAGTTTGGTGCTGGTCATGTTTTGCCCTCGGGAGAGGTTTAGTCAACGGATCCGCCACATTCAGATCTGTGTGTACTTTGCAAATCTTTATGTCCCCATCTTGGACATGTTCTCGAATAGCGTGAAAACGTAGCTTGATGTGCTTCAGCTTCTTGTGTGACCTTGGTTCTTGCGCATTGGCTATGGCGCCCATGTTATCACAGTAGATAGACATTGGGTCCAGCGCACTAGGAACCACACCCAGCTCTGTAATGAACTCTTTATCCATATCGCTTCTTGTGAAGCCTCCGAAGCAGCCATGTATTCCGATTCAGTTGAAGATCTCGCTACAGCTAACTGCTGCACCATTCAAAGTAAATACGTATCCAGATTGTGATTTAGAATCATCTGGATCGGTGTTCCAACTAGAATCGGTGTAACCATTAACAACGAGTTGTTCATCACCTCCATAAGAAAGAACCATATCCTTAGTTCTTCTCAGGTACTTAAGGATGTTTTTTGACCGCTGTCCAATGATCCACTCCTGGATCACTTTGATATCTGCTAGTTAAACTAACAGCATATGCAATGTCGGGTCTAGTACATAGCATGGCATACATTAGAGATCCTATGGCTGAGGCATAGGGAGTCTTACTCATCCTTTCTCTATCTTCTGTCGTTGTCGGACTTTGAGTTTTACTCAACGTCGTATTGGGCAACATGGGCAAGAACCCTTTCTTGCTATCTTCCATTCCAAACCTCTTTAGAACTTTGTCCAAATATGTACTTTGTGACAATGATATTAGGCGTCTCGATCTATCTCTATAAATCTTTATGCCTAATATGTAAGATGCTTCGCCAAGATCCTTCATTGAAAAACTATTATTCAAATATTCCATGACACTATTAAGAAGGTCTACATCATTCCCAATCAACAATATGTCATCTACATATAGTATTAAGAATGCTACAGAGCTCCCACTCACTTTCTTGTAAATACAAGCTTCTCCATAAGTTTGTATAAAACCAAAACTTTTGATCACCTTATCAAAACGTTGATTCCAACTTCGGGATGCTTGCTTCAATCCATAGATGGACCGTTGAAGTTTGAATACCTTGTTAGCATCTTTAGGATCGACAAAACCTTTGGGTTGCATCATATACAACTCTTCATCAATGTCTCCATTGAGGAATGCCGTTTTGACATCCATCTGCCATATCTCATAATCATAATATGCAGCGATTGCTAACATAATCCTCACAGTCTTTAGCTTCGCTACTGGTGAGAAAGTCTCATCGTAGTCAACTCCTTGAATTTGTCGAAACCCCTTTGCGACAAGTCGAGCTTTATAGACAGTAACATTACCATCAGCATCTGTTTTCTTCTTGAAAATCCATTTGTTCTCGACAGCCTTCCGGCCATCCGGTAAGTCCACCAAAGTCCATACTTGGTTTTCGTACATGGATCCAATCTCGGATTTCATGGCTTCTTGCCATTTGTTGGAATCTGGGCTCATCATCGCTTCCTCATATGTCGCAGGGTCATCGGTGTTGTCCACCAACATGACACTCATAACGGGATCATACCAATCTGGAGTGGTACGAGTTCTCGTTGACCTGCGAGGCTCTGTAGCAACTACAACGGAAGTTTCATGATCATCATCATTAGCTTCCTCTCTTATTGGTGCAGGCACCACAGGAACTTCTTCCGGTGCTGCGCTACTCGCAATTTCGAGAGAAGGTTCGACAACCTCGTCGAGTTCTACTTTCCTTCCAGTCACTTCTTTCGAGAGAAATTCCTTCTCTAGAAAGGATACATTCTTGGCAACGAAGATTTTGCCCTCGGATCTATGGTAGAAGGTATACCCAATAGTTTCCTTCGGGTATCCTATGAAGACGCATTTTTCCGCTTTGGGTTCAAGCTTGTCCGGCTGTAACTTCTTTACATAGGCTTCGCAACCCCAAACTTTAAGGAACGACAATATAGGTTTCTTCCCAAACCATAATTCATAAGGTGTCGTTTCAACGGATTTAGATGGTGCCCTATTTAAAGTGAATGCGGCTGTTTCTAATGCATAACCCCAAAATGATAGCGGTAAATCTGTAAGTGACATCATAGAACGAACCATATCTAAGAGAGTTCGATTACGATGTTCGGACACACCATTACGTTGTGGTGTTCCCGGCGGTGTCAATTGTGAAAGTATTCCGCATTTCTTCAAATGCTCGCCAAACTCGTAACTTAGATATTCACCTCCACGATCAGAACGTAGAAATTTAATCTTCTTGTTACGTTGATTCTCTACCTCACTTTGAAATTCCTTAAACTTCTTGAAAGTTTCGGACTTATGTTTCATGAAATAGATATACCCATATCTACTCAAGTCATCCGTGAAGGTAAGAACATAACGATAACCACCGCGCGATGCTACACTCATTGGACCACACACATCGGTATGTATGATTTCCAATAAGTCCGTAGCTCGCTCCATCATACCAGAAAATGGAGTCTTAGTCATTTTACCCATCAGACATGCTTCGCATCTTTCAAGTGATTCGAAATCAAGTGATTCAAGAAGTCCATCGGAATGGAGTTTCTTCATACGCTTCACTCCAATGTGACCAAGACGACAGTGCCACATATAGGTCGAGTTATCGCACTATTTCAAACGTTTAGCCTCAATGTTATTAATATGTGTATTTCCACTATCGAAATTCAATAAGAATAGACCATCTATCAAAGGTGCATGTGCATAAAACATATTACTCATATAAATCGAACAACCATTATTCTCGGACTTAAACAAGTAACTGTCTCGCAATAAACAAGATCCCGATATAATGTTCGTGCTTAACGCAGGCACCAAATAACAATTATTTAAGTATAAAACTAATCCCGATGGTAGATGAAGGGGTAGCGTGCCGACCGCGATCACATCAACCTTTCGAGTTACCTCGTTCTTCGCTAGCTTCCGTTTATTCTGCAGCACCTGTTTCGAGTTACAAATATGAGCAACCGAACCAGTATCAAATACCCAGGCACTACTACGAGTACTAGTGAGATACACATCAATAACATGTATATGGGATATACCTTTCTTCTTAATGTTGCCGTTCTTCAAATCCGCCAAGTACTTTGGGCAATTCCGCTTCCAGTGACCTTCTCCCTTGCAGTAAAAGCACTCAGTATCAGGCTTAGGTCCAACCCTGGTCTTCTTCGTTGGCGCGGTAACTTTCTTACCACCCTTCTTGAAGTGTCCCTTTTGCTTAGACTTGCCTTTCTTGAATTTGGTGGTCTTATTGACCATCAACACTTGGTGCTCTTTCTTGATCTCCACTTCTACAGATTTCAACATAGCAAACAGTTCTGGCAACTGCTTGTTCATGTTTTGCATATTGTAGTTCATCACAAAGTTCTTGTAACTTGGTGGTAGTGATTGGAGGACACGGTAAATCCCCAAAGCATTAGGAATCACTATTCCCAAGCTTTGAAGTTTGTTTGCGTGCCCAGACATCTTAAGCACATGCTCACTGACGGAGCTGCCCTCTTCCATCTTGCAGTTAAAGAACTTTTCAGAAGCCTCATAGCTCTCAATTTCCGCGTGAGTCTCAAAGATCAATTTGAGATCACGGATAATATCATGTGGGTCTGAATTCTCAAAACTTTTCTGAAGCTCCGATTCTAAACCATACAAGATAGCACACTGAACTGTGGAGTACTGAGTCTTCCGAGCGAGGTAAACATTCTTTACTTCGTCGGCAGCATCAGCTGCAGGCGGGTCACCCAGCGGTGCATCCAGCACATAGGTCAAATTACCAGCTGTGAGGACAATCCTCAAATTGCGGAACCAATCCGCGAAGTTGCTTCCATTGTTTTTCAACTTTTCTTTCTCTAGGAATGCATTAAAATTGATGGTAGGGGCCGCCATTGATCTACAACATATTTGCAATAGTTTTAGACTAAGTTTATGACAAAATTGAGTTCTAATTAATAGTTAAATTAATCTAGGTGAACTCCCACTCAAAACAATATCCCTCACATTGTTTTAGTGATCACACGAACCAAATCCACCACATCAACACCGATCATCACGAGAGTTGATATAGTTTCAATGGCGAACAATCGACATGTTCATCATATCTACTATATGATTCATGCTTTACCTTTCGGTGATCCGTGTTCCGAGACCATGTCTGTACATGCTAGGCTCGTCAAGATCAAACCTTAGTTTCCGCATGAGAAAATCTGGCTTGCTCACGTTGTATACACTTGCGGAATCTAACACACCCGATCATCACGTGGTGCTTCGAAACAACAAGCTTTAGCAACGGTGCTGACTAAGGGTGAACACTTTATGACTTGAAATTCATGTGCATGAGGGATCATCTTATAATGCTACCGTCGTTTAACTAAGCAATACAAGATGCATAAAGGATTAACATCACATGCAATTCATAATATGTGATATGATATGGCCTTTCTTCTTTGTGCTTCCGATCTCCATCTTCAAGCACGAACATGATCTCCATCATCACCGGCATTGCATCAAGGTCAATGATGCTTCTTCATGGTTGTCGTCCACCGGCTTCAACTATTACAACTACTTTGAATAGACACGCGGGTCTTAACATAAATTAAAGATAACCATATGGCTCCTGCCGGTTGCCAACTTACAATAAGGAACATTGCATACATCAAATATAATCACAATCATGGTCATATCACATCACTGCACACCCCTGCAAAACAAAGTTAGACGCTTCTACTTTTTTTTGCATGTTTTACGTGGTTTAGGGATTTCAATAAGTGTCGTTCTAACTTACGAACATGAACCACAACATTAATACTAGTATTGTTAATCACCCATTGTAAATTGGATCTTAAATATGCTAGGAGAAACAGGCACCCGCAAAGCCACTTATGCAATACAAGTTGCATGTCAAGCGTGGAGCAACTCTCATGAACGATGTCATGTAAGGTTAGCCCGGGCCGCTTCATCCCAACATCCCGCAAGATGCAAAGTACACAAGAAGCAATCGACAATAAAAGCATCAACGCCCATAATGACCATTGTGTTCTACTCGTGCAACAGATCTACATATAGACACGACTCTGATACCACTATAGGGATTCGTAGCATGGAAAACAAAAATTTTCTATCGCATAAAAACAAACAAGCCAAGATCTATCTACTAGATTGTAGCAACGAGTCAATGGAATAACTCACCCTCGAAGATTCCAAAGTGTTTAACGAGAGTGGATTCTCGTGGGTGATGTAGTCGTACTCTTCCCGATCTCAAGATCGCGTAGATGATCCTTCCGGCGCTGCGTTCCGGCAGTGCTCCCGCAGTCGGTCACACGTTCGGTACTCAACGAAGACCTTCCTCTCCCTTGTTCCAGCAGGCAACGGAGGTTGTAGCACTCTCCTCGCGATTCCGGCAGCACAACGGCGTGGTACCGGAAGTAGATGGGAGATCTCGCAGGGCTTCGCCTTAAGCCGGAGCGAGTATGGTGGACTATGAGAGAGCCCTCGGTGTTCTAGGGTTTAGACACACCAAGGAGGGGGTGCTAGGGCCAGCGGCTAGGGCTTGGAGGTGCCCAAGTCGGCGGCTAGGGGAGAAACCCTAGGCGGCGGCTATGGTGGGCGGCGGCTAGGGTTAGGTTTAGAGGGGGCAATCTTGTGTGCTAGGAGGGGAGCCCTGCCTCTCCTATTATAGGAGGGAGGCGCCGGCCAAGGGGGGGGGGGGAATCCCTCCCCAACTCGGATCCCAAGTGGGCCGGCGGTGGAGGAGGGACTCCTCCCCAACTCGGTTTCCACCTCCCTCTCCACTTCCCAAAAATAGCCGTTTGACTTTCAAATTGGCGTTTGACTTTTTCAAACTAGGATTTGATTAAACCCTTTATTTTGTTCAGTGATGACACCTAGTACATGATGCAATCATACCAACTTGATATAACACATTCATGTACCCTTCCCCTCCGGAGTACCGGACATTCCGGAACCTTCTAGAACATTCCCGATGAAAACACCGGAACCATTCCCCAACTCCGAAACAAGACTTTCCTTATATGAATATTATTCTTCGGACCATTCCGGATCTCCTCGTGATATCCCGGATCCCATCCGAGACTCCGAACAACATTCGGTCTCTTTCTCATCATTCCATAACTACTCAAACAACGTTGAATCCTTAAGTGTGTCTCCCTACGGTTCGTGAATTATGCGGACATGATCGAGGCACTTCTCCGATCAATAACCAATAGAGGAATCTAGAAATTCATATGGCTCCCACATATTTCTACGATTACTTTGCGATCGAATGAACCACTTACATACGATACCAATTTCCCTTTGTCTCACGATAGTTTACTTATCCGAGGTTATGATCGTCGGTATCTCTGCATACCTAGTTCAACCTCGTTACCGATAAGTACTCTTTTCTCGTTCCCGTGATATGTGATCCCTTGTGAGCCATTCACATGCTTGCAAGCTAATTGGATGACATTTCACCGAGAGGGCCCAGAGTATATCTATCCGTCATATGGATGGACAAATCCCACTCTTGATCCATGTGTCTCAACCAATACTTTCCGAACACTCACTGCCACCTTTATAGCCACCCAGTTACGGTGTGGTGTTTGATGTCATCAAAGCATTCATCCGGTAAAGGTGATATGCATGATCTCATGGTCGAAGGAATTAGGTTACTATGTATCAGAAAGCATATAGCAATTGAACTATTAAAATGACTTGATCTTTATGCTACTCTTATCTATAGGAGTATTTCCACCATATCATTCTCCTAACGATATGATCTTGCTGTTAATAACATCTCAATGTTCATGATATGGAAACCACAATCATTTATTAACCAACAAGCTAGTGATGTATAGAGGCTTTACTAGGGACTTCAATTTAAGTTTACAAATCATACAAGTATTAATGTTTCCTTGTTAATACTATTATAGCATGAATGTAAACATTTATCATAAACACAAAGATATAATAATAACTACATTTATTATTGCCTCTAGGGCATATCTCCAACACTTTTCTCTCCAGAGTTTTTTTATTATGCATGTGAAGGTTTTTTGTCTTTGTTATTTAAGTTTGTGATGAGGATCAGTTGAGGTGCAAGAGGAGATTTGTTTCTGCTAGATACTTAACATTCAGTTCAGTTGTCTTTGCTCTTTCAAGAGGGTCTATTGCAGAGTTTAAGCTTCGTTGCATATTGAGAAGGTTTCTTCACCCGCCAGTTATTTTACAGGGACAGTTTTTGACAATGTCATGGATTTTTTATCAACCATTACAAGACGGCAGTTTTTGGTGTACGAGATGTCTTCCGTACCAGATGCTCTTGCATGAGTATTTTTTGCCGAGGTTTTTGCTTTTGTACCACTTTCAGATTCCATGAGATGAGTTCTTCACAATGTTTATGTGCATCAAGATATTGCACTATGAGCTACACGTTCACTCGAGGCACCACAGGAGATATGATGACTTATGTCATTTGATGATTGAGCAATTTCAGTTTTTTGGAGGTTAGTGACACAGACTCGGACTTTTATTGGGTATTGTGGAAGACCCAACTTCGTTTGTCTGCTTTGTTGATAGCTGTGTTGTTTTTGGACGACCTACCGTTTGATTTGCTCAGTGTGACTTCATGAAAAGTTTATTAGTCCTATGGACGTTTCAAGGCACAAGGTTTTTCTTGTGATGACTTTAATTGAGGAGTTGAATACCATCTATGACTTTTATAAGGGATTTCGGCTCAAGGTGGAGATTGTTGAATATGACCCGAATCCTATGTACCTGTTGTACTACAGAAGGAGTCCTGACGGACTACGGCGTGCCAACCGTGCTAGACGTAGCACATCTACAACTCTATTTCGTGTCCGCCAAGAAAGAGAGTTGTTTGCCCCTTTATATAGTTCTAGGTAGTCATATATTAGATTGAGAGAGTTCCACCATATTGATATCATGTAGAGGGTTTGTCCTCTCGTATATTGTAATACTCCTCCCAATTATAGTGATACGCCGTCGTGCGTTCCATGGTTTTCTCCCACAAGGGTTTCCACGTAAAAATATGTGTTCTTGTTCTTCGTTTGATCTATTTTTGTTGCACGATTTTATAACAATAGGGTCATAATATTCAGATGTTGGAGTTTTTTCCTTGAAATTTGAATACTCAAGTTTTGTTTTCACCTCCTTGATGCTTTCGCTTGAGCCGTTCCGACAATATTGATATGTGTCTGGATGTTAGTACTATCTCAAAGGTGTTTTTCTTGATGTCATGATAGTTTCATTTGTCACAATGTGTGAACTGGCCCGACCTGATAGGGTTATGCCTCCTTTGTACTTACACAGCTAGTTATTGGATCGAACTCGCTAGCACGCGGTTTTGATGAAATATGAAACCCGAGTGTATTATTTTATTACAACAAATGATCCAGAATTTATTGTGTGATACAATCTTTATAGCTCAAGGCTAGTTATACAAATGAATTTCTTGGAAAAAATCAGATGAACTACTTGAAAACAAAATCACATGAATTGCTTCGAACTTTTTTTAATAAACCCTGCTATACCCGAGTTTTGGCGCCGACCCATCCGACGGCCTACTGGTTCCCCTGTCGGAGCTTACCACGTGTTTCAGTGTGCGCCAGTTTTTCCAGCAATCAGTATGGTTGCCAATTCGGCTTGTGCACTAGTTCGTCCGACGGTAGGTTTGGCTCGCCAAATTCTGCATCGGTTCGTCCAGTGGCATGATCGACTGTGTCGAACTTACTATGGATTTGACGCAGAATCTCTCCAAATGGCTAATTTCCCCCCTTTTACTATATATACCCTTTCTTCCTCCTTGAGGAGTTAGGTCAACCATTCATTTGCTATATTATTGAGCTCTCACTTACTCCATTGTTAAAACACCAAATGTTGAGGATCTCCCATTCTACCCAACCAAATTCAAATTCCTTTGGTAGAAAGCAAGAAGAGGTTTCGATATACTTTTCCACCAAGTTATATTTCATTCCCCTTGAGTTCATCGAGTTTTCCTGTTACTCTAGGGTTTGTGGGAAACCCTAGGCGTCTAGGATCGCCTAGAGGCATTCGACTTGTGATTTTCCCTGTGAAAAGTTTATAAGGGTTTGGAGACTACTTTAAAGTCTATCATAAGCAAGTGAGCTATTCCTTCGTGGGATAGGCTCGGAGAAAAAGGTGAGCCTTCACGGTGTTGGGAAATCCTTCATCGGATCTCACACCTCTCCAACGTGATGTACCTTCCCCTCCTAAGGAAGGGCACGGGAATACACCTTCATCTCTTTACTTGTGTTGTTCAATTTGTGATAGCCTTCGTGCTTGAAGTACCATGTACCATCATCTAGGTTGCTTCACCTAGTTTGTATTTAGTCACACTTATATTCCGTAAAGCCTGTTAACTTGCAAAAAAATCTAAAGAATTTTATAGAAGCTATTTTATAGAGGCCTCCAATATCTAGAAAGATTACACATTTGAGCTAAATAGTAAATGCATTAAGTGTATTGGCAAGTGTCACTATGTGATATAACATACCAATTCTTTTACTGGAGTTTGGGTTTTTCTTTGATAAAATCTATCATTGATTTATCCCATGTTTTTCAAGTAGTTTTAATCTTCTACATAAGCACATTGGTTCACTCCAAGTATTCGTAATCTCATGTTCAACGCATAAAATTTCATCAAGGAAATAGAGTGATGAGATCTCCCAAACAACTTCACATCGGGTCGCTCAATGTTATCCATAATCGCAGACACACCTAAGTACTTAGTTTTTACACTCACGAGAGGTGCGTGCACTTTTCCCATATGTATCATTCAGTCCTTCCTTCCATAATACTTACTTATGAAATGACCACGAGAATAACAAGATGAAACCTTTACAAAATAGTCCCATAAGCCCCCATCGACGATGCACATGTTGTGCGAGAGAGAAGATAAAGAAAATTGAACTCGAAGTAGGTGGATGAAACATAAAAGACACTTCTTTATTTTATTTTTATTTTTTGAGAATGGATAAGATTTGTTGATTATACAACAATGATATTGCAATCACGCAATAGAGAGTACGGCGCGCAGGAAGGTACCTCCCCATGCAAAACACCACACTCACGTTTTCCTAATTGTGCTAAGTCATGGGCCACTTTATTACTCACTTGAGCAACCTTGCTCAAAACTACTTTTAGCTGAAGTTTCAACAACGCTTTCACCTCCTCGAACAAGCTCCAATGTTTTTTCTTCAACGTCGATAGAACGGGGATGACCATGGAACAATCGAACTTAAAGATTCCAAGGTGTTGCGGGTGCACCGCTAAGTAAAGAAATCCCTCGAGGTTGGCCATGATTTCCGCCTCCTCCACGCTAGCACAAACATGAAGGTGTTTCCATTTAGAATGTAGGATCATACCGTCATCTCATGCCACCATGCCAATGTCTTGATACTTGAAGACACATTCTAGCCGACACCCACATTGACCTTGATCCAACTATTTATCAACGTCTTTCATTGCGATTCGACATTCCCAGATGCCACAGTTGTGGCAGTTTTACGGGCGTCCATCAAGGATTTACCTTTAATTGTCCCAGTGGTCAATCTCGGGCTGATAGATTCAACATAGTTTACAGGAGCACGCACATACACCATGGCATTGTCTCGTCTGTGCTCAACCTCTGTCCTTTATTCCAGCGTACGTCCTCCACCTCCATCCTCCATCCCCAACATCCTCAGCCTCTATCTCACGTCGTTCACCAGAGTTGGCATCGGCCACCATGCCATCATGAAAGCTCCTCCAGCTAGTCTCGAGTTAGAACACACAATCAAAGGCATTCACCCGATAGAGCTCAACAGAAGATGGCTTGGGGGGGGGGGGGTACTATGGGGGATGAGTTCAGACTCACCGGATCTTGCTCCGGTAAGACTCCGGCGAGTAAGATTCGTTGCTAGCAAGGGCGATGCTCCAAAAGAAGGTTAGTAATCTATGGATTTCAATGACGCATACATTTGTCTGAGATGCTTCAAACACGTGTTTGTTTTCGCTGCGAACGCACAAGCGAGATGTTGTAATGATTCTGGGTGTATGTTGAAATTCTTCTCTTTGTGCTGCAAATGTCATCATAAATAGCTGCAAATGTTTGTCCTCCCGTGGTGCATACATTTGTTGATTTCTATCTTGGAGTTTTGTTGCGGTAGACAAGGATTTGTTGTGACCAGTAGAGATTTGTTGCATACTCATATATTTATTGCATAACATGTTCTCAAAATGTTGCCGTTATTTTTATAGTTACGACTCACCACCAAGGAATAAAATGAATCAATGATGCTATAATAACACAAAATATTTGGTACACAGGTGAGGGGTATTCTGATTGAATGATTGAAATTTTGCATTTTAGTAACATCTGATGGAGAGGCGGATCATTGCGCATTGCATCCAGTGACCAACCATGTTAGAGCATCTCCAACATGCGCACTATATTTCGGTGCGCTAAACCTCGCTTCCGCCGCGCTGTAAACGGATAGCACGCGTTGCGCTAAAATTTTCCCTGCCGGATGCTCTATTTTGCAGCGCGCGTTGGTGTGGTAAAAAAGCTCCTCCGCCGGGCGCTCCAATATACGGTGAGCGCGGGCGCGAAAAACAACTTTCTACACTACTAGATCAAACACTCACATATAAATCATGAAACAAATGATCTACCATAGTTCAAATGGACACAAAGTGCAACACACATCACATAGTTCAAGAACGACACACGCCATGACGTAGTTCAACAACGACACACAATATATGGTTCAAATGGACACAAATTGCATATCACAAATGCATCTCACATTTCCGCATTTTCCAAGTCATCACCTTCTTTTGCTTCTCCTTCCTCGTCATCTTGGGTTGAAGGAATAATAGTAGAATTCATGGAGGCCACGAATCCTCCCGGTGGTGCTCCCATAGTCCCATACACACCACTCACCGAGCCTCCCGTAGTCCCTTCGAAGACTCCTCCATAGCTTGGTCCTCCCATGCCGGCCATGCCTCCAAAGCCTCCCATCCCGGCCATGCCTCCCATGGCGGACATGGGCATGATTCCCATGCCGGCCATGCCTCCCATGCCGGTCATGCCTCCCATTCCTCCTCCAAACATGTGCATGCCTCCTCCAAACATGCCGACCGTGGGTGTGTTCATGTTGGCTATCAACAATCTCTTCTTGGCCAACACTTCGTCGCGATCAAGGTTGATGTACTCCTTTGCCTCTCATCCATGTGGAAGTATCCATCAATAAAAGCTTCCTCTCCTCCTCCACTAGGCGTAGATGCTCCTCGTTGGCTTGCCTCTTCTCCTCCAAAGCCAACTTCCTCTCCTCGTTGGCGGCAAGCCTATCCTCCAAAGCGGCTCTCCGAGCCTCTATAGCATCCATAGCCTCTTTCTCCAAGTTTCTTGCCACCTTCCTATCTTCATTTGCTTGCAACCTTGCATTTGCAATCCTTTTCATAGCAATGGCAATGTCATCATATCCAGCCTTCTTTCCCTTCATATCTTTGGCGGCCTTCCTACCAAGCACATTCCTCCGCCCATTGTTGATCGAGTGAGGAGTGGAGCTTCTTTTCTTGCCTTCGTCACTTGAATCGTCATCATCGATGATTGTTGCATCAACGGTTGCATTGGCCGCCATAGTTGCCGCATCCAACTTCCCGCGGGTCTTCCACTTTTCTTCATTCCCTAGCACTTCATAGCAATGATGGAAGGTGAATGGCTTGCCAAGAATCTTGTTGCCTTTCTTGTTCTTCTTTCCCACATCCCTATACAATCCTTGAGCCATAGATTCTACAAAGCAAGCAAAAGAGAATAGATGAGCTATATGAACTACAAACCGTATCCTAGCAATTCATTATTCACCGGCTATGTATGCATCTAAACTAAAATTTGGATGAAAAGGAGTGTTTTTACCTCTCCGGCATTTCCTCATACACCGTATGTGCGCCGGATGGGTCGCCGGACGGAGGCGCCGGCAGCGGCTGGTTCGTCGGTGGAGGAGGCGGCGGAGGCTGCGAGCGGCGGGTCGCGGTCGCCTTCAGTTTCTTCGGCGGCACGACGGAGGCGGCGCCCACGGCTCCGTACGAGCGTTTGGACGACGGCGCCCGCGCCTTGCCAGGGGCCTGCGCGGCGGCGGCGGCTGTGTGCAGCGTCGCGCGCGGCGGGACGAAGAGAGCACGGGCAGCGGCGATTGTGTTGCCGGCGTCGGCGCCATCGCTAGGGTTTGGCGCATGGGGAGGCGGCGCGACGGAGGCGGCTGCAGCGGCGGCGGGTGGAACGGAGTAGGGAGGGGTCGGTGGGGGTGCCGGAGGGCCCGTCCATCGCCAGGATTGCGCAGGCGGCTGCGCGGAGGCGATGGATTGGGCGGTAGGGCGGCGAGGCGCGGGGGAAGTTTCAGCGCGGGGTTTCTTCGCGCGTGCGTGGAGCGATGACGCGGGCTGTAGCCAGTGCCCAAAGTTTAGTGTCCGGGATTGTGCAAAAAGCCGCCCGCCCAAAAAATTTACAGCGCCGCGCCGTTTGCCGCGGTTTATATAGCACGTCTATTGAAGATGCTCTTACATGAATCCATCGGACTTGTGAGCTCGCTCTCGCGGCCTATATAGCGCGTCTGTTGGAGATGCATTGGCATTCAAAGTAGCTAATTTTCGCTCTCGCCTGTGACTTAACGCGAACAAGTATAACATTGTAAAAATGCACACAACATAGAAAACTACAATATCAAGTTGGCATCCATATACTGCAGTGAACGCTTCTCTATCTCCACTCTACTCTGCTACGAACCAAATCGGGATCAGCGTCTCAACCACACACGTCAGATCACCACACCTCGCGGATGCCGGTGCTCCCATCAAGGATGGCGCGAGATTGGCAAGTTCCTGCGCAAGTCTGTCAAGTCCACAATGCGCATTTCCATCCTCTTATGCAGGCAGGCGAGGTCGGATAGATCAGCTAGCAGTATTTACCACTGGTACTTGGCCTTGACAAGGACGTCCTCGTAGAGCTTCGCGGCGTGCTCCCAGCTGAAGTCCTGCGACATGCCGCGCTCCTGGATTCTCCTCCAGCTCTCCCTGTAGTTCCAGTAGGTGTCGAGGCAGTGCCCGAGCGCCTCGATCAGCTTCTGCGCCTCGGCGCGGTCGAACGTCCACCCGAGACCGGAGTCGCCAAAGGGGTCGAATGGAGACACGGTGTCCCTCAGACCGCCGACGGCGTGCACGACGGGGATGGTGCCGTAGGCCATTGCGTAGAGCTGGTTGAGCCCGCACGGCTCGAACCTGGAGGGCATGACGAGCACGTCCGCGCCAGCCGTGATCCGGTGCGCCATCGGCACGGAGAACCCGACCCACCCACGCACCTTGTCGTTGTGCTGCCACTCGAAGTGCCGCAGCATGCTCTCCAGGTCGTCGCGCCCGGTGCCCAGCATCACCAGCTGCACGTCCTGGCTCACGATCCACGGCATCGCGTCCGCGATGATCTCCACGCCCTTCTGCCCATCCAGCCGCCCGATGAACCCGATCAGCGGCACGTCGCCGCGGACTTCCAGGCCCAGCTCGCGCTGCAGGGCCTCCTTGCACTGCCGCTTGCCGGCGTCCAGCGTCCTCAGGGAGTAGTTGGTGTAGCCGTCTGACTGCAGGTGCACGTCCACCTCGGGGTTCCACTCCCTGTCATCGATGCCATTCACGATGCCATGTATCTTTGCGTCATTCTGCCGTATGATGTCGTGAAGCCCCCAGCCACCCTCCACTGTCTTCAGCTCCCACAGGTATCCGCGGCTGACGGCGACAACCTGGTCTGCCATCTTCACACCGGCTGCGAAGTAGTTGGCGTGTTCACCACCGACAGGATCGTACAGTTTGAAATGTTCCAGGTAGTGTTCAGGCAAGTCGGTGTACGGGAATTCAGCTACAGGGCCACGGCCCTACATACAGCATCAAGAAGCAAAAATTAGCCCGGTGTTATGAAATATGGAGGAAAGCCAAAATTAACCTGGGAACAGAATTTAGAATGCCAATGCTATATAACGTTCATAAGAGAAAATTAGCTACTTTGAATTTTTGTTTCACAAGTATTTCGGTCATAGACAAAATCACAGGATTTCATTTATTTAATTTTAATTTCAGTGATTTTGGTTTTCTTTTCAGTCAAAGGACAGAAATGTTTACGTGAATTTTACAGAAATTCAGCCAAATATTCAATTTTTGAAAATTATGTTTTTTTTAATGAAAAGAGCATAGTCCCAGTCTCATTAATGAAACCAGCATCATGACAGTTTTGTTCAAAATCTGTTTCAATTTGTGTGTACTACTACAATGGTTGAAACATTTTGAGTGAAAGGCAATTATTTCAGTGTCTAGTGAAATGGATGATTTTTTTTTGAAATTTCGTTGCAATTTCATTGAAAATGAGAACCATTGTAATTACAGAACAAATTTAGTTTCCCGAACAATGTCATGGTAGAAAAATATCAAGATGAGGAGAAAAGAACCTGGTGAGCGATGTTGTGTATCACTAGAACAGAGCGAGTGTACTGCATCAAGCCATGGTCTCTGTAATATGCTTTCAGATAGACAGGCAGGAGTGCCGTGTGCCAATCATTTGCAATAAACACCAGATTTCCATCACCATAAGGGATACCGCCGCACGGAACATGCCAAGGAACCTGTAATTATGGTTAAATAGGAAAGATGATCAGTATTCTTAAGAAAGATATGCCAAATGCGAGAATTTCTACATTGGATGAAATTAGGAATAAATAACTAAATATTGTCGTCTGTGGCAGGTGAAAATGCTATGTCCAGTATCATAGAGAAGTGAAAAGTAACCTATCTAACAGAACAATATCAAGGTTAAAAGGGAACTTCTAATGAAGCATGTAGTAACCAGAATTATCAACATTGTTCATCAGTGCAACAGATTAGCCCAAAAGTTAAAGCACAAACTCTGACCTATTGCGCATTTAGGATATCCAGATTTCATTAGTATGCACTTCACAAGATATTATGGATCTTTGTGAAATACCATACATGTAAATGTACAGTAATAACCGGTTGTCAATGGAACTGGAGATACCTCAACAGCAACCTTGCAGAACAAAATCATGCGCTTCATAATTTCCTGAAAGAAAAATGTGTGAAGGATATGTCTGTCAGTAGGCCTTATCCTGTTCTTAATTTATCAGTGCAATCAAACACCAAACATATAGAAGATTCACCTGTCTGCTGCCCCCATAAATGTCATGCTGACGGTGTCGGAAGAGAGGAGCGTCAATAAACACAAAATCAACTCCATCAATATATGCATGGAAATAATTCACTTCCAAATCCTGCAGGCAAAAACAAAAATCACTTAAAATAGATTTAGTATTACATTAAGCATTCAAATTTTAGCTCCCCCTCAGACAGTGTTTATGCATACCTGTCCAGCAGCCTTATAGTATTTCCGGATTCCAAGATCGTAGGCTTCTTCATAGTCCCCGTACCTTGGCACCACAACCTATGATAGAAAGGACCATTTGTCAATTATCATCAAATAAAAAAATTAGGTCATCCAAGTCTATAACCAAGAGCGCCGGATTCTATATTCTGAATAACATGTGGTCTTCGTGATGTATATGATCATAATTTCTCCATTAATTTCTAGAAAAAATTGGGGTGACTGTCCTTCTTTGAGTAAATAAGAACTAAAAAGATAAAAACAAACATCCTTCAAAGTAAGAGCGACAAAAGCGAGACTGAAACCTGATTGTGCATGATCACCACAGAGTGGAAAACATCTCATATACAGTAACACTTTGGCTTTGGTGTTTCCCTGTTTGGCTCCAGATTCATGGCATGCAAATATTTTCAATACTATGGAAGAAAATAATGTTTCTCTTTTAATCATTACTATGGAAAAAATGAAATGTCTCTCTTTTAATTCTAAGCATTTGACTTAAGAGGTTTCCGTTGCTCAAGCATCATATAAGTTCTTATACCCATACAAAGAACATGTCATTCAAGACACCACCTTCACTCTGAGGGAAGAAATGTGCATATTAATAAAAAATAGAAATCCTTCATCAGTCAGAAAAACGAATGAAAAGAATCCCACATGTTGGTCCGAATACAATTACGGTGGTAAGGATTTATTGAATGAAATTAGAAAATAAGAATTTTTACATGACCCAAACTCCCATATACTGCCTATGATTAAGATCTAGGAAAAGGAATTGCTGACAAGTAGTATTACAGTGTTTATTCACGTTAGGAGGACATGTATTTCTATCTATTTGATTTATAATACGACAAGAGGACAATGGTTGAGATCCATATAACTCAAAATATGATTACTCTGTAACAGAAAGCACTTAAAATTCTGCTGCACCTAATACCATTAAATACTAGTACTACTATTCAATGAGACCAATAGGTTTATACACACAAAAATCCTTCTATCTTGCATTTCATCCAAATATTTGTATCCAAACATATGGGCTCAACAGACTAAATATGAAAGTGTGTAGTAAGTACCATAACACGATGTCCTCTCCTTGCCAAAGCCTTAGGCAAAGCACCAGCAACATCTCCAAGACCACCTACGCAACAGCATGGTTTTTCTTATGAGTAATTCAAGCAACCTTGTATGAGCAAAAAACACAGACTAAATGGGCCATGCCTGTTTTGCACCAGGGAGAACATTCAGCAGACACCAAGATCACGTTCATGACATTCTCCCCAGCCAAAGGTCCTGAATCGTGATTCTGGTGATGTTCGAAGGAGCCTGCAGCCCGGCCATCATCCTTCACCTCCACCGGCTCCTCGAAACCAATGTATTTCTTGAAATCCCAGAGCTCTTCTTGTACAGTGGGTGCAGGGGGAGAAAGAGTCTTTGGCTTTGAAGCTTTTTCGATAATGTCTGCAACCATCTTCTCTGCAGATTGTACATGGCTGACAGTGTTGGACCTGGGAGGAGCAGAAGGCGACGACGCGAAACTTGACAGGGGCGAGGGCGGCGTCTTCACGGCTGGGGTACCGGATTCCGGCGCCTTGTTCCTGTCGGGAAGGATCGGCACGGAATCCGGAACCACGACCTTGGCTCTGGTCGTCGGCGGCGCGGCAAGAGTAGATTTGTTTTCACCGTTGGCCAAGACGGCTTTCAGAGTAGTCGGCAGACGGGGCGCCAGCTGCGGTGACAGCCCGGCGTTCAGTAGCACGCCGTTGGGCGCCGGCGGGGCCAGCGTTGCAGCGTCGCCAATAGATTCGGCGTTCTGGGTAGTAGTGGGCAGACGGGGCGGGTCCAGCAGCCTCGGTGTCGCGGGCGGGGAGTCCGTGTCGCCGGAGCCGGAGCGATCGACGGTCAGCACGGCCGGATCCCTCCGTTTGGTGACCTGCAAAGCACGCACGCGGGCGCGCGTTTGTGATTTGTAAACGGTAACAGAAAAGCGGAACCTACGGAGGCGCGACGATCTCGAGGTGTACGGGTAACGAGTCGTAACTACCTTGCCCGCTGCACCGCCGCGTCTCGCGCGGGCCGGCCTGGCGCCGGACGCGGCGGCGTCGCCGTCGCTCCTCCCGCCCTCGGCGCGCACGGCCACGGCCCCGTCCCGCGTCGGCGTCGGCCAGTGAAGCGCCAGCCACGTGTTGGCGTGGAGCGGCGGCGGGGCGGTGGCCCTCGCCCGCCTGCGTCTCCCAGGGGACGCGGACGCGAGCGCGAGGAAGGAGGCGGGGGACGCGACCGCCGACAACATGGCGGCCAGGATCGGGTGCAGGGATGCGCGGGTAGGTTAGTCCGCCCCAGAGCCAGAGTGCAGCGCACGCGGTGGCAGTGGAGTGATGCAGCAGCGCTGTGGAGTGGAGTGTGTTTGTGTGGGTAAAGGGTTGGGCCAAGGAAATGGCCGCGAGGTGGGCAGTGGCGGAGACGACGACGTCGGCGGCGGCACGAGGGGGAGACGGGCACTGGGGGATACGTACGAACGGCCCTGGCGTGTTGGGTTCTGCGCTGCTATGCGGCCGCGCGCGGCCCGCGCGGGGCACCTGGAAAACGGGCACGGTGACGTGTGTGTGCCATGCCAGTGCAGTGCCACTGAAACAGCCGGCCGCACACCAGCCGTTTCCCGGCTCGGTCTCCAACTACGTGAGAGCCCCAGACGCAGGTTGCGTGCCGGCTGACCCCATGGTCCCACCACGCGCGGGTCCCGCCTGTCGGTGTCGTCATTCGGCTGGACTGGCGGATCGGAAGAGATAAGAGAGCACCTGCGGCTGCGGTAAACGGAAACGCCGAGCTCTACGGGCAGGTCCAGCACCTGCATGGATGGGTCAAGAAAGAAAGCGTCCGTGCCAGCTGCTGGAAGCCAATGGAGAGGTGAACTGAATGATGAGTGTACTTGCACCTGGAGCCTGCTGGCTGGTTCCTTTGTTGGTTTGTGCATGCACACGCCGCTGCGCTCTCCGCCGCTAACGCAGCGGTGCCAATGTGACACATGCGTGCGGGAGGAACAAACGAGTAGCTTTGCAGCAGTTTGCATGAGCCACCGCCTCTCCCGAGTTGTCCCCTTGCTGGGGGAGTGTAGAGCCCAGCTTTGCTTTTCCGATGCAAGTTGTAGTTGAAGAACACCAATATATATATATATATATATATATATATATATATATATATATATATATATATATATATATATATATATATATATATATATATATATATATTGGGCTGTGTTCTTCCGAGTCTATTCCATGAATTCACAAGAAGCACAAAACACTCAAAACATAATAAAAATTATATCGAGATTCATGGACCACGTAACGATCACTATTGCCCGTCAGAGCAAGCTGCTGTCGTGCCGCTCCCTTATCGCAGTCGGCCTGATATTGTTGATGACATTCCGGAAGTATTCGTACACATGCTTTTGGAAATATTAGCAATTTACTATATAATTCAATAAGGCAGTAGATAAAAAATGACTAAAAATATAGAAATAGAATTTGTCATGCAATTTAACCGTGTAAATAACAAGTCTAAACAGATTGCTACAAATATATAATTTGCAGAATAAGGAACATGATCTTAACATAAAAGATGAACATAATATACGGTGCAGAAGAGGCACCAGACATGTCGTTGGTGCTGTTATTACCAATGTCGTTGTAGAGGTAGTCGACGTCGAGGAAGAAGATGTCGTCTGAGAAGTCATCAGTCCATGAAGGAGTTCGTGATAAAGACACTAGTCGCGCAACAACGCTCCCCAAAAATCTTATCACTGTTCTCCCATACAGGACTCGAACCAGCGGGGTTTCAGAGGCATACTGTCCCAACTCATGGTGCACGCCGCAAGCCGGGATGGGAAATAATTGGTGACTGCTCAAAGGTCTGGAACTAGGGGCACTGTGGGTGTTGGGTGTATCTGAGAAGGTGAGCGACCTATCTCTCTTATAGGCATGACATGAGGAGGCGGAGAGGCAGCGCATGGAGACATAACAGAGAGACGGAGGCGACTAATGCATGTAAAATACATGCATGAACTTTGTAATTTATTAATACATGTTCTCACATATTTGCAACTTATATGATGTTATATTCATATTTTACATTGATTTATGAGAATTTACCAATGTTCTTTATTTCGTTTATAACTCTGCAGGACAGGAAAATCTTGTTTTGCGTGTTTTAAGTCTAAGGGACCTAAATGAATTCAAATGACCCGGGGATTTTCCGAGGAGTATCATTTCGCAAAGTAAAGCATCTGGAGCACAAGGACTGCAAGAGGGGAGACCCGAGGCCCAAATGATCCCAGGTGGCATGGGCCCCACCCTAGACCGCGCCACCCTACCTCGTTCCCTTCTCGAGCTTCCACAACCGTCCATCTTCATCTCAGCCTTGAAGTATTGACCTAAAAACACCTATAAAAAGACCCCCATGGGACGATCTCAGAGAGAGGAGGCATAGCAAGACAGGAACACTGAAACATAGATAGAACTAGCAAAGATTGGATGGAGAGCCGCCACGAGTGGGATCTCTATTCTCCAACATCTTCGTCATCATCACCATGATGAAGAGGGAGTAGCCCACCTCTAGACTATAAGTTTGTGGCAGTAGCTTGATCTATTTATCTCTGGACCTATCATTGTTCTAGTACCATATGAGCTTTCCAACATGATTACGATCATCTATGTAATTCCTATGTGGTGGATCTTTATTTTATAAGTTGATATTTGAGTTTGGAATTCTATTATGCGTGAGATGTATTAGTAGATGCATATTATTTACCTCATTCTTTATTACTTGTTTTGATCCAACACGTATGAGAGGGCATGTGTGTGTGGGTGTGGGGGGGGGGGGGGGAACGTGTGCATTAGTTGGAGTACCATGGTGGTGGTGATTGGATAGTCATAGTAAAATTCAAGATTCATTATGGTTTTTACATTTTTTTGTTACCTCACTAAGGATAAAGTGAATGCATGTGTTATTATCATCTAGTGATAGCCTAGATGATCTTATTTGTTCAAAGTAGCACTTTTGTTATTCAAATATCATGTTAAAATACCTAAGTCTATACTTTGTTTGTTCTTAATTCTAGATTTCTTAGAGTTTTCCTTTCTAGAGGAGTATAAGTGAGATGTATTGCATCATATTTAAAATAAGACGTGATGCACATATGAATACTTGTCATACAAATAATGAAGTTTCATAAATGTTTATGAATTTTTTTATGTCCACTACACTTTATGAGAGAATAGACAAGTGACCACATGAAACCCAGTCCAACTTTTATTATAGAAACACAACTTCCATTTACTTTCATTGCTTTTATACTTGCTGCACCAACTAAATTCTAAAACACAAAAACAGTTTTACTATTAGCAATCACAAACAAAAAATCAAAAAGACTTTTACCTTATTATTTTTACTTTCTTATCTAGTTATAAATTGCTTTTACTTTTAGTTATTTATAGTTTATTTTAGTTTTACTAATACGAAACTTTGTGCTTGACAATCACATGGTGGAGTTGGGGACGCAAGGCAAATACTTTATTTTGTAGGTTGCTTGAAGAATAAAACAAGAGAAGTCTCTAAGTCAATTCCCTGAGAGTTCGATATAAACCCTCGAGTCACACTTGTGGGGAAAATACGTTGTTACAACACTCTGCCCTTGGAGTCCTAACGAGTTGATACTGTAGCATCCCAGTTGTCTAACACCTGTAATGCTACTTGTTCTAGTAATAAAAGGGCCACTTCCTACATATAATTGTTGCATCATCATCATGTCATGCTCATGTCATCATGCCACCTTGCATTTGAGCATCATACAAAACCCCTTTTGCTTTGGTTCTTATCTCATATGCATTATTAATTGTAGTTGCCTCTTGATATTGTATTTGGTTCTTGATATATTGTTAAATGCCCAAGTTGATTTGGGGGCACATCCCTTATTAACTCCACCACCTTTTCTTTTCACCACCTTATAATTCCACCATCCAACTAAATATGAGCTTGGCATTTATGGGTTTTACTTCTAGCTCATGTGGGTTGGGATGGATCCAATTCTTTTCCACATGTTCTCATCTTGGCATCACTTTGTTTTCACATTATTGATACATGAGAGCCACATGGCCACCTTTGCATGCCTTGTGAGTGGGACCCCTTTTTCCCTAGCTTCCATATGTGTTGTTTTGGGGTTATCCTCATGTTGGGATATTTTGTGGGCTTAATAAATATCTAGTGGCATATACACACTAGCAAGTCCCAAATATAATCCAATGTGATCATCTCCTCATACTCCACTTGGAATTCTTTCTAATTCTTTATGCTTGGCCTTTATTCCAATTTTTGGGAATGCAAAATAATAATGCCATGTAATAACCTTGTTTTCACAAGAATCAACAGGGCAATAAATATTTCTGCATGGGCCATGCAAGTACCATCTTGTGCTTGTCATTGGTTTTTATTTGGGTTTTGGGTGGATCATCTCTAGCTCTATCCCTTCTTTTGGCTTGAACCATGTTGCTCTTGCTTAAAACCCTATCACCACATCTCTCTCTCTCTCTCTCTCTCTCTCTCTCTCTCTCTCTCTCTCTCTCTCTCTCTCTCTCTCTCTCTCTCTCTCTCTCTTTTTCTTGTCTTGATCTTGTTAGAGCTTGTCTAGAGCATGCTTGATCTTGTCAAAGGCCCACTCCATCTTATCTTTCCCCTCCCTAAACCAAAACCCTAATCCACCCCTCTCTCCCTAAATCCCCAAAACTAAACCCTAGCTAACATGTCCCTCCCTCTCTCACCTAAACTTACCACACCCTAAGTGCCCCTCTCTCTCGGTCTCCCCTTCTCTCTAGCGTGCAGGCCCCACCCCAGCTATCTACCCCTCCTCCTAACCCAAACCCTAACCCGAGGCTATCCCCAACCCTAGCTCCATACCACCCTGCTCTCTCTTCTTTCTCTCTTGCTGCAGCATGGTCCCACCCCGAGCTCCCCTTACCCTACCCCACCTGGCAGCCTCCTCCCTCCCCATGTGCCTGCCCGACCCATGCACGTGAGGAGAGAAAGGTGGCACCGAAGCCACCTTCCCCTCCCCCACGCAAGCCCCCACCTGCCCCCTCTCGTTCTTATCCTCTCCCTCGCCCCTCTAGCCTCCCCAGATCCGCCCAGAGGCCCTGCCTCGCCTCCACTCTCCTCCCTTTCTTCCACCGCCACCAGCTGCTGACGCCGGCCACCACCGTCGGTTCTCGCTCGAACACAGCAAACCAGGAGGCGGGCGTGGTGCTGAGGTTGTCGGGGAAGCTCGTGGAGTGCCCCTGCTTCGACCTGTGCACGGAGCCGCGGAGGAGCAGCCCCAGGAGCCTGGACGCCGACGCGAACCGACGAACCCTAGCTCCGCCAGTGCGTCTGCCTCGCCGTCGATCGCGACCGCCCCAACCTGTTCCGACCACACCAACACCACCGCGGTAAGCCCCTGAACCCCCTGGACACGCTCCGCCTCGCCGTACCGCTCTAGCTCCGCCGGTTGTTTCGTCGAACGCTCTGCGCGCGCCGTCGGCCGCTGCGCTGGCTCGCTCCCACGTCGCGCAGCGACCTATCTAGACCCGTGCGCTTCCCTGTCAACAACCACGCAGCCACCACAGCGGTAGCCGCCCCCGCTGGCGCGTCCGAGGTCGCGGGATCGAGTCTGGCGCGCCCCTGTTTTCTCTGTCGCGCGGGTTTTCTTCAGTTCGTCAGACAACCGAGAAGATCAACAGTAGTGTGTGCATATCGCAGATAACCCCCTGGCCTTTTTTTTCTCAACCCGCGCTCCCCCTAAACCCCACTGTCAGTCTCTGTGTGCGTTTTATAAAAAGGGTCCCCTAGTTTTGTTTAATTAACCCGCGGTCCTCCTCCCTCCCAGCCACTGGCGTGTGGGTCCGGGTGAGCCTGGCCCCACCTGTCTGCGACTAGGGCTAGGTTGGCCTGAGTGCTAAAAACTTTTCTGAGCATCTGTTTAAATTCAAACCTATTTAAATTTAATTCAAATTCAAATTTTAATTCTATTTTTAAATAACTTTTCATTTATAAATCCAAATAATGCAAATGTTATATGTTTCTGAACCAGAAAAATGTGAGGATTTCAAATATGCTATTCAAATTACCTTTTGAACATGTAAAATTCCAAGTTGAGCTAAATTACAACAAATGCCACTAGAACTTAAATAATTAATAACTTTTGATTTACAACTCCGAATTTAACAAATGATATGTCTAAAATGATCAGCTCGATGAGACCTTTCTGTTTATGCTATCCATGACTTCAATTGCAGCACGCATCATGTAAGTATATAGTGTACAGCAACTATTATGACAACAAAATGTGATCCAAAACCCCATTAAAATGTTATTTCTTGTCTTCCACACCTCCCCCATTCCATGCTACATTAATGCCATGCAAATTGTGCATCATTCATCATGGCATGATTGTTTGCTTGACGCATCTTATTCATATGCTTGTGCTCTATATTCATGTTAGCCTTGTTTGTTTGGTTTTTCTCGGATAGACACTGAGCAGGGGTTATATCAAGAGAACCAGGAGCACTACCCAGATCCGTCTCTCGCTTCAACTGAGTTGCCAGGCAAGCACTTCCACATGCTTGCATACATACAGTACCTATTGCCTCTATCTTATTCTTGCATCATTGAGTCGCGATTGCATTAAATTGAATCCCAAGTATTGCATAGCCTTTACTTTTAAACCCCACCAAGCTTGTTCCTCCATCCCATGAGCCTTTACTACAGGAGTTGTTTGAGCCATGCGAGTCATAGAACAGCATGTGTAGGGTTTGTGAGAGTCTGATGGATAACGAGGTACCTAAACAACTTAACCTGAGTAGTAATGGGATAACTAATGAAAGTGGCACCGGTGAGCAACATCTGCTATTTGGTTTTTCCTGCTCACTTGTGTCCCGTAAGACCCCGAGTACTTGATTCCTGTTCCAAGATTATTCGCGTTATCCACATCCGGGAGGTATATGGGACCCCCCTGAGCCAGAGCTTGATTCCGCCTTATTTCTTGGGGTCACAAACTAGTTTGAGGTTTTGTTACTATCCTGTACTTATGCCATGCTTTATTACTGTATTTACGATTGTGCGAGGGGCACACTGTACTGTTTAGGATCGTGGCACGATTCCGCGGTATCGACAAGCCCAGTCACACTTTCGGGTTCCCAGTCGTTTATAGCCGTCCCCACAACCTTAAGTCCGTCTCGGAGCCGGCCGGCTTTGTTGCGGGTCTACTTTAAGGGGTGGCCCCCTGAAATATTTCTGAATCTTGTGATTGCTTTGTCGTGAAGGCCTCGTTGGGTTTTGATTTGGTTTTTCCGAGGTTGATCGAGTGTGTGTTGCTATTTGTGCACCCCTGCAGGGTAAAACTTTCTGAAAGCCGTGTCCGCGGTTATGGACGACTTGGAGCACAGTTTCTCGATCATAGACAAGCATAACTAAAGTACCGCTTTAATCTGACTAAGTAAATGACTAGTAAATAGTGCAATACTCATGGAATGGTTAATAAAATTGCCAACGAATGGGGGGGGGTTGTTCGTCCGCTTCCTCGTTGGTAAGCGAGGAGGAGGATGGATCTGATGAAATTACCGTTATAACTGTTGTCTTAATTCACGGACATCCGTCTATCATTGGTTAGGCGGATGGTTAGCGAGTATCTATAGAACTGTTAGGGTTTATCTTTTGCTGCAATTGCGTCACCCCAGGTTGTGTCCCCTTTAGAGGCATTAAGACTTGATGAGTACCCTTAGGGTCTCACACGATAAATTATTGGTTCAGATGAACAGGTACCCTCGCAGGACGGATACTGGGTGGAAGAGGCTGATGATGTGGGCAACGATCGTTCGGTGTAGAGATTCCGGGACGGGGATCCGTGAGATCTGTGGGCGGGATGTGCTTATTTCTATGGCATCTTATGCCAATTTGCTTCTTATCCGTACTCGGACTTGTTTTGCCGCTTCCGCTTGATACTCTGATGTGTGATGTATGAGGAATTATCCTAACATATTATATCTATCTAGGTCATTTGAATCTTGCCGTATGGCGTTGCTATATTTCCTTTCTTTCTAGATGGTATGGCTCTGATGTACTCTTGTATGGTGGCTTGCATACATACTCATTTGTGTATGTAGTTGATCCCTTCGCCTGCCGATTACGCCGCCCGTACAGGTCCCGATGAGTTGGAAGTGGTTGGGACGGCCGAAAGGTCTACCCGTGAGTGGCTTTTGGGGCCCCACCGTACTATTTCAACCACTACCGCTTATCCAGGCTTGTATCTAGGAGCGTAATTCACCGAGGTAGTTACAATTGGTATCAGAGCCATCCCGACCTTCAGGGTCTCAGCCAAACGGTCGTTGTCAGTCTAGCAAATATTTTGGTAGTTATGTATACTAGGGAAAAACAAAACGCGAGAGTAGGACTGCTTCCACTTTTCTTCTTACCCACCCACCCACCCTTTTCTGGTAAGGAAGTGCAACGTTTTCAATCCTCTTCTTAAAAATTCAAACTAGGATTCACGTGTTCGGGGTTTCCGTAGTACCATAGGTTGTGTGTGTGTGTATGTGTAATCCCTTGTCTATCTGTTGCATCCAAGTTGTTATCTAATCAGCCTTTGGTTATCAACTGTTGGTACATTCCATACCGACAGGCTTTTGCAAACCGACGCAATCTGTCTTACTCTTTGTAACCGACGTTATCTTGTTTGGGGTGTTCGTTTCCGTAGTTACCAATCTTTAGGTTCGTCGTGAGAAGAAGGGGTTAGGATATGTGTTCCACTTATTCATGTGCGGAGTAATGCTTTGAGTGCGGGATGGAGTCGCGACCATACCACTACTCTTATCATTCGCTTTTGTATATTGAATCGGTAGAGTCACTAATCTTGATTCGTTAAGTAATTTTGCGCATCTATTGGTATTTTAATGCCGAAATTTGTGGAAAATTTTTCTTTGATATATTTGTGTACCACACTCCTTTTCAGTCGTGTGCGATATGCTTAATATCTTCTAGGTGCTTTGAACTTTGTTGATATTTTAATATCATCTTAGTAATTTGTATCCTTTAATCTTGGTTAATTCCATCTTGGTGCTATTTTGGATTATTATCATTCTCCATTATAGTACTGACTTGTGTTTTATATCAATCTCAGGATGGCTCCACCACGCCGTTCAGATGAGGACATACCACCGGAACTTGGGGCCGCGTTGTCAAACATAGCCAATGCCTTGGCAGCAATGCAGCAGAACCAGCAGCGCTTGGAAGAAAGCGTCAGGAGAAATGAGTTTGCTCCACTCCCTCCACCTCCCAAGCGGGGCGACATCAAAAGCTTCTTGAAATTCAACCCTCGCCAGTTTGATGTTTCCGATCGCCCACTGGACGCGGATGATTGGCTGCGTGAGATGTCAAGGTTGCTCGAGACTGCTGATGTTCCTGAGCAGGAGTGGGTCAAGTGTGCTACTCACCTTCTGAAGGGAGATGCAGCTCTTTGGTGGGAAAATTACTTGAAGGCAAGCTGCACGGGTTTTCAGCCTACTTGGGAAAGGTTCACTGCAGCTTTCAAAGAGCAGTTCCTCTCAGAGATTGTAATGGAAAGGATGAAGGAAGCTTTTCTCAACCTGAAGCAAGGAAATGATAATGTCAACACCTACATCAGGAACTTCATGAATCTCTCTCGTTATGGTGGTGATGAGGTATCTGATGACAAGAAGAAGCATAAGAGGTTCAGGCAAGGGCTCAATGCATCGATCAAGTATGCAATCACACATGCAAGGCCGGCATCTTTCCTGGAACTACAGCACACAGCCCTGCAAGAGGAAGCAAGCAGGCAAGTGTTTGAGGAGTCCAAGAAACACAACAGGGATGCATCAAGCTCTGCAGTTATGGCAGCTCCTTCTAAGCGGCGTGTCTGGGTTCCTAACACCCCACCGTCGCTCCCGGCTCCACCAAGACCTGCAAGTTACGCGTCAAGGCCACCAAACTTCACCACTGCGGCTCCCAGGGGCTACAACAACCACTACCCGGGAGCGCCTGGCGGAGTCCCTGGCTATGTTGCTCCACGTCCACCTGGTGCCTGCTTCACGTGTGGAGATCCTGGACATCTGAACTGGAACTGTCCGTTGAAGAACAAAGCTCTCCCTCCACCCCCGCCAAGATCTGCAGCAAGCTCTCCTATGGTTCGTGCACCACCACCTCGGGCTCTCAACATCAACACCAAGCCCGGGTCTACGGTTGCTCGTGCCAATTGTGTCAACGCCGCTCAAGCTGAGCATGCACCTAGAGTTGTGATGGGTATGCTTCCCGTTAACTCATTCCCTGCACGAGTTTTGTTCGATTCTGGTGCATCGCATTCTTTTGTTTCTCACAAGTTTGCAAATGAGAATGTGTTAGCTTTGGATCCTCTCCTTAAGAAGTTGATGGTCCTATCTCCTGGTTCAAACATGAGGGCTGCTTATATCAGCCATGGCAATCAAATTGAGATTGGTGGCTCTTTGTTCTCGGCTTCCTTAATTGTTCTGGGCAATTCTAACATTGATGTCATCTTGGGCATGGATTGGTTGACGGCAAATGCAGCTGTGATTGATTGTGCTGAGCGCTCGGTTTCTCTGAAGATTCCTGAATGCCATATAGTCTTTTCTCCAAGTCTGACTCCTGCTGTCCAGCTTTTCTCTTTGGCGGCTCTGAATGATGATGCTATGGAAGCTATTCAGAGAGTCCCAGTGGTCTGTGAGTTTCCGGATGTTTTTCCTGAAGAGTTGCCGGGTATGCCTCCGGATCGTGAGGTTGAGTTCGTAATTGAGCTTGAACCTGGAACGGCTCCTATCTCCAAGCGGCCTTATAAAATGGGTCCTGCTGAGTTGGCTGAACTCAAACGACAGCTTGATGAACAAGAGAAGTTGGGTTTCATTCAACACAGTACTTCTTCTTGGGGTAGCCCAACAATCTTTGTGAAGAAGCGTGACAGAACTGATAGACTTTGTGTTGACTATCGGGCTCTCAATGCTAAAACCATCAAGAACAAATATCCCCTTCCGCGGATTAATGATCTATTCGATCAGCTAGCTGGAGCTGTGGTGTTCTCTAAGCTTGACTTGAGAAGTGGTTATCACCAAATCAAGATTCGCAAGGAAGATGTGCCCAAAACAGCTTTCACCACCCGCTATGGCCTGTATGAGTACACGGTCATGTCTTTCGGTCTCACCAACGCACCTGCTACCTTCTCGAGGCTTATGAACTCCGTTTTCATGGAGTACCTTGATAAGTTCGTTGTGGTCTATCTGGATGACATTCTGGTCTATTCTAAGTCCAAGGAAGAGCATGAAGAACACCTGCGGTGTGTCCTAAACAAGCTTCGTGAGAACCGCTTGTATGCAAAGTTCTCAAAGTGTGAGTTTTGGCTGCCTGAAGTAACCTATCTTGGTCATGTAATCTCTGCCAAGGGCATTGCAGTAAACCCGGAAACTGTGAAGACAATTGTTGAATGGCTTCCTCCTGTTAATGTCAAAGAAGTGCGGAGTTTTCTTGGTTTGGCTAGTTATTGCCGTCGCTTCGTTCAGAACTTCTCAAAGATAGCGAAGCCTCTTACCGATCTCCTCAAGAAAGGCAAGAAATACCTGTGGACTCCTGCCTGTCAAGCAAGTTTTGAGACACTCAAAGAGAAGCTCACCTCCACACCAGTCTTGGTTCCTCCGGATACATCCAAGCCGTTCCAGATATTCTGTGACGCCTCTTTGCAAGGATTGGGTGCGGTCCTTATGCAAGAAAGACAAGTTGTTGCTTATGCCTCTCGACAGTTGAAGACGCATGAGATAAACTATCCCACACATGACCTTGAGCTCGCAGCAGTTGTCTTTGCTTTGAAGCTATGGAGGCACTACTTGCTTGGCAACCGATGTGAGATCTTTTCTGACCACAAAAGTTTGAAGTATATCTTCACTCAGCCTGATCTCAACCTTCGGCAGAGGAGATGGATTGAAGCAATCAATGACTTTGATTTGACCATCAACTACACACCGGGCAAAGCTAATGTCATGGCAGATGCTCTCAGCCGCAAAGCTTATGTCAATAACCTCATGATGGAAGAGCAGCAGCCCCTCTTGTGCGAGGAATTCCGCCACCTCAACCTGGAAGTTGTGGAATAAGGGCATCTCCTGAACCTTCTGGCTACTCCTCTCTTGGAAGAAAAGATTCGTTTTTGTCAGCGTGGTGATCCGCACACCAGAAAGATCACCTCCCAGCTTCAGCTTCCGAAGTATGAGTCCTTCCACGTAGATGATCAAGGCACGCTTTTCTTCGACCACCGGATGTTTGTTCCAAACTACCCGGGTTTGAGAGAGCAAGTTCTCAAGGAGGCGCACGATTCTGTCCTCTCTATCCACCCTGGCAGCACAAAGATGTACATGGACTTGAAAACACAATATTGGTGGCCCGGTTTGAAACGGTATTGTGCCAAGTATGTCTCGGAGTGTGATGTCTGCCGCAGAGTGAAAGCTGTCCATCAGAAACCTTTTGGTCTTCTACAGCCATTGAAACCTCCGGAATGGAAATGGGAGAAAGTAGAGATGGACTTCATCACTGGCTTTCCAAGGTCGCAGAAGGGCAACAATGCAATCTTTGTTGTCATTGACAGGCTTTCTAAAGTGGCTCATTTCTTCCCCGTCAAGGAAACAATTTCTGGAATTCAGTTGGCTGAGCTCTATATCAACAGAATTGTCTCTCTGTATGGGGTTCCGCTTGAGATCAGTTCAGACCGTGGAAGCATCTTCACTTCAAAGTTCTGGGAAAGTTTCCAAAATGCTTTGGGAACAAAGTTGAACTTCAGCACTGCTTACCACCCTCAGTCGCAAGGACAAGTCGAAAGGATCAATCAGATTCTGGAGGATATGCTTCGTGCTTGCGTCATCTCTTTTGGCATGAAGTGGGAGGAATGTCTTCCATATGCTGAATTCTCGTACAACAACAGCTTCCAGAAGAGTCTGAAGATGGCACCATTTGAGGCTCTCTATGGTCTCAAGTGCAGAACTCCGATTGGTTGGTCAGGTGGAGGAGAAAGAATCTGGTTTGGCCCTGACATTGTAACTCAAGCAGAGGAGAAGGTGCATATCATTCTTGAGAACCTGAAGATTGCTCAAAGTCGTCAGAAGAGCAATTATGACAGGAAGCACACGGATATGGTGTATGCCCCTGGTGATCTCGTCTACCTTCGTGTCACTCCCATGAGAGGAACACACCGCTTCGGTATCAAAGGAAAGTTGGCTCCTAGATACATCGGTCCATTCAAGATTCGTGGTAGAAGAGGAGAAGTTGCTTATGCCCTGGAGCTCCCGGAAAAACTCAAGGTTCATGATGTTTTCCACATCTCTCAGCTCAAGAAGTGCTTCAAAGATCCCGGCAGGACCGTGGATCATGAGCTAATCGATCTCCAAGAAGACCTGTCTTATCAAGAACACCCCACCAAAATCCTTGAGACCGCAGAAAGAAGGACTCGCAACAAGTCCATCAAGTTCTGCAAGGTGCAGTGGTCACACCATTCGGTTGATGAAGCCACTTGGGAGCGTGAAGATGAACCCCGTGCCAACTATCCTACCCTCTTTGTGTCTTCTTCTTCCTAGAATCGCGGGGCGAGATTCCTGTTAGTGGGGGAGAGTTGTAGCATCCCAGTTGTCTAACACCTGTAATGCTACTTGTTCTAGTAATAAAAGGGCCACTTCCTACATATAATTGTTGCATCATCATCATGTCATGCTCATGTCATCATGCCACCTTGCATTTGAGCATCATACAAAACCCCTTTTGCTTTGGTTCTTATCTCATATGCATTATTAATTGTAGTTGCCTCTTGATATTGTATTTGGTTCTTGATATATTGTTAAATGCCCAAGTTGATTTGGGGGCACATCCCTTATTAACTCCACCACCTTTTCTTTTCACCACCTTATAATTCCACCATCCAACTAAATATGAGCTTGGCATTTATGGGTTTTACTTCTAGCTCATGTGGGTTGGGATGGATCCAATTCTTTTCCACATGTTCTCATCTTGGCATCACTTTGTTTTCACATTATTGATACATGAGAGCCACATGGCCACCTTTGCATGCCTTGTGAGTGGGACCCCTTTTTCCCTAGCTTCCATATGTGTTGTTTTGGGGTTATCCTCATGTTGGGATATTTTGTGGGCTTAATAAATATCTAGTGGCATATACACACTAGCAAGTCCCAAATATAATCCAATGTGATCATCTCCTCATACTCCACTTGGAATTCTTTCTAATTCTTTATGCTTGGCCTTTATTCCAATTTTTGGGAATGCAAAATAATAATGCCATGTAATAACCTTGTTTTCACAAGAATCAACAGGGCAATAAATATTTCTGCATGGGCCATGCAAGTACCATCTTGTGCTTGTCATTGGTTTTTATTTGGGTTTTGGGTGGATCATCTCTAGCTCTATCCCTTCTTTTGGCTTGAACCATGTTGCTCTTGCTTAAAACCCTATCACCACATCTCTCTCTCTCTCTCTCTCTTTTTCTTGTCTTGATCTTGTTAGAGCTTGTCTAGAGCATGCTTGATCTTGTCAAAGGCCCACTCCATCTTATCTTTCCCCTCCCTAAACCAAAACCCTAATCAACCCCTCTCTCCCTAAATCCCCAAAACTAAACCCTAGCTAACATGTCCCTCCCTCTCTCACCTAAACTTACCACACCCTAAGTGCCCCTCTCTCTCGGTCTCCCCTTCTCTCTAGCGTGCAGGCCCCACCCCAGCTATCTACCCCTCCTCCTAACCCAAACCCTAACCCGAGGCTATCCCCAACCCTAGCTCCATACCACCCTGCTCTCTCTTCTTTCTCTCTCGCTGCAGCATGGTCCCACCCCGAGCTCCCCTTACCCTACCCCACCTGGCAGCCTCCTCCCTCCCCATGTGCCTGCCCGACCCATGCACGTGAGGAGAGAAAGGTGGCACCGAAGCCACCTTCCCCTCCCCCACGCAAGCCCCCACCTGCCCCCTCTCGTTCTTATCCTCTCCCTCGCCCCTCTAGCCTCCCCAGATCCGCCCAGAGGCCCTGCCTCGCCTCCCCTCTCCTCCCTTTCTTCCACCGCCACCAGCTGCTGACGCCGGCCACCACCGTCGGTTCTCGCTCGAACACAGCAAACCAGGAGGCGGGCGTGGTGCTGAGGTTGTCGGGGAAGCTCGTGGAGTGCCCCTGCTTCGACCTGTGCACGGAGCCGCGGAGGAGCAGCCCCAGGAGCCTGGACGCCGACGCGAACCGACGAACCCTAGCTCCGCCAGTGCGTCTGCCTCGCCGTCGATCGCGACCGCCCCAACCTGTTCCGACCACACCAACACCACCGCGGTAAGCCCCTGAACCCCCTGGACACGCTCCGCCTCGCCGTACCGCTCTAGCTCCGCCGGTTGTTTCGTCGAACGCTCTGCGCGCGCCGTCGGCCGCTGCGCTGGCTCGCTCCCACGTCGCGCAGCGACCTATCTAGACCCGTGCGCTTCCCTGTCAACAACCACGCAGCCACCGCAGCGGTAGCCGCCCCCGCTGGCGCGTCCGAGGTCGCGGGATCGAGTCTGGCGCGCCCCTGTTTTCTCTATCGCGCGGGTTTTCTTCAGTTCGTCAGACAACCAAGAAGATCAACAGTAGTGTGTGCATATCGCAGATAACCCCCTGGCCTTTTTTTTTCTCAACCCGCGCTCCCCCTAAACCCCACTGTCAGTCTCTGTGTGCGTTTTATAAAAAGGGTCCCCTAGTTTTGTTTAATTAACCCGCGGTCCTCCTCCCTCCTAGCCACTGGCGTGTGGGTCCGGGTGAGCCTGGCCCCACCTGTCTGCGACTAGGGCTAGGTTGGCCTGAGTGCTAAAAACTTTTCTGAGCATCTGTTTAAATTCAAACCTATTTAAATTTAATTCAAATTCAAATTTTAATTCTGTTTTTAAATAACTTTTCATTTATAAATCCAAATAATGCAAATGTTATATGTTTCTGAACCAGAAAAATGTGAGGATTTCAAATATGCTATTCAAATTACCTTTTGAACATGTAAAATTCCAAGTTGAGCTAAATTACAACAAATGCCACTAGAACTTAAATAATTAATAACTTTTGATTTACAACTCCGAATTTAACAAATGATATGTCTAAAATGATCAGCTCGACGAGACCTTTCTGTTTATGCTATCCATGACTTCAATTGCAGCACGCATCATGTAAATATATAGTGTACAGCAACTATTATGACAACAAAATGTGATCCAAAACCTCATTAAAATGTTATTTCTTGTCTTCCACACCCCCCCATGCCATGCTACATTAATGCCATGCAAATTGTGAATCATTCATCATGGCATGATTGTTTGCTTGACGCATCTTATTCATATGCTTGTGCTCTATATTCATGTTAGCCTTGTTTGTTTGGTTTTTCTCGGATAGACACTGAGCAGGGGTTATATCAAGAGAACCAGGAGCACTACCCAGATCCGTCTCTCGCTTCAACTGAGTTGCCAGGCAAGCACTTTCACATGCTTGCATACATACAGTACCTATTGCCTCTATCTTATTCTTGCATCATTGAGTCGCGATTGCATTAAATTGAATCCCAAGTATTGCATAGCCTTTACTTTTAAACCCCACCAAGCTTGTTCCTCCATCCCATGAGCCTTTACTACAGGAGTTTTTTGAGCCATGCGAGTCGTAGAACAACATGTGTAGGGTTTGTGAGAGTCTGATGGATAACGAGGTACCTAAACAACTTAACCTGAGTAGTAATGGGATAACTAATGAAAGTGGCACCGGTGAGCAACATCTGCTATTTGGTTTTTCCTGCTCACTTGTGTCCCGTAAGACCCCGAGTACTTGATTCCTGTTCCAAGATTATTCGCGCTATCCACATCCGGGAGGTATATGGGACCCCCCTGAGCCAGAGCTTGATTCCGCCTTATTTCTTGGGGTCACAAACTAGTTTGAGGTTTTGTTACTATCCTGTACTTATGCCATGCTTTATTACTGTATTTACGATTGTGCGAGGGGCACACTGTACTGTTTAGGATCGTGGCACGATTCCGCGGTATCGACAAGCCCAGTCACACTTTCGGGTTCCCAGTCGTTTACAGCCGTCTCCACAACCTTAAGTCCGTCTCGGAGCCGGCCGGCTTCGTTGCGGGTCTACTTTAAGGGGTGGCCCCCTGAAATATTTCTGAATCTTGTGATTGCTTTGTCGTGAAGGCCTCGTTGGGTTTTGATTTGGTTTTTCCGAGGTTGATCGAGTGTGTGTTGCTATTTGTGCACCCCTGCAGGGTAAAACTTTCTGAAAGCCGTGTCCGCGGTTATGGACGACTTGGAGCACAGTTTCTCGATCATAGACAAGCATAACTAAAGTACCGCTTTAATCTGACTAAGTAAATGACTAGTAAATAGTGCAATACTCATGGAATGGTTAATAAAATTGCCAACGTATGGGGGGGTTGTTCGTCCGCTTCCTCGTTGGTAAGCGAGGAGGAGGATGGATCTGATGAAATTACCGTTATAACTGTTGTCTTAATTCACGGACATCCGTCTATCATTGGTTAGGCGGATGGTTAGCGAGTATCTATAGAACTGTTAGGGTTTATCTTTTGCTGCAATTGCGTCACCCCAGGTTGTGTCCCCTTTAGAGGCATTAAGACTTGCTGAGTACCCTTAGGGTCTCACACGATAAATTATTGGTTCAGATGAACAGGTACCCTCGCAGGACGGATACTGGGTGGAAGAGGCTGATGATGTGGGCAACGATCGTTCGGTGTAGAGATTCCGGGACGGGGATCCGTGAGATCTGTGGGCGGGATGTGCTTATTTCTATGGCATCTTATGCCAATTTGCTTCTTATCCGTACTCGGACTTGTTTTGCCGCTTCCGCTTGATACTCTGATGTGTGATGTATGAGGAATTATCCTAACATATTATATCTATCTAGGTCATTTGAATCTTGCCGTATGGCGTTGCTATATTTCTTTTCTTTCTAGATGGTATGGCTCTGATGTACTCTTGTATGGTGGCTTGCATACATACTCATTTGTGTATGTAGTTGATCCCTTCGCCTGCCGATTACGCCGCCCGTACAGGTCCCGATGAGTTGGAAGTGGTTGGGACGGCCGAAAGGTCTACCCGTGAGTGGCTTTTGGGGCCCCACCGTACTATTTCAACCACTACCGCTTATCCAGGCTTGTATCTAGGAGCGTAATTCACCGAGATAGTTACAGATACACACAGAGTTGTTGCCATTAGCAACCGAACAGGAAGCGGCTGGAGCCGAACAACCTCTAGTGAGATTGGATTAATGCGCCACTCGCCATCCACTAAGTTCATATTGAAAGTCCAATCGCGCAAACTGTTCAGCTTCCAGTCATGCCTAACAAAAAGAAAGTAACACGTACACGAGGCATAAGTAGGTCCTCGGCTTGGATCATTCCCGCAACATGTGATGCATGCGTCATGGCATGGTGTCTCATGGCGAAGCGGGCCGCGAACGAGGAGGAGTGCATATGTAATTCTCTCTTCTTCACATGCTTGTACAAGTGAGAAAGCAACATCCCTTATAAAAAGGTCAAACTCTCACTCAACTAGCAATGTGGGACTAAATTTATGTCCCACTTCTTGTCATGTATGAATGGGACAGCCTCTGAGATTCCAGATTGCAATGTACTAAATGGATTGGGCCATATTATACAAAATTCTAATACATGCCCAAAGGACGAGCGCCCCAGGAATTATTAGAAAAAAATTAGCATAATTTTTAAAAATATCTTTAATATTATTTTTGGAGTAGGAGCCATTGGCCCCCTTAACCTAGGAAAGCTCTGTCACCTTAAACAAGGGGCCCTTAGTTTCATGTTGCCTTAGGTCCCTCAAAATATATGAACCGGCCTTGGTGATGTTCATGATTGACTTATCAATGATTTTTTATCTGATGTATCAGCGTTGTGCACCATGATCCGTTTTATTGATTGTGCGAGGTTTTATAGTGTATTGTTCTCTTGTTTCATCCTTTGTGGTATTGGTTTTCTCGCTCAGAAACCTGGCGACAAGACAGTTATTTCGACAACTTGTCTTACTATGAGTGTGTTGTGCGGCATCGTCTCAGTTCGCATCTTGAAAAAGAAACCACATTGTCCTACATGGTCGCAGGTGGCCGGCTTGCTGAGTGGCTCGTTTTCTTGCAAAAAAATTACCATGTGGTATTTGGTCTAGATTGTTCTACAAATGTGGTGCGATGAGGTATTTGGTCTAGAATGCTAAAAAACACGCTCAAGGGTAGATGCTTTTGTTAAGAATTGGGAATGTGCAACTTAGATTGACTATGGGTCCAATGTCAATACACATGTATAGCAATATGCATGGATACACTTATACAATGGGGAAATACAAGACAATAGCTATATATTTCTACCCTCTCAAACTCATGGTGAGTCTACAACACTGAGTTTGTAGAAAGAATTATGATGTTCTCGAGTCTGAGACTTCGTTAAGAAATACAATAACAGTAACTCGAAAGACACATACTGAAGAGCGAGAAACTAATCCTGCACATCAATGGAAAAAAAGGAGGCATCAACGTTTATGTTTTTGGTGAGATCATGTTTCATCGGACCGGAGCATCAACCGACCAGATCAGGCAAACGGCAGCCGAATCGAGGCAGTAGTCGACCAAATTGAGGCAGCAGCCGAATGAATCGGGGCGGATTTTGCTGCCAAATCAAGCAAGAACAATCGGAATCAACCAATACTTGGGTAGAAAAAAAGGGTTTAGGGGCAGAAAAATCGAGTGGGGGAAGAGGAACAAGAACAACTAGACTGGCAGCCGGCACACATAGTGCAAAGAGAGCAACGATTTCCTACCCGAGGAGAGCCTGCAACTTGTATGCGAAGAGACCCTAACCTATCTTTGATATACCATGTTAGGAAATGAGAATGAGCAACTTTAACTTCGGGTGGAACTCCACCTTCCCCAACTCGTCTCTCGCCTCGCTTCCTCACCCTGTCTCCGATCACCATCCGCTCCTGGTTAGCGCGCCACCTCTGTCCCAAACCCCTCTCTCTTCCGCTTCGAAAACTCATGGTTGCTTGACCAAAACTTCCTTCCCACCACTCTTCCTGCCTGGGGTGTCTGCGGCGCCGCCCGCAATGCCGTCCTTGACCTTGCTGCCTGCATCAAAAGCTACAGGGTTGCTGCCAAGGTTTGGAAAAAAGAGCATCGTTTCGTTCCTCACCTACAAAATAATTGCCAGTTTGTTGTTGATCTCCTTGACTTTCTAGAAGAATCTCGTGTGCTTTCAGAGGATGAATTCGAGATCCGTGCCGAGGCCCGTGAGGTGCTTGCCGCGGAGGTGTGCCGTGCTGCCTCCCACTAGAAACAACGTGGGAAATTCAGCGCTATTGCCGAGGGGGACGCGAACACTCGCTTCTTCCATGCCAGGGCGTCACAGTGCATGCATCAGAATCAGTTTCATGAGCTCAATGTTGGCGGCAAAATTGTTGCCTCGCATGATGCAAAAGCCACGGCTCTGCATGCCTTCTACCACGACCTCTTGGGCCACGCGCGGCCCACCTACTGAGGATTCGATCTGGACCGTCTCTACCATGGCTCCAGTAAGGTGTATGGGTCGGCTCTCATGGCCTCCTTCGAAGCTAAAGAGATCAGGGCCGCTGTGCTGAGTATACAAAAACAAATGCCTGCAACTGAAACAGGTGCACCGTCTGTACTCGGTGCATGATGCCCCTTGGCCACGCTGGGCATGGCGCTCTGTGGATGCGTGTGACCCCGCCGGGCACCACTGGCAACGGCTGCAGCGCCTACTGCCTCTCTACCGAGATATCTCAGGGTCCATGTCGGTGACGGCCGGCACATGATGTTCTGGCTCGATGTTTGGCTAGGAGAGGCCCCGCTCTGCAACCAGCTGCCGACCCTCTTCTCGCACGCGCGTCGCCTTGATGCGACCGTGCGTGAGGTTCTCTCTGGTGGCATCCGTCGCTCCCTTGTGCCCCGACTAAAAAATGCAGGAGAGAGGCAGCTGGCCCTCCTCCTACCGCGCCTGGACGACGTGTACGGACTGCGTACCTGGGGCGGCATCAAAGTTGACTACTTCGCCTTTGTCTGGGTCTATTGCGCTCCCTCTAAGGTGCAATTCTTTGGGTGGCTCCTCTCCCGTTGCCGTCTTTCGACCCGCAACGCCCTGGACGGGAAGAGCATCCTCACTACGGCTGAGGCGACTTGCCCCATCCGTGACGTCCCAGAGGAGACGGCGGACCACCTCTTCCAGAAGTGTGTCTTCACCCAATGTTTCTGGAGCAGGATTGGGATGGCGCTTGGACGTTTGTCGCCTGCATGCCCTCCCACCCCCCGTCGCGATCCCAAAAGAAACGGCATCGACGTTCATACTTCTCTGCTGTTGGCACCTGTGGAAGCACCGAAATGCGGTGGTGTTTCACGAACAAAAACCCTCCCTACCCCTGCTACTCAAAAGCCGTCGTGAAGATGCCAGCCTGTGGAAAGCTCGGCTACCTGCTCAGCGTGCCACTGACTCTGATGCCTGGCTATTGTGCCTCGGAGGATAGCTGCTGCCGCTTTTCTCTATTTTCTCTCCCTCTATGCTCCCTTGTAAAACTATACGACCAGCGTTTGGGTCTTCCTCCATATAAATAAAAAAATTCAGGTGGGGCTTTTCCCCCCGTTGACCATAAAAAAAGACAGGACTAATGGCGGCGCCGCACGCCAGTCCTTTCCGTGCGGCGGTTGCTGAAATTGGTAATCAGGACCTAAAAAAGTAGACGCGGACTGTTCCGAAAAAAGGCCGAACAAAAGTCATCATGGCAGGCCCGGTGCATGCCAAAGTCATTGTGGCAAGTCCACCACATGCATCCTTGCACTATACATTGTCAATTTCGTACTAAATTTATCATGTGTATCTCTCCACGTTCCATTAATCACCGAGCTCTATAGTGTTACTACTAATTACCCGATAATCAGATCCTAATCATCAGATTAATTAGGAATAATTACGAGATTAATTAAGTACAATTACTCAGAAATAATTAGGCCTTGTTTGTCACATTCCTAGTTGCCAGATTAATTATTCATGGCTGCCAGGTTTAATCGTACCTAGTTGCTCCCGTAATCCCCGTAATTGCAAGAGTACTAATTGGCATACTAAACATGCCTAACTGCTAAATTAAATAATCCGAATTTCTAGGTTAAAATCACTCTAATTACCAGATTGATTATTCCTGGTTACCAGGTTTAACAGTACATAATTGCCATGTTAATTGCAAAAGAGTAGTAATTACGAGATTAATTAGGCTTAGTTTCCAGGTTCAGTTGTTGCTACTAATTGCCATGTTAAACGTTCCTGCTTGCTAGATTAATTACGACTAATTGCCAGATTTAATCATATTAATTTGTCCCTATTTGCCGGATTAATAATAACTTGGGCCGGAGCAGCCTTCCCATGTGGCGTCCTCAATGGGGATGGGGACGGACGCTGCTTATCGATGAAAGAAAACGAGTGACCAAGAGAAACTCAGGAGGGAATAAGAGAAAAGGATAAGGATGAGCGGTTGGCACCGGACGCGATGCCCTTTTACAAATCGCACGCCAGGAGCAATCGTACAACGCCTCTCTTTAGATTTACATGTACAGGCATATACATGTAGGCTCTTACACAATGGGCAGATACAAGACAAGAGCTATACATCTCTAACAACTTTGACCTCGGCTTGCAGTTCTGGTATACACAAAATTGTTACATCCAAAGTACGTCAGCCCACTGCTGGCAGAAACTCATCTATAATCGAAGCAGACCCTTAATCAAGACGATCCACGAGAGCACACGGCACGGCCCATATGCCTACACCTATTTCGCCAGCGGCGTGGCTAGCTGCTGGTGCTGTTGGCGACGATGGTGATGTTTAGCCTCTTGAGCGTCTCGAGCGCGATGAGCTCGTTGGCCCTGTCTGTGGGGTGGTACTCGTCCCAGAAGACGTACTTGCTGCGGTCCTTGCAGAGCGTGGAGAGCGGGGTGCAGGTGAGCGTGGGCCTGATCTTCCCCAGCGAGCAGCACGGGTCGTGGGAGTTGTTGAAGCCGTGCATGTATGGGCGGTTGATGATGTCCTGGAAGTAGTCGTAGACGTCCCCGAACTGGAACGTGGCGTTGGGCAGCGACGTCGACAGCCGCGTGATCACCGCCCCGGCCTGCTTGTTGAAGCTGAGGGCCAGCTTGTTGGTGGAGTCCTGGCACGCCGTCGACGACCTCTGCAGGAACCGCTGCAGCGGGATGCAGCCCATGGGGCCCAGCCCGAAGAAGGTGAGCCGCCGCGCCCCCAGCCCGTGCAGGAGCCTGAGCTGGGCTTCCAGGGTGGTGACCATGTAGCTGACGAAGCTCTCGCCGTTGTAGGTCCAGGAGTCGGAGTAGACCGGGAGGAGGTAGTTGTTGATGAAGTCGTTGGCGCCCATGGCCACCACGTAGTAGGCCTCGCCGAACAGCTTGTCCGCCGCCGCCTGCCCGACCTTCTCCCGCATGAACGCCTGCGTCCCCTGGAACAGCTCGATCTGCTTGTACAGCGAGAACCTCTGTATCTGCAATGCGTTCACTCAGATCAGTACACGTGTTTACCGTAGTAACTTGTTGCTGCGAGAGAGATATAAATGGAGAGAATTGATCGGTGTCATACGAAGAGGGAGGATGTCTCGTTGAGGATGCCGCCGCCGCCGGACGCGTAGTTGAGGCCGCTCTGGGAAATGACGGTCTCGTCCACGGACGGGTCCAGGAACGCCGGCGGGCGCGGCAGGCCCATCTTGTCGCCCACGATGTCCGCGACGGTGCGGCCGTTGCAGAACCTGCCGTTGGGCATGCCGCTGCCGAAGTCGATGCCGTACCACGGCAGCGCCGCGCGGGCGAGGCTCTTGGTCAGGTAGTTGTTGTTGCCGACGTCGGAGAGCGAATCGCCGAAGATGAACTGCACCACGTCGCCCTGGACAAGGCCCAGGAGCAGGGCCAGCGCGAGCGCAACGGCTAGCGACTTCCTCTCGCGAGCCATCTCTGCAAACGCGTACTTACACGTCAGGTTGTTCGGAGGTGCTCTGTGTCGAGGAGTATGATCATACGACGATCACTGCTTGTGTTGTGGTGGTTCATCAGTGAACGGACCCGATTTGCATATATAGATGGGGGTTTGCACGCATGGAGAGGGGAGCTGGGGGTTGGATGTACCTACCTACCTGCGAAGAGTGGGAAGGGAAACTTTGAGCGAGCTTCGTTTCATTTGGTGCGTGGCAAGTGGAGGGGTTGGCCTAACATGGTCGTTTACTTCTCTGTCCGATGTCATCCGGCGGCAGGTTATTATCCTGGCATACAAAAAGTTGAACAGCCGTTTTCTCACTTCTTGTCCATGCTTTAACGGGAGAAAAATAATCTGCAGTGGTCATGGGAGAAACCAGTAAATTCAGCCCTTCCATGCAGTGGTCATGGGCGATGCCACTGCCTCATTTGCCTGACGCTTCAGTCAGGCCACATGGTACACTTGGGCCAGCCTCAACAGAGCCATGTGTCGTCATTTCCACCTCACCCCACTCCGTGAAGTCATTCGCATCTCTTGGGGTCTCGGTCTAGAGCAAGCAAAGGAAGTCGGATAAACCATTTAGGGAGGAGTCAGGATGCGGATGTACTCACCCGTCCGATCATCCGGTCTGACACCAAGAACGCTAAGGCATTCATTCACAAATTCAATCAAAATAAAGGCATAGGATGCAGCTGCAGAAAAATCGGTTTGATGATTGTTATAATTGCGATAAGTAAAAAACGAAGAACGAAATTAAAATCACAGCAAAAGGGACACAAATTTAACATGGAGAAACCCCTCCTACAAAGAGAGAAAAAAAAAACCACGGACGCCAGCCAACAAAACTTTACTATATCGGAAAATGTTTACACAAGGCCGGAGATTTTCACAGATGCAACTTATTCCAGCCGGTGGCTTACAAGAGGTTTATATAACGGTGAAAACCTAGATCTTCGACGATCCACTCGGCCCAAGCCTTCGGCGACGGGCCTCGCTCCGCTCGTCAGAAGTTGGCCTATACTTTATAGAATTTGGATCAACATATAACAAACTCCACCTTAAGACAAATTCTTTCTTGTAGCATCAACAACAATCATCTCCCTGAACAAAACAAAGCAAATACTTTCGGCGCCTATAGCCACTTGGGCTAATCAGTTAAACCAACTAAGTTCGAGCAAAGCTCAAACTTAATATAAAAACAACTATCATATTTAGACCTCTCAAAGCCATGTGAGATCATAAACGAATCAAAACTATTATACCACTATCTTGGAGATTGCTTTAAGCCATAAAGAGACTTCTTTAATTTACACAAAATCCTCTTTACCAAGCACTATGAACCCTTCTGGTTGGTCCATGTATATTTCCTCATCAAGCTCTCCATGCAGAAAAGCAGTCTTAACATCTAAATGCTCAAGCTCAAGATCACGCATATCCACAATACTAAAGAAAGTGCGAATGGAACTATGCTTTACAACTGGGGAGAACACATCATTGTAATCAATACCTGGAATCTGGCTGAACCCTTTTGCTACTAACCTTGCCTTGTATCTTGAAGGCTCTTTAGGAGACAAACCTTCTTTTTTCGAAAAGCGCACAACATCCCATGTGCCATTTTCTCAAGTGATTGCATCTCTTATTGCATAACATAAACCACTCCTCGCGGTCAACGGATGCAATGGCTTCATTGTATGTAGCAGGTTCAGAATCGTTCTCTACCTGTTCAGCACAACTCAAAGCATAACGAACAAGATTACACTCTTAAATTAAACGAGGACGAGGACCGCAGTTACGCCTCGTTCTATTAGTAGCAATGGACTCATGTGGATGCTGCAAAATAGTAGGTGAGTGCTGAACAACAATATCAACAATATTTTCCTCACGTGTATCTTCAACGATAGCATCATTATCAACAGTTTTCTATAGGTTCTCCACCTGCACACTAACTCTCTCCTCTCCAATAGCAACATGAGAGGGATCTTATGGCAAGTTGTCATGATACATAACGGATTCATTCAAAACAATGTTTCTACTCAACAAAATCTTTTTAGTTTCATGATTCCATAGTTTATATGCTTTAACTCCTGAACCATAACCAAGTAATATGCACTTAACAGCCCTAGGCTCTAACTTTCCATTATCAATGTGAGCATATACGGTGCAACCAAATACTCTCAACTGTGAATAATCATCAGGCGTACCTGACCATACGTCAATGGGAGTTTTCTTCTCAAGTGGAACAGAAGGTGACCTGTTGATGAGGTAGCACGTTGTGTTGGATGCTTCGGCCCAGAAATTCCTATGCATACCTGTATTAGACAACATACAACGAGCCCTCGAGATGATGGTTCTATTCGCGCGCTCAGCCACGCCATTCTGCTATGGAGTATATGGGATGGTGTGATGCCTGATCATGCCATCGTTACTGCAAAACTCTTCAAACTCATTAGAATAGAATTCTATACCATAGTCAGTACATAGTACCTTTAACTTCTTTTCAGTTTGCTTTTCAATCATAACTTTCCACTTCTTAAAAGCATCAAAAACATCAGATTTATACTTCAAAAAATAAGGCCATATTTTTCTTGAGTAGTCATCAATAATAGTAAGCATGTAATTAACACCACCAATAGAAGTCTTACGGGACGAGCCCCATACATCAACATGCACATAATCTAATATGCCTTTGGTGGTATGAACGGAAGCATTGAATTTAACTCTTTTATGCTTACCAAAAATGCAGTGCTCACAAAACTCAAACTTACTCAAGTTGCAACCATCAATTAGCTCTCTCTTGACCAACTCTGTCATGCCTTGTTCGCTCATATGCCCAAGACACATATGCCACAGATGTGTTTTACCACAATCATTAGAAGTAACAACAACAATACCAGGCAAAGTGCTACCTCTAAGAACATATAATTTAGCAGAATTCATATCACCTATCATGTGAATAAGAGAACCTTATGATACCTTCAGAACTCTATGCCCACCGCCATACTTGTATCCATCAACGTCCATGGTACTTAGGGAGATCAAATTTCTGGCCATGCTTGGTATGTGCTTCACCTTACTCAACGTGCGTGTCACGCCATCATGTGTCCTGATCTTAACAGATCCAACACCAACAATATGGCATGGGTTGTCATTCCCCACCCGCACAAAATGTCTAGTCTGCACAAACTCATATGAACTGAACCAATTTTTGTTACAACAAATATGAAATGAACATGCAGTATCAAGTATCCATTCACCATCACGAGAAGCACAAGCAACAAAAACGACTAAGAATTCACCATTAGAACTATCAGAAACAACAACATCCTTACTAGTACCTTTAGACTTATCTTTCGGTTGGTAAGTTCCGTTCCTTTTCTCCTTATTCTGCAACTTCCAACAATCATCAATAACATGACTAGATTTCTTACAATACCTGTAGAATTTGTACTTTCCCTTGGACTTTGAACGATCTCTTCCATCCTTGATCTTATCTTTGTTGCCATAGTTGTTGTTCCTCTGCTCGGTCCTTCCACAAACCCGCAGAGCCTCAGCGTTGGATGACGGTCCATTTGCCCCTACCATAGTTTTCATCTTTCCCTCTACTTGAGGGCGTCATGTACTTCGACAAGGGTTAGTTCATCACGTTTCAACAATATTGTATCACGGAAATTTATATAGGAACTAGGCAACAAGCATAAGAGTAGAAGAGCTAAATCCTTATCATCATATTTTACCTCCGGAGACTACAAGTCTGAAACAATCTCTTTACAAACAGATATGTGAGTCATTACCGATCCACCTTCTTGCAGCCTATGCAAGAACAACTTCATCTTCACATTCATCTTACTGGTTAGATCCTTTGACACATAGATCATTTCCAGTTTTGCCCACATGGCAGCAACAGATTTCAACTCCAGTACTTCCTACAAAATATTATTGGACAGATGAAGTTGAATGAAAGACAAAGACTTGCGGTCCTTCCGCTTCTCTTTGTCGGACTAGCTCTTAGCATCCTTTCCGCCGAATCCACCCAGCGCTTCATAAAAAATAGAAGTTTGGGCGAGAATCGCCATCATCTTTACCTGCCACAAGGAAAATCTTGTGGTGTAGTCCAGCTGCGGTAGATCGAACTTCAATGACGACATGTCGCAAACCCTAGATTGGAACCTGGGGCTCTGATACCACTTGTTATAATTGCGACAAGTAAATAACAAAGAATGAAATCAAAATCATAACAAAGGGGACACATATTTAACATGGAAAAACCTCTCCTACAAAGAGAGGAAAAAACCACGGGCGCCAGCCAGCGAAACTTCACTATATCGGGGAGTGTTTTCACAACGTTGAGGATTTTCACAGATGCAACTTATCCCAGCCGGTCGCTTACATGAGGTTTATATAATGGTGGAAACCTAGGTCTTTGACGATCCATTCAGCCCAAGCCTCCAGCTACAGGCCTCGCTCCGCTCGTCAGAAGTTGGTCTATACTTTATACAATTTGGATCAACATGTAACAGTGATTCCGTCCTTCGCAACGGTTGTCGTACGACGTACTTGTGGCTGCGCGCCAGAGCAAAATAACATGTTACAACTACATATTTTTTAAACCTCTAGACTACAAATCTATGTTAAATGTATTATTGCAAATAGCTGCAATGGAAAAGAAGAAAACAAAAATCAAACTACAAACAAAAGAACAAATCGATCATTCGATCTGGTTTCTCAACACATTATCCTTTCTCATGCACTAAGCTTTCACCTGAAGCCTACTGGCGATTGGCCTCACTCCGCATGTCAGAAATTAGCCTCCTTAATGAATTTGGATCGTACTTCAACATGGTTCACATGGAGTTCTGAAGGTATCAAAAGGTTCTCTCGTTCACATGATAGGTGACTTGAATTCTACAAAATTTTATATTCTTAGAGGAAGAACTATCATAGGTGAAAGGACATTTATTGTCTTAATCAGTTTTGGTGTTCGTTAACAATTTGTAGATCATTTTACAGTGTGTTAATGTCTACAGGATGAAAGAATGAAAAGTGAAAAGGTCCTTGCCCTGTGATTTTGTCCCTGCAAAGAACTACATGTTTCAGGGCATTCTAGTCCGGAGTCTCCGGTGTGAAAACACCGGAGTCTCTGGTGTGGTCTAGAGTTACCACAAAAGTCTCCGGAGGGGCCTCCAGAAACCTGCCTGGGACAATATGTATAGGGGTTCGGGGATGGACCGGAGATGGTCCGGAGTCTCCGGTGCATGCACTCAGGCCAGAGTCTCCGGTGTGGCTAGACCGGAGTCTCCGGTGTACAAGGGACCGGAATCTTTGGAAAGTTTCGGAGGAGCTTTCCCCAAGTCAGTTGGGATGTTCTGGATGGTGGTCCAGAGACGGACCAAAAATGGTCTGGAGTCTCCGGTGTAGGTCGGAGTCTCCGGTCTGACAAGTTGCCCAACAGTCAGAAAACGGTTCAGACTAGTGGGCCTATAATAGGGGACTTCAGCCCCTTCCTGCAGCCGCTCGACCCACTCAAGAACACCACCTCCATTTGAGCCACAAAATCACCAAGATATCTTCATCCAACCATCCAAAGTCATTGATCTTTGGAGAATCGAAGGAGGAGGCCTTGATCTATAGCTTCACCAAGAGAGATCTTTATTTCCCCCTCATTCACTTGAGGGCCCCTTTCTCTAGTGTTTCTTTGGAACCCTATCTCTTGATTTGGTTCTTACAAGCTTGTCTTTGATTGTTTGACAGCTTGCTTGTATTTGGGAGCCTCCAATTCAGTTGTGGATGTGTGCCTTGAACTTGTTGTAAAGGTGACGACTTCCACCTCGAAGGTTGCCGATATAGTGTAAGAGGTGAATCGAACCCGTTGGGGTGAGGTTCATCGGAGAACGAGGGAGGCCTCTCATGGCGTTGGTGGTTTGAAACCACCCCCTCTCCAAACACAAACGTACTTCCTCTCAAAAGGAAGGAACCGTGGGAAACAAATCCTTGTGTCTCCGCGTGCTCCACTTTGGTGACTTCTATCCTTTACCGCACTTTACTTATCTTGTTCTTGCTTAGTGTTGTGCTAGGTTGACATATAGGTAAATTCACCATAGTTGCATAATCTAGAGAATTTACCTTTTGTGTCAAACCCTAATTTGAAAAAGAGAAAAATTTGAAGTAGAACCTATTCACCCCCCTCTAGGTTCCCATACGATCCTTTCAATTGGTATTAGGGCCTCGGTTCTTTATTCGGGCTTTACCGCCTAAGATTATATGGGTAGCCAAGATGTAGAAGGAGTGAGTGAGGCTAGTAACACGGTGTCCATGGAGGATCTCAAGAAATTGGAATCAAGCTTGAGCTCCTCCCTGGGCAATGAAATCAAACATTTGCGTGACTTGTTGAGCAACTTGTTAAGGATAAATTGACCTCACCTCCTCCCCCTCCTCTAGAGGAAGCTCCACCATTACCAAAGGTGAATGCCTCAGCATCACCCGCGGTTGTGGTGGTGGCGGATAATCATGACAACACTAATCCCTCCACCAAAAAGGATAATGGGAAGGGAGAGGACCATGAGGTTCTCAATTGGTACTCTCCCGACCCACCTATCCCTCACCCACATATCAACAATAGAGGTGACCCACCTAAGATAGCTGAAACTTCCTTTGCTCAATGGCAATCATTAATGAAATCTCATGTGCACAACTCTTGCATTGAATTGTGGAGAATCATTCAAGAAGGACTCCGAATTGTGGATCCAATCAACTTGACAAGAAGATAAGTTGTCAATAGCCAACTCAATGCCACCGCTTTGCACATGATTTAACAAGGTTTGGGTACAAAATATTACCCTCATATTGAACACCTCAACACTACGAAGGAAGCTTGGGATGCTCTCACTGAGCTATATGTTGGAAATGAGAGCATGAGAAGAAACCGGTATGATGCACTGAGCAATGAAGCCGAAGGATTCTATATGAAGGATGGTGAAGATCATGAAGAGATGTATCGAAGACTCAAGTCCACTGCCACCACCTTTAGGAATGTGGGTGCCTCACATATGGATCATGCTTGGATAAAAAGGAAATATGTGAGTGCACTCATGCCCTTTGAGCCCACTGACTTAAAGAGTCTACAAGGAAGACACAAATACCATCTCATGACCTCCAATGAATTTATGCAAGAGCTAGCCGCTTTCAAGGTTGCTGCCAAAGATGCCTGTGCTCGAGCTATTGGAATGGGCAGTGGGGGTAGCCTTTGTAACATCCCAATTTCAGCAACCCTGATTAACTGTCTAGAAGGAAAAAATCAGGGGGAACAAAAAGTTTTTCTTGAAAAGTGTGCTTACTTGTGTGCTTGTGCTCAAGCACATGTTTGTGTATTAGTTGCGCACTCCTCATCTCAACCCTAGTTACAAAAACTATTTCCCAAAAGAGATGTCTTGGCTCATCTTGCATATTCTCAAATGTTCTGGCATTTCAAAAACTTGAGCCAAGATGACTTTGACACAACCAAATAATTTACTAGCATCTATTGCCAAAACTATGGAGACCTATATATTACTCCTTATGTTTTCAAGACAGAACCTTCAACTACTCTTATCCCTAGGTTTTTCCAAAACCTTATTTAAGCCTTTTCATCTCAATCCTGGTAAAGATACCAAGATGGTAATTATCTTACTTCAAGCAAAACCCCTTTCAACCTACCCATTCTTAACTCAAGCTAGGCTTGATGGTAACCATAGTAGTAGTTAGATAAGTAATAAGATGAATTGCCTTGATCTACTGGTTGATGAATTGCCTTGATCTGCTGGTTAATGAATTTCCTTGATCTGCTGATTGCCTTGTTTGCTTAGGAACTAGAGTGAGCTAATCTAGTAGCTCATACATTAGTACCCAATCCCTTCTTGTGATCATCAATCCCAAAGCAAGCATCCAAGTCTAGATCTATCCTAAGCCACTAAGGTAACCACCTCCCCTCATGCTCAGATCAATCCAAGGAGAATCCCTCCGGATGGTTTCCAGCTTAGTGGAGACCCAATCTAAGCATGAACCCTATCTAACTAGTTAGTACCTCAACCTAATCTCCTTGATCATGAGTTTGGAACCTAGCATCCTCTCAAAAGCTTCTGCACTTGCACTCTAGCCAAAATCTCCAAAACTGCCAAAATGGCCAAGTCTGGAATTCTTATCTAGATTCAATCTTTAGAGCCCTACCTCTTCCAATCTATGTGCATTATGGAGAATGCATCTGAACCATCTTGTAGTAAATCTTTAGTACTACCAAAGAACACTCTTGCCCTTGGCTAAGTCACTCTATTTCCCACTCATCCATGATGGTTTTGTAGTCAAGATAATAATCTTTTCTACAAATCTTATCATCTCGCCTACTTTGGCAGAAGCTCACATCTATATGCCACCTCCCCTTGGCCAACTCCTTGCTTGGTTATGATCTACTAGTCATGGACTATCAACTCCCACTTCACTTGTCTCCATTGGATCCTTGTGCTTCTTAAACCCACATGGTTTAGGAGGCTACCTGATGTATCTGTTATGGCAGCCTTATTTTCAACCAAGTTTGCCATCTCATCATGATCACCTCAAATACAACCAAGCCCAACCTTTGCTTCCATGATCATTTATATAACTTTGTCTATCCATCCATATACCCCTGGTACCAAGGTGAGCTCTGTGCTCCCTAATCCAACCTTGTTTAAGTGGTATCAAGATAACTAAACCCTAGATCCTTCCCCTATCTAGTTTCCCTTCTTTCCACCACTTCCCTCCAAAACCAAGATTGATATTGATTCCCCATAAAGTTTACACCATCTACCTTGGATATAAGCACCTCCAAATAATTCTCCCAATTATTTGGATTATTAAACTATTTTATTTCATTATCTTGCAAATTCCCCAAAACCCTTGTCTTTAAAGGCAAGTTTGTTTTTCTTCAAAGCACATTGCCAACTCAAGGAACAATTGATGCCTTTATATCATATCACATCTTCCCAACTCAAAAATAAATATTTTTGAGATTCTTTATTATTTTGTTTTGCCCTTTTTCTTAAATGGAAGAAACAAGAAATAATTCTCCAAAATTACTTTTCCACCTCAATAAATCCCAATAAAATTATCCAATGTGTTTTATGGTATTTAGGACCATATCACATCAAAAACCAAGCTTTTCCAATGTAAAAATATCATCTTAGCTCCCATAATCTATTTCTGCACTTTTTGATGAAGTGCATTTAAATGGGATTATAATCTCTAGAAAAATCCCATTTAAATCATGGATAGATTATTTGACCCCATCTATCTACTAGTACCATTTCCACACCTTGCCCAATGCAACATTTTCAACTTTCCTCACAAACCTCCACTTAACCAATTTTGCTAGAGCAATGCAAACTCAAATCAAACAACAACCAAACCAGCACCAAAACTTGTCAAGTACTTCTCATCAGCACCCACACCTCCTCTGGTCGACATAGCACTATAGCATCACTTGACACTTGTCCCCTAGAGTTTGTAAAAGATAGAGAGGAGCAAGACTTGAGTATCTTTGAATTAAAAAGGGGCAACAACTACCCCACTCCCTCTCACCACCTCTTTGCCCACCTTTGAACACAGCACCACCCAACACCACCCTTAGCAACCAATGGGAAGCTCCTACCCCATGCCCATTTTGGACATTTCATCTATACCCATGAGGTTTCGAAATAAAAGGGCTAGAGGCCACCCCAGCCTCCACTCGTTGCTCATTTGCCCCCACTCACCTCCCAGAACACCTCCTCCCTTCTCCCTGCTCTGTTCTACTCGTGGGCAGAAGAACAAGAATCTTCGGCCATTTTCTTCCCACAAGCACCACTCTCTCCTCCCTCTACCTCTCTCGCTGCATGTCACCTAGCAATACTCCCCTCCCTCTGACCTATCTACTCGTGTCCTTGTTTGTCTTAGGACCTTCTGGAACATCGTCTAGGGAAAGCTCCGGCGAGCTCCCTCTAGGACGTCCTCACGCGAGCACCTCCCCGACGACGAATCACCCCGTGCCGCCCCTCACTAGACTCGCCGTCGTCGACCGTGTCGCCTCTTCGCCTCCATGACCTCCCCCGAGCCCTCGGTGAGCTCCCCCGCATCTCCCTGACCCATCTAGGGTTTCCCTCGCCGGCCATCCAGCCCCGCGGAGACGACGCCTCGCGCCCGTCCGATCTAGCCAGATCTGACGGCCGAGAGCGCTCGACACCCCTTCGCCGGGCGGGCTAGCTGCTAGGCCGCAGCTGGCTATGCGTCGCCCGCGTGCGTGCTGCCGCCGCTGGGCCGATTCCTCCTGGACGGCCCACCCCGCTAGTAGATCTGGCCCGTTGACCCCAGCCCCTTTTTCTTTCTTTAAAAATATCAGATCTGGGATTAGAACTTGGTTTAAATCCAAAACAAATTATAAAATGCTTCAAAACTTCCAGATCTAAATTTTCTCAAGTGCCTGGATGTTTTCCCCAACATGCAGACCAGGCTCTACATCAAAATATCCATCAGAATAAATAAGATAAATCATACCCCCAGATCTATCCAGTGCACTAAACAATTTCTCCAGAAAATTATACAAATCCAAATGGGATAAATCCATTTGGTAATGAAAGGTACTGACCATAAATTTCATGTCCCACTGGCCACACCCTGCCTTGATTCCTAGTTTGCCCCTGGTGAAAATAACAAAAATAGAGCCTTTCTGACTTTAGAAAATTCCCTAGGTCAAACCAATGAGGTATATACCTAATTCCAACTCCCCTGGGACACACACAACCATATACTTCATAATCCATCATCTCATATTTTTATGAGTCTCTGTTGAATTCTAGTGAACTAAACTCTTTTGTGCATGGTTTATTCACTATTAAAATAATTACAGTAGCTCTGTAACTCCAAAAAGGTTGATTCGAATTTCTATAGAAAGGTATTATCATTACCTAGCATGTGTCCTTGGAATCAACTAAAAATCTTCTGTAGAATAAATCTGATTAAAATTACAAATCTTGTCCTGTACTGCCTTTGGGATTTTCTCAAGGGCATTCTACTAATTGTTTCGAGTTGATTCCAACTCCTCTTGAATCATTCCAACAACTAATACTTAATCACCAAAGGAAATAATTTTTGGGACTCCAGAGAAGTTCTGGTGAATTATTTCCTTAAAATAGGGTTTTATCCACTATAAAATCCATTATAAATCAAGGGAAATTGATAAAATAGTGAAACCACTTTTGTTGGTTTCATTTTATCAATAACTATCTGATGGTATCATTTTTATACAATGGTATCATACAGATCCATCCCTTGGTCAAAAAGCCCTCTCTTAGGTAGTTCCTAAACTATCAATATAAAGGGATCCATCACCTAATGCCTCCAAATCTTCTTCCAATCCAATCCAATCAAACCTCCAACATCCTACTGATGTTTATCATGTATTAGTCCTTTGCTTGATGTATGGTTCGATGCTTGTATGCCTTGTATTGATTGGTGGTGTTTGTTTATTTGCATGTATGCTCGATAACGGCGATAGATGCGATTGTGTGACGCCGAGAAGAAGGACGCATCAGGGTTATTTTGTTATTATTATTGGTATTTCTGGTTATCTAACGCCGTCAAGGGACTTCTCGCTGGTCCCAGGCAAGCCACCATTCCTAAACTCCTATATTTAACCTACTTCTGTTTATCAACTGTTTTATATCTCGTTTATAAATTGCATGATCACATGCATGGTTTATTTCAAATAAAAGTGTGTGAGTGACTTGGCTCCTCCAAGTTATGGATGAGTGTCCCTTAGGACACATACCCTATTTACACCTATCATTACCCCTTAGAACGAGGCTAAGATGATTATCATCTCCCCTCTTGGAACCCACGGATTTTTAATGATAAAAACTGTTTTGGGTTATACCCTAGTGCAGAGTTTTCAAAATAAAACCCTTGGAAAGAGGCATCCTTGCCGAGTGGAAGTCTACTAAAAGAAAATATGAGGTGCATGAAGATAAAGTTAAGTAAGAGAAAGGAAGGGATGTTCTAAGCCAATGTCTGGAACAATTTATTCGTGCAACCACATTACCCCAGACACTGGGGCTTAGCTCGTAGTTTGTGATCTTTAGCCGGGGCTGCTCGTACTCGCTAAAGGGGAGAAATCCCCTGAAATCCGGGCTACCTGTAGGGTAAGGCACTGGTGCAACAATTGGGTATCTCGCGGACGGTATGCTTTTAGGTAGTACGGATGGAAGATTGTCACTATTGCTATCTGCCAGACTTCGGTATGGATATAGGGGTCAGTACGGATGGAAGGACCAGGGTCGTCGTACCCCATACTCGTACCAGAGAGAACAACCCAAAAGGAAAAGCTGCCGTTGCTAGGGATGGACAAATGAAAAGCGTAAGTTTGATTATCCGAGCCCCTGTCTACCGTATGTAGCAGGCCGTGGTTTTATCCCGGCGGATGTATTGATTCTTGTGGGTAAAGTGCCCAAACTCTGCAGAGTCTAATCTATTCGAATAGCCGTGTCCACGGTCAAGGACGGTTGGAATGGCAAGTGCTAGGAGGACCCTTTGGTTAAGTTGTGATGAATAATAAGGATGTGACTTGGTCACGAGGAAAAGAGAAGATTAATATGGGTTTTGACCAGAGATGGTCGATAAGGTTTTAAAAAGGGTTTTACAACAAAATTGTGTTAAATATTTTTAACAAGGATGTGGAGATGTCCAGGTTTTCAAAAAGGAGATATGTGTTCCAAAAACTCTTTTTCAACAAAGATGTAGAGATGCCAATGTTAGGTTTTCAAAAACAACTATAGTGTAGAGCTATCTCGCCACAACCAGATACGCATTATTTTATTACCTTGTCCCGGTGGTTTGCGAGTACATTCAAAGTACTCACCGACATTGTCCCTGGTTATTTACTTGGCCAGATTGCAGATGTTAAGAAGGAATGAAGGAGTTGACGTCTATGCGAGCTAGGCCGTCTTCCCAGTCACTTGCATGTAGGTTAAGGCACGGACTTTGCGATGAACACTTCTGCTACTTGTGTTGTAATCGCCATAATGGCCCCTTTGTAAGTTTTGTACTCGTTAATTAAGGATGATGTAATGATACTTGTCGGTTATGCTCACGGCTCACTGATCATGGGAACGTGAATTGTATGCATAACGGGTAATCTCGGACCGTAAATCCGGGGTGCCACAACCTTTTCTTAAAGGCCAAAGTTGTGGAGTATGTTGATGAAAAAGAGGGTGATGAAGGCTTGTCTATGAGCCACCCCGATGATGTCAAGGTTGCTCATGGTGAGTATATGGCATTCTATGCAAGAAACTTTTGGAAAGACCCCGCCAAAGGCAAGATGGAGATGCAACGAAGAAGCAACCCAAATGGGAGAAGAGACAATGGATCAAAATTGATAACTTGCTTCAATTGTGGTGATCGCTACCATTTTGTAGCCAAATGTCCCTATGTGAAAAGAGAAGATCATGGGGGTAAACTTGTGTTAAAGAAAAACTCCAAGGCTCCATTCAAGAAACCCTTCGTCAAGAAGAATCCCACCAACAAGAAGTCGGATGAAATTGTTTTGATAACACATGAAGAATTCTCCTCCAACAATGGAGATGATGAAGAGGAAACATCAAGTGGTGTGGCTGCTCTTGCTACTACTTCTACTCCCACTTTCTCCCTCTTCGACTCTCCAAATGAGAATATATCCAACAAGAACATCACTTGCCTTATGGCAAGAGGAACGGAGGTATCATCATCTCCTCACCCCTCTTTTTGATTGATGATGAACTTGATGAGGAAATATCACTTGAGGTCAAAGAGGAATTAGTTGCTTTTGATGTGTTTATGACTAACTTACAAGGGGAACACAAGAAGCATTTTGTGAACCTCTTGAGCCAACTTTCTCACACACAAGAGATTCTTGATGAAAGATGTCAACTAGGAAGAGAGCACATGATTGAGGTGGAGGCACTAAATAATGCTCTAGAAGAAGGGCAAGAGACCAGGATGTCTCTTGAAATAAAACTTGAAGGACTTGATGAGGAAAATGATCTAATTATTAATAAACTCATCAAGGAACATGACCATGCCATTGCTAAATATAAAAAGGCTAAAAAGGACAAGATTGAGTTTGGTGTTGTTCATGAAAAACTTGCTGAGGAGTTTAGGAAGCTTGACAAGGCTCACAAGGCCTTGGAAAGTGAGCTCTTGTTACTCACAAAGTCTTGTGAAAAACTTCAAACTCAATTGACTAATATTGCTTCACCTAGTACTTTCATTCCCTCTGGTAGTACAAATACTCTTGAAGGAAATGCTAGGTTGAAGGGGGATCTTGCTATTGCCCCATTTCTAAGAGGAAACAAGTCCATTGATGACCTTTTGAGTAAGCAAAGGCCAAATGGTGAGAAAGGGGGCATTGGCTTCATCTCCAAATCCAATAAGAAGAATAACAAGAAGAGGAAGGCCAATCTCACACAAGCAAAAGACAAGGCCATTATGGATAGTAAGACCACAAGTGGAAAAACTATGTCACATGATGATTTTGCGGGAAGTGCTAACCCTCGCTATGTCTTAATGCGTGATTATTATGGTGATGTTTATGCACAATATGTTGGCCCGCTTGATGGTTATATTGCTTGGTCTATTTGGGTTCCCAAGACCCTTGTTGCTAACAAAAGAGGACCCATTGAAAAATGGGTACCTAAAAACTAGTTTGATCTCTTGTATACCTATTCTTCCAGAGGATCGAAGTGGGTGCTTGATAGTGGATGCACAATTCATATGACCATAAGCAAAACCATTGTCAAGGAGTTGAGACCAAATGATGATCAAATAACCGTGACATATGCCGACAAATCAAAGTCTAAGGTAATGGGTTTTGGCAAGGTTGTGGTTGCTCACGATATTACACTCGTGGACATCATGCTTGTTGAGACCATTGGCTATAATTTACTTTCAGTCCATGCTCTTGGAAAGATGGGATTTGCCGTCTTCATTGATAATGAAATTGTGGTCCTCATGTGGAGCTAGTCTCTAAAGTTCGCTTTCGTTGGGTGCGTCAAAAATGACTTGTATGTGGTCGAATTTTCGGGGAAAACCACTACAAGTGCGATGTGCTTATTCAGAAACACATATGTGGGTTGGTTATGGCATTTCCGTCTAGTACATGTCAACATGAGAACTTTGCAAATTCTCCACAAGGATGGCCATATTGTTGGACTAAAAGAAATGTTTGTTTTGCCAAAGATCACATATGCAGGGCTTGTGTTGAAGTAAAGATGCATGATTCTCCCCACAAGCCGAAAAACTATATCAAGTCCAAGAGGATCTTGGAGCTCCTTCATGTGGATCTCTTTGGTCCTCCATCTCATGCAATTCTTGGTGGGAAGAAATATTGTTTGGTGATTGTTGATGACTTCTCAAGATATACATGGGTATATTTCTTCAAGCTAAAAGGTGAGACCCAAGAAAAATTCATCGACTTCATCAACATGGCACAACATCAACGCAATGTTCCTGTGTTGATAATAAGGAGTGACAACGACCCTGAGTTCAAGAACTACACCTTGAATGGATTTCTTAGTGATGAGGGGATAAAACGCCAATAATCCGCTGCATATACCCCTCAACAAAATGGTGTAGCTGAGAGGAAGAACCGAACTCTTATTGATATGACTAGGACTATGTTGGCGGAGTTTTAATCTCCATACAATTTTTGGGCCGAAGCAATCTCCACCACCTTCCATGCATCAAACTGGCTCTACCTCCGCAAAGAATTGATCAAGACTCCATATGAAATTCTTACCGGTAACAAGTCCAACGTTTCATACTTCCGGGTGTTCGGTTGTAAGTGTTTCTATCACATAAAGGGTATTTGTTTGTAAAAATTTGATTCGAAATCATTAGAGGGTATTTTTGTTGGTTATGGTCTCGAATCCCACACTTATAGAATCAATGATAAGCTCCTTGGAACTGTCAAAGAATCTTGTAGTGTGGTTTTCAAAGAATATGATGGTCCCCAAGGGGGGCGTGTTGATGTTTGTGATGTGGATGATGAAATTCCTTAGGATGACATAGGAAGAATGGGTGTGGGATTCATCCGCCCCGTTGAGGAACCCCTTGTGGTAGATCGAGAAGAACTATGCTCTACTCAAGTGGAGCCCTCAAATTCATGATACATCCAAAACGTATCTACTTTCCCGAACACTTTTGCTATTGTTTCTCCTCTAATTTGTGTGATTTGGATACAACTAACACAGATTGACGCTGTTTTCAGCAGAATTGCTTTGGTGTCTCATTTTGTGCAGAAAATCAACTTTTAGGAAAAATCCCGGAAAATATCGCAAAACTCCTATTTTACCAGAAGATTCACGGAGCCAGAAGACGAGACGGGGAAAATCCACGAGGGGCCCACACCCCTGGCCACACGGTCCAGGCCAGGCCGCGCCTGGGGGTGGTGAGGCCACCTCGTGCACCCCCTCGGTCTCCCCTTCTCCTACATAAGCCCTCGGACCTAAAAACAGAGGGGGGCTCGACGTTTTTCCAGATAGAGTTCCTCTGCGCCGCCACCACCAGAAACCTTGATTTGGAACCAGAAACTCCGTTATGGCACCCTGCCGGGACAGGGAATTGGAGGAGATCATCGCCATCATAATCACCGACACCTCTCCATCAACCATCCATGTTTCCCCCATCCATGAGTGAGTAATCCTCTGCTGTAGGCTATGGGGATTGTAGGGATTGGATGAGATCTATCATGTAATCAAATAAGATTGTTAGGGCATGGTGCCTAGTATCTTTGTTAGTGCCTTTTGACATTGTTGAAACTTGTTATGCTTAATTCTTGTCACTAGGGCCTAAGTGCCATGATCTCAGATCTGAACATGTTATTGATTCATGATGATAGTATTGTTTGTGATCTTATCTACAAGTTGTTTACACATATAATTGTCCGGAACCAAAGGCCCCGAAGTGACAGAAATTGGGATAACCGGAGGGAATGGCCGTGATATGAGGATCACGTGTGTTCATGGAGTGTTAATGCTTTGCTCCGGTACTCTATTAAAAGGAGTACCTTAATTGCCAGTAGATTCCCTTGAGGCCCCGATGCAACGGGTTGGCAGGACAAAAGATGTTGTGCATGTTCTTATTGCGAGCATGTATGACTATATATGGAACACATGCCTATGATTGTTTAGTACCTGGATGCTTTATCTTATTTATCTGCAAATGCCTTAGGTCTTGATATTACATGAATAATCTTGTCCATGCAACGCCATCCGTCCATCCCTATGCCTACCGCACTCAAACCCTGTTGTTTGCTACTATCGTTACTACTGCCTTTGTTTTACTGCTGTTGTTACTTTGCTATTGCCACTACAAAACTGTTGCTACTGATAAACTACTGTGAGCAAGACTATTTCCAGGTGCAGCTGAATTGACAACTCAGTTTTTAAGACTTATAAATATTCTTTGGCTCCCCTTGTGTCGAATAAATAAATTGGGTTATACTACCCTCGAAGACAGCTGCGATCCCTTATACTTGTAGGTCATCAAGACTATTTTCTGGCACTGTTCCCGGGGAGGATAGCTTTATTTTTAAGTTCAATTGGATTTATTATAGTTCGCTGCTATCCTTTTCATCATGGGAAAGTCTCGTGATGGAAAGTTTCCTATTTTAGCATCCACTACAAGAAGAGGTACAATTCTAAACACCTATGCTACTCTTGATTCACCGTCTGTTATAAGTAATCTTGTTACACCACCACCACATACACATGCTACACACACTGCTACTACTGCTGAATCTAAAATTGCTTCTGATGCTCATGATGTTACTTCTACTGTGCTTGATGAGAGTGGTTCATTAGGTCCTTTCCTAGATGCTACAATTGCTAGAACTATATTGGGAAACACTAAAACTCCTAGTGAAGACACTATTATACCTGTTAGCTCACCTGAGTCTAGAGAGAGTTATGATATCAATGATGGTTATATTGAAATGACTGATGAATTTTTTGAAGAATATCGAAACACACGTGGTGCTAGTTCTATTAAGAGTCTTCTTGAGAAATGTACTATTGTACCTAAACTATTTCCTGATGCTAAATTTGCCACTTCTCCCATAAACATGAAAGATAAAGATTATAATTTCTCTCTTGATTTATCCTATATAAACATTGTTGAGAAAGAACCTTTTTGTGGGACTGAGAATAAAAGCACTGTGGCACATATGACTGAGCTTTCTACTATGAGTGCCTTATTTTTTGATGATGTTAAGATGCGTACCTACTTTGTTGCTAAAGTTTTCCATTTTTCACTAGAAGGAGAAGCTAAAGCTTGGTTTAATAGTTTACCTCCTGGATCCATTGATAGCCCTGATTGCTTCATTGCTACTTTCTTTTAGAAATATTTCCCTCCTAGTGCTCGACATGCTATTTTGCAGAAACTTTTTGATTTTAAACAGGGAGAAGAGGAGAAATTGCCTGAGTCATGGACAAGGTTCTGTGCCTTGATTCATGCACATCCTGGATATCCATTACCTAAAAATGAGCTTCTTGGTATATATTATAATGGACTAACTGATGAATCTAGGACATACCTAGATAGTTTTGCTAATTGTGTTTTTAGGAAAAGAACTCCTGCAGAAGCCGAATAATTAATGGCTAAAATAAGCAAGAATTATGATGATTGGACTACATCTAAGCCAATTACACCTGAGCCAACTGTGCCTGAACCAACCCCAACACCAACACCCAAGAAGAGGGGAGTGATTGAATTAAATGATGAAGTGATGAAAGAAGCTAAGAAATGTCTTAAGGAGAAGGGTATTAAAGCTGAAGATGTGAAGAATTTACCTCCTATAGAGGAATTATGTAAGACAATCTCTCACTCATCCACTATTGAGGTACACTCTCTCCAACATTTTGATGAAGGTGATACTCCTTATGGTAAACCTCATGATCAATGCTTAAAGGAACTTGATACTTTTATTGTTAAGCAAGGTAATTTTAATAAACAAGTTCAGAATCATTTATTGGAAAACTCTAGAGCTATTAATGAGTTGAAATATATTGTGGAAAGAACATCTAATGATGTTAAAATGCTTTTTAAACATTTCCAAATGGTTCAAACTCAAATTGATCAACTTGCTGAAGTACAAAAAGATATGCTAGTTAATGCTTCTGGAAATAAAAATGCTTATGAAATTAGAACTAGGAGTGGTGCTACCACTCAAGATCCCATATATCCAGAGGGACATCCTAAAAGAATTGAGCAGGATTCTCAACAAGCTGAAAATAGAGGTACTTCTTCTAAGAGAAAGAAAAAGAAACATAAAACAATTGAGGAACCTTCTGAACCTGCTGTAGATCCTAATAGTATATCTGTCTCTGATGCTGAACCTGAAAGTGGTAATGATAACAATGATGCTCCTGATAAGGAAGAAATTGAAGAAGAACCTAAAAAGCACAATAAGAACACTAAGTACACTAAGGAAGATTTTGTTGCTAATAAACATGGTAGTGAAAGAGAACCTTGGGTGCAAAAACCAATGCCTTTTCCTAATAAGAAACACAAGTCAAAGGAAGAAGAACACTATAACAAGTTTTGTGAGTGGATGAAACCTTTATTTTTGCAAATTCCTTTGACTGATGCTATTAAGTTGCCTCCTTATTCAAAGTATATGAAGGATATTGTCTCTAATAGAAGGAAGATTACTAATGAGGAAATTTCTACTTTGCTTTCTAATTATTTCTTCAATGGTAAGGTCCCAAAGAAACTTGGGGATCCAGGTATTCCAACTATTCCTTGCTCTATTAAAAATAATTATGTTAGAACTGCTTTGTGTGATTTGGGAGATAGAGTTAGTGTTATGCCTTTTTCTCTCTACAAGAGACTTCAACCAGAAAAATTGGTACCAACTGATATATCTTTGCAGATGGCTGATAAGTCTACTACTATCCCTGTTGGTATATGTGAGGATGTTCATGTTCAAGTGGCTCATAGTTGCTTGGTATTAACTGATTTTGTTGTGCTTAAGATGCCTGAAGATGATAATATGTCTATTATTCTCGGGAGACCTTTTATTAATACTACATGTGTTGTCATCAATTGTAATCAAGGAAAAGTAAATTTTAATATTAATGAAAAAAGAGCATACTGTCTATTTCCCAAAGAATATTGATAAGAGTTATGGCTTGAATTCAATTGAAAATATTGAGGACATCAAAGTTGGAGAAATATATTGTCCCATACGACAAGAAAAATTTGAAACTGTTATGATTGGGACTATTGTTATCAAGGTTGAGGTAACAAAATCATTTAGTGAAATGCAAACCTTTGTTTCATATAAGATTGTTTTGGTAACAAGAATTGATCAACCTTGTTAACAAATGGATTTTAATGGACAAAACAATGATTTCACAATGATTATCCTTGCTCACTTCTATCTTTCTCCATTCCAATCTTTGTTTTTCCTCTTGTTAGTCTTAGTTTTGCTAGTTGCTTGCTTTCTAGAGTGTTTTAAAACTTCTATAGTTTTAGTTTTGGTTTGCTTTTGTGTCTTTCAAAAATATTTTTCTGCGAGAAAATCAATTTTCATAACCTGAAAATTGCCCAAAAATAAAGTTTCCTAAAAAATTCCAGAAAATTCATATTAAAATTTTTTCATGGAAAAAGGGGTAGAGGGGCACCTGGAGTGACCCAGGGGGACCCACCAGGACGGCACACCCCTGGTGGCGCGGCCTTCACTCGGGCGCACGTGGCCCAGATGTGGGCCACCCCTGGCCCTCTACTTAGCCTCCTCCCTGCCACTTCTTTCTCTCTCCCGAAAAACACCGGGAAACTTCTCAAAGCTCGAGTTCCTGCTGTTCTTGCTCCCGATTTTCAATCTCCTTGCTTATCCCATCTTTGTTGTTGATTTTTGGAGGGATTGCTCTCCGGTATGTGCCTCCTCCGCTTGTCCAATTAGATTTTTATTGGTGGATTGTCTTGAGTATTTTGCTACTATAGGTGACAGGTTTGCTTGTTCTATGCTTAGAAATTTCATTTTGATGCATGTTTAGCCCTCTAGCAAGTTCCTATAGTAGTTCCTCATCATTTATTAGCTTGTAAATCACTTGGTTTAATATTTGTGAATTTCAGAAAAGAAGATGAGTGAATACCAACTGAGTCAATATGAATTAAGGGTACCGGAGATTATGAAAGTCCACAGCGCGGAGGAAGTTTTCTCTTTCATTTATCCATGCCTATAATTCATGAGATATGTAGGGATATTTCAGTATTTCCAAACTCTAATTTCTAATGCAGGGTTGGAGCATTTTGTTGGAGAAGAACCTTACCAATATGTGAAATTAACTATGTCTATGGTACAGGATTTTCGATTTAGTTGGACTTTGCCTAACCCCATCGTTCACTACAAAATTTACAATATAGCTGTCAACCTCCCGTTTGATGAATTTTGTGCAGCTATTAGAGTGCCACAGTGGGGTTCTTGTGAGAAGATTAGGGAGAGGCCTACGCCACTCATGGACTTATATGCAGAGATTTGCCAATGATGCAACTTATCAAATGAGAGTGGTAAAAATTCAGAATATTCATCTCCCATCCATTCGTTATTTTGCCTATTTCATTGACAAGTGTGTTCTTGCTAGGAAAACTGCTAAATTATCTTCATTTGATCTAGCTTTTATCTCAGCCGCCTTGAAATGACATAGAACTTATAACTTGGGTGCTTTGATAGCTTTCCGTCTTGCTGCTAACCGTGAGAAAGGTGGAATTTGTGGAGGTCTCATTGCCTCTCATTTATTAGCTTAGCATGGTTTAGCACCTTATCATTCAGACTTGAAGTTTCCCATAGAGAGACTTGATCTCAATTCCATGATACAACATAAATTTGTTTCTTCTTGGTCTAGTTTGAGCGAGTTATCTTATGAAATAACCTTTCTCAAGAGTGGTCGGAGAGGGGGTAAATCTAAGAAAGTAGTCCCTTTGCTTACACCTGCTTTGTTTAACTTTGATACCAGGAAAGGTTGGTCACTCACAGAGGAAGAACTTGACACATACATGGCGGAGCTCTCCCAGCAAGAGGAGAATGTTGGAGAGGAGGACGAAGATAATTCAATTCAGCCCTCCAACATGGGGGAGTCTTCATACCAGCATCCCACTTATGATTGGGGCACTTCTTCTTCTTCATCGCGAGGGCCTGATTATGATCATTCCTATGATGATCCACTGGCTTGGGGTTACTACCCGCGTTTTGATTGATCTCCACTTAGGCCAAAATCCTAAGCTTGGGGAAGGTATACCGACATCACACTCATCTATATATCATGTTCTATCGGTACTTTGTTTATCCATGTTTCGGTTTGTTTTTAGTTTTTGTTTCTGCTTTCCAAAACACAAAAAAGACCAAAAATATTTTTGTTGTTTCTCTTGGTTTGTTTCTTTGCCTTTTAGTTTTGGTTTGCTATGAGAAAAATCCAAAAATATTTTGCTTTGTTTGCTTTTGCCTTTAGTTCTTGTTCTCTAAAAATTGAAAACCCAAAAATATTTGTTGTTCTGCTCTGGTTTTGTGAAGTTCGTTGCAGGGTTCAGCTGTCCTCAGTGACTCTTTTGGAGTTTGGTTTCATGTTATTATTCAAGCCACACAAGTGAAAGGCAATAATGATGATTTATGAAAACTCGAGGTGTGGGAAAAGGCTGGTAATGAACTCTAATTGTCTTCATTTTTGTACATATATGCGTTGACCCATCATACCACTGCATGATGTAGTACACTATAGTCGTTGACATAACACTAATGAAACACCGTTCACTAGTATTACATCCCTCAGAGTGGTACAATAGAAACACAGCAGGGCCAAGACATGACTATAGGTTACAACTCAACTCTTTACACAAGATCCAGAGAACACTCTACGTTAAAGAGAGAGAAAGAATCTTCTTACAAAGAAGAATCTGAAATAAATAACTCAAAAACTATCATACTATTAAGACTAGTATCTTAACTAATGGTCTGGCATTGCGGCTATCGCAATACACTATAGAAATAGGTTCTATGGTTAGAGATTATATTCCTATCTAATCAGTAACTTCGTATTCACTTGGGTTGATGTATATGTTGACTTTCTTGACTTCATTGAAAAGCTTTAGCTTCTGGTGATGATTCCTGGAGCATAACTTGATGTAGACATCGTCTGTAGTGGATTTAGAACCTAGCAAGGGTTAAGAAGATACTTTGAGTACGAGCGTACTCAGCAAGTTCACTAGAAAAGGAGTGTTTGATGCACTATTTCTACAGCCACATGCCATAGGTCATAGGCAATGCAGGTTTTCGTAAACATTTCTTCAAAGCTTGCTTTTATTCTGAAAAGCTATGTCCGTCAATCTTCACGGGTTTACCAGAACTTTCATGGAGTTCCTTTCCCGCCGCGTTCGCAGCTCCTTCCGGAACAGGGAGTAACAAGTTACAGTTCTTACACTCTGTAGTGGTGTGTTACTTTACCCATGAGAGATATTAGCTTTGTTGAACATTCGGGCTGCGAACCCATTCATACTTCCTTGGTATGAGGCCCAGACTAAGAGCCAAGCCAATCACTGCCCTCTCCGCGACATCATATGTCTGCACGATCCTTCGAGGCTGGCTCACCTTCGTTAAGCCCCCTTTTGGGCAGGCTAAAACCCTAATGAGTTCCCGAAGACTCTATGACCTGGTGTTGCCCTGCCAAGTGCCATATTAAATGGTCCATCCACTAAACACCATCCATAGATAATCTAGACACCAAAAGTGTGGGGCGTAAGGGTGCCCACCCATATGTTGGATCCGCACGAGGAATCACAACGTCACGTTAAGGTCGTCTTGCCTCCATACGAGAGGAAAAGGATACAGCTGACTTCTCCGTTCCATTTGAAATCTCATGGTTAACGCGTTATATACGGCGCAAGAATCACTGGCGACATTGGTTGTTAAGTCCTAGATAATATGTTCCTTTACCACCGGAACTTTCATAGTAGGTTATTACCTCATGGTAAATAACCTATAATCATATTATTATGAAAATAGTGTTTTCTGACCTTTTCCAAATGCAGGTGAAGACAACACTGGATTTGCAAAATACTTTACAGAAAATAACCAAAGGACATGAGCAAGTGTGAACTTGCCTTTTGTGATTGCAAGATTATGCACTCACGGTCTTCAAGACAATATAAGATCCAATATCTGAAAACAGCATCATTGGTCCGGTAAGGACTAATGTTTAAAGAAGCAAGATGCTATTATGCATAAGTAATGTAATGCAATTTCGTAAACTCGAATCCCGAGGATAACGTTGCTCTAGGGTTTGAATACTGGAAATGGTTTCTTTGGAATGTGTTGCTCTTTTAGATTAAGTTTCATATTTGTGCTTCTTACTAAGGCTTGTGAGTGTGTGTGTGAACAACACATATCTATATAACAATAAGGTACATACATATGGAATGCTACTTGAAGACTACTTATATAATAATTGTTTATCTTCAAATTTACTTTACAAGTAGTGTCACTTATAAAGAACTTTAAGTGTTATTAATCCTAAATATATAAGTAAAGTATAAAGTAAGGTGTTTACTATTAATTGTCATATGTTGAATGAAGTGGAAAAACGAATAACTTTTGAAGAAAAGATTCCTTTATTAAGGTTTAAACAATCCTTGTGGATCATCAGAGGTGGTTGATGTTGTTTGTGCTTGCTAGAACAGTTTTGATTTGAGATGCTTTATAACTTAATTATAACAGACCAAAGTTAACTATAAAGTATATAATAATTTTCTTAGCATTATACTTAAAGTCTGGTAGACTAAAGTTAACTTTAAAACATAGATGGACACTAGGTGTAATGCTTATTATACTTATATCTTGTTCACTTCATAATGTTTCTTTAAAGTTACTTAAGAATGGTATTACTTTTATTTGGTAGTGGTTTCTTTACATTATAAATGTATAAAGGGATTTATCTCCCTATAAGGGTGTGGTTAAGGTTTGTGAATAAGTAAACAATATTATTTACTACTTATGAACTCACTATAGTGTTTTGATTTGTTTATAAACTTGTGGTTAAATTAAATGAATGGGTTTTATCTCATTACAAATTATTCTTGGAGATTTTATATTGGATAAGAATCTTTTTAGAAAATAATCTACACTTATGGTTGAATGATAATTCAATAAAATTGCATTTTTAAAATGTGTTGAACCATTTTGACTTCATAATGTTAGTATTTAAGACTAATACTATTTATTAGATTTAATTGGTTAATTTAAGAAATATTAACAAATTTTATTTGACATTATATGAATTATTAACTAAAGAAATAGGTTTAAATTCAAGTTATTAAAGTGTTTAACTTTTTATTTAACTTAAAAGTGGAATATTATATTTTTAACATATAGGTATTATTTTTGTGATCATTTTGGTATATTACACTTATTTTTGTGATTTAAAAATAATAAGATATGATTTTTATAAGATTTATTATTTTATAAATACTTAATAAATAATAAATATTTATTTAAGTGAAATAATAATGCATCATTATAGTTTTAAATTATAGTTCTTATTTTTCTAATATTTTTGTTATTTTATTTGTATTTTTAACATGTACAAATATTAAAATATGGATTATCTAAGTTTTATTACTTATAAAACCTTTATTAAATAATATTTATTTAAATAGTTATCATAATAATATTTGATACTAGTTTTAAGTTGTAGATTTTATTTTTCTGAATTTTTTTATATATTAAACATATTTTTCTGAATTACAAAACAAAAGTTATTGATTTTATAAGATTTACTCATTTTGGGAATTTTTAATTAAATAACTAAATATGTTTATTAGGTAATGCTGATATCAGCATGAAGTGAGGGGTTTTTCTCACCAGAGCCAATCCTACCCCAGTCACTGACTGGTGGGACCTTTGCCATGTCATATCTCAGGTTTTTATTTATTACAGAAATGAATAACTCAATTTATGAAATGATAAAATGCTATATGACATCAGCGTGATGTCACGCTGACATCATCCAAGGAATGATCCTCAGATCATGGTTTGATCCTCGGATTGGGAGCATGCGGGCACACGGGGGTGGTCTTTTTCAAATCAGTGGGATGCTGGAAGCCGAATAGTGGCGACGCGGCTAGTTTTTGGTCGCCGGAGACGACAACACGACGACGGCCAGTAGCGGCGGTGGTCGCGGGGATCGCGATTCAGCATGCAAGGAATAAATCTACGAAGGGCATTCGCACGAGGAACTCACCAGGAGCACGATGAAGGGCTCGGCAAGGCTGGAGGTGGTCGGGATTGACGATTATTGATGATGGCCGGCGGCGTGGTCGTCGGGGATCGGATCAATGCGGCCGATTAAGAGCTCTTCAGCTTGATTCCTTATTGCTGGAGATGCTACACACCATGGCGAAGCTTGTGGTATGCTCATCTCGTCGTGGGGTGGTCTCTAACGGTGACGGCAATAACTCCGGCGAGCTAGGTTTTCAGGCAGAGGTAGAAATAGGGAAAGAGACGTTGCTGGAGCGAGTGAGAGGGGAAATGAAGAGATGAGGACAAGGGAGACGCGCTCGGCTGATCTTATCCTTGCTCCTGGTGATGGCGGGCATCGCGACACGGTGAGGATCGACGGTGGCAGCTCTGGCACGCAACTGCGTGCCTGCGTGGGGATGACAGAGGTGTGACAGAGGGTGAACCGGTATGGGATGATTTGGGCCAAGTGGGTCGCGGTGTAACGCGCGTGAGCGACAGAAAGTGGAGAGGAAAGATGGGCCATGGGCCAGATTTTATTCTTCTTCTATTTTTCCTGGTTCTTTCCCTTTTCTTTATTCTGTTTTGTTTTCAATTCAAATTTCTTCAAGGTTTTAAATACCATATTTTTTGTATAATATTTTAAATATTCCAAAGATAACTATACTGATTGATTACTCTAATCATGTTGATATTTTTCAATGCTCACAATTATATCAAAAATTATTTATTGAATGGAATAAATAAGAATTAGGGATTTAGGGTTTTGTTTCTAGATTTGTATTTTAATATTTGATTTGAACTTTTCTTTATGGAATTTATTTGCTGAATACTTGCAGCAACAAGAAAGTTATTATGAATCAATTTGTGAACTTTTATTATCTATTATTATATTTTCTTCATTTTCTTTATCTATATAATTTTCCTATTATTATTTGTGAGGGCTTTTGATATGAATTTAATTGAGCTAATATCCACAAACTTATTATAGAATGCCTTACTATTAACTAATGAGATTTTACTCTCATTAACTCATGATATTAAGGAAATCTTTGTATGGTGAATTCTATTATTGAAAATCTAATAACAGGTGAATCCTGACCACCCTTCTTATTTTGAATATGCATAATTCTTTTCTTGGAACTAGTTATTCACTACTTGCTTAAGTGTGATTAATATATGGATATAATATTGGGCATAATGGTTTATAGTAATTTCCAATTATGTGGTACACATGATTTAAAGGTTTGAAAGTGTAAAAGATATACTTGAGTGATTTGCTATATGCAATTATTCCTATAAGACATTGTGGAAATAGGATGATAAATCACTCAAATGAAATGGATTTTATGTTTGGTTAAAAATTTAGGGTTTAATGTTTACCAAGAATCCCTATCTTCCATAATTCACAATCCTGGACTGCTAATTAAGGAATTCCTTTCCTAGATATATTACTTCTTTATATCCTTCATCATGTGCTAACATGATGAGCTTTACTTTACATAAATATTCTTATCCACCTATTGTTCTTGTAAATCTATTTATAATCACAATGATCTTGACACTAAAGCTTTTTATAATTCTCTCATATCTATACTTGGCTATAACAACTATTCTACTATTAATAATCTCCAATCCAACAAGTGGTTACATCTAACTCCATTCATACCCTTCCTAAATCATCCATAACTAATACTACTCCAGTAGAGGTATATATCAAGTTCTACTCTCCTCAAGTGATTAGTATTTTCCAAGAGGAAAATACTACTTCTATAATCCAGTGTGCTCTAGCATCATGTTAATTATACTATCTTGTCTCTACTTAACTCTAGTAACAAATACTCCAACCTCACATTATATTAATTTGACCTATAATGGCTAACCTAGGATAATATATCTAGACTAGGGTTTAATCATGTTCTATCCACCAATGTCACTTGTACTTGATATAAGCATTCAATCTTGGTGAGTAAAGCATGATCATTATAATCCTTTGATCATATATGGCTTAGGTTTCCAGTTGGCTATTCAAGGCTTTCATCTATACAACATTACAGTTGTATTAAAATTATCTTCTCCGTGAATCTATCTGACTAAGAGAGATTATTCATTTACTATACCTACTTTATTCAATAGGATTACTCCCGGGTAACTATCTTCAATACTCATCCTTGTAATCCTCTTTGTTACCACATATATCTTTATTTCAAATAACTCTTCTATCCATTCAGGAGTTAGTAATCCTATTGATTTAATTCTCTTCCAGCACTTCCATCCTATAAATGATATTTAAATCTAGCATTACCACCTATCTCTTCTTACTTCTTTCTCTAAAGGTTTTAGAGTGGATGCTATGGTAAGGTCAAGAGTTGATAGATCAAGAATTGATATGTTAATAATTGGTGAATCAATAGTTGATTACTCAACATTGATGAACAACAGATATAAAGATAGGGTTCATTAGAGATGATAAATATTGATATGGACAGAAAGATATATGGTGGATGATCTTGACTTGGTTTCTTTCCTACTCAATATCACTAAAGAGTTAAGATTGTATTACCATGATGTTCATGGTATAAATAGATGAGATTAATATTTAGCTGTTACATTCCTATTACTTAAGTTATGTTTATAACTTGGCATTCATGAGTTGTGTAATGAATACTAGGAGATGATTACTTAAGGATCAAATATTAATCATTAAGCAATGCATTATGGTTTAATTTTATTACATGGTCTACCCCTAGATCAAATCTCCCTTACCCAAAAATAAGGTTTTAACAAAGGTCATATTGAGACTTATCGCAGTCAACTTGATGATCTACTTAAATTCCATCAAGTTGAGAGAAGCTTCAATCACTTTGACAAGTTTTGTTCAAAAGTGCGAAAATTATTCAGATTTTCTATGCATGAATGCAATGCACACATCTGGGTTCAGCTTATTTCTAAGCTCTAATGCTGGGATGTTACAATATACTCATCATTGTGGACATGCTTAGTCGGTTCATGTAAGGTGTATGTTATTTAAAGAATGCTTAGTAGTTCTTGCTCTCTTATGATTAGCTCCAACTTGCTAATAGTTTGTAGCATGTCACATGAATGTTTGCTTGCATTGTTCTATTCATAACTTGGTATGACATTGCGGTATCCTCCTCTGAATGCTTCATTTGAATCGACTTGGCACATGCTCACACATGCATATGACTAAACCAAAGTCAGTTAAGCCTCGATGATTTATTTTGCCTCAGAGTTCTTGCATCACTTTTATGCCATAATTAATTTTGTTTTGTTGCAAGCATGATTATGATAGTTACTGCTCTCTCATTTGTCGCTCTCTTTCTATTGCTAGCCTTCACTTGCACTAAGTATGAGCTCTACTCGTGTTTCCGAACTCCCCAGAACCAAAATTGTCAAAAAAGTGTCCACCATATCTACCTATTAGCATCATTTGCTATTCCTTGCATATTTATTATGCCTCGTTTCCTTCCAAAATAAAATGTTTGCTTGTTATGAGAAAGTTAGTTACTAAAGCTCTCACGAACTTGATGGCACACTTTATTTTCTTGCACTTAATAAACCTGAACTATTGTGATTGTCCATGGAAGTTATATGCTTGCAAATTATAGGCTGGGAGTTAGCAGAGCCGTGCTGTCATGGGGAATGCTTTCAACACTTGTAAATACTTATCCAGTTGATATCATGCTCCTTTGTTTACGGATGTCAGCGGTGTGAAATAAAAGGGAAGCTTGTAAGTCCATGGAGTTATGTATATGTGTTAGAGAAATGCCTGGGCCACTAGCCTAAGCCATGCCTAATCATGGTGGAAACTTGCAGGATAACCATAATGAGCAATCTGTGAAGCATCCTCAATAAAAACCTATGCAAATAGCAAATAAAAAGATCGCTGAGATGCTCATTGTCTGTTGCCTTGTCATTTTGATATGGGATAGCTCCTGTATCATGGGGCAAGGGGTAACCCGTTGGCGGTTCTCTATGATATGCATGTACTTACAATGACAAGAACTTACCGGTAACTAAAGTTTAGTAGCATGTGGAACGGCCCTCGTACTCAAGGGACATGAGATTTCCTGTTTATGGTCTGTCAAGCATATAACTCAAATTGGACCTCACTTTAAACTTAACCACTTAAAGATGCCTATGATAGGGGCAATGAGAGCTCAAGTCTAATGAGTACCATACTTTCAGCATTTGGAAGCATTTCAAACTTTTCAAAACCTTTTCACTTCCTTGTTGAGTCACCACTTATTCTATGAGCACTTTCTTGAGAGCATAGTTGTCATTCTTAGTGTAATGTGCTTGTTTTCAAAACTTGGTTAATTATGACATAACTTTGATACTTGTATCTTTGATATCTTTACTTCTAGTCTTCACTTGAAATTCAGAGGTGCCTTGGCATTTATGTTTTGCTCCACAATCAAAGGCAAGCGAGATACCACTCTATCATACCTTATTATGAGCATTGCAATGTTGCTTATGTTTATGTTTCATGCTGCTTGTTATTATTGTGTTGGAATCTCTTCATAGCTTGCATGACTATTGAGTAGACTTATTTGCATACTCCTTATTATTAATTGTCTAAGTATTGATCATATGCTGAGAATATATACATCACATGAAGCAAATGTGTTCTTGAAATTTCTTTTATCGCACTCAGTTTTCAACTGAATTGCTTGAGGACAAGCAATAAGCTAAGCTTGGGGGGGGAGTTGATACGTCCAAAACATATCTACTTTCCCGAACACTTTTGCTATTGTTTCTCCTCTAATTTGTGTGATTTGGATACAATTAACACAAATTGACGCTGTTTTCAGCCGAATTGCTTTGGTGTCTCGTTTTGTGCAGAAAATCAACTTTTAGGAAAAATCTCGGAAAATATCGCAGAACTCCTATTTTACCAGAAGATTCACGGAGCCAGAAGATGAGACGGAGAAGGGCCACGAGGGGCCCACACCCCTGGCCGCACGGGCCAGGCTAGGCCGTGCCTGGGGGTGGTGAGGTCACCTCGTGCACCCCCTCGGTCTCCCCCTTCGCCTACATAAGCCCTCTGACATAAAAACAGAGGGGGGTTCGATGTTTTTCCAGATAGAGTTCCTCTGCACCGTCGCCACCACTAGAAACCGCGATTCGGAACCAGAAACCCCGTTTTGGCACCCTGCCGGGACGGGGAATTGGAGGAGATCATCGCCATCATCATCACCGACGCCTCTCCATCAACCATCCATGTTTCCCCCATCGACGAGTGAGTAATCCCCCGTTGTAGGCTATGGGAATGGTAGGGATTGGATGAGATCTATCATGTAATCGAATAAGATTATTAGGGCATGGTGCCTAGTATCTTTGTTAGTGCTTTTTGACATTGTTGCAACTTGTTATGCTTAATGCTTGTCACTAGGGCCCGAGTGCCATGATCTCAGATCTGAACATGTTATAGATTCATGATGATACTATTCTTTGTGATTTTATCTGCAAGTTGTTTACACATATTATTGTCCGGAAGCAAAGGCCCCGAAGTGACAGATATTGGGACAAACGGAGGGAATGGTTGTGATATGAGGATCGTGTGTGTTCACGGAGTGTTAATGCTTTACTCCGGTACTCTATTAAAAGGAGTACCTTAATTTCTAGTAGATTCCCTTGAGGCCCCGCTTCAACGGGATGGAGGACAAAAGATGTTGTGCTTCTCATTGCGAGCACGTATGACTATATATGTAACACATGCCTATGATTGTTTAGTACTTGGATGCTTTATCTTATTTATCTACAAATATCCTAGATCTTGATATTACATGAATAGTCTTGTCCATTTAACGCCCGTCCATCCATCCCTATGCCTACCGCACTCAAACCCTATTGTTTGCTACTATTGTTACTACTGCCTTTGTTTTACTGCTGCTGTTACTTTGCTATTTCCACTACAAAACTGTTGCTACTAATAAACTACTATGAGCAAGACTATTTCCAGGTGCAGCTGAATTGACAACTCAGATGTTAAGAATTATAAATATTCTTTGGCTCCCCTTGTGTCGAATCAATAAATTGGGTTATACTACCCTCGAAGACTGTTCTGATCCCCTATACTTGTGGGTCATCACTTCACAACATCAAAAAGCTCCTACTATTGAGGAGGACAATGACCCAAGACAAAGACAAGCTGTGGAACTTCAACAAGTTGATCTGGGAGAAACCTCTTGCCAGTAGGATCATGAGTCTCCATTTACCAGATTGTCCAGTGTTTCTCAGTCCATTGTACAAGGAAGATCTATAGAATCAGCCATAAGATCAGCTCAATGCCTGTCTAGAAGTGTGCATGATCAAGACCAAGGTCAATATTTTCCTCTTGATGAAGAGAATAATTTCAATGATGATCAAGGTCAAGTTGATGGTCAAGATGAGGACCAAAATGATGAATAGATCTCCACAAGAAACAACAAGGAGATCGAAACTCGTAGCCAAGCTAGAGTGGATAGAATGTTGGAATTAAGAGATCACACTCTTGAGAATGTGGCTGGAGATCTAAGAAGAGGAATGTCCACTAGAGATCAATTGAAGAGTTTTGGTGAACACAAAGCAGACATCTCCATGGTGGAGCCATAGAAAGTATGGGAAGCTCTTGAAGATTCGGATTGGTTGGAAGCAATGCATAAAGAGCTCAACAACTTTGAGAGAAACAAAGTATGGAAGTTAGTTGAAAAGCCCAAAGATTGCCGCAATGTTATTGGTAATAAGTGGATATTCAAGAACAAGCAAGATGAGCATGGAATTGTTGTGAGGAACAAGGCAAGATTGGTTGCACAAGGGTTCTCTCAAATTGAAGGCATTGATTATGGAGAGACATATGCACCCGTGGATCGCCTTGAGTCCATCTATATCCTTCTTGCTTATGCGGCACATCATAACTTTAAATTACAACAAATGTATTTAGACAGTGCATTTCTTAAATGGACCATTGCATGAGTTGGTATATGTAAAGCAACCCCCGGGGTTTGAGGATCCCAACTTCCCAAACCATGTCTACAAACTTGATAATGCGCTCTATGGGCTCAAACAAGCCCCATGTTCGTGGTATGAGCACCTTAGAGAGTTGTTGTTAGATCGTGGATTTGAGATTGGTAAAATCGATCCCACTCTTTTTACTAAGAAGGTCAATGGGGAGCTTTTCTTATGAAAAATATATGTTGATGATATTATCTTTGGATCATCTAACAAATTTTTTAATGATGAATTCTCAAAGCTTATGACTAATAGGTTTCAGATGTCTATGATGGGAGAACTGAGAGTATTTCTTGGTTTCAAGATCAAGCAAATAAGAGGAGGAACTTTCGTAAACCAAGCCAAGTATACTCAAGACATGCTCAAGAGATTCAACATAAAAGATCTAAATCGAGCTCCTACTCCCATGGAAACCAAGACTCATCTTGAACTAAATCCAAATGGTAGAGATGTGGATCAAAAGGTATACCGGTCTATGATTGGTTATTTGCTTTACCTTTGTGCATCTAAACCCGATATTGTGTTGAGTGTAGGAGTGTGTGCAAGATATCAAGCGGCTCCTAAAAAAGCCATTTTATGGCGGTCAAAATAATCTTTCGATATTTGGTTCATACCCCAAACTATGGCTTTGGTATCCTAGGGGCTCTACATTCTCTCTCTGTGGATACACGGATTCAGATTGGGCGGGTGATAAGGATGATAGAAAATTATCCTCTGGGGCTTGCTAATTCCTTGGTAGGTCCTTGGTGTGTTGGTCTTCTAAGAAGCAAAATTTTATATCTCTCTCCACCGTCTAAGCCGAATATGTGTCAGCTGTAAGTGCTTGTACTCAATTGCTACGGATGAGGCAAACTTTAAAGGAATACAGTGTCCACTGTGACAAAGTGCCTCTTCTATGTGACAATGAAAGTGCTATCAAGATTGCCTACAACCTGGTGGATCATACAAGGACAAAGCATATTGAGATTCGACAGCACTTCATTAGAGATCATGTTGCTCGAGGTGATATTGAGCTATCCTATGTGTCAACCAATAGCCAACATATTCATGAAGCCACTTGATGAAGCAAGGTTTTGCTATTTGAGGAATGAACTAAATATCATAGATTCAAGGAGCTTGACTTGATTACCTTGCATACCCACTTATGTCTTGACCCTTATTGTGTTTAGACGCAGGCATGGAGATAGGGGGAGTGCGGTCCTAATACATTGGACTATCCCTCCCCCCATAATGCCGACATTAAAGAAAATCAATTCTCTTTATACCATTTTGTGATATGTGAGCTTCATCGATGAGTATTGGCTATGAACCCAAGGATAATTCTTTGTGGTGTCATGCCACAAACTCTTACATGGTGGCCTCATCCACCGCCCTCTTATTAGTGAAGAGATTGGTTCTTGATTCATTTTTAATTGGAGCTCTATTGAACATCTTCTTGGATTTCTATGATTTTTCTTGATTCTTCACAGTTTGACATCTTAACCCAAGCCTTACCCTTGCTATAAACCCTCTATCTCCCCTATATGTTCCCATACACTCATGTCTGGTGTTTTTGGTCGAAGAGGACCGGAGTCTCCGGTGTACCCACACCGAAGTCTCCGGTGTAGACTGGAGTCTCCGGCCGGGGTGAACTGAAACAAACAGTTTCATTCTTCCACCTCGACCTCTCCTCTATCACCTGTCGCCTCCTCTTCTAAATCATCACCCCGGAGGTCACGAAGCCACCGAGATCCACCGTGCCGCTGGCCAACTACTTCCTCTCCACCCTTGGGCCCTTCCCACCGGTGGAATCAATCCCATGGACAGATCTGGTACCTCTCCTCCCCTTTTTTTAACTTAGGGTTGATCCCTTGGTATATTTTGAGGATTTGTACCGATTTGGTCCACTGGAATCACTTGTTTGCGTGCACACTATCACATTAGCTTCGATTCCTTGCCCGTTGTCGAGCATTTAGTACCCACCGAAGCCTCCATGTGCATGCCTGACTCTCCCGACCGGAGATTCCGGACCTCACGGCCGGAGACTCCAGTCCAGGCCGGAGACTCCGGTATGCACAATGGATACTCCGGTGTGGAGTGTATCTGGCACATCTAGCAAAGTCTCGAGGGTCTTGTTTTCATCTCCGGAACATATATGCTTATCTCCATGCTATCTCCCTCCTCCCCCACACCAAGTCCAAGTCAAAGAGGGATGATCTGCAGTATGATGAGGATGAAGCCAGTATGTTGTGCCCCCGTCCAACCGGAGGCAGCATGCCAGAGATGCATCATACATGAGGCGGGAGCGTGAGTGTATTTAGGAGGAGACTCAAGCTAAGAGGGCTAGGTACAACAATCTGCAATCTTTGGCCCGCATGTCAAAGGAGGAGTTCCGTGTGTTGCGTAAGACACAGTTCTATAACTTGCCACGGACCAGCGATGACTCATGTTATTGAAGGAAGGGGCAAGCAGTGTTCATGAAAGACATTTACAACAAGCTCACCAAGTCACCAGTTTGCCCCCAGAAGTACCTGAGCATTGAACAAATGAGGAACAACTCTTACTTTACTGATGCACTGTGGATTTCTGAGAAGCTCAGGCTGCACGGACTGATGGAAATCCGCCAGGACTACAACATCACTCTTGTTCAGCAATTCGATGCCACGGTGGTGTTTGGGACTAACCAAGCAAGGACAATGATTTGGATGACTGGATATCACAGCTGCTCTGCCACTTTCTTTGACTTTGCCACTTCCATCCAAGAGACTTTTTAGGGGGTGTCCACTCATGTGGGGCACCACATGCATTCCACATCTCTTGGCGAGAATAAGAACAAACTAGCCCACTATATGGCAGCAAGGTTGTTGTGGGAGGATGTAATCTGATGTTGAGGATTTTCTGCCAGACCATCTCCCCCAGTGCTGGCAATTATGATGCCATCAAATGTGATTTGTTCAACCTATTATACCATAGACACAAGGTCTACATTCCTGTCCCAGAGGCAGAGGATGCTGCTATTGACATCATAGACTTCATATTTGAGGAGATGTATCATTCCATACTGTACAAGAAGTCCCCTCCCTATGCACCACTTGTCATGAGGCTCATCAACACCCAGGCTCATGGTTCACCTCTTGCTATGCCTCCCAACCTTGTGGATCATGCTCTTGTGTCTCTCCAGCAGAAAGGACACATGGGGCCACCCTCCAAATGCTCACAGGCTCACGGAGAGGAGGATGAGATTTCTAAGGCCAAGCGGGCTCCCTCGCCTCCTAGGTCTCGGAGGAAGAATGCCTCCAATGCACCCATGCCTCCTGTCACATCCCAAAATTTTCCAAATTTTGAAATGTGAAAAACAAATGAACAAAATAAACAATTATTGAAATTTAGGGTGAAAAGAAACTTTTTGATTCCAAATGGAAACATCAAAACCTATTTTGATCAAATAGAATCCTAAAGGGGATTTAAAAAGATAAACAAATAATAAATAAAATTTTAAAAGTTGGAATCACCATTTTTGGATCTTTAAATAAAAAGATATGGTTTTTATAAGCAAAGGTAGAAATAATAAATAAGGACTATTTTAAAGATCCAAACTAAAACTTGGCCAAGCAATTGAAATAAAATATTTTTGTTTAATAAAAAGAGTAAAGGATTATTTAAATAAAATCATAAGGATTTATTAATATCCATTTTTATTTAAGTAAAGACTTTTCCCAAATTTAAATGGACATTAAAACATATTAAAGTATTTTTTAAAAATTATAATTCAAAGTGAATTATTTTTAAATAAAACCTACTGAAAAGATTTTGGTAAAATTTAGAATTCAAATAGAATTTTAAAACATATTTAAATCTTATTTTGAAATAAAGTCCAATGTCTATTTATTTTAATAAATAATAAACCCTAAAATTAATTATTCTAAATTTGACTTTAGAATATGTTAATAAACAGTATTAGAATATACACAAAGTTTGGCAAATGTTTGAATTCAAATAGTGTTTGAATTGTTTGAATAGAAATCAAAACAGATAAATAGAAAAAGAAAAAGAAAAATATTCTGTATAAAAAAAATGAAACGAAACCATCCCATAATCAGGCCTAGTCCAGCCCAACTCGCAGCCCATCTCCTTCTCCCTCTCGCGAATCGTTTTCCACTCAGAAACACACCCGCAACGTCGCTGAGCTGTGGACCCCACTCTCTCTCTCTCTCTCTCTCTCTCTCTCTCTCTCTCTCTCTCTCTCTCTCTCTCTCTCTCTCTCTCTCTCTCTCTCTCTCTCTCTCTCTCTCTCTCTCTCTCTCTCTCTCTCTCTCCCTCTCTCTCTCTCGCAGTCAACCAGGACCCACCTGCCAGTCCTTCTTCTTCACCCGCCGCGACCTTTTCTCCCTCAACCCCGTCGCCGTTTCTGGTTTTGAAACCATCGCTTAATTCGCCATAATGCTGCAGTAATCCCTCGCTGCGACGAACCCATCTTAAACGCCTGGTCCCTCTCTCCCGTTTTCCCCAGACGCCGCCCACCCTCTGCCTCCAGGCTGCACGAATCGCAAGCTCAAACCCACTGTCTCCGACGAGCCTCTCCGGCGAAATTCAGCACCGTCCGACCACCCCTTTCCTCACAGTTCACACATGCATGCTCCCCATCGCCCCATGCATATCCCAGTGCCGCTCGCTAGCCCGCGCGTTCACTAGAGGCTCGGCAAGATCAACATCAGAGCGTCGCTGCCTCCTGCCTCGACTCCGGCGAGTTCCCCCGGTGAGTACAGACCACCCCTATCCCTCCCGTTGATGCTCCTATGATCTACGCACTCGCCGGCGTATAACAACACCTTCCTCTTGCCTTCTGGTGGTCTGTAGCTCCGCCCCGTCGACAAACAGAAGCACCTGGCGCCGCCGCTAACTCCGACGAGCAATCGTCGCTGCTCTAGTGCGCCCCTCGACGAACTGACCCCACTTTGAGCTTCACTGCAACCACGCGAGCACGGTGAGCATCCTCTCTCTCTCCCGCGTGACCTAGTTCGTCGGTAACCTCATCACCTGAGCATGTGCCGCCATTAGCCGCCGCCAGTTCCTGGCAGGTGCGCTGTAGCCATTGGATCCCCATCGCGTGGCTCAGATTAGAACTTAACGAAGCAGTATCAGACGATCTGTGCCTTGCGATTAAAATGAAATCCTACGTCCTGCGCAGATCGATCCAGCCAAAGCGGTATCGTCCAGTAAAAATGAGCCACATGTCTAGAGTTTGTTTTAAAACAGAAATTTTGATCTATTAGATATGCAAACTTGCAAAAATCATAACTTTTAATCCACATGTCCAAATTTTGCAAATTTTATATCAATGGAATCAGCAGAACAAGTACCTTCCAAGCATGCACTTTGTTTAATGATTTGCTTCTAGAAACCTAGTTGTTTTTTGCAGAAACTTGTGTAGGCATAATTTGAATATAAAAATTATTCTAGAAATATTTTTATGGTAAAATCTTTGGCAAATGGATTGTTTTGAACCTACTGACCATAGAAATAAACTTATGGATTTAAAAATGTATTTTGTGAAGTTAAAGAACAAATCTTTGAATAAGAGCATTTCTAGTCAAATAAAAATATTGTTTATGTGCTAAAAATACTTTTTGAGTAAAATCTTTGGAAAATGATTTGAATTAAACTCTCTAACACTAAACACCAAGTTTTGAGATTTAAAAATATATTTGATGAACCCTATAAAACTATTACTTTGCTAGAAGGCATTTCCAACAACATAAAATATCACTTTGATATAAAATTGGTTTATGGGGTGAAACCTTTTGCAAATGGTTTTAATATTAAACACTTGACCTTAAAACACTAACATGTTGTGTTTAAAAATATTTTACAAACTCTAGGGATTATCATTTTGATTTAAATCATTTCTAGGAAAACAAAATGATTTAAATGGCCATTTTCACCAACTTGAAGTTAAATGGTTTTACCACTTTTGTAAATGACCAATATGAGCTTAAAATTTTTTAGAGCCTACTAGAAACCACTTTTCCAAATAAAACAATCTTTTGCATGCTTGCATGCATTGCCTTGTTTTTATAATTTTATGTGGTAAATTGTTTGAGTGCTAGTTGAATATGTGTTTGCTTGATTGAATTGTTAGTGAAGTTAGAAGAGTGTGATAATTGCAAGATCAAGAAGTGAACCAATATTATCTACTAAAAAGGCAAGTGACACTATCATCCATGACCTATTATTTTCATTACAATTAGTGGATTTTTGTAGCATGCATGATATGACTACTATATTTCTATGCTATGCTATATCCTATTAGGATATCCTTATATCTTCCTTAGTGAAACAATGTAGTTGTAGTATGCTTAGCCCTGCTATATATTTGGGATGGGATATATGATATGATTATACGAAGTGTTGGAAAATATATGTTTTATATAATAAAACAAGTACTCAATGAACCACCTGAGTGGAAAGAGGATACTCAAGTTTTGGACAAGGTGGCAACAAAGGGAAACATGTTATATGGCTATCTTTTTGTATGTGCACTAGAATAAAACCACCCAGGGACTTAGAGATTGAACAAGTTTCTCATACAGTGGCTTCCTTGTACAACCACATGCTAAATGGGCTCTGGCTTAGTCAACTACATAGTGGAAGACCCATGCATTGGCATCTTCAGGTTAACTAGAATTGTGTAGGGAAATATATCCCTACATTGGTGCCTAGTAGACAAGCTAGCATTATGCATTGGGAGGACTTCTATGGAAAGACTTTGTCACATTCTCGATCTGTCGGTACTCCATTTGGTGATTACTTATCCAGCGGCCACTGGTGGCGTCAAGACGAGATTGTGTCATGTGGGTAAAGTGTACAACTTCTGCTGAAATCAAAATTCTAAGTACTTAGCCGTGTCCCCGGTTATGGACAACTCTGATCAACTAAGGCCTGAAGCTATGGAAGATCTCGACATTCCAATTTATCAAAGTAAAACTTGATGGTGACAACAAGGGATTAGAAGCACTTGGAGTTTTCCTAGGAGTTCAGATTTTTTTTCCAAAAGAGCAAAACTATTTTGAAAAGATAGGATAAAACTATATTGCTTTCTGCAAAGGAGCCTAAAACCTACTTAGCCAAATATGCATGTAATGATAGGATCCACTTATTTCTACATAATAGTGAAACTTGCCAATACTATTCAAATGTATTGACCCTTGTGGCTGCAACTTATTATGTTGCAGGTTTGTTTGATGTTAGTGAAGTGTGTGTTGAATAGGATTACAAGTCTACAACCAACATGATTGCCTATGGTACTTTGAAGATGAAGGACTCCATGCTATATAGATATTCTGCTGCATTGTAATGTGATAGCCAAATGAGCTATGTAAGATGTAATGAATTATTTTATTCCTGGTTATAAAGTTGTATTATGACCTTTGTTTCTTGATATTACATCTTAACTGTGGATGCTAGCTATTGATCCAGGGACTAGCATTGTAAACACAGGGATCTCTACCTTATTAAAGGTTGGGACCTCTACAGATGGTATCAGAGCACTGTGTTGCCTGTAGGATTGTAACCCTAGGATTGGACAAACCCCTTAGAAAAATAGGAGTTGTTTTTGTTCCAAAACTTATTTACAAACAATCTTATAAACTCTTTCCTCAACCTTTTTGGTTTTGATTCTACATATTTTACTTTTCAACTTGATGGACAAAGCCTCCACCATGACCAAAGACTTCAACTTAGACATCACTAAGGACTACAAGTGAGAACCAAGAGACATTAGATTGCCTACCAAAAACTTTGATATCATTTTAGAGTATGGATCATATTGACCTATGAGGTATGACTATACTAGGTTGATTGTTTCAAGAAAACTTGTTGTTCCTTCAACTCATGAGTTAAGCTCATAAGTTGTTAAGTGAATAGTTGCTTGTTGATTGTTTGATTGAACTTGATTGTTTTGGGTGGTGTGTTAGAACTTCTTTAGACCTATCCATCATTACTTATCCCTATCAAACCAACAGATGCCTCCTCGACGTGCCAATCGCAACCAAAACAACAACAATAACGTCACTCCTGACATGCAGCAGTTGATGATAGCTCAAGCTCAATTGATGCAGATGATGACACAGTTAGTGCAAAATCAGAATCAAAATAACAACAACAACAACCAGAATAATCCTCCAGCACTTGACATGCTCACCAGGTTTCTGAAACTAAGGCCTGCAAGGTTATCTGGAACAACTGATCCAATGGTAGCCAATGACTGGTTATGTTCGGTAAATAAGGACTTAGTGACTATTGGCTGCACCGACGAGGAAAAAGTTAGGTTTGCAGCATATCTGCTTGAAGGGCCAGCATCAACATGGTGGGACAACTTTCAGATCACCACTCCCCTTGAGGATGTGACTTGGGATATTTTTGAGGATGGTTTCCGTACAGCTCACATCTCATCTGGAGTGATGAACTTGAAGAAAAAGGAGTTTCACAATCTGAAATAGCGTCACCTCAGTGTGGCTGAGTACATTGAAGAATTCAACAATCTGGCACGCTATGCACCGGATGAAGTTGATACAGATGCTAAGAGGAAGGAGAAATTCCTCGAAGGACTTAATGATGAGTTGAACCTATAGCTGTCTGTTGCCTATGTCCCAACTTATCAATCACTCTGTGACAAAGCCACCATCTTGGATAACAAGATGAATCAAGTTGAGAACAGAAAGAGGAAACATAAACTCAAGTATCACTCAGGATCATCACAAAGGAAGCGTTCATTCAAAAAGAGCAATGAAGATTCTGAACCACATCAGTACCACCACAACAACAATGGAAGTGATAATAATGGAAATGATACTGACAATGGAGATGACCTTGGTCAGAAACAACATGACACTTTCAGGAGGAAAGACATTAGCCAGTTGCAGTGCTATAATTGTAAGGAACTTGGACACTATGCATCAGACTGTCTTGAGAAGGAAAAGAAAAAGGATGTTAGAAACTCTAATGGAAATGACTCCAATGAGACCCAAAAAGGACATGTGAACCACATTGACATGGATGGGAACCTTGAAGAAATAGAAGATGTGGATGTCAGGAATTAGTTAACTCAGTTGAGTCAAATAAGGATTACTTGTTGGATATCAATCATTAAGCCATAGTCAAGTGAACCATCAATGTAACCCTATAAGACTTTCTTTAAAGGGTGGTAGTACCCTAGTTGCCTTGAAGCCAACTTGTAACCTCTAGCCTTCCCAAATCTCGGGATGAGACTTCTTTTAAGGGTGGTAGCCCGTCACATCCCAAAATTTTCCAAATTTTGAAATGTGAAAAACAAATGAACAAAATAAACAATTATTGAAATTTAGGGTGAAAAGAAACCTTTTGATTCAAAATGGAAACATCAAAACCTATTTTGATCAAACAGAATCCTAAAGGGGATTTAAAAAGATAAACAAATAATAAATAAAATTTTAAAAGTTGGAATCACCATTTTTCGATCTTTAAATAAAAAGATATGGTTTTTATAAGAAAAGGTAGAAATAATAAATAAGGACTATTTTAAAGAGCCAACAATTGAAATAAAATATTTTTGTTTAATAAAAAGAGTAAAGGATTATTTAAATAAAATCATAAGGTTTATTAGTATCCATTTTTATTTAAGTAAAGACTTTCCCAAATTTAAATGAACATTAAAACATATTAAAGTATTTTTTAAAAATTATAATTCAAAGTGAATTATTTTTAAATAAAACCTACTGAAAAGGTTTTGGTAAAATTTAGAATTCAAATAGAATTTTAAAACATATTTAAATCTTATTTTGAAATAAAGACCAATGTCTATTTATTTTTAGTAAATAATAAACCCTAAAATTAATTATTGTAAATTCGACTTTAGAATATGTTAATAAACAGTATTAGAATATACAAAAAGTTTGGCAAAGGTTTGAATTCAAATAGTGTTTGAATTGTTTGAATAGAAATCAAAACAGATAAATAGAAAAAGAAAAATAAAAACATTCTGTATAAAAAAAATGAAACGAACCTAGCCTAGAATCAGGCCCAGTCCAGCCCAACTCGCAGCCCATCTCCTTCTCCTTCTCCCTCTCGCGAATCATTTTCCACTCAGAAACACATCCGCAAAGTCGCTGAGCTGCAGACCCCACACAAACTCTCTCTCGTAGACAACCAGGACCCACCTGCCAGTCCTTCTTCTTCACCCGCCGTGACCTTTTCTCCCCCAACCCCGTCGCCGTTTCTGGTTTTGAAACCATCGCTTAATTCGCCATAATGTTGCAGTAATCCCTCGCTGCGATGACCCCATATTAAACGCTTGGTCCCTCTCTCCCGTTTCCCCTAGACACCGCCCACCCTCTGCCTCTAGGCTGCACGAATCGCAAGCTCAAACCCACTGTCTCCGACGAGCCTCTCCGGCGAAATCCGGCGCCGTCCGACCACCCCTTTCCTCCCAGTTCACACATGCGTGCTCCCCATCGCCCCCTGCATCTCCCAGTGCTGCTCGCTAGCCCGCGCGTTCACCAGAGGCTCGACAACATCAACATCAGAGCGTCGCCGCCTCCTGCCTCGACTCCGGCGAGTTCCCCCGGTGAGTACAGACAGCCTCTGTCCCTCCCGTTGATGCTCCTATGATCTACGCACTCGCCCGTGTCTAAAGAGACCTTCCTCTTGCCTTCCGGTGGTCTGTAGCTCCGCCCCCGTAGACAAACAGAAGCACCTGGCGCCGCCACTAACTCCGACGAGCAATTGTCGCTGCTCCAGTGCGCCCCTCGACGAACTGACCCCACCTTGAGCTTCACTGCAACCACGCGAGCACGGTGATCATCCTCTCTCTCTCCCGCGCGACCTAGTTCGTCGGAAACCTCTTCACCTGAGCGTGCCTCCATTAGCCGCCGCCAGCGCCGCCAGTTCCTGGCAGGTGCGCTATAGCCATTGGATCCCCATCGCATGGCTCAGATTAGAACTTAACGAAGCGGTATCATACGATATGTGCCGTGCAATTTAAATGAAATCCTATGTCCTGCGCAGCTCGATCCAGCCAAAGCGGTATTGTCCAGTAAAAATGAGCCACATGTCTAGAGTTTGTTTTAAAACAGAAATTTTGATCTATTAGATATGCAAACTTGCAAAATTCATAACTTTTAATCCACATGTCCAAATTTTTCAAATTTTATATCAATGGAATCAGCAGAACAAGTACCTTCCAAGCATGCACTTTGTTTAATTATTTGCTTCTAGAAACCTAGTTGTTTTTTGCAGAAACTTGTGTAGGCATAATTTGAATATAAAAATTATTCTAGAAATATTTTTATGGTAAAATCTGTGGCAAATGGATTGTTTTGAACCTAATGACCATAGAAACCAACTTATGGATTTAAAAATGTATTTTATGAAGTTAAAGAATGAATCTTTTAATAAGAGCATTTCTAGTCAAATAAAAATATTGTTTATGTGCTAAAAATACTTTTTGAGTAAAATCTTTGGAAAATGATTTGAATTAAACTCTCTGACCCTAAAGACCAAGTTTTGAGATTTAAAAATATATTTGATGAACCCTATAAAACTATTACTTTTCTAAAAGGCATTTCCAACAACATAAAATATCACTTTGATATAAAATTGGTTTATGGGGTGAAACCTTTTGCAAATGGTTTTAATATTAAACACTTGACCTTAAAACACTAACATGTTGTGTTTAAAAATATTTTACAAACTCTAGGGATTATCATTTTGATTTAAATCATTTCTAGCAAAACAAAATGATTTAAATGGCCATTTTCACCAACTTGAAGTTAAATGGTTTTACCACTTTTGTAAATTACCAATATGAGCTTTAAAATGTTTAGAGCCTACTAGAAACCACTTTTCCAAATAAAACAATATTTTGCATGCTTGCATGCATTGCCTTGTTTTTATTATTTTATGTGGTAAATTGTTTGAATTCTAGTTGAATATGTGTTTGCTTGATTGAATTGTAGTGAAGTTAGAAGAGTGTGATAATTGCAAGATCAAGAAGTGAACCAATATTCTCTACTAAAAAGGCAAGTGACACTATCATCCATGACCTACTATTTTCATTACACTTAGTGGATTTTTGTAGCATGCATGATATGACTACTATATTTCTATGTTATGCTATATCCTATTAGGATATCCTTATATCTTCCTTAGTGAAACAATATAGTTGTAGTATGCTTAGCCCTGCTATATATTTGGGATGGGATACATGATATGATTATATGAAGTGTTGAAAAAATATATGTTTTATATAATAAAACAAGTACTTAATGAACCACCTGGGTGGAAAGAGGATACTCAAGTTTTTGACAAGGTGGCAGCAAAGGGAACCATGTTTATATGGCTATCTTTTTGTATGTGCACTAGAAGAAAACCACCCAGGGACTTAGAGATTGAACATGTTTCTCATACAGTGTCTTTCGTGTACAGCCACATGTTAAATGGTCTCTGACTTAGTCAACTACATAGTGGAAGACCCATGCATTGGCATCTTTAGGTTAACTAGAATTGTGTAGGGAAATATATCCCTACATTGGTGCCTGGTAGACAAGCTAGCATTGTGTATTGGGAGGACTTCTATGGAAAGACTTTGTCACATTCTCGATCTGCCGGTACTCCATTTGGTGAGTACTTATCCAGCGGCCACTGGTGGCGTCAAGACAAGATTGTGTCATGTGGGTAAAGTGTACAACTTCTGCAGAAGATCAAAATTCTAAGTACTTAGCCGTGTCCCCAGTTATGGAGAACTCTGAGCAACTAAGGCCTGAAGCTATGGAAGATCTCGACATTCCAATTTCTCAAAGTAAAACTTGATGTTGACAACAAGGGATTAGAAGCACTTGGAGTTTTCCAAGGAGTTCAGAAAAATTTGCCAAAAGTGCAAAACTATTTTGAAAACATAGGATAAAACTATATTGCTTTCTGCAAAGGAGCCTAAACCCTACTTAGCCAAATATGCATGTAATGATAGGATCCACTTATTTCTACATAATAGTGAAACTTGCGAATACTATTCAAATGTATTGACCCTTGTGGCTGCAACTTATTATGTTGCAGGTTTTTTTGATGTTAGTGAAGTGTGTGTTGAATAGGATTACAAGTCTACAACCAACATGATTGCCTGTGGCACTTTGAAGATGAAGGACTCCATGCTATATAGATATTCTGCTGCATTGTAATGTGATAGCCAAATGAGCTATGTAAGATGTAATAAATTATTTTATTCCTGGTTATAAAGTTGTATTATGACCTTTGTTTCTTGATATTACATCTTAACTGTGGATGCTAGCTATTTGTCACATCCCAAATTTTAGATTTGGTTCTGCATATCATTCATGCCATTGCATCATACTCTTCCATGCAAAACCATCGATTGAAAAGATTCGGCAAAACACTATTTTCTAAACCCTACTCTATTTTACTACGAGGCTCCTACGGGAGGTTCTACTAGGACTTGTGTTTTCCACCCTTGTAGCCTAGTGCTTTCACTCATCCCTTGACCCTAGGTTGGTCCCCTCGATTTTACAAAAATTTAGGAATAAGAATCGCCCAATTCGGAGTTCGTATGAAGGAGTTACGGAGGTTTTACTAAAATGCAAGAAGGGAAAAAGAAAGGATAAAAAAAAAATTGGCGCCAGCCTGCTGGGCCGCGCCGGCCCAGCCAGCCAGCACCGCACCGCCCGCGCGGCGGATAGAATCCGCCGCCGTCCCAGCGACGGCCCACCGACAGGTGGGACCGAGTCCGGCTAGGACCCCGCGTGGGGGCCCCACATAAGCCGCGGACCCCACCGCCTCCCTCTCCCCACGCGCCCGGACCCCGCCTCCTTCCACCTCGATCCGCGCGCCGCCGCCGCTTCGGGAACCGCGCCGCTGCCGCCTCGGGAACCGCGCCACCGCCGCCAGGTAAGCCTCCGCCGCCGCACCTCGCGCGCGCCCCGCGCCGCCGCCGTGCGCGCCGCCTCTGCCGCTGCGCCGCCCGCACGCGCCGTGCCGCCCCGCGCCGCCGCTCGCCGTCCGCGCAGCCGCCACCGCCACGCGCCGCCGCCGCGCCGACCGCCGCCGTCCCGCGCTGACCGTCTCTCCCTCTCCGCGATCGGGTTACTTCCAATTGAAGATCAGGGAGGAGGACGTACCAAAAAACCGCCTTCACCACTAGGTATGGTTTATATGAGTATACAGTTATGTCTTTTGGACTAACGAATGCCCCGGCATATTTCATGACCATGATGAACAAGGTATTTATGGAGTACTTGGACAAGTTCGTGGTGGTGTTTATTGACGACATACTGATATATTCCAAGGATGATGCTGAGCATGAGAAACATCTGCGACTGATTATGGAGAAGCTGAGGGAACAAAAGCTGTATGCCAAATTCAGCAAGTTTGAATTCTGGCTCAACACTGTTGGATTTCTTGGACACGTGGTGTCAGGAGAAGGAGTCGCTGTTGACCCAAGCAAAGTGACTGCAGTAACTGAGTGGGAAGCACCCAAGAATGCAGGAGAGATACAAAGCTTTTTGGGACTTGCCGGATATTACAGGAGGTTCATTGAAAACTTCTCCAAGATTGCTAAACCGATGACCGAACTTCTGAAGAAGGAGAGGAAGTTTGAATGGTCAGACGTATGTGAAGCCAGCTTTCAGGAACTGAAGCATCGATTAGTGACTGCACCTGTTCTGTGTTTACCAGACCTTTAAAAGGATTTCCAAGTGTACTGCGATGCTTCTCGACAGGGACTTGGGAGTGTGCTGATGCAAGATGGGAGAGTAGTGTCATATGCCTCGCGACAACTCAAGCACCATGAGCGGAATTACCCCACACACGACTTGGAGTTAGCGTCAGTGGTTCATGCGCTCAAGGTATGGAGGCATTACTTAATGGGAAAACACTGTGATGTGTACACCGACCACAAGAGCCTGAAGTACATATTTACACAGAAGGAACTGAATATGAGACAAAGGAGATGGTTGGAACTTATCAAGGACTATGATATGAATCTGCAATACCACCCAGGGAAGGCCAATGTAGTAGCAGATGCTCTGAGCCGAAAGGTTTATGCCAATGGACTGACAGTTGGGGAATTGCCTGAGGATTTGTGCAAGAAATTCAAGGACCTTAGACTGGAGGTAGTGTCCAAAGGATACTTGGCAACAATGGAAGTCCAACCAACGCTACAAGACAGAATCAGGAAGGCTCAAGTGGGAGAGAAAGAGATAGATGAAGTAAAGGAAAAGATGAAGGAGGATCGAGCAAGGGAATTCCGCGAGGATGAGCAAGGAACCTTGTGGTATGGAGATCGTTTGTGCATCCCCAACGATCCCGAGATAAGGAAGTTGATCCTGCAGGAAGCTCACGACTCGCCGTACTCTATACATCCGGGCAATACGAAGATGTATATGGACCTAAAGGACAGATTCTGGTGGAACAACATGAAAGGAGACATCGCAGAGCATATTGCCCTATGTGATGTATGTAGCCGAGTGAAAGCGGAACACCAGAAGCCAGCAGGACTGCTACAGCCATTGTCCGTGCCGGATTGGAAGTGGGATAGAGTGGGAATGGATTTTATCACAGGATTGCCCAGGACCAGGTCAGGATATGACTCCATTTGGGTAGTGGTCGACCATTTGACCAAGGTAGCCCACTTTATTCCGGTGAAGACAACTTACACGAGTGCAAAGCTGGCCAAGATTTATATGGACAGAATTGTGTGCCTACATGGAGTTCCCAAGAGTATCGTATCTGATAGAGGCACCCAATTTACCTCACACTTCTAGCGCTAGCTGCACGAGTCACTTGGTACTAGATTGGAGTTTAGCACAGCGTTTCACCCACAGACTGATGGGCAGACCGAGAGAGTGAATAAGATTTTGGAAGACATGCTGAGAGCTTGCGCTTTGGCTCATGGTTCTAGTTGGGATGAGAATTTGCCATATGCTGAGTTTTCCTACAACAACAGCTATCAAACCAGCATCAAGACGTCACCGTTCGATGTGCTATATGGGAAACGGTGTCGGACACCATTGCTATGGGATGGAGTAGGAGAACGTCAGTTGTTTGGACCTGATTTGATCAAGGACGCTGAGGAGAAGGTCGCTTTGATTAGGGACAGGCTGAAGGTAGCACAATCAAGGCAGAAGAGCTACGCTGACGCCAAGCGCAAGGAAGTGGTGTATGAGATAGGCGATAGAGCATACCTCAGAGTGTCGCCACTTCGTGGAATCAAGAGATTTGGAATTAAGGGTAAGCTGGCACCTTGATTTATTGGACTGTATCGGGTCTTAGCACGCAAAGGAGAAGTTGCTTATCAGTTGGAGTTGCCAGAGGCTCTGACCGCTGTTCATAATGTGTTCCACGTATCCCAGCTGAAGAAGTGCCATCCGGAGATGGTGGATACACCATTGAGAGAAACTGTACCTCTAGAGGAGGTTCAGCTTGAGAATGACTTGACCTATGAGGATAAGCCGGTCAAGATTCTGGAGACGGCGGAGAGGATTACCCGTACCAAGACAATTAGGTTCTGCAAGGTACAGTGGAGCCACCACACCGAAGAGGAAGCCACTTGGGAGCGTGAGGATGACATCCGAGAGGACTACCCACACCTATTTGCTAGCCGCGCCGAATCTCGGGGACGAGATTCATCTTAAGGGGGTTAGTCTTGTCACATCCCAAATTTTAGATTTGGTTCTGCATATCATTCATGCCATTGCATCATACTCTTCCATGTAAAACCATCGATTGAAAAGATTCGGCAAAACACTATTTTCTAAACCCTACTCTATTTTACTACGAGGCTCCTGCGGGAGGTTCTACTAGGACTTGTGTTTTCCACCCTTGTAGCCTAGTGCTTTCACTCATCCCTTGACCCTATGTTGTTCCCCTCGATTTTACAAAAATTTAGGAACAAGAATCGCCCGATTCGGAGTTCGTATGAAGGAGTTACGGAGGTTTTACTAAAATGCAAGAAGTGTGGATTGTTATTCCGACCGCTACAACCAAGGCAAGTAGATGCTATTTTGTTCATGATATTGTCCTACTATTTTATATGCATTGTCATGTATTTTGTAGACGCATGTGTAGGATGATACTATCGCTATGCTATGTCCTATTATGTGGTAGGGCCTTCCTTGTAGATGAACCACCGATGGTAGATGTGCTTAGCCATGCTATGACGTACGAGGGCTGGGTTACATCACTGAGACTTGTTTCTAAAAGTATTGCTTTGTGAAAACTAAAACAACCTAATCAATGAATCTCCTGGGTGTGATGGGATTGATAATTTTTGTGGTTTCATTGCGGAAAGGCACCCAGGTATCGAGAGAAAATGATTGGCTTCTTTATTTTGTAGATTACGTGTACAACCATGTGCCAATAATGAAATGGGCAGTTGGTTGGACTTAGTAGGTTGTGGTAACTCGAACCCGCATATCCAGAGATGTAGAATTTTGGTAGGTTGGACCGGTGCGCGTCGGGATTGGGGAGATACTTTCCGAACAGTCTCTTCTTGGACTTCTCCTTATCATCACCCAAAATAAGAGTGGTGGTACGAGCTGGGCTGGCCAAGTCACATGGGTAAAGTGTACTAACCCCTGCAGGGTGTATAATCTAATCGATTAGTCGTGTCCCCGGTTATGGACATCTGAGTTGCTTGATATTGATTCCATGACATGTTTCTCGCTCATTCTAATTTCATAATTGCATTAACATTGTTGGGTTAACTTAATTGGGATCTTTTCAAAGAAAATCAAAAACTGTTTATGAAAGTAGGACAAATGTATTTGCAAATGCAAGCCAGACACGGCTCCAATTGCCAAATATGCATGTAGATGTTAGCACTATTGTCTCCTTTACTAGCTCTACTTGCCATACATTCCATGTATTGACCCTTCGGGGCTGCTACGTTTCATGTTGTAGGATATTCCGATTCTGAGTAATCGATATAGGCCACGGTACTCCACTCGACACTTGTTCACTTGTGGGCAATTTGAAGAATGGAGGATTTGTGTTATTTATGTTGCTACCTGAATAATTTGAGCTAGCTTTGGGCTAAGCTTTTATTGTAATAATGGTACTCTGTATCTTCGTTATTTATGATACACGGATATTTTGCTATGTTATTCATCTTATTCTATTGTGGGCCAATGAACCGATCCAGGGATTGGCATGTCACATAGAAGCTACGGTCTTTTCAGAACCGTGGTGTTACACTATTGATCCATGGACTAGCATTGTAAACACAGGGATCTCTACCTTATTAAAGGTTGGGACCTCTACACCTCCCATGACACGTGAGTACGTACAGGAGAAGGTCAAGAAGGCCTAATTTTGGGAGAGGACCCTCTGTTGCATGGATGTGGATATTCGCAAGCAACAACATGCCTCCTACAAGAGAAACCGTTGCATGGAGAAACTACTCAAGGAAATTAAGGCTCAGGGAGAAGAGGAGGATGAGGAAGGAGATGATGAGTACATAGATGAGCATGGCTTAACCTTCCATAGAGTCTGACTATACACTCTCTTTTGGGGCATGGAATGCCTAGCAGGACAACTTAGTGGATTGGAAGACATTTTCTGAGGTCACTTCTGGTTTTGGGTCTCAGGGCACGTCATCTTCTTACCCTCATGGCAAAGGGCCTGTAGCTCTAGGAGGTGATGATGATTATCAGGAGGAGGATGATGAGGATGAGGACATGGATGAGGACAATGACTCCAAGTGATCCTTTGGGGCGCTAGCTTAGGTCTTTTTTCCTTTTTTGGCGTTTTGATGCCAAAGGGGGAGAACACACTGTCAACGGGATTCGCTTGGGCTCAGAATTTGGCTCTTTTATGCTCTTATCTTCGAACATTTGCTTTTGCTTCTTTGATTTGTGAGATATTATGTGTGGTGATGACCTATGTTTGTGTTATGCTCCTATGCTACTGTAATCTGTGTGAGACCTATGTTTATTACCTATTACCTACCGTGCTTGATTTACTTGTTTATCTTAGTGCACATCGTCAGGGGGAGCATTGTTATACATTGATTATATCTCGTTGCAAATATTTTCATGCAAAATCACTTGTTGTCATCAAACACCCAAAAGGGGGAGATTGAAAGGACATTTATTGTATTAATAAGTTTTGGTGTTCGTTAACAACTTGTAGATCATTTTACAGTGTGTTAATGTCTACAGGATGAAAGAATGAAAAGTGAAAAGGTCCTTGCCCTGTGATTTTTTCCCTGCAAAGAACTACATGTATCAGAGCATTCCAGACCGGAGTCTCCAGTGTGGTCCAGACTTACCCCAAAAGTCTCCGGAGGGGCCTCTAGAAACCTGCCTGGGACAATCTGTATAGGGGTCCGGAGATGGACCGGAGATGGTCCAGGGTCTCCAGTGCATGCACTCAGACCGGCGTCTCCGATGTGGCTAGACCGGAGTCTCTGGTGTACAAGGGACCGGAGTCTTTGGAAAGTTTCCGAGGAGCTTTCCCCAAGTCAGTTGGGATGTTCTGAATGGTGGTCCATAGACAGACCGAAGATGGTCCGGAGTCTCCTATGTAGGCCGGAGTCTCTGGTCTGCACACCGGAGTCTCTGGTCTGATAAGTTACCCAATGGTCAGAGAATGGTTCAGACCAATGGGCCTATAAATAGGGGACTTCATGCCCTTCCACCAGCTGCTCGACCAACTCAAGAACACCGCCTCCATTTGAGCCACCAAATCACCAAGATCTCTTCATCCAACCATCCAAAGTCATTGATATTTGGAGAATCAAAGGAGGAGGCCTTGATCTATAGCTTCACCAAGAGAGATCTTCATTTCCCCCTAATTCACTTGAGGGCCCCTTGATCTAGTGTTTCTTTGGAAACCCTAGCTCTTTATTTGGTTATTACAATCTTGTCTTTGATTGTTTGATAGCTTGCTTGTATTTGGGAGCCTCCAATTCAGTTGTGGATGTGTGCCTCGAACGTGTTGTAAAGGTGCCAGCTTCCACCTCGAAGGTTGTCGATATAGTGGAAGAGATGAATCGAACCCGTTGGGGTGAGGTTCATCGGAGAACAAGGGAGGCTTCTCGTGGCGTTGGTGGTTTGCAACCACCCTCTCTCCAAACACAGACGTACTTCCCCTCAAAAGGAAGGAACTACGAGAAACAAATCCTTGTGTCTCCACGTGCTCCAATTTGGTGACTTCTATCCTTTACCGCACTTTACTTATCTTGTTCTTACTTAGTGTTGTGATAGGTTGACATATAGGTAAATTCACCATAGTTGCATAATCTAGAGAATTTTCCTTTTTGTGTCAAACCCTAATTTCAAAAACAGAAAAATTGAAGTAGCACCTATTCACCCCCCTCTGGATGCCCATACGATCCTTTCAATAGGTAATTTTGTTGCTATTGTTACTAATGATGATCCTAGTGAAAGTAATGTGTGGCATATGCGCTGAAGCGATCTAACCCGTTAAGAATTAGATCCTGTGTTTATAGTGCTAGTCCCTTGGATAGATTAGCTAGAACACACAGTTTTGATGAATAAAAGAGTATCAATGCATCACATTATTACAACGATTGATCCAAGAATATAAATATTACAAAGTTGCTTAGCTCACAGCTAGCTCAAATAACATAGTTCAACAAATAAACAATAGATAAAGGCTCCATCACACCACAGGAAAACCGCTGAGTGGAGATTCACAACCTAAACGAAAACCTTACTTATCGTCGAAATAACCTGCAACATAAAAAGTTGCAGCCACGAAGGGTCAATACATTTGAATTGTATTGGCAAGATGGCACTGTTAGGTGGACACAATTGGCAACCTATCATATACATGCACACTTTGGCTAGTATAGGTTAGGCTATTTGCGGAAAGCAGCATTTTCTCCTACCTTTTTAAATAAAGTTTTAGTTCTTCAAAATAACTAAGAACAGCTCGAGCATGGGCTAGAAATTTGGCTCTTTTATGCTCTTATCTTTGAACATTTGCATTTGCTTCTTTGATTTGTGAGATATTATGTGTGGTGAGGACCTATGTTTGTGTTATGATCCTATGCTACTGTAATCTGTGTGAGACCTATGTTTATTACCTATTACCTACCGTGCTTGATTTACTTTTTTTATCTTAGTGCACATAATTAGGGGGAGCATTGTTATACATTGATTATATCTCATTGCAAATATTTTCATGCAAAATCACTTGTTGTCATCAAACACCAAAAAGGGGGAGATTGAAAGGACATTTATTGTATTAATAAGTTTTTGTGTTCGTTAACAACTTGTAGATCATTTTACAGTGTGTTAATGTCTACAACATGAAAGAATGAAAAGTGAAAAGGTCCTTGCCCTGTGATTTTTTCCCTGCAAACAAATACATGTTTCAGAGCATTCCAGACCAGAGTCTCTGGTGTGAAAATACCGGAGTCTCCGGTGTGGTTCGGAGTTACCCCAAAAGTCTCCGGAGGGGCCTATAGAAACCTGCCTGGGACAATCTGTATAAGGGTCCGGAGATGGACCGGAGATGGTCCGGGGTCTCCGGTGCATGCACTCAGACCAGAGTCTCCGGTGTGGCTAGACCGAAGTCTCCGGTGTACAAGGGACCGGAGTCTTTGGAAAGTTTCCGAGGAGCTTTCCCCAAGTCAGTTGGGATGTTCTGGATGGTGGTCCGGAGATAGACCGAAGATGGTCCGGAGTCTCCGGTCTGCACACCGGAGTCTCTGATCTACACACCAGAGTCTCCGGTCTAATAAGTTACCCAATGGTCAGAGAACGGTTCAGACCAATGGGCCTATAAATAGGGGACTTCATCCCCTTCCACGAGCTGCTCGACCCACTCAAGAACACCACCTCCATTTGAGCCACCAAATCACCAAGATCTCTTCATCCAACCATCCAAAGTCATTGATATTTGGAGAATCAAAGGAGGAGGCCTTAATCTATAGCTTCACCAAGAGAGATCTTCATATCCCCCTAATTCACTTGAGGGCCCCTTGATCTAGTGTTTCTTTGGAAACCCTAGCTCTTTATTTGGTTATTACAAGCTTCTCTTTTATTGTTTGATAGCTTGCCTGTACTCGGGATCCTCCAATTCAGTTGTGGATATGTGCCTCGAACTTGTTGTAAAGGTGTCGGCTTCCACCTCAAAGGTTGTCGATATAGTGGAAGAGGTGAATCGAACCCGTTGGGGTGAGGTTCATCAGAGAACAAGGGACGCCTCTCGTGGCATTAGTGGTTTGAAACCACCCTCTCTCCAAACACAGACGTACTTCCCCTCAAAAGGAAGGAACTGTGGGAAACAAATCCTTGTGTCTCCATGTGCTCCACTTTGGTGACTTCTATCCTTTACCGCACTTTACTTATCTTGTTCTTACTTAGTGTTGTGATAGGTTGACATATAGGTAAATTCACCATAGTTGCATAATCTAGAGAATTTACCCTTTTTGTGTCAAACCCTAATTTGAAAAAGAGAAAAAAATGAAGTAGCACCTATTCACCCTTCCTCTAGGTGCCCATACGATCCTTTCAATAGGTAATGTTGTTTCTATTGTTACTAATGATGATCCTAGTGAAAGTAATGTGTGGCATATGCACTGAAGCGATCTAACCCGTTAAGAATTGGATCCTGTGTTTATAGTGCTAGTCCCTTGGATAGATTAACTAGCATACACAGTTTCGATGAATAAAAGAGTATCAATGCATCACATTATTACAATGATTGATCCAAGAATATAAATATTACAAAGTTGCTTAGCTCACAGCTAGCTCAAATGACATAGTTCAACAAATAAACAATAGATAAAGGCTCCATCACGCCACAGGCAAACCGCTGAGTGGAGATTCGCAACCTAAACAAAAACCTTACTTGTCGTCAAAATAACTTGCAACATAAAAAGTTGCAGCCACGAAGGGTCAATACATTTGAATTGTATTGGCAAGATGTCACTGTTAGGTGGACACAATTGGCAACCTATCATATACATGCACACTTTGGCTAGTGGAGTTTAGTCTATTTGCAGAAAGCAGCATTTTCTCCTACCTTTTTAAATAAAGTTTTAGTTCTTAAAAATAACTAAGAACAGCTCGAGTCACTCGAGAGATCCTAAAAACTATGGACACATTGAGTCACTCAAGTTCTCCTATAACCCATTAAGTTCACCCATCAAATTTTATTATAGAAATTGGAATGAATGAAACTTTTCAACTGCGTCAAGAGAAGTTAATCATAATTGTCCATTACCGGGGACACGGCTAAGTACTTAGTTCTTAAACCATCTGCAGAGGCTAGTACACTTTGCCCACAAGACCCGATCTACCCCTTTTGAGAGAAGACCAGGACGAGACCTTTGGGAAACAAAATCATGAGCCTAACCCTGGACCGTACCATCCTATCAACACCTACATCTGCTAGTCACGGTAGGACATGATACCATAACTTACTCAGTCAAGTCAGATCCCATATGACATGTGGTTGTACATGGAAGTTACTAATCAAGACCGTCTATTATCTCTTTGAAGCCTGGGTGGCAATCTCCACCAAAATCCACACTCGATGACCAAATCAATGCCATTCCACCCAGATGATTCATTGATTAAGTGGTTTTCTCTTTAGCAAAAATATAACCTTCTCATACACATATGTATCATGAAAACCACCCATGCATCTAATAGCATTGCTAAGCAATCTACAATACGATGGCTATCAAGGAATCAACTAGGGACCTATGACAATTCTATTGGGTACTCACACCATAGCATAGGATATATAATATAAAACATTTCCTTCAATGCAATCCACTAAAAACTAAATGCATAAGAAAACAATAGGAGATTCATGATAGTGAAACTTGCCTCAGTTGTAGTACTCGTTCACATAGTCATCGTAATCACAATAATCGCACTCCGGGTAATGTATCACGGAAAATAATAATTGCAATCAATCATAAAGTAGCACAACACAACAAAACAATATGCATGCATTTTAGAAAAGAGAAACAAGTTTAAAATCTTTTCATAAGCATTTTCTATCAATCAAATAGGCTTTAAATAGGCATTATTGGAATCTGAATACTTTCAGTACAAAAATGTTTCATAAAAAATATAAGAACCATGCTACTGGATAGGTAATGTTCATAACTTTCATTTTCCACTGGTTTCACCTTAAAATGATTTATAGAATAAAAGTTATAGCCAAAATACTCATTAAAGGGATTTAATCATAGGTAAATATTTTGTACTGTAACAAAATCAACTAATGCTATAGTGACATAGATTATAATTTTGTGAATCCATAGACACCAAATTTGCCAATTTTGGAGTTGTGGATAATTTCTTATGAATTTAATACCATTAAATAGATTTAAATATTCTAGAAAATATTAGTTGGGCAAAGTGACTATGTCATTGCAGAATAAAATTCTACACATTATTATGAATCCAGGGATATATCATAATTATTTTTATGATCCAAATTCAATTTTGTATGATTTTTACAATGTTGCACAAATGTCTGGCTATTAAATAAAAAGAAAACATAGTCAGCAGACAGCCGTGACACGCGGCACGCTACGAGTGGGCGAGCGGGATGATTGGGCGCCGAGGGTGCGCGCTGACGCGGACGACCAGGTGGCGTGCTATGAGTGGATTGTACCGTCTCGGCCTCTATTCTAATTGCAGCCGTCCACCGCAGATCTGACGGCGGCCCTGTAGGGGTTCGTAGCATGGAAAACAAAAATTTTCTATCGCATACAAACAAACAAGCCAAGATCTATCTACTAGATTGTAGCAACGAGTCGATGGAATAACTTACCCTCAAAGATTCCAAAGCGTTTAACGAGAGCGGATTCTCGTGGGTGATGTAGTCGTACTCTTCCCGATCTCAAGATCGTGTAGACGATCCTTCCGGCGCTGCGTTCCGGCAGCGCTCCCGCAGTCGGTCAGACGTTCGGTACTCGACGAAGACCTTCCTCTCCCTTGTTCCAGCAGGCAGCGGAGGTTGTAGCACTCTCCTCGCGATTCCGGCAGCACAACGGCGTGGTACCGGAAGTAGAGGGGAGATCCCGCAGGGCTTCGCCTTAAGCCGGAGCGAGTATGGTGGATTATGAGAGAGGGCTATTAGTGGTCTAGAGATTAGACACACCAATTAGAAGGCTCTAAACCGCAGGCTAAAGCAATTAGAAGCTCTAAACCAAACGGCTCTAAACCTGAGATTAGAGGTGGAAACTTGTGTGTCTCAAGGAGGAGCCCTGCCCCTCCTTTTATGGGTGGAGGGGCCTTGGCGCGCCAGGGGAGGGAGGGAGTCCCTCCCCAACTCGGCCTAGGGCTGGGCGCCGGCCTGGAGGAGCTGGACTCCTCCTCCAAGTTGGTTCCAACTCCTCTTGCTTGTTTCCCACAGTTTCCTGTTTCCCACATTTTCCTGTTTTAGCCGTTTGACTTTCAAACTGGCAATTTGACTTTCATGTTTTTGGAACAGCAAGAACACTTAGTACATGATGCAATCATTCAATGACACACTCATGTACCCTCCCCCCCCGGAGTGCCGGACAATCCGGAACCTTCTAGAACATTCCTGATGAAAACACCGGAATCATTCCCGAACTCCGAAACGGGACTTTCCTTATATGAATCTTATTCTCCGGACCATTCCGGATCACCTCGTGATATCCCGGATCCCATCCGAGACTCCGAACAACATTCGGTCTCTTTCTCATAATACCATAACTACTCAAAACAACGTCGAATCCTTAAGTGTGTCTCCCTACGGTTCGTGAATTATGCGGACATGATCGAGACACTTCTCCGAACAATAACCAATAGAGGAATCTGGAAATTCATATGGCTCCCACATATTTCTACGATTACTTTGCGATCGAATGAACCACTTACATACGATACCAATTTCCCTTTGTCTCACGATAGTTTACTTATCCGAGGTTATGATCGTCGGTATCTCTGCATACCTAGTTCAACCTCGTTACCGATAAGTACTCTTTTCTCGTTCCCGTGATATGTGATCCCTTGTGACCAAGTCACATGCTTGCAAGCCAATTGGATGACATTCCACCGAGAGGGCCCAGAGTATATCTATCCGTCATGTGGATGGACAAATCCCACTCTTGATCCATGTGTTTCAACCAATACTTTCCGAACACTTAATGCCACCTTTATAGCCACCCAGTTACGGTGTGGTGTTTGATGTCATCAAAGCATCCATCCGGTAAAGGTGATATGCATGATCTCATGGTCGAAGGAATTAGGTTACTATGTATCAGAAAGCATATAGCAATTGAACTATTGAAATGACTTGATCTTTATGCTACGCTTATCAATAGGAGTATGTCCACCATATCATTCTCCTAACGATATGATCTTGTTGTTGATAACATCTCAATGTTCATGATATGGAAACCACAATCATTTAATCAACCAATAAGCTAGTGAAGTATAGAGGCTATACTAGGGACTTCAATTTAAGTTTACAAATCACACAAGTATTAATGTTTCCCTGTTAATACTATTATAGCATGAATGTAAACATTTATCATAAACACAAAGATATAATAATAACTATATTTATTATTGCCTCTAGGGCATATCTCCAACAGTCTCCCACTTGCACTAGAGTCATCTAATCTAGATTACATGGTAATATACCGAACACCCATGGCAGTTTGGTGTTGGTCATGTTTTGCCCTCGGGAGAGGTTTAGTCAACGGATCTGCCACATTCAGATCTGTGTGTACTTTGCAAATCTTTATATCCCCATCCTGGATATGTTCTCGAATAGCGTGAAAACATAGCTTGATATGCTTCAGCTTCTTGTGTGACCTTGGTTCTTGCGCATTGGCTATGGCGCCCATGTTATCACAGTAGATAGACATTGGGTCCAGCGCACTAGGAACCACACCTAGCTCTGTAATGAACTCTTTCATCCATATCGCTTCTTGTGAAGCCTCCAAAGCAGCCATGTATTCCGATTCAGTTGAAGATCTCGCCACAACGCTTTGCTTTGCACTCCTCCAGCTAACTGCTGCACCATTCAAAATAAATACGTATCCAGATTGTGATTTAGAATCATCCGGATCGGTGTTCCAACTAGCATCGGTGTAACCATTAACAACGAGCTGTTCATCACCTCCATAAGAAAGAACCATATCCTTAGTTCTTCTCAAGTACTTAAGGATGTTTTTGACCGCTGTCCAATGATCCACTCCTGGATCACTTTGATATCTGCTAGTTAGACTAACAGCATATGCGATGTCAGGTCTAGTACATAGCATGGCATACATTAGAGATCCTATGGCTGATGCATAGGGAGTCTTACTCATCCTTTCTCTATCTTCTGCCGATGTCGGACTTTGAGTTTTACTCAAGGTCGTATTGGGCAACATGGGCAAGAACCCTTTCTTGCTTTCTTCCATTCCAAACCTCTTTAGAACTTTGTCCAAATATGTACTCTGTGACAATGATATTTGGCGTTTCGATCTATCTCTATAAATCTTTATGCCTAATATGTAAGCTGCTTCGCCAAGATCCTTCATTGAAAAACTATTATTCAAATATTCTTTGACACTATTAAGAAGGTCTACATCATTCCCAATCAACAATATGTCATCCACATATAATATTAAGAATGCTACAGAGCTCCCACTCACTTTCTTGTAAATACAAGCTTCTCCATAAGTTTGTATAAAACCAAAACTTTTGATTACCTTATCAAAACGTTGATTCCAACTTCGGGATGCTTGCTTCAATCCATAGATGGACCGTTGAAGTTTGCATACCTTGTTAGCATCTTTAGGATTGACAAAACCTTTGGGTTGCATCATATACAACTCTTCATCAATATCTCCATTGAGGAATGCTGTTTTGACATCCATCTGCCATATCTCATAATCATAATATGCAGCGATTGCTAACATAATCCTCACAGACTTTAGCTTCGCTACTGGTGAGAAAGTCTCATCATAGTCAACTCCTTGAATTTGTCGAAACCCTTTTGCGACAAGTCGAGCTTTATAGACAGTAACATTACCATCAGCATCTGTTTTCTTCTTGAAAATCCATTTGTTCTCGACAGCCTTTCGGCCATCCGGTAAGTCCACCAAAGTCCATACTTGGTTTTCGTACATGGATCCAATCTCGGATTTCATGGCTTCTTGCCATTTATTGGAATCTGGGCTCATCATCGCTTCCTCATATGTCTCGGGGTCATCGGTGTTGTCCACCAACATGACACTCATAACGGGATCATACCAATCTGGAGTGGTACGATTTCTCGTTGATCTCTGAGGCTCTGTAGCAACTTCAACCGAAGTTTCATGATCACCATCATTAGCTCCCTCTCTAATTGGTGCAGGCACCACAGGAACTTCTTCCGGTGCTGCGCTACTCGCAATTTCGAGAGAAGGTTCGACAACCTCGTCGAGTTCTACCTTCCTTCCAGTCACTTCTTTCGAGAGAAATTCCTTCTCTAGAAAGGATCCATTCTTGGCAACGAAGATTTTGCCTTCGGATCTATGATAGAAGGTATACCCAATAGTTTCCTTCGGGTATCCTATGAAGACGCATTTTTCCGCTTTGGGTTCAAGCTTGTCCGGCTGTAACTTCTTTACATAGGCTTCGCATCCCCAAACTTTAAGGAACGACAATTTAGGTTTCTTCCCAAACCATAATTCATACGGTGTCGTTTCAACGGATTTAGATGGTGCCCTATTTAAAGTGAATGCGGCTGTTTCTAATGCATAACCCCAAAATGATAGCGGTAAATCTGTAAGTGACATCATAGAACGAACCATATCTAAGAGAGTTCGATTACGACGTTCGGACACACCATTACGCTGTGGTGTTCCCGGCGGTGTCAATTGTGAAAGTATTCCGCACTTCTTTAAATGCTCGCCAAACTCGTAACCTAGATATTCACCTCCACGATCAGAACGTAGAAACTTAATCTTCTTGTTACGTTGATTCTCTACCTCACTTTGAAACTCCTTAAACTTCTCGAAAGTTTCGGACTTATGTTTCATGAAATAGATATACCCATATCTACTCAAATCATCCGTGAAGGTAAGAACATAACGATAACCACTGCGCGATGCTACACTCATTGGACCACACACATCGGTATGTATAATTTCCAATAAGTCCGTAGCTCGCTCCATCATACCAGAAAATGGTGTCTTAGTCATTTTTCCCATCAGACATGCTTCGCATCTTTCAAGTGATTCAAAATCAAGTGATTCAAGAAGTCCATCGGAATGGAGTTTCTTCATACGCTTCACTCCAATGTGACCAAGACGACAGTGCCACATATAGGTCGAATTATCGCTTGATTTCAAACATTTAGCCTCAATGTTATTGATATGTGTATTTCCACTATCGAGATTCAATAAGAATAGACCATCTATCAAAGGTGCATGTGCATAAAACATATTACTCATATAAATCGAACAACCATTATTCTCTGATTTAAACAAGTAACCGTCTCGCAATAAACAAGATCCTGATATAATGTTCATGCTCAACACAGGCACTAAATAACAATTATTTAAGTATAAAACTAATCCCGATGGTAGATGAAGGGGTAGCGTGCCGACCGCGATCACATCAACCTTTGATCCGTTTCCCACGCGCATCGTCACCTCATTCCTCGCTAGCTTCCGTTTATTCTGCAGCACCTGTTTCGAGTTACAAATATGAGCAACCGAACCAGTATCAAATACCCAGGCACTACTACGAGTACTAGTGAGATACACATCAATAACATGTATATCAGATATACCTTTCTTCTTGATGTTGCCGTTCTTCAAATCCGCCAAGTACTTTGGGAAATTCCGCTTCCAGTGACCTTCTCCCTTGCAGTAAAAGCACTCAGTATCAGGCTTAGGTCCAGCCTTGGTCTTCTTCGCCGGCGTGGTAACTTTCTTACCACCCTTCTTGAAGTGTCCCTTTTGCTTAGACTTGCCTTTCTTGAATTTGGTGGTCTTATTGACCAACAACACTTGGTTCTCTTTCTTAATCTCCACTTCTGCAGATTTCAACATGGCAAAGAGTTCTGGCAACGTCTTGTTCATGTTCTGCATGTTGTAGTTCATCACAAAGTTCTTGTAACTTGGTGGTAGTGATTGGAGGACACGGTAAATCCCCAAAGCATTAGGAATCACAATACCCAAGCTTTGAAGTTTGTTTGCGTGCCCAGACATCTTAAGCACATGCTCACTAACGGAGCTGCCCTCTTCCATCTTGCAGTTAAAGAACTTTTCAGAAGCTTCATAACTTTCAATTGCCGCATGAGTCTCAAAAATCAATTTGAGATCCTCGACAATATCATATGGGTCTGAATCCTCAAACCTTTTCTGAAGCTCCGATTCCAAACCATACAAGATAGCACACTGAACTATGGAGTACTGATTCTTCCGAGCGAGGTAAACATTCTTTACTTCATCGGGAGCATCATCTGCAGGTGGGTCACCCAGCGGTGCATCCAGCACATAGGTCAAATTACCAGCTGTGAGGACAATCCTCAAATTGCGGAACCAATCCGCGAAGTTGCTTCCATTGTTTTTCAACTTTTCTTTCTCTAGGAACGCATTAAAATTGATGGTAGGGGCTGCCATTGATCTACAACATATTTGCAATAGTTTAGACTAAGTTTATGACAAATTGAGTTCAAATTAATAATGAAATTAAACTAGGTGAACTCCCACTCAAAACAATATCCCTCACATTGTTTTAGTGATCACATGAACCAAATCCACCATATCAACACCGATCATCACGAGAGTTGACATAGTTTCAATAGCGAACAATCGACATGTTCATCATATCTACTATATGATTCATGCTTTACCTTTCGGTGATCCGTGTTCCGAGACCATGTCTGTACATGCTAGGCTCGTCAAGATCAAACCTTAGTTTCTGCATGAGCAAATCTGGCTTGCTCACGTTGTATACACTTGCAAAATCTAACACACCCGATCATCACGTGGTTCTTCGAAACAACAAGCTTTAGCAACGGTGCTAACTAAGGGTGAACACTTTATGATTTGAAATTGATGTGCATGAGGGATCATCTTATAATGCTACCGTTGTCTACTAAGCAATACAAGATGCATAAAGGATTAACATCACATGCAATTCAATATATATGTGATATGATATGGCCTTTCTTCTTTTTGCTTCCGATCTCCATCTTCAAGCATGAACATGATCTCCATCATCATCGGCATTGCATCAAGGTCAATGACGCTTCTCCATGGTTGTCGTCCACCGGCTTCAACTATTACAACTACTTTGAATAGACACGTGGGTCTTAACATAAATTAAAGACAACCATATGGCTCCTGCCGGTTGCCAACTTACAATAAGGAACATTGCATACATCAAATATAATCACAGCCATGGCCATATCACATCACTGCACACCCCTGCAAAACAAAGTTAGACGCCTCTACTTTCTTTGCATATTTTACGTGGTTTGGGGCTTTCAATAAGTGTCGTTCTAACTTACGAACAAGAGCCACAACATTGATACTAGCATTGTTGATCACCCGTTGTAAATTGGATCTTAACTATGCTAGGAGAAACAGGCACCCGCAAAGCCATTTATGCAATACAAGTTGCATGTCAAGCGTGGAGCAAGTCTCATGAACGATGTCATGTAAGGTTAGCCCGGGCCGCTTCATCCCAACATACCGCAAGATGCAAAGTACACAAGAAGTAATCGACAATAAAAGCATCAACGCCCACAATGACCATTGTGTTCTACTCGTGCAACAGATCTACATATAGACACGGCTCTGATACCACTGTAGGGGTTCGTAGCATGGAAAACAAAAAATTTCTATCGCATACAAACAAACAAGCCAAGATCTATCTACTAGATTGTAGCAACGAGTCGATGGAATAACTTACCCTCGAAGATTCCAAAGCGTTTAACGAGAGCGGATTCTCGTGGGTGATGTAGTCGTACTCTTCCCGATCTCAAGATCGTGTAGACGATCCTTCCGGCGCTGCGTTCCGGCAGCGCTCCCGCGGTCGGTCATACGTTCGGTACTCGACGAAGACCTTCCTCTCCCTTGTTCCAGCAGGCAGCGGAGGTTGTAGCACTCTCCTCGCGATTCCGGCAGCACAACGGCGTGGTACCGGAAGTAGAGGGGAGATCCCGCAGGGCTTCGCCTTAAGCCGGAGCGAGTATGGTGGATTATGAGAGAGGGCTATTAGTGGTCTAGAGATTAGACACACCAATTAGAAGGCTCTAAACCGCAGGCTAAAGCAATTAGAAGCTCTAAACCAAACGGCTCTAAACCTGAGATTAGAGGTGGAAACTTGTGTGTCTCAAGGAGGAGCCCTGCCCCTCCTTTTATGGGTGGAGGGGCCTTGGCGCGCCAGGGGAGGGAGGGAGTCCCTCCCCAACTCGGCCTAGGGCTGGGCGCCGGCCTGGAGGAGCTGGACTCCTCCTCCAAGTTGGTTCCAACTCCTCTTGCTTGTTTCCCACAGTTTCCTGTTTCCCACATTTTCCTGTTTTAGCCGTTTGACTTTCAAACTGGCAATTTGACTTTCATGTTTTTGGAACAGCAAGAACACTTAGTACATGATGCAATCATTCAATGACACACTCATGTACCCTCCCCCCCCCGGAGTGCCGGACAATCCGGAACCTTCTAGAACATTCCTGATGAAAACACCGGAATCATTCCCGAACTCCGAAACGGGACTTTCCTTATATGAATCTTATTCTCCGGACCATTCCGGATCACCTCGTGATATCCCGGATCCCATCCGAGACTCCGAACAACATTCGGTCTCTTTCTCATAATACCATAACTACTCAAAACAACGTCGAATCCTTAAGTGTGTCTCCCTACGGTTCGTGAATTATGCGGACATGATCGAGACACTTCTCCGAACAATAACCAATAGAGGAATCTGGAAATTCATATGGCTCCCACATATTTCTACGATTACTTTGCGATCGAATGAACCACTTACATACGATACCAATTTCCCTTTGTCTCACGATAGTTTACTTATCCGAGGTTATGATCGTCGGTATCTCTGCATACCTAGTTCAACCTCGTTACCGATAAGTACTCTTTTCTCGTTCCCGTGATATGTGATCCCTTGTGACCAAGTCACATGCTTGCAAGCCAATTGGATGACATTCCACCGAGAGGGCCCAGAGTATATCTATCCGTCATGTGGATGGACAAATCCCACTCTTGATCCATGTGTTTCAACCAATACTTTCCGAACATTTAATGCCACCTTTATAGCCACCCAGTTACGGTGTGGTGTTTGATGTCATCAAAGCATCCATCCGGTAAAGGTGATATGCATGATCTCATGGTCGAAGGAATTAGGTTACTATGTATCAGAAAGCATATAGCAATTGAACTATTGAAATGACTTGATCTTTATGCTACGCTTATCAATAGGAGTATGTCCACCATATCATTCTCCTAACGATATGATCTTGTTGTTGATAACATCTCAATGTTCATGATATGGAAACCACAATCATTTAATCAACCAATAAGCTAGTGAAGTATAGAGGCTATACTAGGGACTTCAATTTAAGTTTACAAATCACACAAGTATTAATGTTTCCCTGTTAATACTATTATAGCATGAATGTAAACATTTATCATAAACACAAAGATATAATAATAACTATATTTATTATTGCCTCTAGGGCATATCTCCAACAGGCCCTGAGTCGGATGTGGTGCTCACCGGCGATGGAAGTGGGTGGCGGCGGTGCAGCTCAAAGAAGATGGTGGCGGCGCTCCCCGCGGTCTCCAGCGTCGGCGAGATGGTCCACGTGAAGCCGGCGATGATGACGAGGTCCCTGGTGGCCTTTGTTTCGTCCTTCTCTTCCCTTGCAGACGGTGAGGCGCGACCGACGGTGTACGATCGCTGCAGACTCCGGCGGTGGCGTGGGCTCGCTGTGATGCTCTGCAAGAGGGGAAACGATGTGAGATGAAGCTTCGAACCAAGGCGAAGAGGACAGGAGGGAAAAGGAGAGAACGGGGCATCAGGAACCTCCTCGTTCGAGATCGATCTGGGGCTCCACCGACGAGCTCGATCTGGGGCGCTAGGGTTTGCCAAAAACGCGAAAACTCGCACGAAAGAGAGAGAGAGGGGAGGTTTATAGGGATTTTTCATGCGCGGGGTGAGTGGAATCGACGAGGATACGGGAGATTTTCCCGGATTTCATTCTGTTGGATGAACCCATGTTCGTCCCTGCTTCTCGACGAGGGCAAGGTGATGACAAGCGGGGTCCACACGGCGGTGGCTGTCGTGAGGCTGACAAGCGGGTCCCGCGGTGGGAGGGGTTAGCTCGGGCTGGTGCGGGTTCCCGGGTGGGCCGTAGTTGGGCCACAGGACTACTGTGTGCTGCGCGTGCTGGCTGCAGCTGCGCTTGTTAGGCTGCTATTGGGCTGCGCTTGATGCGGCTGCACACACGCGCGCGTGAGGGAAGTGGGAGCGGCAGAGAGGAGAGTTGGGCTGCGCGGGCTGGGTCGGGTAGGTTAGGTTTGTTTAGTTTTTTTGTTTAGTTTTTATTCTTTTACTGATTTATTTTATAACTTTTAAAATATAGCTCCAAATGAGCTCAAACCAATTTCAAAAAATTTCTAAAATTCAAAAGAACAAACTTGGACACTAGGGAATATATTCCTGTCCACTCAAAATATTCAAGCATAGGTTTTGAAACAAGACCTAATAGATGGATGGAAGGGTCCTCAAATAGGGTTCCTCACAAATGGTTAATTTTTTTCAAGATGCCATGATGCAATGCACATGAGATCTATGAACCATTCCCATTCTAAAATCTGGCATGTTACATGCGCATTGAGAAGGCATGGCAAAATTGACCAAGAGAGACTTTATTGATGGCTGCAACATTAGTAAGTTGGAGTTCTCTGAGCACTCCATTTTTGGTAAGCATAAGATGCCAAAATTCAATGTTTCTGTTCATACCACCAAAGGCATATTAGATTATGTTCATGCTGATCTATGGAAACCTTTCCATAAAACTTCTATAGGTAATGTGTAATTATATGCTTACAATCATTGATGATTACACAAGGAAAGTGTGGATTTATTTCTTAAAACATAAACATGATGTTTTACATGATTTTAAGAAGTGGAAAGTTATGATAGAAAAGCAAACCAAAAGGAAGGTAAAAGTGTTGAGTACTAACAATGGCATGGGATTTTGTTGAATTTTTTGAGGACTATTGTAGAAATAATGGCATGATCAGGCATCACACAACAGAATGGTGTGGCTTAATGCATGAACATAACCATCATATTGAGGTCTCATTAAATTTTGTCCAATTCTAGTATGGGTAGACATTTTTGGGATGAAGCAGGCTCTACTTCTTACTAGCTCATCAACAGGTCACCATTTTCTCCATTCGATAAGAAAACTCCCATTGAGGTATGGTATGGTTCTCCTTTTGGTTGTTCACAGTTGAATTTTTTTGGTTGCACTGCATATGTTCACGTTGATAATGGAAATCTAGAGTCTATAGCAGTTAAGTGCATGTTCCTTGGTTATGGTTTAGGAGTTAAAGCATATAGGTTGTGGAATCCTGAAACTAAAAGGATTTTATTGAGCAGGAATGTTGTTTTTAATGAACCCGATATGTATCATCATATGCGTCCTCTCATGTATGATAGGAGAAAGTTAGTGTGTAGGTGGAGCACCTACAGGAAACTGTTGAAAACGATGATGTTGTTCAAGATACACAACATGAAAATAATGATGATTATGTTGTACTGCCCTCACCTAATGTTTTGCACCAACCACATCATTTTATCCCAGTTGATAGCATAATGATAAATATTGGTACTCATCCATGTTTAATTGAAGAGTGTAACATTTTTAAGTTTGCTCTTAGTTGTGAAGAACAGGTGGAGAATGATCTTGGAATCCAAGGTGTGACTTCTCGTGACCGTGAAAAATTGTTGTCTACAATGCATGAGGAGACGCAGTCGCTCGAGAATAATGACATGGAATGTTGTGCACTTGCCTAAACAAAATAAAGTTGTCCATTGCAAATGGATATTCAAGAGAAAGGAAGGTTTGACTTCTAATGAGACTTTGAGATTTAAGGCAAGGTTAGTGGATAAAGGTTTTAGTAAAATACCAAGTATTGATTAAATGATGTGTTATATCTAGTGGTAAATCATAGCTCCATTCGTACAATTTTTGGTATTGTTGCTATGCATGATCTTGATCTTGAGTAGTTAGATGTGTAAATACTTTTTTTCATGGGGAACTTGAGGAGGACCAACCTAATGGGTTCTGAGTGACTGATATAGAGGACTTTGTGTGAAAATTGAAGAGGTCGCTTTATGGTTGAAGAGATCTCCAAGACAATGGTAGGTTTGATTCATTTATGATCTTGCAAGGTTTCAAGAGGTCACAATAGTTGTATTTACATTAAGTTTGTTAATGGATCGCCTGTATACTCGTTATTATATGTTGATGCTATGTTGATTGCTTCTAAGAGAAAAAAAAGGAAATCGCTACTTTGAAGGCATACCTAAGTATTGAGTTTGAGGTGAAGGATCTTGGTGTTGCGAAGATGGTCTTAGGAATGGAGATTACCTGAGATAGAAATTTTGGTTTGTTGTTTCTTAGTCCGCAAATTTATATCAAGAAAGTTTGTCAACATTTTAATATGCACGATGTAAAACATGTTAGTACTCCTATTTCTCCTTGCTTCAAGTTGTCAGCTTCTCAATATCCTACTACCAATGAAGAGTTTGAGTACATGTCAAAGTTCCATATTCTAGTGTTGTTAGTTTTTTGATGTATGCCATGGTTTGTTCTCATCCTGATTTATCATATCAATGAGTTTGAATAGTAAATATATGGCTCATAAAGAACAATGGAAAATTGTTTAGTGGGTTTTCAGGTATGTTGGTGGCACTTCCAATGCTTGTTTGATGATTGGCAAGACTATTGAGCGTCGACTGCATGGATACAAATTTTACTACTGATTTGTATAAGATAAGATCCACCACATGTTATGTATTTACTCATCGGCTACGTGATGTTAGCTGAAATAAAACATTGCAGGCTATTATTATTTCCAATATACCACTGAAAAGCTGAGTATAAGGCAATTGCTGAAGCTATTAATAAATTTGTTTGATTGAAATATTTGTTTGGTAGGATTTATGGAGGTAACTCTTGCATAACTTTGTTGAGTGACATTCAAAGTGCAATACACCTTAAAAGGATCAAATTTTTCATGAGATAATACCATTATGTTCAAGACATTGTTGCTCAAGGTAAACTGAAGATATGCAAGATTAGTACTCATGATAATCTCGCTGATATGATGACAAATCATATTCCTGTTGCTAAGTTTGACCTTTGCTCAGGCTTAGTTGGTATAACTATTTATCCCTAGTGGCTATTGGCACTTAAAGTGTTTTCTTTGTTTATTGAGGGACATATTGATGTTCATGATACAAGATGAAATTTGTCTCAAGGTGGAGTTTGTTAAAGTTGTGATCCAAATTCATAAGAAGGCTAACTTATAATGGAGGATATCAATGCCCGATGACACCATCGACTATAAATACATATTGTAATTCATGGCTAGGGTTTCACTACAAAAATACACCCCGTGCTCGGCACTTTTTTCGGATGACACAAGCGAAAAGTACCTGAAAAGTTGGTTACCCGGCGGATGAGCATTTGTAGCACCATTTTTCCGTGATGGCCACTTATACACCACGGTAGATACAATACAAGTCGATTTTGTCCTTGTTGTAGGTGATGCGTAAGAGTGTCATTTTGAAATGCGGTGCTTCGGCGAAGGAGGCATTTGTAACATCCCAAAAATACTAAACATGGATCATCAAAATTAGGGTTAACAAAAACTTTTCCAACTAAAAATAAGAAAGCATTCATATGTGTGTATATTCAAAATTTGGATTCTTTTGAATTGCCATGGTTCTGTGTTTCTTTGCTTGTAAAATGATTCTTAGGTGAAATAAACATCATCTAAACAATCCCCAAACTTTTCCCAAAGACAAACAACTCAAAATAAACAAATGAAGTGAATGGTCACTTTGGCCAAATTAACTCTCATGCCTACTTTGGCTATCTCTAATTTTCAAAACTCAACAGAAACATGTATGGATCTTTGCACCCCTTGTTAGTACTCATAATAAGGTACCGAGGCCCACTTTGTGATCATCCAAAAATATTTAAATGCTTAGTTTAAATGACAGTTTAAAATTGAATCTATCTCATATGGGAAGATCCCACTATTTTAAAAACCACTCAAACAAGCTCAATTTTCAAAACCCAAGCACCCACAGAATCCTCAACACATGCCTAGCACACCCACTAAAAATCTTTTCAAAATTCTAAAATAAATTTCTTGCGGCCATTTTATCAAACACTTGGAGACAGAAAATCAAATTGGCCAAACTTCACTGTTTTGAGCAGTAATTTGGCTAAGCATTGTTCACCATTGATCACACTTGTCTCCCCTAGTGCCAACCAGTGCCTTGACCACCCCTAGCCCCTACCCACCGCACCATGCCATGCCAACCCGAAGGAACCCTTGCCAGCCGACCATGGCTAGCTAGCCAGAGCAAGCACCAAGCCTAAACACCATGTCTAGGACGCACACCACCGTCCACCGCCACCCCCTGTCCAGCGCTTGAACCCTGCCAGCCACTGGAACACACGCCCAAGCCATGCCAAACTTCTCTGAGAGCATGCCGAGAGCGCTCCAGAGCGCCACCCTTGGCACACGCCCACAGACCGCGCGCCGCCCTCGCCGCGTGCACGCGTGATCACCACCACGTCAGCAACCCCGCAGACACGCCCGTTCGCCGCCGCATGGACGACGTGCGCTGTGCGCCATCAAAACCTCCGCCGGACCCTCTCTGAGCGCCGAAGCATTCCGAACGATCAGCACCGCCCCACGCCTCGCCACCACGCCGTTGAGTTTCGCCAGGGAGCACAGCACCGCCCCTACCGTCGCCCACGCTGATAGCCCTCTGTGCCGTCGACCACGACGAGCTCAGCTCGCGCCCGTCGGTCCCCTCTCGCCACTATAAATAGAGGCCACCCCCGCTCGATTTCTTCACACCAGTTCGTTCCCCTCTCTCTCAGAAACATCCCACACCCTTCCCGGGATCAAGGCGAGCACCAGGTGGCCGGAATTTCACCGGAGTTCGCCGCTGCAGAGGAGGAGAGGTGCCATCGATTGGAGCCGTCCCAGGAGGAGCCACCGGTGCCAAGAGAATCGCCGTCGTCGACTTTGTCGTTTGCCCACATCGCCGACCCTCGCTTGAGCCCCGGTGAGCCTCCCACGACCCCCACTGAGCAGCTAGGGTTCGAGCTCGCCGGTGACATGTTCATCGTTGACGACGACCGTCAGCCGTTGATCTCACTTCTAATCCAACGAACCACACCGCCTCGTACCACTTCGCATGTTATGAGCCACTGACTGGTGGAAACCCCCTGTCAGCTGAGCCCCGCGCTGAGGAGTGACACTGGGCCGGCCCATTAACCTTTCCCGCGTAGCCCAACCGTTTGAATTTAGATTTTTCTATTTTAATTCCTCAGTTCTGTACCTAGTTTCAAAAATCAACCCAGCCTGATTCAGTGAACCAAATTGCATGAAACCAATTTTGTTAGAAAGATACTGAAATGCTTAATCCAAGCCCGTTGGATTCAAGTCATTTGGATCTGTTGATCACCCTTGGTTAAAATAACAAGGCAGAAGCTTTTCTGCATTCAAACATTTTTCAAATTTCAACCATAATAGCTTTTGAGTTGATGCCAACTCTCAAAAATCACATTTGATCATACCTTTCAGAATATATAAAAACATATGGGTTTACTTACAGAAATAATGTTCAAGTAATAAAAGAATGCCACATAGGCATTTCTAGTCACTTTATTTATTTAAAATAAAAGGCTAAACCTTATTAAATTATGACACCACTTTAAATCACATTCCCATATACTGAAATATGTGGTGATGACATGTGTGAACATGATCCCATGTTTGAGTTGGAGAATATTAAATCTTAAGTAGTTTTTCAATGAGTAGAAATTACTTTTCTCAAAATAAAATAAATAAGGCAAATGCTTTAATCTTGTAATATAGGTGATGATGCTAGATCATCTATAGTACCCTTTTGTGTGATGATTGAAAATAGTTAAGTATTGTTTGGTGATTGTGTACCTCGTATTTATTAGACGCTAGTACTGACCAAGGATACGAGGAGGAAGGAGGATACTATGAAGAAGAAGCCGAGGAGAACTTCAACCAATGCTCTGCACAAGGCAAGCCTTACTAACCAAGTTGACTTATGCAAGCCAAAACTTGCAAGCTGTTAACTTAGCAAGCTTATACTGATACTTATGCAGGCCAATACTTGAAATCTTGCAAGCTAACACTTGCAATTATGAAAGTTAGATAACCTATGCAATGCACTAAGCATGCTTGGTTGAACACATTTGATGATACCCAATCCTAGTTTTACTTGCAAGCGCTATACTTTATTTCTTTATCAAAGCTTTCTCTTAGAGTTTACTTAAGTGACTTGTAGATACTAGAAAGATCATTGAAGGTTGCATAAAGTGCATTAAATTTGGCCTAAGCTAGAAAATCTTGATGTCATCCTAAGGCATGAGATTGAACTTAGTTAAACTCCACTTGTTTACCACCCCTCATGAGTACTTATCACCACCTGTAGATGCTAGTGCTAACCATAAAACTTGATCAACTTTAGATGGGAACACTTGGTGAAAATGGTTATGAAAACCTTGGAATGATGAGTCATTCTACTAAAATGTTTTGACATGTGTTTCCGAACACCAGATGATTTTGATGATGAAAATGTTGAGGCATGAGCCTTAGACCTTTATAAAATTGATGGTCGTCTGGATGCGATACCATTCCAATTTTACCGTACAACCACAATACCCGAAAATTGGGTAGGGCTTGACTGGAAACTTATATACCTTAGTATGGGTTCCCTCACGGCCAAGGTCTGAGCTGAGGCTACCTTGTGAAGATTGTCCACCTGTGCAGTACCCAAGATGACAGTTGGTCATGGTTGGGAGGCCAAACTCACAGGAGAGGTGCCTATACTAGGGCGTGTAATGGAAAGGTTAGGATTGATTATCTGCATACTGAGTATGGTGAATTCAGGATTTGTTCCCGACAGATGTATCGAATGTTGTGGTGAAAGTGTACAATCTTTGCAGAGTGTCAAAATATTTTAATAGCCGCATCCGCGGTTATGGACAGTTGGAGTGGCCATACTGTTCCCCCGTCAGATGTTTTCAAAATGACTTGTGAAATGAATTGAGATTTTCACTTGACCACAAGAGAGTTGTGATATGAAATTCAAGTTCCCACTTAGGTGTTATAAAATTTCAACTAGCTTTTCTTGCTTCTGAACTTAGTAGAGGTAAATCTAGCTTTTTGCAAAACAACCCTAGAGCTTAGTGTCCTACTACAAAAACCCCCTTAACTTGTGAGTATTAGTTTGCGAGTACTTAAAGAGTAGTCATGGCTTTGTCCCTGGATATTCCCGTGGCCAGACTATGAAGATGAGTACCAGGATGATGGACCGCAGGAAGGTTACGACAACTGGGACCATCTCCCATCGTCAGCATTGCTTGTGACCCCAAAGATGGAGCTTCGCCTACGCTACCTTTATTATTACGTTATTCCGCTTCTTGAGTTGTATTAAGAACTGGATCATGATATCCTTATTTGTGTAAGACCTTATGTATGGTTTGTAATGGATGATGTACTGTGGTATCCAAATCTGTTATGTCTCGCAAAAATGGTAATCCTGGGATTGCGATGTATGGCATAACATGCATCTGGGATTAAAAATCCGGGTGTTGACAAGTTGGTATCAGAGCCATCCTGACCATAGGAGACCCTAGTTAGACTGGACGTTTGAATCAAAAACTTAATTTCAAAACCAAAGGAAACAAATATTTACAAAAACTTATTCCCATTCTTATCACTTTGATTCTTTCATGAAAATTCATGTTCCTCAAAAACTCTTGCAAAATACATAAAATTTGACACACTTGATCACTCTACTAACTTAATCATCCTATACTCTTATAGATGGATGTGAAGTACAGCAAGTTTTATCAGTTGGGGAATGGAGGAGACCTCATCTTTGAGCGGGATTTGGACCAGCTTTCGGAACTTTTGGAGCATCCACACCCCGAGTTCTTCGGAGCTCAGCTCAATGATCAAGGAGGAGAAGATCTGAAGTGGCTAATTGTTGCAAGTCTCCGAGGAAAGATTGAACCTCCCACTGCCGAGGGAATTCAGTTCACCTTAAGGGAACACAACTGGCTCGATGGACTTGCCATGGCCATGCAGGAAGCTCTTGCCCGTCTGTGTGGGCAGAGTATCAACCAGATTAAGGGTACCCGCTTTGAGTTCTTTCCAAGGCATGATGCTATGGGACAGCCACTGGAAGCCCCATACCACCACGAGCTGAAGACCCAGTTGGACCACCTTAGCTTCATGATGTATGATCATCAGCAGGAGTTGGACAATGCCCGTGATTACTCCAACCACAAGTCCGCCATCATCAAGACGAAGGATCAGACCATCGCCATGCTAGCGAAGGATCGCAAGTCTCGCCGCCGTCAGCTCGACAAGAAGGAGCGCATCATTGCCCGTCTTCGCCACCGTATCTCGGATTTGGAGGAGACCATCCACGAGAGAGACATGCAGCTGAAAGAAAGGGAGAATGCCGGAGAAGATCTTCGTGGAGACCCCTACTCCTATCTCAGCGACGATGATTTTCTGGAGGATCAGGCCATGTACTTCTTCACCGATGAGGATGATTTTGCCTTCATAGATGACGATGAGGATGACGATTACAGCGACTCCGAGGAGTAGTAGCACTTGAGCACTAGCGTAGTGAGTTGTATTCGGTCCCACTGTATCGTAGTTTCCAGAATGGTTCTTAAAACCATCTTTTTTTCCTTTGTTGTGGTGTGTGTTGTATCGTGTGCTATGAATGAATGAATGAAAAGCAAGTTGCTAGAAAATCCGAGTCAAACTTTAAAAACTTTTCAAAGTCCCTGAACCTTAGAAATTTCCCTCTTTTCTCATGATCTATCTCAATCTTCAGATGCCTTGTGGAGGAAGTGGTTCATCCCTGGACCCGATGTTGCAGATCCTGCAAATGTTGGTCTCTGACCGCGAAGCTGAAAGAGCGGAACGTCAAGCCAACCTAGCCACCCTTCAGCAGATAGCACAACTGGCCCACAACAATTAAGGCCAAGGAAATCAGGACAACCATGGATCTAAGCTCAAGAATTTCCAGAACACCAACCCACCTGTTTTCACTAAGTCGGAAGAGCCCCTAGATGCAGACGATTGGCTGCAAACCATGGAAAACAACCTGGAAGTCGCCGGAGTGGAAGCTAACGAGAAAGTTCTGTTCGCCACCCACTATCTAGCCGGAGATGCAAGAGCATGGTGGAACAGCGTTCGTGCAATGACCGGAGGACAGATGATGACCTGGGAGGAATTCAAGGTCAAGTTCAGCAGAACCCATGTTCCACCGGAGAGATGAGTTCAGAGAATTGAAGCAAGGAAGGATGACCGTAGTGGAATACCATGACAAATTCTTGTCATTAGCTAGGTATGCCCCGGATGAGATCGACACTGAAGCCAAGAAGAAAGAAAGATTCTTGAATGGTCTGCACGATGAGATGCAGACTGTGTTGGTCAATATCCCCTTTGATGATATTGAAGCCCTTGTCGACTCTGTCATCCATATGGAAGGAAAGATCAACCAAGCTAATGAGAACCGCAAGCGTCGCATGATGCATCAGCCAGGAACCCATCATACCCCAAAGTATCGCCCTAACCCATCTCCAGGATTTTCCCCAAGAAACAACATACCCCCGATGAACCGTCCGACCTATCCCAACCGTGGAAACCCAAGGCCCGTAGGAAATCACAACAACCCCGGCAACTCTGGCAATTTCAACCGCGCACCACCCAAGTTCAACAACAACAATGCTACTGCCAACACCAACACTGCCCCGAGGACTGGAAGCAATGTTGTGCCTGTTGCAGCAAAGGACAAGTCACAAGTGACTTGTTATGACTGTGGAAATAAGGGTCACTACTCCAATGAGTGCCCCAAGAAGAATGCCGTAGCCCCCAATGCAAATGCCCCAGCTCAGCAACAGCGTCGTGTTCAGCCCGGAAGAAGGTTTGCCCCAGGGAATTCGCTCAACCGCAACGACCGTCTTTTTCTCATGCATGCTGAAGAAGCCCAGGAAGCGCCAGACGTCGTGCTGGGTATGTTTTCTGTTAATTCAGTACTCGCTAGAGTGTTGTTTGATTCTGGTGCATCACATTCATTTTTCACCGAAGAATTTGCATGCACTAGTAAGATTCAACCAACCAAACTGAAGCATGTTATGATTGTTCAAATCCCCGGTTCAACCACCAAAGCTAGGCAAATCTGCAAAGCCGTCCCTATCTGAATCCATGGCATAGATTTTTATGCTAATCTGATAGTACTCGGAACTAAAGGTTTGGAAGTAGTACTAGGAATGGATTGGATGTCCAAACATAAAGGATTAATTGACTGTGCCAAGAAATCCATAACCATGACCAGTACAGCCGGAATATCAGCCGAGCATGTATCTGAAACCTTACCTCGTCAATTCAAGTGCAACAAGAGTATAGCCCAACCTGCCATTGACCAAGTCCGGATAGTCTGTGAGTACCCCGATGTATTTCTAGATGTTTTGCCCGGTATGCCCCCAGATCGGGATATCGAGTTTATCATTGAACTAATCCCCGGAACAGGACCCATAGCCCAGAGACCATATAGTATGAACCCGTTTGAACTAGCAGAACTGAAGAAGCAACTGGATGCCATGTTGGAAATTGGATTGATTCAACCAAGTGCGTCACCATGGAGATCACATGTCTTGTTTGTGGATAAGAAAGATGGAGGTAACCGTTTGTGTACGGATTATCGGAAGTTGAATGATGCCACTATCAAGAAGAAGTACCCATTGCCCAAGATAGAAGATTTGTTTGATCAGTTGACCGGTGCCAAAGTGTTTTCTAAGATTGATCATAGAACTGGAAATCATCAACTCAAGGTTCACGATATTCCCAAGACTGCCTTTACCACCAGATATGGATTATACGAGTATACTGTCATGTCTTTTGGATTAACCAATGCCCCCACTTATTTCATGAATATCATGAATAAGATTTTTATGGACTTCCTGGATAAGTTTGTCGTTGTTTTCATCGATGGCATTCTGATTTATTCCAAATCAGAAGAAGAACATGAGCTACACCTAAGGAACATTCTTGGAACCCTTAGAGAGCATCAGTTGTATGCCAAGTTTAGAAAATGTGAATTCTGGTTATAGGAGGTAGGATTCCTCGGTCACATTGTATCAGCCGGAGGAATTGCCGTTGACCCTACAAAGGTGAAAGATGTCGAAGATTGGCCAGCCCCAACCACTCAAACCCAAGTTCGTGCATTCCTTGGATTGGCGGGATACTACCGCAAGTTCGTAAAAGGATTCTCGAGTATCGCCAGACCCATGACCCAATTGTTAAAGAAGGACAAGAAGTTTGAATGCACGGACAAATGTGAAGCGAGTTTTCAAGAACTCAAGAGGAGATTGATTTCAGCCTCAATCTTAATCATGCCGGATATCACAAAGCCCTTTGACGTGTATTGTGATGCATCCAAGATCTGTCTCGGATGTGTGATAATGCAAGAAGGCAAAGTTATATCTTATCTATCCCGACAACTGAAACAACATGAGCAGAATTAACCAACCCATGACCTCGAGCTCGCAGCCGTAGTTCTAGCCTAAAGACATGGAGGCATTACCTGATGGGGAACCATTGTGAGATTTATTCGGATCACAAGAGCCTGAAGTATATATTCACTCAGAAGGAGCTAAATATGAAACAGAGAAGATGGATTGAGCTAATCAAGGACTATGATCTGGACATTCACTATCACCCCGGTAAAGCCAACGTGGTAGAAGATTCCCTTAGCAGATTGCCGTGCCGCTTGAACTCCATGATTTTGAAGGAGCAACCAAGATTGCACAAGGAGATGGAAGATTTCCGAATGGAATTAGTGAGTGAAGGATTTTTGGCTAGCATAGAACTTAAACCCACTTTGATCAGCCAGATCAAGGAGGCGCAGAAAGGAAATGCTAGTATCGATGGAATCAAGCGTCGTATCGATACAGGCAAAGTACCCGGATTCACGGAAGACGAAGAAGGAGTTCTGTGGTACAAAGGACGCCTTTGTGTACCAGCAGATTCTGAGTTGAAAGAAGTTATTCTGAAGGAAGCTCATGATACTCTTTATTCTATCCACCCCGGAGGAACGAAGATGTATCAAGATTTGAAAGAACAATTTTGGTGGCATAAGATGAAGAGAGAAATCGGAAGCTATATCGCCAAGTGTGATATATGTCAGCGAGTCAAGGCGGGACATCAAAGACCCACTGGATTGTTGCAACCCTTGCAGATTCCGGAATGGAAATGGGATTTCGTTGGAATGGACTTTATCACCGGATTGCCTACTTCTAGTAGGGGAAATGACTCTATCTGGGTCATAGTGGACAAATTGTCCAAAGTCGCCCATTTCTTACCAGTCAAGACCACATATCAGAGTTCGAAGCTAGTGGAGTTATACATCGCTAGAATCGTCAGTTTGCATGGAGTCCCCAAGAACATTATATCAGATCGAGGAACTCAGTTTAACTCGAGATTCTGGAAGAAAGTCCAAGAAGGTTTAGGAACCCGACTATATTTCAGCCTAGCTTATCACCCTCAGACCGATGGACAAACGGGGCGAGTAAATCAAATACTCGAAGACATGTTGAGAGCCTATGTGTTAATATGGATCTAAATGGGAAGACTGTCTGCCGTTTGCAGAATTTTCATACAACAACAGTTATCAAGCTAGTTTGCAAATGGCCCCATTTGAATTCATGTACGGAAGGAAGTGTCGCACCCCTTTGAACTGGTCGGAAGTAGGAGAGTGTCAGATTTTCGGACCCGACATCCTACGAGAAGCAGAAGAGAAGGTTCACAAGATTCTTGAGCACCTCAAGACCGCCCAGTCCAGACAAAAGAGTTACGCCGACAAGAGACGTCGAGACCTCGCTTTCAATATCGGAGATTTTCTGTATCTGAAAGTGTCACCATTGAAGGGAATGCAGCGTTTCCAACTAAAAGGAAAGTTATCCCCCAGATATATCGGCCCCTTCAAGATTCTGAACCGTCGAGGAGAAGTGTCGTATCAATTGGAACTACCCGAAGAGATGTCAGCAGTGCACAATGTGTTCCATATCTCATTACTTCGCAAGTGCCTCGAAGTTCCGGAGAAGACCGAAGTGTTAAAGAACATTGATCACCGGACCATAGAGATCAACGATGACCTGACCTATCCCGAAGTACCCATACGTATTTTGGAAGAAGCTTTTAGAACTATTAGAACCCGAAGCATCAAGTTTCTCAAGATTCAATGGAGCAACCACACAGAAGAAGAAGCTACCTGGGAGCGCGAAGATCACATCAGAACAGAGTTTCCCGATCTCTTCAAATCCTAGGTAATCTTTTTCGTCCTTTTTCAAATCTCGGGATGAGATTTTGTTTAAGGGGGGAAGGTTTGTAACATCCCAAAAATACTAAACATGGATCATCAAACTCTAATCATCAAAATTAGGGTTAACAAAAACTTTTCCAACTAAAAATAAGAAAGCATTCATATGTGTGTATATTCAAAATTTGGATTCTTTTGAATTGCCATGGTTCTGTGTTTCTTTGCTTGTAAAATGATTCTTAGGTGAAATAAACATCATCTAAACAATCCCCAAACTTTTCCCAAAGACAAACAACTCAAAATAAACAAATGAAGTGAATGGTAACTTTGGCCAAATTAACTCTCATGCCTACTTTGGCTATCTCTAATTTTCAAAACTCAACAGAAACATGTATGGATCTTTGCACCCCTTGTTAGTACTCATAATAAGGTACCAAGGCCCACTTTGTGATCATCCAAAAATATTGAATGCTTAGTTTAAACGATAGTTTAAAATTGAATCTATCTCATATGGGAAGATCCCACTATTTTAAGAACCACTCAAACAAGCTCAATTTTCAAAACCCAAGCACCCACAGAATCCTCAACACATGCCTAGCACACCCACTAAAAATATTTTCAAAATTCTAAAATAAATTTCTTGCGGCCATTTCATCAAACACTTGGAGACATAAAATCAAATTGGCCAAACTTCACTGTTTTGAGCAGTAATTTGGCTAAGCATTGTTCACCATTGATCACACTTGTCTCCCCTAGTGCCAACCAGTGCCTTGACCACCCCTAGCCCCTACCCATCGCACCATGCCATGCCAACCCGAAGGAACCCTTGCCAGCCGACCATGGCTAGCTAGCCAGAGCAAGCACCAAGCCTAAACACCATGTCTAGGACGCACACCACCGTCCACCGCCACCCCCTGTCCAGCGCTTGAACCCTGCCAGCCACTGGACCACACGCCCAAGCCATGCCAAACTTATCGAAGAGCATGCCGAGAGCGCTCCAAAGCGCCACCCTCGACACACGCCCACAGACCGCGCGCCGCCCTCGCCGCGTGCAGGCGTGATCACCACCACCCCAGCAACCCCGCAGACACGCCCATTCGCCGCCGCGCGGACCATGTGCACTGTGCGCCATCAAAACCTCCATCGGACCCTCTCTGAGCGCCGAAGCGTTCCGACCGATCAGCACCGCCCCACGCCTCGCCACCACGCCGTTGAGTTTTGCCAGGGAGCACAGCACCACCCCCTACCGTCGCCCACGCTGATAGCCCTCTGTGCCGTCGACCACGACGAGCTCAGCTCGCGCCCGTCGGTCCCCTCTCGCCACTATAAATAGAGGCCACCCCCGCTCGATTTCTTCACACCAGTTCGTTCCCCTTTCTCTCAGAAACATCCCACACCCTTCCCCGGAGCAAGGCGAGCACCAGGTGGCCGGAATTTCACCGGAGTTCGCCGCTGCAGAGGAGGAGAGGTGCCGTCGATTGGAGCCGCCCCAGGAGGAGCCGCCGGTGCCAGGAGAATCGCCGTCGTCTACTTTGTCGTTCGCCCACATCGCCGATACTCGCCTGAGCCCCGGTGAGCCTCCCACGACCCCCACTGAGCCGCTAGGGTTCGAGCTCGCCAGTGACATGTTCATCGTCGACGACGACCCTCAGCCGTTGATCTCACTTCTAATCCAATGAACCACACCGCCCCGTACCGCTTCGCGTGTTATGAGCCACTGACTGGTGGAACCCCCTGTCAGCTGAGCCCTGCGCTGCGGAGTGACACTGGTCCGGCCCATTAACCTTTCCCGCACAGCCCAAGCGTTTGAATTTAGATTTTTCTATTTTAATTCAAACTCAGTTCTGTTCCTAGTTTCAAAAATCAACTCAGCCCGATTCAGTGAACCAAATTGCATGAAACCAATTTTGTTAGAAAGATACTGAAATGCTTAATCCAATCCCGTTGGATTCAAGTCATTTGGATTTGTAGATCACCCTTGGTAAAAATAACAAGGCAGAAGCTTTTCTACATTCAAACATTTTTCAAATTTCAACCATAATAGCTTTTGAGTTGATTCCAACTCTCAAAAATCACATTTGATCATACCTTTCAGAATATATAAAAACATATGGGTTTACTTACAGAAATAATGTTCAAGTAATAAAAGAATGCCACATAGGCATTTCTAGTCACTTTATTTATTTAAAATAAAAGGCTAAACCTTATTAAATCGTGACACCACTTTAAATCACATTCCCATATACTGAAATATGTGGTGATGACATGTGTGAACATGATCCCATGTTTGAGTTGGAGAATATTAAATCTTAAGTAGTTTTTCAATGAGTAGAAATTACTTTTCTCAAAATAAAATAAATAAGGCAAATGCTTTAATCTTTTAATATAGGTGATGATGCTAGATCATCTATAGTACCCTTTTGTGTGATGATTGAAAATCTCTTCCCTATTTGTTGGTCTCCCTTCTCGACGAAAATCCGGTATGTGGTATGTCTTCTGCTTGTAAGAAGCTAAGAACCCTTTTCTATTTGGATAACCAGAATCAACAAGGTAATATGTATCTGCACATGAACGAAAAAAAATCAAACATCAACAACAATGCATTTGTAACTATGTGTGTACCATGTAGACAAAGATATAGAATATTACCACCAGGAGGGGTCGGAAACTCTTTTGGATACTTATCAATGGAGCGTTGTAGAATGCATGTATCATGCGCCGAACCAGGCCATCCAGCAACAACAAAGGTGAATCTCAAATCGAAGTCACATATCGCTAGAATATTCTGTGATGTGTAACCATGCCTTCCTGTATGGTTAACCACCTCTTCTGCAGGTACTTCAACTGGAATATGCGAGCCATCTATGGCGCCAATGGCATCTTTGAAATGAGGCCAGAAGCGTGCATCTTGAAGTCTTGGATGCACATCCTTGAACTCTCGATCTACTGGCTTTATGTTATCCTTACCCAACTTATACAAGCAATCCAAAACCATGTGAAACTTCCTATGAATGGTTTCAGTTGAACGACAAAAATGGTTCTCAACTTGGCTAAATGACTGTGGTCCTCCAACCATCCGTAGAAACATAGCTAGGCATTCAACAGATGACATGTCTCTAGTTGACTTCAACCCATAGCTTGAAACTAGAAGATCGTGCAATGCATGAAACACATCAGGATACATTCTAAACATTTTGTAGCATCTTTTCCTATTTCCAAGTTGTTCATTCACCCATTCAAGACCAGTTTGTTCCGGAACCCTCCTAGGTTCTTTATTCAAGTACTTCTGACTATAGAGATTACCATAATATCCCAACACGGCAAGGTCATGCACCATTCCGAGCAACTGCAGTGTCTTTTCTAGTTCATAGTCACGATCATCACCACCACCATCCTTCTACAAAATAATTAGAACATTTCAAAATCAGCAAATGCTTCACAAAATAATTACTAGACATGCAACAATTAGCAAATGCTTCACAAAATAATGACTAGACATGCAACAATCATCAAATGTTTCACACAACAATCAGCAAATGTTTTACAATGATCATAAATAGTCTCGACAAAAATAGAGAAAGAATAATAACAAGTAGTCTCCAACGGACACATAGTAGCCACAAGTTCTGTAATGACAACAAAGCAATTATACATCTACTTGTTCATCTCATCATGTGTCCTCTGGAGCCAATCGAGCCTCCCCGCAGTTGTTGCAAATGCTGCGAACACCTCTCTATGATCCTTGTTCATAGATAGCTTGCCAGCAGTGTACATGATAGCAGTTCCTTCACTCACTCCACAATCTCGAACCATTCCTAAAAACTCTTTCATAGTTGGGACCTGATCATCCTTACTGCTAGAACTTCCTTCAGTGTGCCTTGATACAATTGTGTTCAGTGCATTGTTGTAAGCCAAGAAAAAATCCGAGCCCACATGCTTGCGTTTCCCAGTTCCCATTTCATTCTCTACATGCTTACGTTTCGCTATTGCATTGTTGGAAGGCGAGGTATCATCATCAAGCATTATTGGAGCCTCATTGCCATTTCCTTCTTCCTGACCTGCAATGGCAGCTGATTGTCCTGTGACATGTGCCTTCCTAAACATAACATCCTGTTGTTCCAAGTTGGGAGGTGGCCCATTCCTAAATTTTGCATGGTCAGGACGAATCTGTAAATAAGAACATAATAGAGAGATCAGTCCGATGATCATAATACCAAATACAAAGGAAAGATGAGTATAAAAGATAGTAACTTACAGCTATGTGATTCTTCCACCAATCATCATCTGCATCCATAGTTTTTGTTATAGGATCCCAACCAAGCCCGATCGCATTTTGCAGTTCCATCCACCCCGTGTAATCCTTCTTTAAAGAATCCCATTTGTTCTTGAATTGTTTTTGCGTTAATCTTTCCCCTGTTTTTTCGGCAAATTTGTCTCCAAGATTTTTGTACCCCTTTCTACTCAAGCAACCCCCATCCCTATTGTTGCCGTTCACTTCCTCCATACAAATGTCACAGAAAACTCTAGTATGGTATGGATTCCAAATCATCTTCGACATTTCAGCAAGACCAACACGTAGCAATACTACAACAAGCAACATAATTTCAGCAAGACCAACACATTATTAGCAGCAAATAACCTCAAATTACTAGCAGCAAACATCATCAAATTGTACATCAGTACCACAAAGGACATCAAATTTTCATGCAGCACCACATCAAGAAATACATGTATGAAATTATATGGCAGTACTACATCAAACAATACCAAATTTCATACCACAGATTAGAAGTACCGCATTCTAAATCAATAAAAAATTGCTAGAACTATGGCATCTCACATCAAAACAGTGCCTCACCTTGGACTGGAACTGCCAGGGGCGAGAGAATGCGTCTTGGCGGCGGGCAGCAGGTTCGGCGGCGGCGAGTACCAGGTCTGGCGGCGGGTTGCAGGGCACGGGAGGTCCGCCGGCGAGCAGGGGAGGTCCGGCGGCGGGCTGCAGGGCACGGGAGGTCCGGGCGAGCAGGGGAGGACGGGAATGTGGAGGCGGGCGGCGGGGTACCAGGTCCGGCGGCGGCCGGGAGGTGGGCTGGCGGCAGCGCTGACGGGGAGTAGGGCGGCTGGAGGGGCGGCGCTGGAGGGGAGTGGGCGGCGCTGACGGGGAGTAGGGCGACTGGAGGGGAGGGGCGGCGCTGACGGGGAGTACGACGCTAGAGGGGCGGCGCTGGAGGGGAGTGGGCTGGCGGCGCTGGAGGGGAGTAGGGCACTGACGGGGAGCAGTTTTTTTTACTAGGTTGGGATGTTTATCAGTGGCATATGCTGTAAATATCGCTCCAAACTAGAAAACGGTTCGCTGGCCTTTGCGGGAAGCTGCGGGAAGCACCTAGCGACGTGCTTTGGCCTTGATGCCTATTTTGTAGAAGTACTTTGTCAAAAGCCTGACCCACAGCTGGCTGTTTGTTTCGTTTTTCTGGCTTTTTCCAGTGGAAAAGTGGTCAAAAGCCGAAACAAACAGGCCCTAAGTATTGTTTGGTGATTGTGTACCTCGTATTTATTTATAGACGCTAGTACCGACCAAGGATACGAGGAGGAAGGAGGATACTACGAAGAAGAAGCCGAGGAGAAATTCAACCACTACTCTGCACAAGGCAAGCCTTACTAACCAAGTTGACTTATGCAAGCCAATACTTGCAAGCTATTAACTTAGCAAGCTTATACTGATACTTATGCAAGCCAGTACTTGAAACCTTGCAAGCTAACACTTGCAATTATTAAAGTTAGATAACCTATGCAATGCACTAAGCATGCTTGGTTGAACACATTTGATGATACCCAATCCTAGTTTCTCTTAGAGTTTACTTAAGTGACTTGTAGATACTAGAAAAATCATTGAAGGTTGCATAAAGAGGATTAAATTTGGCCTAAGCCAGAAAATCTTGATGTCATCCTAAGGCATGAGATTGAACTTAGTTAAACTCCACTTGTTTACCACCCCTCATTAGTACTTATCACCACCTGTAGATGCTAGTGCTAAGCATAAAACTTGACCAACTTTAGATGGGAACACTTGGTGAAAATGTTTATGAAAACCTTGGAATGATGAGTCATTCTACTGAAATGTTTTGACATGTGTTTCCGAACACCAGATCATTTTGATGATGAAAATGTTGAGGCATAAGCCTTAGCCCTTTATAAAACTGATGGTTGTCTGGATGCGATACCATTCCAATTTTACCGTACAACCACAATACCCGAAAATTGGGTAGGGCTTGACTGGAAACTTATATACCTTAGTATGGGTTCCCTCACGGCCAAGGTCTGAGCTGAGGCTACCTTGTGAAGATTGTCCACTTGTGCAGTACCCAAGATGACAGTTGGTCATGGTTGGGAGGCCAAACTCACAGGAGAGGTGCCTATACTAGGGCGTGTAATGGAAAGGTTAGGATTGATTATCCGCATACTGAGTATGGTGAATTCAGGATTTGTTCCTGAAGGATGTATCAAATGTTGTGGTGAAAGTGTACAATCTCTGTAGAGTGTCAAACTATTCGAATAGCCGCGTACGCGGTTATGGACAGTTGGAGTGGCCATACTGTTCCCCCGTCAGATGTTTTCAAAATGACTTGTGAAATGAATTGAGATTTTGACTTGACCACAACAGTGTTGTGATATGAAATTCAAGTTCCCACTTAGGTGTTATAAAATTTCAACTAGCTTTTCTTGCTTCTGAACTTAGTAGAGGTAAATCTGGATTTTTGCAAAACAACCCTAGAGCTTAGTGTCCTACTACAAAAACCCCCTTAACTTGTGAGTATTAGTTTGCGAGTACTTAAAGAGTACTCATGGCTTTGTCCCTGGCTATTCCCGTGGCCAGACTATGAAGAGGAGTACCAGGATGATGGACCGTAGGAAGGTTACGACAACTAGGATCATCTACCATCGTCAGCATTGCCTGTGACCCCGGAGATGGAGCTTCGCCTACGCTACCTTTATTATTACGTTATTCCGCTTCTTGAGTTGTATTAAGAACTAGATCATGAGATCCTTATTTGTGTAAGACCTTATGTATGGTTTGTAATGGATTATGTACTGTGGTATCCAAATCTGTTATGTCTCGCAAAAATGGTAATCCTGGGATTACGATGTATGGCATAACAGGCATCTGGGATTTAAAATCCGGGTGTAGACAACATTCCCCCGTTGTGACGTCTATCACAAGCACCGTTAAATCTAGGAAAATAGTCAAACATATCCCATTGATTGGTGCCAACGCATTAAAGTGCTCGATCATACTAGTTGGACCCATCCAATATACCCACAATAGTGGGTCTTTGTGACTTATGGGCATTGAAGCAAGTGAGGACCAAAGTTCTGGCTAACTTGCTGAATGGCCCATAAAGAAAGCCTTATCACTCCTAGTGTTTTCCTATATAATACAAGGAACACTTGCCCTCTAAGAAGACGCCACCACACTCCCTCCCTCCACTCTGAACCCAAGATCCCATCCCCATATCTCTCTAGTCTACACTAATGTTTAGTACTAAGTCAAGATCCCGTCTCTTCCTGCTAGTGTGCAATACAAATCCCAAAGACCCCATCATCTTTTTCCGCATGTAGTGACCAAGTAGATGCATTGTAGGTTTGCCTTGGGCGATACTATACCACAGGTATCTTTGTCATCCTTTCTACAAATCAGGTTTGTCTGTTTTCTATCTCCTTGTTAATAAATTTTAGTGCTCTTCTAGATCCTATGTAGGGAGACTGGCCGCCAGATCCACAACGAGGATACTAGTCAAGGACAGCCGCCAGATCCGTGGCGAATCCGTGTCGAGGAGGCCAACCGCCAGATACACTCAGATGAAGGCTTGTAGATCGATAGCTAGGTTGTTTGTAGCACAAAAATGATGTAACTCTGATGTATGCAAGATGCACAAGAACTACAAAAATGGAGAATTTTTCTTAATAATATTTTTTTGTATTTTTATGTCTATAGATACAGGAAATCGAGAACTTCTCTCTTAGGAAATTGAATTTTATATCTTAAATGTAATATATGAAAATGGAATTTTATATCTTAAATATTATGGAATTTTTTATTTACTTTCGCTGCCCCCCATAGGTGTGTAACATCCCAAAAATATTGATCAAGGTTATCAATTCCAATCACCAAATTTAGGGTTAGCAAAAACTTTTGTTAATAAAAAATCATATGAATGCATGTGTGTATGTGATGATTGTATGAATGCATGAATGGACTTGTTTGATTGTTGTGAATAGCAAGGAATGGTTTAAAGATGAAAACAACATCATCTAAATCAATTCCATGCAGAAACAAATCAAGAGAATTTAAAAAACAAACAAAACAAGCAAATGGTCATTTTGCCAATCTTGCTCACTAGGCCACTTTGACTGTTTCTAGTCCAAGATTTCAAACATAAACAAATCCATTTATTTTCACCCCTTGCTAGACCAAGTGAAAGTGAACCCAAGCCCACCTTGCAAACCCACAGAAACATTTGGCAACCTTATTCAAATGACATTTAAAAATTGAATCTATATCATATGTGAAGATCACCATTTCTCAAAACCCAACCAAACCAGTGCACCTTGAAAAATCCAAGCAACCATAGAATACCTAGTATGTGACTAGTACACCCACCAAGTTTCATCCAAAAATTCAAATTCAAATCTCTTGCGGCCATTTCATCAAACACCTTCTGATCACAAATCAAATAAAACACCAAACACTACAGTGAGCAGTGTTTGTGCCTAACTTGTTCCCTCTCTAGCTCACAACACACTCTCAGTAGACCATCTAACTTATTTAACCAACCATAGCTCACTGTAAACTTGACAATGCCATCAATGGTGACCATGCCCGAGCCCCAAATGCCACCCCAGTGTCGACAGCAAGCTAGAAGCCACACTAGCCTCGCCAACCTTGTCTAGCAGGCACTCCACCGTCCACCGCCACCCCCTGTATAGCGCCCAAGCCCTGCCAGCCACATGACCACACGGAATGAGCATGCCTAGTCTCTCTATGACCATGCCGAGAGCGCGCTAGAGCGCCGCACTCGACACGCTCGCAAAGACCGCGCCCCGCCCTTGCCGCTTGCAGATGTGATCACCACTGCCTAGGGAACCGGCCATACATGCCCGTTCGCCGCCGCGCGGACCGTAGACGCTGTGAGCCATTAAAACTATCATCAAAGCCGCCTAGAGAATCGAAGTGTTCCGACCGCATCGCACCGCCCCACGCCTCACCTCCATGCCATTGAGCTTCGCCAGGAGGCAGCGCACCGTCCCCTACCCCTAGCCATGTCATTAGCTCGCTGTGAAGACGACCACGACGAGCTCCACCCGCACCCTTCGGTCCCCTCGTCACACTATAAAAGGAGGCCTTCCCTGTTTGATTTCAGCACACCATCTTACTCCCCTCTCCCTCAGAACCACCCCACCTCATCCCAGGAGCAAGGCGAGCACCAGGTGGCCGGAATTTCGCCGGAGCTTGCCGCTGCTGGAGGAGAAGGGCGCCGTTAATTGGATCCGCCCTAGGAGGAGCCACCGGTACCAGGAGGATCGCCATCGTCGACTTCGTCGTTCGCCCCCATCGCCGACCATTGTCGGAGCCCGGTGAGCCCCCATTGACCCCCACTGGCCGCGCTAGGGTTCGACCTCGCCGCGTTTTGTTCAGGCGTGGACGATGAACCTCAGCCGTAGATCTAGCATCTAATCCTACAACTCTAATCGCCCCATACCCCTTCGCACCCCCTGTCTTGCTGACTGGCAGGGACAATCACTTAAACCGCCCCCGCACGCTGTGTGCAGTGGGCCGGCCCAGTTAACACTCCCGCGCAACCCAGTAATTCAAATTTAGGTTTATCAATTTAGTTTCAAACTTAGTTCTGTCTGTACATTCAAAAATCAATCCAGAGATATTCACTAAACCAAATTGCATGAAACCAATTTTGCTAGAAAGGTATTGAAATTCTTAATCCAAGCCTGTTGGATTCAAATCATTTGGAATGTTAGACCACCTATAGTAAAAATAACAAGGCAGAGACTTTTCTACATTCAAACATTTTTCAAAATTCAACTATAAATGCTTTTGAGTTGATTCCAACTCTCAAAAATCATATTTGATAAGACCTTTCTGAATATATAAAAATATCTAGGTTTACTTGTAGAGATAATAGACAAGTAATAAAAGAATGCCCCATATGCATTTCTAGTCACTTTATTTAATCAAAATAAAAAGGTTAAACCTTATTAAATTGTGACACCACTTTAAATCAGATTCCCAAGTACTGAAATATGTGGTGATGACATGTGTCAATATGATCCCATGTTTTAGTTGGAGAATATTAAATCTTAAGTAGTTTTTCAATGAGTAGAAATTACTTTTCTAAAATAAAGGAAATAAATTTTTTCCTTAATCTTTGTGATGATTGTGATGATGCTAGATCATCTAGTGTGAACCTTTGTGTGCTAAATAGAAGTAGTTAAGAATTGTTTGGTGATTGTGTACATCGTATTTATTTATAGACGCTAGTACCGACCAAGGATACGAAGAGGAAGGAGGCTACTACGAGGAAGAAGCAGAGGAGAACTTCAACCACTGCTCTACACAAGGCAAGCTAGAGCTTTGCAAGTTAACCCTTGCATTATAACTATGCCAACTAGATGCATTAGACATGCATTAGTTATACCACTTGATGATACCAAATGCTAGTTTTACTTGCAAGCTTAATCATTTTATTTCTTTATGAAAGCTTTTATTTGTGTTTACTTAGTGACCTGCAAGTTTTGGAAAGATATGAAAGGTAGCATAAAGAACATAAAACTTGGCCTAAGTTAGATTGATCTTGATGTCATCCTGAGGCATGAGATTGAACTTAGATCATTCACACTTGATTACCACCCCTCATTAGTGTTTATCCCCATGTGTAGATGCTAGTGCTAAGCATACAACTTGATCACTTTAGATGGGAATACTTGGTAAAAATGGTTATGAAAACCTTAGAATGATGACTCATTCTGATGAAATGTTTTGACATGTGGTCTTGAACACCAGATGATTTTGATGATGAAAATGTTAAGGCATGAGCCTTAGCCCTTTATAAAACTGATGGTTGTCTGGATGCGATACCATTCCAATATTGCCGTACAACCACAATACCCGGAATTTGGGAAGGGCTTGACTGGAAGTTTATATACCTTAGTATGGGTTCCCTTGCGGCCAAGGTTTGAGCTGAGGCTACCTTGTCAAGATTGACCACCTGTGTAGTTCCAAAGATGACAGTTGGTCATGGTTGGGAGGCCAAACTCATAGGAGAGGTGCCTATACTAGGGCATGTAATTGAAAGGTTAGGATTGATTATCCGCATAATGAGTATGGTGAATTCAGGATTGTTCCTAACGGATGTATCGAATATTGTGGTGGCCACCTCTACAGAGTGTCAAACTATTCGAATAGCCGCATCCGCGATTATGGACAGTTGGAGTGGCCATACTATTCCATCGTCAGATGTTTTCAAAATGAATTATGAAATGAATTGTGACTTTGACTTGACCACAACAGGGTTGTGATATGAAAACTCAAGTTCCCACTTAGGTGTCATAAAAATTTCAACTAGCTTTCTTTGCTTCTGAACTCAGTTAAGGTAAACCTGGCTTTTTGCAAAACAACCTAGAGCTTAGTATTACTACTCAACCACTTTACTTGTTAGTGATAGTTTGCGAGTACTTAAAGAGTACTCATGGCTTTGTCCCTGGCTATTCCCGTGTCCAGACTATGAAGAGGACTATCAGGAGGATGGACCGCAGGAAGGTTACGACAACTAGGATCATCTCCCATCGTCAGCATTGCCTGTGACCATGAAGATGGAGCTTCGCCCATGCTACCATTATTATGTTATTCCGCTGTTTTGATTGTACTAAGACTGGATCATGATATCCTTTATTTGTTGTAAGACCTTATGTTGGTTTGTAATAGATGATGTACTGTGATATCCAATCTGTTATGTCTCGCAAAAATGGTAACCCTGGGCTTGCGACGTATGGCATAATAGGCATCTGGGATTAAAAATCTGGGTGTTGTCAAGTTGGTATTAGAGCCATCCTGACCATAGGAGACCCTAGTTTAGAATGGACGTTTGAATCAAAAATTTAGTTTCAAAACAAAAGACACGAGTATTTATGAAAACCTATTCTCATTCTTATCACTTAGATTCTTTCATGAAAATTCATGTCCCTCAAAAATTCTTGCAAACTTATATAAAATTTGACACACTTGATCACTCTACTAACTTAGTCATCCTATATTATTATAGATGGATGTGAAGTATAGAAAGTTCTATCAATTGGGAAATGGAGGAGAGCTCATCTTTGAGCGTGATTTGGACCAACTTTCAGAACTTCTGGAGCGCCCACACCCCAAGTTCTTCGGAGCCCAGCTCAACAATCAGGAAGGAGTAGAATTGCAATGGCTGATTGTTGTGAGTCTCTGAGGAAAGATTGAAGCCCCCCACCTTAGAGGGGGTCAAGTTCACCTTAAGGGAGAACAACTGGCTCGATGGACTTGCCAAGGCCATGCAGGAAGCTCTTGCCCGTCTTTGTGGGCAGAGTATCAATCAGATCAAGGGCGCTCACTTTGAGTTCTATCCAAGGCGTGATGCTATGGGACAACCACTGGAGGTACCTCGTCACCCATATGTGAAACATCAAGTGGACCATCTTAGCTTCATGATGTTTGACCGGCAGAAGGAATTGGACAATGCCCGCTCCTACGCCAACCACAACTACGCCCTCGCTGTCAAGAAGGACCAGGACATCGCCATGCTGGTGAAGGATCGCAAGTCTCGTTGCCGTCAGCTTGACAAGAAGGAGCGCATAATTGCCCGCCTTCTTCACAGGATCACAGACTTGGAGGAGACCATCCACGAGAGGGACATGCAGTTTGAGGAGCGGGAGAACGCATGAGAGGATATCCGTGGAGACCCCTACTCTTACCTCAGTGATGATGATGACTTTCTGGAGGATCAAGCCATGGAATTCTTCACCGATGAGGATGTCTTCGCCTTCATTGATGATGATGATGAAGCCACCAATTCTGAGGAGTAGTAGCACTCGAGCACTAACGTTAGTGAGTTGTATCTGGTCCCACTGTATCGTATTTCACAGAATGGTTCTTAAAACCATCTGTTTTTCCTTGTTGTGGTGTGTGTTTGTATCGTGTGCTATGAATGAATGAATGAAAAGCAAGTTGCTTGAAAAATCCGAGTCAAACTTTGAAAACTTTTCAAAAAAAAACCCGAACCTTAGAAATTTCCCTCTTGTCTCATGATCTATCTCAATCTTTAGATGCCTCGTGGAGGAAGCACTTTGTCCCTGGACCCAATGCTGCAGATCTTGCAAATGTTGGTTTCTGACCGCGAAGTTGAAAGAGCCGACCGTCAAGCCAAATTAGCCACCCTTCAACACATATCTCAGATGGTCAACAACAATCAAGGCCATGGAAAAAAGGACAACCATGGATCTAAGCTCAAGAACTTTCAGAACACCAATCCACCCATATTTACTAAGTCTGAAGAGCCCCTAGATGCAGATGATTGGCTGCAAACCATGGAGAACAACTTAGAAGTTGCAGGAGTGGAAGCCAACGAGAAGGTACTGTTTGCCACCCACTATCTGGCAGGAGATGCAAGAGTTTGGTGGAACAACGTTCGTGCCATGAATGGAGGAAAAATGATGACTTGGGATGAATTCAAACTCATGTTTAGTAGAACCCATGTGCCACTGGGTTTGATCAAGAGGATGAGAGATGAATTCAGAGAAATTAAGCAAGGGAGGATGATAGTAGTTGAGTATCGTGACAAATTTTTGTCACTAGCTAGGTATGCACCGGATGAGATTGACACTGAAGCCAAGAAGAAGGAGAGATTCTTGAATGGTCTGCATGATGAGATGCAGACAGTGTTAGTCAATATTCCATTTGCTAACATTGAAGCCTTAGTGGATTCTGCCATTCAGATGGAAGGCAAGATCAACCAAGCCAATAAGAACCGCAAGCGTAGAATGATGCATCAATGAGGAACCCACCATACCCCAAAGTATCGCCCCAACCCGTCTCCAGGATTTGCCCCAAGAAAACAATAGACCCTAGATGAACTGTCCAACCTATCCCAACCGTGGAGGAGGAAACCCAAGGCCCGGAGGAAACCACAACAACAACCCCGGCAACCCCAGCAATTTCAACCGTGCACCGCCCAAGTTCAACAACAACAATGCTGCCACCAACACCAATACTGTCCTGAGGACTGGAAGCAATGTTGTGCCTGTTGCAATCAAGGACAAGTCTCAGGTGACTTGTTATGAATGCAGAACCACTACAAGAAACATGTTGATACATCACCCTCCATATTGGTCACTGGAAGGTCACGGGTTTTAATTTGTGACCTTTTTGTGACCAAATAGAGAAGGTCAAAAGCTGAGCGTCACTAGTTAAACACCACAACCTTTTCTCTGAATTGGTCATAGATGACTATGACCAATATAGATGGTCACGGATTCTATGACCAACTATATTAGTCACAAATTGTTTGCCCTGTCCACGTAGGATCCTACGTGGCCCATCCTACGTGGCAAATATGTGACCAATTGAAAAGGTCATCGACCAGATTTAGCCCAGTCCAGTTAGGTGTTTTATATGGGCCAAGCCAAAAATTTAGCGTGTTTATTATTATATGTGTCAACTCTAATCAGCTAAATGGGCCAAACCCAAAGTTTAGGCCACTTTATTTTTGGAGCGTGGCCATTTTAAAAGCAATTTAATTTTTCTTTTTATTAAAAAACAATGGGTCCACTAGTCAGATGGGTCCAGTTGTCAGGTTTTACTCATTATGTCCCACTTGTCAGGTTCTTTTTACATGTTTAACTACATTTTGCATTTTATAATACTAGAAAATAAATGAGAAATAATTATATCATATCACAGCGCTCATTTACATCATATCACAGAAACAAACATAGATGATATTTCAAACGATGGCCAGAATCAGTATTACATCATATCACAGCGCTCATTTATATCTCGCTGGAATAGAATCCAGCGCGTGTTGCCGCCCAGCTAGCCAACTCATCAACGCGCGTGCATCAGCCAGAATCGATCCGGCGAGTCATCCAGCCGGATTCATGCACGCAGGCGTCACAGTAGGATCCAGGCGCGCCGTTGGAATCCATCTGCCTCCGGCGCCCAGCTCGCCATTAGCAACATGTCGCTGAACTACACCTGCCAGAAGCAGCTGTAGCACCCAGCACCCACCCAACAGAGCGCCGCCGGCCAGCACCTTCCAGGTCCACGCGCGCCCAATACTTCTTCCTCGCTCATGGCCGCTCCCAGACTCACCATGGAACCTCCAGCCTTCTCGCCAGTAGCTCCATCTCATTTCCTCAGCAACATCCTCCACTCACCAGCAGCTCCATCTCATCTCACCTCCATCATCTTTCGCCGCTGCTATGTTTCAGATTATCTGTCAAGGATATATACAATAGTGATATCAGAATTGTCAGCTACTTAATGTTCCTAGTTCTGAGTTTGCAATTCAATTGTGATCTTCAACTAACTGTATGTTCAAATTAGTGTTGTGTATACAATCTCGAGCAATCAAATGATGCGGATCATTAACAAACTACAAAACATAGATGAGCAGTACTGCAGAAATGCTACATAGATGAGCAGTACTGCAGAAAAAAATTATCTGTAACAATATAATGGATGTGTCACACCAAAAATCAAATATAGCACTTAGAAGGAAACTAAATGGACTGTGCAAGAGGCAATTGAACATGTACAACTTTTCTAGAACTCAACATCACTGCATAGGAACCAACAAGGAATCAATCTTGAGTACATTTCTCATATTATCATCAAGCAAGCATAGCAGGCATTAAACAAGCATGACAGGTACAATTCATATTATCATCATTCAATCTTGAGTAAATTGACAATATAGCAGGATGGGTACAGCAGACATTCAGAAGTCAGAACCAAGCATGCAGATCATTAACCATGTGTTCGACCAAGAAATCTCGAATACTTACTAAGTTTAGAACCTGGGCCACAAATTAGGTGTCGTCAGGCATGGCCTTGGTGTCCGTGAGCAGGACCTTCGCCTGCTCTTCGTTGTTTGCATGGCCAGCGTTCTGGAGGGCGGAGAGGCGGACGTCCTGATTGTAAAGGCGCTATATATGTTTGTTGATTTGATGCTTTGGTTCCTGTATGTGCAATTCAAATGTATCAGTTCTACATAAAAGAGGAACCAACACATTTAGTCTCACTGGAGAGAATATCTATCTACTAAGAAAACAAAACATTTAGGAAAAAATGTCCTATGCTACATGTCAAGTATCAGAATAGTGTGTGAATCAGTATTATGCTACATGCCATCCTTCCTTCCTTGAACCTCAATTGGCTGCCTCATATAAGGTTAGCTGACATAAATAAGTCATACAGATATGAACAACAGACATATATGCATCATTCATCATATAAATCAATTGTTCATTTGGTCAGAACCAAGCAAACTGATTGAGAAAATATCTTAATTTACAAAATAAGCATGTATTGACCACACTACTAGTAGCAAGGACATAACAATGATCACTTAACAAGGACATATGCATGATCGAGGAGAGGATGACACACACATATCTGAACCAAGCATTAACTGAACCAAATATTGTTTGGACATCAAAACAGGAACTACCGAGACATCTTCTATCTATACTTGTAGCGGGAATCACTTTGACTAACAACAAAATATGAACTATTCAGGAACTAGTGGGACAGCAAAATAGGCACAACAAGCACTAACATAGTGAAACAGGAAAATCAATAGGAAACTTGGAAGGTCTATGGTATATTTCATTGTCCCATGACCACCATAGCTAATAATATCGTGTCCACCACATCTAACAATAAAATTTTATCATTTAAAACAACTGCTTATTTCGATGGAATGAGGAAATATTTAGAATGTGGTTCTTTTATGTGAAACTTCAGAATGTACCATAGAACATGTGAGACTACTACTACTACACAATCAAGTTGCAAATCAGTAATGTTACAACACTAGTGAGACTAAATAAACCTGAGAAAGCAAGGCAACATGTAAATTACTATAACGATTCATCACAACAAAATTCCAATCATAGAACATGTGAGACTAGTACTACTACACAATCAAGTTGCAAATCAGTAATCTTACAACAACAGAAACGAACTACGTTGGCTATGAATAATTAAACAGGATCTGCTATAGACCCCTAAATAGGATCCACATCCCAAAACTCGTACGAACGAATTCGAGCAACCTGTGACCATCTACGTACCACCATGAAATTCGAGTCTCCTACACTAAAGGAAACAATCGGCAACAGATAGGAGAGAAGGATGGGATCGGCGGTAGTATGACGGTACCTTGCAGGGCGTATGTAACCTTGGCAGAGTCGGAGTAGATGGGGAGGGACATCTAGCCGGCAGCGAGGGAGAGCTTGGCAGCACCAATGGAGTCGTAGTAGGCGCGAGGCTCCAGCGGAGGCGACCTTGACGGAATACTTAGCGCGATGGGGAGGATGCAGTGTCGCGGTTGAAGCGGGTGTGGGAGCAGGGGCGTCGAGGCCTGCAAGGCAGTTCGTCTTGGTGGTGCGAGGGCAACAAGACCTCCAATCGACAACCTCCTTCTTTGTCGCGAGGCCGGGCTGGTTTGCCATCGATGACGGCCAGCTAGGGTTCGACCGTAGTGGCACGATTCGTGGAGCACGACGAGGGGCGTCGGTAGGGAATTGACTGGGGAGGGCAGCGTCTGCGAGTGGTGGTGCTAGGCTGCACCGGCGTGGTTGGGGATCTGGAGAGAGGCGGAGGGGTTGGGGATCTGGAGAGAGGCGGCGGGGTTGGGGAGACGAGGTCTCGCGTGTGAGGGTTAGGGTTTGGGGGTGGATGTATCGCGATCTCGACGGTGGTGTCATGATTTTACAAAAGTACCCCTGCAGACTTTTGTGGTCCAAGACTAGAATTGTAGGGCGTTTTGGCCAATTCATGTCTACAATGTGGAGGACGGGGAGAGGGATAAACTGGTGCTGTATTTTGAGCCGTTGGATAGATGCCATCTGAACGGTTGGTCTGGATTGTTAAGCTAATCCATGGGTATCCTCATTCTCTCTTCTGATTGGCAGGTTTTTAACCACATTTTAAAAATGTCGTAAGAAATTCGAAAACGGTCCAAACGAGGTAAATCCTTCGCGTGGTGTCTTATTATGTGACATATTTGCAAGAAAAAATACCAAAATTTGTATATTACAAGTTTCTCGAAAAAACCTTCTCTGAAATGACCTATCATGTTCGTGGTTTCATGGCTTTCGGGTCAAACGACCAATGTTATGGCTAGAATTGCGGCATAGTTTGTGATAATGTTCCCATATTGTGCACGCATGTGCATCTTGGGATGGCGAACAATGTTGCAGCAGGAATTTTTCGTTTCGTCACATAGAAAATGCATTTTCCATTTTTCGAATGCCGAAAACGGGGTGTTTTGTAAAGGAACCACCAAATGAGAGTTTCAAAATGGTTCCGTCACATTTTTCAAAAATAATATACCATGTTACATGGACAATGTCCGAACCGGGGCATCTCAAACCTTTCGGTCCATCCCTGATAAAAAAGACAAATTCCTGCCGAATCGGTAGGAAGTGGGTCCGATTTGAACTGCAACTACAAAATATGATGCTCATGATTTTTTGAAAAAAATATTTTTAGATTCACAATATGCTATTGCATTAGAGATCCACTAAAAGTTTAGTGAGGCTCATCCCCTAGCTATGAACCATCATGCCCGCTGTTTTGACCATAGTTTGAAACGGGCATAATAAATTCAAAAACAGTCCAAACGAGGTAAATCCTTCGCGTGGTGTCTTATTATGTGACATATTTGCAAGGAAAAATACCAAACTTAGTATATTGCAAGTGTCTCGAAAAACCTCCTCAGAAATGACCTATCATGTTCGAGGTTTCATGGCTTTCGGGTCAAACAACCAATGTTATGGCTAGAATCGCGGCATAGTTTGTGATAATGTGTCCATATTGTGCATGCATGTTCACCTTGGGATGACGAACAATGTTGCAGGAGGAAGTTTTCTGTTTTGTCGCATGGAAAATGCATTTTTCCATTTTTCGAATGCAGACAAACGGGGCATTTTGTAAAGGAACCACCAAATGAGAATTTCAAAATGGTTCTGCCACATTTTTCAAAAATACTATACCATGTTACATGGATAATGTCTGAACCGGGGCATCTCAAACCTTTCAGTCCATCCCTGATGAAAAAGACATATTCCTGCCGAATCGGTAGGAAGTGGGTCCGATTTTAACTACAACTACATGATATGATGCTCATGATTTTTTGAAAAAAATATTTTTAGACTCACAATATGCTATTTCATCAGAGATTCACTAAAATTTTAGCGAAGCTCATCCTCTAGCTATGAACCATCATGCCCGCCGTTTTGACCATAGTTTGAAACGGGCATAATAAATTTAAAAACGGTCCAAACGAGGTAAATCCTTCACGTGGTGTCTTATTATGTGACAGATTTGCATGGAAAAATACCAAACTTGGTATATTTCAAGTGTTTCGAAAAAACCTTCTCATAAATGACCTATCATGTTCGAGGTTTCATGGCTTTCGGGTCAAACGACCAATGTTATGGCTAGAATCGCGGCATAGTTTGTCATAATATGCCCATATTGTGCATACATGTGCACCTTGGGATGGTGAACAAAGTTGCAGGAGGAAGTTTTCCGTTTCGTCGCACGGAAAACACATTTTCCATTTTTAGAATGCCAAAAAATGTGGCGTTTTGTAAAGGAACCACCACATGAGAGTTTCAAAATGGTTCCGCCACATTTTTCAAAAATACTATACCATGTTACATGGATAATGTCCAAACCGGGGCATATCAAAATTTTCGGTCCATCCCTGATGAAAAAGACAAATTCTTGTCGAATTGGTAGGAAGTGGGCCCGATTTGAACTGCAGCTACATGATATGATGCTCATGATTTTTTGAAAAAAATATTTTTAGACTCATAATATGCTATTTCATCAGAGATCCACTAAAAGTTTAGCGAGGCGCATCCCCTAGCTATGAACCTTCATGCCCGCCGTTTTGACCATAGTTTGAAACGGGCATAATAAATTCAAAAACGGTCCAAACGAGGTAAATCCTTCGCGTGTTGTCTTATTATGTCACATATTTGCAAGGAAAATACCAAACTTGGTATATTGTAAGTGTTTCGAAAAAACCTTCTCAGAAATGACCTATCATGTTCGAGGTTTCATGGCTTTGGGGTCAAACAACCAATGTTATGGCTAGAATCGCGGCATAGTTTGTGATAATGTGCCCATATTGTGCACGCATGTGCACCTTGGGATGACGAACAATGTTGCAGGAGGAAGTTTTTCGTTTTGTCGCACGGAAAATGCATTTTTCCATTTTTCGAATGCCGGAAAACGGGGCATTTTGTAAAGGAACCACCAAATGAGAGTTTCAAAATGGTTCCGCCACATTTTTTAAAAATACTATACCATGTTACATGGACAATGTCTGAACCGGGGCATCTCAAACCATTCGGTCCATCCCTGATGAAAAAGACAAATTCCTGTCGAATCGGTAGGAAGTGGGTCCGATTAGAACTGCAACTACATGATATGATGCTCATGATTTTTTGAAAAAAATATTTTTAGACTCACAATATGCTATTTCATCAGAGATCCACTAAAAGTTTAGCGAGGCTCATCCCCTAGCTATGAACCTTCATGCCTGCCGTTTTGACCATAGTTTGAAACGGGCATAATAAATTCAAAAATGGTCCAAACGAGGTAAATCCTTCGCGTGGTGTCTTATTATGTGACATATTTGCAAGGAAAATATCAAACTTGATATATTGCAAGTGTCTCGAAAAAACCTTTTCAGAAATGACCTATCATGTTCGAGGTTTCATGGCTTTCGGGTGAAACGACCAATGTTATGGCTAGAATCGCGGTATAGTTTGTGATAATGTACCCATATTGTGCATGTATGTGCATTTTGGTATGCTGAACAATGTTGCAGGAGAAGTTTTCCGTTTCGTCGCGCAGAAAATCCATTTTCCATTTTTTGAATGCTGAAAAATGGAGCGTTTTGTAAAGGAACCACCAAAGGAGGTTTTCAAAATGGTTCCGCCACATTTAAAAAAAATACTATACCATGTTACATGGAAAATTTCCGAATCGAGGCATCTCAAACCTTTTGGCCCATCCCTGATGAAAAATACAAATTCCTGCCGAATCGGTAGGAAGTGGGTCCGATTTGAACTGAGCTACATGATCTGATGCTCATGATTTTTTGAAAAATATATTTTTATACTCACAATATGCTATTTCATTAGAGATCCTCTAAAACTTTTACTTCCACCCCTGGCAAAAAAGTCAAAAGTCAAAACCATGATTCAAAATATCTATCTACACCTATTAAGGTTTTATATGAAAAATATATTCTTCTATTTTCCGTAGAAAGTAAAAGTGTTCCATATTATTCTTACAATATTCTCTGAAAATTTTCAAGTTATATGGATTTTTTTGAGTCAATTTGGAGTTATGAATAAAAATATATGAAACAATTTTGAAAAGAGTAAGAAAACAAAGCTAGAGGCGCAAGCAGCCCAAGCAGCACATGGACATTGTCGCAAGGACATCATAGGGGTGGCACAAGCAGCCCAATAAGCACAAGGAGTTAGCCGTTGTCGGGGCCTAAGTAGCCAACACAGGGACGGCCCAAGCAGCCGCAGCACAAGGAGTAGCCCAAGCAGAGTAGCCCAAGTGTGTGGGCTCGCATAATTATATGTGTCGTGTGCAGATGTTGCACTGAAAGGCAGCTTGGTGCGGTGGTTTGCCTCGTTGAAAGAATGCTGGAGCTCAGCGATTCGAGTCCCAAGCTCCTTTTTTTGCTGGTATTAATACCCGATGAGCGCTGCATCCTTGCCTGCATGGATACCTGATGAGCGCATGCATCCTTGCTGAGTGGCGCCTACTTGGATAGGTGGATTAAGCGGGGCCCACATACATGGTATTTTTCAATACTACCTGGACTGATACGTGGACAAAAATTGGCACTTGGATATGACACATAGGCAATATTTGAAAAATGGACATGACACATAGACGATCTGCTTAGGTGGCAGTCTAGTCACCCTCTTTATAATTTAGAATATATTGTTATTATATGATATGACCATCTAAATTGGTCATAGTCTCTCAGATAAAAGGCTTTAAACCACTCATATCCATCTACGACCATTTCATGTTAGGACACTGTGACCATTTTGACAAAATTAGTCGTTATTTTTCATGGTTTGGACCCTCCTAAATTCCCTACGACCAACTAGTTCGGAATGTTCATAGATTTATGACCAAAAAAACCATGATCGTTAAGAAAAGGTCACTAGTAAGCAGATTTCTTGCAGTGAACCAAAGGTCACTATTCTAATGAGTGCCCGAAGAAGATTGAAACATCCTCCAATGCAAATGCCCTAGCTCAGCAGCAGCGTTGTGTTCAGCCTGGAAGAAGATTCGCCCCAGGGAATTCTCTCAACCGCAACGCCCGTTTGTTTCTCATGAATGCTGAAGAGGCCCAAGAAGCGCCATATGTTGTGCTGGGTATGTTTTCTGTTAACTCAGTACTTGCAAGGGTGTTGTTTGATTCTGGAGCATCGCACTCGTTTGTTACCGAAGAATTTGAATGCACTAGTAAGATTCAACCAACAAAATTGAAGCATGTTATGATAGTTCAAATACCTGGTTCAACCACCAAAGCTAGACAAATTTGCAAGGCCGTAACTATCCGAATCAATGGCATAGATTTTTATGCTAATCTAATAGTACTTGGAATTAAAGGTTTGGAAGTAGTACTAGGAATGGATTGGATGTCGAAACATAAAGGATTAATTGACTATGCCAAGAAATCCTTAACCATGACCAGTACAGCCGGAATATCAGTAGAGTATATATCTGAAACCTTGCCCCGTCAATTCAAGTGCAACGAGAGTCTATCCCAACCAACCATTGACCAAGTCAGAGTAGTCTGTGAATACCCCGATGTATTTCCAGATGTTTTGCCCGGTATTGCCCCCAGATCGGGATATCGGGTTTATCATTGAACTAATCCCTGGAACCGGACCCATAGCCTAAAGACCGTATAGTATGAACCCGTCTGAACTAGTGGAGCTGAAGAGGCAACTGGATGCCATGATGGAGATAGGACTGATTCAACCAAGTGCGTCGCCATGGAGATCACCTGTCTTGTTTGTGGACAAGAAAGATGGAGGTAACCGTTTGTGTACGGATTATCGGAAGCTGAATGATGTCACCATCAAGAACAAGTACCCACTGCCGAAGATAGAAGACCTGTTTGACCAGTTGACCGGTGCCAAAGTGTTTTCTAAGATTGACCTTAGAACTGGTTATCATCAACTCAAGATTCGTGTAGAGGATATCGCAAAGACCGCCTTTACCACTAGATATGGACTGTATGAGTATACTGTCATGTCTTTTGGATTAATCAATTCCCCCGCTTATTTCATGAACCTCATGAATAAGATTTTTATGGACTTCCTGGAAAAGTTGGTCATTGTTTTTATTGATGACATTCTGATCTATTCCAAATCCGAAGAAGAACATGAGCTACACCTAAGGACCATCCTTGGAACCCTTAGGGAGCATCAGCTGTATGCCAAGTTTAGCAAATGTGAATTCTGGTTACAGGAAGTAGGATTCCTCAGACATATCCTATCAGCCGGAGGAATTGACAAGGTTAAGGATGTTGAAGAATGGCAAGCCCCAACAACTCAAACCCAAGTTCGTGCATTTCTCGGATTAGCGAGATATTACCGCGAGTCTGTAGAAGGATTCTCGAGAATCGCAAGACCCATGACCCAATTGTTAAACAAGGATAAGAAGTTTGAATGGACAGAAAAATGTGAAGAGAGTTTTCAAGAACTCAAGAAGAGATTGATTTCAGACCCAATCTTGATCATGCCTGATATCATGAAGCCTTTTGATGTATATTGTGACACATCCAAGATCTATCTCGGATGTGTGTTGATGCAAGAAGGCTAAGTATATCATATCTATCCCGACATCTGAAGCAACATGAGAAGAATTATCCTACCCATGACCTTGAACTAGCAGTCGTAGTTCTAGCCTTGAAGACATGGAGGCATTACCTTATGGGAAACCGTTGTGAGATTTATTCGGATCACAAGAGCCTGAAGTATATTTTCACTCAGAAGGAGCTGAATATCAGGCAAATGAGATGGATAGAGTTAATCAAGGACTATTATCTGTACATCCACTATCACCCCGGTAAGGCCAATGTGGTAGCAGATGCCCTTAGTAGATTGTCATGTTGACTGAACTCCATGATTCTGAAGGAGCAACCAAGTTTGCACAAAGAGATGGAAGATTTTAGAATGTAATTAGTAAGTGAAGGATTTTTGGCTAGCATAGAACTTCAACCCACTTTGATTAGTCAGATCAAGGAGGCACAAAAAGGAAATGCTAGTATCGACGGAATCAAATGTCACATTGATACAGGTAAAGTACCCAGATTCATCGAGGATGAAGAAGGAGTTTTGTGGTACAAAGGACGTATCTGTGTGCCAGCAGATTCATAATTGAAGCAAGCTATTTTGAAAGAAGCCCATGATACTCTTTATTCTATCCACCCAGAGGAACGAAGATGTATCAGGATTTGAAGGAACAATTTTGGTGGCACAAGATGAAGAGAGAAATCGGAAGCTACAAAGCCAAGTGTGATATGTGTCAGAGAGTCAAGGCGGGACATCAGAGACCCACATGACTGTTGCAACCATTGCAGATTCCAGAATGGAAATGGGATTCCGTAGGAATGGATTTTATCATTAGTTTACCTACATCTAGTAAGGGAAATGACTCTATTTGGGTCATAATAGATAGACTGTCCAAGGTATCCCATTTCTTACCAGTCAAGACCACTTATCAGAGTTCAAAGCTAGCAGATTTGTACATTGCTGGAATCGTCAGTAAATCAAAGGATTAGGAACAAGACTAGATTTCAACACAACCTATCATCCTCAGACCGATGGACAAATGGAGCGAGTAAATCAAATACTCGAAGATATGTTGAGAGCCTGTGTGTTGGAATATGGATCTAAATGGGAATACTGTTTGCCTTTCGCAGAATTTTCATACAACAACAGTTACCAAGCCAGTTTGCAAATGGACCCATTTGAATTCATGTATGGAAGGAAGTGTCATACCCCTTTGAATTGGTCGGAAGTAGGAGAGAGTCAAATTTTCGGACCCGACATCCTACGATAAGTAGAAGAGAAAGTTCACAAGATCCGTGAGCACCTCAAGACCGCCCAATCCAGACAGAAGAGTTATGCCGACAAAAGACGTCTAGACCTCGCTTTCAATATCAGAGATTTTGTTTATCTCAAAGTGTCACCTTTGAAGGGAATGCAACGTTTATAGCTCAAAAGAAAGTTAGCCCCCAGATATATGATGAGTGCAGCAGCACTTCGTTGGGAGACACCAAGAGGAAGGTGTGATGCAGTTCAGCAGGCAAGTTTCCCTCAGTAAGAAACCAAGGTTATCGAACTAGTAGGAGGAAGGAAACGCCCCAAAGGTGCTGCAAGCAACGTGGAGACCAGCACACAAGACTTTGCCCCAACGAATCAGTGAGGTTGTCAAGCTCACCGGTTTGCTATAACAAAGGATTAAACGTATGGTGTGGAAGGTAATGGTTTGCAAAAAGTAAACAAGTAACAGTGGAAGATGTATCAATGGTAAAGATTGGACCGGGGTCCATAGTTCACTAGAGGTGCTCTCCTTAGATAAACAACATGGCATGAAGGGTAAACAAATTATAGCAGGGCAATTAACATGAACTGAGCAAGGCATTACAATGCAATACCAGACAAAAAGATCCTATGAGATTCGATTGGGAAATACAACAATATACATAGACCGCCATCCAACTGCATCTATGACTAGAAGTCCACCTTCAGGTTATCATCCGAACCCCCTCCAGTATTAAGTTTCAAGCAACAGACAAAACATTAAGCAAAGTGTGTAAGGTAAACAGTCCACTTGTTCCATGAACAAGAGACCGTTGTTTTCTCCCTAGTGGCAACAACACATCTACAACCGAAGTGATTTTTGTCACTTCCCTTGGAAACTATAGGCATGAACGTATCGAGCATAAATACCCCCTCTTGGAGTCACTAGCAACTACTTGGCCAAGATAGCTACTAACAACGGAGAGCATGCAAGATCACAAACAACACATACATGATAGTATCAAATAGACAAAACCATTAATCAATCTGACATAGTAATCTCAATATCCATCGGATCCCCGCAAACACAACATGCATGATTACAAATAGATTAGATCTTGATCATGAATGGAGCTCACAAGATCTATACATGAAAGCACAGGGAGGAGATACAACCATCTAGCTACTACATGGACCCATAGTCCAAGGTGGAACTACTCATGCATCGTACCGGAGAAGAAGGCCTCTGGGATGATCTCCCCTCCGGTAGGGTGTCGAGAAGAGCTTCAGATACCCCCGATCTAGGGACGACGGTGGCAACGGCTACAGAAGGTTTCGTGGAGTTTTGATCGGGTGTCTAGGGTTTCTGCATCGGGGGCTTCTTATAGGCGAAGATGCGAGGCTGGGAGGCGGCCAGGGACCCCACAGCCTACCCAGCTACGGGTGGGCCTGGGCCCACCCGCGCCTAGGGGGGTCTGGCCACCCTGGTCTGCTTCTCCGTCTCTCCTCTGGACTTCGTGTCCCCCATGGTAAAATATTGACTTTGGCTTTTGTCCCGTCAAATTCTGAGAATATTGATTTTCTGCCTTTCTGGAACCAAAAACAGAAGAAAACAAGCAACTGGCAGTGTGGCAACTTGTTAATAGGTTAGTTCCATAAAATATATAAAAACACCTCAATGTGTAGACAAAGCAAAGCAAATTAGATACTAAACAATCATGGAGCATCAAAAATTATAGATACGTTTCCGACGTATCAAGCATCCCCAAGCTTAACTCCTGCTCGTCCTCGAGTAGGTAAGTGATAAAAAGAATAATTTTTGAGGTGACATGCACCATCAAAACCAAGATAAAACCATTTGCAAGCATTGAAAGTTGGGAACAAAGAACTCTAAACATGTGCATGAAAGATGGAGTTCTAACAATAGGACATAGTAACTATGCATGCAACATGAAAGGCTACAAACAAAGATCATGAATATCATGCATTGAAAAACGTTTGTTTGTTTCACATACAGAAAACATGGCATAGTGGCAATCCGCTTGTCCCTCATAGAGTAGCAAATAGATGCATAGGACACCTTCAAAGTTCTCAAGGGTGACTAGAAGCAAATAGCACAAGAAGAATTAATATCACAATATGCATCAATCAATAGGTTTTGGGACACTGCACACAGAATGGCAACTATGCTCTCTTAATGGTGCCTAAAGGTAGAAAGTGGAGACTCAAATAATAGTGGAAGAAAGGCCCTTCATAAAGGGAAGAAGGGATTTCAAGTTTCAAAAAGAGCTTCCAAAAATCATGGTACTTTTTAGCTTTCAGCCCTCATTGCCCCTATCATAAGCATCTTGAAGTGGTAAAGTTTAAAGTGAACAAAGATGTAGTATATGCTTGACAAAGTATAAGTTGGCAATCTCAAGTCCCTTGAATACGAGGGCCACACCTCATGCTACTCAACTTTAGTCACCTGTAAGTTCTTGTCATTGTAAGTACATGCATATCATAGAGAACCGCCAACGGGGTACCCCCTGCACATGGTACATGAGCTATGCCATAACCAAAATGACAAGGCAAGCAGACAATGAGCATCTCAGTGATCTTTTTATTTACTATATGCATAGCTTTTTATTGAGGATGCTTCATAGATAGCTCACTATGGTGATGCTGCAAGTTTCCACCATGATTAGGCACGGCTTAGGCTAGCGGCCTAGGCATTTTTCTAACACAAAATACATACTCCATGGACTTACAAGTTCCCTCTTTATTTTGCACCGGTGACATCCATAGACAAAATAACATGATATCAACTGAGTACAAAGTACAAGTGCAATGTTGAAAACGTTCCTCGTGACAGCACGGTTCTGCTAATTCCAATGTATAAGTGCAAGCATATACAACATATATGACAAAATGGTTCAAGTTTATTTGGGGCAAAGAATACAAAGTGTGCCATCAAGTTTGTGAGGGCTTTAATCACTAAGTTTTCACATAACAAAATAGTTTTTTATTGGAAGATATCTAAAAACAAGAATATACTTGAAATGGTGTTACACACCATGATAGGAGTTTATAGTGGACACTTTGGAATAACTTGGTTTCTTGGGAGTTGGAAGCATGAGTAGAGCTTACTCATACAAGTGGAGGCTAGCAAAAGACTGGGAGCAACCAACTAAGATAGCAATAATGGCCATAATCATGAAGAGCAACAAAACATTACTAATCAAAGCATAGAGTGGTACTACAAGTCAAGGACTAACTGATCAGAGAGGCTATGGTGACTTGTCATAGTCATAACATGGTGTGAGCATGTGGCAAGTCAACCCAAACAAAGCATCAAAGGAGAATACCACAATACTATGCTTTTGCATGTTAAAACAACGCATAATTCTTTCAAGTCACACTAAGCAATCCCAATTGTTTGGAACAAGACATGCTACATCAATAATCACTAAGCATAAGGTCAAAACAACACCTAGCATGTCATGCTAAATTCTAAGTCACAGTCAATGCAAGCTCCTCTTGCACGTTCAAGCAAGAACTTACTACTCCTTTCCAACACCAAGCAACTTATTGGCAACAATACAGTGAGAACGGGGGTCCAAACTACTTTATTCAAGAAAACTAAACAAACTAAGCAAACCAAACAAAAACTAAGATGCTCCAAGAACAACACTTGTGCATGAAACAATAAAAATGAAGTGTCTAGACAGACCTGAGCTTTTTATTGATGAAGAAGAGGATGCCTTGGGCGTCCCCAAGCTTTGACGCTTGTACCTCTTGGATATTTCTTGGGGTGACACCAGGGTGGCATCCCCAAGCTTGAGCTTTTGTCCAGTCTTCATCTCATTACATCATTCTCTCTCTACACCTCAATTTTTTCCTTCATACAAAACTTCACACAATCTTCATTAGCAACATTAGTGTATTCAAAAGATAATAGACCTTTATGCAAAGCTTTTGAACAACAAGAATTTTCACTAAAAACACAAGATTCTGTAGCAAATCGTTCAAAAAGCTCAATTCTCCAAAAGAGAACTCAAAAAGGAATCAATAAGAAGCAAATGCAAATAATTGCAGAAATCTGTCAAAACAGACCAGCAGGTAGAAACCGATTTTTTCGAACATCTTCTGTTGCTCAAATAAAAAATTGTTGAACTAACTAAAGTTATCTAACATAACGGGGGATTTATTCATAAATTTTCAGCTCAATCCGAGTTACAGAGACTCCTCATGAATTTTTTGGTGGAGGACAGATATCTATTTCGGGACAGCAACTCCCCAAATCTTACTTCCCTCTCATTAGAGGTCATTCTTGGCACAAAAAGCAAACAAAAAAAAGATAAGGGGAGGTCATTATTGAAGTAATAACTTCCAAGACTCAAGGAAACTCTTGGGTTATCTCCCAACAAGTACTTTTCTTTAACGCCTTTAAGTTAGGCACAAGAAGCAAGAAATCAAGTATTTTCAAATGAGGAATTGAGATCAATACTTGCAAAATCTTCAACTATGAGATGTATCTCATCCAAATGAGTCTTGGAGGATCCTTTCTCATTTCTCTTTGGTTTACTACTTTCATCAAAAGGATTTTCAGGAACAATCCAATCAAAATTCTTTTCAAAGGCCTCATGCATCCCAACAAGCTTAAAGGGTATGGGTATCTTAAATTCATCTTTAGGCTTGGTTTTATCTGAAGTACCCACAACATCTACACATGAGCCTAGCATTGATGGGGATATGCCTACCGGGGTATACCCAGTAGGACGTTTCCGACTGGCCCGTGAGCTGGCGAGTGGGCTTGCAGAACGGCGAGTGGATTGAAGCCCAGCAAGGCACCGAGCAACTGGAAGATGAAGGCCCAGGCGAGTAGATAGGCCCAGTCGGATTAGGTTAAACGACTACCGAAGCTTTAACTGAATCGGTTGAGATATGTAAACCCTAGGGGAGGTGAGCCTATATAAACCTCCCTATAGGGCGAGTAGACGTACGTTCCCTCATACACCCAAGCGACTCGCTGCCTAGCCGCCGAGCTCGCCCATTGTAAACACATCCATAATACAATCTAGCAGGAGTAGGTCTTTACCCTCCGGGGGGGCGAACCTGGGTAAAACCCTGTGTCTTTGCCCTCATCTCGCACCGCAAATGGCTGGCCGCCCTTGCCCCTCGTTCTACTACTCGCTGCCGATTGCAGCATCTGCCGTGACTATTCCCACGACGGTGGAGCCCACCGTGGGGCCTGGCTGGTCCGGCCGGTGTTCTGCGGCGAGATCCAATCTGCCCATCAACGAGACGGTCGCCACCGGCCGCATGATAGCGATCGGCGAGATGCTCCAAATCTTGCCGAGCAGCTACGTCCCGGCGGCGCGACCCGTCACGCACAGCGTGATCCTGCCGATCGGCACGATCAGCCTCTTCGTCGGTCTCACCGACGTCATCGCCTCGGAGGATTCGGCTCGCATCCGCGAGTCGCCGCCACACGATCGGCTCTCCGAGAGCCAGATCTGCACGATCCATCGCCTCGCCTCCGAGTACAACTCGGCCCACAGCAACGTGGCCGGGAATTCAGCGGCCGCAGAGGATGCGGCCCTCACCGACAATGCCGACTCGGCGACACCGGCGTCACTCGCCGGATCCATCACCGCGGCTTCGTCCGCGGGCTCAATCGCCCAGGTCTCCAACGCGGGAGACTTCGAGGATCCCTCCATCCTCGGGATCTTCGAGTTCGATTCCAGGTCGGAAAACTCTGGCGACCCCCGCGACGGAACCGGCCGCCACACCGCGACCTACATGGCGACCGGCACCGATCCGCCGGAGGATCCGTTCTCCACCCCAATCCCTCCTAACGCCACGGCAACGGAGGTCGAGGAACTCCGCCTGAAACTGGCGGAGGCGATACGCAAAGAGCAAGCCGAGCACGAATTTTTTTGCCTCGAGCAGGTGACGGCGCAGGAGCTATCACGCTACCACCAGCAGCGGATCAGGTCACGCCTGAACCCCACCGTTCAGGGGCGTGCCCTGAACTTCGACGATGAAAACGACCCGGACCGCATGGCCAAGCGCGCGATCTGCGAGAACACGCCACCATGAGGAAGCGCCCAGCCCCCGCCAGGATCAACTGCAATGGGCGCCCCACCACCACCCAACCGCACCCCTCCCAGGGACCAACCGCGGATAGTAGTCTCCTCACGGGAGCGGGACGCAAACGGCCTTCCACTGTTCTCCACCCCGATGGACAACCTCGTGGCAGGCCGAGCAGCAGCCGACAGCATCACGGCCACCGGCAACGGCGCCCTACAGATCGAATACGTCAAGGCCCTGCTCGCAAAGGCCGTCGAGCAGCAAAGAGCGGGCTCCGACTCACAAGGTCGAGTATACTCGCGTTCCTCGGGAAGCAGAGCGACCTCCAGCGGCCGCCCAGCGGCGGCAAACACCCTCAACTGCCCGCCACCAGAGCCACTGCAGCTCCAACACCGACCCGCGAACACGACACACTCCACCAACAACCCCAGGCCGGCAACCAACCTTATCGCCGCCAACAGGCAACCCATCGACGCCCGCACCCACATCATCAACAATCAAAGTTGGCGCGCACGCCAGCCCGACGACCTACGACATACCCTAACCAATCGCCGCGACGGCGAGCCCATGGGGTTGCTCAGTCGACTCGGACCCAAGTGCTTCAGACCAATGATCCGAGGCGAGAAGTACCCGCCAAACTTCAAGGCGCCAAAGGAGATAGAAAAGTACGATTCCTCGTACGACCCCGCCGTCTGGCTCGACACATACCTCATGGCGATGGGGATCGCAGGCCACACTGACCTGTTAGCCGCCCGTTACCTCCCCCTGATGATGGAGAGGACGTGCAGGCAGTGGATCAACACCCTCCCTCAGGACAGTATCGACTCCTGGGAGGAGATGCGCGACGCCTTCATCAGGCACTTCGAGTGCTCCTACACCCGCGCCACCACTATCGAGGACCTGGAGCGGTGCGTCCAGGGACCCCGCGAGTCGACCCGCAACTGGGTCCAACGGTGGCAAGAACTGTGGTACAACGCGGTCGGCATTCACCCGGACACCGCGATCCATTGCTTCAAGACCTCGTGCCGCTACGAGCCCCTGGTCGCCAAGCTCAAGAGACACTCCCGCACACTCGACAACATCCCCGGCCTCCTCGAGATCGCCAAACGGTACGCCGAGGAAGACCCAAACCAGGAAACTGACGAGGAGTCAGGAGGTCAACGCCGCACGGGCGGCAACGACGGCGGACGCCGATCCGACCTATGCTACAGTGGCACTCGCCTCACCGGCAAGCGCCGCAGTGACGGGCGAGTCGACTTCGTCGCCAACGCCGGGCACGCGCAGCGCGAGACCAAGAGCTTCCGCCGCGACGGAGGACAACGCCGCGACGGAGGCAACTACAAGAACAAGACAAGGTTCGACCCTGCGGCCCTCCTTAACCAACCATGTGCATTCCATAGCAGGGAAGGGAAGCCCGCAACACACACCACCGCCGACTGCCACACCCTCAGGGAAATCGAGAAGGCACGGCGAGCGCGGGAGGACCCCGACAACGACCCGCCAAACGGCGGCAAATTCGGCAAAGTGGCTGGCTCGCTCCACACCTTCACAGGCTTCAACACGAAGCGCGAGAAGAAGGTCATCGCCCACGCTGTCGCCGTCAACGCGGTGGCCCAGGTGGACGTTCCCCAGTTCCTAAACTGGTCAGAGCAGCCCATCACCTGGAGCCGCCAATACCACTCGCCACGCATCGAGTACCCAGGACGAGTCGCCCTGGTGGTCAAGCCCAAGGTCGGCGACTACTGGCTCCCCAAGACATTGATGGACGGCGGCAGCTCCATCAACATCCTATACCTCGACACCTTCAGGCGACTGCGGCTCCCGCAGTCGATGATCGAGACGACCCACACCACATTCCACGGCATCGTCCCCGGTCGGAAGGCGTACCCGATCGGCAAGGTCACGCTGCCAGTAACCTTCGGCACACCGGCAAACTTCCGCACCGAGCGGATCGTCTTCGAGCTGGTGCCCTTCGACAGCCCCTACCACTGCGTCCTGGGGCGCCAGGCGTTCGCTAAATTCATGGCAGCGCCCCACTACGCGTACAACGCGATGAAGCTCCCCGGGCCGTGTGGCGTCATCACTATCCACGGCGACCCCGACATGGCCGCCGAGTGCGAGGCCAAAGGAGCCGAGCTCGCCGACGCCGTCATCGCGGCGGAGACCAACCACGCCGATGAGCTCGCCAAGTACGCGAGCGGGGTTAACAACGACGACCCCACCATACTCAAGAAGCCCAACTCAGAGGGCACAAACACCTCAACCTTCGAGGCCACGACGCACACCCGCACCGTCGAGCTGGTACCAGGCGACTCTAGCCAGACGGTGACGATCGGGACGGGCATGAGCCCAGCATAGGAAGGCGCGCTCATCGAGTTCCTCCGTGAGAACAGGGACATCTTCGCATGGAAACCCTCCGACATGCCCGGTGTCCCTAGGGAGCTCGCTGAGCACAAGCTAAACGCCGACCCCAAAGTGCGACCTGTCAAGCAGTCGCTGCGGCCCTTCAATGAAGAACGCCGCCGAGCAATCGCCGAGGAGGTGCAGCGTTTACTCGCCGCCGGCTTCATCCGGCCAATCAAGTACTCCAAGTGGCTGGCAAACCCAGTCCTGGTCGAGAAAAAGAACGGGACCTGGAGAATGTGCATCGACTACACAAACCTGAACGGTGCCTGCCCAAAGGAGCAGTTCGTCCTCCCACGGATCGACCAGATAATCGATTCAACCGCGGGCTCGGAGTCGCTCTGTTTTCTCGACGCCTACTCCGGGTACAACCAAATCAAAATGGCTGTCGAAGACGAGGAGAAGACGGCGTTCATCACGCCATTCGGAGCCTTCTGCTACACCGCCATGACCTTCGGCCTCAAGAACGCCGGGGCGACCTATCAGCGGTGCATGCAAGAATGCCTCGCGAGCCAAATTGGCCGCAACATCCACGTCTACATCGACGACGTGGCCGTGAAATCCGCTCGCCAAGGCGACCTACTCGCCGACCTGGCGGAAACATTCGCCAACTTGCGAAGGTATAAGATAAAGCTCAACCCAGGCAAATGCACCTTCGGTGTACCCGCCGGACAATTACTGGGGTACGTCGTCTCCAAACGAGGGATTGAGGCGAACCCCACGAAGATCGACACGATCGCCCGGCTCGGCAAACCCGAGTGCCTGCGCGACGTCCAGAAGCTGGCCGGGCGAGTAGCGGCTCTCAGTCGCTTCATCCCCCGCCTGGGCGAAAAGGCGATGCCCCTATACCGCCTGATGCGCAAAAACCCCACCTTCCAGTGGGACAAGGAGGCGGACGACGCGCTCCGCGACCTCAAAAAGGTGCTATTTGCCGCACCACTCCTCGCCGCCCCCGCCGACAAAGAACCCATGCTAGTTTACGTCGCGGCGTTCGAGTGCGTCGTCAGCGCCGTGATGGTCGTCGTGCGACCAGAGGACGGAAAGGAGCGCCCAGTCCAGCGGCTGGTGTACTACATCAGCGAGGTCCTCACCGAGTCGCGCCAGCGGTACCCATAGTACCAAAAGCTAGTATACACGCTCTTCAGAGCTCAGCGGCGCCTGCTGCACTACTTCCAGGAGCACCCGATCACGGTCGTCTCCTCAACACCACTACAAGACATCATCCGCAATCGCGAGGCGACCGGGCGGGTCGCCAAGTGGGCCGTCGAGATCGGCGTCCACAACATCAAATACGAGCCACAAAAGGCGATCAAGTCGCAGGCACTGGCAGACTTCATCGCCGACTGGGAAGAGGCCCAGCAACCAGAGAAGCTGCCGTACCTCCATTACTGGAGCCTGCACTTCGACGGCTCCAAGAACGCGGACGGTGCAGGCGCAGGGATAGTGCTGACTTCACCAAAGGGCGACAAGCTCCGTTACATCCTCTGCCTCGACTTCACGCCCTGTACCAACAACATGGCTGAGTACGAGGCCCTACTCCACGGCATGCGAGCCGCCAAGGAGATGAACGTCAATCGCCTCCGCTGCTACGGAGATTCTGACCTTGTCGCGGGGCAAGTCGCTGGCACCTGCGACGCCGTCTCCCCTACCATGGCGGCATACCGCCAAGCAGTGGACAAGCTGGGCGGACATTTCACCGGCTACTCCGTCGAGTGGATCGACAGACGGAAAAACGAGGAGGCCGACGCACTCTCTCGCATCGGGTCGGCTCGACTCGCACCACCAGCCGGCGTTTTCCTCGACACGATCACCAAGCCATCAGTCTCTCCCCCGAGGGAGATCGACATCGGAGTACCACTCCAACCAGAGGCAGCCTTGGTCGCACTCGTCAACGAGCCAGACGACTGGACCAAGCCCTACATCGCCTACCTGGAAGCCGGCACCCTGCCGGCAGACGAGACAGACGCTCGAATGATCGCTCGTCGATGCAAGTCCTACACCATCATCGACAGCGAGCTCCACAAGCGCAGCGTCATCGGCGTGTTCCAACGCTGCGTCCAACCAGCTGAAGGACGCAAAATCCTCCACGACATTCACTCCGGTGACTGCGGCCACCACGCCGCCGCTCGCTCCCTGGTCGCCAAGGCTATGCGACATGGCTTCTACTGGCCCACCGCACACGCCGATGTTGTCGATATCGTCCAGCGGTGCGCCGGGTGCCAGAAGTACGCCAACCAGACGCACGTGCCGAGCTCGGCGCTCAAAACAATCCCCATCACCTGGCCATTCGCTGTGTGGGGCATGGATATGGTAGGCCCCTTCAAGAAGGCCCCCTCCGGCTACACCCACCTTCTAGTCGCCATCGACAAATTCACGAAATGGGTGGAGGCCAAGCCAGTCCGGAAATGCGACGGGAAGACCGCCACGAAATTCCTACGCGAGCTCATATATCGCTACGGGTTCCCAAACAGCATCATTACGGACAACGACACCAATTTTGCCAAGGGAGCCATGGCCGAATTCTGCGAAGAGCACCACATCCGGCTCGACCTCGCGTCAGTCGCCCACCCGGAATCCAACGGCCAGGTGGAACGAGCCAACCAAAGCATCCTCCACGGCCTGAAGCCGCGACTCCAGGTACCACTTGAGCGCACCGCCGGGTGCTGGGTCGAGGAGTTGCCCTCTGTGATCTGGGGGATCCGCACCTCAGTCAACAGATCAACAGGATTCACTCCCTTCTTCATGGTCTACGGCGCCGAGGCAGTCATGCCCACCGACCTCGAACACGACTCGCCGCGGGTCGTCCACTATACGGAGGCTGCAAACGAGCTCGCTCACCAAGACGGGATCGACCAACTCGATGAAGCACGTGACCTCGCTAGGTCACGCACTGTCATCTACCAGCAAGGACTCCGCCGCTACCACAGCCGGCGGGTGAAATCTCGCACCTTCCAGGAAGGCGACCTAGTGTTACGCCTCATCCAGGACAAGAAGGGCATGCACAAGCTCTCCCCTCCGTGGGAAGGCCCATTCGCTATCGGGCGCGTACTCGGCAACGACGCCTACTACCTCATCGACGTCCGCGGGGACGGCGAACTCGACGTCAAGCGACCATGGATGGTAACCTCCTACGGAAGTTCTACTCCTAGAACCCCACACATGTACTCTCCAGTCGCTATGAAATAAAAAAGAAACGGTCACCGCAAATTGCGCCTACTCTCCATGACTTGTGCCACTCGCACTCGTAATAACAGCGTTACGCTAACCACAGAAGTCAACCTTTGGTACAGCGATCGGCACGGCTAGTAGTGCGGTGTAAGAGCACTAAATCACCTCAGGTCTTGCATCGTCCATGAAAAACGCCCACCCGGAGCCCCATTGGAGTCGCCTAGCTCGACTGGTTCTACGAGCCAAGACAACTGCCCTCGCTTCTCACAGCGACCTCGGTCCTCCGCATCCTCGGCATAGCGACTCGAACGGCTAAGTACCACGCTCGGGGACTGCAGACCAGTTCATCGCGAGCGGTCAGGGAAAACGCCAAGTAAGAGAGCATGCCCAGGACTCGCCACGCGGCTGACCCCACGGGCCAGGCAGGAGTGACGCGCTAAAACAAACGCGCTAAGTCCTCAACCACCCTCGAGTCGCGCCTAGAACAACCAAGTACCACGCTCGGGGACTCGGCCACCTGACCTCATTCGCGCAAGGGAAAACGGTAAAGTACAGAGCACTCCAGGGAGTCGCCTAGCGACTGGCTCTTCGAGCTCGGGAGAGTCGACCAAAAACAACAAAACACATGACAACAACACATACATCATATACGAGGTAAACCCCACAAAAAGGGCGGACGCGCTCGGGGACTCGCTCAAAAATCAATCACAAACACACAACAAATACCAAAATAGACACGATGTCTCATTCAATTGCATATCGCATTGTTTCATGCTACAAAATATGCCCACACGGCAGACCTGCTACTAATGCCACAAGGCAAACTATCCTACTCTACAGGCTTTGACGACGACTCGCCAACATCCCGGCGATTGCGGATGAACATCGTGTACGGGTTCGACGGATACGTCGTCAGTTCACCCGCCATTGCTGCGCGAAAAGGTTGCTCGACCTTGAAGTCACGATGTGGCGGCTCGGGGTCGTTCGGCGCGACGACCGTCTCCTGGTACGGAAGGAGGTCGCCCATTGCCCAGACACGCTCTGAGTACGTGGCGGCGCGGTCCTGCAACTTGAGAACCTCGGACAGCTCCACCGCGCCAGTCGACGATGGATATCCACTCGTCACATCGTCGATGTCGAAGTCTTCGGGGAAGTGGGCAAGTCCAAGACTAAGCGCCGTCGACGCTCCGCGCCGAAACGCCGACCGCGTCATGAACTCAACGACCGCGGGCGCTTTCTCCAAATACTTCCACACCTCAACGAGGTCGCTGGGAATCACCTCCGTGGGCGATATTTCTTGGAGATAGGCGCGGATGCACGTCGCCGACAACGTTGCCGAATCGACGAGCATGCTTACGCACTGCCTCGCGTCGAGCGAGCTCGCCTCTTCCTCGCTATCGATGATGCGACCTGCGGGTAGAAGACAATACTAAGTACGACGGACACCACAAAAGACACAACCACCAGAAAGGGAAGATGAACTCACCAAGCAGCGGGCGGGCGAGTTCCATGATGAAGCACTGAAGTGATGTATTTTCGTCCTGAAGCCCCGCAATAAGGACTTCCGACACTTTGCGATCTTCCTCAGCGGCTGCAACGGCGGCCTTAGCTCGCCCGTCAGCCAAGCTCGCTTCTTCCTTCGCCTCCCGTAGCTCGCGCTCGAGGTTGGCGATCCGCTGTTCAGTGGCACTCAACGCCGATTGCGCTACCGCCAATTCACCAGCGGGGACAAGCCCCTGGCGAGCTTCCTCTGCCTTCGCAGCAACTGCCTGAAGCCCTTTGTTCGCTTCCTGGACGATGGCCAGCTCCTTCTCCGCGCGCTGCTTCGCGGCCAATCGGTCAGCCGACTCAAGCTGCAGACCCTGCACATCACCAAAAAAGGTTAGTCAAAGCGAAATTCCTAAGTGCCCACTCGCTGAAATTCAGCGAGTACGCACTCGGGGACTGGCGATCAGGAAATTCCTAAGTGCCCTCCCGCTGAAATTCAGCGAGTACGCACTCGGGGACTGGCGATCAAGAAATTCCTAAGTGCCCACCCACTGAAATTCAGCGAGTGTGCACTCGGGGACTGGATGCGAAAAATAAAGTTAAGATATCATAAGAATCAGGCCGCTGCAAAGCACCGACCTGATCCTCGGGGACTGGATGTACCTGGATGGCTGCGCCAAGCATGCCATGGAGTTGTATCGCGTCCACGGACGCGAGGAGCGCCGGCGTGTGCCCACGATGTTGGTCGACTATAGCGTCGGCGGTCCCAGAAGCGTGGCTCGAGGGCGCAGCCCCACTCGCCGTGGTCGCCTTGGTCACGAAGCGTGGGAAGGTAGCGATAGAGGCACCCGCTCCAAGAGAGGTTGCCTCCGCCGTTCCAGGCAAGGAAGCACCCTCCTTTGTAGACGCGGCTGCCTCCATCACGGGCCCGGCTGGTGCAACCGCCGTGTCGTCAGAGATAGTGACGGTGTCGCCACCCTTGGCCTTCTTGCTGCCATCCGCCGAGGTGACGACCTCGTCCGCCTTCCTCTTGCGGAAAGGATCCTCCTCGCTAATGGCGAGCGACACCTTAGCCACGGTCGGATGGCCCATCCTCTTCACTCCGGTCCTGTGCATCAATCGAATAAGCAAAACAATCGAAATAGCTATGAAAAATAAGGAAGGGTGAGTGCACTCACTTGGCGACTGGGATAAAACGTAGCCCCGTACGGAGGCCGGCTGGTTTTTCCAGTTCAGGGCCCAGTCGGCGACTGAGCCCCATCTCCAGGACGTCGCGTGCCCAAGACACGGACGGCTTCTTCGTCGTTGAGGCCGCAGCTGGAGCCTCTGGGATATCTTCGGCGGGAGCTTCCTTGCGAGGCGAAGCCGCTGGAGCCGGAGCCTCCTTGCGAGGCGAAGCCGTTGCAGCCGGAGCCTCCCCCAGCCCAGAGACTGGGGCGAATGGCGGAGGCATTGAAGCCAGCGGCACTTCCTCGGTCGCCGCGTCCAGTGCGGCTGCCACTGGTGGTGTGTCCTCACCGGCCGGGCTGGGAGCATCAGAGCTGCTCGCCGAGTGCGGCGACGAGGCCGGCATTGATGGCTTCGTCTTCTTCTTCGAGGGGCCCTTGCCTCCCTTTCCTTCTTCTTCTTCTTCTTCTTCGACGGAGTGGCTTGACGGTGCGAGGTGGTCTCTGGGAGATCGTCGTCGTCATCATGACGCTCGAGGCTTCTGCTTGCCTCGATCTCGCGTTGTCGTTGTCCACGGGTCTTTCGGACCAGTGGGGCGACCTCCTCCTCGGACTCGTCATCGTCGTCCTCGTCGCCCTTGGCAGGCGGCGACTCGCCTATGTCCTGGGCGGATGAGACCGAGCTCTCGTCGTCTGAAGGTGGGAGCCACCCTTCCACCACTTGGAATAGCTGCGACGAATACAGAATGGAATCAGAATCACCGCGACTGCATAAACTGCGACTGCGAGCAAAGTAAAGTGATTACCGTTGGAGCTGGACGCTTCGCGGTATAGGGGGCGACCCCAGCCTGCGCATCCAGGTACACCGCCTGGGTAATCTTCTTCAGCGCTGGGAGGTAGTCCTCCAGTTTCCACTCGTCGAGGCAGGCCTTCGTTGAGTCTCCCCGGCCCGTGTACTGGTACATGTAGTGGTCGCGTTGGGCGAGCGGGACGAGCCGCCGCCCGAGCCAGCAGTTGTACAGATTTATTGTCTGGAGGCCCTTCTTCTTCAGACCGCGGATGGTCTGGAGCATCTCATCGACGACCATCTGCTTGTCGTTGGGGAGCTTGCCGACTTGGAGATGGCGCGGCTCGGACCGATTGGCGGAATACCGCGGGATCGCCACCTCGTCTTCTAGGCTCGCCTCGGCCACGTAGAACCACGACTTCTTCCAGTCGCTCGCTGCCTTGGCGAGCAGCATCAGATCAAAGAATGACGCTTTGGACTTGAGCTGGAACGTCAGGCCGCCCGCGGCTAGCATTGGGCCGCCTGCTTCCTCGCGGCTGATCCGTCCGTGGAACAGATCTTGCCACAGGGGGAAGTAGGGCCGGCAGCCCAAGTAGCATTCGCAGAACGCCACGAAGATGGCGAGCTGCTCGATGCTGTGGGGACCCAGATCTGAAGGCTGGATCCCGTAGTAGGCACAGAAGCGCCGGAAGAACAGGGACGTAGGAAACCCTAGCCCCCGCTCGAGATGACTGGTGAAACAGATGAATTCCCTCTCTCGCGGGTTTGGGGTCGTTTCTCCGGCTGCGGGGATACGCCAACAGCCGGATCGCAGGATCCCGGCCTCCTCGAAAGAGGCCAGCTGCGCCCTCGTGCATTTGGATCTACCCCACAGTTCGGTGGAAAGGGCCATGGCCGAAGGGTTGATTGGGGGTCGGAGGATTTTGGGTCGGCTGGATCGCGATGCGAGGGAAGGAAAATGCGCGCAGTCGGAAGAAGTGATGAGAAGTTGGCTCTGCGATCGCCTGCCATTCCCCTTATATAGTGGGTGTTACCCGCCAAATCAGGGAGCCGTTACCGCGCGATGATTACGCCAAAAGTTACCGTTGGATTACCCCAACGGCTAGTTTGACCACGCCTAACAGTCCAACTACGGCCACTCGGCTCGCCGACCCAATCACTATGACAGTGTTTCGCCGACTCGACTCGCCAAAGCTGCGACCTGGATCACTGGTTTTCTCCTTTATACAGGAGCCCGCCGACGATTCGACTGGATGCCTACTCTGAAGCCGTATACTCCGACTGCCAGCAGCCACCTACGCCTAATCGACGACGGCCTCGGGGACTACTGATGGGGATATGCCTACCGGGGTATACCCAGTAGGACGTTTCCGACTGGCCCGTGAGCTGGCGAGTGGGCCTGCAGAACGGCGAGTGGATTGAAGCCCAGCAAGGCACCGAGCGACTGGAAGCTGAAGGCCCAGGCGAGTAGATAGGCCCAGTCGGATTAGGTTAAACGACTACCGAAGCTTTAACTGAATCGGTTGAGATATGTAAACCCTAGGGGAGGTGAGCCTATATAAACCTACCTATAGGGCGAGTAGACGTACGTTCCCTCATACACCCAAGCGACTCGCTGCCTAGCCGCCGAGCTCTCCCATTGTAAACACATCCATAATACAATCTAGCAGGAGTAGGTCTTTACCCTCCGGGGGGCCGAACCTGGGTAAAACCCTGTGTCTTTGCCCTCATCTCGCACCGCAGATGGTTGGCCGCCCTTGCCCCTCGTTCTACTACTCGCTGCCGATTGCAGCATCTGCCGTGACTATTCCCACGACAAGCATACTAAAACGCTCAAAGACCTTTTTGGCTTCCTTAGCAACATCATGGAACTCTTTAAGTAAAGTTTCAAGAATAAACTCAGTCTTTTTAGCATTCTTTTCTTCTTTTAGTTTTGGGAACAAAATTTGCATCATGGGGTTAAGGCTAACAAACCTAGCCTCCAACATATGAACTAAAGAAGCTGCAGCAATTTCATAATTAGGAGCAAGTTCTGCTGTAGATTTATCCTCAATATCCTCATGCTTGCTAACATGGTTAAAGAATTCTTCAGTATTGTCTTTCCCAATTATGGAGCCACTACCTATAGAGAGGTCCTTCAGGGTGAACTTGGGGAGCAACATAGTGAACTAGAGTAGGAACAAATTTTTTTGTGTTTTTGAATAAAGAAAGCCAACCAAACTAAACTAAATTTTTTTGGAGTTTTTGAAAAGAGGCAAACAAAACCAAGCAAATTAAACTAAGCAAACTAAAAACAAAGTAAAGAGAAAGGAAGTGGAGGACTCCCCTTGTGAAGACGTCCTTAGCCTCCCCGGCAACGGCGCCAGAAAAAGGCTTGATGAGTGCAGCAACACTTCGTTGGGAGACCCCAAGAGGAAGGTGTTATGCAGTTCAGCAGGCAAGTTTCCCTTAGTAAGAAACCAAGGTTATCGAACCAGTAGGAGGAAGGAAACGCCCCAAAGGTGCTGCAAGCAACGTGGAGACATGCACAACACAAACTCAAGACTTTGCCCCCAACGAATCAGTGAGGTTGTTAAGCTCACCGGTTTGCTGTAACAAAGGATTAAACGTATGGTGTGGAAGGTAATGGTTTGCTGCAAGTAAACAAGTAACAATGGAAGATGTATCAATGGTAAAGATTGGACCGGGGTCCATAGTTCACTAGATGTGCTCTCCTTAGATAAACAACATGGCATGAAGGGTAAACAAATTACAACAGGGCAATTGACAGGAACTGAGCAAGGCATAACAATGCAATATCAGACAAAAAGATCCTATGAGATTCGATTGGGCAATACAAAAATATACATAGACCGCCATCCAACTACATATATGACTAGAAGTCCACCTTTAGGTTATCATCCGAACCCCCTCTAGTATTAAGTTGCAAGCAACAGACAACTGCTTTAATCAAAGTGTGTAAGGTAAGCAATCCACTTGTTCCATGAACAAGAGACCATTGTTTTCTCCCTAGTGGCAACAAAACATCTACAACCGAAGAGATTTCTGTCACTTCCCTTGGAAACTAGAGGCATGAACCCATTATCGAGCATAAATACCCCCTCTTGGAGTCACTAGCAACTACTTGGCCAAGATAGCTACTAACAACGGAGAGCATGCAAGATCACAAACAACACAGACAAGATAGTATCAAATAGACAAAACCATTAATCAATCTGACATAGTAATCTCAATATCCATCGGATCCCTGCAAACACAACATGCATGATTACAAATAGATTAGATCTTGATCATGAACGGAGCTAACAAGATCTATACATGAAAGCACAAGGAGGAGATACAACAATCTAGATATTACATGGACCCATAGTCCAAGGTGGAACTACTCACGCATCATACCGGAGAAGAAGGCCTCCGGGATGATCTCCCCTCTGGCAGGGTGCCGGGAAGAGCTTTAGATCCCCCCGATCTAGGGAAGATGGTGGCGACGGCTACCGAAGATATCGTGGAGTTTTGATTGGGTGTCTAGGGTTTCTGCATCGGGGGCTTCTTATAGGCGAAGAAGCGAGGCTGGGAGGCGGCCAGGGGCCCCACACCCTACCCAAGTGCAGGATGGGCCCACCCGCACGAAGGGGGTGGTCTAGCCACCCTGGTTTGCTTCTTTGTCTCTCCTATGGACTTCGTGTCCCCCACGGTAAAATATCGACTTTGGATTTTTTTCCAGTCCAATTCCGAGAATATTGATTTTCTGCCTTTCTGGAACCAAAAACAGAAGAAAACAGGCAACTAGCACTATGTCAACTTTAATAGGTTAGTTCTAGAAAAGATATAAAAACACCTCAAAGTATAGACAAATCAAAGAAAAGTAGATACTAAACAAGCCTGGAGCATCAAAAATTATATATACGTTTCTGACGTATCAATATATCGGGCCCTTCAAGATTTTGAATCATCGAGGAGAAGTATCATATCAACTAGAACTGCCAGAGGAGATGTCAGCCATGCATAATGTATTCCATATATCGTTACTTCGCAAATGCCTAGAAGTCCTGGAGAAGACCGAAGTTTTCAAGAACATTGATCACCGAACCATAGAGATCAATGATGACCTGACGTACCCTAGAGTACCCATCCATATTTTGGAGGAAGCTTTCAGAACCACCATGACCCGGAGTATAAAGTTTCTCAATATCCAGTGGAGTAACCACACTGAAGAAGAAGCTACCTAGGAGCGAGAAGACTACATTAAGACAAAGTTTCCCGATAATTTTAAATCCTAGTTTTCTTTTTCTCAAATCTCGGGACAATATTTTGTTTAAGGAGGGAAGGTTTGTAACTTTCCAAAAATATTGATCAAGGTTATCAATTCCAATCACCAAATTTAGGGTTAACAAAAACTTTTTTAATAAAAAAATCATATGAATGCATGTGTGTATGTGATGATTGTATGAATGCATGAATGGACTTGTTTGATTTTTGTGAATAGCAAGGAATGGTTTAAAGATGAAATAAAACATCATCTAAATCAATTCCAAGTAGAAAAAATCAAGAGAATTTGTAAAACAAACAAAACAAGCAAATGGTCATTTTTGCCAATCTTGCTCATTAGGCCACTTTGAGTGTTTCTAGTCCAAGATTTCAAACAGAAACAAATCCATTTCTTTTCACCCCTTGCTAGACCAAGTGAAAGTGAACCCAATCCCACCTTGCAAACCCACAGAAACATTTCGCAACTTTATTCAAATGACATTTAAAAATTGAATCCATATCATATGTGAAGATCATCATTTCTCAAAACCCAACCAAACCAGTGCACCTTGACAAATCCAAGCAACCATAGACTACCTAGTATGTGACTAGTACACCCACCAAGTTTCATCCAAAAATTCAAATTCAAATATCTTGCGGCCATTTCATTAAGCACCTTCTGATCACAAATCAAATAAAACATCAAACACTATAGTGAGCAGTGTTTGTGCCTAACTTGTTCCCTCTCTAGCTCATAACACACTCTTAGTAGATCATCTAACTTGTTTAACCAGCCCTAGCTCACTGTAAACTTGACAATGCCATCAATGGTGACCATGCCCGAGCCCCAAATGCCACCCCAGTGTCGACAGCAAGCTAGAAGCCTCACTAGCCTCGCCGACCTTGTCTAGCAGGCACTCCACCGTCCACCGCCACCCCATGTCCAGTGCCCAAGCCATGCCAGCCACTGGACCACATGAAATGATCACGCCCAGTCTCCCTGCGACCATGCCGAGAGCGCTCCAGAGCGTCGCGCTCGACATGCTCGCATAGACCGTGCCCCGCCCTCGCCGCTCGCTAACGTGATCACCACCGCCCAGGGAACCGCCCAGACATGTCGGTTCGCCGCCGCATGGACCGTAGACGCTGTGCGCCATTAAAACTCTTGTCGGAGCCACCTAGAGCATCAAAGTGTTCTGGCCGCATCGCACCGCCCCGCGCCTCGCCACCATGCCGTTGAGCTTCGCCAGGAGGCAGCGCACCGTCCCTATCCCTAGCCATGATGTTAGCTCGCTGTGCAAACAACCACGACGAGCTCCACCCGCACCCTTCGGTCCCCTCGTTGCACTATAAAAGGAGGCCTTCCCCGTTTGATTTCAGCACACCATCTCACTCCTCTCTCCCTCAGAACCACCCCACCTCATCCCCGGAGCAAGGCGAGCACCAGGTGGCCAGAATTTCTCCAGAGCTTGCCGCTACTGGAGGAGAAGGGCGTCGTTGATTGGAGCCGCCCCAGGAGGAGCCACCGGTACTAGGAGGATCGTCGTCATCGACTTCGTCGTTCGCCCCCATCGCCGGAGCCCCGGTGAGCCCCCACTGACCCCCACTGGCCGCACTAGGTTTCGAACTCGCCGCGTTCTGTTCAGGCATGGACGATGAACCTCAGCCATAGATCTAGCATCTAATCCAACAGCTCTAATCGCCCAGTACCCCTTCGCACCCCCTGTCTCGCTGACTGGTGGGGACAATCACTTAAACCGCCCGCGCGCGCTGTGTGCAATGGGTCGGCCTAGTTAACACTCCCGCGGGACCCAGTAATTCAAATTTAGGTTTATCAATTTAGTTTCAAACTTAGTTCTGTGTCTATATTCAAAAATCAATACAGAGAGACTCACTAAACCAAATGGCATGAAACCAATTTTGCTAGAAAGGTATTGAAATTCTTAATCCAAGCCCGTTGGATTCAAATCATTTGGAATTTTAGATCACCTGTAGTAAAAATAACAAGGAAGAGACTTTTCTGCATTCAAACACTTTTCAAAATACAATTATAAATGCTTTTGAGTTGATTCCAACTCTAAAAAATCACATAGAATAAGACCTTATGAATATATAAAAATATCTAGGTTTACTTGCAGATATAATGGACAAGTAATAAAAGAATTCCCCATAGGCATTTCTAGTCACTTTATTTAATCAAAATAAAAAAGGTTAAACCTCATTAAATTGTGACACCACTTTAAATCACATTCCCAAGTACTGAAATATGTGGTGATGACATGTGTCAACATGATCCCATGTTTTAGTTGGAGAATATTATATCTTAAGTAGTTTTTCAATGAGTAGAAATTACTTTTCTAAAATAAAGGAAATAAAACTTTTTCCTTAATATCTGTGATGATTGTGATGATACTAGATCATCTAGTGTGAACCTTTGTGTGCTAAATAGAAGTAGTTAAGAATTGTTTGGTGATTGTGTACCTCGTATTTATTTATAGATACTAGTATCGAACAAGGATACGAAGAGGAAGGAGGCTACTACGAGCAAGAAGCAGAGGAGAACTTCAACCACTGCTCTGCACAAGGCAAGCTATAACTTTGCAAGTTAACCCTTGCATTATAACTATGCCAACTAGATGCATTCACTAGTAGAAAACAGGCCATCCCCGTTGTGCCACGAACCGGGACTAATGCTGGCACGCGTCCCGGTTCGAGCGGGCACGGGGCCCGGAGGCATGCATCCCGGTTGCTAAGGGGGTATACGTACCGGTTTGTAACACAAACTGGGACTAAAGGTTGGGCGTCAGCCACGTGGCGTGGCACACATCTTTAGTCCCGGTTTGTGTTACAAACCGGGACGTATGCTCTCGCCCTCTATAAATGCAACGCCCCAGCCATCTGCCTTCACTCTGTTTTTTCTTGGTGGAAGGTGTGAGGGGTGTGCTAGTTTTTTTCCCTATGCATGCATTCAAGGTGTTTGATGAAATGTTGGAGTGAATGATCCCGTTCAATTTCTCATAAAACAAAAATATAGAAGGTGTCCGAGACGCACTTGAGCTTTCTCCTCTTTATTTTCCTCGATCGAGGTTAGCAATCTTATGTTTTCTCTGTCATTGATACAATGCATGTGTCGATGTGAATGGGTCATTTCACTATTTATGATGTCTTGTTTTTTGATAAACTTAATTATATTATGCAGATGAACGGTCGGGAATGGATGTACGGTGACCGGCGCGTAGCCGGGTATATGAAAGGCGTGGATAAATTTATCGATGTGGCTACGGCAAACAAAGAGAATGGTTTTATACGTTGTCCATGTGTTCAATGTCGGAACAACAAGGAGTACTCTTCCTCGAAAATCATTCGCGACCACCTGATTATGAAAGGTTTCATGCCCAACTATAATTGTTGGACCAAGCACTGATGATGGAAGATGGTGAAGAAGAAGATGATGATAACAACTATCATCATATGTTTCCTGAATACAGTGATACTGCAATGGAAGACAATGGAGAGGAAGGAGGTGAAGAATGGGCATCAGATGAGCCGGCTGATGAACTTGGTAGGGTCATTTCTGATGCAAAGCGATACTGTGAAACCGAAAATAAGAAGTTGAAGTTAGAGGGCATGTTAGAATATCACAAGAAATTGTTGTACCCAAATTGTGAAGATGGCAGCACAAAGCTCGGTACCACACTGGAATCGTTGCGATGGAAGGCAGAGTGTGGTCTAACTGACTCCTCATTTGAAAAGATGCTGAAAATAATGAAGCCGAAGTTTCCAAAACATAACGAACTTCCCGAGAGTACCTACGAAGCAAAGAAGACTCTTTGTCCTCTAGGATTAGATGTGCAAAAGATACATGCATGCATTAATGACTGCATCCTCTACCGCGGTAAGGAGTATGAGAATTTAGATAAATGCCCGGTATGCAATGCATTGCGGTACAAAATCAGACGAGATGACCCTGGTGATGTTGAGGGAGAGCCCCTCCGGAAGAGGGTTCCTGCTACGGTTATGTGGTATGCTCCTATAATACCAAGGTTGAAACGCATGTTCAAAAACAAAGAGCATGCCAGGATGTTGCTATGGCACAAAGAAGACTGTAAGAAAGATGGGAAGTTGAGACACCCTACTGATGGGTCACAGTGGAGAAAAATCGAGAGAGACTTCCCAGACTTTGCAGGTGATGCAAGGAACTTATGGTTTGGTCTAAGTACGGATGACATGAATCCTTTTGGGGAGCAGAGCTGCAGCCACAGCACCTGGCCCGTGACTCTATGTATCTACAACCTGCCTCCTTGGTTGTGCATGAAGCGTAAGTTCATTATGATGCCAGTGCTCATCCAAGGCCCGAAGCAACCGGGCAACGACATTGATGTGTACCTTAGGCCATTAGTTGAAGAACTCTTATAGTTGTGGGGCAAACCAAGTGTACGTGCATGGGATGAGAACAAACAGGAGCCATTTGATCTACGAGGGTTGTTATTCGTAACCATCAATGATTGGCCTGCTCTTAGTAACCTTTCAGGACAGACAAACAAGGGATATAAGGCATGCACACATTGTTTAGATAAGACTGAAGGTACATATTTGCATAAATGCAAGAAGGTTGTGTACCTGGAGAATCGACGATTTCTTCCGACCAATCATCCTGTAAGAAAGAAAGGCAAGCATTTCAAAGGTGAGGCAGATCGCCGGAAGAAGCCTGAACTCCCTGCTGGTGATGATGTATTTGGTATGGTCAAGGACATAGAAGTAATCTTTGGAAAGGGTCCCGGCGGTCAATCAGTTCCGAACGACATCGCTACAGGACACACACCCATGTGGAAGAAGAAATCTATATTTTGGGAGCTGCCATATTGGAAAGTCCTGCGTGTCCGCTCTTCAATCGACGTGATACACGTGACGAAGAATCTTTGCGTGAACCTGCTAGGATTCCTAGGTGTGTATGGGGAGACAAAATATACACCAGAAGCACGGGAGGACCAACAAATTATGAAAGACCCAAAGAACATGCATACATAGAACAAGATGGATAAAGGGCGTCACTTAAGTCATGCTAGATATGCTCTTACCAAAGCAGATAAGGAAATCTTTTTTGAAGTCCTTTACAGTATCAAGGTGCCGTCGGGCATCTCATCTAATATAAAGGGGATAATAAATATGGTAGAGAAAAAGTTCCAAAACCTGAAGTCTCATGACTGTCACGTGATTATGACGCAGTTGCTTCCGATTGCATTGAGGGGGCTTCTACCGGAAAATGTTCGAGTACCCATTGTGAAGCTGTGTACATTCCTCAATGCAATATCTCAGAAGGTAATCAATCCATATATTCTGCCAAGGTTACAAAAGGATGTGGTACAATGTCTTGTTAGTTTTGAATTGGTGTTCCCACCATCCTTCTTCAATATTATGACGCATCTCCTGGTTCACCTAGTGGAAGAGATTGCCATTCTCGGTCCAATATTTCTGCACAATATGTTCCCCTTTGAGAGGTTCATGGGAGTCTTAAAGAAATATGTTCATAACTGTGCTAGACCAGAAGGAAGCATCTCCAAGGGATATGGAACAGAGGAGGTCATTGAGTTTTCTGTTGACTTTATTCCTGACCTTAAGCCGATTGGTGTTTCTGACTCGCGGCATGAGGGAAGACTAAGTGGAAAAGGCACGCTGGGAAAGAAAGCAATGATATGTAGGGATGGGGATTCTTTCACTAAAGCACACTACACAGTTCTACATAATTCCACCTTGGCAGCTACGTATATCGAGGAACACAAGAATATTGTACGCTCCAAAAACCCAGGGAAGCCTGAATCATGGATTACAGATGAACACATGAAGTATTTCGGTGGTTGGATGCGGACACATCTCTTGAATGACACCACTGTTGGAGATCATCTATACTTGTTGGCTGCGTCACCATCTTCTACTGTATTGAATTTCCAAGGGTTCGAAATAAATGGGAATACATTCTACATGATCGCCCAAGATAAAAAGAGCACCAACCAAAATAGTGGTGTCCGCTTTGATGCAATAGACGAGAATGGACAAAAGGACACATATTATGGTTACATAGAGGAGATATCGGAACTAGACTATGGAGTCTCTTTTAAGGTCCCTTTGTTTCGTTGCAAATGGGTCAACCTGAATGGGGAAGGGGTAAAGATAGACCAGTTGTACGGAATGACAACAGTGGATCTCAACAATCTTGGTTATAGAGATGAACCATTCGTCCTAGCCAATGATGTGTCTCAGGTTTTCTATGTGAAGGACATGTCCTCCAGACCGAAAAAAAGAAAAAATATGCAAACGAATACATCATATGATGAGCCAAAGCATCAGATAGTTCTTTCAGGGAAAAGAAACATCGTGGGAATCGAGGACAAGACAGACATGTCAGAAGATTAGAATAAGTTTGATGAAATTCCGCCCTTCAAAGTGAAAACTGACCCAAGCATTTCGTTAAGTAAAGAAGATGCTCCATGGTTACGTCTGAAGCGATCATAAGGAAGGACATATGCCAAGAAGTTCATGCTCATATTATGTAACTCTAGTTCATGTCTTTCGCGGTTTGTGGCTTCACCGAAGGATATCTTTCGCGGTTTGTGGCTTGACCGGGACTATATATAAGGGGGCCTTTAGTCCCGGTTTTGTAGTCTCAGTTTTTAATATTAATAAATGTCTTGAGTGTTAGTCCCATTTTGTGGCTGGACCGGGACTATGAAGAAGTTGTCCCGATTCGTACTTACCATTGAGATCTGATCTCCAAACGCGCGTGGTCACATATTAGGGAGTGCCTCTATGACCAGTTTCTTGGAGATGCCGGAGGACTGGGATCCGGCGGCATTTCCCTGAAACTGGTCGTAGTGGTGTCCCTGCTCTCGAAAACCATAATGCAGCTTGTAACTTTTCTAACTAGATCAATACACCTGGGAGCTAACTAATTTCACATATTAGGGAGTGCCTCTATGACCAGTTTCTCGGAGATGCCGGAGGACTGGGATCCGGCGGCATCTCCCTGAAACTGGCAGTAGTGGTGTCCTGCTCCCGAAAACCATCTTGCAGCTTGTAACTTCTCTAACTAGATCAATACGCCTAGGAGCTAACTAATTTCACATATTAGGGAGTGCCTCTATGACCAGTTTCTCGGAGATGCCGGAGGACTAGGCTTTGTCAGCATCTCCCTGAAACTAGCCGTAGTGGTGTCCCTGCTCTCGAAAACCATCTTGGAGATGCCTCAAACTGGCTGGAGGACTGGACTCACAAGGATGCCTATTTATAGTACAAGCAGCTCGGCATAGTGTCGACACTTACGAAATAATGTCGACACTCACCCCTATTATTAGTGCTGACTCGTGTTTGGTCCCGGTTGGTGTCTCCAACCGGGACTAAAGGTTCATCTTTAGTCCCGGTTGGTGACACCATCCGGGACAAGGTACACGCCGCACGACATAATGTCGACACTCACCCCTATCATTAGTGCTGCCTGGCCCAGCCTGCCGAAATCCCTCCAACCGGGACTAAACATGAACCTTTAGTATATTGAAAATCCGAACAATGAAAATCCTTCGTGTGGTGTCATATTATGTGACATAGTTTAAAGGAAAAATATCAGACTTGGTATATTGATCATGTCTCGAAAAAACCTTCACAAAATGACCTATCATGTTCGAGGTTTCATGGCTTTCGGTCCAAATGACCGATGATATGTGCTGAATCACGGCATAGTTTGTGATGCTGTGCCCATATTATGCATGCGTGTGGACATTGGTATGGAGAACAATCTTGCAGGAGGAAGTTTTCCTTTTTGTCGCACGGAAAAGCCCTTTTCCATTTTCCGAGCGCAAAAAACGGGTCGTTTTGTGAAGTAACCACCAAAATGCCATTTCAGAATGCTACCGTCCCATTTTCCTAAAATACTAGACCACCTTACATGGACTATCTCCCAACCGGGACATCTCAAACCTTTTCTTCCATCCCGGGTAAAAAGGACAAATGTCTGCCGAATCGGTAGGAAGTGGATCCGGTTTGTACTACATGTACATGATCTATCGCCCGTGATTTTTTGAAAAAAATCATTTTTAGACTCGCAATATGTGGTTTCTTCAGAGATCCAATGCAAGTTCTAACGATGCTCGTCCCCTATCTTCATGCACGCCGGTTCGACTATAGTTAGAAATTCAGATAATTCAAAACGGGCATAATAAATTCAAAAAAAATCCGAACAATGAAAATCCTTCGCGTGGTGTCATATTATGTGACATAGTTGAAATTAAAAATACCATACTTGGTATATTTATCATGTCTCGAAAAAACCTTCACAAAATGACCTATCATGTTCGAGGTTTCATGGCTTTCGGTCCAAATGACCGATGTTATGTGCTGAATCACGGCATAGTTTGTGATGTTGTGCCCATATTATGCATGCGTGTGGACATTGGTATGGAGAACAATGTTGCAGGAGGAAGTTTTCCTTTTTGTCGCACGGAAAAGCCCTTTTTCATTTTCCGAGCGCAAAAAACGGGTCGTTTTGTGAAGTAACCACCAAAATGCCGTTTCAGAATGCTACCGTCCCATTTTCCTAAAATACTAGACCACCTTACATGGACTATCTCCCAACCGGGACATCTCAAACCTTTCCGTCCATCCCGGGTAAAAAGGACAAATGTCTTCCGAATCGGTAGGAAGTGGGTCCGGTTTATACTACATGTACATGATCTATCGCCCGTGATTTTTTGAAAAAATCATTTTTAGACTCGCAATATGTGGTTTCTTCAGAGATCCAATGCAAGTTCTAACGATGCTCGTCCCTTATCTTCATGCACGCCGGTTCGACCATAGTTAGAAATTCAGATAATTCAAAACGGGCATAATAAATTCAAAAAAAATCCGAACAATGAAAATCCTTCGCGTGGTGTCATATTATGTGACATCGTTGAAAGGAAAAATACCAGACTTGGTATATTGATCATGTCTCGAAAAAACCTTCACAAAATGACCTATCATGTTCGAGGTTTCATGGCTTTTCGGTCCAAATGACCGATGTTATGTGCTGAATCACGACATAGTTTGTGATGTTGTGCCCATATTATGCATTCTTGTGGACATTGGTATGGAGAACAATGTTGCAGGATGAAGTTTTCCTTTTTGTCGCACGGAAAAGCCCTTTTCCATTTTCCGAGCGCAAAAACGGGTCGTTTTATGAAGTAACCACCAAAATGCCGTTTCAGAATGCTACCGTCCCATTTTCCTAAAATACTAGACCACCTTACATGGACTATCTCCCAACCGGGACATCTCAAACCTTTTCGTCCATCCTGGGTAAAAAGGATAAATGTTTGCCGAATCGGTAGGAAGTGGGTCCGGTTTGTACTACAGGTACATGATCTATCGCCCGTGATTTTTTGAAAAAATCATTTTTAGACTCGAAATATGTGGTTTTTTTAGAGATCCAATGCAAGTTCTAAATGAGCCATTTTTCTTCCCGCCATTTCTTCCCGCCATTTTTCTTCCCGCCATTTTTTCCCGGCATTTCTCCCGCCGGTTTTTCCCGCCAGTTCTTCCCTCCAGTTATCTTCCTGCCATTTCTCACTATATATATGTAGGGTTGGCCTCCATTGTCATTGCACATCTCTAGACTCATATCTGCAACCTCATCACTCTTTCCCATGACTTCCACCGTAGCACTAACTCCCAGGGAGGCGGAGGCGCTTTGCGCCTCGAACTACCCCTGCCCGCCGGGCTACTATGTCCCCGTCGGCTGGATGCTGAGCGCCGGAGGCGTGCCGGTTCCTCCTGTCCCTCTAGGTGTGGCGCGTCGGATGGACATCACGAACCACTACTACTTTGAGCTCACGTAGGAGCAGCGGATGAATCCCAGATGGCATCTCGACTATTTCCCGACTTGGGAAGCCTTCTTCGTGGATCGGCGTGAGAGGGCGCTCACCAGGCACGAGGAGGATGGCCCACCTCCTTCGAACTTCAACTAGGCCGGTCGTCGGTTGTGGTGGCGCGGTCGGACTCTCCAGAGCGTCATGGCCTACGACACGGCCGCCGAATCTAGCCCCCGCCTGCGCTACCCTCAAGTCTAGCCCACTCGTACTCAGCCTTCAAGGTTCAACTATGGCGACCCCGACGACGACAGCGACGACGACCGCGGCGAGTACGACGACTACAGTGGCGAGTATTACAGGTGTAGGCAGGAGCATGACTGAATCACTCCAACATTGCAAAACAAGTTCGGCCGATTGTGGCTTAATCTGGACATGTATCTTAATTTTCAGTTCTTCTATGTAACTTTGTGTTAGTTGCGTTATGTACTTTAATTCCAGTTCTATCCTAATAAAATTTTCTTTCCGCCCATTATTTCCCGTCCTTTTTTTCCGCCCATTAATATATAAAAAGTATAAGTTAATTCAAATCCAAATTAAAACACAGAAAATGGTTTTGAATTATTTAAAAATAGAAAATGGTTTTGAATTATTTATTCAAATCTAGACACTTTTTATGTTTAAAGTTTTTCTAAATTCCAAATTAATATTCAAAAAAATAAGTTAATTCATTTTTAATTTTAAATGGTTCATAGTTTAAATGGTTACATTAATTATTTTTTAAAAATAGAAAATGGTTTGGAATTATTTATTCAAATCCAGACACTTTTTATGTTTAAAGTTTTTCTAAATTCCAAATTAATATTCAAAAAATATAAGTTAATTCATTATTACTTTTAAATGGTTCATAGTTTAAACGGTTACATTAATTATTTTTTAAAAACAGAAAATGGTTTGGAATTAGTTATTCAAATCCAGAGACTTTTTATGTTTAAAGTTTTTCTAAATTCCAAATTAATATTCAAAAAATATAAGTTAATTCATTATTAATTTTAAATGGTTCATAGTTTAAATGGTTACATTAATTATTTTTAAAAACAGAAAATGGTTTTGAATTAGTTATTCAAATTGAAATACTTTTTATGTTTAAAGTTTTTCCAAATTCAAAAGTAATTATCATTTAAAAAATTACAAATTTAAACCCCAAAATAAAAAATAAGGCGGGAACAGAGAGAAAATTCCTGAAAATTTTTGAAAACAGGGTCATATGTTCTGGTTGGAGCCACCAACCGGGACTAAAGGCACCCTGCGCGCGCCCCTTGGTCTGCTGAAAAAATTGAAGTATACGTCCCGGTTGGTGGCTCCAACCGGGACGTATGATCCTTTAGTCCCGGTTGGAGCCACCAACCGGGACAAAAGGCCCTTCGTTTATAACTGGCTCGCCTCCTCTTCTTCTTCCCCATCTCACTTTCTGCTTCATCGACGCGCGCACAGTAGACGCCGCCCCACAATGCCGACAGGCTTCCCGAGCTCTGCCGCCTTGCTGACCCTGCCACGAGCTCCGCCTCGTTTCCCTCTATCTCCCCGCAAAAGGAATCGAAGAGGGGCATCTACAATCGTCGCCATCGACGCCATCCTTCTGCTGTACCTGTTTGCCGACAAATTCCGGTGAGACCTATCCTTCCTCCGCCCTACTTTGGCCACCAAGGTCTCATACAAGACCTAGCGCACCCCATTGATGCCCTGTTTTGGTTGCTCGAGCCCCAGATACTCGACATCGTCTTCGTCTGCAAGCGCCGCCCGCAAGCGCAACTCCGGCGAGGAATCTAGGACGAACAGGAGCACCCCTTCCTCAACCGCGACCACCACTGAGCCCACCTCGACCACCGCAACCTCTCCTAATAGTCCACGCTCCCCTTACCCCTCTGGAATCGCCGGAGCACCACCCTCCCGATGCGTCGCCGCCGCACGTAGTGAGCAGCACTGCCGCCCGTCGTGGTGACGTGGTGCCCGCGTGGCCTCGGTCCCACCTGCCAGCCTCAGAGGCAAGGTGCCTCTGCGGTGCAGGTTAGAAGTGGCCTGGTCCAGGTCCACCCGTCAAGCCCTGGTCCAGGTCCCACCTGCCTGCGTGGAGGCTGAGGTGGCCACGGGCCCCTCTGTCAGCCACTGTGGCTAGTAGTGGCCTCGGTGTAAAAATGTTTCCTGTTTTGTTTAAATTCAGAAATGGTTTAATTAAATCCAGAAATTGATATAATATTGTAAATTCAATATTTAATTATTTATAACTCAGAAAAATACAAATAATATATCAAAATGTTCAGAAAAATGAGATCTAACTATTTAACCTATAATCATGCATTGTTCAACAACTTTCAAGACAAGTTTAATTAGAAAACAAAATTAACCCCTCTCATATACTCCGGAGTTTCGTCGAGTTAGGGTTTTCACCCCTCGGAACCCCGTTTAAATTGCCGAGCATGTCTTAGGGTTACTTTTTATTACAAATTAACTTGTCCTATCGTCATCCTTGTTTAATAATTGCATCGATGCCATGTGTTGATTGTTTCCCTCTCTTTCCGGCGTTCGGTTCTTCGCGGTAGAATACGAGATCGAGATCAAAGACCAAGGTCAACACCATCGAAGATTGAAGATTTCTTGATAGCCATCGCATTGTAGATGCTTAGCCATGATATTAGTTGTCATAGACCCAAGTTGAATCGATGTTGCACCTAGGGTTAGCCGGTGTGTCCTAGTCAGGGCATCCCAAACCCGAGGGTTGATTGATTGCCGCCTTTCTTTTCGGTATTGGTTCTTCGTGATAGGATCCGAGCCCGATGGTTTCTCTGAATTAGGGTTTACGATATTTTAAATTCATTTTTATTATTGTGTATGTATATATTAGGGTTTCTCCGAATTAGGGTTTATATCTGTCAACACCGTACCTAACATTCTCCCTTAGCCGCTTTGACTTATCCGTTTTTCCACCTATGCAGAAAATATGGACCCACACGACAGAGACGAAGAAAAGGAAGAGTTGATCCAAGGTGTGATCCGCGGGGAAGAAAATTTAGATGTATCGACGTTTCTGAACAACTCCGGTGAGGGTGATCCTCTTTTTGCCGGAAGAGACGACTTGTTTAAGGTTGAAGGTGATGCCTTCCGCGAGGGAGAAGGCGATGCCTTGTGTGATCGAGAAGACGACCGCTCCGGCGAGGTGCATGTAATATAATTAATTCATTAATTAATAATCTGCTATCTATATAGAAATAGTAACGACGATCTTTCTTCTTTTAGCCCTCCGGATCGAAGAAATCTATTGAAAAGAGCAGTCGAGGCCCAACCAAAAAGTTGGAAGACCATGAGAGGTTCAGGATCGAAGATGTCGCTCAAGACGGCAAACCGACGGCTCTCGAAGTTGTCGCAAACAAATTTGTGGCACAATGCGGAGTAATCGTTAGGGACTTAATCCCGATCACCATTCGAAATTGGAATAGGCCTGCTGATGCGGAAGAAGAGGGAACATGTTTATTTGTCCCTAACCACGCTAAAGATTTACTATGGAAGAGGCTCATGGTTAATTTCAAACTACCGAAGATAGAGCTGGATCCAAATGAGGAGGATCCAGTCGAGGACGCCTTAGAACATGGGAGAGCCATGGAGGCTAAGGTCAGGGAGTGGGCTTTGAAGAAGATGGCCTAGTGTTTCACCAACTGGAAGAAAAGATTGCACCTTGAATATGTCGTGAAAGAGAAGACTCCCGATTTCAAGAATATTCAGTTTGAGAAGATAAAACCATTCTGGGCTGAGTTTGTGAAATACAAGACATCAGAAAAAGCTAAGAAAATGTCTACAACGAATAAGCTGAATGCTGCTAACAAGAAGTATCACCATACTATGGGGCAAGGTGGCTACAGGGCTGGCATTCCTAAGTGGGAGAAACTTGAGAATGAACTGTGTGCTAAAAAGATCACCCTAGAGACAGACGATTGGGTAGAACGTGCAAGGAATTGGTTTTACGGGCATGGGGGCACGTTGGACTCGGAAGGGAAGTGTATATATAACATACGACATAAAGAAGACCCCTTGCCAATCGAGAAGATGAGAAAAGCAGTAAAGGCTGTTAAAGATGGGGACTTCATTCCCGATAGAGAGAATGATGAGCTCACACTCGCCCTTGGAAATAAGGAACATGATGGACGAACACGAGGCACAAGCGGCTCCAAACCATGGAGGACTTGGTTTCCCGAAGAGAGGAAGAAATATCCTGATAGAAGCCGTCAGAGCAGAAAGGACAGGGCGGAAGTTAAAGCAGATATTCAGAAAGAGCGAATGCGTATAATTGAAGAACGAATAAAACAACAACAAGATGAAATTAACGCACTTAAAGAGCAAAGTACTACCGGCCCATCTCAGCAACACACTGCATTCGATGCTACCGGCCTATCGAATAATCAAAAAAGCAGTGTGGCTTCCACCGATGTCCCGGGTGATGACAATGGCGATGACGATGGTGCACCGATGATGGCTCCTGTTGGCTACCCAGTGGATGATATCACAGAGATGACACACTGTGAGCTACATGTCAAAGTTGTGAACATATCAATGAAGGTGGCGGTCGGCTATGCCTTACCAATTGGACCCACACCAACTTACCACTGTCGTCCGATTCCAGAGGGCTACGCTGTTGTCGGGGTGGATGAAATCATGCCCACCTTTGAAGTTTTGGATCTTCACTACCCTGCAGGTGAAGGGGATGTGACTGTACTGGGAGACGCAACAAACGTCACCATTCTATGGCCAAAGGAATGTATCGTGCTTCAAAATCACACGCCAAGGCCATCTTCGCCGCCGCCTCACCCGTCTCCAGCGATGTCGTCGCCGCCACGGCAGCCGTCTTCGTCGCCGCCACGGCAGCCGTCTTCGTCGCCTCACCCGGCTCCGTCGCCTCACCAAACTCCGGCGCAGCCATCGCCGCGGGAGCCATCGCCGACGCCTCGGGATAAAAAGCGTAAGCGTACCGCTACTCTACGTCGTGGTAAGCGATCGCCGAAACGTAAACAAGAGCCTCTTCCAAAAGTACCAAAGGTTCCTCCCAAGAGAGCTTATGACTATACTGAAGAGGAGACTGCGGCGATCGTTGATGCGGAAATGACAGCGTTTTTCGCTAAGCTGAGGCGGCCGAAAGAGCCAGAGTTCCCCAGCACCAAAGAAGAAAAAGCCAGAGTGTTCAAAATGCTAAAGACTCTTCATCAACCTGAGCCAAAGCTGTCATCAGACTATGACGGTTCTATTCTCAAGTCACATGCGGCACAACAAGCCTCGAAGAGCAGTACTGATGCAAGCGAGAAATCTGTTGCCCAGCTTGGAGAACAAGCAAAACAGTCTTGCGCCCCTCTCAAGGTGATTTCCCAAACCAATGTGGGGTCGAGCAAATATGGGGCCGAACAGCAGTATGATCCAGAGGTAGTTGCACAATACGGAGAAGCTGCCGCTGCTCAAGGTATGAGTATTCCCCAGTACTTATCCCAGTTAGAGTACTTCCCCATGAGTGAAGTAGCATACAAGTACCAGTACGGCAAACCTCTCGTCAAACCTGAGGAGGTAAATAATCTTTCAACAAAAATGCGAAGATTTCATAACTGGTACATGCATGCCACAAAGGTCGGGGCTAACTGGATAGTGCTGAGGGTTACAAAAAAGCATCATGGGAAAGAAAAGGATGACATGATATCCATTGAATTTGATGAACTATTTCAATTATTCAATCAAGACGTCGTGGACAAATCGATCATCAGTGCCTATTGTCTATAAGTACTAATTCTGTAATTAATTTAGTCTCCAGCTATCTCACCTTGTTTATTGCATGTATATAATCATACTGTAATATGCAGAATGAAGATTCTCGAATGCAGCAGAGGACAAATCTATGAAATTGTCTTCATTCACCCATATTGGTTTCATGAAGCTAATCTCAAAACAATCCCCCAGGATACGGAGGATAATATAGTACACACGTTAAGGTTTCAAGAAACCAGAAGGGTAATACTTTTTCCTTACAACTTCGAGTGAGTGTTATTGTCTTGTATACACTTTCTATTTCGCTTACTCGATGTTAAGTAAATAATTGATTAGTTATGCATTCGCAGCTTCCACTATATTCTGTTAATCATTCAACTTGACAAAGGGCGTGTACTAGTCATGGACTCGAAACATAAACCCCTTGAGCAGTGGAAGGACATGCAGATGCTTCTCCAGCGGTAATTCTAATCATTACGACACTATATCGGCAACGTGGAGCTTTAAAAAAGGAGTCAGCCTATATTAATGAAACTAAACACGGATCGAGTTCATGCACTACATACAAAAAGTTGCTCTTTTTACAATCCCTATTGTCTATACACAACCGAATAGTATTCCCCTTTTGGGTTTAGGACTTCTGCATCCAAGAATCCCGCCAATTCCTCCTGAATTGCTCGTACGCGATCCTTTGGTAGAAGACCGTCCCGTAGACGTTCGATCTGATTTAAAAAAGGAGTCAGCCTATATTAATGAAACTAAACACAATTTGATTGTAATTAAAAACTATAGAAATTGTTTACGTACGTGGATTTGCTCTAAATTTCTGCCCTTATCATCGCACGTCTGCCGGATGAACTCGCAAACATAGTATCCACATAGATTGTTACCTGGTCCCTGTGTCAGGCACTTTACGAGAACATAATTCAATCAAAATAATAATCAAGCATGATAATAACTGTATCAAAACTAGAATCAAAGAGATGTGCGGATATAGCTAGTGGTGCTTACATCTAGTGCTTGAAATGTAAGCTCCACTTTCCAAACACCCCTAGCCTTGTTGGTGAACCGTTTCCAAGCGCTGCCCGGCTAGGGGTGTTTGGAAAGTGGAGCTTACATTTCAAGCACTAGATGTAAGCACCACTAGCTATATCCGCGCATCTCTTTGATTCTAGTTTTGATACAGTTATTATCATGCTTGATTATTATTTTGATTGAATTATGTTCTCGTAAAGTGCCTGACACAGGGACCAGGTAACAATCTATGTGGATACTATGTTTGCGAGTTCATCCGGTAGACGTGCGATGATAAGGGCAGAAATTTAGAGCAATTCCACGTACGTAAACAATTTCTATAGTTTTTAATTACAATCAAATTGTGTTTAGTTTCATTAATATAGGATGACTCCTTTTTTAAATCAGATCGAACGTCTACGGGACGGTCTTCTGCCAAAGGATCGCGTACGAGCAATTCAGGAGGAATTGGCGGGATTCTTGGATGCAGAAGTCCTAAACCCAAAAGGGGAATACTATTCGGCTGTGTATAGACAATATGGATTGTAAAAAGAGCAACTTTTGTATGTAGTGCACGAACTCGATCCGTGTATCGAATGTAATATTGTCATGATGATCTTGTGTAATATAATGGTTCCTTCATTGATGAGTGCAAAACACTAAATAAACTATAAAACAACCTAAATAAATTCTCTGCCGCGGCACAAAAAGTGGCAAAAATGATGCCGCGGCAACAAAACTTGCCAAAATGAATTCTCTGCCGCGGCAGAGAAATGTGCCAAATCTCTGCCGCGGCAGAAGGTTATTTTTCCCGATTCATGTTACGAACCGGAACGGTTGCTACACCCCCCTCGCCATCTGCCGCCGCCACGTGTACCCTCATTTGTCCCGGTTCGTGTTACGAACCGGGACGGTTGCTCCACCCCCCCCCCGCCCTCTGCCGCTGCCACGTGTACCCCCATTTGTCCCGGTTGGTGGGGCAATCGGGACTAAAGGCTGGGGCTTTAGTCCCCATTGCCCCGTCCCGGTTGGGTAACCGGGACTAATGCCCCTTACCAACCGGGACCAATGGGGCGTTCTGCACTAGTGATTAGACATGCATTAGTTATACCACTTGATGATACCAAATCCCAGTTTTACTTGCAAGCTTAATCATTTTATTTCTTTATCAAAGCTTTTATTTGTGTTTACTTAGTGACCTGTAAGTTTTGGAAAGATATGAAAGGTAGCATAAAGAGCATAAAACTTGGCCTAAGTTAGATAGATCTTGATGTCATCCTGAGGCATGAGATTGAACTTAGATCATTCACACTTGATTACCACCCCTCATTAGTGTTTATCCCCATGTATAGATGTTAGTGCTAAGCATAAAACTTGATCACTTTAGATGGGAATACTTGGTGAAAATGGTTATGAAAACCTTAGAATGATGAGTCATTCTGATGAAATGTTTTGACTTGTGTTCTTGAACACCAGATGATTTTGATGATGAAAATGTTAAGGCATGAGCCTTAGCCCTTTGTAAAACTGATGGTTGTCTGGATGAGATACCATTCCAATTTTACCGTACAACCACAATACCCGAAATTTGGGTAGGGCTTAACTGGAAGTTTATATACCTTAGTATGGGTTCCCCTGCGGCCAAGGTTTGAGCTGAGGCTACCTTGTGAAGATTGACCACCTATGCAGTTCCCAATATGACAGTTGGTCATGGTTGGGAGGCCAAACTCATAGGAGAGGTGCCTATACTAGGGTGAGTAATTGAAAGGTTAGGACTGATTATCCGCATACTGAGTATGGTGAATTCAGGATTGTTCCTGACGGATGTATCAAATATTGTGGTGAAAGTGTACCACCTCTACAGAGTGTCAAACTATTCGAATAGCCGCGTACGCGGTTATGGACAGTTGGAGTGGCCATACTGTTCCGTTGTCAGATGTTTTCAAAATGACTTATGAAATGAATCATGACTTTAACTTCACCACAACAGGGTTGTGATATGAAAACTCAAGTTCCCACTTAGGTTTCATAAAACTTTCAACTAGCTTTCTTTGCTTCTGAACTCAGTTAAGGTAAACCTGGATTTTTGCAAAACAACCTAGAGCTTAGTATTCCTACTCAACCACTTTACTTGTTAGTGATAGTTTGCGAGTACTTAAAGAGTACTCATGGCTTTGTCCCTGGCTATTCCCGTGGCCAGACTATGTAGAGGACTATTAGGAGGATGGATCGTAGGAAGGTTACAACAATTAGGATCATCTCCCATCGCCAGCATTGCCTATGACCATGAAGATGGAGCTTTGCCCATGCTACCGTTATTATGTTATTCCGCTGCTTTGATTGTACTAAGACTGGATCATGAGATCCTTTATTTGTTGTAAGACCTTATGGATGATGTACTGTGATATCCTATCTGTTATGTCTCGCAAAAATGGTAATCCTGGGATTGCGATGTATGGCATAACAGGCATCTGGGATTAAAAATCCGGGTGTTGTCAACGCGGATGTGAGGCAATTCAATATCAAAATAACATGCATCAAATATGAAAATAGTAAATCTAATTCAATCTATCATTTCGATACGATCTTCTACTACTAAAATCTCCACATTTTCGTTGTAATGCAAGTAGTAAGTAGTGAAGGATTTGAATATGTAGCATATAAATACACACATTAATATTGGTACTGAGATCAGGTCGATTTTAACTAGAATATCCATTAAAATAGTAAATGGTAAAATAATTATTGAGTCTCCAAACACACTAGGAGAGAAATGTTTTGTTCACTAAAATAGTGATTTTGGTGGAGACAAAGGTACATGAGAAAGGAAACTAAAATTGAGAAATATTGTTCATGGTGAAGAACGGGGCTGGTGGAGTTGACATAAAGCTTGGGTTGTGGTTATCAGCGTTGGTGGAGACAACATGTTTCCGGACACTTGTATTCACTATTGTAAATGGGATATCATCAGAGAGCACTATATCATTGATGCTATAGCGTTGCCTTGATCCTTTGCCCTCTATCCTCTTGAAGTACTTTTGTGCATGGCTTGAAACCTGTGACGGAGTCCTTGTGGTGACGAAGTACTTAGATATGTCCTTCCATTTTCCACGGCCATAGAAACTTAACCCACGGAGAAAGAGCCTAAAATAACCAGGTTTGAGATAAACTAGTTAGGTTAACTATGATTGAAAGAACTACTAAATGGCCATTTCATAAGTTTTTTCTAGTTGTTCAATGAATTGTCTAAAACTTGAAAATTATATAGATCTTCTCATCTAAAAAATATAGTTAGAACTCCATATAGTAATTTCACCAACATATGTTTAATTTTGTTGATCCTAGTGTACAAGATATGGTATCAAATGATTGTACATGAATAAATATTGAATAGACAACATGTTCATTCGGATATTTCATAATTAACCATATCATAATTATGATATGATCAAAAACTTATCTTTCTATCATATCATTTGCATGTCATCCATTTAATTTACTAGGACAAGTGATAGTGGTATTAAATTTTCAAGGGAAGTGCAACAATTTATAGGGCTATTTAGTGGAATATTATACTATCATGTCAAATTAATGCATTTACAATGAAGGGTAAGAAGATGCAAAGAAATACAATGAATTTGAACTTTAGGGGTTATTATTTCTGGTAAGTGTGACCATATATTCAGAAAAACAACACAAATAAAGACCAAATTAACCTTCATGCTTCATGAAAGAGATTCTGACATAATGATAATGAGTATATGATTTTAAATACACCTAATGTGTCTGGAAGGAAAGTGTAAAACCAACACATCTAAATTTTAAATCTCATGAAAAATTAGAAGAACTAAAAAATCAATAACCTATGTTCCTCCTCGGTCCAAAACATTTTTGCGCGTGGTGCAATCACTTGTTGATGAATGGACATCATGTTGTCTAACGCATCCACCTTGTTCTCCTCTAACACTTCTAATCCCTCCTCTACCTCTATGCGACCCTGCAATGGACAACCAAGCACAAAATCATTACCATTTATGGATATCTCTCGCTCCTCTTCAGCATCACTGTATTCCCTCTCATGACACATCAATATGGAAATCTACACTAGGATATCAACACATAAGTCTAGTACCTGATGCGCGGTCTTACAAGGGAACCATGAGCAGAGATCACCCATGATGATGTTCTTCTTTCTCCCATCGTGATTGGCACCATTGGAGTTGTAGTTGTTGCTATTGAGCCCATTAATGATTGAACTTCCCTCATCCAACCCAGAGGAGATCCCCTCCTTGTTGAATCTCGTATTCATGGTGGCCTAGAGAGAGTTTGATGCTACAAACTAGGGGAGTATGAACTTTGATGTGTAAAGAGGATGAGAGGAGGGTGGTGTATTTGTAGAATGCACAAGTAGCATATCCAACCATATTAATAAAGTTTATTAATTGCAGTATAATTGCTCTAGATATATTGATACAGTATCAATATACGACAATAAATTCATACAATAAATACTTGAAAGTGTATATCTAATACCAACAAGGAAAATAATATTTTGTGTTGTTAATTAGTTTTTGGCAATGTATATTTGTTAAGGTTCCTAGTAATAATACTAAAAAAGTTCCATTACTAATCTAATGTAATAATCTACTCCCATCCTTAAACATGTTAATAACCTCTACACTCATAGGATATCCTTACTATATAGGTTTAACTATAACCTATTGTGCATATTGGGTTATCAACACATAATATATACACATGATCATTTGAAGAACATGGAAAAAATATTTAGGTCATCCTAATAATTATTTGGTCATGCCATCCATAACCCATGTTTTTAAAGTACAATACTCATATCATTGTCATCACCACCTCCCTAATTAGGGCCCACATAATTATATCAATTATAGGCGGGGTTGGTTGGGATCAAACCATTAATGCATCATTAATGCATCTTCTGGTTGCGCACATACTTATTGCTAAACCATATACCTACCTCACATAAATAATCAATCAATGTCATCAAATGGAAGCATACATAAGTTTTGTCATAGGTTGCGCACGCTATTTTGGTTTGTTGTGTTGCCGGTGGGAAAGTTCAATCATTAACACACCGAGTCGTATAGTCTTGTTTCTATTTCTATCCTCTAGATGATATTCTAAATAAAAATCTAGAAATGCCAAAAGTCTCATTGATCTTTTTGTTCAAGATCTGTATTTGAACACAAACATTAATTTGGTATGTGGCGCAACACATAGTACTTATAATGGATTTCTATTTTCGTTCCATTGGTTCGTTAGTTGTACTCAGTTTTCCTCAGCTGCTTAACTTGTCCTCATTATTCCTCTTCCTCTATTCTAAAACCCTCGCAAATTCTCGGATGGAGGCTCGTAGGTCAAAGTCTTGAATATTACATGCTGATGGGTGGGGACGCGTATAGATGGTTCCTCCATCAACGGTTATATGCTGACGGGTGGGGCCAGGATACACATCGGACCAGCCATCCATCTCTCGCTGATATGTGCACCGCTTTATTTCCTGATTGTGTGGCTAGTGCAGCCAATGACTAATGGGGCCATGATGTTGGGGCAGAGCAGATACTCCCCAAAAATTGGTAGGTGAGGTCGTGTATGACACGTGCGGTTGGCTCTCTCTCTAATCCGGTCCTAGCCCCCATCCCCAAGTAGCTCCTACCCCACCGGCTTCCAGATCAGCCATCGCCGGCGACTCGTCGCATCTCCGGCTCTGTCCTTCGGCAACATTGGACGGGCTGCGGCGCTGCATCTCAACCACCACTCCAGCACTTGTTTCGTCCACACGCATTACACGCCGAGGCAGTATGAAACGCACGCAGGTCTGCCGCCCACGACAACCAAGATTTTGTTCTGCCACTGTAGCCTGACGAATGGGCGCAGAAATTGCTAGTATTGCTTGGGAAGACCTCTTCTCTTGTACCATCCATCCTAATCGATTTGGTTCCTATAATTTCCTTGAGATTGCAGGTGCAAATTAGTCCTCAATGTGTGGTCATAGAGGGTACACCAGCGAGGGTGGATATTCGATCATGTCGTGGCCACGTTCTCCTTCTCTACCTCGTCAAAAGTATAGGTAGCTCTTTCTCTTTATACTACCATTAAATTTGAAGTGCCGCCATGGCCAGTGGGACTGATTTCAATTGGGTTTTTTGGGGATTGTTACAGTGTGCTAGTGTCACATCCCAAAATTTTCCAAATTTTAAAATGTGAAAAATAAACAAACAAAAGAAACAAATGTTGAAATTTAGGATGAAAAGAAACCTTTTGCTTCTAAATGGAAACATCAAAACCCTACTTGAACAAAATTTGAATGAAAAGGCAACAAACAAATTTCCAAACAAATCAAATGCATTCATAAATGGATGTATCTTGAATTTAAAGCACTTGGGAAAAATTAAACCAAAACCCTAAACCCTAATGAAAGAAATCATCTCCAAGATCACTCCAAGACTATGTCTTTGTTCCATATAAAAAATTCAGCAACAAACATTTCTAAATGATCAAAATGGTAAATAAAAATATTATAAAACCATGGAAATTGGTTTCATTCAATTTGAAACCATGGATAAAAACTTATGATTTTAATAAGATAAAAGGAAATAATTCCCAAGGCTAATAAAGCTCCTAACAAAAATAAACACTAAATTATGAGAAAAGTAATCCTAAAAGTATTTGAAAAGATAAATAAATATTAAATAAAATTATACAAAGTGGAATCACCAATTTTGGAACTATAAATAAAAATATATGAATTTTATAAGACAAAGAAAGAATTAAATAAGGAAATATTTAAAATACAATTTAAAACCTTGGCCAAATCCCTAAGCAAATGGAATAAAATTAATTCAAATAAAATAAATCATTAAAGGATTATTTAAATAAAATAATATGGGTTTGAACCATGTTCAATTTTATTTAAATAAAGACAAAATGCCTAATCTAAATAAATATTAAGTTACAAGACAAATATTTGGTTTATTGCCAAAATGGACTTTTAACACAATAATAAATGGTATAAACCTACTGAAAAAAGATTTGGAAAGATTTGAATTCAATTTGATGTTTAAATCAGTTGAATCAAATGAAAACAAAAAATATAAACAGAAAAAGGGAAAAGAATAAGAAAAAAATAGAAAGCTAACCCTACCCAGCACCCCCAGCCCAACTTGGCCCAACTACAGCCCACCCGGCACTCCCCCTCTCTCTCCCTGCTGGATTTTTCTCACCGCGCACCACACCCGCATCCCTCGCCGACTCCTCGGACCCACAGCCATGTCACATCATCTTCAATGCGCGCTGACCCCGCCCTCTTTTCCTCCTCGTCATTTCTGGCCGAGTGAATTCAATTGAATTCGTTTGAATGCACGATTAATCCTCCCACTTGACCATGCTACCTTAACCCCCTCTGTCTCCTCCCCATTTCCCCTCCCTTCCCCGTATCAGAGAGCCCCTAGGCTGCCCTGAATTGGACCCGTGCCGCCACAGCTCCAATGAGCTCGTCAACAAATTCCGGTGAGCCCCGACCCCCTCTCGCTCTCTTGTTTACTTTACCGCAGCCCTCTTTCTCGTGCGTGTTCACTCATGCCTCCCGTTCATTTTCTTGTGCCTCGTAGCCTTGTCTTCGTCAGCATCTGCTAGGACCCGACGGTGAGCACAACTCCGGTGAGCCCTAGCGTCCGAACCCATGCGCGCATTGTCCTCTAGCTCATGATATCTTGATCTCCATTGTCTTGCATGTTCGCTGATGCTCGCCATTCACTCGCGCATGATCTGTAGGCTCGCCCCCAACGACATATGTGCGTGCCCGACCCCTTGCGCCCCTTCGCCAGCCACGACCACGTTGAGCATAGTCATGTCCCTGCGAACCTGGTGAGCCCCTGTACCCCTCCCTTGCACCCTAGAATCGCCGGACCACCGTCTACAGAGCACCGCCCCCGCGCACCGTCGTTTGCGCCGCCTGTTCTTGGCCAGAATGATTTAATCCGTTAAATCTAGATCTAACGTCGTGGATTAGATGACTAATCGAAGCGGTATGAATCGATCTGATCCGTGCGATGCTATTTATATCCAATGGCATGGGTAACTCGATCCACCTGAAGTGGTACCAGCCAGTAGAAACACGCCACGTGGCCAGTTCAGTTCAGACAAATTCCAGAAAATGAATTTAGATGTTTAAACTTGCAAAAATCATAACTTTTGATCTGTAGGTCCAAAAATTACAAATTTTATATCAATGGATTTAGAAAAATGAAATATTTGCAACTATGGCCATGGTTTGGTCATTTGCTTCTAAAAACCTAGAGTTTTGTGCAGAAACATTTGTAGGACTATTTTGAGTATAAAAATTATTCTAAAAATGATTTTTGAGTGAAACCTTTTGAAAATGGTTTTGTTTTGAACCCTCTGACCATAAACACTAACATTTGAATTTAAAAAATATATTTTGTTAACACTAGAAATTATTACTTTGAATAAAAGCATTTCTAGCAAAATAAAAATGATTTAAAAGGCCTATTTTCACTAACTTGATTTTAAATGGATTTCCCCTTTTATAAAAGACCAGTAGGTGCTTTGAAATGTTTAGAACCTTGTTAGAGAGCACTTTTTCAATAAAACAACCTCTTTCATGCTTGCATGCATTTCTTTGTTTTTATTGTTTTGTGTTGTGAATGGTTTGAAAGCTAGTTTTGAATGTGTGCTTTGCTTGATTGAATTGTATTGAACTTTGAAGAGTGTGACAATTTCAATATCAAGGAGAGTAACTAGATTCTCTACTTAAGGGACAAGTTATACTTTGGTCATCAAAATTCCTATATTTTCAATATTGCATTAGTGATATTTTTGTAGTATGCATGATAGGACTATATTTTTATATATTGATATGCTACAGTAGATCCTATAGAATATATCTTGGTAGGAATCTTCCTAAGATAAGAGACAAGTTATGCTGGTATGCTTAGCCTAGATATTATAATTCAAGGGTGGAATATCCATGCTATGATATTGAGCAAAGTCTATGACTAAGTTTTTGATTAATAAAACAACTAAGTGAATGAATCACCTTGGTGTAATGGTGAGAATGGTTTGTGTTGAGTGGTTACACAAGGCCCATGTCTATGGTTTACCTTGTGTATCACACTTGTGGTTGGCCACCCAGGAACAAAGAGATTTGAGATGTTTTGTGTTGAGAATCTTCCAGTGCAGCCACATGGCATATGGGCTTTGCCTTGACCAACTAGGTTGCAAGAACTCAGACAGGCAGACCGTTGGTGGTAGTGATGATAGGATGGAACGCGTATGTGCTGATCTGAGGGATTGTTTCTGAAAAGTCTCATCTCGATGCATGTCGAGTCTTGTGGGAAAATTGCACCACCTCTCTAGAGGGTAAAACCTAAGTACTTAGCCGTGTCCTCGGCAATGGACAATTTGATCATCAAAGACATTGAAATGATCAAGGATCTCCTCATCCCAATTTCTCTAAGTTAAAAACTTATTGGGTTAACAAGGGAAGCACCTGGTGTGTATCCAGTGTGCCATTGTTTGATAAAGTGTTTTGAAATAAGAGAAAAGCTATTTTCAAAGGATAGGGAAAACTTATTTGTTCAAAGGCCAGCCAAAACTCCACTTAGCCATATATTCATGTAGATGATAGATTCTCCTTATCAATATGATATCACTTGCCCATACAATTCAAATGTATTGACCCTTGTGGCTATAACTTATTATGTTGGAGGTTTGTTTGATGTTAGTGAAGTTTGTTGAGTAGGGATTACAAGTCTACAACCAACATGATTGCCTGTGGCATAAGACGATGAAGGACTCCATGCTATATAGTTATTGTAGGGGTTCGTAGCATGGAAAACAAAAATTTTCTATCGCATACAAACAAACAAGCCAAGATCTATCTACTAGATTGTAGCAACGAGTCGATGGAATAACTCACCCTCGAAGATTCCAAAGTGTTTAACGAGAGCAGATTCTCGTGGGTGATGTAGTCGTACTCTTTCCGATCTCAAGATCGCGTAGACGATCCTTCCGGCGCCGCGTTCCCGCAGCGCTCCCGCAGTCGGTCACACGTTCGGTACTCGACGAAGACCTTCCTCTCCCTTGTTCCAGCAGGCAGCGGAGGTTGTAGCACTCTCCTCGCGATTCCGGCAGCACAACGGCGTGGTACCGGAGGTAGAGGGGAGATCCCGCAGGGCTTCGCCTTAAGCCGGTGCGAGTATGGTGGAGCTTATGAGAGAGGCTATTAGTGGTCTAGTAATTAGACACACCAATTAGAGGGCTCTAAACCAATTAGAAGGCTCTAAACCGAAACAGCTCTAAACCGGGGTCTAGGTCTAGTTTCTAGTTTAGAGGATAGGAACTTGTGTGTGCTAGGAGGGGAGCCCTGCCCCTCCTTATATAGGTGGGAGGGCTGGCTGCGCCATGGGGAGGAGAGTCCCTCCCCAAGTCGGCTTGGTGGGGCGCCGGCCAAGGGAGGAGTCCTCCCCCAATTCGGCCTCCACCAATCCTCCTCTTTTCCCACTTCCCAAAATTGGCAGTTTGACTTTCAAATTAGCCGTTTGACTTTTCCAATTTAGGAATTAAATAAACCCTTTATTTTGGACAGCGAGAACACCTAGTACATGATGCAATCATTCCAACTTGCAATGACACATTCATGTACCCCTTCCCCCCCGGAGTGCCGGACATTCCGGGACCTTCTAGAATGTTCCCGATGAAAACACCGGAACCATTCCCCAACTCCGAAATGGGACTTTCCTTATATGAATCTTATTCTCCGGACCATTCCGGATCACCTCGTGATATCCCGGATCCCATCCGAGACTCCGAACAACATTCGGTCTCTTTCTCATAATACCATAACTACTCAAACAACGTCGAATCCTTAAGTGTGTCTCCCTACGGTTCGTGAATTATGCGGACATGATCGAGACACTTCTCCGAACAATAACCAATAGAGGAATCTGGAAATTCATATGGCTCCCACATATTTCTACGATTACTTTGCGATCGAATGAACCACTTACATACGATACCAATTTCCCTTTGTCTCACGATATGTTTACTTATCCGAGGTCATGATCGTCGGTATCTCTGCATACCTAGTTCAACCTCGTTACTGATAAGTACTCTTTTCTCGTTCCCGTGATATGTGATCCCTTGTGACCAAGTCACATGCTTGCAAGCTAATTGGATGACATTTCACCGAGAGGGCCCAGAGAATATCTATCCGTCATGTGGATGGACAAATCCCACTCTTGATCCATGTGTTTCAACCAATACTTTCCGAACACCCAATGCCACTTTTATAGCCACCCTGTTACGGTGTGGTGTTTGATGACATCAAAGCATCCATCCAGTAAAGGCAATATGCATGATCTCATGGTCGAAGGAATTAGGTTACTATGTATCAGAAAGCATATAGCAATTGAACTATTGAAATGACTTGATCTTTATGCTACGCTTGTCTATAGGAGTATGTCCACCATATCATTCTCCTAACGATATGATCTTGTTGTTGATAACATCTCAATGTTCATGACAAAGAAACCACATCATCAATCAACCAACAAGCTAGTGAAGTATAGAGGCCATACTAGGGACTTCAAATTAAGTTTACAAATCACACAAGTATTAATGGTTTCCTTGTTAATACTATTATAGCATGAATGTAAACATTCATCATAAACACAAAGATATATAATAATAACTACATTTATTATTACCTCTAGGGCATATCTCCAACAGTCTCCCACTTGCACTAGAGTCATCTAATCTAGATTACATGGTAATATACCGAACACCCATGGCAGTTTGGTGTTGGTCATGTTTTGCCCTCGGGAGAGGTTTAGTCAACGGATCCGCCACATTCAGATCTGTGTGTACTTTGCAAATCTTTATATCCCCATCCTGGATATGTTCTCGAATAGCGTGGAAACGCAGCTTGATATGCTTCAGCTTCTTGTGTGACCTTGGTTCTTGCGCATTGGCTATGGCGCCCATGTTATCACAGTAGATAGACATTGGGTCCAGCGCACTTGGAACCACACCCAGCTCTGTAATGAACTCTTTCATCCATATCGCTTCTTGTGAAGCCTCCGAAGCAGCCATGTATTCCGATTCAGTTGAAGATCTCGCCACAACGCTTTGCTTTGCACTCCTCCAGCTAACTGCTGCACCATTCAAAATAAATACGTATCCAGATTGTGATTTAGAATCATCCGGATCGGTGTTCCAACTAGCATCGGTGTAACCATTAACAACGAGCTGTTCATCACCTCCATAAGAAAGAACCATATCCTTAGTTCTTCTCAAGTACTTAAGGATGTTTTTGACCGCTGTCCAATGATCCACTCCTGGATCACTTTGATATCTGCTAGTTAGACTAACAGCATATGCGATGTCGGGTCTAGTACATAGCATGGCATACATTAGAGATCCTATGGCTGAGGCATAGGGAGTCTTACTCATCTTTTCTCTATCTTCTGCCGATGTCGGACTTTGAGTTTTACTCAAGGTCGTATTGGGCAACATGGGCAAGAACCCTTTCTTGCTATCTTCCATTCCAAACCTCTTTAGAACTTTGTCCAAATATGTACTTTGTGACAATGATATTTGGCGTTTCGATCTATCTCTATAAATCTTTATGCCTAATATGTAAGCTGCTTCGCCAAGATCCTTCATTGAAAAACTATTATTCAAATATTCCTTGACACTATTAAGAAGGTCTACATCATTCCCAATCAACAATATGTCATCTACATACAGTATTAAGAATGCTACAGAGCTCCCACTCACTTTCTTGTAAATACAAGCTTCTCCATAAGTTTGTATAAAACCAAAACTTTTGATTACCTTATCAAAACGTTGATTCCAACTTCGGGATGCTTGCTTCAATCCATAGATGGACCGTTGAAGCTTGCATACCTTGTTAGCATCTTTAGGATCGACAAAACCTTTGGGTTGTATCATATACAACTCTTCATCAATGTCTCCATTGAGGAATGCTGTTTTGACATCCATCTGCCATATCTCATAATCATAATATGCAGCGATTGCTAACATAATCCTTACAGACTTTAGCTTCGCTACCGGTGAGAAAGTCTCATCGTAGTCAACTCCTTGAATTTGTCGAAACCCTTTTGCGACAAGTCGAGCTTTATAGACAGTAACATTACCATCAGCATCTGTTTTCTTCTTGAAAATCCATTTGTTCTCGACAGCCTTCCGGCCATCCGGTAAGTCCACCAAAGTCCATACTTGGTTTTCGTACATGGATCCAATCTCGGATTTCATGGCTTCTTGCCACTTATTGGAATCTGGGCTCATCATCGCTTCCTCATATGTCTCGGGGTTATCGGTGTTGTCCACCAACATGACATCCATAACGGAATCATACCAATCTGGAGTGGTACGAGTTCTCGTTGACCTCCGAGGCTCTGTAGTAACTTCAACCGAAGTTTCATGATCACCATCATTAGCTTCCTCTCTTATTGGTGCAGGCACCACAGGAACTTCTTCCGGTGCTGCGCTACTCGCAATTTCGAGAGAAGGTTCGACAACCTCGTCGAGTTCTACTTTCCTTCCAGTCACTTCTTTCGAGAGAAATTCCTTCTCTAGAAAGGATCCATTCTTAGCAACGAAGATTTTGCCTTCGGATCTATGATAGAAGGTATACCCAACAGTTTCCTTCGGGTATCCTATGAAGACGCATTTTTCCGCTTTGGGTTCAAGCTTGTCCGGCTGTAACTTCTTTACATAGGCTTCGCATCCCCAAACTTTAAGGAACGACAATTTAGGTTTCTTCCCAAACCATAATTCATACGGTGTCGTTTCAACGGATTTAGACGGTGCCCTATTTAAAGTGAATGCGGCTGTTTCTAATGCATAACCCCAAAATGATAGTGGCAAATCTGTAAGTGACATCATAGAACGAACCATATCTAAGAGAGTTCGATTACGACGTTCAGACACACCATTACGCTGTGGTGTTCCCGGCGGTGTCAACTGCGAAAGTATTCCACATTTCTTCAAATGCTCGCCAAACTCGTAACTTAGATATTCACCTCCACGATCAGATCGTAGAAATTTAATCTTCTTGTTACGTTGATTCTCTACCTCACTTTGAAACTCCTTAAACTTCTCGAAAGTTTCGGACTTATGTTTCATAAAATAGATATACCCATATCTACTCAAGTCATCCGTGAAGGTAAGAACATAACGATAACCACTGCGCGATGCTACACTCATTGGACCACACACATCGGTATGTATGATTTCCAATAAGTCTGTAGCTCGCTCCATCATACCAGAAAATGGAGTCTTAGTCATTTTACCCATCAGACATGCTTCGCATCTTTCAAGTGATTCAAAATCAAGTGATTCAAGAAGTCCATCGGAATGGAGTTTCTTCATACGCTTCACTCCAATGTGACCAAGACGACAGTGCCACATATAGGTCAAATTATCGCTTGATTTCAAACGTTTAGCCTCAATGTTATTAATATGTGTATTTCTACTATCGAGATTCAATATGAATAGACCATCTATCAAAGGTGCATGTGCATAAAACATATTACTCATATAAATCGAACAACCATTATTCTCGGATTTAAACAAGTAACCGTCTCGCAATAAACAAGATCCCGATATAATGTTCATGCTCAACGCAGGCACCAAATAACAATTATTTAAGTATAAAACTAATCCCGATGGTAGATGAAGAGGTAGTGTGCCGACCGCGATCACATCAACCTTTGATCCGTTTCCCACGCGCATCGTCACCTCGTTCTTCACTAGCTTCCGTTTATTCTGCAGCTCCTGTTTCGAGTTACAAATATGAGCAACCGAACCAGTATCAAATACCCAGGCACTACTACGAGTACTAGTGAGATACACATCAATAACATGTATATCAGATATACCTTTCTTCTTGATGTTGCCGTTCTTCAAATCCGCCAAGTACCTTGGGCAATTCCGCTTCCAGTGACCTTCTCCCTTGCAGTAAAAGCACTCAGTATCAGGCTTGGGTCCAGCCTTGGTCCTCTTCGTCGGCGTGGTAACTTTCTTACCACCCTTCTTGAAGTGTCCCTTCTGCTTAGACTTGCCTTTCTTGAATTTGGTGGTCTTATTGACCATCAACACTTGGTGCTCTTTCTTGATCTCCACTTCTGCAGATTTTAACATAGCAAATAGTTCTGGCAACTCTTTGTTCATGTTCTGCATGTTGTAGTTCATCACAAAGTTCTTGTAACTTGGTGGTAGTGATTGGAGGATGCGGTAAACTCCCAAAGTATTAGGAATCACTATACCCAAACTTTGAAGTTTATTTGCGTGCCCAGACATTTTAAGCACATGCTCACTGACGGAGCTACCCTCTTCCATCTTGCAGTTAAAGAACTTTTCAGAAGCTTCATAACTTTCAATTGCCGCATGAGTCTCAAAGATTAATTTGAGATCCTCGACAATATCATATGGATCTGACTCTTCAAACCTTTTCTGAAGCTCCGATTCTAAACCATACAAGATAGCACACTGAACTATGGAGTACTGATTCTTCCGAGCGAGGTAAACATTCTTTACTTCATCGGTAGCATCAGCTGCAGGTGGGTCACCTAGCGGTGCATCCAGCACATAGGTCAAATTACCAGCTGTGAGGACAATCCTCAAATTGCGGAACCAATCCGCGAAGTTGCTTCCATTGTTTTTCAACTTTTCTTTCTCTAGGAACGCATTAAAATTGATGGTAGGGGCTGCCATTGATCTACAACATATTTGCAATAGTTTAGACTAAGTTTATGACAAATTGAGTTCAAATTAATTAATGAAATTAAACTAGGTGAACTCCCACTCAAAACAACATCCCTCACATTGTTTTAGTGATCACACGAACCAAATCCACTACATCAACACCGATCATCACGAGAGCTGATATAGTTTTAATGGCGAACAATCATCATGTTCATCATATCTACTATATGATTCATGCTTTGCCTTTCGGCGATCCGTGTTCCTGAGGCCATGTCTGTACATGCTAGGCTCGTCAAGATCAAACCTTAGCTTCCGCATAAGCAAATCTGGCTTGCTTACGTTGTAGTCACCCGCGGAATCAAAGACACCCGATCATCACGTGGTGCTTCGAAGCAGCAAGCTTTGGCAACGGTGCATACTAAGGGTGAACACTTTTAGAACTTGAAATTTATGTGCATGAGGGATCATCTTATAATGCTACCGTCGTCTACTAAGCAATACAAGATGCATAAAGGATTAACATCACATGCAATTCATAATATGTGATATGATATGGCCTTTCTTCTTTGTGCTTCCGATCTCCATCTTCAAGCACGAACATGATCTCCATCATCACCGGCATAGCATCAAGGTCAATGACGCTTCTTCATGGTTGTCGTCCGCCAACTTCAACTATTACAACTATTTTGAATAGACACGCAGGCCTTAACAGAAATTAAAGACAACCATATGGCTCCTGCCGGTTGCCAACTTACAATAAAGAACATTGCATACATCAAATATAATCACAATCATGGCCATATCACATCACTGCACACCCCTGCAAAACAAAGTTAGACGCTTCTACTTTCTTTGCATATTTTACGTGGTTTGGGGCTTTCCATAAGTGTCGTTCTAACCTACGAACAAGAACCACAACATTGATACTAGCATTGTTGATTACCCGTTGTAAATTGGATCTTTACTATGCTAGGAGAAACAGGCACCCGCAAAGCCACTTATGCAATACAAGTTGCATGTTAAGCGTGGAGCAAGTCTCATGAACGATGTCATGTAAGGTTAGCCCGGGCCGCTTCATCCCAACATACCGCAAGATGCAAAGTACACAAAAAGCAATCTACAATAAAAGCATCAACGCCCACAATGATCATTGTGTTCTACTCGTGCAACAGATCTACATATAGACACGGCTCTGATACCACTGTAGGGGTTCGTAGCATGGAAAACAAAAATTTTCTATCGCATACAAACAAACAAGCCAAGATCTATCTACTAGATTGTAGCAACGAGTCGATGGAATAACTCACCCTCGAAGATTCCAAAGTGTTTAACGAGAGCAGATTCTCGTGGGTGATGTAGTCGTACTCTTTCCGATCTCAAGATCGCGTAGACGATCCTTCCGGCGCCGCGTTCCCGCAGCGCTCCCGCAGTCGGTCACACGTTCGGTACTCGACGAAGACCTTCCTCTCCCTTGTTCCAGCAGGCAGCGGAGGTTGTAGCACTCTCCTCGCGATTCCGGCAGCACAACGGCGTGGTACCGGAGGTAGAGGGGAGATCCCGCAGGGCTTCGCCTTAAGCCGGTGCGAGTATGGTGGAGCTTATGAGAGAGGCTATTAGTGGTCTAGTAATTAGACACACCAATTAGAGGGCTCTAAACCAATTAGAAGGCTCTAAACCGAAACAGCTCTAAACCGGGGTCTAGGTCTAGTTTCTAGTTTAGAGGATAGGAACTTGTGTGTGCTAGGAGGGGAGCCCTGCCCCTCCTTATATAGGTGGGAGGGCTGGCTGCGCCATGGGGAGGAGAGTCCCTCCCCAAGTCGGCTTGGTGGGGCGCCGGCCAAGGGAGGAGTCCTCCCCCAATTCGGCCTCCACCAATCCTCCTCTTTTCCCACTTCCCAAAATTGGCAGTTTGACTTTCAAATTAGCCGTTTGACTTTTCCAATTTAGGAATTAAATAAACCCTTTATTTTGGACAGCGAGAACACCTAGTACATGATGCAATCATTCCAACTTGCAATGACACATTCATGTACCCCTTCCCCCCCGGAGTGCCGGACATTCCGGGACCTTCTAGAATGTTCCCGATGAAAACACCGGAACCATTCCCCAACTCCGAAATGGGACTTTCCTTATATGAATCTTATTCTCCGGACCATTCCGGATCACCTCGTGATATCCCGGATCCCATCCGAGACTCCGAACAACATTCGGTCTCTTTCTCATAATACCATAACTACTCAAACAACGTCGAATCCTTAAGTGTGTCTCCCTACGGTTCGTGAATTATGCGGACATGATCGAGACACTTCTCCGAACAATAACCAATAGAGGAATCTGGAAATTCATATGGCTCCCACATATTTCTACGATTACTTTGCGATCGAATGAACCACTTACATACGATACCAATTTCCCTTTGTCTCACGATATGTTTACTTATCCGAGGTCATGATCGTCGGTATCTCTGCATACCTAGTTCAACCTCGTTACTGATAAGTACTCTTTTCTCGTTCCCGTGATATGTGATCCCTTGTGACCAAGTCACATGCTTGCAAGCTAATTGGATGACATTTCACCGAGAGGGCCCAGAGAATATCTATCCGTCATGTGGATGGACAAATCCCACTCTTGATCCATGTGTTTCAACCAATACTTTCCGAACACCCAATGCCACTTTTATAGCCACCCTGTTACGGTGTGGTGTTTGATGACATCAAAGCATCCATCCAGTAAAGGCAATATGCATGATCTCATGGTCGAAGGAATTAGGTTACTATGTATCAGAAAGCATATAGCAATTGAACTATTGAAATGACTTGATCTTTATGCTACGCTTGTCTATAGGAGTATGTCCACCATATCATTCTCCTAACGATATGATCTTGTTGTTGATAACATCTCAATGTTCATGACAAAGAAACCACATCATCAATCAACCAACAAGCTAGTGAAGTATAGAGGCCATACTAGGGACTTCAAATTAAGTTTACAAATCACACAAGTATTAATGGTTTCCTTGTTAATACTATTATAGCATGAATGTAAACATTCATCATAAACACAAAGATATATAATAATAACTACATTTATTATTACCTCTAGGGCATATCTCCAACAGTTATATCATCTGCTTTGTAATAAGATAGCCATATGAGCTATGTAAGTTGTAATGAACTATTTTGTTCCTGGTTATAAGTTGTAATATGACCTTTGTTTCTTTATATTACATCTTAAATTGTGGGTGCTAGCTATTCGATCCAGGGACTAGCACTGTAAACACAGGGATCTACCTTATCAGGTTGGGACCTCTACAGATGGTATCAGAGCACTGTGTTGCCTATAGGATTGTAACCCTAGGATTGGACAAAACTCCTTAGAAAAATAAGAGTTGTATTTGTTCAAACCTATTTACAAATAATCTTGTAAACTCTTCCCTCAACATTTTGTTTTGATTCTACATATCTCCCTTTTCTACTTGATGGACAAAAACTTCAAACATGAGCAAGGACTTCACCATCACCAATGAATTTAACTTCAGTTTCACCAAGGACTTCAACTTGGACATCACTAAGGACTTCAAGTGAGACAGGAATAATACTCAAGACTTGGAGACTAAGGAAACTCAACTCATGAGGAAACATTATAGACACCACCTTTGAACTTTGTGACCAATATGCAAGAATTTTCTTCCAAGGATACCATGATCTTGTTCATGATGTAACAACTAAGAAGAATGGAATGATCTCAAGTGATAACCATAGTTAGACCGCCACACTAGTGTTTAGTTTAAAACGATTTATTAATCACACCAACTTATGTGGTGTAGCAAAAATATTTTATTGCCTAAAAATATGATTGAATCTTGTTGTTTGGGTGGAATGCATGATTGTGATTGCTTGCACATTGCTTTGTGTGATTTGTTGTGTGTGAGTAGAAATTCTCTCCCTAGAAATCTTTTGTCTGTTCTAATTCCAACCCAACCCAAACAAATGACTTCTCCAAGAGACCTCAACTCCAACATCAAGGATGGTGACAACAACAACAACAACCTAGAGATGCACATGACAGAACAACTGCTAGCAACCCAATCCCAGTTGAATCAAGTGACAACTCAGTTTTTAGCCAACAACATTGAGTTAGACCCATCCATGCTAAAGTTCTTGGAATCCCAATCTCAATTGTTGCAAAGGATGACTAATCAGATGATCAACATGAGAAGCAACCCTTCCCAAAGGGATTGTGACAACAATGATATCAAGTATGATATTATAGAAGGAACTCAAGCCTGCAAAATATGTGGAGACATAGAACACACTTATAAAGAGCATATGGACCAATGCCCTAATTGTGAAGAGAAACACCCAGCTAGACAATGCCCCACATCTCAAGTTTCTTGTTTCCTATGTGAAGGAAATGATCATGTCCCTATCCAATGCCCCACATATCCTATAGTTCAGCAGATGAAACATCAAACTAAGGATGGAATACAACAAGTCTTTGGAAACATTCATGAAGGTACAACTTCTACCAAGAAGGATGAAGACAAAGTCAAACCTCAGTATGCACCTCCATACATTGTAACCCACTATGGTGGACAAAAGAGGAAACATGGATGTTATCCTAGGAACTGTTCTAAGAACCGAGGAAGTTTTCCCACCTTTGTGGCGAAGTATGAGGAACATAAACTAAGAGCCCTCCTAGCTTTGGAGAGACCGAAAAAGAAGAAGAGCCAAGGAAACAAACAAGAGATAGTGACATCAAAGATAAACAGAGACATTAGCCAAGTGGTGTGCCACAAATGCAAAGGCCATTATGCATCAAATTGCCTAGAAAAGGAGAAGAACAAGACAAGAAAATTTGGAAAAGACATCAACCTTGTCACATGTTTCAGGTGTGGTAACAAAGGACACTATGCAAACAAGTGTCCAGAGAAGTTACATCAAGACACCAAGTAAGCCAAGATGTAATCTTTTTTTCCATACAATCCCGAGAAAGGATCGGGTTCCACTATCAATAGATAACGGAACAACAAACCACACAAGTTATCTCACAGTTTTGACCCATCTAGAGGGTCACGCAGAGTACGACACCTTATTACAAACCAAACACACATAAGCGAGAAGAGAAATATAAGGAAAGCTGGAGACGCAAGAACACCGCCCGCAGGCTAGCGATAGTTGTTCATACATTAAGCAAACCAACGCAAACAACGACAGGAAAGGCCCAAAGATTTCTTCTCCTTTTCTCCCGCCCCCTCGCCAATTCAAGTGCATCGTGTGCACGTTCTTCAGGAATCGCCGGAAGTCCCAAAAAAGGAACATGATCCACATCCATTGTCGCAGCGTCAGATAACGCATTCTGTTGCAAAACATCAGCCCCAGCACGTAGCATTTTTTGTTCCTCCTCCCCATGTAAACCTGCCCAATACCGGATGAAAACACATGCATATATAACCAAATCAACAGGGGAGTTAATAAGTTTTTTTTTTCAAAACATGCCATGTTACTAAGCTTCCATATAGCCCAGCAAATTGTTGCCAGCACTGTAATCTGCACATTTTTGCTAACTCCCAAAAACTAAGAAACCCACCATAAATACTGAGAAAAGGACCTAGGCCTATTCCCAGCACCAATAGATTTAGCAACCACACCCCACACATATTTAGCAGCCACACAGGTGAACAATAGGTGCCCAATGGTTTCCTCCTCTGAACAAAATCTACAAGAGGAATCCCCTTCCCACTTCTCTTTTTCATATTATCCTTAGTGAGAATAGCATTATGCCAAATCAACCACAGACATATCTTAATCTTCAGAGGAATTTTTGCTTTCCATAGGTGCTTAAAACTCCTGTCAATCCCAACATTTGATACATGAGAATACACAGATCTAACACAGAATCTACCAGATTTGTTCCACAACCAGATAGGCCTATCCTTTTCCTGATTCAGAGTTATTCCACTCACCAAACTTCTCAACTAATTATGCTGGTTCATCCCATCAACATTTAACCATCTCCTAAATGATCATCTCCACCCTCTCTCAGCCATGTCAGCAACAGTAATTATTTGATTCTAACAAATATCAAACAGATCAGGAAACTTATTTTTCAAAGGAACATCTAAGCACCATGCATCATGCCAAAAATCAGTCAACTCCCCATTTCCTGCCTTCATTCTCCAACCAGACAAATAGAGATCCCTAATTTTAAGCAGATCAGCCCAACAAGGAGAATCACTCTGTCTGTGTTTCACAGCACTGACCCATCCTCTTATCATATATTTCTTTCTCACAAAAACTTGCCAAGGGCCTTCCTCAGCCTCAAGCCGCCACCACCATTTGCAAAGCAAGCTGATATTAAACAACCTGATATTCTTGATCCCCAAGCCTCCTTTTTTTTCTGGGTCTGCAAACAAATCTCCATTTCACCAAATGATACTTCCTTTTGCCAATCCTGCCATACCAGAAAAAGGCTCTTGTCTGTTTCTCCACCTCCTCCACATTTGTTTTGTGCAAAAGGAACATAGACATGGGGTAAACAGCCACACTGGACACACAAGCAGTAATTTTAACATGTCTACCTCCCAGAGAAAAAGCTCCACCCATCCAGCCATCTAACTTATTTTTCAACCTGTCCCCAATAAAACCCATCTCAGCCAGTGTGCATCTTCTACTGCAAACAGGTAGCCCCAAATATTTAATAGGTCAGCTACCTTTATGACAATTAAACAACTCAGCATAGTTGAAAATCTTATCCTCATCATCTAACACCATCATCACCTTGCTTTTCTCAAAGGTAATTTTGAGACCAGACATGGATTCAAACAACTATAACAGCAACTTCAGGTTTTTGGCCCCCTCAATCTCATCTTTAATGAAAAGTATTGTATCATCAGCATATTGTAAAATAGCAATCCCTTTATCAAACAGATTATCAACTAACCCTGTAAACAAACCACTTGCTTGGGCATTAAGAACCATCTTAGCCAAACATTCCCTAGCCAGATTAAACAAGAAGGGAGAAAAAGGATCCCCTTGTCTAACCCCCTTAAAGCTGCCAAAATAAGGACCAATTTCCCCATTTACTTTAACACTGAGAGTACCTTGAGTCACAGCACTCTTCAACCAAATCAGCCAATCTTCACTGAAACCTTTCTGTTTACAGTAGTAGAACAGAAAATCCCAAATGACCTTATCATAGGCTTTTTCAAAATCAATCTTTAGGATCACACCCTGCTGCTTCTAAACTTTTGATTCTTTCAGTATTTCATGCAAAAAAGTAACCCCATCAGCAATAAATCTCCCTTTGATAAAAGCAGTCTGACATGTATCAATCAATTTCCCCATCACAGGTTCAGTTCTTACTATCAATGTTTTGGTGAAAATTTTGAAAAAAACCTGAAGCAAGCAAATGGGTCTATACTTTTGAATTCTATTAGCATCATCACCTTTGGGCAACAAAGTAATCACACCATAGTTGATACTACTCAAATCAATCTTGTGTGCATAAAAATCACAAAACACAGCCATAACATCCTCTCTGATAATCAACCAGCAATGCTGATAGAATTCAATAGGAATCCCACCAGGGCCAGCTATTTTGTTTTTTTCCATCTGATCAATAACCTCCTTCACCTCTTTCTCAGTAAAAGGTACACCCATTTTTTCCTATCTTCATCATTAAGTTTTTCCCAAGCCTGCCAATTATCATCAGAAAGTCTAACAGAGAAACCTCCAGCAGGGACAAACAGGGCCTTATAATAAGCAGTAGCATGCAACAATAGATCATGAGTTCCTTGAACCTCACTATCCCCATCTTTCATAGAGAATTTTTTTTCTACTCACACCATTATCAATCTTGTGAAAGTATTCAGTATTGTTATCACCTTTCAACAGCCAGTTATCTCTCGATATTTGCTGCCAGAATTTCTCTTCATTCTCATACACTTCCATTAGTTCTTTCTGAATTGAAGCTTTTCTTTTCAACTGCTCTGCACTAAGCAAAATCAACTCCTCTATATCTTCCAAATCCTGAAGCTCTTCTACTAACTCTTTCTTCTTCTTTTTTCTCCATCCCCCTAACATGAGCACCCCACCCTTTCAGATCATTTCTAACATTTTTTAACTTTTTTTGCAAACTATCAAGACTGTTTTTACCTCTGACAGGTTTTCTCCAGATTTTCTCCACTCTAAGCAAAAATTCATCACTCTGCAGCCAACTTTTCTCAAACCTAAACTCTTTGTTGCCACCTTCCTGCCTTTCCATAGTATCCAGGATTAAAGGACTATGATCAGAAACTTCCATAGTCAGCTTATGCACTGTGGTAAGAGGAAACAACTTATCCCATTCTTTGCAAACAAGTATCCTATCAAGTTTCTCCAAGGTAGGAACTGTCTGATTGTTAGACAAAGTAAACTGCCCCCCAGACATTTGAATTTCCCTCAAACCATAAGCATTAATAATAGAATTAAACATGTGGCCCCACTTATTCAAAGAATGACCTTTGTTTTTCTCAGAAACAAACCTAATCACATTAAAATCACCACCCACCAGCAAAGGAATCGACTGGTCCTCACAAACATTAGCTAATTCTAGCAAAAACTCCTTATTTTCCTCCTGAGCAGCCCCATAGACCACCACCAAATGCCACTGAAGTTGTTTCTTGATATCAAACACTTTCATCTTAACATGAAATCTGCCCACAGATACATCAAGTTTGGCCAATTTGGAGGAACGTAGGCCCCCCAAAATGCCCCCAGATCTCCCCACAGAGGGCAACCAACTCCAGGAAAATTGATTCATAGGATCAATTCTCCTAAAAAAGTCATCAGAATAATATTTCTTAATAGTCTCTTGCAAACCAATGAAATCCACTTTTTCCTGTCTCAACAAATTACTCAAATAAGCACTCACACCTTTTTCCCCACACCCCTAATGTTCAAAATAGCACCTATCATAATACAGTTCTTCTCTCCCTTGTTCCAGCCACAACACCACTCATAGGGTGATAGTTGTGGACCTTCACAGCAACAGCACTTAACTTTCTATTCATCCCACCAGAACTAGTTTTCATCTTCTTCCTGTTTTTTCTAGAAATCAAGGGAGTAAATTCCCCTTCATCATTACTATCCTCCTTCCAATCAAGAAACAAAACTTTCTCACCCAGATCCACCTCTGTCACAACCTCACCCTGTTTTCTATCATGTAAACTGTTCCTAGCAATCTCTAAATCTTTCAAAGAATTAATATGTTCTAAAGATATGGAAGCAGCATCAATCCCCATCTCCAAGGCTCTATTCATAATAACATCATCATCTAGAGCAGCAAAAGAATTATAAAAAGTTAAGTTGGTACCTGACAGATCTCTGTTAGGCTGTTGAGCCAGATGCCTTTCCTCCATGCTTCCAGCACCACCTTGGGCAGCAACCCTTGAACTCATCCTTAGCAGTTGCTCATCCACACAAGCTACATTTTCAGGTTGAGATCCCATACTTTTTTGAGTGGAGACAATATCAGGTTGAGATGATCCCATAGCTACCACCTCATGTTCCTGACTCTCCACCTCCATAGCATGTACATCACCCCTCACAGAACCTTCTCCATCACCTTTGCCACTATCAGTAGATGAACCAAATGACTCTTCAGCAAATACATCACCACCACCTTGTTGATCAACATCACCCTGTTCCTCCTCATGAACCAGCAAATGACCATATTTCTTTTTGAGCTCATAATACTTATCACTACTCCTGTCCCTTAACAATCCTCTAATAAAATCTTCAAAGTTCTGGGGGCCAGCAGCAGCAGGAGGATTGATATCACCAACAACAGGAGGAGCTAAATTCTGAATGACCCCCATGTGAACATCACCCAAACCAGCACCATCACCCACACCACCCCCTGAACAACATCTTGTGGTCCCACAGCAACATCTTTATTCTGAACATTGTCATGATCAGTATTACCACCCTCTACATTCTCCCTGATGACAATCCCCCTTGTGTTTCTACCACTTCCAGAACTAGCCCAAATATTAGCCATTTTCTCCCAAAAGACACCTCACCAGAATCTTCCTGTTCCACCAGCACCCCTTTACCTTTCTCCAAACCAGCCCCACCAGTGTTACCAGCAGCATGTTGGCGACCACCACTTCCCCCCACCTGCACCAGCAACAGCTCCAGTCTCTTGCCCATCACCACCAACATGCCTATTTTGCCTAGTCTCGTCCTCATGCCTCCCATCAATCACATTGACATCATCTTGCCCATCAACACCCACTGATACATGAATAGTTGGCACTGCATCAGGAGCAAAAATTTCTCTGGTATACTTGAACTCATAAATCCCACCATGTATCTCCCCCCTTCTGGTATTGGGAACCAAAGTAACATCCAAACAAGCAATCTTCACCCTTACATAAGACAAATTCCTCAAGCTGTTTCTATCCAGATCCAAGGGCTTGCCCACAAGAGATGCAACATAAAAACAGTTGATTTCTCCCTATATTTCATAGGAATACCAACAATCCTGAACTAGGCTTCTTCCAACCACTCCACAGGTTCCAAATCCCCATTCCACTTGGACAACTGAATAAAAGCCTCAGGAATTGTCTTCATAAACACTTTTCCCAAAGTGAAATTCATCAATGGATATAGCAGAAGGAAATCTCATAAAAAACTCAACATCATTGATAGGCCTAGCACTGAATCTCCATCCAGAACCCAAAGCAGCAGCCCACATTTGGAATTCTTTTTCAAGGTCCTTTCCAGTTACATCACCCCTGGCCACACTTATATGAGCATAGTGCAACTGTTCCATGGACTGAACAGTAGACTCCACCACAGGAATGGAATGAAAACCCTGCTCGAAATCAGTACTACCAAAAAATAAAGGAACATACTCCCAAGGCTTCTTCTCTTGACAGACCAAAATACTATGATCCTTGCCATAATTCTCACACACCTGCTCTTCTTGTACCACATCATGTAACTGCATATCACCTGGATCAGAAACAACATTCACATTCCTCTGCACACTTACTACTGGTGGTGGTACAGAGGACCCCACCAGAGTAGTGGCCACAGCATCAGACTGGTTAACTATAGTAATCGGTGACACACTGACAGGACGACCACCCCCAACAGGCACATTGACAGAAGTGGAAGCAGATGTATTCACCCGAGTCACAGGACGATTCAGAGGAACAGAAGGATTCATCGTAGGCCTAGTAATGGTAACCTGCTCCACTTTACGAGCAAAAACCGGCTCTCCTCTTCTAGGGTTAGCATCGGAGTTACCTGATCTGCCCGGAAACGACGAGGTTGTAGCATCTGAACCTGACCCCTATTGCATCTCAGGGCGATGACTCCACCGGCCACGGTTGCGGGCCTGATCTGCTTCATGGCGATGCGCCTCCGCCAGGTCCCTATCCCTTGCCATGGCTTCATGACGCTGATCCTCCAATCTGGCCTCGTTCTCCACCTGCTGCAACTCATCATCTCTACGCCTTGCATCCCACCGCCGCGCTTCATCGCGACGACGGTCATGTTCTTGGATCCAATCACTTTCCCTGTGATTCTCATCCAACACTCTACGATCCATGGGGTGGCTCCCTTGTACATACCCAGATCCTGATCTGTTCGCATAGGGACCATATTGGACTGGAGGACGAGAAGGAGATCCGCGCCCACCACGGAAACATCGATCCATAATCGAATCCGCTGCCACAACCTGAGCAAATGATCTACAATCGCCCAAACTAACACCGCTCCACCTCACCGGAGAAACAACTTTCGAAGATGAAGGACGAAGAGCTGGAGAACCTCGAACGAATCTCGAACCGGAGAATCCGCTGCCACAACCTGAGCCAAGATGTAATCTAGTTAGAAATATTTTAAGGGTGGTAGTACCCTAGTTGTCTTGAAGCCAACTTGTAACCTCTAGCCTTCCCGAATCTCGGGACGAGATTCCTTTTAAGGGTGGTAGTCTGTCACATCCCAAAATTTTCCAAATTTTGAAATGTGAAAAATAAACAAACAAAAGAAACAAATGTTGAAATTTAGGGCGAAAAGAAACTTTTTGCTTCTAAATGGAAACATCAAAACCCTACTTGAACAAAATTTGAATGAAAAGGCAACAAACAAATTTCCAAACAAATCAAATGCATTCATAAATGGATGTATCTTGAATTTAAAGCACTTGGGAAAAATTAAACCAAAACCCTAAACCCTAATGAAAGAAATCATCTCCAAGATCACTCCAAGACTATGGCTTTGTTCCATATAAAAAAACCAACAACAAACATTTCTAAATGATCAAAATGGTAAATAAAAATATTCTAAAAACATGGAAATTGGTTTCATTCAATTTGGAACCATGGATAAAAACATATGAATTTAATAAATTAAAAGGAAATAATTCCCAAGGCTAATAAACCTCCTAACAAAAATCAACACTAAATTATGAGCAAAGTAATCCTATGAGGATTTGAAAAGATAAATAAATATTAAATAAAATTATACAAAGTGGAATCACCAATTTTCGAACTATAAATAAAAAGATATGAATTTTATAAGACAAAGAAAGAATTAAATAAATAAGGAAATATTTAAAATACAATTTAAAACCTTGGCCAAATCCCTAACAAAATGGAATAAAAATAATTCAAAAAAAATAAAAAAAATTAAAGGTTTATTTAAATAAAATAATATGGGTTTGAACCATGTTCAATTTTATTTAAATAAAGATAAAATGCCTAATCTAAATAAATATTAAATCACAAGAAAAATATTTGTTTTATTGCCAAAATGGACTTTTAACACATTAATAAATGGTACAAATCTACTGAAAAAGATTTGGAAAGATTTGAATTCAAACTGATGTTTAAATCATTTAAATCAAATGAAAACAGAAAATATAAACAGAAAAAGGGAAAGAATAATAAGAAAAAAATAGAAATCTAACCCTACCCAGCAACCCCAGCCCAACTTTCCCAACTACAGCCCACCCGGCACTCCCCCTCTCTCCCTGCTTGATTTTTCACACCGCGCACCACACCCGCATCCCTCGCTGACTCCCCGGACCCATAGCCACGTCACATCGTCTTCAACGTTGCGCTTACCCCGCCCCCTTTTACTCCTCGCTGTTTCTGGCCGAATGAATTTGATTGAATTTGTTTGAATGCGCGATTAATCCTCCCCTCAACCATGCTATCTTAACCCCCTCCGTCTCCTTCCCATTTCCCCTCCCTTCCCCGCATTAGAGAGCCCCGAGGCTGTCCTGAATTGGACCCGTGCCGCCGCAGCTCCGACAAGCTCGTAGAAGAATTCCGGTGAGCCCCGACCCCCTCTCGCTCTCTGGTTTACTTTACCGCAACCCTCATTCTCGTGCGCGTTCACTGATGCCTCCCGTTCATTTTCTTGTGCCTCGTAGCCTCGTCTTTGTCAGCATCTGCTAGGACCCGACGGTGAGCACAACTCCGGTGAGCCCTAGCGTCCGAACCCGTGTGCGCCTTGTCCTCTAGCTCATGCTATCTTGATCTCCATCGTCTTGCGCGTTCCCTCATGCTCGCCATTCACCCGTGCATGATCTGTAGGCTCGTGTCAACACCCGGATTTTTAATCCTAGATGCCTATTATGCCATACATTGCAATCCCAGGATTACCATTTTTGCGAGACATAACAGATTGGATATCATAGTACATCATCCATTACAAACCTTACATAAGGTCTTACAACCAATAAAGGATCTCATGATCTAGTCTTAATACAAATCAAGCAGCGGAATAACGTAATAATAACGGTAGCATGGGCGAAGATCCATCTTCATGGTCACAGGCAATGCTGACGATGGGATATGATCCTAGTTGTCATAACCTTCCTGCGGTCCGTCCTCCTGATAGTCCTCTTCATAGTCTGGCCACGGGAATAGCCAGGGACAAAGTCATGAGTACTCTTTAAGTACTCACAAACTAATACTCACAAGTGAAGTGGTTTTGAGTAGGAAATACTAAGCTCTAGGTGGTTTTGCAAAAAGCCAGATTTATCTCTACTGAGTTCAGAAGCAAAGAAATCTAGTTGAAAGTTTTAGAACACCTAAGTGGAAACTTGAATTTCATATCGCAGCCCTATTGTGGTCAAGTCAAAGTCATGAATCATTTCACAAGTCATTTCTGAAAACACCTGATGACGGAACAGTATGGCCACTCCAACTGTCCATAACCGCGCACGCTGCTATTCGAATAGTTTGACACTCTGCAGAGGTGGTACACTTTCACCACAACATTCGATACATCCGTCAGGAACAATCGTGAATTCACCATACTCAGTATGCGGATAATCAATGCTATCCTTTCAATTTGTAGGGTTCGCAGCATAGAAAACAAAAAATTTCCTACAATGGGAACAACTATGTACCAAGATCTATCTACTAGATACAAACAATGGGCGGATGTATATCCGTAGAGAACATACCCTTGAAGACCGACAAAGCTTAATGAGTCCAAACTCGTGGTTGATGTAGACGATCTCTTGCCGATCTCAAGATCGAGAGGAAGTCCTAGCGCCGCAAAACAGCAGCGCATCCGTGCTCGCACACACGTTCGAGGCACCGAGCAACATCCGCCTCCTCGCTCCAGCGATGCAGCGGAAGCACAACTCTTTCTTGCCGAAAAGCCACCGGGAACATGTATCTCGCTAGTCCGAGACCATGGGGGATAAATTCTAGAGGGGGAGAGAGATCCTTCACGAGGAGGTGTAACTGAGAGAGAGGGAGGGGGCTCCTTTTATAGGGAGAGGGGGGCACCCAAGGGGCCATGCGCCCAGCCATGGGGCTGCCCCACCTCTTCCACATTCATGTGGGTGGACACTCCACTCACTCAAATGCCTTTCAATTCCCTCCACTCAAAAACCCACTCAAATTCCCATTAAATTTCCACCAAATTTAATGCAAACTCTCATTAAATAAAACTCCTTTTATTTATTCAGAATTTTTTCAATTACTTTAATGACAAACATTCACATATAACCCCTTGCTAGTATTTCATTTCACATGCAGAAACCCTTTCTGCAATTTCACCCGAAAACTCGTTTCGGTATCTAGTGAAATAAATTCCTGCGCTTGTTATTCTTTTCGGCATGAAACTTTTGCTCCAAATGGATGTCGGTGTCTCTTAAGTGTGTCACCCTACGGTTCGCGAATAATGCGGACATGATCGAGACCCCTCTCAGATCAATAATCAGAAGCGGGATCTGGAGACCCATACTGACTCCCACACATTCAACGATGACTTTCTTGTGATCGTCGGAACCTTTTACGCTCGTATCTTAATCCCTTTGTTTCGCGATATATTACATGTCCGAGATTCGATCATCGGTATCTCCATACCTAGTTTGATCTCGTTATTTACATGCACTCTTTTCTCGTTCCCGTGATATAACATTCTAGTGATCAAATCACTTGCTTCCAAGCTAACCAATGTGATATCACCGAGAGGGCCTAGAGTATATCTATCCGTCATCGGGATGAACAAATTCCACTCTCGATCCATGGGCCTCAACATAACACTTTATTAGTTCTGAATCCATCTTTATAATGACCCTGTTACGGTGTGACGTTTGATGTTATCAAGAAACTCTTCCGGTGTTAGTGATTGACATGATCTCATGGTCTAAGGATTAGGATCACTTCATAAGTTGTTATAGCAATATAAACTCAATGACTTTGATCGTAATGCTATACCTCGGATGAATGTTCATCACACCATTACACTAATGTTGTGACCTCGTTATTAACAACATCCAATGTCCATGATCAGGAAACTTTGATCATCTTGTTAATCAACGAGCTAGTTTATAAGAGAGGCATAACTAGGAACTTCCTTTTTGTTTATTAAACACACATGTATTAACGTTTCCGTATTAATACAATTATAGCATGCAAAATAAACATTTATCATAAACAAGGAATACGATAATAACCACTTTATTATTACCTCTCGGGCATATTCCCTTCAGTCTCCCACTTGCACTAGATACAATAATCTAGTTTGAAAACTGTGCGTACTGAACACTTATGGCTTTCCGGTGTTCCATATACGCAATTGCAAGTGGTGAACATAATCTACGGATCTGACGCTTCAGGTCCGTGTGTATTTACATGTCTTTGCGTCTCCACGCATCACTCATTCTCCAATGAGATGGCATTGTATAAATTTGGTCTTTTGGTGAGACCTTTAGTTCCTTGGGGTTAAACCATGTCGATACTATTGTCATACAATATATCTTTAGTGTTAGCCCGTTGCGAACCACACCTTAGTTTGATAACAAACTTCTTGACACAAATTCCCTCCTTTGCTGCTACTATAGCAGTCATATACTTAGCCTTTTTGTTGTAGTATTCGTCACAATGTCTTAACTATGGATTTCATCTGAATCCATCATGGAATCTTCTTTCCATTACATTGTGCCACCCATAGTTTAAATTGAGATAAACTTAATTTGTATCTTGATACAAAACTAGTATCAATGTAACGCTTTACAATGAACTATATGTAATTGTTTGTCACCTCTACACAAATATATTCTTAGTTCTTCCAAAAGATCATAAGAATATCCTCACTATCATCCAATGATCATTTTATGATTCATTCTGGTATATGCTCATAACACTTAGAGCATAGGACATATTTGGATGTGTACATATCATGGTATGATTGATCAAAACATCCTTGTGATTTCACTCATCAAGTGTCAAAGCACTTGAATCTTGTTTCACTTATCAAGTGTCAATACAATTGAATCTTGATTCAATTCCTTTCCATGCGACAAGAACCGTTTCTTGTTTTTTCTATATTGAACTCCTTCAATATCTCATATATGTATGTTTGGCACAACCATATTAGCGTCACAGTCTATCCACTATAGACATTCATGCTAAATATTCGGGTTTTGCCTAAGTTTTTCATCGAAATGAAATTTTAACCTTTGTCAATAAAAGATACATCATTTCTAATCAACAAGATGTCCTCCACATAATGTATTAGAAATATGTCTCAGCGCTCCCACTTAATTTCTTGCAAATGCAAGCATCTTCATCGTCTCCAGATGAAAACTCCTTTTTCATCACGGTGAAGATTCCAACTCCGCGATGCTTACTTCAACCATTGAAGTTTGCATGCCCTTTTTAGCATCCTTTGAATTAACAAAACCCTTTGGATCGTGTCATGTACACGTCCTAGGTAACCATTCTATTAAAAGAACTTTGTTTTGTTTATTCATCTACCATATACCAAATTATATGTAGTGGTTGCTACTTTAATCCGTCCAGACTAAATATCGCTATGAAAGATCAAATCTTGTCATAGTCAACTCCTTGAACATTGTCGTAAAATACTTTACCGACATGTCGACTATTTCATAGATGTGAAGCATCCATGTCTGTTTCTTTATAGATCCAAATACGACCGATAGGTTTTACACCTTTCCGGAGGGTCTTCCAAGTTTAAAACTTGATTTCTCGTGTATGGAACTATCACGGATTTTATGGCTTCAAGCCATTTGACAGAGCCAGGGCCCATCATCGCTTCTTTGTAGTTGGTTCATCATTGTCAAACAATAATGATTTACTCTCAAATCTCAATCATTTGATTGTTTATTCGACCTTCTTGGTTCAATAGGAACTTTTGACCTCCGTGACCGCAACCTTTCAGGCACGTGATCCATGAGCATTCTGGCTGCCTCCAAAACATTTTTCGGCGCTGCGCAACTCAACACATATAGCTAAGGTTCGTTAACCTTATGAAAGTTCTATTGTCCTCCCACTTAACATTTATGAAAAAATTCCTTCTTCAAGAAACTTCACGTTTCAAGCGACAAACCCTTTTTGTCCTTGGTGTTATGGAGGAATAACCAATTGTTATTCGAAATAACCTACAAATACATGCTCATCCGACTTCGGTTGTAAACATCTTACTTATGTTTAGCATACCAAAATTTAAGAAATGACAACTTGGGTTTTACCCCAAACCATAACTTCCATGGTGTCATTTCAACGGATCAAGATGGAGCTCTTTTCAGTGTAAATGCGGAAGTCTCTAAAGCTTTAATCTTTTAAAACATAATGGAAGTTTTATAAATAACACCTTTGATCCAACCATGTCAAACAAGGTTTCATTACAAATCTCAAACATTCCATATTCCTATGGTGTTTCGGGAGATGTAAATCTAGGTGTTTTGCTAAACTTGTAACTCAAATAAATCACTTTTATGATAAAATCATAATTCATTTATTTTCTTGTTACACTTGTAACTCAAATAAATCCCTTATGATAAAATCATAAACCATTTATTTTCTTGTTACAATGATTTTCACTTCATCTTGAAAGTCTTTGAACGTTTTCAAATATTTCATACTTCTTTCTCATTAAGTGAACATTCACTCAAATTTCCGAAGAAAGCATATGAAGTTGAAATCCATCGCTTACGACTATACATAATGGACTACATACATCGATATGTATAAATTCCAATAATTTAGTCGTTCGTTCTTCTTTGGCCTTTGAACGAGGTTTTAATTATCCCGAGGAAAGTCTCACAAGCGTCACTTGATCAAATCAAAGACTCCAAAAATACATGAATATGGAAATTCTTCATGTTTTCTTTCCAATATAATTTAAACGGCGATGTCACTTTGTAAGTGATCTTTCAATCATTTGGCTTGCGACATTTTAGCATTAGGCTTTATGGATGTGATTTATCCAACTAGATTTGCAAATCATCCATCTTATATGGAATACGGTAATTATTTGAACAACCTTTGTTCTCATAATACCTGATTCAAATAACAATTATTAAAACAAATCTTGAAGTCAAGCTTTGATGCCAACGAGAAATACAAACACCGGTTTGTTTGTTTTCGATGAACATCATCACATATTCTCTTGCTAGTTACTTAGGCCATTGTGGTTCATGAATTGCGTTGTTCCGTATGAAATTTCATACCAACCAATTCGGTATCCAATACCCAAGAACCACATTGTTTAACAGGCAGAGAATACAACCATAACATGTATATCATCCATATACCTAAATTGGATATTTCCAATCTTTTCTTTTCTGCCAAATATATTTTATAGATTCTCTTTCAGCATTTTCTTTTCCTTTTAAAAGAATCTATCAACATCAACAGTGGCACCATATACATCACACATAGTCCAAAGCGTGTATATTCAAATAATAATACCTTTGGACTTGCACTTTGAAGTAGATCACCATCATCAAAATGATCGGTATTCTTTCAAAATCCATTCTTTAGTAATCTTTTATTGTAGTAAACACTTTATATACATCTTCTATTCGTCCTTATAATGACGAATTTCATGATCAAGCTACTGTAGCTTATAAAGGAGAATCGTGAGTATAACATTACTTTCCAAAACCCTTTTGGATGATTAGGATGTCTAGCATCTCCAACCTTCGTAAATTCTCATCCAATATGAGAACATATATTATACTCTATCATATTGCAACCAAAACATTGTTTCAGATATTGTTATATCTTCCACACATGATGGTTTCTGAAACAATTCTTTCAGCTCCTAGATAAACTTGATATTAAAACAATCAAGAATCGTGGAGGCAAACATGATACTTAAGATACTAACACTGGAATTGTTACTCTCGATTTAATACCAACTATTAAATTTCACGGAGTAAATAGAGTTTGCTGAAAGTTTGCAATAGGACTTTAAACTTTAGATTGACACTCAACATAATACGATACCAGTTCGTAAAGTATATATCCAGAATTCTATAGTTCTATTATCTCAATTACAACTATGCATAAGGTGGTGAACGAATGCCAATGACTACAACAAATTATGCAAATTCACTTTGATTTAATTTATGATAAATTGAGTTCTACTAATCCAAATTAGAAATGAACTCCCACTCAAAAACGACATCCCTCGTGTCCTTTTGGTGATTACATGAACCAAATCCACTACACCAAGTCCGATCATCACGTGAGTCGGTGTAGCTTCAAAGGCGAGCATCCATATGGTCATCATATAAAAAGATATGACTCATGCTTAACCTTTCGGTCCGTGTCCCGAGGCCATGTCTGTACATGCTAGGCTCGTCAAGTAAGAACCTTAGTATTCGCGTGTGTAACTGTCTTACACCCGAGATATGCTCGTGGATTCAAGTACACCCGATCATCACGTGATGTCTTGAAGCGACGAAACATTGTCTGTGCATACTTAAGGAAGAACACATTTTTATCTTGATATCTAAATGAGGGATCATCTTATTATGCTAATAAAACGCCAAACAAGCAATATAAGATGCAATCAAACATCACATGTTAATAAGTGAAATGATATGGTTCCCGCATATGATCTCCATCATGTGCACCGTGGTATGATCTCTATCATACCTTTATGTGTAAGGCCAAGGTCTATGAAACTTACACGCTATGTGTGTTGTAAGAGTATCATCTCATACTTCTACTTACAACATCACCATATCATAACACTAGCCTAGCAACAATCTAAACTAGACGCCTCTAATTTATCCATTGCAAGTTTTATGTGGCTTAGGGCTTTCGAAGATAGAACCGTTCTTACCTACTAACATGAACCACAACGAGGATAACCAAATTGTTGACAACTCGTTGCAAATTAGATATTGACTATAGTAGGAGAGACAGACACCCGCTAGCCACTTATGCAAAACTAGTTGCATGTCAAGCGTGGAACAGGTCTCATGTGCGAGGACATGTAAAGTTTGTCCGGGCCGCTTCATCCCACTATGCCACCAATATCCAAAGTACAACTAAGAAGCAATAAAATGATCATCATCGCCCACATACTCATATGTGTACTACCCGTGCAAAGTATCTACGCATAGATCCGGCTCTGATACCACTGTAGGGTTCGTAGCATAGAAAACAAAAAAATTCCTACGATGGGAACAACTATGTACCAAGATCTATCTACTAGATACAAACAACGGGCGGATGTATATCCGTAGAGAACATACCCTTGAAGACCGACAAAGCTTAACGAGTCCAAACTCGTGGTTGATGTAGACGATCTCTTGTCGATCTCAAGATCGAGAGGAAGTCCTAGGGCCGCAAAACAGCAGCGCATCCGTGCTCGCACACATGTTCGAGGCACCGAGCAACCTCCGCCTCCTCGCTCCAGCGATGTAGCGGAAGCACAACTCTTTCTTGCCGAAAAGCCACCAGGAACATGTATCTCGCTAGTCCGAGACCATGGGGGATAAATTCTAGAGGGGGAGAGAGATCCTTCACGAGGAGGTGTAAGTGAGAGAGAGGGAGGGGCTCCTTTTATAGGGAGAGGGGGCACCCAAGGGGCCATGCGCCCAGCCATGGGGCTGCCCCCACCTCTTCCACATTCATGTGGGTGGACACTCCACTCACTCAAATGCCTTTCAATTACCTCCACTCAAAAACCCACTCAAATTCCCATTAAATTTCCACCAAATTTAATGCAAACTCTCATTAAATAAAACTCCTTTTATTTATTCAGAATTTTGTCAATTACTTTAATGACAAACATTCACATATAACCCTTGCTAGTATTTCATTTCACATGCAGAAACACTTTCTGCAATTTCACCCGAAAACCCGTTTCGGTATCTAGTGAAATAAATTCATGTGCTTGTTATTCTTTTCGGCATGAAACTTTTGCTCCAAATGGATGTCGGTGTCTCTTAAGTGTGTCACCCTACGGTTCACGAATAATGCGGACATGATCGAGACTTCTCTCAGATCAATAATCAGAAGCGGGATCTGGAGACCCATACTGACTCCCACACATTCAACGATGACTTTCTTGTGATCGTCGGAACCTTTTACGCTAGTATCTTAATCCCTTTGTTTCGCAATATATTACATGTCCGAGATTCGATCATCGGTATATCCATACCTAGTTTGATCTCATTACTGACATGCACTCTTTTCTCGTTCCCGTGATATAACATTCTAGTGATCAAATCACTTGCTTGCAAGCTAACCAATGTGATATCACCGAGAGGGCCCAGAGTATATCTATCCGTCATCGGGATGAACAAATTCCACTCTCGATTCATGGGCCTCAACATAACACTTTATTAGTTCTGAATCCATCTTTATAATCACCCTGTTACGGTGTGACGTTTGATGTTATCAAGAAACTCTTCCGGTGTTAGTGATTGACATGATCTCATGGTCTAAGGATTAGTACCACTTCGTAAGTTGTTATAGCAATATAAACTCAATGAATTTGATCGTAATGCTATACTTCGGATGAATGTTCATCACACCATTACACTAATGTTGTGACCTCGTTATTAACAACATCCAATGTCCATGATCAGGAAACTTTGATCATCTTGTTAATCAACGAGCTAGTTTATAAGAGAGGCATAACTAGGAACTTCCTTTTTGTTTATTAAACACACATGTATTAACGTTTCCGTATTAATACAATTATAGCATGCAAAATAAACATTTATCATAAACAAGGAATACGATAATAACCACTTTATTATTGCCTCTCGGGCATATTCCCCCCTAGTATAGGCACCTCTCATGTGAGTTTGGCCTCCCAACCATGACCAGCTGTCAACTTGGGAACTGCACCGGTGGACAATCTTCACAAGGTAGCCTCAGCTCAAACCTTGGCCGCAAGGGCACCCATAGTAAGGTATATAAATTTCGAGTCAAGCCCTACCCAAATTTCGGGTATTGTGGTTGTACGGTAAAATTGGAATGGTATCGCATCCAGACAACCATCAGTTTTATAAAGGGCTAAGGCTCATGCCTTAACATTTTCCTCATCAAAATCATATGGTGATCAAAAACACATGTCAAAAAATTTCAGTAGAATGACTCATCATTCTAAGGTTTTCATAACCATTTTCACCAAGTATTACCATCTAAAGTGATCAAGTTTTATTCTTAGCACTAGCATCTACAAGTGGGGGTAAACACTAATGAGGGGTGGTAAACAAGTGTGAAAGATCTAAGTTCAATCTCATGCCTCAGGATGACATCAAGATTATCTAACTTAGGCCAAGTTTTATGTTCTTTATGCTACCTTTAAATATCTTTCTAAAATCTACAAGTCACTAAGTAAACTTCAATAGAAATCTTTGATAAAGAAATAAAATAACTAAGCTTGCAACTAAAACTAGGATTATGTGTCATCAAGGGGTATAACCAAGGCATGCCTAATGCATTGCATAGATCGTATAGTTTTCACAGTTGCAAGTGTTAGCTTGCCTTATGCAGAGCAGTGGTTGAAGTTCTCCTCGGCTTCTTCCTCGTAGTATTCTCCTTCCTCCTCGTATCCTTGGTCTATACTAGCATCTATAAATAAATACGAGGTACACAATCACCAAACAATACTTAACTACTTCTATTTATCACACCAAGGTTTTCACTAGATGATCTAGGATCATCACAAACATCACAAAGATTAAGGCAATAGTTTTATTTTATTTTATTTTAGAAAAGTAATTTCTACTCATTGAAAAACTACTTAAGATTTAATATTCTCCAAATAAAAAATGGGATCATGTTGACACATGTCATCACCACATATTTAAGTACTTGGGAATGTGATTTAAAGTCGTGTCACAATTTAATAAGGTTTAACCTTTTTATTTTATTTAAATAAAGCGACTATCAATGCCTATGAGGCATTCTTTTATTGCTTGTCCAATATTTCTGCATGTAACCCTAGATATTTTTATATATTTAGAAAGGTCTTGTTAAATGTGATTTTTGAGAGTTGGAATCAACTCAAAAACTTTTGTGGTTGAATTTTGAAAAATGTTTGAATGTAGAAAAACTTCTGCCTTGTTATATTTAGTATAGTTTATCTACAATTCCAAATGAACTGAATCAAATGGGCTTGGATTAAGGATTCCAGTACCTTTCTAACAAAATTGGTTTCATGCAATTTGGTTCAGTGAATCAACCTGGGTTGATTTTTGAATCTAGGTACAGAACTGAGTTTGAAACTAAAATAATAAACCTAAATTCAAACTACTGGGTCACGCGGGAATGTAAATGGGCCGGACCACGGCGCACAGCGCGCGCGGCTGAGTTTAAGTGGTCGTCCCCACCAGTCAGTGAGACAGGGGGTGCGAAGTGGTACGGGGTGATCTAGACCGCACGATCAAACTCTAATCGAACGGTTGTGACCTATCATCTCCATCGGGAAACTGCGGCAAGACAGAACCCTAGCGCGGACAGTGGGGATCTATGGGGGCTCACCGGGGCTTAGGAGAGGTTCGACGATGGGGGCTAACGACGAAGTCGACGACGGCGAACCTCCTGGTACCGGTGGATTCTCCTGGGGCGGCTCCAATCGATGGCTCCTTTCTTCCTCCTCCGCGGCAGAATCCGGCCAAATTCCGGCGACTTGCTGCTCGCCTTGCTCCGGGAATGAGTGGGGGTAGTTCTGAGAGAGAGGGGAGTGTGTTGGTGTGAAGAAATCGAACGTGGGTGGCCTCTATTTATAGTTCCAGAAGGGGACCGAAGGACGCGGGTGAAGCTTGTCGTGGTCATCGGCACAGCAAGCTACTGGCATGGGCGACGGTAGGGGCGGTGATGTGCTCCCTGGCAAAGCTCAACGGCATGGTCTCGAGGCGTCGGGCGATGCGAGACGGTCGGAATGCTGCGGTGCTCTGGGCGGGTCCGACGGACATTTTAATGGCGCACCACGGCTACGGGTCGCGCCGCGGCGAACGGGGTTGTCTGGCGGTCTCCTGGGACGGTGGTGATAACGCTTGCACGCGGCGAGGGCGGCGCGCGGTCTGTGGGCGCGTGTTGAGTGCGGCGCTCTAGCGCGCTCTCGGCATGGCGCAGAGGCATAAGGTGCGGCGTTTCTAGAGTGGTCTAGTGGCTGGCAGGGCGTTGGCGTTGGACAGGGGGTGGCGGTGGACGATGGTCAATGTCCCAGACATGGTGTCTAGGCTTGGTGCTGCTCCTAGCTTGCTGTCGACCAAGGGGTGGCAAGGTGAGGCTCGGCATGCTCACCATTGATTGCAATGGCAAGCTCACAGTGGTGCTATAGCTTGTTAATTGAGCTAGATGATCTACTAATAGCCTGTTGTGAGCCAGAGAGAGAACAAGGTTGGCCAAATCACTGCCCACTATAGTGTTTGTTGTTTGTTTGTTTGGTGTTTGCAAGGTGTTTGATGAAATGGCCGAAAGAGATTTGAATTTGAATTTTTTGTTCAAACTTGGTGGGTGCACTAGTTACATACTAGGTAGTTGACATGGATATGCCCTAAGGGTACCCGATGTTAGTATACCTGGTCCAGCCCGACGGAAGGCCCACTCGACGACCTGCCAGGGTCCATGACGCCTATGACGCTTCGGCTGCTACGAAGCCATATGGACACGGACTCCCAAGCGCACAAGACAAGGAAACCTCAAGACTAGAGTTTGAATACAACTTGTAACCTACTCGTATTGGCACCCGAGACCTAGCCTCCCCATATATAAAGGCTAGGAGGGTCCAACGAGGAGGACACGACCTATAGACGCCATAACCCCCCAATAGATAGATCTACGATCTCCACCTCCATGATAGATCTACAAACCTAGAAAACTCAACTCATACTTTCGCACACGCATCCACGCCAGATCGAATCTGCGCACCCTGTAACCTTCGGTTCCGCCGTAATCAAAGAGCAGACAAGCAGGAGTAGGGTTTTCCCTCCGGGGGCCTGAACCTGGGTAAATCTCGTGTCCCCTGGTTGCTTGTCTGTTAACCGTGCCACGATCTCCAGCATCCCCATCTTCTCCAAAACCCAAGTCCATAACAATGGGCATTGACGAGATTAAACCTCGTCAATTGGCGCCGTCTGTGGGAACTGGGGCTGCTGATTGTGCGGTCGTGACGGTTCCGACCCGATCGATCTACAACTCCGCGGCGACGGAGAATCACCTCCTCTTTGGCGCTTTCGACTTCACCGCCCACTCGCCGGATACCATGAAGGATTTCGAGCCCGTAGGCGACGGACTCGAAATCTTGTTCGGGAGCTTCTGCTTCCAGGTGGGACAAACTGGCACCCTCCGCCTCCCTGAGCGGGTGCCCGTGCCGTCAATCAGGCCCGCTTCATGGGCTCCACACCCCGTGCTACGCACGTCACCATCAACAGATGAGTTCTATAGCAGCAGCTGCTGCAACTCCGATCTGTGCGATCCACCTTCGGATGAAGGGACCTATGGTTCCGGATCCGAAAGCTGCGGCAGCAGCCAACCAATCTGCAGGCGCTATCTGTGCGCCGCAGTCATCCAAACCGACGAGGAAACGCCTAACCCGCCGCCCAACCCCAACCCGCAGGACAGAAACGGCGAAAACGGTGGAAACGGCGAAAACGGGGAAAACAGTGGCCACCTCATCCAACTTAGCAAAGAAGGATGGGTCGAAGCACGCCACGCCGTCGCAGGCGAAATAGTCCTACCTCTGGACTCCCCACGTGATCTGCTGAGGGCATACCACTACCTCCTCATCGAGGAGCACAAGAAGCAAGTCAAGATGCAGGAGACGCTCGACAAACGCAAGCAAGCAGCCTCTGAGTCCAGTGCGTGACGAGCTGCGCTCTCCGCCATGGGACCCGGCTCTAGCACAAACGGAAATCAGGGAAACAAGCACCGCTCTCGGGTGGAAAACATGGACCCCAAGGAGCGGCGTGACGTGATCCGAACTCTCCATACATCGTTCATGGATATGGACGCTGAAGAAAACATCATCACGAAGACGCCACAAGCTGCGATCATGGCAGCCACTGCGTATCTCGCGGCTCACCCACCTCCGGAGGGGGACCCAAAAAGGGCCATGCATAGGTCCGCACTCATCGGACTAGGACTAATTGGAGCTGCGCTCCACGAAGAATCTCCACGAAATCGGCGACCTGTTGTCGCGTTGACTCCGGTCCGCCGCAACGGCTCTCCAACGCCGCCTCGACCACACTGAATCTACACTCGGGAGCTTCCTCGGCCTCGACGACCAACCACAGTCTTCAGATTCGGTGACTCACTGCATCCTTCGGATGCGGCGACCCGACACAATCTTCGATTGTGGCAACTAGCTGCATCGGCTTCAGCGACCACGACTCGGGGGCTCCCTCGACATCGGCGACCCAATGCGGTTTTCGGCTGCGGTAACCCGATACATCCTTCGGATGCGATGACCTAGCATGGCCTTCGATTGCAACAATCTTCGGATGCGGAGCTTGCTATCGCCATCGACCTCAGGAACCCGTCGCTGCTATGACTGTGGTCCGCCGCGTCGACTAAGTTCGCCGCATGATCCGCTACCGCGTCAACTTCGCCACGACAACCAACAAAGCTAAGTTCTCTACTTAGAGCTGATTTCTTTTTTAACTCGCACTCGAAACACTCGGGGGCTGCGCCCTCTTCGAGTAACCTAATGTGCATCGGCTCCACGCACTCGAGCACCTCGAACGCGACAACCCGAGTAGCTGATTCCGCCTGACCGTCGAATCCTTGAACTCCGAGTGCCTCGGCAAGGTACTGAGACTAAGGGTAATCAGGCTAACGAAAAGGCCTAGCATACAGTGCAACAGTGTTGACTCGATCGGCACCAGAATCTTACTATACAAGCCGAGAAGCAAATATTTCTTACAAGATACAAGTACTTCATAATTTTTTATGTTTTCTGCAGCCTACAAGAATGTCGAATTACATCTCGCCATTGTATCGAGTCCTCCAACAGGAGTCGACAAAGCAACTGGCTACGCCATAAACTCAAGACCCGAGTCGAAGCATTCCTCGGATGACCACATCAATCATCGACAAGAGTGGCTCTGGCCGCGCACCCGACAGAAGAAACGGCGTCGACTTCATCCGCAACATCGAGTCCTTTCGGCTAAAGAGCCGCATCACTCCGCTACGTTGAGTCCTGGCTCCTTACGCGTGAGACGCTGACTCGATGCACTTCTGGGTCAGTGGTTTATCCTCGCATGAGTCTCCACTCGAGTCTGCGACTCGATTAGACACTCGGGGGCTACTCCTATCAGGAGCGCTGGTTGCGCACCCGATGTACTTCCGGGTCAGCGGTACGCCCACGAGATATCCTACTACAACTCGATGATACAAGACTCGAGTTTCTGCCCGAGTCTACGACTCCGCCAGACACTCGGAGGCTACTCCAAACTGGAGCGCTGGTCGCGCACACACAAGATCTTCGAGTCCTACGCCGAGTCTGCAACTCCACTACGGACTCGGGGGCTACTCCCATAGGGAGTATTGATTCAAGCATCCGAAAAAATTGTGTCATACGGACCTGAAGCAAACAATGGCTGAATTAAAGTCTCTGCTCGAGTCTACGACTCGAACAGACACTCGGGGGCTACTCCCATAGGGAGCGCTGGTCGCGCACCCTATAGTCCATTGTGTTGATTACGTCCATGATGTCAATTCCTTTACGACAGCCGAACAAATTCAGCTGACCCGATGAACTTCCGGGTGAAGTGCTTCGCACTCGACACAACTTTTGACTCCGACATCCAAATACAAGGTTCAAGACAACTAAGTCTCCACCCGAATCTATGTTTCGGATGGAGACTCAGGGGCTACTGACATGGATATGCCCTACGGGTACCCGATGTTAGTATACCTGGTCCAGCCCGACGGAAGGCCCACTCGACGACCTGCCAGGGTCCATGACGCCTATGACGTTTCGGCTGCTACGAAGCCATATGGACACGGACTCCCAAGCGCACAAGACAAGGAAACCTCAAGACTAGAGTTTGAATACAACTTGTAACCTACTCGTATTGGCACCTGAGACCTAGCCTCCCCATATATAAAGGCTAGGAGGGTCCAACAAGGAGGACACGACCTATAGACGCCATAACCCCCCAATAGATAGATCTACGATCTCCACCTCCATGATAGATCTACAAACCTAGAAAACTCAACTCATACTTTCGCACACGCATCCACACCAGATCGAATCTGCGCACCCTGTAACCTTCGGTTCCGCCATAATCAAAGAGCAGACAAGCAGGAGTAGGGTTTTCCCTCCGGGGGCCTGAACCTGGGTAAATCTCGTGTCCCCTGGTTGCTTGTCTGTTAACCGTGCCACGATCTCCAGCATCCCCATCTTCTCCAAAACCCAAGTCCATAACAATGGGCATTGACGAGATTAAACCTCGTTAGTAGTATCTGGTTCATTGCAAAGGTCAAGGTGAATTGGTTTGGTTGGTTTTTGAAAATGGGTGATCTTCACATATGTTAAAGATTCAATTTTGAATTGTCATTTGAATCAAGTTGCCAAATGTTTCTGTAAGTTGGAAAGGTGGCTTGGGTTCACTTTCACTTGGTCTAACAAGGGGTGAAAATAAATGGAATTGTTTCTGTTTGAAATCTTGGACTAGAAACACTCAAAGTGGCCTAGTGAGCAAGATTGGCAAAAATGACCATTTGCTTGTTTTGTTTGTTTTTTATTTTTCTCTTGATTTGTTTCTACTTGGAAATGTTTTAGATGATGTTGTTTTCATCTTTAAACCATTCCATGCTATTTAGAACAATCACACAAGTCCATTCATGCATTCATACAATCATCACATACACATATGCATTCATATAATTTAATTAAAAAAATTGTTAACCCTAATTTTGGTGATTGGAATTGATAATCATTGATCAATATTTTTGGGATGTTACAAACCTTCCCTCCTTAAACAAAATCTCATCCCGATATTTGATAAAGAAGAAAGAAGAAAACTAGGATTTAAAAAGATCGGGAAACTCCGTCTTGATATAGTCTTCTCGTTCCCAGGTAGCTTCTTCTTCCATGTGGTTGCTCCACTAAATCTTGAGAAACTTGATGCTTCGGTTCCTGGTGGTTCTGAAACTTCCTCCAAAATACGGATGGGTACTTTGGGATACGTTAGGTCATCGTTGGTTTCTATGGTTCGGTGATCAATGTTCTTGAAAACTTCAGTCTTCTCCAGGACTTCTAGGCATTTGCGAAGTAACGATATATGGAACACATTATGTACTGCTGTCATCTCCTCTGGCAATTCCAGTTGATACGATACTTCTCCTCGACGATTCATAATCTTGAAAGGTTCGATATATGTAGGTGCTAACTTTCCTTTGAGCTGGAAACGTTGCATTCCCTTCAAAGGCGACACTTTGAGATACACAAAATCTCCGATATTGAAAGCGAGGTATCGACGTCTCTTATCGGCATTACTCTTCTGTCTTGAATGGGCGGTCTTGAGGTGCTCACGAATCATGTGAACTTTCTATTCTGCTTCTCGGAGGATGTCGGGTCCGAAAATCTGACTCTCTCCTACTTCCGACCAATTCAAAGGGGTACGACACTTTCTTCCATACATGAATTCAAAAAGGGCCATTTGCAAACTGTCTTGATAACTGTTGTTGTATGAAAATTCTTCGAAAGGCAGACAGTCTTCCCATTTAGATACATACTCTAGTACACATGCTCTCAACATATCTTCGAGTAGTTGATTTACTCGCTCCGTTTGTCCATCTGTCTGGGGTGATAAGCTATGCTGAAATCCAGTCGGGTTCCTAATCCTTCTTGGACTTTCTTCCAAAATCTCGAGGTAAACTGAGTTCCTCGATCTGACACAATGTTCTTGGGGATTCCGTGCAAACTAACGATTCTAGCGATGTACAACTCTGCTAGCTTCGAACTCTGGTATGTGCTCTTGACTGGTAAGAAATAGGCTACTTTGGACACTCGATCAACTATGACCCAAATAGAGTCATTTCCTCTACTAGATGTAGGCAAACTGGTGATAAAATCCATTCCTATAGAATCCCATTTCCATTCTGGAATCTGCAATGGTTGCAATAGTCCTACGGGTCTCTGATGTCCCGCCTTAACTCTCTGGCAAATATCACACTTGGCTATGTAACTTACGATTTCTCTCTTCATCTTATGCCACCAAAATTGCTCCTTCAGATCCTGATACATCTTCATTCCTCTGGGGTTGATAGAATAAAGGGTATCATGGGCCTCTTTCAAAATAGTTCCCTTCAACTCTGAATCTGCTGGTACACAGAGATGTCCTTTGTACCAAAAAACTCCTTGTTCGTCTTCGGTGAATCCGGGTACTTTGCCTGTACCGATGCGACGTTTGATTCCATCGATACTAGCATTTCCTTTTTGTGCCTCCTTGATCTGACTGATCAAAGTGGGTTGAAGTTCTATGCTAGCCAAAAATCCTTCACTTACTAATTCCATTCTAAAATCTTCCATCTCCTTGTGCAAACTTGGTTGCTCCTTCGGAATCATGGAGTTCAAGCGGCACGGCAATCTGCTAAGGGCATCTACTACCACATTGGCTTTATTGGGGTGATAGTGGATGTCCAGATCATAGTCCTTGATTAGCTCTATCCATCTTATTTGCCTCATATTCAGCTCCTTCTGAGTGAATATATACTTCAAGATCTTCTGATCCAAATAAATCTCACAATGGTTTCCCATAAGGTAATGCCTCCATGTCTTCAGGGCTAGAAATACGACTACTAGTTCAAGGTCATGGGTAGGATAATTATGTTCATGCTGCTTCAGTTGTCAGGATAGATAAGATATAACTTTGCCTTCTTGCATTAGCACACATCCGAGACCAATCTTGGATGTGTCACAATACACATCAAATGGCTTCATAATATCCGGCATGATCAAGATTGGGGCTGAAATCAATCTTCTCTTGAGTTCTTGAAAACTCTCTTCACATTTGTCTGTCCATTCAAACTTTTTATCCTTCTTCAGTAATTGGGTCATGGTTCTTGCGATACTTGAGAATCCTTCTACGAACATGCGGTAATATCCCGCCAATCCGAGAAATGCATGAACTTGGGTTTGAGTGGTTGGGTGAAAGGATCGTATCGGCACCTAGAGGGGGGGTGAATAGGTGCTACTTCAAATTTTCTTCTTTTTCAAATTAAGGTTTGACAATAAGGTAAATTCTCTAGATAATGCAACTATGGTGAATTTACCTATATGAAAATTATGCAAGGGCTACCACAACACAAAAGTAGTAACAAGTAAGTAAGGTGCGGTAAAGGATAGAAGTAACCGCAAAGTGGACGCGGAGACACAAGGATTAGTTTCCCGTAGTTCCTTCCTTTTGAGGGGAAGTACGTCTACATTTGGAGAGGGGGTGGTTTCAAACCACCAACGCCACGAGAGGCCTCCCTTGTTCTCCGATGAATCTCACCCCAACGGGATCGATTCACCTTCCACTATATCGGCAACCTTCAAGGTGGAAGCCGGCACCGTTACAAGTTTGGGGCACACATCCACAACTTAATCGGAGGCTCCCAAATACAAGCAAGCTGTCAAAGCAACCAAAGACAAGCTTGTAAGAACCAAAACAAGAACTAGGGTTTCCAAGAAAACACTAGAGCAAAGGGGCCCTCAATGGAATGAGGGGGAAATGAAGATCTCCTTTGGTGAAGTAGTAGATCGGGGACTCCTCCTTCGATTCCCCAAAGATTAAGGACTTTGGGTGGTGGGATGAGGAGATCTTGAAGATTTGGGTGGCTCCAATGTACTCCAATGGTGGTATTTGACTTTAATGAACTGAGCAGCTTGTCCCAAGGTAGGTGGAGGGGTATTTATACCCCTCCACGAAATATGGCCGTTGGAGCATTTAATGTACCGGTAGTACCGGTACTCAAGCGGTAGTACCGGTACTCAAGCGGTAGTACCGCTTGCAAGCGGTACTAACGGTCAAGTACCGGACCAGGTACCGGAGGTGCTCCAGATCTTCAGCATTCTTCAGTTTTGGGCGGTATCGCCCTTGCGATACTACCCCCAAGCGGTAGTACCAGTCGTAGGAAGCGGTACTACCGGTTAGGGCGGTAGTACGGGTCCCAAGTACCGCTTGGTACTGACAAAAACGGAGAGGAGTGAGTGATAGTCAGTATGCCCCGGTACTGCCGAGCGGTACGACCGTCTCAAGCGGTAGTACCGCTTGTACCAAGCGGTACTACCGGTTGGACCGGTAGTGCCGCTCCGTGCTACCGGGGGTACTGACTAGTACACACCTTCATCAGCTTTGGTCAGTGCCAACCGGTACTGGAACCGGTAGTACCGGTGTCAAGCGGTAGTACCGGTCATAGTTCCGGTACTACCAGTTGACACAGAGGTTTTTGCAAGGGGAATTGATATGCCATTATTTGTGCCACCACATATCAAACCTGTGATAAACTTAACACACAGTTAAACCGATAAGTGTGTTGTTATCAAACATAAAAATCAGAGGGATAGTAAAATGCTCTTTCAATCTCCCCCTTTTTGGTGTTTGATGACAATACACTTGTGCAAGATGATTTTAATAGTAAGCATATGATATTTGTAAAATAGAAACGAGACTCCCCCTAGATGTGTAGAAACAAACCTCCCCCTCTAATTTACAAACCCAACATGGGTGCACAAATATGGATACTAGCATTTGAACAAACCTTTGCACAAAACATGTGATGAGGAATATATAGACAATAGATACCGCATAACATCACAAGATGGATCCAATGAAATAAACCACATAGTCTCATAAGATGGATCCAACCACATAGTCTCACACGACATAAACACAAAGCCTCACACATAAATAGAGGGAAATCGAAGTTCACAAGCAATAAAAGAATCAAAGAGAAAAACGAGCTTGTGACTTCCCATGAAACACCCGTGCCTAAAGTGCAACTTCTCCCCCTTTGGCATCAAGAGGCCAAAAAGGGACAAGTGCAAAGCTACCGTCCCAAAGGTCAATCATCCTCCTCCTCCTCATCTGCCGCAACACGAGGTTTAGCATGTGTCTTGATCTTGAGTGCCTTTGGCTTGTGCACAATGAGAGAACGAGTGGACAGAGTCCTAGCAATGACGGGGCACTTTGACACAATGAGGGCCATAATATAATGGTGGAACCCTCTGAGTGTATGTAGCAGCAACCATTTCATTCCATATGAAGTCTGTCACATCAAGAGGATTGCCTGATTCTCGGTTGAGGAAGGTGTTGAACAGCAAGTCAACGGAGAACCCATGTATCTCATCCTTGTTGCCCGCACGAGGAGCAACAGTCTCACGGAAAATGCGATGGAGAATGTCATATGTGGGGAAAAGATCCTTGATCTTGCCAGCAACCCCACGGCCTCGAATATACAACGGTGTAAGAACATCCTTTTTGGAGGGATGCTCCCGCATGTGACAGCGAAAACCACAAGGAACGTCCCGGCCGCGATCTTCATACCCCAAGATTGCAGCAAACTCCGCAAGTGCAGCTTCCTTGACAGCACCTTGAGTCATCCAGGTAATATTCCGAGTGCGGCTAGTGTGAAAATGTGCAGTGGCATAAAATTGACAGATAAGAAGGGGATCATAGTCATACTGAAACTCCATAATGGGGAACAATCCAAGGTGAGAGCAGATTTCCTTAGCTTCAGCAAAGTAGTCAGAGTTCTTGTCAATGTGTCCCATGTCAATCCACTGCTGAGGCACCACCATCTGGATGTTGGTCAAATGAACCTCATGATAAACACGCTCTTGGAAATCATCATAGAAGAGACTGTCTTCCCTTGCTTCGCTCCGGTTACGGGAGTATGCATTTTCAATCCGGAGAGCCCTAAACTCTGACTCAGAGATATCTGACAGTTTCTTTGGCCTAGATGGCCCAGAGCTAAGACTTTTGGTACGCCCAGTGGAAGGGGGCGAGAGGGAGGGGCGCTGCCACGCCCAGCTGAGCGCTTGGTAACCCCTTCACGACCCGCACGACCACCTCGAGTGGCAGGCAGCTTGGAACGGTGTCTTGACTGTGGCATAACCTCTTCCTCAGACTCCGTCTCTTCCTCAACAATCTCACGGTCAGACTTGGAGCGCTTGCGTGCACCCCGAGAACCACCTGCATCTGTGAAATCACGAGGGAGTATAGCAAGGAGATAAGGGCACAAGAATCAAAAAGGAGCAAACGAGAGAATCTACAATTTGGGCAGAAAAATGTGGTCAGAGTGGACCGGTACTACCGGACCTGACGACCGATAGTACCGCTTGCAAGCGGTAGTACCGGAAAAAGTTCCGGTACTACCGGTTGAGCGGCACACACGCGTCAGATCTGATGGAAATGGTCCAACATGACGGCATAAAACTGCAAAATCGAAGATTCTACTCTGTATCAAGGAATCATATGGCAGTACAACCTTGCAAATAGTCAATTTCTCCACAAATCTAAGCCAAAACCTAGATCTAATGGGGAAATCAAACGGGGAGAGAGAAAGGGCGGTTGTACCGGGATCCATGGCGGTGGAAAGGAGTGGGAGCCTGCCAAGAGGCCGAATCCAAGGAGAATCCGGAGAGAGGAGGGCGCGGCAGGGCTCCGGTGGCTTCAAGATCTCCGGTGGCGGCGCAGGTTTGAGTGGAGGGCGTGGGGAATAATGAGGCACTGAGGGGTGCCTCTCCCCACGCGTCCAATATATACCTGGAAACCGTCAACCGGTAGTACCGGTTGTTGGAGCGGTACTACCGCTTGTAAGCGGTAGTACCGGTTCCACAACCGGTAGTACCGGTGACCAGTAGGATCGTACATGTGGGCGGTAGTACCGTTCCTGGAGCAGTTCTTCCAGGAGACGACCTGGGAACTTCCCAGGTCCGGTAGTACCGCTCGCACATCCGGTAGTACCGGTCCCATATGATTCCAAAGCCAGGGATCAAGGATGATTCTTGTGCGGATAGAGAGAGGGTTTTCGTGAGGGATTACGGAGGCTTGGGTTAAGACAAGTGAGCTGATAAGCACATGCACTCAAAAAAATTGAAGACACAAATAAATACCAAACTAGAGTGCATGAGACTAAGAACGATGAAGACAATTCAAATAGATGACAATCATGAGTGAAAACCAATTCAACTAGGTGAAAAACACGAGTAAGCACATCAACCTCTCTATTGAGAGGGGGCGGTGGCCTAGGGCACCATATTTGAGTATACTCGGCTTGGCACCACGAAGATATATCTTGGGTCCATTACCGAAACTCATCATTGAGCTCACATATCACAAAATGATATTAAGAGGAATGATTTTGTTTACTTTGCGCATAATGGGGGGAGGGATAGTCCAATCAATTAGGACCGCACTCCCCCTATGTCCATGCCTACACCTAAACCAAACATGGGTCGGGTATTAGGTGAGAGTGCAAGAAAATCAAGTCAAACTCCTTGAATCTACGATATTTAGTTCATTCCTCAAGTAGCAAAACCTTGCTTCATCAAGTGGCTTCGTGAAGATATCGGCAAGTTGATCTTTGGTTGATACATAGGATAGATCAATATCACCTCTAGCAACATGATCTCTAATGAAGTGATGTCTAATCTCAATATGCTTTGTCCTTGTGTGATCCACCGGGTTGTATGCAATCTTGATGGCACTTTCATTGTCACATAGAAGAGGCACTTTGTCACAATGGACACCGTATTCCTTTAAAGTTTGCCTCATCCATAGCAATTGGGTGCAAGCACTAGCGGCAGCAACATACTCGGCTTCGGCGGTGGAGAGAGATATACAATTTTGCTTCTTAGAAGACCAACATACCAAGGACCTACCAAGGAATTGGCAAGCCCCAGATGTTGATTTTCTATCATCCTTGTCTCCCGCCCAATCTGAATCCGTGTATCCACAAAGAGCGAATGTTGAGCCTTGAGGGTACCAAAGACCATAAAATGGGGTATGAACTAAATATCGAAAGATTCTCTTGACCGCCATTAAATGGCTTTCCTTAGGAGCCGCTTGATATCTTGCACACACACACCTACACTCAACACAATGTCGGGTCTAGACGCACAAAGGTAAAGCAAAGAACCAATCATAGACCGGTATACCTTTTGATCCACATCTTTACCATTTGGGTTTTGTTCTAGATGAGTCTTTGTAGCCATGGGAGTTGGAGCTCCATTCAAATCTTGCATTTTGAATCTTTTGAGCATATCTTGAGTATACTTGGCTTGATTGAAGAATGTTCCTCCTCTAACTTGCTTGATCTCAAAGCCAAGGAATACTTTCAATTCTCCCATCAAAGACATCCGGAACCTACTAGTCATAAGCTTTGAGAATTCATCATTAAAAGCTTTGTTAGATGAGCCAAAGATAATATCATCAACATATATTTGGCATACAAAAAGCTCTCCATTGACCCTCTTAGTAAAAAGAGTGGGATCGATTTTCCCAACCTCAAAGCCACGGTCAAACAATAACTCTCTAAGGTGCTCATACCACGTGCGTGGGGCTTGCTTGAGCCCATAGAGCGACTTATCAAGTTTGTAGACATGGTTTGGGAAGTTGGGGTCCTCAAATCCCGGGGGTTGCTTGACATATACCAATTCATTTAAAGGACCATAAAGGAATGCACTTTCTACATCCATTTGTTGCAACTTAAAGTTATGATGTGCCGCATAAGCAAGAAGGATACGGATGGACTCAAGGCGAGCCATGGGTGCATAAGTCTCTCCATAATCAATGCCTTCAATTTGAGAATACCCTTGTGCAACCAATCTAGCCTTGTTCCTTACTATAATTCCATGCTCATCTTGCTTGTTCTTGAATATCCACTTTGTTCCAATAACATTGCGGCAATCCTTTGGCTTCTCAACTAACTTCCACACTTTGTTTCTCTCAAAGTTGTTGAGATCTTTGTGCATAGCTTCTAACCAATCTGAATCTTCAAGAGCTTCCCACACTTTCTTTGGTTCAATCATGGAGATGTGTGCTTGGTGTTCACTGAACCACTTCAATTGTGCTCTTGTGGAAATTCCTTTCCTTAGATCTCCAACAACATTTTGGAGGGAGTGGTCTCTTCATTCCAACATTCTTTCCTTTCGAGCTTCGCGACGAGCGTGGATCTCCTCATTGTTTCTTGGAGGACCCTCTTCATCATTTTGATCCTCGTCTTGACCATCAACTTGACCTTGATCATCATTGGAGTCATCCTCTACATTGGGAGGCAAGGATTGACCTTGGTCTTGATCAAGTGCTCTTCTAGCATCAATTTGAGCACGTCTCAAAATAGCTTGGATGGATCTTCCTTGGAAAATTGACTTGGCACCACTTGACACCCCATCGAATGGACCAAGCTCCCTTTGACTAGAGTTCACACATTGATCACTATGTTGAGGGTCCACATCTTGTCTTTGGCTTGAGTCAATGTCCTCTTCGGTAGATGGAGCATGTTGAGGTTGTGAAGATGAGGGCTCCACTCGAATGGAGCATAGTTCTTCTCGATCCGCCATAAGGGGTTCCTCAACGGGGCGGATATAACCCACACCCATTCTTTCTATGGCATCCTAAGGCATTTCATCATCTGCATCGCAAGCATCAACACGCCCCCCTTGGGGACCATCATATTCTTCGAAGGTCACACTACAAGATTCTATGACGGCTCCGGAGAGCTTGTCATAGATTCTATAAGTGTGAGATTCGAGACCATAGCAACAAAAATACCCTCTAATGCTTTAGACTCGAATTTAGACAAACGAACACCTTTGATGAGATAGAAACACTTACAACCGAACACCCGGAAATAAGATATGTTGGGCTTGTTACCGGTAAGTATCTCATATGGAGTCTTGTTGATTTTCTTGCGGAGGTAGAGCCGGTTTGAAGCATGGCAAGCGGTGGAGACGGCTTCGGCCCAGAAGTTGTATGGAGATTTAAACTCCGCCAACATGGTCCTAGCCATCTCAATAAGAGTCCGGTTCTTCCTTTCAGCCACACCATTTTGTTGAGGGGTGTATGCAGCGGAATATTGGTGTTTAATCCCCTCATCACTAAGAAAATCATTCAAGGTGTAGTTCTTGAACTCGGTGCTGTTGTCACTTCTTATAATCAACACGGGAACATTGTGTTGCCGTTGAACCAAGTTGATGAAGTCGATAAAAGTCCTTTGAGTTTCACTCTTCAACTTGAAGAAATAAACCCAAGAGTATCTTGAAAAGTCGTCAACAATCACCAAACAATATTTCTTCCCTCCAAGACTTGCATGAGATGGAGGACCAAATAGGTCCACATGGAGGAGTTCCAAGATCTTGTTAGACTTGATTTGATTCTTGGGCTTGTGAGGAGCGTCATGCATCTTCCCTAGAACACATGCCCTGCAAACACGATCTTTGGCAAAGGAAACATTTTCTTTTAGTCCAACAATATGGCCCTCTTTATGGAGACTTTGCAAAGTTCTCATATTGACATGGGCTAGTCGGCGGTGCCATAGCCAACCCACATCGGCCTTTCCGTATAAGCACATCGGACCTGCAGTGGCTTGCCCCGAAAAGTCCACCACATACAAGTCATTTTCGACGTACCCAACAAAAGCGACCTTGAGAGACTTGCTCCACATGAGGACCACAATATCATCATCAATAAAGACGGCAAAGCCCATCTTTCCAAGAGCACTGACAGAAAGTAAATTGTATCCAAGGGTTTCAATAAGCATGACGTTCACGAGTGTAATGTCGTGAGCCACCACTACCTTGCTGAAACCCATTACCTTAGACTTTGACTTGTCGGCATATGTGACGGTGATTTGATCTTCATTTGATACCAAGTCCTTGACAATAGACGAGCTTCCGGTCATATGACTTGTGCAACCACTATCGATCACCCATTTTGACCCTCCGGAAGCATAAGTCTACAAAAGATCAAGCTAGTTTTTTAGGTACCCATTTTTCAATGGGTCCTCTTTTGTTAGCAACAAGGGTCTTGGGAACCCAAATATACCAAGCAATATAACCATCATAAGGACCAACATATTGTGCATACACATCACCATAATAATCACGCATTAGAACATAGTGAGGGTTAGCACTTCCCGCAAAATCATCATGAGACATAGTTTTACCATTTGTGGTCTTACTCTCCACAATGGTCTTGTTGGTCTCTTGTGCGGGCATGTCCTTCTTCTTCTTGTTGTTCTTCTTCTTTGTTTTGGAGACAAAACCAATGCCCCCTTTATCACCACTACGCCTTTGCTTGCTCAAAAGATCATCAATAGACTTGTTGCCTTGTGGAAATGTGGCCTTAGCAAGCTCCCCCTTCAACCTAGCATTCTCTTCAAGAATATTTGTGCTACTAGATGGAATGAAGTTACTAGGTGAAGGAATATTGGCCAATTGAGTTTGAAGCGTTTCATGGGACTTTGTGAGAGACAAGAGTTCACTCTCCAAGGCCTTGTGGGCCTTGTTAAGCAAGCTAAAGTCCTTGGCAAGTTTTTCATGAACCACGCCAAACTCAATCTTGTCCTTTTTAGCTCTTTTGTATTTAGCAATAGCATGATCACGCTCCTTGATGAGTTTGCTAACAATAATGTCATTGGCCTCATCAAGCCCTTCAAGTTTTAATTCAAGTGACAACCTAGTTTCTTGTTCTTCTTCTAGAGCATTGTTTAGGGCCTTTAGCTCAATCATATGTTCATGCCCAAGTTTACATCTTACATCTAGAAGCTCTTGAGTATGTGATAGTTGATCTAAGATGTTTCTAAAATGTAGCTTAGCATCACCTTCTAGGTTAGTCATAAACTCATCAAAGGCAATTAATTCCTTTTTAACATCAAGAGACATCTCATCATCAATTTCATCATTATCTAAGTGAGTAGAGCGGGATGATGAAGATACCTCCGTTCCTCTTGCCATAAGGCAAGTGGCGTTCTTGGTGGAGGAGTTCTCATTTGGAGAATCGAAGAGTGAGAATGTCAGAGTAGATGTGGTGGCAAGAGCAGCCACACCATGAGAAGTTTCCTCTTCGTCATCTGCATCATCTTCATTGTCGGAGTACTCTTCATGAGTGATCAAGACAATTTCTCCCGGCTTCTTGTTGATGGGATTCTTTTTGATGAAAGGTTTCTTGTATGGTCCCTTGAGAGTCTTCTTCAACACAAGCTTTCCACCATGATCTTCTCTCTTCTCATAGGGGAAACTAGCCACAAAGTGGTAGCGGTCACCACAATTGAAGCAAGTTCTCAATCTTGTGGTATTCTCTCTTTTCCCATTTGGATTGCTTCTCCGTTCCATTTCCATCTTGGCCTTGGCAGGGTTCTTCCAAAAGTTCTTTGCATAGAAAGCCATATATTGACCATGAGAAATCTTCACTTCATCGGGATGGTCCATGGAAAGCCCTTCATCACTATCATCTTCATCCCCATGGTCCACAACTTTGGCATTCAAAGCAACATTGACAACATTACTCATACCAAGGGCACAAGCACGGGCATCTTTGGCATTCTTGGCGGCAACCTTGAAAGCGGCCATCTCTTGCATAACTTCATTTGAGGTCATGAGATGGTAATTGTGTCTTCCTTGTAGACTCTTCAAGTCGGTGGGCTCAAAAGGCATGAGTGCACTCACATACTTCCTTTTTATCCATGCATCATCCACATGTGAGGCACCCACATTTCTAAAGGCGGTGGCGGTGGTCTTGAGCCTTCGGTACATGTCTTCATGATCTTCACCTTCTTTCATGTAGAAGCCTTCGGCTTCATTGCTTAGAGCATCATATTGATTCCTCCTCATACTCTCATTGCCAACAAACAACACAGTGAGAGCATCCCAAGCTTCCTTGCAATGCTAAAATGCTCAATGTGTGGGTAATCCTTTGTTCCCAATCCTTGTTGAATCATATGCAAAGCAGTGGCATTGAGTTGACTATTGACAATCTCTCTTCTTGTCAAGTTGTTTGGATCCCCAATAAAGAGTCCATGCTCGATGATGTTCCATAGTTCAATGCAAGAGCTGCGCATATGAGTTCTCATTAGTGATTGCCATTGAGCAAAAGTAGCGGATTCTTCAAGTTTAGGTGGATCACCTCTATTGTATACATGAGGGTGAGGGATTGGAGGGTCGGGAGAGTACCATGAGTCACGGTGCTCACCCTTCCCACCATTATTGTGTGTGGAGTAATTAGCGTTGTCTGGTTTACCCCCTACCAATGCACCCTCGGGGGATACTGACGTATTCCCTTTAGGTAAAATGGATGGTTGATCCTCTTGAGGAGATGGGGGTGGTGAGCCTTCTTTGTCTTTAAGAAGTTGCTCAAGCATCTTCTTGACTTCGTTGACCAAGGAAGAGCTCAAATCTTGTTTCCAAGTTTTTGAGACCTTCCATGGTCACCTTGGTCGGCTCACCATCACCATCCCCTTCGCGGCTACCCATATTCTCTTAGGCGGTAAAGCCCAAATAAAGAGTGGAGGCTCTGATACCAATTGAAAGGATCGTATGGGCACCTAGAGGGGGGGGCTAGGGTGCTACTTCAAATTTTCTTCTTTTTCAAATTAAGGTTTGACAATAAGGTAAATTCTCTAGATAATGCAACTATGGTGAATTTACCTATATGACAATTATGCAAGGGCTACCACAACACAAAAGTAGTAACAAGTAAGTAAGGTGCGGTAAAGGATAGAAGTAACCGAAAAGTGGACGCGGAGACACAAGGATTAGTTTCCCGTAGTTCCTTCCTTTTGAGGGGAAGTACGTCTACGTTTGGAGAGGGGGTGGTTTCAAACCACCAACGCCACGAGAGGCCTCCCTTGTTCTCTGATGAATCTCACCCCAACGGGATCGATTCACCTTCCACTATATCGGCAACCTTCAAGGTGGAAGCCGGCACCGTTACAAGTTTGGGGCACACATCCACAACTTAATCGGAGGCTCCCAAATACAAGCAAGTTGTCAAAGCAACCAAAGACAAGCTTGTAAGAACCAAAACAAGAACTAGGGTTTCCAAGAAAACACTAAAGCAAAGGGGCCCTCAATGGAATGAGGGGGAAATGAAGATCTCTTTTGGTGAAGTAGTAGATCGGGGACTCCTCCTTCGATTCCCCAAAGGTGAAGGACTTTGGGTGGTGGGATGAGGAGATCTTGAAGATTTGGGTGGCTCCAATGTACTCCAATGGTGGTCTTTGACTTTAATGAACTGAGCAGCTTGTCCCAAGGTAGGTGGAGGGGTATTTATACCCCTCCACGAAATATGGCCGTTGGAGCATTTAATGTACCGGTACTCAAGCGGTAGTACCGCTTCCGGTCAAGTACCGGACCAGGTACCGGAGGTGCTCCATATCTTCAGCATTCTTCAGTTTTGGGCGGTATCGCCCTTGCGGTACTACCCCCAAGCGGTAGTACCGGTCATAGGAAGCGGTACTACCGGTTAGGGCGGTAGTACCGGTCCCAAGTATCGCTTGGTACTGACAAAAACGGAGAGGAGTGAGTGCTAGTCAGTATGCCCCGGTACTGCCGAGCGGTACGACCGTCTCAAGCGGTAGTACCGCTTGTACCAAGCGGTACTACCGGTTGGACCGGTAGTGCCGCTCCGTGGTACCGGGGGGTACTGACTAGTACACACCTTCATCAGCTTTGGTCAGTGCCAACCGGTACTGGAACCGGTAGTACCGGTGTCAAGCGGTAGTACCGGTTGACACAGAGGTTTTTGCAAGGGGAATTGATATGCCATTATTTGTGCCACCACATATCAAACCTGTGATAAACTTAACACACAGTTAAACCGATAAGTGTGTTGTTATCAAACATCAAAATCAGAGGGATAGGAAAATGCTCTTTCATTGGGGCTTGCCAATCTTCAACATCCTTCACCTTTGCAGGGTTAACGGCAATTCCTCCGGCTGACACGATATGTCCGAGAAATCCTACCTCCTGCAACCAGAATTCAAATTTTCTAAACTTGGCATACAACTGATGCTCCCTAAGGGTTCCAAGGATGGTCCTTAGGTGTAGCTCATTGTCTTCTTCTGATTTGGAATAGATCAGAATGTCATCGATGAAAACAATGACAAACTTATCCAGGAAGTCCATAAAAATCTTATTCATGAGGTTCATGAAATAAGCGGGGCATTGTTTAATCCAAAAGACATGACTGTGTCCTCATACAGTCCATATCTGGTGGTAAAGGCAGTCTTTGGAATATCCTCTGCGTGAATCTTGAGTTGATGATAACCAGTTCTAAGATCAATCTTAGAAAACACTTTGGCATCAGTGAACTGGTCAAACAGGTCTTCTATCTTTGGAAGTGGGTACTTGTTCTTGATGGTGACATCATTCAACTTCCGATAATCCGTACACAAACGGTTATCTCCATCTTTCTTGTCCACAAACAAGACAAGTGATCTCCATGGCGACACACTTGGTTGGATCAATCCTATCTCCAGCATAGCATCTAGTTGTTTCTTTAGTTCCACTAATTCAGATGGGTTCATGCTATAAGGTCTATGGGCTATGGGTCTGGTTCCAGGGATTAGTTCAATGATAAACTCGATATCCTGATCTGGGGGCATACCGGGCAAAACATTTGGAAATACATCGGGGTATTCACAGACTACTTTGACTTGATCAATGGTTGGTTGGGCTAGACTCTTGTTGCACTTGAATTGATGGGGCAAGGTTTCAGATACATGCTCTACTGATATTCCCTGATGTACTGGTCATGGTTATGGCTTTCTTGGCACAGTCGATTAATCCTTTATGTTTTGACGTCCAATCCATTCCTAGTAGTAATTCCAAACCTTTAGTTCCGAGTACTATTAGATTAGCATAAAAATCTATGCCATGGATTCGGATAGGTACGGCCTTGCAAATTTGTCTAGCTTTGGTGGTTGAACCAGGTATTTGAAATATCATAACTTGCTTCAATTTGGTGGGTTGAATCTTACTAGTGCAAGCAAATTCTTTGGTAACAAACGAGTGTGATGCTTCAGAATCAAACAACACTCTTGCAAGTACTGAGTTAATAGAAAACATACCCAACACAACATTTGGCGCTTCTTGGGCTTCTTCAGCATGCATGAGAAAGAGAGGACCGTTGCGGTTGAGCGAATTCCCTCGGGAAAACCTTCTTCCAGGCTGAACACGACGTTGTTGCTGAGCTGGGGCAGTTGCATTGGGGCTGCGGCAATCTTCTTGGGGCACTCATTGGAATAGTGACCCTTGGTTCCACATTCATAACAAATCACCTAAGACTTGTCCTTTGCTGCAACATGCACAACATTGCTTCCAGTCCTTGGGGCGGTGTTGGTGTTGGTGGCGACATTGTTGTTGTTGAACTTAGGCAGTGCATGATTGAAATTGCTGGGGTTGCCGGGGTTTTTGTGATTTCCTCCAGGCCTTGGGTTTCCTCCTCCACGGTTGGGATAGGTTGGACGGTTCATCGGGGGTTTGTTGTTTCTTGGGGCAAATCCTGGAGATGGGTTGGGGCAATACTTTGGGGTATGGTGGGTTCCTGGTTGATGCATCATGCGAATTGCGGTTCTCATTGTCTTGGTTGATCTTGACCTCCATCTAAATGGTGGAATCCACTAAGGCTTCAATATCAGCAAATGGGATATTCACCAACACTGTCTGCATCTCATCATGCAGACCATTTAAGATTCTCTCCTTCTTCTTGGCTTCGGTATCTATCTCATTCGGTGCATACCTAGCCAATGACAAAAAATTGTCACGGTACTCAACTACGGTCATCCTTCCTTGCTTCAGTTCACTGAGTTCATCTCTCATCCTCTTGATCAAACCTGGTGGCACATGGGTTCTGCTGAACTTGAGTTTGAATTCATCCCAAGTCATCATCTGCCCTCCATTCATGGCACGAACGTTGTTCCACCATGCCCTTGAATCTCCGGCCAGGTAGTGGGTGGCAAACAGTACCTTCTCGTTAGCTTCTACTCCTGCAACTTCTAAGTTGCTCTCCATGGTTTGCAGCTAATCATCGGCATCTTGGGGCTCTTAAGACTTAGTGAAAATGGGTGGATTGGTGTTCTATAAATTCTTGAGCTTGGATCCATGGTTGTCCTGATTTCCATGGCCTTGGTTGTTGTTGGACATCTGAGCGATGTGCTGAAGGGTGGCTAAGTTGTCTTGACGTTCGGCTCTTTCAGCTTCGCAGTCAGAAACCAACATTTGCAAGATTTGCAACATCGGGTCCGGGGATGAACTGCTTCCTCCGCGAGGCAGTTGAAGATTGAGATAGATCATGATAAAAGAGGGAAATTTATAAGGTTCAGGGTTCTGAAAAGTTTTTCAAGTTTGACTCAGATTTTTCTAGCAACTTGCTTTCCATTCATTCATTCATAGCACACGATACAAACACACACCGCAACAAAGGAAAACAGATGGTTTTAAAAACCATTCTGGGAAACTAAGATACAGTGGGACCGAATACAACTCACTAACGCTAGTTCTCAAGTGCTACTACTCCTTGGAGTCAGTGTCCTCATCATCATCATCATCAATGAAGGCAAAGTCATCCTCATCGGTGAAGAAGTCCATGGCTTGATCCTCCAGAAAGTCATCATCTTCACTGAGATAGGAGTAGGGATCTCCACGGATGTCCTCTCCTGCATTCTCCCTCTCCTCAAGCTGCATATCCCTCTCGTGGATGGTTTCCTCCAACTCTGTAATCCTATGGCGAAGACGGGCAATGATGCGCTCCTTCTTGTCGAGCTGACGGCGACGAGACTGGCGATCCTTCACTAGCATGGCAATGGTCTGATCCTTTAGGGCAGTGATGGCGTACTTGTGGTTGGTGTAGGAGCGGGCATTGTTTAACTCCTTCTGACGGTCATACATCATGAAGCTGAGGTGATCCAATTGAGTCTTCAGCTCATGGTGATATGGGGCCTCTAGTGGCTGTCCCATAACATCATGCCTTGGATAGAACTCAAAGCGGGTACCCTTGACCTGATTGATACACTGCCCACATAGACGGGCAAGAGCTTCCTGCATGGCCCTGGCAAGTCCATCGAGCCAGGTGTTCTCTCTAATGGTGAACTGAATTCCCTCTGAGGTGGGGGCTTCAATCTTTCCTCGGAGACTTGCAACAATCAGCCATTGCAACTCATCTCCTTCCTGATCGTTGAGCTGAGCTCCGAAGAACTCGGGGTGCGAACACTCTAGCATTTCCGACAGCTGGTCCAAGTCACGCTCAAAGATGAGATCTCCTCCATTCCCCAACTGATAGAACTTGCTATACTTCACGTCCATCTATAAGAATGTAGGATGAGTAAGTTAGTAGAGTGATCAAGTGTGTCAAATTTTATGTAAGTTTGCAAGAATTTTTGAGGAACATGATTTTTTATGAAAGATTCTAAGTGATAAGAATGAGAATAAGTTTTCATAAATACTCACTTCCGTGGTTTTGAAACTAGGTTTTTGATTCAAATGTACATTCTAAACTAGGGTCTCCTATGGTCAGGATGGCTCTGATACCAACTTGTCAACACCCGGATTTTTAATCCCAGATGCCTGTTATGCCATACATCGCAATCCCATGATTACCATTTTTGCGAGACATAAAAGATTGGATATCACAGTACATCATCCATTATAAACCTTACATAAGGTCTTACAACCAATAAAGGATCTCATGATCCAGTCTTAATACAAATCAAGCAGCGGAATAACGATATAATAACGGTAGCATGGGCGAAGCTCCATATTCATGGTGACAGGCAATGCTGACGATGGGAGATGATCCTAGTTGTCATAACCTTCCTGCGGTCCGTCCTCCTGATAGTCCTCTTCATAGTCTGGCCACGGGAATAGCCAGGGACAAAGCCATGAGTACTCTTTAAGTAATCGCAAACTAATACTCACAAGTGAAGTGGTTTTGAGTAGGAAATACTAAGATCTAGGTTGTTTTGCAAAAAGCCAGATTTATCTCTACTGAGTTCATAAGCAAATAAAGCTAGTTGAAAGTTTTAGAACACCTAAGTGGAAACTTGAATTTCATATCACAACCCTGTTGTGGTCAAGTCAAAGTCATGAATCATTTCACAAGTCATTTTTGAAAACATCTGACGATGGAACAGTATGGCCACTACAACTGTCCATAACCGCGAACGCGGCTATTCGAATAGTTTGACACTCTGCGGAGGTGGTACACTTTCACCACAACATTCGATACATCCATCAGGAATAATCCTGAATTCACCATACTCAGTATGCGAATAATCAATGCTAATCTTTCAATTACACGCCCTAGTATAGGCACCTCTCATGTTAGTTTGGCCTCCCAACCATGACCAACTGTCATCTTGGGAACTGCACTGGTGGACAATCTTCACAAGGTAGCCTCAGCTCAAACCTGGGCCGCAAGGTAACCCATAGTAAGGTATATAAATTTTGATTCAAGACCTACCCAAATTTTGGGTATTGTGGTTGTACGGTAAAATTGGAATGGTATCGCATCCAGACAACCATCAGTTTTATAAAGGGCTAAGGCTCATGCCTTAACATTTTCCTCATCAAAATCATCTGGTGTTCAAAAACAAATGTCAAAACATTTCAGTAGAATGACTCATCATTCTAAGGTTTTCATAACCATTTTCACCAAGTATTCCCATCTAAAGTGATCAAGTTTTATGCTTAGCACTAGCATCTACAAGTGGGGGTAAACACTATTGAGGGGTGGTAAACAAGTGTGAAAGATCTAAGTTCAATCTCATGCCTCAGGATGACATCAAGATTATCTAACTTAGGCAAAGTTTTATGTTATTTATGCTACCTTTAAATATCTTCTAAAATCTACAAGTCACTAAGTAAACTTCAATAGAAAGCTTTGATAAAGAAATAAAATAACTAAGCTTACAACTAAAATTAGGATTATGTGTCATCAAGGGGTATAACCAAGGCATGCCTAATGCATTGCATAGATCATATAGTTTTCACAGTTGCAAGTGTTAGCTTGCCTTATGCAGAGCAGTGGTTGAAGTTCTCCTCGGCTTCTTCCTCGTAGTATTATCCTTCCTCCTCGTATCCTTGGTCTATACTAGCATCTATAAATAAATACGAGGTACACAATCACCAAACAATACTTAACTACTTCTATTTATCACACCAAGGTTTTCACTAGATGATCTAGGATCATCACAAACATCACAAAGATTAAGGCAATAGTTTTATTTTCTTTTATTTTAGAAGAGTAATTTCTACTCATTGAAAAACTACTTAAGATTTAATATTCTCCAACTAAAACATGGGATCATGTTGACACATGTCATCACCACATATTTTAGTACTTGGGAATGTGATTTAAAGTCGTGTCACAATTTAATAAGGTTTAACCTTTTTATTTTAATTAAATAAAGTGACCAGAAATGCCTATGAGGCATTATTTTGTTTCTTGTCCAATATTTCTTCAAGTAACCCTAGATATTTTTATAAATGCAGAAAGGTCTTGTTAAATGTGATTTTTGAGAGTTGGAATCAACTCAAAAGCTTTTGTGGTTGAATTTTGAAAAATGTTTGAATGCAGAAAAGCTCCTGCCTTGTTATTTTTACTATAGGTGATCTACAATTCCAAATGAATTAAATAAAACGGGCTTGGATTAAGGATTCCAGTATCTTTCTAACAATATTGGTTTCATGCAATTTGGTTTAGTGAATCAACCTGGGTTGATTTTTGAATCTAGGTACAGAACTGAGTTTGAAACTAAAAGAATAAACCTAAATTCAGACTACTGGGTCACGCGGGAATGTAAATGGGCCAGCCCACGACTCACAGCATGCACGCGGGTGAGTTTAAGTGGTTGTCCCCACCAGTCAGGAAGACAGGGGGTGTGAAGCGGTACGGGGTGATCTTGACCGCACGATCAAACTCTAATCGAACGGTTGTGACCTATCATCTCCGTCGGGCAACTCCGGCGAGACAGAACCCTAACACGGACAGTGGGGGTGTATGGGGGCTCAGGCGAGGGTCGGCGATGGGGGCGAACGACGAAGTTAACGACGGCGAGCCTCATAGTACCGGTGGCTTCTCCTGGGGCGGCTCCAATCGTTGGCTACTTTCTTCCTCCTCCACGGCAGACTCTGGACAAATTCCGGCGACTTGCTGCTCGACTTGCTCCGGGAATGAGTGGGGGTGGTTCTAAGAGAGAGGGGAGTGTGTTGGTGTGAAGAAATCGAACGGGGGTGGCCTCTATTTATAGTGCCAGAAGGGGACCGAAGGGCGCAGGTGAAGCTCGTCGTGGTCGTCGGCACAGCGAGCTACTGGCATGGGCGACGGTAGGGGGTGGTGTTGTGCTCCCTGGCGAAGCTCAACGGCATGGTATCGAGGCGTGGGACGGTGCGAGACGGTCGGAACGCTGCGGTGCTCTGGGCGGGTCCGACGGGCATTTTAATGGCGCACCGCGGCTACGGGTCGCGCGGCGGCGAACGGGGTTGTCTGGCGGTCTCCTGGGATGGTGGTGATCACGCTTGCACGCGGCGAGGGCGGCGCGTGGTCTATGCGTGTGTGTCGAGTGAGGTGCTCTGGAGCGCTCTCGGCATGGCGCAGAGGCATAGGGCGAGGCGTTTCTAGAGTGGTCCAATGGCTGGCTGGGCGTTGGCGTTGGACAGGGGGTGGAGGTGGATGGTGGTCAATGTCCCAGACATGGTGGATAGGCTTGGTGCTGATCCTAGCTTACTGTCGACCAAGGGGTGGCAAGGTGAGGCTTGCCATGCTTACCATTGATGGCAATGGCAAGCTCACAGTGGTGCTAGAGCTTGTTAATTGAGCTAGATGATCTACTAATAGCCTGTTGTGAGCCAGAGAGGGAACAAGGTTGACAAATCACTACTCACTATAGTGTTTGTTGTTTGTTTGTTTGTTTGGTGTTTGCAAGGTGTTTGATGAAATGGCCGAAAGAGATTTGAATTTGAATTTTTTGTTCAAAATTGGTGGGTGCACTAGTTACATATTAGGTAGTCTCTAGTTAGTTGGAAAGGTCAAGGTTAATTGGTTTGGTTGGTTTTTGAAAATGGGTGATCTTCACATATGTTAAAGATTTAATTTCGAATTGTCATTTGAATCAAGTTGCCATATGTTTCTGTAAGTTGGAAAGGTGGGCTTGGGTTCACTTTCACTTGGTCTAACACGGGGTGAAAAGAAATGGAATTGTTTCTGTTTGAAATCTTGGACTAGAAACACTCAAAGTGGCCTAGTGAGCAAGATTGGAAAAAATGACCATTTGTTTGTTTTGTTTGTTTTTGATTTTTCTCTTGATTTGTTTCTGCTTGGAAATGTTTTAGATGATGTTGTTTTCATCCTTAAACCATTCCTTGCTATTTAGAACAATCACACAAGTCCATTCATGCATTCATACAATCATCACGTACACACATGCATTCATATGATTTAATTAACAAAAGTTTTTGTTAACCCTAATTTTGGTGATTGGAATTGATAATCATTGATAAATATTTTTGGGATGTTACAACTCGCCCCCGACGACGGTTGTGCGTGCCCGACGCCGACGCGAACTCCGGCGAGGAATCCCCATCGACCCCATGCGCCCCTTCGCCAGCCACGACCATGTTGAGCATCGTCATGTCCCTGCGAACCTGGTGACCCCCTATACCCCATCCCTTGCACCGTAGAATCACCAGATCACCGTCGACAGAGCGCCGCCGCCGTGCATCGTCATTTGCGCCGCCAGTTCTTGGCCAGAACGATTTAGTCCGTTAGATCTAGATCTAGCGTCGTGGATTAGATGACTAATTGAAGAGGTATGAATCAATCTGATCCGTTTGATGCTATTTAGATCCAACAGCCTGGGTAGCTCGATCCACCCAAATCGGTACCAGCCAGTAGAAACACGCCACGTGGCCAGTTCAGTTCAGACAAATTCCAGAAAATGAATTTAGATGTTTAAACTTGCAAAAATCATAAATTTTGATTTGTATGTCCAAAAATTACAAATTTTATATCAATGGATTCATAAAAATGAAACCTTTGCAAATATGGCCCTATTTTGGTCATCGCATTCTAAAAATTTAGAGTTTTATGCAGAAACATTTGTAGGACTATTTTGAGTATAAAAATTATTCTAAAAATGATTTTTGAGTGAAACCTTTTGCAAATGGTTTTGTTTTGAACCCTATGAACATAAACACTAACATTTGAATTTAAAAAAATATTTTGTTAACACTAGAAATTATTACTTTGAATAAAGGCATTTCTAGCAAAACAAAAATGATTTAAAAGGCCTATTTTCACTAACTTGATTTTAAATGGATTTCCCCTTTTATAAAAGACCAGTAGGTGTTTTGAAATGTTTAGAACCTTGTTAGAGAGCACTTTTTCAATAAAACAACCTTTTTCATGCTTGCATGCTTATCCTTGTTTTTATTGTTTTGTGCTGTGAATGGTTTGAAAGCTAGTGTTGAATGTGTGCTTTGCTTGATTGAATTCTAGTGAACTTTGAAGAGTGTGACAATTGCAAGATCAAGGAGAGTACCTAGATTCTCTACTAAAAAGGCAAGTTATACTTTGGTGATCAAAAGTCCTATCTTTTCAATATTGCATTAGTGATATTTTTGTAGTATGCATGATAGGACTATTTTTTGTATATTCTATGCTATAGTAGATCCTATAGAATATATCTTGGTAGTAATCTTCCTATGATATGAGACAAGTTATGCTAGTATGCTTATCCTAGCTATTAGAATTCAAGGGTGGAATATTCATGCTATGATATTAAGCAAAGTCTATGACTAAGTTTTTGATTAATAAAACAACTAAGTGAATGAATCACCTGGGTGGAATGGTGAGAATGGTTTGTGTTGAGTTGTTACACAAGGCCCATGTCTATGGTTTACCTTGTGTATCAGTGGTTGGCCACCCAGGAACAAAGATATTTGAGATGTTTTGTGTGCAGAAGCTTCCAGTGCAGCCACATGGCATATGGGCTCTGCCTTGACCAACTAGGTTGCAAGAACTCAGACAGGCAGGCAGTTGGTGGTAGTGATGATAGGATGGAACGCGTCTATGCTGATCTGAGGGATCTAAAAATTCTTGTCTCGATGCATGTCGAGTCTTGTGGGAAAAGTGCGCCACCTCTTGAGAGGGTAAAACCTAAGTACTTATGTAGAGGTTTCAACCTGATAAGGTGGAGATCCCTGTGTTTACAATGCTAGTCCCTGGATCAATAGCTAGCATCCACAGTTTAAGATATAATATCAAGAAACAAAGGTCATAATACAACTTTATAACCAGGAATAAAATAATTCATTACATCTTACATAGCTCCTTTGGCTATCTCATTACAATGCAGCAGAAATAACTATATAGCATGGAGTCCTTCATCTTCAAAGTGCCACAAGCAATCATGTTGGTTGTAGACTTGTAATCCTATGTAACACACTTCACTAACATCAAACAAACCTGCAACATAATAAGTTACAATCACAAGGGTCAATACATTTGAATTGTATTGGCAAGTGTCACTACTATGTCGAAATAGTTGGAACCTATCAATATATGCATATTGGGCTAAGTATGGTTTAGGCTCATTTGCAGAAAGCAATATGGTTTTATCCTATCTTTTCAAAAATAGTTTTGATCTTTTAACAATCTTTCTGAACTTCTTGGCAACCTCCAAGTGCTTCTAATCCCTTGTTGACACCATCAAGTTTTACTTTGAGAAATTATAATGTCGAGATCGTCCATAGCTTTAGGCCTTAGTTGCTTAGAGTTGTCCATAACTGGGGCACGGCTAAGTACTTAGAATTTTGATCTTCTGCAGAAGTTGTACACTTTACCCACATGACACAATCTCGTCTTGACGCCACCAGTGGCCGATGGATAAGTACACACCAAATAGAGTACCGGCAGAACGAGAATGTGACAAAGTCTTTCCATAAAAGTCCTCCCAATACATAAAGCTAGCTTGTCTACCAGGCACCAATGTAAGGATATATTTTCAAAACATGAATCTGGTTAACCTGAGTAGGTGCCAATGCAAGGGTATTCCACTATGTAGTTGACTAAGCCAGAGCCCATTTAGCATGTGTATGTACACGGAAGCCACTGTACGAGAAACATGTTCAATCTCTAAGTCCCTGGATGGGTTTCTTCTAGTGCACATACAAAAGGATAGCCATATAAACAGGGTTCCCTTTGTTGCCACCTCATCCATAATTGAGTATCCTCATTCCACCCAGGTGGTCCATTGAGTACTTGTTTTATTATATAAAACATATATTTTTCCAACACTTCATATAATCATATCATGTATTCCATCCCAAGTCTATAGCAGGGCTAAGCATACTACAACTATGATGTTTTCACTAAGGAAGGTATAAAGGATTTTCCTAATAGGACATAGCATAGCATAGTAACATAGTAGCCCTATCATGCATACTACAAAAATTCTACTAAGTGTAATGAAAATAGTAGGACACGGATGATAGTGCCACTTGCCTTAGTAGTTGGTGGTGTTGGTACACTCTTCGCAATAACACACTTGACAATAATCTATCAAGCAAAACAATCAAGACAAAACATACACAAGATCAACACTAATGGCAACACAAATATCATGCAAACTATGCAAACATGCAAGATGGCTATTTTTATGGTACAAATTTTTATAACAAGGTTCTGAACATTACTAAGTAATTTCTGAACATTTTATATTTTCAAAATTACAAATGCAACCATTTGTGCAATTGTAGCAATTAGCAATATTTTTTAACACTTGGAAATGTCATTCTCACTAAATAATTGCCACGGTCTTATTTATACTAGAATAAAATTATATTTTGGTCTTACTATACAGAGGGTTCAATTTACAACCATTTGCAAAAGGATTCACTTAAAAATAATTTACACAACAATTTTTATACTCAAAATACTCCACAAATAGTTCTGTATAAGACGTGATTTTAACAGACTCAAAAATACCGAATTATAGCTCCACTGTGTTCTACTCATTTTTGTGAATCCATAGACATATTATTTGCTAAATTTGGATATATAGAACTAAAGATATGATTTTTACAAGTTTGTGTGTTCTTATGTCTAAAAATCTGAAAATAGGAATAGATATGACACTGGCAGATTCTAATTGAAGGATACCCCTTCGTTTAAGTGATCTATGATGACCTTTATATGAAGATCTAATGGCCTAAGATGGCTCACCGGAAAAGCTCGCCGGATTTGCGGGCACGGGCTTGACGTTGTCGTTCCCGTCGCTAGGGACGTATCCGGAGTAGAAGAAAATGCAGACGGCGTAGAGGACGTCGAGGCGGTGCTACTAGACGTGATTTAGAGCTCGTTCGTCTCCAACGATGACGGCAATCCACGGCTGGAGCAATGTGCGACGTCGGTGGCGCGGTCAACTACAACAATATGATGAACAATCATGTCCTGAAGGTAGCCAACAACAAAAGTAGTCTTCTGGTAGAAGGAATTGACAAGGGACTCACCGATAGCGACACGATCTGACGATGAACTCTGTTTTTAGGCTAATCTTGGCATGGTTCGTGTGTGTTCTATGGAGCTCCTATCGAGAAAGTTTAGGAACGAAAGTGAAGGAGGAGGACTAGAGGTACGCGTTGGACTTTTCAGTTCGTCTTGATATGGTCTAGAGAGAGAGATCGGGAGACGTATGCCGCCATTTGACATTCGGTTTATGGTGTCGATTTAAGAGATTAAGGCACTAAATTGAGAAATTAATGGCCTAAATGAAACCTCCACTTAATTCCAAACGTATTTTGTTTTGAAGTCGAGAATAAATGGTCATTGAATTGATGGGGGAGAGGAGAGGAAGATTTACAAACATGCACGTTGACCGATCGATCGGCTTCATGGGCCAAGTAGTGTGTCCCAAAAAAAATAAGGAGGACAGAAAAAATAGAGGGGAGAGGGAGGCCAAGGTGGGCTGGATTGCTTGTGGGCTTTTTTTTCTTCAATGTTTTTTCTTTTCTTTTTCTGTTTTATTTCTAGTTTCCAATTTGTCTCTTCAATTTGATTCAAATTTGTATCAAACTTTTTCAGAAAAATTTATATAAAATATAAGTTGATACTTTACTCCAATTAGAGTATTTGCAATATGTTTTTAATAAAGTATAATTTATTTTAAAAAAATTGGAGCATGGCACGTAGACCTATATAGTATATTTTCTTAATTCTTGTTTATTTTATATCTTTTGATTTAGAGCTCCAAAATTGTCAAACAAGTTTATAAACTTTTATAAAATAATTATATATTATTATATATTATTTAAGTATATTTTTGTTTCCTTCAATTACGGAGTTCGTCAATGGCTTAAATTGACTTTGCAATATGTCTTATTTATTTTTCTTCTCGTCTTATATAAATCATATCTAGTGATCTAGGTTCAAACAAATTCATATGGTTGCATTTAATTGTTCATTACTATTACGTATCATTTTAGAATATTTTGGTTCCATTTAAACACGAAATTTTCTACGAGCGTAAATTGACTTTAGGGATATTTTATTATTCCTTTTTATCTTATATGGTTCATAACTTTTCGTATCTAGGAACTCAAATAAGGTGAAATCAATTCCTATTGCTCTTTTAATATTGTTACTTACCATTATATCACTTAGGAACCACTTTTCTCAAAAATAATTATATGAAACGTAGCCATAGGTATGAATTGAAATTGATGTGATGATTTTCTTATTAGGCTTTGGGTTTTGGGTATGTTCCTTTTCCATTGGTTTAAAATGCAAGTTCTTAATGATGATGATGCATGACATGCATTTGATTTTTTTTTTTTTGAAAACTTGTTTGTCACTTTCTCATTGAAAATTATTTTTTTGTTTAAGTAAGGTTTTGATGTTTCCATTTAGAAACAAAAAGTTTCTTTTCACCCTAAATTTTAACAATCATTTCTTTTGTTTATTTATTTTCATATTTCAAAATTTGGAAAATTTGGGGATGTGACAACTTAGTTGTGTCCCCGACAACGGACAATTTGAGCATCAAAGACATTGATATGATCAAGGATCTCCTCATCCCAATTTCTCTAAGTTAAAAACTTGTTGGGTGAACAAGGGAAGCACATGGTGTGTATCCAGTGTGCCATTGTTTGATAAAGTGTTCTGAAAAAGAGATTGTGCTAAGGCCATCCAACACTCCACTTATCCATATATTCATGTAGATGATAGATTCTCCTTATCAATATGATATCACTTGCCAATACAATTCAAATGTATTGACCCTTGTGGTTGTAACTTATTATGTTGCATGTTTGTTTGATGTTAGTGAAGTTTGTTGAGTAGGGATTACAAGTCTACAACCAACATGATTGCCTGTGGCATAAGAAGATGAAGGACTCCATGCTGTATAGTTATATCTGCTGCTTTGTAATAAGATAGCCATATGAGCTATGTAAGTTGTAATGAACTATTTTATTCCTGGTTATAAGTTGTAATATGTCCTTTGTTTCTTGATATTACATCTTAAACTGTGGGTGCTAGCTATTCGATCCAGAGACTAGCACTATAAACACAGGGATCTCTACCTTATCAGGTTGGTACCTCTATAGCTATGGAGACCAATGATCCACGCTTAGGTCCACGCCGCCGCACGGTGTTCGGATTGCCTGATGACTTCAAGTGCACAGATTGTTTGTAGCTAGTTTCGAAATAAAGGTATCGATCCTACAGGGAGCAGTAGGCGAAATACTAAAATGCTTTTAATTAAAACTGAACGAAGTACTTGGGGAATAATTCTAAGATGCAAGAAAGTAGAATTGTTTTTGGGTTTTTGGTTGGTTGAAACAATAAATTAAAGTGAAGTAAAACTTAATGCAGAAAGTAGTAATCGCGTGCGTAAGAAAGATTGAAACTGCAATAGGGGAAATGTGTTCTCAGGGAGTGGTTGATACACCGCTAACAATTTAGACCAGGTGATAAAGATTATTATAGCGAATATTCGCATTATATGCATGTATGTGGGAGGAGCTCCATATATGGATGATGAGGCAGCAACCACTGCTCACACCATCCTTCATAACCATAGCTGACGGATAAACGACATCAATTGTATTTCCCCGCTATTAAGAGATTTCTCCCGCGGCATGGACATGGCTTAATGAGTTCTCCTTGATTCCCCAAGTTAGTATGTAAAGGATGACAACGAATTTATAGTCATAGTAAGTGCTACCATCCCTCCGTCTACCAACAAGTAATCCCCTTCCTCGAGTCCCCTTGAGAGGCAAATATGAAGAAGGTTCACAACTCCCAACATCAAGATGAAGACAATTAACACATACATATAATGATGTATAACATAATATCCATCTCATCTCAATCATATATTAGGGTTTCTCCATCTTCCCAAGAAATAATGATCTACTCAGACATGAAGGCAATCAGCATCATGACAATGGTAATGGAAATGATTATCAATGAATAGTACTTGTATAAATCCACAACTAGTGCAAGAATTACAACAAAATCAAGATGGGATGGATGGAGATGATGGTGGTAATGGAGTGCGGTGACCCAGCATACCACTGCATGTGTAGTACACTATAGTCGTTGACATGACATCCACAGAACACCGTTCCGTAAATATCACATCCCTCAGAGTGGTACAACAGAAACATTGCGGGTCCATATTACAAACATACACATACCGAAAGTTCAAGACTTCCAAAAGATTCAACTTACAAACCAAAATATAAGTGTTTCAGCGGAAGTTTCAAATTTAAAACTTAAACTCCAAATTGAGCTCAAGCTCCCACTAAAATAGTCATCCCCTAGACGATTTTAGCGATCACACGATCTCAATTCACTATGCCACCCCTGATTGTCATGACGGCAACATAGCTTCAAAGGTAGACATTCTCCAATATCAATCACATCATCCATGTGACTCATGCTCGATCTTTCGATCTCGTGTGTTCCGAGGCCATGTTTGTACACGCTAGGCTTGCTAATTCAACCTTAGTGTATTGCGTGGCACAACATGGCTTGTAATCCACACCGTATGCGAACGTACTTATGTCTAGCCCCCGATTGTCACAACCGTCGTCATAACGACGAACTTTCTTGGTGTTTTCCACTAAGGGAGAACATGAATTTGAATTATGAGGGACCATCTTATTTAATATGCTACCGTTGACTATCTAATACTAGCACACAATAAGATGTAAAACAGGTATCAACATCACATATACACTATGATATGATATGGTCCTTCTTGCATATTGATCTCCATCGAGCGCTCCAGCATGATCTCCATATTGCCACCGGATTGATGCCAAGTCCACGGCGCCACCAGTAGGTCGTCCATCGGAGCGATGACTACTACTACACAACTTAGTAACATAAAAGTAAACTACTTTACCTTCGTAATGACCAAGATCATATCAAATCACATGCCATCCTACAAAATAAAGTTAGACGCCTCTACTTTATATTTTGCAAGTTTTACATGGTTGTTAGATCTTTCGTTATAAAACTGTTTCTAATCTACGAACTTTCCAACCACAACATGGATCCATACAGTTGTCTCTACTACACCCCTTTCGGGGGGTCTCCTTATAATGCTATATCAAATATTAAAAGAGAGACAGACACCGGCTAGCCACTTATACGGAAGAAGTCATATGTCGAGTGTGGAACCAGTCTCTTATAAGAGTACGCGTAATATCGGTCCGGTTAGCTTCATTAAACAATACCACGATATAAACAAGTACACGTGGGAGGGTAAAAACTATAGGATCAATTCCCACACAACGCATGTCAGTACTAGCCATACAACACTACTACGCATAGATCGGCTCTGATACCACAGTTGTGGTTCTAGTGCAGAAAACAAAAAAGTTTCCTACGTCGGATCACCCTGACTTCCCAAGATCTATCTATTAGTAATGTAGTAACGACCGAAGGTTTCAGATACAAACCCTTGTAGTCCGAAAGAAGTTAACATCCCGAGAGGAACATGGTTGAAGTAGTCGTGCTTATAGTCGACCTCAAGGTCACGAAGCTCCTCGCAGGTCACCCCTTGGTCCATCACCGTGCAGCAGTCTGGCTCACGACATCCAAGGTTCCCCAAGTGTGGCCCCTCGTGGCTTCGTACACATACGACATACGATGAGACCTCCATCTCCTTGATCCCACCGGGAGTGCGGAAGTAGATCTCCGGCTTGGAATCCTCACAGCACAATGGCGTGCTACAGGTGCATCGTCTCTTGCGCGAATAGTCCTGGACCGTGCCAACACGTGGATACAACTAGAGAGAGAGATTGGAGGCGCATGGAGAAGGAGGAGAGTTCCCAACTCATGCGATTGGTGTTTTCTATTGTGTATTTCTCCTCATCCAAGGGAGGCCTTTATATAGGGGAAGGGGAGGCACCCTTACCCCCCTCCCACCAAGGAAACCCTAAGGCGGCCAAGGGGGCAAAGGGTGGCGGCCAAGGGAGGTGGGGCAGAGGGTGCCCCAAACCCTAACCCTAGTCGTCAGCCAAGGGAGGGGCAGCACTAGGCGCATGGGCCATTCCCCTCCATTGGTTTCCCTCATGGGCCCTTTTTACCTAGGGAAGTTTGGCCCATTAGTGGAATACCCTTTCAAATTAGATTTTTCATATTATATGTAATATTAATTAATATGTAAATACATATTACCAAATCCGATTTGACCTGAAACACCTTTTGGTTCCCCTTCGATTTCTTTCGAACAACTTCAGAACTTCCCGGGACAATTCTAGTTCTCTCACGGAACTTTTCCGGTTTCCCTTCTTTCTCCAAAAAACTTAGGATCTATCTCCGCGAAACAATTCCGACTTTCTCTTTATCTACTATGATTCCAACTTACGGATGATCTCTAGCTCATCGTACCCTTAAGTGGATCCCCTCACAGCTCGGGAATGGCACAGACATAATCTCTATCAATGATCAACAGCGGGACCGAGATGCACATGTTGATCCTTGTACATTCCAGATGACGATGTCATTTGAACCGTAAACGTCGAGTCCAATTTTCTTTGTTTCTTTTATATGACTTGCCCGAGATCCGATCGTTTGGGTATCACATACCCTGTTCAATCTCGTTACCGACAAGTACTGTTTCACTTGTTCCTGCGATATTACATCCCCGTGACCTAGTCATAAGTTGCAACATTATAGATGTAATATCACCAAGTCGGCCTAATGTATCTTACCCGTAACTGGGTGAACAAATCCTGGTCTTAATTCATAGGCCTCAACATGTTCCTCCGGATACCCAACATACACCTTTATAATCACTATTCCATCGTGATACGTCCAAAACGTATCTACTTTCCCAAACACTTTTGCTATTGTTTCTCCTCTAAACTTGTGTGATTTGGATACAACTAACACGGACTGATGCTGTTTTCAGCAGAATTACCTTGGTGTCTAGTTTTTGTGCAGAAAATCAACTATCAGGAAAAATCCCGGAAAATATGCCAAAAATCCTATTTCACCAGAAGAATCACGGAGCCAGAAGACGAGACGGAGGTGGGCCACGAGGGGCCCACACCCCCTTCCGCGTGGGCCGGGTCTGGCCGCGCCTGAGAGGGGTGTGCCCGCCTCGGGAACCCCCTCGGCCTCCCTCTTCGCCTATAAGTTTCCTTCTAACCTAAAAACTTAGGGGGGTCGATGTTTTTCCAGAAAGAGTTCCACTGCACCGCCACCACCAGAAACAGCGATTCGGAACCAGAAGCTCCGTTCTGGCACCCTGCCAGGACGGAGAATTTGGAGGGGATCATCGCCATCATCATCACCGACGCCTCTCCATCAACCATCCTTGTTTCCTCCATCCATGAGTGAGTAATCCCCCGCTGTAGCTATGGGGATGTAGGGATTGGATGAGTTCTATCATGTAATCAAATAAGATTGTTAGGGCATGGTGCCTAGTATCTCTATTAGTGCTATTTGACTTTGTTGCAACTTGTTGTGCTTAATGCTTGTCACTAGGGCCCGAGTGCCATGATATCAGATATGAACTTATTATTGATTCATGATGATAGTATTGTTTATGATCTTATCTGCAAGTTGTGTACACATATCATTGTCCGGATCCGAAGTGACAGAAATTGGGACAACCGGAGGGGATGGCTGTGATGTGAGGATCACATGTCCTCACGGAGTGTTAATGCTTTGCTTTCGGTGCTCTATTAAAAGGAGTGCCTTAATTGCCAGTAGATTCCCTTGAGGCCCCGCCGCAACGGGCTGGCAGGACAAAAGATGTTGTGCAAGTTCTCATTTCGAGCACGTATGAATATATATGTAACACATGCTTATGATTGTTTAGTACTTGGATGCTTTATCTTATTTATCTACAAATGCCCTAGATCTTGATATTACATGAATAGTCGCGTCCATGCAACGCCCGTCCATCCATCGCTATGCCTACCACACTCATATCTACTGTTTGCTACTATTGTTACTATTGCTTTTGTTCTATTGTTGCTGTTGCTTTGCTATTGCTACTACAAAACTGATGTTACTGATAAACTACTGTGAGCAAGACTATTTCCAGGTGAAGCTGAATTGACAACTTAGTTGTTAAGGCTTATAAGTATTCTTTGTCTCCCCTTGTGTCGAATCAATAAATTGGGTAATACTACCCTCAAAGACTGTTGTGATCCCCTATACTTGTGGGTCATCACACCGAGTGACGTTTGATGTAGTTAAAGCAGTCTCGGGAGACAGTGATTAATATCATCTCACGGTCTAAGGAGAAGGTGACTATGTTTCTGACTATTGCAATGATGAACCTTGTGACTTGATTGTGTCGCAATCTTTGGGAAATGTCCATCACATCATTCACCAATGATATGACCTTGTTGTCAACTGGCACTATCACCCATGATTAGGAAACCTTGATCATCGATTGCCCAATGAACTAGTGTTAATAGAGTCTACTAGGGACTTATGTGAAACTATTACGAACTTATTGGGATATGAAAATAATAAAAAAATTATTACTTGCCTCTAGGGCATATTCCCTTCATCGATAGGAGGGGAGGAAGATGCGGTTGGTATCCATGCAACGGGGAAAGGGAGGGAGAGACATCCAGCGCATCGTACTCTCCTCTCCTTACATGGTAGGTGTCTCCAGAGAGAGAGAGAGAGACTCCCAGCCCGTCGGATCATGATGTATCCAATGGTGGTTGGCCAAGATCCGTGTGACATACATATCGACCAATCAGAGCACATCAAAACTAAGCGCAAGTTGATGCGGCTGGTATACATGCGACAAGGAAAGGGAGGGAGAGACATCCAGCCCGTTGGGCTCTCCTCTCCGTACAGGGTAGGTACGTCCATCGGTATATATATATATATATATATATATATATATATATAGAGAGAGAGAGAGAGAGACGTCTAGCCCGTCGGATCATGATGTATCCAACGGTAGTTGGCTAAGATCCATGTGACATACATCTCGACCAATAGAGTGCAAGTTGAGCTATTTTGAGGGTTTGAGACATGAGAGAGGGGAAAAGTGAGGAAAAGTTTAGCGGAAGGGAAAAACTAAGTAGAGCTAAGTAAAACAAGGGCACTAGAATAAAAAAATGATTAAGGGAAATTCAAGGCATAAAAATGTAAAATGTGTTATTTGAACAAAATAATCCATCTTGGTTGACATTATATTGTTTGTAACTCAAAGATACACAAGTATTCCAAATTTGGCCTCATTTAGACAAAGTATGTTTTGGGATGGGTTATTCTGGAGGTGGATTGAGTAGAAAGCCATATGCATCTTCATAGCTAGTAGCTCATTCTAAGAAGGTACTAAGAAGTGGTTATTTAGACTAAGAAGGGGCTAAGAAGTGTTCCAAATTTGACCACATTTAGACAAAGTATATTTTGGGATGGGTTATTTAGGAGGTGGGTTGAGTAGAAAGCCATGCACATTCATAGCTGGTATCTCATTCTAAGAAGGCACTAAGAAGTGGTTTTGGGAAAAACTCCATTTCTTTTTGTTTCCTTCTCCTTTCTTATTTGTGCTAGGTTGTAGGTAACATAACAAGACTCTATGCCAAGGTTCCACTATATTTTTTTAATTAAACTAACCTTAAAACTATTTTTTGAATTTAGTCACTTATAAAATGAAAATTTTGGCTGATTACAAGTAAATCCAAAATTTCCAATATCATATGATGGATCAATCCAAGATACACATGTGTGCCAAATTTCGGATCAATTGGTCAATGTTTGCTATGGTTTAAGCCAAGAACTAGCTAAACCTCATCCGTTGACCACCCGTCAAGGGAAAAACTGAGCGGTGTGTGCCAAATTTCGGATCAATTGGTCAATGTTTGCATCCACGCCGTTTTTTGTTTTTTCATGATTAGCTTTCTATTTATTTGCTATTGGTTGGTTGGTGTATTTAATGCTCATTGCCAGTGAACACGATATGCATAGTACCCCATATTACATTGTTGAGCGCTAACACGATATGTGTAGTACCCCAGATTACATTGTTGAGCGCTGCTTTAGCAATCATACGAGAGTCCTCGAAAAAATGTTCTTGGGCATTGCCAAGTAAGGGCGAAAGCCTTCGTCACATGCGTCCCTGCGTATGAATGCATACCCTATCCACGAATCATCTAAGCACCAAGCGTCTGATGACAGCACATGATACAATAGATAGCTCGGACCATAATAATCGTGCTTCTTTTAGATCAAAGTTATCTGGCATGTTCCTACAAATATCGACTACGCTGACCTTTGGTGTTTAATAGCCAAACATTTTGTCTACCAGTTGCATCCTGGGGCACAAATATAAGTATAGTTGTTAATATTGATTACGAGAATGATTGACCATGTTATGTATAATGCGTGTCATCTAATCTAACGGCCCAAACAAAATGATCTAGAGACTTACATGGGTAATAAATTGTTTTTTAGTGAACCAACAACTCGAGGAGCTAATACAACTCGAGGAGTGAGTAGGGTTGATATTAAAGAGGAGCTAACACAACTCGAGGATCATGGGGAACCATTAAACCTAATGTGTTGGTCTGGTCTCATGATCTTTCTTGTTGAGCTGACCATGGTTGGTGGTAACATGTGATAGGACAATACAACCAAACAATCCCAGCAAGAGGAGTTTGGCTAATAAAGGGTTGCTCACCTACTTGTATCTTAATATGTAGAATTATGATCACATATCCACCTTATTCCATTTGGAACATTTATTATCACCAGGAACTGAGTCTCTATGTGCCTAATCTCTCATCTGTAGGAAACTCCAACTCAATTCGATATTCCTTTCTTTTATGTTATTTACTTTTTAGCTGTGTTCAAATTCCTTTCCAAAACTTAATCACATTCACATCCTTTTGATTTCAATACTTGCAGTCGATTCACTCAAGACAAGTGATACCTTGAATGTGCCAGAAACTTCGCAAATAAACACTTACCGGAACTCCTTGTTGGAATCGATATAAAAAACAAAAATAATACTTTCACGAAAATGTGCTTTGATGAACCTATGCTCTTGCAGACATCACATAATAATTCACATCTTGAAGTAGATTACATGTTATGATCAATCCTTGTCATTGGCATTTTGGATCCAAACGAGATTTTCCTTAATGTCACTATCTCAAGCAACTTATCCTAGCTTTAATAGGCTTTTCATTTGTTTGGATCGCCAGATGATGATTGATAATTACCCGGGGGATGTCAAGAATATCAGAAGTACAAACATGTTGGTGTTAGCATAGAGAAATTGCATGAGTGACACTCTTGTTCTTCGTCCAAGATCATTTGGATACAATTCACCCCGGAAGACTCATATGTGCTTCGAACTACCTCCTTTCGTCAACATTGTGGAGTGCTACTCTCACCATGTGTAAAATTGTTCATTTGGATCTCACACATACTAATATACGCCAAACATGTTGAGCTGTTCTTTTACAAATAGAGTTTTATTGATTCAACAATATTTTACGGAACATAGAGCTAAGAGTGATCGCTGAGGTTGTGCAACATAGCTCTAATAGGACATGATCCTTGAGCTAGACTCCCAGGAAAACATCTAAATTTTGGAGATCTACCCTGTAACTTAAGAGCTCACTTAGCACGATGGCGTCCTTTGAAACTTCTAGGAATGTGAAAATCTTTGCTGGCTTCAAATTGGTTGCTCTGAATGATCCTTGCAAGCTGAGGCCTAATATCCCAATGGCCTGGTTTGTTAATTACTCTCCGTTCCATAATTCTTGTCGTGGTTTTAGTTAGAATTTAAAGTAAAACCACGACAAAAATTATGGAAACAGAGGGAGTATGTCTGAAGATGCTGCTGCTTTCACCAAAGTAGCTTTGTCAGGGAGAAAGTAGGGCTGTTGGAGATGGAGTCCTTCTCAGATTGCTATTGCTAGATAAAAACCAAAGGCTTCAGCCTGGAGCGCAGATGTAGCCTGTAACATGGATTTCCGAGCAGTGGGAATGGTCCTGTAACATGATGACAACTCCAATATCCGCATGGGCATCCTGGTGATTAGGTTGTTTCTTCCAAGCCGCATCAGCGAGGATACAGACTCCCATCAAGTCATCAACTGTTGGAAGATCTGTGGTAGTGCTTCCTGGAGAAGCCTGGATAGAAGGAAGAGACTGGGGAGCATAGGAATGATCCTGAGTTTCTCTCATCTTGGATTCCTGTAGAATTTTGACAAAATTTTGTGCCACAAAACTCTAAATGAACTAGAAGTGGGATTTTGGCGGGATCCCACTTGACACCCTATTCGTGGCTTTCCACAAATACCAGAGGAAAGTATAAGCACTAGATACAGAAGCATTTGGGTGCCTACAAGAAAGGATGGCCTGTACAGTTTCAGAAAATGAGGAGTGAGCTGCAACATAAGACTTCAGAACGGATGAACCAAGGTTTACAGAACCAAAGCTTCTTTTACAAAGAGACGGAGAAATAACAGCTGCATTTCATCCTCCATTATTCCTTGTCCACATCTTAGAGCATTGTTCATCCATATGGATAGAAAACTTTCATTCTCTTTTACCTGTTGGAAGTGTATTCCTAAGAAGCCTGCAAGGAAATGTTGGGACACTAGGAAGAAGAGTTTTCGTTTCAATACCTCAGACAACATTGACTTGGATCTGGAAATCGATGCTGCGCTCTCCATCTGACATTCCAGGCGACTCCCTGCTGATTCGCCGCAGCACACCCACAGCAGTATGGACGTAAAAGTTGAAGATCTTTGAAATAGTGGCACTCTTTAGCTTGCAAAATTCAGGTTCTCAAACAACTTTACATCGGATGCAAAATGCATTCACTGGAAAAAGAATGATAACGCTGGATCTCCTTCTATCCTACAAATGTGACCCTACCTTCTAGTACGATATGTTACAAGAAGCCACACCTTCCTATCTATGGCCAAAACAGAAGAGACCCACTACATCTTCTACAAAAAATATATTGTAGTTAGCCTTAATAAGTACACCAAAATAGGCGGTATCCAAAAATTTGCCGCCTAACGATTCTGTAATCAGAAACGATCAGCGAGAAGCTCTCCGACTCCTCTTCCATGGATGGATAGTCTCGAGCATGTCATGGCCTCATAGGTGTCAGCAGGCAACAGCCATTAGAATATAGATAGAAGACTGTTTGATGTTACTCATTGCAACAGCTTCCTCGCTTTGTTTTCTCGACTTTATCCCAGAGGCACATCATCTGCCTTGGATCCTGGTAGTGGGCAACAACATACCCATCCTCACAGCCTTCCACCAAGATCCTTCCATCACTCACGTACTTGACATCCAAACCTTCCTTCTTCATCCCATTGATCCATATACCCATCGCCACATCCTCCAGCTTGAACATCTGCAAATGAAGACCTAGTTAATATCCAGCACCACAGCTGGAAAACCTGGTTTTATATCAAGCTGCCTTCAATATCTTTTCTGATTGAAGCAACTGGAGACAAGTAGAGATGCAAGTGGGTAGCCTTTAGGGTACACTTTACCCTCTTTGATGATGATGTCATTGGAGAAGTTAGTTCATTTTGAACTGAAGAGGGTAGAGGGTATCCTAAATCCTAATGTTGACCCACTTGCATCTCCAGGGACAATTCTTCTTTTACAAATTTTAGAAGTGTGTGTACCTTTAGATCCCCTCTCTTGTGTTTCCTGTAAACTTCTTTTGCTATATCCTGAGATACAATGTATCCTGGGCCATGTGCCCATGGGGGATAACTCTCCTCAGGCCATTCCTACACAATGCAGGGAAATAGGAAGTCAGATGATTGAGAATAGATAGCAGAAAAAGCATTTGCCTAAGCATCTACTAAATGATAAATGAAAATGGTAGTAAAGAAAAAATATCATCACAAAAGTAGAGAGCTTTTCCCTTTGTAAAACATGTTACCTCTGCAGTTATGTACCACTTGCTATATGGATCTCGATGAGGCTGGGACTCAGAATTGACACGGCCATACAGCAGTCCATGGCTGACATTTACTCGATGTAAGGAGGAAAGTATCTCATCTACACGAACAAAAGCATCATCATCTGTTTTCATCACATACTTGGCTGAAAGCACATTTGTCTGCACGAGAGAACTGATGTCAGAAAATGCAGAATGCAGGAAGAAGTCCAGTGTTCGCCAATATTGAAGAGCCAATACATACCCCATATATGCAAATGGCAATGGTCTTCCAAAGAATCAAGCTGTAATAATCAACAAAAGGCATCAATTGAATGTCTCCATATGTCCGTGCTTCATTCCAGAGCTCCTCATTCACAACCTCGTTTTTATGCTTTTAACAAAAGCAGGAAAAAGAGCTCATGAGTATTGACTATGAATTTGGGGAGCTGTAATTCAAACTAGTATACAAAAGAGCACAAGAGTTTGGACATGATGTAAAAAATGTGTGCTGTCATGTGATGAGTTGTAAGCAAGTAATAGTGAATGCAAATGCAACTAAACACAGGAAAAAAAACATTCAATAAGTGAGTACCAAACTACCAAACATGTTCGTTTACGAGGAATAACATGAATGACATCATGTAGCATCATGCTAATCATATGCAGCTCTGCGCATATTATTTGACAAATTCACACATATTACAATAGCTACAGCTGTAAAATATGATACCCTCATCCTTACCAGGCCAACAAAGAAACGAACTGCAACTTTTCCTGATCGGACAGCATCATACTGCATCCAAGTTCTGCGAACCGCCATCCTGAGTTTAAAATTATTTGCTGTAGAGAATATCCCAATAAATAGATCAACGGATTTATCCGGGACAGGTGGAGCCTTCAGCATTTCCAGGTCAGTGACATGCTCAAAGTCCTCGGTTGTAGGCAAGCCACTTGCTATCACTGACAGCAATTTAATATCTCCAGTGATTCTTACTTCACCAACAAACCCAGGCTCCAAATCCTGGTAAAAAAGATTTTGTGATGATTAGCAATGCAAACATATTTTTGATGCAAGGAAAAAATTTAGTTACATAATAGAGTTCGTAACAATGACCTTTAAAAGACCATGGTAACAGACAACAAATATTTGTTGTCCTGGCAAAATCACTTTTTCCTAGATAATAACACAAACTGCAACAGCATAACAGATTTCTCATAAAGACTTACCTTTCGAAATGCGAAGGAAGTGACATGTTTCCCGTCTACAGTCATATGGATACCCTCTGCTCCAACACGAAGAATTGCTATAGCAAGATATCCTTGTTTGAATGGATAATACTTTTTGGGTCCTGCAATCTTTTTCCTGGTAGGTTGCATGCTTGAAATATTGGAATGTAACTTTGTGGCCAATATTTGTTTCTGTTCATTGCCCACCATGCTACTACATTTTTCTAAATCATCCACTGAAAACAACAGAAACAAAACTATACGTTAACCTGGCACTAAAAGAGAAGCTTATTATTTAGGAAGACCCAAATCCATGTTGTTCAACATGTCTTAAGGTATACAAATAAGAGTGCAAGAAAAAAGGCAGATACAGTGACAACAGAAGCTTAATACAAGTAATCTTTCAAGCAAGGGTGGCATTTCAGATACATTACCTCGACACAATGCATATTTATGGCTGTATATAATAGTGGCACTTGTAAATGATGGTAACTCTACTCCAACCAGGTTTTAGAAGGAATAACTCACTTGCAATGCAATGTCATGGATATCACTATGTCCCGATAAATAATGTTGGACCAAAGGAAGACAGAATACCTTTTGCCTTAGCATCTGAAACAGAAGATGGACAACGGTCTTCAGAACCCCAATCATCAGCTATAGTCCATGTATTTTGGACAATTACAGGATCTTCTGTACGTTTATCACCAAGGAGACGGACGTTGTAATGAAGCACAATTGGAGGGTCTGGTTCACCAGGGACTGCAGCTCCAGTCAAATCTATCTTAAAGTTACCCATAAGACCACCAGGAGTACCAATAATGGTTATCGAAGAGCCCTGAATAAGCCCACAGGGAATTTTCAAGACAAATCTATCACCTAACCTTGTAGCATTCATTCTTCGAATAGAATATGGGCATTGCTTCTCTTTGTCCTTGTGCTCTGTGCTGCCATTGACTGAAACAACTGAATCATCATGTTCAAGGGCTGCATTCAGTTTCCTCCATGCAACTCCAGCTTCCTTGATTGCATCCAGTCCATCTGGTAGGACATGGGCGTTACTTACTAGGTCCCTCAGATGATTCCAAGAATGCAGCGACTGTATTTCTCTGTCAGAGAGATTTCTCGTTATGTAGAGGCTGGAAGCTAACAATTCAGTTGATATTACTTGAGAGAAATTCTGTGGATTATGAACTGCAGGTGGGTTTGGAACATCCAGCCAGTGTAGCTGTGTGGTGCTATTTTGTTGCAAGACATACTGAAGAGATCTTTCTGCAAGCGGGCTATCCAGTATCACGTATCTTAACATCAAAATTACCAACAAAGATAATATGACAGAACAACCGTGCCATTTCTTCATTACTCAAAATTTATAGGACTAGCTGGTTTGGGGATCACATTCAATACATTTCCAGCCTACCGTGTCACATCACCATACGCTCAATCCAGAACTAAACATCCAAGTCAGCCAGAGTCAGGTCAATTCCTGCTCAACCACCACCATTGTCTGGTACTCATAAACGCCTTGAAGGCCACACAAACTTATCCAGAGGTACGATAAAAAGCTTTATAACCACACTGAGGTAGCAAAGAAGAATGAACTTTACCCTGAAAAAAAAGAAGAATCGATGGTACTTAACAACCGCGATGAGATGTCGATTGCATCAAAAGCATCCACGTAATACAGCCGCATAAGGCTTGGTGTATATGCACATCCATGTGTCGAATATGGCTTAAATAGCAACAAGATTACAAACAGCGAATTTATCAGTATCGCTCTCATATGACAACCTAGCCTCTACCGTCTCAGAAAAACAATGGTTGCACTGCACGAAAGCCACCAACCAAGACTAGCACAATCCCCTCGCCAAGATACGATTAGGAACTCGAATTTAAATATCCCATGTCCAGAAATTAACAACTCCCTTCTAGAAGGGGGTGTTCCAAGTGCGAAATCGCAGGAAAAAAAGGGATGTTTTAAAACGAGGCAGCCGAAATTTGGCGGAAAATAACAAATTAGTTTAATTGCAAAAGGATACGGATACTGCGCCTAACGGTAGCGAGACTATGCATATGTAAGATTTAAATGATAGTCCGAACTAGTAGTTGCACGTAAATCAAACAAAGGCAGCGCACTAAACTGAGATCAACGAAAAGCTACGAGCCAGCAAAAGAGAAAAAAAAAAGAGCAGCCATTTTTATTCCGCGGAAATTACACGAGATAGGCACCGCGAATCTAGCGACAGCCACCACCGACAACTCCTTTGGTGGCAAAAGAAATACTAAAAAGAGAGATACTCACCGCCCGCGGGATACCCTCTCTCTCTCTCTCTTTCTCCGGAGCAATGCGCAGATCACCGGAAGGTCAACGAATCTGGGACACACGGGCCCCACGCGCGAGATCGGGCGCTGCACTCGCCAGGCGCAAATCACGCGCCGCGCGATTCAGAAGCGCGCCACCGTCGCCGTCGTCAAGGCGACGCGAGCGCTGCCCCGCGGGTGTCACGGCGCGATTCCGAATCCGCGAGGCGCGGACGCAATGCACGCGCACGGACGGGCCGCCGGCTCGGCTCGGGGCGGGCACCGGAGCGAGCAGAGAGCGAGCGAGAGAGAGAGAGCTCGCGGCGCGGTGCTGTGAGGAGCGGGAGGTGGCGACGAGCGAGCAAGTGCGGGAGCGGGCGACGAGGATGGAGCAAGGGTGGGTGCTGGCAGCAGGCAGGCAGGCCGGTGTGGAACTGGAAGTTTGGAGAGGAGCAGAAGGGGGACGAAGCGGAGGGGAAGAGAGAGGTGGGAGGTTGGCAGCAGCCTTCGAGTCCACGCTACGAACCGGACCCGACCGACCCGGCGAGGGAGCGAGCGCATGAATAGGCTCGCGCCCTGCCTGCCTGCCGTGGGGTTTCCCTTGATTTTTCTTCGTTTCCTTCCTCTGCTCTGCCGCCACGGGACGGGAGAGAGAAAGTCGCGGTCGTGTCTGTTGGCGTGGGGGTGGGGGCGCGCGCTGCACGCTGCGGCCGCGGCGTGGGAACTGTTTGGAGGAGCAGGGACAGGCGGGTAGGGAACCGAGGCTTCCTTTTCACTAGTAGTACTACTGTGTGGCATGGCATATGGCATGGCATCGCCGTCGTGTCGCGTGGTGTGGTCTCGTCGAGCCGCGTGCCGGTCTCTTTTCCTACTCCTATGCCTATCTTCCGGCCTCCGGGAGACGGATCAGCTGCCCCTCCTAGAATGGACAGAAGTTGGTGACATACCGTCCGATTGATCTGACAGAAAAGCGGGACAATGCTCCAAGCTGCGTACGTCGCACGGAGAACGAAAATGCCAACATCTCAGACCAGGTTTGTTCTTGTTCCGCCCCAGAACGTAGTGAGATTTGGTCAGAGCATACCATTGCCGGTCCTGGCCCGCTACATCGGCGCTCTCCCTCGTCAAACTTGCTGCCAGTCTGCCCGTGGAACCAACCAGTACGCCGCACACATGTAGCACTCCTGGTGGCCCGTGGGTGCCAGGGTGGCGGCATGTTAGTAGTACTAGTGCGAGTCAAGAGGGGCGCACACGTGTCCACGATCCTCACGATCTCGAGTTCTTGACCATCGTTCAAACTTGACCCCGTGCAACTCGTGCGGCAGAGACTAGACCGAGCTCGTACGTAGTACGTACTACTGACCGGCGGCGTCGTGCCACCCGCTACTTGGCTGGCTGATGCTCTGCCCGGCGTCGTGCTGACCCGGGTAACGCATTGCGTCATTGCGTGCATATTTCAGACCATTTGACAATATTTGGGCAAACAGTGTGCGGGTGCCCTTTCTCGACTGACCAAACCTACGAGAAAATCAAATCTTGAGGTTCCTATCCCTGGGTTGTCGAAGGCATCGTGTAAGACCATCTCTATCGGGCGGATCCATCCGTTCATTCTAAACGGTCCATTTTTATTCGTTTGGATTAGACCGCGGTCGATTTCTATTCGATCATCCGAGTCCAGCGGCGCGACCCATTCGTTTGGCCTAGACGAGGATTTTTTTTCAGATTCAAACGTAAACCGGTCACGCTAAAAACTAACAAATTTCATACTTAATTTATATCTAAAATTTAAAATAAAATTTAAATTAATTCTAACCCTAACTACCGACGGAATAGGTCGATCCGGTAATGATGACCTAATAAACCTCGTCTCTGGTCCGTCCGTCAAAGCTCAAGTCCCGAGCAAAGCCATGGATGTACTTTCCCTTTGGCTTCAGCTTTTTCCTTCTCAAAGGCTCCCCGGAACGAGGCAGTAGTAGCAAACATAGCAACAAACATGAAACGAGAAAGCGAGCCTCCCTGGATGTAGCGCTTGCTTTCCATGAACCCAATGAGTAATTGATTTTGAGCATCAGGTGTTCCAGCAAGGGGCATCATTAGCCGATTGTGTTTACTATAATCTGGGATATTCTTTTCCGTGCTAGCTGGTGAGTAATCCTCTCCGCGTTAGGTGCACCGGTCTGCGCAGCATGATGTCGTGAAGTTTTCTCTTCTTTCGGTGCGGGCCGGGGAAAGCCTACCTGCGTCATATGTTGACGTCTCGCAAAAACATCTGCATCAGCTGCCGTTATCCTTGAAGAATTTACCTAGAATTTTCTGGGGCCTCATCTACACCGGTCTAGCACCAGCAAACCAACTATAGTCTGATGTTTATAGCGTGTCTAATATTCCTTGCCAATCTACTACTGTCAAAGAATATTGATTTTGTTTTTGAAAAGGAGGTTAAACTCGCGCCCTCTGCATCAATACACTATGTGCACACGGCCGTTTTTCATTAAAGTTGAAGCAAGGAATATTATCTCTTTCTAGAAGAAGTTATATTGGGTCCGAGATAAATTTGACTGTGGACTTCTGCTAGAGAGCGTGGATTTTCTCAAACCGAGTCTATTCTCTCCTTATCAGAGCGGTATTTTATATAGAACGGCAGTACAGCTTAGTCACACATGTGTGCATCAGCGATCTACCGATGACTTGGACTCAGCGGAATTACGGAACTGGCAAATTAACCCACCACACATGTCTCACCACCGGAGAAAACAGTCTGTTTCAGTGGGATCCATATCACATCAATCTACTATTGTTTAGTTCTTGATTTGCTGGAGATACGACCACCACTATTATAAACTAGCCAACCAATGGGTTGGTTCTCACAATGTTATTTTTTCATGACAGGTGGCAGAACATACTTTAGCAATTGCAGTGATAATGCTAACTGAGACCCATGTGTACATGTATGTACCGCATGTTACACAAGAAGTCAGCCCAAGAGTTTTCAATATGAGCGTGAGCCACGTCTTGGAGCGCTATTAGGTAGTAGTGGCGAGATCGTGAATCTCTGGATCATGGTCAACTTTGCCCTCCTCTTGAAAACGCTAATAAAACAGAGGTGAGAGGTGTAACTGCTGGCAGTCCTGTCTGGCGGAGAAGATAAAGAGAAGAGAAGGTGTATCCACTGGATCGTTTCATATTAACTGAAAATCAGCAGCTCCATTGATTTCAGATTGACAAGGGCGTGGGCTCTGATCAGCATCCTACGCTTTTCAAGTGAGATCAATAGTTTACATGAATCCTTCACGTTCCACTTCAAGAAAAATACATCAAATCAATCTCCACATAAATATTCACCCCAACAGAGACGCGAAGTTCTTCATGTTCGGTTTGAATGTGCCCACCCCTGCTCTGCCCACTCTCCGACGACTTTTTTTCTTCTATTTTTGAAGATATCAATGGAGAAAAGTAACCTGATTTGCCGATTTGACCCAATCCCTCGTGAGTATGCAAAGTTCGGTTGAATTACTCTTTTAGGGCTTCTTTGCATCACAGGATTACAAAAAATAGGAATACGAAAAACATTGGATTTTGGTTGGATTGTATGCACGGAATAGAGGATTGTAAAATGGAGAAAAACTGCACGAATAGTCATTTGGCGGGAACATAGGAAAAAACATAGGAAAAATGCCTCGATCCTACATGAATGAGTGTTAGAAAAAAGTTAGAGTGGATGTTAAAATTTCTATGGGATTGAGGTGTAGAATGCAGTCCATAAGAATTTTGGAGGTGTAATTCCTCCAATCCAAGAAACTTTCTCGCGAAAAAATCCTATGGTTAGATTCTCCCAAAAAAACCTTAAAAATCCTTTAATCCAAATAAGCCCTTCTATGTTTTCCCAATTGTACAGATTCTGTAATTTCATGTTATTTGGTGTTTCAATGACTCTTAGGCTTGAGAGAGCAAAAGAAGGTACGAAAGAAAATTTGGAGACAATTGGGCGTTTTCACTCCAAGTAGTAGTCTTTTGTAATATTTACAAATATCATATTTTTATGATACATTCAATATTAACATTACAAATCAAATAAAAACAGTTAATTGATTTGTGCTCTTGTTATACACACAAAGGCCTCTTTGTGTTATCTTCCTCAAGAGACCATTTCAGTACCAATCCCGAGTCCATGTAACACTCTCTTACTCGTTTTAACATAATTTTACTCATTTTCATCATTGTATCGGTATCAGCAGGATTATAGCACTATAAATTTGTCGGCGGTAGTATTTTCTACAACTACGAGTAACACATTTTACTATTGGGAAGGTAAAGTACATTTTGATTAAAAATACGCTCACACTTTTGTGTCTGGTAATCATGATGTATCTGTTGAATAAAAGAGCAATTTACCAAGCGAATTATCCATAATAAACGCTAGATAAAACATGATTAGAATAATAGGCAATATACTAATCATGTGAAATAGCGAATACATATTAAGGCATATAACCAAACAAACTGCAAGGCGTAACAATTTAGATACGATCAGAACAAGATTAAGAAAGAAGATATACACAGCAGTAGCAGAAGAGGAACCGCCGGTGTTGGAACCGTCGTTGGCCATGTCGTCGAGGAAGAGGGTGCTGATGTCGGGGAAGAATTCCTCGTCGGGGAACACGTCGGCGCAGTCGCTATCCGTGATGGAGTCTGTGACGAAGCCAGTAGTCGCGCTGATAGCGCTCCCCAAAAACCTTATCGCCCTTCTCCCGTACAGGACTCGAAACAGCGGGGTTCCGGAGGTCTACTGTCCCGGCTCGCGGTGCACGCCACAAGATGGGATGGGGAAGAACTGTTGGCAGCTCAGTGCTCTGGAACTTGGAGGTGATGGTTCTGATCGATGCCTGAGGAAAGGAGCGACCTTCCGCTCTTATAGGCACGGGTAAACAAACAGGCAGCAATCGAATCCAAACAGCCTCCACTTAGTTCGAATTAAACCTCCACTAGGTCGTATTTAAAACCCATTAGCAAACTGTTTAAATTCTGCACACCCGTTTATATAACAGTCATGCGTGGCAAAAAGGAACTCGGCTCGGCGAGATTCCCGCAACCCGCAACCCGCAACCCGCGGCGCGCGCGCGCGTCGTGACGAGGCGAGGCGGGCGGCAGAGGAGCGCGCGTGTGGGACTCTCTCCTTCTCCTTCTCATCCTTTTACCAAGTGGTAGGAGAGCCTCCCTTATAAGCTGGTGCAAACTTCCTTCAACTAGCAATGTGGGACTAAACATTTGTCCCACCTCTTGCCATGCATGAATGGGACACATGGGCCTCTAGGATTTTTAGGAATTATTGGAATGGAAAATGGGCTAGGCTATTTGGGCCAAAATTCCAACAATCCCCCACCAGATCTCAGAGGCACATGTAATTTGCCTTTGGTTCCAAGACACTGTTTATATACCAGTACTGTAGTGGAGACTGTTAAGTTGAACTTCCACCTAAAATTCTATGCTACACTAGGCTGCGACTTGTACAGTGGACTATGTCTTGAACTGCAAGTTTGCTGCAACCTAGCTTCACACGAAGCCTTGACCGATACTGGGCTACCGTGGGACTTCCCCGCGGGTGGAGCTTATGCGTCATACTCCATGGCCTTTCATGAGTTTATTAGAGAGCACCCAACTCTCATAGACTGCGACATTTGACAGTCAGACTCATATAGGTGTGTTTTTCAATAGATGTTCTGCAGAACAACATCTCTGCTTAAGGTTAAGCCATTTAGAACACATGAAGATAAAATCAACCTGTCGTGCAGAATAGGAAAGTATTGCATCTTCACGGAGTGGTGTTCATTAAAGTAGGGATACTTTCCTCTTAGTATACCAACAGCCTGTCTCCCAATTCTAATTCATGGGATCTCCGATCACATAGATTGGTTTGCCACTGTAGAAAACTCATAGTGTGGGTCTCATACCCATCTCCTTCGATGCATTTTCTATCACATTGCGTGATAGTCCCTTTGTGAAGGGATCTGCCAGGTTCTTAGATGTTTGGATATAATCTAATGCAATAACTCCGGAGTTTCTCATTTTCCTGACAGATTTTAGTCTCCTCTTCACATGTCTTGAGGACTTCATATTATCCTTAGAACTGTTCACCTTAATAATCACAGTTTGATTATCACAGTTCATTGGAATTGCGGGTATAGGTTTTTCAACCACAGGTAAGTCCATCAAGAGTTCACGAAGCCACTCTGCTTCAACAGTGGCCGTGTCTAGTGTTGTGAGTTCTGCTTCCATAGTTGACCTCGTTAAGATGGTCTGCTTGCAAGACTTCCAAGAAACAGCGCCACCACCAAGCGTAAACACATATCCACTCGTGGCCTTTATCTCATCAGCATCAGATATCCAATTTGAATCACTATAACCCTTCAGTACCCTCGGATACCCGGTATAGTGAATGCCATAGCTTGCAGTGCCTTTTAGATAGCGCATGACTCTTTCAAGAGCTTGCCAATGACCATCTCCAGGATTTGAAACAAATCGACTGAGTTTGCTAACAGCAAACGCGATGTCAGGCCTTGTCGCGCTAGCCAAGTACATAAGCGAGCCAATTATTTGAGAGTATGTCAATTGATCTCTAACGGTGCCTCGATTCTTTCGAAGTAGTACACTAGGATCATACGGTGTTGGAGAAGACTTGCAGTCGCTATACCCAAAGCGACTCAAAATCTTGTCCACATAGTGAGACTGAAGCAGTGTGATCCCACTATCATCATCTCTCAATAGTTTGATGTTCAAGATAACATCATCTACTCCTAGATCCTTCATCTCAAAAGACTGAGATAAGAAATCCTTGACCTCCTCAATTACAGTAAGGTTGGTCCCAAAGATCAGTATGTCATCAACATACAAACATAGAATAACTCCTTCGCTCCCACCATGGCGATAGTATACACACTTGTCAGCTTCGTTTACAACAAAGCCTGCAGCGGTTAAGGTTTTATCAAATTTTTCGTGCCACTGCTTAGGTGCTTATTTAAGACCATATAAAGACTTCAGTAGCTTGCACACTTTTCTTTTCTTGACCATTTACTACAATACCATCTGGTTGATCCATATAACTTTCCTCATCCAACTCTCCATTTAGGAAAGCCGTCTTAACGTCCATTTGATGAACGAGAAGACCGTGTGAGGCAGCCATAGAAAGTAGTACTCGAATGGTGGTCAACCTTGCTACAGGTGAGTAAGTGTCAAAGAAGTCTTCACCTTCTGAAAGAACATGTTGGGCCCCCATGTGTGGTTTTGGTAATTAATGACAATCTTTATGGACTAATATGTGTATTAAGTTATACTTGTAGGATTTGTCCATTGGCATCGCTTGGAGCATGTGTTGGCTTCAAGGTCGATGAAATGAGAAGAAGATGTGTTGTGCAAGCTCAAAATACGCCATCTATAAAATATCTCATGTTTGATGCTTGCCATTCCCAGTGATCATGGATCGATGATGAGGAATTAAGAAAGACATTACATCTTGAGAAGGGCAAGATCGTATACATCAAGCTCAAGTGTAATGCTCAAGGCAAAGGTATAATCTTGATAGGTTTTCCCTTTTGCCGGTCTCATATTGTTAGTAGGAGACCGGGTTTAGGATAGATAGGCGTACTATCAAGAGGGGCTCTCGAATGAGTAACTCGTTCACTTCGTTCGGAGAGAGCTCGAACATTTGCATATTTGCATCATCATATTTGGTTGTTATTTGGTTTTATCCATGTGAGGATATAGAGCTTGTGGTAATCTCCATAACAAGCTCTTGTTCATCAAAATCGGATCTTCCGTTTGTATCTTGTTGCGATTTTGATCTTGGCGGCTTTTCGGTTTCTCACCAAGTGAGGTATCTCACATTATTATACATGATACATTATCACTTTGTGATAACCAATATTTTCACCTTTCATAGGGTAGCTCATGTTGTCCTTTTTCCAACACAATTGGAATCGGGTCGATCGAAGTTACCAATCAAAAGTTATAGAGGTAGTACCGCATTTTAGTACATAGCACGGGAGTAGGTTTTGGCAAGTTGCCAAATGCCACTGCCCTACTAGGTACCAAAATGCGGTAGTACCGCATTTTAGTACCTATCACAGCAGAAGGTTTTTGACAAGTTTCCAAAAGCCACTGCCGGGCTAGGTACCAAAAAGCGGTAGTACCGCATTTTAGTACCTAGCGAGGCAGAAGGTTTTTTACTTCGTCATTTGGATCTGTACTCCCTTGATGTACTATGATGTTTCTTTGCATGATCTTGTAGAGGTTTTTGTCCTCTTTGAAACGAGCCCAAGATCATCGAAATTGGAGTCCGGATGCAAAATTTATGGCTGTTTTCGTTCTGTGATGACCGGTAGTACCGGACCAGGATCCGGTAGTACCGGGATCCGGTAGTACCGCATTTTTGGTACCGGGGATCACAGAGAAAAATGCGTTTGGCGCCCCAGGAACCCCAAGGAATGTCCGGTAGTGCCAGGAAAGTCCGGTAGTACCGGGAAAAAGACCGGTAGTACCGGGAATCGCGTTTTTGGGCTGCAACTGTTAGATTTCGGAGGGACCTATTTAACGGGCCTTCTTCCCCAATGGTTCCTCAACCATTCTTGCAAGTTTTCCCATCCATTGTTGACCTTCTTGAGCTTGCTTTCTCTCAATCCCTCCGATGATTCTTGCATATTCTTGAGGGATTTGAAAGAGGAGATCTAGATCTACAATCCCACCAATCAATCTCTCCTCTAAGTGAGGGGAACATATTGGGATCTAGATCTTAGAGTCTTTTGTGGATTTCCTCCATTGTTCTTCCTCTCTTATTACCCCATAAGCTTTTGTAGATTTGGTGGAATTTGGGAGAGAAGGATTTGAACACCTTTGTGGTGTTCTTGCCATTTGCATTAGGTGCATCGGTTTGAGTTCTCCTCGGAGGATTTGGTTTGAGTTACTCATTGGAGCTTGTCCCTCTTGGGTTCTTGGAACCCTAGACGGTTTTGTGGCCTTGGTGGAGTTGTGGCCTTGGTGGCGTTTGTTGGGAGCCTCCAATTAAGTTGTGGAGAAGTGCCCCAACCTTGTGAGAGGTTCCGGTTGCCACCGACAAGTGCACCGATAGTGGAAGTGTGGATCGATCCCGTTGGGGTGAGATTCACCGGAGAATAAGGGAGGCCTTTTGTGGCGTTGGTGGTTTGATACCACCCCCTCTCCAAACGATACGTACTCCATGTTGGGAGGAACTCGGTAAAATATCATTGTACCCGCGTGCCTCGGTTATCTCTATACCCAAGCTCTTTACTTATGCACTTTACATTGTGATAGCCTTCATGCTTGAAGTAATATATATCTTGCTATCACTTTGTTGCTTGTATTGCTTAGCATAAGTTTTTGGTGCACATAGGTGAACCTTAGTTGGTCTAGGTTGTGCTTAACAAAGTAAACACTAGTTTTATTCCGCCTTTGTTGAGCCACTCTAGGAAAAGTTTTAATCGCCTATTCACCCCCCCCCCCCTCTAGGCGACATCCGTATCCTTTCAATTGGTATCAGAGCCTAGTCTCTCATTTTAGGCTTCACCGCCTTGAGAGTAAAGATGTCAGCTAGGGGATTAGTGCACAATGACATGTTCATATTTGATGGCACAAATTATGATATTTGGAAAACTCATATGCTTATTCATTTTCGGGACATGGACCCAAATTTGGAGCGTATTGTAGATATAGGTTTTTCTCCTCCTATGGATTTCAAAAATCTATCTTGTGAGGATGAGAAAAACTTATATCTCGATGCTCAAGCTTCTAATGTGCGTGTTAATGCTTTGAGCTATGTAGTTACATCTTCAATCATTCCTTTTTGTAGCGCTCATGAGTTATGGACAAAACTTCAAGATAAATATATTGTGTCCAACATTATTGAGGAGGATTGTGTTGCTTCCACTTCCGGTCGAGATGAGTTCTCATCCTCTACCACTTCACCAACATGTGACTTTTCACAAGGTAATGATATGGTGAGTGGTGATAGAAATTGCAATTTGGATAGTGTGCTTACTATTTGTAATCCATCATCTCTATCTAGTTGCAATGATCTATCTTTGGACTTTAACACTTTTAGCACTACCAACTTCTTACATGCTTGTGTTAATAGTCCTTGCATATCATGTAGAAATTACTTGAATAAATCTCATGATGATATGCTCGTGTTGTCTTGTTGCCATGATAAAAATGCTTCCATTTACTCTAGTGCTTGTGTTGCTAACCATGAAGAGGAAACCGAAGATTTTATGGGCCAAGACATGGTTTTGAATGAAGCCACAAATTCAATATCATCTTCACCTTCTTCCGGTACCCACCTATGCCTTATGTCTAGGGATTCTAAGGTAACCCATACTTTGGAACCCATTACCTCTTGTAATGAGGAGGATGTGGATAATGTGGAAGAAGAGCTTGATATTGATGATTTATATGAAAAGGGTGAGATTGTTTATCGTGCTCTTGTTAAAAAGGATACTGCTTGCTCTAACTTTGTTGAAGTCTTGGACTTTGCTATTAAGATCAAATAACATATTGATAAGTTAGAAACACAAATTGAGGTGCATGATAACAACGTTGATAAAATGTGTAGTCTTGATCATGAGTATGCTAATATAATTGCAAACCTAAATAAAGCTCTTGAAGAGGAACAAACCTCTAAGGAATCTCATGAGGAGACCTTTGCTTTAGAGCTATCTAGAGTAAAGGAATCTCATGATAGAGATCTTGAGGTGGTAAGTGATCTCAAAAGTAAAAATGATGAGACTCAAGTTTCATATGCTAAACTCCTTGAGGATTTTGAGCACCTCAAAAACGGCTCTCAGGTCGTTAAGAGGGAGCTCATCAAACTCACCGAGTCACATGAGCAACTTAAAGCTTCATATTCAAAAGAGCTTGACAAATTGCCCTCACCTCTTGCTAATAATAATGATGCTTGTGCTACTAACTCTATTTCTTGTGAAGCATCTATTTTGAAGGAGAATGTTGAGCTAAAGGCTCAACTTGCTTTTCTAATTAGAAACTATGGGAAATTAGAAGAAAGTCATGTTAAGCTCTCGATATCGCATGAGGATCTTCTAGTCTCCCATGGTAGGATAAAATTAGCTCATGAGGCCATCGTGTCAAAGGTAACATCTAGTGGGCCTCATGTGGACATTAGCACTATATCTACTCCAAATGTTATATTGCCATGTGCTAGTCCTTGTAATTCATCCTCTCACAACCATGCTATATCTTGTGATGAATTACATTCCATGCCTTGTTGATCTAACAATGTAGCATCTACTTCCTCTAGTACTTTTGTTGAAACTAACCATGTAGAGGAAATAAAAGAGCTCAAGGCTCAAGTCACTTCTTTGAGAAATGACTTGAAAAAGGGTCATCAAGGGAAGGTCACACTCAACAAAATTTTGAGTGTGCAAAAATCCCCCAATGACAAGAGTGGGCTTGGATTCAACTCCAATGTCAAGAACAAGTCCACTATCAAGTTGAAGCACAAGGACAACAAGAAGAATGTCCAAGATCAAGTAAAGAATCCGGCCAACATTGTTTGCTTCAAGTGCAAGGAAGAAGGGCACCATGTTAGATCTTGACAATTGAAGAAAAAGCCTCTTAGTGTGAAGCAACAAGGGAAGCGGCCTCAAGCTCCACCTCAAGTCATTAATGGGCCACTTCCTAAGAGGACTACTCGAGCTCTTCCTCGAGTTGTAGCTTTACCTAAGAAGAAAGATGGCAAGAGTAGAACTTGCTACATATGCCGTGAGAAGGAGGATATTTCTTCCTCATGCACTATCGGTATCTCCTCATCCAACCCTATCATTATTGATGATGCTTATTCTCTTTGTAAGGATGAGGTTGGCAATGTGTTTGCCAAATTTGTTGGTGCTCAATGTGGGTTCAACAAAATAACCATTTGGGTTGCCAAGCCTATTGTGACTAACCTCTTAGGACCCAACTTGGTTGGGGACCAACAAGCCAAAAATTGATCAATAGGTGTTGTTGGAGGGCATTGGAGACTTGGTTACATTATGAAGAATTGAGGGATCTTCATCAATTATTATTGTCAAGCCAAGCCATTTGGATTATCATGATTATATTATATTTCTGTAATGCTCCAGAAAATATTCCGAAATAAAATTGCGTGTTATTTTCTATTTTTGCATCATCATGACATCATGCATACTTTTGCCCTAAAATATTTTCATCAAAAGCCTATTTTGTTTTCAAATTAGTCCCCTCTTTAATTTCAAATCGAAAACCTCGGTATTTTCCAGATCTTTTATTTGTCTAAAAACTATTTACAAAAATCTTTGGAAACTAAAAATAAATTCCGGGGAGGTAGCCCAGCCGTTTAGGCCAGGCCACCTACTACCCGGCAGCCCAGCCCAAACCTAACCCTAATCCCCTAGAACACCTAAACCCTAACCATCCCAAATCCCTAGCACGCCACTCCCTATCGCCGCCACCCCCTGGGACACACACACCCATGATACACACGCACACACACACACAACAAACGCACACACGCCACACCAAACACGACCCACACCCGCACGCGAAGCAGCACACACGCGGTGGCCACCAACCGCTCACCTACTCTCTCTCCCGTACGCGGAACCCAGCCCCGCGTGTGACCCCCGCCGCATGCGTCCTCGCTGCCAGGAGCCCCCTCGATCCCTCGCCTCTCATCTGCCTGCAGCAGGCCGCAGGCACCCACCGCCGCCTAGTCTCCTTCCTCGCGAGCGCCACCAGGCAACACCGCCCCTGTCCTGCGAGCACCTCCCAGATCTCCGAGCGCTGGTCGCCCGCAGACCCGCCTCTAATGAGTGCCCATCTCTGCTGCGTGGGCCCGACACCACCACCTTCTCGTCGCGGGCTGCCGCGCTGCTCCCCTGCTTCCTCTTGTCATCGGCCTCCTCCGATCCTTCCCGCCGGTGAGCTGTCGCCGCGTCCCTCGCCGTGCAGCTCCTCTGCCGCTGTCCTTGTCCTGTCGTGCCGCCTCCCTCCGACGCCGCAGTGACCTCACCCTCTGCCACCGCTCATCTCACCCTCGTCATGAGGCCAGCCCTCCTCTTCTCCACGAGCGCCACCGTCGCCGGTCCGTGTCGTCGGGCTTCCTACCTCGACGAGTCGCGCCTCTGGCTAAGCCCTGCGGGATGCCTCCTGGTTCTCTGTAGCAGGCAGTGGTTTGACATGTTGTGATCCTAGGGGGCCTCCTTGTTCCGCAGACGTCATGCCCTTCTCTGCCTCGTATTTTTGTTCTGGTCAGCAGAAGCTGTTTATAGATGTTGTGAACATCGTAGGAATATGGTAGCCGAAGACTACCTAATCAAGTTCTACACCGTCATTAAAGCCAAGACAAGATCTCTGTTACCTATCCGACGATGATGCACTGAGATGAACCACAACCCCCACAAGGATATCGTGCCACCGCCAATACCTTCTTCAAGGTCGTCAAGGCCTTCTTCCTGGATCCTAAAGACGTCAAGACCCCTTGGTTGCGGCAACATGTATCTAAAGACCGATCCGGATTCCGAAGACCGATCCCGGTGTCCGAAGCTCAAGACCGATCCCCTGAACCCCCAAGATCGCCAAACCTCAGATGTGTGACCCTTTTCCGAGCCCCTATTTTTATAATATGACATATATGTTGTTGCATTTAAATTATTCATGATTGCATACATATTTGTGTGGTTTGGGGGCATTATGCCGATTTATCTTGTAATTAAATATGGAGACCATATGCGGGCAAATCTAGTCTTATATTGGCTCCATTTAAATTTGTGTAGCGAACTGATGTCATGCTTTTGCCTTGCTACTCAACATTTAATTTGCAGGGTAGTTAAACAACATGAACCATAATATTTATCTATTGGGATCCTGATTCCATTTAATATTGCTAAATTAGACCGTATATTACCATGTCATGCATCATATCATAAACATGCCGGAGCTTTCGCCTAGTATTAAATATTGCGCTGGTTGCTCTTTCTAGTGTTTGGTTCTTCACCGGATAGGACGATGAGTCGATGTGAGATACGACAAGCCTCCGATTTCCGACTTTGTCTCACAGGCGAGCATTCTCCCCCTTCTACCTATTTTGCATTTATAGTCTTTACTTCCTCCAATTGATCTATTGATATCCGTATTATCGATGCTTTAGTATTGTCCCTTTAATCACCTGCTCCACTATATTGCCTTGGTTATCCTATTGCCTTGTTTGAGTAGCTAGTTTGTCCTTGCGAGTCGTAGGCATGCTTAGTACCGCTCTCATACAGGTGGAACATGATACTTGGATATGGTTGGTGATAAGATAATTAATCTGATGTTGTTGGTTATGGTTTCACCTAATGATAAGGCCCCGGCAGGGACCACCTTTGGGAACTGCTTGAGACGACCTAGGACCCGTTCGTTCTACGATACCAGTTCTGAGTTGATCGCGCTAACCAAACATGAGGCCTCTGGGATCCCCCCCTCAACTACCGGCGCTATTCGTATATCCAGAGGGTTACAAAATTGGTTTTACATTTGGTGCATACGCATAATATGTCCTTGGACATGGGTGAGTTGATATGTCTTCGGACTTGATGTTTTGGTGGATTGCCATGGCTTGCATACATAAATCGCGGTACACGGTGGCGGCACCCACGGTGTGTACAGGTTACCCCACAGGGCCCGATCCACCAGTAGGCACAAACGTTGTGCCTTCTTTGAGAATCGTCGTACCTCTTGGTTGGATTCCCCACAATAGGTGATGCCTCTAGATATGCGCGTAGTTATGGGACAGTTCTTGTTGTGAGATTCGGATGGCACGCGTGATATGTTGTCTGAAGGGTTGAGCATGCGTTTGGGTACAGTAGTGCACCCCTGCAGGGTAAATATTTTCGAGAAGCCGTGTGTCCACGGTTATGGACGCCTCAGGAGTACAGTGTCATGATCATAGACAACGCCACTAATGTTTTGCCTCTAATAATATGATTAGTAATTAGCCTTATCAACTAAATACCTGATTAACTAAAATTGCTACTGTCTGTGTTCCGCAAAGGGACTTCCTCGACTGGTCTTCGAGGGGGAAATCTTTGGATGGGTTATGTTTGGTGTTACATTATGCTATCGTATAGTGCTCTCTTATCTCGCTCTAATAGCCGAAGTTGTAGCGTGTCTCTATAAGTTAGATAGTGCAAGCTTTGCTGCCGCTGAGCCCACCATACCTATGTAGGCGAGGACCGCCGAATTCTAGTCTCGCCGTGTACTGGCCTCAGTATTGACCGCTCTCTTTCTGTTTTCCTTTGCCCTTTGTCGGCACCCTTTTGGCTTGACAGGTATGTGATTGACAACGTTAGCAAGGTTACCCTTCCGGCTTGGCCTGGGCAGGGTTGGACACCGCTTGGTTATTCTTCAGGACTCTCAGTCCTCTTTGGATCTTGTCCGTACTCGGATACTATCTTGCCTTCTTCTTGAGTTATACCTTTGTGTTGTACCTTTTGTATTCTGGACTCGTTGAGTCGTTGTTGTATATATAAGTTCTTGTGGACTCTGTTGTAAACTACTGTGATGTAACTACTTGTATTCAAATCCCACCCACACTAAAGTGTCTGGTGGGCGTCTTTGAATCGCTTCTATGCGGATTTTGGTGGGAAATGCTGAGATCTGCATAGACCCGATTCGGGGCCGTTACAATTTCCAATGTTCCTCCTTGCGGTAACATATGCTAAACTCCTTACATTAAAAGTTACACGCCCCCTTGTGCACATGTTGGTTTTGTATCTTCCATGCTTTTGTACATGTTGTGCTTTCCACTTAACTATCTTGAGGTATCAAGCATATTTGTGTATGATTAGGTGGCACACCATGTATGTGTGTTTCTTGTGTTTGAGCCTTACTTGGTTATATTTGGTATCTTATTTGGCTCTTTTGAGAGATTAATGGATTATCCCACTTTGGTGGAGTGTTATGCTTGGGCATTCCACAATCCTAAAAATTGTGTGTACATGAGGATTATTGTCTAGTCTCTGTGTGGTATAATTCTCATGAGAAATTTAATTTTATAATGTCCATTAATTATATCTATTTGTATCATTTTTCCTCCTGTTGGTTTTATGGTAGTATCACATTATGGGGGAGTCATATGCTTAGTGCATATTACAATCCTAGAAAATGTGAATATTCGAGGTTGTGTCACTTAGAATTGATATTGATAATTATCTAGCACTTATGTGACACATTTGCTCATACAAGTTCCAATTTGCTTGAATGTTGTTGTTGATCATATTTTGGATCTTGTATATGAGAGTGTTTCTTGGTATGTGTTTCCTCATATTTACATATCTATATTCTCATGGAAACCATTTGCTTCAAGTCACTAATCACTATGATTGTGTGACTATTGGAAGCTACCAAAAATCTCTTTCGAAGCATCAAACTTAATTTGTATACTTTGTTACATGCTTCTTTGTGTGAATATGATCTTGGATATCCATATGAACTACCTAGGGAAGATTGTTCTCAATTCTTCTTGTCCTTGGATAATTAGTACCAAATTTATGGTAGACTATATTCACTTTGGCCTTTGCTTAATATTGTCCTATCTTTGGCCAAGTAAATGTTCTGTGTGCTCCCATGTATTCCTTGCTACTTTTGGATCCTTTTATTTTTATTGGTATCCTCTTGTGTTTTATTTAATGTAGGTAGTAGTGATGATCTCATTTGTGTGCATTTTGCATTCAAAAGAAAAAATTCTATATAATGTACTACTGATGGGTGAGCTCTCCTATATTATCTAGAACAATCCTTTTATGCTTCTTTGTTTGATCCATATCGAGTTTTATGTGCTTGTATGCTCAATATTTTCGTTTTGGTATTTTGTGCCATCATGAAAAATTTGGGGAGTTTGGTTTCTTGTTGGAACCTTGCTCTTTTTGGGAGTTGGTTTTGTCTCATTCCTTGTGTCATGTTTTTTCCAATTTTAGAATGAGATAAATCCTTGAGTATTTGTGTTTTTATATATCTTTTGCTCTTTGGCTTTTGCCTAGTTCATTTGTTGAATTTGTGATCTTTCATGTGTTGAATTGGTTCTTTGATATAATTTGGACATTGTTTTTCATGTCACACTCTTGTGTGTGCAATCTCGATTTACTTGGTGTTTTTTGTTCAAATTGTATCTTCTTTTTGGTTCTTGAAAGCTTTATGCATGCATATTTACTATATGGTTATATCATGGCATGCTTGCTTTCTTTGATCCAATATATAGGGGAAACTCCACCAAATCCGATCGGCTAAGTTGTGCATGAAATTCAAATCCATATCAATATGCACATAATTATGTGGAGTCTCACCTATGTATTGTAATTGCACTAACTACTTTGGACCCAATAAGTTTGGGGACCATTTTTGTACTTAAATGTGTTTTAGGTACATTGGAGATAGATTGGATGCTTGTCTCTCAATTTTGAAGAAATGATGCATACATGAAAATTGAAGGCAAGCTATAGGATGATCAACGAATTCATATCCTCTACATCCTACCAAATATATCTCGGTAACAAGTATCTTTTGCTCATGCATATTTATCTTGCTTCCAACCTTTTGTAGGTTGCATCTTAGCATGAATTTTTGTTATTATATTTATTATTGTATCTCTAGCCATGGTATTAAGACAACTCTCTATTGTAAATGTGTAGAAGTTGAGATGAGTGCATATAATTGGGACTATACAAAATCATGCATATGATCCATCAATCCCAAATATGTCAATCTAGCAATTTTGTTAGCTATATTTTCCTCAACTTATCTCATGTGCAATAGTGAGATTTTGCTAGTTGTTTATTCCTTGTGATACTTGTTGCTTTTCTCCATATATTCCAACTTTCTCCTTTTCCCTTGGTGATAGTTGTAATATATGTTGTGTCTTGGTGTTTGAAGCTCATTAATCTACAATAAGATATATTTGAGCCTTTGGCCATGCTTTGAAGCCAAAATCTTATTAGTATATGTTGTGACTTCATTTTTGCTTTCATGTGCTTTATTGTATATCTTCCTTGTGTGTGCTTGTTTCTTTATGGGCATATGTCATTGTGATGATACAAATATGAGAAGATAATTTTAGTTGAGATTTTATTCTTTGGATACCACCGTTTACTCCTTTTGATACTTCGGTGGATTCCAAATTTATTTGTCTATGAGTGCTTGTTCCTCCTATTTGAATCTTTGGGCACTCATATATGTTCTCTCATGCCTTGTATTGTTAAATGAATTTGGATGAGTGAGGATTCCATGATTATGCACCTTGTTCCCAAATGCAATTATCATAATTGGTGCATTATCATTGGGGAGCTCATCTAATTCATTTAATAATGCTCATTTGTCTTCTTTCTCATTTGATCTTTCATTTGTTGTGATTTAAATGCTTATGGGGGAGCGAGGATTCCATATTTGTGCAATATATATTCTAATGCATTTATTTTTAATTATGCACAAATCTTGGGGAGCTTATCTATTTGTTATTTAAATCACCCTTTTGCTCATATCATAACATCTTGTTGTTTCCATTTGAACTCATTTGTTGTTTTCAATTGGTTTGTCGGACCTTGTAATTGCTTGCATCATTTGACTTTATTTATTTTGGAAATCTTAGGGTCCTCGATATAGTTCTACTCCCTCCCAAGTATTCATCATTGGATATGTGCGTAGGCACACCTTTGGAGGAATTATTATTATATTTGCCTTTTAGAACTTATCACCCATTTAGGCAATCGATGCCAATGGGGGAGAAGTTTTTGAGGGTTTAAGGGAGGTTGGTTTATGCATTGAGTTGGTTCTTAATCATTTGCCTTTCATGCTCTTGCATCTTTGTTGTTGCATAACAAGTGGTATATATAGAGGAAACTCCACCAATGATAATGATTGGCAATATATGCAATGAAATTCAAGTTCATCACACATGCATAGATTGTAGGGGAGTTTGCTCTATATATGGTGGTGGTACCAATTTCACATACTTATGTAGTATTTGATATTGGTATTACCATTTTATTCATTAATATTCCTTATATAAACCCTCTTAAAGGGATTGTCATCAATTACCAAAATGGGGGGGATTGAAAGAACATGTTGGGCCCCCATGTGTGGTTTTGGTAATTAATGACAATCTTTATGGACTAATATGTGTATTAAGTTATACTTGTAGGATTTGTCCATTGGCATCGCTTGGAGCATGTGTTGGCTTCAAGGTCTATGAAATGAGAAGAAGATGTGTTGTGCAAGCTCAAAATACGCCATCTATAAAAGATCTCATGTTTGATGCTTTCCATTCCCGGTGATCATGGATCGATGATGAGGAATTAAGAAAGGCGTTACATCTTGAGAAGGGAAAGATCGTATACATCAATCTCAAGTGGAATGCTCAAGGCAAAGGTATAATCTTGATAGGTTTTCCCTTTTACCGGTCTCATATTGTTAGTAGGAGACCGGGTTTAGGATAGATAGCCGTACTATCAAGAGGGGCTCTCGAATGAGTAACTCGTTCACTTCGTTCAGAGAGAGCTCAAACCTTTTCATATTTGCATCATCATATTTGGTTGTTATTTGGTCTTATACATGTGAGGATATAGAGCTTGTGGTAATCTCCATAACAAGCTCTTGTTCATCAAAATCGGATCTTCCGCTTGTATCTTGTTGCGATTTTGATCTTGGCGGCTTTTCGGTTTCTCACCAAGTGAGGTATCTCACATTATTATACATGATACATTCTCACTTTGTGATAACCAATATTTTCACCTTTCATAGGGTAGATCATGTCGTCCTTTTTCCAACGCAATTGGAATCGGGTCGATCGAAGTTACCAACCAAAAGTTATAGAGGTTTGAATTTTCCTAGGTACCAAAATGCGGTAGTACCACACTTTAGTACCTAGCGCGGCAGTAGGTTTTGGCAAGTTGCCAAATGCCAATGCCCTCCTAGCACGGCAGAAGGTTTTTGACAACTTTCCAAAAGCCACTGCCGGGCTAGGTACTAAAAAGCGATAGTACCGCATTTTAGTACCTAGCGCGGCAGAATGTTTTTTACTTCATCATTTGGATCTATACTTCCTTGCTGGACTATGATTTTTTTTTGCATGAACTTTTAGAGGTTGTTGTCCTCTTCGAAACGAGCCCAAGATCATCGAAATCGGAGTTCGGATGTAAAAGTTATGGCTGTTTTCAATCTGTGATGACCGGTAGTACCGGACCAGAATACGGTAGTATCGGGATCCGGTAGTACCGCATTTTTGGTACTGGGGAGCACAGAGAAAAATGCGTTTGGCACCCCAGGAACCCCAGGGAATGTCCGATAGTGCCGGGAAAGTCTGGTAGTACCGGGAAAAAGTCCAGTAATATCGGGAATCGCGTTTTTGGGCTGCAACGGTTGGATTTCGAAGGGACCTATTTAAGGGGCCTTCTTTCCCAATGGTTCCTCAACCATTCTTGCAAGTTTTCCCCTCCATTATTGACCTTCTTGAGCTTGCTTTCTCTCAATCCCTCCGATGATTCTTGCATATTCTTGAGGGATTTGAAATAGGAGATCTAGATCTACAATCCCACCAATCAATATCTCCTCTAAGTGAGGGGAACATATTGGGATCTAGATCTTGGAGTCTTTTGTGGATTTCCTCCATTGTTCTTCCTCTCTTATTCCCCCATAAGATTTTGTAGCTTTGGTGGAATTTGGGAGAGAATGATTTGAACACCTTTGTGGTGTTCTTGCCATTTGCATTTGGTGCATCGGTTTGAGTTCCCCTCAGAGAATTTGGTTTGAGTTACTCATTGGAGCTTGTCCCTCTTGGGTTCTTGGAACCCTAGACGGTTTTGTGGCCTTGGTGGCATTGTGGCCTTGGTGGCATTTGTTGGGAGCCTCCAATTAAGTTATGGAGAAGTGCCCCAACCTTGTGAGAGGTTCCGGTTGCCACCGACAAGTGCACCGATAGTGGAAGTGTGGATCGATCCCGTTGGGGTGAGATTCACCGAAGAATAAGGGAGGCCTTTTGTGGCGTTGGTGGTTTGATACCACCCCCTCTCCAAACTAGACGTACTCCATGTTGGGAGGAACTCGGTAAAATATCGTTGTACCTGCGTGCCTCGGTTATCTCTATACCCGAGCTCTTTAATTATGCACTTTACATTGTGATAGCCTTCATGCTTGAAGTAATATATATCTTGCTATCACTTTGTTGCTTGTATTGCTTAGCATAAGTTGTTGGTGCATATAGGTGAACCTTAGTTGTTCTAGGTTGTGCTTAACAAAGTAAACACTAGTTTTATTCCGCCTTTGTTGAGCCACTCTAGGAAAAGTTTTAATCGCCTATTCACCCCCCCCCTCTAGGCGACATCTGTATCCTTTCACCTTACTTTTGGGTATAACCCTTGGCCACAAGCCTTGCCTTGTACTTATCAATAGTACCATCAGGCCTTAGTTTCTTCTTAAACACCCATTTACATCCTACAGGTTTGCACCCATAAGGACGATCAGTGATCTCCCATGTTTCATTAGCTAAGATGGAATTCATCTCACTATGAACAACTTCCTTCCAGTAGTCAGCATCAGGAGATGCATAAGCTTCTGAAATGGAAGTGGGAGTGTCATCGACAAGGTACACAATGAAATCATCACCAAAGGACTTTGCAGTCCTCTGTCTCTTGCTCCTTTTAGGAATTTCGTTATCATCCTCCTTAGGACTTTCAGAGTGTTCAATTGAAATGGTAGATTCAGAGAATGTAGCAAATTCCTAATTAGATGAACTAGGTATCTCCGGATTTGATGAGTTAGGTTTATCTTTCATTGGAAAGATATCCTCAAAGAAAGTCGCATCAGTCGACTCCATGATTGTACCGACATGAATGTCAAACACTTCAGATTTTACTATCAAGAATCTATAACCAATGCTATGAAAAGCATAGCCCAGAAAAACACAATCAATGGTTTTTGGTCCAAGCTTGCGCTTCTTGGGGATTGGTACATTAACCTTTGCCAAACAACCTCAAGTTCGTAAGTAAGAGAGTTTTAATCTTTTCTTCTCCCATTCTTCGAATAGAGTAATTTTTTTGTTCTTTGTGGGAACTCGGTTTAGGACATGACACGCAGTCAATAGTGCCTCCCCCACCATTCCTTACAGAGACCCGATATGTCTAACATGGCGTTAACCAAATCTGTTAGAGTACGGTTCTTTCTTTCTGCTACTCCATTTGACTGGGGTGAGTAGGGAGGCGTCCTCTCATGAATTCTACCATGTTCCGCACAAAAAGAATCAAAGTCGTTGGAAAAGTACTATCCACCACGATCAAACCTAAGCTTCTTAATCTTTCGATCAAGTTGATTTTCTGCCTCAGCTTTATAGATTTTGAAGAAACTCAAAGTCTCGTCTTTTGATTTCAGAAGATACACATGACAATATCTCGTAGAGGCATCGATCAAAGTCATGAAATATTTTTTTCCACCTTTTGTCAACACACCATTCATCTCACAAAGATCAGAATGTATGAGCTCTAGTGGTGTTAAATTTCTCACTTCTGCAGTCGTATGTGACTTACGAGGTTGTTTAGCTTGCACGCAGACTTGGCACTTAGATCCCTTAACAGTTGTGAAATCAGGTATTAAATTCATTTTGGCTAGCCGCGTCATACAACCAAAATTAATATGACAAAGACGAGAGTGCCAGACATTTGATTCAAAATTCGTGTAAATATGATTAACAACTTTACAAATGTCTGACAGAGATAAGCGGAACAAGCCTCCGCACTCATAGCCTTTACCAACAAAGGTTCCATACTTCGAAATTACAAATTTATTGGACTCAAATACAATCTTGTAGCCATCTTGGCACAGAAGAGATCCGCTAATAAGATTTTTATTTATAGAGGGAATATGATGCACGTTCTTCAGGCGCACGGTCTTTCCCGAAGTGAACTTCAGATCCTCCGTACCAACACCATGAACAGAAGCATGCGAGCCGTTCTCCATCAGCACGGTTTGAGTCCCTCTGATCTGATATGAAGAAAACATGAAAATATCGGAACAGACATGTACATTAGCGCCCGTGTCAATCCACCAATCAGGAAAATGACATAATGAAAGAACAGTAGGTAATATACCATATCCAACATCTTTCATCTCAACGTCGCCCATGACAACATTAGCAGTCTTGCTGCCCTTCCCATGCTGGCGCTTGTCAAAGCGGTTGGGACAAGCAGGAGCCTAATGATCAGGATCACCGAATACATGACAAGCACCTTTCCTCTTATCAGTCTTCTTCTTGAAGCTGGTAGACTGTGAGGCCTTGTTCTTTCCATCGAACTTCCCTTTGCCGTCAAACTTGCCTTTGTTCTTGAACTTATGAGGCTGAAAGTTCCTTTTCTGTACCAGATTGGCATTAGAACCTCTCTCGGTACCTTGAGCACGTGTGTCTTTTGCTCTCGTCTTCTCTTCCACATCAAGAGTCCCAATGAGATCCATCACGGAGAACTCTTGTCTCTTGTGCTTTAGAGAAGTAGCAAAATTCCTCCATGACTAGGGAAGTTTGGCAATAATGCCTCCGGCAACAAACTTGTCCGGTAACACACAAGTAAAGTGCTCAAGCTCCCTGTCAAGTGACTGTATCTCATGAGCCTGCTCCACAATAGGGCGGTCCTCAACCATCTTATAGTCATAGAATTGTTCCATGACATACAGTTCACTGCCAGCATCGGAGACTCCAAATTTTCTCTCGAGCGCATCCCACATATCCTTGCCATTGCTAAATGACAGATATGAATCGACAATATTGTCGCCAAGAATGCTGATCAAGGCAGCCTTGAAAGTGGTATCAAGTTTTTAGAACGCCTCTTCCTGAGCGGGATTAAGTTCTTCCTCAGGTGCGTCATAGATGTCGTTATAGCAGCTCATGGTCTGAAACCAGAGCACTGCTCTCGCACGCCATCGCTTGTAATTCACACCTTCGAACACAGGTGGCTTCATAGAAGCAACAAAGCCACTTGGGGCAAATCACCTGAAATAAGGTTTTTGGATTGTTGAATAAAAGAGCAATTTACCAAGCAAATTATCCATAATAAACGCTAGATAAAACATGATTAGAATAATAGGCAATATACTAATCATGTGAAATAGCGAATATATATTAAGGCATATAACCAAACAAACTGCAAGGCGTAACACTTTAGATACGATTAGAACAAGATTGAGAAAGAAGATATACACAGCAGTAGAAGAAGAGGAACCGCCGGCGTTGGAACCGTCATTGGCCATGTCGTCGAGAAAGAGGGTGCTGATGTTGGGGAAGAAATCCCCGTCGAGGAAGACACCGGCGCAGTCGCTATCCGTGATGGAGTCCGTGACAAAGCCAGTAGTCGTGCTGATAGTGCTCCCCAAAAACCTTATTGCCCTTCTCTCGTACAGGACTCGAAGCAGTGGGGTTCCGGAGGTCTACTGTCCCGGCTCGCGGAGCGACCTTCCGCTCTTATAGGCACGGGTAGACAGGCGAACAGGCGACGTCGGAAGAGGAAACGAACAGGCAGCGATCGAAGCCAAACAACCTCCACTTAGTTTGAATTAAACCTCCACTGAGTCGTATTTAAAACCTATTAGCAAACTGCAAAAAGGAACTCGGCTCGGCGAGATTCCCGCAACCCGCGCGTCGTGGCGAGGCGGGCGGCGGAGGAGCGCGCGTGTGGGACTCTCCTTCTCCTTCTCATCCTTTTACCAAGTGGTAGGAGAGCCTCCCTTATAAGCTGATGTAAATTTTTTCAACTAGCAACGTGGAACTAAACTTTTGTCCCACCTCTTACTATGCATGAATGGGCCACATGGTCCTCTAGAATTTTCAGAAATTATTGGAATGAAAAATGGGCTAGTGTATTGGACCAAAATTCCAACAGTATCTACAATGTTTAACTGCCGGAGAATTGCCGTAAGCATACTACCGGATCATCGTGAGAGGAGAAGAGCGAGACCACGAGTCCATAAAAGAAAGGGGCACGATGCGGTCTCCGTGCAAGTTCACAAGGGAAATAGAAGGAAATTGCATTTAGTGCGGTCGTAGTGGTACTCAAACACGACGCAGTTGTTCCCCCGAAAAAAAAACACGTCAGTAGTTGCTACCAAAACAGTAGAGACATGTTGGATGATATTTTGCATCGGGACACCACATGACGAGAGTGTACAACCATGTGCGTTTATCATGCGGCCTGATTGCATCTCATTATCATATGGAAAATGATAGGACTCCCCTGGGGATCATCCTCGGGGTCGCTTCCGTCTTCGTTCAGCTCCACGCGAGTCTAAATGTGCCGCCACCTGTCTCTGCCGGTAGCTCGCGCCTGCTGCTTGCCCCGCGGTCACGCCGCCGCACTCACCCAGGCCCGCCGGAGCATGCAGCCGTCCGCGCCGCTCGCCCCTGCAGCTTGCGCTGCCCGCACCACTCCGTCTCCCAGGTCGCGCCACCCGCGCTCACCCAGGCCCGTCGGAGCAGGCAGCCGCTACGTCGTCCGCGCTCACCTAGGCCCGTCGGAGCAGGCAGCCGCTGCGCCGCCCGCGCTACTCGGTCTCGCAGGTCGTGCCTGCCGCTGCTCCGCGTCCCTGCCCCGCCCTCGCCATGGGGACTCTTCCTCGGGGAAAAACGCAGCAGAGGTTGGGCACCGCTCCCACTGCCTTGCTCCGTCGTGACTCGCGGGCCGCCTGTCGCTGCAGGTCCTGTCGTCGTGCCGCCGTGACTCCCTATGGCGGGCGGCGCTACCACCGGTGATGACGGATTTTGCTACACCGCACGGTGCTACATAGGCAAGACGGCGATGCTACTGGAAGTGGTCATCGTTGCTACAGATGAAGGGTTGCGATGCTACCGACCAATAAATGAGTTTTGAGATTTTGCTACATGCGATGCTACAATAGTAGTAATTTTTTGCTATTTTTGTTCTATATTTTTGCTAGTACGAAGTATTTGCTACGACATTTTCGACGAAAGTCCCCAGCAAAATCGGTTTCGCTACGACAGGCACCGATGATGTCTCCGGCGAGGTCGTTTTTTTTGCTATATTAGTACTTTTTTTTGCTACCATCGTTTTGCAGTTTTGCTACAATAGCGTAACGTTTTTGCTACTCGGTCTCCGGTGATGTCCACCGGCGAAAGTCTCCGGTGAGTCTCCGACGAGGTCGGATATGCTACATTAGCACAACTTTTTTGCTACACGGACGCCGGCGAGGTCTTCGACGAAATTTCCGGCAAGGTTCAGTCTGTTTTTCTATTTTTTAGGACGAACCGTTTTTTGCTACATGTAACAAAAACGGAACATTATATAGCATTTATAGCAAAAGCGGAAAGAAGTGCTATTTTTAGTGACACGCGTCACGCTGTCCACCCGGGGGATCCGGGGCAAATATCCCCGGGGGAGGTGTAGTACTGTCCTTATCATATGGGGTGTTAGGGAATCTTTTTTGTTTTGTTTTTGAGATATATCGGAAATCTCATTAGGTTTTGCACGATAATAGGCCGACTGGCAGCCTTAAGGCCTAGCCCACCTATTCGGCTGCTGAACCCCTCTAGAAGTTCTAAGCGTCAAATAGGAAACCCTATATTCCCTCCTGCTCATGAGCGGGAGTGAACTACGCTGCGGCCCGTTAGTAGTTTTCTTTAGGGTTTTTTATTTTCTTTGAGGTTTTTCTCGTTTTCAGAGATCTTTCTCTGTCTTTTTAGCTGTTTTTCTGTTTCTTTTATTTTTTGTTTCTTTAATTTTGAACATTTTTTAATTCCTTTTTTCTACAAATTTGACCATTTTTCAAAATATAAATAATTTTCAAATTTGAACATTTCTAGATTTCAAATATTTGAAAAATCAAAAATTTCAATTTTATCATATTTAAAATCCTAATATTTTATTACCCAAAAGAAAAAGAAAATATTACTTCTCAACATAAATATAAAGAAGAAAAAAGACAGTACTTTTCATTGGGCTGCATATGAGCGTCCCATGAAGAAAAACCCTCCAGGCGGGAGCCAATTGCTCCCACTATGAGATTTCAATTTTTAAAAGTGTTTGGATTTTAAAAATATTCAATTCTTATAATATCCATTTCAAAAATGTTAGGATATTAAAAATATTCAATTTCAAAGAAACTCGTCTTTTAAAAATGTTTAGATTTTAAAAATATTTAAAATTTAGAATGTTTATAAAAAAAACAAAGTAAAAACAACAAAAAACATAAAAGAAAAGGACAAAATAAAAAAAATACCTCCTATTGGCCTACACTAGAGCGTCCCATGAGTGTACCTCGACATTTCTTGGGCCAGGCAGGAAAAAAGCCCACGGGTAAAATCCCAGGCCCGAGTTCGGCCCGTCGCTGTTGTTTTCCACTGAGCCGTCGGGCCAGGCCTTCCTTGATTCCACATTTTCCTCGGCTTGTGCGCAGCCCATGCATCCGTCGGGCCTCAAATCTAGAGCCGAGAACTGGCCCGCGGGCCTAAAAAGCCCAGCCCATTAGGCTTTTTTGGGCCGGAACAGGTCAGACCGGGCTACCCACGCCCAGATATACCCATGAAGATGCTTGCTTTAACCGTATCATCCTTCGCTCGCGCGTCTAGCGGAGCATAGGCCCTCCCTCAAATGGGGGGCAACACCCCTAGAGTGTGTGTGTGAACCGACGTAAAAAGGCTATTTATCTTTTTTTTATTGTATTTTAATTTTTTATTTTCTACCTCTTTATGTTTCTTTTCCTATTTTTCCTTTTATATTTTTCCATTTTGTTTTATATTTTAATATTTAGATGAATATTGTATGAAAAATATTTTAGAAAGATGAGATAAATTGTTTATAGAGTTGAAATAATGTTCACGATGTTTACACAAATATTTCTATAGTTCAAAAAAGTAGTTTGTGTGGAAAAAAACATTCATGTGTTTTAAAATAATTGTTCCTATTTCCAAAAAATCATGTATAATGTAGTAAAAAACTTGTATGATATTAAACCACAAAAGGAATAGAATAAGCAAAAATAAAAAATTATATGACATCAAAACACATATTATTGTAAAGTAAAACCATGAGCACGTGTTTGGTTTTTAAATACTAGACACGTTTGGTATTTCATCATATCAGTTGATTGAAGGGGTTGTATGGTTAAAATTGGGGGCTCCATCGAGAAAAAGTATTATTAGACATCTTTCTTTGGATGGTAATGAGGCTTTTGTGTTGGCAACTCCTAGATCATGTGCAGGAGGTCTATCTTGGGGAGAACGGGCGTGGTGAACAGGGCTGGTCCAAACAAAAAATGGGTCCGGGACAAATAAAAGTAATATGTTTTATACTAAACTGTTATACTTATTAAACTTATATTTCCTATACTAACATTATCACAGTTTTATTTAGTTAGATGACACACATAACAATTTTTGCAAGTTAGTTATATTATTCATTGTTATCAAGTTTTAATGTATCACTAAATAGTTTGATTGTTCCAAATGTAAATTACATGTTGTAATAAAATTTCCCATTTAATTAATTATCTATTGTGAAATAAATTATGCAGTAATGCATAAGAGTTGCTTGTGTATGTGTGTCGATGTATACATTTAAATATCATTCAATGTCAAGATAGGAATTTTTAAAACCTACACTTAAAGAAATATCCTAACTAGGGGTGGTTCTATTTAGGTGGGTCTAGTGTATATGATACAATTCTCTTACCAAAAGTTTAAACCATGTTTCAGTTATTTATAAACTTTTGTAAAAAAAATTACAAACCTAAAGTTTCCAAAATTTCAGAAAATCTTAGGTATCAAAGACATAATTTAAGGATTACACAAAAAATAAATTAACAGAATAATAGCATGTGGGTACATATGAAACGTACTTTTGAAAAATAAATAAAAAATTATGTGTCTATATATTTGGTAGAAACATACTTTTGAGAAATTTTCAAAATGAGTTTGTTGGAGATATGCCCTAGAGGCAATAATAAAAGTGGTTATTATTATATCCTTGTGTTTATGATAAATATTTACATTCATGTTATAATAGTATTAACCAGAAACATTAATACTTGTATGATTTGTAAACTAAATTAGAGTCCCTAGTAAAGCCTCTTTATAATACTAGCTTGTTGGTTAATGGATGATTAAGGTTTCAGAGGAGAAATGATACGGTGGCCTGAAGGAGTGTCACGACCATGGAATGCATAACCAAGAACCTGCCCAAAGGTGCGAAAGTCCGACTGAATCATGGTGGTCCCTGTCATCCACTTCATAGTACGGTGCTCATCACCGCAAATCACCAGATTCGAGAAGAACTGCCGCACCACAGAGGAATCATAGTTGCATTGGATAGTCATGAGGTGGTGCAGCCCCATCTTGTTGGTCACATCTAATGTCTCAATGAGCCTTGTCTTGGATTGAGCCTCAGTCAAATTGATAGGACGCATGGGGCGAAGCTTGAGAGTAGCATAGACATCATCATGAATAGCCCGAAAGTGGGCATTCCAAAACATAGAGTCCTCGGGGGGACCATCACTGTCAGCCTCATCATAATAATCAGTCTGGCGAATGGTGGCATACTGAAGACTGTCCATAGCCTTGTAATTGGGCCGAGACTGTTTGCCCTTGCGAGATGCGGTCCTCTTAGTTTTCTTACTTGCCTCTGCCATCCGTTCAGCCTCTCTTGCTGCTCTGCTGACCTCGGTCTCGTCAATGAACTTCCCGTCTGTAGTAGTCTTGAGATAACGGGCACGGGAACGACGGACGAAGGTCTCGGTCGTCTTGGAACCACCTGTGAAAGGCATTAGAGGGATAGCATGGAGATAAGCATACACACAAGTCCAGGAGAAAGCAAGAAGAAAGAGTAGAAAAGCAACCCAGAGCCAATGATGTGTATTGCAGGAGCAGGACCAAAACAGACCAGAGTTCAGTCTCCAGGCCGGATTATCCGGCCCTAGCAGGGGCGGATAATCCGCCCCCTGCAGGAATTTTCTGGATTGGCCCAGATCTACCATGGCAAAACAGATCGGGCACAAAGGGTGCAATTCTACTGATTCTAGCATGTAAGGAACAACACCAAGGATCTTCTACAACGAGATTTCCACCAAATAAAATGCATCCCATACAAAAGGAGAGAGATGAGGGAGTTACCCTCACTCATTGGAGGAAAATCGCGGAGGAGAAGATACCCGGAGGCGAGGTGAAGAAGATCCGGGGAGAGCACGGAGAATTCGGTGGTCGAATCGACTCCGGGAGAGGCGGATGCTCCGACGGCGGCTGGGGGGCAGAGGTAGGGTTGGGGGAGGACTGGTTGCTCTGTTTGAACCTGCCCTCCCTGACCCAGCCTATAAGGGGCCGATTTCACCCGGGACGGATAATCCGCCCCCCACTTAAGGCGGATAGTCCCCCCCCCCCCCCGAAATTCTGTAAATAACAGATTCAGGCCTGAGCAACCTAGCAAAACCCCTCGATGGTGTTTTAGAGGACTTGTGTGAAAGAATAGATGGTTCAAGGAGGGAGAGAAAGGCTTGGGTTGAGAGCATCAAACTGAGATGGTACTACACACCCAAATTTGCAAGAATCAAATCAACCAAAAGCCAAAATTGAGTGTGTTTTCCATAAGAACAAGAGATATGCAAGAAAATCCAACGAGACCCATGAGAAACCAACTCTTCTCTAGGAAGAGGGCGGTGGCCGAAGCCACCATGTTGGAGCGCATGGCATGACACCGTGAGATGTATCTTGAGTTCAAAACCAATGCTCATCGATGACCCACATATCACAAAATGATATTAAGAGAAATGATTTTACTTGCTTTCGGCATATGGGGGGAGGGTTGGCCCAATTAATTAGGACCACACTCCCCCTATGTCTATGCCCGCATCTAAACCAAATACATGAATAAGAGCAAGTGAGTGTGCAAGGGTAGTCAAGCCAAGCTCCTTGAATCTATGATATTTAGCTCATTCCGCAAATAACAAAATCTTGCTTCATCAAGAGGCTTCGTGAAAATATCAGCAAGTTGGTCCTTCGTGCTCAAAAAGGATAGGGCAATATCACCACGAGCAACATGATCCCGAATAAAGTGGTTGCGAATCTCTATATGTTTTGTTCTTGTATGCTGCACGGGATTGTAAGCAATTTTGATAGCACTTTCATTGTCGCATAATGTGGCATCCCGCAAAACCACTACTAGAAAATCGCGTTGTTTTTGTGCATTGCATCATCATGACCGCATGCTCATGTCATCATGCCACATTGCATTTGAGCATCGTCATCATCTTGCATTTGCTTGCATAAAACTATTTCGGAAAAACCTGTTCTTGTTTTCTAAGACGCCCCGTCTTTGTTCAAGCACAAAACCCGGGTCTCCGGATTATTTTGTTTTATCTGCTATCGGTTTGCAAAAGCCTTGTTTCAAACAAACAAAATTTTTAATTATTTTTAGTGGGGCAGTCGAACGGGCCGATTCGACCCGAACGACCACCCTCGGAATAAAATCGGTCCACCACACCAGCCCACCCGAATCCTTTTTATACCCAGACCTATTCTACCCACCCCTCCTCCACCTCACCCCAACCAACCCCCTCTCGACACCTCACCTCACCCTTCCCCCTAGCCAATCAAACCCTGGCACCTAATCCTACCCCTTACCCCACCTCTCTCTCTCTCCCCACACCCCACTCCTCACACCACACACCGACACACACGCCTGCCCCTCCCACTCCCCGACCCCACCTGGCCCCGCAGACCCCCCCGTCCCACGCGCGCCCGCCTCCTTCTCCCTCTTCCTCCCGCCCGACGGCACCGCCTCCATCCGCCTCCGGCCGGCCCCCCCCCTCCACGGCGCCTCTCCCCCGGCCGGCGACCCCCCTCCTCCCCCAGGCTCTGCCGCCTCCTGCAGCCGCCGGGCCTCGCCACCGTCCCCGCCTCCCCTCCAGCGACGGCCGCCGCCCGCGAGCCGAGGTCGCCGCCGCACCCTCGCCAGCAACCGCGACCGCTCCCTCCTCCTCTCGCCGCCGGCGCGCGGCCCTGCTCCGCCTCCGGCCGGCCCCCCCCTCTGCCGCGGCCGCCCGAGCCCCCTTCCCTCCGTCGGCGCAGCCGCCTCCTCCCGCCACGGCTCCGCGCGCCCCACCGGCGCCGCGCGGCCCCCTCCGGCCCAAGCTCGCCGTCTCCCGCGCCGGCCCGCATCCCCGCCGCCCGCGGCCGCTCCCCGTCGCCGGCATGCTCTCCGCCAACCTCGGCCGCGTCTCCCCTCCACCGCCGGTCTTCCCGAGCTCCCCCCCCGTCCTCGAGCCACCCCGGCAGCAGCCGCCGCCACCGGGCCCTGCCGTCCTCGGCCTCCCCAAGCTCCGCTAGGGGCGCCCCCTCTCTGCCTCGCGTCTCGCCGCCCGAGCTCGCCCCGCCTCAGCCGCTGTCGCCGTCCTCGGCCTCCGATGCAGCGCCGGCTCGATCCCCAGTTTCTGGCCGCCTCGGACTAGCCTCCTGCCGTGTGCCGCAACGGTTGTCCTGGGCGAGTGCATGACCCTGGCCAGGACCATGCTCTGCATAGTGTCCCTGGTCCCTGTTGATGTCCCCTATGACGGTGTGACTCGACGCCCAAGACCGTCTGATGACGAGGGAATCATGATCGACAAGTGAGATAATCCTGGACACACGCGGCTTCGACCTGGAACATCAAGTTCTTCATCAAGGAATACCATGTTCTCCTTCCCGGAATCCCAGAAGGCCATACTCGAGTATCGCCTTCACGGACGCAACAAGATCTTCCTCACGGAGACGAAGACCCCGGTCTCGAGGATCCGATGCCGGAACGCCAAGACCGCCCACGTGGAAACCGAAGACCGATCCCGGAGTTCGAAGACCGACCCTGCCAAAGACTGAACCCTGGCACGCCGAGTACTTCACCCCGGGCACCGACGCAGAACGCCAAGGTCTTCTTCCCGGAACACCGAGTTCTCCATCGTGGACGCCGAGCTCGCCGAGAACCCGGATGCGACAAGATCGACACCGACCCGGGGAAATCCGATGTGCCCCCGACGCCAACCAAGTCCTGTTCCCCGGATGCGACAAGATCTACCTCAGTTATCCGAGACCGAACCCGTCGAACCCTGAACCCCGATACCCGACCCCGAACCCCCGGAACCCCAAGTTCGTCGAGACCCCCTAATGTGTGAACCCCTTCCCGAAAACCCTATTTTATAATATAATAACAACTTGTTGCATATTAAATTGTCATACTCGCATGCATATCATTGGTTTGGGGGCCTTATGCCGATTCACCATATAATTAAATATGGGGCCCATATGCGGACAAATCTAGTCTTATATTGGCCTCATTTAAATTTGTGTAGCGAACCGGTAACTTATCTTGCCATGTTAATACAACATTTAAATTGCGGGGTAGTTAAATAACTTGGACCGTTTAATTAATTGTCGGGACCCCGGTTCCGCTTAATATGGCCTAATTGCATCGCACCTTTACCATGCCATGCATCAACCATGCATCATGCCGATCTTCTGCCGTTGTATTAAATACTGCATCCGGTGTTTATTCTAGTGTTTTGCTTCTTCGCGGATAAGGCCGTTGAGTTGATGCGAGTGTCGACCCGATCTTCGGTTAAATCTTCGGCAATGTTTTCAGGCGAGCATCTCCCCCTTTCTTCCTATCTTACTTTTCTAGTCTTTATTTCCTCCTGTTGATCTATTGCTATCTGTGTTGCGATGCTCTAGTTTCCGTACCCGTGATATCCCTTGCAGCCTTATATTGCCTTGGACACATCCTATTACCGGTTGATTGGTAGATAGTTGGACTTGCGTGTCGTAGTCGCTCGCTCAAGTGCTGTTGCGTGTCGTCAAGTACCACAGTTGTTGGAGTTTTGCCGCAAGTTAATTGTTGGAGATGATCATGGTTTTACTTATCGTTCACTTTAATTCCTGTTTAACAACTAAAATTGAAGTAAGTAAGCAGAGGCATCGGTGGGTGATAGATAATATTTGGTTTCCGACCGCCCACTTGTGTCCCGTAGGACCCCGAGTGCTTGATACCTGTTCCTTGATTTATCGCGCTATCCACATACGGGGAATTATGGGCCCCCCTTAGCCAGAGCTTGATTCAGTCTTATTTCTTGGGGCCACAAACTAGTTTGAGGTTTTATTTACGATCCTGTACTTATGCCATGCTTTACTGTTTTATTTACGATTGTGCGAGGAGCACACTGTACTGTTTAGGTAAGCGGAATGTTTTCGCGGTATCGACAAGCCCCGTTTGGGGTTCCCAGTCGTTTACAGCCATTGACGCAAACCTTGAGTCCGTCTCGGAGCTAGCTTACTTCGTTGCGGTTCTACTCAATGGGGTGGCCCCCTGAAATATTTCTGAATCCTGTGATTGCTTTGTCGTGAAAGCCTCGTTGGGTTTTGATTTGGTTTTTCCGAGGTTGATCGTGTGTGTGTTGCTATTTGTGCACCCCGGCCGGGTTAAAACTTTCTGAAAGCCGTGTCCGCGGTTATGGACGACTTGGAGCACAGTATCTCGATCATAGACAACTATAACTAAAGTAGTGCTATAAATTTGACTTTATATTGACTAGTAATCAGCTTCACTATAATGGAATGGCTAAATAAACTGCCCACAATTGCTTGTTGGTTGTCGCTTGCGACCACTGTACCTGACTAGTAAGTAATGCAACTATAACGGAATGGCTAAATAAAAGTACCAACAACTGCTGGGTTTTGGGTTATCTCATGCTAATTGTATCTGACTAGTGAGTGTTGCAACTATCACGGAATGGTTAACTAAAAGTGCCCACTGCTTATTTTATCAGGATGATCATCTATACCTGACTAGTAATTACTGCAACGATAACTGAATAAGTAAAACTGCCAACTGTGTGAGTTCCTCGGTTGACTTCCTCGGTTGGTATCGAGGGGGAATACCAGGATGGGTATGTTTGGTGGTAGTGTCAGGTTGGTTCCGATTAGGTCTCTCTTACCCCTCTCTGATCGCCGCCAGTTGTATCGAGTCTCTATAGGTTGTTTAGTGCATGCTGCCGCTGCCGCTTCAGTCCACCATACCTATGTAGGCGAGGACCGCCGAATTCTAGTCTCACCGTGTACTGGCCTCAGTACTGACACTCTCTCTTTTTCCTTTGCCCTTTGTCGGCACCCCCTTTTGTTTTAAGAAGGTTTTGAGATCGACGTCGTTAGCAGGGTTACCCTTCCGGCTTGGCCTGGGCAGGGTTATGGACGCCATTGGTTATTCTTTAGGGCTCTTAGCCCCATTTGCATCTTGTCCGTAGTCGGACGCTCTGTCATTTTCAAGGTGATTTGGATCCTTGTACATTATATCTGTATTCTTGACTCTTTGAGTCGTGTTGTATATATATCTGTTCTGTGGGTCCCATCGAGGACTGTTGTGTAATGTTATTACTTCGTTTTCCACCCGCACGAAAGTGCCTGGTGGGCACCTTTGAATCTCTTCTATGCGGGTTTGGCGGGAATCGCTGAAACTTGCATAGGGTCGATTCTGAGGGTGTTACACATAATAGAGGCACTTTGTCACAATTGACACCATATTCCTTTAAAGTTTGCCTCATCCATAACAACTGTGTACAAGCACTTGCAGCAGCAACATATTCAGCTTCGGCGGTTGAGAGTGAAATACAATTCTGTTTCTTTGATGACCAACACACTAGAGACCTGCCCAAGAATTGACATGCACCAGAGGTTGATTTCCTATCATCTTTGTCACCAGCCCAATCTGAATCAGTGTAACCACATAGAGAGAAACTTGAACCCTTGGGATACCATAACCCAAAATTTGGGGAATGAACCAAATATCGGAAGATTCGTTTGACCGCCACTAAGTGGCTTTCTTTAGGAGCGGCTTGGTACCTTGCACACACTCCTACACTTAACATGATATCGGGCCTACATGCACAAAGGTAAAGGAGAGAGCCCATCATGGATCGATATACCTTTTGATCCACGTCTTTACCCTTGGGATTGAGCTCAAGATGACACTTTGTTTGCATTGGGGTAGCAACGCCATTGAGATCCGTCATCTTGAACCTTTTGAGCATGTCTTGGATGTACTTAGCTTGATTAATAAAGGTTCCCTCTCTAAGTTGTTTGATCTCAAATCCAAGAAAGAACCTCAGCTCACCCATCATGGACATCTCAAACCTGTCAGTCATAAGCTTTGAAAATTCATCGTTAAAAGCTTGGTTAGTAGAGCCAAAAATAATGTCATCTACATAAAGTTGGCATACAAAAAGCTCCCCATTAACCTTCTTAGTAAAAAGAGTGGGATCGATTTGCCCAACTTCGAATCCACGGTCTAGCAAAAGCTCTTTAAGGTGCTCATACCACGCACATGGGGCTTGTTTAAGGCCATAGAGCGCCTTATCGAGTTTGTAGACATGGTTCGGAAATTTGGGGTCCTCAAACTCCGGGGGCTGCTTGACGTATACTAACTCATGTAGAGGACCATTAAGGAAAGCGCTCTTAACATCCATTTGTTGTAATTTGAAATTATGATGGGCTGCATATGCAAGAAGGATACGGATGGACTCAAGACGAGCCACAGGAGCATAAGTCTCGCCAAAATCAATTCCTTCCACTTGAGAGAATCCTTGAGCCACGAGTCGTGCTTTATTCCTCACAACAATGCCATTTTCATCTTGTTTGTTCTTGAAGATCCACTTGGTGCCGATAACATTGCGGAAATCCTTTGGTTTCTCTACGAGCTTACAAACTTTGTTGCGTTCGAAGTTATTTAATTCTTCATGCATTGCAACAACCCAATCGGGGTCTTCAAGAGCATCAAAAACCTTCTTCGGTTCAACCATGGAAATGTGAGCTTGATGATCACAGAAGCTTGCAAGTTCTCTTCTAGTGGATACCCTTCGTCGTAGATCACCAACAACCTTGTCAAGAGTGTGACCCATTAGTTCAAGGTTCCGATCAGCACGAGCCTTGCGACGAGCCTCAGTGTCCTTATTGTTTATAGAAGGAGTTGATTCAGTATTTGTATCCTTGTCTTGATTACTGCCTTGCCCTTGATCTTGGTCTGCGTTAACACCAGAAGATTGCTGCTGAGTTTGTTCTTCAGGGCCGGATAATCCGCCCCTTGGAGTGGCCGGACTATCCGGCCTGGGAGGTGAAGCACCAGAGCCTTCTTCCTGAGAGTGCCTGACAGGAGTTGGAGACCCAGGGCCGGATAATCCGCCCTCGGGGGCCGGAGAATCCGGCCTGGGAGCTTCAGAGTTGTTGACTTATCCTCCGGATCCTCTGGAACGAGTTGGAGTGCCAGGGGCAGATTGTCCACCCCTTGGAGGGGGCGGATAGTCCGGCCTGGGACTACCAACTTGTCTAGGGGACAGATGATCTTCAGCAGATTGCGGTGTTGGTGCAGGATTTTCTCCAACAGTAGGAGCTTGTTGATCTTGTGTAGATGAGAGCTCCACATGTGTGGAGCATTGTCCTTCCCGATCCGCCACAAGGGGTTCCTCAATGGGGCGGAAAAATTCCACGCCCATTCTTCTTATGGCATCTTGGGGTATTTCAACATCTGCATCACAAACATCAACTTTCCCTACAAAGGAGCCGTTATTTTCATCGAACTCCACACTACAAGATTCTACAACAATCCCAGTGAGCTTGTTGTAGACTCTATAAGTGTGGGATTCGGCACCGTAACCAACAAAAATACCTTCTAAAGCCTTGGACTCAAATTTTGACAAACGGACACCTTTAATAAGAAAGAAACACTTACACCCGAATACCCTGAAGTATGAGATGTTGGGCTTGTTACCGGTAAGTATTTCATATGGAGTCTTGTCCAAAATCTTTCGGAGGTAGAGCCGGTTCGATGAGTGACAAGCAGTGGATATGGCTTCAGCCCAAAAATTTATAAGAAGACTTGAATTCAGCCAACATTGATCTTGCCATGTCCATCAAAGTCCGGTTCTTCCTCTCGGCTACACCGTTTTGTTGAGGGGTGTACGCAGCGGAATATTGATGTCTAATCCCCTCTTCGCTTAGAAACTCATTCAAAGTGTAGTTCTTGAATTCGGAGCAGTTGTCACTTCTTATTGCCAAGATAGGAACATTGTGTTGACGTTGAACGTCATTGGCAAAGTCAATGACAGTTTGTTGAGTCTCACTTTTCAGCTTGAAGAAATATACCCATGTGTATCTTGAGTAATCATCGAAAATGACCAAGCAATATTTCTTCCCACCAAGACTTGCATGAGAAGGAGGACCAAATAAATCCACATGAAGTAATTACAAGATCCTCTTTGATGACACAATAGTCTTCCTCTTGTGGGTAGAGTCATGCATTTTTCCTTCTACACAAGCCCTGCAAACACGATCTTTGGCAAAAGAGACATTGTGTTTTAGTCCAAGGATGTGGCCACCCTTCTGGAGACTTTGCAAAGTTCTCATGTTGACATGGGCTAAACGGCGATGCCATAGCCAGCCCACGTCGGCCTTTCCGAATAGACACATCGGACCCGAAGTGGTTTTCCCCGAGAAGTCCACCACATACAGGTCATTTTCGACGTATCCAACGAAAGCGACCTTTAGAGACTTGCTCCACAAGAGTACCACCAAATCATCATCGATAAAAACAGCAAAACCCATCTTGCCAAGGGCACGAAAAGAAAGAAGGTTGTAACCGAGGGTCTCAACAAGCATGACGTCCACGAGAGAGATATCGTGGGCAACCACAACCTTGCCAAGACCCAATACCTGAGATTTAGACTTATCACCATAGGAGACTGTGATATTATCATGATTTGGACGCATCTCCGTGATGATCTCCTTGCTTCCGGTCATATGACTAGTGCAGCCACTATCCAGCACCCATTTCGACCCACCGGAAGCATAGCCCTGCAAGAAAATTACTTCTTGGTTTTAGGTACCCATTTTTAAATGGGTCCTTTCATCTTAGTAACAAGGGTCTTTGGGACCCAAATAGACCAAGCAATATATTCATCAAAGGGACCGACATAATAAGCATAAACATCGCCATAGTCATCACAAAAGAGTTCATAATTCGGATTGTGATACCATGCAAAACCAATATTGTTAGTCTTGTCTTTTGTGACATTCTTCTCAGCGGTGCTTATCTTTGATTGCACATTCTTGGTCTTGTTCTTCTTGGTTTTCTTTTTCTTGGACTTGGTGACATACACAAGTCCCTCTTTACCATTATTTGACCTTTGTTTGCCAAGGACTTCATCAAGCACACCTTTATCCTTGGGAGTGATGTCCTTGATCACTTCTTTTTCCACACTAGCATTTTCCTTGTTACTATATGTTAAGTTGGATGAGCTAGGAGTATCATATTTAGCCAATCGACTTTGAAGCTGATCATGTGACTCATTGAGAATAGAGAACTCGTCTTCAATGCCTTGTGAGCATTGTCAAGTTTCTCCAATTCCTCGGAGAGTCTATCATGAGCAGCCCCAAAGTCAATCTTTTCCTTCTTTAACTTCTTTGCTTTGGTGACAGCATTGTCACGTTCCTTAACAAGTTTAGTCACAATTTCATCATGTGACTCTTCAATAGACTCAAGCCTCTCTTCAAGAGAGACCCGAGCCTCTTCCGCTTCTTCAAGAGCATTTTTTAAGGATGCAATTTCCATTGCATCCTCCCTTTCAATTCTGCCCTTTTCTTCAAGGAGAGCTTCGTTTTGGGCCAGCTGATCCATAAGAGCTTCAAAATGAACTTTGTGCTCACCTTGCAAGTTAGTATAGAAATAATCCAAAGCAATAATCTCTTCTTTAACCTTAAGACTAGTAGGATCATCCATGTCAATCATAGCCTTAGGAAAAGAAGAGTTAGATGAAGTTACCTCGGAGCTTCTTGCCATGAGACAAGTAGCATTCTTGTTGATGATGTTTTCGTTTGGAGAGTCGAAGAGAGATGTTGATGTAGATGTGGTGGCTATAGCAGCCACCTCTTGAGAGCTATCATCCTCGTCCTCATCTTCACTTCCTGATGAATATTCTCCTTGAGCCACTAGAACAATCTTTGGTTGCTTCTTGAAAGGAGCATTCTTCTTTACAAACTGTTTCTTGCGTGGAGCCTTTGACTTGTCCTTGAAAATGAGTCTTCCTCCATTATCTTCCCTACTTTGATATGGACACTCAGCTACGAAGTGCAGCCGGTCACCACAGTTGAAACATTTTCTCAGGTTGGGACCATTTTCTTTTCTTCCATATGCTCCACTCTTGCGTTCCAGTTCAGCTTTATCCTTGGCTGGATCTTTCCAGAAGTTTCTAGCATAAAGAGACAAGTATTGTCCATGAATCCTTTTTATATCCTTAGGACAGTCCAGACCTTTTAGGGCATATTCATCATGTTCAATCATACTAGTCTTCAAGGCCACGTTGATCCCTTTTTGCATCCCCATAGCTTGAGCACGAGCATTTTCGGCATTCTTGGCAGCCACCTTGAAGGCGTCCATTTCTTGCATTACCTCATTGGATGTCATGAGGTGATAGTTATGCCTACCTTGGATACTTTTCAAATCTGTGGGCTCAAACGGCATAAGAGCACTGACATACTTGCGCTTGATCCATGCATCATCAACATGAGCGGCACCATGATTTCTGAAATTTGTGGGTATAGCCTTAAGCCTCCTATACATGCCTTCATGGTCTTCTCCATCCAACATATAGAATCCTTCAGCTTCATTTCTCAATGCATCATATATATTCCTTTTCATACTTTCATTTCCGATGAAGAGCTCGGTGAGATCATCCCAAGCTTCCTTCGCTGTACTAAGATGCTGAATGTGTGGCATATCTTTGTCACCCACACCAAGCTGTATCATGTGTAGAGCTGTAGCGTTGAGTTGGCTATCAACCACTTCTCTTCTTGTGAGATTGTTGGTGTTTCCAACATGAAGACCATTTTCGATGATCTTCCACAACTCTATGGAGGAACTGCACACATGAAATTTCATCAAAAATTGCCATTGAGTAAAAGTAGATGCAGAAAGCTTGGGTGGATCACCCCTATTATGTATATGTGGGTGAGGAATAGGTGGATCAGGGGAATACACATGAGAAACCTCATTGTATCCATCATTACCGCTATCCTTTTTCGAGGAGGAGCTCTTGCTAGTGTCATCACCAACCACTTCGTTATCTTTAGAAACAGTTTTACCCGTTTCCTTGGATTGCGGAGTGGTATCCTCAGAGTTAGATGGAGGTGATGTTGCGGATGTGGAGAGACGCATTATCAATTGACGCATCTCTTCCATCTTAGCCTCCATTGAACTCACCAAGGTTGTTTCCAACGTCTTGAGATCGTTCATGGTGACTACCTCTAGAGCATCACTACCATCTACCTTCGAACCCATACTTCTCTTAGGCAGTTAAGCCCGAAATAAGAGCCGAGGCTCTGATACCAATTGAAATGGATCGTATGGGCACCTAGAGGGGGGTGAATAGGTGCTAACCAATTTTTTAATACTTTTTCAATTTTAGTCTTGACACAAAGTAAATTCTCTAGATATGCCACTACGAGAATTTCCCTATATGTAACCCTAACTACTAAGCACGTAAAGAGAGAGGAGCGAAGGAACCGTAGTGGAGCACGCGGAGACACAGGGATTTGTTTTACCGCGGTTCCTTCCTTGTTAAGGGAAGTACATCTGCGTTGGAGGGGTGGACGGTTCTAAGACCACCACGCCACAATAGGCCTCACCCTATTCTCCGATGGATCTCGCCACAAGAGGCCTGATCCACCTTCTCCACTATTGGATCCCTTCGAGGCGGGAACCAGTGCCTTTTACAACACTATCGGGGCACACACCCACAACCGAATTGGGGGATCCCGAGATGACAACAAGCTGCCACAAGAACAAGGTTTATCAATATAAACAAAAACAAGGATCTAGGTATTTGCAAGAAATACTAGATCGGTGGTTCTCCAAATGAATGGAGAGGAGATGAAGCGCTTGATTGCTAATGATGAAGATCGAGTTCTCCTCCTTCGATTCCCCAAGGGACGGGGCCTTTGGGTGGATCTAGGTGGAGCTCTCTTGGATGAAGGTTGCAAATCATATCTGAACTTTTTCGAATGAATCAAGAGATCTGGCAGGAGGGGGAAGGCTGGCTTAAATACCCCCTCCCCAGATCTGGCCGTTGCACAACTTTTGGGGCGGATTATACGCCCCCCACTTGGGACGGATTATCCGCCCCCTGGGAAAGCTCCGCCCCAAGGGCGGATTTTTCGGGGGAAACTCCGCCCCCTCTCTGGGGCTGGCGCCTGCGAAACTTGGTGAAGATCTTGGGGGGGGGGGGGGGGGGGGGGCGGATAATCCGCCCCCCTCCAGGGGCGGATTATCCGTCCAAGCCGGAAAGTCCGGCCAACACTCCGCCCCCTCTCTGGGGCTTGCGCCTTGGCGATGAGCAAGGGGGCGGACTATCCGGCCCCCCTGAGGGGCGGATTATCTGGCGAGGCCAGAAAATCCGGCCGAAACTCCGCCCCCCTTCTGGGGCTTGCGCCTGCTTGGGAAGAGGGAGGGGAGGATTATCCGCCCCTGGTGGGGGCGGATTATCCGCCCCAAAGGCAGGATCCTTTTCCCTTTTTCTCAAAGATAGCTGCAACACTTCAACACACATTAAATAATCCTTGATATTGTTATCTAACACACAAAACACTAGGGATTATAAATTGTTCTTTCACCGGTGATGATGGAGATCATGTTCGTGCTTAAAGATGGAGATCGGAAGCACAAGAAGAAAGGCCATATCATATCACATATTATGAATTGCATGTGATGTTAATCCTTTTATGCATCTTGTATTGCTTAGTTCACGACGATAGCATTATAATACGATCCCTCAAGCACACAATTTCAAGTTTTAAAGTGTTCATCCTTAGTAAGCACCGTTGCTAAAACTCGTTGTTTCGAAGCACCACGTGATGATCGGGTGTGTTAGATTCTGCGAGTGTATACAACGTGAGCAAGCCAGATTTGCTCATGCGGAAGCTAAGATTTGATCTTGACGAGCCTAGCATGTACAGACATGGTCTCGGAACACGGATCACCGAAAGGTAAAGCATGAGTCATATATTAGATATGATGAACATGTTGATTGTTCTCCATTGAAGCTACATCAACTCTCGTGATGATCGGTTTTGATGTGGTGGATTTGGTTCGTGTGATCACTAAAACAATTTGAGGGATATTGTTTTGAGTGGGAGTTCACCTAGATTAATTTAACTATTAATTAGAACTCAATTTGTCATAAACTTAGTCTAAACTATTGCAAATATGTTGTAGATCAATGGCGGCCCCTACCATCAATTTTAATGCGTTCCTAGAGAAAGAAAAGTTAAAAAACAATGGAAGCAACTTCGCGGATTGGTTCCACAATTTGAGGATTGTCCTCAATGCTGGTAATTTGACCTATGTGCTGGATGCACCGCTGGGTGACCCGCCTGCAGCTACTGCTACCGATGAAGTAAAGAATGTTTACCTTACTCGGAAGAATCAGTACTCCACAGTTCAGTGTGCTATGTTGTATGGTTTGGAATCGGAGCTTCAGAAAAGGTTTGAGAACCATGACCCACATGATATTGTTCGTGAACTCAAAATGATATTTGAGGCTCACGTGGCAGTTGAGAGTTATGATGCTTCTGAAAAGTTCTTTAACTACAAGATGGAAGAGGGCAGCTCCGTCAGTGAGCATGTGCTTAAGATGTCTGGGCACGCAAACAAACTCCAAAGCTTGGGTATAGTGATTCCTAATTCTTTGGGGATTCACCGTGTCCTCCAATCACTACCACCGAGTTACAAGAACTTTGTGATGAACTACAATATGCAAAACATGGACAAGACGTTGCCAGAACTCTTCTCCATGTTGAAATCTGCAGAAGTGGAGATCAAGAAAGAGCACCAAGTGTTGTTGGTCAATAAGACCACCAAATTCAAGAAGCAAGGCAAGTCTAAGCAAAAGGGAAACTTCAAGAAGGGCGGTAAGAAAGTTGCCGCGCCGGCGAAGAAGACCAAGGCTGGGCCTAAGCCTGATACTGAGTGCTTTTACTGCAAGGGAGAGGGTCACTGGAAGCGGAGTTGCCCAAAGTACTTGGCGGATTTGAAGAACGACAACATCAAGAAGAAAGGTATATCCGATATACATGTTATTGATGTGTATCTCACTAGTACTCGTAGTAGTGCCTGGGTATTTGATACTGGTTCGGTTGCTCATATTTGTAACTCGAAACAGGTACTGCAGAATAAACGGAAGCTAGCGAAGAATGAGGTGACGATGCGCGTTGAAAATAGATCAAAGGTTGATGTGATCGCGGTCGGCACGCTACCTCTTCATCTACCATCGGGATTAGTTTTATACTTAAATAATTGTTATTTGGTGACTGCGTTGAGCAGGAACATTATATCTGGATCATGTTTGTTGCGAGACGGTTACTTGTTTAAGTCCGAGAATAATGGTTGTTCGATTTATATGAGTAATATTTTTTATGCACATGCACCTTTGATAGATGGTCTATTCTTATTGAATCTCGATCGTGAAAATACACATATTAATAACATTGAAGCTAAACGTTTGAAATTGAGCGATAACTCGACCTATATGTGGCACTGTCGTCTTGGTCATATTGGAGTGAAGCGTATGAAGAAACTCCATTCCGATGGACTTCTTGAATCACTTGATTTCGAATCACTTGAAAGATGCGAAGCATGTCTGATGGGTAAAATGACTAAGACTCCATTTTCTGGGATGATGGAGCGAGCTACGGACTTATTGGAAATCATACATACCGATGTGTGTGGCCCAATGAGTGTAGCATCGCACGGTGGTTATCGTTATGTTCTTACCTTCACGGATGACTTGAGTAGATATGGGTATATCTATTTCATGAAACATAAGTCCAAAACTTTCGAGAAGTTTAAGGAATTTCAAAGTGAGGTAGAGAATCAACGTAACAAGAAGATTAAATTTCTACGTTCTGATCATGGAGGTGAATATCTAAGTTACGAGTTTGGCGAGCATTTGAAGAAATGCGGAATACTTTCACAATTGACACTGCCGGGAACACCACAGCGTAATGGTGTGTCCGAATATCGTAATCGAACTCTCTTAGATATGGTTCGTTCTATGATGTCACTTACAGATTTACCGCTATCGTTTTGGGGTTATGCATTAGAAACAACCGCATTCACTTTAAATAGGGCACCATCTAAATCCGTTGAAACGACACCGTATGAATTATGGTTTGGAAAGAAACCTAAATTGTCGTTCCTTAAAGTTTGGGGTTGCGAAGCCTATGTAAAGAAGTTACAGCCGGACAAGCTTGAACCCAAAGCGGAAAAATGCGTCTTCATAGGATACCCTAAGGAAACTATTGGGTATACCTTCTATCATAGATCCGAGGGCAAAATCTTCGTTGCCAAGAATGGATCCTTTCTAGAGAAGGAATTTCTCTCGAAAGAAGTGTCTGGAAGGAAAGTAGAACTCGACGAGGTTGTTGAACCTTCTCTCGAACTTGCGAGTAGCGCAGCACCGGAAGTAGTTCCTGTGGCGCCTACACCAATAAGATAGGAAGCTAATGATGATGATCATGAAACTTCGGTTGAAGTTGCTATAGAACCTCGCAGGTCAACGAGAACTCGTACCACTCTTGATTGGTATGATTCCGTTATGAGTGTCATGTTGGTGGACAACACCGATGACCCTGCGACATATGAGGAAGCAATGATGAGCCTAGATTCCAAGAAATGGCAAGAAGCAATGAAATCCGAGATTGGATCCATGTACGAAAACCAAGTATGGACTTTGGTGGACTTACCGGATGGCCGGAAGGATGTCGAGAACAAATGGATTTTCAAGAAGAAAACAGATGCTGATGGTAATGTTACTGTCTATAAAGCTCGACTTGTCGCAAAAGGGTTTCGACAAATTCAAGGAGTTGACTACGATGAGACTTTCTCACCAGTAGCGAAGCTAAAGTCTATGAGGATTATGTTAGCAATCTCTGCATATTACGATTATGAGATATGGCAGATGGATGTCAAAACGGCGTTCCTCAATGGAGACATTGATGAAGAGTTGTATATGGTACAACCCAAAGGTTTTGTCGATCCTAAAGATGCTAACAAGGTATGCAAAACTTCAACGGTCCATATATGGATTAAAGCAAGCATCCCGAAGTTGGAATCAATGTTTTGATAAGGTAATCAAAAGTTTTGGTTTTATACAAACTTATGGAGAAGCTTGTATTTACAAGAAAGTGAGTGGGAACTCTGTAGCATTCTTAATACTATATGTAGATGACATATTGTTGATTGGGAATGATGTAGACCTTCTTAATAGTGTCAAGGATTATTTAAATAATAGTTTTTCAATGAAAGATCTTGGCGAAGCAGCTTACATATTAGGCATAAAGATTTATAGAGATAGATCGAGGCGCCTAATATCATTGTCACAGAGTACATATTTGGACAAAGTTCTAAAGAGGTTTGGAATGGAAGATAGCAATAAAGGGTTCTTGCCCATGTTGCCCAATACGACCTTGAGTAAAACTCAAAGTCCTGCAACGACAGAAGATAGAGAAATGATGAGTAAGACTCCTTATGCCTTAGCCATAGGATCTCTAATGTATGTCATGCTATGTACTAGACCCGACATTGCATATGTTGTTAGTCTGACTAGCAGATATCAAAGTGATCCAGGAGTGGATCATTGGACAGCAGTCAAAAACATCCTTAAGTACTTGAGAATAACTAAGGATATGGTTCTTTCTTATGGAGGTGATGAACAGCTTGTTGCTAATGGTTACACCGATGCTAGTTGGAACACCGATCCGGATGATTCTAAATCTCAATCTGGATACGTATTTACTTTGAATGGTGCAGCAGTTAGGTGGAGGAGTGCAAAGCAAAGCGTTGTGGCGAGATCTTCAACTGAATCGGAATACATAGCTACTTCGGAAGCTTCACAAGAAGCGATATGGATGAAGGAGTTCATTACAGAGCTTGGTGTGGTTCCAAGTGCGCTGGACCCAATGTCTATCTACTGTGATAACATGGGCGCCATAGCCAATGCGCAAGAACCAAGGTCACACAAGAAGCTGAAGCACATCAAGCTACGTTTTCACGCTATTCGAGAACATGTCCAAGATGGTGACATAAAGATTTGCAAAGTACACACAGATCTGAATGTGGCGGATCCGTTGACTAAACCTCTCCCGAGGGAAAAACATGACCAACACCAAACTGCCATGGGTGTTCGGTATATTACCATGTAATCTAGATTAGTTGACTCTAGTGCAAGTGGAAGACTGTTTGAGATATGCCCTAGAGGCAATAATAAAAGTGGTTATTATTATATCTTTGTGTTTATGATAAATGTTTACATTCATGCTATAGTAGTATTAACCGGAAACATTAATACTTGTGTGATTTGTAAACTAAATTAGAGTTCCTAGTAAAGCCTCTTTATAATACTAGCTTGTTGGTTAATAGATGATTAAGGTTTCCTGATCATGAACATTGAGATGTTGTTAACAACAAGATCATATCATTAGGAGAATGGTGTGATGGACATACTCCTATAGATAAGCGTAGCATAAAGATCAAGTCAGTTCATTTGTTATAAGCTTTATGATACATAGTAACCTAATTCCTTCGACCATGACATCATGCTAATCACCATCACCGGAAGGATGCTTTGATGACATCAAACACCACACCGTAACCGGGTGGCTATAAAGGTGGCATTGAGTGTTCGGAAAGTATGGGTTGAGGCACATGGATCAAGAGTGGGATTTGTCCATCCATATGACGGATAGATATACTCTGGTCCCTCTCGGTGGAATTTCATCCAATTAGCTTGCAAGCATGTGACTGGCTCACAAGGGATCACATATCACGGGAACGAGAAAAGAGTACTTATCAGTAACGAGGTTGAACTAGGTATGCAGATATACCAACGATCAAAACCTCGGATAAGTAAACTATCGTGAGACAAAGGGAAATTGGTATCGTATGTAAGTGGTTCATTCGATCGCAAAGTAATCGTAGAAATATGTGGGAGCCATATGAATTTCCAGATTCCTCTATTGGTTATTGATCGGAGAAGTGTCTCGATCATGTCCGCATAATTCATGAACCATAGGGAGACACACTTAAGGATTCAATGTTGTTGTGTAGTTATGGAATGATGAGTAAGAGACCGAATGTTGTTCAGAGTCTCGGATGGGATCCGGGATATCACGAGGAGATCCGGAATGGTCCGGAGAATAAGATTCATATAAGGAAAGTCCTGTTTTGGAGTTCGGAAATGATTCCGGTGTTTTCACCAGGAATGTTCTAGAAGGGTCTGGAAGGTCCGGCACTCCGGAGAGGAAGGGTACATGGATGTGTCATGCCAATGTGGAATGGTTGAATCATGTACTAGGTCACTTGGCTGGGCAATATGATGAGAGAAATCAAATCCAAGTTTGAAAGTCAAACGCAAATTTGAAAAGTCAAACCCGAAGTTTGCTTGGTGGAGGGAGAGTAGGAAACCTACTTGGGGAGAAAGTCCCACTCCCTCCACCCGCCGGCCAAGGAGGAGGAGTTGGAGGAGGACTCCCTCCTCCCAACCGCCTCTCTCCTACCTATAAAAGGAGGGGTAGGGCGCCCCCCTACCCACACCCCAAAACCCTAGCTCCAAGCGCCGACACCACCTCCAAGTGTTGCCGCCACCGCCTAGGGCTCCTCCCAAGTCGGCGACTTGGGGCTTCCCCAAGCCCTAGCCGCCGGCCACACCCTCCCCTTGGTGCCCTCTAAACCGTAGATCGTCAAGGCCTCTCTCATACTCCACCATACTCGCTCCGGCTTAAGGAGAAGCCCTGCAAGATCTCCCCTCTACTTCCGACACCATGCCATCGTGCTGCCGGAATCACGAGGAGAGTGCTACAACCTCCGCTGCCTGCTGGAACAAGGGAGAGGAAGGTCTTCATCGAGTACCGAACGTGTGACCGACTGTGGAAGCATTGCCGGAACGCAGCGCCGGAAGGATCGTCTACGCGATCTTGAGATCGGCAAGTGTACGACTACATCACCCACGAGAATCTGCTCTTGTTAACCGCTTTGCAATCTTCGAGGGTGAGTTCTTCTATCGACTCGTTGCTACAATCTAGTAGATAGATCTTGGCTTGTTTGTGTGCATGCGGTAGAATTTTTTTGTTTTCCATGCTACGAACCCCTGCAGAGTTGCCATACAAAAGGCTAGATAATTACAAGTTTTATGTAATTTTTAGATTTTTGTAAAACATTCCTACTAATTATTGTGTTCCTTAAAGCTTATGATATTCAATTTGATAGTCAAAATTTCAAGAAATACTTACAAGCCAAGAATAAACAAAAAATAGTGAATTTATTTTGCATGTGAACATTTGCATGTGTGCTATTTAAGTAGTATTAAAAAGTAAAACATAAATCATACTCAAATAAGGGCACGCTGATCAAATTAAAAAATTAAATACGAATAAATAAAAATTAATTAAATGGAGCAAGATACACACTAATCTAATACTCTAGCAATGCAGTACGTGGGTCGGAGCCCGCGCACTGGGGGCCTTGGGCGGCCGCCCCCTCTGCCCCATATGCTATGGTCCGGCCCTGTGAGCCCCGCCACGCCTTCTTTTAAGGACTAAAACGACGACCCATCTCCACATGTGAGCTCCTCCACGCCGTCTTCCCCGACTTCGGCGACGACACGATCTCTAGCAGTGAGCCTAACCACGCTTTATTTAAGGACTTCAGCGAGGATCCGTCTCCACCCGTGAGCTTCTCCACGCCTTCTTCCCGGACTTCGGCGACAACCCGCCCCCACCGGCGAGCTCTGCCACACCTTGTATTCCTGACTCAGCCGCACTCGAGTTTTCACAGTTCAGTTTAGTACCGCGCGTCATGAGTGAGTCGTAGTATATCGAGTAAAACCAACCGTCTACTGCGTGTGCTTCTTAGACACTTTTTTAGTTCAGGTGGTTTAATTTTCCGTTGGGTTTCCAAATCACATCTGAGCTCTGGCGCTCGGTGTTGGATGCCGGCGCCGTAGCCGGGTAGAGAGGAGTAGCTGATCCTTCTCGTAGTCTTAGTGTCGTAGGTTATTTCTCTGGACGGTGAACTACTCGTTCTCGTGGCTGGCGTATGCCTCAAGTTGGCCAGTAGAAAGGGGCAGAAAATTGAAATAGATCGCTCTAAGAATGATCCTTTACTATGCACGAGCTCTGCCACAACACTAACGAGCCGGCTAGGAAGAGGATGTCGGATGGGCTGCCGTCGGCGGATGAACTTTGGTCTCCACCTTCAGTGTAGCCACACTTGTGCGACAGGCTGGCACAAAAAGGAAATAGGCCAGGCCAAGCATCGACCGGTGATGCCGCCGTGCCCCTGCTTTTCCGGTTCTCCAAGGCCCGTACTAGTTCGTGAGCGAGCGACCGACTGGGATTAGCCCCTGCTTTTACAGTCTAACACCTACTAGTATTTGGTCGATACGGTCCCTTGGATTGACCACGGTGGATGGCCCATATCACATGGCCCATACCGTAAAAGGTCTCTTATTCTCTTGTCACACGTAAAAAATACATTGATAGATTCATCGTGCTAGTTAGTAAAAAAAAAGGTCTCTTATTCTCTTCTTAGTCAAATTTTCTTACCGCATGATGTCCAATACAAGGGAAAGTTGGGGAAATTATTTTGATGGGGTGGCTGGTTCATCTAATGTTGAGGCTAAGAGCAAAGGATAGAGTTTATTGTGGAAGACTGCTCTACCTTCAAAGGTCAAAGTATTCCTATGAAGACTGGCTCACCAATCAGTCCCTACAGCTGATTTGCTGATGCACAGAGACATGTCAAGGACAAATACATGCTGCTTTTGTGGAGCCGATGACTCATGGAGACACTCAATTGTTATGTGTAATATGGCAAATTTTGTCTGGGTTTTATCGAATTAGCTCATGGTGGAGCATATGATTGCATGTAGTGAATCAAACGCCAAGTTATGGCTCTTCCGTTTGCTGTACACTCTGCCGCATGATCAATTTACAAGATTTTCCATCACCCTCTGGGCTATATGGATCTCTCGTTGGAAAGCTATCCATGAGGAGATATTTCAAAGCCCATACTCAACCCACTATTTTATCAACAACTACGTAGAGGAGCTGAAGGGTTTATCCAAACCTCAAGTGCAGAGGTCGTCTCAAAATGTGACTCCTATTGTACGATCGACTTGGACTCCACCACCATCCTTGGAACCTAAAATAAACGTTGATACTGCTGTCTCACGATCAGAGGATAAAGGGACGGCTGCTACATTATGCCGGAATCAGAATGATAACTACCTTGGTGCATTTGTCATTGTCATCAGGTGTATTTCTGATCCTTTGGTCCTGGAGACACTTGCATGTCGTGAATCAGTGGCTCTAGCTGCTGACCTAAACCTTGGAGGAATATATGTAGCAGTAAAGGACATCAATGAAGGGAGCATGGGAAAAGTTGGTGCGGTTATTACTGAGATCAGAAACCAGAAAAACCAGTTTCATAAGTGTATTTTCGCTTTCGAGGGTAGAGCTTCAAATTTTGAAGCCCACAATCTTGCTAGAGTAGTTTATCTGTGGCTGGAGTATCCGTATCATCCATCTAACCCTGTAAACATTATTGATGAGGAATAAAATCTAGCATGTTTGTCTCAAACAGAAGTCAGTAAAAAATTTGTGATGTTAAATGGTGCTTTCCTTCTTTTAATGGTGCATTCCTTTAGTTTGCCTGCCCCGTGCAGCAAGTTGTCCTATGTTCACTCTCTTCAGACAAAAAAGAGACATGATAAATTCGTTGTGCCCCGCTTAGTTCAAGGTAGTATGAATGAAACAGTAAAAAGAAGGTTGGTGTTAAATTGTGCATTTCTTCTGTTTGCCTGCCGTGTGCAACAAATGTCCTACAAAAGAGACTTCATAAATTCGTTGTGCCCTGCTTAGTGCAAGGTAGTATGAAACAATTGAAATTGTGGTACTAAATGGTGCATTCATTTTCTATCAGATGGCTGGAATCAGTGGCGGAGCTATGCACACTCCAGGGGGGCCACCCCCCCCCCCCCCCCCCCAGATTTTGAAGAATTGCAGAAGGATTTTTTTCACAAGGTTGAGAGTACAATGTTTTAGCCTCCCCCCACCCCAGACAGTGAAGTTTTGAGTTTTCCCCCATGGAATCTTGCCAAGCTCTGCCAGTGGCTGGAATGCTTCGCCGAGCCATGCTGCAGCTGGTCCAGATAGGTTTCTTCCAGTTCGGGCTTTTTCTCATCGGCGTGGCTGTCGCCGTGCCCGTTTAGACGTCCCTGGTGGCAGGAGGCAGTGCGTGCGCACCCTCTCTCGACTCCTATAGCAGCCTTGCCGAGATCAACATCAAGATGTTTCTCATGGTGATGAGATCCATGCTCTTGGCGATGTTGCTGATTTACTGGCTTCGCGAGGACGAGGAGCTAAGCAGGGAGGGCCGCCCACTCTGGACGGTTAGACTTCTCCGCGTTACTGCCTTCGTCGCCGTGGCTTTCTCTTTCATTGCCATGATTCTAGGATGCCTCGTCGCATACCACCTCGTGGTGGTCAAGACGACTTGTGCTTCTTGCTGGTCCGCTACCAGCACTGCTACGATGATAGCATGCTATTGTTGTATCTCTCTCATCTTCTTAGTCTACTACGGCGACATGTTTCGGATTGCTGTTATGCCATATTAGGGATTAAATTAGCTATTAGGTATCTGGCGATTTGATGAAAACTAAGGAGAACCTTTCTTGTTATCGGATGTCCCCTAATGGACAACCTTTCTTGTTATATGCGGGACCAGTCCGTAGATTTTGGGGGCCCTAGGAAAATATGAAATCAAGGGCCTCTTGTTTAATGTGTCAGATATTTCATAGGGTCAAGGGGGGCAATGGCCCCCCTACTCAAAAAATTTAGAGATACATTTAATATTTATGCTAAACTTTTAAAGAGTACTCAAAGTTTATCATGATTAGCATTCTTAGGCGTATCAACAATGCATGCAACCTACGCCACTTATTCACACATAAAATACTTAAAATATTAGTATTTCGTAATTTTACTGTAATGCAATAGTAAATTAAATAATTTGTACACTTGATATATCCATGATTTTTGAAATCTTGGTGAAGACATTCGAAACCACTTATTTCTATTGATCGAGTGAACTATATATCATCAATTTCTACTTGTGTACATATGCGTGTGCAGAAAATGAGTTGATGAGTAAACATATTAGACAATGAATTAGTAAAAAGATGGAATAGTTTCTCAAACATACAAGATGAGGGCAAGTAGAATTGTTGGAAATCATCAGAGAGATGTGCGATTAATAAATATACTCGTAAACTTGTAAAGTAATGTGAGTACCGGTGTTATTCTTCACATTTGGGGAGACCAACAAAATAATGTCATCAAGTAAAAAGTATTCGATAATATTAGAGTATATTTTTTGATAAATATGAGTAAGAGTAGTCATGCTAGGCTATAGCTTAAACCATCTATATTTTATTTTTTAGACAACCATTTATATTTTCAAGAATTATTGTACACTTCTGAACGTCAAAAATATTAAAAAATATGGATATATAGATAAGTCATGGGCCGGGGCCCAGGGCGAGCGCCCCTCTGCCCCTCCCTGTGGGCCGGCCCTGGTGGTGAAAGACGGGGAGTGATGGCTCCAAAAAGCGTCATCTAAACATTGTTTTTCGTCAAGCAATTGATATTACTCTCTTTTGATTTGATACTAATGACTAATTATTGCAAAGATATGCAAATTCTTCCTTTGATTTATTTTATGCAGGAAATCACACTTTTATTGTGAAATCTGGAATCATAAATGATGATTTTGAGGAAGTTTTGTCGATCAAGTAATTTTGGAGTTAATATCAGCGCCAACCAACATGACGACCACTTGTACGGACACGCCCCGCCCATACCGTCTAACCGTACGGGGTGGCGGCGGCTTCGTATCATCAAAACCTACAATACTCATAAAGACGCCTATATATTTTGAGGTCCCAGCCGCCGCGCAGAGGGCTGTCATTCTTAGATTGCATCACAATACCACCAAAGGAGATCCACACCATAGTTCATCCCTTCCATCCCCTATCCTCTCCATTAGCCATAGTCATTACTTTGTACTTGAGATCTTCTTATGATTCGGCGACCATTGTAAGAATATTTGATTTCAATCTAAGTATTGCATAATGTTTTCTATTCTTGATCTTATTATTATGAGTGAGTAACCTCATGAGCCGTGGGTTGGGGAGAAACCTCGCAGCATTTATGTGTATCTAATCTATGGGAGAATTGTGTATTGGTTTATAAGAGATATTTGTATCATTTGTTTCTTTGTCTCTTGCCTCGATCTTTGGACTTGTAGGTACCCAAGATCCCAGATATTGATCAAGGCTTGTGGTGAGATGCTTGGCAAGTGGCGATCTCATAGGAACCCCAGTGACAGCAAGGGTAGTACGGCCTTTGCTTAGCTACCCATTTAGGATCACAAAAACATCACCACTTAATGTTTTGATCTGTGTTTTGCATTTAATAATCGTTTATAGCCCGGTGCTTCGCGGTGCACTTGGTTGGATCAAAAGACTATTGCTATGCATGTGGCCTTTCACGAACTCTAGAATATTAGGATGTGTTGCTCACAAAAGATTATCTCTATTGGAATCTTACACATGAATATGCTTATTATTATCTTTATTCCCATGTGATATGCAGCTGCGCGTGGATCTTCATCCCTGGTCTATCTCCATCCATTGATTCAACCACAATATAAAGTAAACTAGATTGGTTCGGTAAACAAAGATAAATTCAACAAAACAAAGTCTTGTAGACATGTCCTTATTTTTTATTCCTATTAGTGTTATTTTACAAGGATTCGATAAACCTAGGTCTACTAGGGAAAAATATACTATACCGCATCCAATATACTATACCGCATCCGTAATCCGAATCGAAGGTATCAACCCTTTTTCCGGCGTCGTTGCCAGGGAAGCAATTCTCTATCCTGGTGAGGTCACTAGAGACCTTGTTTTTAGATTTAATTTTTGTTTGTAGTTTTTTTCTTGTTATTAGTTTACTTTCTTGTTATCTATTTGAACCCCCCCCCAAAATTAGTTACTTGTTTATTTGTTTGTCTTACTTTAAAAATACTAAAAAGAAAAAAGCGATGGCTCAAAGGAAACTTGGGGAGTATGCTACTCCCACTGAGGATTTTATTCGTGCACCTATTACTCAGCCCGCCGTTGGTGCGGAAGCATACGAGATAAATCCTAACCTTTTGGGTTTGGTTCAGCAGAACCAATTGGGAGGCTCATCTTCTGAAGATCCAGGTTTTCACTTAAATACATTTACTGAAATTTGCGACATGATGCGTATTAAGGATTTTGATCCAATGTTGTTAAATTGCGATTGTTTCCTTTCTCTCTTAGAGGAAAGGCTAAGGATTGGTTGCTAGCTCTACCTAAGGGTACTATCACAGCTTGTGAGGAATATACTAATCTCTTTATGACTAAACTTTTTCTCCAGATAAAACTATGCAACTAAGATTCAATATTACAAGTTTTAGACAAGAAGACCGTGAGCCACTAGCGCTTGCATGGGAAAGGATGAAAGAAGTCGTAATAAACTGTCCAAGTCATGGAATGGAAGAATGACTTGTATTGCATTTATTTTATAACGGCCTTAACCCAATATCTAAGTCTATGCTAGATACTGCAGCAGGAGGAACTATCATGGGAAAGCAAGAGTGTTGCAAACAAACTAATTGATGATATGCAAACAACCATGCTCAATGGCATTTGGAAAGAAACTCAAAAAGGGTGATTTCAATCACCGAGGTAAACAATAAAGAGCTTACACAAAGGTAGATGAATTACTTAATATAGTAAAGGGTAAGGAAAATACCCAAGTTAATCCTATCTCTACCGATGTTAATGCTGTTAATTTTATAGCTCGTAGTTCTTATAATCCTGCATGGAAATATCAAAACTTTGCTTCTCATGTTCAAAAAAATTATTCTAGTCCTACAAGAGCTCCTTTTAATAACTATGATAATCATAATGGAGCAAACCATGATAATCTCTCGTTTGAACATACTGTTAGAAATTTTATGCAATCTCAAACTAAGAAAAATAATATGCTTATTAAAATCACGGAGAACCATAAGACTAGTATTGGTAAATTATCTAATCAAGACGTTGCAATTAGAAATGATGTGCAGGATCTACAGAAAAGGATAAATACCATGGAAGCTCTTGGGTATGGTAGCCGAGAGACAAGCTCTCATACTTTCAAAATTTGCTGGAAAGCCTGAGCCAAATCCGATGGAAGACCTCAAGCTGATAAGTGTCGAGAATAATGAAGACAAGCCTAAAGATCTAGATTATAGCAACGCACCAACATCCGAATATACCGTGGAAGATCTACTAAATATGATCGTCGTCAAGAATCCTGATATTGAAAAAGGAAATGATTCTACCTATCAACAATTTATTCAATAAGTAGCATCTATAGAAATGGAGTACAAAAGACTAGCTGATAAGCTCCCTGCTAAGCTAGATGATATATTTGAGCCCACTATTAAAATTAAAATTGGGATTAATGAGATATCTGCACTTTGTGATCTTGGTGCAAGCGTTTCAACAATTTCCAAAAGCTTATTTGATAAAGTAAACTTGGGGCCATTTGCAACTACTAAAATGAGACTCCATCTAGCTGATTCTACATATAAGAAAGTTGTTGAGATTAAAGAAAATATAGTGGTAGGGCATTCCCGCACTTATTAATATTGTTATAGTGGACATGCCCGAAGATCCCATAGCTCTTATAATTCTAGGCAGGCCATTCCTATGAACTATTAAAGTTTTAATCAATTTGCATGAAGGGAATGTGATAATAGGGATACCAACTAAAGATCCTTTTATAGTCCACTTCCCTAGGAAGAAGAAGATCAAACCTAATAATGATGATGATAGTATAACTACGCTTAAAGCTAATTCCTTTGGAGTGGGTGTTCCACTCACTAAAACTAAATGATCATCATCTGGGTCAAGCTAATTGACCTTAACTAGAAGCGCTTCATCGGAGGCAACCCATGTGAAATAAAAAGGTTTTATTCTTGTGTTAGTTTTTTTCTTTATTTTGTTTTGTTTGTAATCATTTTTAACAAAGAGTGTTTAAGAAGACATTTGTAGAGAGGATAAGAAATAAAGGTAATCCTCAATTTTATATTTTGCTAACACATGGCCTTAAGGTATTGCTAATTTTTACAAAGCCTATATTGTTGTTATTTTGCCTTTTGTTAAGATGTGCAAAGGCGCGTAAAGCTACTAATAAATTTCTCAAGATTTTGAAGCTTTCAGGTAGCATAATGACCACTGGTATGGTTAGAAATACCCGTACTGCACGTCCGTACCACATCAAGGCACTGGAAAAATACAAGGACTGATTTTTTCCGAAGGACATAGCTGTCATGACGACCAATTGTATGGTCGGATGCGGTCATACCGCCTGCCCGTACCGTATCTTGGAGCAAACATCTGAATTGAAGTAAATACATTGGTCGCATAATGGTCAGTCGTACGGGCGTGCACCCATACTGCGTGTCCATACCGAGTTTATCTCTAGAAGGGTTTCGTCGACCCCAAGGTTTGTCACTCGGTACGGGCGGGCTGTACATACCAGCCGCCATAAGAACCCATGAAGAGGTAACCTAAAATTCTCAAAACACTATTCTCTTTCTTCTATCTACAAATTCCACACTACCTTTATTGGATCTTCGATTCTACTTATTATTCTGTTGATTCCTCGCACCCAATCGATCTAAGGTATGTTTCTCCTCTGATCTCCAACTTATTTGCATCTAAACCTTGTTAAATATTTTACCATTATCAATCTAGACTTAGGTCTTGTTCTTGAGATAATCTTGATGTTGAGCATGTTTAGATAGTTTTTAGAGGATCGTATATGCTATGTTTCTATTGGATTAAATTTTTGATTAGCTTTATTTCTTATTTTTGTTTTTAGATGAATACGAGGAGACGTACACATGTGATGTATGCGGCACAATCTACACCACCCATTGATACGCTAACCCCCGAGTCATTTTGGAATCGATCTCGCTGAGAACTTTCAGCTGAACCGTTTCAACCGTCTAAAGCTTCGAGAAATCAAGTCCACTAAGTGTGCGTGTCCCTTTATCTTGAACCAACTTGGTATTCGTGCTGATTTCGATTTGCTATGCAATAATGTTGGTTTGTATGAATTTGTCTTTCAGGATTGTGACACGTACCACTGCTAGACGCTTGAGTTTCTTAGCATTGTGACACATACGATGACATCTCACTTCTATCCCGAGGAGAAACTTCCTGGAGTTTATTATATCTACTTTCGACTCATGAACCATGAGTACTCCTTGACACTCATCCAATGGGCTCACTACTTTGGGTTTGCTAAAAACACCACCGACACACGCTTCACTTCTTTTGTTGTAAATTCTACACCCTTGGGTTATTTTAATAAAATGAGAACTTGTGGAAGCACAACTAAGGGAAACCAAATGATGCATTATGTTGTTTGTTATTTGTTTTATGTTATTTTTAATACCTTGCAGGGATGTGGTGAGTTTACTAGAGTTAATGAGGAGGACATGATGGTCCTTGCTAAAGATGCAATTGCTAACTGTAATTTGAAGCCAAATTTAGGCGCACTTCTTTTGTTTTATCTTCACCATTAGGGGCTTGAATCTCGTGGTCCCATATGCGGAGGAGTCATAACCATGCTTGCATAGGCACTCCACGTCGACCTAGGTAACATCCAACCTTTGTCTGGAAGCCGCCACCTTGGTTTTTCTTCTCTTAGAGCTTGCGGTATGTTTTCAAGAATCAATGGTAGATATTTCTTTGATATACCTAGAGCGGATCACTTGATCCCTGCCCTTTTGCCTAATGGTATCTTAACTATCGAGGAGGGATGTTTGCATTATGATGCGTAGGTTGAAGCAAGTCTACCACAACAAGAAGCACCTATGGATGGAGAATGGGAAGATGAAGGAGCAGAACAAGAAGGACCCAAACAAGATGCGCAACCACCAAACTACTACACTACCTATGATGATATCTATAACCTCGAAGGAAGTATCCAAAATATGAACAAGCTCTCCATCAACCTTCGAAATGCTACCGCCAACCTAACCACTCAGTTCCATGATTGGAGTGGCCAATGGAACATGAGTAACTATCCACCCCCACCACAATGAGCAACAAAAGGATGTGTCCCTAGGAAATATTATTTGTCTAATAAAGAGGCTGTACTCCAACTCCCTGTGAGCTTTGAAACACTCGTGTTGGTCTGTTCCAACACTTTGCTTTTTTATTTTGCTTTTGTTTTTAGTTTGTTTTTGTTTTTAGTTTGCTTTAGTTTTTAGTTTGCTTTAGTTTTTAGTTTGTCTTTGTTTTCCTAATCACTTGCTTGGTGATACGTCCAAAACGTATCTACTTTCTCGAACACTTTGCTATTGTTTCTTCTCTAAACTTGTGTGATTTGGATACAACTAACACGGACTGACGTTGTTTTCAGCAGAATTACCTTGGTGTCTTGTTTTTGTGCAGAAAATGAACTATCAGGAAAAATCCCGGAAAATATGCCAAAAATTATATTTCACCAGAAGATCCACGGAGCCAGAAGAAGAGACGGAGAGGAGGCCTGAGGGGCCCACACCCACCCCAGGCGCGGGCCCACCATTGGTCGCGCCTGGAGGGGTGCAAACACCTCAGGCACCCCCTCGGCCTCCATCTGCGCCTATAAGTTGCCTTTCGACCTAAAACCCGAGGGGGTCGATAGTTTTTTAGAAAGAGTTCCGCTCCGCCGCCGCCATAAAAAACCAAGATTCGGATCTAGAAACTCCATTCTGGCACCCTGCCGGGACGGGGAATTTGGAGAGTATCATCACCATCGTCATCACCAATGCATCTCCATCAACCACCGATGTTTCCCTCATACATGAGTGAGTAATCCCTTGCTGTAGGCTTGGAGATGGTATGGATTGGATGAGTTCTATCATGTAATCGAATAAGATCTGTTAGGGCATAGTGCCTAGTATCTCTATTAGTGCTATTTGACTTTGTTGCAACTTGTTGTGCTTAATGCTTGTCACTAGGGCCCGAGTGCCATGATCTCAGATCTGAACTTACTATTGAATCATTATGATAGTATTGTTTTTGATCTTATCTGCAAGTTGTGTACACATATCATTTTCCGGATCCAAAGGCCCCAAAGTGACAATAATTGGGACAACCGGAGGGGATGGCTGTGGTGTGAGGATCACATGTGTTTACGGAGTGTTAATGCTTTGCTCTAGTGCTCTGTTAAAAGGAGTACCTTAATTGCCAGTAGTTTCCTAGATGCCCCGCTGCCACGGGCTAGCTGGACAAAAGATGTTGTGCAAGTTCTCATTGCGAGCACATATAACTATATTTGGAGAACATGCCTAGGATTGTTTAGTACTTGGATGGTTGTTATTATTTATCTACAATACCCTAGATCTTGAAGTTACATGTTTAAACTCGTCCATGCAACGCCCGTCCATCCATCCCTATGCCTACCGCACTCGAATCCCACTGTTACCGTTACTGTTACTATTGCTACTGTTTCACTGTTGTTGTTGCTTTATTGTTGCTACTACCAAACCGTTGCTACTGATAAAATTCTATGAGCAAGAACTATTTCCAGGTGCAGCTGAACTGACAACTCAGTTGTTAAGTCTTGCAAGTATTATTTGGCTCCCCTTGTGTCGAATTAATAAATTGGGTAATACTACCCGCGAAGACTGTTGTGATCCCCTATAGTTGTGGGTTATCGAGACTATTTTCTAGCACCGTTGCTGGGGAGCATAGATTTATTTGTAAGTTCACTTGGATCTATTATTGTTCACTGCTACTCCTTTCATCATGGGGAAGTCTCGTGATGGAAAGTTCCCTATTTTACCATCCACTACAAGAAGAGGTACAGTCCTAAACACCTCTGCTGCTCTTGATTCACCGTCTGTTATAAGTAAGCTTGTCACACCACCACCACATACTCATGCTACACACACTGCTACTACTGCTGAGTCTGAAACTGTGAAGAATCTACCTCCTATAGAAGAATTATGTAAGCCAATTCCCCACTTATCTACTATTGAGGTACACTCTCTCAAACACTTTGATGAAGGTGATATTCCTTATGGTAAGCCTCCTGATCAATGTTTAGAGGAACTTGACACATTTATTGTTAAACAAGGGTATTTTAATAAACAAGTTCAGAATCATTTGTTGGAAAACTCTAGGGCCGTCCATGAGTTGAAAGATATTGTGGAAAGAACTTCTAATGATATTAAAATGCTTTGTAAACACTTTCAAATGGTTCAAACTCAACTTGATCAACTTGCTAAGGTACAAAAGGATATGCTAGTTAATGCTTCAGGAGATAAACTGTAACACCCTCAGAATCGACCCTATGCAAGTTTTAGCGAAACCCGCCAAACCCGCATAGAAACGATTCAAAGGTGCCCACCAGGCACTTTCGTGCGGATGGAAAACGAAGTAATAACATTACACAACAGTCCTCGATGGGACCCACAGAACAGATATATATAACAGCGACTCCATGAGTCAAGAATACAGATATAATATACAAGATCCAAATCACCTTGAAAATGATAGAGCGTCCGACTACGAACAAGATGCAAATGGGGCTAAGAGCCCTGAAGAATAACCAATGGCATCCATAACCCTGCCCAGGCCAAGCCGGAAGGGTAACCCTGCTAACGACGTCGATCTCAAAACCTGCTTAAACAAAAGGGGTGCCGACAAAGGGCAAAGGAAAAAGAGGAGCGTCAATACTGAGGCCAGTACACGGCGAGACTAGAATTCGGCGGTCCTCGCCTACATAGGTATGGTGGACTGAGGCGGCAGCGGCAGCATGCACTAAACAACCTATAGAGACTCGATAAAACAGGCGGCTATCAGAGAGGGGTAAGAAAGATCTATTCGGATCCAACCTGAATCTAACACCAAACAATCCCATCCTGGTATTCCCCCTCGATACCAACCGAGAAAGTCAACCGAGGAACTCACACGGTTGGCAGTTTTATTCATTCAGTTGTCGTTGCAGCAATTACTAGTCCGGTATAGATATTCGTCCTGATAAATTAAACAGTGGGCAGTTTTATTTAACCATTCCGTTGTAGTTGCGACACTTACTAGTCAATATACGATAACATGAGATATCCCAAAACCCAGCAGTTGTTGGTACTTTTATTTAGCCATTCCGTTGTGGTGAAGCTGATTACTAGTCAGATCGGATACAGGTCAAATTATAACAGTAAACTTTAGTTATAGTTGTCTATGATCAAGCACTGTGCTCCAAGTCGTCCATAACCGCGGACACGGCTTCTCGAAAAGATTTAACCCTGCAGGGGTGCACCAAAGTATCCACACGCACTTCGACCCTTTTTGCCAGATCAATTAACATACACCCAACGGTATGTCGGCGGGGCCTAAGTCATGACGTTTCCCAGACCCAAAGCAAGCACGGGGGGCCACCCCACTAAGTACACCCGCAACAAAGTCGGCCGGTCTCCGAGACGGACTCAGGGTTTGCGTCAGTGGCTGTAAACGACAGCGAATCCCACAACTGGGACTGTCGATACCGCGAAAACACTCCGCTTCCAAAACAGTATAGCGTGCTCCTCACACAATCGTAAATAAAGCAGTAAAGCATGGCATATGTACAGGATAGTAAATAAAGGCCCAAACTACTTGTGCCCCCAGTACAGTACTTTGAAATCAGGTACTAAATCGATGGGGGGCCCATATCTCCCCACATGTGTTTAGCGCGCTCGATCTTGGAACAGGTGTCAAGAACTCGGGGTCCTACGGGACACAAGTGGACGGTTAACAACCAAATAACATCTATTGCCCACCTGTGCCTCTGCTTACCTACTTCAATTTTAGTTGTTAAACAGTAATTAAAGTGAACAATAAATAAGCCATGGTCTTCTCCAACATGAACATGCGGCAATATTCCAACAACTGTGGTACTTGACGACACGCAACAACACTTGAGCAAGCGACTACGACACGCAAGTCCAACTATCTACCAAACAACAGGTAATAGGATGTGTCCAAGGCAATATAAGGCTGTAAGGGATATCACGGGTACGAAAACTAGAGCATCGCAACACAGATAGCAATAGATCAACAGGAGGGAATAAATACTATAAAAGTAAGATAGGTAGAAAGGGGGAGATGCTCGCCTGAAAACATTTCCGAAGGTTCAACCGAAGATCGGGGCGAAGCTCACATCAACTCAACGGCATTATCCGCGAAGAAGCAAAACACTAGAATAACCACCGGATGCAATATTTATTACTACGGCAAAAGATCGGGCATGATGCCTGTATGATGCATGGCATGGCAAAGATGCGATGCAATTAGGCCATATTAAGCGGAACCGGGGGTCCCGACAATTAATTAGATGGTTCATGTTATTTATCTACCCCGCAAATTAAATGTTGTAATAACAGGGTAAGATAAGTTACCGGTTCGCTACACAAATTTAAATGAGGCCAATATAAGGCTAGATTTGTCCGCATATGGGCCCCATATTTAATTATGAGGTGAATCGGCATAAGGCCCCCAAACCACACAAATATGCATGTGAGATGAGTGATTAATATGCAACAGGTTTTATATTTAGCATTTATAAAAATAGGGCTCGGTAAAGGGGTCACACATTAGGGTTCGGCGAACTTGGGGTTCCGGGGTTCGGGGTTCGGTCTCAGGGTTCAGATCTGGGGTTCGGCCGCGGCGGGTTCGTTCTCTGATAACGGAGGCAGATCTTGGCATATCCGGGAAGCAGGACTTGGTACGGTGTCGGGGCGCATCGGTTTCGTCCTGGTCGGTGTTGATCTTGTCGTTGCGAAGATCTTGTCGGGTCGTTGTATCGGGTCGATCTTGGCGTCCGGGATGAAGAACTTGGCATCCTCGTGGCGATCTTGGCGTTCTTCAGGTTCGGGTCCCGGCGCTTCGGATCGGTCTTCGGGATCTCGCCGCCTTTGAATCCGGAGACTTGGTGTCCGTGAGGGGAACTTGGCGTGGCGTCGGGTTCAGGAAGTAGTACTTGGGGGTCTCTGGCTTCGATGGTCAGTGAACTTGTTTTATCTCTGGTGATTCCTTAGGTTCCCCGGATACCATGTCGATCTTGACGAGATCCGTCAATCAAGGAGGCATCAGCCGCAACAGGTACACGGGATAGGTAACACTAGTATACACACATGCTTGCACACGTCAACCCAACGAACCGGACGACAAGGCGTGCTGAGCAACGAGGAAGCTGTGGCACTCGGGTCGCGGGCTTGGGAACGATGGCGGCCTCGTCGATAGAGGGAAGGGGCGGCCTGACGAGCTTGGTGGGGCGAGGCCGGTAGCGCGGCAAGGGAGTTAGGGAGGTCGAGCTCGGCGGGAGAGGGGGCCGGAGGGAGGAGGCAGCGGCCAGCGAGCTTGCAGGAGGCGGCGAGCTCGACCGGCGGTGGGCCCAGGGAGGTCGCGGCCAGGGAACGGCGGCGGGCGCCCGGCGAGGATGGCGGCCGAGCTTGGCGGCGGCGACGTCGCGAGCCAGCGGCCACCGGAGGGCCGACGAGCGCGATGGCGGCCAGGGAGGGGCGGTGGAGGAGCGGAGGCAGGGCGGCTCCGGTGGGCGGGGCGAGCGGCGGACCGGCGGGTGGGGCGAGCGGCGGAGGCGAGGGTCGGGCGAGGCGGTTGAGACCGGGGGGGTCCGGCGAGGCGGAGGCGGGCGCCCGGCCGGCGGGGAGCAGAGGACGCGGGCGGCGGGGAGGAGAGGGCGGGGCGGAGGCCGACGACTGGCGGCGGCGGAGGGTGAGGCGCGACGGAGGCGAGGGGGATGGCATGGTCGGGGAGAAGGAGTAGAGGAGGAGGGCCTTGGCGGTGGCGGCGCGGCGAGGAGGAGGCCGCGGCGGCGGTGGAGGCGAGGTCGGCCTGGGGGCGAGCGGGCAGAGCGCCGGAGAGGAGGAAGAGGGAAGAGGAAGGTTGGGGACGAGCGGGGTCGGGGACGCGGGGCCAGGGGTGGGTGAGCGGCCGAGGGGGTGGGTCTGGCGGGGTAGGCAGGTGGTGGGGCCCGCGGTGGGTCTGGAGACAGGGGCAGGCGGGTGGTTGGACCAGGTGGGGCTGTGGCGGTGGGCCCTAGGGGCAGGTGTGGCGGAGGGTGTGTGTGTGTGTGAGGGTGTGGCTGGGGAGGTTGGGGTGAGAGAGGGAGTGAGAGAGGATTGGTGAGGTGGCAAGGTTTGATAGGATAGGGGAAGGGAGAGGGTGAGGTGGCAGCCAGAGATTGGTGGGGGTGAGGTGGCTGGAGGGGTGGGTAGAATAGGATTGGTAGAAAAAGGTCTAGGTTGGACCGATTTTATTCTAGGGTTAGTCGTCTGGGTCGAATCGGCCCGTTCGACTGCCCCCCACTAAAATAATTAAATAATTTATTTATTTCAAACAGACTTTTGCAAACCGATAGCAAACAAAACAAAATAATCCGGTGACCCAGGTTTTGCGTTTGAACAAAGACGGGGCATTTAGAAAATAAGAACAGGTTTTTCCGCAAATAGTTTTATGCAAGCAAATGCAAGATGATGACGATGCTCAAATGCAATGTGGCATGATGACATGAGCATGCGGTCATGATGATGCAATGCACAAAAACAACGCGATTTTCTAGTAGTGGTTTTGCGGGATGCCACAATTCGACACCACTAACAATGGATCTCGCCCTCGAGATCTGCCTCATGGTACCGGAAAGGAAGGTCGGCGATCCGTGTCTTATCGCTTCGTGTAGATCCTCGCGACACCACTAACAAGAGGTCGTTGTCCGTGATCGTCGGGAGAACACTCCAGGGACAAAAGGTCGAAGGTAGAGGTTTCAACAAAATAAAGCCACCTCTTGCTTCGATGGAAAGAGGGAACCGATGCATTCTCATCCACTTCAATGTACAAAAGCGAATAGAAGGGGTAGTCGGCATGGGGGCCAATCCATCACGCACCCAAACTATTACTCCGCACAATCAGTGAAAAAGCATGCAACCATTCTCGAAATCAGACTGAAGATCTCGACAAGCGAGGTTCGGAAACAGAGGAGTGATGCAGACTCTGCATCGGATCTGGCGTAGATGATGTCGTCGCGTCGGAAAACACCGGAAGGCACAAACAAGGAACAACGGATGGTACCACAGTAGACGGATTCCTCAGACAGCATGAACACCGGATGGTAGAACACCGTTATCAAAGGAGGAAGCGAACCCTGAAGGTACAACGGAACCCAACCACGAGAAATCCTGGACTCGAAGAGGGAGAAGAGAGCGGATTCAAAACACGCAGAGGTGAGAGGAGAGCAGCAGAGGGGTAAGGAGTAAAATCAGACCTAATCAGAACTATCCAACCGATTTTGCAAAATAGTTTTGGACACTCTACTTCGGCCGTTAGCTAGGTTATCCTACAGGCTGGACTTGTGGGGTATCGCAACTGCTGAGCTCTGATACCACTCTGTAACAACCTCAGAATCGACCCTATGCAAGTTTTAGTGAAACCCGCCAAACCCGCATAGAAACGATTCAAAGGTGCCCACCAGGCACTTTCGTGCGGGTGGAAAACGAAGTAATAACATTACACAACAGTCCTCGATGGGACCCACAGAACAGATATATATAACAGCGACTCCATGAGTCAAGAATACAGATATAATATACAAGATCCAAATCACCTTGAAAATGATAGAGCGTCCGACTACGGACAAGATGCAAATGGGGCTAAGAGCCCTAAATAATAACCAATGGCGTCCATAACCCTGCCCAGGCCAAGCCGGAAGGGTAACCCTGCTAACGACGTCGATCTCAAAACCTGCTTAAACAAAAGGGGTGCCGACAAAGGGCAAAGGAAAAAGAGGAGTGTCAGTACTGAGGCCAGTACACGGCGAGACTAGAATTCGGCGGTCCTCGCCTACATAGGTATGGTGGACTGAGGCGACAGCGGCAGCATGCACTAAACAACCTATAGAGACTCGATAAAACAGGCGGCTATCAGAGAGGGGTAAGAAAGATCTATTCGGATCCAACCTGAATCTAACACCAAACAATCCCATCCTGGTATTCCCCCTCGATACCAACCGAGAAAGTCAACCGAGGAACTTACACGGTTGGCAGTTTTATTCATTCAGTTGTCGTTGCAGCAATTACTAGTCCGGTATAGATATTCGTCCTGATAAATTAAACAGTGGGCAGTTTTATTTAACCATTCCGTTGTAGTTGCGACACTTACTATTCAATATACGATAACATGAGATATCCCAAAACCCAGCAGTTGTTGGTACTTTTATTTAGCCATTCCGTTGTGGTGAAGCTGATTACTAGTCAGATCGGATACAGGTCAAATTATAACAGTAAACTTTAGTTATAGTTGTCTATGATCAAGCACTGTGCTCCAAGTCGTCCATAACCGCGGACACGACTTCTCGAAAAGATTTAACCCTGCAGGGGTGCACCAAAGTATCCACACGCACTTCGACCCTTTTTGCCAGATCAATTAACATACACCCATCGGTATGTCGTCGGGGCCTAAGTCATGACGTTTCCCAGACCCAAAGCAAGCACGGGGGGCCACCCCACTAAGTACACCCGCAACGAAGTCGGCCGGTCTCCGAGACGGACTCAGGGTTTGCGTCAGTGGCTGTAAACGACAGCGAATCCCAAAACTGGGACTGTCGATACCGCGAAAACACTCCGCTTCCAAAACAGTACATCGTGCTCCTCACACAATCGTAAATAAAGCAGTAAAGCATGGCATAGGTACAGGATAGTAAATAAAGCCCCAAACTACTTGTGGCCCCCAGTACAGTACTTTGAAATCAGGTACTAAATCGATGGGGGGCCCATATCTCCCCACATGTGGTTAGCGCGCTCGATCTCGGAACAGGTGTCAAGAACTCGGGGTCCTACGGGACACAAGTGGACGGTTAACAACCAAATAACATCTATTGCCCACATGTGCCTCTGCTTACCTACTTCAATTTTAGTTGTTAAACAGTAATTAAAGTGAACAATAAATAAGCCATGGTCTTCTCCAACATGAACATGCGGCAATATTCCAACAGCTGTGGTACTTGACGACACGCAACAGCACTTGAGCAAGCGACTACGACACGCAAGTCCAACTATCTACCAAACAACAGGTAATAGGATGTGTCCAAGGCAATATAAGGCTGCAAGGGATATCACGGGTACGAAAACTAGAGCATCGCAACACAGATAGCAATAGATCAACAGGAGGGAATAAATACTATAAAAGTAAGATAGGTAGAAAGGGGGAGATGCTCGCCTGAAAACATTGCCAAGGTTCAACCGAAGATCGGGGCGAAGCTCACATCAACTCAACAGCATTATCCGCGAAGAAGCAAAACACTAGAATAACCACCGGATGCAATATTTATTACTACGGCAAAAGATCGGGCATGATGCCTGTATGATGCATGGCATGGCAAAGATGCGATGCAATTAGGCCATATTAAGCGGAACCGGGGGTCCCGACAATTAATTAGATGGTTCATGTTATTTATCTACCCCGCAAATTAAATGTTGTAATAACAGGGTAAGATAAGTTACCGGTTCGCTACACAAATTTAAATGAGGCCAATATAAGGCTAGATTTGTCCGCATATGGGCCCCATATTTAATTATGAGGTGAATCGGCATAAGGCCCCCAAACCACACAAATATGCATGCGAGATGAGTGATTAATATGCAACAGGTTTTATATTTAGCATTTATAAAAATAGGGCTCGGGAAAGGGGTCACACATTAGGGTTCGGCGAACTTGGGGTTCCGGGGTTCGGGGTTCGGTCTCAGGGTTCAGATCTGGGGTTCGGCCGCGGCGGGTTCGTTCTCTGATAACGGAGGCAGATCTTGGCATATCCGGGAAGCAGGACTTGGTACGGTGTCGGGGCGCATCGGTTTCGTCCTGGTCGGTGTTGATCTTGTCGTTGCGAAGATCTTGTCGGGTCGTTGTATCGGGTCGATCTTGGCGTCCGGGATGAAGAACTTGGCGTCCTCGTGGCGATCTTGGCGTTCTTCAGGTTCGGGTCCCGGCGCTTCGGATCGGTCTTCGGGATCTCGCCGCCTTTGAATCCGGAGACTTGGCGTCCGTGAGGGGAACTTGGCGTGGCATCGGGTTCAGGAAGTAGTACTTGGGGGTCTCCGGCTTCGATGGTCAGTGAACTTGTTTTATCTCTGGTGATTCCTTAGGTTCCCCGGATACCATGTCGATCTTGACGAGATCCGTCAATCAAGGAGGCATCAGCCGCAACAGGTACACGAGACAGGTAACACTAGTATACACACATGCTTGCACACGTCAACCCAACGAACCGGACGACAAGGCGTGCTGAGCAACGAGGAAGCTATGGCACTCGGGTCGCGGGCTTGGGAACGATGGCGGCCTCGTCGACAGAGGGAAGGGGCGGCCTGACGAGCTTGGTGGGGCGAGGCTGGTAGCACGGAAAGGGAGTTGGGGAGGTCGAGCTCGGCGGGAGAGGGGGCCGGAGGGAGGAGGCAGCGGCCAGCGAGCTTGCAGGAGGCGGCGAGCTCGACCGGCGGTAGGCCCAGGGAGGTCGCGGCCAGGGAACGGCGGCGGGCGCCCGACGAGGATGGCGGCCGAGCTTGGCGGCAGCGACGTCGCGGGCCAGCGGCCACCGGAGGGCCGACGAGCGCGATGGCGGCCAGGGAGGGGCGGTGGAGGAGCGGAGGCAGGGCGGCTCCGGCGGGCGGGGCGAGCGGCGGACCGGCGGGTGGGGCGAGGCGGTTGAGACCGGGGGGGTCCGGCGAGGCGGAGGCGGGCGCCTCGCCGGCGGGGAGTAGAGGACGCGGGCGGCGGGGAGGAGAGGGCGGGGCGGAGGCCGACGACTGGCGGCGGCGGAGGGTGAGGCGCGACGGAGGCGAGGGGGATGGCGTGGTCGGGGATAAGGAGCAGAGGAGGAGGGCCTTGGCGGTGGCGGCGCGGCGAGGTGGAGGCCGCGGCGGCGGTGGAGGCGAGGCCGGCCTGGGGGCGAGCGGGCAGAGCGCCGGAGGGGAGGAAGAGGGAAGAGGAAGGTTGGGGACGAACGGGGTCGGGGACGCGGGGCCAGGGGTGGGTGAGCGGCCGAGGGGGTGGGTCTGGCGGGGTAGGCAGGTGGTGGGGCCCGCGGTGGGTCTGGAGACAGGGGCAGGCGGGTGGTTGGACCAGGTGGGGCTGTGGCGGTGGGCCCTAGGGGCAGGTGTGGCGGAGGGTGTGTGTGTGTGTGTGAGGGTGTGGCTGGGGAGGTTGGGGTGAGAGAGGGAGTGAGAGAGGATTGGTGAGGTGGCAGGGTTTGATAGGATAGGGGAAGGGAGAGGGTGAGGTGGCAGCCAGAGATTGGTGGGGGTGAGGTGGCTGGAGGGGTGGGTAGAATAGGATTGGTAGAAAAAGGTCTAGGTTGGACCGATTTTATTCTGGGGTTGGTCGTCTGGGTCGAATCGGCCCGTTCGACTGCCTCCCACTAAAATAATTAAATAATTTATTTATTTCAAACAGACTTTTGCAAACCGATAGCAAACAAAACAAAATAATCCGGTGACCCAGGTTTTGCGTTTGAACAAAGACGGGGCGTTTAGAAAATAAGAACAGTTTTTTCCGCAAATAGTTTTATGCAAGCAAATGCAAGATGATGACGATGCTCAAATGCAATGTGGCATGATGACATGAGCATGCGGTCATGATGATGCAATGCACAAAAACAACGCGATTTTCTAGTAGTGGTTTTGCGGGATGCCACATAAACATGCTTATGAAATTAGAACTAGGAGTGGTATAGCTACTCAAGATCCTTTATATCCTGAAGGACACCCTAAAAGAAGTGAGCAGGATTCTCAACAAGGTGAAGATAGTGGTAGTCCTCGCAAGAGGAAGAAAAAGAAACATAAGATAGTTGAGGAACCACTTGAACCTGTTGTAGATCCTAATAGTATATTTGTCTCTGATGCTGAAACTAAGAGTGGTAATGATAAAAATGAGTCTCCTGATAAGGAGGAAGGTGAGGAAGAACCTGAGAAGCACACTAAGAACACTAGGTACACAAAGGAAGATTTTATTGCTAATAAACATGGTAAAGAGAGAACCTTGGGTGCAGAAACCTATGCCTTTTTCAGGTAAGAAACACAAGTCAAAGGAGGAGGAACACTACAACAAGTTTTGTGAGTGGATGAAGCCTTTATTCTTGCAAATTCCTTTGACTGATGCTATTAATTTGCCTCCTTATTCAAAGTATATGAAGAATATTGTCTCTAATAAAAGGAAGATTCCTAATGAGGAGATTTCTACTTTACTTGCTAATTACTCCTTCAATGGTAAGGTTCCAAAGAAACTTGGTGATCTAGGTATACCAACTATTCCTTGCTCTATTAAGAATAATTACGTTAGAACCGCTTTATGTGATTTGGGAGCTGGAGTTAGTGTTATGTCTTTTTCTCTCTACAAGAGACTCCAGCTAGAAAAGTTGATACCAACTGATATATCTTTACAAATGGCTGATAAGTCAACACTATTCCTGTTGGTATATGTGAGGATGTTCCTGTTCAAGTTCCTCATAATTTCTTGGTTTTAACTGATTTTTTTGTGCTTGAAATGCCTGAAGATGATAATATGCCTATTATTTTTGGGAGACCTTTTCTTAATACTGCAGGTGTTGTCATTAATTGTAATCAAGGAAAAGTAACATTTAATATTAATGACAAAGATCACACTGTATATTTCCCCAAGAAGGTTGTTAAGAGCTATTGCCTGAATTCCATTGAAAATATTGAGAGCATCAAGGTTGGAGAAATATATTGTCCCATTCCACAAGAAAATTTTGAAACTATTATGATTGGGACCATTGCTATCAAGTATGAGGTAACATAATCACCTTGTGGAATGCAAAGTTTTGCTTCATATAAGATTGTTTTGGTAATAAGACTTGATCAACCTTGTTAACAAAAGGATTTTAATGAACAAAATAATGTTTCCACTGTGGTTATACTTGCTTTCTTTTAGTTTTCTCCTACCTAGTCTTTGCTCTTTCTCTTGTTAGCTCTAGTTTTGCTAGTTGTTTGCTTGTTGGAGTGTATTAGAACTTCTGAAGTTCTAGTTTTTGTTTGCTTTTTGTGTCAAGAATGACCTCTAATGAGAGCGAAGTAAGATTTGGGGAGTTGCTGTCCTGAAACAGATTTATGTCCTCCACCATAAAAATTCGTGAGTCTCTGTAACTCGGATTGAGCTGATAATTTATGAATAAATCCCCTAGTATGTTATCTAACTTTCGTTAGTTCAACACTTTTTGATTTGAGCAACATAAGATGTTCGAAAAAATCGGTTTCTACCTGCTGATCTATTTTGACAGATTTCTGCCATTATTTGCATTTGCTTCTTATTGATTCCTTTTTGAGTTCTTTTTTGGGGAATTGAGCTTTTTGAAGGATTTGCTACAGCAGCTTGTGTTTTTAGTGAAAAGTTTTGCTGCTCCAAAGCTTTGCCTAAGGTCTAATATCTTTTGAATACACTAATGTTGCTAATGAAGATTGTGTGAAGTTTTATATGAAGGAAAAAAATTCAGGTGTAGAGAGAGAATGATGTAATGAGATGAAGAATGGATAAAAGCTCAAGATTGGGGATGCCACCCCATGTCACCCTAAGATATATTCAAGAGGTACAAGCGTCAAAGCTTGGGGGTGCCCAAGGCATCCCCTTCCTCATCAATAAAAACCTCAGGTCTCTTTCTAGACACTTCGTTTTTATTGTTTCATGCACTGTTGTGTTATTCTTGGAGTTACTGCCCGTGCTATTGAGCCCCGCTTATGCCAAAAGCCTAAGCATGGGGGGAGGTATACCGACATCACACTCATATATATATCATGTTCGGTCGGTTCTTTGTATATCCATTGTTTTCGCTTTCTTTTTGGTTTTCGTTGCTTCTTTCTAAAAACCCAAAAATACCAAAAATATTTTTGTTTATTTTGGTTTGTTTCTTTGCTTTGGTTTGCCTTAAAAGAAAAATCCAAAAATATTATTCTTTGTTTGGTTTGCTTTGTTTTTGTTTGGTTTTTCTTTGTTTGCTTGTTTCTAAAAAAATCGAAAACACCAAAAATATTTGTTGGTCTTCTTTGGTTTTGTGAGTTCTTTGCAGGGTTCAGCCGTCCTCAGTGGATTTTGGTTTCATGTTATTATTCAAGTCACACAAGTGAAGGGCAATAATGAATATTAAGACAACTCGAGGTGTGGTAAGAGGCTGGTAACGAACTCTATTTGTTTCATTCTTGTACATATACTCTTCATTGTGAGCATGCTTAGCATGTTTGTGTAAGGTGTATGTCATTATGGATGCTTAGTAGTTCTTGCTTATCTATGATTAGCTCCAGCTTGCTAATAGTTTGTAGCATGTCATATGAATGTTTGCTTGCATTGTTTTATTCATACTTTGGTATGACATTATGATATCCTCCTCTGACTGTTCATGTGAATCGACTTGGCACATGCTCACGCATGCCTATGACTAATCAATAGTTAGTAAGCCTCGATGATTTATTTTGCCTCAGAGTTCTTGTATCACTTTCATGCCATAGTTAGTCCTGTTTTGTTGCAAGCATGATTATGACAGTTATTGTTCTCTCGTTTGTCGCTCCCTCTCTATTGCTAGCCTTCACTTGCACTGAGTATGTGATCTACCTATGCTTCCAACTCCCCAAAACCAATATTGCCAGCTGTATCCACCATACCTACCTATTAGCATCATTTGCTACTCCAGTGCATATATTCCATATGCCGTGGTTTCTTTCAAAATAAAATGTTTGTCTATTTTGAGAAAGTTAGTTAGTAAAGCTCTCACTAACTTGATGGCACACTTTATTCCTTGCGCTTAATAATTCTGAACCATTGTGACTAGTCCATGAAAGTTATATGCTTGCTAATTATATACTGGGAGTCAGCATAACCGTGTTGTCACGGGGAACGCTTTCAACACCTGTTGGATATCTCATCCAGTTGATTCTTTGCTCTTTTGTTTACAGATGTCGACAATGTGAAATAAAAGGGGAGGTTGTGAGTTCATGGAGTTTATACATTGTGTTAGGGAAACGCTTGGGCCGCTAGCCTAAGCCATGCCTAATCATGGTGGAAACTTGCAGCATCACCATAATGAGCATCTATGAAGCATCCTCAATAAAAAGCTATGCATATGGTAAATAAAAAGATTGTTGAGATTCTCATTGTCTGCTTGCCTTGTCATTTTGGTTATGGGAAAGCTCCTGTACCATGTGCAAGGGGTACCCCATTGGTGGTTCTCGATGATATGCATGTATTTACAATGACAAGAACTTTCAGGTAACCAAAGTTGAGTAGCATGCGGAGCGACCCTCGTACTCAAGGGACTTGGGATTTCCAGTCTATGGTCTGTCAAGCATATGATTCAGAGTGGACCTCACTTTCACCTTAACCACATGAAGATGCCTATGATAGGGGCAATGAGAGCTCAAAGCTAATGAGTAGCTTCCTTTCAGCATTGAGAAGCCTTTCAAACCTTTATAAAACCGTTTTCACAACCTTGTTGAGTCACCACTTATTCTATGAGCACCTTCTTGAGAGAATAGTTGTCATTCTCGTGTTTGTTCCAAAACTTGGTTAATTATGTCATGACTTTGATGCTTGTATCTCTGATATCTTTACTTCTAGTCTTCATGTGAACTTCAGAGGTGCCTTGGCATTTATATTGTGCTCTTCAAACAAAGGTAAGCGAGATACCACTCTATCATACCTTATTATGAGCATTGCAATGTCGCTTATGTTTATGTTTCATGCTACTTATTATTATTGAGTTGGTTTTCTCTTCATAGCTTGCAATGACTATTGAGTAGACTTAGTTGCATACTTCTTATTATCAATTGTCTAAGCATCTACTCCTGTGCTGAGGATATATACATCATATGAAGCAAAGTGTTTGTGAAAGTTCTTTTATCGCACTCAGTTTTCAACTAAATTGATTGAGGACAAGCAATAAGCTAAGCTTGGGGGAGTTGATACGTCCAAAACATATCTACTTTCTCGAACACTTTGCTATTATTTCTTCTCTAAACTTGTGTGATTTGGATACAACTAACACGGACTGACGTTGTTTTCAGCAGAATTACCTTGGTGTCTTGTTTTTGTGCAGAAAATGAACTATCAGGAAAAATCCCGGAAAATATGCCAAAAATTATATTTCACCAGAAGATCCACGGAGCCAGAAGAAGAGATAGAAAGGATGCCTAGGGGGCCCACACCCACCCCAGGTGCGATCCCACCACTGGTCGCTCCTGGAGGGGGTGCAGCCACCCCAAGCACCCCCTCGGCCTTCCTCTGCGCCTATAAATTGCCTTTCAACCTAAAAACCGAGGGGGGTTCGATAGTTTTCCAGAAAGAGTTCCGCTCCGCCGCCGCCACCAGAAACCAAGATTCCGATCCAGAAACTCCGTTCTGGCACCCTGCCAGGACAGGGAATTTGGAGAGGATCATCGCCATCGTCATCACCAACGCATCTCTATCAACCACCTATGTTTCCCTCATCCATGAGTGAGTAATCCCCCGCTGTAGGCTTGGGTATGGTAGGGATTGGATGAGTTCTATCATGTAATCAAATAAGATCTGTTAGGGCATAGTGCCTAGTATCTCTATTAGTGCTATTTGACTTTGTTACAACTTGTTGTGCTTAATGCTTGTCACTAGGGCCCGAGTGCCATGATATCAGATCTGAACTTATTATTGAATCATTATGATAGTATTGTTTGTGATCTTATCTGCAAGTTGTGTACACATATCATTGTCCGGATCCAAAGGCCCCAAAGTGACAATAATTGGGACAACCGGAGGGGATGGCTGTGGTATGAGGATCACATGTGTTCACAGAGTGTTAATTCTTTGCTCCGATACTCTATTAAACGGAGCACCTTAATTGCCAGTAGTTCCCTAGAGGCCCCGCTGCCACGGGCTGGCTGGACAGAAGATGTTGTGCAAGTTCTCATTGTGAGCACGTATGACTATATTTGGAGCACATGCCTAGGATTGTTTAGTACTTGGATGCTTTTTTTATTTATCTGCAATGCCCTAGATCTTGAAGTTACATGTTTAGACTCGTCCATGCAACGCCCGTCCATCCATCCCTATGCCTACCGCACTCGAATCTCACTGTTACCTTTATTGTTACTATTGCTACTATTTCACTGTTGTTGTTTCTTTACTGTTGCTACTACCAAACTATTATTACTGATAAAATTCTATGAGCAAGAACTATTTCTAGGTGCAGCTGTACTGATAACTCAGTTGTTAAGGCTTGCAAGTATTCTTTGGCTCCCCTTGTGTCAAATCAATAAATTGGGTAATACTACCTGCAAAGACTGTTGCGATCCCCTATACTTGTGGGTAATCACTTGGTCGCAAGTTATTTTCTATTCTTTAATACCCATCCTCAAAAATACAAAAAGATTTTCCCCTTTTTCGTGAACGTGGATTTAAACTTTGCCTCTTTGCATCAATATTATTATAAGAGTGATTTTTCTTGAGTTTTTAAGGAACACATCTCTATAAGGAAGAGTATTATGAAGTCACTCATGAGAGGTATGTCCTATGTCTCCCACTTTTGAAGTTTGAATTGTTTATCTTAGTTAGTTGACTTGTTAGGAAGCTATGCTAGTGGGAGTAATTCAAAATAGTTAGAGTAAAGCTTATTATTTGTATGAATGATTAGTTGTGGAAGCTTTTGCTCTAGTTCTTGTAGTTAATCGAGTCTTTCCTTAGAAATAAATTTGCCAAACAAGTATAACTAGAAAAAGTCTAGAATTTTATGACTTGTTTGATATGTGATTGTCTTAAGAGTTTACCTTTGAAGATACTTAGCCTCATAGACGTTTTGATAGACTTAACGACACTATTGAAAGGAGTTGTTTGATTGAAATAAAGTCTAGTGGTAATTGTGATTGCATGCCAAAGCTAACCTTGTGGATCAAACTGTAATACTGTTTAAAAAGTTCTATATTTTCCATGCACACCTTTGGATGCCAACAACTCCACTAGCGTTTGGACGATCTATGGTATAACCCCGGATTTCGGCTATGAGTTGATGACATGGGTGGCATACGTGTCACTGTATAGGAAAATTATTGGTACTCTCGAAGGTTATGCAAACCATTGTTTAAAATCATCATGCAATGATCCTTATTGAGAAATATCCTTGCAAGAAGGAAGAAAAAAGAGAAAAGATATGATGATCCTCATAACAAGTCTTTGGCATGATCTCGTTACTACTTTATGAATTTTCTTGAGAAGTAATGATTGGAATATTAGTGTTTTAGATAGTCTTGATTTACCGATGTGGGTGTCAATAAGATACTTCACTATTATACTACTTGGAACATGAACTATCTTACTCAATATTGCTATATTAAACATCCTAGTGTTCCTTGGCAAGCTGAGAGTTAACTAGAGGAATTGGATTGATTGTTACACATCTAGTTATTTATACTTATATTAAACTCTACTTTTATTGTCTTGAGTTATCAAAATTTGTATAGTGTTCTTAGCATCTTCCTAACTTTGATGATCTTTTCAATATGGAAGAAGTGCTGGACGCATATGGCTACCGACTATAAGTGAATTCATATTATCGTTGTTTCAAGTTTAAAAACTGAATTTATCATAGTTCCTTTGTTTCTTTTTGCTCGATGGCGATCAAGGTTTGAGCTTTGGGGAAGTTGATGGCTCCAAAAAGCGCCATCTTTCTCAGCGTTTAAACATTGTTTTTTGTCAAGCAATTGGCATTATTATCTCTTGGTTTGCAAATAATTACTAATTATTGCAAATATATTCAAATCTTTCCTTTGATTTATTTTATGCAGGAAACCACACTTTTATTGCGAAATCTGGAGTCATAAATGATGATTTTGAGGAAGTTTTGACAACCAAGGAATTCTGGAGTTAATACCAGGCGCCAGCCAATTTTACGACCACTGGTACGAGCGTGCCCCACCTGTACTATACGACCGTACGGGGTGGAGGCGGCTTCATCTCATCAAACCCTACAATACTCGTGAAGGTGCCTATATATTTTGAGGTCCCAGCCGACGCACAGAGGGCCGCCATTCTCAGATTGCATCACAACACCACCAAAGGATATCCACACCATAGTTCATCTCTTCCATCCCCCATCCTCTCTATTAGCCATATCCATTACTTTGTACTTGAGATCTCCTTGTGATTCGACGACCATTGTAAGAATATTTGATTTCAATATAAGTATTGCACAATGTTTTCTATCCTTGATCTTATTGTTATGAGTGAGTAGTCCTTAGGGGATACGGGTTTGGGAGAAACCTCGCAGCATTTATGTGTATCTAATCTATGGGAGAATTGTGTATTGGTTTGTAAGAGGATTTGTATCATTTGTTTCTTTGTCTTTTGCCTCGATCTTTGGACTTGTAGGTACTGAAGATCCTAGAGATTGATCAAGACTTGAGGTGAGATGCTTGGCAAGTGGCGATCTCATAGGAACCCCAGTGACAGCAAGGGTAGTACGGTCTTCGCTTAGTGACCCATTTGGGAACACAACAAAATCATCGCTTAATGCTTTGATCTGTGTTTTACACTTAATAATCGTTTGTAGCCCGATGCTTCGCGGTGCACTCAGTTGGATCAAAAGACTATTTCTATGTTTGTGGCCTCTTAGGGGCTCTAGTATATTGGATGTGTTTCCCACAAAAGATTATCTCTATTAGAACGTTACACATGAATGTGCTTACTATTATCTTTATTCTCGTATGATATGCAGCTACAGGTGAATCTTTAACCCTGGCCTATCTCCATCCATTGATTCAACCACAATATAAAATAAACTAGATTGGCAACCACAATATAAAGTAAACTAGATTGGTCTGGTAAACAAAGGTAAATCGACAAAACAAAGACTTATAAAAGTGTCTTTATTTTTTATTCTTATTAGCGTTGTTTCCCAAGGATTCGATAAACCTAGGTCTTCTAGAGAAAAAACTACTATACTACATTGTAATCCGGATCGAAGGTGTCAGCGAGCGATACAAAGATTTTTCCGGGCGAAACCTCAGTGCTTCGACACCATCGCCGATGATGTTTGCGGGTATCATTACCCTCTTGGGGGGCGCTGATGCGGCTACCTTCCTCGCGACAGGGCTCGGGGTGAAAACCCTTAACCATTGTTCTCGGCGACGGTGACGCGGTGTGTCATTACCCTCTTGGGGACGTCGTCGTGGAGCCACAGTTCATCCCAGTCTCGACTCATTGTTTTCGGTGGCAAGTTTAGGTTTTCCGTGTTTTTCTTGTTTATTTTGATCGGCTTTGTAATAGGGCTCTCCCCTCCACCTTGTACCTGTTCGGCCGAAGTGACTTTAATCTATAAAGCATGGTGAAAGCCTATTTCAAGACATCTTTCTTTTATGACGGGATCTAAAATGCCTTTCGGTGTCTAGATCCATTCTCGAGATGCTCTTAGTTTTTCTATTACTTTGAATTTTGGATTGATAAAAAATTTCATACCTACCAAAATCGTCCTTTTTTGGAAACATTTCGAAATTACATCAAACAAATTTCATCAAATTATTATTTATAGTTAAATTCTAATTCTACTTGAATTTGGTTCGAGTCTACCCCTCTAGAAATGTATGTTTTGCTTCCCATCGAAATTACAAGAATTCCAGAAATCTCGTTGAAATTTTAAAACCTTGCTTCGCACAACCTATAGACTTTTTTTTGAACAATAACTGGGTCTAAAAGACCCCAGAAGCTTCTAGATGAAACACGTGGCAGGTACAAATTACAGAGAGGCCCTTGGCGAAATACACCATAGCAAAACTAGATAAAACAGAACAGGGCCTCCCTCTTACAAAAAGCACCCTAGGACTAGAAAATAAAAAGCAATCAAGTCCTTGAGCGCCTCCACCACCGATCTCGAGCGACCTTGAGCCAACGGCGAGGTCATGGGAGTCTCTTGCTCGTGACGCTCCACTATCCGGAGAAGAAGCTAAGCCGCCGGCCATCTTGCAGTCAACGGGGACGCACCACTTGTTGACGACGATGTGTCGAGCTTCGATGCTGGGCTTCGAAGAAGGGCCTCCGATGGAGGTTTGATCCCCTAGTCGCCTTTCGACACGAAGAGCCAGCAGCCCGGCAGCCTCGCCGCTGCCAATGGACCACTGCGAAGAAGATCTTGTGGGCACAGCTTCAACCGTCCTTGGCTTCATCTTCGGCATCGAATTATTCGCCCTTCCATCCCTCGCCGCAACGGCATGCCAAGAGAAATGCGAAGAAGCAGGCTCCCTTGATGCATCCGAAGAACCCTCGAGCTTTACGCTGAATCGACCCATCCCACCCAAATGTCCAACCATTGGAGCTCGGGGAGGAAGAAAGATCAGCGACCTCCCAGCGCCGCTCGCCAGCGCACAGGAGTAACTCGGAAGTGACGTGTGTGGCTAGCGCCCAGCAAACCCTGGCTCACTCCCCTCGCCGCCACGGCCGGCCAGAGCAAGCTTCAGATCTGGGAGCAAACCCAACCCCCGCATGTCCCAAGCAACTTTATGAAAGGTGGCGGTGCTCGCCGCCGACGCTCCCCATCCACCAAGGGCAAGGAGAAGAAAGGCGAGGAACCCTAGTTCACCGAAGATCTTGCTACAGAGATCTCCAACGCCACTGCCAACTACGGGCACGCATCCATACCCGGCACGAAGCCGCTACACCTACGCCTAAACCTAACTACTCCGGCGTTACATCCCGTCCAACTCCGACCGGTTAATCCGGCGGAGTGGAGCCGGGAAGGGTCCGGCCGGCGGCTGAGCACACTCAGAAATTAAGGAGAGAGAGAGAAGCGCTGCTGGAACGAGAAGTGGATAAATATTTCGCACAGCCTACAGACTGAAAAAATCTTTTAAGAAGATGCTATACTCCATTTTGGGCTAGGAAATGGCTAGTGAAACTTAATCGCAATTTGCATCCCAGCCATCACCCGTTTCAGCCGCGGATAGAAGCAACGAGTACACACGCGTATGGGCAAAAAAGGAAGCCCAACAGACGATCGAGGCACGCGACACACGGATGCAAGTAGTACAGCCCACGAGCGCGACGAGCCCCACAAGTGTGCGTGCGGTGGATTCTAAAAAAAAAAAAAGGTGGCCACCGGACGCAGTTCCTAGAGCTTACCAGTAGCTCGAGGCGACAGCGATGAGGTTCGTCGGATGCTCACCACCCAATTGGCTGCCCTGCGCCTCGATTGCGCGCCTGAATTCTCCATCTGAGCGCGCGACCGCCCAGAGCCTGGATCCTACGAGAAGTTGAAGTCCAACACGACAACCGCGCCAACTCCATCACGAAACTACCAGAAAAATCACATCGATCTCTCGTCGAGCTCCACATGAATGAGCACTAGCCACATCGGTCGGTGCGTTTTCTGTGACCTCGCTCGAGCTATTTAAACACGGAATCGCCGTCCATTTTCCCTCCAAAAATCAAATCCAACCAACTAACACGGCACTGCGACTGCTCTGCTCTGCGCTGCTCAGTAGCCAGTAGCCCAGTACAGAAGATTTGCCTGATCGATTAGTCAGTTAGCTTAGCTAGGCATGTCGCTGACGACGACGACGAGCCACCTGCCCATCTGCAAGGCGCAGGACGTCTCCAAGCAAGCTCCGCCGCAGAGGCGGAAGAACGTGCCCACCTCACCGGACGCGGCCAGTCTTGGCAGGCGGAGGCTACTCAAATCCGCCGGCCTCGGGCTCGGGCTCGGGCTAGCCGCGTCGAACCCCACGCGGGCCGAGTCGCCACCGGTCCTGGCGCCGGAGGAGCTGACGTCGAGCCGGATGTCCTACTCCAGGTTCCTCGAGTACCTCAACGCCGGCGCGATCAGGAAGGTGGACTTCTTCCAGGACGGCACGGTCGCCGTCGCCGAGGTGGACGACCCGGCGCTGGCCAGGGTCCACCGCGTCAAGGTGCAGCTCCCGGGGCTGCCCGCCGAGCTGGTCCGCAAGCTGCGGGAGAAGGGCGTCGACTTCGCGGCGCAGCCGGCCGCGGAGCCCAATGCCGGACTGGACGTCCTCGGCCTCCTGCTCAACCTCGGCTTCCCTCTCCTCTTCCTCGCCTCGCTCTTCCTGCGCTCTTCGTCGGGCGCCCCCGGGGGCGGACCGAGCCTGCCATTCGGGCTCGGCCGGTCCAAGGCCAAGTTCCAGATGGAGCCCAACACGGGCGTCACCTTCGACGACATCGCGGGCGTCGACGAGGCGAAGCAGGACTTTCAGGAGATCGTGCAGTTCTTGAAGTTCCCCGACAAGTTCACGGCGGTGGGGGCGAGGATCCCCAAGGGCGTGCTGCTGGTCGGCCCGCCTGGCACGGGGAAGACGCTGCTGGCCAAGGCGATCGCCGGTGAGGCCGGGGTGCCTTTTTTCTCGCTGTCCGGGTCGGAGTTCATCGAGATGTTCGTGGGCGTGGGCGCGTCGCGCGTGCGGGACCTGTTCGGCAAGGCCAAGGAGAACGCACCGTGCCTGGTGTTCATCGACGAGATCGACGCCGTCGGCCGGCAGCGCGGCACGGGCGTAGGCGGCGGCAACGACGAGAGGGAGCAGACGCTGAACCAGCTTCTCACCGAGATGGACGGCTTCAGCGGCGACGGCGGCGTCATCGTGATCGCCGCCACGAACCGGCCGGAGATCCTCGACGCCGCGCTGCTCCGCCCGGGCCGCTTCGACCGCCAGGTGTCCGTCGGGCTGCCCGACGTGCGGGGCCGCGAGGAGATCCTCAGGGTGCACGGCGCCAATAAGAAGCTGGACCACGACGTGTCGCTGAGCGTGGTGGCCATGCGCACGCCCGGGTTCAGCGGCGCCGACCTCGCCAACCTCTTGAACGAGGCCGCCATCCTCGCCGGCCGCCGCGGCAAGGACCGCGTCTCGGTCAAGGAGATCGACGACTCCATCGACCGCATCGTCGCTGGCCTCGAGGGAACCAGCATGACCGACGGCAAGAGCAAGATGCTCGTCGCCTACCACGAGATCGGTCATGCCGTCTGCGCGTAAGCATACGCACATCCCTCATCCCTCGTTTCGTTTCAACCGATTCTTGTTTCACGGTCTCGTTTATACTGAAGAAGACTGATCGATTCTTTCAGGACGCTGACGCCGGGGCACGACGCGGTGCAGAAGGTGACGCTGATCCCGCGGGGGCAGGCGCGAGGCCTGACGTGGTTCCTGCCGGGCGATGACCCGACGCTGGTGTCCAAGCGGCAGATCTTCGCTAGGATCGTGGGCGGGCTGGGCGGCCGCGCCGCCGAGGAGGTGATCTTCGGCGAGCCCGAGGTGACCACGGGCGCGGCGGGGGACCTGCAGCAGGTGACGCAAGTGGCGCGGCAGATGGTGACCACGTTCGGCATGTCGGAGATCGGGCCGTGGGCGCTGACGGACCAGGCCGCGCAGAGCGGGGATTTGGTGCTGCGGATGCTCGCCAGGAATTCCATGTCCGAGAAGCTCGCGGCCGACATCGACCGGACAGTGAAGGCCATCATCGACGAGGCATACGAGGTCGCCAAGGCGCACATCAGGAGGACCCGGCCCGCCATCGACCAGCTGGTGGACGTGCTCCTGGAGAAGGAGACGCTCACCGGCGACGAGTTCAGGGCGATCTTGTCGGAGCACGTCGACATTGGAAACGAGCACCGGGACACGGCCGCAAGGACAGACATGGTTACGGCTTGAAACTTCAGACATCAGAACAGTAGAATTGGACAGCGTGAGCCATAGAACGATACTCTAGCATAGTATAGAGTGTGATGTAAATATGTGCCTCACATGCTTGACATTGCTAGTAAATATTTTCCATACAAGCAGGTGTTTAATTAGCCCATTTCTGCTAGTACTATATAATTTGTGTTCTCCCAGATGAGGTCAGGGATGCACAGCAGAAAGTGAAAAGCAGGGCAAGCCAAACTGCTACGATCAAACATGCGAGATGTGAGCAAGACGCTCTGCATCAGTAGTACTTGGATGGCTCCCCAGCTTCAAGAGCCAAGACGCGTCTCTTTTTGTAGTTGGCCTTGAAGCAGGCCTGCCTAAGCCTCTTGGTCGTATCCTTGAGCTCAACACATGGCTTCTGCTCCAGGAGCCTCCTCTCCTGCTCCAGCGTCTCTACCATCGCCCTCAGCTGCTCGTCGTCGTTCGCCTTGCCTGCCTCCTGCAGGGCCTGCAACCATGAACGACATATCAGACAGATAATTACACAGTAAAACAGTCATGAAAAAAAAATGGGGTCTGATTCAGAGGAGGCGATGAGAAAACCACCATGGATAAAGAAGGTACCTCGACATTGTTGATGAGGGCCCGCAAGCTCTTCATCTTGCGATGCGGCCATCTGGGGATTCCGAGCTCTCTGCACCTCTTCTTCAGGGCGGTGAGCCCGACTTTCAGCTCTCGAGCTGCCTGCATAATTGGCAGGTAGAAGTACTGTGACACGAGCTCAAACGTCAACGCCTTCTCTGATCTAACACGGTCTGTTTTCATGGGGACGACGGGAGCAGCTGCTGCAGGTGGCGCGCAAGGAGAAGCAAAACAGGATGAGCTTATGTTGGATGCTGCTCCATTATCCGCACTATAATACAGCAGTGGTAGCCCCTTCTCGCTGCTCTCTTCTCTGCTGCTATCATCCCAACACCACTGTACGTCCTCCTCAAAGTTTGTAATAGGTTCGCCTGTGTTACAAGGAATAGGGGCTATGAGATATGAGGTGTATCGCTTCAGACAATACTGCTCAAATCAGACAGAAAGAATAGAATCATACCTTGAGGCATACAGCTCTGCCCAACAGCGGGGACAGTAGAGCATAATGGTTCGCAACAGAAGCTCGGGAAGGATAGATTGGAGAGGAGCGCTTCCTCTTCAAGCAGGTAACTATCAGGCCAATCACCCGGCAGATAAGACCACAAGCTGGTGTATGGAAAATAAGATAGATCAACTTAGGAAGAACAACAGTAGTACTACTTTCTGATGTTGATGTACGCATATTTAAGGCTAACGATATGCATGGTACAAGAAAAGGTGTACCTGTGTTCTTCGTTGCAATCCATTCTCTCAAGAACTAGAACTTTGGCAGAAAAATGTTAATCTGGAACTGATGAAGGCAAGAGTGGAACTTGGGTATCCAAATATATATAGTGCGGATGAAAGGGAAAGCCAGCTCTTAAATGCTGGTGTCACTCGGTATATGGAAACGGCCCATATTGAAAATCATGCGAGAATTTAGTTCGAGGAGTGGCTAATAATGGAATGGGAGTTACCGAAAAAGGAGTAATAGTGTGATTGGCTGCGTGGCAATAAATTAGTTTCGATAATGGTAAAACATGCATTGGGTTTCGTGCATTCAAGAGCATGGATAATGGCTAATCAAAACTTTTCGGCTAGAGTCTGCATGGAGTAGAGTATTTACGCTTCTTGGAACTATAAGGACTGATACATGATTAGGACTCCATCCATGCTACTAGTACTCCAGTTACTCCCTCCGGTTCAGATTGGGAGATAAAACAGAGCATGCACCTAACAGATGACCTTTACCCGGCCTTGAACTACTACAGTTATCCTCTATACTCCAGTTACCCACCGAATCAGTCACAAATAACCTAAAGATAAGCTTAACATGTACTCCTGGTAGCTTCATCCAAAAACGCTCGAACTGGAACCGTCCCCTGCCGGCCGCCACCGGTGTGCAGTCCAGGAGCAAGGGGCAATGGTCGGATATCACCGTCGAGAGGCAGTGCAAAGAGCAGCTGCTGTACGGCCTGGTGGATCTAGAAGCAGCGCAATGCGGTCGTTTTTGACAATGCGTCACCTAACCCGGGTAACCTTCTAGGCACGATTCGATCTGAGGCTCGATCTTGGGCCGCCGCTGGAGCGATTGGCCTTCGGGCCCTGATCCCCGTGGCCCCGTAGGTCTAGTAGGTTGAGTTGTTGCGGTGTTAGCTCGTGAAGCTTGTATATTGTTTGTACAGAACTCTCTTTTTCTATCAATGAATCGAAACGCAAGGCTTTTGCATTTTCGCGAAAACATGTACTCCTGGTATATTCCGGTGCTGCTATGCATACGATGAATTTGCATACGACAACTGTACAATACTAGGTGGAAGCCTGTTTTACGCGGACGACTCTACTTCTCAAACCACCAAGCCCAAACCATTCTGTTAGGAAAAAAAATCCGCTGTTCTCGTCTTGGTTGCCACGGCTGCCATGGCTTGGTCGCCACCACTGTCGCAACCATGCCGTTCTCTGACTTCTCGGCTTGGTCATCGCCGCTGCCGCCGCTGTGGCAACCATGCCGTTCTCGTCTTCTCGGCTTGGTCATCTCCGCTGCTACCTCTTGGTCGACTTCTCAGCTTATCGCCGCTGCAGCTGCCGTAACCATGCTGTTCTCGACTTCTCAGCTTGGTTTCCGCTGCTATTGCAGCTTGGTCGCCGCTTCTACTGCCACAACCACGCGTATCAGCAACTAATGCATCACTTATCCTCTTGTTCTGCTCGTCCGAGGATGAGAAGAACTTTGATGAGGGCAAGGGCGTGTTGTTCAGTTATCGGATGTTAAAGATCGTAAGCGAAGCAATTTCGTAACTGTATAACCAAGAACTGATGGTTTGGGGCATACATTCTCAATTATTTGTACATCACTTGACAGTTCATGGCATAGTTTTGAATGTGTAGGTTAGTCAAAATTTCATCAAACTCGAAGAGCTAATTAGGCGGGGGTGTTTCTTTCTACATGCTGGACAAGAGTCTAGATCAATAGTACTACTCCATGGTGGATTCTACATGATGGATTCTACAAGAGGAGAGATATTTACATTTAAATAGGTAACCATGCACGCAATATTATAGCTCATTTAAGGGGCATAAAACCAACTGATGTTACTCGGTGCAAATCTGTGGATGCAACTGTAGTGGGTTCTGAAGAACTGAGAGAGAGAGATTATGTGTCAACACATTTACATGGGGAGATGCCAAACGACACTTACAAGTAGATTATGTATCAAAATGCATGTGTACCAAATCAGTAGGAGTAACACAAACTCACTTGAGTTGACTGTCTCATCTCCATGTTTCTTGTGCAACTGCCGTCCTGCCAAAAGCCAGAAAATCATAGCACTGTCAAAAAATAGATCACTTAATGAGTCTACATTAGACATTCATGCATAAATTCATCAAATTTTGAACAGAAAACAGATAACCAATATTAACGGACATAACACTAAATAGTAAAGTACCAAACTTAAAAATAGCTATACTTGTTGATTTCATGGGGTACAAACAGTACATGATGAGATATGTACAATTCAAGAAGAATCAAAGACAAGAAGTATTTGTTTCTACACTACAAGACCTTATTCTTTGTTCTAAATAAATATTACAACAATGTCACCGTACCATCTAGCTCGAATCTCTGCATGACATATCAAAACCTTTCAGGACTGAAAAAATCTCCTGGATAAGGGGATGTGAGGTATCCCCTGAGATGAAGACATGCAACTTGTCACCCAGATCAATCCAGCTGTACCCAGGATGCTTGTGAACACCTTGACGTTCCATCTCTTCTCTTACAATAGACGCACTTCCCCACCTCCCCTCATGAACATGTAAGTTATGAATCAAAACATATGGAGCAGAACTCTCAGGGTCAATCTTAGATAATGCCTTTGCAGCCATGTGAGCCAGTTGTTCATTCTTCCTGGCTGTACAGGCTCCGAGGAAAGATCCCCACACAGATCGATCTGGATCAATTGGCATGCTATTGATTACCTCTAATGCATCATCAAGCTCACCATGTCGACCTATGAGATTGACAAGTGCTGCATAGTGCTCAATCCTAGCAGCAATGCCATACTCATGAACCATGGTGCGGAAAATCCTCCATCCTTCAGAGACAAGGCCAGCATTTCCACATGCACTCAAAAGAGAAATGAAGGTTACGTACGTTGGCATAACCCTGGCACTCCTCATTTGTTCGAACAGTTGCAAGGCTTCTGTAGCACGACCATGGTGTTCATAACCTCCTATCAGTGAACCCCAAGACCTTGAATCCTTTTGTGCTTGCATGTGCTTGAAGATGGCTTCCGCATCAGTTAGTGCCCCGCCTCTCGAGTACATTGTTATAAGGGCATTGCTAGTTACAGTATCTGGCAGATACGACTTCTCAATCATTTGATGGAGCTGAGTTCCAAGGCGCAACATAGGGAGCGACGCACATGCTGCTAGAACTGAAGAGAAGGTGTGCCGATCAGGCATCCCACCAGCCTCTAGCATCTTTGAAAATAGCTTGACTGTACCATCATAGTCCCCATTTTGCTCATAACCTGATATCATTGTATTCCAGGAGATGGTTCCACGCTCTGGCATTTTATCAAAAAATTCACGAGCATGCTCAACCTCTCCTATCTGTGTGAATCCTCGTATTATCAAATTCCAAGACACCATATCAGGGTCAGGCATTTCCCGAAACAGCTTCTCTGCTTCCTGCATATCTGACACCTTGGTATACCCAGCAATCATAGTGTTCCATGATACGAGGTCCTTAACCGGCATCTCATCAAACAGCGTCCTAGCTGAGCAAACATCTCCAGTTTTCGTATAGCACATCATCATTGAGTTCCAGGACACAACGTTCCTCTCAAACACCCTCCTGTTGCTTATCTTGCCCTGGTACTGACCTCTGGGTATCTTATCAAATAATCTCCTGGCGTCACTCACCCTCCCAACTTGCCCGTACGCAGCAATCAGCGTATTATAAGCATCGGCTGCCTTGTCCATGTCCGTCACCTTCAAGCGCTTTGTCAACAGCTCCTCTGCCTCATCGAACCGGCCGTTCTTCCTAAACCCACACACCAGCGTGCTCAGCGAGGCTGAGTCCTTCACAGGCATCGCATCGAACATGTCAAGGGCCTTGTTCACCTGACCAGCAGCAAAGAACCCGGTGACCATCGTGTTCCAAGACGCGGTGTTCCTCTGCGGCATCTCGCCAAACACCTTCTCGGCGTCGCCCATGAGACCGCGCCGCACATAGGCGCCGAGGAGGGTGTTCCACGTGACAGCGTCGCGCTCTGGCATTTCGTCGAACAGCCGGCGTGCGGCCGCTAGGTGGTCCGAGTGCGGCCAGGAGGTGTAGGTGGAGAGCAGCGTGTTCCACGACACAACGTCCCGGACGGGCATTGAGGCGAAAAAGGTGCGCGCAGCGCCTACGTCGCGGCGGCGCGCTAGCGCCGCGAGGACCGAGTTCCAGGTCACGACGGAGCGGTTGGGGATGGCGTCGAAGAGGCGCCTGGCTTCGTCGAAGCGGCCGCACCGGAGGAGAGCCGCGAGGGAGCGGTTGTGTTGCCGGACAACTTCGTCGGCGGGGGATGCAGCCGTGGCTGCGGCCACCGCGCGGCGGTAGCTGACGCCTGGGATGGAAGGCGGCCATCTCCACATCAGGATTCAGAGTACTTCCGTAGTTGGGTTCAGTTGCATGATTTTCTACTTTCTCCTGATGTTTGAGGCTTTGAGGTGGTTTGGTCAGACCATGACAAGAACAACACGCATTTATTAGGCATACTGACATTTCGATAGCACAGAATAAAAATGCTACATCCTCGTCAGACTGACATTCTGCAGGAATGTATTCAGGCATTCTCATCTAGTCATCTTTCAAATTAGAGCCTAGCTCAATTAGTCAGGAAAATTCAGGTTCCTATTTATATTTAATGGCCAGCCTGTTCCGATACCCATGCAGTTTTCCCTAGCAGTGGAGACAATTTATCCCGAGAACTGTGCTTGAAGTTTAAAAATCCTGATACTTATGCTTAATAGATCTGTGCATACCTAGTTGGTTCAGAGGCTGGAGAAGTGAAATTTCTTAATTTAAGACATTAACAAACACAAACCGAGATAGCGGTCTTCCCATACAAGAGACCGCTCCCGTGCGGCCGCACTAGGCCACACCAGAGTGATCCTCGTCGCTCGTCTCGAGCCCTCCCTCTTGCCTCCCTCTCCTTCTCGCCGCTGTCGGGGACAGCACCGGGCAAAGCCCGTGCAGCGCGGGGCGGTGGTTCCTCCCAGGCGCAGATCTGGAGGGCAGCGCGCCGGTGTCGGCCATCTCCAGCGATTGTACTGCAAGGGCGACGACGTTCGGTGTAGTTCGGAGGTTTCCGGTCCGTGGCGCGCAGTGGGTAGCAGTTGTGGCATGCGTGTCGAAGCTGGGCCCTTTGGGCTAGGCGGGCCTCTCTCACACCTCTACCCTAGCGGAACGAAGATGGTGACCAAGCAAACTCTTCATGGGCGTGCGGCTACAATTGCAGCACCAGGACACTTGATAAGTGCTCCAGGTGCATCGCGAAGCTCTGTTTTTTACACCATGGAACATATCTGCACCATGGCGGCTGTGATTGAAGGACCAGACAGTGGCAAAGCCGTGATCTTAATGCGATGAAGACTTTACTTCATAGGTTGTTGTTCGGACTTGGCCCCATCCAGACCGGACACGAGTTCATATGAGCTTGGTGATACGTGACTTGTAGTACCGACCTCCGCAAGTGGGGGTGGCAGCACTTGAGGACTTTTTTTTGTGGGTGGTGCTTCTCGAGTACCGAGTCTTGATTTGTAGGGTAAAAAACCAAAGTTTAGTCTCCATTGGTTGTACCTAGCATTGACATTGTTGGAAGCATTGTTTTGAAAACGCAATCTTTCTCCGGGTGAAAATCTAAAATCTTTGATTGGCAGCGAGAACGGTTATGCATTGTTTCTAGAGACGTTACATTTAGAGAACCTCTTTTTGTAGTCCGGGTATTGTCATGCTGTTGCGAAGAGATTGTTCACCGCGAGGGGAGGAGGGGTGTGGACTTTTTTAGTCTTTTTATTTTCTGGATGTTTTTAGATATCGTCTTGGTGTAGACACTCGGTGTAATTGACATATATGATATTAATATATTTCCTTTTGTTCACCGGTAATGCAGCGGTAGCCTTTCCGTGACGTCCGTGCTCTCGGTTGAAAGGACCGACTCATCTTGGAAGATTCTATTGCAGCTGGTCAGTTGAACTTGAAGAGAGTACCAATTGATGATCCAAGAAACAAACCAGAAGATAAGCAAAATCACAATACCAGAGCAGTGGAGCTGCACCGCAGGGTTGAGCATTATGCGGACATGACCATGTGACAACACATAGCAGCTACCGAATTATTTCTGGATAAGTATTTGACTTTTTATTTAAAAAGTTCACGCATTATTTTAGAGCTAGTGTCGTTAGAAACTGCACATGGACAACCGTGGAAGTACTATCCGAAGTCACACTCTCGTGGTAGTACTATTTTATAGATGTGCACATGGATCAGATTAGAGGAATTCACATTGACATCTTATTACAAATTTGCTGAACATGACAGTGCACATGGACACACGTGGAAATAGTGTCATATCTGCACATACATGAATGGTAATGTGCAACATTGTTGCAGATCTAAGTTTTTGACATTGATAAAACTTGACAGCCGTCTGCTGAACATGACACCTACTAGGCAACTATTGTTCAAATGCAGAAGAAAAAACGTCATTCATCCTGGTCTAGTTTGTATAACTTCGGAAAAAAGGATACTGCAATTTTAGTAGTGATAATTTAGTGAAACACCAAGGTTACACGTTCAGACATATTTCTACTCTCAAGCTTCTCCTTTTCGTTTTTCATTTGTGCACCCGCTAACGATGCAAAAATACAAGAACTGTCCCTCGCATATTTCTAAATTTGGAAAACGCAAGATCTTTTGTGGCTCGTGTAGGCTTGCATCGAATGATAAATAAAATAAAATGGTATAGAAGTTTTGTGGGAGTGGGTGGGATTTGGGTGACGAACAAAATGGAGACCGCGGCTAAGTTTAGGGATTAGGTTTTCTGTGGGAGGGAGTGGGATTTAGCATGGACTAGGGTCTGGCAAAAAAAGTTCCAACTCGGCCTGAGACAGGAAAAAGTGACGCCAAGTTACTTTTCATGGTGTTCATATCTCAATGCACCAAAATTTAGTTCTAAAATGCACTCCATGAAGTCATCTTCACTATCTTCTAAATGCATCAATTTGTTTTTACATGGTACATACTACATTACATAGGTGCAATAATATGATTTGTGATGATTTTATGAGAATTATTTCACAGACATCTAGTTCAAATTGAGATTACTTTCAATAATTGCACAAAACATTGTTTAAACATTAGTGAAAGAGCGTGTGGGCCTCCATGTGTGGTTTTGGTAATTAATGACAATCTTTATGGACTAATATTTGTATTAAGTTACACTTGTAGGAATTGTCCATTGGCATCGCTTGGAGCATGTGTTGGCTTCAAGGTTGAAGAAATGAAGAAGAAGCATTGTCTAAGGGCTTTGGGCCTATTGGAATCCTCTAGAAGAAGAAGAATAAAGAAAATAATATCAAGTGTGTCTTGAAGAAGTAGATGGAGTTCCTCATGTGTATCTTCAATACATCATCCAATTGGAGTTATAAGATGTGTTGTGCAAGCTCAAAATGCGCCATCTCTAGAAGATCTCATGTTTGATGCTTGCCTTCCTCGGTGGTCATGGATCGATGAAGAGGAATCAAGAAAGGTATCCATCTTGAGAAGGACAAGATCGTCTACATCGAGCTCAAGTGGAATGCTCAAGGCAAAGGTATTATCTTGATAGGTTTTCTCTTTTGCCGGTCTCATGTTGTTAGTTGGGAGACCGGGTTTAGGATAGATATATAGCCGCACTATTAAGAGGGGCTGTCGAGTGAGTAACTCGGTCATATTTTTTGAAGAGAGCTCAAACATTTGCATACTTGGCATCATATTTATTGGTTCTTATCTATGAGAGGATTTAGATCTTGTGTTAATCTCCATGACAAGCTCAAGTTTATCAAAAATGGATTTCATATGCATTCTCTATTGCGTTTTCGATGTTGGTGGTTTTATCGGTTTGCCTCTTATAGATATGTTAAACCTTTCAACATTTGGTTCCATCATACCTTGTTGTACTATGATGGTTCCCTGCATAATATTTTAGAGATTATTGTCCTCTTCGAAACGAGCCCAATATCATCAAAATCGAAGTCCGGATGCAAAAGTTATGGTCGTTTTGGTGTTGGTATTTCTGCAAGTTTTGTGAGGGTCGGAGACTCCGGCCCAAATTCCGGCCCAGACTCCATGGGGGGGGGGGTATACAGAGAGAATCTGGAGGCTGCCCGGAGTCCTGGCCGGAGTCTGGACCCTGGAGACTCCGGTCTCGGGGGCTAGAGACTCCGGTCCTGAAGGCCGGAAACTCCGGGGGTAAGTAATCTGTAACGGCTAGTTGATGTGGGAGACCTATAAAAGGCCCCCTTCTTCCCCAAGGGGCTGGCTGCTTGCTCTCTCTCTCTCTCCTTCATTGTTTCTACCTTCAAGACCTTGCAAATACTCTCAATCCCTCTCATATTTCTTGAATCTTTTGGAGGATTTGAAAGAGGAGATCTAGATCTATAACTCCACCAATCCATCTCTCCTCTATGTGAGGCGAACATCTTGGGATTTCTTTTGTGGATTTACTTTTGTGTTCTTCCTCTCGTGTTCCCACAATAGCTTTAGTAGCTTTGTTGAAACTTGAGAGTGAAGGATCGGAGCATCTTTGTGGTGTTATTGCCATTTGCATTAGGTGCATCAGTTTGATTTCTTCTTGGAGGATTTGGTTGGTGAAAATAAAGAATCTTGTCCCTCTTGGGTTTTTGGAACCCTAGACGGTGTGTGGCCTTTGTGGTGTGTTCTTGGAGCCTCCAATTAAGTTGTGGATCTACCCTCAAGCTAGTGGTCTTGGTGCTGATTATTGGGAGCCTCTAATTAAGTTTTGGAGATTGTCCCAAATCTTGTACGAGTTTGGTGACCGTCCTCAAGTGTCCCATAGTGGATCGGGTGCTTGCCATACGGTGGGTGCTCGGTAGAATAGGGTGAGGCCTTTTATGGCGTTGGTGCTCTTAGTACCGCCCACCCCTCCAACGAGACGTACTCCCTTGTAGGGAGGAACTCGGTAAAATATCATCGTCCCGCGTGCCTCGGTTATCTCTATACCGAACTCTTTACTTATGTACTTTACATTGTGATAGCCTTAGTGCTTGAAGTAATCTATCTTGATATCACTTTGTTGCCTCTCTTGCTTAGCATAAGTTGTTGGTGCACATGGGTGAACCTTAGTATATATAGACTTTGTGCTTAACAAAAGAAAACACTAGTTTTATTTCGCCATTATTAAGCTCATCTCGTAAAAGTTTTTAACCGCCTATTCACCCCCCTCTAGGCAACATCCGTGATCTTTCGATTAGATACTAGTAAAAAAGTTGGAAACATGTAAACTCCAACAAAAAAACTTGCTATATAGTGTATAGGATGTAGAAAATAATATGGTTATCATCGACAAAATCGTTTTGGTACTTGCTTCACAGTAGTTCTGTTTTTAGTCATTAAAAATGAAAAAAACAAATATTTTCCTTTAAAAGTGTCAATGTCATTTCATGTTCCTTATTAACATGGTAAAAGCTATGCATGAGCCAATTTGAAGCCATTATGGTCAAAATTGATGTGATGTGGACTTGAACTTGGTCACTTGGTTTAAAATCATGAAAGTCATACCTTAAAGTCATTTTATGAAGCATGTTTTCAAAAAATTCCAAATCATGTGTGTACGCATAAAATTTCTATATATTTATTTTAGGACCATTTACATATTATTTTAATTTATTCAAAATGACATGCATATACCATATACATTGTTGATAGAAAACTTTGAAATGTGTCATCTTGCATATCGATAGTCCATATATTTTTACATAGATATTATATGATTTTATGAAAATTCACATAAGTTCAAATTTTAATTACTTCCAATAATTGCGCAAAAGTTCATTTTAGTTATAGAAATAGCAAAAGAGGTGAAAATCTATAAACCCCTATAGAAACCATGAAATATGATGTGTATGCACAAAACATATAAGTGATATAGTCAAAATAGTTTTGTACTTGCTTTGCATGATTTTCCTTTTTATCCATTTGAAAATACAAACTAAAACTTCTTAATAGAGCGTGTGAATGTAATTTCATGTTATCGATTAACTTGGTTAAAGGTAGGTACGTGCAAATTTAGGGCATTATTATCAAAATTGATGTGACATGGACATGAAATTGGTCATTGGATTTAAATTTATGAAAGTTCATACCTATAAACCCATTTTATAAATCATGCTTTTTTAAACTTAGTTCAAATCATCTGTACTAAATCAGCGACACTTATTATGGACCGAAGGAAACATTATTTCAATTTATTCAAAATTTCATGAAAAATACAAACACGTTTTTCCATAGAGAACTTTGAAATTTCATTTCCTTATATGTTGGAAATATACCCTAGATACACCCATGTATAATATATTTCGTAAATGTATTCATAAGAATATAAGTTGTCTTGTAATGAACGATACCAGTCATCAATGAATATGTGATTTGACTGTGGAGCTGTCTAGTGGAGTTGTCCTTTAAACTTAAGCTAGACTAATGTGGGAGTCGGCGGATGACGAGGTTCCACTTATCATGGGCATGGATATGCCAATCTGCCTATCACGGACTCGGCCAAAGAGCTAGGCGAGTCAAACTAACCCAAGATCGAGTCAGCACGAGTAATCTCATATGCACTAACTCGAACAATGGAATCCTTGGACCTGGGGAGATCACATGATCTAAGTTATGGATTAGCCAGCTTATGTTCCACTAAACATTGTTTTGTAACTAGGCAGTTATAAACACAGAGTTTGGGGATGACTGAAAATCTATCTAAGTGACATGGATAGCCAAGATGGGATTTTCTCCCTCCTACATGGAGAGATATTCTTTAGGCCATCTGAAATGACATGATTAAGAAGCATGTCCATACATGACTTAATTATTTGTTAAACGAGTCGAGCAACTAAAAGTTAGTCAAATGGATCACTGATAATCCCTAAGGACAGAGAACCACTATAGTATAATTTGATAAGTATTTGAGTGTCGAACCAACGGCGGGCGAAAGATAAACTATCTATTTTATAAAACCCACTTATATGGCATTCTATGCAAAGAAATGAACTAGAGATGTAAGGTACCTTTTACTTCTAACTAGAAAATGGTGAAGTGTTGAAAGTAATAATAGGAAGTAAAGTAAAGTAAAGTAAAAGCAAGTAAAGTAACAACAAGTAAAATTAAATTAAGTAAAGTGAGAGCAAGTAACTTAATGAAGCAAGTGTATAGGCAAGTACTTATTTCATTCGTTTGGTTGCCATAATTAGCGAAACACACGTATAGTATTTTTAGGCTGGTCATAGCGGGAGTATCATACTATAAGTATCATACATATGATACTAGTGTATGATACTATCTCTATAGTGCATGGTATCATATGGTAGTATCATAGTAGCACCATATTTAATGATTTGTAGAATCTTAATATAAATTTATATATAATATTTACATGCATTACGATTTTTAGTTTTACGTGTTATGATACGGTATCTACCTATGATACTTTAATCCTATCCTTTTTTATTAATTGTTGTGCCACATCAGATTTTCGTCAACATGGCATGCATGATACTAGTTATGATACACCCACTAGGACTAGCCTTAGTGTTTTTTCTAGAGAGAAACCTTAAATAGATGCAACCAAGTTACTAAGCAATTGCACCACTAGTGGTTGATCCCAAGGTCTGATACGAGCAAGCAAATAAGTTATTAAGACATAAATTCCAACCATCGCTTAAAGTTTCAAGATCCTCATAACTTATCCCAGTTAGTGAACCATGAATTAACATAACATACATATTTAAGACTTGGGACACGATTTCTATCAATCTTCGGTGGTTTCTCCTCGTATCAACATACAACGGTGACAACCTTATGCATTCTCTAATATGTGAGCACTCGTATATTAGTACATATAAGACCATCATAGAAGATAATATATACTTGTATGTATGTAGGCTTGGCCATTCGGTTAGACTGAACTGTTCGATTTAGTGCTTTGGTTTACTTGGAATTTGGGTTGTTCAATATTGCTGACCGAACGGTTCTCCAAGAAATCAGTAACCGATCTTTCGGTCCATCGAGATTTCAGTTCGGTGCTCGGTTACAACCGAAGAGAGCCGATATGTGTCTGGAGACTAAAATCAATGACCCAAAAAACCCGATCTAAAATCGGTTTTCTACATCTGATGACCGATCTAGCAACCGAAGTTTTGGTCCTTGGTTTATTCGGATTTGGTTCTAGATTTTTCAGATCCGGTGTTCGGTTCTCAGTTTTTTTGCCCACTAGCCAATCAGCAACGAACTATTTGAAAATTTCCATAATCAGATCACTACTCAAACATAGTCATAGCGATGCAATAGATCATTGGAAAACAATAGATTGCATCACACCTCAGGTTTGCCAAGAGATTACAGTAGATGGATGGAGATGATCTCGCTGTAGATGTTAATGATGACCATGCTAGAGGGGGTGGAGGTAACTAGAGACAATTCCGGTAGTGGTTCCCCTTCCGATCTTTGTCGGTGGCGGCCTATAGACTCTTTGTTTCGTGGTTTTCGATATCTGCCTCCGTATGTTCTAAGATTGCGTCGGGGGACCTTTTTATAAAGGGTTTTAGGTCAATACGAAGAGGATGGTGGAGAAATAGATGGCATCTGAGAAACTAGGTCCGAACAAGGGTAGGTGGTGCGGCCCACTGTGATGACCATGCCACTAGGCCTCTTTCCTGGCCCATGAGGCCCCTGGTGACCTCCTGGTGCTCCAGCTTATTCTCTTCGCGAAAAGGTACTCCTGAAAAAAATCCCTAGGCTGTTTGACTTCGTTTAGGTCACTGAAAGATAAAAATACACAAAATAGGATTTTTCTGTCCTATAGAGTTAGAACCAAAGGAGAGGGGACTTTTTCAAAAAATCCCCAAAATCAATGTAAACACATGGATATAAAATTCTATAAGGTGTAAATACATGGGAATATGTGTCAATAAACTACAAGGTTCATGCATACATTTTACATGCATCAACATAAGGTTAACCTATGCCTGTGCTCGAGCATAAAGGTGATAAAACTAAACATGGACTTTGTTGCAATGTTGGAAAGGATAAATCATGATATTTGCTACACAAGATCACATGATTCATTCTTTTAAAAACATCAATAAGAAAATGAGTTATGAAGTGATATCTCTTATGTACTTACATCTATGCTTAACAATATCTCACTTATATAATAGCATATTTAAGTACTATGGACCATTAATCATATAAAAAGAAAAATGGTAAATCCTATGTTTGGTATTTTAAGCTCATTTTTATTTTATTATTCTTCATTCCATAAAACGGTCTAGTTCATAAAAAATGGATTTCAGATGAAAATCTTATTGCTTTTTTATATTTGCAGGTTTTGATGGTTTGTTTCTCTTAGAGAGGTCAAACCTTTCATCTTGTGGTTTTATCCTCCATGGTTGAACTATAATTTATGAGAGAAGGATTGGAGCACTTGTTTCTTGCCATTGCATTAGGTGCATCAGATTGAATTCTATACGGAGAATCAGTTAGTGAAAGTAAGTGAGTTTGTTACTCTTGGGTTCTTGGAACCCTAGATGACTTAGTGACTTTGTGGCACGTGGGGCCTCCAATTAAGTTGTGAAAATGTCTCCAAGCTTTGAGTCCTTGTTGTGATTACTTGGGAGGCTTCAATTAAACTAGGGAGATTGACCACTCTTGTACGGGTTCGGTGACCACCCTCAAGAGTCTCATAATGAGATGGGACTTCCATTTTAGTGGGAAGGCTCGAGAAAAATGCGGTGAGCCATTGTGGAGTTTGTGGAGGCATGTGCCTCCACACCGCTCCAACGGAGAGTAGGACCGCAAGTGTGGAACTTCGGGAAACATCGACGTCTGTACATGCCTCGGCTATTCCTTCACCCAGAGTTCTTTACTATGCAATTTACTTTATGATAACCTTCGTGCTTGAAGATACATATCTTATCTTGCTATCACATATGTTTGTCTTGTTTAGTATAATTATTGTTGCACATAGGTGAGCCTAGTATATTTAGGTTTTTGTTTGATAAATTAAATGTTAGTTTTATTTCATATTTATTAGAGCCAAACTTGTAATTTTTAATCGTCTATTCATCCGACATACATGACCTTTCACACTCCATAATAAACTGTATGGCACAAGGAAAACTACATGACACCAGTAAAAAACGAGTTTGGGACCTCTAACTAATACTCCCTTTGTTCCAAAATATAAGATGTTCTAGGTTTTATGAAACTAATGTATATAGATGTATTTTAGTGTATAAATTCGTAGTGAACCTATAAACTAAAAAAGTCTAGATACATTCTTTCGCAAAAGCTAAAACGTCTTTTATTTTGTAATAGAGGGTGTAACTACTAGTACCTCTGTTGTAAATTATAAATAACTGAGTTGTTTTTTTTTTTGCGGGGGAAATAACCGCGTTGTTAACATGGTATGGTCTCACGGAATCCGACCTACTCCCTATGCTCCAAATTACTTTTTTTTTTGGCATTCAAATTACTTGTTGAAGGTTCATTAAATTTAGACAGATTTTAGGCAACAATTTACTAAATATGCGAAAAGTAATTTGATTCAGAATAGGTACTAATAAGATTTAGCAACGAAATAACTGTAATAATTATAGTAAAACAAATATCCTAAGAAGATTTTCCTCAACAGAGTTTTTTTTTTGTTAACCAGATCGACCCACGCTCTTTCTCTCCGACTCCGATACGCACCGCGTGACTCTAACCAGTAGCAACGGAATAAGGAATCCAAGATAAATATTCTGGTTTACAAATTGCCAAGTTAAACACGATTTTCCTCTTAGGTTCAAAGTTTTTTTTTTTACAGCAAAGTCTTGGCTGTAGCATGTACACGATATACAGCAGTACATGTCTAGTAGGTTCGAAAACTACAAGGCATGACCAAGTTGAGCACGGTTAGGTTCGACGAACTCATCCGAGTCGGTTTAGGGAATTCGATTCGAAGCAGGGGAGGAGTAATTGCACTGCCATTATTAGATCGGCTGGCACCCGGCTGCTCACCCCCAACAACCCGTCCAGAAGCGAGATGGCCCGAGCAGACGTCGACGCCGAGTTCGGGGCACTGCCGGCGGCGCCGTACCGCCGGCGCATCATCGCCGACGATTCCGTCGACGACGACGGCAAGCCCAAGAGAACAGGTAAGAGATCGCACTATTCAACTCTCTTTCGATGTACTAGTAGTGATCTCGACGACTTGCTGCCAATCGCATTGTTTCAACGCACGCACACCGAGTTTTGCGTACGCGTGGCGACTAGATTAATCTTGAGAGATTCTCATCGATCTGGTACATGCTTGTGAATTCGGGCTGCCTGCATTTTCGGATGCAGAGACCGGGAAGAAGCGTTCGCCATTTTCTGAAGAAAGCTATAAACTTTTTTGTTTCTCTAAACTGTAATCTGTTTTGCCTAACTCATGTAATGTAATCGATCGAGCAGGAACCGTCTGGACGGCCACCGCGCACGTCATAACGGCGGTCATCGGCTCCGGCGTGCTGTCGCTGCCGTGGTCGACGGCGCAGCTCGGCTGGGTCGCCGGGCCGGCGACGCTGTCCGTCTTCGCCGTCATCACATACTACACCTCCGTGCTGCTCACCGACTGCTACCGCAGCGACGATGCCGTCACCGGGAAGAGGAACTACACCTACATGGAAGCCGTCGAGTCCTACCTAGGTACGTCCACTCGTTGCCTGAACAAACAAACCAGTAAAATTCTCCATGAATCCAAGGAATGCTGACAGTATCTTTTTACCTGCTCATGTAGGCGGCGGGCAGGTGTGGTTTTGCGGCCTCTGTCAGTATGTGAATCTTGTAGGAACGGCAATCGGGTACACCATTACAGCATCGATCAGTGCCGCGTAAGTCGACTACTCACACTGTAGCTTTCAGTTGATTTTTACAGTCTACCGATCAATTTCATTGTTTTGTGTCTGATGATGATGATGATGATGGAACAGGGCTCTGTACAAGGCCAACTGCTTCCACAAGAACGGCCACTCTGCCGACTGCAGCGTGTACACGACCATGTACATGGTTGTGTTTGGGATCTCCCAGATCTTCTTCTCCCAGCTACCCAACCTCCACGAGATGGCTTGGCTGTCGATCCTCGCCGCCGTCATGTCCTTCTCCTACGCCACCATCGGGGTCGGCCTCTCCTTGGCACAGACCATATCAGGTAAATCAAGATCCTTCCACTCCAGGAGATCAGTGCATTCCTCATTTTCATGTGTTAACTGATCGATAAACTGAAATTGGCAGGTCCTACTGGCAAGACAACCCTGGGTGGCACTGAAATTGGGGTAGACGTTAATTCGGCACAGAAGACATGGCTGACGCTGCAAGCGCTTGGCAACATCGCATTTGCCTACTCATACTCAATGGTTCTTATAGAAATTCAGGTATCGCGCTATATCCCTCAAAAAAAAAGATTGATATTTCTTTTCTGTTTCTGAACCTCAGGTCTCGGTTGTTAGCTGCTAGCTTTGCCTTTCAGCCTGCAACTTGACTTGTTCTGTACCTTGTTCTTCTATAATCAAGAATTCAGCGCAGCCTGCTTTCCACTAAAAAAAAGAATTGACATGTATATTTGAACTTGACTAGATATTCCCGCGCTTTAAAATACTGCTGGTACTAATGGCCCCTCCCTGGAAATGCAGGACACGGTGAAGTCGCCTCCGGCCGAGAACAAGACGATGAGGAAGGCGAACTTCATGGGCGTCTCCACCACGACGGCCTTCTACATGCTCTGCGGCTGCCTCGGCTACTCCGCCTTCGGCAACGCGGCGCCCGGGAACATGCTCACGGGGTTCGGCTTCTACGAGCCTTTCTGGCTCATCGACTTCGCCAACGTCTGCATCGTCGTGCACCTCGTCGGCGCCTACCAGGTGTACTGCCAGCCCATCTACGCCGCCGTCGAGAACTGGGCCGCGGCGCGGTGGCCGCGCTCGGACTTCGTCGTCCGCAAGTATCCCGTCGCCGGTGGCAAGTACAACTTCAACATGTTCAGGCTGGTGTGGAGGACGGCGTTCGTCATCGTGAGCACGGTGCTGGCCATCTCGCTGCCCTTCTTCAACGACATCCTCGGCCTCCTTGGCGCGCTCGGGTTCTGGCCGCTCACCGTCTACTTCCCGGTGGAGATGTACCTCCGACAGAGCAAAGTGCAGAAGTTCTCCAAGAAATGGGTGGCGCTGCAGAGCCTGAGCTTCGTGTGCTTCGTGGTGACGGTGGCCGTGACCGTGGCGTCCGTGCAGGGGATCACCCAGTCGCTCAAGAACTATGTGCCATTCAAGACCAAGTTGTGAAGAAACTAGCTTAGTTGAACGGAAAATTATCAAACATGTGTTTCATTGGTGAAATTAAGTGAAATTGTAATGTATAATGGTTCTAGATGTTTGTGGTGACGCATGTATTTGGTTCGTAGAATACAACAAAGGGGAATTGGACAAGATTCCCTTGCAAAAACTAGGGGATTACAATATTTTTCAAAAGTATTGCATACAAAATAATAATGAAAACAGATTTGCTAATTCTCACTCGCCGCTATTTAATGTGTATCTTGTCTGCTTGTAGGTGTGTCTTAGAGCATCTCTAGCAGATACCCAAACCCGGGTAAGTATAAAAATTGTTAACGCCAAACGGATGCACTAAAAACCAAACTGCATATTTAAAACAATAAATGGCGCCGGATTCATACATACGAGAGAGGTTTTGATCACCACGATCTATATATTTACAACAAATATCGATACTGTGCCCTGCATTTGTCCTACCATCTACCGTCGGTACCTACTCACCGGAGCAACTACGACGGTGGAGGCCTACTCCTCGTTGAAGTTGGTGGTGTCGTCGGAGTAGTCGGTGGTGTCATCGGACGAAGAATCCTAGCCGGGCCTGGTGCTCACGTGCGGAGCGGCATACGCGGCGGAGCTCGGCGGCACTTCGCGCGCTCCTACATGTCGAAGACGAGGGTTTCGAGTGAGTTGAACTTCGCCTATCCGAAAAGGCGGCCTCAATACCGCATATCAGCCCAAAAAAATTGCGGGCCGGTTGATATGCGTTATCTCCTAGAGATGCACTTATGTTCTTGTTTGGTGTTTGGCAGCGATGCATCAAATGGGTCTCGCAACCGAACGTGGTATGTACCGATGTCCTATCTATCACCCATTTACTTTGAAATGGGTGGGAAAGTTTGTCTTTTTAAGCACATGTATCACGTCATGCCGAGCGTCACTAATTGAAATATAACTGAAACTTTTACAAAATAAGATTGAAACTTGAGTGAAGTTGTGATATTTTTAATAGCAGAAGATGTTTCACAGGTTTCATTTTTGTTTTAGGTAACTTTCAGAATTTTAGCCGGCGCATGGGTGTCTATGATGACGTAGCACTCCGGTATGTAACGGCGCCTTTAGAATCATCAGGTAAAACAAAGGGGAATTGGACAAGATTCCCTGGCAAAAACTAGGCGGTTAAAATTGTTTCCAAAAGTATTGCATACAAAATAATAATGAAAACAGATTAGTTAATTCTCACTCGCGGTCATTCAGTGTGTCTCTTGTCTGCTTGTATGTCTGTCTTATGTTCTTATTTGGTGTTTGGCGGCGATGGGCCTCGCAACCGAACACGGTATGTACCGATGTCCTATCTACCACACATTTACTTTGAGATGAGTGGAAAAGTTTATCTTTTTAAGTCAGTACATGGATCACGTCATGCCGAGCGTCACTAATTGAAATATAACTGAAATTTTTACGAAATAAGATTGAAACATGAGTGGAGTTGTGATTTTAATACTCCCTCCGATCCAGTATATAGGTTCATCTAAATTTCGACAAATTCAAGTCAACTAATATGAATCGGAGGGAGCAGTAGAAGATGTTTCACAAGTTTTCACAAAACTTTCAGAATTTTAGCCGGCACATGGGTGCCGTCGTGCTAATGTGGCACTCCGGTATGTAATGGCGTCTTTAGAATCATCTGGTTTGCCTTGCAATTTGTTAAGGACCCTAGCAATGGGCTCCCGCGACGAGTTCAGAGCCGCGGACGTGGCGGCGTAGCTAGTCCGTGATCTTGCTTCCCACCCGCCTCCTCTCATGTCTTCATCTTCCATCCCTTGTTGGGAATATGTCCTAAAAGAAAATCATGTATGATGTAATTTCTAACGTATTCATAAATTTATTAAGTTGTTCTTGTAGAAATATCTTATATTTATTATTGAATATGTGATTCAATTGTGGAACCATATATTCATGTTGTTCATACTAGATGTCCTAGTCGTTGAGGTTGTGTTGTCACACAACTTAGACTAATGTGAAAGTAGGCTGATGACTCGGTTTCACTTGGCATGGGCATGGTGATGCTATTCTGACTTACACAGATTCGACTAAAGAGTTTAGCGAGTCGGACTGACCCATATTGAGATATAAATAATAGGTCGCCATTTGTATATCAATCAATGCGATCCTTAGACCTGAGATTTTCGCACAATTCGAGTTATGGATCACCAACTTAGGTTTTGTCAAACGTTGTTCTGTCATAGGGAAGTTATAAAGGCAGAGTTCCGATCAGTTTAGAATCAAGTTGTGTGATGTGAATAACTAAGATGAGATTTTTCCCTTTCGAATGGAGAGATATTCTCCGGGCCCTTTCGGATGATATGGTTCAGAAGGCATGGTCATGCACGACTCGGTTAAGTGTTAACCGAGGCGATCGACTAAAATTTAGTCGAATGAAATCACATATCACGGAGCGAGAAGAGATTTGAGCTATTTAAGGATAACAATAATTCTCCTATAACTCGACAAGGTATATTGTGAGGCAAAAGAGACTTGAATGTAAGTCACATTGGAAGGTATGTTGTCATGACACTTTGGTACATGGGATTCGACACGTTCTGCTAGGATCCGCTACTAATTGATTGATTGTGAGTCGGACTCCAATCATGTTCAAGTCGCCATGAACATGCGGGGTCACACATTTAAGAGCGGGAGCAGGTCATTTGGGTTGGACCGAACAGGACACAGATTGAGTTGGACTTGCAGTGACTAATATAGGCTTTAGTGAATGAAATACAAGTGAGTGGAGCTCACTTTTACTCCCTATATATACTGGGGCACAGGATGCCCAAAGGGCATGCTTAGACCACCCCATGCGTTGGAAACCCTAGCCCCCATTCAGTCCAACCGCCACACTAGACCTTGCAGTCCGCCGTTGGATATCCTCCTCGTACATGTGCATACTAGCAGAGGTATTGTACGTTCAACACTTCGACGATCATGGTATTGGATCGGACTTGAGAACTGCTCTGCATTAACCGACACGCTTTATCAGTAATCCGCAATCGCGCATCTAGTGGTAATCCTCATGGCCTTCTACCTCGGCTAGATCTTGGAATCACTGCGAAGGGAAAAAGTTTTTACTTACCTCTGTGTGGCCCAACACTCCTCTTCCTAGCCACAAGAGACCCTACTTATCCACCTCCTGCTCCTTGTCCCATCCCGGTCCATATCCCATGTCATTGCCTACTGTTGCCATTGGAGGTGATGGAGATCCCATCTCTCCCTCCCCCGAGTGCTATGAGCTCCACCATGTCATTCAAAGGACATGCTTGGACAAGCGCCTCATCCCTGTAGCCACTCGCCTCCGGACCCTCCTTATCGACCTCAGTGCTCGTGGGCATCTGTTTGTTGCCCATCCCTAGCTCCTAGTTCGGGTGACTATGTGGCTAATCCTAACATGCGTGTGGCCGATTTGGTGTTGCTGCAACCTCTCCTTGTAGCTTAGGCAGAGGCGGTGAGTGCTGAGTTGCAGGCCATGTTCGTCGCTCGATGCAGGAGGTGTTTCTTCCCCTTCGTGACCTGGTCTCCGTTGTGCAAGGTTGGACTGATTAGGTCTCAAGCATTTGGGAGCTAATGTGTGCTTTGTGTAGAAGGCTTGCTCACGCCGACCCGGTGTTGGGCGAGAATGATAAATATGTGCCTCTCATTGTGGCCAATGGCAAGGATACCAGTGTGGCCATTGTGGCCGGTTGTTCATATTAGATGTGTGGTGTGATAGCACAACCTACTGATGATCCTCCTCTTGACTTGTATTTTGTATTGCCCGGGATAGCGATTCAAGGCACGGAGGAGCAAGTCAAGGATTTGCATGTTAGCTCAGTTGAGGAGGCTCCCAATTGGGTTTCTCTCCGAAGATGACAACGCCAAGTAACCCTCAAAGTTTGCAGGTTTCTGATCCCAACAATTCATTTGGTGCCAATGACCTGCATCTTGGAATGAGCTCACCCGACTAGCCCCTGGAGTAGGTAGGAGGACCAGAGCATTCATGACCAACAAGGACAAGGTTCTTTGTGAAGCTTGGATGGAAATTGGGCAAGACCCGATTTGTGGTTCCCAACAAAAGGGAGGCAAATTTTGGAGGAGGGTTTGGCAAGGTTCCATGATCATAGATGCTTGCACCCCTACAAATTTTGGAGTGATCCAAGTGAGATCTCCATTCAAAATAGGTGGGCCTTCATCCAAGAGGAGTGCAACAGGTTTTGTGGCGCATAGCATGTCATGAACCAGCCCATGATTGGCGTTGGCGTCCAATACATGGTGATACAATCTTTGGACTACTTCAATGAGCAATATGACAACAATGCCTTCACATTGAGACATTGTTGGAGAGCAATCAAAACGTGTCCCAAGTGGGAATCACTCTAAGAGGTCTACCAAAAGGAGAACCCGTAAGTAAAGAAGCGCGATAATGATTCATCGGCCATCTACCTTGAAGAGGTCATCCCAAGCAAGGGAAACAATGTGGGTCGGCTGAGAGGTCACAAAAGTAGCAAACAAGATGCAAAGCATGCGGCCAATGCCCTCACATTGCAAGAAACCTTGAAGGATTTGATGGTCGACAAGGAGGTGTCAAGTGAGAGGAAACGCAAGGAGAAAGAGGACACAAATAAGAGCTTCATGGACTACCGAAATAGGAAGATAGAAATTAATGAGTCCATCTGGTCAAAGTGATGGAGGTTGATCTCAAATTCCAAGCAAGGCGACATGAATTTTACATCAAACAAAAACAAATTGAGCTAAATGTAGGGGTTCGTAGCATGGAAAAACAAAATTTTCTATCGCATACAAACAAACAAGCCAAGATCTATCTACTAGATTGTAGCAACGAGTCGATGGAATAACTAACCCTCGAAGATTCCAAAGCGGTTAACGAGAGCAGATTCTCGTGGGTGATGTAGTCGTACTCTTTCCGATCTCAAGATCGCGTAGACGATCCTTCCGGCGCCACGTTCCCGCAGCGCTCCCGCAGTCGGTCACACGTTCGGTACTCGACGAAGACCTTCCTCTCCCTTGTTCCAGCAGGCAGCGGAGGTTGTAGCACTCTCCTCGCGATTCCGGCAGCACGACGGCGTGGTACCGGAAGTAGAGGGGAGATCCCGCAGGGCTTCGCCTTAAGCCGGTGCGAGTATGGTGGAGCTTATGAGAGAGGCTATTAGTGGTCTAGTAATTAGACACACCAATTAGAGGGCTCTAAACCAATTAGAAGGCTCTAAACCGAATAGCTCTAAACCGGGGTCTAGATCTAGGGTTTAGTTTAGAGGATAGGAAACTTGTGTGTGTTGGGAGGGAGCCCTGCCCCTCCATATATAGGTGGGAGGGGCTGGCCGGCCAAGGGGAGGGAGTGGAGTCCCTCCCCAACTCGGCCTAGGTGGGGCGCCGGCTTGGGGAGGAGGACTCCTCCCTCAAGTCGGTTTCCTCCTCTCCTCCCACTTCCCAAAAACTGCCGTTTGACTTTCAAACTAGCCGTTTGACTTTTTCAATTTAGGATTCAATTTAATCCTTTATTTGGGACAGCAAGAACACTTAGTACATGATGCAATCATTCCAACATGTAATGACACATTCATGTACCCCTTCCCCCCCGGAGTGCCGGACAATCCGGGACCTTCTAGAATGTTCCCGATGGAAACACCGGAATCATTCCCGAACTCCGAAACGGGACTTTCCTTATATGAATCTTATTCTCCGGACCATTCCGGATCACCTCGTGATATCCCGGATCCCATCCGAGACTCCGAACAACATTCGGTCTCTTTCTCATAATACCATAACTACTCAAACAACGTCGAATCCTTAAGTGTGTCTCCCTACGGTTCGTGAATTATGCGGACATGATCGAGACACTTCTCCGATCAATAACCAATAGAGGAATCTGGAAATTCATATGGCTCCCACATATTTCTACGATTACTTTGCGATCGAATGAACCACTTACATACGATACCAATTTCCCTTTGTCTCACGATATGTTACTTATCCGAGGTTATGATCGTCGGTATCTCTGCATACCTAGTTCAACCTCGTTACTGATAAGTACTCTTTTCTCGTTCCCGTGATATGTGATCCCTTGTGACCTAGTCACATGCTTGCAAGCTAATTGGATGACATTTCACCGAGAGGGCCCAGAGAATATCTATCCGTCATATGGATGGACAAATCCCACTCTTGATCCATGTGTCTCAACCAATACTTTCCGAACACTCAATGCCACTTTTATAGCCACCCTGTTACGGTGTGGTGTTTGATGACATCAAAGCATCCATCCGGTAAAGGTGATATGCATGATCTCATGGTCGAAGGAATTAGGTTACTATGTATCAGAAAGCATATAGCAATTGAACTATTGAAATGACTTGATCTTTATGCTACGCTTATCTATAGGAGTATGTCCACCATATCATTCTCCTAACGATATGATCTTGTTGTTAATAACATCTCAATGTTCATGATAGGGAAACCACAATCATCTATTAACCAACAAGCTAGTTTAACAAGAGGCTTTACTAGGGACTCTTATTTTAGTTTACAAATCACACAAGTATTAATGTTTCCTTGTTAATACTATTATAGCATGAATGTAAACATTTATCATAAACACAAAGATATAATAATAACTCTATTTATTATTGCCTCTTGGGCATATCTCCAACAGTCTCCCACTTGCACTAGAGTCAATAATCTAGTTTCAAACCTTTGTGTATTCAACACCTATGGCTTTCTGGTGTTGTATGTACACGATTGCTAGTGGTCAACTGATCTCCGGATCTGACACTTCCAGGTCCGTGTGTAATTGCATGTCTTTGCGTCTCTACGCATCACTCATTCTCTAATGAGATGGCTTTGTATAATTTGGTCTTTCGGTGTGACCTTTAGTTCTTTGGGGTTAAAACATGTTGATAATATTGTCGCACAATATATCTTCATAGTATTATCCCGCTGTGAACTACACCTAGTTTGATAACAAACTACTTGACACAAATGCCCTCTTTTGCTGCTATAATAGCAGTCATATACTTAGCCTTTTGTTGAAGTATCTGTCACAATGTCTTAACTTTGGAACTCATCCAAATCCATTATGGAACTCACTCTCCATTATATTGTGCCACCCTTAATTTAAATTGAGATAAACTTAATTTGTACTCTGTGACAAAACTAGTATCAATGTAGTACTTTTACAATGAACTAATCATCTATTTGTCACTTCTACAAATAATATACTCTTAGTTCTTCCAAAAGATCATAAGAATATCCTTACTATCGTCCAATGATCATCTTATGAATCATTCTGGTATATGCTCATAACTTTTAGAGCATAGGACATATCTGGATTTGTACATACCACAGTATGATTGATATAAACACTCTTTGCGATTTCATATATCAAGTATCAATCTATACTTGAATCTTTGTTTCACTTACCAAATGTCAATACACTTGAATATATCATCAACATTGAACTCTTTCAATCCTTTCTGTGCGACAAGAACCTTTTCTTGTAGTTTCTATATTGAACTCATTCAATATCTCGTTTATGTACTTCTGGCACAACCATATTAGCATCTATTGATGCCAAATATTTGGGTTTTGCCTAAGTCTTTCATCAGGATGAAATTCTTAATATGTGTTAATAAAAGATACACCATTTCTAATCAACAATATGTCCTCCACATAATGTATTAGAAATATGTCTTAGCGCTCCCACTTAATTTCTTGCAAATGCAAGCATCTTCATTGTCTCTGATGAAATTAAACCCTTTTAACAGTTTCATCATAGTGAAGATTCCAACTCCGCTTATGCTCACTCTAACCATTGAAGTTTGCATATGCTTTTAGCATCCTTTGAATTGACAAAACCCTATGGACCGTGTTTATGCACATGTCCTAGGTAACGATTCTATTAGAAGAACTTGTTTTGTTTATTCAACTACCATATAACAAAATTATATGTAGTGGTTGCTATATTAATCCGTATAGACTAAATATCGCTATGAAAGATCAAATCTTGTCATAGTCAATCTTTGAACATTGTTGTGAACTCTCTCCCAACATGTCGACTATAGATGTGAAACATCCATGTCTATTTCTTTATAGATCCAAACACAACTGTAAGGTCTTACACCTATCTCGAGGGACCTTCAAGTTCAAAACTTGATTTCTCGTGTATGGAATTATCACGGATTTTATGGCTTCAAGCCATTTGACGGAGTCAGGGCCCATCATCGCTTCTTTGCATGTAGTCCGTTCATTATTCTCAAATAATGATTCAACCCTCAAATCTTAGTATTTGATTGTTTACTCGACCTACTTGTTTCAATAGGAACTTAGATCTCAATGACCACATCCTTTTGAGGTACATGAGCCATGAGCATTAGTTGCTGCCTCCGGAACACTTTTCGGTGCTGCGCAACTCTGATCATATAGCTAAGGTTCTTTTAACCCTATCAAAGTTCTATTGTCCTCCCACTTAACTTTTCACGAAAAAATTCCTTCTCAAAGAAACTTGACGTTCTAAGCGACAAACACTTTTGTCTCCGGTGTTTATGGAGGAATACTTAACAGTAATACAAAGACAGATTTATCCGACTTTGGTTGCAAACATCTTTAATGCATAGCATACCAATGTTTAAGAAAGGACCACTTGGGTTTTATCCCAAACCATAACTTTATATGGTGTCATTTCAGCGGATTATGATGGAGCTCTTTTCAGTGGAAAACGGTAGTCTCTAAAGCTTTTAATCTTTTAAAATATAATGGCAGTTTTATGAATTACACCTTTTGATCTTACCATGTCAAACAAGGTTTTAATCACATATCTCGAACGCTCCATACTCTTATGGTGTTTCGGGAAATGCAAAGCCACAGAACGATTCCTTAAATCTTAGGTATTATGCTAAACTTGTAACTCAAATATCTTCCTTTATGATCTTATCATAAACTATTTATATTCTTGTTACAATGATTTTGCACTTCATCTTAAAATTCTTTGAACTTTTCAAATATTTCACACTTCATCCTTATTAAGTAAATATTCATATATTCACTCAAATTTTCGGAGAAAGCACATGAAGTTGAAATCCATCGCTCTTGACTATAATGGACTTCATACAACAATATGTACAAGTTCCAATAAGCTAGTCCATCGTTCCCTTTTTGGCCTATGAACGAAGTTTTAATTATCTCTAGGAAAGTTTCACAAGCGTCATTTGATCAAAATCAAATAGACTCCGAAATTCCATCCATATGGATTTTCTTCATGTTTTCTTTCCAATATAATTTAAACGGCGATGTCACTTCCTAAGTGATCTTTCAATCAATTTGTCTTTCGACATTTTTAGCACTAGTTTTATGGATGTGATTTCTCCAATGAGATTTGTAAATCATCCATCTTTTATGGATTACGGCAATTATTTGAACAACCCTTTTGTTCTCATAATACCTGATAAAACAAATCTTGAAGGCAAGCTTTGATGTTTAACGAGCAACACAATAACCCTTTATTTTGTTCTCGATGAACATCATCACATATTCTTTTGCTAGTTATTTAGGCCATTGTAGTTCATGAATTGTGTTGTTTCGTATGACGATTCACACCAACAAATTCAGTATCAAAATACTTAAGAACCACATCGTTTAACAATCAAAGAATATAGCCATAACATGTATATCATCTATATACTTAAACTGAACAATTCCAGTCTTTTCTTTTCTGCCATATATTTATGAGATTCTCTTTCAGTATTTCCTTTTCTGTTTGAAAGAATCTATCAACATCAATAGTGGAGTCATACATATGACACATAATCCAAAGCGTGTATAATTAAATACAAATGTCTTTGGACTTGCACTTTGAAGTAGATCACCATCATCAAATGTTTGGTGTTCTTCCAAATTCCTTTCTTTAGTAATCTCTTGGTGTAGTAAACATTTTACCTACATCAAATATTCACCTTATCATGGAATGTCCATGATCAAGCTACTTTTAGCTTATAACGATGAATTATGAGTATAATGTTGCTTTCCAAAACATTTTGGAGGATTAGGACAACTAGTGTCTCCATCCTTTTGCAAATTCTCATCAAATATGAGAACATGACTTTTGCAATATTATACTCTATCATGTTGCAACCAAAATTTCGTTTCAGATATCACAATATCTTCCACACATCATGGTTTCTGAAACAACTCTTTCAGATCCTAGATAACCTTGATATTAAGACAATCTTTGAATATCAAGAATCATGGAGACAAACATGATACTTATATACTAACATTTGGAATTGTTACTCTTGATTCAATACTAATTATTAAACTTCATGGAGTAACTGAAACTTTACTGAAAGTTTGCAATAGGACTTTTAAACTTTAGATTAACACTTCAATACAATACGATACCAGTTCGTAAAGTAACTAACCAGAATTCTATAGTTCTATCATCTCAATTATAACTAAGCGCAAGGTGGTAAACGGATGCCAATGACTACAACAACTATGCAAATTCACTTTGATTTAGTTTATGATAAATTGAGTTCTAATTAATAATTAAATTAATCTAGGTGAACTCCCACTCAAAACAATATCCCTCACATTGTTTTAGTGATCACACGAACCAAAACTACTATATCAACACCGATCATCACGAGAGCCGATATAGTTTTAGTGGCGAACAATCATCATGTTCATCATATCTACTATATGATTCATGCTTTGCCTTTCGGCGATCCGTGTTCCTGAGGCCATGTCTGTACATGCTAGGCTCGTCAAGATCAAACCTTAGCTACCGCATAAGCAAATCTGGCTTGCTTACGTTGTATTCACCCGCGGAATCAAAGACACCCGATCATCACGTGGTGCTTCGAAGCAACAAGCTTTGGCAACGGTGCATACTAAGGGTGAACACTTTAGAACTTGAAATTTATGTGCATGAGGGATCATCTTATAATGCTACCGTCGTCTACTAAGCAATACAAGATGCATAAAGGATTAACATCACATGCAATTCATAATATGTGATATGATATGGCCTTTCTTCTTTGTGCTTCCGATCTCCATCTTCAAGCACGAACACGATCTCCATCATCACCGGCATAGCATCAAGGTCAATGACGCTTCTTCATGGTTGTCGTCCACCAGCTTCAACTATTACAACTATTTTGAATAGACACGCAGGTCTTAACAGAAATTAAAGACAACCATATGGCTCCTGCCGGTTGCCAACTTACAATAAGGAACATTGCATACATCAAATATAATCACAATCATGGCCATATCACATCACTGCACACCCCTGCAAAACAAAGTTAGACGCTTCTACTTTCTTTGCATATTTTACGTGGTTTGGGGCTTTCCATAAGTGTCGTTCTAACCTACGAACAAGAACCACAACATTGATACTAGCATTGTTGATTACCCGTTGTAAATTGGATCTTTACTATGCTAGGAGAAACAGGCACCCGCAAAGCCACTTATGCAATACAAGTTGCATGTTAAGCGTGGAGCAAGTCTCATGAACGATGTCATGTAAGGTTAGCCCGGGCCGCTTCATCCCAACATACCGCAAGATGCAAAGTACACGCAAAGCAATCTACAATAAAAGCATCAACGCCCACAATGACCATTGTGTTCTACTCGTGCAACAGATCTACATATAGACACGGCTCTGATACCACTGTAGGGGTTCGTAGCATGGAAAAACAAAATTTTCTATCGCATACAAACAAACAAGCCAAGATCTATCTACTAGATTGTAGCAACGAGTCGATGGAATAACTAACCCTCGAAGATTCCAAAGCGGTTAACGAGAGCAGATTCTCGTGGGTGATGTAGTCGTACTCTTTCCGATCTCAAGATCGCGTAGACGATCCTTCCGGCGCCACGTTCCCGCAGCGCTCCCGCAGTCGGTCACACGTTCGGTACTCGACGAAGACCTTCCTCTCCCTTGTTCCAGCAGGCAGCGGAGGTTGTAGCACTCTCCTCGCGATTCCGGCAGCACGACGGCGTGGTACCGGAAGTAGAGGGGAGATCCCGCAGGGCTTCGCCTTAAGCCGGTGCGAGTATGGTGGAGCTTATGAGAGAGGCTATTAGTGGTCTAGTAATTAGACACACCAATTAGAGGGCTCTAAACCAATTAGAAGGCTCTAAACCGAATAGCTCTAAACCGGGGTCTAGATCTAGGGTTTAGTTTAGAGGATAGGAAACTTGTGTGTGTTGGGAGGGAGCCCTGCCCCTCCATATATAGGTGGGAGGGGCTGGCCGGCCAAGGGGAGGGAGTGGAGTCCCTCCCCAACTCGGCCTAGGTGGGGCGCCGGCTTGGGGAGGAGGACTCCTCCCTCAAGTCGGTTTCCTCCTCTCCTCCCACTTCCCAAAAACTGCCGTTTGACTTTCAAACTAGCCGTTTGACTTTTTCAATTTAGGATTCAATTTAATCCTTTATTTGGGACAGCAAGAACACTTAGTACATGATGCAATCATTCCAACATGTAATGACACATTCATGTACCCCTTCCCCCCCGGAGTGCCGGACAATCCGGGACCTTCTAGAATGTTCCCGATGGAAACACCGGAATCATTCCCGAACTCCGAAACGGGACTTTCCTTATATGAATCTTATTCTCCGGACCATTCCGGATCACCTCGTGATATCCCGGATCCCATCCGAGACTCCGAACAACATTCGGTCTCTTTCTCATAATACCATAACTACTCAAACAACGTCGAATCCTTAAGTGTGTCTCCCTACGGTTCGTGAATTATGCGGACATGATCGAGACACTTCTCCGATCAATAACCAATAGAGGAATCTGGAAATTCATATGGCTCCCACATATTTCTACGATTACTTTGCGATCGAATGAACCACTTACATACGATACCAATTTCCCTTTGTCTCACGATATGTTACTTATCCGAGGTTATGATCGTCGGTATCTCTGCATACCTAGTTCAACCTCGTTACTGATAAGTACTCTTTTCTCGTTCCCGTGATATGTGATCCCTTGTGACCTAGTCACATGCTTGCAAGCTAATTGGATGACATTTCACCGAGAGGGCCCAGAGAATATCTATCCGTCATATGGATGGACAAATCCCACTCTTGATCCATGTGTCTCAACCAATACTTTCCGAACACTCAATGCCACTTTTATAGCCACCCTGTTACGGTGTGGTGTTTGATGACATCAAAGCATCCATCCGGTAAAGGTGATATGCATGATCTCATGGTCGAAGGAATTAGGTTACTATGTATCAGAAAGCATATAGCAATTGAACTATTGAAATGACTTGATCTTTATGCTACGCTTATCTATAGGAGTATGTCCACCATATCATTCTCCTAACGATATGATCTTGTTGTTAATAACATCTCAATGTTCATGATAGGGAAACCACAATCATCTATTAACCAACAAGCTAGTTTAACAAGAGGCTTTACTAGGGACTCTTATTTTAGTTTACAAATCACACAAGTATTAATGTTTCCTTGTTAATACTATTATAGCATGAATGTAAACATTTATCATAAACACAAAGATATAATAATAACTCTATTTATTATTGCCTCTTGGGCATATCTCCAACACTAAATGCCCAAGTTCAAGCCAAAGAAGTTGAGACCAAGCAAAGAGAAGTTGAGATCTATTCCCAACACCGGCCATCGGCAAGTGTTCAAATTTGATGGCCGGTGTAGCCTTTTGTCATGAAATTTGGAAAAGACCGAGATGGCCCAAAGGGCCGAACAAATGCACTGTATTGTTGGGTGCACGCGCGGCCGAGAGGACAGTTCCGTCCATTTAATGTCATCACCACGATCTAAACTGACCAAAGGAGCGAAATGCTAAATGCTGCTCAACGCGGCGTGGAAACCTCATGCCACACACCCCGCGTCGCATTGGGCCCACCCATTTATCTGCCTTTCTCATTTTTTTGTTACTTTTCTTTTCTCCTTTTCCATTTCTGTTTTTCTTTTCTGTTTGCTTTTGTCTGTTTTCTTTTTTTAAGGTTCAGAATTTTATAATTTGTTCATGATTTAAAAATGTTCATTTTTTCAAAAATAAATTACGATTTTTGAAAAAAGTCCATGCCTCTTAAAAATTGTTCATGAATTTGATTTTGGTTTGTGAATTTTGAATATGGTTCATGTTTTTTGGCAAAATGTTAAATATTTTTTAAAAAATGTTTATGAATTTTGAAATTTTGTTCATGAATTTCAGGAAATGGTTCATGATTTTCAGAAAATGGTTCATGATTTTTGGAATTTTGGTTCATGAATTTCGTCGAGCGGATACAATTCCTCAAGTGGGAGCACAAAGCGCGGTGCGCGACCACCATCCACCGCAACCTACAGCCATGGGAGATCTACGTCGTCCCTGAAATCGACTTGGACGATGAGGATGCCTTTAACCACTCCGACGCAGAGCTCGATAGCAAGGACAACAATCGCGAGGAGGAGGACGACATCGTTGTTAAGCAGGAGGCGGTGGATGATGTTGCCCTGAACCTGCCCCGGAGTACCACGAGGTGCTGATACGCCCAATTTGCATCACCATTCTATATCATAATTTACCTCTATTTCTTGATATTTGTCTTATTATGAGGTACTACTTATGGATTTTCATCTGTTTATACATGTTGGATGATTCTTGGAGGATGGACTGTCGGAGTCTGGATTCTGATGGAAAAGACGGTGTTTCGGTGCAATTTCGCGAAGATCAGAAAAATACCATAAAAATATGGAAACATATTATTTTACCGGAAGACGAAGGAAGCCAGAAGGGGGGCCATAGGGGGCCCACACCCCTAGGCGCGGTCCCACTGGACCCCGCGCCTAGGGTGGGTTTGGCCCACCTGTTCGGCCTCCGACTCCGCCCCTTCGACTATATCTTCCCTACGGAACCCTAATACCAGGGGCGACCACAGATAGACTTCCGCCGCCTCTAGGAGGCGGAAAACACCGAAAGAGAAAGATCTCTCCGGCAGACAGATTTCTGCCGGGGGAATTCCTTCCCGGAGAGGGGAGACCGTCGCCATCAACACCGTCATCAAGCTAGGATTCATCGGGATCATCATCATCATCCACACCATCATCTCCACCAGCACCATCATCACCACTCCGTCCCGCTGTAACAATTGTGTTGGATATTGCTTTAGTTTGTTAGGGGATACTTTCCCGATGTTAATTACTATTGTAGTTGATGCTTTTGAGTGGAACCATTGGATTATTGTTTATGTTCAGATTGTTATCCATTATCATATCATCTTTGATCTTGATCCATATGATGTCTCGTGAGTAGTTCGTCTAGTTCTTGAGGACATGGGAGAAGTCATGTTGTTAGTAGTGAATATGTGATGAGTTATTATTCAATGGTTTAGTATTTAAGTTGTGGTGCTATTCTTCTAGTGGTGTCATGTGAACGTCGACTACATGATACTTCACCATTTATGGGCCTAGGGGAATGCATTGTGTATTAGGCTACTAATTGTAGGGTTGCCGGAGTGACAGAAACCTGAACCCCCATTAGGACACCTTTGCACAAGGGAGTGTAGGATCTCAGAGTTTAAGACTGTGGTTAGATTTATATCTTAATTACTTTACTTTAGTTACGGATGTTTGCAGGGGGTTTAATCACAAGTATGTATTAGTCCTAGGAAGGGCAGTATGTTAGCACAGGGTCACCCACACAACACTTACGAACACCAGAGAAGAGTACTCAGCTATTTATAGCGAAAGCACTTGACAGAATTCCCATGTGTCCTCGAGAACGTTTAGTCCTTATAAGTATTTCCACTGGCTTGTCCTTTGCTAAGAAAGGATTGGGCCACTTGCTCCGTTTGATTCGTTACTTCTGTTACTTGCTCTTTGTTTTGTTACTTTGTCAGAAAACCACTAAAAATCTGTTTGCTAAGTATTCACAGGGATTTCCTGCTCCATACCACTGTTCAGCACCTTCTGCTCCTCGTTGGGATCGACACTCCTATTTATCGAAAGTACTAAGATGCACCCCCTATACTTGTGGGTCATCAAGACTATTTTCTGGCGCCGTTGCCGGGGAGTGAAGCGCTATTGAAGAGTGGAACTGGTAAGGGAATTTTTTTACTGTGAGTATTTCCTTTTGTTACTGTTTGTTTCTTTGTTTCCAATATGGATAACCCACTTGGTTTTCTGTTTGGGAGAACTACTACCACTGAAAGTGTAGTAGATAAACCACCACCTGTTGAGATAGATCATTTTAAGATACCTGCGAGTATTATTAATCATGTTATGGATAATTATTATTTTGGGGATGGAACTGTCCATCCTGGTGATCACTTGCTTTATATCCATGAATTATGCAGGTTGTTTAAGTGTGCATGTATCACAACTGAATAGGTGAAGAAGAAGTTACTCTCCATATCCTTGAAAGGGAGAGCTGAGGCATGGTATAAGTTGCTTAAGAATGGACAATCCATGGAATGGGAGGAGATGGCATCTCTCTTTTACTCTAAATTTTATCCTCCTAGTGAGAGCTGAGGCATGGTATAAGTTGCTTAAGAATGGACAATCCATGGAATGGGAGGAGATGGCATCTCTCTTTTACTCTAAATTTTATCCTCCCAGTGAAAGCCAAAAGGATAGAAGTCTTATATATAATTTTTGGCCTCTTGATGCAGAGAGTACAGCTCAAGATTGGGGGAGACTGAAGTTATTAATGCTTAAATGTCCTATTCATGAACTCCCTAACAATATTATTCTCAATAACTTTTATCCTAGGCTTTCTCTTCAGGATAAAGGTTTACTAGATGCTTCTTGTGCTGGATCATTCACAAGTATGAAGGAAGAAGTTAAATGGGATCTCTTGGACCGTATTCAAGATAACACTGAAGCTTGGGAGAATGACAAAGTAAGGAGGTCAGGTATAAACTATGATTATGAATGTATTAAATCTTTTATGGGAACTGATAACTTCCGTTATATTAGCAATAAGTTTGGTCTTGACTCCCAAAGTATTGCCAACTATTTTAAGGCATTTGCCTCTTACATTGAAATTCCTAAGAAGAAGTGGAATAAGTATCATGCTCCTTATAAAGATGTTGTTAGTCATGTCCCTGTTAGAAGTACTCAAATTTATACTACTAATCATAGTGTGCTTGAACCTCATGTTGAGAAAATGCCTTTCCCAGCTAAGGTAAATGAGTATTCTATGATTATTAGTGCAAATAACATAGGTACAATGAAAACTGTGGAGCCTGGTAAGCATTTGAGTGATGAACCTGTGGTAGCTATTGTAAAGGACACTGTCACTAGAAATATAGAGGATGGGCATATTGTCTTCTATGAAGACGCTTCTAATATTATTTCTCATCCTGGTAGAGTTAAAAAAGCTAGTGTCCCTATGCTTTCTATTAAAATTGGTGATCATTGCTACTATGGTTTATGTGATATTGGTGCTAGTTCTAGTGCTATTCCTTATGAGCTTTACAGGGAAATTATGCATGATATTGGTCCTTGTGAGCTTTAGGACATTGATGTGGTTATTCACCTTGCTAACAGGGAAACCATTTGCCCCATTGGCATTGTAAGAGATGTGGAGGTTCTCTGTGGTAAGATTAAATATCCTGCTGATTTTCTAGTGCTCAATTCAGCAGTTAGCAAAACTTGTCCTATCATTTTTGGTAGACCCTTTTTGAACACTTGTGGAGCTATTATTGATTGTAATAAGGAAACGGTTTTAACTAAATTTGATGAAGATTCTTATGAGTTTAACTTTTCCAAATTTGCTAAAACTCCTTGTGAAAATAGCTTGCCTAATAAAGATTTTAGGATGGAACAAATTGCTTCAATTGATCTAGCCTATGACCTTGGACCTCTTTTTGATGACTATAAGTATGCTTATTTTGATGATAAAGTTATTTCTAGTGACAGTTATATTGTCAACTTTATTCAAAGTGCTACTGAAGGTTATTCTGAGAGAGGGAAACATGGTTTTATGCATCTCAATGATGTTAAGTTTCCCCGTTTTATGTTGAGAGCTTTAAAGTTGCATCTGTTTTATCTTCCTATGCTTGTGGCTTTTTGTTTCAACAATTCGTTTTCTCATGATACCCCCATGCATAGGAAGTGGGTTATACTCAAGTGTGTTGGCTATTTTCTTCTTGATGCTCTTTTTCACTCTAGATATATATCCTATGTGAGCATCTTTGAAAGTTTCAAGCCTAACTTAAAGGCATTAAAGAAAAGTACTTATTGGGAGATAACCCAAGAGTTTTGTCGAGTCTTGGAAGTTATTACCTCATTAATAACCGCTCCTTATTGTGGCATCCCGCAAAACCACTACTAGAAAATCGCGTTGTTTTTTGTGCATTGCATCATCATGACCGCATGCTCATGTCATCATGCCACATTGCATTTGAGCATCGTCATCATCTTGCATTTGTTCGCATAAAACTATTTTCGGGAAAACCTAATTTGTTTTCTAAACGCCCCGTCTTTATTCAAACACAAAACCCGAGTCTCCGGATTTTTTTTGTTTTGTCTGCTATCGGTTTGCAAAAGCCTTGTTTTAAATAAATAAAATATTTAATTATTTTTAGTGGGGCAGTCGAACGGGCCGATTCGACCCAGTCGACCACCCCCGGAATAAAATCGGTCCACCTAAACCAGCCCACCCGAATCCTAAAACTACCCAAACCTATCCTACCCACCTATCCCAGCTCGCCACCTCACCCCTCCCCCAATTTCCTACCCACCTTGCCACCTCATCAATCCCCCTCTTTTTTCCCCCTCTCTCTCTTTCTCACACAGCCCCATCTACCCTCCCCTCACTTACACCTGGGCCCCACCCGCGCCTGGCCCCATCCCGCAGTCCTCCCTCTCTCTCCCCTGGTCAACCCACTCCCCCCTGGCCCCACATGCCGACCCCACCACCCACTCAACTCCCCCACAGCCGCCCGCTCCCTGGCCCACCCCAGGCCCCCACCTGTCGGCCCCCCACCTACCACACGCGCCCTCCCCTCTCCTACCGCTCCCTGTTCCTCTCCCCGACACCTCCCTCTTCCCTGCCCGGCCTCCTCCCTCTTCCTCCGCCCTCTGCCTCGCCGCCGGCAGCCGCCGCTCGCCCCGAGCACCGCCTGCCCTCGCCCTCCCTCCTCCGCTCGGCCGCCGGCCGCCATCCCCTTCCGCCCGCCGCGAGCCCCGCTCCACGCCGGCGTTCCCTCGCCCGACGTGCTCGCCCGCGACCCCCGTGCGCCGCTCTCCGCCTCGGGTCCCTCCTCGCCCGCCGTCGGCCGCGCCCCCTCGTCCTGCGCAGACCGCGCCCTCGCCTCCTGGGCATGTCCCCGTCGCCACCTCCTCCTCGCCACCGGCGACCACCTTCCCCACCAGCACCCCGCCGCCCTGGTCCCTCTCCTCCTCCGCTCCATCGCCGCCGTCGGCCGCGCCCCGCACCGGCCCGAGCTCCGCCCCGCCTCTGCACCTCCCCGCCGCCGCGTCCTCTGCCTCGCCCCTCACCGCGTCCCCTCGCCGGAGCCGCCCTCGCCTCGCCTTCCGCCCGTCTTCGGCCTCCGCCACCGCGACCGCCCTCCGCCCCTCCTCGGGCCGACCCCGCGGCCCCGCGCGCCTCCAGCGTCCTCCTGCCGCGGCCCCGAGCTCGTCCTCGCCGGCCGTCCTCCTCCCAAGCTCTCCCCGACCCCGCCTGTGTCCAGTCGCCGCTGTCTCCCTCTGTCCGGGTCGGGATCCTCTCGCTCGCTGCTAAGACCGGCAGCCTGGACCCCCTGGGCACCTGTTCCCTCCGTGCGTGGCCTCTGGAGATACATGAACGCCGATAGAGTACTGCTGTTTCAGGAGTAGTATGTGAAGAGATGTTGCTGATGTTTCAGTATAGCCAGTACGAGGATTCGATGTACAAGAGAAACCACGGCGCCGGGCCCGAAAACCGACCTCGACACGCCAAGATCGCCGAAACCCGCGAAGACCGATCCCGGCGTCCGAGACCCCGAAGGCCGATCTCGCCGAACCCGAACCCTGGAACCCCCGCCAAGGTCTTCATCGAAACCCCGAGAACTCCGCCGCGGTACCCGGGAATCTCCTACATGGAACCATCGGGCCACGTAAGACCATCGACGCCACACCCGAGTCCGGCACCGACACCCGACAACGTCAACATATGACGCCAAGGTCTTCTCCCCGGAACGTCGAGTGCTCCTTTCCGGATCCGAAGCCACCAAGATCGCCATGGAACGACAAGCCCTTCACCCCGGACGTCAAGTCTGACCCGAACCGCGGACCCGACAAGGACTTCACGACGACAAGATCGACACCGACCCGGGCGGACCCAATGTGCCCCCGACGCCACAACCAAGTCCTTCTTCCGGGGTGCGCCAAGACCTACCTCCGTTATCCGAGACCGAGCCCGTCGAACCCTGAACCCTGAGACCGGACCCTAAAACCTGAACCCCAAGATCTTCCGAACCCTAATGTGTGAACCCCTTCCCGAAACCCTATTTTATAATATAATACAACTTGTCGCATATTAATTGTTCATGCATGCATACTTGTCTGTGGTTGGGGGCCTTATGCCGATTCACCTTATAATTAAATATGGGGCCATATGCGGGCAAATCTAGTCTTATATTGGCCTCATTTAAATTTGCGTAGCGAACCGGTGACTTATCTTGCCCTGTTATTACAACATTTAAATTGCGGGGTAGTTAAATAACTTGAACCAATTAATTAATTGTCGGGACCCCGGTTCCACTTAATATGACCTAATCGCATCGCATCTGTGCCATGTCATGCATCATACATGCATCATGCCCGATCTTTTGCCGTAGTATTAAATATTGCATCCGGTGTTTATTCTAGTGTTTTGCTTCTTCGCGGATAAGGCCGTTGAGTTGATGTGAGCGTCGCCCGATCTTCGGTTGAACCTTCGGCAATGTTTTCAGGCGAGCATCTCCCCCTTTCTACCTATCTTACTTTTATAGTATTTATTCCCTCCTGTTGATCTATTGCTATCTGTGTTGCGATGCTCTAGTTTTCGTACCCGCGATATCCCTCGCAGCCTTATATTGCCTTGGACACCTCCTATTACCTGTTGTTTGGTAGATAGTTGGACTTGCGCGTCGTAGTCGCTTGCTCAAGTGCTGTTGCGTGTCGTCAAGTGCCACAGTTTTTGGCGTATTGCCGCATGTTGATGTTGGAGTTGATCATGGCTTTACTTATCGTTCACTTTAATTACTGTTTAACAACTAAAATTGAAGTAAGTAAGCAGAGGCACAGGTGGGCAATAGATGTTATTTGGTTGTTAACCGTCCACTTGTGTCCCATAGGACCCCGAGTACTTGATACCTGTTCCTTGAATATTCGCGCTATCCACATCCGGGAGGCTTATGGGACCCCCCTGAGCCAGAGCTTGATTCAGTCTTATTTCTTGGGGCCACAAACTAGTTTGAGGTTTTATTTACGATCCTGTACTTATGCCATGCTTTACTGCTTTATTTAAATTGTGCGAGGAGCACACTGTACTGTTTAGGTAAGCGGAGTGTTTTCGCGGTATCGACAATCCCAGTTTTGGGTTCCCGGTCGTTTACAGCCATTGTCGCAAACCTTGAGTCCGTCTCGGAGTCAGCTAGCTTTGTTGCGGGTGTACTCAATGGGGTGGCCCCCTGAAATATTTCTGAATCCTGTGATTGCTTTGTCGTGAAGGCCTCGTTGGGTTTTGATTTGGTTTTTCCGAGGTTGATCGAGTGTGTGTTGCTATTTGTGCACCCCGGCCGGGTAAAACTTTCTGAAAGCCGTGTCCGCGGTTATGGACGACTTGGAGCACAGTATCTCGATCATAGACAACTATAACTAAAGTAGTGCTATAAATTTGACTTTATAATGACTAGTAATCAGCTTCACCATAATGGAATGGCTAAATAAAACTGCCAAACAGTGCTTGTTTGGGTCGTCGCCTGCGACCATTGTACCTGACTAGTAAGTATTGCAACTACAACGGAATGGCTAAATAAAAGTACCAACAACTGCTGGGTTTTTGGGTTATCTCATGCTAATTGTATCTGACTAGTAAGTGTCGCAACTACAACGGAATGGTTAAATAAAAGTGCCCACTGCTTATTTTATCAGGATGACTATCTATATTTGACAAGTAATTGCCGCAACTATAACGGAATAAATAAAACTGCCAACAGTGTGAGTTCCTCGGTTGACTTCCTCGTTTGGTCTCGAGGGGGAAACACCAGGATGGGTTTGTATGATAGTAGCATCAGGTTGTTCTCCGAATAGGTCTTTCTTATCCCTCTCTGATAGCCGACAGTTGTATCGAGTCTCTATAGGTTGTTTAGTGCATGCTGCCGCTGCCGCTTCAGTCCACCATACCTATGTAGGCGAGGACCGCCGAATTCTAGTCTCGCCGTGTACTGGCCTCAGTACTGACGCTCCTCTTTTTCCTTTGCCCTTTGTCGGCACCCCTTTTGTTTAAGCAGGTTTTGAGATCGACGTCGTTAGCAGGGTTACCCTTCCGGCTTGGCCTGGGCAGGGTTATGGACGCCATTGGTTATTCTTCAGGGCTCTTAGCCCCATTTGCATCTTGTCCGTAGCTGGACGCTCTATCGTTTTCAAGGTGATTGGGATCTTTGTTCTGCATAGCTGTATTCTTGACTCATGGAGTCATGTTGTATATATATCTGTGCTGTGGGTCCCATCGAGGACTGTTGTGTAATGTTATTACTTCGTTTCCACCCGCACGAAAGTGCCTGGTGGGCACCTTTGAATCGTTTCTATGCAGGTTTGGCGGGAATCGCTGAAACTTGCATAGGGTCGATTCTGAGGGTGTTACAGAGTGGTATCAGAGCTCAGCAGTTGCGATACCCCACAAGTCCAGCCTGTAGGATAACCTAGCTAACGGCCGAAGTAGGGTGTCCAAACTATTTTGAAAAATCGGTTGGATAGATCTGGTTAGGTCTGCTTTTACTCCTTACCCCTCTGCTATTCTCTTCTTACCTCTGCGTGTTTTGAATCTACCTCTTATCTTTTCTTAGAGTCCAGGATTTCTCGTGGTTGGGATTCCGTCGTACCTTCAGGGTTTCGCTTCCTCCTTTGGTAACGGTGTTGCTACATCCGGTCTTCATGCTATCCGAGGAATCCTTCGTCTGTGGTACCATCTTTTGTTCCTTGTCTGCGCCTTCCGGTGTTTTTCCGACGCGACGACATCATCTACGCCAGATCCGATGCAGAGTCTGCATCACTCCTTTGTTCTGCACCTCGATTGTCGAGATCTTCAGTCTAATTCCGAGAGTTGGTTGCACCATTCGCCTATTCGTGTGCAGAGTAATGGTTTGGGTGCGCGATGGACTGATCACCATCCGACTACTCTTATCATTCGCTCTTGTACATCGAATCAGTGGATCCAGCAATTTCACTCCGTCCACGGAAGCTAGAGGTGGCTTTATTGGTTGATACCTCTACCTTCGCATTTGTTTCCCGGAGTGTTCCCTCGACGATCACGGACAACGACCTCTTGTTAGTGGTGTCGCGAGGATCTACACAAAGCGAGAAGACGCAGATCGCCGACCTTCTTTCCGGTACCATGAGGCGGATCTCGAGGGCGAGATCCATTGTTAGTGGTGTCGAATTGTGGCATCCCGCAAAACCACTACTAGAAAATCGCGTTGTTTTTTGTGCATTGCATCATCATGACCGCATGCTCATGTCATCATGCCACATTGCATTTGAGCATCGTCATCATCTTGCATTTGTTCGCATAAAACTATTTTCGGGAAAACCTAATTTGTTTTCTAAACGCCCCGTCTTTATTCAAACACAAAACCCGGGTCTCCGGATTATTTTTGTTTTGTCTGCTATCGGTTTGCAAAAGCCTTGTTTTAAATAAATAAAATATTTAATTATTTTTAGTGGGGCAGTCGAACGGGCCGATTCGACCCAGTCGACCACCCCCGGAATAAAATCGGTCCACCTAAACCAGCCCACCCGAATCCTAAAACTACCCAAACCTATCCTACCCACCTATCCCAGCTCGCCACCTCACCCCTCCCCCAATTCCCTACCCACCTTGCCACCTCATCAATCCCCCTCTTTTTCCCCCCTCTCTCTCTTTCTCACACAGCCCCATCTACCCTCCCCTCACTTACACCTGGGCCCCACCCGCGCCTGGCCCCATCCTGCAGTCCTCCCTCTCTCTCCCCTGGTAAACCCACTCCCCCCTGGCCCCACATGCCGACCCCACCACCCACTGAACTCCCCCACAGCCGCCCGCTCCCTGGCCCATCCCAGGCCCCCACCTGTCGGCCCCCCACCTACCGCACGCGCCCTCCCCTCTCCTACCGCTCCCTGTTCCTCTCCCCGACATCTCCCTCTTCCCTGCCCGGCCTCCTCCCTCTTCCTCCGCCCTCTGCCTCGCCGCCGGCAGCCGCCGCTCGCCCCGAGCACCGCCTGCCCTCGCCCTCCCTCCTCCGCTCGGCCGCCGGCCGCCGTCCCCTTCCGCCCGCCGCGAGCCCCGCTCCGCGCCGACGTTCCCTCCCCCGACGTGCTCGCCCGCACCGGTGTTCCCTCCCCCGATGTTTTTAATACGTAAGGGAAGTTACGAGACGAAACTGAAGAGGAAACGGAGCCCGGGATGGACAAACCCACCCCAAGCAAGGGCCCAGCCTAGCCGCACCTGGAGGGGGTTTGCCATCCTCGAACTCTGTCTCCGCTTCGTTTCCGTGTCAAAACCTTCCTTATGCATTGAAACTTCGTAATATATAAACTCCCAGATCCCTCGAGGTTCGTGCATCGTGTTCTCATTGTGTTTTTGTTTCGATCTGTTTCTGTCAGGAAATCTTCTCAAGTTTAGAGCACCATGGCCTCCGCTGACGACAAAGGCAAGGAGCCCGAGAAAGAAGAACCTCAAGTTCCCAAGGAGGAGGAGATTCCGGTAGTTTATGAAGGTGACATGGAGGAGGACAAGCAACCTGACACCCGCGCTACCGTCGCAAGCATTGGTTTGGTGGCATGACCTACCAAGCTTAAGAGGACAGCACATATGTCTACAAGAGGGAAATCTCGACGTCATACTCTCTCTTCACAATCATCTCCTCCACGTAACAAGAGACCCTTCCATACACTTGTACATGAATATCAATATCAACATGTGGCCAGAGGGAATTTGCCCTCGATTTGGGATATGCCTCGTTCTAACAATGCAGAGAAGGATCATGCTAAGGATGAAGAGTGGGGAAAGAATAACAAGAACTGGGATTCTCGGATTGACATGATCATGAACCATATAGAGCAAAACTCGGAGCTAATCCATACTCTTACTTTTGAGTTTGAGGAGTTGAAGAAACTTATTGAGGAGCTTATCAAGAGAACACCACCACCACCAAAGGAGTAATTCGTCACCAGGTTTGGCATCCCCTTGGCTTGTTCCAAGATTGGGGGAGTTCCACGGTATCACCACCATTATCTTTCATATTTTATCTTTTTAGTGGATTCATATCTGTGGTAGAGAGGTTATCTTATAGTTTGGTTTGCATGCGGAAGTATTGTAGGGGTTCGTAGCATGGAAAACAAAAAATTTCTATCGCATACAAACAAACAAGCCAAGATCTATCTACTAGATTGTAGCAACGAGTCGATGGAATAACTTACCCTCGAAGATTCCAAAGCGGTTAACGAGAGCAGATTCTCGTGGGTGATGTAGTCGTACTCTTTCCGATCTCAAGATCGCGTAGACGATCCTTCCGGCGCTGCGTTCCGGCAGCGCTCCCGCAGTCGGTCACACGTTTGGTACTCGACGAAGACCTTCCTCTCCCTTGTTCCAGCAGGCAGCGGAGGTTGTAGCACTCTCCTCGCGATTCCTGCAGCACAACGGCGTGGTACCGGAAGTAGAGGGGAGATCCCGCAGGGCTTCGCCTTAAGCCGGAGCGAGTATGGTGGAGTATGAGAGAGATTTAGTGGTCTATGGTTTAGACACACCAATTAGAAGGCTCTAAACCGAAGGCTAGGGCAATTAGAAGCTCTAAACCAAAACGGCTCTAAACCGGAGATTAGAGGATAGGAACTTGTGTGTCTAGAGGAGGAGGCCCTGCCCCTCCTCTTATAGGTGGGAGGCGCGGCCAAGGGGAGGGGAGTCCCTCCCCAAGTCGGCCTTGGGTGGCGCGCCGGCTTGGAGAGGAGGGACTCCTCCCCCAAGTCGGTTTTGCCTCCTCTTGCTTGTTTACCACAGTTTCCTGTTTTAGCCGTTTGACTTTCAAACTGGACATTTGACTTTTCTGTTTTAGGATTCAATTTAATCCTTTATTTGGAACAGCAAGAACACTTAGTACATGATGCAATCATTCCAATATGTAATGACACATTCATGTACCCCTTCCCCCCCGGAGTGCCGGACATTCCGGAACCTTCTAGAACATTCCCGATGAAAACATCGGAATCATTTCCGAACTCCGAAACGGGACTTTCCTTATATGAATCTTATTCTCCGGACCATTCCGGATCACCTCGTGATATCCCGGATCCCATCCGAGACTCCGAACAACATTCGGTCTCTTTCTCATAATACCATAACTACTCAAACAACGTCGAATCCTTAAGTGTGTCTCCCTACGGTTCGTGAATTATGCGGACATGATCGAGACACTTCTCCGAACAATAACCAATAGAGGAATCTCGAAATTCATATGGCTCCCACATATTTCTACGATTACTTTGCGATCGAATGAACCACTTACATACGATACCAATTTCCCTTTGTCTCACGATATGTTACTTATCCGAGGTTATGATCGTCGGTATCTCTGCATACCTAGTTCAACCTCGTTACCGATAAGTACTCTTTTCTCGTTCCCGTGATATGTGATCCCTTGTGATCCAGTCACATGCTTGCAAGCTAATTGGATGACATTCCACCGAGAGGGCCCAGAGTATATCTATCCGTCATATGGATGGACAAATCCCACTCTTGATCCATGTGTCTCAACCAATACTTTCCGAACACTCAATGCCACCTTTATAGCCACCCAGTTACGGTGTGGTGTTTGATGTCATCAAAGCATCCATCCGGTAAAGGTGATATGCATGATCTCATGGTCGAAGGAATTAGGTTACTATGTATCAGAAAGCATATAGCAATTGAACTATTGAAATGACTTGATCTTTATGCTACGCTTATCTATAGGAGTATGTCCACCATATCATTCTCCTAACGATATGATCTTGTTGTTGATAACATCTCAATGTTCATGATAGGGAAACCACAATCATTTATCAACCAACAAGCTAGTGAAGTATACAGGCTATACTAGGGACTTCAAATTAAGTTTACAAATCACACAAGTATCAATGTTTCCTTGTTAATACTATTATAGCATGAATGTAAACATTTATCATAAACACAAAGATATAATAATAACTACATTTATTATTGCCTCTAGGGCATATCTCCAACAAGTATCTCTCTTTTAGTTGGTTATCTATGTATCCCTTGGTGTGAGTGACTTTATTGGAATATTAATGAGAGGTCTCATCTTTACTTTTTGCACTTCTTATTTTTAGTTGCAATCTCTATTATATGATGGATCTTGTTGTTCAAGTATTGGCACCACTTTGGGATCATCAAGTGGATCTAAATTGGTTTTGGCAAACTAAGTTCTGGTCAGTGGCATTAGTTTGAAAGAAAAGAAAGAAAGAAAAAGCTTACATGTATTTGGTATCATTTGTTTTCTTTCTTGTTGGCTCATAAGCTTGGTATTCTGTATTTAAGATTATTTTGTGTCTTCAAGGAAAGATTGCATGTTTGGCTTTATTACTTGTATTTTTGCTTGTTTCTTTCAACTCTCTTGCTTGCTACCCAGCCTTGCTAGCCAAAAACCTATTTTGAGATGGTATACTTCTCATGTTTCCAAAACCCTTTGAACCAAAAACTTTTGCCACTTGTGTCCACCATATCTACCGAATAGCTATTGCTATTCCTAGTAAATTTTCAAGCTTCATCTACCTTTCGAATTAAAAAGTATTTTGTTATGTGAAAACTAGTTAGTAAAGCTCTCACGAACTTTATGGCACACTTATTTACTTGCCCCTAATAAACTTGAACCATTGTGAACATCGAACTTGTATATGCTTGCATCTATACGTTGGGATTAGTAGAACCGTGCTGTCATGGGGAACGTTTTCAACATTGCACCTGTACCTTGTCGTACATAGTTGATATCGTGCTCTTTTTTCTATGGATGTCAACTGTGTGAAATAAAGAGGGAACTTGTAAGTCCATGGAGTTTGTATTCTGTGTTAGAGAAACGCCTGAGCCGCTAGCCTAAGCCATGCTTAATCATGGTGGAAACTTGCAGCGTCACCATAGTGAGTCATCTATGAAGCATCCTCAATAAAAAGCTATATGCATAGTAAATAAAAAGATTGCTGAGATGCTCATTGTCTACTTGCCTTGTCATTTTGGTTATGGGAAAGCTCCTGTACCATGTGCAAGGGTACCCCGTTGGCGGTTTTCAATGATATGCAAATACTTACAATGACAAGAACTTACCTGGACCCAAAGTTGAGTATGCATGAGGAGTGGCCCTCATATTCAAGAGACATGAGATTGCCAGCTTATATTTCGCCAAGCATATACTCCATCTTTGTTCATTTTAACTTTAATCATCTAAAGATGCTTATGATAGGGGCAATGAGGGCTCAAAGCTAGTAAGTACCATAATCTTTTGGAAGATCTTTATGACTTGTAATCCCTGCTACCCTCTACAAAGGGACCTTTCTCCAGTTACCAGTTGAGTCAGTCAACCCACTTCCTCTCTATCTCCAGCAAGCTTTTGAGTTGTTGTGTTTCAAGCATTCATATGGTGATTTATTCAATCATGTTCTTTATCTTTATTGTTTGCACATAACTCTTATCTATTGAGTATTACTTTGAAAGCCTTCACTTTTGAAAAACCTTTTTGAGCAAAGAGTGCTCCTGTTTTGAAACTTCTACAAAAAGCTTTTATGAAACTGTTTATCAGGTGTTCTTTGACCAAGAATAAGTTTTCCAATTCCAATTATGATTTATCTTTATGTACCTCTATTATGACTGCTATACTTGTTTGCAAGCTAAGTTATACAATGGTGAGTGCTTGCTTCTATGAGTTGTGCAATGGTAAGTGTGATGCTTCTTGTTCGTATTCTTTTTATCGACACTTCACTCCATAAACATGTGGACATGTTTATTGAGCTCAGTATTCGCTTGGGGACAAGCGAAGTCTAAGTTTGGGGGAGTTGATACGCCCAATTTGCATCACCATTCTATATCATAATTTACCTCTATTCATTGATGTTTGTCTTATTATGAGGTACTACTTATGGCTTTTCATCTGTTTATACATGTTGGATGATTCCTGGAGGATGGACTGCCGGAGTCTGGATTCTGATGGAAAAGACGGCGTTTCGGTGCAATTTCGCAAAGATCAGAAAAATACCAGGAAAATATGGAAACATATTATTTTACCGAAAGACGAAGGAAGCCAGAAGGAGGAGCGAAAGGGGCCCACACCCCCTAGGCGCGGGCTCACCTGACCCCGCGCCTAGGGTGGGTTTGGCCCACCTGTTCAGCCTCTAACTCCGCCCCTTCGCCTATATCTTCCCTACGGAACCCTAATACTAGGGGGGTGACCATAGATAGACTTCTGCCGCCTCTGGGAGGCGGAAAACACCGAGAGAGAAAGATCTCTCCGGCAGACAGATTTCTGCCGGGGGAATTCCTTCCTGGAGAGGGGAGACCGTCGCCATCAATATAGGCTTCATCGGGATCATCATCATCATCCACACCATCATCTCCACTAGCACCATCATCACCACTCCGTCCCGCTGTAACAATTGTGTTGGATATTGCTTTAGTTCGTTAGGGGAAACTTTCCCGGTGTTAATTACTATTGTAGTTGATGCTTTTGAGTGGAACCATTGGATTATTGTTTATGTTCAGATTGTTATCCATTATCATATCATCTTTGATCTTGATCCATATGATGTCTCGTGAGTAGTTCGTCTAGTTCTTGAGGACATGGGAGAAGTCATGTTGTTAGTAGTGAATCTGTGATGAGTTATTATTCAATGGTTTAGTATTTAAGTTGTGGTGCTATTCTTCTAGTGGTGTCATGTGAACGTCGACTACATGATACTTCACCATTTATGGGCCTAGGGGAATGCATTGTGTATTAGGCTACTAATTGTAGGGTTGCCGGAGTGACAGAAACCTGAACCCCCATTAGGACACCTTTGCACAAGGGAGTGTAGGATCTCAGAGTTTAAGACTGTGGTTAGATTTATATCTTAATTACTTTCCTTTAGTTACGGATGTTTGCAGGGGGTTTAATCACAAGTATGTATTAGTCCTAGGAAGGGCAGTATGTTAGCACAGGGTCACCCACACAACACTTACGAACACCAGAGAAGAGTACTCAGCTATTTATAGCGAAAACACTTGACAGAATTCCCATGTGTCCTCGAGAACGTTTAGTCCTTATAAGTATTTCCACTGGCTTGTCCTTTGCTAAGAAAGGATTGGGCCACTTGCTCCGTTTGATTCGTTACTTCTGTTACTTGCTCTTTGTTTTGTTACTTTGTCAGAAAACCACTAAAAATCTATTTGCTAAGTATTCACAGGATTTCCTGCTCCATACCACTGTTTAGCACCTTCTGCTCCTCATTGGGATCGACACTCCTATTTATCGAAAGTACTATGATACACCCCTATACTTGTGGATCATCAGGTGCTGACGCGGGGCTACGACGAGGACACCTTCACCGAGCACGCCATTGCGGCGAGCGCGCAGGAGGAGGACGCTAGTGGGTCGGCTACAAGGAAGCCATCTAGCTCACTGGCCTGCTGGCGCAGGCAAAAGCCCTGCTGCCTCCACCACCGCCGCTGCCGGGATGGGCGCCAGCGATTGCTCCGAAGGTGGGGATGGAGCTGACGCACCTCCGGCACGGGTGGGCATCGTGGCCTAGGCAGGTGATCAATCTACCCGCGGCCGCGCCCGCTCCCGCTCTGGCCCTGCCACCGCCTAACCTCTGGACGCTGCCGGAGTACATCGACCTCGACCCGTAGATGGACGAGGTGGCGCCGGCGCGCGAAGATCGGTAGCTAGGGTTAGGATTAGTTTAAATTTTGTTTTTATATGTTGAATGTAAATTAAGTATTAAATGTATGAACTTTGTCAGTTTTTAGCGCGAACGGTTTATGTTTGAATCTGGAAAAAAATGTCTCGCCCAGGCCGGACAAATGGGTCATGCGACTGAGCGTGTTTGGCTAGACAAGCCGGACCATGACCCCAAATCGACCACGACCCGACGCAAACGGACATAAATATACCGTTTGGAACAACCGGATGGGTCGGCCTAGTGGAGATGCCCTTAGCCGCATGGATCTTTGTCTCGGTCCAGGGCAAACTCTACACCACTTCACAATCATAACCCGGCGCATGGATCTTTGGCCCGGTGGAAGTGCTTATTAAATCTGTAATACGGGCAATTCCAACAGTTTCGATGTCATGTTTTAAGTTACCACGGGGTTTATGCCAGCATATCAACTCACGGAATTTCTGGTGGGGCTCAAGAGATGGCAAGAGGAAAGCATGTTGGGTAGCATGGGAAGAGATGACCAAGCCAAAAGCTTGTGGAGGTTTGGGGTTCAGACATATAGAGCTTTTTAACCTGGCACTCTTGGCTCGTCAGGGATAGAGGATCATGCAAAACCTGGATACGCTAAGTGCTCGCATGCTGAAAGCCATATACTCCCTCCGTTTCAAAATGTAAGATGTTTTAGCTTTGTGAAGCAAATATATCTAGACTAGTTTTAGGAGCTTTTTTACGGTACCCCTTACTGCTTGGAGCAGTATAGGGAATCCTACGTTTTTTTTCTAAGGGTAAATTAGACCTTTCTAATTTAGCCCATCTCAGCCCAGCGTACTTCTCTCTGTCTCAATAGTCGCCGCCTTTGCCCTTCTCCCTGTCTCAATCGCCTGCATCAATCGCCGCCGTCTGCGCCTCTGCATCAAGCGCCGCCGCCGACCTAGCCCGCCCCACCGTCGCCGGCCTTGCCGGCTGCGCCCTCCCCGACCTCGCCGCCACCGACCTAGCCTCTCAATCGCCTGCATCAATCGCCACCGCCTGCGCCTCTGCATCAAGCACCTCCGCCGACCTAGCCCGCCCCGCCGTCGCCGGGATCGCCGGCCGCGCCCTCCCCGACCTCGCCACCACCGAATCCCGCCACCGACCTAGCCCGCCCCACCGTCTCCGACCTTGCCGGCTGTGCCCTCGCTGAACTCGCCGCCACTGAATCCTTGTCCCTGACGAGCTCTTGCCACCGCCGTGTTTGACCTCGTCGATCTGGTTGCAGCGTCTCCGTGTCCTCATCCGTGGAACCTCATCGTAAGTATACAACAATTCATTGTACATTGACTAAATGTGTTGCTAGTGCTTGAACCTTGGCACCAAAAGCTTGCAATGCATACGAGGCTTGGAGCTAGAGTGCTTATCTTGGTTCAGTGTCCATTTGCACGCACGCAACACCATCGTCTCGACAGTCATCCTGCCGAGTTGATATTAGCAAGCACTGTCATTGTTTTCTTCTATTTGTTACATGATTTTCTGCTGATAAGTGATAATACGTAAGGCTGTATGTACATTTTAATTGAATACATATCCTTGTGAACTATAACTGAATGTATATGGTTATCTTTGAATAGTGTATATTTGTGTTGACTCGTGGGGAACCACAGAGTGATTGAATCCCTATGCGTATCCATTATGAGTTTGACCCGTGCGGAACCATGTGAATAGTTTTAATTTTTTGTTTTACCTAGGCAGTGAAATCGTGTAGTAAAGAATTTAACCACAGAGTGGCACCGTCATTGCAATATTGATACTGAAATATGTGTTAGTTTGACTGTCAGACTTGTGTTAAACTAACTTTGGTTTTTCATTGCAGTTAACGACATGGAGGAAATGGAGGGCATGGAGGGTTTGGAGGGCTTGGAGGACATGGAGAACAATGAAGAATATGATATGGTGGTTAATGAGACTTTCAGTGGCGTCTATTCTGAAAGAACTACTGGTGCTTTCTGTTTCACTTCTTGATCAAAACTTGTATGTAAAATGTAATAGCTTGGAGCTCCATCGATGGCATGCTGGACTTTGTACATGTATTTGTTTCAGAAAAATGTTTTGTTAATGATATTGCTGTTACATTTGCACACTGCTTAAGTGAACAAACAATATTGCTATGGTGTTGGCCTCTGAATGTCGAAGTTAGTGAATGGAAGTGCATATCCGAATAGAACTATCAATTATCTACAGACATATATGTTACGAATTATTACAGACATATAAGCTAGTGAATGGAAGTGCATATCCGAATAGTGCAGAATATATTCACTTTTAAACTAACCAGTTAACGATCTAAGTCTTTTCCAAGTATGCAGGAAAGATTTTCCAGCCACCAAAAATCACCCAAGTTATTATCTACCTGGTCATTTGTAAATTGTAATGCCTACTGAAAGTATAAACTAACGTATCCTGAATTGAATCATATTTTTTTCTCATTGGACTACACTTGGGGTCCAAAGTAAGACCATGAACTGATGATGCACGCACCGGTGCTGGATACAATCAGGCGAAGACCAAATGCAAGGCCCTCCTCTTTAAAACCTACACCAGACTCTCTCGTGCCTTCTATGAACTGATACTTACTAGCAAAAGATGAGGCACAAAACAAAGATGACACTGATATTGATGCTCCCTAGTTAAGAAAAGTGGTGCAGCACACTTCCGTATTTTCACAAGCCTTTTAGACCATTTCCAAAGATCTTTGCCTTCTCCTGTTCGAGTAATTAAACTAGTTCACCTCAAGCTCTCGCATGTAAATAATAGAGCAGCCTCACCATGAGCCAAGGACAACATCATCACCTCAGGGATGACACTCTCCGCCATCAGCTGCTGTGACGATGGCGGCAGCACCAGAGCCGCGTTAAGCAGCGCCTAGGCCCTGGAGACGACCTGGAACTGGCCGTCCCGGCACGCAACCTCCGGCAACGCCGGCCTCCGTTGGCCACCCATCAGCTCACCATACAACAACCGACACCTGGTCCCGCGGCGTCCTCACCCTCGCCACAATGTACTCTTCCACAAGCACGTTGTCGGCGACCTTGGGGAGGAGCCTGCGGCGGTGGAAACATCGAATCTCTCGCCCTGAAACTTCTGCATTTTTTTACCCGAATCGTGCGTGATTCCTCTGAACAAGTTGTTGGTTGACTTCTGACTACTGAACGTGCAGTGTGGGCGGGCGAGCATGGGCGACGCGATCTACCGGGACATGTCGTTCCAGGGAAAGTTCGCGCCGGAGTACCTGCTGGACTGCCTGGAGATCTCGTCGGAGCACGAGGCCCTGGAGGCCGCTGACCATGGCCACTCGAGGTTGCCGTGGTGCGCCGTCCATGGCGACGTTGTTTTCAGACAGCACTGGCTGTGTACCTTGTTGTGTTGTATCTTGCTTGCGTCGAGGGTGGTCTGGGAGAGGCCGGGGAAGCGCTGCTTGAGGCAGAGCAGCTTGACGCGGGCGTTGGCGGCCTGCTTGGCGATCTCCCATGGGGTCTATAACGGGTTGGCGGTGTTGGCGTCGGCGCCGAGCGCGGTGGCGGCGCAGAAGAGGACGGCGTAGAGGAAGCTGTTGGGCGCGACGAGGAGGACGGCGTCGCCGGGGCGGACGCCGGTCCGCGCGGGAGGCGAGCGTGACGGCTGTGGACAGGATGGCGGAGCGGAGGCCGGCAAAGGTGAGGGCGCGGCCCGTGGCGGCGTCTACGAGCGCGAGCGCGAACGGTCAGTCGTCAGCGCGACGGGGTAGAGGACGCAGTTGGGCGGCGGCCAGAACCCTAGCTGGTGGAGGGGATTTGTTGTGTAGACTGACGGCATGATTAGGCCCATTGCCTGCATTGTGGAGACTGAACCCCTTCAAAGGGTTTCAGATTTTACCAACCAAACAACAAGAAAATGGGATGAAGCAAAACTGAGTACACATTTTCTCCCAATGGATATTCAGCTGATCCGTAATATACCGATCAGCACTAGAGTGCAGCCTGATTTGTGGGCGTGGCACTATGACAGGAGGGGATTCTTGTCAGCGTCCCGGGCTCAGCTCCACACACTCGTGTTGCGTTTGGATGTTTCCTGGCGCACGGCCGCGCACACGGCCCAACATTCAGCGGAGAGCCCACTCCATCCCAAAAGCCCGGACTAAAGAAGGAGTGAAATTCTCCCTTATAAGCTGGTCGTGGCCTCCTCCCGCTAGCAAGGTGGGACTAAAGTCACCGGCAACGCTTGATACCTAACACCCCATCCCCCTAGGAAGCCCCCCAGGCAGGCATGGCGGTGCTGGCTCTGATACCAATTGTCAGCGTCCCGGGCCCAGCTCCACACACTCGTGTTGCGTTTGGACGTTTCCTGGCCCACGGCCACGCACACGGCCCAACATTCAGCGGAGAGCCCACTCCATCCCAAAAGCCCGGACTAAAGGGAGGAGAGAAACTCACCCTTATAAGCTGGTCATGGCCTCCTCTTAGAGACATTCACTGATGGACTGTACGATGGCAAGGTGTGTGTGGGCTCTCTCAGAGGAGGAGATGGTCGAGCATATGTGCCAAGTACAGGAAGGGGATGCTAAAGCTTGGCTCTTCACCATGTGCGACACATTATCACATGCGCATCTCACCCGCATGTGTGTCACCCTATGGGCTATATGGCATGCGAGGCAGAAGGCGATTCAGAAAACACGCACCTATTTATAGAAACCTTTTTATCAGAACTTGCTTAGTCGGAGTAGAGGGACAATAAAAGTGTCACTCCGGCAGTACCCCGACCCTCACGATGGATCCCTCGACCACAGGGGATGGCAAAGATCAATGTCGACGCTGGTTTTGCAAGGGATGGAGCTGGCGTTTCGGTGGCGGCTGTTGCACGTTCAGAAACGGGTGCCTTCCTGGGAGCCTCAGCGGTGGGCGTTGATGGTGTTTCGGAACCAGAAGTTCTTGAAGCAATGGCTGTCAGGGAAGGACTAAATTTGGCACTGGATCTTCATCTGTCAAACATCAAGGTGGCCACGGACTGCATGATGGTGGTGAAATCACTGCAGGAGATGAGTCTGGAAAGATATACCCAGATCACCCAGGAAATAAAGGCGATATCAGGAGGTTGTGCTGCAGCTATCTTTGCACATGAGCATAGATCATCCAATAAAGAGGCTCATAATCTAGCACGTTCGGTGCTATCCTTTCCCCTGGTTGTTTAGTTTGGTTTTTTAATCCGCCTGAGTGCGTTTGTATTCCACAAACTGTGATCTTTCAATATAAAGTAGGCAGATGATTCTAAAAAAAAAAAACATGAGGAATGTCTGAATTGGCTGTTTCAGACATGAGGAATGTCTGAAATGTACTGTCGCCGAACTCGTGCGTGTATTGACACTCCTAGTTAATGACACTTCTAATGTTTCTAATCATTTATAATCTCTTTTAGATGCTTTTGATGTTCCAAAAGGTTGTTCACTAAGCTCTGCAAGCACATATTTTTTCCCCTACCTACAAGTGGTTGTGGACGCTTGAGGTGTGAAGAGCTTTTTTTGAGGCGTGAAGAGCTCATAGTTATACAGCACAGATATCACGTTGGAGCAGGCTCTGAAGCTTTGACCTGAAAAAAACATGACCGCAACACGCATATCTGATGATGTTTTTTCTTTTTGAAAAAAGGCTGTAACTTAACACTAGCAAGAAACAACTGCTGTGAGACATCAGGCTATGCATTTGAATAATGTTTATAAACATGATAGATACAAGCAGCTTCTTGTGAAGAAGTCTGTCTCCATATCACCAGATCTTAGCTAGGCATTATTCCTATTCAGTCTTATATGCAACCTAAATCCTTCGTCCCTGCTCACATAATTCATAAGCTCTGGATGATCTGTTTCAGGGAACTGTAAGTGCCTACGACTACAATTCCTACCCCGACTACGATGATACCCACGCAAACCACCTGTTCGAACCCCAGCCTTCTGCAAGTCCTGGATCTGATCTTCAGGTAGCAAGCACATGGGAGCAGCATCGTGGCAGTGCCGCTCAGCAACGAGCCCGTGAGCGCAACGGCGTAGGCGAAGTACGGCACGACAAGCGCCACGATGGTTGTGCTGACGACCAGCGCGGTCCTGACGGAGAGGCTCACGGCTTTGTTCTTGCCAACATGGAGGCTGTCCTCGATCGCCTCTGCTATCGGAGTGACCAGCAGCGCAAACTTGGTGAACGGATTGATCAGCGTGGTGTAGATGGCGATGCTGGAGCTGACATTCCTTGTTGGAAGGTTCAGCGTCACTTGGGACCTCAACGATTCGCCGTACATCAAGTACCCGATGACGCCCATCAGTCCATAGCCAAGGGTGCAGATGATGAAGCAGAGGAGCAACACCTGCAATAGGGGGAAAAAGTTAGAAGAGGTGTCACGCACACCGTGATATCACTGCTACCGCAGCTTTATGTTATCGGAAAGTTTGGCAGAATTCCATTTATAACTGCAACATGCCAACATGTACTAATCCAATCGGTCAAAAAGGTTATATTTTGATCTGACTTAGAGCATGTAAAGCAAACTTAACCATAATAGTTGGGCAGACAAAGATAAGTTTTGGCCTTCAACAAATGAGCAAGGTGCTACATAACAGTAATCTCCGCTTTCTGGTCAAAATAAACACAAGAGATCAGTGAAAGGACTTCATTTTTACTTACTGTTGGGAACATTTTTCTGTTACTCATTCCGGTGTATATCATGGGGAAAACTGCATGACCACTGAAACAGAATGAATATAAGCTCATCGCAGTTGGAACACCAGCCCAGTTCAGAAGCACGCCTTTCTCATGGAAACCAACACCATCAAATGCTCCAACCCATGCAACAGAGGCGATGAGAATGATGGAAGCCAAGATTCCTCCAATAGAGACATACGCAAGGGCGTTCAAGCTCCGAAACCATGTCGTTGGCAAAACTAACAGGCTGAAAATCAGAACAAACCCTTGCTTGCCTCCAATCTTGAGCCCAGCAACATGGAAGTTGACGCTTGGAAATAATTTCTCCAGGTTATCACCCTCTAATATCATGAAATCGATTGCCACAAGGTACAGCTCCAGGTACATGAATATTGCTACTACAAATCTTCCTTTCCGGCCAAAAGCCAGCTCACCTATATCAGGATATGTCTTAACAAGTGAGCTTGAATCTATGCATCTTTGTAGGAGAATCCCAGTGTAGAAGCAGATAATTGCTATAGTTGTGAAGATAAGTACACTCAACCATCCTCCTTGAGACAATGCATAAGGGATAGATAATATTCCAACTCCTGCACAATAGGAAGTTAATACTGCAAGTTAGATAGGTTAAAGATCAAATATGAGGCGGCATGAGTAAGTAAACAGATATAGCACGACTTCTCTAATCTCATCCTTGAGCACGACAGAGAAAGAATGAAAGAAACCTGAAAGAGCATTAACTCCATTGAAGCAAGTTTTGAAGAAGCCTGTCCCAGACTTTGGACGAGTACTGGTGTCCATCACAAACTACAAGTGCTGTTGGACTACGCCATGCTCACTACCTTGCCTTTTAAAGAGAAGGGTGGTGCATGAAGCTAGCATTAGCACTACCACAGCACTTTCTTGTGATAATTGACTAGATGTCCATCTCTAAAAAAAGAAGGGAGAAGAAAACGCAAAAACAAAAGCACTGACCAACGTTCCATGGGCGGCAAAGTGGATCTGTCCTATGTATGTTGAGTTTTTCAATAACAGATATGCACAGAAGCCTGAGGATCCTGAAGATACATATCACAGATATTAAGGAAGGAAACACGCTCATCCAAAATGCATGCAACCACCATGCTAAAAGCAGGGGAGCACGTAAAAGTTGCTTCGTCTTCTAATATGCTTGATTTGCCTTGGTCAAAATTATGTGAATAACTAAGATATTGATAAGACCAAACTTTTGAACATCTGTCTATGTGCTGTCTTTCTTTTGGATTATAAAATACAAATATCTTTAAAGGTAGGATATTAATTAGATACTTCCAAACTGTACGCAAGAACACGTGTGATGTCATGGTCCAAGAAGAATATTCTGCATAACCACCATGTTGTAGTGTATATCCATGAGTTCTAGGAACAGGGATAGAAAACCCAGTTAGCTAAGAACTGTAAAAATTAGAGAGTGAAAATGGATATATACTCAACAGCCAAGCAATATCCTTTCCAGTCGTAAATTAGAAACCACACTGATATAATGACTACAATTACTGAAAACAACAATGTTAGTCAACATATATTATTGCAAATTGGGATCCTCATTGGTCGCGGTGGTGGCAACATGGTGTGTGCAGCCAGAAGATCTGGGTTCAATCCCCCGCCCTGGTGTGTGCTCCTGAAGAACATCGTGTCAAATAGAAATAGTGACAATAATGAACACACATGAATGAAGTAATCACTGACCGAGACTCTAGATTTTTCCAAGATTATATAATCTTGACCATAACTATCTTGACCCTTCAACATATCATGCATACATTCATATCCGTTCGTCACATTTAAATATGTGGTGGGGCATATATCAAGCACACGAGTTTATGCTAACCTGATGTCATCACATGATAGAGTAAAAGAGAGAAAAAACCCAAAATCGCAGCATCCACCAGCAACATAAGTGAGAAAAAGAATTATTCTCTTAAAGGTATTGAATAACTGGTTAACTGGTTAGACAATAATGTTCCAAAATGTGATTCCTATGAACGAAAGAGTAAGAATACTGTGCATACAGAATAAAAACCGTGCTGAGCACTAGATAATAAATATTTAAGTGATAAAAAAGAATTATGAAGCATTATGTGCTTCATTCAAAACATTCCATACCTGCAGTAAGCAGACTGATGCCAGGAGACAGAATATGTGGCCAGAACCTGCTCATCTTTAAAAATAATAATGACCCTTCCCACTATGTGATGTCTCCAGTCTGATGGTAACAAAAGTTTGTTGCACCCACCAAATATGGAATTGGCACAATCAAAAAGCTTTCTGCTACCGTGTTGCTGCCAACCCTAGTGAATACATAAAACATCGTCGATCCACTAAATTTATGCTTATTCTGCATCTGGTGGGATCACATCAAATAATGAGTGCCAAAATGATATAACATAATTATTTTTTGCACGATCTGTGGAGCAATAGCTTATTTATATCAAAGCATATGAAAAAGAACCACTTTATGAGATAATATTTAAGCCACATGGGTGTGCTCTTGAAAGGTCCTAGGCAAGTATATAAAGCACATTGCCTGAAGATTCTAAACGTAAGCACTTGAAAAGTCATTCTCTTTTACTTATTGAACAATGACAAATACAAGTGGTGTGCCAAATGTAAAAATCTAGAGTTTTTATCAACAATCCTACATGAAATCCGGCGAACATGTAGGGAGTAGGCAATCTTTTTGTCCAGGGGAAACATATCTCTTTTTGTGACAAATCCATATAATATCATGATATAGTGTTTCAAAAAAACATATAATTTCATATGTTAAGTAACAATTACACATTTTTTTGTAAAAATGCAGAATCTTAGTATCATGTTCGTTCCCCATATCACAAGAATTCAGTATACAAGAAAGAAGAGTTGATAGTGTTAGCATAAATGAAGTGTGCAAAGTATGGCACTTTGTCTTTTCTGGTTCCTGGTATCCGGATAAATTTCACATAAAAATTAAGTTACATGTGTATCATCTAAAAATGGTATCATCCATGAATATTATTTGTATTCTTCGAACATTTGCATCATGCACCCTTTGCCATTGTGGTGTGGACTCCCTTGGTGCCGATCAGTTTTCCTCAATTGATGGAGAGAGAGAGAGAGTGTGTTCTTTGTTCTTAGAGAATAAGACAGGAATATCAGAAAATCCATATCATAACTTAGGTTTTCCCATGCAGAGGTTTGAAACTGATAGGTTCTAAAGCACTTCGAGGTGACCCAAGAGATGACGCATTGGTCTCTCTCATGGTATCCTGCTGAGCCTTGTCTACCCAGTAAAGTTACTTCATGTGGTCCAACCTATATCCTCGAGAATCTAAAAGGACAAATACAATCTCGGCATCCAAAAGTGTTAGTTGTGTACTTCCACACGTATCAGCTCGGTATCACTTTGATCGTAACTAAAAGCTAAAGCACACATTTGTGACTGCATTAAAGCTCACATAAATGTTATGTTTAAAAAATACTAGAACATTTTGTAAGCAACTTCATTCAGCTTTGCCTTTGCATAGAGTTTGGTGTCTGGCAATGGAAGTGGAACTTGGTTAAATTTAGTAATATTACAGACTTGCAGAAAAAATACCACCACGAAAGAGATATCAGTTACCAGAATTGCCATCAAATATAAATTCAGCTCTTGGGAAAATTGGAGCCGTAATAAAGCAGTGGTAAATGAAGCGAATTCCTCAGAGGAGATAGCACAAGATATGAAACTAAGTGCTCAGTTTCGTAAAATGAAATATTCCAACAGGATAACACCAAAAAAATGAAAGCTAGCCAAAGTTGATAGAGGCTGTAGCAGCAAAGACGTGATCATGATTAGATGTCCTTTAATGGAGAAGTTACTATACAAGTAGCAGAAGATGCTGGATGAAAAGAAGCAGTATCTTAACTTTTTTCTCAAAGATAAGTAGCTTTTTGTGTTTTGTTCCTACATTTCTAATACTAAGGCCCTGTAAAGATTGCAGGAACTTCACAGAAGATTTTTGTATGGAAAATATAATAATCCCCTAAACAATTCCACAATAAAACCCTCGTGAGATTCCAGAACATTATGTTTGGGAAGAACTGAGCATAAAAAAATTACATTTCAAGATCTTCTGATTCTATTGGAGTAGTTATAGGTACTGTCCTTTCTGTAGGAGAATGGTGGTTGTATCATGTACAGTATGTTCTTCAAGAGTAGAATAAGACGCTAGCCATTAAATAAGACGAAGATGAATAAGATGCAACGACATGCCAACATTAAGTCATGAGTAAGGACTTGTGGGCTCATGATTCAGAAGAACAAGGCCAAGCCATAACTTTGCCTACCTACCTTCAAAGCTACTATCCCTTTATTTTTTGTCAAAAAAAATCTGTGGAAAGGCAGATCATGCTTCTATTGGCCAATTTTTAACAAGATAGACTACTTGAGTGGACAAGTTCAGATATACCCAGATAATGGTTTTCTTTCTGGTGGAAAGGTAGAGCTGGAGCAGAAAAAATACAAGCAAAATCATGATTGGTTTGTTAGACGGATCAGAACAAGATATGCAGCATGACTTAAATGGAGATGATCAGATTTATCCTGAATTCCTGATCTTGGGAGACCCGCGGAAGCCCCCAAACATATTTTAGAGGGAAAACTGAAAAGTGGAAAGCAAAGGGCATGGAGGCGCACCTACTCAGCAAGCACTTGTGGGCAAAGCCAAGCCATGCTGCCCAGCCCAAGTGCAACTGAAAGCTTTCACCATGTTCCCGTGTCTCCCTCCACGCTGATGCTATCCAAGCTTTTGCCGTTCCTCTCAGAATTTAAATCCTTGAGAGTCCCAGCGTCCGAGACTCTGAGCTGAAAGCATACCTACCGCCACGCCACACGCTCGCCACATATTGTGCATCGCCACTAGTATAATAATTCAGTTAGGATTTGTGATGGTGGAGGACAGCATTCGGATTGCCCGGCCGGCCGGCCAATGAACTGAATACTTACCAGTTATCATTCAGTTGCCGCCCACCAGCTCCGGCTCCGGTGCGCCCCCTACTGAAATACCCACGGTGCGGAGCCGCGGATGGTGGCGGCACGGCCCCGTGGACCAGCAGCGGCGGCGTCATCCCTCTCCGCTCGAAACCTAAAACGCACAGGCGAAAGGAAAGGAGTCAGAGCTCAGAGGACATGGGGGACTGATGAAGGATGAGAGGGGTCAGGCGCTCCGTGCGATCGCTGGCGGAGGGGGCCGCGGCCGGCAAAGCACGCCGCCACGCCGCGCGGGTCACCTCGAAGGCTCTGCAGAACGCCAGGCCTACGATACAGGCCACCTTTTTTTTTCTGAGTGGAACTCCGCGGCAGAGAAAACACATGAAGCTCCTAATTGACGCTCAGCGCGTGTCTTTTTCCTAATCTGGGCCATCTGGGCCTCAGTTGTGTCTGTGGCACCCATGAAAGCACTTTCCTCTACCTGGCCCAGATTGTCATGATGTGATCCTCCCATGTATACTTGCAACTATTCCCCACCAACTGTCCAATGACTATTGTTTTCTTTTCTTTTTTGAAGTAAATGACTATCGGCCTCGTTTGAAATATAATACTCATTTTGTTTGAAAATATAAGATGTTTTAAATATATAAAACTAATATATATAGACATCTTTTAGTATATAGATTTAATTAAACCTAATATATATAGACATCTTTTAGTGTATAAATTTACTTGAATCTACATACTAATTTCTAGACAGAGAAAGTACATCGCATAGCACACACGGCTCTCACCGGTGAGGCACTCCATCAGTGCAGCGCCTCGTCCACAGATCCCCACTATCGAACCATCCCCAAACCTCATTTTCCATGCACAAAACGATCCAGTTCAACCAAAAAGAATTAGGATTGCCTTTTATATGGTTAATTAGCTCCTGAATCTAGGTAATAAAGTAGCTCATGCCCTTGCGGCGATAGGAGCTAGGGGAAAGAACCAATGCCGTTTGTGGCAAGAGACAGTATCAGACTCTGTATTGATGTTGGTGGCCAGTGATCTCGCTGTGCCTTCTGGGTAATGGAATCGGTGAGTTCCAGTTCAAAAAAAAAAAGCTCCTGAATCTAGGTACCACGAGATGTCATGACTATTAAATTGATTCATTAGTCATCTGAATCAAAAGGTCCAACTGATATAAAGGGTTAGGCTATATATTCATATTATTAGCATTTTTTTCTCACGTCTAGACTATTTTAGTTTTTAATGTGGGTTCGGTGCAGGCCGCAGATTTTTTTTAAAACTGCATGAGAAGAATCTTATACCATATTGAATTAATGCATTAGTCATCTAAGTCAAAAGTCTGAACTAATAAAAATGGCTAGATTATATATTTATACTATTAACGATGACTACGCAAGAGCTCGGGGCATGACCATCTCCTCATTCAGGAACACTTGTTCTGACCGAGCGTCACTCTACTATGTCAACTCACAGGCCTTCAGCACAAAGGGTGTTGCATCTTCATCCTCTTTAGGTCAGCTTCCTCGCGCTTGGGTTCAGAACATTATGAATGGAAGTATCCCTTTCCATTACAGTTGAAGCATATAACCTTGAATTCTTCACAAGAATTGGCGGGCTCACTCTTCTCGCCAATTTTCTTTCTAGCTAAGCCACTAGAGTTGCCGCTGCCCTTCTTGTTTTGCATGAACTTCTCCAGAGCCCATGTCATGAGAATTCCACGCAACCCACCCAAAAGGGGGGCCGAATTCCATTACTCAGCAGAATAACGGAATACACGATCCATTGTCCAAGTACCATGTGACTACAAAATATCTGAAATATAGGCTAGAAGTTTTCAAACTATAAAGCAAAATGCCGCCTAATGCTAGCAACAGCAAACTAACATGAATGAAATCTGCGCCAAATGAGCCACACTCAGGGTCACCCATCGCCATAAACAAACTCGACATCAAAGATGAGTAGCTGTTACTCCAGACATCAAGTCAAACCATCCTATTTTTCATCATCGGGGACCCTCCCATCAGTAATCATCCTTGTTGAGTAACCACCATCATCCACATCTGGAGCAGCTCCGCCGGTCCCTCCCAGAGCAACTTCCATCAGAGCTCGAGCACCAACACGCAAAGCGCCATGATCTTCAGTAGCGTGAGCACCTGCCTAATAGTTCATGAACATGGTAGAATAGAAAATTAGTTCAGTAGGGAAATTAATCAATTTCCCATCAAAACAAGTTTTATTATGCAGTTTCCAAATGGCCTAGCATATAGCCGCAATCCCTACAATCTGGACATTCCTAAAAACATGAAGATATCTGGGAAACCACCAGAAGAATTGGAAAAACGAGGCAGGCCTATCCAGAGCATTAATGGATCTAGAAACAACACTCCACACATATCTAGATGCAGGGCACGAAGAACAGATGGTGAATATTCTCATTTTCATCACAAAATTGGCATCTTGGGTTACCAACCCATTGCCTCTTACTCATGTTGCCCTTAGTTTCAATGGCATTATGCCATATTAACCATAACCAAACTTTAATCTTCAGCAGAATTCTCGCCTTCCATAAATGTCTGAAAGATCTATCAGGTCCAGAGCTGCACAGAAAATTGTACATAGATTTGACAGAAAAAATCCCATTTTTCTGAAAATTTCCAGAAGGGTTTTTCCTCCTCATCAGATAGATTGGTTTTGATAAACATATTCACAATACCATTCATTTTATCATGTAACCATGTTGTCAACCATCTTCTAAAAGGGAACCTCCAACCTGCTCTAGCTACATCATCATCTAAAACCTATTGTTCATTGCAAAGATCAAAAGCTCAGGGAATTTTTCTTTCAAAGGGCCATGGCCACACCATGCATCACCCCAGAAACTAGTTCTTTTACCATTACCAACCACCATCATTCTACCACACAAATACAAACATTTCACTTGCATCATATCTGCCCCAAAAGCAGAATCACCGGGTCTACGTTTGGATTTAAACACACCCTTATTCCTGAGATACTTCTTTCTCATAAAATCATATCAAGGTCCATTATCACTCTCAAGCTTCCACCACATTTGCACATCAGGCTCAAATTGAATCTGGTCAGGTCTTTTACACCCCAACCACCTTTCTCTCTTGGTCTACAAATGAGCTTCCACTTCACCATATGGTACTTTCTTTTATTTGCATTGCCAGCCCAAAAGAAAGATCTAATTGGTTTTGTCAACTCCTCAATATTGGTCTTATGCAAAATACACATTGCCATTGGATAAACAAAAACCCTAGTAAGGCAGGCATTGATCTTTATCACCCTTCCTCCAATAGACAAAGCTCCACCCATCCAACCCCCTAATTTCCCAATCAACTTTTCTTTCAGAAACCCCATCTCTGCCACTGACGAGGGTTCGACTCGTAAATTCCCATTGTTATGGACTTGGTTTTTGGAGAAGATGGGGATGCTGGAAGTCGTGGAACGGTTGATAGGCAAGCAACACGGGGACACGAGGTTTACCTAGGTTTAGGCCCCCGGGGGGAAAACCCTACTCCTGCTTGTATGTTCTTGATTACGACGGAACCGAAGGTTACAGGGGTGCACAGATGCAATCTAGAGTGGAGGTGTGTGTATGAGGTGTTGAGTTCCTTCTCGCCGTACCCTCCTAGCCTTTATATAGATAGGCCAGGTCCCGAGATAGGTCTTGTCGGTTACATATTAGGGTTGAAACCCTTTGAAATTCTATCTAATCTAGACTTGTCTTCCAAGGAGTCGAATTCGCCACGATCTTGGGCCAACCTAAATCTTTCTGGGTTGCAAATCCTCGCGTGGGCCTTCCTTGGGCTAGATCGGGTATATCAATGTTGTACACCCGTAGGGTATATCCATGTCAGTAGCCCCGAGTGTTCAGTCGAATCGCAGATTCGACTGGAGACTCTATAATCTTTTGGGTGCTTGGTATCTGAATGTGACACCCCCGGGATCAGGGCTAAACAAATCCCAGACCTCCGTCTGACATAAGCTTAACCTTGAGCTCGAGAATATCCAGTGAAGAATCGGTAACACAACAGTGACCCTACGACACAAAAATTATTACAACAAGCTCATAACGCTCATAACTGAGCAAAGAACCAAAATATTACAAGGAGAGGTCACTGACCACAAACATCAAACAACGGAAGGCAAATTATGCTATTAAGTATAGCAAACTTAACAAATGGCCTAAGAGGCCTGAAGCATAACGATGACGTCCCAGCCCATAGATTCCAGGATGCCAGCCGGGAACCCCAAGCTACTCGTCGGTGTCGATGTAGAACCAACCTGATCTTCAGGGAATCACATACACTGCCAAAAGTATCAACAAAGCAAGGGTGAGTACAGGGTGTACTCTGCAAGACTTCTGGCTGGTGGAGTTGTTTTTCATAAAGCCATCTTTGTTTGTAAAACAAGAGAGAGAGAGAGAGAGAGAGAGAGAGAGAGAGAGAGAGAGAGAGAGAGAGAGAGAGAGAGAGAGAGAGAGAGAAGAAGCTCGTATATTCATAGTATTTTAAAAGGGGATAAGAGAGCGACATCTCCGAAATATTGATCATCATCTTTTGAAATCCACCAAATCATCATCTACCAACTAGGATCACCCCCTCGTACCCATGAGGAAGCATCCTTAAGCACACATGGATCTGCCAAGTTTTACAATTAGGTTCATGTTCTCTATGATCTTGAGTCCGGTCGCCAAGTCGTTCATAACCGTGAACACGGCTTTTCGAAAAGATTATTACCCTGCAGGGGTCTACACCTTTACCCACACGTACTAACCTTCTATTAATGCCAAGCTATTAGCCCTCTTCCTTGGAAGGCCGGCAGAGGATGGTTAGACATGACCTTTACCTTGCTTTCACCGAGACCATGAGTCATGCAATAAGTATGGTTCCGCCGTAACGGGTCAAATCCCGAAGACGGTACTTAAAGATGTGAGGCGAGGTTGGTTCACCAGGGGCTCCATCGACCCCAAGCAACCCGTTCCACGCTTCCCTACCTGTTATGAATGCACCTCCTTCACCTCCTCTTTCGAAAATGTTTTTAATGCGTATGTCGAATGGAACGCCCAAACTATGTTACTCATGGAATCTACTAGGCAAGTTAGTTAGTCATGAGGTTGTCCAGGCCCCGTGTGGTTGTACGCTCGTCTTGGTTCCAAAGGCAAGAACTCGAGTCCTAGTGGTGGCGTGCATGGGACTAGAAAAACCACATCCCACTGTGGCCTCCCATACAAGCCTTAGCATGTTTAACTTATATCACCTTTGATATCATCTCATCATGTTCTCCTATCATACTAGATTATCTGCATCTGATACATCATCTTGATGAACCAGACTCAACAGCTAAGCATGGCTAAGGACATAGATAAAAGCTCTAGCAGTGCACACAAGCAAAACCTAGTTATGCTAGGAGCAGTGGATCAGGTAATATAATCTCAAAGGGAGTAATGCAACAGATAGGATACTCTATCTATCGATAAAATACCACAGTAGAATCGTATGCATCATGGAAAGAATTGAAATGCTTTCGAAATCATAGGATTATATCATGGTGGGGCTATGCTTGCCTTTGCCAGTTGATAACCAATAAGCAGATCTTCGGGAGCCTTGTACTTGACTTGATTATAGTTGGTCAAGTATTGTTCGTCGATCTTCGATCTTCAACGGTCTTGATCTTGGTCGTCGATCTCGATCTCGATATCGTATTCTACCGGGAAGAAGCAAACACCGGAAAGAGAGGGAAACAATCAACACATGGCATCGATGCAATGCTCAAGCAAGGATGATGATATGACGAGTTAATTTGTATTGAAATGTAACCCTAAAGCATCCTCAACAATTTAATCGGGGTTCCGAGGGGTGAAAACCCTAACTCGGGGAAACTCCGGATGTATATGAGAGGGGTTGGTTTGTTATTCTAATTAAACTTGTCATGTAAGTTGCTTAACAATGCATGATTATAACTTAAACAGATAGTTCTCATTTTTCTGAACATTTTGATATATTATACATATTTTTCTGACTTATAAATCATTAGTTATTGAATTTCCAAGATTTAAATCATTTTTTGAAATTATTAAAACAATTAAAAGGGTTTATTGCGTCACTGCGACACAAAGCTGACATCAGCACAAGGTCAGGGGCATTTGTCACCGGGGCATAACCTAACCCCAGAGACTGACTGGTGGGCCTAAGGGCCACATGGACAGGCCACGCTGGCAACGCTTGAGCAGTGCTGACGACGGCGCCATGTCGTGACCACGCAGACAGCATGTTAGCGACTCATGGACACCAAGGTGGCGCCACGCAGGCTCGCCAGCCAACGGGCCAGACGGCGGCGCGGGACGGCGCTAGGGGGCGAATCAGCAAGCGAGAGTGGTCGCGTTCGAACGAGATCGACGGGACGGACCTATAAACGGCGGCGCTACCCTATTTGGGTCATCGGAGCTTCACCGGCAACCACGTGCAGCAGCGGCGCACGGCAAGCTACGACGCGGGCGGAACACAAAGCGAGAGAGAGGATTCTGATGGGTGCCTGAGCACCATATGCTCACCCTGGAGTGATTGATGGTGACAGCGAGGCGAGGCGGTGACCGGAGTGACGGCAAGGCGAGTGGCAGAGCACGTCGGTGACGGGGAAGAAGCGGGCGATGTGGTCGATTGGCAGCGCCCGGCTCGATTCCGTTGGCGAGGAAGACCGGCACGGCGAGGCGGAGCTCGTGGTGGCCTCAGAGGGACCTGGGGTCGACAGAGACGGCGAGGCACCGACGAGGTCCGGGCTAGGGTTTCGAGAGCTCGCAGCAGCTCGCGATGCAGAGTGGGAGGGAGAAAAATAAGGGCATGGGGGAGAGAGAGATCAACACGGCGGTCTTATCCTGGCGTCTGGGGGCGGCGGTGCATCGCAGTGGTTGACGACGATCGACAGCGACAGCGCAGTCACGCAGCTGCTTCGCGTCACGGTGGAGACGATGACGTCGAACCGATATGGGCCATGGATGGGCCAAGGTGGTCTACGAAAACTGCACGCTGAGCGGCAGATAGACGAGGGAGAGAGAGGGCAAGGTGGGCCACGGGAAAGGGAGAGAAGAGAGGAAGGGATCTAGGCCGGCCTAGAGGCTCTGGTTTTCTCTCTTTTTTTAGCAAAACCTTTTTCTTTTTCCTGAATCTGTTTTCTCTTTTGCAATTGTAAATTCAATTTCAACCCTGTTTTCAGAGATTTCAAAATACTAGAAGATTTTATAAAACATGTAAAACATTGTGGGGCCCTTTTATTCCTTTTGGGCTCCAATTATTTTTGTACTTTTCAAATTCAAACCATTTTGAATGGATTTCAAGAGAGGGGAAAAACTAGGGTTTTAGAGTTTGCTTTATTTTCTTCAATGCACAATTTACTAGATGATGCTCATGATGCACAAACAAACCCTAAATTATGATTAACTAAAAACAGGGGTGTTACACTAAACCTGTTTTTAAGGAAGAAATGCTTAGTTCATAGGGATTGTTGATACGTGTGCCTGGATCACCCGACGGATCAGGGCCAGTTAACTGTCATAGGACAAAACAACACGATCTTCATCAGATTCGAGTCCCTGGACTCGAATCCAGAACGAATGCTCGTGTGATTCGACTTAGGCCGCTGAGGTATTACAGGAGTCGAACCCCAATGTTTTTCAAATGATGTACCCAACACGTCCATCGGGATTTTCATCGTGCCTCTTGACACGGGAATTTACTGGTAGAGCATAGTCGGGTGCGTTATCAGGCCATCAGATGGTATCTGTAGGGCTTATATTTGCATCGTAGACACAACATCTGAAATTTTATCACCGCGGAGGTGTTTCGGGTGGCCAAGGATACTGCTTCTCACTTAGCGTTAGGTTGGGCAAGTTTCCAAAAGTTTTTTGTCGTATTTGACCCGAAGGATCTTAGTAGAATTATTCATAGGGTGCACGACCATCGCTCCCTATGGGAGTAGCACCCGACTGTCTGTTCGAGTTGTAGACTCGAGCAGATACTTTAGTTTAGTCGTTCTCATAAGTTTGCATTATCAGTCCGAAGGACACATTTTTTTGAATGCGCGACATGCACTCCCTATGGGAGTAGCCCCCGAGTCCGTAGTGGAGTCGTAGACTCAACGTAGGACTCGAAGATATTTTCGAGGTGCTTTTGTGTTTGTAATATCTCAGGTGCGCGGCCAACACTCCTGATAGGAGTAGCCCCCGAGTAGTTGGTTGAGTCGTAGACTCAAGTAAGTACTTTGATGCTCAGTCGAAATCTGTGAGCCGTTGCTGGATTTTGCCCTGGTGACATCATTGATGACGATTGGTGAGCTCAACCGTCTGCGGCAGCAGAAACAATGCGACGGGACGATCGTGGGTCCCACCGCCTGTCCTGACGTCGACTAGTCATGCAGAGGCATGGCAAAAGTTATGGCGTCTCCTCGATTTCCACGCGTAGTGGATGGCGTGCTGGCGACGGTTCAGTTTGGTGCTGACACGTGGACGGCGAGATTTGAGGCATGCGTTAGGGTTTCTCAATCGATGGCTCTGCTGTGTCTTCTACGTCCTTTTATACCATGGGGAAAACAGTGATTTTCACCCTTCGTCATTTGCCTCTGACTCATCGCCATTGCCACCATTTCTTGAGCTCTTTGTTCTCATCGCGCACTAGACGCCCTCCGTACTTTTCCTTCTTATTTCCTTCGCTCACACTACCGCACTCGCCATGCTAAGATGGGCAAGTCAAAGAAAGCGTCGTCCGCTGTAGCGGGTTCAAGCACCACCGACGCTAGGAAGAAGGCCACTGCTCCGAGCCGCACCACCGATGGTGGGTGGCGGCGCACGGAGATGCGCGACTCAGATTTGCGCAAATTGCGCGATGCCAGGTTGATCTCCAAGGATAAATACGATACCATCCACTCGAGCCAAGAGGTAATTACTCGCCCACTCAAAGGGTTTCGAGTGATGTTTTACGCCTTTGTTATTAGGGGTCTTTCTTTGACCTCCAACGAATTCCTTTGTGGGCTTCTCATTTTGTACGGGATTCGGCTGCATCATCTGTATACCAATTCTCTCCTTCACATCGCTTGCTTTATCACTTTTTGCGAGTGCTGGCTCGACATCGAGCCGCACTTTGGCATCTTCCGGAGGCTCTACTCCGTGAATAGGCAATCTGGCACCGGTGGTGTTTATCCACTGGGTGGCTGCATCATCTCTATCTGCACCATCGTCCAATTCTTCTCTTTCTCCATTTGCAAGTCTGTCCAGTACTGGCGTAGGAAGTGGTCCTACATCCGCGACATCAAGCTGGACGGGGTCAGCATTTTGGTCTCGCCCCTTTTGACTCCAAACAAGAGATCACCCGAAAGAGGTCGTGGGGGAATGACATCTTGAAGGGTGAATCCGAGGAGGTGGATAAGCTCTACAAGCGGGTGGAGGCTCTCCGGCTGGTGGCCGGCAAAGAGGTTAATGGTGTCGACATCATCCGCACCTTCCTCAAGCATCGGGTGCAGCGGCTCCAAGGGAGGGCGCACCCGATGCTCCTGTATGCTGGCCGCAGCGATCCGACAAGGGTCTCGCCTAAGGAGATGTCTTCGGGTGAACTTGATAAAGCACTTCGGCCTCTACTGAAGTTCAAGGCCGACGAGGACCTCCCGGGGAAATCTTTGACCACCCCTTTCAGCGCCAAGAAAGTAGTCCCCCGGGTGAAAACTTGTAGTTGCGCGTAATGCTATTTAGATTGGGTACTGTTTGCCAGCTGTACTTATAAGTGTTCATCTTTTGTCTTCAATTTGTAGGACCTCAAGGTAGCGGGGATGATGCCCCCTCTACCTGAGAAGTACATGGATGCGCCGGATCACGAAGTGGTGGAGTCCGAGCCCGAGCTTCCCCCCGCGCAGTCTCCTTCCGTGGAAGCCCCCGAGCCCAGCGAAGGGCAGACCCGAAAGCGGTCTCGGAGCGAAACCTTGGATGGGGCTATGCCACCAATGCCGAAGGGTCCGTCCTTCCTCGAGTAGCACGACAGGGATGAGGGTGCATTGTCTGCACCTTTTCCTGTTGTGACCATTCGGGCGGTGGCCCCGCAACCGCCAGCCAAGAAGAATAAAAAGAAGGAGAAGGAGCCTCATGTCTTCGATTTGTCAGACATACCATCGTAAGTCGCTCTGGTCGAGTCTTGTTACTTTATTCATGTTCTAAGCACTAGCCTATTGTTGATCTGCTTCTCTATAAGTGCTAGCAGTAACCATTCGGAGGAGTCCCTCGAGGAGGGGACCGAAGAGATGATCGGGGAATCGAAGCCGACGTCTTCATTTCCCAAGATGGTGGCCAACTCCGCTAACAAGGATTCGAGATCCGCGAGGCGGGAGGCTCGTGCACTCGTTACGCGGAAGACAATAGTAAATCCTTTAGAGTCCACGCCAGACCACGTAAGTTTTGCTCTTTTCACTGTGTGGGGGAAGCCCCCGAGTACTTTACTCATCAGACCTGCTGGCCTTTTTGCAGCCTTTTGTCTGCGGCGCCAACCTCCTCATCCAGCAGCATCTGTCGTTGGAGGATGAACTCAAGCAGCTCCGAGGTGCGTAGGTGTCTTCTTGCCTATTTTTCGAGTGTGTCAAGTTTGTTTTTATATTCATCCACTGTTTCTCAATGCTGCAGATGAGAACAATGCTGCTCTCCATAGGATGAACGCTCTCAAAAAGAGCCTCGACCAGGCAGAGAAGAAGGCAACGGATGCTGCGGAGGCCCTCCAACACCAGCAGAAGGAGGCTGAGGACCATGAGCAGCAGTTTGCGGCCGTCGCAGCCACCCGGGAGAAGGCTATGGCTGAGAAGATTATGGCTGCTGCCAAGGCTATCTCTGGTATGTCACCTTGTCATTCTTTTTAGTGTTCTGTTTTGTGAGTGCGATTTCTCCTTCCTCAGTCAAATGTTTTATTGCTTTTCTTGTCATATGCTTCTGGCGTCGCATTTGACCGCAACGCGCTGGAGCACGGGGATCTCCTGGTAGATGCCATTGCAGCGATCGAGGATCGCTGCTCCTCTATCATGGGCTCTCTTGACAAGGCCAAGAAGGTGCTTGTGCGCTTCTACAAGGAGGTCAACCCCAAGGGCGTTGCCCTCGAGGACGTCGACTCCCTTGCGGAGGCTTTGGCGGATGATGCTCCCCCCCAGTACAAGCACGCACAGAAGGGGGTCGGCGCTGCCATGGGGTTGGCAATGGCGCTGGCGTCTGGAGTCCAGCTGGATCTGACGCAGGTCACGTCCAGGATGCCGGTGGCGGCGGATGGTTCTGAGGTAGATTTTGCCACCTTTGCCTCCCGCTGCAAGCATTTCGGGCCTAAGCTCATTGATTTCCTAGCCAACTATGCGGCAGAGCAGCAGCGAGCAGCCAAGAGTAGGCATTCTGGCTCCAAAGTTGCTCCGGGTGCTGGCGCTTACGTCCTTCTGCATTGTAGTTAGTCTAGCTATCTTTCTTTTGCTGCCTTTGTAACGCCTTTTGGATGAACAAACTTTACTTTGCCATGAAATGGCTTTAATTATGTATATGTATGAATTTGTCTTTCAACTGTTGTCGAAAGTGTTTGTGATGTTCGTGTTTGCCTGTTTACCCTTAGGGTCCTTCGGGTGAGGCTCCAGTGATCACACCTTCTCCTACGCCTAGTCCTAGCCCGTCGTTGAGCGAGTCATCGTAGTTGCCTTTCCTGCGTGACCGCGTCCAAAGTTTGGAGAAGGACATCCTCAGCATCCATGGTCATGAGAATGTATGGAAGTCGAAGGCCGAGCGAGCCATTGCCAGGAAAGATTTCTTGCTTGAAGAATTCCAGCAGATTGGTGAGCAACTCCAATGTGATTCCTCTTGAACCGCTGCTTCCTCGAGTGTGCCTTATTTTCATGTTAGCTCACCCGATGTTTCGTGCAGTTGTGAATCTGCTTCCGAAGGAAGAGAAGGAGCGTGTCGCAATTCGGATGAATTGCCTGACGCAACAAGACTTGGAGGCTTCTTCTGGATGGACCGTGAACGAGCGATCGTCCTTGCGACGGTGCAAGATCGCGTACACCAAGTTCTTCGGGTGCTGAAGCGGGCGAGGTCGTCGCTTGCGGCTATTTGGGCCACCATGTTTCCTTTAGACTCCGCACCTTCTAGCTTTCTAGGCTTGCTCATGAAGTTTCGAGATGCAAGTCACGTGAAGGAGCTGATGCGCCATCAGCTGATTGCGGGCGTGAAGGCATCCCTATCTCTTGTTCGACTGCATCATCACGATGTTAATCTTGCGGAGATAGCGGCTGGGCCACCTTCTCCTCCAGATGGCATGGTGTGGGATATGCGTCCGCATTACGCAGTTGTGGCGCTGTACGCCGAAGAGATTGTAGATGTGTTTGAGGAGCGGACAAACATTCTGCTCCAGCGCAGTTAAGTCCTGTAAAAGAAAACAAGATAATGTAAAGTCTGTATTTATTCGAGTTGGATTGTACCGCCCTTTGTGAAGTTTGTATGTGTTGGCACGTAGTGCGTTGTATGATTATGTAATGTGCATATCCTTTTCATTAGCCTGACGTGGTCAGCTACTCAGGTTGTATACATTGTTGTCAGTCGACGAAGTCGTAAGATGAGGCGCAGCCCCGAGCATGTTTAGCGATAAATAATGTAAGGAAAAAAGGATATTTGGGCCAAGGAACTTAGCTTTTATTCATTATAAACGAGGAGGTACATTGTTTGGCTGAGTAGCCTGGCTGAATAGCCTTATTAAAAGTAAAGGATAACTAGGGGTAGAAGCGTCGCAGTCGTGTGATGTTCTAGGGGTTGGAGTATTCGACTCCTGATGTGACGTCCATGAGGCGGTAGGAGCCACTTGGGATGACTTCGGTGATGATGTAGGATCCTTCCTAGGGTGACTCGAGCTTCTTATGCCCTTCTTGCTTGAGTCGCAGGACGAGGTCTCCTTCGACGAAGGACCTTGGGCACAGCCAACGGTTGTGCTAGTTGTGGAGGCTCTGCTGATAGACCGTTGAGCGAGTCGCGGTGATTTCACATGCCTCGTCGAGCGTGTCGACAACGTTTTCGAGTGCGGCCGACGATTCGGCCTCGCTGTAAGCAACGACCCGTGGGGCCTTGTAGCATACCTCAGCAGGTAGCATGGCTTCAACTCCATGCACCATGAAGAAGGGCGTATAGCCGGTTGAGCTGTTCGGCGTTGTGCACAGGCTCTAGAGAACGGAGGGTAGCTCGTCCACCTAGGCTCCCGCAAGCCTTTGGAGTGGGCGTAGCAGGCGCTTCTTGATGCCGTTGCCGATGAGCCTATTGGCCTTTTCGAACTGTCCGTTGGTCTGCGGATGCGCTACTGAGGCATAGGACAGGTTGATGTCGAGGTTCCCGCAGAAGTCTCGGAACTCCTTCAAGATGAAGTTCGATCCATTGTTCATTATGATGCTATGGGGCACTCCGAACCTGTAGACAATGGACTCGAAAAACTTGACGACATTTTTGCCGCTTTGGTTGGTGACGGGCATGGCCTCGATCCAATTGGAGAATTTGTCGATTGCGTCTAGGAGGAAGACGTGGCCTCCTTGTGAGGACTTTAGCAGTTTGCCAATCATATCGAGGCCCCAATGGGCGAAGGGCCAGGCCACTGGGATAGACCTCAGCTCTGATCCTGGCGCATGTGGTTTGTCCGTGCACCTTTGACAGGCGTTGCACCTCTGAACTATCTCCTTGGCGTTGTTCATCGCGGTTGGCCAGTAGAACCCAGCTCGTAGAGCTTTGGCGACCAGGGCGCGGCTGCCTGCGTGGTGGCCGCAAATGCCCTCATTGATGTCTAGGAGGATGCTTTTGCCGTCACCGGTGGTGACACATTGTTGGAGCACACCCAAAATGCTGCGCTTGTACAACTCGCCGTTGATGATGGTGAAGGCCTTTGACCGGCGAGATATGCGTCGGGCATCTGTCGGGTCCTCAGGAAGCTGATTGTTTATCAGGTAGCGGAGGTATGATTGCGTCCACATTTCCTCAATCGCCATGACATGCATAAGGCTAACCAACTCGACCTCCGTGTCGAGCATTTCGGGTCCTTCTTGTCCTTCGGGTAGTGCAGCCCCCGAGTGATCTGCTTTTCGTCTGAGCCATTTGGGAATTTCCTCTTGATGGAGGGTACGCATATTTGTTCGAGGAACACTCCTGGTGGCACTCAAGCGCAGGTGGAGCCAATGTTGGCGAGCTTGTCGGCCTCCTCGTTGCTTTCCCTGCCGATGTGCCGGAGCTCGCAGCCGTCAAAGCCCCCTTCGAGTGAATTGTAGAGCGCACGGTATGAGATCGTGTTGGCTCTATGGGCATCGCACTCGTTCATCGTCTACTGAACAACGAGGTTCGAATCGCCGTAGATGACAAGGTGTGTTGCGCCGCACACCTTAGCCATCCTCATGCTGTGGATGAGGGCCTCGTACTTGGCCTCGTTGTTGGAGGCACGGTATTTCATCCGAAGGACATACTTCATCTTGTCTCCTTGAGGGGACGTCAGTATAACACCGCCCCTGCTCCAGCCTCACGCTTTGAGCCGTCGAAGTGAATCGTCCAGGACTGCGATAGCTGGAGATCCATCCAGTGGACTGGGAAGTCAGGGAGGACCTGAGATTTTATGGCGGTGCGCCGCTCGTAGATGATGTCTCGAGGAGACAACTCGATGCCCACAGGGCTACGCGCCCCGTGGCTTCGGGATTGTTCAGGATGTTCGACAACGGGGCATCGTTAACAACCACGATCTGGTGCTCCTGGAAGTACTGGCTCAGTTGGCGCGCCGTCATGATTACACCATAGGCGAGCTTCTGATGAGGGTACCTCTGCTTTGTCGAAGTCAGTACCTCGCTAAGGTAGTACATTGGGCGTTGGACCCCGTGGGTCTTGCCATATTTGGGTCGTTCGACCACGAGTGTGGCGCTGACCACCTGATGTGTGGCTGCTATGTACAACAGCAAAGGCTCCCGCTCCTTCGGTGTAACCAGGACAGGGGATGTAGAGAGTAGCCATTTGAGGTTCTCGAACACGTCGTCTGCTTCGGGTGTCCACTCGAATTTGTCCGTCTTGCACAACAGCTGGTAAAAGGGAGAGCCTTCTCACCCATTCGACTAATGAACCTGATGAGCGCCGCGATTCGTTCAGCTAGCTGCTGGACCCCCTTAAGGTTCTTCATCTTCTCCATGGCCAGTATGGCCCTGATTTTCTTCGGGTTCGCCTCGATGTCATGTTGGGAGATGAAGTACCCGAGTAACTGGCCAGAAGGGACGCCGAAGGCGCACTTGTCTGGGTTCAGCTTGATCTTGTAGCGATCAAGGTTATCGAACATCTCGTGGAGATCGTCGATGAGCGTCCTGGCCTCCTTGGTCTTGATTACTATGTCATCGACATAGACCTGGATGTTGCGGCTGATTTGGTTCTTCAGACATGTATGCATGCACCTCTGGTAAGTGGCGCCTATGTTCTTCAGCCCGAAGGGCATTATGTTGTAGCAGAACACCCCGAACGGTGTGATGAACGCCGTTTTCTCCTGATCTTCGACCTTCAGTCGAATTTGGTTGTAGCCTGAGTAGGCGTCAAGGAAGGAGAGCTTCTCGCATCCTGCAATGGAGTCGATGATTTGATCGATCCTTGGTAGAGGGAAGTGGTCCTTGGGACAATGCTTGTTAAGCAATGTGAAGTCCACGCACATCCGCGGGATGTCCGTGTCCTTTTGGGGGACCAGCATGGTGTTGGTCAGCCACTCGCTTTCTTTGATTTCCTTGATGAAGTTGGCATTGAGGAGTCTGTTAACTTTGATTCCAACAGCTTCGGCTCTTGGCTCGGACAGTCGACTGCTTGACTGGCTTCGCATCTGGAAACACATTGAGTGCATGCTCGTCAAATTCCTTGGGAACTCGTGGCATGTCCGCAGGATACCAGCAAAAATTTCCCAGCGCTCACGGAGGAACTCGACGAGACTGCTTTCCTATGCGGGACTAAGGTCGTTGGCGATCAACGCCGTCTTGGAGGCATCCGTTGGGTGAACCTGCACCTTCTTTGTTGGTACTGCAGAGTCGAACAACATATCGGGTGCGTTTTGCCTGGTGACTGGGGGTGCCCCGTTGTCTGTCACCTCCCTGAGTCTCGTGAGCTCCTCCTGCATACCGAACGACTGTGAGATTCTGTTGAAGTATCTGTCGCAGCTGTTTGACCTGGTGAAGCTTCCTAGCACGGTGATGACACCCCTAGGTCCTGGCATTTTCAATAGCAGGTAAGCATAGTGTGGTACTGCCAGGAATCTTGCGAATGCCACGCGCCCGAGGATGGCGTGGTACTGTGATGGCCAATCCACCACTTCGAACTCCAGCTGCTCACGCCTGAAGTTTTCGGGCTTGCCGAAGATGACCTCGAGCCATACCTTACCCAAGGGGTATATGCCCTTCCCTGGGACTATGACGTGAAACGCCGTGTCCGATTGCTCCAGGCTGCACAGCGGGATCCGCATCGCTGCGAGTGTGTTGGAAAACATCAGGTTGATGCTGCTGCCGCCGTCCATGAAGACACGTCTCATTTCAAATCCCTCGATATGGGCCTCGAGCACCAGGTCATAGTGACCTGGGCGAGGGATCTGGCTTGGGTGATCCGAACGATCGAACGTGATGCAGTACTCCGAGCCGCTGAGGTACTCAGGTATGGCTGGTGGGGAGCTCATGGCCAGGTTGACTTGGCGGGTGATCTTCTTCTGCATCCTGTTGGTTGGGCGCCCCTTCTAGAACATCATGGACCCTTTTGGTGCGGGGTAGCCATCTGCACCGTTGTTCAATGCCGGTGCAACTGACGGCTACGATGGTCCTCCAGGTGGTGGTGGTGGAGCTCCGTGGGCGACAGCACGTAGAGCGGGTGTGAATCCTGGATTCACCGCCTGGCGTCGCATTTGGGTGAAGCCCTCGCTGAGATTATGGAACTCCCGGCAGTCCTTGAGCATGTGGTTGTCCTTCTTCTTACCATCTTGTTTGTCGATGTAGAAGTGGATGGTGCAGGGACCAGACATCTTGTCGTATGCCGAAGGCTCATCATCGCGGTTGTGACATTGCCATGTTTGCGTGGGTCGTTCGCCATCGCGGTAGTTGCTGTTGCGGTGTCCGCTGTTGCGGATGCCATCATCGCGGCGATAGGCGTATCCAGCCGCAACCATGTCGACTCCATCGCGATCATCGTAGATGTGTGATCTTCTCTTGCTGCGGCGGTCGCGCCTGTGGCCGAAGTCGTCTTCGTCATCCGAATGTGTTCGGTTGACGGAATCCTTGCCATCTTCCCAGTGGTTGGTGATGTCCGTGAGGTGATCAAGGGTTTTGGGCTTGACGCGCCCGAGCTCCTCCTTGAAATCTGGGCGCCTGGCACCGTCCTTGAAATTTGCAGCGGAGTTCTTGATGTTGGACCAACGTAGTATGTATGAGCGGATGGACTCATTGGTCTGCTGGGTCTCTTAGATTGAGGTTGGCCTTTTGCTGGTGCCCTTGAAGTTGTGGATGAAGCTGTACGCCAGCTCTTCCTAGCTTCAGATGGAGCCGGAGGGAGGCTGCTGAGCCAGACCCTGGCCACGCCTGTCAGCTGTAGCTGAAGGCATTGTAGGGCGGTGTTCTTGTTCCCGCCGTGGAGCTTGACTGATGACAGATGATCATCAAGCCAAATTTTAGGCTCCTGCGCGCCATCGAACTTCGGATTGTCCGAAGGGAGCTTGAAGTTTCTCGGCATCCGTGATTGCCGAACGGATCTGCTAAAGCATCAGGCTCCACACAGTTCTCCGTCGTCCTCCTCCTTGGACTCAGTTGAACACGCGCGCTTAGCACGTGATTTGTCGATCTTGCGTTGTGTGAGCTCACTACGAGCATCGTAGTTGCTGTTGCGGCGCCGTGGGCTCCGACGGTGTCGAGGCAGGTCATGCTCCTCCTCCTCGGATGAGGGCGTGCGGCTTCGGGTGAACTTGAACGTGGCCTTTTTCTTTGGCTCCACGAGAGTTTCATCGTGGAGCGCAGCTCCAATGAGTCCAAGGCCTGCCAGCGCAGACTTGTAGATCGTGATCTTCGGGTCTCCCGCCGGTGGCGCGTTGGACACGAGATAGGTGGTGGCCGCCATGATCGCAGCCTGCGGCGTTTTTGGCATGACGTTGCCTTGCGAGTCCATCGTCATGGAGGACATGTCAAGTGCCTGAGTGACCTCGCGTCGTGCGACAGGGTCCATGCGCTCCAGGAGGGAGCAGTACTTGTTGGCGTTGTTTCCGTGTGAAGGGAGCTGCCAGCGGCGGAGAGCGTAGCTTGCTGCGCCCTTGACTCTTCGGCTGCGCGCTTACACTTTTCGAGATAGTTCTGTAGCTTCACCTGCCGATTATGCTCATAGATCAGGAGCCAGTGATAGGCCATCAACAAGTCATGGGAGGCATCCACAGATAGGATTTTATTGCCTCGCACGACTTCGCGTGCGATCTCCTAGCCATCCTCGTTGAGGTTGATCTGGTTGTAGGCGCGATTGCTGCCTTCAGTGGCTCTAGCCGCCCTGTTAGCCGGGTTTCCCCCGTTTCCCCCATTCTCAACCTGAGGGTTGGGAGGGGGATTGGGAGGGATGGCACCCAAACCTATTGGTGGATCGGTTCCGTTGTTGACATCGCCACCATGGATGACGGTGCACAGGTAGCGCTCACGGAGTGGGTCGCTGCTGCCGCAGCTCTCAGATCCGGAACCGTAGGTTCCTTCATCCGAAGGGGGATTGCACAGATCGGAGTTACAGCTGTTGATGTCATCCGAATCGCCCGTCAACGTCGACGTACGCAGCGCATCGATGGGTGGGACCCACGAAGCGGGCATGATGGATGGTAGTGGCACCCGCTTTGGGAGGCGGAGGGTGCCGGTCTGCCCCACCTGGAAGCAGAAGCTCCCGAATAGCATCTCAAGCCCGTCACCTACAGACTCGAAATCTTTCAGGGTGGCTGGTGAGTGGGCGGTGAAGTTGAAGGCGCCGAAGAGGAGGTGACTCTCTATCGCCCAGGAATCATAGATCGCTCCGGATGGAACCGTCACGGCCGCACGATCAGCGTCCCCGCTTCCCATAGACGACGCCAATTGACGAGGGTTCGACTTGTCAATGCCCATTGTTATGGACTTGGGTTTTGGAGAAGATGGGGATGATGGAAGTCATGGAACGGTTAACAGTCAAGCAGCACGAGGACACGAGGTTTACCCAGGTTTAGGCCCCCGGAGGGAAAACCCTACTCCTGCTTGTCTATTCTTGATTACGGCGGAACCGAAGGTTACAGGGGTGCGCAAATGCAATCTGGCGTGGAGGTGTGTGTATGAGGTGTTGAGATCCTTCTCGCCATACCCTCCTGTCCTTTATATAGATAGGCCAGGTCCCGGGATAGGTCGAGTCGGTTACAGATTATGGTCGATACCCTTTAAAATTCTATCTAATCTAGACTTGTCTTCCAAGGAGTCAAATTCGCCACGGATTTGGGCCACCCGAAATCTTCCTGGGCTGCAAATCCTCGCATGGGCCTTCCATGGTCTGGACCGGGTATACCAATGTTGTGCACCCGTAAGGTATATCCATGTCAGCCACTGTAATTATTTTAGAACAAACAGGAGCACCTAGATACTTAATAGGCCAGGAACCTTGTTGGCAATTAAACAATTCAGCATACAAGAATGCTTTTTCATCATCCATATATACTAACATAAGATCACTCTTATAGAAGTTCATTTTCAAACTTGACATAGCTTCAAATATATATAAGAGAATTTCCAATTTTCTGGCACCTTCCATATCATCCTTGATCATCAAAATAGTGTCATCTGCATATTAAGTATCTAGGTCCATACTTAATGTGGTCAACCAAACCAACAAACAAGCCATGTTGCAAAGCAGTTGCAATCATTTTAGCAAGACTATTAGCAGCCATATTAAACATAAAGGGAGCAAAAGGATCTCCCTGCCTCACTCCTTTGTGACTGCAGAAATATGGACCCACGATGTCATTAACTTTCACACTCAAAGTGCCCTGTGTAATGACCTGCTTTATCCAATTCATCCACCTAACACTACACCCTTTCTAACTACAACAATCCAATAAAAAACTCCAGTTCACCTTATCATAGGCCTTCTCAAAATCAATTTTCAGGATCACACCTTGCTGCTTCTTAACTTTTGCTTCCCTCAACACCTCATGCAACAATGTAATCTCATAGCAATGTATCTACCCTTGATGAAAACATTCTGGCACACATCAATCAACTTGTGCATAACTGCCTCAGCTCTTATAGTGAGGGTTTTAGTAAAGATTTTGAAAAGAACCTAAAGCAAACAAATGGTATGAACTTTTGAATAATATCAGCATCATCATTCTTAGGAATCAGATGGATCACCTCATAATTGTCCAACTCAATCCTATGATTATAGAAATCTGAAAAATCACCATGATATCATCTTTGATCACTTCCCAACATTTCTGAAAGAACTCCACTAGAATACCATCAGGGCTAGGTGCTTTATTTTTTCAATCAGATCAATAACAATTTTGATCTCTTCCTTAGTGAATTCTCTGTCCATCTCTTCTCTATCAACATCAGACAATATCTCACTGTCATTCCAAACTTGATTAGACATTCTTGCATTAGTAGCACTGTCAGGACCAAAAAAAAATTTGTAATAGCTTGTGGCATGTTTAACCAACTCTTTGGTTCCCTAGATAACACCCAGTTCACTCTTCAGAGAGAAGATAGTACTTTTCCTTTTCCTTCCATTAGCAACTCTGTGAAAAAATTCAGTATTGTTGTCATCCTGAAGCAGCCATTTCTGACTTGAGTATTGATGCCAATAGGCCTCCTCATCAACAAATATTCTTAGGATTTCTTCTTGAATAAAACTTTTTCTTGTATTTTATTCAGCATCCAACATGGCATATTCTTACAACTTCTCCAAGTCTGCTAACTCATTCAACAAAATTTTCTTCTTCTGAATGGTTTGACCTCCATGTCACGAGAATGAGCTGCCCATCCTTGCCGCTGCCGCTGGGACGGAGACCATGCTTGTCATTCTTGAACTCAGCCAACCTCTCCATTGCCTCGGACACTGGCATGATAGAGAGATCTCCCCATTATTCAATGGTGTTCACAGTGTCTGAGAACCTGTCAGGAACCGCATTGAACAGACACTCAATCACGTACTCATCATCAATTTTCTCACCTAGGGAGTGAATCTCGATAACGAGCATGGTCATCCTCTGCCCGAAGGCCGCGAAGGTTTCACTGTCCTCCGTATAGAGCTGATTGTGCTGGCGCTTCAGCTGCTTGACGTGGATTTTCTTGAAGCGGTCCTCCCAAAAGCACATCTTGTGGGTCGCCTCCCACGCCTCAACTGCGGGCTCATACTCTATGATCGCCATGACCATGGCGCCCGACAGCGACTGAGAGAGAGCGACGAACGCCTCCTTGATCTGATTGTAGTCACCCTTGCTCTAAATCTCCGACCAGCAGCCGAGGGTGCGCATGATGATCTTCATCTTCATGGTACACATGTTGTAATTGGTGTCGGTGATCTCTGGATAGAGCATCGCACTCCTCTGATCCTCCCTTAAAGCAGTTCAAACAATGACGGTGTTGATGTCGGCATCCTGCCTCCTAGGTGGCGGCGTGTACTTTCCACCATCGACCCTGCTCTTGGGAGAGGCGTTGCCCATCACTAATCACCGCCGCCTCTTGGCCACCAACCACTCTAAACCTTTCCCTCTCTGACAAAACTGAACAACAGGAATAAATGGAGGGAGATAGTATTTTGGTGACACGCTCAACTTGCATCTTTTCTGTTATTCATCCAAATCCTAGCTGGTCGGCCTCGTTCCGTTTTATCGGCGACATCCCGCGGACAAGATCGTCGCATTACACGATTGAGATGAAAAATTAATCACTAGACCTATTCAGCCGCAGCATGAACATAGCATGCCCCTGGGGTTATTTTTCATAATAACTATCATGACATGGTTTAGGTCCATCAAGGTTAACATAAAAGTCCGGTGGCTACGACGTTTTGATATGCCCAAGCCCGTTTTGGAGCTTCCGTGCTGAAAAATCGAGGGGCTCCCCCCCCCCCCCCCCCCCCCCCCCCCCTTCTTTGGCATATCAAACAGAAGACTGACACCATCATATTGTTCAATGTGGTGGAGAAGAGCCCATAAATTTATCAGACCTCTGAAGATGTTGGATGAAGGGTTTAAATTGCTTGGTTTGAATTTTGCTTCTATAATACTCCCTCCGTCCATAAATAACTGAGTTAGGTTTGTGTAGATTCAAATGTACTTTTGGACGACAGATTCGAATTGGAAATAGGTTGGACTTAGATCAGGAAAACAATAATACAAAAATCTCATAGATAGAGAATTATATTTCTAACAAAACTTTAGATGGGTTTAACTTTTCAGCCTTTAAAGTCAACGAATTATGAAATAAAGACATGATCTAGACCTCACGAGATGATATATAAATAGAAATTGTGAATAGCCGAACGAACGATCATTCTGGTGCCGGTGGAAGAATTCAGAGGTAGACACTCCCCAAATACATTCGGTAACTAAATTACTATAACTGGGCAGATTTGGCCGTGGCTTTCAGGTCAAAAATGTTATAATCCGGTTTAACATATTTGGATAATCTTTGTAAATTTTCAGATAATTCATACTCCCTTCATCCCGAAATAAGTGATTTGGATTTGTTTAAGTTCACATTTATCAACAGAATAAAACGAGTCTAGATATATGTGAATCTATACAAATCCAAGTCACTTATTTTCGGACAGAGGGAGTAGTATATAACAAAGTTCAGTAAGCTGTTCTAAATAGCTGAACTCCCATCAGTAACAGACAACATTACTCGGATAAGTCAACATTGCCTCTTAACATACATCACCTAATCCAAAATTGCATGACTGGAAAGTACAGTTAACATATATGTGCTCGATTAGAACGAGTATATGTTGTATCAAGTGAAATTGCTAATTCTGTCAGAACGGATGCAAACACTGGTATCTGGTTTGGTTCTCCAATTGGACACTGGGACAAGCCAAGAGGTTGAGCCAGATTTGCGCCGAGTTCAAGACGAGTTTAAGGCATCAAGTTGCCGCTGGAGCTCCTCAAGATCATCATCGATAGCACCAGAGCTAGCTTGTGCAGGTGGCTCTACATAGGAATCTTCATGTGGAAGTTCACGGACAAGGCCTTCTGGAAGGCTGTCTGTTTGAATTTTCAAACGAGGTAAAATACATCAAGAGGGTGGTAAATAAGGAAATACTTCGTTCTTAGAATTTAATTTACCTGCTGCAGTCCGTAGAATGCTTGACGGCGCTGTGTCATTATCATCAACAACACTGAATAAGGAAAAAACAAACACCACAAGTAAGAAAACCAGTGCAACTTTTGCAGTAGATATTCAGTTCATCAAGCATGTAAAGAATATGCTGTTAGCTCCACTAGGTATGGAACTGCAGATAACTCTGAACAGAACAATTAGCATACTATCTAAAGTCAGACCAGAAAGATCCTAATTATATTGGTTGGTACTAATCACATTTACAACAAAATCTGCTTGGTATTTGTATATGTCAGGAATTCATCACAACAGGGGAGGCAAAACGAAATAAAAGGCGACAAAGCACAATAGTCACGTGGACTGATGTACCTAATGTTCCACTCGTTGTCTATGTGAACCGGGTATTCGATTGCTGCAGATGCTTCAGCTTCCATCTTAGCCTTTGCTGCTGCATCTCTAGCAGGTTTTGATTGCATATATTCTTTCTACAATATGATGAACACCATGAAGTCATTAGGAAACAGTCACCATTTTAACTACTCCCTCTGACCCATATTAGTTGACTTGGATTTGTCAAAATTTGGATGAACCTATATACTAAATAGTGTCTAGATTCATTTAAATCTAGACAAAATCGAAGTCAACTAATATGGGTCGGAGGGAGTAGCAAAGAGTAGAAAAGGAAGGATGTGAGAAAATAAACACCTGTCTCTCAAGACATGCTGGATTTGAACATTGTGGATTTGGTCTCATTTCCATTGTTGGGAAATAATCCTTAAGTGAATTATATCCCTGCAAAATTAAGAAGACATGACAACAATATGAAAATCAGCAAATGTTCAGAATTTTGGGCTGAATGTGATGGATAAACATGTGTCACAATGACGCAACCTTGAAAATAGAAATTATATTATGGTCTTGTGTATTTACACAGGAACGGAAAATGAGCCTAAATTCAACAACAACCAAGCCTTTTGTCCCAATCAAGTTGGGGTAGGCTAGATATGAAACCCAAACAGAAACTAGTGAAGAGTGCAAGTCAAGCGGGAAACAGTGAAAAGTGCAAGTCAAGAAAATGAGCCTAAATGAAACTAACAAAATATTTTTTGTGACAGTTTTCTTCAAAAAAGGATAACTCAACTTAATGTCATTTAAAACATGCCAACAGCTTTCGCAGCATCAGAACAGTTAGAATCAAGCAATTACCAAGTAAGGAGAAACTTGTCCAAACTTCAACAGATATTTCAGAGTATTCTGGACCAGGAGGCCAGCAACAACACCCTGCAAAGAACATGTTCATCAGCCAAAACAAATAGGGACAGGAGAAATGTTGCAAGGATAGTCCTAGTGTCCTAGCAACAACACCCTGCAAAGAACATGTCCAACTATGCTAGATTAATTAGAACGAAATGTCCAGTAATATAGGCTGGCACTCAAAAAGTACAGTAGATATGCACAGATTTTAAACAAGTAGACCCGAAACAAAAATAATAATCCTAGTGTCACAAGTATAGTCGCTAAAAAAGTACAAGAATGTGCCTAATCAGAACCAGGTCTCCACATAGCTTTGCGCAAATTGTTGTCGTTTGAGAAAACAACTGAAACAATACAAAAAAATTGAACAAACTAAAATGCTCACCATTGTAGTTGGCAAAGAGGCAGCACAAACACCGTCTCGCTTAAGTGTACGCTCGTCCACCCCTGATGCTACAACCTATAAGAAGATGTACCACAAACAAGTTAGCAAAAGATACAGAAATTTGAATGCAACTACAGGAAAAGCATAGGGGCACCTCAGGTCCTCAACTAATTAGAACAACTATGCAGAATAAAAAATGGCAGAAACTAAATGAACTGCCAAGACTAATTTAACTACAATTTAAGATAATCAAAAGCATAACAGAACACAGCCAGGTATCAAATGAGAGCATACAACTGAAGATACATAGAACGTACCAATGGAGGAGCACATGCAAAGCATGCAGTTTCACCAGGAATCAGTAGCTGTATATGACCAGAAACAGCATCTTCAGAAACACCTGGTGCGTAAGTTCGCGTGTCAAGTGCATTTCACATTGATGGGATTATTATGAATGAAGAATATTAGCATGAAATGAAGATTAAGTTCCGTCATGATTTAAATTGTGCATTTCTCACCAACGGCAAGTTGTATAAGTAACAGAGCATCTATTCTGTCAGACGTATATGATCTAAGAATGTAGTGTATTTTTATGGAAAAAATGCAAGAATGCAACCAAGGGTGTACATATCTTCTCAGCCGTACACAGGCTACCTTTAGAACCCGATGGCACAGACGTTTTGGTTCATGGGCAAGTCATGTTGGCAAACATGGACTGGACAGTTTATTTCCTCCGGCTCCATACCATCCATTTAATACACTGGCTTTGCGGCTACCTGCCGTTTCCCAATCCATCTGTGTTCGACGTCATTTTGTACACAGCTAGCACGGCATAGTTTTGAAGGTGCATGCATGGACCAACCAAAGTACTGGCCAGACTAAGTGCGAGCAACACAATGAATCAAGTCAGCTAGCGTCAGCTGCATGTAGCGGCCAGAGCATACGCAAAGCATAAAGTTCAGGAGACAAACATGGAACACACACTTCTCGGGTGCGTTCGTGGACACCGCTGATGAGGACACCCCCTTTCTGGTTAGGCTAAGGGCGCAAACACGCAGCAGACAAACTCCACATACAAGGACTTCTTTACCCAGGTCCAGGCTGCCGAGAGGCGTAAAACCATATGTCCTGATTGTCTGATTATATATGGTGGATCACACGGAGTTTACAACAAAAAACTCTCCTTGCCAGGATGGAGGACGGCTCTCTCTCTGCCTTTTTACCTCTCTATGTGCTGAACTAGCTAACTCCCAACCTTGTCTGACTGTGGAACGGAACCCTTTCAAGCATGAGTCGGGTGCTTATATACCTGAGGACTGAGTGGAGTGGACCATCTGGCCGCGTTTCTCACAGGCACCATCGAGATGATCAGGGACCATGGCATACACTGCATCCTGACCAGCCCTGGATCTGCTCGGCCCCCCAGCTGCTGCTCACCGCTGCACCCGGCGATTCCTGTTGTCCGAATTGCTGATCACTGAACTATTTCGTGCCATCGAGGCATCAACCCGTCAACCACGACAAGTGAGGTGCAACACATTCATATGCAGGACGACAGGATTGAGATGCGGGTGTGTGCACGTCACCGATAAATTTCCTTCACATCATTTCCTAGACTGTTGGTCCACTAACCCTTTATTGATATCCACGGTGCATCACAAACAGCCTCATCAGATGGGAAGATTCAGAAAAACACCATCAATTTACTAGATCCATCATCATACAGTCAATCAATACGCGGCCATCAATACATACTAGCTGCACTCCCGTATCTGAACCAAAAATTGTTGGACAGTTACTGGACCCTACCTTCTGGCCCATGAGGCCCATACCTGCTATATATATACCCGCTGCCCAGATGTAGGGTTTCCTCAAGCCAGCCGTCACTACACTACCACACCATACAGGTTAGTTCCATAGAGACAACATGGTATCGGAGCCAGGTTCATCAGTGGCAACACCATACGGTGACATCAGCAGGGAGGTGCACCTCCTTGGTGGTGTAAGGAAGAGAAGGGACAGATTTGCTGCAGGAGGCAGTGGATCTGGGGCTGAAGGTGGTGGTGAGCAAAGGGGAAGCTGTCAGCAGGCTGAGGGTGTAAGGAGGTGAAGGAAGACACATGTATGGGGGAAAGTCAGCAAAGTTTGTCCATGGCACTAGAGAAGCTGGCAGAGCTTCTCTCCTCCAAGACAGGAGGCATACTCCTGTCGGTGTGACTCAAGCAGAAACAGTCCAGAGGATTGAGCTCATGCCCAATGACATCAAGCTTAAAGGTGTCAAGAACTATCTGAGTTGGTCCAGAAGGGTGTTGCTGATCCTGCGAACCAAGGATCTGGATGGATGTGTGCTGGGAAAGGTGAGTGAACCAGAAGACAAAGCTAGTGTTGAGTGGAAGAAATGGAGCATTACAAACTCGCTGGTTGTAGCTTGGTTTCTGAACTCCCTAATTCCAACCATTGCTGCATCTGTGGACGCCTTGTTAAAGGCTGATGAGGTAAGGAACACATTGTCCAGGCTGTACTCAGCGAAGGGTAATGTGATAATGGTGTAGATTGAGGAAAAGGTGATAGACTTGAAACAAGGGGATAAAACTCTGATGGAGTATGTTGCTGAAAGACAACATTTGTGAGCTGATTTGGACCATTGTCACCCACTTGAGCTGACTGATCCTGAAAGTATTATAAAAGTGCAGAATGTATACAGAGAAGGCGGGTGAAGTTCTTGAAGAGACTAAATACAAGTTTTGAAGGGAGAAGAGCAGCTCTATTGCATCATCCCAATCTTCCATCACTTGAAGAAACTATTGCAGCAATGGCACAAGAAGAGGTGAGGCTGAAGCTTGAAAAGGGAGGTGAAAGCATTCCATCTCCAGCCTACTTCATGGCTGAGGAAGGAATTCAGGGACTGCTTCCAATGAGGGTAGAACTGTCATCTGCAGTTCAACTGCCCAACTTACCGGATGCGTGGCAGGGGGAGAGGACGCAACAGAGGAGGCTACACCCAGGGAGCAAGAGGAAGAGGTGGTGGATTAGATGAAAATGTGTTTGGGAACTTTGGCCACTTGGTCATCACGAATGAAGGTAATGCCGAAAAAGCTTCGCTGCTCATGAAATTGACCCTGAATGGATATAGGATTCTGGAGCATCAAAACACGTTGCTCGTAATATTGGAGAGTTTGAATCATATAATCAACACCTCCCAACTCATAAATACACCATCCAAACGGCTGATGGTACTGCTCAACAATTCAGATTAAGTTGTCTTCAGTTTTTCATGTGCCTGCTTTCCCTGTAAATTTGGTGTCTCTAGTTGCTTAATTGATCAGTTCGATTGTCATGTCACCGATAAGTACTTTTGTGTGATTCAGGAGAGACAAACTGGACAGAAGATTGGGACTGGAACCAGGCGTAAAGGGCTATGGTATATGGATCGTGAATGTCTTGGTCAGCCAAGACTTGTGTGCACCGTGATAGAAGGAGAAGGAAAGTTTCACCTTAGTTCATCATTGTAGGATGGGGCATATTTCTTTTGATAAAATGAGGAAGATATTTCCGAGCATTATGTGTGGTGTAGGTCTAAACAAGTTGAAATGTGATGCTTGTGAGTATGTCAAGCACACAAGGACATCCTATGTGAGTAAGGGGATCAGAAGTATATCCCCTTTCATGCTAATTCATTCTGATGCGTGGACATGTCTTGTGACATCTATTAGTGGAATGAAATATTTTGTTACCTTTATTGATTGCTATTCATGCATGACCTGGGTCTATCTCTTGCGTCATAAGAATGAGGGTTCTGAAATGTTTCCAGAATTATTATGCATACGTGGAAACTCAATTCAAAGTGCAGGTGCTTAGGAGTGACAATAGAACTGAATATGTGAATCAGGAGTTTGGAGCTTTTCTGGCAGAACGAGGTATTCTCCATCAGACCTCTTGCCCAGATACTCTTCCACGGAATGGTGTGGTGGAACGGAAAAATCGCCATCTCCTTGAGGTTGCAAGATCTCTTATGTATACCACAAATGTACCAAAATCTCTGTGGAGTGAAGCTGTTATGTCAGCTACATACTTGATAAATCGCACCCCTTCCAAGGTACTAGGCATGAAATCTCCTTATTCGCAAAAAAAAAATATCTCCTTGAGAGTTGTTGTTAGGAGAAAACAAATTTCTTGTTCCTCCAAATTTGGATGCACCTGCTTTGATATCTCCTTGAGAGTTGTTGTTAGGAGAAAACAAATTTCTTGTTCCTCCAAATTTGGATGCACCTGCTTTGTTCATGATCATAGACCATCCACTAGAAAAATTGGATCCTCGTGCTGTGAGGTGTGTTTTCATAGGATATCCTTCTAGCCAGGAAGGCTACAAGTGTTGGAGTCCCTCCGAAAGCCATTTGTGAGTATGGACGTCACTTTTCAAGAATCAAAGCCATTCTATGGTGAGAAGACTGATCTGAATATGTTGTTTGAGGAGCTTGACCATCTGTAGCCTGCGAGCATTGGTCAAGAGGGGGAGAAGACAAGTACAGGTATGACTAAAAGTCTACATTTAAATAAAACTGATAGCGTGGATGAGCCTGTGCAGGAGAGAGGTCCTGACAAGAAGATGCAGCCAATAGTGGGCATACTTCCTACTACTCCAGCTACCACTAATGCACCAAGTAATGTGCAGCGGTGGCCACGGGTAAATGAGGAATAGAATCTTCAAGTATATACAAGAAAGCAACAGCAACAACAAGTTCAGGGGGAGCAAACACATACAAATGGTGATTCTTCTAGTGGAGTTCAGTTTGACCTTGATTGGCCAATTGCACAAAGGGAAGGGATAAGAGCAGCTACAAGAAAAACTGTACAGAGGTACAGTTTTGAACATGATATAAGTAACTATGTCTCTTATAATGCTTTGTCCCCTTCATACAAAGCATTTGTGGCGTCTCTTCAAGTTGTGTCAATTCCAAGAGATTGGCAGACAACAAAGCAGGATCCAAGGTGGTGTGAAGCAATGGTAGAAGAATTGGAAGCCTTAAGGAAGAACAAGACTTGGGAAAGAAAGTTGTCAGAATTGGAAGCCTTAAGGAAGAACAACACATCTTCCAGTGGGAAAGAAAGTTGTCAGTTGCAAATGGATTTATACGGTGCAGCAAAATCCTGAAGGGAAGGATGAACGCTACAAGGCAATGCTGGTGGCTCGAGGATACAGTCAAACATATGGCATCGATTATGATGAGACTTTTGCACCAGTTGCAAAGATGAACACTGTGAGAATCCTGATCTCATCTGCTGCTAATTTCGGTTGGAAACTGCATCAATTAGATGTTAAAAATGCCTTCTTGCATGGTGATTTACGGGAACAGGTGTATATGGAAGTTCCACCTGGATTTGGTACTTCTGAAACTGCAGGCAAGGTGTGTAGGTTGAAAAAATCCCTGTATGGTCTGAAGCAATCTCCGAGAGCCTGGTTTAATAGGTTTCGGCAGGCAGTGTGCAATATGGGATATGGGTGCAATAGGGACCATACAATCTTCTATAAGCATACTAAACAGAAGATCCCCATTCTAGCAGTGTATGTGGATGACATCATAATCACCGGGGATGATGAGGAAGAGACAATGAAACTGAAAGAGAGTTTAAGAAAAGAATTTGAAGTGAAAGACTTGGGTCAGCTGAAATACTTTCTAGGCATGGAGATTGCCAGATCAAGCAAAGGAATATCACTGTCTCAGCAGAAGTATACCTTGGACCTCCTGAATGATATGGGGGTGACTGGATGTCGTACAGCTCCCACTCCCATTGATCAAAATCACAAGGTAACAGCCCAATCTGGTGAACTTGTTGACAAGGAAAGTTATCAGAAACTTGTGGGAAGGTTACTGTATCTATGCCATACAAGGCCTGATTTTGCATATGCAGCAAGTGTTGTTAGCAGATATATGCATGAAACATGAAGTGGAGTAGTGGACACCTCGAGGCAGTTCATAGGATCTTGAGATATTTGAAGGGGGCCCCTGGTAAAGGGTTATGGTTCAAAAACAATGGACAACTAGGGATTGATGGCTACATCGATGCTGATTGGGCCAGTTGTCTAGATGATCGAAGATCTACTTCTGGCTATTGTGTATTTGTTGGAGGGAATCTGGTGTCTTGTGGTGTCTTGGAGAAGTAAGAAGCAGCCTGTAGTATCAAGATCAACTGCTGAGGCAGAATAGAGAGCAATGTCGCTTGGACTGAGTGAAATGTTGCGGGTTAGGAATATTTTGGCCAAACTGAAAATGCTAAGGAAGGGGTGCTTAAATGTTTGGTGTGATAACAAGTCTGCTATATGCATAGCAAATAACCCAGTTCAACATGAAGAACTAAGCATCTGGAAATTGATCGGTTCTTCATCATAATATAAAAACCTGATGCTGGGATTATCAAGATTGCTCATGTCAGCTCAGAAAAACAGGTTGCAGATTGTTTGACAAAGGGGCTGGGGACTAAAGAATGCAGTTTAGCTTGTGACAAGATGGGAATTGTCGATATATATCACCCATCTTGGGGGAGGAGGGGGTTACTGGACCCTATCTTCTGGCCCATGAGGCCCATACCTGGAGCTCTCTATATATACCTGCTGCCCAGATGTAGGGTTTCCTCAAGCCAGCCGTCACTACACTACCACACCATACAGGTTAGTTCCATAGAGACAACAAAAATAGGCCTGGCACAGATCTACACGACATTATCAGCAGCCCAGATATCGGGATTAACTGCACCCTAAGTTGTATATCAGAAAGATGCACTTGGAGCGCTTGAGAAAGAGTGTTGTGGCATGACATGAAAAACTGCACAAAGATGGCGAAATATTCTGACCATAATGAGTTGTATATCAGAATATCATCAAAGAAACAAGGACAAAACGTCAGAGGGAGGGCGGAGTATCTCATTCATTAAGGTCTGAAACACCGTTGGAGCATTTGTCAAGCTACAACTACAAGACATGACCAGGAACTCCTAGTGGGCGTTGTGTGTGCAGAAGGCAATCTTTGCAATGTTATCCAAGATGTCTTCAAACTCACTAAGAAGCTCATCCATAAATGCCGCTAGTTCTTGGGGTAGTAGCAGGAACATCAATGTACTGCGGTGCTGCTGCATATGAGCATATGGGCGACCATGATGTTCAGGTGGATTGTTTTGCGATCCCACTAGGCAGCTTTGACATTGTTGGTATGACATGGTTGCGCTCATTGGATCCAATACTGGGGGACGTTGAAAATCTCCGTGGAGAGTTCAGCTCAGTGGACATGAGGTTATATGGACAAGTTGTGATCACCAAGAAGCTCATCTCTTGCAAAGGGCAATCTATCCAATCCAACTACGAATTGAATTCTTTCCATAGGAATATAATAATAGGACTCCTGAGCAACATGCCCCTTCTTGGTCGTAGCCTACACCACCACAAGCCTGGGCCGCTGGGGTTTACGCCTACTATAGTGGATTCCCAGCGTAACAGAATTGAACTGTTTCAATCAGACCTGTCAAATACTTGTGTACAAAGAGGCCACCATGCTCTTGCAAAAGTATTCATCCTCAATTTACCAACAACACAGGAATGATAGTCAAAATATATTGTGGATGAGTTTTCCAACTCATATACAGGCATAAGGGAATGCAAAGCAACTTTTGAAGACAAGGTGGATGGTAGAATTTCTATGTAAAGTGTGATAGAACAATATCAGGAAGATATCAGTGCTGATAATAAGAGCGATACCAAAAAAAATAGTACTCCCTCCGATCCATAATAAGTGTCGTTGATTTAGTACAAAGTTATACTAAATCAACGACACTTATTATGGATCGGATGCAGTAAGCATATTCTCTATAGGGCATAATCATTAATGCAAGTTTGGAACAAACCAGATTCCATCCATGTCTGGTGAAGCTCATTGCAAGCCTGAAAAGTGGGTACAAAAACAAATAATGCACCACTGAATCATAGAAATGCACAACCATGCATGTAAAGTACAAAAACCATATAGAACAAGAATTGTTGAGAGCGTTGATGAAGATCTACATAAAATCGTGGAAGTGTGATTTTCACTAGTTTTCACCTGGTTCACAACCATACGAGCTTCATAGTTATCAACACAGCTCAAGACAAGATCAACTCCAGTGGCATGCCCATGAGAGCTTCTGGCTTTGAGACTTCCTAAAAATGTTTCAAATCCTTTGACTGTAGTGATATTCAACGAATAGCTCTGCCAGGAGAGAAAGATGTCAGTTTGCACAAGAAAGCAGGAAAATTATAACATGCATTACTAAATCCAAAAAGATCCACTACACAAAGGCAAATTCTCTTGGGTGTAATGAATGTTATGGTCATGGATATTGATAGTACTGCCAAGTGGGCAACGTTGGGTAAAGAAAAAAGTTCATCATGAAAAATGTAAGACCTACATTTTTGCCATTCAACGAAAACTTGTACTGTATCGCATCTGATGAAAGAATCAATTTGCTGAAGGAAGGGGCGATCACATAAATGACTGTCACCAGAGGGAATAGTTCTCACCTCCAACAAAACATCAGGATTTATTTCAGAAAGCGTCTGCACAGCGGCATCAGTTTTGGTCATTCCAACCTAACAGCGAAGGGATATTGTTACTCGGTCTGGCCAACATTATGCTTTTGGAGAATATAGTAGATATAAAGAATTCAGTGGACAGTGCAAAGGGTGTTCCAAAAAATAAGCTTGTCTATATATTTAAGGAAGTGCACAGAACGTCATATGCATAGAAAGGAGAGAACAAATAAACAAATTTCCTGTGGAAGCTTACCTGATCCGGTCGGAAGAATAGCCTATTCATGTTAGCCAACTCAACTGTGTCATAGTCATATAACAAGAGGCGTCCAATTCCACATCTAGTGAGCATCTCAGCAGCGACACTACCAACGCCACCTATACCCTGTGGAGCATGTATTAATGTATCAAGAAATTATTAAGTCCAAATTTTGGACTGGTAACTAAAGATCTTCAGCCATGAAATTTTCTGCTCAATTAAACGGTACAGTTGCGACCATTTATGTTCTGTTATTTCATAAAAAACTACAAAATTATCAAGGTGATAGGTTGGTCTAGTAGTATCATGATTTTGTGCAAGAAATAACATGTGTGATACTAAACAAACAAAAATTACGAAATTTAATGAACATTTGTAGAAGTTAGCCTTAGATAAGGAAAAGTGGCTGTTCGGAACATACATTCGCACTGTGTTACTCTTATTAGGCAAGCCAATACCCAGGGGCAGCCAACTAACCACGGAGATATGTTTAGCAAGCAAAAAAAATGTAAGCTACATATCGTATATCTCTAGTTACAGTTAGCCCTGTGACTAGCGAGTCTGATTGTACAAATTGATAATTTCAGCATAAATGAGCTTCACTGCAGTTCTTCAACAAACAAGTACCTTGAACCTTGCATAATATAATTTTTCTAGAACAATCCTAAAATATTTATTTGGTTATTACTGCATTGACATCAAACTGTCTTGGGCTTCAGTGCATGTTGGTAACCATGATATTTCCTTGATGGAATCCTAGTACATGAACTACGCCAAAGATACAAGTGAAAAGTACTCACTAGCCACTACCGCCAGCCCACTGCATATTTGCTTCGCCGATTATTCCCATATGGTATCTTCATAGCATACCGACTAACAGCATCTACTCAAAGAGGAACATTTTCAAGGTCTCCTCGACGTCAATTTCAAACTCGAAATGCTTTTCTAATTTGTAATCAACGCCTCCAAGCCAGGTGAAGGCAAAAGATGCTTACCACGATGGCAACAGAGTAGTCGCGGATGCGCTCGTAGTTCTCGACAATCCCCATCCTCTGCAACGCCATGAGCCTGCTGTAAGGGTTGCTATCCACAACCTCCGCGCTCATGTCCTGCGCCACAAAACCCCAATTGGCAAACCACGGTCAATTGTACCAATCTACAAACCGTGCGCATCGACTTCGCCACTTAGAAGCATGGCAAGCCATCAGATCGTACCTTAATCTTCGATCGGGTGGAGGCGGCCGCAGCGCTGGCCAGGCTCGTCATCCCCACCACTCGATCTCGCATCTAGCAACACGGAGAAGAAGATGAGACAGTCGCCAGAGGGAAGGATCAAGATCTACGGAGCGGCGGGTCGGTTACTCGATCGATGGAGGCAGGGTCAGGACGCTGCTTGAGCGCATCGAGGTCCCGGAGAAGCGCGCGCAGCTCCTCCTCCATGGTAAACAATCACCTCCGCCGGCGAGTGGATCCGTTCGACAGTGCTTTGCTTAGCAGCGGCTGTCTGGATCGGACTCTGTCGAGTGGAACACGAATTACCTCCGCCGGCGAGTGGATCCGTTTGACAGTGCTTTGCCTAGCAGCGGCTGTCGATTCTGTTTTTTTTTTTTTTTTTTTTTTTTGAGGGTTTGGATCGGATTCTGTCGAATGGAACACGAGGGAAAGTGCGAGGCTGAAGCTTTCCCTTTTATGGGCCGTTCCGAATGCGGCCTGTACTGTTATGTTTTTTCATTGTATTAATTATTTTCTATTTTTAGAGTAAAAAATAAGGTTTAAATTTGGAAATGTTCAAATTTAAAAATTATTCAAAACGGAAAAAAATTATGTCAAAAACTGTTCAGATTCAAAAATTATTCAGATTTAAAATTATAATGAATGGAAGATCCCACAATTGAATCTAGAATTACAACAAGATCTAATGACTGGAAGATGGGCGTAAAGATGGTGATGGAGATGCAGCGATTACGATGTAGGGGATGATGCGATGTCCTCCAATGATCCGTGCAGCAGCAAGGATTTGCCCTTCTCTAAGCTCATCCTTCAGATCCCTTTCTAGTGTGGTTTTTCGTGGCTAGAGGTTTCTGTAAATGTTGGATCTGTGATCTGTTTTCGCGAGGAGGAAGTATTTGACGAGGCGATCTCGATGAAGGATCGTATGGATGCGCGGTACGGTACAGGCTACCACTAATCATTATGCTGGCTGGAGCCTCCTGGTGATGGGCAATTCTTCCAGGTGCGAAGATAAATCAATAAAATAACTTTTATCACTTAAAAAATCATATTACTGTAAATATGATAGCCTCAATTGATATTTTTATTACAAATTTAGTAAATTGGGATCCTGTTAAAACAAGGATAGAAAGATGTGCGCAAACACGGTAAAATACTAAAAACCATACGCTACTAATGCAAAAACAATAAGTAAAAATACTCAAATTTTGGACTCGGCACTAAACAAGAGAGAGGACGGGTGGAGGCGTGTTGACCAGCCCCCACATGGGCCCCACGTGGTGGGAAGCCTACTAGGGCTGGCAGCCCTCCCTTGGCCTTCCCTAGGGTGCGGCCCCTCTTGGGCCTCCTCCGGTGAGGCCAAATTAGGTGGGCTAACCCAATAAATCATATTTAAGTCATTAAATAAATGTATAATTTAATAATTAACATATATTTACATATTATTTAATTCTTGTTGCATCGGAACTCCTTCCGGACAACTCCGGACACCCGCCAAACTTTCCCGGAACCCTTCTAGTTTCTCTTTCTCTTTTCTTCGATGATTCCTATGATACCAAAACGATCTCCGAGAGTTGTCAAACCCTTAAGTGTGCTACCCTTCGGGAACACTCAGACATGGTCGAGACCCCTCTCGGACTAATGATCATCAACGGGGCCTGGATGCCCATAATGACCCCTGTGCATTCCACGAGAATCTCTATCGTTGAACCACTAAACATAGAGCCATATTCCCTTTGATACTATAATACTTGACTTATCCGAGACTTGATCAACGACGTCGCCATGTCGGGTTCAATCTTGTTACCTACAAGTACATCTTTACTCGTTACGAGCTATGAAATCCTCGTAACCTAGTCACATGCTGCAACTTTATGGATGTCATGTCTCTGAGTGGGCCTATAGTATATCCTCGTCACACGAAAGAAAAATCCCGCTCTTGACATATACGCCTCAACATGCCCCTTTGACTACTTGAAGACACTTTTATGATCACCATTCTAACGAGTGACGTTTGATGCAAACAAGGCACTCTTGGGTGACAGCGATTAAATATGGTCTCATGGTTTAAGGAATTGGTTACTACGTTTCCCAGTCATTGTAATGGTGAACTTCGTGACTTGGCCGTGTTACAATTCCTGTGTTGGGTATGTCCATCACTTTCATTCACCTAATGAAATGACCCCATTGTCAATTGACATAAATTTCCATAATCGAGAAAGATCGATCATCGATTGACCAATGGACTAGTGTCTAGAGGATCGCTAGGGACTCTGGTGGTTTATATATCACACGTGTATTGACGTTCCTATCAATACAATATAGCATGATATAAAATATATTATAAACTTAATGAAATATGTTAATAATCTATATTATTGTTTTCCTCTAGGGCATATTTCCAACAAGAACCGCAACAAGGGTGAACGAGGTGGTGGACGAGGCAATTTTAGTGGTGGTGGTGCCCGCAGCCAGTATGGTGGCGGTGGGAACCACTACTATGGTGGTAATAATAATCAAGGAGGAAGTGGATCCTATGGCAGAAATGATGGCTAACAGGGATCAGGTGGCTATCAGCAGCAACACCAAGGTGGAGGCCGTCCCAATGATCACCAGGGTCCTCAGGTCACATGTCAGATTTGTGGCAAATAAGGACATCGTGTGTTTCGTTGTTGTAAAAGGTTTAGCAACAATTTTCAAGGTCATGAACGCTCGACTAATGCAGCTACAAGGTCCTTTGTTGATCCCGCATGGTACACTGATACGGGTGCGAGCAATCATGTTACAGGGGAGCTAGACAAACTAACCATGCGTGAACATTACAATGTTCATGACCAGATTCATGGACCGAACGGTAAAGGTATGGATATTCATCACATCGGTTGTTCGTTATATCATACCTCCAATCGTAATTTTCGACTCAACAATATCTTACATGTGTTTTGATGCTACCGATACGTCGGAAACATATCTATAATTTTTTATGTTCCATGCTTGTTTAGTATCTACTTTGCTTTGTCTATACTTTGAGGTGTTTTTATATGTTTTCTAGTACTAACCTATTGATGACCCACAAGTATAGGGGGTGTATCGTAGTACTTTCGGTAAATAGGAGTGTCGATCCCAACGAGGAGCAGAAGGTGATGAACAGTGGTATAGAGCAAAAAATCCCTGTGAATACTTAGCAAACGGATTTTTAGTGGTTTTCTGACAAGGCAACAAAGCAAATAGCAAGTAACAGAAGTAACTAACAAACGGAGCAAGTGGTCCAATCTTTTCTTAGCAAAGGACAAGCCGGTAGAAATACTTATAAGGACCAAACGTTCTCGAGGACACATGGGAATTTTGTCAAGTGTTTTTGCTTCAAATATGTAACATCCCAGCATTAGAGCTTAGAAATAAGCTGAACACAGATGTGTGCATTGCATTCATGCATAGAAAATCTGAATAATTTCGCGCTTTTGAACAAAACTTGTCAAAGTGATTGAAGCTTCTCTCAACTTGATGGAATTGAGGTAGATCATCAAGTTGACTGTGATAAGTTTCAATATGACCTTTGCTAAAACCTGATTTTGGGTAAACATGATTTGATCTAAGGTAGATCAAATGTAATAGAAGTTAAACCCTAATACATTACTTAATGATTTATATTTGATCCTTAAGTAATCATCTCCTAGTATTCATTACACAACTCATGAATACCAAGTTATAAACATAACTTAAGTAATAAGAGTGTAATAACTAAATCTTGATATATCTTAATCTCATCTACTTATACCATGAACATCATGGTAATACAATCCTAACTCTTTAGTGAGTTTGAGCAGGAAAGGAATCAAGTCAATATCATTTACCATATATCTTTCTTTCCATATCAATCCTTATCATCTCTATTGAATCCTATCCTTATATTTGTTGTTCATCAATGTTGAGTAATCAACTATTGATTCACCAATTCTTAACTTATCAATTCTTGACCTATTAACTCTTGACCATATCATAGCATTCACTTAAGTGCCTATAAAGAAACAACTAAGAAGAGGTAAGTGGAAATGCTAGAATTAAATATCCTCTATAGGATGGGAGTGTTGGAATAGAATAAGATCAAAGTGTTAATGGATGGAGTTAATTCACTCCTGAATGGATAGCTAAGTAATTTGGAATATATAAGTATATGGTGATAAAGAAGATTACAAGGATGAACCCTGAAGAAAGTTACCAGGAGTAATCCTATTGGATCAAGTAGGTATAGTCAATGAATAAGATCTCTTAGTCCAATAGAGATAAACAGAAGATAATTATAGTACAACTGTAATGTTGTATGGATGAAAGCCTTCATTAGCCAACTAGAAACCTAAACCATAATGGATCAAAGGATTATAATGATCATGCCTTACTCACCAAGATTGAATGCTTATATCATGTATAAGTGACATTGGTGGATAGAACATGATTGAACCCAAGTATAGATATATTATGCTAGAGTAGCTATGACAAGTCACTATGATATAATGTGAAGTTTGAGTATAAGATATTGGAGTCAAGTAGAGATGAGATAGTATGATTAAGTTGATGCTAGAGCACATTGGATTATAGAAGTAGTATTTTCCTCTTGGGAAATACTAAACACTTGAGGAGAGTAGAATTTGTTATATACATCTACTGGAGAAATATTAGTGATGGATGATTAAAGAAGAGTATGAATGGAGTTAGAAGTAACTACTTGTTGGATGGGAGATTATCAGCAGTAGAGTAGTTGATCTAACCAAGTCTGGATAGGTGAAGATTATGAAAAGCTTTATGTGTCAAGCTCATTGGATTTATCAATGGGTTTAGAAGAATAAAAGGTGGATACGAATATTCTTGTGAAGTAAAGATCATCATGTTAACACATGATGATGGATAGGAAGAAGTAGAATATCTAGAAAAGGAATTCCTTAATCAGAAGTCCAGGATTGTGAATTATGGAAGATAAGAATTCTCGGTAAACACTCAACTTTAAATCTTAAACCAAACCTAATATCCATATCAAATGATTGATTTATCATCTTATTTCCACTATGTTTTATAGGAATATTCTCCTATAGCAAATCTTTGTCACTTTTAAACACTAAAATCATATGTGCCTAGAAACTATGGTTATCAATTATTTCTCATAATTCATTCTAAAAGGATAACCACACTATTTCAAAAAGGTGATATAATGTCTGATCATAAACATATGGGCAATATATATTCATTCATAGTGTTCATCCACATTCATAAAATGATACAAGAATTTTGAATCTCTTAAGAATCATGGTAAATAATTATAACTCAAAACCCTAACTCCTATTTCAATCCTAAATATCACTGTATATTTAAGGTCATATCAAAAAGTATTAAAACATTATTCCCCTATTAGTGGAATTAGAATAATAGAAATTATCATTTTAAGAACCTTAATCATCTGATCTAATGATTGCTATATGATAATAAATATGGTTATACTCTATGCATATCCATAGTTATATTGAAGCATTACCATTACACTCATAAAGAGGAAATAAAAAAATCATTCTAAAAGTTTTCAATATATATAAAAGGTAAATCCCTAAAACCCTAAGTGATAAATATTGCACTCAATAAAATAGTTTCCTGTTAGTTTAAAATTATAAGAAAATCAAGAAAGGTATCAACACTACTTAGTTACAATATTCCTGCATTATTTAATGTGCTCTATAAAAATTCTGGATATTTAAATCCTTATAGAAATTCATATTTGAAGGAGTTTAATGAAAACAGAATATAGAAAATGTAAAAGAAACAGATTAGCCTAGTTCTTGGCCGAGGCCCATTTTCCTCTTCGCTTCTTGTCGCTCACACGCGTTACACCGCGGCCCACTTGGCCCAAGTGCGGCCCGGCACTGGCCCGTACCTCTTCGGCCTCCTATCCACGTCGTCTTCCTCGCGCCACCGGAGACCTCACGATGCGGCGAAGCATCTCGCTGGTGGCCACCCCGTCGCCGGACGCATCAAGATCCGCGCCACTGCTCCCGGTCGTCTACAAGAAGCCTTGGACGTCGCCGAGAAAACCCTAGCACGCCATTTCGGTTCTCCTTCTTCCTTTTGAGCTCTGTCCAGCAAACCCTAGCCACAGGTGTCTAAGCTCCTCGCCATCTCCGACCTTCCCTCAGGCCGCGGAGGTGTTTATCATATGTGCCATGATATTCTCCATCGTTTGCCCCTACTCATGGAAGTTGGGAAGCTCTTTGTCGAGCAAATCGACACCTCATCTCCACCGACAGACATCGTCGTTCATCGTCAATCGCCGCCACCACAGACTTCCTCTGGTCACGTTGTCGCGCCCTTCAGCTTCACGGTGAGCTACTGGTGCTCACGCATCCTCTCAAATTCCTCCGTGCTTCCTCGTTTTCTTTCCCGACGAGCATCTGCCACCGTCGCCGTTAGCCACCGTCGCCACCACTGTTCCGGCGACCTAAATCGAGCGGCGCCGCCACTATAATGTTCCATGCGACGTCCTCTTTCCAATAAGCCCAAGTACAACTCCGCACGCGCACTCATCCGCTGGCTTGATCATCAACCAGAGAGGATTAAACGTAGGTGACGTCAGCGTGACATCACGCTGATGTCATATTCATGTTTTTATTATTTAGAATTTGTGATAATGTTTTCATCTCAAAGGCATCCTTGATCATGCTCTCCTAATTAACTATTCTTCTTCGACAAGCTTGATAGTTTATTCTGATGTGGACTAGGCAGGTTGTCCAGATAATCTGAGATCTATATCCGGCTATTATGTTTATTTGGGTGATAATATTGTTTATTAGTCTTCTAAAAGGTTGGTTACAGTTTCCAGGTCATCGACAGAAACTGAATACCATTCAGTTGCTCATGGCGTCATTGAAGCAGTTTGGCTCCGTCGGTTTCTTGTTGAGCTCCATAGGCCAATTGAGCATGCAACGATTGTCTATTGTGACAATATTTTTGCAGTCTACATGGCATCCAATCCAGTTCAGCATCGGCGCATATACCTTCAGGTATGTCTAGTTCAAAGTAAATTTATACGTATCACGCTTGGTGCATCACTAGTCATTTTACCTATATAGGAAGCCTATATGGAGCATGCCCAGGCACCAAAACATATGGGCTTCATAAAATGACTGGTGCACCTTGTATTGTGTATTGTGTACGGTGCATGTATTGTGTACGGTAAAATGAATGGTGCTCCTATATAGGTTTGGTGCCTGTATTGTGTACGGTGCCTGGACACCAAGGTGCATCAGTCATTTTACCTATATATACGTGTGTGTGCGCGTGCGCAAAATAGTGAGATACTCACCCGGCTAGCCGTGTATGGCCGTCCTACAGTAGGATCAACAACGAGCACATAGATGATTAACGGAACATAATCTAGACCCAAAAAAAGAATTAACGAACATTCTATCCAGAGCACATCTTCGGTTAGAGGTGGAAATGACAACAGCCATCCATATGGAGGAGTCTTTCCCACACATTTGTCATTTACCATGTCATATGTCCTTTTCTTTTCACACCTCAAGGTGACACATGCAATATAACACACCTATGTACAAATTTTTTTGCCCGCGTGTTCGTATCCACCCCACATGAATCCATCTTGGTGCTAGGCAACTCGTGAGTTTTTGTGTTTCCTACATTGTATATGACAAATCTTTGTTATGCATAGGATATATGATATTCTACCACTATCCATCTATCTGACGTTGGGTTGTCTCTATTTAACCCCTGCCAACCGACCAGAGCACAAAGAATAGCGGGAACGGGGAATGGGTCTTCATGAAGGGGCGGACGCGAGAATCCGAAGAAGGAACATTGCGGAAGCGTTGCGTGCTTTCGTCGATGGTTCTAGAAAATGATTATGATCATTACGAACATGTTTCCCTCCCACCAACCCGTCGCAAGCATATACGCACACAACACGACACCAAGTTTATACAAGATCTAGAAGAATAAGTTGTTGTATTTTAAAAGTTGGTGTGACGTCTAATTCAATTTTTGTCTTATTAAAAAAGTGTCGAACCTTCCTTTTTCCACACCATGTAAACCAGAACCCGTGTCCAATACCGTCTAGTTCAATAATATTTCCACACACCCTTGACGAACTCGAACATGTTCCCGTGCCCACCCCATCGCAAGAAGGCATAGACCAAACTCGTTTTGCCAGCGAGGATGATAGCAGAGCACCACAACGGAATGCGTCACGCGAGAACTTGTAGCACATGTCATGCTGCGCTACGATCTCAGTGCATATTAATTTTTACCAAATTCGTCAATCTAGACAAATACGTGAATAATAAACATGTATATTTTAGGTGGTTTGATCGATTGACTCTCGCAAGGTTGGAGCAGTTAACTTCTGTTCACCCTTTTGGTACCCCGAACCGAGACAAACGATTTCTATCTATTTTATTGAGTAGACACGATTTTTTGGAGTTGTTCTTAATGACTGCATACATTTACTTTGGTTCTCGTATAGTACCAAGAGGTGCTGCGTGGGTATGAAAAAAAGTACGGGCAAAATATTAAGCTGCATGGAGATGAATTTATAAACCCACAAACAAATGTCGGTGGTATCAAATATACAAATGGAACAATAAGAATGAAAAAAAAAGCACGGACAAAAGATCAAACTTCATAGTGATGGATTTAGAAACCCACAATCACACGTCTCTGGTGTCAAATATAGAAAAAGAACAACAAAAGACAAATGACAAACCCCATGTTCAACAAAGTGGACTTGTGCATTAGCAGTAGACAGAAGACGACGAAGGATGTCGTTAACGAAAAACCATTAGTAAGCGATGTTGGGATATTGCGGGATTAAAAAGTAGTAATATTGAACGGTGAAATCCATATGCACAACTAGCATGGTGGATAGTAAATCCGTGTCGATTTTCAATCTAGTCTCAACATCGTTGCACCTGACATTGACTACGAGAAATATTAGAGTATATTTGGTTTAGATGTTTGAGTTTTATTTTATCTCTATTATTCTTGCACTCCAAGTCATGTACCCCATATAAACAGTCCTTTGTGGCAAAGATCAACACGAGATTATTATTCTCCAATTATTTAACTATCACATTCGATTTCTGGCAGGAAGTCAGGTGGGTCAACGGCAGCCCAACTAAAAGTAAAACATCTTGTGAAAGCCCAAATTCGATATATTGGCCCAGGTTGGAGTGGGTGAACTCGAGAGCCCTTGGGGCAGCTCGTTTTTTCGATTTTGACGAGTTTTGCACGTACAAAAGAACCTAATATGTATACACAAACATGTAGGATCTTATATACTGGAATTTTTTCAAAAAAAATATTGAGTATTCAATACATACCCATAGCTGAAATATTTAGTTTCCAACCAGCAAACAAAACTATAGCTGATCTTTGGGATGGTAGTAATCTTAGATGTGACTTTAGAAGAACTTTCACTGACCAGATGATGGTCCAGTGGCAGGAAATTTTAGGCATTGCCCAATCCGTCTCTTTGACAAATGAAGAGGATCAACTTATCTGGCAGTATGAATCTAAGGGGGTTTACTCTTCTAGCTCTATGTATGCTTTGGTGAACTTTAGAGGGCTGACTCCTCTTTATTTGTCTGCGGTTTGGAAGCTCAAAGTTCCCCCTAGAATTCATATTTTTCTTTGGCTTTTCTCTCAAAATAAAATTCTTACTAGAGATAACCTTAGAGTCAGAGGTATACCAAAACCGATGGAGTGTACTCTTTGTAAAGAATTTGAATCTGTTAAGCATTTATTTTTTGAATGTGTGGTTTCCAAGATGATCTGGGCTGAGGTTCAGGATATTTTTGGAATTCTAGTTGTTAATTTTGAATCCATTGCTTCGAGATGGCTTGCTAGTAAGAAACATCTACAGTTTAATATGGTTTCTGCTGTAGTGCTTTGGAGCATCTAGAATAATAGAAATAACATAGTCTTTAACCATACTACTTGGATTAACATGAAACAGGTGTGGCATCTCGTTCTATCATATCTAAGGAATTGGAAGGTCCCATTCAAAGAGCTGGAGGGGGGATGATCACTCTGTTCATGGAACGGATGATAAGCAGGCTGAAGAACCCACTGGATCTCATGGCAACCTGATTTGCAATGGCTTTGAGTGGATCTCTACTTGGAAAACCACTGCATCATCGAGCTACGGGGGGCGCGCTACTCTGGCGTTCCTGGAGGCACACCCTAAGTCTGCTGATGAGGTCCACGTGATTATTTGAGTAAGAGATTTGTTTTTGCCTAGCCTGTTCTCCCTCGTCCTTCTCTGTTTTAATGTAATCCTACGTTTCTGAGACTAGTTCCTAGCTCTCTTTTGAGTTTTCTGGGTCTCCTCTTCTGGGTGTCGGAAATAGTAGCTTTTTGTTTAGCATCTAGTTTGCCCTCTGCTTTTTTAGTTTCTTGTTGTATCTGAACCTGGAACGCGGGCTGTTTGGTTTCATTTCTTGAAAATGGAACCGGGGATGAATCCCTGTTGATCTAAAAAAAATGCATACCCATAAATATTTCTAGCTCTGCCCCTGGAAACATGTGGTATTATGTCTATTTCCTCCTTCTCCATCTTCCCTCGGCCACATCTTCGTTCCCCTAACTACTTGATCTGAAGCAACGCTGACCACCTCAGTGCCCCTCCCTCTGCTGGATCCTCGGCTGTTCAAACTCCTTCACATGTCGCCATCTCACATATTGCCCACCGCGCCCCTCCTTCTTCGGAATCCCACGTCCCCTACCACATGATGCCCTACGAGATCCTGCGTCGTTGCCACTCCTCCAAGCTCCGCCCTCTCTGAATTCCCACACCACCGGATTGATTCGGGGACAACAACCATGGTCTTCCATATGGTCACGCGTGGCGGGAAGGAGGATAGTTGCCAAGGAGAACCTCCTCGGCGCCTAAAGCAAGCAGGTATGCCAAGAAGGAGGAGAGGCTGCTCTGAAGGTGTCGAGGCCTTTTTGGAGTAGGATAAATTTTTACTGGCATCATCAATTTCGTCTTATATGCATCCGTGCAATAAAATGGAAAATAGCTCACACCACGACGCACCGAAGGATCTATCTATTATATACTAAAAGCAATATAAGGGTGTTTTTCGAGACATCAGGTTGATCCACATAGGCTAAATTGTTTGAGTCATTCATCATATCGTGGGACCAAATCTATCTCTATTATATACTAAAAGCAATATAAGGGTGTTTTTCAAGGCACCAGGTTGATCCACATAGGCTAAATTGTTTGAGTCATTAATCATATCGTGGGACCAAATTATAATGGCTGAGATTTACGGAAAAATATGTTACATGCATACTACAATTACTAGTAGAAAACAGGCCTTTCGTCCAGGCCATTAGTACCGGCTGTGGCTGGGGCCGGGACTAATGGCCCTGGCCGGACGGCCCGAGCCACCCAGAACCATATGTCCCGACCCGTTAGACCCCATTAGTCCCGGTCTGAGGGTCAAACCGGGATTAAAGGGCCCTGGCCCTGCCGCTCGCTGGGGGCACCCCCTTTAGTCCCGGTTTGTATCTCCAACCAGAACTAGTGTTCTGACCCTATATATACGCACCCCCTCTCCCCCTCTCGACTATTTTTTTCCTGATGGGAGAGAGTGTTGTTGTGCTATTTTTTTCTTGTTCATACATATGCACTAGAGGTGTTCGGTGAAATGTCCATTAAAGCGATGCAAGTTTAGGTCACGCAAGACAGACATGATATGAGGTTCCCGAGCCACACTTAAGTTTTCACATCTTTGTTTCCAAGTGTAATAAAAGGTTAGCAACTATTTTCTCGTTAAGACCGTCGTGCGGTACTAATTTTAGCATAGTGATTGTGTTTGACATATATTTGTATGATACAGATGAGCCATCCATGGATGTACGATGACCGACGCTCTGCCGCTTTCAGAGAAGGCGTGTGTTCTTTTCGAGTTATGGCCGAGGAGAACAAGCGACGGTATGGTTTTATGTGTTGTCCATGTGTTGACTATAGGGATGAGAAGGCTCACACTTCTGCAAGAGTCATTCAGATCCACCTGCTTCGGTCTGGTTTTATGTCCGGCTATAATGTTTGGACCAAACACGGAGAAAGAGGGGTTGTGATGGAAGACGGCGATGAAGAAGAGAACGATAATGACAACTACCGATCTATGTTCCCTGAATACGCTGATACCGCAATGGAAGACAATGAAGAAGAAGGAGGTGAAGAACGGGAACCAGACCGGCCCGCTGATGATCTTGGTCGGGTCATTTCTGATGCAAAGCAAGACTGCGACACAGAAAAGGAGAGGTTGCAGTTTGAGCAGATGTTATAGGACCACAAAAAATTGTTGTACCCAGCTTGTGAAGGTGGCCAGAAGAAGCTGGGTAGCACACTGGAATTGCTGAAGTGGAAGGCAGAGACCGGTGTGACTGACTCGGGATTTGAAAAGTTGCTGGTACTCATGAAGAGGTTGCTTCCAAGAAATAACGAATTGCCCGCCAGTACATACGAAGCAAAGAAGCTCGTCTGCCCTCTAGGATTAGATGTGCAGAAGATACATGCGTGCCCTAATGACTGCATCCTCTACCGCGGTGAGAAGTACAAGAATTTGGATAAATGCCCGGTATGCACTACATTTCGGTATAAGATCAGAAAAGATGATCCTGGTGATGTTGATGGCGAGCCACCCAGGAAGAGGGTTGCTGCCAAGGTGATGTGGTATGCTCCTATAATACCACGATTGAAACGCTTGTTCAGAAACAAAGAGCATGCCAAGTTGTTGCGATGGCACATGGAAGAACGTAAGAAAGACGAGATGTTGAGGCACCCCACTGATGGTCGACAGTGGAGAAAAATCGAGAGAGACTTCCCGGACTTTGCTGGTGAAGCAAGAAACTTATGGTTTGGTCTAAGTATAGATGGCATGAATCCTTTTGGGGAGCAGAGATGCAGTCACAACACCTGGCCCGTCACTCTATGTATCTACAACCTTCCTCCTTGGTTGTGCATGAAGCGGAAGTTCATTATGATGACAGTGCTCATCCAAGGCCCGAAGCAACCCGGCAACGACATTGATGTGTACCTAAGGCCATTATTTGATGAACTTTTACAGTTGCGGGCCGAACCAGGTTTACGTGTGTGGGATGAGCACAAACAGGAGCCATTCGACCTACGAGCTTTGATGTTCGTAACCATCAATGATTGGCCTGCTCTTAGTAACATCTCAGGACAGATGAACAAGGGATATAATGCATGCACACAATGTTTAGATGAGACTGAAAGTATATATCTGGATAAATCTAGGAAGAATGTGTACCCGTACAATCGTCGTTTTCTTCCGCCCAGACACCCCTTAAGGAAAAAAGGCAAGCATTTCGATGGCGAGGCAGATCACCGGAAGAAGCCTGCCCCCCGTACTGGTGCTGATGTATTTGGTATGGTCAAGGATTTAAATGTAATATTTGGAAAGGGTCCCGGAGGACAACCTGTTCCGAAAGGCGTCGATGGACGCGCACCCATGTGGAATAAGAAATCTATATTTTGGGAGCTACCCTATTGGGAAGTCCATGAGGTCTGCTCTGCAATCGACGTGATGCTGATGGGTTTCACAGCATAGTAAATCAAAAAAATTATACGGATGCGAACGGGAAAGCCAAGATCTAATCTAGGAGATGCAAACAACGAGGGGAATTAGATGAGATCTTCATACCCTTGAAGATTCGCACAGGGGAACGTTCGATGGAACGTGGGTGGTGTAGTCGTACTCGCTTCTCCTCCTCGCGATCCGATCCGATCTAACACCGCAAGTGGCGATCCTCCGAGATATGCACATGTGCGGCACCTCGACGTCTCCTCCTTCCTCGGTCCAGCAAGTATGGTGGAGAGACGGATTGGATCTACAACGCGACGGCGCGGTGCAAGTGGTGGAGAGTTTCTGCAGCAGGGCTTCGCCTACGTGCAGTCGGGAGGGAGAGAGAGAGGAGGGCAGCAGGGCGGCTAGGGTTGAGGAGGAGGTGTGGGGGGAGGGTGCGCCCTAGCCCTAGCCCCTCCCCCAATCCCTAGGCCGGCGGCCAAGGAGGGAGGAGTGGGGGGCAAGTCCCCCCCCTTCTAGAAGCTTTCCTAGGGTTTGCCCTTGGTTTGGCCGGCTAGGCCCTATGGGGCCTTGTGCCCCTGGCCCAATGCGGCCAGGGCACTCCCTCATAGGCCCATGCCCCCTCCCGGCAGGTGGGGCCACGTTGGTCCCCCTCTGGAAGGTTCTAGAAGTTTCCGGTACAATACCGATTAACCCGAAACAATTCCGAACTCCAAAAACTGCATTGCCTTATATGAATCTTATTCTCCGGACCATTCCGGAACCTCTCGTGATGTCCCGGATCCCATCCGAGACTCCGAACAAAAACTCATAAACCAATTATCCAATCTATCCTAGCGTCGAGACACGTTAAGTGTGTGACCCTTCGGGTTCGAGAATATGCAGACATGATCTTCTATCAATAATCAACAGCGGGGTCTGGAAACCCATATTTACTCCCACACATTCATCGACGATCATATCGGATGAACCACGATGCCAGGATTCAATCAATCCCATATATATATTCCCTTCGTCTCGCGATATTTTACTTGCCCGAGATTTGATCGTCGGTACCGTCATACCTAGTTCAATCTCGTTCACAGCAAGTACTTTACTCGTTCCGTAATCCGATATCACTTTGTGATTAACTCCTTAACCACATGCTTGCAAGCGGTGTTGATATCGATTACCGAGTGGGCCCGAAGTATATCTCTCCGACTTGGGAGGGACAAATCCCATATCGATACATACAACCCAACAGGTACTTTCCGATCACCTGAGAGACACCTTTATGATCACCCTCTCATAGGATGACGTTTGATGACCTCAAAGCTTTCTTCCGATACCAGGGAGTTGTATTATCTCATGGTCTAAGGAATACAATATTTAACATAAGAAAAGCTTCGCAAAGATGAACACGATGACACGATCTAATTGCTCCGCTTAGTTTGGGTCTGTCCACCATATCATTCTCCCAATGATATGATCTCATTATTAATCGACAACTCATGTCTATGGTTAGGAAACCTTAACCATCATTAATCAATGAGCTAGTCCATAGAGGCGTACTAGGGACACGGTGTTGTTCACAAACCACACAAGTATTAAAGTTTCCGCTTAATACAATTCTAGCATGGAATATAAACATTATCATGAACAAGAATTATAATAATAACATCTTTAGTATTGCCTCTAGGGCATAATTCCAACAGTCTCCCACTTGCACTAGAGTCAATAATCTAGTTTACATTTGGCAACAATCTCACACCCATGGCACTAAGGTGCTGATCATGTTTTACACGTGGAAGAGGTTTAGTCAATGGATCTGCGACATTCAGATCTGTATGTACTTTGTTAATCTTCAGATCTCCATCTGCTATATAATCTCGGATTATATGAAACTTGCGGTTGATATGCTTGGTCTTTGGATGATATCTTGGTTCCTTAGCGAGTGCTATGGCGCCAGTGTTGTCACACAATATCTCCAGTGGGTCCAATGCACTTGGAACCATGCCAAGCTCAGTGATGAAGTTCCTGATCCAAACTCCTTCACTTGAAGCTTCTGCAGCAGCCATGTATTCCGTTTCTACTGTAGATCCCGCTATCACACTTTGCTTGCAGCTTCTCCAGCTCACAATTCCTCCATTCAAAATATAAACGTATCCTGTCTGAGATTTAGAATCATCCTTGTCGGTGTCGAAACTCGCGTCGACGTAACCCTTTACGACAAGCTGTTCATCACATCCATAGACTAAGAACATTTCTTTAGTCCTATTTAGGTACTTTAGGATGTTATTCACGGCTGTCCAGTGTTCCACTCCTGGATCACTTTGATATCTGCTCGTCAAACTAAGAGCATTGGACACATCCGGTCTAGTACACAACATGGCATACATGATAGAACCTATGGCCGAGGCATAAGGCACTTTGCTCATAGCTTCTCTATCATTTACCCTAGCTGGACACTGAGCCTTGCTTAATATCTTACCTGACAACATAGGCACTGAACCTTTCTTTGCCTTATCCATTCTGAACCTTTTCAGAACTTTGTCTAGGTATGTACTCTGGCTTAAAGCTATCAGGCGTCTTTGTCTATCTCTATAGATTTTGATGCCCAATATATAAGCAGCTTCACCTAGGTCTTTCATTGAAAAACACTTGTTCAAATAACTCTTCACATCGTTAAGCATGTTAATGTCATTTCCAATAATCAATATGCCATCCACATATAGTACCAGAAATTTCACCGAGCTCCCACTCACTTTCTTGTAGATACAAGCTTCGTAGCAATTTGGAACAAATCCAAAGCTCTTGATCACTTGATCAAAACGAAGGTTCCAACTCCGAGATGCTTGCTTCAGTCCATAAATGGAACGTTGAAGTTTGCACACTTTATCAGCATCCTTAGGATCGACAAAACCTTCGGGTTGCATCATATACAACTCTTCATCAATGTTGCCATTGAGGAACGCAGTCTTGACATCCATCTGCCATATTTCATAATCATGAAACGCAGCAATTGCTAATAAAATCCGAATGGACTTAAACATCGCTACGGGAGAGAAAGTCTCATCGTAGTCAACACCTTGAACTTGTCGAAAACCTTTCGCGACAAGCCGTGCTTTATAGACAGTAACATTACCATCCGCGTCCGTTTTCTTCTTGAAGATCCATTTGCACTCAACGGCCTTTAGGTCGCTAGGAGGGTCCACCAAAGTCCATACTTGGTTTTCGCTCATGGATCCCAATTCGGATTTCATGGCTTCTAGCCATTTCTCAGAGTCTAGGCTCATCATCGCTTCCTCATAGTTCGTAGGTTCACTGTCTTCTACCAACAAGACAGTCAAGACAGGGTTGCCGTACCACTCAGGAGGGGCACACGACCTTGTCGACCTGCGACGTTCAGTAGCAGCATCGTCCGAAGCTTCATGATCCTTGTCATTAGCTTCCTCTATTGTTGGTGCAGGCGGCACTGGAACAATTTCAGGTGTTGCGCTACTCTCCAATTCAAGAGAAGGTTCAACAACCTCGACTAGCTCTACTTTCCTCCCACTCACTTCTTTCGAGAGAAACTCCTTCTCAAGAAAGGAACCGTTCTTTGTGACAAACACCTTGCCTTCGGTTCTGTGTTAGAAGGTATACCCAATAGTTTCCTTAGGGCATCCTATGAAGACGAATTTCTCCGCTTTGGGTTCGAGCTTGTCCGGCATCAACTTCTTGACGTAAGCTTCGCATCCCCAAACTTTAAGAAACGACAACTTAGGTTTAGCACCAAACCACAGTTCATACGGTGTCGTCTCAACAGATTTAGATGGTGCCCTATTTAAAGTGAATGCAGCGGTTTCTAATGCATAACCCCCAAATGATAATGGCAAATCAGTAAGAGACATCATTGATCGGACCATATCTAATAGAGTTCGATTCCGGCGTTCAGACACACCATTGCGCTGTGGTGTTCCGGGTGGCGTGAGTTGCGAAACGATTCCGCTTGCTTTAAGATGCGTGAGAAAATCATAACTCAAATATTCACCTCCACGATCGGATCGTAGAAACTTAATCTTTCTGTTACGATGGTTCTTCACTTCATTCTGAAATTCCTTGAACTTTTCAAATGTTTCAGATTTATGTTTCATCAAATAGATATACCCATATCTACTTAAGTCATCGGTAAAAGTGAGAAAATAGCGATATCCACCGCGCGTCGAAACACTCATTGGTCCGCATACATCGGTATGTATGATTTCCAACAAGTCTGTTGCTCGCTCCATCATTCCAGAGAACGGGGTTTTGATCATCTTGCCCATGAGGCATGGTTCACATGTGTCAAATGATTCAAAATCAAGAGACTCCAAAAGTCCATCAGAATGGAGTTTCTTCATGCGCTTTACACCAATATGACCTAGACGACAGTGCCACAAATAAGTAGTATTATCACTATCTACTTTGCATCTCTTAGCCTCAATGTTATGGATGTGTGTTTCATCCCTTTCGAGATTCAGAAGAAATAAACCATTCACAACAGGTGCATGACCATAAAAGATGTTACTCGTATAAATAGAACAATAATTATTCTCCGATTTAAATGAATAACCGTCTTGCAATAAACACGATCCAGAAATAATGTTCATGCTCAACGCAGGCACATAATAACACTTATTAAGGTTTAAAACTAATCCCGAAGGTAAAACTAAGGAGAGCGTGCCGACGACCATCACATCAACTCTTGATCCGTTGCCAACGCGCATCGTCACCTCATCCCTCGCAAGCCGCCGTCTATTCCGTAGCTCCTGTTTCGAGTTACAAATATTAGCAACTGAACCAGTATCAAATACCCAGGCACTACAACGAGGGCTAGTAAGGAAAACATCAATAACATGTATATCAAATATACCTTTGATGGTGCCAGCCTTCTTGTCCGCTAAGTACTTCGGACAGTTGCGCTTCCAGTGACCCTTTTCCTTGCAATAGAAGCACTCAGTGTCCGGTTTAGGACCAGACTTGAGCTTCTTCTCAGCAGGGGCAGCGCGCTTGCCGCCGCCCTTCTTGAAGGGCTTCTTTGCACCCTTACCTTTCTTGAAGTTGGGGGGCTTGTTGACCACCAACACATGATTATCCTTTTTGATGTCCACCTCCGCAGCCTTTAGCTTTGTGAAGAGCTCGGTGATCGTATCAGTGGAACCAATCTGATTATGAGTCACTACAAAACTTTTGTAGCTGGGAGGGAGTGATTGCAGAACCCTGTCAATCTTGAGCTCCTCTGGAATCTTGCAGTCCAGTTGCTCAAGGCGTTGAGTGTAGCCCGACATCTTTATGGCGTGCTCACTAATGGAACTCCCTTCCTCCATCTTGCAGTTAAAGAATTTATCAGAGATCTCATATCTCTCAGAACGGGCCTGAGTCTGAAACATAGTTTTCAGCTCCTCAAGAATCTCAAAGGGCCCGGGATAGTCTTCAAAACGATTTTGAAGGTCCGATTCCATAGCAAACAACATGGTGCTCTTAATCACACCATAATCATCTTTGCGCGACTGATAGACAGCTTTCTCATCAGCCGGCGCATCTACAACAGGGGCGTCACCTAGCACATTCTCAAGGACATAGTACTTTTGACCGCCAGAGAGAATGATTCTCAGATTGCGGAACCAGTTGGTGAAGTTAGACCCATTGTTTCTAAGCTTTTCTTTCTCAGCAAAAACATTGAAGTTGAAGTTGGACTTAGCCATTTGATCTACAATGTTTGCAAGTACAAATTAGACTATGTTCATGATAACTAGTTCAACTTTAATCAAATTACTAGATGAACTCCCACTAAATTCAACATCCCTCAAGTTGTTTAGTGAACACGATCCAAATTCACCACACCTAATCCGATCTTCACGAGAAGAGATGTTGCTTCAATGGTGGACAACGAAGTGTCGATCATATCATTCATATGACTCATGCTTAACCTTTCGGTTCATGTGTTCCGAGGCCATGTCTATACATGCTAGGCTCGTCAAGTCAAACCCAAGTATTTCCGCGTGTGCAAAAACTGGCTTGGACCCGTTGTATGTGAACGTAGAGTCTATAGCACTCGATCATCACGTGATGCTTGGACACGACGAACTTTTGCAACGGTGCATACATGGGGAGAACACAGTTTTATCTTGATCTTTAAGTGAGGAATCATCTTATAATGCTACCGTCGCGATCTAAGCATAATAAGATACATAAAAGGATAAACATCACATGCATATAACTTTATGTGACATGGTATAGCCAATCTTTGCGCAATGATCTCCATCTTGTGTGTTCCGGCATGATCTCCATCACTCCACCATGATTGCCTCCACCACGAATAGCAACTACAACTATTGCTAACTACTTAGCGATAAAGTGAAACTATTACATGGCGTATAAGAAGTTGACACACATGTCATACACAATTATAAAGACAACCATATGGCTCCTGCCGGTTGTGTACTCATCGACATGCAAGTCCTGAAATATTACAAAACATGATCATTGCATACAACATACACATCACATCTTGGGCCATACCATATCATAGAAAACACTCCCTGCAAAAACAAGTTAGACGCCTCTACTTTGTTGTTGCATGTTTTACGTGGCTTATGGGAGTAGCAATCTAAGAACGATTCTTATCTACGGAAAGCCACAACGGTGATATTATGGTTGCCAAACTCCGGTGTAAATCCCATGACAACTATAGTGAGAGAAACTGGCATCCACCAGCCGCATGTGTGGAACAAGCCACACGTCAAGTGCGGAGCCGGTCTCGCGAAAGACGTCGCGTAAGGTTGGCCTGGACCGCTTCAATCTCACTATCCCGCGTCATCAGAAGAACACAAACAAGAGGCTTGCAACAGAAAACATCAACGCCCGCAATAACCATGTTGTGTTCTACTCGTGAAACACATCTACGCATAGATCTAGCTCTGATACCACTGATGGGTTTCGCAGCATAGTAAATCAAAAAAATTCTACGGATGCGAACGGGAAAGCCAAGATCTAATCTAGGAGATGCAAACAACGAGGGGAATTAGATGAGATCTACATACCCTTGAAGATTCGCACAGCAGAACGTTCGACGGAACGTGGGTGATGTAGTCGTACTCGCTTCTCCTCCTCGCGATCCGATCCGATCTAACACCGCAAGTGGCGATGCCTCCGAGAGATGCACACGTGCGGCACCTCGACGTCTCCTCCTTCCTCGGTCCAGCAAGTATGGTGGAGAGACGGATTGGATCTACAACGCGACGACGCGTTGCAAGTGGTGGAGAGTTTCTGTAGCAGGGCTTCGCCTATGTGCAGTCGGGAGGGAGAGAGAGAGGAGGGCAGCAGGGCGGCTAGGGTTGAGGAGGAGGTGTGGGGGGAGGGTGCGCCCCAACCCTCTATATATAGAGGGGTGGGAGCCATCCCTAGCCCCTCCCCCAAGCCCTAGGCCGGCGGCCAAGGAGGGAGGAGTGGGGGGCAAGTTCCCCCCCCTTCTAGAAGCTTTCCTCGGGTTTGCCCTAGGTCTGGCCGGCTGGGCCCTATGGGGCCTTGTGCCCCTGGCCCAATGCGGCCAGGGCACTCCCTCATAGGCCCATGCCCCCTCCCGGCAGGTGGGGCCACGTTGGTCCCCCTCTGGAAGGTTCTAGAAGCTTCCGGTACAATACCGATTAACCCAAAACAATTCCGAACTCCAAAAACTGCATTGCCTTATATGAATCTTATTCTCCGGACCATTCCGGAACCTCTCGTGATGTCCCTGATCCCATCCTAGACTCCGAACAAAAAATCATAAACCAATTATCCAATCTATCCTAGCGTCGAGACACGTTAAGTGTGTGACCCTTCGGGTTCGAGAATATGCAGACATGATCTTCTACCAATAATCAACAGCGGGGTCTAGAAACCCATATTGGCTCCCGCACATTCATCGACGATCATATCGGATGAACCACGATGCCAGGATTCAATCAATCCCATATATATATTCCCTTCGTCTCGCGATATTTTACTTGCCCGAGATTTGATCGTCGGTACCGTCATACCTAGTTCAATCTCGTTCACAGCAAGTACTTTACTCGTTCCGTAATCCGATATCACTTTGTGATTAACTCCTTAACCACATGCTTGCAAGCGGTGTTGATATCGATTACCGAGTGGGCCCGAAGTATATCTCTCCGACTTGGGAGGGACAAATCCCATCTCGATACATACAACCCAACAGGTACTTTCCGATCACCTGAGAGACACCTTTATGATCACCCTCTCATAGGATGACGTTTGATGACCTCAAAGCTTTCTTCCGATACCAGGGAGTTGTATTATCTCATGGTCTAAGGAATACAATATTTAACATAAGAAAAGCTTCGCAAAGATGAACACGATGACACGATCTAATTGCTCCGCTTAGTTTGGGTCTGTCCACCATATCATTCTCCCAATGATATGATCTCATTATTAATCGACAACTCATGTCTATGGTTAGGAAACCTTAACCATCATTAATCAATGAGCTAGTCCATAGAGGCGTACTAGGGACACAGTGTTGTTCACAAACCACACAAGTATTAAAGTTTCCGCTTAATACAATTCTAGCATGGAATATAAACATTATCATGAACAAGAATTATAATAATAACATCTTTATTATTGCCTCTAGGGCATAATTCCAACAGATGCACCTGACAAAGAATCTTTGCGTGAATATTCTAGGCTTCTTGGGCTTGTATGGAAATTCAAAAGATACACCGGAAGCACAGGAGGACCAGCAACGTCATAAAGGACGAGACGACAAGCATCCAGGGTAGTTTCAAGGGCCTGCCAGCTACGCTCTTACCAAGGAAGAGAAGGAAATCTTTTTTGAAGTCCTTTTCAGTATCAAGGTCCCGTCTAGATTCTCTTCTAACGTAAAGGGAGTAGTAAATATGAAAGAGAAAAAATTCCAAAATCTAAAGTCCCATGACTGCCATGTGCTTATGACGCAATTGCTTCCGGTTGCATTGAGAGGGATTCTACCAAAAATGTTCGGCTGGCCATTGTGAAGTTATGTGCATTCCTCAATGCAATTTCTCAGAAGGTTATCGATTCCGAAAGTCTATCAGGGTTACAGATTGATGTGGTCCAATGTCTGGTCAGCTTCGAGTTTTTGTACCCTCCATCTTTCTTCAATATTATGACACACCTCCTAGTTCACCTAGTCGAAGAGATTAGAATTCTCGGTCCTGTGTTTCTACACAATATGTTCCCCTTGGAAAGGTTCATGGGAGTCTTAAAGAAATATGTTCATAACCGTGCTAGACCAGAAGGAAGCATCTCCAAGGGATATGGAACAGAGGAGGTCATTGAGTTTTGTGTTGACTTTCTTCCTGACCTTAAGCCGATTGGTGTTCCTGAATCTCGGTATGAGGGGAGGCTGACTGGAAAAGGCACACTAGGAAGGAAAACAATGGTATGTATGGACAGAGATTCTTTCAATAAAGCACACTACATAGTTCTACACAATTCCACCTTGGTGGCTCCGTATATCGAGAAACACAAGATTATTGTACGCTCGGAAAACCCGGGAATGCCTGACTCCTCGATTAAAGTGGAACACGAGGACACTTTCGACAGTTGGTTGCAGAAGCATCTCATGAATAACATCACTGTTGAAGATCAGCTGTACTTGTTGGCATGGTTACCATCTTCGACTATATGTACTTTCCAAGGGTACGAGATAAATGGCAATACATTTTACACGATCGCCCAAGATAAAAAGAGCACCAACCAAAACAGTGGTGTCCGCTTTGATGCAACAGATGACAACGGGCAGAAGGACACATATTATGGGTACATAGAGGAGATATGGGAACTTGAGTATGGACCTACTTTTAAGGTCCCTTTGTTTCGGTGCAAATGGGTCAAGATGACAGGAGGAGGTGTACATGTAGACGAAAAGTATGGCATGACAACAGTGGATCTCAACAGTCTTGCGTACATGGACAAACCATTCGTCCTAGCCAACGATATGGCTTAGGTTTTCTATGTGAAGGACATGTCTACGAAACCGAGAAAAATAAATCAGCAAAAGAATACAACGTCCGATGAGCCAAAGCGCCACATAGTTCTTTCAGGGAAAAGAAACATCGTGGGAGTGGATGACAAGACAGATATGTTAGAATATTATAATAAGTTTCATGAAATTCCGCCCTTCAAAGTGAAAACTGACCCAAGCCTCCTGTTAAATGATGAAGATTCTCCATGGCTACGACGCAGAAGAAAACAACAACACTAGATATGGATGTTGGTGTAATATATTAAACCTTTTATGTAATCATATTGTTAAATGATGAAGATTCTCCATGGCCATGATGGCCGCACTATAAATAGAGGTAAATGGCAGGGCAGGCTGGGCCAGGCAACACCAATAATAGGGGTTGAACCTTTAGTACCGGTTGGAGAAACCAACCGCGACTGAAGGGATTGTGGCAAGATGGGCCAGGTAGCACTAATAATAGTGGTTGAACCTTTAGTCCCGGTTGGATGAACCTTTATTCCCGGTTGGAGACAGCAACCGGGACAAAACACGAGTGAGCGCTAATAATAGGGGTGAGTGTCGATATTATGTCGCAAGTGTCGACACTATGCCGAGATGCTTGTACTATAAATAGGCCAGTCCTCCAGCCAGTTTGAGGCATCTCCAAGATCGATGGTTTTCGAGAGCAGGGACACCACTACGGCCAGTTTCAGGGAGATGCCGCCGGAGCCCAATCCTCCGGCATCTCCAAGAAACTGGTCATAGAGGCACTCCCTAATATGTCAAATTAGGTTAGCTCCCAGGCATACTAATCTAGTTAGAGAAGTTACAAGCTGCAAGATGGTCTTCGATAGCAGGGACACCACTACGGCCAGTTTCAGGGAGATGCCGCCGGAGCCCAATCCTCCGGCATCTCCAAGAAACTGGTCATAGAGGCACTCCCTAATATGTGACCGCACGTGTTTGGAGATCAGATCTTCATGGTAAGTACGAATCAGAACTAAAGGTCCCCCTTTAGTCCCGGTACAACCATAAAATGAGACTAACACTCAAGACATTTATTAATATTTAAAAACCAAGACTACGGAATCGGGACTAAAGGCCCCCTTTAGTCCCGGTCCAGCCACAAACCGGGACTAACACTCAATACATTTATTAATATTAAAAACCGGGACAAACTGGGACTAGTTAACACTCAGGACTAAAGCCGCCCCTTTAGTCATAATCATGCCTAGTCCTATAGTACACAGCTTCAGGGTCTTCTTTGTCATCGTCATCATCATTGTCATCGTCACCTGCCACTCTGGAGATCCTGAGCCCAGCCATGGCATATACCGGGGGAACCTGCCACTCCGGCCTCGGATTCACGGCGGGCAGGTGGAATTGTGGGCACCGCAAGCGAGGATGGTCTCCCCCGGCGATGTAGCGCATCACGCCTATGATAGTACGGTTCGCCCACCACAGACGGCGGCCGGCTTCATTGTGGTTCACCGGGGGCAGGCCATCACCATAGTACCTGGCGAGCTCCCTTTCCCGCCGGTTAGCGAAGAAGGCATTCTAGGTGTCGTAGTTGTCGGGATCCCATTGGGGATCCATCCGCTGCTTCGGCGTGAGCTCGTGGTAGAAGTGGTTCGTGATGGACGCCTATCGGGCGGAGCCTTGAGGCACGGGATGGACAGGAACACCTCCAACACTCAGCATCCAGCCGACGGGCGGCCGGTAGCCTGGTGGGCAAGGGTAGCTTGATGCGCACAGCGCCTCCGTCTCCTCGAGGGTCAGAATGGCCCAGTAGGCGTTGTCCATTTCTGTGAGAGAGGAAGGTGTGGATGTGTGCATAACCATGGCGCGGTCGGCCTATATATAGATGGAAAGGGCGGGAAAACATGGCGGGATGCGGTGGGAAATGGCGGGAAATATATTTAGTCCCTGTCAGTGGATACAACCAGGACTAAAAGCTCGGTTCAGAGGAAAGGGCAGAAAAACTTGGCGGGAAGCGGTGAGAAATGGCGGGAAAAATATTTAGTCTCTGTTAGTGGATACAACTGGGACTAAAGCTTCAGGGTCTTCTTCGTCATCGTCATCATCATTGTCATCGTCACCTGATACTCCGGGGATCCTGAGCCCAACCATGGCATATACCGGGGGCACCTGCCACTCCGGCCTAAAGCTTATTCAGAAAATGGATTTGGATTAATTATTCAAATTTAAGAACTTTTCATGTTGAAAGTTTAGTGAGATTCAAAAATATGCAAAAAAAATAATAGTTAATGCATTTTTAAATTAATAATGGCAAAATGGTTAATAATTTGACTATTTAAAATAATTATTTGATAAAACAGAAAATGGATTTGGAATAATTATTCAAATTCAAGAACTTTTCATGTTGAAAGTTTTGTCAAATTCACAAGTATGCAAAAAATAACAGTTAATGCATTTTTAAATTGATAATGGCAAAATGGTTAATAATTTGACTATTTAAAATAATTATTTGATAAAACAGAAAATGGATTTGGATTAATTATTCAAATTCAAGAACTTTTCATGTTGAAAGTTTTATCAAATTCACAAGTATGCAAAAAAGTATAATTTAAATGTTTTAAATGATATTTTTGAAAAAAAATGAAAAAAAGCACACGCGCTGTGGGTTTTTTGGCCCAGCACGCGCAAATTTGGGCCTTTAGTCCCGAACCAATTTACTAGCCGGGACAAAAGGTCTGGCAGCGCGCGGAAATGAAACGCCCCCCTCTAGTCCCGGTGCGTGGCACCAGCCGGGACTAGAGACCCCCCTTTAGTCCCGGCTGGTGCCACGGACCGGGACTATAGGGGGGGTATAAATGTAGCCTTCTCCCCCGGTGCGTTCCACGCACCAGGAGAAGAGAGGCCAGCAGACGAGCACGACGCTACCAGGCTGCCCAACTCCGACGACGAGCAGCACGCCGCCGCGCCCCGCGCCTACCGTTGCGCCCGAGCCTGCCGCCCGCCCCGCGCCCCCGCCGGCCGACCTGCGGGCCCTCCGTCGATGCCGCGCCCCGATCTCCTCCACCGCCAGCCTCCGGCCACCGCCGGCCGCCAGCGCCGCCGCCAGGTAAGACAATTTGTTAGTGTTAGCATTTTGTTATTAGTGTGTTTAATTAGGATTTGTTAGTGTTAGGATTAGTGTTAATTAGGATTAGTGTTTGCATTTGTTAGTGTTAGGATTTGTTAGTGTTAGGATTAGTGTTAGGCCTAGGGTTTAGGTTTAGGTTTTATAAGTCAAGTGTAAGTTTATCGGTGAAGGGCATGGGCACGGCTAGGTGTCGAGGCCTAGGGTTAGGGTTAGGGTAATTATTGTAAGACCCTCTTTGTAACCGGAGTTAGGGTTAGGGTTAGGGTGTTGGTGCTCGGTGGTGACCGGAGTTAGGGTTAGGTTGGTGGTTCTCGCGGGAAGCCGCTTAGTCGCCCGCCTCTCCCGCGGCCTATCACCGGCCACCGCCACCGCACCTCCAGGTTTAGGGTTTAGGGTGGTGACCGGAGTTAGGGTTAGGGTGGTGGTTCTTGCGGGAAGCCGCTTAGTCGCCCACCTCTCCCGCGGCCACCATCACCGCCCATCGCCCATCGCACCTTCGGGTTTAGGGGTTTAGGTTTTATTTTGTTAAGTTCGAATAAATATTTTGTGCTTTTTGAAGGAACTATGGATCCACCTAGTCCCCCAGTCCGCAGAGACCTAGATTCGGAACACTTGCTCGAGGATATGATTCACGATGCCGATGAGGGATCTCCCTCGAGGTATCTGAACTCACCGATGAGGGAGAGGAGACCAATAGACAGGAGGAATAAGCCCATGGACGCGTAACGCAGACCGACGAGGTATATATATATGATGTCCGATGATCGTCACTAGATGTACCTAGTTGTATATATATAATGTTGACGAATGTTTCTTCTCTTAGGCCTCTACATTGAGCAAGAAAACTAAGAGCGGCCAGCAAAAAAGTTGCCCCTGGGTACTGTTTATGAAATTAGAGAGGTTTCAGGAGATGGCGAACCATTGGAACCAAAGAAAACAAAACAACTATTTGTACAACAATACGGAGTTGTTGCTAGAGATTGCACCCCGATCACTGTTCGGGAGTGGAATAATCCCAAAGAGGCGGAATGGAGTGATGTGTATATCGACGATCGGTTCAAAGATGAACTTTTTAATGACATAATGGGACATTTCAAGCTGCCAGAATGTGACACTAAGGACGAGACTGCTGAAATGAGAAATAAAGTCAAGCAGTTCGCACTAAAGAAGATGGCCGAACTATTCAAGAACTGGAAGAAGTCATTATGGCAACCGTATCAGAAGGACAAGAAAACCCCATTATTCGAAGGCTATCTAGCGAAGCAGCAGCCTTACTGGGATGCATTTGTGTTGTATAGGAGGTCAGGAGTTGCAGAGGAAAAGTCAGAAAAAAACAAGATAAATGCTGCGAAGAAGAAATATCACCATAACTTGGGGCAAGGGGGCTACGCGACTGCCATGCCTAAGTGGGATGCAAAAGAGAAAGAGCTTCATAATAAAGGGATCATTCCAGAACCAATTTGCGAAGAATGGGATTTGAGGGCAAGAAATTGGTTCCTTGGGCATGGGAGTACATATGACGAACTTACAGAGGACCTTGTTTGCAGTGACGGGATAAAGGTACCCAGGACTGCATGGATAAAAGTGGTCAAAGATATTAAAGATGGAATAAAACAGTTTCATCCCGATAGAGAGAATGACTTGCTGACCTTGGTCCTCGGGAATCGCGAACATACAGGACGAGTCCGAGGCCTTGACGGGAGTTTCACGTGGGAGACTGGGTTTCCTAAGGACCAAGGTACCTATAGAAGCCGAGAAAGAGCAAAGCAACAACGGGAGGAGGAGGAGGCAGACAAGTTCAAGCAGCTGCTAGGAAGACTTGACAAGCAGCAGCAACAGATCGATGAATTTAGAGGAATAGCGTGCTTGCAGCAAGATCCTCCACTCGATATTACCGCCAACCCATCTCAGCGGAGAAGCAGCGTCGCTGAATCGGAGGTCCCGTCTAACGATGCATCCTATACTACAGATGGCGGTCCCAGCTACCCCGTGGATGGAATTAAGGAGCAGATACCTTGTGAGCTCCATAAAAAATTGAAGAACGTATCTGAGAAGGTGGCGGTCAGATCGACTTTTCCTTGTCCGCCTGAAGCACATTGGCATGGCCGTGAGATTCGAACTGACTATTCTAAAGTCGGGGTGGATCAAATCGTAAAGGAGTGGGAGTCAATGGAGCTTGATATCCCTGGACCTGAAGGTGAGATCACACTGGGAGAAGTACTTGGTGGGATCATTCTCTGGGAAAAGAGCAACATACGGTTTCCAGGCTCGAGTCCAAGGATAACACTACCACCTCCGAGTCGTCGCAGGTCTCCTTCACCTCCACCTCCACCTCCATCACCTCCAAGAAGCCCACCCCATGATGACTATGACCACCACATCCGGAGTCCATCTCGATCTCCGCCGCAGGCTTAGCAGTCTTCGCCGCCCGCTAAGGAGAATAAGCGGAAGCGTGCTCCGTCAATGAGTACTAAAGGACGCGACAGCCCAAAACGGAAAATGCCGCCCCTCCTAACAGTGCCTCATCAGAATCTTCCCATCAGACCTTACGATCGTACTGATGCAGAATCTGCAGCGATATCAAAGGCCAAAGTGGTGGCGCATTTTGAGAAGAAGAAACCCGAGCCCGCTCCTGTAACATCCCTAAAATCATGTTTCAAAACTCATGCACATCATCTATGCATTCATGATCATTTAGGGTTCCTTTTCAAAACCATTTCAAAAACAGGAGCATATGTTGCTCATTATTTTATGTAAGTATGCTCTAGCCTTAGTGCTACTTTCTAATGAGAAAGATACTTATTTTATTCAGTAATGTTTTGAGTTCAAACTTAAGAGTTTTCCAAAGCTTGGGCAAAGTTTTCAAAAACAAAGTATGAATATAAAACCAATTTTATGCCTATTATTTATATCTCATAAAGGCATGGTTTTATTTTATTTTTCAAATGATCAAAGTGTTTTTGAGTAAACAGAAGTGTTTGACACACATTTGAGTACAAAGTTCACTGTATAAAAATCTAGAGAAGATTTGGATTCAAACTTATTTGAATTAGGGTTTGAAAATCATTTCTAAAAATCAAACATAAAAAGAAAAGCAAAAAGCAAAAAAAATAAACCTGGCACCAGCCTTTCGGCCCAACCCAACCACTCAACCCATCTAGCCCAGCAACTCTCTCCCGCGAAGAAAACGATTCGCACTCAGAAACCTACCCCCAGTCACTGACTGCCTGGACCCACCTCCTCTCTTTTTCTCTCGCTGACAACAATGGCCCACGAGATCGTCATCGTCTCCACCCAGCGACGAGTTCCTCCCCCAAATCACTCCGGCCGTTTCCTTTTTGATTTGCGGATTCAGTTCCCGTTGAATGCTCGAGTAATTCACGCCCACGTCCATGCCTACTTAATCCCCTCCTACTTCCGCTCTTTCCCCCTCACGCCACACCCGCAGAGAGCCCCCAGGCTGCTCGGAATCGTCTCGAGACACCCCTCTGCTCCGACGAGCTCGTCGTCGAATTCCGATAAGCACAGCATTCCCCTCTGCCTATGGTTTAGTCTAGCTGTTTCTGCATCCTCGTACGCACCTACTGACACCCTCCGCTTGCTCGCGCATGCTCTGTAGCCTCGGCAACGTCATCGACTGAGCTCCGCCACCGTCTGCTCGAACTCCGGCGACCGTTCCCCGTAAGCCCCAGCTTCCCCTCTCCCTCTATTTGATACGCGTGTGATCCCCAGCATCCTATGCACCTAACGACACCCTTTTCTCGTCTTAGCGTGGCCTAGAACATCGTCTCCATCGCCAACCGAGAGCAACCGACGCCGTCTCGATCTCCGACGAGCAATCGACATCGACTCCGTATGCCCCTTCGCCAACCGAGCATAGGTCGAGCATCCCCTCTCCACGGAGATTTTGGTGAGCATCCTCACACCTCCCCGCGCGACCTAGTTCGGCGGCAAGCTTGCAGCCAGAGCGCGCCGCCACCTGTCGCCGCCGCCAGCGCCGCCACTCGATGGTCAATCGCTGTGAGCCGTGCGATGTAGATCGGACGAACGTGATTGAACATAGTCGAAGAGGTATGGGTAGATCTGAGCCGCAGATGTTAAGTAGATCTGACGGTGCGCGAGCACAATCCAGCGCGAAGCGGTACCCTCCAATCAGGAAGCGCCGCGTGGCATGAGTTTTGTTTTAAAAATTTGAATTGGATCAATTAGATGGTTAAACTTGTTTAAATCATAACTTTTGATTCCCACGTCCAAATTTGACAAATTTTATATCAATGGAATCAGGAGAGAAAATCCTTTTAATTTATGCAATGTGTTTAAAGTTTTGCCTCTGTTAGAATGGTTGTTTTTACAGAAACATGTGTAGGCCTAATTTGTGTATATTAATTATTTGGAAAATGTTTTGCTATTCAAATAAAGTTTGTTTAGCTTGTTTTGTACTTGTTTGTGATTCAGTATAGTGCACTTGTCTTGTTTGGTGTAGAAAATCATCACATGGCATATTGCATGCTTTCATGTATTTTTGCTTGTATTAATTGTGTATGTGATTTTGTGCCATTATTTTATGTGTAGATTTTGGTGCAAATAGTGATTGTGATTGTGAGGATTGTAGCTACTCTCCAAACTATCAAGGCAAGTGGTGCTTCATGATTTCCTATGTTTTTCAACTATGCACTAGAAATATTTTGCTAGACTTGCATGAATATTTTGATCTATATGCTATGCTTGGGAAATCCTAGTAGTTGTAGAATTGCTAGAAATCTCTAAGTTAAGATGCTTATCTATGCCATGCTTAGCCTAGCTAGTAGCAACCAAGGGTGGTTATATATTCATGCTATGACAAAATATTTCTAAGTCTTTGGACTTGTGTTTTGCTTAATAAAACAACTAAGTGAATGGAACACCTGGGTGGAATGGAAGGAATGGTTTATGTTGAGTGGTTACACAAGGGCCATTTCTATGGTTTACCTTGTGTATCTCACTTGTGGAATGCCACCCAGGAACAAAGGGATTTGAGATGCCATATGTTAAGAAGCTTCTAGTGCAGCCACTTGGCAATATGGGCTCTGCCTGGATCACATAGGTTGCAATAACTTAGCCATTTGGACAGTTGGTGGTAGTGGGATGATAGGTTGGAACGCGTCCATTTGGTATAAGGGAAGGCTTCTGAAAGGTCCTGTCTTGGTGAAAATCAAGTCTTGTGGGGAAAGTGCACAACCTTTGCAGATGGAAGAATCTAAGTACTTAGCCATGTCCCTGGTATTGGACAACTTGAGCATCAAGACATGGAAGCTATCAAGAATCTCCTCATCCCAATTTCTAAGTAAAAACTTGTGGTTGAACAAGGGTGAAGGTTCCCCAATGTCTATTGGTGGTTCCTTGGGAAAGATTTTGACAAAGAAAAACTTAGTGTTTTCAACTAATAGGTAAACCTATTTTGAGAAAAGCAAGCCTAAGCTACACTTAGCCAAAATGCATATAGTATTTAGTCTACCAATATTCTACTAAGGTATCACTTGCCAATACTATTCCAATGTATTGACCCACTGTGGCTGTAACTTGTGATGTTGCAGGTTATTCTGATGGTGATTAGGGGTTGTGAGTCTACACTCAACAGGCTTGCCTGTGGCACATGAAGATGAAGACTTACTTATCTTATTATATATTTGAACTCTTGTATTAGGCCTGTGGCCATGGAGTTTGTAAAAGACTATGTTTGTCTCTGGAATGATATGTAATAATGACCTTTGTTTCTGTGTACTTCATCTTAAACTGTGGATGCTAGCATTGATCCAGGGACTAGCATTGCAATCACAGGGATCCTTACCTTTACTAAGGGAGGGATCTTACAGATGGTATCAGAGCACTGTGTTGCTTGTAGGATTATGACCCTAGAATTGGAAACCACTAAGGAAAAAAAATTCAACAACTTCCACACTTGTCTTTTCTTCTCGTAAACTTTTCTAATCTTCTTTCTCATCTCTATTTGTAGATGAACTCCATCAACGAAGACGTGAAGAAGGGACCACTCATGACTATGACTTTGGAATGTGAGACAGAATTACCCAAGGCTCTCTGGGACCTCATGGTTGCCATGGGAATGCATGGTGCAGCTGTGTACAAAGGTTTTCCTGTGATGGATGAAGGAGTTGAGTACTGGTGGGTGCAACTTCACTTGTATAAAAACAAGGAAGACAACCACAAGGACTCAGGATTCTGCATGGTCACCAACTCAGTGATGCACACCACATTCTTTGATTCAACAAGGGATGCAGCTTGGAAGGCCATCAAAGAACTTGGTGATAGAATCAAGTGCAGAATGCTTAACACCCAGAATGACCTTAGGGAAGAAAAGAAGCATACCCAAGAGTTAGAGGTTACCAACCAAAGTTTAAGGAAGGACATCATAGACTTAGCAATGGAGTCATGTGATCTAGATAAACAAATTGCCTCTAGGGATGCCCTGTTAGCCAACTTGGCAAGTGAGATGGGATTGTAAATGTACTCCATTAGTTGTACCACCACACTTATCATTTTATTTCCAAAAATGTTGTTTAAAACAAGTTGAATCTTGGATGCTTGTATTGGTTTTATGTATGCCATGACTTGTGTGTTTTGATTTCCAAAAATATGCATGTGATGCCTTGTCTTGTGATTTATCTTAAATTGTGTTGATTCTAACTTTTTCTATCTTATTAAATAGATGCCTAATGTTACTATCAACACGACTGAAGAGTTCAAGGGAACTCGTTTTGGCACTCGTATTATTGAGCTCACTAGTTTGCTCAATCTCCCACTTCCTACCATCATGATGCTTCCCCTCACCAAGTTTGAGAGGAAAGACCTTTGGGGCTTCAAGGTTAATCAGCCAGGACGCCATACTGAGCCTACCACGGAGGCAATCATCTTCAAGCTCATGCATGATGACAAGGAGAGAGGCCTAGAGGTAGTCATGTAGGATTTGCTTGGACGTTTGCTAGGGAGACACTCTCGAGAGGTTAGAGGTACTCACTTCCACGCCTTTGGTAGACGTGATGAGGATGGTGAGGCCATTGACTTCGAGGATACTTTGAGAGAGACGGCAGAGCCGATTCATCTATACCTCCAAGACTTAGAGGTTCTTCTTAGGCACCTAGATACTGATAGGACCAACGTCATGCTCAGCAATGACGAACTCTAGGTGCAGCTTCGTGAGAAGGACAAGCTCTTCGCAGAGCAAGATGAAATAGTCAAGGAGATGGAGGCCAAGTTTGAGAGTCAGGATAGAAAGTTCAAGATTCAAGAGAAGAGAGTCCAGGATAGGAACAAGAGGATTCGAGACATGACTGCAGAACTAGAGGCTAAGGACTTCGAGCTTGAGCATTAGCAAGATGTGATTGAGAGGCTTCGTGCACAGAAGAGGGCTCTCAAAGCCAAAGTAGAGACCTTGACCACCAATGTCGAGGAATACAAGGCCGCTATGGAGAATGCAGGTCTTACACTTGTTGATGAGGAGGTTGATGTAGAGGAGTAGTGATGACTACTCATTTACCATTTATTTATCATGCCTTTGATTATTGAGTCACAGTGACCATCCAGCATGTGGATGGCTTGCTATTGGTGTGTTTACTTTTCAGAACTTGTTGTCTATGTTGTTGAACTTTTATTATTATGATGCATGTTTGGTGATTGTTTATGTGATGTATTGTGCATGTTAGCATCTATGGGTATCTCATTCTTATCTCCATTGAACAACCACAGATGCCTCCCCGACGTGCAAATCCCAACCCCAACAACATCACCCCTGAGATGCAGCAGATGATGACAGCTCAGACTCAGTTGATGCAAATGATGACCACGTTCATCCAGAATCAGAACAACAACAACAATAATAACAACAACAACAACAACAACAATCAGAACAACCCACCGGGTTTTGACATGCTTACCAGGTTCTTAAGACTGAGGCCAGCAAAGTTCTCAGGAACTACTGATCCTATGGTGGCCAATGATTGGCTACGCTCTGTGAACAAGGACTTGGTAACTTTTGGCTGTACTGATGAAGAGAAGGTCAGATTTGCAGCACACTTGTTGGAAGGACCAGCAACCACTTGGTGGGATAACTTCCAGATCACCACTCCCATCGAGGATGTGACATGGGATATCTTTGAAGATGGTTTCCGTAATGCTCACATCTCATCCGGAGTGATGAGTTTGAAGAAGAAAGAGTTCCATAACTTGAAGCAGCGCCACCGCAGCGTGGCTGAATATATTGAGGATTTCAACAATCTGGCGCGATATGCACCGGATGAAGTTGACACTAATGCTAAGAGGAAGGAAAAGTTCCTTGAAGGGTTGAATGATGAATTGAACCTGCAGTTAGCTGTGGCCTATGTTCCCACATACCAGTATCTATGTGACAAGGCTGCTATTTTGGAGAGCAAAATGAAACAAGTTGAAAGCAGGAAGAGGAAGCACTCTGACAAGCATAGCTAGGGATCGTCTCACAAGCATTCCCATTATGATGATAGTGGGAGTTCTGGATCCCACAAGCATGGGAAGTATAACAAGCACCACAACCACAACCGTTATCATGACAACAAGCACCACCGTAGTCATGACAATGACAAGTACAAAAATCACAAGAGTGGATATAAGAGCCACCACAATGGAAGTGGAAGTGGCAGTGGAAGCCAGCCTGTCAAGAAGGATCTTAGTCAGGTTGAATGTTTCAAGTGTAAGAAGATGGGGCATTATGCAAATGAATGCCCAGAAAAGAAAGTTGAAGGACCCAACAAGCCCAACCCTTTTCAAAAGGTACAAGTGAACCACATCAATGTGGAAGAAATCTAAGAGGAACCTGATGCTGTTGCTGGTAAGTTCAAACTCAATTCTGTTCCGGCATTTGTTCTCTTTGATATTGGTGCATCTCATTCATTCATATCAAGAGCATTTGTTGAAAGAAATGAACTACCGGTAGAAACTATTGGGTGTCCTATAAAAGTAAGTTCTCCTGGCGAAGAAATGATAGTGAATTCAGGATGTCATGATCTAGTCATAGAGTTTGGGAAGTATAAGTTTCCCGTTAACCTGATAATCCTAAATTCCCAAGGATTGGATGTTATTTTTGGAATGGACTGGATGACTAAGCACAAGGGAGTGATAGATTGTGCCAACCATAATGTCTCACTCACAACTCCAAAAAACAAAAGGATCAGATTCAAGGCCAACTTTGAAGCAAAAAGGAGTAAGCTTAATTATCTTAAGTGGGTTAGCATAGACAGTGTGCCAATTGTGAGTGAATATCCAGATGTGTTTCCGGAAGAATTGCCGGGAATGCCACCAGATAGAGATGTGGAGTTTCTTATTGATTTGCTACCAGGATCTGGACCAATAGCAAAAAGACCGTACAAGATGTCAGTTTGATGAGTTGAAAGAACTCAAGAAGCAACTTGGAGAACAGTTGCAGAAAGGTTTTATCCAACCAAGTTCTTCATCTTGGGGAGCACCAGTTTTGTTTGTGGAAAATAAAGATAGAAGTCAAAGGTTATGCATAGATTACCGTTCACTCAATGAGGTGACTATCAAGAAAAAATACCCTTTGCCAAGAATCAATGACTTGTTTAATCAGTTAGAAGGAGCTTGTGTGTTCTCAAAAATTGATCTCCGGTCAGGTTATTTCCAGCTCAAGATAAGGGAACAAGACATACCTAAGACAGCTTTCACCATAAGGTATGGATTGTATGAGTATACCGTGATGCCATTTGGTTTGACCAATGCACCAGCATACTTCATGAATATGATGAACAAGGTGTTCATGGAGTTCCTTGATAAGTTTGTTGTCGTTTTCATCGATGACATTTTGATCTACTCCAAGAGCAAAGAAGAGCATGAAGGACATCTACGTTTGATACTTGAAAAGCTTAGAGAGCATACGCTGTATGCCAAATTCAGCAAGTGTGAATTTTGGTTAAATGAAGTTGGTTTTCTTGGACACATTGTGTCAGGAGATGGTGTAGCAGTTGATCCTGCTAAAGTTTCAGCTGTAACTGAATGGGAATCTCCTAAGTTAGTGAAAGAGGTTCGTAGTTTCCTTGGCTTGGCAGGATACTACAGAAGATTTATCGAGAATTTTTCCAAGGTAGCTAAGCCTATGACAGAGTTGCTAAAGAAAGACAAGAATTTTGCTTGGTCTGAAGGGTGTGAACTCAGTTTTCAAGAATTGAAGAAGAGACTAGTGACAGCACCAGTCTTATGTCTGCCAGATTTGGAGAAGGATTTCCAAGTGTATTGTGATGCATCTCATCATGGATTAGGTGCAGTACTTATGCAAGAAGGGAAAGTTGTGGCTTATGCCTCGAGACAACTCAAAACTCATGAGGTAAACTACCCTACTCATGATTTAGAGTTAGCCTCTGTTGTCCATGCACTCAAACATGGAGACACTATCTTTTGGGAAAGCGATGTGAAGTGTTCACAGATCACAAAAGTTTGAAGTATATCTTCACCCAGAAAGAAATTAACATGAGACAAAGAAGATGGCTAGAACTCATCAAGGACTATGACTTGAGTTTGCAATACCACCCCGGTAAAGTGAATGTTGTAGCGGATGCTCTAAGCCGTAAAGTTTTTGTGAATGGCCTTACTAAGGGAGAATTGCCTAATGATCTGTGTACCCAATTCAGAAATCTCAGATTAGATATTGTACCTGAGGGACATCTCATGTCTTTGGATGTTCAACCCACTTTGTTGGATAAGATCAAAGGAGCCAAAAGACAGATAAGGAAATTGAAGAGATTAAGGAAAAGATTGGCAAGGGAAAAGCCAAAGGATTCCATGAAGACGAACAGGGTACTTTATGGCATGGAAAACGTATATGTGTTCCACAAGATCCGGAGCTTCGGAAACTGATTTTACAAGAAGCACACAACTCACCATATTCTATTCATCTGGGTAACAGCAAAATGTACATGGATATGAAATAAAGATTTTGGTGGAATAATCTCAAGAAGGACATCGCCGAACATATTGCTTTGTGTGATGTATGTAGTAGAGTGAAAGCGGAGCACCAGAAACCAGCAGGATTGTTACAACCACTACCTATTCCTGATTGGAAGTGGGACAAGATTGGTATGGATTTCATCACCGGATTGCCAAGGACCAGGTCAGGATATGATTCTATTTGGGTAGTAGTGGATCGCCTAACTAAAGTGGCTCATTTCATACTCGTGAAGACAACCTACACCAGTTCTAAGTTAGCCAAAATCTATATGATCAGAATTGTATGTCTACATGGAGTACCCAAGAGTATTGTGTCTGATAGGGGAACTCAATTCACTTCTCATTTTTGGAGGAAATTACATGAGTCATTGGGAACGAGGTTGGAATTCAGCACTGCTTTTCACCCTCAAACTGATGGACAGACAGAAAGGACTAATCAGATTCTTGAAGATATGTTGAGAGATTGTGCTCTAGACTATGGAGCCAGTTGGGATGAAAGTCTGCCTTACGCAGAATTCTGTTACAATAACAGCTATCAAGCCAGTATTGAGATGGCACCATTTGAGTTTCTCTATGGGAGAAAGTGTACCACCCCATTGCTATGTAATGGCGTGGGAGAAAGAAGCTTGTTCGGACCAGAACTAATTAAAGAGGCTGAAGAGAAAGTCAAGCTAGTTAAGGACAGATTGAAGATAGCACAGTCCCGACAGAAGAGTTACGCAGATCCTAAGCGTAGAGAAGTCACCTATGAAGTAGGTGATAGAGCTTATCTTAGAGTGTCACCACTTCGTGGAGTGAAGAGATTTGGTGTCAAAGGCAAATTAGCCCCAAGATATGTTGGACCATTCAAAATTCTGAGTCGTAAAGGAGAAGTAGCTTATGAGATTGAATTGCCAGAGTCTTTGTCAGCTGTTCATAATGTGTTTCATGTGAGTCAGCTTAAGAAATGCCATCCAGAAATGGAAGAGAGTTCTTTGAAGGATACTATACCTTTGGAAGAGGTTCAATTGGAGAGTGACCTCACTTATGAGGAGAAGCCTATCAAAATACTTGAAACTGCAGAAAGAGTTACTCGGACTAAGACTATCAAATTCTGCAAAGTTCAATGGAACCATCATTCCGAAGAAGAAGCAACATGGGAAAGAGAAGATGATCTTCGGAAAGACCACCCTCACCTATTTGCTAGCCAACCCGAATCTCGAGGGCGAGATTCACCTTAAGGGGGTTAGATTTGTAACATCCCTAAAATCATGTTTCAAAACTCATGCACATGATCTATGCATTCATGATCATTTAGGGTTCTTTTTCAAAACCATTTCAAAAACAGGAGCATATGTTGCTCATTATTTTATGTAAGTATGCTCTAGCCTTAGTGCTACTTTCTAATGAGAAAGGTACTTATTTTATTCAGTAATGTTTTGAGTTCAAACTTAAGAGTTTTCCAAATCTTGGGCAAAGTTTTCAAAAACAAAGTATGAATATAAAACCAATTTTATGCCTATTATTTATATCTCATAAAGGCATGGTTTTATTTTATTTTTCAAATGATCAAAGTGTTTTTGAGTAAACAGAAGTGTTTGACACACATTTGAGTACAAAGTTCACTGTATAAAAATCTAGAGAAGATTTGGATTCAAACTTATTTGAATTAGGGTTTGAAAATCATTTCTAAAAATCAAACAGAAAAAGAAAAAGAAAAAGGAAAAAAATAAACCTGGCACCAGCCTTTCGGCCCAACCCAACCACTCAACCCATCTAGCCCAGCAACTCTCTCCCGCGACGAAAATGATTCGCACTCAGAAACCTACCCCCAGTCACTGACTGCCTGGACCCACCTCCTCTCTTTTTCTCTCGCTGACAACAATGGCCCACGAGATCGTCATCGTCTCCACCCAGCGACGAGTTCCTCCCCCAAATCACTCCAGCCGTTTCCTGTGTGATTCGCGGATTCAATTCCCGTTGAATGCTTGAGTAATTCACGCCCACGTCCACGCCTACTTACTCCCCTCCTCCTTCCGCTCTTTTCCCCTCACGCCACACCCGCAGAGAGCCCCCAGGATGCTCGGAATCGTCTCGAGACGCCCCTCTGCTCCGACGAGCTCGTCGTCGAATTCCGGTAAGCACCGCATTCCCCTCTGCCTATGGTTTAGTCTAGCTGTTTCTGCATCCTCGTACGCACCTACTGACACCCTCCGCTTGCTCGCGCATGCTCTGTAGCCTCGGCAACGTCATCGACTGAGCTCCGCCACCGTCTGCTCGAACTCCGGCGACCGTTTCCCGTAAGCCCCAGCTTCCCCTCTCCCTCTGTTTGATACGCGTGTGATCCCCAACATCCTACGCACCTAACGACACCCTTTTCTCGTCTTAGCGTGGCCCAGAACGTCGTCTCCATCGCTAACCGAGAGCAACCGACGCCGTCTCGATCTTCGACGAGCAATCGACATCGACTCCGTACGCCCCTTCGCCAACCGAGCACACGTCGATCATCCCCTCGCCACGGAGATTCTGGTGAGCATCCTCACACCTCCCCACACGACCTAGTTCACCGGCAAGCTTGGAGCTAGAGCACGCCGCCGCCTGTCGCCGCCACCAGCGCCGCCACTCGATGGTCAATCGCTGTGAGCCGTGCGATGTAGATCGGACGAACGCGATAGAACATAGTTGAAGAGGTATGGGTAGATCTAAGCCGCAGATGTTAAGTAGATATGACGGTGCGCGAGCACGATCCAGCACGAAGCGGTACCCTCCAATCAGGAAGCGCCGCGTGGCATGAGTTTCGTTTTAAAAATTTGAATTAGATCAATTAGATGGTTAAACTTGTTTAAATCATAACTTTTTATTCCCACGTCCAAATTTGACAAATTTTATATCAATGGAATCAGGAGAGAAAATCCTTTTCATGCAATGTGTTTAAAGTTTTGCCTCTATTAGAATGGTTGTTTTTACAGAAACATGTGTAGGCCTAATTTGTGTATATTAATTATTTGGAAAATGTTTTGCTATTCAAATAAAGTTTATTTGGCTTGTTTTGTACTTGTTTGTGATTCAGTATAGTGCACTTGTCTTGTTTGGTGTAGAAAATCATCACATGGCATATTGCATGCATTCATGTATTTTTGCTTGTATTAATTGTGTATGTGATTTTGTGCCATTATTTTATGTGTAGATTTTGGTGCAAATAGTGATTATGATTGTGAGGATTGTAGCTACTCTCCAAACTACCAAGGCAAGTGGTGCTTCATGATATTATTCCTATGTTTTTGAACTATGCACTAGAAATATTTTGCTAGACTTGCATGAATATTTTGATCTATATGCTATGCTTGGGAAATCCTAGTAGTTGTAGAATTGCTATAAATCTCTAAGTTAAGATGATTATCAATTCCATGCTTAGCCTAGCTAGTAGCAACCAAGGGTGGTTATATATTCATGCTATGATAAAATATTTCTAAGTCTTTGGACTTGTGTTTTGCTTAATAAAACAACTAAGTGAATGAAACACCTGGGTGGAACGGAAGGAATGGTTTATGTTGAGTGGTTACACAAGGCCCATTTCTATGGTTTACCTTGTGTATCTCACTTGTGGAAAGCCACCCAGGAACAAAGGGATTTGAGATGCCATATGTTAAGAAGCTTCTAGTGCAGCCACTTGGCAATATGGGCTCTCCCTGGATCACATAGGTTGCAATAACTTAGCCATTTGGACAGTTGGTGGTAGTGGGATGATAGGTTGGAACGCGTCCATTTGGTCTAAGGGAAGGCTTCTGAAAGGTCCTGTCTTGGTGAAAATCAAGTCTTGTGGGGAAAGTGCACAACCTTTGCAGATGGAAGAATCTAAGTACTTAGCCATGTCCCTGGTATTGGAAAACTTGAGCATCAAGACATGGAAGCTATCAAGAATCTCCTCATCCCAATTTCTAAGTAAAAACTTGTGGTTGAACAAGGGTGAAGGTTCCCCAATGTCTATTGGTGGTTCCTTGGGAAAGATTTTGACAAAGAAAAACTTAGTGTTTTCAACTAATAGGTAAACCTATTTTGAGCAAAGCAAGCCTAAGCTACACTTAGCCAAAATGCATATAGTATTTAGTCTACCAATATTCTACTAAGGTATCACTTGCCAATACTATTCCAATGTATTGACCCACTGTGGCTGTAACTTGTGATGTTGCAGGTTATTCTGATGGTGATTAGGGGTTATGAGTCTACACTCAACATGCTTGCCTGTGGCACATGAAGATGAAGACTTACTTATCTTATTATATATTTGAACTCTTGTATTAGGCCTGTGGCCATGGAGTTTGTAAAAGACTATGTTTGTCTCTGGAATGATATGTAATAATGACCTTTGTTTCTGCGTACTTCATCTTAAACTGTGGATGCTAGCATTGATCCAGGGACTAGCATTGCAATCACAGGGATCCTTACCTTTACTAAGGGAGGGATCTTGTAGCTCCGGTATACACCGAGAAGCAAAAGGCATATGCACTTGATTTTCTGAACACACCATCGCAATATGAGTTGCACCATAAGCCAGATGACTATCTACGCACACTTCAGAAAGAAGTGGCAAAGAGCAAATCAAGTAAATCAAGCAAATCAAGTGCAAGCGGTAAAAAATCAGCAAGCACAGGTGCAAGTGGAAGCAAAAATGCAATCAGTAAAAAATCAGACGTTCCCCTTCTCGGACAACAGGCAAAACAAACGATCGCACCCCTCAAGGTGGTTTCACAAAACATTCCACTCCTCGCACAAAAACAACTTGATATGTCAATAGCTGCGGAGTTGGCGGCCAACATGGAAATTACACTTGATGAAATGTTAGGTGTAACATCCCAAAAATACTAAACTTGGATCATCAAACTCTAATCATCAAAATTAGGGTTAACAATAACTTTTCTAAAATGAAAATATGAAAGCATGCATGGTGTATGCATTTCATTTGGAATTCTTTTGAATTGCCTTGTTTGTGTGTTCCTTTGCTTGCAAATGGATTCTTAGGTGAAATAAACATCATCTAAAACAATTCCCAAACTTTTCTCAAATACAAGTAAATCAAAACAAATAAAATAAGGGAATGGTCATTTTGACCAATTTAACTCCTATGCCTACTTTGGCTGTCCCAAACTTTCAGAACTTAACAGTAACTTTTCTGGATCTTTGCACCCCTTGATTGTACTCATAACAAGGTATCAAGGCCCACTTTGTGATCATCCATAAACTTTCAAATGCATAGTTTAAATGACAGTTCAAAATTGAATCTTTATCATATGAGAAGATCCCACTTTTTCAAAAACCACTCAAACAAGCTCAACTTTCAAAACCCAAGCATCTACAGACTCACCAGCACCAACCTAGCACACCCACCAAAAATCTTTTGAAAATTCAAAACTTGAATTCTTGCGGCCATTGCATCAAACACTTTGCAGACACAAATCATCAAAATCTTAAACACTATTGTGAGCAGTGATTGAAGCCTAACTTGTCCCCTCTCTAGCTCATAACCATCTCAGTAGATCATCTAGAAAGTTAAACCAAGCACTAGCCTCACTGTAAGCTCGGCAATGACATCAATGGTGAATAGCCGAAGCTCACCATGCCACCCCAGTGGAGACAACAAGCTAGAAGGAGATTTAGCCGTGCCAACCTTGTCTGGGAGGCAGCCCACCGTCCACCGCCACTCCCTGTCCCAGCCGCGAGTGTTGCCAAACCCTGGACCACACGCACGGACCGTGCACAGCTCGCCAACAACCATGCCGAGCATGCGCCAGAGCGCCACGCTCGACCGACGCCCACAGACCACGCGCCGCCCTCGCCGCGTGCATACATGATCGCTACCAACCTAGGAGACCGCCAGACATCCCTGTTCGCCGCCCCATGCCGCACAGCCACCGCTCGCCGTCGAAGACGCCACCTCTGCCGCGCAGAGCATCGCGCGTTCCAGACCAACCCGCATCGCCCCTACGCGCGCATTAAAGCCGTAGAGAATCGCCAGGAGACCGCCAAGCGATCGCCACCGCCGACCATGCCTCTAGCCGCCCGTAGCCGTGTAGCCACCGTCGTCTGCCCATCCCGTTCGGTCTTGTCGTCGCGACTATAAATAGAGGCCACCCCCAGCCAAATTGAGCACACCATCTCACTCCCCTCTCCTCATTGATCGTGCCACCCCGTTCCCGGAGCAAGGCGAGCAGCACTTCGCCGGAATTTCACCGGAGCCCGCCGCCTCTAGAGAAGAAGGGAGCCAGCGATTGGAGCCGCCCCAGGAGAAGCTGCCGGTACCAGGAGATTCGCCGTCGTCGACTTCGTCGTTCGCCCGCCTCGCTGACCCTTGCCTGAGCCCCGGTGAGCCCCCAACGACCCCCACCTGCCGCGCTAGGTTTCTGTCTCGCCGGCGTTGCCCAACGTCGACGATGACCCTCAACCGTTGGATTAGAACCAGATCGAATGCACCACATCGCTCCATACCGCTTCGCACCCCCTGTCTCACTGACGCGTGGGGACAGCGACTTAACCAGCCCGCGTAAGCGCTGTGCTTAGCAGGCCGACCCAATATCGCTTCCCGCGCAGCCCAGTTATTTGAATTAAACCTTTTCCATTTTATTTCAAACACACTTCTGTACCCAGTTTCAAAAATCAACCCAGGTCGATTCAGTGAATCAAATTGAATGAAACCACTTTTGTTAGAAAGGTCTGGGAATGCTGAATCCAAGCCCGTTGGATTCAAGTCATTTGGATCTATAGATCATCCATGGTAAAAATAACAAGGCAGAAGCTTTTCTGCATTCAAACATTTTTCAAATTTAAACCATAATAGATTTTGAGCTGATTACAACTCTCAAAAATCACATTTAACCATACCTTTCAGAATATATAAAAACATATGGGTTTACTTACAGAAATAATGTTCAAGTCATAAAAGAAGGCCACATAGACATTTCTAGTCACTTTATTTAAATGAAATAAAAGGTTAAATATTATTAAATTGTGACACCACTTTAAATCACATTCCCATGTACTGAAATATGTGGTGATGACATGTGTCAACATGATCCCATGTTTGGTTTGGAGAATATTAAATCTTAAGTAGTTTTTCAATGAGTAGAAATTACTTTTCTAAAAATAAAAGGAATTAAACCAAGCTTTAATCTTGTAATGTTAGTGATGAGGCTAGATCATCTATAGGACCCTTGTGTGTGATGAATGCAAGTAGTTAAGTATTGTTTGGTGATTGTGTACCTCGTATTTATTCATAGATGCTAGTATCGACCAAGGATACGAGGAGGAAGGAGGATACTACGAAGAAGAAGCCGAGGAGAACTTCAACCACTGCTCTGCACAAGGCAAGCTATTAACCGTGCACGCTAACACTTGCAATTTAGCAAGCTTAGACTGATACTAATGCAAGCCAATACTTGTTTGTCACCATGCCAACTATATGCCTTAAGCATAGATGATCCTACCCACTTGATAAACCAATCCTAGTTTTACTTACAAGCTTTATACTTTAATTCTTTATTAAATCTAGTACTTAGAGCTTACTTGAGTGAATTGTAGATATTAGAAAGATAATTGAAGGTTGCATAAAGAGCATAAAATTTGGCCTAAGCTAGATAATCTTTATGTCATCCTAAGGCATGAGATTGTACTTAGTTAAACTCCACTAGTTTACCACCCCTCCTTAGTACTTACCCCCACTTGTAGATGCTAGTGCTAAGCATAAAACTTGATCAACATTAGATGGGAATACTTGGTGAAAATGGTTATGAAAACCTTGGAATGATGGATCATTCTATTGAAATGTTTTGGACATGTGTTTCCGAACACCTGATGATTTTGGTGATGAAAATGTTGAGGCATGAGCCTTAGCCCTTTATAAAACTGATGGTTGTCTGGATGCGATACCATTCCAATTTTATCGTACAACCACAATACCCGAAGATTGGGTAGGGCTTGACTGGAAACTTATATACCTTAGTATTAGTTCCCTCACGGCCAAGGTCTGAGCTGAGGCTACCTTGTGAAGATTGTCCACCTGTGCAGTACCCAAGATGACAGTTGGTCATGGTTGGGAGGCCAAACTCACATGAGAGGTTCTTATACTAGGGCGTGTAATTGAAAGGTTAGGATTGATTATCTGCATACTGAGTATGGTGAATTCAGGATTTGTTCCTGACGGATGTATCGAATGTTGTGGTGAAAGTGTACAATCTCTGCAGAGTGTCAAACTATTCGAATAGCCGCGTCCGCGGTTATGGACAGTTGGAGTGGCCATACTGTTCCCCCGTCAGATGTTTTCAAAAGACTTGTGAAATGAATTGAGACTTTGACTTGACCACAACAGGGTTGTGATATGAAATACAAGTTCCCACTTAGGTGTTATAAAACTTCAACTAGCATTCGTTGCTTCTAAACTTAGTAGAGATAAATCTGGCTTTTGCAAAACAACCCTAGAGCCTAGTGTCCTATTATCAAAATCCCCTTTCACTTGTTAGTATTTGTTTGCGAGTACTTAAAGAGTACTCATGGCTTTGTCCCTGGCTATTCCCATGGCCAGACTATGAAGAAGAGTACCTGGAGGATGGAACCCAGGAAGGTTACGACAACTAGGATCATATCCCATCGTCAGCATTGCGTGTGACCCCGAAGATCGAGCTTCGCCTACGCTACCGTTATTATTACGTATTCCGCTGCTTGAAGTTGTATTAAGAACTGGATCATGAGATCCCTATTTGTGTAAGACATTATATATGGTTTGTAATGGATGATGTACTGTGGTATCCAATTCTGTTATGTCTCGCAAAAATGGTAATCCTGGGATTGCGATGTATGGCATAACAGGCATCTGGGATTAAAAATCCGGGTGTGGACAAGTTGGTATTAGAGCCATCCTGACCATAGGAGACCCTAGTTAGATTGGACGTTTGAATCAAAAATTTAGTTTCCAAAACCAAAGAAAGCAAATATTTACAAAAACTTATTCTCATTCTTATCCCTTTGATTCTTTCATGAAAATTCATGTTCCTCAAAAACTCTTGCAAAATACATAAAATTTTGACACACTTGATCACTCTACTAACTTACTCATCCTATATTCTTATAGATGGACGTGAAGTACAACAAGTTTTATCAGTTGGGGAATGGAGGAGACCTTATCTTTGAGAGGGATTTGGACCAGCTTTCGGAACTTCTGGAGCGTCCGCACCTCGAGTTCTTTGGAGCTCAGCTCAATGATCAAGGAGGATAAGATCTGCAGTGGCTAATTGTTGCAAGTCTCCGAGGAAAGATTGAACCTCCCACTGCTGAGGGAATTCAGTTTACCTTAAGAGGGAACAACTGGCTCGATGGACTTTCCAGGGCCATGCAGGAAGCTCTTTCCCGTCTGTGTGGGCAGAGTATCAACCAGATCAAGGGAACTCGATTTGAGTTTTGCCCAAGGCGTGATGCTAATGGACAAACCCTGGAAGCCCCATACCACCCCGAACTGAAGACTCAATTGGACCACCTCAGCTTCATGATGTACGATCGTCAGCAGGAGTTGGATAACTGCCGTGACTACTCCAACCACAAGTCTGCCATCATCAAGACGAAGGATCAAACCATCGCCATGCTAGCAAAGGATCGCAAGTCTCGCCGCCGTCAGCTCGACAAGAAGGAGCGCATCATTGGTCGTCTTCACCACCGTATCTCATCTTTGGAGGAGACCATCCACGAGAGAGACATGCAGTTGGAGGAAAGTGAGAATGCCGAAGAGGATCTTCGTGGAGACCCCTACTCCTATCTCAGTGATGATGATTTTCTGGAGGATCAGGCTATGGACTTCTTCACCGATGAGGATGATTTCGCCTTCATCGATGACAATGAAGATGACGAAGCCACCGATTCAGAGGAGTAGTAGCACTTGAGCACTAGCGTAGTGAGTAGTATTCGGTCCCACTGTATCGTAGTTTCCAGAATGGTTCCTAAAACCATCTGTTTTTCTTGTTTTGTGGTGTGTGTTTGTATCGTGTGCTATGAATGAATGAATGAATGAAAAGCAAGTTGCTAGAAAATCTGAGGCAAACTTTAAAAACTTTTCAAAATCCCAGAACCTTAGAAATTTCCCTCTTTTCTCATAATCTATCTTAGTGTTCAGATGCCACGCGGAGGAAGTGGTTCATCCCCAGACCCGATGTTGCAGATTCTGCAAATGTTGACTTCTGACCGCGAATCTGAAAGAGCGGAACGTCAAGCCAACCTAGCCACTCTGCAACAGATAGCCCAGCTAGCCCACAACAACCAAGGCCACGGAAATCAGGACAACCATGGATCTAAGCTCAAGAATTTCCAGAATACCAACCCACCTGTTTTCACTAAGTCTGAAGAACCCCTAGACGCTGATGATTGGCTGCAAACCATGGAAAATAACCTAGAAGTTGCCGGAGTGGAAGCCAACGAGAAAGTTCTGTTCCCCACCCACTATCTAGCCGGAGATGCCAGGGCATGGTGGAATAGTGTTCGCGCAATGACCGGAGGCCAGATGATGACCTGGGAGGAATTCAAGGTCAAGTTTAGCAGAACCCATGTGCCACCGGGTTTGATCAAGAGAATGAGAGACGAGTTCAGAGAACTGAAGCAAGGAAGGATGACCGTAGTGGAATACCATGACAAATTCTTGTCATTAGCTAGGTATGCCCCGGATGAGATCGACACCGAAGCCAAGAAGAAGGAGAGATTCTTGAATGGTCTGCATGATGAAATGCAGACAGTGTTAGTCAATATCCCCTTTGCTGATATTGAAGCCCTTGTCGACTCTGCCATCCAAATGGAAGGAAAGATCAACCAAGCCAATGAGAACCGCAAGCGTCGTATGATGCATCAGCCAGGAACCCATCAGACCCCAAAGTATCGCCCTAACCCATCTCCCGGATTCCCGATGAACCGTCCGACCTATCCCAACCGTGGAAACCCTAGGCCCGGAGGAAATAACAACAACCCCCGCAACTCTAGCAATTTCAATCGTGCCCCACCCAAGTTCAACACCAACAATGCTTCCACCAACACCAACACTTCCCCGAGGACTAGAAGCAATGCTGTGCCTGTAGCAGCAAAGGACAAGTCGCAAGTGACTTGTTATGACTGTGGAAATAAGGGCCACTATTCTAACGAGTGCCCCAACAAGAAGAATGCCGCAGCACCCAATGCCAATGCCCCAGCACAGCAGCAGCGTCGTGTTCAGTCCGGAAGAAGGTTTGCCCCAGGGGATTCGCTCAACCGTAATGGCCGTCTTTTTCTCATGCATGCTGAAGAAGCTCAGGAAGCGCCAGCCGTCGTGCTGGGTATGTTTTCTGTTAATTCAGTACTTGCAAGAGTGTTGTTTGATTCTGGTGCATCGCACTCATTTGTCACTGAAGAATTTGCATGCACTAGTAAAATTCAACCAACCAAACTGAAGCATGTCATGATTGTTCAAATTCCCGGTTCAACCACCAAGGCTAGGCAAATTTGCAAAGCCATCCCTATCCGAATCCATGGCATAGATTTTTATGCTAATCTGATAGTACTCGGAACTAAAGGTTTGGAAGTAGTACTCGGAATGGATTGGATGTCCAAACATAAAGGATTGATTGACTGTGCCAAGAAAGCCATAACCATGACCAGTACAGCCGGAATATCAGTAGAGCATATATCTGAAACCTTACCTCGTCAATTCAAGTGCAACAGGAGTATAGCCCAACCTACCATTGACCAAGTCCGGATAGTCTGTGAATACCCCGATGTATTTCCAGATGTTTTGCCCGGTATGCCCCCAGATCGGGATATCGAGTTTATCATTGAACTAATCCCCAGAACAGGACCCATAGCCCAGAGACCATATCTTATGAACCCGTCGGAACTAGCAGAACTGAAGAAGCAACTGGATTCCATGTTGGAAATTGGATTGATTCAACCAAGCGCGTCACCATGGAGGTCACCTGTCTTGTTTGTGGACAAGAAAGATGGAGGTAACTGTTTGTGTACGGATTATCGGAAGTTGAATGATGTCACCATCAAGAACAAGTACCCCTTGCCCAAGATAGAAGATTTGTTTGATCACTTGACCGGTGCCAAAGTGTTTTCTAAGATTGATCTTAGGACTGGCTATCATCAACTCAAGATTCGTGTAGAAGATATTCCCAAGACTGCCTTTACCACTAGATATGGATTATACGAGTATACAGTCATGTCTTTTGGATTAACCAATGCCCCCGCTTATTTCATGAATCTCATGAATAAGATTTTTATGGACTTCCTGGATAAGTTTGTAGTTGTTTTCATCGATGACATTCTGATTTATTCCAAATCAGAAGAAGAACATGAGCTACACCTAAGGACCATTCTTGGAACCCTTAGAGAGCATCAGTTGTATGCCAAGTTTAGCAAATGTGAATTCTGGTTACAGGAGGTAGGATTCCTCGTTCACATTGTATCAGCCGGAGGAATTGTCGTTGACCCTGCAAAGGTGAAAGATGTCGAAGATTGGCAAGCCCCAACCACTCAAATCCAAGTTCGCGCATTTCTTGGATTGGCGGGATACTACCGCAAGTTCGTTCAAGGATTCTCGAGTATCGCCAGACCCATGACCCAATTGCTAAAGAAGGACAAGAAGTTTGAATGGACCGACAAATGTGAAGCGAGTTTTCAAGAACTCAAGAGGAGATTGATTTCGGCCCCAATCTTAATCATGCCGGATATCACGAAGCCCTTCGATGTGTATTGTGACGCATCCAAGATCGGTCTCGGATGTGTGCTAATGCAGGAAGGCAAAGTTATATCTTATCTATCTCGACAATTGAAACAACATGAGCAAAATTACCCAACCCATGACCTTGAACTCACAGCCGTAGTTCTAGCCCTGAAGACATGGAGGCATTACCTGATGGGAAATCGTTGTGAGATCTATACGGATCACAAGAGTCTGAAGTATATATTCACTCAGAAGGAGCTGAATATGAGATAGAGAAGATGGATTAAGCTAATCAAGGATTATGATCTGGACATTCACTATCACCCTGGTAAATCCAATGTGGTAGCAGATGCCCTTAGCAGATTGTCGTGCCACTTGAACTCCATGATCTTGAAGGAGCAACCAAGCTTGCACAAAGAGATGGAAGATTTTGGAATGGAATTAGTGAGTGAAGGATTTTTGGCTAGCATAGAACTCCAGCCCACTTTGATCAGTCAGATTAAAGAGGCACAGAAGGGAAATGCTAGTATCGACGGAATCAAGCGTCATATCGGTACAGGCAAAGTACCCGGATTCACCGAAGACGAAGAAGGAGTTCTGTGGTACAAAGGACGCCTTTGTGTACCATCAGATTCTGAGTTGAAAGAAGTTATTCTGAAGGAGGCTCATGATACTCTTTATTCTATCCATCCCGGAGGAACTAAGATGTATCAAGATTTAAAACATCAATTTTGGTGGCATAAGATGAAGAGAGAAATCGGAAGCTATATCGCCAAGTGTGATATATGTCAGCGAGTCAAGGCAGGACATCAAAGACCCGCTGGATTGTTGCAACCATTGCAGATTCCGGAATGGAAATGGGATTCCGTTGGAATGGACTTTATCACTGGACTGCCTACTTCTAGTAGGGGAAATGACTCTATCTGGGTCATAGTGGACCGATTGTCCAAAGTCGCCCATTTCTTACCCGTCAAGACCACATATCAGAGTTCGAAGCTAGCAGAGTTATACATCGCTAGAAAAGTTAGTTTGCATGGAGTCCCCAAGAACATCGTATCGGATCGAGGAACTCAGTTTACCTCGAGATTCAGGAAGAAAGTTCAAGAAGGTTTAGGAACCCGCCTAGATTTCAGCATCGCATATCACCCTCAGACCGATGGACAAACGGAGCGAGTAAGTCAAATACTCGAAGATATGCTGAGATCATGTGTGTTAGAATATGGATCTAAGTGGGAAGATTGTCTGCCATTCGCAGAATTTTCATACAACAACAGTTATCAAGCTAGTTTGCAAATGGATCCATTGGAATTCATGTACGGAAGGAAGTGTCGCACCCCTTTGAACTGGTCGGAAGTAGGAGAGAGTCAGATTTTTGGACGACATCCTACGAGAAGCAGAAGAGAAGGTTTCACAAGATTCGTGAGCACCTCAAGACAGCCCAGTCCAGACAGAAGAGTTACGCCGACAAGAGACATAGAGACCTCGCCTTCAACATAGGAGATTTTGTGTATCTGAAAGTGTCACCATTGAAGGGAATGCAACGTTTCCAACTCAAAGGAAAATTAGCCCCCAAATATATCGGACCTTTCAAGATTCTGAACCGTCGAGGAGAAGTGTCGTACCAATTGGAACTACCCGAAGAGATGTCAGCCGTGCACAATGTGTTCCATATCTCGTTACTTCGCAAGTGTCTCGAAGTCCCAGAGAAGACCGAAGTGTTCAAAAACATCGATCACCGGACCATAGAGATCAACGATGACCTGACCTATCCCGAAGTACCCATCCGTATTTTGGAAGAAGCTTTCAGAACTACCCGAACCTGAAGCATCAAGTTTATCAAGATTCAGTGGAGCAACCACACAGAAGAGGAAGCTACCTGGGAGCGCGAAGATCACATCAGGACAGAGTTTCCCGATCTCTTCAAATCCTAGGTAATCTTTTTCGTCCTTTTTCAAATCTCGGGACGAGATTTTGTTTAAGGGGGGAAGGTTTGTAACATCCCAAAAATACTAAACTTGGATCATCAAACTCTAATCATCAAAATTAGGGTTAACAAAAACTTTTCTAAAATAAAAATATGAAAGCATGCATGGTGTATGCATTTCATTTGGAATTCTTTTTAATTGCCTTGTTTGTGTGTTCCTTTGCTTGCAAATGGATTCTTAGGTGAAATAAACATCATCTAAAACAATTCCCAAACTTTTCTCAAAGACAAGTAAATCAAAACAAATAAAATAAGGGAATGGTCATTTTGACCAATTTAACTCCCATGCCTACTTTGGCTGTCCCAAACTTTCAGAACTTAACAGAAACTTTTCTAGATCTTTGCACCCCTTGATTGTACTCATAACAAGGTATCAAGGCCCACTTTGTGATCATCCATAAACTTTCAAATGCATAGTTTAAATGACAGTTCAAAATTGAATCTTTATCATATGAGAAGATCCCACCTTTTCAAAAACCACTCAAACAAGATCAACTTTCAAAACCCAAGCATCAGCAGACTCACCAGCACCAACCTAGCACACCCACCAAAAATATTTTCAAAATTCAAAACTTGAATTCTTGCGGCCATTTCATCAAACACTTTGCAGACACAAATCATCAAAATCTTAAACACTATTGTGAGCAGTGATTGAAGCCTAACTTGTCCCCTCTCTAGCTCACAACCATCTTAGTAGATCATCTAGCAAGTTAAACCAAGCACTAGCCTCACTGTAAGATAGGCAATGACATCAATGGTGAACAACCGAAGCTCACCATGCCACCCCAGTGGAGACAGCAAGCTAGAAGGAGATTTATCCGTGCCAACCTTGTCTGGGAGGCAGCCCACCGTCCACCGCCACTCCCTGTCCTAGCCACGAGCGCTGCCAAACCCTGGACCACACGCACGGACCGCGCCCAGCTCGCCAGCAACCATGCCGAGCATGCGCCAGAGCGCCATGCTCGACCGACGCCCACAGACCGCGCGCCGCCCTCGCCGCGTGCATACATGATCGCCACCAACCCAGGAGACCGCCAGACATCCCCGTTCGCCTCCCCATGCCGCACAGCCACCGCTCGTCGTCGAAGACGCCGCCTCTGCCGCGCAGAGCATCGCGCGTTCCAGACCAAACCGCACCGCCCCTACGCGCGCATTAAAGCCATAGAGCATCGCCAGGAGACCAGCAAGCGATCGCCACCGTTGGCCATGCCTCTAGCCGCCCGTAGCCGTGTCGCCACCGTCGTCTGCCCATCCCGTTCGGTCTCGTCGTCGCGACTATAAATAGAGGCCACACCCAGCCGAATTGAGCACACCATCTCACTCCCATCTCCTCACTAATCGTGCCACCCCGTTCCCGGAGCAAGGCGAGCAGCACTTCGCCGGAATTTCACCGGAGCCCGTCGCCTCTAGAGAAGAAGGGAGCCAGCGATTGGAGCCGCCCCAGGAGAAGCTTCCGGTACCAGGAGATTCGCCGTCGTCGACTTCGTCGTTCGCCCGCCTCGCCGACCCTCGCTTGAGCCTCGGTGAGCCCCCAACGACCCCCACCTGCCGCGCTAGGTTTCTTTCTCGCCGGCGTTGCCCAACGTCGACGATGACCCTCAACCGTTGGATTAGAACCAGCTCGAACGCACCACATCGCCCCATACCGCTTCGCACCCCCTGTCTCACTGACGCGTGGGGACATCGACTTAACCAGCCCGCGTAAGCACTGTGCTTAGCAGGCCGGCCCAGTATCGCTTCCCGCGCAGCCCAGTTATTTGAATTAAACATTTTCTATTTTATTTCGAACACACTTCTGTACCCAGTTTCAAAAATTAACCCAGGTCGATTCAGTGAACCAAATTGAATGAAACCAATTTTGTTAGAAAGGTCTAGGAATGCTGAATCCAAGCCCGTTGGATACAAGTCATTTGGATCTATAGATCATCCATGGTAAAAATAAACAAGGAAGAAGCTTTTCTGCATTCAAACATTTTTCAAATTTAAATCATAATAGATTTTGAGCTGATTACAACTCTCAAAAATCACATTTAACCATACCTTTCAGAATATATAAAAATATATGGGTTTACTTACAGAAATAATGTTCAAGTCATAAAAGAAGGCCACATAGACATTTCTAGTCACTTTATTTAAATGAAATAAAAGGTTAAATATTATTAAATTGTGACACCACTTTAAATCACATTCCCATGTACTGAAATATGTGGTGATGACATGTGTCAACATGATCCCATGTTTGGTTTGGAGAATATTAAATCTTAAGTAGTTTTTCAATGAGTAGAAATTACTTTTCTAAAAATAAAAGGAATTAAACCAAGCTTTAATCTTGTAATGTTAGTGATGAGGCTAGATCATCTATAGGACCCTTGTGTGTGATGAATGCAAGTAGTTAAGTAATGTTTGGTGATTGTGTACCTCGTATTTATTCATAGATGCTAGTATCGACCAAGGATACGAGGAGGAAGGAGGATACTACGAAGAAGAAGCCGAGGAGAACTTCAACCACTGCTCTGCACAAGGCAAGCTATTAACCGTGCACGCTAACACTTGCAATTTAGCAAGCTTAGACTGATACTGATGCAAGCCAATACTTGTTTGTCACCATGCCAACTATATGCCTTAAGCATAGATGATCCTACCCACTTGATAAACCAATCCTAGTTTTACTTACAAGCTTTATACTTTAATTCTTTATTAAATCTAGTACTTAGAGCTTACTTGAGTGAATTGTAGATATTAGAAAGATAATTGAAGGTTGCATAAAGAGCATAAAATTTGGCCTAAGCTAGATAATCTTTATGTCATCCTAAGGCATGAGATTGTAATTAGTTAAACTCCACTAGTTTACCACCCCTCCTTAGTACTTACCCCCACTTGTAGATGCTAGTTCTAAGCATAAAACTTGATCAACATTAGATGGGAATACTTGGTGAAAATGGTTATGAAAACCTTGGAATGATGGATCATTCTATTGAAATGTTTTGGACATGTGTTTCCAAACACCTGATGATTTTGGTGATGAAAATGTTGAGGCATGAGCCTTAGCCCTTTATAAAACTGATGGTTGTCTGGATGCGATACCATTCCAATTTTATCGTACAACCACAATACCCGAAGATTGGGTAGGGCTTGACTGGAAACTTATATACCTTAGTATTAGTTCCCTCACGGCCAAGGTCTGAGCTGAGGCTACCTTGTGAAGATTGTCCACCTGTGCAGTACCCAAGATGACAGTTGGTCATGGTTGGGAGGCCAAACTCACATGAGAGGTGCTTATACTAGGGCGTGTAATTAAAAGGTTAGGATTGATTATCCGCATACTGAGTATGGTGAATTTAGGATTTGTTCCTGACGGATGTATCGAATGTTGTGGTGAAAGTGTACAATCTCTGCAGAGTGTCAAACTATTCGAATAGCTGCGTCCGCGGTTATGGACAGTTGGAGTGGCCATACTGTTCCCCCGTCAGATGTTTTCAAAAGACTTGTGAAATGAATTGAGACTTTGACTTGACCACAACAGGGTTGTGATATGAAATACAAGTTCCCACTTAGGTGTTATAAAACTTCAACTAGCATTCGTTGCTTCTAAACTTAGTAGAGATAAATCTGGATTTTGCAAAATAACCCTAGAGCCTAGTGTCCTATTATCAAAATCCCCTTTCACTTGTTAGTATTAGTTTGCGAGTACTTAAAGAGTACTCATGGCTTTGTCCCTGGCTATTCCCATGGCCAGACTATGAAGAAGAGTACCTGGAGGATGGACCCCAGGAAGGTTACGACAACTAGGATCATCTCCCATCGTCAGCATTGCCTGTGACCCCGAAGATGGAGCTTCGCCTATGCTACCGTTATTATTACGTATTCCGCTGCTTGAAGTTGTATTAAGAACTGGATCATGAGATCCCTATTTGTGTAAGACCTTATATATGGTTTGTAATGGATGATGTACTGTGGTATCCAATTCTGTTATGTCTCGCAAAAATGATAATCCTGGGATTGCGATGTATGGCATAACAGGCATCTGGGATTAAAAATCCGGGTGTTGACATTAGGCCCCCAACTCGACCATCTACCCAAGATGCCACTAGCCCCTAAATATGTCGCAGATGAGGATTTGGTCAGCAAAGATAGGTTAAGAGAACTGCCAACACAAATGCGGAATCTCCATCAATGGTACTCGACGGTCATAAAGCAGGGGAGAATATTTATCGTAGCCAAAGTCCCACGTGAGTACTACTTCTGACCCGAAGAGGTCCATATTGAGTTTCCAGAACTGTTCCAGTTATACCATCTCGACGCCCTGGAAAAATCCATCCTCAGCTGCTATTGTCTGTAAGTTGTTGAATTCATTGTCTACATGTTCGGTTTTTCAATTGTTCAGTTCAGAACATGTGATTATCCTTATTATGCAGAATGAAGATGATGGAATGTAAAAGAAAAAGAATCTATAATATCGGGTTCATTGACCCAAATAAAGTGCATATAGCCACGCTAAGGGATAACCCCGAGGAGACGGAGGAAAACATTCTAAGGTTTCTACTAGAGCAAAATTTCTCTGACCACATACTGTTTCCTTACAATTTCAGGTGAGGGTCTTACTCTGTTGTACACATTCACTTTTGATTAGTCGATGATAATAAATTTAACCGATGTATATATAAATGTTTGCAGCTTCCACTAGGTTCTGCTAGACATTCAACTTGATAAAGGAAGAGTTGATGTCATGGACCCATCAAAGAGAAACCTGGAAGATTTCCGCAGCATGCAGGACATGCTCCAGAAGTAAGTTTCGCGCTATATCAGTATCTTTCGTTGATTTACCGAGATATCAGGTAATGAATAACTCATTCATTTTCTTTGTCAGGCAGGGTTTGGATCCGGTTCAAGCGCGAGGTTACGGGTGTATTTACTGAGAAGCCGACGTTTAAGGCGGTCTCGGTAAGTAGCACATGATATGTCCGCGCATCTCTTTACTTCTAGTTTTAATACAATAATAATGCTCTAGATTATTATTTTGATTGAATTCTATTCTCGTAAAGTGCGCGAGGCAACCACGGGGGTTGAATCTATGTGGATTCTACGTTTGCGAGTTCATTCGCACGTTTACCACCGAACACAACGATTATAAAGTCGACGTAAGCAATGTATTCACACCATCATTCTATTGCCGTCACCTTTTGTTATCATGATTGATACATATTGATCCCCTTTTTCTTATATATAGTTCGAGAGAATGCGGGATCAACTAGTACCAGAGCAATGCGTACTAGCAATTGCGGAGGAGCTGACGGGATTTATTTTCAAAGAGATCATAGACGATGCCGGAGAATTTAGTGTGAATAGGCGCTACTAATCTCCATGGAATTGAACTATTTTGTGCTCTAGTCCCGGTATTCTGTGATTTCTATGTAACTATATAAATTGTATATATTTGTATGCTCGATTTCGTAATACAAGTTATCTTATATATATGCAAGAACGTGTACGATATATGGTGGCGTACAAATATTAAAAACCATTTTGAAATGAAAAATAAATAAATAAAACAATACAAAATGAATTCTCTACCGCGGCAGAGAAAGGGCACAAAATGCTGCTACGGCAGAGAAATCACTAGTCCAAGGTAATGCTCTGCCGCGGCAGAGAAAAGACGCAAAATGCTGCCGCGGCAGAGACCCACTAGTCCCGGCCTGTGGCACCAACCCGGACTAGTGAGGGTGCACCCTAGACGCGCAGGGACAGCCACGTGGGCACACACTAGTCCCGGCTGGTAACTGGGCCAGGACTAGTGTTGGGCTCCTAGTCCCGCTTGATTAGTCTCGGTTCAAAAACCGGGACTAGAGACCCTCTCTCCACTAGGAGAAAATGACAAAAAACCACCTCATTTGAGCACGACGAGACACGAAACCACCACCTTTCGGTTTTTTGACACATAAATACCATTATTGAGGACGGGCTGTGACGCAGAGCACTGATTTCTTGTGGTTAGCCCTCTAACCATGTTTCTGGCAGGTGGGGCCCATTGTCAGTGCACATGTGGCGGGGTGGCGTTAGGATGGCAAAAAATAGGGCTGACTAGTGGGCCCGAGGGGAAGAGGGGAAAATCCTAGCGTTTACCCATCCCCACTCCCCGTTCGCACGCCTGCGCCCGCTCCTATCTGCCCCGGGCGAAGCTCGACGACGCCGCCCTTGTAGGAGGTTGCTGCCGCAGGCATCTGGCAGCGCCCGCCCGCGTCTCTCTTGACGAAGATCGATCGGCGCTACCCCTAGCGAAGCTCGCCCGTGCCGCCCCTGCAAGAGACTCGCTTGCACTCCATCGAGCGGTCGCTGCAGACCTCCCCAGGCCAACACTACTCTTCGTCCTCCTCGCCAATCAGTGACACCACCGCACAGCGTTGACTCGGCCTTCTTATTCTGGCCAAGCGCCGCCGAGCGCGTGCGAGAGTGCGGCTAGCAGCGGGCGAGCGCGACCAGCAGCAGGGCAAGCATGGTCAGCACCAGCACAGGCGCAGCCATCAGGGCGAGCTCAACTCAGCTCCGGCGCGGGCGAGGGTGAGCGCGGCTCAACCCCGGCGCGGGCACGACCAAGCTGCGGGGCACGCGCAGAGGCGGGAGGCAGTGCGTGCGGTAGGCAATGTGAGAGCGCAGCCAGCAGCGTCCTGGACAGCTCCGGCGCGGGAGAACTGCAGGCGCGCGCGGCGACCGGAGTGTGCAGCCATGGACGCAGCCAATCTCCGCCGCAAGCTACGGGTGCGGGGAACGCGCAGCGACGTGAGTGCACAGGCGAGGTGCAGGGCCGCTGCGGCTAGCTCCGGCGAGTGCACGGGCGAGGTGTGGGGCCGCTGCGGCTAGCTCCGGCGCGGGTGCGGGCGAGGTGCGGGGCACGTACAGCGGCGGCAGTGCGCGGGTACGAGCGCAATCCAGCCAGCTTCCGCGAGCGCGGTAGGGATAGGTCAACGGAGATAATTTTTTCTTTTCCGCTCTTTTATTAAATTACAAAAAATAATATAAATTTTCAAGTCTTTGCCACGTAGACCCGATAGGTGGGCCAAAGTTGTCAGAAAACGGTTTAACGCGAGTAAACATGACAATTAGTGCTATTTGTCACAAACCGACCCCAATATTGATAGTTTTTCGACAAAAAAGACAAAATTGGTAGTTATGTGTCAACGTTGCCTAAAATATGGTAGTTTTGTGTTATTTTCTCTCGTCAAGAGACGGGCGCTGCCAGATGCCTGCGGCAGCAACCTCCTACAAGGGCGGTGTCGTCGAGCTTCGCCCGGGGCAGATAGGAGCGGGCGTAGGCGCGGGGACGGGGAGTGGGGATGGGTCAACGCTAGGATTTTCTCCTCTTCCCCTCGGACCCACTAGTCGGCCCTATTTTTTGCCATCCTAACGCCACCCCGCCACATGTGCACTGGCAATGGGCCCCAGCTGCCAGAAACATGGTTAGAGGGCTAACCACGAGAAATCAGTGCTCTGCGTCACAACCCGTCCTTAATAATGGTATTTATGTGTTAAAAAACGAAAGATGGTGGTTTCGTGTCTCGTCGTGCTTAAATGTGGTGGTTTTTTGTCATTTTCTCCTCCACTAGTGAATATATTATGTGTACAACGTTTGACCTACATGGACACGTCGTCTCATCTCATTCTGTTACAAAAAGTCGTTTGTGGTCGATCCAAAATATTCACGTAACCCTTGATTGGGCCTGAAGCCGAGTCGAACTGGTACACAATTAACTTAGACGTTCATATCCATCACCGTAGAAATAGCACAGAATCCGTTACGGAAAAAAATGGACACTACAGGACGCTCGCGCTACGCCGAGGGCAAAAAGCCGTCGGCGTAGCCTAAAATGCCCTCGGCGTATGCTACGCCGACGGCTGCCCTCGGCGTAGCCTCCTCGGCAAAGGGCTCCCTCGGCGGAGCAAATAGAGGCCGTCGGCGTATCAAAATGCCGTCGGCGTATGCTACGCCGAGGGCAATGCCGTCGACATAGCGGCCGTCGGCATAGCTTGTCGACAGGTTGCAAAAATATTTTTTTAAAAAAAATTAAATTTTTTATTTTATTTTTTTTCTTAATTTTTGAATCTTTGAATTGTTTGACTCGTTAATCTCTCACTTTGAACATTTTTAACACTAATTACACTTAATATTTAATTAAATTGCAGTCTTGGTCGAACTTCCCGGAAGGTCACCCATCCTAATACTACTCCAGCTCCAGCACGCTTAACTTCCTCGTTCCTTCAGAATCTGTTTTCGTAAAGTAATTCATACATTGTTGTCAATACTATGATATCAATCCTATTAACCCTTATATCAACATGTCACATGTTTGTATTTTTTGAAATTACAAACAATTATTTAAATAAACATTAATGAATAAGTAAAAATATTATTGAATTCAAATAAAAATATAATAATTTTACTTTTTTGTATTTTTCTATTTAATATGGAATAATTAATATCTTTAAATCTATAAATCGGAATTTAATAAATAATATGTCTAAATTGATCAGAAAAATGAGAGGAATCCAAATATGATATCCATATCAACTAATCACAAACCCTCCGTTTTTGAATTATCTATTTGGTGTTTGCTTTAGAAAATTCCCTTTTTGCGCTCGGATAATGAAAAATGGCTTTTTGGTGCGATGAAAAGGAAAACTTGCATTGAATCTTTGATAAAATAGCATATTGTGAACCTAAAAATGATTTTTTTAAAAAAACATGAGCATCGTATCATGTACATGTAGTTCATATCTGACCCACTTCCTACCGATTCGGCAGGAATTTGTCTTTTTCACCAAAGGTGGATGGAAAGGTTTCGGAACCCCCTGTTGGGACATTGTCCATATAAGGTGGTATATTATTTTAGTAAAATATGGTGGTAGCATTTTGAATTAGCCATTTGGTGGTTGCTTCACAAAATCGTCCGTTTTTTATGCTCGTAAAATGGGAAATGGCTTTTTGGTACGACAAAAAGGAAAACTTCCTCCTGCAACATTGTTCGCCATCCCATGATGCATGTGTATGCACAATATGGGAACATTATCACAAACTATGCCTTGATTCTAGCCATAACATTGATCATTTGACCCGAAAGCCAAGAAACCTCGAATGAGATAGGTCATTTTGTGAAGGTTTTTTTGAGACATAATCAATATATCAAGTTTAATATTTTTACTTATAACTATGTCACATAATATGACACCACGCGAAGGTTTCGCATTGTTTCGATCGTTTTTGAATTTTTTATGCCCGTTTTAAACTATCGTCAAACTTTGTCGAACGGCGGGCATGAAGATTCTTAGCTCGGGGCCGAGCCTCGCTAAACTTGCATTGGATCTTTGATAAAATAGCATTTTGAACCTAAAAATGATTTTTGTAAAAAAACATGAGCATCAGATCATGTACCTGTAGTTCATATCTGACCCACTTCCTGCCGATTCGGCAGGAATTTGTCTTTTTTATCAAAGGTGGACGGAAAGGTTTTGGATTCCCCTGTTGGGACATTGTCTATATAAGTTGGTATAGTATTTTTGTAAAATGTGGTGGTACCATTTTTGAATTAGCCATTTGGTGGTTGCTTCACAAAATCGTCCGTTTTTTGTGCTCAGAAAATGGGAAATGGCTTTTTGGTGCGACGAAAAGGAAAACTTCCTCCTGCAATATTGTTCGTCATCCCATGATGCATGTGTATGCACAATATGGACACATTATCACAAACTATGCATTGATTCTAGCCATAACATTGGTCATTTAACCCGAAAGCCAAGAAACCTCGAATGAGATAGGTCATTTTGTGAAGGTTTTTTGAGACATAATCAATATATCAAGTTTAATATTTTTACTTATAACTATGTCACATAATATGACACCACGCGAAAGTTTCGTATTGTTTCGATCGTTTTTGAATTTTTTATGCCCGTTTTAAACTATCGTCAAACTTTGTCGAACGGCGGGCATGAAGATTCTTAGCTCGGGCCGAGCCTCGCTAAACTTGTATTAGATCTTTGATAAAATAGCATATTGTGAACCTAAAAATGATTTTTGTAAAAAAACATAAGCATCGGATCATGTACCTGTAGTTCATATCTGACCCACTTCCTGCCGATTCGGCAGGAATTTGTCTTTTTTATCAGAGGTGGACGGAAAGGTTTCGGATTCCCCTGTTGGGACATTGTCTATATAAGTTGGTATAGTATTTTTGTAAAATGTGGTGGTACCATTTTGAATTAGCCATTTGGTGGTTGCTTCACAAAATCGTTCGTTTTTTGTGCTCAGAAAATGGGAAATGGATTTTTGGTGCGACGAAAAGGAAAACTTTCTCCTGCAACATTGTTCGCCATCCCATGATGCATGTGTATGCACAATATGGGCATATTATCACAAACTATGCCTTGATTCGAGCCATAACATTGGTCATTTGACCCGAAAGCCAAGAAACCTCGAATGGGATAGGTCATTTTGTGAAGGTTTTTTTGAGACATAATCAATATATCAAGTTTAATATTTTTACTTATAACTATGTCACATAATATGACACCACGCGAAGGTTTCGCATTGTTTCGATCGTTTTTGAATTTTTTATGTCCGTTTTAAACTATCGTCAAACTTTGTCGAACGGCGGGCATGAAGATTCTTAGCTCGGGGCCGAGCCTCGCTAAACTTGCATTGGATCTTTGATAAAATAGCATATTGTGAACCTAAAAATGATTTTTTTTAAAAAACATGAGCATCGGATCATGTACCTGTAGTTCATATCTGACCCACTTTCTACCGATTCGGCAGGAATTTGTCTTATTCACCAGAGGTGGACGGAAAGGTTTCGGATTCCCCTATTGGGACATTGTCTATATAAGGTGGTATAGTATTTTTGTAAAATGTGGTGGTACCATTTTGAATTAGCCATTTGGTGGTTGCTTTACAAAATCGTCCGTTTTTTGTGCTCAGAAAATGGGAAATGGCTTTTTGGTGCGACGAAAAGGAAAACTTTCTCCTGCAACATTGTTCGCCATCCCATGATGCATGTGTATGCACAATATGGGCATATTATCACAAACTATGCCTTGATTCTAGCCATAACATTGGTCATTTGACCCGAAAGCCAAGAAACCTCGAATGAGATAGGTCATTTTGTGAAGGTTTCTTTGAGACATAATCAATATACCAAGTTTGATATTTTTCCTTCTAACTATGTCACATAATATAACACCACGCGAAGGTTTCGCATTGTTTCGATCATTTTTGAATTTTTTATGCCCGTTTTAAACTATATATAATGTCTTATGTTTTACTTAATTTTTATTTATAAATGTGTAATATTTGAGTGTAGATAGATAGTTCTTATTTTTCTGCAAATTTTGATATATTATTTGTATTTTTCCGAATTAGAATGATTTAGTTATGATTTTTTAAAGTTTAATGAGATAAAATAAAAAATAGCTACGCCGAGGGCAGCCGTCGGCGTATGCTACGCCGAGGGCAGCCGTCGGCGTAGCATAGGATATGCCGAGGGCAATTCTACGCCGACGGCTGCTTGGCGGAGCTGGCCTAGATGATGGCTACGCCGACGGCCCCGATGTTTGGCCGTCGGCGTAGCTTCCCGTTCCTGTAGTGGGATGCACTCAAACATTGGCTCCTCCATAAAAAAAATGGATGAGTAGCTAGAACGTGATCCTTCTGGTGTATAGATGTACTATATAAACTGGGGACAATACTACTCTATATACGTGCATGATTTAGTATATAAAAATCAGCACACGGCAGCATAATTTCTAATTTAAGTACAAAATATAAAAGGAAGATTTTACGGTGAACCGGACTACACATTTAGACGTGCCTAAGATGTGTGGTACACGGTCCAAAGGCCAATATTGGGCCATTAGTTAATCACAGATAATTTTTGTCAAATTTTCAGCGCTAAAATGGTAGTTTTACTTTCAAATGAAAAATGAAAATATGACCTTAGCTAGATGTGTGAATTGAATAGTGTAATACAAAAAACACCCCTCGAGAAGAATATACTATCGAAATGGTATATTAGATCTGGACCATACGATCGAGTTGATTGGACGGAACAGGTTGCATAGATGTATACTCCCTCCGTCCCGGTTTAAAGGACACAATTTGCAAACCATGCAATCCCAAAATATTTAGACACAAAAGCATTTAATCTCTGTAATTACTCCTGTGTGAAAGCAATAAAATGCCTGCATGCACATGTGTGAACAAATGTGAACACTTTCCTAACTCTTTTTCTTCTTATGCATGTTCTACTCCATACTATTAAATGGACCAATTAGATGACACCTAGGGCCCAGAGAATTGCAAATTGTGTCCTTTAAACCGGGACGGAGGGAGTAGTAAAAATCCCATACAAAAAGAATGTTCTGAAAACACAGTTTATTATAACTGCTGGATTTATTAGGCTACATGTTAAGTAGGCACGTACAATATGTTAACGTGCAAACATTTAATATAGATAAAGACGACTCTGTTAAACTATGAGGTGGTATATTAGATCTGGACCATATGATCGAGTTGATTGGACGGAACAGGTTGCGTTGATGTACCATAAAAAGTCCCATAAAAAAAGAGATACAAATGTTCTGAAAACATGGTTTATTATAATGACTGAGATTTATTAGGCTACATGTTACATGGCCAGGTACAATATGTTAACGTGCAAACATTTAATATAGACAGAGACGACTCTATTAAAAAGTTTTTGTGAAAGACTATTCCCGTTTTAAAGAAAAAAACTAAACTCAAACCTCGCGGTGGAACACGGAAGAAAATTTTCACATACAAATTATGATTGAAGCGCGATTTTGAAGACTAAGTTAATGTGCGAAAAGCCCTTTGAATATTTTTTTACTGGAGGTGGTATTATATCGCAACCAAATTAAGAATTGTTGTATTGGAGAGGCTATGTGTGTATGCAAAAGTAGTTGCTAACGGCCGTACCATAAAAGTGATAGTTTTAACACATATGCTTTTGAACTTTTGTTCATCACTGTCCAAAGATAATTATTTCTAATATCCTTACAACTCAAGATAAGATAATAAACAATTATAGAAATAATACCTAACTACGTGCTTCATAATTTTGTTGCAAATAATAAAGTTTCAAACAATATTTTTATGATATCTTAAATAAGTATAACCTTAATATATTCTCTTAAGTATATATACCTAAACAGATCACAAGAAGAGTATATTCGTACCATAGCTAAATCATACTAATACTTAGAAAGATCGCAGGCAACAAAAATGATTAGTTTTATCCTCCCATCTACAAGCTTGATTATGAAAATAGGTTATGTCAATCATTAGCTTATTGTTATATTTTTATAACTATTTATGTTATTTGTTTACTGAGGACAATGTTACGCATTCAAGAATGTGTCCAGGTCAAAGGAATTTGTATTTAGTATAGGAGGGTAAATAGGAGGAAAAATGTATTTCAACATCTAAAGCTGATGCCCTCGCATTTGCGAGGGCCACGTTGCTAGTTCTAATTAAAACGTTTGGGACCTATAGTATATGCATAACGTTCTACGAATAGCAAAGTCCAGCGATGAGACTGAACAAGTTAAAAACATCATCATAAAGGAAAACAGCGGAGGTGAAGCAAAATGGAACAACCCAGCTCGTACAAGCCTTGCACGGTGTAGCGTTTGGCCCATTTTGAGGAAAGAAATAAGGCCTAGACTCGTTCAGAGGCTCAGCCTGGCAAAAGAAAAGGAATGAAGTCCTTATGCACTCTATCACACGTTGATGCACAAAGATCAGATTTAGTTAATTCTCAGGCGCATGTGAATTAGCAATCCAGGAAAAAAAATGTTCGATTCTCAAAAAAAAGGAAAAAAAATGCTCAGTATACCTTCTCGCCAAAAAAATGTAGACCACAACAACAATCATGACATGACACTCAGAATTCTCTATGAAAAGCAAAAACATGGCACAAAGATCCTAAAATTCATCTTGCAGCAAATGTTGTGCTAGTGCACAAGAACACTGTTTAGATGCATATAAACATCAGGGCATGCGAGCACGACGACTAGGTGTGTGCATCGGCGTTTATAAACGCCAGGCCACACGATAGGTGTTGTAGTGTATCCACACGTGTATTTTGTTTCCGCTTAATACAAATATAGGATAGAGAATAAACACTCATCATAAACATAAAATATAATAGTAACAATTTCATTATTGCCACTCAGAATACGCTACGAAAAGCGGAAACATGGCATAGAGACCCTAAAATTCATCTCGCAGCAAATGCGTTGTGCTAGCGCACACGAACACTGTTTAGATGCATCCCGAAACGACCATGGAAATGGACGTCAGTATCATGGGGAGACACATGTCCTTGTGTGCACAACAGTAGAATGAGACGTCAAATTTGTCGGGCAAGGAGAATAAGACGGAATATTTGGTGCAAGCTAGTGGTTTACGGAGCTTTCGAGGTGATCTGGCGAAATACTTGGTTTATATATACCCAGCTGCGTACGAGAGAGTGTCCATCCGCCGACCAGATCAGGCACCAAGAATCATTGCTTTGCTTTAGGTACCAGGTAATTTGGTCAATCTGCAGCTGTTGCAACAGGGAAATGATCAGTTGAAACTAGTGGATGACCATCGGTCTTACGCACACACACACACAGAGAGTAGTATATATAGGATGATGTGTAAAAGTGCATCTAATTTTAAGCCACTTGTTTTGTTTAATTATGTCTTGTGCTTTTGTCTGGAGCTAGCTAGCTAGGGGCCGGCCGGAGTGGTCGATCTATCTGGTGCAGTTTGCCCTTGTCCCTTGACCCTTGATGCAAACGGTTGTGAGATGGAGATCCATTCTTCTTTCACGATCATCTGAATCAGGTAGGAGGCACGCATGTGAGTGGGAAATGCATGATCGACGTGATGCACCAGATACGCCCTGGACAATCCGTGGCGTCCAAATGTTGGTGAGGCCAATATCGTCGAAGAAATTTTATATTGCCAAAAGCCCTCAGCGCACTAACCAACATATGGAAAAACACACAGCTTTTTCATTAATTAATCCAGCAGAATTGTGCCGGGACATGCCACCTCATTTCCGGGGACTTTAGTCTTTAGTTTCCTTTCCTCCCATGCGTCGGGTTCAACAAGATTTCGATCAAGCCATGAATGGATGGAACCATGTCTTTCCAAGTCACCGGGGAGGTGAAAGAAAGAAGTGACAAAAGCCAAGGGGATTTCCACGTCCGTACACCAAAATACAATACTCTACTGACACCACTAGCTTATGATCAGCGATTAAAGGACATCCACTATAAACCCCCCAAGAAAGGCGATCCTCCACCCCCAGGGGCAACCATCCATTACACACACACACACACACGCACACACACACACACACACACACACACACACACAAACTGACTCTGGTAAAATATGACCTTGCATGTATGGTCGCTATAATGCGCTCATGATCGATCAATCCATTGCGTCAATCATTTGGACTTTCCGTCGAATCATGATTAAAGTCCGTCAAAAGACAATGGATTCTATAATTATTCATTGTGCACACCCGCGAACCATACACGTTGTCCTGATCCATGGTTCGCGGAAATGAGGGTCAATGGTGATATACTATATGCTCAAACAAACAGCTAAAGCAAATATAAAGGTCCCCCTGCGGTCATGGAGAATAAGATATACTAGTATAACAGAAAATTAAGCTGGCCCCATAACCTCGCTCTCATGGAGACATCGGCCGAAACGATCACTGACTGAACACGACTAGACGAGGTAAAAAAGCTCCCGGAATTCCAACCCGGCGTGTCCCCCCGATGGCTACACGCATTAGCCGGCGCCGGAGTGCGGCGTGATACGCTTCACCTCGTGTGGCACGTAGGCAGCGCAGGAGGGGTGGAAGAAGAGCAGCTAAAGAGGTGTGTACATATCAGAGCTAATCGTCCTTTGATGATCTTCTGCTGGTTCACTTTGTGCGTGTGCGCGACTGTTAAAGTCGTTCTCCGTGTGTTTTTTTAGGCGTCCGGATCATGCGTTTATTTACTGAACATGGGTGTATTTAGTTGGTAGTACCTACAGCCGGCTGGCGTTGCCTATAAGCAATGAAGAATTGCCATCCACAAATAGTCATCTCCATTTATTCTTGTCGCAGGACCTATTCTGAGAATTGCCAGCACAATGTGAGATCAGGTCTCAATAAAGCAGTAGCGTTGAACTTTGGAGTTGTGTATACTTGAACCGGAGACTAGTGGTCATAGATGTTGTAAGTTATCACACTTTCTTAAATTTTAACTCTATGTACGTAATTAATATTTTCGTCCGAGAAAAAATTAAAACACATTTGAACCATTTCTCACGTTTATGTTTTAGCCCTCAAGAAGCGGCGCGCCATTTTTGGCTCCCAAGCTAGCTCAAGACAGCTTGATCGGAATTTTGAAAAAAAAGGTGGCATTTGGGACTATCAAAAGTTTTTTATATTTTTTGTACAAACATAGACATGTGTTCAATACATGTGCAAAGGTTTGTTAAATAGTACTGCAAGTTATCTTTTGGGATACACAAAATTCAGAAGGTTTTGGCTTTAAATAATAAAAACTCGATTTCCCTCCCCATATTTATGTTTTTCGTGTAGATCATACATGAAAATATATCACAATGAAAAATTGTTGTACATATTAGCTACCAATATCTATATGTACTCGTATTCTTTTCAGAATTTCTCGAGATTTAAAATTGTAAATTTTCGTTTTTCTTAAAAACGAAGCTCCACCTAGGGCTCGGGAGCTAAAATGACTTTTTATTTGGCATAAAGCAGCAGCATTGAACTATATGCAGATAATTTCTCATCTTTATGTTTAACCATTTGTCCCATAGAAAAAAGAATGGGTGGATAATTTATAATGTGTTATAATGCAACTCTCATCACCATGTGTTCGTTAATTTAGCCGCACATGTGTTTCAAGATCTTCATTATATTCAACTAACAATTACCTCAATTACATCCGGACTGTATGAAAAAATGTAAAATGATCGGATAATCCAAAATATCTAGTATTTGTTCGATAAAATGAAAATGGATATGGTAAATATCGACACCAAACTAAAATAATATTAGATGTGAAAAATATCCGGATTATAACAAATACAACTATGGTTTTGGATTTTGAACAAAATGTGGATCGACTAATATACTTGTTAGGGTAATAGACTTGTTGTATTACCAGAGGGCCAAAGACCACAATATATAGTACATGTACAGGCGCAAATATACAGGAAACACCCCAACACACGGGGAAAATATAATATAAAAATATATACTCTAACACCCCACCTCAAACTCATGGTGGATCCACAACACTGAGTTTGGAAAGTAAGAAGTCATGCTGCACTCGAGTTTGTGCCTTTGTAAAGAAATCCGCCAACTGCAAATCTGAAAGCACATAATGAAGCGCAACAACCTGATCCTGCACCTGAGCATGTGTATAAAAAGCATCAACACCAATATGCTTGGTCAGCTCATGCTTGACCGGATCACGTGCAATACTGATAGCACTTGTACTGTCAGACAAGATTGGAGTGAGTGTCATAACAGAGACCCCAAAATCTGCAAGCAACCACCGTAACCAGGTCACCTCGGCAATCAACAAAGCCATAGCCCGCAGCTCAGCCTCAACACTCGAACGGGAAACCGCTACCTGTTTCCTCGTCTTCCAAGCAACAAGCGAACCACCAAGAAACACACAATAAGCAAAAAGTGAACGACAATCCGTAGAATCACTCACCCACGTAGCACCGGAGCTGGAGAGAGCTGGAACTAGGAAAGAAAAGGCGACGAGTGATCGTGCCACAAAGATAACGAAGGACACGGAGGAGATGACTGTAGTGAACGGTGGTAGGAGCTGAGACAAACTGACTCGGAATATGAACAGGATAAGAGATATCAGGACGGGTGACAGCAAGATAAACAAGACTCCCAACAAGATGGCGATAACGCGTGGGATCAGGAAGAGGATCACCATCAGTAGGACGAAGCTTAACATTAAGCTCCATCGGAGTCTCAACAGTGCGCTCATCCTCAAGAGCAGCACGAGCAAGAAGATCCTGAATATACTTTTCCTGAGAGATAGAAAAGCCATCAGAAGTGGAGGAGACCTCAATCCCAAGAAAATAGCGAAGAGGACCAAGATCAGTCATAAGAAACTGATCACGAAGACGAGCCTTGACAAAGGCAATATACTCAGGATCATCACCAGTAATGATCATATCATCAACATAGAGAAGAAGAAGAGTGCGTCCACGAGGAGAAGTGTGAACAAATAGCGCTGGATCATGAAAACTAGGAGAGAAACCAGCAACAGTCACCATAGAGGCAAAACACTCAAACCAGGAATGAGAGGCCTGTTTCAGGCCATAAAGGGAACGTCGAAGACGACAAACCATCCCATCGGGAACAGAATACCCAGGAGGAGGCTGCATGTAAACCTCCTCACTCAACTCGCCATTAAGAAAAGCGTTCTGAACATCAAGCTGGGACACAGACCAGCGTCGAACAGAAGCAATAGCAAGAAGAGTACGCACAGTGGTCATATGAGCCACAGGGGCAAAAGTCTCATCATAGTCACGGCCGTGCTTCTGCTGAAAGCCACGAGCCACAAGACGCGCTTTATAGCGCTCAAGAGATCCATCAGAGCGGGTCTTAATTTTATAGACCCACTTACACGTGATAGGACGAACACCAGGAGGGGGAGAAACAAGATCCCAGGTGCCAGTGCGCTCAAGCGCAGCGATCTCCTCAGCCATGGCAAGCTGCCATTCAGGATGACGCTCGGCATCCCGATAAGAAGTCGGCTCGGAGACGACAGAGAGACCATACTGACTAGGAGAGTAACGGTCTGGAGCACGACGCTGACGAACATGCCGTGAAGAGGGAAGCTCATCGGCGGAAGACGACTCATCAGAAGAAGAGGAAGAAGGAACATCAGAGGAAGGGTTCGAAGCCGGAGAACGAGGTGGAGAAGAAACTAGGGGAGAACGAGGAGAACTAGGGGAACTATACGGAGGAGAGGATGGCGCCGAAATCGAAGGGGGCGCATCATAAGTAAGAGGTGGAGACGAAGGGACATCAGGAGGTGCATCAGGAAAAAGAAGAAAAGAGATATCATCCACTGGGTAAGTACCAGAGGTGGGGCGAGGATAGAAGGGACGCGTCTCATCAAACGTGACATCACGAGAGATGCGCATCCGACGACCAACGGGGTCCCAACAGCAATAGCCCTTATGCTCATCACTGTATCCGAGAAAAACACACTCAACAGACTGGGCAGTCAGTTTGGTGCGTTCGCGAGGAGGTAGAAGGACATAGCAAACGCAACCAAATAAACGAAGAGTCGAATAGTCTGGAGAGCTACCAGAGAGACGCTCGAGAGGAATACCACCTTGAAGGGCAGCAAAAGGCTGAATGTTAATGAGGTAAGTCGACGTAGCGACAGCCTCAGCCCAGAAATGCGGCGGAAGAGAGGAAGCAATCATCATAGCACGAGTAGTTTCAAGAATATGACGATGCTTACGCTCGGCAACACCATTTTGAGCATGGGCGCCGGGACACGAGAACTGAGCGAGGGTGCCCTGCTCAGCAAGGACACCACGCAGGTGCTGGGAGATATACTCTCCTGCAGAATCAGCACGAAACACACGAATAAGCGTGGAATACTGAGTACGAACCATGGCCGCAAAACGCTGATAAATAGAGAGCACCTCACTGCGAGAGCGCATAAAAAACAACCAAATGTACCGTGAAAAATCATCAATGAATAAAATATAGTATCGATGGCCCCCTTTAGAAGCAAAGGGAGCCGAACCCCAAACATCTGAATGAACTAAATCAAAAGGTCGCGGAGATACAGACACACTAGTAGGATAGGGAAGCTGAATCTGTTTGCCTAACCTACAACTCTGACATGAATGTAAAGACACATCTCCTGAGACAGACCCTATAAGACCATGACGAACTAAGGACGATAAACGGGAGCCACAAAGGTGACCCAGCCGATGATGCCACTGCTGAAAAGATCCAGTGACAGAAGCAGCAACCGCAGAAGAACTAGTAGATGAAGTGTCAGTGGATGGAACGCGAAGCCAGTCTAACTCCCATAGCCCCGGAGACTCAAGACTGCGAGGACCAGCTCCAACCAGGGCCTGGGTACGGCGGTCCTGAACCGCACAAGAATCAGCGTCAAGAATGACACGACAACCAGAATCAGTAAGCTGACTAGCAGAGAAAAGGTTCATCTTAAGACTAGGAACATGAGAAACGTCACGAACAGAGAAAGATGAAGTAGAGAGGGTGCCTCGACTGGAAACAAGAAGAGAGGTACCATCAGCCGTGATAACACGGACAGGAGAAATAAGAGAGCGAAGAGCAGAAACAATAGATGACGCAGAAGTCATATGAAAAGAAGCTCCAGAATCCAGATACCACGTGGATGACGTACTTGACTGTGTAGAAGGTGGTGGTCGCGCGGTGCCAGAAGATCTAGGCACAGAACCAGCAGTGTCCGACGAGGAAGAGCCTGTAGCAGTGAGTAGACCACGAAGAATGTCCTGATCAGACATTGCAACATCAGAAGATCCTGAAGAACCAGCCTGCCTACGAGCATGGTACTGCTGACGTAAACTAGGATCCCTCCTCCAGCAGCTAGAGACATCGTGGCCAGGCTTGCCATAGTAGGGACAAGGAGGACGAGGAGGTGCTGTCATACCACAAGGCTGCTGAGGCTAACTCTGGCCCTAGACCGGAGGAGTAGAGAGTATCGGCGGTACTGGAGACCACAACGAAGCCGACGACATAGGAGGACCATGAGCAACAAGTACAGAGGGAACCTCAAGAAGACCAGCACCACGAAGGCGAGTCTTCTCAGCACGAAGCTCAGACAGTACCTCAGAGAGCGGAACACGACCACGGGCAAGTAGTTGGGCACGACGCGGCTCAAACTCCTTACGGAGCCGCGACAAGAACTCAAAAACGCGTTGAAACTCCAGATCCGCGCGCACAGTCAGACAACAGGGACAAGTGGCACACACAACTGTACGAAGAGAATCAAGCTGATGCCAAATAGCAGCACTCTGAGTATAGAACTCATCAACAGTAGAGTCACCCTGCTGAAGAGCATGCTCCTGGCGAACCACAGACAGGTAAAGAGCATCCCCAGACGGCTGATAGCGCTGACGAAGAAAAGCCTACTGAGCAGCAGCAGTGGGAAGACCCATGAACTCAGCAGCATACTGAGGCAGAACACTGAAAGTGAGAACAACAGCAGCACGAGCATCCTCATCTATCCACTGAGTGTAGTCAGTCAGATCTTGAGGAGCATCGGGGGCAAGGGCAATAGGCGACGTAGGAGCAGCGGGGCGCGGCGGACAGGAGAACTCGCCAGAAAGCACACCCCAAAGACGAAGACCGCGCATGTGGACGCACATAAAGACAGCGAAATCAGGATAATTCGTGCCATCAAAAATCACCGGGCAGCTAGGAATCGCAAGATAGCCCGACGAGGAAGACATTTTTTTTGCTCTTTATTTTTGACAAAAATCAGATCAGATCCGCAACACGCAGCAACAGCCGCGGCGGACGGGGTCGACAGGCCGGGCGGCGTCGGGAGGCGGCGACGGCCGGGCGATGGCCGGGAAGCGGGCGGGAGGCGGCGGCGGGCGGGCGGCGGACGGCGATAGGCCGGCGGGCGGGCAGGGCGGTCGGGCGGCGGCCGGGGCGGATCGGACGGGCGACAGCGACCGGGGAGGACGGGGCAAGCTCGCAGGAGGCGAGGGAGAGGCAGCGGTGGCGGCCGGGCGCGGCGGCAGCTGCGAGAAGAGGAGCTACCTTATAGCTCTGATACCATGTTAGGATAATAGACTTGTTGTATTACCAGAGGGCCAAAGGCCACAATATATAGTACATGTATAGGCGCAAATATATAGGAAACCCCCTAACACACGGGAAAACTATAATATACAAATATATACTCTAACAATACTTACATTAGTCAATTTCAGCAAAGCCAATTATATATCCTAAGATGAAATAAATGGTCACATTTATTTTTTAATGATCAAACCTAGAAACTATTGGGCATTATAATAGTATTTATCCGTGTGCCTGTCTATGCTTGACTCTAATATTTTGTGTTACATAGTTACCTAAAAATTATTCGGAACATACTCAAATAAATGATTTGAGTGTAAAATGCACTCATCACACCTGGTACGACCCGACCCTATAGTTGGTCTCCATAAAATTCTCAAATAATCTGAAGTTTTTCTGATTACTTAGGTACGACATGGATCTATCAGTACACAAAAATTAAAATCCAAATTCAACCCACATATGAAGAAATAAAAATACATATATGGCTTCGGGAAATACATTAAATAAGTTGGTTACTTATTTGGCACATTAATAACTACGAAGTCTTGCTCTTACTGTGTTTGAATGACGGATATTATAGAATTATAATGAATCTCACGCATATTGATTGTAGCGAGTACAAGGAGTATATATGGGGCTGAAGTCATAACCGACTCAGCCAAAACCCTAACCTACTCGGCCAGCCTAACCAACTTGTATTACAAGATAAACTCATAATTTAACATCCCCGCAGTCTCATCGTGGGGTTCAACAACGTTGAGACTGAATCGAATGTCAGTGAAAGGCGCAGTAGCAAGAGCCTTGGAGAAGATATCAGCAAATTGCGCTGTGGTAGGAACATGTAGAACCCGTACTTGCCCCAAAGCAACCTTCTCCCGAACAAAGTGGATATCGATCTCGATGTGCTTGGTGCGATGATGTTGCACTGGATTGTTGGACATGTATATAGCTAAAACATTGTCACAATAAATAATGGTTGCTTGATGAATAGGACGGTGCAACTCTGATAGTAGCTAGTGTAGCCAAACCATTTCAGCAACCGTGTGCACAACCGCTCTGTACACAGCCTCTGCAGAAGACCTTAAGACTGTAACTTGTCTTTTTGAAGACCAAGAAACTAAATTGTTACTAAGAAAAACACAGTATCCGGACGTAGATCTACGAGTATCTGGACAACCAGCCTAGTCGGCATCGGAATATGCTATCAAAGTAGTAGGAGAGGAAGAATTAATGTGAAGACCGTGATCAAGATTGCCTTTCAGATATATAAGAATACGTTTGACATGGTTATGATGTGGGACACGGGGGTCATGCATATATAGACAAGCTTGTTAGAAAGCATAAGAAAGCTCAGGACATGTAAGAGTAAGATATTGTAGAGCACCTACAAGACTATGATAAAGAGTAGGATCGGAAAAAGACTCACCATCAGCAGAAAGTTTAAAAGATGTGTCAACAGGAGTATGAGAGGGCTGACAATCCTGCATCCCTGCCTGCGAGAGAAGATCAAGAACATATTGTTTTTGAGATAGAAAAAGACCATTGGAATTACGAGTGACGGAAATACCAAGAAAATGATGTAAGTGACCTAGATCAGTCATGGAGAATTAGGTGTTTAAAAGAGAAATAATATGGTTGAGAAAAGGGGTGGAAGAAGTTGTGAGGACAATATCATCAACATAGAGAAGTAAATAAGAAGTTTGTGAATTTTGATTGTAGACAAAAAGAGAGGAATCAGAAAGAGAGGGAACAAAACCTATTATTTGGATGAAAGTAGAAAATCATTCAAACCAGGATCGTGGGGCTTGTTTAAGGCCATAAAAGATTTTTGTAGAAGACAAATGTGATTGGGTAGATTAGGATTTTCGAATCCAAGAGGTTTTTGACAATAGACTGTTTCATTAAGACTTCCATGAAGAACCACATTTTTAACGTCGAGTTGATGAATAGGCCAAGAGTAGGAAATAGAAAGACTAAGGACAGTACGAATTGTGCTTGGCTTAACAACAGGAGAAAATGTTTCATCATAGTCAATTCCATGTTGTTGAGAGAAACCCCGACAAACCCATCTAGCTTTATAGCGAGCAAGAGATCCATCGGAGTGGAATTTTTGGCAAAAGACCCATTTGCCGGAGACAATGTTTGCACCATGTGGTCGAGGAACAAGTTGCCAAGTGTCATTTTGCAAGAGAGCTTGAAACTCATCTCGCATGGCTGAGGACCAATGAGGATCTAAAAGAGCAGCTTTGTAGGTATGAGGAATAGGTGAAATTTGGGATTCGACAAGAAGAGTGAGACGTTCTTTAGGTTGGAGGCGAAAACCAGACTTAGCACGAGTACGCATAACATGGTCATTGCTAGGAGCAGTAGTAGGGACGACACATGAGGGTAAAGGAGCAGAGGAGGTGCCCGGCCCAGCGGAACAATCGGGCACATGCGATGATGCGTCGACAGCGCGCGCTGCCGCGACAGCGTTTGGAGCCTGAATCTCTGCGGCGGCAGAGGGTTCGGCAGGCTCAGGCGCGGCGGGTCTGCCGCGGCAGAGTTTTGTGTCATTTCATGTGTCGCTGCAGAGGGTTGGGTCGGTTCTGCCGCGACTTGGGGCTGGAAGTTGGCGACGCTAGGGTTGTATAGGAGAGGATGTAGGAGGCTAGGGGAGTGAGTTTGAGTTGTTGGTGAGGTAGGTTCAGGGGAAGATGACCGAGTAGCAAAAGGAAAGGTTGTTTCATCGAAAGTGACGTGACGGGATATATGGACGCGACCATTGGTAAGATCTAGACAGTGATATCCTTTATGCTCGGGATATATGGACGCGACCGAGAAACACGCAGGGGATGGAGCGAGGAGATAGTTTATTGAGAGTGGTGGCGTATATGTTGGGAAAACAAAGGAAACCGAAAACTTTTAACTCGGAATAATTGGGGTGGCTTAGGAAAAGAGAGTAGAAGGGTGTTGTTTTAGGGTTAACAGTAGAGGGTCGGATGTTTAAGAGAAAAGTGGCTGTTCGAAGAGCTTCTGCCCAAAACTTTGGTGGCATAGATGATTGAATTAGAAGGGTGCGGACTATATCATTAAGAGTACAGAGAGATCGTTCTTCCTTGACGTTTTGGGGAGAAGTGTAGGGACAAGAAAACGAGAATGCCATGTTGACGAAAAAGGTTTCGATTTTTAATGTTGTTGAATTCACGGCCATTGTCACACTGGATAAACCGAATGGGTAGAAAGAAGTGTGTGGAAACATATCGTTGAAAACTGAGGAAGGTGGTGTGTACATCTGATTTGTGCTTGAGGGGAAATGTCCAAATAAAGTCATCTAGAATAACAAGATAGTATTGAAAACCAGAAATACTAGTATGAGGAGAGGTCCATATATCACAATGTAGAAGCTCGAAAGGAAAACTTCTATAGGAACTAGAATAACTAAAGGGAAGACGCACATGTTTGCCTTGTTGACACGACTCACACACTAAGGGATCATGAAGATCTTTATTACAGGGAAGACAAAATTCACTAAGCAAATTTGTAGTGGTGACGGCATTGGGGTGGCCTAGACGCTGGTGCCAGAGGTGGATGGAGGCCATCATGGAGGAGGGTGGACGTGCGGCAGGAGCTCCATGGATAGAATAGATATCACCAGAGCTATTGAAGCGTGCGATCTCCTCCTTGGTTTGAAGGTCCTTTACAGATAGACCAAAGGGATCAAATTCAATAGAGACAAGATTACCGGAGGTAAACTTGCGAACAGAAATTAAGTTTTTGATAAGAGCAGGAGCAACTAGAACATCTCGAAGTAAAAGGGGTTTAATGGGTGTGGGTAATTGAGTGTGACCGGTGCTATAGATTGGAATAGTGGAGCCATTGCCTAGGGTAATTGAAGAAAAAGGAGAAGAGGTGCAATTTGATAGCATAATATTCAAATTACACATGTGGCTAGAAGCATCAGAATCAAAAATCCAGTCCATACCTGATGCTCCCTGGGCAGCAAAATTGTTCATGGCCTACAAGAAGGCGGCTTGGTCCCAATGGGGGTTGGTGAAGGCAGTAGAGGCGGAGCCGTCGATGGTGGCGGAGCATGCAGCGTGTAGGAGGTTGTCGGAGCAGATGGCAACTGAGACTGCAGGTGGTAGAGACCACTGCTGTCAGTGTAGTAGGGCGCAGGAGATAGAGCGCCGTAGGTGTAGGTCGACGGGGCAGCGTGGTACGCCTATGTCGGGGGACGAGGTGTCCCGTGTTGGGGCGGAGTCCCGGCATCCAGGATCCGGAGTATGCAGGAGGCGTGCCGATCAGGTACGGTGGAGTCCAGGGCATCGGCCAGGCTTGGACAAGCCCGGTCCAAGGATCATGTGGATGGCGCCAAGCTGGGGGCGCAGGCGGAGGGGCGACGCTCGGAGCTGGCGGGGTTGGTGCAGCTGGTGGGCGTGGCGTTGGCGGGCGGTAGATCGGGTTTTTGCCACGGTAATTCGGGCTCAGGCGCCATCCCGCGGGGGACTGCATTGGAGGAGCTGGAGGAGCGGCCGATGGTGGAGGCAGTGGCCGTGGCGTGGCGACGAAGACCTAATGACACGACTCTTTGTTGGTCATGGCGCGATCGGCCCATTGGAGCATGGACCGGACCTTGGCGAAGGAGGGTGGTGGTCGCATCATGGGGATAAAGGACGCCTGTTTCTCGAAGTGTTCGCCAAGGCCAACGAGGAGGACGTTGATGAGTTGCTTGTCGTCGATAGGATCCCCAAGCTCGTGAAGTTCGTTGGCGATGGACTTTAGACGCTGGCAGTAGACGCCAACTTGTGAGTCTCCTTGGACGGTGTTGCGGAGCTCCGTGTGGAGAGTGTTGACGCGGCCGTCGACGTTGTCCTAGAAGAGTTGGCGTAGAGCCACCCAGAGGGTGGCGGCGTTGGTGGCGTCACAGAAGACGAGGTTGAAGATCTTGGTGGAGACTCGCTAATAGATCCATTGGATGATCGCGAGATCGTCACGCGGATCCGAGGGCCGAGGGACGGTGTCGGCGGCGACGTGGTCGAGAAGATTGCAGCGACCGAGGTGAACTTCGAAGAGATGGCGCCAATGGTAGTAATTATGCTTTGGTAAATCTAGGGTAATTGGGATGAACGGGCTGACATCTGAGATCGTGTCGGCATAGTTGATAGTGGGGATAGTTGGGGCTAGAGTTTGAGTGGATGGATTGGAAGAGGACGCCGCGAGAGAGGCGGTTTTGGTGGCGGCGAGGACAGCCCGGCGTTCGAAGTAGCCGGGTGGAGGCGGCGTCGACGGTGTGGGGAGCGCAGTCATGGCCTAGGAACGAAACTAATCTGATATCATGTATAATTATAATAAATCTCACGTATATTGATCGTAGCGAGTACAAGAAGTATATATGGGGCTAGAGTCACAACCAACTCAGCCAAAACCATAACCGACTCGGCCAACCTAACCAACTTGTATTATAAGACAATCTCATAATCTAATCTAACAGATATGATGGTTATGAGTAACGACCGGTAGCCTAATTTTACTTTATTTTTTCTGGATCAGCTCATAGAAGCAATGATTTCATCAGTGATTGGCCTCCATATCAATAAGAGAGACAAACTGATGGCTGATCAAACCCGTTAATGATGAATTCTTTTTGTCCGTCACAGATAGCTACTTGTGCAGCACCGTAAACATCCTCCTCACACATCACCGGCACATCGGTACATCCGATCCATGCACTAAGACATCTCCACTCTCTACCCAGGAGGCCGCTCCGGACGCCAAATTTCGCTTCGTGGCCCAGTCGTATACCCAAGGACCTGTTTTCGTCCGGATTTCGGCGTGTTTTGGTCCGGCCTACTCAGGCGAACCCAGGATCCTGAGTACGCCTTGGAAACGCCGGACGAAGCGAATTCGCGAGTGGACCCGCCTAGTCAGCATATATTCGCCCATATTCGCCCAAAGTTCGCTCATATTCGCCCAAAGTTCGCCCATATAGACCATATTCGCCTAAAGTTCGCTTAAAATTTGGGCATATTCGCCCAAAGTTCGTCCGTATCGATCATATTTGTCCAAATTTCGCCAAAAGTTGTCCATACAGACCAGATTCGTCCAAAGTTCGCCCAAAATTCGGGCATATTCGCCTAAAGTTGGTCCAAATCGACCATATTCGCCAAATTTCGCCCATATAGACCAGATTCGTCCAAAGTTCGCTCAAAATTCGGGCATATTTGCTCAAAGTTCGTCTGTATCGCCCATATTTGCCCAAAATTCGCCCATATTTCGTCCATATCGCCCATATTCGCCCAAAGTTCGCCTGTATCGACCATATTCGCCCAAAGTTCGCCCATATTCGCTCAAAACCGCTTATATTCGCCCAAAGTTCGCCCAAAGTTTGCCCAAATTTGTTAAATTTAGCCAAACGCGGAAACTCGCCTGGATACGCGAGTGGGAAACTGGGCATATCCAGGCCGAAATCAAGCTCCGTTCGGCAAAAAAAAAGTCCGAATTTTGGTTTGGGTTCCCAACGAGTGGAGATGCTCTAAGGTCAGAGCTAGAGGTTATTAAAGGCACTGTTGATTATTCCAAAGTATACCTAGATATGTCATGGCCGTTGCCATCCCTCGCAAAAGACCATTACCGATGGACGGCCACCGCATGCATCGATCATCTCGATCCACAATTTTTTTCTTGAAAGGCATTGATCCTCATGATTCCTTCCCCGTCCTCCTGCTACCCCATCTGATGTCTGATCTCGCTGTTCCATCGGTCCATCGGTCGCTGCAACGATGACCCCGCAGGAATCTGATGGCCACCACGGCGGATTGCATGGTGCGCGGTATGGCCGGGAAACCCCCACCCCGCCCGGCAGCGCGGCCGCAGCCACTAATGGAAGGGACGGCTGGGGATCATCCATATGGCGATACGCTAATGCTTGCCATGGCATCTCTGTCACCGATGGACGATGGGCATGCATGGCTTTGTAGCATATTCCCCTCTATCGTGTGTTCTTCTGCTCTGTGGATGGGATGCGGGGGCGGACTGGATTTGAGTTGTGTGAACCGGTTGATTTGATTTGATGGTGGATGAAATGAAGGTTCAGAGGTAAGTGGCTGCTTTTGGTCTCCTGGAGAAGCGGATTAGTGAGTAATTTGGATGTCTTTGATGGAGGAGGGGCAAGTATGCTTGTCTTGTTCTTTTCTTTCAAGATGCAACACGGATATAGTGGGCTTGTTAAGGTTTGCAACGGGTGCATATAGACGCTTCCAGCAAAACACCGCTTTTCAGCTTTGCGTACCAATGTGCTCAATTTGGCAGTTTTTGATGGACAGGCATGATGTCCTCCCCTCCACTTTGGGACTTTGGTGTTTGCCTTCTGCTTTTCTTGTGAGGCTAGCTACTAGTAGCTCCTTCTGTCTCGTCGGTAGATCTACCACCAGCAGGATGGATAGCTCCTTCTGTCTCCTTCTGCACGACTTCTGTCTCGCCTTGTAGGATTCAGGTCAGCCGGCCCAATATTACAAACCGTTGAAATTAACATCCGGTTAACAGTCGCTTGCTCGGTGCACTCGATCGTTCAGTCGCTACACCTTGGTCCGTCCGTGCGGGGTTGACCTCAGCGAGCGGCGACGCCGGCCGTGGGGACGTCGGTGACAGGGAGGGCTCCGGGACATGCACCACGGACAAGGCGTGGGTGGCTAGCTGTGACGTATCTGCCGCATTCCATGTCCAACATTGGTCATGATTCAGGTGATGGCCTCAGTGGAGGGAAGATTTCCCTGGCCCTGCTGCTTTGCTTCGGTTCAAGTGGTCCGGCCCGCACGTTTAGATCGATGGACGCTACTGTGCGGCGGCACTAGTCCACTCTCTCGAACAGGACTTCTAGCTTTCTACACTACTGTTGGACCAATCGAGCCGTCACCCATGTTTGATTCTCAATCTGCACTGAAATTAGCTGATATGGATTTCAGAGTCCGTTTTGAGCAGGTACAAAGCTTCAAGAGAAACACAAAGGACGTTCTATGGAAAGGTTGGTCTCTTAGGCCGGCTTTACACGCAGGAGACCCAACACCAAAGGACAAGAAACAGAGGTAATTTGATGTCGCAAAAAGAAAAAAAGAAAACACACTAATGCATCAGGTCGACTTCAGAATTCTGACATTTCGCAAAGAATTACATAGCTACAATCGCTCCCTATGTCACTATCTCTCCAACTTTCTAATTCACTAATTTATTATTGGAGGACACAAATAGTCCATCGAATCATGTATTGCTAGCTCTCCACATTCTACATCCCACTTATAGTTTCGTTCCACTGCGATGTAGAGATGAATGGTAACTTGGCATATAAAGTTTGGCCCAACTAATCCCTAGAGTAAGGGATATTACAGAAATATATACTTTTCAATTTAACCCCAAACTATCACTTGTTTACCTCTTATTTATTCGACAATATCAAAGATTACATGATTTATTTATTTTCCATTTTCTCAACCATGCCGAGTATATTTTACATATATTAACTAGTATTTTATATCGAAACACCCTGATCCCATGTCGCCGTTGACTTTAGTGCCACATCAATGGCGGGTAAAATATATTTATGTATCTATGAATTTATTTAATTTGTAAAAAAGAACTTTCATCTTTAACTCAAACATATATGATATTGGACTACTCACTCTAAAATTTGTACCATTATAGCCTAAGTTAGGAAGTATTTATTTATGTTTTAAGCTTTGATTATATTTCTACTAAAACAATTAATTAATTTAAAACCATTAAAAAAATTCAAATTATTTGGATATAATTCGTGGTTTTATTAAGAAGAATTGAAATGTATCAGGTTAATATAATTAATATAAATTTACTTTCATATCTAGAATTTACTAAGAAAATTGTTTTAGAATATGAAATATAACTTTATCTTCTTAAGGGAAATAAAGTTTTATAGTTGAAATTAAAAAAAGATGTTCAAAATTTTCAACTCGATGTAATATCAATATTGATTGATTTGAAAAAAAAATATGAATAATAATCGCAATATAATTTAATTATTAAACTACCATTTTTGAACAAATATTCCTCAATTTGGAGCCAAAAATATATGAACGAAATTTATCGCAAGAGAAAATATAGCAAAAAGTTATCTTTCTTCCTTAGGATAATTCTTTTGAGCACTATTGAGAGTTCTAATAGCATGATATATAATATCTGCGGCCTATATGTTGTCCCAGAGTTACTGCTACAACATCATCACTAGCTTTACATATTAAATCAAAAGTCATATCCCAGATAGGTGGTTTAATGATAGGAGCACAAGATAAAGCATTTTTAAGTTTATCAAAGGCTACAAGTCATTTATCATCAAAATTGAATCTCACTCCCTTTTGCAACAGGTTAGTCAAAGGTTTAGAGATTTTAGAAAAATTCCTAATGAACCTTCTATAAATTCCTACATGATCAAGAAAATTTCTTATACCTTTTATGTCCCTTGGTTGTGGCATTCTCTCTATTGCTTCAACCTTAGCTCTGTCTACTTCAATACCCTTACCTGATACCTTATGTTCAAGGACTATGTCTTTTTTGACCATGAAATGGCACGTCTCCCAGTTTAGAACAAGATTATTTTCTTCACAACGCTGCAAAACTCTTTTGAGATTGTCCAAACAACTAGTAAACGAAGTTCCATAGACAGAAAAATTATCCATAAATACTTCCATTATTAGTTCTATAAAATCTGCAAAAATAGTAGCCATGCATCTTTGAAAAGTAGTTGGAGCATTACATAAACCAAAAGGCATGCGTCGGTAAGCATGTAAACCATAATGACTGATGAAAGTTGTTTTAAGTTGGTCATTAGAATGAATAGCTATTTGAGAAAAACCAGAGTATCCATCCAAGTAGCAAAAATAAGTGTGGTTTGATAACCTCTCTAAAGTTTGATCTATGAAAGGTAAAGGATAGTGATCTTTTCTAGTTTCTTTATTCAATTTTCTGAAATCTATGCACATCCTATGTACAACAACAGTTCTAGTAGGTATGAATTCATTGTTTTCATTAGAAACAATAGTAAAACCGCCCTTCTTAGGAACACAATGAACAAGACTTACCCATTCACTTTCTTTTACACGATAGATTATACCTGCATCCAGTAGGCGTACTATTTCTTTTCTTACCAATTTCTTCATTTCGGGCTTCAACCGTCTATTGAATTCTGCAACTGGTTTAGCACCTTCCTCCATAAATATTCGATGGACGGTTATCATGGGACTAATGCCCTTCAAATCGTCCATTGAATACCCAAAGTCCTTGCGATGCTCCTTAAGCACTTACATGAGTTCTTCTTCTTCTTCCCCTGAAAGTTTAGTACTGATAATAATAGGAAATTTATTTGTATTGTCCAAAAATCTATACTTAAGATTATCTGGTAAAGTCTTCAATTCTAGGGGTGGTAATTCCTCACTCCCTCTCTTTTCTGGCTCTTCAAAAGCCTCATCAGTTGGAGGTCCTAAATGGAAAGTGAATCGAATTCACTTTCTAGTTCTTCTAGGGACCTATCCTCCATAATTATTTCTTCACAATTTGAGTATTCATTTATTTCTTCTTCTTGATTACTAAAGAAGAGAGTTGTCATCTCGTCAATAGTTTTTTATTTCTCTTCTTCTTGTATTTGTAGAGGTCTGTCTTTAAATTTGGAAAAGTAGAATTCTTTTTCCGCTTTCCCAAGCTTAAGAGATACAGTCTCCTTCTTGAAATTAACTATGGCACCTATATCGCTCAAAAAGTTTCTTTCAAATATAATTGGACAAAGAGTGTCAGATGGCATATCAACAACTACAAAATCAATAGGAAATTTTTTATTGCCAATTGTGACAGTTGCATCGTCAACCACTCCCATTTTAATTCTAAGATTTTTATTAGCTAACATGATTGTCATATTAGTATTTTGTATTGTAGCAGGCACTATTTCTTATTTTATTTCTAAATAAAATTCATAAGATAAAACATTAACTATGGTGCCAAGATCATATAAACCATAATGCGAGATCTCTTTAAATATGCGGAATAATAGGCTTACCCACATCTTTTACTTTAGTCTTACGTTCGACCAATACAGAAGTCTCTTCATCAAGTTCAACTATATTGCAATGTGCATACATAGCCATAATTGCTTCCTTGGTTACCTCTTCATCTTTGGTTTCATCCAGATGTTCCTCGACTTCTGGCACGCTTTTCTCTTCCTTCTTCTCCTGTACCGCTTTAACCTATTTATATTCCAAAATATGCTTTTGCGAAGTGTTAGGGAAAGGTATCTCATATGTTGGTTCTAGAGAGGCCAGTGTTTCTGTAACATCTCTTCTCTTTCCAGGTTCTGTTGGTGGATCATACTTGACCGAACCCTAATTTGGAGCTTTGATGTGTTCTGTGAGAGCTTTAACAACATGCAACACAAGATCTGAATCCAAATAAATTTCTTTAGATAATTCATTAACATGACCCTTTTTATTATAGTCATGAATACACTCATAATCTATTTCTCCTCCTTCGCTTCCTAGACCAAAATTCCATGAAACTCTATGATCGTGAGTTCTATTGAGTAAAGCCCAAGATTTAGTTATGGCAAGATTCATAAAATATCCTCTCGTGCAAGATTCTAGTTCAATTTTATTAGGTTCAATTAAACCGCCATAAAAGATATGCAATAAATACCATTCAGACAAGTCATGATGAGGACATTGATTCAGTAAATCTTTAAATATTATATAAGCTTTTACTAGTCCTTTATTAGGATGGTTCCTCCAAGTCATTATAAGACGCCTGATTCCAAAAGATTTTGATAAAGGATAGTACTTTGCTAGAAACTCACAAGCTAAGTTATCCCAAGTAGTAGTGGCTTCTGGGGGTAAAGATCTATACCATGAGAGAGATGTGCTAGTCAAAGTCTGACTAAAAAGTTTAACCCTTGCCTCATTAGTGGTATATACCCCGGTAGTTGGAAAGTGCCACATATATCTTTGAAACATGCAATATTCTCATATGGATCAGGATCTTCTTCATCTCTAGTAAATTGTTTCTTGTGTAGAATACCAAGTAGTAGAGGATTTATTTCAAACACTCTTGTCTTCTCGTTGGAGTTGTCTCTTTTATAAATATCATAGGACTTCCCAAAGTGGTTGAGTGGGTTAACACTAGTCATATGCTCAAACTCCATCATGTTGGTGGAAAACCTGTAACTCAAAACAAAACTTAGCAAGACTAAAATGAATAAGAAAAAACTAAAAAACCTACAACGCTTAGCTCCCCGGCAACGGTGCCAGAAAATAGCTTGATGACTGCAAGTGCACAAATAGTTTGTAGATAGTTTAGAAATAAAGATATTGATCCCATAGGGAACAAGAGTCTGAAGTCTAAGAATTCTTGAATTAAATACTAAAATAGAAATGCTAAAGTAAAGTTCTAATTAAGTAACAAGATAAAATGCGAGTATTGTGTAAAAAGGTGTTTTGGGGGTTTTGGTATAGGAGAACAATAAGTAAAGTAAAACAAACTGAATACAGAAAGTAAGTATCGTGTGTATAAAAGATATTTGAAACTTTAATGAGGAAAAGCGTTCTCAGGGATTAGAGGATACGCCACTAGCATTATAAAGGGATAAGGTAAAGATTATTATCATAAACATTCTCAACTATGTATGTGTGGGAGGAACTCCGAATTTGGACAAATAGGCAACAACCACGGCTCACATCATTCTCATAACCACATCAGACAGCAATCAACATCAATTGAATTACTGCGCTATTAAGGGACTTAATCCCGCAAGACATATCCCTTGGCATAGATAGTGTTTCGTGAGTTTCCTCGGTTTCCAAGTTGATACGTAAGGAGTGCCAACAACTTTATTGTCACTATAAGTGTTAACACACCTCCGTCTACTAACAAGTAGTTCCCTCCATCAAGTAACCCATAAGAGACAAATATTGAGAGGTTGACTTCTCCCAATATCAAGATGAAGACAATCTAACACATGCTCACGGCTATGAATACCATTATAAATTTTATCTTATTTTAATCTCATGCTAGGGTTTCTACATCTCTCCAAGAACTAATGATCTACTAAGACATGGAGGCAATCAACATCATGGAAAAAGTAATGGAATCTATCATAGATGAATAGTGCTTGTATAAATCCACAATGAGTATGGAAATTACAACAAGATGTAGATGGGATGGATGGAGATGGTGGTGATGCAGCGGTTGATGATGAAGATCGATGTTTTAGCCTCCCGGATCTGCGTCGGGCGAAGATGGATCCCCGGTGGATGAGTTCGCCCTCCAGATGCCTTCCGTAGGTGAGGTTTCGGCGATTTCTGGGTGTTCTATATGTCTGATACGTCGTGAATGTATATATAATTTTTGATGTTTCATGCTTGTTTAGTATCAACTTTGCTATGCTTTATCTACACTTTGAGGTATTTTTATACATTTTCTAGTACTAACCTATTAACAAGATGTCGCAGTGCTAGTTGCCTGTTTTCTGCGGTTTTTTGGTTTCAGAAAAGCTAGTAAGGAAATATTCTCGGAATTGGACGGGACAAAATCCAAAGTCAATATTTTACCGAAACAAACACAGAGATCGAAGGGCAGCCGAAGGGGGGCCACATGATGGCCACACCATAGGGCCACGCGGGTCCACCCTAGGGCGCGCCGCCCTATGGTGTGGGGCCCCTGGCCGACCTCCGACCTCGCCTCTTTGCCTATAAAACCCCTCGATGCAGAAACCCTAAGCACCTGATCAGATCTCCACGCGTCCCTAGATCAGGGGGATCTGAAGCTCTTCCCAGCACCCTACCGGAGGGGAGATATCATCCCAGAGGCCTTCTTCATCACCATGCCAGCCTCAGGTATGACGCGTGAGTAGTTCACCCTAGGACTATGGGTCCATATAATAGCTAGACGGTTGTTTCTCCTCCTTTGTGCTATCATGTTTAGATCTTGTGAGCTTCGTTCATGATCAAGATCATCTATTTGTAATCATACATGTTGTGTTTGCAGGGATCTGATGGATATTGAGATACTATGTCAGATTGATTATTGATTCTATCATGTCATATTGATTATTGATTCTATCATGTCTGTGTTGTTTGTGATCTTGCATGCTCTCCGTTGCTAGTAGCTATCTTGGCCAAGTATATACTAGTGACTCCAAGAGGGAGTATTTATGCTCGATAAAGGGTTCATGCCTCTAGTAATCTGGGGAAGTGATAGGAATCTCTAAGGTTGTAGATGTGATGTTGCTACTAGGGAGAAAACAACAATATTTTGTTCATGAAATAATTGTATCGTTTACTTTACACACATTGCTTAATGTAGTTATCCGTTGCTTGCAACTTAATACTGGAAGGGGTTCGTATGATAACCTGAAGGTGGATTATTATGTAGGGTTTGCAGCATAGAAAACAAAAAATTTCCTACGATGGGAACAACTATGTACCAAGATATATCTACTAGATACAAACAACGGGCGGATGTACATCCGTAGAGAACATACCCTTGAAGACCGACAAAGCTTAACGAGTCCAAACTCATGGTTGATGTAGACGATCTCTTGCCGATCTCAAGATCGAGAGGAAGTCCTAGCGCCGCAAAACAGCAGCGCATCCGTGCTCGCACACACGTTCGAGGCACCGAGCAACCTCCGCCTCCTCGCTCCAGCGACGCAGCGGAAGCACAACTCTTTCTTGCCGAATAGCCACCGAGAACATGTATCTTGCTAGTCCGAGACCATGGGGAATAAATTCTAGAGGGGGAGAGAGATCCTTCACGAGGAGGTGTGAGTGAGAGAGAGGGAGGGGGCTCCTTTTATAGGGAGAGGGGGGCACCCAAGTGTCCATGCGCCCAGCCATGGGGCTTCCCCCACCTCTTCCACATTCATGTGGGTGGACACTCCACTCACTCAAATGCCTTTCAATTCCCTCCACTCAAAAACCCACTCAAATTCCCATTAAATTGCCACCAAATTTAATGCAAACTCTCATTAAATAAAACTCCTTTTATTTATTCAGAATTTTGTCAATTACTTTAATGACAAACATTCACATATAACCCCTTGCTAGTATTTCATTTCACATGCAGAAACACTTTTTGCAATTTCACCCGAAAACCCGTTTTGGTATCTAGTGAAATAAATTCCTGCGCTTGTTATTCTTTTCGGCATGAAACTTTTGCTCCAAATGGATGTCGGTGTCTCTTAAGTGTGTCACCCTACGGTTCGCGAATAATGCGGAAATGATCGAGACCCCTCTTAGATCAATAATCAGAAGAGGGATATGGAGACCCATACTGACTCCCACACATTCAACGATGACTTTCTTGTGATCGTCGGAACCTTTTACGCTAGTATCTTAATCCCTTTGTTTCGCGATATATTACATGTCCGAGATTCGATCATCGGTATCTCCATACCTAGTTTGATCTCGTTACTGACATGCACTCTTTTCTCGTTCCCGTGATATAACATTCTAGTGATCAAATCACTTGCTTGCAAGCTAATCAATGTGATATCACCGAGAGGGCCCAGAGCATATCTATCTGTCATCGGGATGAACAAATTCCACTCTCGATCCATGGGCCTATACATAACACTTTAGTAGTTCTGAACCCATCTTTATAATCACCCTGTTATGGTGTGACTTTTGATGTTATCAAGAAACTCTTCTGATGTTAGTGATTGACATGATCTCATGGTCTAAGGATGTCGATCACTTCGTAAGTTGTTATAGCAATATAAACTCAATGACTTTGATCGTAATGCTATACTTTGGATGAATGTTCATCACACCATTACACTAATGTTGTGACCTCGTTATTAACAACATCCAATATCCATGATCAGGAAACCTTTGATCATCTTGTTAATCAACGAGCTAGTTTATAAGAGAGGCATAACTAGGAACTTCCTTTTTGTTTATTAAACACACATGTATTAACGTTTCCATATTAATACAATCATAGCATGTAAAATAAACATTTATCATAAATAAGGAATACGATAATAACCACTTTATTATTGCCTCTCGGGCATATTCCCTTCAGTCTCCCACTTGCACTAGAGACAATAATCTAGTTTGAAAACTTTGCGTATTGAACACATATGGCTTTCTGGTGTTCCATATACGCAATTGTGAGTGGTTAACATAATCTATGGATCTGATGCTTCAGGTCCTTGTGTATTTGCATGTCTTTGCGTCTCCATGCATTACTCATTCTCTAATGAGATGGCATTGTATAAATTTGGTATTTTGGTGAGACCTTTAGTTCCTTGGGGTTAAATCACATCGACACTATTGTCATATAATATATCTTTAGTGTTAGCCCATTGCGAACCACACCTTAGTTTGATAACAAACTACTTGACACAAATTCCCTCCTCTGCTGCTACTATAGCAGTCATATACTTAGCCTTTTTTTGTAGTATTCGTACAATGTCTTAACTTCAGAACTCTTCCAAATCCATCATGGAAACTTTCTTTCCATTTCATTGTGCCACCATAGTCTAAATTGAGATAAACTTAATTTGTATCTTGTGACAAAACTAGTATCAATGTAACGCTTTACAATGAACTATTTGTAATTGTTTGTCACCTCTACACAAATATATTCTTAGTTCTTCCAAAAGATCATAAGAATATTCTCACTATCGTCCAATGATCATTTTATGATTCATTCTGGTATATGCTCATAACACTTAGAGCATATGACATATCTGGATGTGTACATATCATGGTATGATTGATCAAAACATTCTCGTGATTTCACTCATCAAGTGTCAAAGCACTTGAATCTTGTTTCACTTATCAAGTGTCGATACACTTGAATCTTGATTCAATTCCTTTCCATGCGACAAGAACCGTTTCTTGTCGTTTCTATATTGAACTCCTTCAATATCTCATATATGTACGTTTGGCCCAACCATATTAGCGTCACCGTCTATCCACTATAGACATTCATGCTAAATATTCGGGTTTTACCTAAGTCCTTCATCAAAATGAAATCCTTAACCTTTGTCAATAAAAGATACATCATTTCTAATCAACAAGATGTCCTCCACATAATGTATTAGAAATATGTCTCAACGCTCCCACTTAATTTCTTGCAAATGTAAGCATCTTCATCGTCTCCCGATGAAAACTCCTTTTTCATCACGGTGAAGATTCCAACTCCGCGATGCTTACTTCAACCATTGAAGTTTGCATGCCCTTTTAGCATCCTTTGAATTTAACAAAACCCTTTGGACCGTGTCTTGTACACGTCCTAGGTAACCATTCTATTAGAAGAATTTTGTTTTGTTTATTCATCTACCATATACCAAATTATATGTAGTGGTTGCTACTTTAATCCATCCAGACTAAATATCGCTATGAAAGATCTAATCTTGTCATAGTCAACTCCTTTGAACATTGTCATAAAATAATTTACGACATGTCGACTATTTCATAGATGTGAAACATCCATGTCTGTTTCTTTATAGATCCAAATACGACCGTTAGGTTTTTACACCTTTCCGGAGGGTCTTCCAAGTTCAAAACTTGATTTCTCGTGTATGGAACTATCACGGATTTTATGGCTTCAAGCCATTTGACGGAGTCAGGGCCCATCATCGCTTCTTTGCATGTAGTCGATTCATCATTGTCAAACAATAATGATTTACTCTCAAATCTTGGTATTTGATTGTTTATCCGACCGACTTGGTTCAATAAGAACTTAGACCTCCATGACCACAACCTTTGAGGCACGTGAGCCATGAGCATTCTGGCTGCCTCCGGAACATTTTCCGGCACTGCACAACTCGGCACATATAGCTAAGGTTCGTTAACCTTATCAAAGTTCTATTGTCCTCCCACTAAACTTTTACGAAAAATTCCTTTTTCAAGAAACTTCACATTTCAAGCGACAAACCCTTTTGTCCTTGGTGTTATGGAGGAATAACCAATTGTTATTCAAAATAACCTACAAAGACATGCTCATCCGACTTTGGTTGTAAACATCTTACTTATGTTTAGCATACCAAAATTTAAGAAAGGACAACTTGGGTTTTACCCCAAACCATAACTCATATGGTGTCATTTCAACAGATCAAGATGGAGCTCTTTTCAGTGTAAAAGCGGTAGTCTCTAAAGCTTTAATATTTTAAAACATAATGGCAGTTTTATAAATAACACCTTTGATCCAACCATGTCAAACAAGGTTTTATTACAAATATCAAACACTCCATACTCATATGGTGTTTAAGGAGATGTAAATCTAGGTGTTTTGCTAAACTTGCAACTCAAATAAATCCCTTTATGATAAAATCATAATTCATTTATTTTCTTGTTACACTTGTAACTCAAATAAATCCCTTATGATAAAATCATAAACCATTTATTTTCTTGTTACAATGATTTTCACTTCATCTTGAAAGTCTTTGGAACGTTTTTCAAATATTTCATACTTCTTTCTCATTAAGTGAATATTCACTCAAATTTCTGGAGAAATTATATGAAGTTGAAACCCATCTCTTACGATTACACATAATGGACTACATACATCGATATGTATAAATTCCAATATTTTAGTCGTTCGTTCTTCTTTGGCCTTTGAACGAAGTTTTTAATTATCCCGAGGAAAGTCTCACAAGCGTCACTTGATCAAATCAAAGACTCCAAAAATCCATGAATATGGAAATTCTTCATGTTTTATTTCCAATATAATTTAAACGGCAATGTCACTTCGTAAGTGATTTTTCAATCATTTGTCTTGCGACATTTTAGCATTAGGTTTTATGGATGTGATTTCTCCAACTAGATTTGTAAATCATCCATCTTATATGGAATACGGTAATTATTTGAACAACATTTGTTCTCATAATACCTAATTTAAATAACAATTATTAAAACAAATCTTGAAGTCAAACTTTGATGTCAACGAGAAATACAAACAACGATTTGTTTGTTTTCGATGAACATCATCACATATTCTCTTGCTAGTTACTTAAGCCATTGTGGTTCATGAATTGCGTTGTTCTGTATGACATTTCATACCAACCAATTCAGTATCCAATACCCAAGAACCACATTGTTTAACAAGCAAATAATACAATCATAACATGTATATCATCTATATACCTAAATTGGATATTTCCAATATTTTCTTTTCTGCCAAATATATTTTATAGATTCTCTTTCAACATTTCCTTTTCCTTTTTAAAGAATCTATCAACATCAAAAGTGGCGCCATATACATGACACATAGTCCAAAGCGTGTATATTCAAATAATAATACCTTTGGACTTGCACTTTGAAGTAGATCACCATCATCAAAATGATCGGCATTCTTTCAAAATCCATTCTATAGTAATCTTTTAGTGTAGTAAACACTTTACATACATCTTCTATTCACCCTTATCATGATGACTTTCATGATCAAGCTACTGTAGCTTATAAAGGCGAATTGTGAGTATAACATTACTTTCCAAACCCTTTTGGATGATTAGGATGTCTAGCATCTCCAACCTTCGTAAATTCTCATCCAATATGAGAACATATATTATACTCAATCATATTGCAACCAAAACATTATTTCAGATATCGTTATATCTGCCACACATGATGGTTTCTGAAAATATTCTTTCAGCTCCTAGATAAACTTGATATTAAAACAATCAAAAATCATGGAGGCAAACATGATACTTAAGATACTAACACTGGAATTGTTACTCTCGATTTAATACTAACTATTAAATTTCACGGAGTAAATAGAGTTTGCTAAAAGTTTGCAATAGGACTTTAAGCTTTAGATTGACACTCAACACAATACGATACCAGTTCATAAAGTATATATATCCAGAATTCTATAGTTCTATTATCTCAATTACAACTATGCATAAGGTGGTGAACGAATGCCAATGACTACAACAAATTATGCAAATTCACTTTGATTAATTTATGATAAATTGAGTTCTACTAATCCAAATTAGAAATGAACTCCCACTCAAAAACGACATCCCTCGTGCCTTTTTGGTGATTACATGAACCAAATCCACTACACCAAGTCCGATCATCACGTGAGTCGGTGTAGCTTCAAATGCAAGCATCAAATGGTCATCATATCAAAACATATGACTCATGCTTAACCTTTCGGTCCGTGTTCCGAGGCCATGTATGTACATGCTAGGCTTGCCAAGTTAGAACCTTAGTATTCGCGTGTGTAACTGTCTTACACCCGAGATATGCTCGTGGATTCAAGTACACCCGATCATCACGTGATGTCTTGAAGCGACGAAACATTGTAGGTGTATACTTAAGGAAGAACACATTCTTATCTTGATATTTAAATGAGGGATCATCTTATTATGCTAATAATAAAACGCCAAACAAGCAATATAAGATGCAATCAAACATCACATGTTAATAAGTGAAATGATATGGTTCCCGCATATGATCTCCATCATGTGCTCCGTGGTATGATCTCTATCATACCTCTATGTGTAAGGCCAAGGTCTATAGAACCTACATGTTATGTGTGTTACAAGAGTATCATATCATACTTCTACTTACAACATCACCATATCATAACACTAGCCCAGCAACAATCTAAACTAGACGCCTCTAATTTATCCATTGCAAGTTTTACGTGGCTTAGGGCTTTCGAAGATAGAACCGTTCTTACCTACGAACATGAACCACAACGAGGATAACCAAATTGTTGACAACTCATTGCAAATTAGATATTGACTATAATAGGAGAGACAGACACCCGCTAGCCACTTATGCAAAACTAGTTGCATGTCAAGTGTGGAACAGGTCTCATGTGCGAGGACATGTAAAGTTTGTCCGGGCCGCTTCATCCCACTATGCCACCAATATCCAAAGTACAACTAAGAAGAAATAAAATAATCATCATCGCCCACATACTCATATGTGTACTACCCGTGCAAAGCATCTACACATAGATCCGGCTCTGATACCACTGTAGGGTTCGCAGCATAGAAAACAAAAAAATTCCTACGATGGGAACAACTATGTACCAAGATCTATCTACTAGATACAAACAACGGGCGGATGTACATCCGTAGAGAACATACCCTTGAAGACCGACAAAGCTTAACGAGTCCAAACTCGTGGTTGATGTAGACGATCTCTTGCCGATCTCAAGATCAAGAGGAAGTCCTAGCGCCGCAAAACAGCAGCGCATCCGTGCTCACACACACGTTCGAGGCACCAAGCAACCTCCGCCTCCTCGCTCCAGCGATGCAACGGAAGCACAACTCTTTATTGCCGAATAGCCACCAAGAACATGTATCTCGCTAGTCCGAGACCATGGGGAATAAATTCTAGAGGGGGAGAGAGATCCTTCATGAGGAGGTGTGAGTGAGAGAGAGGGAGGGGGCTCCTTTTATAGGGAGAGGGGGGCACCCAAGGGGCCATGCGCCCAGCCATGGGGCTGCCCCCACCTCTTCCACATTCATGTGGGTGGACACTCCACTCACTCAAATGCCTTTCAATTCCCTCCACTCAAAAACCCACTCAAAAACCCACTCAAATTCCCATTAAATTTCCACCAAATTTAATGCAAACTCTCATTAAATAAAACTCCTTTTATTTATTCAGAATTTTGTCAATTACTTTAATGAAAAACATTCACATATAACCCCTTGCTAGTATTTCATTTCACATGCAAAAACACTTTTTGAAATTTCACCCGAAAACCCGTTTCAGTATCTAGTGAAATAAATTCCTGCGCTTGTTATTATTTTCGGCATGAAACTTTTGCTCCAAATGGATGTCGGTGTCTCTTAAGTGTGTCACCCTACGGTTCGTGAATAATGCGGACATGATCGAGACCCCTCTTAGATCAATAATCAGAAGAGGGATATGGAGACCCATACTGACTCCCACACATTCAACGATGACTTTCTTGTGATCGTCGGAACCTTTTACGCTAGTATCTTAATCCCTTTGTTTCGCGATATATTACATGTCCGAGATTCGATCATCGGTATCTCCATACCTAGTTTGATCACGTTACTGACATGCACTCTTTTCTCGTTCCCGTGATATAACATTCTAGTGATCAAATCACTTGCTTGCAAGCTAATCAATGTGATATCACCGACAGGGCCCAGAGCATATCTATCTGTCATCGGGATGAACAAATTCCACTCTCGATCCATGGGCCTATACATAACACTTTAGTAGTTCTGAACCCATCTTTATAATCACCCTGTTATGGTGTGACTTTTGATGTTATCAAGAAACTCTTCTGATGTTAGTGATTGACATGATCTCATGGTCTAAGGATTTCGATCACTTCGTAAGTTGTTATAGCAATATAAACTCAATGACTTTGATCGTAATGCTATACTTCGGATGAATGTTCATCACACCATTACACTAATGTTGTGACCTTGTTATTAACAACATCCAATATCCATGATCAGGAAACCTTTGATCATCTTGTTAATCAACGAGCTAGTTTATAAGAGAGGCATAACTAGGAACTTCCTGTTTGTTTATTAAACACACGTGTATTAACGTTTCTGTATTAATACAATCATAGCATGTAAAATAAACATTTATCATAAATAAGGAATACGATAATAACCACTTTATTATTGCCTCTCGGGCATATTCCCTTCATATTAGTCATAGATGCAGTTGGATTACGGTCTATGTATATTGTTGTAATGCCCAATCAAATCTCATAGGAATCATGATGTCTAGTATTTGCATTGTTATGCTTGCTTAGTCTGTCAATTGCCCCGATGTAATTTGTTCACCCAGCATGTTATTTCTCTTAAGGAGAACACCTCTAGTGAACTGTGGACCCCGGTCCAACCCTTACCATTGTTACATCATCTACTATTACCGTTTACTTTCTACAAACAACTATTACCTTCCACACTATACGTTTAATCCCTTGTTTTCAGCAAACCAGTGAGATTGACAACCTCACTGTAAGTTGGGGCAAAGTCTTGAGTTTGTGTTGTGCAGGATTCCAAGTTGTTAGAAACACCTTGGAGTTATTTCCTTGCTCCTACTGGTTCGATAACCTTGGTTTCATAACTGAGGGAAGACTTGCTGCTGTGCTCATCACACCTTGCTCTTGGGGTCTCCCAACGAAGCTCTGCAATCGACTGAGCCGCGTCAAGATTTTCTGGCACCGTTGTCGGGGAGTTAAGGACAACTTTACAAGGGAAGTATTTCACAAACAATCTCTTTACTTTGTTTTTGTTTTGCTTAGTTCCTTTTGCTTTGTTTTTCTTGCTTATTTTTACCAAAAATACAAAAAAATAGTTTTGTTTGGTTTGCTTTTTCTTATAAAAAACACACAAAAAGTTAGTTCCTACTCTAGTTGTTGCTGTTGTTCGCTTGCTTCACCTTTGCAAAAATGAATTCTGCTGAGAACACCAAGTTGTGTGACTTCACTAGCACAAACAACAATGATTTCCTTTGCACACCTATTGCTCCATCTGCTCCTGATGCTACCTTTTATGAAATTAAACCTGCTCTGTTGAATCTTGTTATGAAAGAGCAATTTCCTGGTGCTAGTTCTGATGATGCTATTGCCCACCTTAATAACCTTGTTGAACTTTGTGAGATGCAAAAATATAAGGATGTAGATGGAGATATTATTAAGCTCATATTGTTTCCTTTCTCTTTGAGAGCAAAATCTAAAGAATGGTTGCTATCCTTGCCTAGAAATAGTATTGATTCTTGGATTAAATGCAAAGATGCTTTTATTGGAAAATACTATCCTCCTGCTAAGATTATATCTATGAGAGGTGAAACAATGAAATTTAAACAACTTGATAATGATTATGTTTCTCAAGCTTGGGAAATAATGAAATCTTTGGTAAAGAATTGTCCCACTCATGGACGATTATCCAAACTTTTTATGCAGGGTTAAATTTCTCTTCAAGAAATCTGTTGGATTCTGTTGCTGGAGGTACCTTTATGACCATTACTTTGGGTGCTGCAACAAAGCTCCTTGATAATATGATGGTTAATTATTCTGAATGGCACACTGAGAGAGCTCCACATGGTAAGAAGGTAAATTCTATTGAAGAAACCTCCTCCTTGAGTGATAAAATTGATGTTATTATGTCTATGGTTGTTAGTGGAAAAGCTCATATGGATCCAAATAATGTTCCTTTAGCCTCTTTGGTTGCTCAAGAAGAGCAAGTTGATGTGAACTTTATTAGAAATAACAATTTGAACAACAATGCCTATAGGAATAATTTTGGTAATAATAAGTCTAGGCCTTATCCTTCCAATAATGGTAATGCTTATGGAAATTCATACAACAATAATAGAAGTGCTCCCTCAGAACTTGAAGTCATGCTTAAAGACTTTATTAGTAAACAAACTACTTTCAACAAGACTATGGAGGAAAAGTTTTTGAATGTTGAAAAAATATTTCATTTTTGTCTGAAGCACAATCCTCTTTGATTAATAAAATGGCTGCAAAACCTAAAACCTTGGAAAATACTTTTGTTGCTACTCATGCCATACAAGTTATAATTGATGAAAATGTTAGACTGTTAGCTAAATTGCATGCTAAGTGGGAAAGAGAAGATGAAATTGCTAGAAACAATAGTATTTGTACTATTACTACCACCAATGCTAATGCTAGCAAACCACAAGAAATCCCCATTCCTTCTACAATAATGCCTAAATCCAATAAGAATGCTGAAATTTTTCAAAATATGGGAAACAATAAGTCTACTACCTGTGATGCTAAGTTTTATTTTGATCTTGATGGCTGCAATATTTCTGAAATGATTATGTTCCTACAAAAGCTTGCTAGAAGTCCTAATGCTAGTGCTATGAATATGGCTTTCACAAAACACATTACAGATGCTCTCATTAAAATTAAGGAAGAAAAATTGAAACACGAAGTTTCTATTCCTAGGAAGTTAGAAGATGGTTGGGAACCCATCATTAATATGCAAGTGAATGATTTTGATCTCAAAGCTTTATGTGCCCTTGGTTCTAGTGTCTCCATTATGCCTAGAAAGATTTTTGAAATGCTTGATTTTCCACCTTTGGAAGATTGCTATTTAGATGTTCCACTTGATGATAATGCTAAAAAGAAACTAATGGGGAGTGTTAATGATGTTCTTATTATGGTTAACAATGCCTATGTCCCTATTGATTTCTATGTTTTGGATGTTGAATGCAATGCTTCTTGTCCTATTACTTTGGGAAGACCTTTTCTTAGAACTATTGGTGCCATTATTGATATGAAAGAAGGCACCATTAAATATCAATTTCCATTCAAGAAAGATATAGAACACTTCCCTATAAGGAGATAGAAGTTACCTTTTGCTCCTCCTTTTAAAGAAAAATTTGATGTCAATGCTTCTTCATTTGAAAATACTTGATTCTTGCTTCTTGTGCCTAACTTAAAGGCGTTAAAGAAAAGTACTTGTTGGGAGATAACCCAATAGTTTTATTGAGTCTTGGAAGTTATTACTTCTGTAATAACCTCTCATTATCCTTTTTGTGTGATTTTTTTTGCCAAGAATAACCTCTAATAAGAGAGAAGTAAGATTTGGGGAAGTTGTTGTCCCGAAACAGATTTTTGTGCTTCACTGTAAAAATTTGTGAAAAATCTCTGTATGTCGGATTGAGCTTTAATTTTCTGAATAAATGCCCCAGGTTTTTATATAACTTTATTTAGCTCAACACTTTTCTATTTGATCAACAGAAGGTCTTCTATAAAATCAGTTTTTATCTACTGGTCTGTTTTGACAGATTTCTACCATTATTTGCATTTGCCTCTTTATCGGTTTATTTTTGAGTTCTTCTTGATCACTTGAGATTTTTAAAGGAATTGCTAAAGTAGCTTGTGGTCTAATGAAAGTTTTGCTATGTTGAAACTAAACCCCAAGGTTTATTATCTTGAATGCACTAATGTTGCTAATGAAGATTGTGTGAAGTTTTGTATGAAGGAAATTTACAAGTGTAGGGGAAGAATGATGTGATGAGATGAAGAATGGACAAAATATCAAGCTTGGGTATGCTACCCCGTGTCACCCCAAGAAATATTCAAAAGGTACAAGCGTTAAAGCTTGGGGATGCCCAAGGCATCCCCTTCTTCATCAATAAAAATCTCAGGTCTCTTTCTAGACACTTCGTTTTTATTGTTTCATGCACTGTTGTGTTGCTCTTGGAGCGTCTTAGTTTTCATTTTTGGTTTTCGTTTGCTTAGTTTTCTTGAATAAAGTAGTTGGACCCCCGATTTTGCTGTGTTGTTTCAAATAAGTTGATTGGTGTTGGAAAAGAGTAGAAAGTTTCATGCTTATAGTGGTACAAAAGGGAGCTTGTTTTGACTGTGGCTTAGACTTTATCATGTCATGCTAGATGTTGTTTTCACCTTATGCTTAGTGATTATTTTTGTAGCATGAATTGTTCCAAACAATTGATATTTCTTAATGTGCCTTGAAAGAATCATGCATTGTTTTAGCATACAAAAGCATAATATTGTGGTATTCTCCTTTGATGCTTTGTTTGGGTTGACTTGGCATATGCACACACCATGTTATGACTATGAACCAGTCACCTTAGCATCTATAATCATTTAATTTTTGACTTTTGGCACCACTTTATGCTTTGACTGATAATGTTTTGTCACTCTGCATGATTATGGCCATTATTGCTCTCTTAGTTGGTCGCTCCCAGTCTTTTGCTAGCCACCACTTGTATTGAGTAAGATCTACTCATGCATCCAACTCCCAAGAAACCAAGTTATTCCAAAGAGTCCACTATAAATTCCTATGCATGGTGTGTTACACCATTCCAGGTATATTCTTGTTTTATCTATCTTCCAAATTAAACTTGTTATGTGAAAATTAGTGATTAAGGCTCTCACAAACTTGATGTCACACTTTATTTTTCTTGCCCCTAATAAACTTGAACCATTGTGTCATCTATGTTGTATATGCTTGCACTTATAAGTTGGGAATTAGCAGAACCGTGCTGTCACGGGGAATGCTTTTGACACCTGTAAATATCTACCCAGTTAATATCATGATCTTTTGTTTATGGATGTCGGCGGTGTGAAATAAAAGGGGGGATTGTAAGTCCATGGAGTTATGTATATGTGTTAGAGAAACGCTTGGGCCGCTAGCCTAAGCCATGCCTAATCATGGTGGAAACTTGAAGCATCACCATAGTGAGCAATCTATGAAGCATCCCCAGATTAAAATATAGAAAAAAAGAGAAAAAAATATGCACCATTCTCATGGTAAATAAAAGGATCGCTAAGATGCTCACTGTCTGTTGCCTTGTCATTTTGATATGGGATAGCTCCTGTGTCATGGGGCAATGGGTACCCCGTTGGAGGTTATCTATGTTGGAGATATGCCCAAGAGGCAATAATAAAGAGGTTATTATCATATCTTCACGCTTATGATAAATGTTTACATACCATGTTATAATTGTATTAACTGGAAACATTAATACTTGTGTGATTTGTAAACATAAAATAATCCCTAGTAAAGCCTCTTATTAAACTAGCTTGTTGGTTAATATATGATCATGGTTTCCTGATCATGAACATTGAGATGTTATTACAACAAGATCATATCATTAGCAGAATGGTATGATGGACATACTCCTATAGATAAGTGTAGCATAAATATCTAGTCATTTCAATAGTTCATTTGCTATAAGCTTTCTGATGCATAGTAACCTAATTCCTTCGACCATGAGATAATGCTAATCACCATCACCGGAATGATGCTTTGATGACATCAAACACCACGTCATAACTGGGTGGTTATAAAGGTGGCATTGAGTGTTCGGAAAGTGTGTGTTGAGGCTCATGGACCAAGAGTGGGATTTGTCCATCCATATGACGGATAGATATACTCTGGGCCCTCTCGGTGGAATGTCATCCAATTAGCCTGCAAGCATGTGACTGGCTCACAAGGGATCACATATCACGGGAACGAGAAAAGAGTACTTATCAGTAATGAGGTTGAACTAGGTATGCAGAGATACCGACGACCAAACCTTCGATGAGTAAAATATCGCGAGACAAAGGGAAATTGGTATCGTGTGTAAGTGGTTCATTCGATCGCAAAGTAATCGTAGAAATATGTGGGAGCCATATGAATTTCCAGATTCCTCTATTGGTTATTGATCGGAGAAGTATCTCGATCATGTCCGCATAATTCACGAACCGTAGGGAGACACACTTAAGGATTTGATGTTGTTTAGTAGATAGGATGGGATCCGGGATATCACGAGGAGATCCGGAATTGTCTAGAGAATAAGATTCATATAAGGAAAGTTCGATTCCGAAGTTCGGGAATGATTCCGATGTTTTCATCGGAGAGGTTCTAGAAGGGTCTATAGGTTCACCGGCCCGGAAGGGGAATGGTTCATGAATGTCTCATGGTTAAGTGGAATGATTGGATCATGTCATAGGTCACTTGGTTGGGCATTTGCAAGAGAGGAATTAAGCTCCAAATTGCAAGTCAAAAGGCAGGTTTGAAAGGTCAAACTGGAACAATGGTTTCCTAGTGGAAGAAGGAAAGAGTCCTTCTTTCCCTCCAACTTGGATAGGGATTTGGGGAAGGATTCAAACTCCCCTCTCCCAAGCCTCCCTCCCTCTCAGAAATAGAGGGAAGGGGCTGTCCCAAGAGGACACAACAAGCCCTTCCTACCTTGCGCCGCCGCCACTGGCTCGTCGTCGTCGCCCTAGCCGCTGACTCCACCTCCTCCTCTCTGACCCTATAAATCTAGATCGCCGGAAACCCTAGATCCACCATAACCTGATCCGGCTTAGGCGAAGCCCTACAGGATTTTCCCTCTACTTCCGACACCATGCCGTCGTGCTGCCGGAATCACGAGGGGAGATCTACAACCTCTGCTGCCTGCTGGAACAAGGGAGAGGAAGGTCTTCATCGAGTACCGAACGTGTGACCGACCACGGAAGCGCTTCCGGAACGCAGCGCCAGAAGGATTGTCTACGCGATCTTGAGATCGGCAAGTGTACGACTACATCATCCACGAGAATATGCTCTCGTTAACTGCTTTAGAATCTTCGAGGGTGAGTACTCTAATCGACTCGTTCCTACAATCTAGTAGATAGATCTTGGCTTGTTTGTGTGCATGCAGTCGAATTTTTTTGTTTTCCATGCTACGAACCCCAACAGTGGTATCAGATCCGTGGTTATATGTAGATCTGTTGCATGAGTAGAACACAATGGTCATTGTGGGAGGTGGTGCTTTTATTATCAATTGCTTTTTGTGTACTTTGCATCTTGCGGTATGATGGGATGAAGCGGCCCGGGCTAACCTTACATGACATCGTTCATGAGACTTTCTCCACTCTTGACATGCAACTTGTATTGCATAAGTGGCTTTGCGGGTGCCTGTCTCTCCCATCATAGTATAGATTCAATTTACAATGGGCACTTGATAGTTCAAGCATCAACGTTGTGGTTCTTGTTCGTAAGTTAGAATGACACTTATTGAAAGCCCCAAACCATGTAGGACATGCAAATAAAATTAGAGGCGTCTAACTTTGTTTTGCAGGGGTGTGATGTGATGTGATATGGCCATGATTGTGATTATATATGATGTATGAAATGTTCTTTATTGTAAGTTGGCAATCGGCAGGAGCCATATGGTTGTATTTTAATTTCGTTAAGACCTGTGTGTCTATTATTCAAAGTAGTTGTAATAGTTGATACTGGTGGACGACAACCATGGAGAGGCGCCATTGACCTTGACGCAATGCCGGTGATGATGGAGATCATGTTCGTGCTTGAAGATGGAGATAAGAAGCACAAGACGAAAGGCCATATCATATCACATATTATGAATTGCATGTGATGTTAATCCTTTTATGCATCTTGTATTGCTTAGTTCGCGACGGTAGCATTATAAGATGATCCCTCTCACAAAATTTCAAGTTATAGAGTGTTCGTCCTTAGTAGGCACCGTTGCCAAAGCTCGTTGTTTCGAAGCACCACGTGATGATCGGGTGTGTTAGATTCTGCGAGTGTATACAATGGGAGCAAGCCAGATTTGCTCATGCGGAAGATAAGGTTTGATCTTGACAAGCCTAGCATGTATAGACATGGTCTCGGAACATGGAATACCGAAAGGTAAAGCATGAGTCATATATATGATATGATGAACATGATGATTGTTCGCCTTTGAAACTATTTCATGTCATGTGCTGATCGGACTTGGTGTAATGAATTTGGTTCGTGTGATCACTAAAACAATGTGAGGGATATTGTTTTGAGTGGGAGTTCAACAACAATATGATTAAAAGTTGAACACTATTTATCATAAATTAAATCAAAGTGAATTTGCATAGTTGTTGTAGTCACTGGCGTCCGTTTACCACCTTGCGTTTAGTTATAATTGAGATAATAGAACTATAGAATTCTGGTTAATTACTTTACGAACTAGTATCATATTGTTTTGAAGTGTTAATTTTAAGTTTAAAAGTCCTATTGCAAACTTTCAGTAAGTTCCGGTTACTCTGTGAAGTTTAATAATTGGTATTAAATCAAGAGTAACAATTCTAGTGTTAGTATATAAGTATCATGTTTATTTGCATGATTCTTGATATTCAAAAGATTGTTTTAATATCAAGGTTATCTAGGAACATCATATGTGGAAGATATTGCGATATTTGAAACAATGTTTTTGATTATACATGATAGAGTATAATATGTCAAACTTTATGTTCTCATATTTGATGGGAATTTTCAAAAGGTTGGAGACGCTAGTCGTCCTAATCCTCCAAAAGGTTTTGGAGAACAACATTATACTCGCGATTCACTGTTATAAGCTAAAGCAGCTTGATCATGAATAATTCCATGATAAGGATGAATATTTTATGTAGGTAAAATGTTTACTACACCAAGAGATTACTAAAGAATGGAATTTGAAAGAACACCAAACATTTGATGATGGTGATCTACTTCAAAGTGCAAGTCCAAAGACATTGGTATTTAACTATACATGCTTTGGACTATGTGTCATGTGTATGGCTCTACTATTGATGTTCATAGATTCTTTCAAACAGAAAAGAAAATATTGAAAGAGAATCTCATAAATATATGGCAGAAAATAAAAGACCAGAATTGTTCAGCTTAGGTATATAGAGGATATACGTGTTATGGCTGTATTCTTTGCTTGTTAAATAATATGGTTCTTAAGTATTAGATACTGAATTTGTTGGTGTGAATCGTCATACGAAACAACACAATTCATGAACTATAATGGCCTAAGTAACCAGCAAAAGAATATGTGATGATGTTCGTCGAGAACAAATAAAGGGTTATTGTGTTGCTTGTTGAAATCAAAGCTTTCCTTCAAGATTTGTTTTATCAAGTATTATGAGAACAAAAGGGTTGTTCAAATAATTTCCCTAATCCATAAAATATGTATGATTTACAAATCTCGTTGGAGAAATCACATCCATAAAACTAGTGATAAAAATGTCGAAAGACAAATTGATTGAAAGATCACTTAGGAAGTGACATCGCCGTTTAAATTATATTGGAAAGAAAACATGAAGAAACTCCATGTGGATGGAATTTTGGAGTATTTTGATTTTTGATCAAATGACGCTTGTGAAACTTTCCTAGAGATAATTAAAACTCTGTTCATAGGCCAAAAGGGAACGAATGACTAGATTATTGGAATTTGTACATATTTGATGTATGAAGTCCATTACGTGTAGTCAAGAGCGATGGATTTCAACTTCATATGATTTCTACGAAAATTTGAGTGAATATATGAATATTTACTTAATGAGGATGACGTGTGAAACATTTGAAAAGTTCAAAAACTTTTAATATGAAGTGCAAAATAAATGTAACAATAAAATAAAGAATTTATGATAGGATCATAAAGGAAGATATTTGAGTTACAAGTTTAGCATAATACCTTAGATTTGAGGAATCGTTCTGTGGATTTGCATTTCCCGAAACACCATATGAGTATGGAGCGTTCGAGATACGTAATGAAACCTTGTTTGACATGGTAAGATCAAAGGTGTAATTTATAAAACTGCCATTACATTTTAAAGATTAAAGCTTTAAAGACTATCGTTTTTCCACTGAAAAGAGCTCCGTCATAATCCGTTGAAATGACACCATATAAATTTATGGTTTGGGATAAAACCCAAGTTGTCCTTTCTTAAACATTGGTATTCTATGCATAAGAAAGATGTTTGCAACCAAAATCGGATGAACATATTTTGTATGTTATTTCGAATAATCATCGAGTATTCCTCCATAACACCAAAGACAAAATGTCTGTTTGTTAGAACGTCAAGTTTCTTTAATAAAGGAATTTTCTGTGAAAAGTTAAGTGGGAGGACAATAAAACTTTGATAAGGTTAAAAGAACCTTAGCTATATATGCAAAGTTGGCAGCGTAGAAAAGTGTTCCGGAGGCAGCAACAATGCTCATGGCTCACATGCCTCAAAGATTGTGGTCACGGAAGTCCAAATTCCTATTGAACCAAGTAGGTCGGATAAACAATCAAATACCAAGATTTGAGGGTTGAATCATTATTTGACAATAATGAACCGACTACATGCAAATAAGCGATAATGGGCCCTGACTCCGCCAAATGGCTTGTAGCCATAAAATCCGTGATAGTTCCGTACACGAGAAATCAAGCTTTGAACCTTAAAGACCCTCTGGAAAGGTGTAAAACCTTACAGTCATGTTTGGATCTATAAAGAAATAGACATGGATGTTTCACATCTCTGAAATAGTCGACATGTTCGGAAAGAGTTCACAACAGTGTTCAAAGGTTGACTATGACAAGATTTGATCTTTCATAGCGATGTATAGTCTAGACGGATTAATGTAGCAACCACTACATATAATTTTGTTATGTGGTAGTTGAATAAACAAAACAAGTTCTTCTAATAGAATTGTTACCTAGGACGTGTGCATAACATAGTCCATAGGGTTTTGTTAATTCAAAGGATGTTAAAAGCATATGCAAACTACAATGGTTGAAGTGAGCATCGCGGAGTTGGAATCTTCACCATGATCAAACTGTTAAAAGAGTTTAAATTCATCAGAGACGATGAAGATGCTTGCATTTGCAAGAAATTAAGTGGGAGCACTAAGACATATTTCTAATATATTATGTGGAATACATATTGTGATTGGAAATGATATATCTTTTATTAACACATGTTAAGAATTTCATCTCGATGAAAGACTTAGGCAAAACCCGAATATTTGGCATCAATATCTATAGGTAAATTGAGACACTAATATGGTTATGCAAAATGTACATAGATGAGATATTGAATGAGTTCAATATGTAAATGACAAGAAAGGTTCTTGCCACACAGAAAGGATTAAATCAAAATTCAAGTGTATCGACACTTGGTAAGTGAAACAAAGATTCAAGTATAGATTGATACTTGATGTATGAAATCACAAATAGTATTTATATCAATCATAACGTGATATGTACAAATATATGTCCTATCCTCTAAATGTTATGAGCATATACCAGAATGATTCATAAGATGATCATTGGACGATAGTAAGGATATCCTTATGATCTTTTGGAAGAACTAAGAATATATTATTTTTGTAGATGTGACAAATAGATGATTGGTTCATTGTAAAAGTACAACATTGATACTAGTTTTGTCACAAAGTACAAATTAAGTTTATCTCAATCTAAACTAAGAGTGGCACAATATAATGGAAAGTAAGTTCCATAATGGATTTGGATGAGTTCCAAAGTTAAGACATTATGATAGATACTACAACAAAAGGCTAAGTATATGACTGCTACTATAGCATCAAAAGAGGGCATTTGTGTTAAGTAGTTTGTTATCAAACTAGGTGTGGTTCACAGCGGGATAGTATCATGAAGATATATTGTACGACAATATTATCAACATGTTTTAACCCCAAGGAACCAAAGGTCTCACCAAAGGACCAAATTTATACAAAGCCATCTCATTAGAGAATGAGTGATGGGTAGAGACGCAAAGACATGCAATTACACACGGACCTGAAAGAGTCGGATCTGAAGATTAGTTGACCACTAGCAATCGTGTAAATACAACACCGGAAATCCATAGGTGTTGAATACACAAAGATTTGAAACTAGATTATTGTCTCTAGTGCAAGTGGGAGACTGTTGGAGATATGCCCAAGAGGCAATAATAAAGAGGTTATTACCATATCTTCACGCTTATGATAAATGTTTACATACCATGCTATAATTGTATTAACCGGAAACATTAATACTTGTGTGATTTGTAAACATAAAATAGTCCCTAGTAAAGCCTCTTATTAAACTAGCTTTTTGGTTAATATATGATCATGGTTTCCTGATCATGAACATTGAGATGTTATTAACAACAAGATCATATCATTAGGAGAATGGTATGATGGACATACTCATATAGATAAGCATAGCATAAAGATCAAGTCATTTCAATAGTTCATTTGCTATAAGCTTTCTGATGCATAGTAACCTAATTCCTTCGACCATGAGATCATGCTAATCACCATCATCGGAAGGATGCTTTGATGACATCAAACACCACACCGTAACTGGGTGGCTATAAAGGTGGCATTGAGTGTTCAAAAAGTGTGTGTTGAGGCTCATGGATCAAGAGTTGGATTTGTCCATCCATATGACGGATAGATATACTTTGGACCCTCTCGGTGGAATGTCATCCAATTAGCTTGCAAGCATGTGACTGGCTCACAAGGGATCACATATCACGGGAACGAGAAAAGAGTACTTATCGGTAACGAGGTTGAACTAGGTATGCAGAGATACCGACGATCAAACCTCGGATGAGTAAACTATCGCGAGACAAAGGGAAATTGGTATCATATGTAAGTGGTTGATTCGATCACAAAGTAATCGTAGAAATATGTGGGAGCCATATGAATTTCCAGATTCCTCTATTGGTTATTGATCGGATAAGTGTCTTGATCATGTCCGCATAATTCACGAACCGTAGGGACACACACTTAAGGATTCGATGTTGTTTAGTAGATATGGAATGTAAGTAGGGAGACCGAATGTTGTTAGGAGTTTCGGATGGGATCCGGGATATCACGAGGAGATCCGTAATGGTCTGGAGAATAAGATTCATATAAGGAAAGTTCGATTCCGGAGTTTGGGAATGATTCCGATGTTTTCATCAGAAAGGTTCTAGAAGGGTCTAGAAGGTTCACCGGACCGGAAGGGGAATGGTTCATGAATGTGTCATGGTTAAGTGGAATGATTTGATCATGTCCTAGGTCACTTGGTTGGGCATTTTCAAGAGAGGAATTAAGCTCCAAATTGCAAGTCAAAAGGCAGGTTTGAAAAGTCAAACTGGAACAATGGTTTCCTAGTGGAAGAAGGAAAGAGTCCTTCTTTCCCTCCAACTTGGATAGGGATTTGGGGAAGGATACAATATCCCCTCTCCCAAGCTGCCCTCCCTCTCATAAATAGAGGGGAGGGTCTGCCACAAGAGGACACAACAAGCCCTCCCCACCTGGCGACATCGCCGCCGCCCAAGCTGCCGCATGCCACCGCCCAGTGATACGTCGGAAACGTATCTATAATTTTTGATGTTCCATGCTTGTTTAGTATCTACTTTGCTTTGCTTTGTCTACACTTTGAGGTGTTTTTATATATTTTCTGGAACTAACCTATTAACAAGTTGCCACAGTGCGATTTGCCTGTTTTCTTCTGTTTTTGGTTCCAGAAAGGCAGAAAATCAATATTCTCGGAATTGGACGGGACAAAAGCCAAAGTTATTATTTTTCCCAGAGCAACACGGAACCACGAAGCAGAGACGGAGGGGGGTCACAGGGTGGCCGCACCCCCTAGGCGAGGGCAAGCCCTGGAGGCGCCTAGGGAGGGTGTGGGCCCCCTGGCCCTCCACCGACCTTGCCTCCTGCTCCTATAAGAAGCCCTCGGGGAGAAAACCCTAAATAATCCAGAAGAAATCCACGAAAACCTCTGCTACGCCGCCGCCACCGAAGGGGAGATTCGGGGGACAGAAAGTCCCTGTTCCGACACCCTGCCGGTACGAGGAAGTGCCCCCGGAGCCATCTCCATCGCCATCTTCATCGCCATTGCTGATTCCCATGATGAGGAGGGAGTAGTTCTTTCTCGAGGCTAAGGGCTCTACCGGTAGCTATGTGTTCATCTCTCTCTCTATGCATGATCTTGTGGTCATGAGCTTTGTAATCAAGTAGATCTACCTTGCTACTCAAGTGCTTCATTAGATCTCTGCTCTCCCCATGTGTGTGAAAGTGACAGCGTGCACACCATGGTGGCACTTAGGTTTGAGTCTACATAAATACTCTTTGTGCTTTAATAGATCTATGCTTTTCCCCACGTGTGTGAAAGTGACAGCGTGCATACCGTGTGTGGCACTTTGGCAAGATTGAATATTTGTTATGAGTTATATTTGGAATTGGATGTCTTTATGAAATTGTGGTGTTTGTTGGAACCATCTAGCGCTCAAGATGACAGTGTGGGGTTATCTAGATTGGGAAAGGCGGACTTTGAGGAGTGCTGTTATAGCCCTACCATGGATTAGAGTGTCCAACCAGAGAGTAGTTAAGAGTAGTATCATGAAGAGAATATATTTATGAGAGAGTGTTCACTAGTGAAAGTATGATCCCTAGGCATTGTTTCTAAGCATTGAAACACCGTTTGCTACTAGATCTGTTGCATGTTTGCTTACTTCCTTCAGTTTGCCTTTAGTCTGTTCCTCCACGCCATCAGCTCTTTTCTGGCACCGTTACCCCACGTCAACAACAAGTCGGAAGCTATTTTCTGGCACCGTTACCGCTTGTATTTCACTATCTCTTCGCTGAACTAGTGCACCTATACACCTGACAAGTGTATTAGGTGTGTTGGGGACACAAGAGACTTCTTGTATCTTGATTGTAGGTTGCTTGAGAGGGAATACCTTTGACCACTTCCTCCCTGAGTTCGATAAACCTTGGGTGATCCACTTAAGGGAAACTTGCTGCCGTTCTACAAACCTCTGCACTTGGAGGCCCAACAACTGTTTACAAGAATAGAAGTGCGTTGACATCACCCAGTGCCATAGCGCCGCCGCCGGCTCGTCGCCGTCGCCCTAGCCATTGCTGACTCCACCTCCTCCTCTCCAGCCCTCTAAATCTAGATCGCCGGAAACCCTAGATCCACCATAACCTGCTCTGGCTTAGGCGAAGCCCTGCAGGATTTTCCCTCTACTTTCGACACCATGCCGTCGTGCTGCCGGAATCGCGAGGGGAGATCTACAACCTCTGCTGCCTGCTAGAACAAGGGAGAGGAAGGTCTTCATCGAGTACCGAACATGTGACCGACTGCGGAAGTGCTGCCGGAACGCAGCGCCGGAAGGATCGTCTACACGATCTTGAGATCGGAAAGTGTACGATTAAATCATCTACGAGAATCTGATCTCGTTAACCGCTTTGGAATCTTCTAGGGTGAGTAATCTAATCGACTCGTTGCTATAATCTAGTAGATGGATCTTGGCTTGTTTGTGTGCATGCGGTAGTATTTTTTTGTTTTCTATGCTACAAACCCCTACACTCTATGATACATATATACTTACAATGACAAGAACTTACCGGTAACTAAAGTTGAGTAGCATGAGGAACGGACCTTGTACTCAAGGGACATGAGATTGCCAACTTATGATTTGTCAAGCATATACTCTATACTTTGTTCACTTTCACCTTAATCACTTCAAGATGCTTATGATAGGGGCAATGAGAGATGAAAGATAATAAGTACCATAATCTTTTGGAAGCTCTTTATGAAACTTGAAATCCCTGCTTCCCTCTGTGAAGGATCTATCTTCCTACTTCTATATTGAGTCTCCACCTTCTATCTTTATGCACCAATTAAGAGAGCATAGTTTTCATTCTTAGTTTTATGTGCATTGTCCCAAAACTTATTGATTCATAATATTGATATTGCTTGTTCTTCAACTATTTGTATCTAGTCACCCTTATGAACTTTGAAGGTGTCCTATGCATTTATGTTTTGCTACTCCTTGAGGGACAAGCTGAATACCACTATGCTATGTTTTCTGTATGTGAAACAAACAAACGTCTTTCAATACATTGTTATTCATGATCTTTGTTTCTATCCTTTCATGTTGCAACATAGTTACCATGTCTTATTGTTAGAACTTCATCTTTCATGCTCATGTTTAGAGTACTTTGATCCCAGCTTTCAATGCTTTACAAATGGTTTGATCAAGATTGTGATGGTGCATGTCGACGCAAAAATCATTCTTTTTATCACTTACCTACTCGAGGACGAGCAGGAGTTAAGCTTGGGGATGCTTGATATGTCGTAAACGTATCTATAATTTTTGATGTTCCATGCTTGTTTAGTATCAACTTTGTTATGCTTTGTCTACACTTTGAGGTATTTTTATACATTTTCTAGGACTAACCTATTAACAAGATGCCTGCGGTGACCCAGCATACCACTGCATGATGTAGTATACTATAGTCGTTGACATAACACCAATGAAACACCGTTCACTAGTATTACATCCCTCAGAATGGCATAACAGAAACACAGCGGGTCCAATACATGGCTAAAGGTTACAACTCACTCTTTACACAAGATCCAGAGAACACTCTAGGTTGAAGAGAGAGAAAGAACTTCTTACGGAGAAGAATCAAAGATAAACAACGCAAGAATTATTATACTATTAAAACTAGTAATTTAACTAAGGAATTGGCATTGCTGCTATTGCAATACACTATAGAATTAGGTTCTTTGGCTAGAGATTATATTCCTATCTAATCAGTAACTTCGTATTTACTTGAGTTGATGTATATGTTGACTTGATTGAAGAGCTTTAGCTTTTGATGATTCCTGGAGCATAACTTGGTGTAGACATCGTCTTAATGGCTTCAGAATCTAGCAATGGTTAAGAAGATACTTTGAGTACGAGCATACTCAGCAAATTCACTAGAAAAGGAGTGTTTGATGCACTATAACTACAGCCATAGACCGTAGGTCGTAGGAAATGCAAGTTTTCATAAACATTTCTTCAAAGGTTGCTTTTATTCTGAAAAGCTATGTCCGTCAGCCTTCATGGGTTTACCAGAACTTTCATGGAGTTCCTTTCCCGCCGCGTTCGCAGCTCCTTCTCGGAACAGGGAGTAACAAGTTACAGTTCTTACACTCTGCAGAGGTGCATCACTTTACCCATGAGAGATCAACTCTTTGTTGCACAGCCGGGTATCTTATTCTTGTCCACAATTCCATGATGTGGGGCCCAGAAGATGATCCAAGCCAATCACTGTCCCCTTTGCGACCTCGCATGCCTCCTTGGTGTACACCAGGCCCACATATTGGATAACGACAATGGTTTGTACAAACCGTTAGATGCCAGAACTATCATGGGACGATGAGGGTTCCCACCCATATGCTGCATATCCTCTACAAATTACCAATTAATATGCACGCTTCGAGGATAACAGCCACGACCTGCACATCCGGCTTCATGCGAGAGGAAGAAGATACAACTGACTTCTCCATCCCATTCCAAATCTCATGGTCAACGCGTAATATAAGGCGCAAGAATCAATGGCGACATTGGTTGTTAAGTCCTAGGTGATATAGTTCTGAACAGTGGTATTCCAACTGTCAGATTTAATAGGTTAGCTGATCACCCTGGATCAGTATCCAATAGTTCACATTATTATCGAAAATAGTGTTTTTAGACCTTTTTCAAATGCAGGTGATAACAACACTGGATTGGTAAAATACTTTACAAAAAATAAACAAAGGACATGAGCAAGTGTGAACTTGCCTTTTGTGATTGCAAGATTATGCACTCACGATCTTCGAGTCAGTATAAGATCCAAAATCTGAAATCAGCATCATTGGTCCGGTAAGGACTAATGTTTAAAGAAACAATATGCTTTTATGCATAAGTAATGTGATGCATGTTCTAAACACAAATCCCGGGGATAACGTTGTCCTAGGGTTTGGATTCCAGAAATGGTTACTTTGGAATGTGTGGTCCTTTTAGATAATTTTCACATTTGTGCTTCTATTAGAGCTTATGAGTGGTTGTCACATATGTAGCAATAAAATATATACTTATGATATACTAGTCAAAATTGCTTATATAAGAGTTCTTGTTTGGAAGTGGCAAAAAGAATAACCCTCGAAGAAAAGGTTTCTTTTCTAAGGTCTAAACAAGCTTTGTGGTTAGTTGAGTTGGGTAGCTGTTATTTATGTTTGCTCGAAAGGTTTGGGTTTGAGATGTTTTTATAACTTAACTACTTAAGACCAAAGTTAACTATAAGACATATAGTAATGTTGATTGTATTATATTTAGATTCTTGGAGACTAAAGTTAACTTTAAAATATAGATAGTTTTGAAAGTATAATACTTATAACATTTGTATCTTGTGTATCTGGAATGCTTCCTTTAGGTTACTTAAGATTGGTTATCCTTTTACTTGGTGTAGAGGTTTCTTGATTCTATAATGGAGTAGTATCATTTACCTTTTATAGATGAGTGAGTATAGTTTATAAACCAAGATATATTGTCACTTCACTACTTTTGAACTTTCTATAGTGTTGTGGTAGTTTTTGTAATTTGGTACTTAACATAGATGGAAAGGATTTGGTGTATTTATAAGTTGTTCTTTAAGGTTAATTTTATAAGTGGAAATCTTTTTAGAATATAATTCTTACTTAAAGTAGAAAATAATTTAATACTAAGGTACTTGTAATGTTTTAAACCATTATGGCTTATATTATTAATACTCAAGACTAATACTATTTATTAAATTTAATTGACTAATTTTAGAAATATTAATAAGTGTTATTTACACTTATATGAATTTTAAACTAAGTAAATAAGTTTAAATTTGAGTTATTAAAATAATTGAATTTGTATTTAACTCAAAAGTGTAATACTTTATTTTTATCATGTAGGTATTATTTTTGTGATTATTTTGGTATATTATATTTATTTTTTGTGATTTATAAATAATAAGATATGATTTTTACAATTCTTATTACTTTATAATTACTTAATAAATAATAAATATTTAATTGAGTGAAATAATAATGCATGATTATAATTTTAAATTATAATTCTTATTGTGCTAAGATTTTTGGTATTTTATTCATATTATTAACATTTACAATTATTAAAATATGAATTATCAAAGTTTTATTACTTATAAAACCTTTATTAAATAAGATTTATTTAAATAATAATCATAATAATTTTAAGTTGTAGATTTTATTTTTCTACAAATTTTCATATATGATACACATTTTTCTGAATTATAAATCAAAAGTTATTAATTAAACAAGATTTAAGCATTTATTTGATTTCTGGAATATTATTAATTGAATTTATAACATTTTATTTCTTTCTTAAACAGGAAATACTTTTTACACCGCACCCATACCTAGCCTGAGTCACTGACCAATGGGCCTATGTCCACCTCAGCACTCAGGTTAAAAAAATTGTATTTTGTTACTGACCCTCTCTCTACTCCCAGTCGATGACACATGGGCCCAAGGACATGTCATCAGCCACGCGAGACAAAGACTAGTCAAACTAGCTGACGTGGTTTAAATCTGAGGTGAGCATGACGTCACTCGAGTTGATCCTCACTGGTTTGAGGATCAATTGATCGATCTAGTGCATGCGCGAGGTTGTGTCTAGGTTCGTTGGACACAGGAGATCGAAGCGAACCTATTAGTGGTGGCGCCGCCCTTTTTTGGTCTCCACAGGTCAACCGGCGACGAGCTCATGCGGAGGTGCTTGCGGTCGATCACGGTGGCGTGGATTTAGGAAGCAAACGAAAGAACTACGCATACTAGGAGATTTAGTGACTCACCAGGAACGCGATGGTGTGCTTGGTTTGGCGAGGCACGGTCGGAGATGTCGGCGAGGTCGACGAACAGCGTCGGGAACGAGGGTTCGATTGGGTTGATTCACGCCTTCTCCTCTAGTGCGAGTTGGGGCAAATGGACGAGAAGAGCACGGCGGTCTCCGCCGTGGTCTTACATGGCCGAGGCGAGAACAGAATCGCCGGCTCCAGCTCACCTCCGAGCTAGGGTTCTCGGGTCAGAAGAAGAAATTGAGAGAGAGAGAGCTGTGGAGGGGGAAATTGAGGATGAGGATGAGCAAGGACGTCGCGGTGGCCTCCTTATCCTCTCCTGGCGACGGCGACGTTGATCTTGGCGCAAGGACGACAATGACGGCATCGAGCGGCGGCGAGCTCCTCCAGCGAGTTGTCTGTGTGCGTGAGGATGAAGACGACGTGCTGTTTTGTGGATAACCCCCTAGCGTTTATTTCCTCTCAACCAGCAGTCCTTTCCTGGCCCCACTCGTCAGTCACAGAATAAAATGAGCTGAGCTGGTTACTGGGCCTTTGTGGGCTGCACATGGGCGCCAGATAAGTACAGAGATGTTGGGCCACGGCCAGGTAATGTTTTTATTTGTTTTACCTTTTTCTATTTTATGTTTTCCTTTTCAGATTTGAATTTGATTTATATTTTGAACTTTTCTTTGTAGGATTTATTTGCTGGATAATTGCAATAATACTAAAATATATTTAGTATCATTTGTGAACTTTTATTATATAATCTTTTTATATTTCTTTTATTTACTCAATATGAACCCCTTTTAATAATTTCTAGAAACTTTTCTTATTATTTTTCTCTCCTCTTTTAGTTATGGATTTCTTGAATGATGAATTCTTATTTGTTTATAAGACTTAACTCTAGTTGGATCAGAGTTTGAATATAAATTTTTATATGTATAATGATCCTATATCATTATTTGATGCATGAAATATGAAAGAAATTAATATGGTTCTTACTACTTACATTAATTTGGAAAATGACAATGTATATATTCTATTATGATAAACAAAGAGGTTTAGGATTTTGGATTATGATTATTTACCCTAGGGTTTAGGTTTTTTTAATATACTTAGACTCCTTTATGGATGTGGTTAAAGATTCAATAACTAAGCATATTGTTTTCTGTTTGGGATATTTGATGACATCACCTTTAGTACTTGAAAGTTATATCTTGAATGTTTTATAGAAAGGAATTGATAAAGATACTCCTAAGCACATTTAATTATGATGGTTGGAATTGTCAGAGATGTGTTTATGTGATTTGTTGTAGGGAAATGTTCCTATCAATTGATATAGATATAAGATTAGGAATTCTTAATATGAAATGGATATTATACTTGGTTTTAAGATTTAGAGTTGATTGTTTACCAAGAATTACTATCTTCCATAATTCATAATTCTAGACTTCTTATTAAGGAATTCCTTTCCTAGATATACTACCTTTTTCTATCTATCATCATGATTAACATGATGAGTTTTACTTCATAGTAATATTCTCATTCACTGATTAACCTTCTAAACTCATGGATGAATCCAATGAGTTTGATACTAAAGTATTTCATAACTTCTTCATATCCTTGCTTGGTTGTATCTACTACTCTACTGTTGATAGCCTTCCATCCAACAAATAGTTCCTTCAAACTCTACTCATAATCTTCCTTAATCATTCATTAATAATGTATCTCTAATAGTTGTATGCATCCAACTACCTTTCTCTAAAGTTGACTATCCTTTAAGATGAATAACACCACTTCTATAACTCTATGCTATACTAGCTTTAATTGAATAATATCATCCTATATTCACTTTACTCTAATAACTCACACTCCAACCCTAAATTATATTTATGTGGCTTCCAATGACTACTCTAGGATAACTTATCTCTACTAGGGTTCCAATCATGTTCTACCCACCAGTATTACTTATACTAAATATAAGCATTCAATATTGGTGGCTAAAGCATCACCATTATAATCCTTTAATCATTTATTGATTAAGTTCTTAGTTGGCTAAGCAAGGCTTTATCAATCCTACTTTTCAATTGTCTTGAAATTATCTTCTTAGTATCTCATATTGAATTAAGGTTATTTATGGAATATGCCCTCTTTAAAAGATTTAAGTAGATGTTATGATAAGATCAAGAAATAGTAGATCAAGGATTGATAGTTAAAGAATTTGTGAATCAACGGGGAATTACCCAACATTGATGAACAACAGATATTAAGATAAGTTCCATAAAGATTGCTATAGAAAGAAAGATATATAGTGGATGATCTTGACTTAGTCTCTTTCCAACTCCAACTCATTAAAGAGTTTAAGGTTAGGTATTACTATGATACTCATAGTAAGAATAGATAAGAATAAGATAGGTCAGCATTAATCATTGCATTTTTATTATTTTAGTGGTAATCTTAACTTAGTATTCATGGGTTGATATGATGAATAGTATGATATGATCCCTTAAGGATCATATATGAATCATTTGAGCAATGTATTATGAGTGACATTTTATTATATCTGTTCTACCCTTAGACCAAATCATGTTTACCCAAATAAGGTTTTAGAAAAGGTCATATTGAAACTTATCGCAGTTAACTTGATGATCTACTTCAATTCCATCAAATTAAGAGAAGCTTCAATCAATTTGACAAGTTCTGTTTTAAAAGCGCAAAAATTATTCAGATTTTCTATGCATGAATGCAATGCACACATCAGGGTTCAGCTTATTTCTAAGATCTAATGCTGGGATGTTACAATGCCGCAGTGCTAGTTGCCCGTTTTCTGCTGTTTTTGGTTTCAGAAAAGATAGTAAGGAAATATTCTCGGAATTGGACGGGACAAAAGCCAAAGTCAATATTTTACCGGAACGAACACAGAGACCGAAGGGCAGTCGAAGGGGGGCCACAGGGTGGCCACACCCTAGGGAGCGCCGCCCTATGGTGTGGGTCCCCTGGCCAGCCTCCGACCTCGCCTCTTTGCCTATAAAAGCCCCCCGATGCAGAAACCCTAAGCACCCAATCAGATATCCACGAAACAGTTCGTAGCCGCCGTCACCATCGTCTCTAGATCAGGGGGATCTGAAGCTCTTCCCGGCCCCCTGCCGGAGGGGAGAGATCATCCTGGAGGCCTTCTTCATTACCATGCCAGCCTCTAGTATGATGCGTGAGTAGTTCACCCTTGGACTATGGGTCCATATAATAGCTAGATGATTGTTTCTCCTCCTTTGTGCTATCATCTTTAGATCTTGCAAGCTCCGTTCATGATCAAGATCATCTATTTGTAATCATACATGTTGTGTTTGCGGGGATCGATGGATATTTAGATACTATTGTTGATTTATTATTGATTCTATCATGTCATATTGATTATTGATTCTATCATGTCTGTGTTGATTGTGATCTTGCATGTTCTCTGTTGCTAGTAGCTATCTTGTCCAAGTAGATGCTAGTGACTCCAAGAGGGAGTATTTATGCTCGATAGTGGGTTCATGCCTCTAGTAGTCTGGGGAAGTGATAGGAATCTCTAAGGTTGTAGATGTGTTGTTGCTACTAGGGAGAAAACAACAATATTTTGTTCATGGAACAATTGTATTGTTTACTTTACACGCATTGCTTAATGAAGTTATCCGTTGCTTGCAACTTAATACTGGAAGGGGTTCGGATGATAACCTGAAGGTGGATTATTAGTCATAGATGCAGTTGGATTGCGGTCTATGTATATTATTGTAATGCCCAATCAAATCTCATAGGAATCATGACATCTAGTATTTGCATTGTTATGCTTACTCAGTCTTTCAATTGCCCCACTTTAATTTGTTCACCCAACATGTTATTTATCTTAAGGAGAACACCTCTAGTGAAATGTGGACCCCGGTCCAATCTTTACCATTGTTACATCATCTACTGTTACCGTTTACTTTCTACACACAACTATTACCTTCCATACTATACGTTTAATCCTTTGTTTTCAGAAAACCAGTGAGATTGACAACCTCACTGTAAGTTGGGGCAAGAGTCTTGAGTTTGTGTTGTGCAGGATTCCAAGTTGTTAGCAACACCTTGGAGTTGTTTCCTTGCTTCTACTGGTTCGATAACCTTGGTTTCATAACTGAGGGAAGACTTGCTGCTATGCTCATCACACCTTGATCTTGGGGTCTCCCAACGAAGCTCTGCAATCGACTGAGCCGTGTCAATGTCGTCTTCCCGATCCAATTGCACGAGATGAAACTATTTGAGGAGGCGGTGTCGGCGCCAACTATATGACGGGAACTATATGGCCGGAAATTTTATTCTCGCCGTATAGTTGGTCGTTAAACCTTATATATGCTTTGTTTGCTTCGGGTTTTCTTATGGTGTTATTGATATTTCCCAAATAAGTGATTTGCATTGTTTTTGCCTCCTTTTCGCTCCAGTACAACTCCTCCAAGAATTGTGTCCACTGTGTCCATCATATGTCCTGATCCTGATAAAAATAGACATAAAATATGCTCGCGAGCGCCGTAAAATACCAAGATCCTACTACTACAATGCAAAATAATAATATAAAACATGATATAAATATGCACTCATTAGTTACTAAGAGCAGGCTAATCATTGATGATTACGAACATCAACGCTCGTAGGTCAAATGGCTCCTGTTTGTGCTTATCCTACACACGTACACTTGGTTTGGCCCATAATGTAAAAGTTCATCAACTAATGGCCTTAGGTACACATCAATGTCATTGCCGCATTGCGTCAGGCCTTGTATGAGCACTGGCATCATAATGAACTCCCGCTTCATGCACAACCAAGGAGGAAGGTTGTAGATACATAGAGTCACATGCCAGGCGTTGTGACTGTAGCTCTGCTTTCCAAAAGGATTGATGTCATCAGTACTTAGACCAAACCATAAGTTCTTTGCGTCACCAGCAAAGTCTGGGTCTTTTTTGATTTTTCTTCACTGCCGACCATTAGCGGGGTGTATCAACATCCCATCTTTCTTACGGTCTTCTATGTGTCATCGCAATAACTTGGCATGCTCTTTGTTTCTGAACAAAAATTTCAACCATGGTATTGTAGGAGCATACCACATCACCTTGGTAGGAACCCTTTTCATGGGTGGCTCGCCCTCAACATCACCAGGGTCTTATTTCTGATCTTATACCCCAATGTAGTGCATACTGGCCATTTATCTATATTTTCGTACTTCTCACCGTGGTAGAGGATGCAGTCATTAGGGCATGCATGTATCTTCTGCACGTCTAATCCTAGAGGGTAGACAAGCTTCTTTGCTTCGTACGTACCGGTGGGAAATTCATTCTTTCTTGGAAGCATCTTTTTCATTAGTACCAGTAACTTTTCAATTCCCGAGTCAGTCACACCGATCTCTACCTTCCACTTCAGCAATTCCAGTATGCTACCCAGCTTCTTTTGGACATCTTCATAAGTTGGGTACAATAATTTGTTGTGGTCCTATAACATCTTCTCGAACTTCAACCTCTCCTTTTCCGTGTTGCAGTCTCGCTTTGCATCAGAAATGACCCGACCAAGATCATCAGCAGGCTCATCTGGTTCCCGTTCTTTACCTCCTTATTCTTCACTATCTTCCATTGCAGTATCAATATATTCAGAGAACATAGATCGGTAGTTGTCATCATCGTTCTCTTCTTCATCGTCGTCTTCCATCATAACCCCTATTTCTCCGTGCTTGGTCCAAAAATTATAGCTGGACATGAAACCGGACCGAAGCAGGTGGATCTGAATGACTCTTGAGGAAGTGTGAGGCTGCTCATTCCGACACTCAACACATGGATGATACGTCAAAACGTATCTATAATTTTTGACGTTCCATGCTTGTTTAGTATCTACCCTGCTTTGCTTTGTCTACACTTTGAGGTGTTTTTATATGTTTTCTGGTACTAACGTATTAACAAGATGCCACAGTATTAGTTGCATGTTTTCTTCTGTTATTGGTTTCAGAAAGGCAGAAAATCAATATTCTCGGAATTAGACGGGACAAAAGCCAAAGTCAATATTTTACCGTGGGGAACACGGAGCCACAAGACGAGATGGAGGAGGGCCTCGAGGGGGACACACCCCTCGGGCACCCCCTCGGCCTCCCTCTTCGCCTATAAGAAGTCCCCGATGCCTAAACCCTAAGCACCCGATCAATATTCCACGAAACCGTCTGTAACCTCCGCCACCATCGTCCCTAGATCGGGGGGATCTGAAGCTCTTCCCGGCACCCTGACGGAGGGGAGATCATCCCGGAGGCCTTCTTCTTCATCATGCCAGCCTCCGGTATGAAGCGTGAGTAGTTCCACCTTGGACTACGGGTCCATGTAGTAGCTAGATGGTTGTATCTCATCCTTCGTGCTTTCATGTCTAGATCTTGTGAGCTCCGTTCAAGATCAAGATCTCATCTATTTGTAATCATGTATGTTGTGTTTGCGGGGATCCGATGGATATTGAGATTGCTATGTCAGATTGATTAATGGTTTTGTCTTATTGATTCTATCATGTCTATGTTGTTTGTGATCTTGCATGCTCTCCATTGTTAGTAGCTATCTTGTCCAAGTAGTTGCTATTGACTCCAAGAGGGGGTATTTATGCTCGATAGTGGGTTCATGCCTCTATTTAATCTAAGGGAAGTGACAGAAATCTCTAAGGTTGTAGATGTGTTGCTGCCACTAGGGAGAAAACAACGGTCTCTTGTTCATGGAATAAGTGGATTGTTTACCTTACACACTTTGCTTAAAGCAGTTGTCTCTTGCTTGAAACTTAATACTGGAGGGGGTTCGGATGATAACCCAAAGGTGGACTTCTATTCATAGATGCAATTGGATGGCGGTCTATGTATCTTGTTGTATTGCCCAATCGAATCTCATAGTATCATGATGTCTAGTATTGCATTGTTATGCCTTGATCAGTCCTGTCGATTAGCCTACTGTAATTTTTTTTAACAAGCATGCCATGTTTTTTTATCTATGGAGAACACCTCTAGTGAACTATGGACCCGGTCCAATCTTTACCATTGATACATCTTCCACTATTACTGTTTACTTGTTGCAAACCACCATCATCTTCCACACCATACAGTTAATCCTTTGTTATAGCAACCGGTGAGATTGACAACCTCACTGTTCGTTGGGGCAAAGTCTTGAGTTTGTGTTGTCCAGGTTTCCAAGTTGCTTGCAACACCTTTGAGACATTTCTTCCTCCTATTGGTTCGATAACCTCGGTTTCTTACTGAGGGAGAACTTGCTGCTGTGCTGCATCACACCTTGCTCTTGGGGTTTACCGACGAAACGCTCCCACGTTGATACAACGCCATCAATGGGCAACACATAAAACCATCCTGCCACTTGTTCGCCTCGGACACAAGGCAAAAAGAACGCACGCCTTCTCTATAAGCGCTAGAGCATCGATCACCATACACCCATGGATGACTCATCTTCATCATACAACTATATATCAAACGCAATCACGATGCTAAAATTAGTATCGCGTGGTCTAAACTAGAAAATAGTTGCTAACCTTTTAGGACACTTGGAAACAAAGATGAGAAAACTTAAGTGTGGCTCGGGCACCTCATATCATGTTTGTCTTGTTTGAACTCAAGTCACATTGCTCTAACATGCATTTCACCGAACACCTCTAGTGCATATGGAAAAAACTAGCACAAAACTATACCACCTCCCACCAGGGAAAAAACGAGAGTGAGGGGAGGGGCCATGCCACATTTATAGGGACAGACCATTTTTCACGGTTTCAGATATAAACCAGGACTAATGGGGGTGCCCGCAGCATGCATCAGTGCCCAAACCATTAGTCCCAATTTATATCTCAAACCGGGACCAATGGTCCCAACCGGCCCGGGACTAATGGTGACGTACGCCATGGGTGGCTCCGGTCCGTTGGGTCCGAACCATTAGTCCTGGCCCTAGCCACAGCCGGGACTAATGGCCCGAACGAAAGGCCCGTTTTCTACTAGTTCCTATAACCCATGGCCTGTTTCATATTGTTGTCAAACGCATTTTTGTTTTTCCGTGGGTCATATTGTTGTGGTTTCTGATGGGGGTATTCTTAGTGTCGATCTGTACTAGTGAGCGAAACCCTAAACCATGGGCCCCGTAGATGGACTCCTTTGACAGTCTTCTAAAAACGGTTGACCAATACATTTTTATCTTTATTTTTACCAGTTTAGGTCATAGCAACATGGGAAACCAATGTTAAGCTCTAGATTTCAAAGTATTCCCTCTGTTTGACCTGGAATGGAAGTTTTTAGCTATAGGTGCGGAACATTTCTAAGTTCCATCACATATATGTAAACATGCTCATAACCAGGGGCTGGGTTCTAGCTATCTCAACATCAAACCACAATTTTATACATATGTTAGTGCCACATGCAATTTTCGGAGGGATTCCGACGCTCATATCTACCATTTCTAATGAAACTCTCATGGGCCCATAGATCTTCCCCTATGGAATTCTCCATATGACAGTTGAACAGTGATTTTTATCTTTTTCTTGCTAGGTTAGGTCATAGCAACATTGGAAACCAAGGTTGATACCATTTTACCACAAGATTCATTCTGGTTGACCCGTAGCGGGAGTTTCTTGGTATATCATTTTATAGGAACCCATATGTGATGACAGGAAATTTTAAAGAATCAAAACCTTTATATTGTTTGATTTTATGTGATATATTAGTAGTAACTAAAAATACAATGCAACAAAAAATCAAATGCAAATATAAGTAAATCAAAGAAAGTGGAAGCATTAAAGGGAAAGGGGGAAATGGATATTGCCGGTGGCATTGCCGTCGACGTAGATATGAGTAGGCTATGCCAAGGACCCTCCATTAAGGCCATCGATGTATGTCTAAACCGCCAGGCTTCCTTCATCTGGTGGTTCGCTAGCGCTCTACGGCCGTGGCCGTCGGCATAGCTCCAGATAAACCGGCGACCAGGTTATACCGACGGTAGTCGTCGGTCGGCATAGCGGAAGATAAGCCGACGGCCAAGCTAGCTATGCCGACGGTCTTTCCTAGGTTGTAGACGTATCATGGCTGTGCCGATGGCCCGACAAATGGCCGTTGGCATATTTTTTGACCGTTGGTTTTTGCATGTTTTCCTTTACTGAGTCAAGGAACAGATGCCGTGCCGTTTCCAGTGTCGAATGCAGAGTGGACAGAATTAGCAGTTGGGCCACTCCCACATGGCTTTCGAGGTTGGATATAATCCAGTTTTCACCTTTTCTGTGTACTGATCTTTTTTTTAAATGTTCTGTGTACCACATGAACGCTTTCTCACAGAAGAAAACTTATACGACACCACTACAAACCGGGGCAACCATGACATGCCACTGAGATTTCGATATGGGAAGAAAACATGGCACGGAGATCCTAGAATAGTGAAATTCATCTCGCGGAAAATGCTATGCTAGCGCACACGAACACTGTGTTTGGATGCACCCCGAAGCGACTATGTAAATGGACGTCAGTATCATCTAGAGTTCTAGACACACATGCCCTTGTGTGCACAACCGTAGAATGAGACATCAAATTTTGGTAAGGAGAATAAGACAAAATATTTTGTGCAAGCTAGTGTCTTACGGGGCTTTCGAGGTGATTTGGCAAAATACTTGGTTTATATATATCCGCCGACCAGATCACGCACCAAGAATCATTACTTTGCTTTAGGTACCAGGTAATTTGGTCAATCTGCTACTGCTGGAACAGGGAAATGAGTTGAAACTGGTGGATGAACATCTATCGGTCTTACGCACTAACGCACACATAGAGAGTAGTATAGTAATAGGATGATGTGTGAAAGTGCATCTAATTTTAATCCACTTGTTTTGTTTAATCGTCTCTTGTGCTTTTGTCTGGGGCTAGCTAGGGGCAAACGGTTTGCTTTTGTCTGGAGCTAGCCGGCCGGAGACCGGAGTGGTCGATCGATCTGGTGCAGTTTGCCTTTGTCCCTTGACCTTTGATGCAAACGGTTGTGAGATGGAAATCCATTAAAGTTTCTGACAAAATAGAATCCGGTGCAGAGAGACACAGGGTCGATCCACGTTTGCACCATCTGTTTTAAACATTGGCAGATCACAGTCGTTACTAATAAAACAAATTTAACCAAGAACGTACAAATAGAAGAAAATATCGCAATTTTGCTTCATCCAGTTTTAACGCCATAAAACAATGAGTATATCGGGGTTGTACGCCAAGACACACCCCTAAATATAGTATTTGGTGCAAGCTAGTGGCTTACGGAGCTTTCGAGTTGATCTGGCGAAATACTTGGTCCATCCGGCGACCAAATCATCATGCACCAAGAAACATTACTTTGCTTTAGGTACCAGGTAAAAGATGTCTAGATACATTTTATTTACAAACCTAAAACATCTTATATTTCCAAACGGAGGGAGTACGTTACAAACAGAGAGTAGTATATATATATAGGATGATGTGTAAAAGTGCATCTAATTTTAATCCACTTGCTTTGTTTAATTATGTCTTGTGCTTTTGTCTGGAGCAGTTTGCCCATGTCCATTATTCTTCTTCTTTCACGGTTGTGAGATGGAAATCCATTCTTCTTTCACGATCATCTGAATCCGGTAGATGCGTGCATGTGAGTGGGAAATGAATGCATATCGACGTGATGCACCAGATACGCCCTGAACAATTCGTGGCGTCCAAATGTTGGTGAAGGGAAGCAACATGAGGCCAATATCGCTCAAGAAAATTTATATTGCCAAACCTCGCCGCACTAACCAACATATGGAAAAGACACACAGCTTTTGATTAATTAATCCAGCAGAATTGTGCCGGGCCATGCCACCTCATTTCCGGGGACTTTAGCTTCCTTTCCTCCCATGCGTCGAGTTCAACAAGATTTCGATCAAGCCATGAATGGATGGAACCGTGTCTTTCCAAGTCACCGGGGAGGTGAAAGAAGTGACAAAAGCCAAGGGCATTTCCATGTCCGTACACCAAAATACAATACTCTACTGACACCACTAGCTTATGATCAGCGATTAAAGGGCATCCACTATAAAACCCCGAAGAAAGGCGATCCTCCACCCCCAGGGGCAAACATCCATTACACACACACACGCGCGACTCTGGTAAAATATGACCCTGGCCTAGCGCCCTCGCATGTATGGTCGCTATAATGCGCTCACGATCGATCGATCCATGTGTCAATCATTTGGACTTTTCGTCAAAACATGATTAAAGTTCGTCAAAAATTAATGGATTCTATAATTCATTTTGCACCGCGAAACATACACGTTGTCGTACTCAGTAACCCATGCTTCGCGGAAATGAGGTCAATGGTGATATACTACTCATATATACTTAAACAAACAGCTAAAGCAAATATAAAGGTGCCTTGTCATGAAGAATAAAGATAACAGAAAATTAAAAATTAAGGTGACACGCCGTTTGGATAGGAAATAAATCTTATGAAACCGGGTCTATTGATAGACCCCTCTCCAATGTCTGACACACATGTCGCTCTTTTTAGCTTTCTAGACTTTTTTGTCTGTTAGTTAGCCTTTTTTTTTAGTGGTTATGGGGGTGGGTCTATCCTGCGAGGAATATAGATCGGGTCTTATAGGATTTTTTTTCGCCCCGGCCATAACCTCATGGAGACATCGGCCGAAAGGATAGCTGACTAAACACGACTACACGATGTAAAAGCTCCCGGAATTCCATCCCGGTGTGATCCCCCGATCGCTACACGCATTAAGCTAGAGCTGGAGAGACCGGAGTGCGGCGTGATACGCTTCACCTCGTGTGGCACGCACATAGCGCACGCAGGAGAGGTGGAAGAAGAGAAGCTAGAGGTGTGTACATATCAGAGCTAATCGTCCTTTGATGATCTTCTGCTGGTTAACTTTGTGCGTGAGCGACTGTTAAAGTCGTTTTCCATGTGTGTTTTAGGCGTCCGGATCATGCGTTTAGTGACCATGGGTGTTAGGCAGTATTTAGTTGGTAGTACCTACAGCCGGCTGGCGTTGCCATAAGCAATGAAGAATTGCCGTCTACAAATAGTCATCTCCATTTATTCTTGTCGCGGGACCCATTACGCTACACGAATAGAACTAGACGTCGACAACCAAAAGTCGGGCCGTCAACGTAGGCCACGAGTTGGGCGTCTCATGAAGCTGGTTGTCAGCGTAGAATTGCCTTCGGCGTAAGATAGTCTACGCCGACGCCTGCCCTCGGCATAGCTTTTTTTTACCTCATTAATCTTTCGAAAATCATAACTAAATCATTCTAACTTAGAAAATACAAATAATATATCAAACTTTGCAGAAAAATAAGATCTATCAATCTACACTCAAATATTATACATTTGTAAATATAAATTAAGTGAAACATAAAACATTACATATAGTTTGAAATAGGCATAAGAAATTCAAAAACGATCAAAATAATGCGAAACCTTCGTGATGTCATATTATGTGATACAGTTACAAAGAAAAATATAAAATTTGGTATATTGATTATGTCTTAATTTTTTCCACAAAATGACCTATCTCATTCGAGGTTTTCTGGCTTTCTGGTCAAATGACCAATGTTATGGCTAGAATTAAGGCATAGTTTGTGATAATGTGCCTATATTGTGCATGCATGTGCATCATGGGATGGCGAACAATGTTGCAGGAGAAAGTTTTCCTTTTCGTCGCACCAAAAAGCTATTTTCCGTTTTTTGAGATAAAAACAAGGGGTTTTATGAAGCTACCACCAAATGGCTAATTCAAAATGATACCACTCCATATTTCAAAAATACTAGACCATCTTACATGGACAATATCCCAATAGGATGATCTCAAACCTTTTCGTCTACCCCTGGTGAAAAAGACAAATTCATGTCGAATCTGTAAGAAGTGGGTCAGATATGAACTATAGGTACATGATCTAATGTTCATGATCGTTTTTTTTATAAAAATCATTTTTAGGTTCACAATATGCTATTTCATCAAAGATTCAATGCAAGTTTAGCAAAGCTCAGTCCCGAGCTAAGAATCTTAATGCCCGCTATTCGACAAAGTTTGACGATAGTTTAAAGCGGGCATAAGCAATTCAAAAATGATCGAAACAATGTGAAACCTTCATGTCATATTATGTGACATAGTTGTAAGAAAAAATATCAAACTTGTTATATTGATTATGTCTTAAAAAAACTTCACAAAATAACCTATCTCATTCGAGGTTTTCAGGCTTTCGGGTCAAATGACCAATGTTATGGCTAGAATTAAGGCATAGTTTGTGATAATATGCGCATATTGTGCATGCATGTGCATCATGGGACGACGAACAATGTTGCCGAAGAAAGTTTTCCTTTTTGTCGCACCAAAAATCCATTTTCTATTTTTTAAGCGCAAAAACAAGGGGTTTTGTGAAGCAACCATCAAATAGCTAATTAAAAATGCTACCATCCCATTTTTCAAAAATACTAGACCACCTTATGAACGATGTCCCAACAAGGGGATCTCAAACCTTTTCGTCTACCCCTAATGAAAAAGACAAATTTCCATCGAATCGGTAGGAAGTGGGTCAGATATGAACTCAGGTACATGATTTGATGCTCATGATTTTTTATAAAAAACATGTTTAGGTTCACAATATGATATTTCATCAGAGATTCAATGCAAGTTTAGCGAGGCTCTGCCCCAAGCTAAGAATCTCCACGCCCGTCGTTCGACAAAGTTTGACGATAGTTTAAAACGGGCATAAGAAATTCAAAAACGATCGAAATAATGGGTTCGTGTGGTGTTATATTATGTGACATAGTTGAAAGAAAAAATATCTAACTTGGTATATTTATTATGTCTCAAAAAACATTAATAAAATGACCAATGTTATGACTAGAGTCAAGACATAGTTTGTGATAATGTGACTATATTATGCATGCATGTGCATCATGGAGTGACAAACAATGGCTAGAACCATGGAATTTTTTCGATAAGTTGATATGGATATCATATTTGGATTCCTCTCATTTTCTGATCAATTTAGATATATTATTTATCGAATTTTGATTTGTAGATTTAAAAATATTAATTATTCCATATTAAATAGAAAATACAAAAAAGTAAATAATTATATTTTTATTTGAATTCAATAATATTTTTACTTATTCATTGTTGTTTACTTAAATATTTTTTTGTAATTTCAAAAAATAAAAACATGTCACATAATGATATAAGTGTTAATATGATTTATATCATAGTATTGACAACTAGGTACAAATTGGTTCGCGGAAACTGATTCGAAAGGAACGGAGTAGTGTGAGGATGAGTGACCGACTGAAAAGTTTGACCAAGATTACAATTTGATCAAAGATTAAGAGTAATTAGTGTTAAAATGTTCCAAACAAGAGATTAACGATTCAAACAATTCAATGATTTAGAAAAGTTGAGAAAAAATAAAAAAATGATTTTTTTTACAACCTGTCATTAGGCTATGCCGATGGAGCTATGCGAGGTTAGTGTAGCCTATGCCGACGGCTATAGCTACGTTGATGGCCAGAAATGCCTCCGTTAAGGGCGGTCTTTGCCAAGGATGCTACGCCAAGAGCAGCCCTCGGCGACGGGGATCGGGGCTATGTTGATGGGTTTTGGCTAAATGGCTTTTCGAGAATTGCTAGCACCATGTGAGATCAGGATCACAATAAAGGCAGCAACGTTGAATTTTGTAGTGTCTACTTGAACCGGAGACTACTAGTCATAGATAATGTTGTAAGTTAGCATGCTTTCTTAAATTTCAACTCTATGTAATTAGTCATCGCCCGAGAAAAAATCAACACATTTGAAACATTTCTTACATTTATGGTTTAACCATCAAGAAGTTGCTCATCATTTTTGGCTCCCAAGCAAGGTCAAGACAAGTCGCACGCGCTGGCGACTCCGGGGGCAATCCAATATATGTCGCCAGCAGCCCTCCATTGTCGGGATACCCTTGCCGCCGACGGTGGTGGCGGCGCCCTGCCGTCGAAGGCGGTGGGGCGAGAGCGGCGCACCCCCTCTCCCTCCTCTACGCGCGTAGAGGCGGTTGCGGCGGGCCGCGTGCGGGGTTGGTGCAGTGGCTGCTCATGGCGAGGTGGAGGGAAGGAGGTTGGGTGGAGCTGCAATGCGGCGATGTGCTCAGACGCGGGTGGCGGCGCGACGGACTAGCGGCCCATCTGGGCCCGATCTAGTACGGTGGGCTGTGAGTCGGTGCTCGCTCATCTAGTCTCTACCTACGGCTAGTGTTGCCTCTTCGTCGAGCTTGCGGTCATGGCGGCATGGGTTACTATGGATCTGCTGGCCTAGTTCCGGTGGGTCTGGTGGCCGGTGAAGACCGGCGGTGTGGGGGGTTCCGGTCTGGCTTTGAATAAAGGGGGTTGGTCCTAGGATCCCTCTCATGCCAGAACGAAGATCTACCTGCTCCATGTCTTCGTGGATCTGGTCGGAGTGTTATGTTCCGGAAGATTCCGCTGGTGAACTCCAATGGACGACATGCCAGAGTTCGCCAGATTGGATAGAACTCGGTCGCGTGTAACCATGTTTTTATCCGACCGTTTGATTTTAGAGGGAGTGATGTGAAGCTTTTCAGACTGTTGCCATCAAGGACATGCTATTAGTCCCATGGTAAAGTCGGTCGTGGAGAATGACATGAAAACCGAGGTCTGAAAAATGGTAATGGTGGTGTGAATCATGTTCGCAATAAGGTTTTGGCTTGGTGTTCTTGGTATCGAAGCAGCAACATTGGAAAGTGGGGGCGACAGTATAAGGAAATTCTAGAGTTTAAGCTGCAGGGTGAAAATTTAAGGTCTGTCCTTAATTGGTTGTGTCTGGCAATAACCTTGTTGAAGGCATTGTTTTGTCAGCGCAGACTTTCTCCAAGGTGAAAACCTATGATCGATAATCAGGACGATGACGGCGCTAGTGCACTATTTTCTTCTTAGAGACGTCGTTTTTTGAGAGGATGGATTCCTCGTGGTGCCTTGGTGGTGTTTGGTCGCTGTTGTAGGGCATATATCGCTGAAGCGGGACTTTCTTTTTCTGTAATATATATATGCTCCTTTGGAAGCTCCTTTTAAAAAAATAGCAAGCTCAAGACAGGTCGATCCGAATTTTGAAAATTTAATGGTGGTGTTTGGAAGTTTCAAAAGTTCTTTTTTTATATTTTCCGCACATACATAGACATGTGTTCAATGTACGTGCACAGGTTTGTTGAATAGTACTGCAGGTTATCTTTTGGGATACACAAAATTCAGAAAGTTTTGGCTTTAAATAAGAAAACGAAAACTCGATTTTTCCTCCCATATTAATGTTTTTCACTTTTTTGTGTAGATCATACATGCAGATGTATCACGATGAACAATTTGTTTTACATACTAGCTAACGATATATATATGTACTCTGTATACTCTTTTTGTTTTAAAATATAAATATTTTAGCTTTGGGAAGCTAATGATCATTTTTAGTGTGTAGGTTCACATCGAACCTCTCCGAACCTACGTCTAAACATCTTATATTTTGAAACGGAGTGAGTACTTTTCAGAATTTCTTGAGCTTTAAAAGTGTAATTTTCGCTTCTCTTAAATAAACGAAGCTCCACCTAGGTCTCGGGAGCTAAAAGGACTTATTTTGGCATAAAGTAACAGCATTGAAATATATGCAAATAATTTATCATCTTCATGTTTAACCATTTGTCCTTAGAAAAAAGAATTGGTGGCTCATTTATAATGCGTGTGAATGCAACTTTGATAGCCACACATGTGTTTCAAGATTTCCATTCAACAAACCATTACATCAGTTACATCTGGACTATATGAAGAAAAATTAAGATGATCGGATAATCCAAAATATCTAGTATTTGTTCGAGAAAATGAAAATGGATATGGTAAATATCCGCACCAAACCTAAAATAAAAATAGACGTGAAAGATATCTGGATTTATAACAAATAAAAATATGGTTGGATTTTGAACAAAATGTGGATATGGAAATTGATGTATGGTATGTGAATATCCTTACGAAAATTAAAATCCAAATTCAACCCGCGTATGAAGAAATAAAACACATATATGGCTGTGGAAAATACGTTAAATAAGTTTGATTACTTTTTTTTGAACGGTATAAGTTTGATTACTTATTTGGCACATTAATCACTACTACGAAGTATTGCTCTTACAGCGTTTGAATGACGGATGCGGTGGTTATGAGTACCGACCGGTAGCCTAATTTTACTTTATTTTCTCTGTGTCATCTCATAGAAGCAATGCTTTTCATCAGTGATTGGCCTCCATATCACTAACAGAGACAAACTGATGGCTGTGATCAAACCCGTTAATGATGGGTTGTTTTTGTCCGTCCCAGATAGCTACTTGTGCAGCACTGTAAACATCATCCTCACACATCGCCGGCATATCAGTACATGCATGCACTAAGGTCAGAGCAGGAGGTTACTAAAGGCGCTGTTGATTATTCCAAAGTATAGCTAGATATGTCATGGCCGTTGCCATCCCTCCCAAAAAGACCATTACTGATCGACGGCCACCGCATGCATCGATCATCTCGATCCACAATTTTTTTCTTGAAAGGCATTGATCCTCATGATTCCTTCCCTGTCCTGCTACCCACATCTGATGTCTGATCTCGCTGTTCCATGGATCCATCGGTCTTCTTTCCGACCCCGCAGGAATCTGATGGTGACCATGGCGGATTGCATGGTGTGCGGTATGGCCGGGATACTCCCGCCCCGGCAGCGCGCCCGCAGCCACTAATGGAAGGGACGGCTGGGGATCATCCATATGGCGATACGCTAATGCTTGCCATTGCATCTCTCAATCTCTGTCACCGATATCGATGATGGGCATGCATGGCTTTGTAGCATATTCCCCTTCGTTGTGTGCTCTCACTTGTGTTCTTCTGCTCTTTGAATGGGATGTGGGGGCGGACTGGATTTGAGTTGTGTGAACCGGTTGATTTGATCTGATGTGGATGAGATGAAGGTTCAGAGGTAAGTGTCCCGGTGGCACCCGCCAGGTTCGGGTCTGGGTCCTGCCCCCCATACCCACACCCGCCTCATTTCCCTGACCCGCCCCGATTACATCGGCGGATACAGATACCCACCATATCCGTCACCCGCCGGGTAAACGGGCCCAACGGGTATTTTAACCCGCCAAAAAATGGCAGCAATTAGGCATTTTGACAATAGTTTCATAGCAAAATAGACTAAACAACAGCAAACAATACATTCAGCAATAATACATGTGGGATTTGCATGACAGCTGACACTTACATGTGGGGTCCACTTATTATATACGGGTACGCGGGTATGCGGGTTCGGGTTTGGCATATCCATAACTGCCTCCACTAGACCTGGTGGGTATGATTTCTAACCACTAAGTAGCCTCATGTTTTTTTTACCATACCCTCCCCATTTAAAGCGGAGGCCCGTCGGGTATGCGGGTATCGGGTACCGATTGCCATCCATAGGTAAGTGTCTACTTTGGGTCTCCTCGAGAAACGGATTAGTGAGTAATGCATATCATTTCCTGGCTTTCTGCTCTGCCTTCCTGTGGCGCAAGTCGGGCCCACCTAGATTGGGGAGCTCGGGTCGAGCCGGCGTGGGGCGCGTGGCGTTGCCGGACGGCGGTGGCATGCGAATTCCTGCGGGCTCCTTGTGGGGCGGGTCAGCGCAGCCGTCGTGCTGCCTCAATCGGGACGGAGCAGGGGCTCTAGGCCCCTTTAATCCCAATCCCCCACCCCAGATCCAAAGGTGTCGGTGGGCCACCGGTCGTCGATCTGGAAAAGGAGCTCCCTTCGGAGTCTCTTCGGTCTTCGGTGTAGGGGTTCGTAGCATGGAAAACAAAAAAATTCTATCGCATGAACAAACACAAGCCAAGATCTATCTACTAGATTGTAGCAACGAGTCGATAGAGTACTGACCCTCGAAGATCTAAAGCGGTTAACAAGAGCAGATTCTCATGGGTGATGTAGTCGTTCACTTGCCGATCTCAAGATCGCGTAGATGATCCTTCCGGCGCCGCGTTCCGGCAGCGCTCCCACAGTCGGACACATGTACGGTACTCGATGAATACCTTCCTCTCCCTTGTTCCAGCAGGCAGCGGAGGTTGTAGCTCTCTCCTCGCGATTCCGGCAACACGACGACGTGGTGTCGGAAGTAGAGGAGAGATCCCGCAGGACTTTGCCTAAGACAAAGCGAGTATGGTGGAGTAGAAGAGGGCCTCGTCCATCTAGGTTTTAGATACCGAGGGAAGAGGGCAGTCGGCGGCTAGGGTTTAGGCTAGACGATAGCGGCGGTTTAGAGGGGATCTAGGGCGCCGGCGGCTTGAGGGGCAGCAACGGCCTAGGGATTGGGTCTTGGGCGCCTAGGGCAAGGAGGATACCTTGGGGTGCGCCATCACCCCTCCTTATATAGGTGGGGGTGTCCAAGGGTGTTCCCAGCCCAGGTGGAAACCCTCCCTAACTCAGAAACCCTCCCTAACTCGGAAACCATGTTGGGATTTGACTTTTTCAAACTGCCTTTTTGACTTTGAAATTAGAGTTTGATTTCTCTCTTCCAAGTGTCCAGCCAAGTGACCGAGGACATGATGCAACCATTCCACTTTGTCATGACACATCCATGTACCCTCCCCCTTCCGGTTCGGTGGACCTTCTAGACCCGTCTAGAACATTCCGGTGAAAACACTAAAACCATTCCCGAACTCCGGAATTGGACTTTCCTTATATGAATCTTAATCTCCGGACCATTCTGGATCTCCTCGTGATATCCCGGATCTCATCTGAGAATCCGAACAACATTTGGTCTTCTTACTCACATTCCATATCTACTAAACAACATTGAATCCTTAAGTGTGTCTCCCTACGGTTCGTGAATTATTTAGACATGATCGAGACTTTTCTCGGATCAATAACCAATAGAGGAATCTATAAATTCATATGGATCCCACATATTTCTATGATTACTTCGTGATTGAATGAACTATTTACATATGATACCAATTTCCCTTTGTCTCACGATACTTTACTTATCGGAGGTTTGATCATCGGTATCTCTGCATACCTAGTTCAACCTCGTTCCTAATAAGTACTCTTTACTCGTTCCTGTGATATGTGATCCCTTGTGAGCCAGTCACATGCTTGCAAGCCAATTGGATGACATTCCATCGAGAGGGCCCAGAGTATATCTATCCGTCATATGGATGGACAGATCCCACTCTTGATCCATGTGCCTCAACACATACTTTCCGAACACTCAATGCCACCTTTATAACCACCCAGTTACGAAGTGGTGTTTGATGTCATCAAAGCATCCATCCGGTGATGGTGATTAACATGATCTCATGGTCGAAGGATTTAGGTTACTATGTATTTGAAAGTTTATAGCAAGTGAACTATTTAAATGACTTGACCTTATGCTATGCTTAACTATAGGAGTATGTCCATCACATCATTCTCCTAATGATATGGCCTTGTTGTTATTAACATCTCAATGTTCATGCTCATGAAACCATGATCATATATTAACCAACAAGCTAGTTTAACAAGAGGATTTACTAGGGACTCTTTTATGTTTACAAACCACACAAGTATTAATGTTTCTGGTTAATAAATTATAGCATGGTATGTAAACATTTATCATAAGTATGAAGATATGATAATAACCACTTTATTATTGCCTCTTGGGCATATCTCCAACAGTCTCCCACTTGCACTAGAGACAATAATCTAGTTTCAAAACTTTGTGTATTCAACACCTATGGATTTCCGGTGTTGTATTTACACGATTGCTAGTGGTCAACTGATCTTCAGATCCGACTCTTTTAGGTCTGTGTGTAATTGCATGGCTTTGCGTCTTTACGCATCACTCATTCTCTAATGAGATGGCTTTGTATAAATTTGGTCCTTTGGTGAGACCTTTAGTTCCTTGAGGTTAAAACATGTTTATAATATTGCCGTACAATATATCTTCATAGTACTATCCCGGTATGAACCACACCTAGTTTGATAACAAACTACTTAACACAAATGCCCTCTTTTGATGCTATAATAGCAGTCATATACTTAGCATTTTGTTGTAGTATCTGTCACAGTGTCTTAACTTTGGAACTCATCCAAATCCATTATGGAACTTACTTTCCATTATAATGTGCCACCCTTAGTTTAGATTGAGATAAACTTAATTTGTACTTTGTGACAAAACTAGTATCAATGTGGTACTTTTACAATGAACTAACCATCTATTTGTCACCTCTACAAATATATTCTTAGTTCTTCCAAAAGATCATAAGAATATGTTTACTATCATCCAATCATCATCATATGAATCATTCTGGTATATGCTCACAACATTTAGAGCATAGGACATATCTAGATGTGTACATATCACAGTATGATTAATATGCTCTTTGTGATTTTATTCATCAAGTATCAAAAATACTCGAATCTTTGTTTCACTTATCAAGCGTCGATACACTTAAATTTCGATTTAATCCTTTCTGTGTGGCAAGAACCTTTCTTGTCATTTCCATAATGAACTCTTTCAATATCTCATCTATGTACATTTGGCACAACCATATTAGCGCCTCAATCTATCCTTATAGACATTGATGCCTAATATTCAGGTTTTTCCTAAGTCTTTCATCGAGATGAAATTCTTAACATGTGTCAATAAAATATACATCATTTCCAACCAACAATATGTCTTCCACATAATGTATTAGAAATATGTCTTAGCATCCAACTTAATTTCTTGTAAATGCAAGCATCGTCTCCGATGAAATTAAACTCTTTAACAATTTCATCACGGTAAAGATTCCAACTCCTCGATGCTTATTTCAACCATTGAAGTTTGCATACACCTTTAGCATCCTTTTGAATTAACAAAACCCTCTAGATCATGTTATGTACACGTCCTAGGTAACGATTCTACTAAAAGAACTTTATTTTGTTTGTTCAACTACCATATAATAGAATTATATGTAGTGGTTGCTACATTAATCTGTCTAGACTAAATATCGCTATAAAAGATCAAATGTTTTCATACTCAACCTTTGAACATTGTTGTGAACTTTTTCCCAACATGTTTACTATTTCATAGATGTCAAACATCCATGTCTATTTCTTTGTAGATCCAAACACGACTGTAAGGTCTTGCACCTTTCTAAAGGGTCTTTTAAGTTCAAAGCTTGATTTCTCGTGTATATAACTATCACGGATTTTATGACTTCAAAGCCATTTGATGGAGTCAGGACGCATCCTCGCTTATTTGCATGTAGTCGGTTAATTACTGTCAAATAATGATTCAACCCTCAAATCTTGGTATTTGCTTGTTTACCCGACCTACTTGGTTCAATACGAACTTAGACCTCCGTGACTACAACCTTTGAGGAACGTGAGCCATGAGCATTGTTGCTTCCTCTAGAACACTTTTCGGCGCTGTGCAACTTTGCACATATAGATAAGGTTCGTTTAAAGTTCTATTGTCCTCCCACTTAACTTTTCACGAAAATTCCTTCTCAAAGAAACTTGAAGTTCTAAGCGACAAACATTTTTTTGTCTTCGGTGTTATGGAGGAATACTCAATGATTATTTGAAATAACATAGAAAGACATGTTCATCCGACTTTGGTAGTAAACATTTCACTTATGCGTAGCATACCAATGTTTAAGAAATGACAACTTGGGTTTTATCCCAAACCATAACTTTATATGGTGTCCTTTCAATGGATCATGACAGAGCTCTTTTCAATGAAAAAACGCTAGTATCTAAAGCTTTTAATCTTTAAAATAAAATGATAGTTTTATGAATTACACCTTTGATCTTACCATGTCAAAAAAAGGTTTCATTGCATATCTCGATTATTCCATACTCATATGGTGTTTCGGGAAACGCAAATCCATGGAACGATTCCTCAAATCTTAGGTGTTATGCTAAACTTGTAACTCAAATATTTTTCTTTATGATCCTATCATAAATTCTCTATTTTCTTGTTATATTGATTTTGCACTTCATCTTGAAAGTCTTTGAACTTTTCAAATGTTTCACACTTCATCCTCATTAAGTAATATTCATATATTCACTCAAATTTTTGGAGAAAGCATATGAAGTTTGAAATCCATCGCTCTAGACTAATGGGCTTCATACATCTATATGTATAAGTTCCAATAAGCTATTCATTCGTTCACTTTTTGCCTATGAACAGAGTTATAATTATCTCTAAGAAAGTTTCACAAGCGTCATTTGATCAAAATCAAAAGACTCCAAAATTCCATCCACATGGAGTTTCTTTATGTTTTGTTTTAAATATAATTTACTGTTGGAGATATGCCCTAGAGGCAATAATAAATGTAGTTATTATTATATCTTTGTGTTTATGATAAATGTTTACATTCATGATATAACAGTATTGACCGGAAACATTAATACTTGTGTGATTTGTAAACTAAAATAGAGTCCCTAGTAAAGCCTATTTATAATACTAGCTTGTTGGTTAATAGATGATCGTGGTTTCCCGATCATGAACATTGAGATGTTGTTAACAACAAGATCATATCATTAGGAGAATGGTATGATGGACATACTCCTATAGATAAGCGTAGCATAAATATCAAGTCATTTTAATAGTTCAATTACTATAAGCTTTCTGATACATAGTAACCTAATTCCTTCGACCATGAGATCATGCTAATCACCATCACCGGAAGGATGCTTTGATGATGTCAAACACCATACCGTAACTTGGTGGCCATAAAGATGGCATTGAGTGTTCGGAAAGTATGGGTTGAGGCACATGGATCAAGAGTGGGATTTGTCCATCCATATGACGGATAAATATACTCTGGGACCTCTCGGTGGAATGTCATCCAATTAGCTTGCAAGCATGTGACTGGCTCACAAGGGATCACATACCATAGGAACGAGAAAAGAATACTTATCGGTAACGAGGTTGAACTAGGTATGCAGAGATACCGACGATCAAAACCTCGGATAAGTAAACTATCGTGAGACAAAGGGAAATTGGTATCATATGTAAGTGGTTCATTCGATCGCAAAGTAATCGTAGAAACATGTGGGAGCCATATGAATTTCCAGATTCCTCTATTGGTTATTGATCGGAGAAGTGTCTCTGTCATGTCCGCATAATTCACGAACCGTAGGGAGACACACTTAAGGATTCGATGTTGTTTACTAGATATGGAATGTTAATAGGGATACTGAATGTTGTTCGGAGTCTCGGGTGGAATCCGGGATATCACAAGGAGATCCGGAATGGTATGGAGAATAAGATTCATATAAGGAAAGTCCTATTTTGGAGTTCGGGAAAGTCTTCGATGATTTCATTGGAGAGGTTCTAGAAGGATCTAGAAGGTTCACCTGTCCGAAAGGAGAATGGTCCATGAATGTGTCATGGGTAAGTGGAATGATTGGATCATGTCCAAGGTCACTTGGTGTTGGCATATGTAAGAGAGAAATAAAGCTCTAAATTGAAAGTCAAACGGGAAGTTTGAAAAGTCAAACTGGAACAATGGTTTCCTAGTGGGAGAAGAAACAAGTCCTTCTCTCAATCCAACTTGGGTTTGGGTTTGGATTCAAACCCACCCCTCCCAAGGCTGCCCCTGCCTCTGATGAATAGAGGGGAGGGCTGCCCCAAACAACACAAGTTCCAAGCCCTCTCCACGAGCCGCCGCCGCCGACCCGCGCCGCCGCCACCCTAGCCGCCGCCGACACCTCCTCCTCCTCCCGGATCTCTAAACCCTAGTTTTCCGGGAAACCCTAATCCATGATAACTCTCACCCGGCTTAGGCGAAGCCCTGCGGGATCTTCCCTCTACTTCCGACACCACGCCGTCGTGCTGCCGGAATCGCGAGGGAGAACTACAACCTCCCCTGCCTGCTGGAACAAGGGAGAGGAAGGTCTTCATCGAGTACCGAACGTGTGACCGACTGCGTAAGTGCTACCAGAACGCAACGCCGAAAGGATCGTCTACGCGATCTTGAGATCGGCAAGTGTATGACTACATCACCCACGAGAATCTGCTCTCGTTAACCGCTTTGGAATCTTTGAGGGTGAGTTCTTCTATCGACTCGTTGCTACAATCTAGTAGATAGATCTTGGCTTGTTTGTGTGCATGCGGTAGAATTTTTGTTTTCCATGCTACGAACCCCTATAGTGGTATCAGAGCCGTGTCTATATGTAGATCTTTTGCACGAGCAGAACACAATGGTCATTGTGGGCGGTGGTGCTTTTATTATCAATTGCTTTTTATGTACTTTGCATCTTGCGGTATGATGGGATGAAGCGGCCCGGGCTAACCTTACATGACATCGTTCATGAGACTTGCTCCATGCTCAACATGCAACTTGTATTGCATAAGTGGCTTTGCGGGTGCATGTCTCTCCCATCATAGTATAGATCCAATTTACAATGGGCACTTGATAGTTCAAGCATCAACGTTGTGGTTCTTGTTCGTAAGTTAGAACGACACTTATTGAAAGGCCCAAACCACGTAAAATATGCAAAGAAAATTAGAGGCGTCTAACTTTGTTTTGCTGGGGTGTGATGTGATGTGATATGGCCATGATTGTGATTATATATGATGTATGCAATGTTCCTTATTGTAAGTTGGCAACCGGCAGGAGCCATATGGTTGTCTTTAAATTCCGTTAAGACCCGCGTGTCTATTCAAAGTAGTTGTAATAGTTGAAGCTCGTGGACGACAACCATGAAACGGCGACATTGACCTTGATGCCATACCGGTGATGATGGAGATCATGTTCGTGCTTGAAGATGGAGATCGGAAGCACAAGAAGAAAGGCCATATCATATCACATATTATGAATTGCATGTGATGTTAATCCTTTATGCATCTTGTATTGCTTAGTTATCGACGGTAGCATTATAAGATGATCCCTCAAGCACACAAATTTCAAGTTTTAAAGTGTTCACCCTTAGTAAGCACCGTTGCTAAAGCTTGTTGTTTCGAAGCACCACGTGATGATCGGTTGTGTTAGATTCTGCGAGTATATACAACGTGAGGAAGCCAGATTTGCTCATGCAGTAGCTAAGGTTTGATCTTGACGAGCCTAGCATGTACAGACATGGTCTCGGAACACGGATTACCGAAAGGTAAAGCATGAGTCATATAGTAGATATGATGAACATGTTGATTGTTTGCCATTGAAGCTACACTCGTGATGATCGGTTTTGATGTGGTGGATTTGGTTTGTGTGATCACTAAAACAATTTGAGGGATATTGTTTTGAGTGGGAGTTCACCTAGATTAATTTAACTATTAATTAGAACTCAATTTGTCATAAACTTAGTCTAAACTATTGCAAATATGTTGTATATCAATGACGGCCCCTACCATCAATTTTAATGCGTTCCTAGAGAAAGAAAAGTTGAAAAACAATGGAAGCAACTTCGCGGATTGGTTCTAAAATTTGAGGATTGTCCTCAATGCTGGTAATTTGACCTATGTGCTGGATGCACCGCTGGGTGACCCGCCTGCAGCTACTGCTACCGATGAAGTAAAGAATGTTTACTTCACTCGGAAGAATCAGTACTCCACAGTTCAGTGTGCTATCTTGTATGGTTTGGAATCGGAGCTTCAGAAAAGGTTTGAGAACCATGACCCACATGATATTGTCCGTGAACTCAAAATGATATTTGAGGCTCACGCGGCAGTTGAGAGTTATGAGGCTTCTGAAAAGTTCTTTAACTGCAAGATGGAAGAGGGCAGCTCCATCAGTGAGCATGTGATTAAGATGTCTGGGCACGCAAACAAGCTCCAAAGTTTGGGTATAGTGATTCCTAATTCTTTGGGGATTCACCGTGTCCTCCAATCACTACCACCAAGTTACAAGAACTTTGTGATGAACTACAATATGCAAAACATGGACAAGACGTTGCCAGAACTCTTCTCCATGTTGAAATATGCAGAAGTGGAGATCAAGAAATATCACCAAGTGTTGTTGGTCAATAAGACCACCAAATTCAAGAAGCAAGGCAAGTCTAAGAAAAAGGGAAACTTCAAGAAGGGCGGTAAGAAAGTTACCGCGCCGGCGAAGAAGACCAAGGCTGGGCCTAAGCCTGATACTGAGTGCTTTTACTGCAAGGGAGAAGGTCACTGGAAGCAGAATTTCCCAAAGTACTTGGCGGATTTGAAGAACGGCAACATCAAGAAGAAAGGTATATCCGATATACATGTTATTGATGTGTATCTCACTAGTACTCGTAGTAGTGCCTGGGTATTTGATACTGGTTCGGTTGCTCATATTTGTAACTGGAAACAGGTACTACAGAATAAACGGAAGCTAGCGAAGAACGAGGTGACGATGCGCGTTGGAAATGGATCAAAGGTTGGTGTGATCGCGGTCGGCACGCTACCTCTTCATCTACCATCGGGATTAGTTTTATACTTAAATAATTTTTATTTGGTGCATGTGTTGAGCATGAACATTATATCTGGATCATGTTTATTGCGAGACTGTTACTTGTTTAAGTCCGAGAATAATGGTTGTTATATTTATATGAGTAATATGTTTTATGCACATGCACCTTTGATAGATGGTCTATTCTTATTCAATCTCGATAGTGGAAATACACATATTAATAACATTGAAGCTAAACATTTGAAATTGAGCGATAACTCGACCTATATGTGGCACTGTCGTCTTGGTCACATTGGAGTGAAATGTATGAAGAAACTCCATTCCGATAGACTTCTTGAATCACTTGATTTTGAATCACTTGAAATATGCAAAGCATGTCTGATGGGTAAAATGACTAAGACTCCATTTTCTGGTATGATGGAGCGAGCTACGGACTTATTGGAAATCATACATACCGATGTGTGTGGTCCAATGAGTGTAGCATCACGCGGTGGTTATCGTTATGTTCTTACCTTCACGGATGACTTGAGTAGATATGGGTATATCTATTTCATGAAACATAAGTCCGAAACTTTCGAGAAGTTTAAGGAATTTCAAAGTGAGGTAGAGAATCAACGTAATAAGAAGATTAAATTTCTACATTCTGATCGTGGAGGTGAATATCTAAGTTACGAGTTTGGCGAGCATTTGAAGAAATGCGGAATACTTTCACAATTGACACCACCAGGAACACCACAGTGCAATGGTGTGTCCAAACGTCGTAATCGAACTCTCTTAGATATGGTTCATTCTATGATGTCACTTAAAGATTTACCGCTATCATTTTGGGGTTATGCATTAGAAACATCCGCATTCACTTTAAATAGGGCACCATCTAAATCCGTTGAAACGACACCATATGAATTATGGTTTGGGAAGGAACCTAAATTGTCGTTCCTTAAAGTTTGGGGTTGCGAAGCCTATGTAAAGAAGTTACAGCCGGACAAGCTTGAACCCAAAGCGGAAAAAATGCGTCTTCGTAGGATACCCGAAGGAAACTATTGGGTATACCTTCTATCATAGATCCGAGGGCAAAATCTTCGTTGCCAAGAATAGATCATTTCTAGAGAAGGAATTTCTCTCGAAAGAAGTGACTGGAAGGAAAGTAGAACTCGACGAGGTTGTTGAACCTTCTCTCGAACTTGCGAGTAGCGCAGCACCGGAAGTAGTTCCTATGGTGCCTACACCAATAAGAGAGGAAGCTAATGATGATGATCATGAAACTTCGGTTGAAGTTGCTACAGAACCTCGCAGGTCAACGAGAACTCGTACCACTCCTGATTGGTATGATCCCATTATGAGTGTCATGTTGGTGGACAACACCGATGACCCTGCGACATATGAGGAAGCGATGATGCGCCCAGATTCCAATAAATGGCAAGATGCCATGAAATCCGAGATTGGATCCATGTACGAAAACCAAGTATGGACTTTGGTGGACTTACCGGATGATCGGAAGGCTGTCGAGAACAAATGGATTTTCAAGAAGAAAACAGATGTTGATGGTAATGTTACTGTCTATAAAGCTCGACTTGTCGCAAAAGGGTTTCGACAAATTCAAGGAGTTGACTACGATGAGACTTTCTCACCAGTAGCAAAGCTGAAGTCTGTGAGGATTATGTTAGCAATCGCTGCATATTATGATTATGAGATATGGTAGATGGATGTCAAAACGACGTTCCTCAATGGAGACATTGATGAAGAGTTGTATATGATGCAACCCAAAGGTTTTGTCGATCCTAAAGATGCTGACAAGGTATGCAAACTTCAACGGTCCATATATGGATTGAAGCAATCATCCCGAAGTTGGAATCAACGTTTTGATAATGTAATCAAAAGCTTTGGTTTTATACAAACTTATGGAGAAGCTTGTATTTACAAGAAAGTGAGTGGGAGTTCTGTAGCATTCTTAATACTATATGTAGATGACATATTGTTGATTGGGAATGATGTAGACCTTCTTAATAGTGTCAAGGATTATTTGAATAATAGTTTTTCAATGAAAGATCTTGGCGAAGAAGCTTACATATTAGGCATAAAGATTTATAGAGATAGATCGAGACGCCTAATATCATTGTCACAAAGTACATATTTGGACAAAGTTCTAAAGAGGTTTGGAATGGAAGATAGAAAGAAAGGGTTCTTGCTCATGTTGCCTAATACGACCTTGAGTAAAACTCAAAGTCCAGCAACGGCAGAAGATAGAGAAAGAATGAGTAAGACTCCCTATGCCTTGGCCATAGGATCTCTAATGTATGTCATGCTATGTACTAGACCCGATATTGCATATGCTGTTAGTTTGACTAGCAGATATCAAAGTGATCCAGGAGTGGATCATTGGACAGCAGTCAAAAACATCCTTAAGTACTTGAGAAGAACTAAGGATATGGTTCTTTCTTATGGAGGTGATGAACAACTCGTTGTTAATGGTTACACCGATGCTAGTTGGAACACCGATCCGGATGATTCTAAATCTCAATATGGATACGTATTTACTTTGAATGGTGCAGCAGTTAGCTGGAGGAGTGCAAAGCAAAGCGTTGTGGAGAGATCTTCAACTGAATCGGAATACATAGCTGCTTCGGAGGCTTCACAAGAGGCGATATGGATACAGGAGTTCATTACAGAGCTCGGTGTGGTTACAAGTGCGCTGGACCCAATGTCTATCTATTGTGATAACATGGGCGCCATAGCCAATGCGCAAGAAACAAGGTCACACAAGAAGCTGAAGCACATCAAGCTACGTTTTCACGCTATTTGATAGCATGTCCAAGATGGTGACATAAAGATTTGCAAAGTACACACAGATCTGAATGTGGCGGATCCGTTGACTAAACCTCTCCCGAGGGCAAAACATGACCAGCACCAAACCGCCATGGGAGTTCGGTATATTAGCATGTAATCTAGATTAGTTGACTCTAGTGCAAGTGGGAAACTGTTGGAGATATGCCCTAGAGGCAATAATAAATGTAGTTATTATTATATCTTTGTGTTTATGATAAATGTTTACATTCATGCTATAACAGTATTAACCGGAAACATTAATACTTGTGTGATTTGTAAACTAAAATAGAGTCCCTAGTAAAGCCTATTTATAATACTAGCTTGTTGGTTAATAGATGATCGTGGTTTCCTGATCATGAACATTGAGATGTTGTTAACAACAAGATCATATCATTAGGAGAATGGTATGATGGACATACTCCTATAGATAAGCGTAGCATAAAGATCAAGTCATTTTAATAGTTCAATTGCTATAAGCTTTTCGATACATAGTAACTAATTCCTTCGACCATGAGATCTTGCTAATCACCATCACCAGAAGGATGCTTTGATGACGTCAAACACCATACCGTAACTGGGTGGCTATAAAAATGGCATTGAGTGTTCGGAAAGTATGGGTTGAGTCACATGGATCAAGAGTGGTATTTGTCCATTCATATGACGGATAGATATACTCTTGGCCCTCTCGGTGGAATGTCATCCAATTAGCTTGCAAGCATGTAACTGGCTCACAAGGGATCACATACCAAGGGAACGAGAAAAGAGTACTTATCGGTAACGAGGTTGAACTAGGTATGCAGAGATACCGACGATCAAAACCTCGGATAAGTAAACTATCGTGAGACAAAGGGAAATTGGTATCGTATGTAAGTGGTTGTTGATCGGAGAAGTGACTCGGTCATGTCCGCATAATTCACGAACCGTAGGGAGACACACTTAAGGATTCGATGTTGTTTAGTAGATATGGAATGTTAATAGGGATACCGAATGTTGTTCGGAGTCTCGGATGGGATCCGGGATATCACAAGGAGATCCGGAATGGTCCGGAGAATAAGGTTCATATAAGGAAAGTCCTATTTCAGAGTTCGGGAAAGTTTTCGATGATTTCATCGGAGAGGTTCTAGAAGGATCTAGAAGGTTCACCGGTCCGAAAGGAGAATGGTCCATGAATGTGTCATGGGTAAGTGGAATGATTGGATCATGTCCAAGGTCACTTGGTGTTGGCATATGCAAGAGAGAAATAAAGCTCTAAATTGAAAAGTCAAACTGGAACAATGGTTTCCTAGTGGGAGAAGAAACAAGTCCTTCTCTCAATCCAACTTGGGTTTGGGTTTGGATTCAAACCCACCCCTCCCAAGGATGCCCCTCCCTTTGATAAATAGAGGGGGAGGGCTGCCCCAAAAACACAAGTTCCAAGCCCTCTCCACGAGCCGCCGCCGCCACCCTAGCCGTCGCCAACACCTCCTCCTCCTCCCGGATCTCTAAACCATAGTTTTCCGGGAAACCCTAATCCACCATAACTCGCACCCGGCTTAGGCGAAGCCCTGCGGGATCTTCCCTCTACTTCCGACACCACGCCGTCGTGCTGCCGGAATCGCGAGGGAGAACTACAACCTCCCCTGCCTGCTAGAACAAGGGAGAGGAAGGTCTTCATCGAGTACCGAACGTGTGACCGACTGCGGAAGCGCTACCAGAACGCAACGCCGAAAGGATCGTCTACGCGATCTTGATATTAGCAAGTGTACGACTACATCACCCACGAGAATCTGCTCTCGTTAACCGCTTTGGAATCTTCGAGGGTGAGTTCTTCTATCGACTCGTTGCTACAATCTAGTAGATAGATCTTGGCTTGTTTGTGTGCATGCGGTAGAAATTTTTTGTTTTCCATGCTACGAACCCCTACATTTAAACGGCGATGTCACTTCCTAAGTGATCTTTCAATCAATTTGTCTATCGACATTTTTAGCAATAGTTTTATGGATGTGATTTCTACAATGAGATTTGTAAATCATCCATATTTTATGGATTATGGAAATTATTTGAACAACCCTTTTGTTCTCATAATACCTGATCGAAATAACAATTATTGAAACAAATCTTGAAGGTATGTTTTGATTTCAACAAGAAACATAATAACTCTTTATTTTGTTTTCCATGAATATCATCACATATTCTTTTGCTAGTTACATAGGCCATTGTAGTTCATGAATTGTGTTGTTTCGTATGACGATTCATACCACAAATTCAGTATCAAATACTTAAGAACCACATTGTTTAACAAGCAAAAAATATAGCCATAACATGTATATCATCTATATACCTAAACTAAACAATTCTAGTGTTTTCTCTTCTGCCAAATATTTCTTAGATTTCTCTTTTAGTATTTCTTTATTCTTTCAAACGAATATCAACATCAACAGTGGAACCATACTCATGACACATAGTCCAAAGCGTGTATAGTTAAATACCAATGTCCTTGGACTTGCACTTTGAAGTAGATCACCATCATCAAATGTTTGGTGTTATTTCAAATTCCATTCTTTAGTAATCTTTTAGTGTAGTAAACATTTTACCTACATCAAATATTCATTCTTATCATGGAACTATTCATGATCAAGCTACTTTAGCTTATAACGGTGAATCGCGAGTATAATGTTGTTCTCCGACACCTTTTGGAGGATTAGGACAACTAGTGTCTCCAACCTTTTGTAAATTTTCATCAAATATGAGAACATAAATTTTGTCATATTACACTCCATGGCCTTGAATTCATTGGCAAGGTGATCAGGGTCCTCTCCCTGGTCCTATCGAACCAGTGACTTCTCTCCTGGGATTGAATATGTTTTGCCTTTCCCCGATGGTTCCGCATTCCTATGTGGGTAGGCTCATGTTGCAACCAAACTTTGTTTCAGATATCGCAATATCTTCCACACATGATGGTTTATGAAACAATTCTTTCAGCTCCCCTATAACCTTGATATTAAAACAATCTTTGAATATCAAAAATCATGGAGACAAACATGATATTATATACTAACATTAGAATTATTACTCTTGATTTAATACCAATTATTAAACTTCACGGAGTAACCGGAACTTACTGAAAGTTTGCAATAGGACTTTTAAACTTTAGATTAACACTTCAAAACAATACGATGCCAGTTCGTAAAGTAACTAACCAGAATTCTATAGTTCTATTATCTCAATTATAACTAAGCGCAAGGTGGTAAACGGATTCCAATGACTACAACAACTACGCAAATTCACTTTGATTTAATTTATGATAAATAGTGTTCAACTTTTAATCATATTACTTTTGAACTCCCACTCAAAACAATATCCCTCACATTGTTTTAGTGATCACACGAACCAAATCCACTACACCAAGTCCGATCATCACGTGACATGATGTAGTTTCAAAGGCGAACAATCATCATGTTCATCATATCATCTATATAACTCATGCTTTACCTTTTGGTAATCCGTGTTCCGAGACCATGTCTATACATTCTAGGCTCGTCAAGATGTAACCTTAGTTTCCACATGAGCAAATCTGGCTTCCTCCCGTTGTATACACTCGTAGAATCTAACGCACCCGATCATCATGTGGTGCTTCAAAACAACAAGCTTTGGCAACGGTGCCTACTAAGGACGAACACTCTATAACTTGATATTTTGTGAGAGGGATCATCTTATAATGCTATCGTCGCAATCTAATACAAGATGCATAAAAGGATTAACATCACATGCAATTCATAATATGTGATATGATATGGCCTTTCTTCTTGTGCTTCCGATCTCCATCTTCAAGCACGAACATGATCTCCATCATCACCGGCGTGGCGTCAAGGTCAATGGCACCACTCCATGGTTGTCGTCCACCAGTATCAACTATTACAACTACTTTGAATAATAGACACACATGTCTTAACAAAACTAAAAGACAACCATAAGGCTCCTGTCGGTTGTCGACTTACAATAAGGATAATTGCATACATCACATATAATCACAATCATGGCCATATCACATCACAGCACATCCCTGCAAAACAAAGTTAGACGCCTCTAATTTTCTTTGCATATTTTACGTGGTTTGGGGCTTTCAATAAGTACCGTTCTAACTTACGAACAAGAACCACAACGTTGATGCTTGAACTATCAAGTGCGCGTTGTACATTGAATCTTTACTATGATGCGAGAGACAGACACCCGCAAAGCCACTTATGCAATACAAGTTGCATGTTGAGCGTGGAGCAAGTCTCGTGAACGATGTCATGTAAGGTTAGCCCGGGCCGCTTCATCCCACCATACCGCAAGATGCAAAGTACACAAGAAGCAATTGATAATAAAAGCACCACTGCCCACAATGACCATTGTGTTCTACTCGTGCAACAGATCTACATATAAACCTAGATCTGATACCACTGTAGGGGTTCGTAGCATGGAAAACAAAAAAAAATCTATCGCATGAACACACACAAGCCAAGATCTATCTACTAGATTGTAGCAACGAGTCGATAGAGTACTAACCTTGAAGATCCAAAGCGGTTAAAAAGAGCATATTCTCGTGGGTGATGTAGTTGTTCACTTGCCGATCTCAAGATCGCATAGACGATCCTTCTGGAGCGGCGTTCCGGCAGTGCTCCCGCAGTCGGTCACACGTACGGTACTCTATGAAGACCTTCCTCTCCCTTGTTCCAGCAAGCAGCAGAGGTTGTAGCTCTCTCCTCGCGATTCCGGCAGCACGACGGCGTGGTGTCGGAAGTAGAGGGGAGATCCCGCAGGGCTTCGCCTAAGACGAAGCGAGTATGGTGGAGTAGAAGAGCGCCTCAATGATCTAGGTTTTATATGCCGAGGGAAGAGGGCAGACAACGGCTAGGGTTTAGGCTAGATGGCAGCGGCGGTTTAGAGGGGATCTAGGGCGCCGACAGCTTGGGGGCAGCGGCGGCCTAGGGATTGGGTCTTGGGCGCCTAGGGCAAGGGGGATACCTTGGGGTGCGCTCCCACCCCTCCTTATATAGGTTGGGTGCATCCAAGGTGTTGGAATTATGCCCTAGAGGCAATAATAAAGATGTTATTGTTATAATTCTTGTTCATGATAAAGTTTATATTCCATGCTAGAATTGTATTAAGCGGAAACTTTGATACTTGTGTGGTTTATGAACAACACCGTGTCGCTAGTACGCCTCTATGGACTAGCTCATTGATTAATGATGGTTAAGGTTTCCTAACCATAGACATGAGTTGTCGATTAATAATGATATCATGTCATTGGGAGAATGATATGATGGACAGACCCAAATCAAGCAGAGCAATTAGATCGTGTCATCGTGTTCATCTTTGCAAAGCTTTTTCTTATGTCAAATATTGTATTCCTTAGACCATGAGATAATGCAACTCCCTGGTATCGGAAGAAAGCTTTGAGGTCATCAAACGTCATCCTATGAGAGGGTGATCATAAAGGTGTATCTCAGGTGATCGGAAAGTACTTCTTGGGTTGTATGTATCAAGATGGGATTTGTCCCTCCCAAGTTAGAGAGATATACTTCGGGCCCACTCGGTAATCGATATCAACACCGCTTGCAATCACGTGGTTAAGGAGTTAATCACAAAGTGATATCGGATTACGGAACGAGTAAAGTACTTGCTGTGAACGAGATTGAACTAGGTATGCCGATACCAACGATCGAATCTAGGGCAAGTAAAATATCGCGTGACGAAGGGAATATATATACGGGATTAATTGAATCCTAGCATCGTGGTTCATCCGATATGATCATCGATGAATATGTGGGAGTCAATATGGGTTTCCAGATCCCGCTGTTGATTATTGATAGAAGATCATGTCTGCATATTCTTGAACCCGTAGGGTCACACACTTAACGTGCCTTGACGCTAGGATAGAATGGATAATTGGTTTGTGAGTTTTTGTTTGAAGTCTCGGATGAGAACCAGGACATCACGAGAGGTTCCAGAATGGTCCGGAGAATAAGATTCATATAAAGGAAAGCAGTTTTTGTATTTCGGAATTGTTTCAGAATGTTCGGTATTGTACCGGAAGGTTCTAGAAGCTTTCGGAGTGGGACCAATGTGGCCCCACTTGTCGGAGGGGGGCGTGGGCCTATGAGGGAGTGACCTAGCCGCATTGGGCCAGGGGCACAAGGCCCCATAGGCCCAGCCGGCAAAAACCCTAGGGGATCTTCTAGAAGGGGGGAGGACTTGCCCCCCACTCCACCCTTGTGGCCGCCGGCCCTAGGGCTTGGAGGAGGGGCAAGGGGGCCGGCCAGCCCCCTATATAAGGTGGGCAGGGGGCGCACCCTCCCTCCACCCCAAACCCTAGCCGCCAACTGCTGCCCTACCTCTCTCTTTCTCTCCCGACTGCGTGTAGGCGAAGCCCTGCCCCAGAAACTCTACACCATTGCACAACACCGTCGTGATGTAGATCCAATCTATCTCTCAACCCCACTTGCTGGACCGAGGAAGGAGGAGACGTCGTGGTGCCATACGTGTGCATCTCTCGGAGGCGTCGCCACTTGCGGCGTTGGATCGGATCGGGTCGCGAGGAGGAGAAGGCTAGTACGACTACGTCAACCGCGTTCTGTTTAACGTTTCGCTGTGCGATTTCTTCAAGGGTATGAAGATCTCATCTATCCCTCTCGTTGATTGCATCTCCTAGATTAGATCTTGGCTTTCTCGTTCGCATCCGTAGAATTTTTTTGATTTACTCTGCTGCGAAACCCTTCAGTGGTATCAGAGTTAGATCTATGCGTAGATGTGTTTCACGAGTAGAACGCAACATGCTTGTTGTGGGCGTTGATGTTTTCTGTTGCAAGCCTCTTGTTGTGTACTTCTTATGATGCGGGATAGTGAGATCGAAGCGATCCAGGCCAACTTTACGCGACCTCGTTCGCGAGACCGGCTCCGCACTTGACGTGTGGCTTGTTCTACACATGCGGCTGGTGGATGCCAGTTTCTCTCACTATAGTTGTCATGGGATTTACACCGGATGTTGGCAACCATGATATCACCATTGTGGCTTTCCGTAGGTAAGAATCGTTCTTAGCTTGTTACTCCCATAAGCCACGTAAAACATGCAACAACAAAGTAGAGGCGTCTAACTTGTTTTTGCAGGGAGTGTTTTTGTGATATGGTATGGCCCAAGATATGATGTGTATGTTGTATGCAATGATCATGTTTTGTAATATTTCACAACTTGCATGTCGATGAGTACACAACCGGCAGGAGCCATATGGTTGTCTTTATAATTGTGTATGACCTGTGTGTCAACTTCTTATATGCCATGTAATAGCTTTACTTTATCGCTAAGTAGTTAGCAATAGTTGTAGTTGTTATTCATGGTGGAGGCAATCATGATGGAGTGATGGAGATCATGCTGGCACACACAAGATGGAGATCATTGCGCAGAGATTGGCTATACCATGTCACATAAGATTATATGCATGTGATATTTATCCTTTTATGTATCTTATTATGCTTAGTTCGCGACGGTAGCATTATAAGATGATTCCTCACTTAAAGATCAAGATAAAATTGTGTTCTCCCCATGTATGCACCATTGCGAAAGTTCGTCGTGTTCAAGCATCTCGTGATGATCGGGTGCTATAAACTCTACGTTCACATACAACGGGTGCAAGCCAGTTTTGTACACGCGGAAATACTTGGGTTTGACTTGATGAGCCTAGCATGTACAGACATGGCCTCGGAACACACGAACCGAAAGGTTAAGCATGAGTCATATGAATGATATGATCGACACTTTGTTGTCCACCATTGAAACCACATCTCTTCTCGTGAAGATCGGATTAGGTGTGGTGAATTTGGATCGTGTTCACTAAACAACTTGAGGGATGTTGAATTTAGTGGGAGTTCATCTAGTAATTTGATTAAGTTGAACTAGTTATCATGAACATAGTCTAAATTGTACTTGCAAATTTTGTAGATCAAATGGCTAAGTCCAACTTCAACTTCAACGTTTTTGCTGAGAAAGAAAAGCTTAAGAACAATGGGTCTAACTTCACCAACTGGTTCCGCAATATGAGAATCATTCTCGCTGGCGGACAAAAGGACTATGTCCTTGAGAAAGCGCTAGGTGACGCCCCTGCTATAGATACGTCGGCTGATGAAAAAGTTGTTTATCAGTCGCGCAAAGATGATTATGGTGTGATTAAGAGCACCATGTTGTTTGCTATGGAATCGGACCTTCAAAATCGTTTTGAGGAGTTCGTCGGGCCCTTTGAGATTCTTGAGGAACTGAAAACCATGTTTCAGACTCAGGCCCGTTCTGAGAGATATGAGATCTCTGAGAAATTCTTTAACTGCAAGATGGAGGAAGGGAGTTCCGTTAGTGAGCACGCCATTAAGATGTCGAGCTACACTCAACATCTTGAGCAACTGGACTGCAAGATTCCAGAAGAGCTCAAGATTGACATAGTTCTGCAATCACTCCCTCCTAGCTACAAAGGTTTTGTAGTTACTCATAATTAGATTGGTTCCACTGATATGATCACTGAGCTCTTCTCTAAGCTGAAAGCTGCGGAGGTGGACATCAAGAAAGATAATCATGTGTTGATGGTCAACAAGCCCCCCAGCTTTAAGAAAGGTAAGGGTGCAAAGAAGTCCTTCAAGAAAGGCAGCGGCAAGCGCGTTGCCCCTGCTGAGAAGAAGCTCAAGTCTGGACCTAAGCCGGACACTGAGTGCTTCTATTGCAAGGACAAGGGTCACTGGAAGCGCAACTGTTCGAAGTACTTAGCGGACAAGAAGGCTGGCACCATTAAAGGTATATTTGATATACATGTTATTGATGTTTACCTTACTAGCGCTCGTTGTAGTGCCTGGGTATTTGATACTGGTTCAGTTGCTAATATTTGTAACTCGAAACAGGAGCTACGGAATAGACGGCGACTAGCGAGGGATGAGGTGACGATGCGCGTTGGCAATGGATCAAGAGTTGATGTGATGGCCGTTGGCACGCTCTCCTTAGTTTTACCTTCGGGATTAGTTTTAAACCTTAATAAATGTTATTATGTGCCTGTGTTGAGCATGAACATCATATCTGGATCGTGTTTATTGCAAGACGGTTATTCATTTAAATCGGAGAATAATGGTTGTTCTATTTATATGAGTAACATCTTTTATGGTCATGCACCTGCTATGAATGGTTTATTTCTTATGAATCTCGAAATCAATGAAACACACATCCATAACATTGAGGCTAAGAGATGCAAAGTAGATAGTGATAATTCAACTTATTTGTGGCACTGCCGTCTAGGTCATATTGGTGTAAAACGCATGAAGAAACTCCATTCTGATGGACTTTTGGAGTCTCTTGATTTTGAATCATTTGACACGTGCGAGCCGTGCCTCATGGGCAAGATGATCAAAACCCCGTTCTCTGGAATAATGGAGCGAGCAACGGACTTGTTGGAAATAATACATACCGATGTATGAGGACCAATGAGTGTTTCGACGCGCGGTGGATATCGCTATTTTCTCACTTTTACTGATTACTTAAGTAGATATGGGTATATCTATTTAATGAAACATAAATCTGAAACGTTTGAAAGGTTCAAAGAATTTCAGAACGAAGTGGAAAACCATCGTAACAGGAAAATTAAATTTCTACGATCCGATCGTGGAGGTGAATATTTGAGTTATGATTTTCTCACGCATCTTAAAGCAAGCGGAATCGTTTCGCAACTCACACCACCCGGAACACCATAGCGCAATGGTGTGTCTGAACGTCGGAATCGAACTCTATTAGATATGGTGCGATCGATGATGTCTCTTACAGATTGCCGTTATCATTTTGGGGTTATGCATTAGAAACCGCTGCATTCACTTTAAATAGGGCACCATCTAAATCCGTTGAGACGACACCGTATGAACTGTGGTTTGGTGCTAAACCTAAGTTGCCGTTTCTTAAAGTTTGGGGATGCGAAGCTTACGTCAAGAAGTTGATGCCGGATAAGCTCGAACCCAAAGCGGAGAAATGCGTCTTCATAGGATACCCTAAGGAAACGATTGGGTATACCTTCTACCACAGATCCAAAGGCAAAGTGTTTGTCGCAAAGAACGGATCCTTTCTTGAGAAGGAGTTTCTCTTGAAAGAAGTGAGTGGGAGGAAAGTAGAGCTAGACGAGATTATTGAACCTTCTCTTGAGTTGGAGAGTAGCGCAGCACCTGAAATTGTTCCAGTGCCGTCTGCACCAACAATAGAGGAAGCTAATGACGAGGATCATGAAGCTTCGGACGATGCTACTACTGAACGTCGCAGGTCGACAAGGTCTCGTGCCCCTCCTGAGTGGTACGGTAACCGTGTCTTAACTGTCTTGTTGGTAGACAACAGTGAACCTGCGAACTATGAGGAAGCAATGATGAGCCTAGACTCTGAGAAATGGCTAGAGGCCATGAAATCCGAATTGGGATCCATGAGAGAAAACCAAGTATGGACTTTGGTGGACCCTCCTAGCGACCGAAAGGCCGTCGAGTGCAAATGGTTTTTCAAAAAGAAAACGGACGCAGATGGTAATATTACTGTCTATAAAGCACGGCTTGTCGCGAAAGGTTTTTGACAAGTTCAAGGTGTTGACTATGATGAGAATTTCTCTCCCGTAGCGATGTTTAAGTCCATTCGGATTTTATTAGCAATTGCTACGCTTCATGATTATGAAATATGGCAGATGGATGTCAAGACTGCATTCCTCAATGGAAACATTGATGAAGAGTTGTATATGATGCAACCCGAAGGTTTTGTCGATCCTAAGGATGCTGATAAGGTGTGCAAACTTCAGAGTTCCATTTATGGACTGAAGCAAGCATCTCGGAGTTGGAACCTTCATTTTGATCAAGTGATCAAGAGCTTTGGATTTGTTCCAAATTGCTACGAAGCTTGTATCTACAAGAAAGTGAGTGGGAGCTCAGTGACATTTTTAATACTATATGTGGATGACATATTGATTATTGGAAATGACATTGATATGCTTAACGATGTGAAGAGTTATTTGAACAAATGTTTTTCAATGAAAGACCTAGGATAAGCTGCTTATATATTAGGCATCAAAATCTATAGAGATAGACAAAGACGCCTAATAGCTTTAAGCCAAAGTACATATCTTGACAAAGTTCTGAAAAGGTTCAGAATGGATAAGGCAAAGAAAGGTTCAGTTCCCATGTTGTCAGGTAAGATATTGAGCAAGGCTCAATGTCCAGCTACGGTAAACGATAGAGAAACCATGAGCAAAGTGCCTTATGCCTCGGCCATAGGTTCTATCATGTATGCCATGATGTGTACTAGGCCGGATGTGTCCAATGCTCTTAATTTGACGAGCAGATACCAAAGTGATCCAGGAGTGGAACATTGGACAGCCGTAAAGAACATCCTAAAGTATTTAAATAGGACTAAAGAAATGTTCTTGGTCTATGGAGGTGATGAGCAGCTCGTCATAAAAGGTTACGTCGATGCTAGTTTCGACACCGACCCGGATGATTCTAAATCTCAGACAGGATACGTTTATATTTTGAATGGAGGAGCTGTGAGCTGGAGAAGCTGCAAGCAAAGCGTGATCGCGGGATCTACAGTAGAATCGGAATACATGGCTGCTGCAGAAGCGTCAAGTGAAGGAGTTTGGATCAGGAACTTCATCACTGAGCTTGGCGTGGTTCCAAGTGCCTTGGACCCACTGGAGATATTGTGCGACAACACTAGCACCATAGCCTTGGCTAAGGAACCAAGATATCATCCAAAGACCAAGCACATCAACCGCCGATTTCATATAATTCGAGATTATATAATAGATGGAGATCTGAAGATTAGAAAAGTACATACGGATCTGAATGTCGCAGATCCGTTGACTAAACCTCTTCCACGAGCAAAACATGATCAGCACCTTAATGCCATGGGTGTTATATTGTTACCACATGTAAACTAGATTATTGACTATAGTGCAAGTGGGAGACTGTTGGAATTATGCCCTAGAGGCAATAATAAAGATATTATTGTTATAATTCTTGTTCATGATAAAGTTTATATTCCATGCTAGAATTGTATTAAGCGGAAACTTTGATACTTGTGTGGTTTATGAACAACACAGTGTCCCTAGTACGCCTCTATGGACTAGCTCATTGATTAATGATGGTTAAGGTTTCCTAACCATAGACATGAGTTGTCGATTAATAATGAGATCATGTCATTGGGAGAATGATATGATGGACAGACCCAAATATTGATTAATGATGGTTAAGCTTTTTCTTATGTCAAATATTGTATTCCTTAGACCATGAGATAATGCAACTCCCTGGTATCGTAAGAAAGCTTTGAGGTCATCAAACGTCATCCTATGAGAGGGTGATCATAAAGGTGTCTCTCAGGTGATCGGAAAGTACTTGTTGGGTTGTATGTATCGAGATGGGATTTGTCCCTCCCAAGTCGGAGAGATATACTTTGGGACCACTCGGTAATCAATATCAACACCGCTTGCAAGCACGTGGTTAAGGAGTTAATCACAAAGTGATATCAGATGACGGAACGAGTAAAGTACTTGTTGTGAACGAGATTGAACTAGGTATGCCGATACCAACAATCGAATCTCGGGCAAGTAAAATATCGCGTGACGAAGGGAATATATATATGGCATTAATTGAATCCTGGCATCGTGGTTCATCCGATATGATCATCAATGAATATGTGGGAGTCAATATGGTTTTCCAGATCCCGCTGTTGATTATTGATAGAAGATCATGTCTGCATATTCTCGAACCCATAGGGTCATACACTTAATGTGCCTCGACGCTAGGATAGAATGGATAATTGGTTTGTGAGTTTTTGTTCAGAGTCTTGGATGAGATCCAGGACATCACGAGAGGTTCCGGAATGGTTCGCAGAATAAGATTCATATAAAGGAAAGAAGGTTTTGGATTTCGGAATGTTCGGTATTGTACCGGAAGGTTCTAGAAGCTTCCGGAGTGGGACCAACGTGGACCCACTTGTCGGAGGGGGCGTGGGCCTACGAGGGAGTTCCCTGGCCACATTGGGCCAGGGGCACAAGGCCCCATAGGCCCAGCCGGCCAAAACCCTAGGGGGAAGACTTGCCCCCCACTCCACCCTTGTGGCCGCCGGCCCTAGGGCTTGGAGGAGGGGCAAGGGGGCCGGCCAGCCCCCTATATAAGGTGGGCAGGGGGCGCACCCTCCCTCCACCCCAAACCCTAGACGCCAACTGCTGCCCTACCTCTCTCTTTCTCTCCCGACTGTGTGTAGGCGAAGCGCTGCCGCAGAAACTCTCCACCATTGCACCACGCCGTCGTGATGTAGATCTAATCTATCTCTCCACCCCACTTGCTGGACCGAGGAAGGAGGAGACTTCGCGGTGCCGTACGTGTGCATCTCTCCGAGGCGTCGCCACTTGCGGCGTTGGATCGGATCGGGTCGCGAGGAGGATAAGGCTAGTACGACTACATTAACCACGTTCTGTTGAACATTCCGCTGTGTGATTTCTTCAAGGGTATGAAGATCTCATCTATCCCTCTCGTTGATTGCATCTCCTAGATTAGATCTTGGCTTTCCTGTTCGCATCCATAGAAATTTTTTGATTTACTATGCTGCGAAAACCTTCACAAGGGTGTTCCCAGCCCAGGTGGAAACCCTCCCTAACTCAGAAACCCTCGCTAACTTGGAAACCATGTTGGGATTTGACTTTTTCAAACTGCCTTTTTGACTTTCAAATTAGAGTTTGATTTCTATTTTCCAAGTGTCCAGCCAAGTGACCTAGGACATGATGCAACCATTCCAATTTTTCATGACACATCCATGTACCCTTCCTCTTCCGGTTCGGTGGACCTTCTAGACCCTTCTAGAACATTCCGGTAAAACACTGAAACCATTCCCGAACTCTGGAATTGGACTTTCCATATATGAATCTTATTCTCCGGACCATTCCGTATCTCCTCGTGATATCCCTGATCTCATCCGAGACTCCGAACAACATTTGGTCTCTTACTCACATTCCATATCTACTAAACAACATTAAATCCTTAAGTGTGTCTCCCTACAGTTAGTGAATTATGCAGACATGACCGAGACTTTTCTCCGATCAATAACCAATAGAGGAATCTGGAAATTCATATGGCTCTCACATATTTCTACGATTACTGCGTGATTGAATGAACCATTTACATATGATACCAATTTCCCTTTGTCTCGCGATACTTTTTTTATCCGAGGTTTGATCGTCGGTATCTCTGCATACCAAGTTCAACCTCGTTATCGATAATTACTCTTTACTCGTTCCTGTGATATGTGATCCCTTGTGATTCAGTCACATGCTTGCAAGCCAATTGGATGACATTCCACGGAGAGGGCCCAGAGTATATATCTGTCATATGGATGCACTACTAGAGAAAAGCCTATGCGAGGCGCACCAAAAAGCCTATCCGAGGCGCATATCACATGTGCCTCTAGCTTCAAGCCTCGGGTATTTCTTATGCGAGGCGCATATGATATGCGCCTCGCATATGTGAAGTATAGGAGGCGCATATCATATGCGCCTCGCATATGTTTCAGAATGCGCCTCGGATATTTATAGTATATGCGCCTCCTATAGTATCCTATATGCGCCTCCGGTAATATTTTCGAAATTCAAGTTTTACAGACCACTATAAATAATAATATACAGATATTCAAATATACAATATAGTCCAGAATACAGTATAAAGATCACAGAATTTTTCAGAAACTTGCAATTTGCCAAAGCATAATAGAACCAACATGAATACAATACATTACACATCAATCATGACATACAAGTTCATACATCAAGTGTTTGTGCCACAAGTTCACACCTCCGAGTACAAGTTCACAATCACATTACACCTTCGAGTACAAGTTCACAATCACATTACAACTCCAACGACGTAGCTCTACCTAGATGAAGTAGAACACATAACCTACAATGAAGAGCAACAAGGTGGTGATCACGAGGAAGTTCCTCCACTTCTTCCTTCCATGCCTCCTCCACTTCTCTTCCGCCACCTCTCTACTCTCATAGCCTTGGTAGCTGTTGCCCGAGAAGTTGTTCACTTGCTTCTGGCAGTCTTTCCACTCCTCGTACACACCTGGAACCCGACCGACGTACACGACATAACACCTCGGCATCTCCTACACATAATAAAGATGATATTACTTATGTCAGTGGAAAGCAATAGCTAGCAGTTCACAAGATAGAATCATGCATATATATATATATATATATGGGTGCAACAAAATGTAAGAAATCACGTTCTAATCATCGGCATTTCGAAGAAAGACCAAAAAAAGCAAACCAAGAATGACTTGGATTAGTGCCTCATACTTAGATTGGGCACGGAAATAACAATGCTCGCTGTTCGATCTCATGCGGCAAGTAGAGTATATGCCCAAATTACTAGTCTACTTGGCACACAAGATCGAACAGCGGCATAATCATACACGTGACACCACAACACGTTCTAATCATCGGCATTTCGAAGAAAGACCAAAAAAAAGCAAACCAAGAATGACATGTATTAGTGCCTCATACTTAGATTGGGCACGGAAATAACAATGCTCGCTGTTCGATCTTGTGCGGCAAGTAGAGTATATGCCCAAATTACTAGTCTACTTGGCACACAAGATCGAACAGCGGCATAGTCATACACGTGACACCACAACACGTTCTAATCATCGGCATTTCGAAGAAAGACAAAGAAAGCAAACCACAAGAAAGTAGGGAAGCAATGACAAATGAAAAGCAACAAGCACTTAAAATAGTTCGTAACACAAATAACTAGCTAGTGTCTCTCACAATCAAGTTCAACGGTTGACGAAACATATTCTAGAGGTTTTGCTAGGCAAGTTTAACATAATGATAAGAGGTTACAACACGAGTTCGGAACTAATAGCTAGATACCCAGGCAATGCAATCATGAAGTCTTCTTCGGCTCTTGAGTCGGCTTTGGGGGGGCATTGATGAAGCCTGACCGAGTTTTCGCCATTTGCATGAACATCCTGCCGTCACCCTGCTGCGCTAAGCGTTCGTCTATCTCCCTGTTGGACGGTGTATAGCCGCCGTGGAAGGTGCCTCCGTCTTTTATGACTCCCTGGTACACGATTGTCGCGATCTCCTCCTGGATGTTGAAGAAGTGTTGCCTGAGGTTGCGAGCCTGTATGCATGCAAGCTTTTCAGCCCACTTCACGAGGTCAGATGGCAGCGTTTTGGTCTCCATGTCATTGAAGAACGCCTTCATGTGGTAAATGGCGTAGAAGGCATCCTTCCCACTGCCAGGCGGCTGCTTGACGCGGGCAAACTTCGTCGTGTGGCGAAACACGTGCGCGCCAAACTTTACATGTGGCCTTGCCGGTTTGACGCCTCCCGCTGCGACGTAGCCGGTGAGAGCGCCATCAAGAATTTTCTTGATATTGGTGTAGTTTTTTTGGATCGCACTGTTTGAGTCGAGGTACAAGGCTGTTGAGTGTTTCAAATTCAAGCTTATGAGCACACAGCCTGTCCGATCATCCTCCGTGATGGGATGGTAGGGAAGGAGAATCACATCCTTGTCCGAGTATGTTTGCAGGAAGTTTGAGAGGTAGTCGGTCGCCAGATCTATGGCCTCAGCATCTTTCAGGACGGCGTCACGCATGAAGTAGGGATCCACTATCTGGATGCTCGGGATCTTGTCTCTGGTGATCTCCATGGCCATATTGAAGGAGAACAGCCGGACCAGGGTATTGTGCAGTCGAAACCCGTTCAACATGTCAAACAGGTCGTTATGCCGCACGTAGAAGATATCCCCGGGGGGTACAGTGACAAAGCACGGCATATGAGAAGGCACCTTAGCCTTGAAAACGAGGTATGACTGATCGTTGTCGCGAATGCGGCACTGCTCAATTGTTAGACATCCATAATGAATACTACGCATATGCGAGCCTGCGACCTTGAGCATCGATTTACACATCATCGGTACACCTGCCACGTGCTGCTGATTCCTGGCTTGCCCCACAGCGCCGTCCCGGAAAAGAGGATTTGGATCCTGGCCCCGATCACCCTTAGGCTTCCTTTTGCGAACCTTCTTGCTCTTTACGGCTTCGGCCACTGCGTTCACCTCACCGACCGTCTTATGGAGGGTGCCGGGGCTGATCAAAGGAACTACTGGCCTTGGAGGCTCGGTGAAGGGGACAGGTGGCGGCGTCTCCTGACTAGTTGGGAAGAGACGCACCTTGCAAGGGGGTTTCGCTGGTGCTGGTTGGGTCTCGGCAACTTGATGTGTGCCTGATGGTCCTGGCTCATACAAATCAGAAAACCTTGTGTTAACAAACTGGTCACCGTAGTTCGGGTCAATTTCTTCATCATCATCGGGATTCTGTGCCATGTTGTCCAAGTCTCCCATCTCGAAGTCTTCATCATGTGTTGGTTGTGCTGCCTCTAGGGTGATGTTGAGCTGGTCCTCTGTCCCCAAACGGATCTGGATCTTCGGCCATAGGTACAAGTAGTCGAAGCCGGTATTGAGGACCGCTGCTGTGTCCTCATCATCCCATCCTTGAGGTTGAGAGGGAGGTTCCACTTGCTCGTAGCCCGGAAGCACCATACTGTATTTGACCCTCATCATGTCAGGTGGCATTGTGACATTGTGCATTTTGCGGTTCTCTGGTTGAACAATAGTACCCTTGGCAACATCCATCAACTGGCCGCCACCCAATGCATTAGAGTGCAAGGAGTGTCTCCCTGCGAAAGATCGACATGTAGGCCGAGCGTTAGAAAAACAGAGATCAAGTCATTGGTGTGGTTGAGCCTCCCAACTCTCGCTTTAATTAGTTAGTTACCTTGAGGGCGTCAAACTCGGCCAATGTCGAGGCACCGACGCCGACAGGCTTGACCACGCAAGTGGCGGAGTGGCTGCCTGATGGCACGGTGGTGCGGGCCGGCGCCTTCGCCACAGTGGGCAAGTTAAGCTCTGGAGCTAGAGGAGTCTCCACCACCACCGGCCCTGCTGGAGGAGTCACCAACGCCTCCGGCCGCGCCACATTGTCCGATTGGGCGCTGTTGAGGTTGGGAACCGGTGGCGGCCCCTGTTTACCACCCTTCTGCCACTTGTTGTACTTTTCCATGTAGACGGTAAGGATGGTGTTGAGCTTCTCGTTCACTTGTGAATGGACTTGTGACTGGACTTGTGTCTGGACTTGTTCTTAGAACTTTGTCTCGGCAGCCGACACAGCCTTGTTCACGGCATCTTGGACTATATTTGGAAAGGCTTCCACCTGTTCCCTTAGGAGTTTTACCTCGGCGCTTTCGGCCTTCTTGCCCTTCCGATCCGGGGTGCCATAGTACTCGGACCATGATATGCCGCCAAAGCCGACCACACGACCAGCCGACGGGGCCGCCAGGGGATCGACACTCTTGGTCCGGTTCAGCGCCCTATTAAAAGTGGTGTCCCACTTGGCGACAGGCGGTGGCGCTGACCCCTGGGATGAGGAGCTCCTACACTCCTCGTCCTGCGCACAAGGAACGCGAAGCATTTTATCAGAAAACTGGACTTCATTGATTAATCATGAATGCAATTAATCGACTTGCATGCAAACTACTTACATATTTTTGCATGAAGTCCGTCACCCTTGGAGCAAAGGGGCCGACGGGATCCGAAGAATAATCAGAACCCCCTTTCTTCGGCGGGGCAAACCGGGCCCTGACGAAGTTCTTTGCCTGCTCCTCCTTTATGTCGTCAAAGGGACATGTCAACCCCTTTGCACGAGCGTCGGCGTCCTCCTTATCCCATTTGGGCCTCGCGGCTCTATAACCGCCGGAGCCGAGATGGTGGGTACCAATGTTTCGGGATCTCATATTCTTGCCCTTCTCAGTCCTGGCCTTGACCAAGGCGGAGTTACATCTGGCCTTGAAAACATTGTAGTCTTCTTCCTTGACCAGAGGCTCCTTCTTGACGAGCTCTGGATAACTTAGCTTCTCCTCGAAAATCAGATTCTTCACCCGAGCCTTCCAATTTGACAAGGCCTTGGTCATCCTCCCGAGGGCATACTTGTTCACCGGATTCCCTTTGAGATTGTCATTATTATACTTGTTTTCCTCATCACCCGGGAATGCGTATCTTGCGTGCAGCTTCCGGAAAAGCTGGATGAGGAAACCCTTGTTCTCTTCGGCCTTTAGGTTCTCCATGTTGATCGTGACGGTGTTCCGGAGGATTGCCGCGAGCTGGTTAGAGTAACCCCCAACAAATTCTTCTGGCTCCAAAGGCGCACCTTTAGGGCTCACGCTTGTGATGATGGACCTTTTGAGGTCGACCACGATCGGGGTCCGATCCTTCCGAGACTTCTTCGATGCGCTACCACCGTCTGTAGTAGCTTCACCGCCGCCATTAGTGGTAGTGGCGTCGCCATCGGCGTCCCCCATCTCCTCATTGCCCGACGAGGTATCCTCGTCCTCCTCCATCTCGTCGTCCCGCGGAACAAATTCCGGGGCCTCTAGGGATTCCATCTCCTCATGCTGCTCCCAAAAGGGCTTCTGGCTAGAAGGGCCCGGATCCGACATTTCTAAACACACAAATAAATGAAACTAATAAGCACAAAAATTCACAGAAAATTTTGGCATGAACTTTGCTAATTTTCTATGTCTAGGAGTGCCAGAAATTCGCCGGAACGGAAATGAATCAACATTCCGGCGAAACATTGGCAACTCAAAAAGAAAAACCTGCACAAAAAGGATCAACTGCCATCATCACAGCCATTTTGCTAGCATACATACACAAACACCATGTATATATATCATGCTCCAGGCCATACATACACAGAGGCACCAACCCTGTATACACAAATTAACCCTGTATACACAGAGGCACCAACCCATACATACTGAAATACTGAAATCAGAACAACAGGTGTATCAGAACAACCCTGTATACACAAATTAGAACAACAGGTGTATCAGAAAAGGTTCTCTTCAAATACTGAAATCCTCCAACACCAGGTGCTAAATAATACAGATATATCTTCATGGTTTTACACTCTCTAAGCTAGTAGTACAATAATATAGATGGCAAGCATGACTTCAAAGATGTGAAAGCACTACTGATCACCAAATCAGATAAAATAGTACAGTTACCAGGAGCTACTGATCTGAAACTATAGCACTACTGATCACCAAACTAGGTTGTTCCAATATTTCTATAAACTAGAATCGACTGAATTATAGCTACAACAATTCGTATAGTCCAACCTTGGGCAAGAAAATTAGCTACAACCTGAGCATGAACTACCTGTGCTTACATAGGGGATTATCTATGTATCATCTGTTTGCTTGTCAACAACCTGAGCATGAATAGTACAGTTACCAGGAACTAAAGGAATAAATGATCAGAAGCTCAAATGTACAGAACTGCAGGGGCACAATAAAGTTCAAAAATTGTCACCACTAGGTTCAGAGAAAACAAAATTGTCACCACTTGGTTTAGACTGAAAAATTGTCACCACAAGGTCTACAAGACTACAACAGGCAAGGGCAAAACAACAACTCAAAAACAAAGGACTCCATGCTGCTCCAAAACAAACAGAGTCCGTCTCCAGTTCCAGAGTACTCTCTTGACCAGAGGAAGTGCGGCCTCAAGCACTAGACTGTGGAAATAACTCAAAGATGCACATTCAGGAACTTTTACAGTATGGTAGCATTTTTCCAGCTTCTCACTAATTGTTTGTTTGTGTCTCTCATCAAGAATGATAAAGCTGAAAAGCATGCAGAAAAGGGGAAGAGTAGGGAAGCATAAGACTGAAACTCAAGCCGAAGCAAGTACTACTCATTCTTGAACCCAGCTAGTGATGAGTCAGGAAAACCCAAATTGCTGGGAAAAGAAGCTCACCTTTAAGCACTAGCAATTCCCTGCAGCAGCGAAGAAGAACCTCGAGCCCAAGCTGGTACTTCCGAATTGGCAAGAACCCTACACGAGTCGCAACAGCTTGGCTGTCTCTCTACTTAAAGGAGGAGGGGATCTATCTCGCTGGGTTCCGCTACCTTCCGAATTGCATAGGAGTTCGAAACTATAGCACTACTGATCACCAAAATAATAATCAGAGAATCATGTTTGGGCGCCTGCCTCAGAAACAGTGGCTCCTCATCCCCATGCACATCAACCACATGACCCCTACGACGACCATGGCCGCTGGCTGCAGTAGATCTGTAGTTGCAGCGCGGAGAGCAGTGGGGGAGGAAGGAGTAGGAAGAGGAGGAAATGATTTCAGAAGGGGAGGAGAGGGGAAGAGGCGTGGGTGGGTGGGGGGCGGGGACTCACCGGAGAGAGGGGAAGAGGCGTGGGTGGGTGGGGGCGTGGGTGGGTGGGAAGCCGGCGTCGGGCTCCTCCTTCACGGGGCGGCGGCGTCGGGCTCCTCCTTCACGGGGACGGCGGCGTCGGGCTCCTTCACGGGGCGGCGGCGAGCTCCTCCTCCACGGGGCGGCGGCGAGCTCCTCCTTCACGGGACGGCGGGCTCCTCCTCCACGGGGTGGCGTCGGGCTCCTCCACGGCGGCGACGGCTTCGATCGATGCATCGGGCTCCTCCTCTGAGATATGTGAAGTCGTGTCTGTACTAGCTGCTAGCGCTGTGTGACTTGGTCGATGTGTGCCGGTTATGCGAGGCGCATATCGCAAAGTGCGCCTCGTATAATATTACGCAAGGCGCATCTGGGCTAAATGCGCCTCGCATAATATGCACTCCTAGACAAATAGGGCAGTGCGCAAGTTTCTATCAACTATCACACAGCAGCCTAGTGGTAACATGCCTTGTCCTTCACTGCTGGCCACCCAAGTTCGAATCCTAAGGGGGCCAATTTTTTGGAAATTTTTTTTAAAGGCCAATTTTCATGTAAAAGCATACAAATATGAACTATAAAATATACTACAAATATTTTAAATATTCAAATATTGCTAAAACAACAAAAGTGAGTATTCTCAATGAATGTGTCTTGTTGATACATAATATTCTCAATGCAATATTATTATAACACACACATAATGAAAATTAAGAATGTTTTGATACATAATAGTAGGCCACACACACGACGGTTCTTGACAATGGTCGGAGCGCGCTAGCGTTTCTTGACAATGGTCGTCTTCTTGCCCTTCTTTGTCGCGGTTGCATAGGTTAGGTCTGGAACGTCTTCACTACTTCTCTTGAACGGAAGTCCTTTCTTAGGTAGGGTTGTGGTGTACGGTGTTTGGTTGCCATACCCGTCTTCTATCTTCGGGTCGCCGTTCTGGTCAAAGTCTTGCTCGTTGGCGACTCCGTCCATTCCGATAATGTTCCTTTTGCCTCTCCTGACGACAACCCGGCTAGGCTTTGACGGGTCTTTGATGTACCAGCATTGTTCGACTTTGCTAGCCAAAACTCAAGGCTCATTTCTTGCGGGTGCGTTCGCGCTAGTGGTCTTTGACGGTATAACCATCGTGGTGAAATACCGGTCTTCTTTCTCGACGCTCTTGGCCCACCTGACACGGAACATCGGCACCTTCTCCGTAACATAGTCGAGCTCCCAAATCTCCTCGATCCTTCCGTAGTATCTTTCCGGGATGTCGCCGGTGTAGAATATCCCTGTTACCCCTGAGTTCTGGTAATCGCAGTTATTGTCTTTTTCCTCTGTGTAGAACGTGTATCCGTTGATATCGTAAGCCTGATAGGTCATGAGGTTGTGCGAGGCGCCCTGTGACAATGAGAATATGAGTTTATCTTCCTCCGAGTACTCGCCCTGCGGTGGATTAGCTATGACCTTCTCCCTAAACCACCGCGTGAAACCGGAGTTGTGCTCCTTGATAACATCTTCCTCCCTCGGGACCTGGCGCCCCTGATCAGCGTAATTCTTCTTGATAAACTCTTTGTGCTCATGTATGTATGGATCAACCACCTGCAGGTGTTGCAGCGCGACCAGGTTTGCTCTTTCAAAGTCCTTGGTTCGGCCCTCCATGTCGACATGCTTTGCACGTCGACCCTCGCGGTGACCCCATCCAGCGAGCCTCCCGAGGTGCTTGTTGAATGGCATACCAAGAGGGGTCTCGGTTTGTAGAAAGTTCGAGCAGAAAGAGATGTGCTCTTCGGCCAGGAAGCCGTTTGCTATGCTTCCATCTGGACGGGACTTGTTCTTAACGTATCCCTTGATGTGTCCATTGAGCCTTTCGAACGGCATCATGCTTCGCAGAAACGCAGGACCGAGCTAGACGATATCCTCCACGACATGGAGAAGCAGATGAAGCATGATGTCGAAGAAAGCGGGGGGGAAATAGATCTCCAGCTCGCACATTATCACCACGATCTCGTCCTGTAGCCTCGTGAGGTGCTTAATGCCTATCGACTTCCGAGAGATGACGTCAAAAAAGTTGCAGAGGCCAAACAGTGTTTCACGGATGTGCTTGTCCATTATACCTCGGATCGCAACCGGGAGTACCTGCGTCATTAGCACGGCAACGTCGTGAGACTTCATCCCGCTGAAGCGCTGCTTCGCCTCGTCTAGCCATCTGCTTATCTTCCCCGCGTAGCCGTTCGGAAATTTGACTCCGAGGAGGCACTTCATAAACTGTATGGCCTCCTTCTTACTCAGAGTGAAGCATGAGGCCTTGAGCTTGACCTCTCCCTTCTTAACCTTTTTCCCCTTGCGACGACGGCTATTCTGTGTTTCTGTCTCCTCCACCTCGTCCTCCTCCTCATCATCGCTAGGTGGTGGTTGAAGTTCATCCCCGATGCCCATATGCTTCAAGTCGTTCCTTGCCTTCGGCCCATCTTTGGTCTTGTCGGTGTTAAGGAGGGTGGCAAGCAGACTCTCGCCCACGTTCTTCGTGATATGCATGAGATCAAGGCTATGAGGCACGCGGAGTATCTTCCAGTATGGCAAGTCCCAGAAAACAGACCTCGCCTTCCATACCTTCAGCAACGGCTCTGGCTTCTTCTGGGTCTTTCCTGGCGCAGGGCACTCCTTCCAGTTATTCAACAGCTTGTAGATTTCCGCGCCACTCTTCTGGTGTGGGATTCCTCGGAGCTCGATCATCCCATTGAACAGATGTCCTAGCTTTCTCCAGGCGTGATTCTTGGGAAGCCACCTCCGAGCCCCAAGGAACACGGTTTTCCCGGACCCGGGATCTTTCTGTAGCTGGCGGTACGTTGTATTATCCTTGCACCTAACGCACCCATAGAATCCATGGACCACCTGCCCCGAGAAGTATCCGTAACCAGGATAGTCTTGCACCATCGTGATCACCGCCGCTCTCATGTCAAAGTACTCTTGTCTCGAGGCGTCCCATGTACGGGCTCCTTCTTCCCATAACATGGCCAACTCCTCTTTCAACAACGTGAGATACAGATTGATGTCTGTACCAGGTTGTTTTGGCCCTTGAACGAGCATACTCATGGTTACGTACTTCTTCTTCATGCACAACCAGGGAGGGAGGTTGTAGATCCATACAAACACGGGCCAGGTGCTGTGTGTGCTGCTCTGGCTTTCAAACGGATTGAGTCCGTCAGTGCTCACGCCCAGCCTGAGGTTCCTTGACTCTTTCCCAAAATGTTGGTAATATTGTAGGTCCAACGCCTTCCACTGGCAAGCATCCGAAGGGTGCCTCAACATTTCCTCCTTCTCCGGATCATCGTCTTCCGGCCTCTTTCTTTCCGCGTGCCAGCGCATGAGCTGTGCTTCCTTAGGGTCTGTGAAATACCGCTGCAAACGAGGAGTTAGAGGAAAGTACCACACCACCTTCCTAGGAGCTTTCTTGGTCCCTCTCTTGTATCGAGAGGTCTTGCACACCGGACACGTGGTCTTCTCCGCGTCCTCGCCCCGGTAGATGATGCAATCATTTATGCAGACGTGGTATTTCACGTGCGGTAGATTGAGAGGGCACACGACTTTCTTCGCCTCAGCGATACTAGTCAGACATGTGTTCCCCTTCTTGGGAAGAATATCGTGCCAGAATACAATGTTGTCGTCGAAACATTCGTCGGTCATTTTGTGTTTCGCCTTCATCTCCAGAACCCTAAGCGTTACATTTAGACGGGTATCCCCGTCGTTGCATCCGTCAAACAATGGAGTGACCGCGTCTTTCTCCATTTTCTCCAGTTTAGCCTTCTCTCTACCGGCGGCTCTGGCGTTACTCGTCTCCTTGAGAAGCAGATCTTGGACATGAGGGTCTTGCAAATAGCTCGAATCATGGTCGGCACCACCTTGATCATCTTCGTGTCCATGCTCGACGCCACCTTGATCATCTTCGTGTCCATGTCCAGTGCCACCACCCTGATCTTCGTGATCGTGACTGGCGTCTTGATCTTCGTGATCATCACTGGCATCTTGATCTTTGTGATCATCACGTATCCATCGAGTGTAGCCATCCATGAAACTACGTCGAAGCAGGTGCGACTCCAGCATTCCGGAATCATGCCTTATCAGATACATCAGCTTGCAGTCCCGACATGGACATCTTATCTCTGTCTTGTTTGCACGTTCCATGTCGGCCCTCACGCATGTCATCCACCTATCCACGCGGGCTTTGTTGATCAGTGGTCGGACCATGGCCGCCTGCGTGGTACAAAGAGCAAGAGAATAATTAGAGCATATATGGATGTGGATCGTCGGAAAAATTCGGCATGACCTCCCTAAAAAGAGGACATTCGCGAGTGCCAGAAATTCGCCGGAAAAGAAATAAATCGACATTCCGGCGAAACATTGACATCTCCAATGAAATCCCTGCACAAAAAGTAGCACCACAACACAATCATATAGTTGGTGTCTCCGACAACGCGCATACATGCAAGCAACGCCTTCACGCTTCCTCCAACAACGACTTGCGCAAGAGAGCCGGAGGAGAAGTAAATGGACATGTTGTAGATCTAGAGGAGCAAGAGACTTCACTTACATATGGGTGTCAACCAATGGATGTTGAGCAAGCTTCTATGGTGAATCAATGGGGGAAATGAGGTGGGGAGGAGGAGGGGGGCGACCAGATTTGTCTTGGTGGAGGAGGAAGAAGTGACACAAGTGAGTGGGGTGGTAGTTGCCTCCATGTGCAAAAAGCTGGAAAAAAGTGGTGCCAGCTTATGCGAGGCGCATATTGCACAATATGCGCCTCCTATAATTCAAACTATAGGAGGCGCATATAGCAATATGCGCCTCGCATATGCGACCACCTACCAGCGCACGGGCCCGCATGAGTTACTTGAGGCGCATATGGCAATATGCGCCTCGCATATTGTCAAATATAGGAGGCGCATATAGCCATTTGCGCCTCGCATATTCCTGCACCTACCAACACGCGGGCCCACGCAGAATATGCGAGGCGCATATAGCCATATGCGCCTCGCATATTCGTGCACCTACCAACACGCGGGCCCACACAGAATATGCGAGGCGCATTCTGTCCATATGCGCCTCGCTTATCTGATATATACGAGGCACATATGACTAGAATGCGCCTCACATAATATGGGGCTGCTAGATTCTGTCCGTACAGGGATTATAGGAGGCGCATTCTTATCATATGCGTCTCGCCTATTTTTATACTAGAGGCGCATATCGCAAAGTGCGCCTCGCCTATTTTTATAGGAGGCGCATATGCTAAATGTGTCTCGCATAAGCATGTCTCCTATAGCCTTTTCTCTAGTAGTGATGGACAAATCCAACTCTTGATCCATGTGCCTCAACACATATTTTCCGAACACTCAATGCCACCTTTATAACCACCCAGTTACGAAGTGGTGTTTGATGTCATCAAAGCATCCATTCGGTGATGGTGATTAACATGATCTCATGGTCGGAGGATTTAGGTTACTATGTATTTGAAAGCTTATAGCAAGTGAACCATTTAAATAACTCGATCTTATGCTACTCTTAACTATAGAAGTATGTCCATCACATCATTCTCCTAATGATATGACCTTGTTGTTATTAACATCTCAATGTTCATGATCAGGAAACCATGACCATATATTAACCAACAAGCTAGTTTAACAAGAGGTTTTTTTATGTTTACAAACCACACAAGTATTAATGTTTCTGGTTAATACAATTATAGCATGGTATATAAACATTTATCATAAGTACGAAGATATGATAATAACCACTTTATTATTGCCTCTTGGGCATATCTCCAACATTCGGAGTCCTCGCGGTGGTGTTTCCTAGTGTCTTCTTCATCTCTTCGGTGCGCTCGTCTTGGTTTCCGGGTCGGTGACCCCGGCTGGTGGGGAGCCTTTTGGTTGGTGGGGCGTGCTAGGGGCTACGGTGCTGGCGGCTCCCACGGTCGTAAGGACTACGTGGTGTCGGCGAGCGCGCATTGTGGTGTATGGACTGCCGATCTCCATTGCCGGGTAACCCCTACCCTTTGGGCCTCGACGGTGGCGTCCGTGGATGTCGTCCCCTTCCTGAAGGCGTCGATGTGGCGGTGCTCGGTGTGCCTATGTGCTCCGGGTGAAAACCAATGATTCTCGGATCGGGCGGCAGCGACGCTTTGGTGTCATGTTCTTCTTGAAGATGCCGCCTTGTAGTCCCACGGCGTGCGGCTTTCTGATGTTTGGGTGGTCGCACTCCACTTTCATCGGCAAAGCTTGCTTCGTGTCCTGCGCTCTCGGTGTTTCTCGTCTGGTTGGTCCTTGGCACTACTGCTTGGTTGCGAGGTGTCGGCTACTTCCTGGTGGTGGCTGGCCTCTAGTGGCGTTCTCTATGACGGTGGAGCCGTCTCGACTGGTGGCTGGCGGTTTGCCCGCGTAGGGTGATCTCCGGCCTGATTGCGCATCCCGTCCGGCGTCTGCTCTCCCTTTGGTAATCTACTGTAGTAGTCGCTGACGATTTTCGCGTTTTCCAGCAGTAGTGCTTTCGATAGGCCGTTCTTGCGTGAGTGGGCAGTTTTACCGTCGGGCCTAATGCCCCATTTTCTAAATAAAAAAAAAAAAGTTGGCAACCGGTGCATATAGACGCTTCCAGCAAAACACCGCTTTTCAGCTTTGCGTACCAATGTGCTGAATTTGGCAGTTTGTGATAGACAGGCATGATATCCCCCGTCCACTTTGGGACTTTCGTGTCTGTCTCTGCTTTTCGTGCTCGTCCGTAGATCTACCACTAGGAGGGGTTCCGGCCCAGTGTTACAAATTGTTGAAATTAATATCCGATTAACAGTTCAGTCGCTCGATCAGTGCACTCGATCGTTCAGTCGCTACACGGTGGTCCGTGCGTGCGGGGTTGACCTACGCGAGCGGCGACGCCGGCCGTGGGGACGTCCGTGACAGGGAGGGTTCAGGGACACCACGCACGCACAGGCGTGGCTACCTGTGACGTCTCTGCCGCGACATTGGTCATGATTCAGGTGATGGCCTAGTGGAGGGGAAGATTTCCCTGGCCCTGCTTTGCTTCGGTTGAAGTGGTTCGGCCCGCACGTTTAGGGCATGTTTAATGGGAGCCTCTTAGATGGACGCTTAGGTGAGCCAAAAAAAATACCCCAAAACTCATTTAATACCTATAAGAGTCTATTCTTGCAATGGGAAGTGCTAAATTGGTCGCTTAGCCAAAGCCAAAGAAAAAAAAACGACACAAGCATCCGGACTCTTCCCAACCGGAGGTATCGCTATAGGGCTAGCCAAACAAGTAGTACGGCTGTCCAACTCTTCTATTTTTAAACGTCTATCGCTAGCTCCCGTCGCTCCTTGTTTTCAGATCGTGCGGGAAAAAAATATTAGCGACCGCCGCCAGACTTTCCGTCGACGCTTCGAAGTAACTCTCAATCGTTACGGAATCTATCAATACGGGAACGGGATCTCGGCTAGCGCCCTCTGTAAACACCCACGTTGTACGTGCTCTTAGATCGATGGAGGTTACTGTGCGGTGGCACTAGTCCACTCTCAAACAGGAATTCTCTCAATCTGGTCACAGCTGCACTGAATTTAGCTGTTAATGGATTTCAGCGTCCCAACACCGAGCAGGTAGTACAAATCTTCAAGAGAAACACAAAGGACGTTCTATAGAAAGGTTGGTCACTTAGGCCGGCTTTACACGCAGGAGACCCAACACCAAAGGACAAGAAACAAACGTTTGCTGTCGCAAAAGAAAAAAAAACACTAATGCGTCAGGTCGACTTCAGAACTCTGACATTTCATGAAGAATTGTATATCTTTAATGGACTGTGCTAACCCGCGACCCCGCATATTAGTCGCGTCGTGCCGCGGCTAATTGCCATATTAATTAGGCCTAATTGCCATATTAATTATGTCTAATTGCCAGATTAATTAAGCCTAAACTAATTAATCCGCAGAACACTAGCGTGTTTCTTTGTTGCCAGATTAGTCAGATTCAATTGTTTCTAAATTGCCAGATTAATTTTTTTGAAAAAAAAATTGCCAGATTAATTATTTATGATTTCCATATAAAATTCACTTGGTTGCCTCGCGTGGTGGTTTGAGAGGAAGAGGGAGAACTTCTGTGTAAGAGAGAGAGGGAGGAATTGTGTGGTTGACGGCAACCCATGAAGAGATAAGGTGCATGCAGAAATTGAAGGGATAAGACCATGCCCTCATCGATAGTGGACAGACACGCGGTGTTTTTTTCTGAATCAACCCGCGTCGCACGGGAGAGCATGGGATGCGGCGCCTCGCGTTAGATTTTTCCATCCTTAATTGCTCTCTCTGTCGCTGCCTCTCCAACTTTCTATTTCGTTCCACTGCGATGTAGGGATGAATGGTAACTTGACATATAAATTTTGGCTCAACTAATCTCTATATTGTCGTTGTTTGAGGAGTAAGATATTACAGAAATATATAATTTTCAATTTAAACCCAAACTATCACTTTTTTACCTCTTATTTATTCCACAATATCAAAGATTGCATGATTTATTTATTTTCCATTTTCTCAACCATGTTGAGTATATTTTACATATATTAACTAGTATTTTATATTGAAACACCCTGATCCCATGTCGACGTTGACTTCAGTGCCACATCAATGGCAGGTAAAAACCAATATATATCTATGAATTCACTTAATTTTTAAAAATGGTCTTTCATCTTAACTCAAACAACTATGTGATATTGGAGTGCTCGCTTTAAACTTTGTACCATTATAGTAAAAGTTAGAACGTAATTTATTTATGTTTTAAGCCTTGATCATATTTCTACTAAAAACAATTAACTAATTTAAAATCATTAATAAATTCAACTTATTTGGATATAACTTCGTGAATTTTGTAAGGAGAATTGAAATTTATCAAGGTTAATATAATTAATTTAAATTTATTTTCATATCTAGAATTTACTAAGAAAATTGTTTTAGAATATGAAATATAACTTTATCTTCTTATGATGAATCAAGTTTAATAATTGAAATTTAAAAAATATGTTCAAAATTTTCAACTCGATGAATATCAATATAGATCGAGTTGAATAAAAAATATGAATAATAATCCAAATATAATTTAATTATTGAACCTTTTTTCAACAAATAATCCTCAATTTGCTAAAAATAAATAAGTATGTCATTTCAATATTAGTCATTAGTCGATGAGTTTCTCCTCTTTCAATTCCCTTCTCACTGGTCCCCACTACCTCTTCTTCGTCCTCCTCCCACATCCCTTAATTTGCCTCCTTTGTGCCTCGATGATGCGCAATTTTCTTCATAAGACTTGTGAGGGAAATTTAGCCATTCGATATTTCATACCAAAAAATAATATTGTATTCTTAATTTTTAGGGTCTATTTGATTCATCGGCTTCTCAAAATACCGGAATAGGAAAAATGCAAGGTATGAGTGGCATGTCCTACTAATCCCGTGGGATTACAAGCTACTTGATGGATGCAATATGTTTGACACCGAGAAAAAACAAATTAGATGTAGCAAGAGGTTTTGTGTTGGAAATATGCAGTAGAGGCAATAATAAAGATTTTATTATCATATTTCATGTTCATGATAACTTTTACATTCCATGCTAGAATTGTATTGATAGGAAACATAATACTTGTGTGGTTTTGTAAACAACAGAGTCCTTAGCAAGCCTCTATTTGGCTAGCTTGTTAATTAATGATGGTTACGGTTTTCAAACCATAGACATGGGTTATTAGTTAATAATAGGATCATGTCATTAGGAGAATGACATGATGGATAAACCCAAACTACTCCCTTTGTTTTGGTTTACAAGTCATGCGTGTACTTCTATGTCGCCAAATTAAGCAATTTAGCATGAGGTATATATTATAAAAAATATATCACCGAAAACTTTAGACTTTATATTTTTCAATGATATATTTTTTGTATTATATAATTCAAATTATATAGATCAAATTGATAACCTAGATATATGTGCAGGACTTGTAAACTGAAACAGAGGTAGTAAGCAAGGAAATTAGATCGTGTCACAATGTTTAAATTACATTCAAAAAAAACAATGTTTAAATTACATAGTTGTTCTCTTTATAGTGTCCTATTCCTTAGACCATTATGTTACTCCCGAATACTAGAAGAATACTTTGGGGGCATTAACGCCACTTCGTAAATGGGTGATCATAAGGGTGTATTTCAGGTATCTCGGAAAGTATTTGTTAAGTTGCATGAATCAAGACTGAGATTTGTCCATCCATGTGATAGAAAGATAATATCTGGGCCCACTGAGTAACGCAAATTCTAAATCACTTGCAAGCATGTGACCAATGAGTTTGATCATGAAGAATGGTATGTTATGGAATGAGTAAAGAGTGCTTGATGGGAACGAGAATGAAGTAGGTATGGAGATACCAATGATCAAATCTCGGACAAGTAAGGAATGAAATCCTTAACATTGTGGTTCATCTAATAGTGATCTTTGTTGAATATATATATATATATATATATATATATATATATATATGTGTGTGTGTGGGGGGGGGGGTCATCATCGGCATCTAGGTCCCGCTAATCATTATTAATCGGAGAGGGGAATCGATCATGTCTACGTATTCCTAAACCCGTAGGGTTGCATACTTAACGTCGTTACGCTAGGGTAGTAATGAGATATTTGTAATGGTGAGTTCGAATATTGACTCGGGGTCTCGTATGCAACGCTACCCCCCCCCCCCACCCCCTCCCTCGGAAGGAGCTTCTAAGGATGTTATGAATGTCTATCAGACAAGCAAAGATGACAACACGATAATTCAGTGTGCCATTTTGTACGATTAAGAACCTAGGCTCTAAGATGATTGAGAAACAAAAAGTGATATTTGAGACTCATTCCTATGTGGAGAGGTATGAAGCCTTTTGAAAGGTTCTTAACTATACTATGGCGAATAACATCTCCATCAATGAGTACATAATCAAAATGTCTGGCTATGCCGATCGCCTGAGTTAACTAGGGTGCATGATCCCTAATGGATTAGGGATTGACATAGTTCTTCAGACACTTCCACCCAACTTTAGAAACTTCATGGTGAACTATAACATGCAAGGGATGTAGAAAACGCTCCCTGAGATTTTCATGCTATTGAAAACCGTGGAAGTGGAAATGAAGAGGGAGCATCAAGTGTTATGGTCAATAAGACCACCAGTTAAAAAAACAAGGAAAAAAGAGAAATTTTAAGAAGAATGGCAAGCAAGTTGCCACTCCCTCAAAGAAGTCCAAGTCTGGACCCAAGCATGACACCTAGTTCTTCTACTGAAACGGGATTGGTCATTGGAAACGCAGTTGCCCCAAGTACCTAGCAGATAAGAAGGTTGACAACGTCCAAGGTATATTTGATATATATATTATTGATCTATTTCTTACTAGTGTTCTTAGTAGTGTCTGGGTATATATGATAATATTCGGTTGTTCGCTTTTGTAACTCGTAATAGAACCTACAAAATAAACAACGACTGATGAGGGACGAGGTGATGATGCACGTTGGCGATGGTTTAAAAGTTGAAGTGATGGCTGGCGGTGCTAGCATCTCCTAAATTAGATCTTTGTTTTATTCGCTCTCTCATATGAATTTTTTGTTTTTCATACTGCAAGTCCCATCATTTTGGTCCAAATAAAATGCAAAAAAGATCTTTTGAATCAAAAGATCATTGGATGAAAACAAAAAAAAAAGTAAGTCCGTGAGCTCAGGAGTTGTTCTTCTCAACTAACACCGAGTAACATATATATTTCTTCGAGATCTTTTGCAGTCAAGCAAGCTCCATGAGCTGCATGATTTTAAATTATGCAACCTCTGACGCAGTACAAAGCCAAGGAGATAACATAAACATATGCAGGTAGGCGCACATCAGAAAAATACAAATGGGTTTACACCAGACATGCACTCACGCTATCTACGTACACACGCGGTACACATACACGCACGAATTAGCTCGCGATCTGAAAAGAGCCAGCTGCGTCGTATACGGTACACATAGAAACACATGTAGTAGGTAGATCGATCGTACATACTTTGACTGGTACAAGTGACTTCCCGCGCTCGCATACGTGCGCACTTACGTACGTACGCATGCACATCCCATATACGGGCCGGGTACATATACGTAGTATAGACCATAGCTCGTGGTCAGGTGGTGTAAGTGCGATCAAACGTGGTCGAAGTCGTCGGCGGCCATGGACCGCTGGCTCTGCAGGCGGCGGAGCTTGAAGGAGGAGAGCTTCTGCGGCCCGTCCTTGACGGAGGGTGCCTCCTCAAAGCGGATGTAGGTGTATACCCAGGCGCCGGAGAGCGTGCCGATGACGGGGCCGAGGAAGTAGATCCAGAGGCCGGTGTAGACGCCGCTGGCCACCGCCGGCGCCAGAGTCCTCGCCGGGTTCATCGATCCTCCTGACACAGGCCTGAAAATGCCACTCGTTTCCCCTCGTCTTAGCTAGTATGCACGATCGATGCTATAAATCAATATGTCATTTCTGGTCCTATGCGTACGTGTCTATGGCTTACTACTATTGCTACAATAATCTTGAATTATGGTTGTCTATATATATACGGTCAGAAACAATGTCGATCTATCTGTTAGAAGGGTTCAGAGAGAATCCTATAACCACAAGTCCACACAACTAATAACTACAACTAGTTGAGCTGAGGTCGGTTCACTGAACCTAGCTAGGGACTGTACGTACATCAACAGTCTGTCACCTAAAGGTAATAAAGTGCTTGAAATTCTCTATGAAAAGAAAGGTGTGTGTGGCCTGGTTTGAAGTCAATTGCTAGTGACTAATAATCTAACATGTTCTTTTTACCAGCCCCAACGTAATCCTTAGCTAAAGTCGGTGTGGTGGTTAGTAATATCAGTACTATATAATTACCCTGCGAAGATGGACGTAATGCAAACCGCGGAACCAACTGCTAACCCCGCCAACTCACCCACCTGCAGCACCAAAGAGAAAGCATCATATGTCAGTAAAAGCTAATTAACCAGGGGAAACATGGTGTGTGTTAGTAAAAAATGGGGAAGAAGAAGAAGGAGCGAAAGTTATACTTACCGCTCTGGAGTCGGTGGCAACGGCGCATGTGACGAACATCATGTTGAAGGTGACGATGATCTCGATGACGAGGGCGTGCCAGTGCGGGCCCGTGGGTGTGGTGGTGCCCAGCACGGTGATGGGGGTCAGCACCGCCCGCAGCACGAACGCCGCGCACATCGCCCCCGTGAACTGGGCCGCCCAGTAGAAGGGCACCTGCACCCACCACCATCACATAAACACCCAGTCAGCTCCTCTCAGAGAAGAACGTGGGAGGAAGAAAGCCGACGACGGATGGATCAATCGAGATGGAGACGTGCCCGCGCAGGCCACACAGAGCCAAGCATGGTGCGCGCGTAGGTATACGTTACGTACGTGCACGATGATGATGCGACGCACGCACGGGTATAATGCGCGCGGAGGAGGGCCCGGCCCTAGCTTTTGGCCCCCGTACGTCCCTGTTATGCATATGCGATATGCTCCTCGACCTCGATCCATCCCTTTACATACATGCACGCCAACCTTACGTTTGCGTCTATCTACGGCTAGCAATGGATGGAGACCAGGAGGACGCCGGCAGCGAATAATCTAGAACTCCGCCGGTCAGCTCGATCTGCTCCATGGGACGGGGACCTCTTTGGGTCGACAGCATGGCCATGCGCCACACCTTACCGAATCACGGAATCAGCCGGCCGGTGCTGTCAGACGCAAAGCAGCATGGAGATCGATCATGGCTGCTGGCTGCAACCGGCCTGCAGGGACACGTCGGAATCTTTCACCGAAAGGAGAGGCTATACTAGTACTAGGCTAGCTAGCCAGCCGCTGTGAATGCATACGGTACGGTTGGTTTTGGTTTGGGATCGAAGGAATATGTTCGCCGTCAACATCTCGCTTATACCGTGCGATTGACTTGCAAGGGGAGAGGCTAATTACGACGTACGTCTGGTCTTGCGAGAGCTCATATGTCATGCCGGCCGCTTTCAAGGGATCTGCTAAGTAATTAATTAAACTACCTTGCTTGACCATGTTCTACGAAACTTAGAGATCTATATGCCGCTACTTGATCCCTGCAAACAGCACACATCCAACGCAATAAGTCGGGAAGGCTGCTCGGGAGCAACCATGAGGAAGTACATGCATGTGTTTGCCGCTAAAACAAACCAAAGCGAATGTCAAACCCACTAGGCCACTAGTAGCTGGTAGCTAGTACGGGCTAGTTGCAATTAGTGAAGAGAGACTAATCGAGGTTTTCAGGAGAAGACACGCATGCATGCATGTTCCTTAATCTCGAGATAATCCTACATCAAGATGCCCTATGACTATGAGCTCGCGTGTCCCATGAGATCGGAGTTCAATAATTAATCTTTCACATGTTGTGATCGATGATGCCGGGTGAGTAGTTGCCAAGCGAATGTCAAACCCAATTGGCTGGCACTGGACTATTGCAATTAGTGGATACTAATCAAGGCTAGCTTTTCATGGTAAGCCATGTTCCCTAATAATCAGATAATTCTACATCAAGACGTACGCCATAATTCTAATATTTTTTTGTATTTTCTCTCTGTACTGCATGCTAGCTACCGACCTGCTGACAGGCTGACACCTGACTATATATAGCTACTCCATCAAGTCTCCCACTTGTGCTACGATATAGTAGTAGTAAGCTGTATAATAGTATATCTGCATATGTGTCCTGTTCGATTGGCTACACATGTACTGTTCCGGATAACGAATATGTTGTGTGTCCAGTTGGCTCTCTGATCGATCCATATGTATGTGTTCATATATTGTACACTTGTTGCAAGTAGTTCAGTACCCAGGTGTACATGTTGGGAACCTTTGCTTTATTATTAGACTTGGGTAATTATTATGTGCGTCGAACGATCATGCAGTAGCTAGCAACCGAGTTAGGCTCCTAATATAATTAAGCCGTGACTAATTTGTAGTTGCACGTCCATGATATAACATGGTGACAGCTAAGTCCTACTAAACACCTCTTAGTACGATCGAAGAAAAACAAGAAGCTAGCTGCAGCACGCCAAACTGATCTCGGGAAGAAGAAACGACGACAGTCTGCAGAAGAATGGAGCAACCAACATGCATGCATGATGTTTGTTGGGTACCTGGATCCAGGGGAAATGCCGGAAGCATGCGAAGGAGAGCGTGACGGCGGGGTTCATGTGGGCGCCGGAGATGTGTCCCGTGGCGTAGATCATGACGGTGACGATGAGGCCGCCGACGAGCGACTGCCCGAGCTGGGAGACCCTCGTCACGTCCTCCCCGTAGATGGACGCCGCGCCGCACGTCACGAACACCAGCAGGAACGTCGCCACCACCTCAGATATCACCTGCGCAGGGTGTCATATACAGCAACTTCAGTTAGCACCTGTATACTATTAACTAGATCGATGATCGCCGATCGATCAATCTCTGCAGCCAGCCATGGTAGCTAGCTGGTCTGTGTCCTGACCTTCTTGGGGAGGTGGGGAGGGAAGAAGTCGGCCAAGGACTTCTCCTGGTAGTACATGCTGGGGGCGAGGCTGGGGGCGGCGCCGTCCTGCACCGTGGACAGGTCGTGGATCTCGTTCGAGTAGTTCACTCGCGAGGTGCTCCGCGGGGTGCTGGAAGGCGCGGCCATCTCTGATCTCTGATCGATCTCGAGGCTGATCGAGCTCCTCTAAAAACTATATATGGTCGATGATCAGCGACAAGCTGCTGTGGTCAGCTGGTATAGCGGTAGGCTAACACTACAAAACAGCTTGGAGCTGCCGGGAAGCAGGGGGAAGAAGACGAGGCGCCGTAGTTAGCTCTGTTAGAGATATGCTGCTGCTCGGCTTGCCTGCTTTCCGTTTTGCAGCGACCTGGCGGGGTATTTATAGGTGGAGGTGGCGAGACGGGTCTCGCTGGGGTGCGCGCGAGAGGGCGTCCCGGTCATACTCACTCAGAGCGGGGGAGGGAGGCGACAGGTGGTAGGCGCCGCATTCCACTGCAGGCGAGGCAGGCGCTGCCTTTGCGTTTGTGGCCGCGCAGGCCGGCCACATCCAATCCACGGCTGCCCGTGGGACACGATCCAGAGGGAAAGCAGGGGGACTGCTGCATGGTGCAGTGATGCTGATCCTATGCGGTAATTCTGCTGCAGCGTGACTTGCATAAAGCAGTACAGTGAAATAAAAGAAGGATAGTGCTAGGCGTCCCTGGGACGATGGAGGAGCTCCCATCGTCCTGCTTCCCGTGATGACACGTGTTCATTTGCTGCAAAATATCCCGCGTTTGCTACATGTCCCCACTTTGCTTTCGAAGCAAAAAACCGGTTCGTTTTAGAAATAGAATGTCTCGCCGGAGACCATGCAGCAAAACCGACTTTGCCGGAGACATCCTCGAAAAAAACTCGCCGGTGACTCTCGCCGGAGACCTTGTAGCAAAAAGTTAACACTGTTGTAGCAAAACCACAAGACGGTTATAGGAACAAAGTTCTTTTAATGTAGCAAAAATCCTACTTCGCCAGAGACATCGCCGGAGAATTTAGCCGAAAAACCTCGTCGGAGAACTTGTAGCAAAACAAAAAAACAGAGATAGCAAAAAAATGTATCAATGTAGCAAAAATACATAAGCTTTTTAGCAAAAATAATTTTTGCCATTGTGGCATCCTAGCAAAATCCGGGATCTTGTAGCACCGCCAGCCGACGTAGTAATTAGGAAGACGGTGAACTAGAGTCATTGTGACCTACCAGACTAAGACTTCGATGGTTCCACTATGTAGCAAACTCCGATGTCTCATGTAGAAGACATCGACGCCTTTTGCAGCCTAACAAATCGACCTCATGTAGCAAACCATTGACCTCGCGTGGCAAAAACTAGCATAAGCCACCAACAGATGCAACGAATGCAAATCTCATCCATCCTCCTGCTCACGTACGCGGCCGTGCTCCCGTGTCTGACCGAGGCAAACCACACCATGGCTTGGGAACGACGTGTACGTGGCAACGCTCCAGCGATATGGAGTACAAGCTCCTGCGTCTCGCGCTTGACGGAGTTGCAGGTCCTCACGGCGGGGCAGGGGCGGCGGGAAAATCAAGGAGGTCGGTCGCTTGATTCGGGGCCCTTTCGATCTAGGACAACAGGAGTCGGCGAGGATGGCTGGAGATGGGTTTTTGGAGGCGGGGATGAGCTCCACGGCGGGGAAGGCCGGTCGCCGGCGGGGGTAAGCAGTTGGCGTCGCGCTCGCGTATCGCTAGATGGGGACAGCGCGATCACGCGTGTGATTAGCAACCCGGACGTCGTCCGGGAATGTACATCATTTTTCATAAAAGAAGGATTGCTGCATGCCTATTCTTCCACCGTGCTCCATGCAGGGTTTTTTGCCCGCGCAATGGCCACCGTAACCCGCCGCTGGAGATTCTCTTCACCCCATTTACCGTACACTATATATGTTTTGATGAGGTCAAGGTATTTTTTGTCCCAGTCGGCCCTGTTGTTGGCCGGTGATTAGTTAGGACCATTGTTTTATAACCTTAACTTAATTAACACGGGAGTACTAATAACCAGTAGTAGGTCAGAGTCGGACCACATGAGAATCACGTCACACACGTAGGATCTGTCAAGCAGAATGCCAAAACTACAAAGAATATACAGTGCAACATCTTGAAAATAGGAATTTCCAGCGCCTCGTTATAGACATAAACATAGATCTTCAGGTACCTTGTCGGCACGGAGGGACGTAAGGTCAATGCAACATCTTTTGCCTGATTTGTTAAAGCAAAGTACAAAACTAACAATCTTGGATGTACATCCGTGACCATGACTCTGACGACAGGAATGGAGTAAAACGGTTGCGAGTTCGTGTAGCTGCTATAGCAGCCAAAAACAAGGCCACGCCACGGCGATAAAGCGCGGCCAACCGTCCATGTCTCGCGACCCCGGTGAGACGAGAGACGAACTCGTATTCAAAACTCGGATATCTTTTGGTCGGTTTGAGCTTCGTTGGACAACTTGACAACTTGGCCACCATCTACACATGACAACTACGCCATCTACAAAAAAAACAAACTTGGCCACTGTCAGACGCCGAGGACCGCAGCAGCAGAAATCAACGGCAAGACTTTAAGCTGTTCAAACATTTCACAGACTGCATGCCGCGTTCGATCGTCTCCTCCTCGAGCAGATCGATCGAGCGCAATCAATCGGCTGAGATGGACGTGGTAACAGAGAGTAGCTAGCTGTGGCATGCGTTTCCTGCCCTCCCATCGATTAAGAGGTTCAGACTCCAGACAGGGACCGAGACATTGCGCTCCCGATTCTCTGCTGATCCGATCGCGTTGAAACAATCTAAGTACGGCCTACGGCAGGTCGGTAACCTATTGGATGCAAAGATTAGGCCTCCAGTGGTCGCCGTCAGGCGTAACCATGGCCAGCAGCCTTGCCCACCGTTGACAACGCTGGCAGTGGACAGATCGTCGTCGTCGGCTTTGGACGAAAGTGTGGCCACGGTGGGAGCCTTAGCACTTGGGCTTCCTCCCCGGTTTTTTCTCCCCTCCGTTCCGTCACGGCTGCACGTACAACCGAGAGTCCGATCTCTTCATTTCAACAACTCTGGCGCTAGCTAGTGAAGTCAGAGGCGCCTCAGAATGCCGTCATTATCGGAGTGTCCTTCAGCATATAGACTCCTATATATAGCATGTCCTTATATTATTTATGTTCAGCTCAAGGGTTTCGCAATTTCGTGCCATCTCGTTCAGTAACTGCACGTGCACAGATTGGGCATGATAGGTGGACGTGATTTGAGGAATTGGTAGCCGTGTAGGCTGGTTCCTGCAATCCCACTCTATATTCTACTTTCTCCGTTCAGAAATATAAAACATTCGTAGAGATTCGATTTGAACCTATACACTAAAAAACATCTAGATACATTTGTTTTATAAAGCTAAAATGTCTTATATTTATGAACGGGTTAGATTACATGCATTTTAGTTCCTCCGAAGTCAAAGGCTCTGTATGCTGCAGTGGCATATCCACTTGTTGGTGCGTGTTCGCGGAGAAATGCGGATGATTACAACATTGGTACCAAGGCAGGTAGGATTAAAGATGGGTCGACGAAAGACATAATTGTCGCCTTCTGGAGCATACACATGCGGTGCACGCATATGGACTGGCCTGGTGGACCAGATCTGTGCTCCTCACTCACCCATGGCTGCTTGGCGATGCCTCTGGATCTAGCTGGTGGTGTGTGTTTGTGAGTTTAGGGGACAAGATCTGATGACATGACTACCTCAGTGATTGACGTATGCTTTTGCAATATGTTGTGGAATAATCTAATAAAAATGCTATATGCATCGTCTTGATGTAGAGGCTAGGGGTTTCAATCTCCTTTTCAGGAAAATAGGAGCTCTCCTATTTCATAATAGAGGGAAGAAATCCTAAAATAAATATAGGAGAGGTATGTTGAGGGGCATACCAGTGTGGAGGGACATACTGGAACCCTAATTATATGCCTTATGGACATGTGTCTAGGGGGTGCATATTTGGGTGCATCTTTTGGACATCTTAGATACCATTTTGTTGCGGTGGTCGACTTCGGGATGCCTACTTTACGACGTCATCCTTCTCTAGCCAATTCTTTGGTTGTACCCTTGAAGCAGATATGATTCAATCACGTCGAGCCGAAATGTAGGTTCATCGTCTGGTTAGTGGGCCATGCAAAGATTCTCATTGCATACAACCTTGCATATTTTGGATGGCCACACAAACCAACTTGCAAGCTTTGCCACATACATCAAGAGACGATGCAACATATTTTATTGACTAATCTCCCCCGGTGAGGGTTCATGAGATTTAGTAATGCTTCCAAACGGCTTCGACGGGATTTTAGTGCCTACTCTGGATACATCATTTGATCATTGGTTGTACGATTCCATCTTTAAGCTTCGAAAGTCCAACATAAGAATGGCGTTGTGTGTGTGTGTTGGGGGGGGGGGGGGGGGATCATCTACACCTTCTACGTAGTTTGGAAGGAGCGAAATAAAGGGAACTTCAAAAACACTGCGGTGTAGGGCACAGAGGTGCTGGCGCTTACAAGTGAGGAGAAATGTCCAGACAAGCAGTGGCGGAGCTAGAAAATACAAGACTAGGGTTCCTGCCGGCAGGGGCGGAGCTAGGCCTGGTGCTACGTGTAGCACCAGTCTGGTAACTGCACTGCACCGAGCATGCATGCCTTAATTTCAAGGCTACGAATATAAATTTTTAAATAACTAGCACCACGAAGCAAGGATTAGTACTAGACCTTGGTTGTTTCTGGCTCCGGCCCTGCCTGCGGGTGTACAATAGAGAAAAAAACAGCTTTTTAGGGGTTCACATGTGGTGAAAAATTGGAGTTTTACAAATAAAAATAATTCTACTAGGTGTCCTCTACACCCCTATAGCTAGTAGTGGATCCGCCACTCCAAACATTATTGGCACTGCTGCTATACTTATTTTTTTGCTTTTCAGTCCCCTCCACAAAATAAAACTATATTCTATGTAGTCGAATGGTAGAATGGGTGTATTTTCGTAAAACAAAGTATTATCGATGCACTTTTCTACTGCAGAGAAATGGGAAATAAATGACGGCGTGATCTTAAATTCAGCTACCTAAAAGATTTTGAAACACGAAACAAAAATCTCGAGGTCTGGAGAACGTTGTGAAAAAGAAGTTGGTTTTGCTTGTGAGAGTGGAAGGAGCAAGTATGCACGGTTTCCCTTTTTTGTGGAAGAAATGTATACGTGGAGCAAGTCCGTCCCAGCATATAAAAAGTACCCACTTTTTTGATTTTCACATGTTTATATCAAGTAGTTTAACCTTGACTTTCTCCAACGAAAGGGAAAAGACAGCTCCCCCTCTTCCTAAGGTGGACGATGCAGCAGCATGACACCATCACAACAGATGGCATGCTTATTTTTCTTTCTCTTCCATTATTGACACAAAGGACGGATTACTATAAAGGTGGCATATGTACATGTGGATCTAGCTTCCATTATTAACATAAAAAACACGCCTATTTAGTTTGGTCTTATACAGGCTGATAACAGAAATTTGTCATGTACTCAACCTCAGATTTGACAGTTGCCGTGTGCTCAACGACAGATTTTGCTTGAAATGGATACACTAACAAGGACTGGATTAGTCTATCTCTTCTTCAATTGTCCCATGTAAGCAAGGTTTCAATATGAAATCACAAATGGTTAAGGTCAATGAGTTTTTAAAGCTCGCGTCAGCGTCATATCATGGGCATAGCTGCACCAATATATGTTTTGGAAGACAAAAATGACAAATGGGTAAAAGGTGTGACGAACCATGTACTCAAACCATGTAGATATTGATAATTTTCTCAATAAACTTTGTCAAAGTTGCAAGTTAGTACTTTTTCGAAGTTTTTTAGTATATTGATATGGGGCTTTTGCCTCACAGTTTCATCCTAAGAAATTTTGTCTTAAACCAAAACTTATACTACTATATGTAATATGCTATTGCAAGAGGGAGTATAGCATATTGTGTGCAATGAAACCAGGTCGCAAGCCCCCTGTTTTGCAAGTAGGGTTGGAATTCGAGCCGAGCCAAGCCAACTTGGCTCGACTCGCTAAAACTCGTTCAACTAACGAGTTAGCTCGACTTGGCTTGTTTATAGAACAAGCTCATATTTGAAACTCGGCTCGACTCGGTAAATTCACGAGTAGCTCGCGAGTAGCTCGTTTAGCTTGTTATAAGTTACGATTAGGAGCACATATAAGAAAAATAGTAATCATCATAATAATTTGGAATTATAACACCGATAGTACTTCTATAATAACATGAAAGAAGATCAATAAAAAATATAGTAACTCTACACCATTATAGGTTGAAGAAACATTCATAGTATGGCACTCATCTATAAAAAATTTCAAACTTTATATTTAAACGAGTTTAACGAGCTATATGAGTAGCTCGCGAGTAGCTCATTTAGCTTGGGGTGAACAAACGAGCTCAAATCGAATACTTGGCTCGACCCGTTAGACACCGAATTCGAGCCGAGTCACGAGCACGAGTTTCGAGTTATAATTCCAGCCCTATTTGCAAGAGGGGGTATAGCATATAGTACCGTTGGAACTATGCATGTTAGAGCTCACTGTTGTACAAACGCACGTGGCACATATGCGTTCCGTTTAGGTACACAAGATAATTATCATGCGCAGGTAAGAACTCATACACACTGACTACAGATCACTAATTAATCCTATATCTCAAGAGTAAGCAATGAAACACGTGTTTATAATTACCTTTTTTCTTTCTAGTGATAGGCTTAATGAGATGGCCGCCTTTGGCTACCGGCGAAGCTAATGTTGGTACTCTTTAATTGAGAGATAAGTTTTCTAGCAGTGGGCTGACTTGTGCGGCTCCAATCTGGGGAGAAAGTAGGTTGAAGATTGATAGACTAACCTGCACCGGTGTGACAGTATCTACAGATTCTGAATGCAGGTTTGAGAGAAGGAATATTTCGACAAGTGAATTTTGGGGTCTTGGTCCCCCGCAAAACAATAAAAACAATTGTGGGTTCCGATAAATTCAGGGTCAAGGGTTTGACCCTCTCTTCTAAGAGCACACGCTACGTATTCCAAAATGACAAGCTGTGTTACACAGTACTCTCTCCGTTTAGAAATATAAGACGTTTTAGTTTTATGATGTCTTTTAGTATATATATGTTCGCAAATCTAAAATATCTTACTATATTTCTGAACAAAGGGAGTAATTGCATTGCATGCTTAGATTGTTTTTTTAGGAAAATACAGATTTATCGGGTATTCAAATCCAACCGAGGCCATAATAAGCAGTCAGCATCAGCTGGCAGACAGGTGCAGCTCGCTAGGCTCTCCTGGCGTCCGATTTGTTGGTCCATGCCTGCCACAGAAAATCGATGCACTGTTCCTGCCACCCAATAATCCCGTTCACACACTGCTCACTGTGTGCATCCAGTCCGGTCGAATGCAGTACATGGTGTACACCTGTACTGTACATGTGTACCCGATCGCCCCGGCTGAGCCATCAACAGCTTCTTTTTCAGCAAAGTTTTCATGCTAATGGCTGTCCAAAGCAGAGCCCCTGGCCACGCAATTAGCGTAGTCTGCCTGTGTGGCCGTAAACCCTTGAGACTGCTTAGGCCGGCCGTGTCACCACGCACGCATGTATGTAGTCTGGAATACATACTCCCCAAGCAGCTGCTAGCCCAACAAGTGCATATCAAAATCGCAGGAAATAATAATCTACCTATCCTAGGTACTGTAGTACATTGTGCAGGATCACGTTTAGTGTTGCGATGAGCAATGTCGACATTCATTCACGAAAGGCTTGAAGTCGTCGGTCGGTCGGTCGATCGAGCGACGTAATCCAAACCGATCTCGATGAGAAAAGCTAGCTGCTTGGCCAATACGTAACGTTGACCTATGCTTAGCTCTGCTGCTGTCACCCTAGCTATGGAGTACAGTACAGTACATGCTTAGTGTGGCAACAACTGTGGTGAACGGCCGGTGTTGAGGGTCGTCGATCTCGTCGCGGTGTCATACATACTGTCATGGGCGATGACGGGATGGACACGGGCGATTCACCGCCCGTGTAACTGCCAATAATTCGATAGGACGTACGTCTGACGATCTTAGCCTCCTGCCTCCTGGTGTTAGGCAGGGGCGGCACAGGGATAACCGTTGGGGTCATGCCACAGCATTCCTCTCGTGGTTGGACCGGAACGGCTGGCCGGCGTACGCACGAGCTAAGCTAAACTCGGTAGGTGGCCTATACGCAGCTTCAGGTGATCGATAATGGTGGGGTTGCATGCTCTTTTTCCGGTAGAGGACAGGACCGCGACTTGACGTGCGCGCGCGCGCGCTTTTTCTCCGGCGAGCGATCGAGCTCGCTCGCACGCCTAGCCGGCCGGCTCTCCTTCTCACATCGTCTTTCCACATTTTCTTCGGAGGAAAACAACCCGTCGGCGGACATTATACCACCTTTAATTTCTACGGTCGCACTACGCTCCTTCTGCGCTCTGCGGTAGGCGGCTCGATCGTAGCTAGCAGCGAGGGTGGTCCGTGCAATCTTCTCCGACATCAGCAGACACAGCTCGTGATCATCAGCCTGCAAATTAAAGCTCATGGCGTAGCCGGTTGGTTTGGGTGATGCGAACAACTCGTTCTAGGGCACCACACCACCATCGAGCTGCTCCGTGCGCGCGTTGCGTTCACGCGATATGCTTTGCTAGAAAAGCGCCGGTCGAATTATTATATTGGGTCTGTATTAATTTCGCGTGGCTGGTATGATTATCCTCGTGCGATTATACGGCTCGAGGAACTTGCGTGGTAGCCAGCCAATACGGAAGAAGAAGAAGAAGCTTAGCTTAGCTCTCCTTCCTCATCAACATACATAGTGCCGGGCCCCGGGGATCATTATCTGCCCGAAAGAATCTTTATGTTGATTAGATTCTTCTTTCTTCCCAATGCTGATTAGACCGGGCTGCTGCTAATCGCATCCAGCCTTTAGTTTAGTCGAGGCAAAGAAGTAATTGCGTCAAACTGCTAGTACTAATACAGAAACCTTGCACACACAAATCAAGAACCTCCACGATGCACTGTGTGCAAGAGACGGAAACATACGAGGCAGGGACGCAGGGTACGTACGTAGTACTAGCAGCAGCAGTGCGTACTGCTTCAGATACGTACTGCAGGTGGCGAGCACTAGTGTGGGGGCAGGAGCGAGACAGGGCAAAGCTACACTACTCCTAGACGATAGTGGGCGTAACGCAGGAGGAGCTCACGGTTGTTTCCTTTTCCGCGAATATTTCGGGGGGAAAGGGTGAGCAGTGGCGGCGAGAGAGACCGACGGGATACACGTACGCGACGTAAATAATGGATCGTCGGACACCTCGCGGTCGCAGCTCAATCCAGGCGCACGCGGTGGCGATCGTCGGTTCCGGGAGAGCGAGACGATCGAGCGAGGTCGTTGCACGCGATGCGCCGTGCAGAAAGGCGGCCGTCCATTGTTTGGGTCAACGCGACGGGCCGGGCGTTTATTTCCACTCTTTTTCTCCGAGTCGTGCTGGTGATCGAGTGGCTCGAGGATTAATTTCGAGCTTAGGAGCGGACTACTAGGACCTGGGAAACAGGGCGAAGCAACGGAGGAAACGATGGAGAGGGAATGAGAAATGGCAGTTTGCGCTGCCTAGTGAAATGTCATTTGCCTGTGTGTGCGCTGTCGGCTGATTTTCCTCGATAGCTTCGGGTAATTTTCACACATGAACAGAGAGTGGTGATGATGGTTTGGGCAAGATCATCCGGCCAACACAGACTACGGTTCTTGTATATAGGAACATATTAGCGTTTTTGCTTCCCGCGCATTTTTGTTTATGTGATGTGCTTTTCTCTTGTGCTATATGTGATGTTTTCTATACTTTGTGGAACAAGGTTTTTTTTTTCCAAGAAGATGTTTACCATCCCCCAACCGCTGAATACACTGAGAACGGGGTCAGAATATTTGGTGGGACACGAAGGAAATCCGTTTCTCTGACTTCCTATCATCGAAAAGCAAAGAAAAGGATCATAGGGTTTTTTTTTTTTTTTTGAGAAGAAGAAGAAAAGGATCGTAGGTCGATAACGCACACTGTTCCGATCGATAACGGGCGGCATTATGGGCTCAACTGTTGCAGCCTGCGGACTGACTGTTTGGTCAGGTTTGTAGTTCTGCCCACGATTCAACGGCGCTGCTGCCGGCCGGTGAGGCTAATAAGGCCAGGTAAGGCTGCTCGTCGAGTCGGGACGAGCTTTTTAAACAGTGCCGGCCGGTCACATGCCATGGGCAGAATGTTGTTAGGCGTGCGTGTCTAGTTATCTTCAGTACTGCATTATATGCGACATGATTGCCCTAAAATATTTGCATTTCCATGGAAGATGAGGCCGTATGGACGTATGGTCATGTCTCCAGTCGAGTATCACCGGGATGTGCCTCTCTGCATTCGTTGACTGCTGCTCCGCGGTTGGCTTGAGGATAAGAGCCGGTAAAGGCATGGGCTAGAGATTACAGAATAATAACTACTAGATCTATAAGCGCGCATTTCGCCGTGCCGTCTATAATGTGCATGCTTAACTTGCACATGTTTCTTATATAGTCTTGTTTAGGTTTTTAATGTCGCTAGTAAATAAATGCGCAGATAGGTTATAGCTGGTTGTGATAAATTAGTCTAAAAAAACAAAACAACCGTTCTTCAAGCAAAGCCGCTGGATCCTGCTTTCGTGTGTCGTCCTCATCGCCATCCCGTCTTTTTCTCGGTCTCCGTCTCCAAGCTCGACCTGAAGCACGGGAAGCAACTCATCCAAGCGCACCTTCTCATGCCGGAAGCCTCCTTCTCCGGTTGTTGGAGTCAAAAAAATATATGGCGTGGTCTGTATGTTGCACCGCGGGTGACCTTCCCTCGTGTAGTCATGTCGCAGTACTACCGGCGGTGCCTCCCCCATGTACACCATCTAGACCTATCCGCCACCGCGGAATTGAGAGAGAGGTGCTGGCCTTTTTTTAACATAAGAGGAGAGGCGTTGCAGTTATTGATGCAGCGAGAGAAAAGCGGCCGGATACGACCCAAATTGATCGCTGAAGTAGGCCCAACCTCACCCGCAAAGGAACAAGCCACCGTGCACGGCAAGTCAGTGTGCAAGTGGGACGGTTCACGGAAGACCGGTTACCACCTCATGCGCCCATGAATGATAAGCGGGACTTCGTGGCGGCCGCGTTTGACCACTTAGCCCCGCATAGTATTACTGCTTCCATCTCAAAATACATATCCTAGATTTGTCTAAATAAATTTGGATATATGTAGATACTATTTAGTATATAGGTACATTCAAATTTACGCAAATTCCCGACATTCTATATTAAAACGATAGATTTGTCTAAATTTGGATATATCTAGACAGTATTTAGTATATAGCTATATTCAAATTTAAACAATTTCTAATTTTCTATTATAACGTACCAATATACGTATATGCTATAGTTCTCTTGTAGGTAGGTAGTCTAAAAGTTGTATTAGCAGCATGCAATCAAAGTATACATGACCATGGGGCCGAAGCTATACTGATAGCTAAGCATATGAAGCGGATGAGGCCGTGGCGGTGCCGAGATCAAGATGGCGGAAGTTTGACGACGACGCATAAGAACTTGGCATTTGGGAGACTTTATCGACTCATCATGTGGGATATACGGGTTGCAATGGGTATTCGGGTTAGGGTGGTAGTCCTATATTTTTTCTATGTGTTTGCCTATGTCCGTGTACGGTTTTATGTGAACTAAATTAGTCAACGCTGTAGACAGCCCGTTCCCCGCTTGCAGCCTAGCGGCAAGTGGGCTCAAATCAGCCGAAACTCACCAAACTTAAGCTATCCCCTTAGTTTTTTAATCTGGGAGCATCTCCAGCGTATGTCGTCACTTTTGATTTTTGTGACTGTTTTTCTTCAGTTTTTAGTCACCAAAACTGTTGCACCCGTTCTAGATGCTCTATATAGGATACCACTGAAATTTCAGATGTTCTAAAACAGGACATAATAAGTTCATTTGCACGTGGTAGCCAAAACACCACCTCTATTTTTTGCGAGATGAATTTTAGGATCTTCGTGCTATGTTTTCGCTTTTCGGCAGTGGCATGTCATGGTTGCCCCGTTGTTGTGGTCTACATTATCTTCTTCGTATGAGAAAGCGTTCGTGTGTGGTGTAAGGACCGATATTTTTTGGGGAATTGGCTCAGAATTTATTTATTTTTTGACAGAAAATTGGCTGAGAATTAGCGTAGGGCTCAGGCGCTCAGCTAACTGTTTTACTGTCAGATTTGTCTCAGCCAAGATGCGCTGTCTCTTGTGCCGGAAGCGCTCGGCCTGTTTTCTTTTTGTCTCTGGTTGTTGTAACTGGGCTGGGCGTTGTATACTTGTATGTATCGGGCACGGCCTCTTTACGTTTTCTATCTTCAGGCCTTGTTTGTTTATGGGCTGGGTGGTGTATCGGGTATTTTTTTTAGGCTGTTTTGTCTTCGTACTTTTTTTTAACAAAAGTTCCACTATCTATTAAAAATTATCAACAACACTACAAAAATGCCTAAAAGTAATAAAATTATAAATATGTTTATGAGCCACCGATGACTACAGATACTAGCGTGAATTAAAGGTGTGTTCTTGTCCTTGTCTCTCCATCGTTAGAGCTGGACAAAGCTTGACGTAGTAGAGCCTTTTGCGCCTATTTTTGTTTGTTTGTTATAAGATCGACACTTGGGTGATTGTAATTTCTATACTGTGTAAGAGAGAGTGGCAGTTCGAGAGGGTTGTGGCTCTTTTTTACTAGTCTTTCGATCCAAATTAATTAACGCGGCTGCCTAAATCTCTCTAGATTCAATGAACCTAAGACAACTAATTTGGATTAGAGAAAATTTACTTCATTTTATAACTCTAAATATGGAAAAAAATGTTAATCGCGATAGTTGCAAGTGAGGATGCAACTGGGTTTCTCCAGTTGCAATTGGGGTTGCAAGTTTGCAACCGAAATTGTCCAGTTGCAAGTGAGGTTGTAACTGATTTTTTTGAGATGTAAGTCGGGGTTGTAATTAAGTTCCTTTTCCAGGTTGTAACATTCTAGCATTAAAGCTTAGAAATAAACTGAAAACAGATGTGTGCATTGCATTCATGCATAAAAAATCCAAATAATTTTCGCGCTTTTGAATAAAACTTGTCAAAGTGATTGAAGCTTCTCTTAACTTGGTGGAACTGAAGTAGATCATCAAGTTGACTGCGATAAGTTTCAATATGACCTTTGTTAAAACCTTATTTTGGATAAAGTATATTTGATCTAAGGGTAGATCAAATGTAATAAAAGTTAAACCCTAATACATTACTTAATGATTTATATTTGATCCTTAAGTAATCATATCCAAGTATTCATTACACAACTCATGAATACCAAGTTATAAATATAACTTAAGTAATAGGAATGTAACAACTAAATCTTGATCTATGTTAATCTCATCTACATGTACCATGAGTATCACGGTAATACTTAACTTTAACTCTTTAGTGAGATTAAGTATGAAAGAAACCAAGTCAAGATCATTCACCATATATCTTTCTTTCCATATCAATCCTTAGCCTCTCTATTGAATCTTATTCTAATATATGTTGTTCATCAATGTTGAATGATCAACTATTGATTCACCAATTCTTAACCTATCAATTCTAGATCTATCAACTCGTGTCCATACCATAACAATCACTTTAAGCTTATAAAGAAAGAAGTAAGAAAAGGTAAGTGGTAATGCTAGTTTTAGATATCATCTATAAAATGGGAGTGATTGAAGGGAATCAAATCAATATGGTAATTGAAGGAGTTAACTCACTCCTGAATGGATAGAAGAGTTATATGAAAGATATAATTATATGGTAACAAAAAGGATTATAAGGATGAATATTGAAGATAGTTACCAAGGAGTAATCCTATTGGATTAAGTAGGCATAGTCAATGAATAATATCTCTTAGTCTGATAGATACACTGAGAAGATAATTATAATACAACTGTAATGTTGTATTGATGTGTCACATCCCAAAATTCTCCTAATTTTGGAATGTGAAATAAATAAATAAGTTTGATTGATTGTTTGACTATGTTAAAAATTCTCAAAGAGAAGAAACTTTTTGAATAGAAAATCCTCTCAACCTTGAATTCAAAATCTTATATTCTTTTGTTATGACCTAAGTAGCCATATAGGCAAAAGGGCATGGATTGATTATGGATTGTAGAATTGGTGTGGAAGATTTAAAAATGATAATCATGAAGCATTCATAAACACTTCATTACATCCATGCAAAGTTCTCACAAACTAAATCCAAATCATGGTATCTAAATCCTATAGTTGATTTGCCCAAATGTTCCTAAAGGAAATTAAATTGGCTTTATAAAACCCATTTCTGCTAAGGCATAAATTATTAATAATTATAGCCTAAAGAGATCCAATTAATACTACAAAATTTGAAAAACAAAATTAAGCTCATTTGGAGCTATTATGAAAAAGTTATGGGATAAATACAAACAAATAAAAATATAAATAAAATAGAATATACAAGGATTTATAAACCCACTACTTCCAAACTAGTAAAATATTGCAAATTTGATCCTATAATGATCTATTCGATTTTAGAAAAATTTAGAAACAAAAATCATGTTATTTGAAGTTCGTACGCAAAAGATATGAAGAAAACAAGTAAATGGAAAAAGAAAAAAAAAAGAATTTTTTTTTCTAACGGGCCGGCCCACCCGGACCGAGCCTGCCGGCCAGGCTAGGCGTACAGGATCGATCGCTTGGTTGCTTTAAAAAGCGTGCAAAATTTGTTTTGTTAAATCAATCTCTATTCAAACTGCTATAACTTTTTATCTATAACTCCGAATCGACTTTCATTTGTTTCTACTTGTTCCCTACTCCAATACTTATCTCTACAACATCCTAAACCTCCATATAAACTCGTGGAGCCACAGCGGTACGAGTTTCTCTCCTCGAATTCCCGAATCTACATATGCCCGAATCTTATTTCGCTTTTTAACCCATCTAGACTTTGTCGTTTGCCTTCTGTTAAGAAACAAAAGTTGTAGGAATCGTCGAAATCTTTCAATCCCGACAAACCTCACCTCTTTTCATCCACCACGGCCATATAATTTCGCATCGCAATATTTCAGATCTTACGGTGTAAATCCAAGATGTACTCGCGCTGTTTCTTCAAATCCAAATTCCTTTGGTGAGAAGGTAGGAATAATGATTCCCCACAACTTTCGTGTTCTAAGTTTTTCAATTTGACCTACGGATTTGTCTCTCTAACACAGATCTGTTTCTTGTCTATTCTGAGCCAAAATCGGGTCAATCTCTTCTTCTAGCCACCGGATCCTATCCAGACGGTCGAGATCCAATCAAACCGGTGCGTGCCATGTCGTCATCCCGGTCAGCTTCCTCATCAACGTCACGTCAATGTCAGGTCAACATCTAGTCCTAGTCAGCATGCAAAGTCAACCTGTCCAGTCAGCGGAATATTCCCTGAAATATTCCGTTCGAATCTAAAATTGCATATTATAGATCTAACTTGTAAAATTTATTAGAAATTCATACCACGTCCAAAAATTGCGTATAATATATCAAATTGAAGATAATTTTACGTAGAATCATCTTATCATAATAGATCCAACTTTTACTGTACGTGGTTACTGCAGTAATTTAATTAGTTTTAATGGTCTTTTAGGTTAATAAATTCATAAGAAATTATATGTAACTCCGAAAAATATGAATAATATATCAAATTGAATCTACTGTAATGTACTTTAAGAATATCTGGTTGGATCTAGCCTTTGCAGATTATTTAACCCGTAGCAATTTAATTAGTTTTAATGGCTTTATAAATCATTAAATTCATAGCAAATTAATTGCTTGTCACAAAAATATAAATGATATACCGATGGAAAGCTGGTTCCATGTAGATAAACAATATGCAATTAGTTCAGCATTTTACTGTAAGGTTTTGCCGTGAAGATTTAAATGCTTTAATGGCCTATTTAGAGTAATAAATTCATAAGAAAATAAATAATGCTCAGAAAATTACAAATAATATGTCCCTGGATTCAAAATTCCGTGGAGATTACAGATATAATTTTAGTTTGATTTTTAGACAACAGAAACTATATGAATCATTTAAAACCCATTAAACACTATTTAAATCATACAAAAAGATCTATAACTCCGATTAGGGTGAATCCAACGCCTACTGGTTCGTATTAACGTCTTCTATCCAGTAAACCCAAGAAACAAATTTAATTCGACATTTAGAACATGCGTTACAACAGAACTACTAAAAACCCTATATTGGCAAGTAATTATTAATAACAAGTACTCCATTGCATTAACTGGCCTCTTGCATGCATCATATACTTTAATATTGTTTAGAGAACTAAAGTAACAACCATTGTGACTTATTAAATTGTCATGCATGCATTTGTTGCATTTGTTTGATCTCTATGTGCTATTGTTTATGATTGTATGTAATTGTTTGCTCGATAGATTGCGAGGAGAGCAACGTGTGTGATTGCAACTACTATGATTGCAAGTATTGTGGTTATGACGAGAGCAACCATTATATCTATGAGAATTGTGAGGATTATCGAATCGACTACATCTACAACAAAGGCAAGTGGTGCTATCTTGGTCATAAATGTCCTATTGTTTTCCTATGCATTGTAGATGCTTTTGTAGAATTGCATCTGTAGGAATTGATGTGTATATGCTATGATATGTCCTATTATGTGGTAGGGTTTTCCTGTAGATGAACCACTGTTGGTAGATGTGCTTAGCTATGCTATGATGAACGAGGGTTGGGTTACATCACTGAAATTTTTTTCTAAATGTGTTATTTTGCGAAAACTAAAACAACTTAATAAATGAATCTCCTGGGTGTGATGGGATTGATAATTTTTGGTGGTATCATTGCGGAAAGGCACCCAGGACACTGAGAAATGATTGGTTTCTTTGTTTGGAAGCTTTCGTGTGCAACCATGTGCCAATAATGAAATGGGAGGTTGGTTGAACTCAGTAGGTTGTGGTAACTCGAACCCGCGTATCCAGAGATGTAGATAGTGTAGGTTGGACCGGTGCGCGTCGGGATTGGGGAGCTACTTCCCGAACGGTTCCTTCTTGGACTTCTCCCTATCATCACCCAATATGAGAGTGGTGGTACGAGCTGGGCTGGCCAAGTCACATGGGTAAAGTGTACTAACCCCTGCAGGGTGTATAAACTAAGTGCTTAGCCGTGTCCCCGGTTATGGACAATTTGAGCGACCTGATACTGATGCTATGATATTTCTCACTCATCCTTATTTCTTAATTACTTAAAACTTGTTGGGTGAACATAATTGGGTAGGAGCACCTGGGAGTGAACCAGAGTGTCCTATTTATCGTATTGGAAAACTATTTTGTTACAAATGTTAGGATAAAACTGTTGCTTTATGCAAATGAGCCTGAACTCTACTTGGCCAAATAAGCATGTAGTTGATAGACCTGTTGTTAACCACTTTAGCCTACTTGCCATACATTCAATGTATTGACCATTCGTGGATGCAACGTTTCATGTTGCAGGTTATACCGTACCTGAGTGATCGTTCATAGGTCGCGAGACTCCACTCAACAATTGTTCGCCTGTGGCACATTTGGAGGATGGAGATCTACCTTGTATTCGTTTCCCGCTGTGTACTTGAATAAATAATGTAAATTCTGGATCATATTCGTTGTATTTATGATGCACAGTTATATTTGGTATCATTTTGTACTGTGTGTGCCAATGAACCGATCCAGGGATTGGCACTATACACATGAACTCAGCCTTATCAGGCGAGGGTGTTACATGATGAAGGCCTTAATTATCCAACTGGTAACCTAAGCCATAAATGATCAAAGGATTGTAATGATCATGCTCAAGTCACTAAGAGTGAATGATTATATTAGGTATAAGTGACATTGATGGATAGAACATGATTAAACTCTAGAATAGATATGTTATCCTAGGTTAGCCATGACAAGTCACCATGATATGATGTGAAGTTTGAATATAAGATAATATGATTAAGCTAAATTTAGTGTAGCATGGAGCTATTGAAGTAGTATTGTCCTCTTAAAGGATAGTAACCTTTTGAGGAGAATAGAATTTCATATATACATCTACTGGAGTAATGTTGGTAATGGATGATAAAGGAAGAGTATGAATGGAGGCAACTGTAACCATCTATTGGATTGGAGATTATTAGTAGTAGAATAGTTTGATTACCAAGTATAGATATGAGAAGATTATGAAAAGCTTTAGTGTCAAACTCATTGGATTTATAAATGGATTTAGAAGAATAAAAGGTGGATAAGAATATTCTTGTGAAGTAAAGCTCATCATGTTAACACATGATGATGGATAGGAAGAAGTAGTATATCTAGGAAAGGAATTCCTTAATTAGAAGTCCAAGAATTATGAAGTATGGAAGATAGGAATTCTTGATAAACACTAAACCTTAAATCTAGAATCAAACTTAATATCTATCTCATCTGTTTGATCAATCATATTATTTCCAAAATGTGTTATAGGAATGTTTTCCTATAAAAAATCATTCAAGCATATCTTTGTCACTGCAAAAATTAAAATCATATGTACCTAGAAATTATAATTATCAATTCTCTCTCATAATCCATTCCAAATAATAACTTTATATTTTAAAGGGTGATATCATTAAAGATCACAAACCTAAAGACAATATGTGTAGCCATTAATCTTTACTCACATCAACAAAAGAATATAAGTATATTAAGAACCCTAAACCCTAGGGTAAGCATTTATAATTTCAAACCCTAATTACTATGTTAGTTATAATAAAATATATACATTGCTATTTCCTAAATTTATGGGAATAATATTAACTATATTAATTCCCTAGAACTTATGTATCATATAAAAATGAGAGATCACCATATAAAAATTCCTTTAATAATATAAGTTAATGAGAATCAAATCTCATTAGTTAATAGTAATGCATTCTTTAATAAGTTTATGGATATTAGATAAATTAAAACTCATATTAAAAGCCCTTACAAATACTAAAAGGAAAGGTATATATAAAGAAAATAAAGAAATAATAACATTATACAATAAAAGTTTACAAAATGATACTAAATACATTTTAGCATTGCTGCAATTATCTAACAAATAAATTCTATAAGGAAAATTTCAAACAAATGTGTAATTACAAATCTAAAAACCAGACATAAAATAAAAAAAGAAGAGAAACAAAGAAAAAGGGATCTGGCCCGAGCAGCAGGCCGGCCCAGGTGTTCTCCTCCCTTATTTACTGCCAGGTGCACCTAGTCGCATCCCAACAAGGACCCAATAGTGGCCCAGCCCGGGATACCCCTTCGCTGTCTCACTGGCAAGCGGGTCCCACGCGAGAGGAGCATCGTCGTCTTCGTCCTCTTTTGCATGGCCGACACGCCGACGGTGAGTCCACCTCACCGCCATCATTCTGGACTACCGCGGACGCGATTGACCCTTCTAAACGTCGCCCTAGTTGCTAAGAATCCACCAGTAGGCGTTGTGTAGTGATTCGTGCCCACGACGAGCTTCAACTCCGCCAACACATATCGGCCATCGCCGTCGTCGTGACGTCGCCGGTGACACCGCGTGGACATAGAAATAGATCACGGAGAGCCGCATCCGCGTTCTTATCCTTCCTAACCCTCTAAATCTCGCTCTACCTCCCTCTGTTTTCCCCATTTGCACCAACACCGCCACCGGCGAGCTTCGGCTAGCCATCGTTGTAGTCTACCTCGATGTGCGTCGAGGGGTCGAGGAGAAGCGCCATCGCATGTTGATCATTTGAGAGCAGTATGGAATCAAGTGGAGTTCAGAGACGAGCGAATTTCATCAATTTTTTCCGCAACTGCCAGTCGGAATCGGCGACCATGTACTCGCCTCCGGTCACCATTTAAATCGCCGACCACTTCATCACGTCAGGGGTGAGTTTCCACATCGAACAACCCTAACTACGCTTCCTAGCATCGCTTGTAGCTCGAGTTCATCGTTGGGCCGATGAGCGCCGCCGCAGTAGGACGTCACCGGAGCAACTCCGGTGACTAAAACATAGTGTTGACACCACCCCTAGGTCGCCTTGCCATCACGGTTCTAATACAACCATCCATGGTTACTGGGGAGCCCCGGTTCGCCGCCGGTGACCATTTTCCGGTGGTGATGGCCGTGCTGATGTCACAATTACATCATTCATGTGTCAAAGTTGACCTAGTCCACTATTTGACCCGTCAAAGCCTAGGTGGCACCTCACTTAACCCTGGCCCACAAGTCAGTGACTTGGGCTAGTTAGAGTCATGGTATGAAAAGATTTAGAGGCATAGCTGACATCAACAATGATGCAAGAAACATTTAGATAGTTATTTTTTTAATTTCACAAAATGAATAAAACTTATAAAATCAATATCATTTGTTTTATAATTCAAAAAAATATGTTTAATATATGAAAATTTTCAGAAAAATAAAATCTACAACTTAAAACTATTATCAAACATTCTTATATTAATGATTTAAATAATTATCATTTAATAAAGATTTTATAAGTACTAATACTTTGAAAATTCATATTTTAATATTGGTACATGTTAAAAGTATAAATTAAATACCAAAAATCTTAGAAAAATAATAAATATAATTTAAAACTATAATCATGCATTATTATTTCACTTAAGTAAATATCTATTATTTATTAAGTACTTATATAGTAATAAATCTTATAAAATCATATCTTAATATTTATAAATCACAAAAATAAATGTAATATACCAAAATGATCATAAAAATAATATTTACATGTTAAAAATATAACATTCCACTTTTGAGGCAAATAAAAACTTAATACCCTAATAACTTGAATTTAAACCTAATTTCCTTAATTAATAATTCATATAAGGGTAAATGAAGCTGCTAATATTTCTAAAATTAGCCAAATAAATTCTAATAAATAGTATTACTCTCAAATGTTGATAATGTGAAGTCAAAATGGTTCAACACATTTTGAATACAATTTTATTGAATTATCATTCAACCATAAGTGTAGATCATTTTCTAAAAAGGTTCTTATCAATTATAAAATCTTCAAGAATGGTACTTTCAACCAAATAAGACCTTTTACCATTGTTTCAATCACAAATTTATAAACATAACCCAACTAAAAGTGTTACCAGTCTTAGTTAACTCAAGGAAAACAATATAAAGTAAACAAGATACAAATATCATAAGCACACCTGAAGCCCATCTATGTTCTTAAAGTTAAATTTAAGTCTACAAGCCTTTAAATATAATGCGAAATACCTTATTATGTGTTTTATAGTTAACTTTGGTCTGTTATAATTAAGTCATAAATCATCGCAAGTCCAAACTATTCAAGCAAGCATAAACAACATCGACCACATCTGATTAACCACAAAGATTATTTAGACCTTAGAAAAGAAATCTTTTCTTCAAATGTTATTCTTTTTGCCACTTCAGACTAGGGATGGCAATGGGTACCCGATACCCGATAACCCAACGGGTACCCGCCTTAAATGGGGAGGGTTTGGTAAGAAAAAAACCCATGGGGCTACTTATTGGTAAAAACATAGACCCATCGGGTCTAGCGGGGGCGGGTATGGGGGAGCCGGACCCATCCCCGCGGACCCGCGGACCCGACAAAACCCCACTAAATCTTTTTTACAAATTATATCTTACTAATTTATACTAACCCTAACGCACATAGAATCACACAACCATACAAGCACTTGACACGCACAGCACACACGCACTCTGCACGCAGCCACGCACCCAACGGCCCAACCCCACTCGTCCTCAACTCTCCTAGCACGCATCTCTCGGCGCCGCTTGCCGCGCAGCTCGCCGCTCCCAGCGCTGCTGCCACCACTTGCAGCCCCTGGCGCCGCCGCCACTGCTCGCCGCTCCCAGCGCCGCCACCGCTGCTCGCATCCCCTGCGCCGCCGCCGCCACTCGCATCCCCCTGGCCCGCCGCCGCCACTCGCATCCTCCTGCGCCGCCGCCGCCACTCGCATCCCCCAGCGCCGTTGCTGTCGCTCACCGCTCCTAGCGTCGCCGCTGCCAGTCTTGCAGCTCGTAGCGCCGCCGCCGTTCGCATCTCGCAGCAGCTCCCAACGCCGCCGCGGGTACCCATCGGGTCCCCGGACCCGGCCGGGTCACGGGTCTGGTAGATTTCCAGACCCGGTGGCGCTATCGGGGCGGGTCATGGGTCGGGGAAAATGGGTCGGGGGCGGGTATGGAGGGTCTCAACCCGCCCCCGAACCCGGCGGGTGCCATCCCTACTTCAGACAACATATGACAATTAATAATAATCATATTACTTTATACTTTACTTATATACTTAGGATTGTTAACACTTAAGTTCCTTATAAATGCCATTACTTGCAAAGTAAAATTTGAAGATAAAACAATTCTCATATAAGCAGTCTTTGAGTAGCATACCTCAATAGTGTATCTTATTGTTGTATACCATTATGTTTACATGTTGTTTCACACACACTCACAAGCCTTAATAAGAAGCAGAAGTGTGAAACTTATCTAAAATGACAACACATTCTAAAGCAACCATTTCCAGTTTCCAAACCCTAGATCAACGCTTATTTTAGGGATTCGAGTTTATCAATTTGCATTACATTACTATGCATAATAGCATCTTGCTTCTTTAAACATTAGTCCTTACCGGACCAATGATGCTGTTTTCAGATATTGGATCTTATATTGTCTTGAAGACCATGAGTGCATAATCTTGCAATCACAAAAGGCAAGTTCACACTTGCTCATGTCCTTTGATTATTTTCAGTAAAGTATTTTGCAAATCCAGTATTGTCATCACTTGCATTTCAAAAAAGTCAGAAAACACTATTTTCATAATAATATGATTATAGGTTATTTACCATGAGGTAATAACCTAATATGAAAGTTCCGGTGGTAAAGGAACATATTATCTAGGACTTAATAACAAATGTCGCCAGTAATTCTTGCGCCGTATATTACGTGTTAACCATGACATTTAGAATGGGACAGAGAAGACTACGTATGGAGGCAAGACTACGTTAACGTGATGTTGTGATTCCTTCTGCGGATCCAACATATGGGTGGGCACCCTTAGTCCCCGCGTTTTTGGTGTCTAGATTATCTATGAGTGGCTGCCGAAGGATTAGCCGGACCTATAAGGTACTTACCTGGGCATCACCAACTCATAGAGTCTTCGGGAACTCATCAGGGTTTTAGCCTGCCCGGAAGGGGGCTTAACGGAGGTAAGCCAGCCCCGAAGGATCGTGCAGACATATGGGGTCGCGAAGAGGGCAGTGATTGTCTTGGATCTTAGTCTGGGCCTCACACCAAGGAAGTGTGAACGAGCCTACAACTCAGATGTGCAACAAAGCTAAGATCTCTCATGGTAAAAGTAACGCACCTCTGCAGAGTGTAAGAACTGTAACTTGTTACTCCCTGTTCCGGGAAGGAGCTACGAACGCGACGGGAAAGGAACTCCATGAAAGTTCTGGTAAACCCATGAAGGCTGACGGACATAGCTTTTCAGAATAAAAGCAACCTGAAATATTTACGAAAACCTGCATTGCCTACGACCTATGGTCTGTGGCTATAGATATAGTGCATCAAACACTCCTTTCTAGTGAACTTGCTGAGCACGCTCGTACTCAACGTATCTTCTTAACCCTTACTAGATTCTGAAGCCATTAAGACGATGTCTACATCAAGTTATGCTCCAGGAATCATCATCAAAAGCTCAAGCTCTTCAATGAAGTCAAGGAAGTCAACATATACATCAACTAAAGTGAAGACGAAGTTCCTAATTAGATAAGAATAAAATCTCTAGCCATAGAACCTATTTCTGTAGAGTATTGCAATAGCAGCAATGCAAGCCCCAAAAGTTCAGATACTAGTCTTATTAGTATGATAGATTTGGATTTGTTATTCTTTGATTCTTCTTTTTAAAAAGTTTCTTTTTCTCTCTTTAACCTAGAGTGTTCTCTGGATATTTTGTAAAGAGTCGAGTCGTAACCTATAGTCATGTCTTGGACCTGCTATGTTTCTGTTGTACCACTCTGAGGGATGTAATACTAGTGAATGTTGTTTCATTGGTGTTATGCCAACGACTATAGTGTACTACATCATGCAGTGGTATGCTAGGTCACCGCACAGGTGAATGTGGTTTCCTCCATTTTTAAGAAGTATTAATTTATGCCTATTAGTTTTTTATAGTTATTCTTATTGGTAGGGTGGTTAATGAAAACCACACCGGTGATCTAACCATTACATTACCGATGATATGGTGCTCTAACCTCCTTGAGGAAAAATATTCATCTTGAGAATTATGTTGCCAGGGATGTGTATGATGAGATAGTTGGAGTTCTTCCTCGGTTTTGAACTGAAGCAATTCAGACGAGAGCATTCATCAACCAACCCATATCGAAGACATTCTCAAGAGATTCAAGATGAAAGGTGTTAATGGAGCAAAAACACCTATACCAACCACAATGATAAAGCAGTGAATCAAAAGGTATATAGTTATATGGTTTGAAATTTGCTTTACCTTTGTGCATCTAGACCGTCTATTTCTTGTGTGTGTGTGCAAGATTTCAAGTCCCACCAAAAGAAAGCCACTAGGTGGCAGTTATTTTTAATACTTAAAACTTTGTGTTACAATATTCCAAGAATTTAAGATACATTATCCTTGCTTATTTGATTCAGATTGGGCGGGAGATAAAGTGGTGATGAAGTCAACTTCGAGGACTTGCCAATTTCTGTAGGGTTTCGGTGCAGAAAATCAAAATTGTACTGCGCGAGAAACCCCGAATGCCCAAGATCTATCTACTAGTAATACAGTAATGGAGGAAGACAACAATAACGTACCCTTGAAGACTGAGAGAGCGTTACACTCATGCAGAAGCGTGGTTGATGTAGTCGTACACGTCCGACCTCAAGGTCGCGAAGCTCCTCGCAAGTCACCCCTTGTGTTGTTCCTCGTAAGATGGCCTGGAAGCTTTAATAGCCCCACCGAGTTACCACAGGCATACAATACAAGACAATGAATTTCGGGCTCAGATCTAGCCGAGGTTACAGAAGTAGATCTTCTGGGTGGAATCCCGGCAGCGCAATGATGTGCAGCAGAAGAGAACGCCTTGTGTGTGCAGTCCGGACTTGGGACCGCGCACTAGCAGAGATAATTTTAGAGGGAGAGAAGAGTATTCCGACCAAAGGGAATATCTCAATTTATTATGTATTTTATTCCACCCATGGGCACCTCTTTATATAGGTGAAGGGAGGAGTCCCCTCCCTCTTAGGTGCCCCATGTGGGACTAAAGTTAAAGAAAAAATGGCAGAAAAACGTCTAGCCGGATGGGCTGATTTCACCTAGCCCAGCAAGCAAAGGGGAGCAAACCCGAGTGGTCCATGGTGCCACCCGGTGGCCCAGCTCGCCGCGAGGAGCAGCAGGGCAGTGCCAGCCCGGATGGTCCAGAATGCCCTCAATGGCCCACACGCGCGAGGCGGTGGCCTAGGTAGCCACCCCGGGTGGGCCAAGCGGCAGCTAGCGGTCGAGGCGGCCTGGCGCGGCGGGGAGACGGTGACCCAGGTGGGTCGGCGCCACTCGCTCGCGGCCCGTTAGCCATGGCGCCTGCCATCAGGAGGGCTGTGGCGGCCGCTACAGGCCGCTGCCCCCTGTGCGGCGGCAACTTATTTGCCGCCCTGTGGGCCTGGGTTGTTTTTCTTTTTCCTATTTTCTGCAGTTTTTCTCCTGGGATTTGGCCTAATAAGAAAGTTACTTTTATAAATATTAATTTAAATATTATTTAGAATATATTAATTCACAATTAACATATAATAAATATATATTTAAATTCCCATATATCTAAAACTCCTTCAGTCCTTTTCTTTCTTTCTTTCTCTCTTTGAATAACTTCGGATCTCCCCAAAACCATTTTGGTCTCTCTCTCTTTGGAGATTCTTTCTTACAGGTAGATCATCATGCGTCATAATGCCCTTAAGTGTGTATCCCTACGGTTCAGGAATGTCATAGACATGATCTCTATCAATGATTATTAGCGGGACTGGGATCCCCATGATGAACCCTATGCACTCATGATTCTCCATCGTTTCAAACCCGAAACAATATGTGGTATGTTCATTTTGTCTCTATGATACTTGCATTGTCCGAGATTTGATCATCGACATCACCATATCAGGTTCGATCTCGTTACTGATAATGCTACTTTAAACTCGTACTGATAAGTGATATCCCCATGAGCTAGTCGCATTTTGTGCAACATTCTGATATAACTTATCCGAGTGGGCCCGGAGTGTAGGGGTTTGTAGCATGGAAAAAAATTCTACCGCATGCAAACAAACAAGCCAAGATCTATCTACTAGATTGTAGCAACGAGTCGATAGAGGAACTCACCCTCAAAGATTCCAAAGCGGTTAACGAGAGCAGATTCTCGTGGGTGATGTAGTCGTACTCTTGCCGATCTCAAGATCGCATAGACGATCCTTCCGGCGCTGCGTTCCGGCAGCGCTTCCGCAGTCGGTGACACGTTCGGTACTCGATGAAGACCTTCCTCTCCCTTGTTCCAGCAGGCAGCGGAGGTTGTAGCACTCTCCTCGTGATTCCGGCAGCACGACGGCGTGGTATCGGAAGTAGAGGGGAGATCTCGCAGGGCTTCTCCTTAAGCCGGAGCGAGTATGGTGGACTATGAGAGAGGCCTTGGCGATCTAGGATTTAGAGGCACCAAGGGGAGAATCTAGCCGGTGGGTAGGGTTTAGGGTTCACCCCAACTCGGCGAGTTGGTGGTGCCCTAGGCGGCGGCAGCAGGGGTGGTGGCGTCGGCGGCTTAGGGCTAGGGTTTGTGTGGTGTTGGGTGTAGGGAAGAGGGGGCACCCCTGCCCCTTCTTTTATAGGTGGGAGGGTGCCGACCAAGGGGAGGGAGTTCTCCCCCAAGTCGGCCTCCTTGGCCGGCGGGTGGAGGGAGAGGAACTCCTCCCCAAGTAGGTTTCCTACTCTCCCTCCACCAAGCAAAACTGTCGTTTGACTTTTCAAATTGGCGTTTGACTTTTCAAACTAGGATTTGATTTATCCCTTTATTTTGCTCAGCCATGATACCTAGTACATGATGCAACCATTCCACATTGTCATGACACATTCATGTACCCTTCCCCTCCGGAGTGCCGGACCTTCCGGAACCTTCTAGAACATTCCCGATGAAAACACCGGAATCATTCCCCAACTCTGAAACAGGACTTTCCTTATATGAATCCTATTCTCCGGACCATTCTGGATCTCCTTGTGATATCCCGGATCCCATCCGAGACTCCGAACAACATTCCGTCTCTTACTCATCATTCCATAACTACTCAACAACTTCGAATCCTTAAGTGTGTCTCCTTACGGTTCGTGAATTATGCGGACATGATCGAGACACTTCTCCGAACAATAACCAATAGAGGAATATGGAAATTCATATGGCTCCCACATATTTCTACAATTACTTTGCGATTGAATGAAACACTTACATACGATACCAATTTCCCTTTGTCTCACGATAGTTTACTTATCCGAGGTTTTGATCATCAGTATCTCTGCTTACCTAGTTCAACCTCGTTACCGATAAGTACTATTTTCTCGTTCCCGTGATATGTGATCCCTTGTGAGCCAGTCACATGCTTGCAAGCTAATTGGATGACATTCCACCGAGAGGGCCCAAAGTATATCTATCTGTCATATGGATGGACAAATCCCACTCTTGATCCATGTGTCTCAACCCATACTTTCCGAACACTCAATGCCACCTTTATAGCCACCCAGTTACGGTGTGGTGTTTGATGTCATCAAAGCATCCTTCCGGTGATGGTGATAAGCATGATCTCATGGTCGAAGGAATTAGGTTACTATGTATCAGAAAGCTTATAGCAATTGAACTATTAAAATGACTTGATCTTTATGCTACGCTTATCTATAGGAGTATGTCCATCATACCATTATCCTAATGATATGATCTTGTTGTTAATAACATCTCAATGTTCATGATAGGGAAACCGCAATCATCTATTAACCAACAAGCTAGTATTATGAAGAGGCTTTACTAGGGACTCTAATTTAGTTTACAAATCACACAAGTATTAATGTTTCCTTGTTAATATTGTTACCGCATGAATGTAAACATTTATCATAAACACAAAGATATAATAATAACTACATTTATTATTTCCTCTAGGGCATATCTCCAACACGGAGTATCTTCCATCACACGGATGTACAAATCCCGCTCCTGACACATACACCTCAACCTGCCCCTCCAGATACCTAATGACACCTTATGATCACCTTTTCACAGAGTAACGTTAAGTGTCATCAAAATATCCTCGGGAGACGGCGATTAGATATGGTCTCACAGTCTGAGGAATATATCACTATATTTCTGACAATTGCAATATTATCGTGTTGCAACAATCATCTATGGAACGGTGTCCACTATCTCATTCTCTAATGAGAGCTCCATTGTCAATTGGTGCCTAAGAACCAACTTGGTCAGGAAACCTTTGACCATCCGTTGACCAATGAACTAGTTAAATAGAGGATACTAGGGACCTGGGTTTGTTTACATATCACGCATATATCAATGTTTCCTACTTATATAGTTATAGCGTGATATAATACTATTATGAACTAATGGAATTTGTTAAATAAACTCCTTTATGATTAGCCTCTAGGGCATATTTCCTTCAGTCTTCCACTTGCACTAGAGTCCAAATAATCTAGTTGCATTGCTTCTAATCATAAATCATAACTCATATGTGTTTATTGATCATGGTGCTCATGGAGGACTTGTCCTAAATCTGTCTTACTAGATTAACACAAGGTCATATTTTGCAAATCATTAATGTCACCTATTTGACATTAATCCCCATTATCGCATAATGTACCTTTAGCAATTTTGGTGATAAAGTGATACTTCTGTTTTTCTAGTATATACAATGACGATATATCGATCAATTGGATTGTCATGTATAACTATAAACACACTTGCAACTTTGATTCTATATATTTATAGTTTTAATCCAAGTGCAACCATTGCAACTTTGATTCTGACCACTCTTTCTTTGCACTAAACTTAACTCTGATTTAGTTGCTAACTCAGAAATCATTCTAGAATCCATGTACTTTACAACTAAGAACACGGGTCATATACTGTCTAATTTCATCTAAATGATCTAATTATTTCTAGTACCCAGTGCATTGTTCACCAATATGTCAATCACATATGCAAGAAAGTTGTTATGCTCCCATTCAAATATATCCACAATATCTGACATTCCAGGATGTCACTCATCTCCCACTCAAATATGTCAAACACATATTCCATTGGGAAAACTCCTTAGATCCCACTCAATTTAAAACTCTTCTTGACAATCTTGGCAAACCCAAAATTCTTTGATCTTGCATTAAATCGAGAATTTTCTACTACACGATTTCAGCAATTCCTGATTGATCAAAACCTGCATGTTGTACTGGCTACAACCTTTCTCTTCAAACTCTTGAAGACTTTGCAGTTCTGAATAGTCCTTAGCCAATTTCCAAAATTGGAATTATCAACTGATTGATTCCAATAGACATTAAGCATTTCTCAAAACAACTTTATGACACAGACAGCCCTTTATGTCTTCCTTTTAAGTTTCATTTCCATCCTATCAAATTTGATGTTTACTGGGAAGGATTAAGTAAATTCTATTACTTAATGAGATCAAGTAACTTTTACTTCATAATCTCAAATGTTACTTAATTTGGGATTTCATGACTTTGAGCCGTTTCTTTCATTTAGGTCCATCAAACTTTCTTTGTAGTTCATAGATATGTCTTATTACAATAATAAGACGAGTGAATCAAGAACCAAATTGTGCAAGGGGCAGAATAAAATCATGAATCCTATTTTATAAAGAGCGTATTAGCTGAAACATTTATGATCACATCATTATGGTTTCCATATATTTGTAAAGTTTGTCTTCGTTGGGAAACCCCCAAGAGGAAGGTATGATGAGCACAACAGCAAGTATTCCATATATTTACAGAATAAACTATTCTACATAAATTTTCTGCTACATATGTTTAGCAACTTTTAAAACATACAAAATGGGTTCCACTTGGTAATTTATTAAGAACTATAGAAAGAAAACCAAAACCAAAATCACTTTCTATAGCAAGAGTCCAACACAAAAATCCAAAAGAAAATAACCGAGTTGCTTCCTGATGCGGCTCAGATCACTGTAGAGCTTCGTTGGGAAACCCCAAGAGGAAGGTATGATGAGCACAACAGCAAGTATTCCCTCAGAAAGAAACCAAGGTTATCGAACCAGTAGGAGGAAGGAAATGACTCAAAGGGGTTGCTAGCAACTTGGAAACCTGCACAACACAAACTTAAGACTTTTTCCCAACGAACAGTGAGGTTGTCAATCTCACCGGTTTGCTGAAAACAAAGGATTAACTGTATGGTGTGGAAGGTAATGGTGGCTTGCATAAAGTAAACAGTAACAGTGGAAGATGTATCAATGGTAAAGATTGGACCGGGGTCCATAGTTCACTAGAGGGTGTTCTCCTTAAGATAAACAACATAACTTGATGGGTAAGCAAATTACAGCGGGGCAATTTATATGACAGAGCAAGGCAGAACAATGCAATACTAGACATTCATGATCCTATGAGATTTGATTGGGCATTACAACAATATACATAGACTGCCATCCAACTGCATCTATGACTAGTAATCCACCTTTAGGTTATCATCCGAACCCCTTCCAGTATTAAGTTGCAAGCAACGGATAACTGCTTTAAGCAAAGTGTGTAAAGTAAAAAAATACAATTGTTCCATGAATAAGTGATTGCTGTTTTCTCCCTAGTAGCAACAACACATCTACAACCTTAGAGATTTCTATCACTTCCCCAGATTCAATAGAGGCATGAACCCACTATCGAGCATAAATACTCCCTCTTGGAGTCACTAGCATCTACTTGGCCAAGTTAGCTACTAGAAACAGAGAGCATGCAAGATCTCAAACAACACAGACATGATAGAATCAATAAGATAGAATCATTAATCAATCTGACATAGTAATCTCAATATACATTGGATCCCCGCAAACACAACATGCATGATTACAAATAGATGATCTTGATCATGAACGGAGCTCACAAGATCTAAACATGGTAGCACAAAGGAGGAGAAACAACCATATGTCTACTACATGGACCCATAGTCTAAGGTGGAACTACTCACGCATCATACCAAAGGCTGACATGGTGATGAAGAAGGCCTCCGGAATGATCTCTCCCCTCCGGCAGGGTGCCTAGAAGAGATTCAGATCCCCCCGATCTAGGGACGATGGTGGCGGCGGCTATGGACTTTTTTGTGGAGATCTGATCGGGTCCTTAGGGTTTAGGTATCGAGGCTTCTTATAGGCATAGAGGGAGGCCGAGGGGGTGCCCGAGGCGGCTGCACCCCCCTAGGCGCGGGGTCTGGTCGCGTGGCCAGGGGGTGTGGCCCCGTCGAGGCCCTCCTCCGTCTCGTCTTCTGGCTCCGTGTTCTCCTCGGTGAAATATTGACTTTGGCTTTTGTCCCGTCCAATTCCGAGAATATTCATTTTCTGGCTTTTCTAGAACCAAAAACAACAGAAAATAGGTAACTGGCACTGTGGCATCTTGTTAACAGGTTAGTCCCAGAAAACATATAAAAATACCTCAAAGTGTAGACAAAGCAAAGCAAAGTGGATAGTAAACAAGCATGGAACATCAAAAACTATAGATACGTTTACGACATATCAAGCATCCCCAAGTTTAACTCCTGCTCGTCCTCGAGTAGGTAAGTGATAAAAAGAATAATTTTTTAGGTGACATGCACCATCATGCACCATCACAATCAAGATCAAACCATTTTCAAGCATTGAAAGCTAGGATCAAAGTACTCTAAACATGAGCATGAAAGATGAAGTTCTAACAGCAAGACATAGCAACTATGTTGCAACATGAAAGGACACAAACATAGATTCATGAATAACAATGCATTGAAAGACGTTTGTTTGTTTCACATATAGAAAACATAGCATAGTGGCATTCAGCTTGTCCCTCATGGAGTAGCAATAAATGCATAGGACACCTTCAAAGTTCATAAGGGTGACTAGATACGAATAGTTAAAGAGCAAGCAATATCAATAATATGAATCAATCAATAAGTTTTGGGACAATGCACATAGAACTAAGAATGGCAACTATGATCTATTAATTGGTGCCTAAGGATAGAAGGTGGAGACTCAATATAATAGTGAAAGAAAGGCCCTTCAAAGGGAAGCAGGGATTTCAAGTCTCATAAAGAGCTTCCAAAAATTATGGTACTTGTTAGATTTCAGCTCTCATTGCCCCTATCATAAGCATTTTGAAGTGATTAAGGTTAAAGTGAACAAAGTATGGAGTATATGCTTGACAAAGTATAAGTTGGCAATCTCATGTCCCTTGAGTTTGAGGGTCGCTACTCATGCTACTCAACTTTAGTCACCGGTAAGTTCTTGTCATAGTAAGTACATGTTATCATAGAGAACCACCAATGGGGTACCCCTTGCACATGATACATGAGCTATTCCATATCAAAATGACAAGGCAAGCAGACAATGAGCATCTCAGTAATCTTCTTATTTACCATGGGAAAATGGTGCTCTTTTCTCTCTTTCCTCTTTTCTCATTTTTTTTTCTTTTTCTCAATCTCTATCTCTTTTTTTCATAAGAAGAATGCTTCATAGATTGCTCACTATGGTGATGCTGCAAGTTTCCACCATGATTAGGCATGGCTTAGGCTAGCGGCCTAGGCGTTTCTCTAACACACATACATAACTCCATGGACTTACAAGCTCCCTTTTCATTTCACACCGACGACATCCATAAACAAAAGAGCATGATATCAACTGGGAGCATGTACCAGGTGCAATGTTGAAAGCGTTCCCCGTGACAACATGGTTCTGCTAATCCCAACGTATAAGTGCAAGAATATACAACATAGATGACACAATGATTCACATTTATTCAGGGGCAAGAAAAATAAAGTGTGCCATCAAGTTTGTGATAGATTTAATCACTAAGTTTTCACATAACAAGTTTAATTTGGAAGATAGATAAAACAAGAATATACTTGGAATGGTGTAACACACCATGCATAGGAGTTTATAGTGGACACTTTGGAATAACTTGGTTTCTTGGGAGATGGATGCATGAGTAGAGCTTACTCAATACAAGTGGAGGCTAGCAAAAGACTAGGAGCGACCAACTAAGAGAGCAATAATGGCCATAATCATGCAGAGCAACAAAACATTACTAATCAAAGCATAAAGTGGTATCACAAGTCAAAAACTAAATGATCATAGAGGCTAAGGTGACTGGTTCATAGTCATAACATGGTTTGAGCATGTGCCAAGTTAACCCAAACAAAACATCAAAGGAGAATACCACAATACTATGCTTTTGTATGCTAAAACAACGCAGGATTCTTCAAGTCACATTAAGCAATCCTAATTGTATGGAACAAATCATGCTACAACAATAATCACTAAGCATAAGGTCAAAACAACATCTAGCATGACATGATAAAGTACAAGTCACAGTCAAAGAAAGCTCCTCTTGTACTACTAAAGCAAGAACTTCCTACTCCTTTCCAACACCAATCAACTTATTTGAAATAACACTACGAAAACGGGGGTCCAACTAATTTATTCAATCAAACTAAGCAAACCAAAACCAAAAACGAAAACTAAGACGCTCCAAGAACAACACAACTATGCATGAAACAATAAAAACGAAGTGTCTAGAAAGACCTGAGATTTTTATTGATGAAGAAGGGGATGCCTTGGGCATCCCCAAGCTTTGACGCTTGTACCTCTCGAATATTTCTTGGGGTGACATAGGGTGCCATCCCCAAGATTGAGCTTTTGTCCATTATTCATCTCATTACATCATTCTTTCCTTACACCTGAAAATTTTCCTTCATACAAAACTTCACACAATCTTCATTAGCAACATTAGTGCATTCAAAAGATAACAGACCTTTGGGTTTAGTTTCAAAATAGCAAAACCTTCACTAAAGACACAAGCTACTGTAGCAATTCCCTCAAAAAGTTCAATTTCCCAAAAAGAACCCAAGAATAATCAATAAGAAGCAAATGCAAATAATGGCAGAAATCTGCCAAAATAAACCAGTAGGTGAAAACCGATTTTTTCGAAGGCCTTCTGTTGCTCAAATAAAAAAGTGTTGAACTAACGAAAGTTATCTAACAACCTATGCGATTTATTCAGAAAATTACAGCTCAATCCGACTTTAGAGATTTTACACGAATTTTTACAGTGGAGCAGAACAAACTGTTTCGGGACAGCAACTCCCCAAATCTTACTTCCCTCTCATTAGAGGCTATTTTTGGCACAAAAATCAAATAAAAAGGATAAGGAGAGGTTATTAAAAAAGTAATAACTTCCAAGACTCAAGAAAATTATTGGGTTATCTCCCAAGAATTAATTTTCTTTAACGCCTTTAAGTTAGGAACAAGAAGCAAGAATCAAGTATTTTCAAATGAAGAAGCATTAAGATCAATACTCGAAATTTCTTCAACTATGAAAGGTATCTCTTCCAAATGAGTTTTAGAGGATCCTTTCTCATCTCTCTTGGGTTCACTACTTTCATCAAATGGGTTTTCAGGAACAATCCAATCAAAATTCTTTTCTAGGGCTTCATGCATTCCTACAAGTTTAAAAGGTATGGGTATTTTAATTTCCACTCCACTGGGTTTGGTTTTATCCAACTTTTCTAAAGTACCCATAACATCTACACATGAGCCTAGCATATTAAAATGTTCAAAGACCTTTTTGGCTTCTTTAGTAACATCATTGAACTCCTTTAGCAAGGTTTCTAGAATAAAATCTCTCTTTTTAGCCTCCTCCTCTTCATTTAGTTTAAGAAATATTATTTGCATCATGGGGTTAAGGTTAAAAAACCTAGCCTCCAACATGTGAACTAAAGAAGCTGCAACAATTTCATAATTAGGAGCTAGTTCTGCTAAGGATCTATCCTCATGTTGGCTAATATGATTAAAGAATTCTTCAATATTTTCTTTCCCAATTATAGATCCACTACCTACTGAAAGGTCTTTCAGAGTAAACTTAGGTATCAACATGGTGAGGTAGAGCAAGGTGACAACTAGAGGAAGAACTAATTTTTTGTGTGTTTTTATATGAAAAAGCAAACCAAACGAAACTATTTTTTTGGAATTTTTTTATAAAAAGAAGCAAACAAAACAAGGCAAAAGAAACTAACCAAAACAAAAACAAAGTAAAGAGAAAGGTTTTGAAGGACTCCCCTTGTGAAGCCGTCCTTAGCCTCCCCGGCAACGGCGCCAGAAAACTCGTTGATGCGGCTCAGATCACTGTAGAGCTTCGTTAGGAAACCCCAAGAGGAAGATATGATGAGCACAGCAGCAAGTCTTCCCTCAAAAATAAACCAAGGTTATTGAACAAGTAGGAGAAAAGAAACGACTCAAAGGTGTTGCTAACAACTTGGAAACCTGCACAACACAAACTCAAGACTTTGCCCCAACGAATAGTGAGGTTGTTAATCTCACCAGTTTGCTGAAAACAAAGGATTAAATGTATGGTGTGGAAGGTAATGGCGGCTTGCAGAAAGTAAACAATAACAATGGAAGATGTATCAATGGTAAAGATTGGATCGGGGTCCATAGTTCACTAGAGGTGTTCTCCTTAAGGTAAACAACATAACATGCTGGGTAAACAAATTACAGCGGGGCAATTGACAGGACAGAGCAAGGCATAACAATGCAATACTAGACATTCATGATCCTATGAGATTTGATTGGGCATTACAACAATATACATATACCGCCATCCAACTGCATCTATGACTAGTAATCCACCTTCCCAGAGAGGGGAGATCATCGCCATCAACACCATCATCAAGCTAGACTTCATCAGGATCATCATCATCATCCACACCATCATCTCCACCAGCACCATCATCGTCACTCCATCCCGCTGTAACAATTGTGTTGAATCTTGCATAGTTCTTAGGGAAACTTTCCCGGTGTTGATTACTATTGTAGTTGATGCTTGTGAGTGGAACCATTGAATTATTGTTTATGTTCAGATTGTTATCCATTACCATATCATCTTTGATCTTGATCCATATGATGTCTCGTGAGTAGTTCATTTAGTTCTTGAGGACATGGGAGAAGTCATGTTGTTAGTAGTGGATTTGTGTTGAGATATTATTCAAAGCTTATTATTTAAGTTGTGGTGCTATTATTCTAGTGGTGTCATGTGAACGTCGACTGCATGATACTTCACCATTTATGGGCCTAGGGGAATGCATTGTGTATTTGGCTACTAATTGTGGGCTTGCCGGAGTGACAGAAACCTGAACCCCTGTTAGGACACCATTACACAAGGGAGTAGGATGTCAGAGTTTAAGGCTGTGGTTAGGTTTATACCTTAATTGCTTTCTTGTAGTTGCGGATGCTTGCAAGTGGTTTAATCACAAGTATGTATTAGTCCAATTAAGGTCGGTACATTAGCACAGGTTCACCCATACAACACTTACAAAACCAAAGAAGACTACTCGGCTATTTGAAGCGAAAGCACGTGACAGAATTCCCATGTGCCGTCGAGAACGTTTGGTCCTCATTAGTATTTCCACCAGCTTGTCCTTTGCTAAGAAAGGATTGGGCCACTTGTTGCAATTGTTTGATGTCTTTATTACTTGCACTTTATTTCTTTGCTTTATCAGAAAACCCCTAAAAATCCGTTTGCTAAGTATTTACAAAGATTTCCTGCTCCATAACACTAGTCAACACCTTCTGCTCCTCGTTAGGATCGCCACTCCTATTTATCGAAACTACTACGATACACCCCCTATACTTGTGGGTCATCAAGGCTATTTTGTGGCGCCGTTGCCGGGGAGTGAAGCGTTATTGAAGAGTGGAACTGGTAAAGGAAGCTTCTACTGTGAGTATTGTTTTTATTTCTGTTTGTTACTTTGTTTCCAATATGGATAACCCACTTGGTTTTCTGTTTGGGAAAACTACTACCACTGTTAGGGTAGTAGATGAACCAACACCTGTTGACATAGATCATTTTAAGATACCTACAAGTATTGTTGATCGCGTTATGGATAATTATTATTTAGGGGATGGAACTGTCCACCCTAGTGATCACTTGCTTTTTAGCCATGAATTATGCGGGTTTTTTAAGTGTGCAGGTATCACAACTGAACAGGTGAAGAAGAAGTTACTCTCTATATCGTTAAAAGGAAGAGCTGAAGAATGGTATAAGCTTCTAAAAAATGGGCAATCCATGGAATGGGAGGAAATAGTACCTCTCTTTTATTCTAAATTATATCCTCCTAGTGAGATTCATAAGGTTAGGAATATAATATATAACTTTTGGCCTCGTGATGGAGAGAGTACAACTCATGCTTGGGGGAGATTGAAGTTACTAATGCTTAAATGTCCTATTCATGAACGCCCTAACAATATTATTATCAATAACTTTTATGCTAGGCTTTCTCTTCATGATAAAGATTTACTAGATGCTTCCTATGCTGGATCATTCACATGTATGAAGGAATAAGCTAAATGGGATCTACTAGACCGTATTCAAGAGAACACTGAAGCATGGGAGAATGTCAAAGGAAGAAAGTTAGGTATAAACTATGATTATGAATGCATTAAATCTTTTATGGGAACTGGTGACTTCCGTGATATTAGTATTGAGTATGGTCTATTCTCAAGTTCTTGCAAAATGTTTTAAGGCCTTTGCCTCTTATATTGAAATTCCCAAAAGGGAGTGGGACAAGTACCATGCCCCTTATAAATACATTGTTACCCATGTTCCTGCTAGCATTGAAGTTTGCACTTTTGATCCTATTTTGCTCGAACCTTATGTTGAGAAGATCCTTTTTCCTGCTAAGGTAAAGGAACATTCTATCATAGCTAATGTGGTTAGCAAAAGTGTAAAGAAAACTGTGGAACCTGATGAGCAAATAAACATTGAACTCGTGGTAGGTATTGTGAAAGATCTTGTCACTAAAACTATAGAGGATGAGCACATTGTTTTCTGTGAAGACGCTTCTAATATTGTCTCTCATACTAGAAAATCTAGAAAATCTAGTGTCCATGTGCTTTCTGTTAGAATTGGTGACCATTGTTATTCACCTTGCTAATAGAGAGATAGTCTGTCCCATTGGCATTGTAAGAGATGTGGAGGTTTTTTGTGGTAAGATTGAATATCCTGCTGATTTTCTAGTACTTGGTTCTGAAGCTAGTAAAACCTGTCCTATTATCTTTGGTAGACCTTTCTTGAATACTTGTGGGGCTATCATAGATTGTAGGAAGGAAAAAGTTTTGACTAAGTTTGATGGAGAGTCTTATGAGTTTAATTTTTCCAAATTTGCTAAAACTCCTTATGAAAATGAATTGCCTAATGAGGATTTCAGGGTTGAACAACTTTCTGCTATTTCTCTTGCTCCTAACAATGACTTGCAGTAGTTTATGGAAGATCATGAAAGCGAGGTCTTCATGAAGGAAAGAAATGAGATTGACGAGGTTTTCCTTCGTCAACCTGATTTACTTAAGCATAATCTACCTGTGGAAGATTTGGGTACCACACTACCACCTAAAGGGGACCATGTTTTTGAATTAAAACTCTACCTGATGATCTTAAATATGCTTATCTAGATGATAAGAAAATATATCCTATTATTGATAATTCTTAACTTTCAGGAAAGGAAGAGGAAAGGTTATTGGAAATATTGAAGAAACACCGAGGAGCTATGGGGTATACTCTTGATGATTTAAAAGGGATTTCTCCTACTATATGTCAGCATGCTATTAATATAGAACCTGATGCAAAACCAGTTGTTGAGCACCAACACCGTCTAAATCCTAAGATGAAGGATGTGGTAAGAAATGAGGTATTAAAACTCCTTGATGCTGGTATTATTTACCCTATTGCTGATAGTCAATGGGTTAGCCCTGTTCATTGTGTCCCAAAGAAAGGGGGAATCATTGTTGTGCCTAATGAAAATAATGAGCTTATACCCCAAAGAGTAGTGGTTGGGTATAGGATGTGCATTGATTTTAGAAAGGTTAATAAAGTTACTAAGAAAGATCATTATCATTTGCCCTTTATTGATCAAATGCTAGAAAGGTTGTCTAAAAAGACCCACTTTTGTTTTCTTGATGGTTATTCTGGGTTCTCTCAAATTGTGGTGAAAGCACAAGACCAAGAGAATACCACCTTTACTTGTCCCTATGGAACTTATGCTTATAGGCGTATGCCTTTTGGTTTATGTAATGCTCCTGCTACCTTTCAGAGATGTATGTCTGCTATATTTCATGGTTTTTATGAAGAAAATCTGGAGGTTTTCGTGGACGATTTCTCCGTCTATGGAACTTATTTTGATAATTGTTTGCACAACCATGATAAAGTTTTGCAGAGATGTGAAGAAACTAACCTTGTTCTTAATCGGGAGAAATGCCATTTCATGGTTAATGAAGGGATTGTTCTTGGACACAAAATTTCTGAAAGAGGTATTGAAGTTGACTGAGCCAAAATTGAAGCAATTGAGAAGATGCCTTGCCTTAGGGATATTAATGGTATTCGCAGTATCCTTGGTCATGGTGGTTTCTATAGGAGGTTTATTAAAGATTTCTCCAAAATTTCAAAGCCCCTTACAAATCTTCTTCAAAAAGATGTACCTTTTGTTTTTGATGATGATTGTAAGGAAGCTTTTGAAACTTTGAATAAAGCTTTGACTACTGCTTCTATTGTTCAACCACCTGATTGGAGTTTACCTTTTGAAATTATGTTTGATGCTAGTGATTTTGTTGTGGGTGCTATTCTTGGGAAACGTGTTGATAAGAAGTTGAACATTATTCATTATGCTAGCAAAACTCTAGATGCCGCTCAAAAGAATTATGCTACTACGGAAAAAGAGTTCTTAGCTGTAATCTTTGCCTGTGATAAGTTTAGACCCTATATTGTTGATTCGAAGGTTACTATTCATACTGATCATGCTGCTATTAAGTACCTTATGACAAAGAAAGATGTTAAGCCTAGGATTATTAGATGGGTGTTTTTTTTCAAGAGTTTGATCTGCATATTGTAGATAGGAAAGGTACTGAAAATCATGTTGTTGACAATTTATCTCGTTTGGAAAACATTTCCTTTGACACTTTGCATGTTAATGATAGTTTTCCAAATGAACAGTTGGCTGCAATAAGGGTAAGTCCGCATGAGAGTCCTTGGTATGCTGATTACGCTAACTTTATTGTTTCCAAGTATTTGCCTCCAACCTTTATAACCCAGCAAAGAAGAAAATTATTTTATGATCTAAGGCATTACTTTTGGGATGAACCACATTTATATAAAGAAGGAGTAGATGGTATTATGCGAAGATGTGTTCCAGAGTATGAACAACAAGAGATATTGAGAAAATGTCATGGCAGTGCTTATGGTGGACATCATGCTGGGGATAGAACTGCACAAAAAGTTTTACAATCTGGATTTTATTGGCCCACTCTTTTCAAGGATGCAAGGAAGTTTGTCTTATAATGTGACGAATGTCAAAGAGTTGGTAATATTTCTAGACGCAATGAAATGCCTATGAATTATTTTCTTGTTATTGAACCTTTTGACTGTTGGGGATTTGACTTTATGGGTCCTTTTCCTCCTTCAAAAGGGTATACTCATATTCTTGTTGCTGTTGATTATGTTACAAAGTGGGTAGATTCCATACCTACAAATAGTGCTGATGGTAAGACCTTGATGAGTGCAGCAACACTTCGTTGGGAGACCCCAAGAGGAAGGTATGATGAGCATAGTAGCAAGTTTTCCCTCAGTAAGAAACCGAGGTTATCGAACCAGTAGGAGGAAGGAAACGTCTCAAAGGTGTTGCTAGCAACTTGGAGACCTGCACAACACAAACTCAAGACTTTGCCCCAACGAACAGTGAGGTTCTCAATCTCACCGGTTTGCTGTAACAAAGGATTAACTATATGGTGTGGAAGGTAACAGTGGTTTGCAACAAGTAAATAGTAACAGTGGAAGATGTATCAATGGTAAAGATTGGACCGGGGTCCATAGTTCACTAGTGGTGTTCTCCTTAGATAAACAACATGGCAGTAAGGGTAAACAAATTACAGCAGAGCAATTGACAGGACTGAGCAAGGCAAAACAATGAAATACTAGACATCCAGATCCTATGAGATTCGATTGGGAATACAACAAGATATATAAACCGCCATCCAACTGCATCTATGACTAGAATTCCACCTTTGGGTTATCATCCGAACCCCCTCCAGTATTAAGTTGCAAGCAACAGACAACTGCTTTAAGCAAAGTGTGTAAGGTAAACAATCCACTTGTTCCATGAAAAAGAGACCGTTTTTTTCTCCCTAGTGGCAACAGCACATCTACAACCTTAGAGATTTCTGTCACTTCCCTTAGATTAAATAGAGGCATGAACCCACTATCGATCATAAATACCCCCTCTTGGAGTCACTAGCAAATACTTGGCCAAGATAGCTACTAACAACGGAGAGCATGCAAGATCACAAACAACACAGACATGATAGAATCATCAGACAAAACCATTAATCAATCTGACATAGTAATCTCAATATCCATCGGATCCCTACAAACAACATGCATGATTACAAATATATGAGATCTTAATCATGAACGGAGCTCACAAGATCTAGACATGAAAGCACAAAGGAGAAGATACAACCATCTAGCTACTACATGGACCCGTAGTCCAAGGTGGAACTACTCACACTTCATACCGAGGCTGGCATGATGAAGAAGAAGGCATGCAAGATGATCTACCCTCTAGAAGGGTGCCGGGAAGAGCTTCAGATCCCCCCAGGTCTAGGGACGATGGTGACGGCGGCTACAGACGGTTTCATGGAATATTGATCGGGTACTTAGGGTTTAGGCATCGAGGGCTTCTTATAGGAGAAGAGGCAAGGCTGGGAGACGGCCAGGGGGCCCACACCCTGCCTATGGTGGGCCCGCCCCTGGGGGGTTCAGCCGCCCTATGGCACCCTTTGTATCTCCTTTAGACTTCGTGTTCTCCTCGGTAAAATGTTGACTCTGGCTTTTGTCCCGTCCAATTCCGAGAATATTTCCTTACTAGCTTTTCTGGAACCAAAAATAGAAGAAAACAGGAAACTGGCACTGCGGCATCTTGTTAATAGGTTAGTACCAGAAAACATATAAAAACACCTCAAAGTGTAGACAAAGCAAAGCAAAGTAGATACTAAACAAACATGGAACATAAAAGAATAATTTTTGAGGTGACACGCACCATCAAAACCAAGATCAAACCATTTGCAAGCAATGAAAACTAGGATCAAAGAACTCTAAACATGAGCATGAAAGATGGAGTTCTAACAGTAAGATAAAGTAACTATGCATGCAACATGAAAGGCTACAAACAAAGATCATGAATAACATGCATTGTAAAACGTTTGTTTGTTTCACATACAGAAAACATGGCACAGTGGCATTCAGCTTGTCCCTCATAGAGTAGAAAATAGATGCATAGGACACCTTCAAAGTTCATAAGAGTGACTAGATACAAAAAGCACAAGAACAACCAATACAACAATATGCATCAATAAATAAGTTTTGGGACAATGCACATAGAACTAAGAATGGCAACTATGCTCTTTTAACTAGTGCCTAAAGGTAGAAGGTGGAGACTCAATATAATGGTGGAAGAAAGGCTCTTCATAAGTTGCGGTGACCCAGCATACCACTGCATGTGTAGTACACTATAGTCGTTGACATGACATCCATAGAGCACCGTTCCGTAAATATCACATCCCTCAGAGTGGTACAACAGAAAAATTGCGGGTCCATATTACAAAAGTACACACATTATTATTATTACAATACCGGAAGTTCAAGACTTCCAAAAGATTCAACTTACAAACCAAAATATAAAGTGTTTTAGCGGAATTTAAAAGTAACAACTCCGACTAGGAGTTGAGCTCAACAGCTTATTCTATAGAGCTCATGCTGCTCGTCTCCGTTGGTTACTACTAACTAGGGATACTTAGTTGGACTCGTTATCATCGACACCATAGCGGATTTTGTAATACACTCCTTCAACACCTTCGGACGGATCGGGTTCCTCATAGAACACATCTTCTTGGCATTCGGCTGCATACATTGGCACGTCTTCGGGATCCTCAGAGTCTAAGCAAAGTATTAAAGGAAACAATGAGTAACAGCGTTACCCAACAAGTTCATTATATGCAAGGTGGGTAGTTTGATGCTCTAACTACCACCTCGGATTATAAATCCTTGGCACTATGCAATTTTTGTAAATCTTTCTTCAAAGATTGATTTTATTCTGAAAACTATGACAATCAGCCTTCATAGGTTGACCAGAACTTTCATGGAGTTCCTTTCTTGCCGCATTCGTAGCTCCTTCCCGGAACAGGGAGTAACAAGTTACAGTTCTTACATTCTGCAGAGGTGCGTTACTTTACCCATGAGAGATCAACTCCTTGTTGCACAACCGAACGTACTTTCCCGTCCACAATTCCATGATGTGGGGCCTAGTAGTTGGTCCAAGCCAATCACTGCCCCCTTCGCGACCTCGCATGCCTCCTTGGTGTACACCATGCCCACATAATGAATTACGGCAATGGTTTGTACAAACTGTTAGATGCCAGAACTATCGTGGGACGATGAGGGTTCCCACCCATATGTTGCATATCCTCTACGAATTACCAATTAATATGCAAACTACGAGGATAACAGCCACGACCTGCACATCCGGCTTCATACTAGAGGAAGAAGATACAGCTGACTTCTCTGTCCCATTCCAAATCTCATGGCTAACGCGTAATATACGGCGCTAGAATCACTGATGTCAGGGGTTATTAAGTCCCTACTTGATCATCATTGTTGCAATTAGAACTCTAAGTTATATTGCTCCATTATATCACCACTTAGGATGATATCTATAATTTCTTTATTTGTGAAAATATTATTTTCTTTCTTTCTTAGCATAAATGATAACACACAATTTGCAAATACTTTGATAAAGACTCTTCAAAGGACATGAGCAAGTGATGAACTTGCCTTGTGATGGCAAGGTAGTGAAGTCTGATGCTTGCACTGGACCTTGAGCTTCTATGTCTACAAAAACATCATTATTGCCCGGTAAGGACAATATTTAAAGAAGCAAAATGATTATGCATGTAATGTAATGCATCATTTAATTTGATATGCAGTTACCCTATTATTATATAAGGTTCTTTTTAATAATAATAAAGCATTTATAAATATTAATTTTCAATATTTGTAACATATATTGAATTATTTTATTTTATTCCCCTTTTATTTGACTTTTATTGATTTAATAATTATTTTAGGAATTATCAATTCTACATTAAAAATTGTCATAAAATATTTATTTAGTATTTTTTTAAAAATACTACAATTTTAATATATAATGAAAGTGGTTTTTATTTATTTTTATCAACTTTCAATAATTTTGTAAAATTCCATAAGGAATATATAAATTACAAAATTCTTATAAAAATTTAAATGTCTAAAATTTTATATCCTATTTTATTTAGATAGTGTGGACTATTGTGAATCCAAAAATATTTTATTTATATTTTTTTGGACTTTATTTTATTTTCTAGAATTTAATTAAGTCTAGGGGTATTTTGGTCTTTTCCTTTTTATTCAAAACAGGCCTGAAAGGAATTCTGGGCTGGTTTAAACTTATTGGGCCCTAGTGTCCCATTAGTCATAGACAAAAGAACTACCCCGAAGGGTCTCGCCCAACTCGGCCCACTCCTCACTGCCTCTCTCTCCCTTGAGCTCATTCTCTCCTCCTCTGACCCCGACCCCGTGGCTGGCGATGCCGCCGCCGACGATTCCCGCCGCCGTGGGCCGTTCTGGTCGCCGTCGTGGTGCAACAGGGGGTTGTCGACGATGCTTGACCTATCTATCAAACTGGATTCGAGCCTGGGGCTCTCATGCGATGGATCGATGCCGTCCCGAACCCTAGGGTTTGGGGTTTGGCGTGGATCCAGGTGTTGCCGCCGCCGCCGTGCATCGTGGTGATGCTCCTCGCCTCTATGCGTGTTCATGGTCGTTGTCGTGGCGTCGTATGGGTTGCAGCGCCCCTCCTGGGGTGCTCCCCGTGCCGCCATGGTTGTCGGCCCCTCTGCTTCCTCTTCTAGTCTTCAGCGAGGACCTACGGTGAGTTCGATTCCTCTCCCATGGTGCTCTCTGTGTTTGTTGATTTGATGCTAGATGCTGGCAGTGGCCTCTATGGTTACTATCTGATTATGTTTAGGATGATTTATCCATTTAGGGTTCCTATCATGTGATTGATCATGTACTGGATGAATTGGATCATGTTTGGATGATTTGTAAACATGCTAAGTGGTTATTGGCCTGAGGCTTGTTGCTTGAGATGATCTATAATGTTTCTGGTGGCTTATTAGATGATTTTATGCTTGGATTGCATCTGATTCAGATGGTATAGTTGCTTGGGAACCATGCTTGATTAAGTCAGTGACTTGATAAGTTTTCACTGTCATTTCTGGGTTTATGACCATGGTTATGATATGATGAAATCACTGTCCTAGTGCTGTTGGCTTAGAACTAGTGTGTGGTCATGATATCAAACAATGAAGTTTAACATAGGAATATCCTAGTTATGATTCCTGTGTTAACAGGAAAATGATTAGTAAGTTGATTGTCTGAATTTGTGATGATCACATGTTTATCCTGATTCATATAAAATTGTTCTTGTGACACCATCATGGTATGGCACACAAGTTTGATTCTAATCCATTGATTGGGTTGTTTATGCTTCAGACAAACTTGGCTTTGAAAGATAAATGGAAATGTTCTTTTCTAAACTCCCTAAGACTAATGATGTTGGTCCGAGGCTTAGGAATTCAGACCTTATCTAGTTGATTCATATAGATAGTCCTGGTAGTGGTACCAGCTATTGTTCTTGAATCAAAGCTTGGGAAAATGATAGTAGGCTTGATCATTCTATGGATCCCAAAGATTTGTTTCTAAGGTGCTACCCTTCCTTTAGGGATGTGCCTAGAAATTAGATCATAGCTATATTTATGCTTGAACTGTAATATATAGCTTAACAACCAGAGCAATGATGTTGCTCTGAGCTCTGGATGGATCCTGGTACTTTGCTATTTGCTTTTAGAGTTTAAAATCCCTATGATGGATTCACCCCACTTGGGTGCTTTCTGAGGATTTGTTTTATAAAACAACACATGCTTCTCTCTAGATGATATGATTAGATCATGTGAAGGTTTTATGAAACTCACCACAGAATCTGATGTTTGTGGAGTAAGGTGGTGAAGATGATCTTGTTTTGCTGAGCTTCTGTGCTTGATCTTGAGCTAGACTGCTCCTCCTAGCTCCTAGATTTGTCCTTGAGCTAGCCTGCTCCCCTAGCTCTTGGACTTGGCCTTGCTGTTCACCTGATCCTTCCCCCTCCTTATGTCACCATCCTGGTGATGTTTGGTTGATCCTTGGTGGTTTAGTTTGGCTGTTGTGCTTGGTAAGCTGCTATCTAGGCTGGCTGTTCTTGTGTGCAAGCAGTGGAGAGATGCACTACTGCCTCTCCACGGCTGTGCTTGTGGTTTTGTGAGTTTGGGGCTGTGCTGTGAGGCTGACAGCACACCACATGCATGTTGGTGTGTGTCCTGCCTGTGTGCTTGCTGTGCACTTGTGGATATGTTCAGAATTTTGAAACGTACTGTTATTTGGTTACTTTCACCTGGCTAGTGAAATTTTTCCCTCTTGGCTGTCATTTGACTTCTGGCTTGAAATTTATGAAAGATAAATTCTTTCATATTTGGTGAAACTTGCCCCTTCAATAAATTTCTCAATGATGAATTTGTCTAGTGCACTTCACTGACATGTCAGAGACAAAAAAAATACTAACTCTAACTTTCCTTTTTCTTTTTAGCTTCTATTTGTTTTGCAGGTACAGATATAAAGATGAAGATTTTAGATTAGTTTTAGTTTTATAGAATAATTCAATGATCTTCTTGTTCTATTGTAATTTTATTTTTATTATTTTGTAATATTCATTTTATTCTTCTGTAATAAATATTATATAATTTTCAATAAAGAATATTCTTATTCTTATTTATTTACTTTGGTGGAGTGTGTGGATGATTTCAATAAGTTACTTTTTTTAACTTGTTTATATATTGATAATATGAAATAAGTTTTCATATTCATAATTGTTTTCTTTAGATAATGTTTGAGTCAAAATAATTAACTATTAATTAAATCAAGATTCAAATCTTATTCCTAATTCATTTGATTTATAATTTAAACACTCAAGTTTAAAAATTCAAATTTTACTTTTCAAACACAAAATTCCTCAAAGATCATATCAAAGTTTATAACAATCATCCTTTAAGACTAAACCTAATCTCAAAGTATGAAAGAAACATTGATCACTTAAGGTTTTTATTTGGCGAAAATTTTACCCACATTTTCACAAATGAATGCATGCAACATTCCAAATTCCTAAATCTACCCTTCGTTAGTTCCTAAATGTTAGGATGTTACATAAGGGAAGCAGGGATTTCAAGTTTCAAAAAGAGTTTCCAAAAATTATGGTACTTGTTAGCTTTCAGCCCTCATTGCCCCTATCATAAGCATCTTGAAGTGATTAAGGTTAAAGTGAACAAACTATGGAGTAAATGTTTGACAAAGTATAAGTTGGCAATCTCATGTCCCTTGAATACGAGGGCCGCTCCTCATGCTACTCAAGTTTAGTTACTTGCAAGTTCTTGTCATAGTAAGTACATGTGTATCATAGAGAACCGCCAACGGGGTACCCCTTGCACATGGTATAGGAGCTTTCCCATAACCAAAATTACAAGGCAAGCGGACAATGAGCATCTCAGGATTCTTCTTATTTACCATGGGATATGGTTCTTTTTTCTCTCTTTCCTCTTTTCTCAATATGTCCCTTTTACTCAATCTCTTTTTTATAAGAAGAATGCTTCATAGATGTCACTATGGTGATGCTGCAAGTTTCCACCATGATTAGGCATGGCTTAGGCTAGCGGCCCAGGAGTTTCTCTAACACACATACATAACTCCATGGACTTACAATCTCCCCTTTCATTTCACAACGACGACATCCATAGACAAAAGAGCATGATATCAACTGTGTACAAAGTACAAGTGCAATGTTGAAAGCGTTCCCCATGAAAACATGGTTCTGCTAATTCCAACATATAAGTGCAAGCATATACAACATACATGACACAATGGTTCAAGTTTATTAGGGGCAAGAAATATAAAGTGTGCCATCAAGTTCGTGAGTGCTTTAATCACTAAGTTTTCACATAACAAAATACTTTTAAATTGGAAAATAGATGAAAACAAGAATACACTTGGAATGGTGTAACACACCATGCATAGGAACTTATAGTGGACACTTTGGAATAACTTGGTTTATTGGGAGTTGGAAGCATGAGTAGAGCTTACTCATACAAGTGGAGGCTAGCAAAAGACTGGGAGCCACCAACTAAGAGAGCAATAATGGCCATAATCATGCAGAGCGACAAAACATTACTAATCAAAGCATAGAGTGGTACTACAAGTCAAGGACTAAATGATCATAGAGGCTATGGTGACTTGTTCATAGTCATAACATGGTGTGAGCATGTGCCAAGTCAACCCAAACAAAGCATCAAAGGAGAATACCACAATACTATTCTTTTGCATGCTAAAACAACGCATGATTCTTTAAGTCACACTAAGCAATCCCAATTGTTTGGAACAAGTCATGCTACAACAATAATCACTAAGCATAAGGTCAAAACAACACTAGCATGACATGATAAAGTCTAAGTCACAATGATGGCTCAATTGATGTGGAGCCTGTTGGGAACCCCAAGAGCAAGGTGTGAAGCAGCACAATAGCAAGTCTTCCCTCAGTAAGAAACCGAAGTTATCGAACCAGTAGGAGGAAGTAAACGTCACATAGGTGTTGCAAGCAATGTGGAAACCTGCACAACACAAACTCAAGACTTTGCCCCAACTAATAGTGAGGTTGTCAATCTCACCAGTTGTTGTAACAAAGGATTAACTGTATGGTGTGGAAGGTGATGGTGGTTTGTAGCAAGTAAACAGTAATAGTGGAAGATGTATCAATGGTAAAGATTGGACCAGGGTCCATAGTTCACTAGAGGTGATCTCCTTAGATAAACAACATGGCATAAAGGGTAAACAAATTACAGCAGGGAAATTGACAGGAACTGAGCTAGGCATAACAATGCAATACCACACAAAAAGATCCTATGAGATTCGATTGGGCAATACAACAATATACATAGACCGCCATCCAACTGCATCTATGACTAGAAGTCCACCTTCAGGTTATCATCCGAACCCCCTCCAGTATTAAGTTTCAAGCAACAGACAACTGCTTTAAGCAAAGTGTGTAAGGTAAATAATCCACTTGTTCCATGAACATGAGACCGTTGTTTTCCCCCTATAGCAACAGCACATCTACAACCGAAGAGATTTTTGTCACTTCCCTTTGAAACTAGAGGCATGAACCCACTATCGAGCATAAATACCCCCTCTTGGATTCACTAGCAACTACTTGGCCAAGATAGCTACTAACAACGGAGAGCATGCAAGATCACAAACAACACAGACATGATAGAATCAATAAGACAAAACCATTAATCAATCTGACATAGTAATCTCAATATCCATCGGATCCCCGCAAACACAACATGCATGATTACAAATAGATTAGACCTTGATCATGAACGGAGCTCACAAGATATATACATGAAAGCACAAGGAGGATACACAACCATCTAGCTACTACATGGACCCGTAGTCCAAGGTGGAACTACTCACGCTTCATACCAGAGAAGAAGGCCTCCGGGATGATCTCCGCTCCAGCAGGGTGCCGGGAAGACCTTCAGATCCCCTCGATCTACGGACGATGGTGGCGGCGGCTATAGAAGGTTTCTTGGAGTTTTGATCGGGTTCCTAGGGTTTCTGCATCGGAGGCTTCTTATAGGCGAAGAGGCGAGGCTGGGAGGCGACCAGGGGGCCCACACCCTACCCAGGCGTGGGCCCACCCTGGCCGCGCCTAGGGAGGGTCTGGCCGCCCTGGCTCGCCTCTCCGTCTCGTCTTCAGGATTCGTGTCGCCCACGGTAAAATATTTACTTTGGCTTTTGTCCGGTCCAATTCCGAGAATATTGATTTTATGCCTTTCTGGAACCAAAAACAGAATAAAACAAGAAACTGGCACTGTGGCAACTTGTTAATAGGTTAGTTCCAGAAAATATATTACAACACCTCAAAGTGTAGATAAAGCAAAGTAGATACTAAACAAGCATGGAACATCAAAACTTATATATACGTTTCTGACGTATCAAGCATCCCCAAGCTTAACTCCTGCTCGTCCTCAAGTAGGTAAGTGATAAAAAGAATAATTTTTGAGGTGACATGCACCATCAAAACCAAGATCAAACCATTTGCAAGCATTGAAGGCTGGGATCAAAGAACTCTAAACATGTGCATGAAAAATGGATTTCTAACAATAAGACAAAGTAACTATGCATGCAACATGAAAGGCTACAAACAAAGATCATGAATAGCAAGCATTGAAAAAGGTTTGTTTGTTTCACATACAGAAAACATGGCATAGTGGCAATCAGCTTGTCCCTCATAGAGTAGCAAATAGATGCATAAGACACCTTCAAAGTTTATAAGAGTGACTAGATACAAATAGCACAAGAATAAGTAATATCACAATATGCATCAATCAATAAGTTTTGGGACACTGCACACAGAATGGCAACTATGCTCTCTTAATGGTGCCTAAAGGTAGAAGGTGGAGACTCAATAATAGTGGAAGAAAGGCCCTTCATAAAGGGAAGCAGGGATTTCAAGTTTCAAAAATAGCTTCCAAAAATTATGGTACTTGTTAGGTTTCAGCACTCATTACCCCTATCATAAGCATCTTGAAGTGATTAAGGTTAAAGTGAACAAACTATGGAGTATATGCTTGACAATGTATAAGTTGGCAATCTCAAGTCCCTTGAATACAAGGGCCACACCTCATGCTACTCAACTTCAGTCACATGTAAGTTCTTGTCATTGTAAGTACATGCGTATCATAGAGAACCGCCAACGGAGTACCCCTTGCACATGGTACAGGAGCTATCCCATAACCAAAATGACAAGGCAAGCAGACAATGAGCATCTCAGCGATCTTTTTATTTACTATGTAAATAGATTTTTATTGAGGATGCTTCATAGATAGCTCATTATGGTGATGCTGCAAGTTTCCACCATGATTAGGCATGGCTTAGGCTAGCGGCCCAGGCATTTCTCTAACACAAAATACATAACTCCATGGACTTACAAGCTCCCTCTTTATTTCACACCGGTGACATCCATAGACAAAAGATCATGATATCAACTGTGTACAAAGTACAAGTGCAATGTTGAAAATGTTCCCCATGACAGCATGGTTCTGCTAATTCCAAGTGCAAGCATATACAACAAAGACGAAACACTAGTTCAAGTTAATTAGGGGCAAAGAATATAAAGTGTGCCATCAAGTTTGTGAGGGCTTTAATCACTAAGTTTTCACATAACAAAATAGTTTTTAATTGGAAGATAGCTGAAAACAAGAATATACTTGGAATTGTGTAACACACCATGCATAGGAATTTATAGTGGACACTTTGGAATAACTGGGTTTTTCCTTCATACAAAACTTTACACAATCTTCATTAGCAACATTAGTGTATTCAAAAGATAATAGCCCTTTAGGCTAAGCTTTGGAACAGCAAAACTTTTCACTAAAAACACAAGCTACTGTAGCAGATCCTCAAAAAGTTCAATTCCCCAAAAGAGAACTCAAAAAGGAATCAATAAGAAGCAAATGCAAATAATGGCAGAAATCTGTGAAAACAGACCAGCAGGTAGAAACCGATTTTTTCGAAAATCTTATGTTGCTCAAATAAAAAATTGTAGAACTAACGAAAGTTAGCTAACATACTGGGGGATTTATTCGTAAATATTCAGCTCAATACGACTTACAGAGACTACTCACGAAATTTTATGGTGGAGGACAGAAATCTGTTTTGGGACAGCAACTCCCCAAATCTTACTTCCCTCTCATTAGAGGTCATACTTGGCACAAAAAGCAAACACAAAGGAGGATAAGGAGAGTTCATTACTGAAGTAATAACTTCCAAGACTCAAGAAAACTCTTGGGTTATCTCCCAACAAGTACTTTTCTTTAACGCCTTTAAGTTAGGCTTGATAATTTGAGAAGATGCTCACATAAGAAATATGAGTTGAAGTAAAAGAGAGCATCAAGAAGCAAATTCAAAACACATTTAAGTCTAACCCACTTCCTATGCATAGGAATCTTGTAAAGAAACAAGTCATGAAAGCACAAAGCAATAAGCATAGGAAAGCAAAACAAGTGCAACTTCAAGATTTTCAACATAAAGAGGGGAAACTTAATATTGTTGAGATACATAAGATCAGGTTTCCCTCTTTCAAAATAACTTTCAGCAGACTCATTAATAAACTCAACAATATAACTATCACATAAATCATGCTTTTTATGATCTACAGACACATAATTTCTATCAAGCTCAAAAATAGTGGGATTAAAACCTTCAAACCCACTTTTAACAATTTTATAACAAGGTGACAGATCGTTCAATATAGGACCATCATCTAGAGCTTTATCATAAACATTTTCTAAGAAAAACTCTTTAGTACCATGCATTTCGAAATTAGGTACAAATATAGGATTATCATAGATAACAGGAGCATAACTATTATCACAAGTTTTACCTATAGCAGATATTTCAAAAGAATCCATATGAACATAACATTCATCCTCCTTTGGTAAACATGGGGGCAATCAAATAATGTAAGAGGTAAAGAGTTACTCTCATTAGATGGTAGACATGGGTAGATCCATTCTTCCTCCTCTTGACCATCACTCTCCTCCTCTTTTTCATCTAATGAGCTTTCAGTTTCAGCAATTTCTTCTTCCATAGGCTCCTGCAAGGCATTAGTCTCTTCCATTTGTGGAAAACACCTATTAAAATATTCAAGAATATAGCCATTTTCTTCCTTGTAATTATCAAAGAAAAATTTAAGTATCTCACAAACCTCATATTCATAAGGTGCATCATCAGTATTTTAAAGCAAACTGGCAAGTTCAAATGCACCCTTGAAAGCAATAAATTCTTCAATTTGTTCCACATCATAAAAGTCATAATTTCCTTTAACATCAGAGGATATGGTAACATTATCATTGTACTCACATTGAAAAGGAAGGTGTTTATACCTCCTACAGCAACAAGCTTTATCAAAGAAATAAGTAACATTATAAGTAGAGCACACCTCTCTAGCAATAGTATTCAATTTATCAATTTGTTCCCATAAGTGTTTCCCTTTTTGTGACAAACGGTGCTCCTAATAATAATACTTTTGTTCTTCCGTGAACCCACCTTGCCAATAAGAACTAGTTTCAAAGAAACCATCCATACACAGAAAGCATGACCAAGCAAGGCAACAACAGACCAGCAACTAGAGCAAGAACTATTTTTTTGTGTTTTTGAATAAAGAAAGCAAACCAAACTAGACTAGATTTTTTTGGAGTTTTTTTTATAAAAAGAGGCAAACAAAACCAAGCAAAAGAAACTAAGCAAACCAAAAACAAAGTAAAGAGAAAGGAAGTGGAGGACTCCCCTTGTGAAGACGTCATTGGCCTCCTCGGCAACGGCACCAGAAAACTTGTTGATGGCTCAGTTGATGTGGAGCCTGTTGGGAACCCCAAGAGCAAGGTGTGAAATAGCACAGCAGCAAGTCTTCCCTCAATAAGAAACCGAGGTTATCGAACCAGTAGTAGGAAGGAAACGTCACACAGGTGTTGCAAGCAACATGGAAACCTGCACAACACAAACCCAAGACTTTGCCCCAACTAACACTGAGGTTGTCAATCTCATCAGTTGTTGTAACAAAGGATTAAATTTATGGTGTGGAAGGTGATGGTGGTTTGCAGCAAGTAAACAGTAACAGTGGAAGATGTATCAATGGTAAAGATTGGACCAGAGTCCATAGTTCACTAGAGGTGCTCTCCTTAAGATAAACAACATGGCATGAAGGGTAAACAAACTACAGTAGGGCAATTGACAGGAACTGAGCTAGGCATAACAATGCAATACCAGACAAAAAGATCCTATGAGATTCGATTGGGCAATACAACAATATACATAGACCTCCATCCAACTGCATCTATGACTAGAATTCCACCTTCAGGTTATCATCCGAACCCCCTCCGGTATTAATTTGCAAGCAACAGACAATTTCTTTAAGCAAAGTGTGTAAGGTAAACAATCCACTTGTTCCATGAACAAGAGACCGTTGCTTTCTCCCTAGTAGCAACATCACATCTACAACCGAAGAGATTTCTGTCACTTCCCTTGGAAACTAGAGGCATGAACCCACTATCGAGCATAAATACCCCCTCTTGGAGTCACTAGCAACTACTTGGCCAAGATAGCTACTAACAACGGAGATCATGCAAGATCACAAACAACACAGACATGATAGAATCAATAAGACAAAAACATTAATCAATCTGATAGTAATCTCAATATCCATCGGATCCTCGCAAACACAACATGCATGATTACAAATAGATTAGATCTTGATCATGAACGGAGCTCACAAGATCTATACATGAAAGCACAAGGAGGAGACACAACTATCTAGCTACTACATGGACCCGTAGTCCAAGGTGGAACTACTCACGCTTCATACCGGAGAAGAAGGCTTCTGGGATGATCTCCCCTCCGGCAAGATGCCGGGAAGAACTTCAGATCCCCTCGATCTACGAACTATGGTGGCAGTGGCTACAGAAGGTTTCGTGGAGTTTTGATCGGTTTCCTAGGGTTTCTGCATCGGGGGCTTCTTATAGGCGAAGAGGCGAGGCTAGGAGGCGACCAGGGGGCCCACACCCTGCCCAGGCGCGGGCCCATCGTGGCCGCGCCTAGGGGGGGTCTGGCCGCCCTGGCTCGCCTCTCCGTCTCGTATTCTAGATTTGTGTCGCCCACAGTAAAATATTGACTTTGGCTTTTGTCCCGTCTAATTTCGAGAATATTTATTTCCTACCTTTCTGGAACCAAAAACAGAAGAAAACAGGCAACTGGCACTGTGGCAACTTGTTAATAGGTTAGTTCCAAAAAAGATATAAAAACACCTCAAAGTGTAGACAAAGCAAAGAAAAGTAGATACTAAACAAGCATGGAACATAAAAAATTATAGATACGTTTCCAACGTATCACACAGTCAAAGCAAGCTCCTCCTGCACTTTTCAAGCAAAAACTTAATTTCTACTCCTTTCCAACACCAATCAACTTATTTTAAATGACACAGCAAGAGTAGGGGTCCAAACTAATTTATTCAAGCAAACTAAGCAAACCAAACGAAAACTAAGACGCTCCAAGAACAACACAACAGTGCATGAAACAATAAAAACAAAGTGTCTAGAAAGATCTGAGCTTTTTATTGATGATGAAGGGGATGCCTTGGGCATCCCCAAGCTTTGACGCTTGTACCTCTTGAATATATCTTGGGGTGACATGGTGTGGAATCCCCAAGCTTTAGATTTTGTCCATTCTTCATCTCATTACATCATTCTCTCTCTACACCTTGAATTTTTCCTTCATAAAAAACTTCACACAATCTTCATTAGCAACATTAGTGTATTCAAAATATAATAGACCCTTAGGTTTAGCTTTAGAACAGCAAATTTTTTCACTAAAAACACAAGCTACTGTAGCAATTCCCTAAAAAATCTCAATTTCCCAAAAATAACCCAAAAAGGAATCAATAGGAAGCAAATGCAAATAATGGCAAAAATCTGTTAAAACAGACCAGCAGGTAAAAACCGATTTTTTCGAAGACCTTCTGTTGCTCCAATCAAAAAGTGTTGAACTAACGAAAGTTATCTAACATACTGGGGGATTTATTTGTAATTTTCAGCTCAATCCGACTTATATATACTCCTCAAGAATTTTTATGGTGGAGCACAGAAATCTGTTTCGGGACAACAACTCCCCAAATCTTACTTCCCTCTCATTAGAGGTCATTCTTGGCACAAAAAGCAAACAAAAGGACAAGGAGATGTCATTACTGAAGTAATAACTTCCAAGAATATCCCAACAAGTACTTTTCTTTAACGTCTTTAAGTTAGGACAAGAAGCAAGAAATCAAGTGTTTTCAAATGAAGAATTAAGATTAATACTTGCAATCTCTTCAACTATGAAGGGTATCTCATCCAAATGAGTTTTGGAGGATCCCTTCTCATCTCTCTTTGGTTTACTACTTTCATCAAAAGGATTTTTAGGAACAATCCAATCAAAATTCTTTTCAAAGGCTTCATGCATCCCAACAAGCTTAAAGGGTATGGGTATCTTAATTTCCTCTCTAGGTTTGGTTTTATCTGAAGTACCCATAACATCTACACAAGATCCTAGCATATTAAAACGCTCAAAGACTTTTTTGGCTTCCTTAGCAACATCATGGAACTCTTTTAGTAAAATTTTAAGGATAAATTCTCTCTTTTTAGCATTATTTTCTTCTTTTAGTTTTAGGAACAAAATTTGCATCATGGGGTTAAGGCTAACAAACCTAGCCTCCGACATATGAACTAAAGAAGCTGCAGCAATTTCATAATTAGGAGCAAGTTCTGCTATAGATCTATCCTCAATATCCCCATGCTTGCTAACATGATTAAAGAACTCTTCAATATTTTCTTTCCCAATTATGGAGCCACTACCTATCGAAAGGTCTTTCAGGGTGAACTTGGGGAACTACAGCAAGGCGAGAACTAGAGCGGGAACTAATTTTTTGTGTTTCTGATAAGAGAAAGCAAACCAAACTAAACTAATTTTTTGAAGTTCTTGATAAAAAGAGGCAAACAAAACCAAGCAAAAGAAACTAAGCAAACCAAAAACAAAGTAAATAGAAAGGTTGAGAAGGACTCCCCTTGTGAAGACGTCCTTAGCCTCCCCGGCAACAGTGCTAGAAAAAAGGCTTGATGAGTGCAGCAACACTTCGTTGGGAGACCCCAAGAGGAAGGTATGATGAGCATAGCAGCAAGTTTTCCCTCAGTAAGAAACCGAGGTTATCGAACCAGTGGGATGAAGGAAACGACTCAAAGGTGTTGCTAGCAACTTGGAAACCTGCACAACACAAACTCAAGACTTTGCCCCAACGAACAGCGAGGTTGTCAATCTCACCGGTTTGCTGAAAACAAAGGATTAACTGTATGGTGTGGAAGGTAATGGTGGCTTGCAGAAAGTAAACAGTAACAGTGGAAGATGTATCAATGGTGAAGATTGGAACGGGGTCCATAGTTCACTAGAGGTGTTCTCCTTAAGATAAACAACATAATATGCTGGGTAAACAAATTACAGTGGGGCAATTGACATGACTGAGCAAGGCAAAACAATGCAATACTAGACATCAAGATCCTATGAGATTCGATTGGGCAATACAATAAGATACATAGACCGCCATCCAACTGCATCTATGCCTCGAAGTCCACCTTTGGGTTATCATCCGAACCCCCTCCAGTATTAAGTTGCAAGAAAGAGACAACTTCTTTAAGCAAAGTATGTAAGGTAAACAATCCACTTGTTCCATGAACAAGAGACAGTTGTTTTCTCCCTAGTGGCAACATCACATCTACAACCTTAGAGATTTCTGTCACTTCCCTTAGATTAAATAGAGGCATGAACCCACTATCGAGCATAAATACCCCCTCTTGGAGTCACTAGCAACTACTTGGCCAAGATAGCTACTAACAACGGAGAGCATGCAAGATCACAAACAACATAGACATGATAGAATCATTAGACAAAACCATTAATCAATCTGACATAGTAATCTCAATATCCATCGGATCCCCGCAAACACAACATGCATGATTACAAATAGATGAGATCTTGATCATGAACGGAGCTCACAAGATCTAGACATGAAAGCACAAAGGAGGAGATACAACCATCTATCTACTACATGGACCCGTATTCCAAGGTGGAACAATTCACGCTTCATACCGGAGGCTGGCATGATGAAGAAGAAGCCTGCGGGATGATCTCCCCTCCGGCAGGGTGCCAGGAAGAGCTTCAGACCCCCTGATCTAGGGATGATGGTGGCGGCTATAGACGGTTTCGTGGAATATTGATCGGGTACTTAGGGTTTAGGCATCGGGGGCTTCTTATAGGCGAAGATGCAAGGCAGGGAGGCGGCCAAGGGGCCCTCACCCTGCCCAGGCGCGGCCTAGGGTGGGCCCGTGATACGTCAAAACATATCTACTTTCTCGAACACTTCTGCTATTGTTTCTCCTCTGAACTTATGTGATTTGGATACAACTAACACGGACTGACGCTGTTTTCAGCAGAGTTACCGTGGTATCTAGTTTTTGTGTAGAAAATCAACTATCAGGAAAAATACCGGAAAATATGCCAAAAATTATATTTCACCAGAAGATCCACGGAGCCAGAAGACAAAACGAAGTGGAGCCTGGGGGGCCCACACCCCTGCCAGGCGCGGGTGCGGCCACCCCAGGCACCCCCTCCGGCTCTGTTGCCTACCAAAACCCACCGGCGAGCAGCGACGGGCAACACGAAGAGCCGGGAGGCTCCCAGAACTGCTGGTGGGCCCTGGTCCCTCGGGCAACGGCCCGCAAAACTCCGGCACACGTCCTGGCTTGGTTCGAGGGCGTGCCACCTGACCTATACCTGATCAGGAAGGTGAAAGATTGCTTTGATTGGTTTCCTGCATGGCAAACAAACATATGTAAAATTCAAGCCGTAACCGGCTCCCAGGTTTCCCTGTGAATCGGCTCCTAGAGCCGATTATCCCATGGGTCTGCATTAGATCTATTATAACATGGGGTTTTGCTTCATCAATACAAGTTAAATCGATCTACGACAGTTTAACGTTTTCACTACATGACTGGAACATCCTACACGTAATTGAGCCTGGTAGATACAAAAGATAATAGAAAATTAATCCTAGAGAAGGCCTAAAAACCAACGTAGCGTCAATTCCCGGAACACCCCCTCTTGGATTGGTAAACCATATCTTACATACTACTGGATCGTTCAACCCGTTTGCAAGGCCTGATCATGTGGATATCAAACTAAACCTTGGAGAACAAGGCACAACTGTAACAGATCAAATCAACTTAAATAAAGATCAAGCAAGATGCCACCCTTACACCCGGGAAAAGGTGCAAAGGCGGCGAGATAGCTAGAGGTAGCATAACTAAACAATCATAGCGAAACGTATTGATGCTAACCCAAACAAATCTATGATAATAGTGTTACTCGCCATCAACAAGGCTTCAGTACGAGTAACACCAGATATCGCATAAGCAGATACTGCCTAGATCGCAAGATGCGATCTAGGCAGCATGGCACTTACCCGAGAAAAACCCTAGAAACAAGGGGTGGCGATGCGCCGAGATTGTGTTTGTTGTGAACGTGATTGTCCTCCTTTTCTCGATAACCTTAGGTACATATTTATAGTCCGGAGACTTTCTGTCTTTGGAATAACTCTACAACTCTATCTCTTGCCTAAATCTAAACGGAATCTATTACAATATAAGATACACGGGCAATTTAGCCCAAATCAACACACGAGGCCGATTCAACAACACGTTGCATATACGTATCTTCTAAGCCCATCTTGATCACGGCCCAACTCCTCCTTTGGCCAAAATATGGCGATAACACATGCCCCCCTGGTTTTGGCAATAATAATTCCAAAACCACTCTGTTCTCTCTTTTTTTTGTATCAGGTTGCGCGTTGACAGAATGCGTTGCAGAACAGGATCGTCACGCCACCCCCTCATCATGATGCCTTGTCTTCTCCACTTCCCCGCAGCGCATGATTTGACAACTTCGGCAGTGCATTCTAGGAAACCGCTATAGCATTGAACCGCTTCATACTATTCCCCTTATTTAAATTCACCTAAGCAGTTCGCAGTCCCCATCTTCCTCCAGTAGCCACAAAAAACCCTTCTTCCTCCTCCGCCGAAAAAACCCTCTTTCTCCGCCATGGCCTCCTCCGCTTCATCTGGCCTGTCCTCCCAAGCCTCCAACTCGATGAGCGACCGAGAGCCGACGCCAGAACACCCGCCGATGGCGGCGTACAACACTCTCGCCCCACAATGGTGGGACGAGAGAGACTGGGACTTCGCCGCTTGGTCGGAGGATGACGCGTCCTTGACTGACGGCGAGGAGGACCTGCAGTTCCTCGCCGATGGGGAACTGGAGGCGGACAACACCGACGACACCATGTCCTGGGACGGCGTCGACTCCTCCGACGAGGAGGAGGAAGAGGAGGACACCTCCTCCGAGGAGTACCAGCCGGTGAAGTACTTCCGCGCCGGGTCCAGCGAGGACACCGAAGACGATGACGAGGACGAGGAGGCCCCCGCGGGCATCCGGATCAGCAGCAGCGAAGACGACGCCGGCAGCAGTGCTGAGGACAGCGAACAGGACGGCGGCGACGACAGCGACGACGACCTCGGCCTCTAGATTAGGAACCAGTAGTAGTAGTAGTAGCAAGCTCCCTTTTGTAATCAATCAGCCTTTTGTAAGCAATCAGCTTTTGAATGAATGAATGAAGAAAATCTGTTTCTCGAAGATTGCTTTTTTCGTCCCAATTTTGCCGATAGCCAAAATAGGTCGATGCTCCAGAAGCCGATAACGCTGTATCGGCTTTTACCACACTGCACTCATTCCGTTAACTAAGTCAAAGCTCAAAGAGCCGATGGACATCGGCTTTCCCAAAAACGTTGACAAGGTCAAAACTTGGTCGCATATCTAGGCAAATCTAAGCGGCTGCTTTTCAGCTTCAAACGGTAACCTGCGACCTTCTTCAAAAAGGGCGACCTAGATCTTCAATCGCCCACTGACCAGATCGAGCTCACAGCGACAAGAACCCTCGATCCCCAACTGCTTAGATCCATCTCCGCCGGCGAACTAGATGGCGGAATCGTCCAACACCAACCCAGAGGTCTCCGGTCTGAAGGTACGCCTACTCCTCGCAGTCTGAACACGATGCTAAACTTAATGGCGAACACCTGAATTAATGCCTTATTCCACCATTAAATTTTCTAGGTTTCAGACATTCTGCTGCCGCATCCTTCTCTCCCAAACTCTCTCTGTCTTGGCCCTCGCACAGAATCCAGCCCTGCTCATCTGATTTCTTGCGAAGCAAATAGAATCCCCTTCGTAAGCCAAGACCTAGATCTGAACTCCTGGGCCGACTGTCTGCGAGCCTGGCCTAATCCCCCTGAACACTGGGTCTCTTGGTTCAGTAGAGTAGCTAGGGCTTACCAATCCCAATGGGAAACCACGGGAATAGCCGATGCCTTGCATTTATCATTGTCTCCTCTTGAGAAACACGAGAACCTTCTGAAAACCATCGGCTACTTCTGGTCCGACGCTCTGAACTGCTTTATGTTCGGTCACGGCCCTATGTCACCAACCTTGTTAGACGTGGTGATGATCACTGGCCTGGATGTCACATCACCCAGCCCCTCTGCTTTTAAACTGACCAAAGTTCCCTACAAACTGTCTTCTAAAACAGACTGTACGAACTGGGGTGCCTACCTCCAACGCCATATGAAAACAAAGGGCCCTGTCTCAGAGAAAGAACATACAGCCTTTCTCAACTTCTGGCTGGAACATTTCATATTCTGTGGCCCTTCCCTTGCTCCAACCAAGAACTATCTCTCCCTAGCCCACGAACTGGCCAAAGGTACTCAACTTGGCATCGGCAAACTGTTCCTTGGAGAGGTCTATCGATATCTCCAGTTGATGTCTGTCAAGCTGTTCTTAGGCATAGCAGTCAAAACAGGTGGTCCTTGGTGGTTCATTCAGCTATGGGCTCAGCTGTACTTTCAGAACCACATCCCAAACTTCCCCCTTTTGGCGAGTTGTACCTTTCCCGATGTCAAAGGGAAGCAGATCCGATGCACTAGTTATGGCCAAGCTTTGTACAGGCTGCCAGGCAGCAAACTATCCCCTCAGAAAGCAGCCAAGTGGTTCAGCACTTTCTTTCAAGGTCTGGACAATCCTACCTTCTTCCCTTACATGGAAGAATCTGAACATTTCGAAAATCCACTCTCCTTCAGGCTAGATAACTTTGCCGATGACACCAGCACTCGGCAACTCTTTTCCATTGTGATCCATCCCTGTTTCCTTCCAGTTGGTATGAGTACATCCAACAGAATCATCAAGCCTGGGTATGAATTCTACCAGCCGGTCATAGTGGCCCGGCAATTTGGCCTTGGGAAAGTACCTCCCCATCTCTTTCTCCATCATCTTACGGAGTGCAGAGCCGACCTGCCTGATCCTCTCACCAGTCAGAGGTGTTACTCCTTCTTTGATGCTCTGACCATCCCCATTCCAAATGACCTCACCTTCGCCTCATCAACTGATGGCTTCGAGGACTGGTGGTCGATGTGGAAAACCCACGCTTTCAGGAAAGCTCTGGGACCGTTGCTGAAACACCTTGATGCCGATTATGACATCCCCGTGGAACAGGTACCACTACTTATAAATCTTCTTAATGCAGCTCATAAATGACTCTTTTACTAACCCAATTTCTCCCTTTGCAGCAACAAGATGGCCCTGAACCTACACACAGTGATGGCTCCCCTTTTGAGTTCTTTCCGCCAGCTCCTGTGGTTCTTTTCTGCAAAAACTCGCCGCCTTTGAAAAAGGTCATAATGCAGAAACGGCCGATAACACCTCAATCGGCTTCTAAGAAGCAAGGAACTTCAACATCAGCTGCCCCTCGAGTTCCCACTAAGATAAGAACGATGACGAGGAATGTAGCTGCCAGGAAGACCTTGAGACACCGGAGCCCTTCTCCAGAAAGCTCGCATGTAGGCTGATCCATGTCTTGGTCGATTCTTCTCATTCTTTCATTCTTGCAGACGTGCTCGTGTCTAACAGCCTTCCTTCTTTTGCAGGCTTCCGTCGAAGAAACATCCCACGAGGACACACAACCCAATGAGGGAGAATCAAGCCCAACGGATTCTGAGAGGACCATCACCCCGAGCCAGCCAGATGTGCCACCATCGGCTTCCAGGAAAAGGTCGGTTCCTGAACCTGCTGCCCCCCGAGCACCAGTCGAGGCCGGGCCAGCTGTGGGTCCCAAGAGAGCTCGTAAAGGACCACAAGCTTCTTCATAGAGCCAAGAGGTTCCGAAAAATCATCATCCTTTATGCTCTTGCCCCTTACTCCCTTTTGTCTGCCGATTCATCATCATTTACATCGGTTAATCACCTTTCATGCAGACAACTGAGGCTTCTAGTGGGAAGGTAGGGGCCGCGCCGACGCCTTTAGCCAAACCAGACCTGGCAATCCCTGAAAATGCAGATGAAATGGCTACCACTTTGGCAACGCCCCCAGCAACCACACACAAACCGATCGCCTCGCCGTCTGCTATCCCCTCGGTCTTAGGAGAGGTATGTTAACTTCTGTCGGCTTTATCCTTCCCTGTTGGACGCACACTGACGCCTTTTAGGGCTGCCAGGGTTGTGACATTTCAGGCTTGCTGACCTTTGATCCTGACTCCATCGATCCAACTCCCTCCGTCGCCACCGATGAACCACGCGCCAGGGCTGTTCTACCTCAATTCCAACGACTTAGAGCCTTACTGTCTTCCCCGATCGAGGAGCTGATCGAGGGTTCTGAAGAGGTGAAGGGCGTTCTTGCTGAAATCAAGGACCAACTCCCAGTAGCATTGCAGGTGAAGCTTTGGCTCGTCGTAACTCTGTCCTTCTACGGGTCAAGGGTGAAGCTAGCTCGTGAAAGGATCAACCTGCGCCGTGCCCAACTCCCGCTGAAGGCGAATATTGCCGACAGATGTCAGCAGCTCAATGAGAAAAAGGCGTCCCTTGATGCCAAAACTGACACCTCTGTCAGTACCACCGAGCTCGCATTTTTGAAAAGGAGCTGGAAGATCTTGAAGAAAAGGTCCGGGTGACAAAACAACTCATTTGTGACAAGGAAGCCTCCATCGCCCGCTCCCAAGATGAAGCAGAGAGCCTCAAAGCCGAACTGAAGACCGATCTGGCAGAAATACGTGCCCTGAACAAGCAGTTAGTGACGGGCAAGGATGAAGATGACGAAGCCGAGATCGCCGAGGTGGACCGTGTCTGTGCTGACGCCCTCCAAGCCTTCGAGGCATTTCTTCAGTAGCTCGTTTATGTAAACTGGCATCTGCTTGTAACAGTTTTGAACCTCTAAAGTCAATGACTGTGCATCGGCTGTATACTTCTATTGGCCGATTTCATGTATCGGCCCCCATATCTCACTGCCCATCATCCCACGTGCTTGGGAAATATATAATAATAAATTTTTTTATTGGCCGATTTCGTGTATCGGCTCCCATATCTCACTGTCCATCATCCCACATGCTTGGGAAATATTCCTTGAGATGCTGACCGTTGACAGCCACTGGGAATTTCACGCCATCCAGCTCCTCCAGCATGTACGCGTTCCCTCTTAAAACTTGATCGACCCTGTATGGCCCGTGCCAATTTGGAGACCATTTACCATATGCTGCATCCTTAGTCCCTAATGGCAACACCGCTTCCCATACCAGATCGCCAACGTGGAACTCCTTAGGCCTCACCTTCTTGTTGTATGCACGAGCTACTTTGGCCTTGTTCTCTTTGATTTTCTCAAGCGACCACAGCCTAAGCTCAGTCAAATCTTCAACGCTGTCACTCATCAAGGCTGCATATTCTTCAGTCGTTAGATCGTTCTGAAAAGTGACACGTCTCGATCCAGCCGTAATTTCCCAAGGCAATACGGCTTCTTGTCCATAGACTAGATGGTACGGCGAGGTTTTTATCGCTCCATGACATGACATGCGGTAAGCCCATAAAGCCTCTGACAAAACCTCGTGCCAACGCCTAGGGTGCTCATCGATTTTCCTCTTGATCAGCTTGATAAGGCTCTGGTTGGACGCTTGAGCTTGCCCATTTGCTTGAGCATAGTACGGAGATGATCGAATCAGCTTGATCCATGTGTCCTCACAGAACTTTCTGAACTCGTGAGAAGTGAAGACCGAACCTCCATCGGTCGTGATAGTCTGGGGAATCCCAAACCTATGAATGACGTGTTCTTTCACAAAATCGACGACATCCTTTGAACTTACTGACTTCATAGGGACGGCTTCCACCCACTTGGTGAAATAATCCGTGATGGCCAAAATCCACATGTGGCCTTTGCTTGACGGAGGATTGATCTTGCCGATCATATCCATGCCCCAACCTCGGAATGGCCAAGGCTTGATGATGGGGTTCATTGCTGACGCGGGTACCATCTGAATTTTTCCAAATCTCTGACATGCTTGACACCCTTTGTAGTACTTAAAACAGTCCTCGAGCATGGTAGGCCAATAAAACCCTGATCGCCTGATCAACCACTTCATCTTGTGAGCCGATTGGTGAGTTCCACAAGCGCCTTCGTGTACCTCGTGTAGGAGCCGATTGGCCTCCGCTGTCCCCAGACATTTGAGCAATAACCCCTCTAGAGTCTTGTAAAACATGTCGTCCCCAATGAGCACATACTTCATGGCCTTGTATCTTATCCGTTTAGGTGCCCCCCGAGCCGAATCCTTCAAGTAATTGAAGATATCGGCTCTCCAGTCGTCTGCGTCCAGGAATTGCACCTGAACATCGGCTCCCTCTGCCACGTCCTTGTAGCCTGAAGCCATTTGTGCAAGATCATTGGCCTCGGTATTCTGCGATCGTGGGATCCAGGTGAAGTTTATGTATCGGAACTGTGCCATCAGCTCACGGCATTGCATCCATAATGGGAAGAGCGACTCGCTCTCACACTTGTATTCCTCCGTGAGTTGAGAAATCACCAGCTTGGAGTCTCCAAAAATTTCCACTGCTTCCGCTCCAGCTTCGATGAGCAACTCCATTCCCTTGCGTATCGCCTCATACTCAGCGACGTTGTTGGTGCGAGGGGCTGATAACCTAATAGAGAAGGAAAATGTTGCCCCCCGGGGTGACACGAGTAGCATGCCGATGCCGCACCCATCGTCACAAACCGATCCGTCGAAGAACATAGCCCACGCTCGTATAGACAGTGCTGCTATGTTGGTGTTGATCCTTTCAGCGATAAGGTCGGCCAATGCCTGCCCCTTAACTGCTTTCGCGGGTTGATACCGGATGTCAAACTCCGATAATGCAAACATCCATTTGCCCAGTCGGCCTTTCAACATAGGAGCCGACAGCATGTGCTTTATGACGTCTGATTTGCAGATGATGACAATCTCTGCTGATAGCAAAATGTGGCGCAGCTTGGTGCAGGTGAAAAACAGGCAGAGGCACAACTTGTCCATCTCAGAGTACCTTGTCTCTGCATCCAGCATCCTTCTGCTGATGTAAAATACCACTCGCTCCAGCCCGTCATAAACTTGCACCACCACTGAGGCGATGGACGTGTCCGCTACTGACAAGTAAATGTAGAATGGCCTGTCCGGCTGGGGCGGGACTAAAACCGGCGGCTTCGTTAAATATTCTTTGATTTCGTCGAAGGCTCGTTGTTGTTCTGTTCCCCAGCGGAACTCCTCGTCAGATTTAATTTTTACCAGTCCCATGAACGGCTCTATCCTTCCTGACAGATTGGAGATGAACCTTCTGACGAAGTTGATCTTGCCGATGAGAGACTGTAGCTCTTTCTTCGTGGTAGGTGGCTTCATTGTTCGCACGGCCTCTTGACTTTTTAGGCCGATCTCAATCCCGCGTTCATGGACCAAGAAACCCAAGAACTGACCGGCCGTTACACCGAAGGCGCATTTCTTTGGATTCATCCGTAGGCCGAATTTTCTTGTTCGGTCTAGGACGCGTTGTAGATCGCCCAAGTGTCCTTCTACTGAGGCAGACTTGACCACTACGTCATCGATATAAATTTCCACCAGCTTGCCGATCAGATCATGGAAAATGTAGTTCATGGCTCTTTGGTACGTGGCACCGGCATTCTTCAGTCCGAACGTCATGACAACGTATTCAAACAACCCCACCGAGCCTGGTACTCTGAACGCAGTCTTGTGTATGTCTTCTGGAGCCATAAAAATTTGGTTGTAACCGGCATTGCCATCCATGAAGCTCAAGATCTTATGGCCAGCCGCTGCGTTGATTAATGTTTCTGCCACCGGCATTGGATACTCATCCTTTGGGATAGCTCTATTGAGGTCCCGAAAATCTATGGCGACGCGCCAACGGCCGTCCTTTTTCTCTACAGGTACGATACTAGAAATCCACTCAGCATACCTGCATGGCCTGATTAAATTGGCTGTCAACATTTTCTCGGCCTCCTTCTTGACTTCTTCCAGAATTTCGGCCTTCATCTGTCGTGCCCGCTGCTGGAATGGCCGAAATCCTTTTTTAAGTGGGAGTCGATGCTCAATGATGCTTCTGTTTAACCCAGGCATCTCTGTATAGTCCCAGGCGAAGCAGTCTGGATATTTTTTCAACAGGGCTATCATCGGACCCCGCAGACTCGGATCCAACTTTTTGCTGATAAATGTTGGTCGTGGCTTATCCCCAGGACCAATGTCGATTTCTTCTAGTTCATCAGCAGATGTAAATCCATACCCTAGCTTTCCGTCACCTGTCAAATCGATGCTAAGCACATGGCAAACAGTAGGTGAGGTTAACAAAAATAATTTGGGCCGATTGCCTGAATCGGCCCCCTTTTTGATTGCATTAGTCAAGGATGGTTTACACCTTATGGTTTTACAATGGCTGGGAATCTCCCTGCTACGACTGCACGATCTGCTCGTCGTAAGACTGCTGCTTTTTGTTTTTTGTGGCCGATCGCAGGGATCGGCCGTACCACGTACCGTTGTGGGCTTTGCTACTCTGTCAGGCCGGTGGATAAGACCAGCCTCACCCCGTTTTTTGTAGCCTCAATGCGTTCACAGCCGTCTAGACTGATTCCAGAGATCGGCTCTTGGTCTTCTGCTTCCCAGACGTTCATGCCAGCAATGGAGACCTCGACAGAATCGTCTGCATGAATGACTTCCACCTCATCTCCATCCCACTGTATTAGGCACTGGTGCATCGTGGATGGGATGCAGCAGTTAGCATGAATCCAATCTCTCCCTAACAGGACAGCGTAGGTGCTTTTGCTGTCCACGACGAAGAATGACGTAGGGATGGTTTTTCTGCCCACGGTCAGATCCACGTTCAGTACGCCTTGCGTTTCTGAAGTCTGGCCGTTGAAGTCGCTTAAAGTGACGTTGGTTTTGATCAGATCTGCAGTGGAGCGTCCCAAACGCCGTAGCATGGAGTATGGCATTATGTTGACTGCCGCTCCGGTGTCTACTAACATCTTGCTGACGGGTTGACCATTGATGTAACCTCGTAGGTACAGGGCTTTCAGATGTTTGTAACCCTTCTCACGTGGCTTCTCAAAGATAACTGGCCGTGGGCCGCAGTCGAACTGTGCCACTGGTAGCTCGTTGGTTCTTGGCGCGCAGAACTCTGACGGAAGTATGAATACCATGTTTGTGCCAGCCGATGTCTTTGCATCGGCTTTTACCGGTTTGGGGCGCCACTCTTTATTTTTCGGGTGATCTTCCGTTTCCAAGGTCTGCCTAATCTTAACGGCCAGATCGGGCCGTGCTTTCTTTAGAGCGTGGAGATACTGCGCTTCGGCTTCCTCCAAGTTACGCAGCCGCTGCACTCTACGCTTTTGGGTGTGTCTAAGTCCGTCGGGGCACCACCTTGGACGGTGATACCTATCTTTCTCTTTGTCATCAATTGGCTCCTTGAGACCTGGTGCTCGAAACGACTCCCTGCGTCGGCTCTGAGGCGGGAGAGGCCCTAGGCGCTTAAACACTGACACTGGCTCCGTGTCCTCCTTCTGCTGTCCGCATTCCGGGCAGTTATCGATCGTAGGCAATCGGCTCATTCCCGCATCCCAGCAATACTTGAAGAACGGACAATCCCAATGTTTGTCTGTGCCTTCCTTTTCTTTTGACGGTCCCCTAGCGAGGTGCTCATATCCTTCATCGTCGCGCCGGCGACGTTGGTCATACTGACGCTCATACTTGTTAAGGAGATGCGTGGAATGTGGTTTCTGATATCGCACACCTTTCACTTGTTCCTCAGTTAAGTACCGCCTGTCGTCGTAGCTGGGCCGGTCGCGTGGACCAGCCTCCTCTCTTACTCTGCCGCGAGAGCGACCGCCTTCCTCCTTGTACGTCCCATGGTGGTACCCTGGTCCTGCCATGTTGACATCGAACGAGAAATCCAACTGGCGCCTCGTGGAGTGGCTGTGTTCTACCATGTTGACGCTGGGGAACGGGTTGGTGTCTACTTTCATGGCGAATTGCCCCAGGATGAGACGGCCCTGCTCTATCGCCGTTTGGATCTGGCGACGTAGCTCTTTGCAGTCATTGGTGGTGTGGGTGAACGAGTGGTGCCACTTGCAGTATGGTCTTCCGTTCATCTCTTGAGCCGTAGGTATTTTGTGGCCTTCGGGTAACTTCAGCTGCTTTTCTTTCAGCAGTAAATCGAATATTTGCTCAGCTTTGCTCACATCGAAGTCGAACCCTTTTGTGGGCCCTTGCTGTTTCACCCATTTGCAGGATACGGGATCTGCCCCCCGAGCCCATTCAGCCACGGCCACCTCCTGGTCTTGCGTGGGGTCTTCTTCTTCTGTATCGACCAGGCCTATCGGACGTTTGAACTTATCCTGGTACAACTCGGGGTGGCGCTGCTCATACATCGTCAGCTTCTGGGCCATGTGCGCCAACGAGTTGAACTCTACTTGGAAAGCCAGATCTTTGATGGGTGCTGCGAGACCCAATGCTGCCAGCTCGACCGCTTCCTTCTCAGTTAACCGAGCTGAGTAACATCGGTTCTTGACAGTCCTGAAGCGCTGGATGTATTCGGTTACCGTTTCTCCTCGCTTTTGCCGCACCTGTGCTAGGTCTGCAATGCCAGCCTCGGTAGCTTCTGAATGGTACTGAATGTGGAACTGCTCTTCCAGTTGCTTCCAGGTCTGGATCGAATCAGGTGGCAGCGAGGTGTACCACCCAAAAGCTGGTCCTGTCAAAGATTGCGCAAAGAACCTTACGCGCAACTGATCTGATGCTGATATCATGCCTAACTGTGCCAGGTATCGGCTCACGTGCTCGATCGAGCTCGACCCTTCTGACCCGCTAAACCTCAAGAACTCAGGGAGCCGATACTTGGGTGGCAGCGGGATCAGGTCAAACTCGTTGGGATACGGCTTTGAATAGCCGATTGTCCTTCTCTTCGGCACGAAGCCGAACTGGTCTCTCAAGATGGTACGGATTTGCTCCGTTGTTTGGGCTGCGGGGGCTAGATTCTCATGACTCGTTCCAGTGGCATACTTGGCTAGCCACGCCTGTTTGTCGGCGTCCGTCCCAGAGATTCCTGCCCCAGAAACACCTGCTCCCGAAGCCCCTGCTCCAGAAACTCCTGCCCCAGCAATCCCTGCGGTTGCAATTTGGTTCGTGCGCGTCAAGCTGTTGGAGTCTGGCACGTAGGTGCACACGTATCCATGTGGGATTTCTTTAGGTGGTTCACACAGGAATTGGCAATCGCCAGGGTCGCCTCCGACCTTGTAGACGACGTACGCCGGTGCCCCTGGTGGCTCTGGAGCTGCAAGTGTGAATGGCAGCGGTGGCCTGGCCTGGAGCGGTCTTTCTCCCTGGTGAGTCCCCAGAGTGGGCCCCGACGGAGAGTACTGATGTTTCATGATCTCCTGAACTACGCGAACTGCGATCCGCTCGAAAGCGTTTACCAAGCTCTTAGAATGGCGGTGAAGAGAATGAGCCACCATGTAGTTGACTTCCTGGCGCAGAGCTCTGTTGCGCTCCTCTGAAGGAACAGACAGATCCACCTCATCAAGAGCACCCTCGGGTGAGAACCCTTTCCACCTGATACCATGCTTACGAGTCCTCTCAAAAGAGCCGATGAGATCGGCTTCGAAGAGAGCTTTGACGTCATCATACTTCGCCTTGTGCTCCTCAGGCAGCTCATCGTACGTGACCGGTCTGTTGTCCATCGCAGCGTCGGATGTTGATGTAGACGTTGTTTAAAGTCCCACCGGGCGTGCCAGAATGTGTTGCCTACCAAAACCCACCGGCGAGCAGCGACGGGCAACACGAAGAGCCGGGAGGCTCCCAGAACTGCTGGTGGGCTCTGGTCCCTCGGGCAACGGCCCGCAAAACTCCGGCACACGTCCTGGCTTGGTTCGAGGGCGTGCCACCTGACCTATACCTGATCAGGAAGGTGAAAGATTGCTTTGATTGGTTTCCTGCATGGCAAACAAACATATGTAAAATTCAAGCCGTAACCGGCTCCCAGGTTTCCCTGTGAATCGGCTCCTAGAGCCGATTATCCCATGGGTCTGCATTAGATCTATTATAACATGGGGTTTTGCTTCATCAATACAAGTTAAATCGATCTACGACAGTTTAACGTTTTCACTACATGACTGGAACATCCTACACGTAATTGAGCCTGGTAGATACAAAAGATAATAGAAAATTAATCCTAGAGAAGGCCTAAAAACCAACGTAGCGTCAATTCCCGGAACACCCCCTCTTGGATTGGTAAACCATATCTTACATACTACTGGATCGTTCAACCCGTTTGCAAGGCCTGATCATGTGGATATCAAACTAAACCTTGGAGAACAAGGCACAACTGTAACAGATCAAATCAACTTAAATAAAGATCAAGCAAGATGCCACCCTTACACCCGGGAAAAGGTGCAAAGGCGGCGAGATAGCTAGAGGTAGCATAACTAAACAATCATAGCGAAACGTATTGATGCTAACCCAAACAAATCTATGATAATAGTGTTACTCGCCATCAACAAGGCTTCAGTACGAGTAACACCAGATATCGCATAAGCAGATACTGCCTAGATCGCAAGATGCGATCTAGGCAGCATGGCACTTACCCGAGAAAAACCCTAGAAACAAGGGGTGGCGATGCGCCGAGATTGTGTTTGTTGTGAACGTGATTGTCCTCCTTTTCTCGATAACCTTAGGTACATATTTATAGTCCGGAGACTTTCTGTCTTTGGAATAACTCTACAACTCTATCTCTTGCCTAAATCTAAACGGAATCTATTACAATATAAGATACACGGGCAATTTAGCCCAAATCAACACACGAGGCCGATTCAACAACACGTTGCATATACGTATCTTCTAAGACCATCTTGATCACGGCCCAACTCCTCCTTTGGCCAAAATATGGCGATAACAGGCTCCCTCTGCGCCTATAAGTTACCCCTTGACCTAAAAACCCAGGGGGGTCGACGTTTTTTAGATAAGAGTTCTGTTGCACCGCCACCACCAGAGATAAGATTCGGAACCAGAAACAACGTTCTGGCACCCTGCCGGGACGGGGAATTTGGGGAGGATCATCGCCATCGTCATCACCAATGCCTCTCCATCAACCATTAATGTTTACCTCATCCATGAGTGAGTAATCCCCCGCTGTAGGCTTGGGGATGGTAGGGATTGGATGAGTTCTATCATGTAATCGAATAAGAATTGTTAGGGCATAGTGCCTAGTATCTCTATTAGTGCTATTTGACTTTGTTGCAACTTGTTGTGCTTAATGCTTGTCACTAGGGCCCGAGTGCCATGATCTCAGATTTGAACTTATTATTGAATCATTATGATAGTATTGTTTGTGATCTTATCTGCAAGTTGTGTACACATATCATTTTCCAGATCCAAAGGCCCCAAAGTGACAATAATTGGGATAACCGGAGGGGATGGCTGTGGTGTGAGGATCACATTTGTTCATGGAGTGTTAATGCTTTGCTCCGGTGCTCTATTAAAAGGAGCACCTTAATTGCCAGTAGTTCCCTAGAGGCCCCGCTGCCACGGGTTAGCTGGACAGAAGATGTTGTGCAAGTTCTCATTGCGAGCACGTATGACTATATATGGAGCACATGCCTAGGATTGTTTAGTACTTGGATGCTTGTTATTATTTATCTGGAATGCCCTAGATCTTGAAGTTACATGTTTAGACTCGTCCATGCAACGCCCGTCCATCCATCCCTATGCCTACCGCACTCGAATCCCCCTGTTTACTATTACTGTTACTATTGCTCCTGTTTCACTTTTGCTGTTGCTTTGATGTTGCTACTACAAATTGTTGCTACTAATAAACTTCCGTAAGCAAGAACTATTTCCAGGAGCAGCTGAATTGACAACTCAGTTGTTAAGGCTTGCAAGTATTCTTTGGCTCCCCTTGTGTCGAATCAATAAATTGGGTAATACTACCCGCGAAGACTGCTGCGATCCCCTATACTTGTGGGTCATCAAGACTATTTTCTGGCGCCGTTGGCGGGGAGCATAGCTTTATTTGTAAGTTCACTTGGATCTATTATTGTTCACTACTACTCCTTGCATCATGGGGAAGTCTCGTGATGGAAAGTTCCCTATTTTACCATACACTACAAGAAGAGGTACAGTCCTAAACACCTCTGCTGCTCTAGATTCACTGTATGTTATAAGTAAGCTTGTTACACCACCACCACATACACATGCACACACACTTCTACTACTGTTGAGTCTGAGACTGCTTTTGATACTCATGTTGTTACTTCTACTGTGCTTGATGCGAGTGGTTCATTAGGTCCTTTTCTAGATGCTACTACGGCTAGTCTAGGAAATATCGAAACTCCTAGTGAAGACACTGTTACACCTGTTAGCTCACCTAAGTCGAGTGAGAGTTATGATATTAATGATGGTTACATTGATTTTACTGATGATTTTGTTGAAGAGTGCCGAAACACACATGGTACTAGTTCCATTAAGATTCTCCTTGCTAGACGCACCATTATTCCTAAGCTGTCCTCTGATCCTAAGTTTGCCACTTCTCCCATAGATATTAAAGATAAAGATTATGATTTCTCTCTTAATTTATCTTATTTAAATATTGTTGAGAAAGAACCTTTTGTGGGACTAAAAATGAGAGTGTTGTGGCTCATATGAATGAGCTTTCTACTATTAGTGCTTTATTCTCTGATGATTTTAAGATGCGCAAGTACTTTGTTACTAAGATCTTCCCTTTTTCACTAAAAGGAGAAGCTAGGGAATGGTTTAATAGATTACCACCTAGTTCCATTGATAGCCATGATTGTTTGATTGCTTCTTTCTTCTAGAAATATTTTCCTCCCAATGCTAGACATGCTACTTTGCAAAGACTTTTTTATTTTAAACAGGGAGAAGAAGAGAAATTGCCTGAGTCATGGACAAGGTTCTGTGCCTTGATTCATGCATATCCTGGATGTCCATTACCTAAGAATGAGCTTCTTGATATTTATTATAATGGACTAACTAATGATTCTAGGACATACCTAGATAGCTTTGCTGATTGTGTTTTCAGGAAAAGAACTCCTACAGATGTTGAAGAATTAATGGCTAAAATAAGCAAGAATTATGATGATTGGACTTAACCTGAGCTGAATACACCTGAGCCTATTACTCCTGAACCAGTTCCAACACCAACACCAAATAAGAGGGGAGTTATTGCATTAAATGATGAAGTGATGAAGGAAGCTAAAAAATGTCTAAAGGAGAAAGGTATTAGAGCTAAAGATGTGAAGGATCTACCTCCTATAGAAGAATTATGTAAGCCAATTCTCCACTCATCTACTATTGAGGTACACTCTCTCCAACACTTTGATGAAGGTGATATTCCTTATGGTAAGCCTCCTGATCAATGCTTAGAGGAACTTGACATTTTTATTGTTAAGCAAGGTAATTTTAATAAACAAGTTCGGAATCATTTATTGGAAAACTCTAGAGTTATTGATGAGTTGAAAGATATTGTGGAAAGAACTTCAAATGATATTAAAATGCTTTGTAAACACTTTCAAATGGTCCAAACCCAACCTGATCAACTTGGTAAGGTACAAAAGGATATGCTAGTTAATGCTTCCGGAGATAAACACGCTTATGGAATTAGAACTAGGAGTGGTATAGCTACTCAAGATCCTTTATATCCTGAAGGTCACCCTAAAATAATTGAGCAGGATTTCCAACAAGGTGAGAGTAGTGGTAGTCCTCGTAAGAGAAATAAAAGGAAACATAAGATAGTTGAGGAACCACTTGAACCTGTTGTAGATCCCAATAGTATATCTGTTTCTGATGCTAAAACTGAGAGTGGTAATGATAAAAATGATGCTCCTGATAAGGAGGAAGTTGTGTAAAAACCTGAGAAGCACACTAAGAACACTAGGTACACTAAGGAAGATTTTATTACTAATAAATATGGTAAAGAGAGAGAACCTTGGGTGCAGAAACCTATGCCTTTTCCAGGTAAGAAACACAAGTCAAAGGAGGAATAGCACTACAACAAGTTTTGTGAGTAGATGAAACCTTTATTTTTGCAAATTCCTTTGACTGATGCTATTAAGTTGCCTCCTTATTCAAAGTATATGAAGGATATTCTCTCTAATAAAAGGAAGATTCCTAATGAGGAGATTTTTACTTTGCTTGCTAATTATTCCTTCAATGTTAATGTTTTAAAGAAACTTGGTGATCCAGGTATACCAACTATTCCTTGCTCTATTAAGAATAATTATGTTAGAACTGCTTTATGTGACTTGGGAGCTGGAGTTAGTGTTATGCCTTTTTCTCTCTACAAGAGACTCCAACTAGAAAAGTTGATACCAACTGATATATCTTTGCAAATGGCTGATAAGTCAACTACTATTTCTGTTGGTATTTGTGAGGATGTTCATGTTCAAGTAGCTCATTATTGCATGGTTTTAACTGATTTTGTTGTGCTTGAAATGCCTGAAGATGATAATATGTCTATTATTCTTGGGAGACCTTTTCTTAATACTGCAGGTGCTGTCATCAATTGTAATCAAGGAAAAGTAACATTCAATATTAATGACAAAGATCATACTGTCTATTTACCCAAGAAAGTTGCTAAGAGATATTTCCTGAATTCAATTGAAAATGTTGAGAGTATCAAGGTTGGAGAAATATATTATCCCATTCCACAAGAAAATTTTGAAACTATTATGATTGGGACCATTGCTATCGAGTATGAGGTAACATAATCACCTTGTGGATTGCAAAGTTTTATTTCATATAAGATTGTTTTTGTAACAAGACTTGATCAACCTTGTTAACAAAAGGATTTTAATGAACAAAATAATGTTTCCACTGTGGTTATACTTGCTTTCTTTTACTTTTCTCCTTCCTAGTATTTGCCTTTTCTTTTGCTAGCTTTGGTTTTGTTAGTTGTTTGCTTGTTAGAGTGTCTTAGAACTTCTGTAGTTTGACTTTTGTTTGCTTTTGCTTCTTTTGAAAAAAACTGTTTCTGCGAGAAAATCAATTTTCATACCCTGAAAATTGGCCAAAAATAGTTTCCCAAAAAATCCCAGAAAATTCAAAATAAACTTTTCCTCGAAAAAAGGGGCAGAGGGACACCTGGAGTGACCCAGGGGGACACCCTAGGCGCCCACACCCTAGGTAGGCGCGGCCTACCCATGGGTGGCGCCTAGGGGGGGGTCTGGCCCACCAAGGCCCCTCCCAGGTGTTGGAATTATGCCCTAGAGGCAATAATAAAGATGTTATTATTATAATTCTTGTTCATGATAATGTTTATATTCCATGCTAGAATTGTATTAAGCGGAAACTTTAATACTTGTGTGGTTTGTGAACAACACCGTGTCCCTAGTATGCCTCTATGGACTAGCTCATTGATTAATGATGGTTAAGGTTTCCTAACCATAGACATGAGTTGTCGATTAATAATGAGATCATATCATTGGGAGAATGATATGATGGACATACCCAAACTAAACAGAGCAATTAGATCGTGTCATCGTGTTCGTCTTTGCGAAGCTTTTCTTATGTCAAATATTGTATTCCTTAGACCATGAGATAATACAACTCCCTGGTATCGGAATAAAGCTTTGAGGTCATCAAACGTCATCCTATGAGAGGGTGATCATAAAGGTGTCTCTCAGGTGATCGGAAAGTACCTGTTGGGTTGTACGTATCGAGATGGGATTTGTCCCTCCCAAGTCGGAGAGATATACTTCGGGCCCACTCGGTAATCGATATCAACACCGCTTGCAAGCATGTGGTTAAGGAGTTAATCACAAAGTGATATCGGATTACAGAACGAGTAAAGTACTTGCTGTGAACGAGATTGAACTAGGTATGACGGTACCGACGATTAAATCTCGGGCAAGTAAAATATCGCGAGACGAAGGGAATATATATGGGATTGATTGAATCCTGGAATCGTGGTTCATCCGATATGATCATCGATGAATGTGTGGGAGTCAATATGGGTTTCCAGACCCCGCTGTTGATTATTGATAGAAGATCATGTCTGCATATTCTCGAACCCGAAGGGTCACACACTTAACGTGTCTCGACGCTAGGATAGATTGGATAATTGGTTTATGAGTTTTTGTTTGGAGTCTCGGATGGGATCTGGGACATCACGAGAGGTTCCGGAATGGTCCGGAGAATAAGATTCATATAAGGCAATGCAGTTTTTGGAGTTCGAAATTGTTTCGGGTTAATCGGTATTGTACCAGAAGCTTCTAGAACCTTCCGAAGGGGGACCAACGTGGCCCCACCTGTCGGGAGGGGGCATGGGCCTATGAGGGAGTGCCCTGGCCGCATTGGGCCAGGGGCACAAGGCCCCATAGGGCCCAGCCGGCCAAACCAAGGGGAAACCCTAGGGGAGCTTCTAGAAGGGGGGAACTTGCCCCCCACTCCTCCCTCCTTTGGCCGCCGGCCTAGGGCTTGGGGGAGGGGTTAGGGCTGGCGCCCACCCCTCTATATATAGAGGTCTGGGGCGCACCCCCCCACACACACACACCTCCTCCTGAACCCTAGCCGCCCTGCCGCCCTCCTCTCTCTCTCCCTCCCGACTGCGTGTAGGCGAAGCCCTGCTCCAGAAACTCTCCACCACTTGCACCGCGCCGTCGCATTGTAGATCCAATCCGTCTCTCCACCATACTTGCTGGACCTAGGAAGGAGGAGACGCCGAGGTGCCGCACGTGTGCATCTCTTGGAGGCATCGCCACTTGCGGTGTTAGATCGGAGCGGATCGCGAGGAGGAGAAGCGAGTACGACTACATCACCCACGTTCTGACGAACGTTCCACTGTGCGAATCTTCAAGGGTATGAAGATCTCATCTAATCTCTCTCATTGTTTGCATCTCCTAGATTAGATCTTGGCTTTCCCGTTCGCATCCGTAGAATTTTTTGATTTACTATGCTGCGAAACCCTTCACCAGGTGCCTCCTCAAAGCCATCTTGTTTCTCTCTCCCGAAAAACACCGGAAAACTTGCTCAAGCTCGAGTTCTTGCTGTTCTTGCTCACGATTTTCGATCTCCTTGCTCAGCCCATCTTTGTTGCTGATTTTTTGAGGGATTGACCCTTGGTATGTGCCTCCTCTACTTGTCCAATTAGATTTGTGATTGGTAGATTGTATCTTGAGTATTTTGCTGCTATAGGTGTCAGGTTTTGTGAGCTTGCATGCTTGTTCTATGCTTAGAGATTTAATTTTGATGCATGTGTATCCCTCTAGCAAGCTCCTATGGTAGTTGATCATCATTTATCAACTTGGAAATCATTTGGTTTGATGTTTGTCTAAAAATTTCAGAAATAAAGAGGTCATGTACAACCACACATTTGGTGAATTATTTGAGAGTGATGCACCTAGAAGGGCAAGCCTTCGAGATCATCCTCCCGTGCTAGGCCCTCATACAATGAGGATCTCATCACTCCGCGATTTGGCGACGAGGGAGATGAGGGGGATGCGCACCCCTCCACCTTTCCTTGCCAAACCTTCTTGCGGGCTGCTAGGATTATTGATGATTTTATGACCTTGGTTCGGAGGGTTGGACTAACAAGCCTTATGCAGGATGAGAGTGTGCAATATGCTATGCTCACTAAAACATTTGTGGAGAGCTTCTCCTTTACTAACAGCATGTTTAATCCAGATGTTTCTTTCAAAGTTTATGGCAGGTCTTACCATATGTCATTGAAGAAATTTCGTGGAGCTCTGGGACTTGGTACAGCTGGGTCAGCAAAGAAGATTTCAGCTCAACCTGCTGATTTGTTGGAGCTCTATCACGGAATAACCAATGATGATAACCGTAGAGCTCAGCGCGGGAAGATAAGAAACATTCAGCTTCCAGCCATCAGGTACTTCGCTTACTATCTTGGCACTGGTGTTCTTGGTAGGGAGAACAGTACTAATATTTCCAGCTATCATTTGGCTTTCTTAGCTGCTGCGCTCAACAATGAAACCAAGTATAATCTTGGTTCTCTCATTGCTCTTCGCTTAACTGCTAAGGGACCCATTTATGGGGCAATTATTGCTATGCGTGTTGCTGCTGCCTTGGACATTGTTGTTGATCCAAATGATACAGTCTTGGCTCCTGAGAGGCTTGATCTTGCTGCCATGAAGGCGCATCACTTTGTCACCACTAGCTATACCCTTGAGAACTTGGTTTATAGAATGTTGTTTATTGACGGGGAAAACAGAGAGAGAGATCCCTCTCCCCCAAACCACTTTGTTTAGTATTTCTCAGGGACCTTTGTCACGCTCCAAGGAGGATATGGATGACAAGTTGCGCTCTCTTAACTTCCATGGGCACTATCAGGAGGAAGTGCCCTCATATGACCCCGTTGTACACTACACAGTGGAATCCTTGAGCTCGTACCACGACGAGGGAGCCTCCTCGTCATACTATGGAGGTGCACCTACTTGGGCACCATGGGATTGAGCCCCACTTAGGCCAAAAACCTAAGCTTGGGGGGAGGTATACCGACATCACACTCATTTATATATCTTGTTCGGTCGATTCTTTGTATATCCATTGTTTTCGCTTTCTTTTGGTTCTTGTTGCTTCTTTCTCAAAAACACAAAAATACCAAAAATATTTTCGTTGTTTCTCTTTGTTTGTTTCTTGTTTGGTTTGCCTTTTCTTTGTTTGGTTTTGCTTTGTTTGCTTTCTTTAAAAAAATCAAAAACACTAAAAATATTTGTTGTTCTTATTTGGTTTTGTGAGTTCTTTGCAGGGTTTAGCCGTCCTTAGTGGATTTTGGTTTCATGTTATTATTCAAGTCACACAAGTGAAGGGCAATAATAAAGATTAAGACAACTTGAGGTGTGGTAAGAGGCTAGTAACGAACTCTATTTGTTTTAATTTTTGTACATATACTCATCATTGTGAGCATGTTTAGCCTGTTTGTGTAATGTGTATGTCATTATGGATGCTTAGTAGTTCTTGCTTGCTTGTGATTAGCTCCAGCTTGCTAATAGTTTGTAGCATGTCATATGAATGTTTGCTTGCATTTATTTATTCATACTTTGGTATGATATTGTGGTACCCTCCTCTGAGAGTTTCATGTGAATCGACTTGGCACATGTTTACGCATGCATATGTCTGAACAATAGTTAGTAAGCCTCGATGATTTATTTTGCCTCAGAGTTCTTGTATCACTTTCATGCCATAATTAGTCCTGTTTTGTTGCAAGCATAATTATGACAGTTATTGCTCTCTCGTTTGTCGCTCCCTCTCTATTGCTAGCCTTCACTTGCACTGAGTATGAGCTCTACCTGTGCTTCCAAACTCCCAAAAACCAATATTGCCAATTGTGTCCACCATACCTACCTATTAGCATCATTTGCTATTTCAGTGCATATTCCATATGTCGTGTTTTCTTCCAAATAAAATGATTGTCTGTTTTGAGAAAATTGGTTAGTAAAGCTCTCACGAACTTGATGGCACACTTTATTCCTTGCGCTTAATAATCTTGAACCATTGTGACCTGTCCATGAAAGTTATATGCTTGCAAATTATATGTTGGGAGTTAGCAGAACTGTGATGTCACGGGGAACGCTTTTAACACTTTTTGGATATCATATCTAGTTGATACCTTGCTCTTTTGTTTGCGGATGTCGCCGATGTGAAATAAAAGGGGAGTTTGTGAGTTCATGGAGTCTATACATTGTGTTAGAGAAACGCCTGGGCTGCTAGCCTAAGCCATGCCTAATCATGGTGGAAACTTGCAGCATCACCATAATGAGCATTTATGAAGCATCCTCAATAAAAAGCTATGCACATAGTAAATAAAAAGATCGCTGAGATGCTCATTGTCTGCTTGTGTTGTCATTTTGATCACGGGATAGCTCCTGTATCATGTGCAAGGGGTACCCCGTTGGCGGTTCTCTATGATATGCATGTATTTACAATGACAAGAACTTACAGGTAACCAAAGTTGAGTAGCATGCGGTGCGGCCCTCGTACCCAAGGGACTTGGGATTTCCAGTTTATGGTATGTCAAGCATATGATTCAGATTGGACATCACTTTCACCATAACCACATGAAGATGCCTATGATAGGGGAAATGAGAGCTCAAAGCTAACGAGTACCTTCCTTTTAGCATTTGGAAGCCTTTCAAACTTTACAAAACCTTTTCACAACCTTGTTGAGTCACCACTTATTCTATGAGCACCTTCTTGAGAGCATAGTTTTCATTTTTGTGTTTGTTCCAAAACTTGGTTAATTATGTCATGACTTTGATAATTGTATCTCTGATATCTTTATCTCTAGTCTTCACTTGAACTTCAGAGGTGCCTTGGAATTTATATTGTGCTCTTCAAACAAAGGCAAGCGAGATACCACTCTATCATACCTTATTATGAGCATTGCAATGTTGCTTATGTTCATGTCATGCTACTTATTATTATTGAGTTGGTCTCTCTTCATAGCTTGCAATGACTGTTGAGTAGACTTAGTTGCATACTCTTTATTATGAATGGTTTAAGCATCTACTCCTGTGCTGAGAATATTTACATCATGTGAAGCAAATGTGTCCGTGAAAGATCTTTTATCGCACTCAGTTTTCAACTGAATTGCTTGAGGACAAGCAATAAGCTAAGCTTGGGGGATTTGATATGTCCAAAACGTATATACTTTCTCGAACACTACTGCTATTGTTTCTCCTCTAAACTTATGTGATTTGGATACAACTAACACGGACTGACGCTGTTTTCAGCAGAATTACCTTGGTGTCTACTTTTGTAGAGAAAATCAACTACTGGGAAAATCCCGGAAAATATGCCAAAAATTATATTTCACCAGAAGATCCACGGAGCCAGAAGACGAAATGGAGTGGAGGCCTAGGGGGCCACACCCCTGCCAGGAACGGGTGGGACCTGCCCGTGCCTAGGTGGGGTGCGGCCACCCCAGGCACCCCCTCGGGCTCCCTCTGCGCCTATAAGTTACCCCTCGAGATTTTTCTAGAGAAGAGTTCCGCTGCGTCGCCACCACCAGAGACAAGATTCGGAACTAGAAACTCCGTTCTGGCACCCTGCCGGGATGGGTAATTTGGGGAGGATCATCACCATCGTCATCACCAACACCTCTCCATCAACCATCAATGTTTCCCTCATCCATGAGTGAGTAATCCTCCACTGTAGGCTTGGGGATGGTAGGGATTGGATGAGTTCTATCATGTAATCGAATAAGAATTGTTAGGGCATAGTTCCTAGTATCTCTATTAGTGCTATTTGACTTTGTTGCAACTTGTTGTGCTTAATGCTTGTCACTAGTGCCCGAGTGCCATGATCTCAGATCTGAACTTATTATTGAATCATTATGATAGTATTGTTTGTGATCTTATCTGCAAGTTGTGTACACATATCATTGTCCGGATCAAAAGGCCCCAAAGTGACAATAATTGGGATAACTGGAGGGGATGGCTGTGGTGTGAGGATCACATGTGTTCATGGAGTGTTAATGATTTGCTCCGGTGCTCTATTAAAAGGAGCACCTTAATTGCTAGTAGTTCCCTAGAGGCCCCGCTGCCACGGGCTAGCTGGACAGAAGATGTTGTGCAAGTTCTCATTGCGATCACGTATGACTATATATGGAGCACATGCCTAGGATTTCTTAGTACTTGGATGCTTGTTATTATTTATTTGCAATGCCCTAGATCTTGAAGTTACATGTTTAGACTCGTCCATGCAACCCCGTCCATCCATCCCTATGCCTACTGCACTGTTACTATATTATTGCCCCTGTTTCACTGTTGTTGTTGTTTCTACTACAAACTATTGCTACTGATAAACTTCTGTGAGCAAGAACTATTTCCAGGTGCAGCTGAATTGACAACTCAGTTGTTAAGGCTTGCAAGTATTCTTTGGCTCCCCTTGTGTCGAATCAATAAATTGGGTAATACTACCCGCGAAGACTATTGCGATCCCCTATACTTGTGGGTCATCAGCCCGTGCCCGGGGGTTGCGGCCGACCTGTGGCGCCCCTCCGTCTCTCCTCTGGACTCCGTGTTCTCATTGGTGAAATATTGAATCTGGCTTTTGTCCCATCCAATTCCGAGAATATTTCCTTACTAGATTTTCTGGAACCAAAAACAAAAGAAAATGGGCAACTGGCACTGCGGCATCTTGTTAATAGGTTAGTACCAGAAAACATATAAAAACACCTCAAAGTGTAGACAAAGCAAAGCAAAGTAAATACTAAACAAGCATGGAACATCAAAAATTATAGATACGTTTCCGACGTATCAGACCTCTTTAAAAATGCTTAAAGATGTTATTTTTCCTAGGTTTGGTGTGCCTAGATATCTCATGACTGATGGAGGCTCTCATTTTAGTCATGGTGGTTTTAGAAAAATGCTTGCCAAATATGATGTTAACCATAGAATTGCTTCAGCTTATCACCCCCAAACCAGTGGGCAAGTAGAACTTTCTAATAGAGAAATTAAATATATCTTGCAGAAGACTATTAATAGATCTAGGAAAAATTGGGCTAAAAAGTTGAATGACGCTTTATGGGCTTATAAAACTGCTTATAAAAATCCTATGGGGATGTCTCCTTACAAAATGGTTTATGGGAAAGCTTGTCACTTGCCTTTAGAATTATAACACAAAGCTTATTGGGCGGTGAAAGAACTGAATAGAGATTTTAAACTTGCTGGTGAGAAAAGATTTCTTGACTTAAGTACCTTAGATGAGTGTAGAAGTGAAGCTTATGAAAATGCTAGACTCTTTAAAGAAAAGGTAAAAAGATGTCATGCTAGGAGAATTCTCAAAAGAGAGTTCCATGTTGGTGAGAAAGTTCTTTTGTATAGGTCTCGTCTTAGATTTTTTGCAGGGAAACTACTCTCAAAATGGGAAGGACCTTTTGTTATTGAGGAAGTGTATCGTTCGGGGGCTATCAAAATATCTTCTTTGAAGGACAACACTACACAGGTGGTGAATGGTCAAACGCTAAAACATTATATTTCTGGAGATTCTTATAATGAAGCTGTTGATATTATTAAAATGGTAACTCCGGAAGAATTTATTAGAAACCAAACACCAGAATCTGCAGAGTTCGTCTTTGAGTGGGTAAAAGTGGTGAAAACTGAAGGTTCGTGAAAACCTTGTCTTTTTATATTTTTGATGTTTTTATTGCACACAGAAGGTTACGAGACGAAACAGAGGAGGAAACGGAGGCCAGGGTGGACACACCCACCCTAGGCGTGGGCCCTAGCTGGCCGCTCCTGGAGGGGGTGTGAGCCCCCTGAACTCCATCTCTGCCTCGTTTTCGCATAGTATCTTCCTTATGCATTGAAACTTTGTAATATATAACCCCCCGGATCCCCCGAGATTTGTGTATCGTGTTCTCGTTGTGTTTCTATTTCTATCTGTTTCTGTCAGACAGATTCTCAGTTCTGGAGCTGCAGTGTCTTCCTCTAGATCGCCCATAGAGGATTCCTCCGTGGACGTCATCAACCCGTATATGTATGAGTTGAAGATTCATCCTAAGGAGTTGATTCTCAAGGATGGTAAGGTGCAGATGAAAGAGGTTCAAGGCCCTAAAGGAGAAGGCAGTCTGGAAGACAGGATGGAAGCATTGGAGCAGGAAGTTTTCACGTACAAGAAGATGGCGGAACGCGAAGTGGATGTCATCCATAAGATAAGTTTAGAAATCATCGCCAAGCACAAGGAGGAGGTTGCTGAGCTCCGAGACAAAATCATCTCACTCCATCAGTCCGCCAACCAATTACAAGCACAACTCTATGACATACAAAATCAAAACTATGAGTATGAGGCTAGATTTAATCGCATAAGCTCTACTGCTAGTTTCAGGATTGTGGAAACCAAGACATCCTTTGTGGATGGGGAGCCTTTACCTTGGAAGTTCGATGATGACAAGGGACCACCACCACCGAAGGAGTAATTCGTCATCAGGTTTGCCATCCCCTTGGCTTGTTCCAAGCTTGGGGGAGTGTCGCGGTATCACATCATTATCTTTTATCTTTTACCTTTTTAGTAGAGTCATATCTTTGGTAGAGAAGTTATCTTATAGGTTGGTTTGAATTGTGGAAGTATCTCTCCTTTAGTTGGTTACCTATGTATCCCTTGGTGCGAGTGCCTTTATGGAATATTAATGAGAAGTCTCATCTTTTACTTTTTGCACTTCTTATTTTAGTTTGCAATCTCTATTATATAATTGATATTGTTGATCAGTATTGGCATCACTTTGGGAGCATCAAGTAGATCTAAATTGGTTTTGGAAAACCGAGCTCTGGTCAGTAGCAACGCTTTTTGAGGTTTGAAAGTAAAAGAGAAAAAGCTTACAGGTATTTTCTATCATTTATTTTCTTTCTTGATTGGATCATAAGCTTAGTATTATTTATTTAAGATCTTTTGTGTCTTGAAGGAAGATTGCATGTTTGGCTTTATTACTTGTATGTTTGCTTGTTTTTTTCAACTCCTTTGCTTGCTACCCAGCCTTGCTCTTCTTATTTTAGTTTGCAATCTCTATTATATAATTGATATTGTTGATCAGTATTGGCATCACTTTGGGAGCATCAAGTAGATCTAAATTGGTTTTGGCAAACCGAGCTCTGGTCAGTAGCAACGCTTTTTGAGGTTTGAAAGTAAAAGAGAAAAAGCTTACAGGTATTTTCTATCATTTATTTTCTTTCTTGATTGGATCATAAGCTTAGTATTATTTATTTAAGATCTTTTGTGTCTTGAAGGAAGATTGCATGTTTGGCTTTATTACTTGTATGTTTGCTTGTTTTTTTCAACTCCTTTGCTTGCTACCCAGCCTTGCTAGCCAAAAACCTATTTTGAGAGGGGATACTTCTCATGCATCCAATCCCTTTGAACCAAAACCCGTGCCATTTGTGTCCACCATATCTACCTATTATCATTATTGCTATTCCAAGAAAATTCTCAAGCTTCATCTATCTTTTGAATTAAAAATTATTTTGTTATGTGAAAACTATTTAGTAAAGCTCTCATGAACTTGACGGCACACCTTATTTTATTGCCCCTAATAAACTTGAACCATTGTGTCATCGAAGTTGTATATGCTTGCATCTATACGTTGGGATTAGCAGAACCGTGTTGTCACGGGGAACGCTTTCAACACCTGTAAATACATACCCGGTTGATAGCATGCTCTTTTGTTTTCGGATGTCGTCGATGTGAAATAAAAGGGGAGCTTGTAAGTCCATGGAGTTATGTATGTGTGTTAGAGAAACGCCTGGGCCGCTAGCCTAAGCCATGCCTAATCATGGTGGAAACTTGCAGCATCACCATAGTGAGCAATCTATGAAGCTTTCATATTATATAAAAAAGAAGAGACATATTGAAAAGAGGAAAGAGAGAAAAAAGCGCCATTTCCCATGGCAAATAAGAGATTGCTGAGATGCTCACTGTCTGCTTGTCTTGTCATTTTGATTATGGGATAGCTCCTATATCATGTGCAAGGGGTATCCCGTTGGCGGTTCTTTATGATACACATGTACTTACAATGACAAGAACTTACCGGTAACTAAAGTTGAGTAGCATGAGGAGAGGCCCTCGTCCTCAAGGGACATGAGATTACCAACTTATATTTCGTCAAGCATATACTCCATCCTTGTTCACTTTAACCTTAATCACCTCAAGATGCTTATGATAGGGGCAATGAGAGCTGAAAGCTAGTAAGTACCATAATCTTTTGGAAGCTCTTTATGAACTTGAAATCCATGCTTCCCTCTATGAAGGCCCCTTTATTCTACTTCTAAGTTGAGTTTGTAAACCTACTTCCTCTCTATCTCCAACAAGCATTTGAGTTGTTGTGTTTCAAGCATTCATATGATGATTTATTCAATAATGTTCTTTATCTCCCTTGTTTGCACAAGACTCTTATCTATTGAGTATTACTTTGAAAGCCATCATTGTGAAAAACCTTTTATGTTTGAGCAAAGAGTACTCTTGTTGTAGAACTTATACAAAAGATTTATTTATGAAACTGTTTGCCAGTTGTTCTCTGACCAAGAACAAAGTTTGTCAATTCCAATTATGATTTATCTTTATGCATCTCTATTGTGACTCCTATACTTGTTGCAAGCTAAGTTATATAATGGTGAGTTGCTTTCTTCTATGAGTTGTGTAATGGTAAGTGTGATGCTTCTTGTCCGTATTCTTTTATCGACACTTCACTCCATAAACCTGTGGACATGTTTAGTGAGCTCAGACAAGTGAAGGTCTAAGCTTGGGCGAGTTGATACGTCCAATTTGCATCAACATTCTATATCATAATTTGCCTCTATTCATTGATATATTTCATATTAAGAGGTGTTACTTATGCCTTTTCATCTGTTTTTGCATGTTGGATGATTCTTGGAGGATGAACTGCCGGAGTCAGGATTCTGATGGAAAAAGAGGTGTTTTTATGCAATTTCATGAAGATCAGAAAAATACAAGAAAACTATGGAAAATCCTATTTTCTCATAAGACAAAGATTGCTAGAAGGGGAGGCGGAGATGGGCCGCAAGAGGCCCACACCCCCCAGGTGCGGGCCACCCCTAGGCCGCGCCTATAGGGTGTGGCCCACCTGGCCCACCTCTGGCTGCGCCCTCTCGCCTATATCTTCTCCTCGGAACCCTAATACATGGAGGGAGACCACAGAAGGATTCTGCCGCCTCTATGGGGCGGAAAACATCGAGAGAAAGAGCTCTCCGGCAGACAGATTTTTGTCGGGGAAATTCCTTCCCGGAGAGGGGAGATCGTCGCCATCAACACCATCATTGTAAGATCCCACCCTTATAAAGGTAAGGATCCCTGTGATTGCAATGCTAGTCCCTGGATCAGTTGCTAGCATCCACAGTTTAAGATGAAGTACACAGAAACAAATGTCATTATTACAACGTCATTCCAGAGATAACATAGTCTTTTACAACTCCATAGCCATAGGCTAGTACAAGAGTTTAACTTAACAATATATAATAGAAGTCTTCATCTTCATGTGCCACAGGCAAGCATGTTGAGTGTAGACTCATAACCCCTAATCATCATCAAAGTAACCTGCAACATCACAAGTTACAGCCACAGTGGGTCAATACATTGGAATAGTATTGGCAAGTGATACCTTAGTAGAATATTAACATCTAGTTATTACATTAATTTGGCTAAGTGTAGCTTAGGCTTGCTTTGATCAAAATAGGTTTTACTTATTAGTTGAAAACACTAAGTTTTTGTTTGGCAAAAACTTTCCCAAGGAACCACCAATAGAAATTGGTGAACCTTCACCCTTGTTCAACCACAAGTATTAACTTAGAAAATTGGGATGAGGAGATTCTTGATAGCTTCCATGTCTTGATGCTCAAGTTGTCCATTACCGGGGACATGGCTAAATACTTAGTTTATTCCATCTGCAGAGGTTGTGCACTTTCCCAACAAAACTTAATTTTCACCAAGACAAGACCTTTTAGAAGCCTTCCCTTAGACCAAAATGGACGCGCTCCAAACCTATCATTCCCCTACCACCAACTGTCCATTTGGCTAAGTTATTACAACCTATATGATCCAGGCAGAGCCCATAATGCCATGTGGCTGCACTAGAAGCTTCTTAACATTTGGCATCTCAAATCCCTTTGTTCCTGGGTGGCAATCCACAAGTGAAATACACAAGGTAAACCATAGAAATGGGCCTTGTGTAACCACTCAACCAAAAACCACGAAGCAATTACCATTCCACCCAGGTGTTTCATTCACTTAGTTGTTTTATTAAGAAAAACCATAAGTCAAAGACTTAACAATATTTTCCATAGCATGATTATATTCCACCCTTGGTTGCTATTAGCTAGGCTAAGCATGGCAATAACAAGTATCTTAACTTAAAGGAAATTCTAACATTTCTACAACTACTAGGATTTCCCAAGCATAGCATATAGATACTTAGCAAAATATTCATGCAAGACCTATACAAAATATTTCTAATGCATAGGCAAAAATATTGGGACATAAGTATGAAGCACCACTTGCCTTGTTAGTTGGGGTAGTAGCAACAATCTTCACAACCACAATCACTACTAGCACCAAAATCTACACACAAAATGATAGCACCAAAATCACATATCAAAATATGCAAGCACAAATATATGAATGCATGCAAATGCCATGTGATGATTTTTTTTCTAAATCAAACAAGACAATTATACAGTACTGAATCACAAACAAGACAAATATACACTAAATAAACTTTATTTAGTCTTTAAATCATGTTTCAAATAATTTCCATACTCAAAATAAGCCTATAAATGTCTCTGCAAAAATAATCCATTTTACAGAAGCAAAACATTAAACACATTGCATGGTTGGATAGAATTATTTCTCCTGATTCCAATGATATAAAATTTGCAAAATTTGAACGTGTGGATCAAAAGTTATGAATTTTGCAAGTTTGAACATCTAATAAATCTAAATTCTGTTTTTAGATCTAAACACAGGCCACGCGGCAGCTCCTGATTGGACGGTACCGGTTCGCGCTGGATCACGCTCGCGGGCCGTTGGATGTAACTAACTGCGCATAGCCCAGATCAAATCATACCGCTTCGCTAAGTGATCAAATCCTACGCGCTGGATTCAGATCTAACGGCTGTCGAGCACGCGACCCTGGATGGGCGGCGCTAGCGACGGCGGCGCAACGGCGGCGCACTGCCAGCGGTGTTCCGGTGTCTACGTAGGGGGCTGGGGTTGGTCGAGATGCTTACCAGACTCGCGAGGTCACGCTGATGCTCAACGACTCGCTGGTGTGGACGGGGGCGTGCTGTGGAGGTTGCTGGGGCTCGTCGGAGTTGCGGGCGACGTCGGGTTCTTGCAGATGACGATGTTGCCGACGATATGGACCGCCCTAACACAAACCAAAGGCGTCAGGGTGTGCACAACAATCTGGCGATCATGATAGGGTCAGAGAGAAAGCAAGGGGTGGTCGGGTTTTACCCAAATCGTTCACCAGAATTAGGCGGCGGCTCTGTCGCTTGCTGAGGTGGCCGGGGACGGCGAACTGGGTCATGCGTGGGCAAATCAAAGACATTAGGAGCAGCACATATACATGGAGAACTCGACAGGGTCAAGAAAAAGGCGAGGGGTGCTCGGAACTCACCGTAATCAGTCGCCGGAGCTTCTCGGTGCTGCGACGGTGCAAGCGAGAATTTGCGGAGCCTGGCGGCGCTTCTGGCTGGCTATGTTGGGGAAATGGCCGCGAGGGGAGGGGATTAAGTAGCCGAAGCGGGGGCGAGGATTACACACGCAATCAACGGCATTTAATCAATTTAAAACATGGCAGTGAAGGAGGAGGAGGAAACGGCGAGGCCAGGTCGTGGGCGGGGTTTGGGGACGATGATGACGGGGCATGTGGGGTCGGACTGTCAGCGAGTGGGTGTGTGCGGCTGCGGTGAGAAACAGAGGGAGAAGGGAAACCCCGGGTGGGCTGTTTTGGCTACTGGGCCGAAAGGGTGGCGCCGGCCCATTTCTTATTCTTTAACCTTTTTCTCTTTCTGATTGAATTTCCAGGAACCAAATTCAAATGAGTTTCAAACCAAATTGAATTCAAACTTGTTCTGGATTTTTGTAGGATGGATCCTGCTCTTAATTGATCATTTAGCACTGTTATCCACTCAAACTTACTTTGGTCATTTGAAATTTTAAAAGAAAACAGTGCCTTTACCATTTCTTAATAAAGGTAAAAAATGGTTTTAAATTCAATCTTTGTTTTGAAAACTTTGTCCCATCTTTGGAAATTATCAAGCAAACTTAGGATCAAATATCTTTGGTTTAAAACAAAAAATATCATACTAGAGAGTAGCATTGGGTCAAAGCCTTGCTTACATAAAATGATAGATCATAAGTTTCTGATTTTTTAGGAAAAGATCCTAAGATGAGTATGAATGCATGAATGATGTGCAAACTTTGAAAACATGATTTTAGGGATGTTACAAATCTAACCCCCTTAAGGTGAATCTCGCCCTCGAGATTCGGATTGGCTAGCAAATAGGTGAGGGTGGTCTTTCCGAAGGTCATCTTCTCTTTCCCATGTTGCTTCTTCTTCGGAATGATGGCTCCATTGTACTTTGCAGAATTTGATAGTCTTTGTCTGAGTAACTCTTTCTGCAGTCTCAAGAATCTTGATAGGTTTTTCCTCATAAGTGAGATCACTTTTCAACTGGACCTCCTCCAAAGGTATGGTATCCTTCAAAAAAGTCTCTTCCATCTTTGGATGGCATTTCTTTAGCTGACTCACATGAAACACATTGTGAACGGCAGACAATGATTCTGGCAATTCAATCTCATAAGCTACTTCTCCTTTATGACTCAGAATCTTGAATGGCCCAACATATCTTGGGGCCAATTTTCCTTTGACTCCAAATCTCTTCACTCCACGAAGTGGTGACACTCTAAGATAAGATTTATCACCCACTTCATAGGTGACTTCTCTACGCTTAGGATCTGCGTAGCTCTTCTGTCGGGACTGTGCTATCTTCAATCTGTCCTTTACTAACTTGACTTTCTCTTCAGCCTCTTTGATTAGTTCTGGTCCGAACAAAATTTTTTCTCCCACACCATTCCATAGCAATGGGGTAGTACACTTTCTCCCATAGAGAAACTCAAACGGTGCCATCTCAATACTGGCTTGATAGATGTTGTTATAAGAGAATTCTGCGTAAGGCAGACTTTCATCCCAACTAGATCCATAGTCTAGGGTACATGCCCTCAACATATCTTCTAGAATCTGGTTGGTCCTTTCTGTCTGTCCATCAGTCTGGGGATGAAAAGCGATACTGAATTCCAATCTCGTTCCCAAAGATTCATGCAGTTGCTTCCAAAAATGAGAAGTGAATTGGGTTCCCCTATTGGACACAATACTCTTGGGCAGTGGCAAAGGACGAAAAAAAATTGAGGTCGGGCGAACTTCAAAGCATTAAAAAAATTGATGAAAAAAATCAAGATAAGCATAGCCACTTAGTACAACAGTGATAGCGACGCATATAAATCAAAGTAAAACAAACAAACGTATCAATAATAAAATTTAATGCCTTCTTGAAGTCCCCGGCAATGGCAAAGCTCTACCTGCCTTCTGAAAATCTTTTTTAATATCACCAAAGCTCTACATTGGAGACTGTAGGGGTTCGTAGCATGGAAAACAAAAATTTTCTATCGCATACAAACAAACAAGCCAAGATCTATCTACTAGATTGTAGCAACGAGTCGATGGAATAACTCACCCTCGAAGATTCCAAAGTGTTTAACGAGAGCAGATTCTCGTGGGTGATGTAGTCGTACTCTTTCCGATCTCAAGATCGTGTAGACGATCCTTCCGGCGCCACGTTCCAGCAGCGCCCCCGCAGTCGGTCACACGTTCGGTACTCGACGAAGACCTTCCTCTCCCTTGTTCCAGCAGGCAGCGGAGGTTGTAGCACTCTCCTCGCGATTCCGGCAGCACAACGGCGTGGTACCGGAAGTAGAGGGGAGATCCCGCAGGGCTTCGCCTTAAGCCGGTGCGAGTATGGTGGAGCTTATGAGAGAGGCTATTAGTGGTCTAGTAATTAGACACACCAATTAGAGGGCTCTAAACCAATTAGAAGGCTCTAAACCAAAATAGCTCTAAACCGGGGTTTTAGATCTAGGGTTTAGTTTAGAGGGTAGGAACTAGTAGTGTTGTGTAGAGAGGGGAGCCCTGCCCCTCCCTTTATAGGTGGGAGGGCCGGCGGCCAAGGGGAGGGAGTGGAGTCCCTCCCCAACTCGGCCTTGGTGGGGCGCCGGCTTGGAGAGGAGGGACTCCTCCCCCAAGTCGGTTTCAACCTCCTCCTCTTTCTCCTCTTTCCGAAAACTGGCAGTTTGACCGAAAACTGGCAGTTTGACTTTTTCAATTAGGATTTGAATTAACCCTTTATTTCGGACAGCGAGAACACTTAGTACATGATGCAATCATTCCAACATGCAATGACACATTCATGTACCCCTTCCCCCCCCGGAGTGCCGGACATTCCGGGACCTTCTAGAATGTTCCCGATGAAAACACCGGAATCATTCCCGAACTCCGAAACGGGACTTTCCTTATATGAATCTTATTCTCCGGACCATTCCGGATCACCTCGTGATATCCCGGATCCCATCCGAGACTCCGAACAACATTCGGTCTCTTTCTCATAATACCATAACTACTCAAACAACGTCGAATCCTTAAGTGTGTCTCCCTACGGTTCGTGAATTATGCAGACATGATCGAGACACTTCTCCGAACAATAACCAATAGAGGAATCTGGAAATTCATATGGCTCCCACATATTTCTACGATTACTTTGCGATCGAATGAACCACTTACATACGATACCAATTTCCCTTTGTCTCACGATATGTTACTTATCCGAGGTTATGATCGTCGGTATCTCTGCATACCTAGTTCAACCTCGTTACTGATAAGTACTCTTTTCTCGTTCCCGTGATATGTGATCCCTTGTGACCCAGTCACATGCTTGCAAGCTAATTGGATGACATTTCACCGAGAGGGCCCAGAGAATATCTATCCGTCATGTGGATGGACAAATCCCACTCTTGATCCATGTGTTTCAACCAATACTTTCCGAACACTCAATACCACCTTTATAGCCACCCTGTTACGGTGTGGTGTTTGATGACATCAAAGCATCCATCCAGTAAAGGTGATATGCATGATCTCATGGTCGAAGGAATTAGGTTACTATGTATCAGAAAGCATATAGCAATTGAACTATTGAAATGACTTGATCTTTATGCTACGCTTATCTATAGGAGTATGTCCACCATATCATTCTCCTAACGATATGATCTTGTTGTTGATAACATCTCAATGTTCATGACAAAGAAACCACATCATCAATCAACCAACAAGCTAGTGAAGTATAGAGGCTATACTAGGGACTTCAAATTAAGTTTACAATTCACACAAGTATTAATGGTTTCCTTGTTAATACTATTATAGCATGAATGCAAACATTTATCATAAACACAAAGATATAATAATAACTATATTTATTATTGCCTCTAGGGCATATCTCCAACAGTCTCCCACTTGCACTAGAGTCATCTAATCTAGATTACATGGTAATATACCGAACACCCATGGCAGTTTGGTGTTGGTCATGTTTTGCCCTCGGGAGAGGTTTAGTCAACGGATCCGCCACATTCAGATCTGTGTGTACTTTGCAAATCTTTATATCCCCATCCTGGATATGTTCTCGAATAGCGTGAAAACGTAGCTTGATATGCTTCAGCTTCTTGTGTGACCTTGGTTCTTGCGCATTGGCTATGGCGCCCATGTTATCACAGTAGATAGACATTGGGTCCAGCGCACTAGGAACCACACCCAGCTCTGTAATGAACTCTTTCATCCATATCGCTTCTTGTGAAGCCTCCGAAGCAGCCATGTATTCCGATTCAGTTGAAGATCTCGCCACAACGCTTTGCTTTGCACTCCTCCAGCTAACTGCTGCACCATTCAAAATAAATACGTATCCAGATTGTGATTTAGAATCATCCGGATCAGTGTTCCAACTAGCATCGGTGTAACCATTAACAACGAGCTGTTCATCACCTCCATAAGAAAGAACCATATCCTTAGTTCTTCTCAAGTACTTAAGGATGTTTTTGACCGCTGTCCAATGATCCACTCCTGGATCACTTTGATATCTGCTAGTTAAACTAACAGCATATGCAATGTCGGGTCTAGTACATAGCATGGCATACATTAGAGATCCTATGGCTGAGGCATAGGGAGTCTTACTCATCCTTTCTCTATCTTCTGCCGATGTCGGACTTTGAGTTTTACTCAAGGTCGTATTGGGCAACATGGGCAAGAACCCTTTCTTGCTATCTTCCATTCCAAACCTCTTTAGAACTTTGTCCAAATATGTACTTTGTGACAATGATATTTGGCGTTTCGATCTATCTCTATAAATCTTTATGCCTAATATGTAAGCTGCTTCGCCAAGATCCTTCATTGAAAAACTATTATTCAAATATTCCTTGACACTATTAAGAAGGTCTACATCATTCCCAATCAACAATATGTCATCCACATACAGTATTAAGAATGCTACAGAGCTCCCACTCACTTTCTTGTAAATACAAGCTTCTCCATAAGTTTGTATAAAACCAAAACTTTTGATTACCTTATCAAAACGTTGATTCCAACTTCGGGATGCTTGCTTCAATCCATAGATGGACCGTTGAAGCTTGCATACCTTGTTAGCATCTTTAGGATCGACAAAACCTTTGGGTTGCATCATATACAACTCTTCATCAATGTCTCCATTGAGGAATGCTGTTTTGACATCCATCTGCCATATCTCATAATCATAATATGCAGCGATTGCTAACATAATCCTCACAGACTTTAGCTTCGCTACTGGTGAGAAAGTCTCATCGTAGTCAACTCCTTGAATTTGTCGAAACCCTTTTGCGACAAGTCGAGCTTTATAGACAGTAACATTACCATCAGCATCTGTTTTCTTCTTGAAAATCCATTTGTTCTCGACAGCCTTCCGGCCATCCGGTAAGTCCACCAAAGTCCATACTTGGTTTCCGTACATGGATCCAATCTCGGATTTCATGGCTTCTTGCCATTTATTGGAATCTGGGCTCATCATCGCTTCCTCATATGTCTCGGGGTCATCGGTGTTGTCCACCAACATGACATTCATAACGGAATCATACCAATCTGGAGTGGTACGAGTTCTCGTTGACCTCCGAGGCTCTGTAGCAACTTCAACCGAAGTTTCATGATCATCATCATTAGCTTCCTCTCTTATTGGTGCAGGCACCACAGGAACTTCTTCCGGTGCTGCGCTACTCGCAATTTCGAGAGAAGGTTCGACAACCTCGTCGAGTTCTACTTTCCTTCCAGTCACTTCTTTCGAGAGAAATTCCTTCTCTAGAAAGGATCCATTCTTGGCAACGAAGATTTTGCCTTCGGATCTATGATAGAAGGTATACCCAATAGTTTCCTTTGGGTATCCTATGAAGACGCATTTTTCCGCTTTGGGTTCAAGCTTGTCCGGCTGTAACTTCTTTACATAGGCTTCGCATCCCCAAACTTTAAGGAACGACAATTTAGGTTTCTTCCCAAACCATAATTCATACGGTGTCGTTTCAACGGATTTAGATGGTGCCCTATTTAAAGTGAATGCGGCTGTTTCTAATGCATAACCCCAAAATGATAGCGGTAAATCTGTAAGTGACATCATAGAACGAACCATATCTAAGAGAGTTCGATTACGACGTTCGGACACACCATTACGCTGTGGTGTTCCCGGCGGTGTCAATTGTGAAAGTATTCCGCACTTCTTTAAATGCTCGCCAAACTCGTAACTTAGATATTCACCTCCACGATCAGAACGTAGAAATTTAATCTTCTTGTTACGTTGATTCTCTACCTCACTTTGAAACTCCTTAAACTTCTCGAAAGTTTCGGACTTATGTTTCATGAAATAGATATACCCATATCTACTCAAATCATCCGTGAAGGTAAGAACATAACGATAACCACCGCGCGATGCTACACTCATTGGACCACACACATCGGTATGTATGATTTCCAATAAGTCCGTAGCTCGCTCCATTATACCAGAAAATGGAGTCTTAGTCATTTTACCCATCAGACATGCTTCGCATCTTTCAAGTGATTCAAAATCAAGTGATTCAAGAAGTCCATCGGAATGGAGTTTCTTCATACGTTTCACTCCAATGTGACCAAGACGACAGTGCCACATATAGGTCGAATTATCGCTTGATTTCAAACGTTTAGCTTCAATGTTATTAAGATGTGTATTTCTACTATCGAGATTCAATAAGAATAGACCATCTATCAAAGGTGCATGTGCGTAAAACATATTACTCATATAAATCGAACAACCATTATTCTCTGATTTAAACAAGTAACCGTCTCGCAATAAACAAGATCCCGATATAATGTTCATGCTCAACGCAGGCACCAAATAACAATTATTTAAGTATAAAACTAATCCCGATGGTAGATGAAGAGGTAGCGTGCCGACCGCGATCACATCAACCTTTGATCCGTTTCCCACACGCATCGACACCTCGTTCTTCGCTAGCTTCCGTTTATTCTGCAGCTCCTGTTTCGAGTTACAAATATGAGCAACCGAACCAGTATCAAATACCCAGGCACTACTACGAATACTAGTGAGATACACATCAATAACATGTATATCAAATATACCTTTCTTCTTGATGTTGCCGTTCTTCAAATCCGCCAAGTACTTTGGGCAATTCCGCTTCCAGTGACCTTCTCCCTTGCAGTAAAAGCACTCAGTTTCAGGCTTAGGTCCAGCCTTGGTCTTCTTCGTTGGCATGGTAACTTTCTTACCACCCTTCTTGAAGTGTCCCTTTTGCTTAGACTTGCCTTTCTTGAATTTGGTGGTCTTATTGACCATCAACACTTGGTGCTCTTTCTTGATCTCCACTTCTGCAGATTTTAACATAGCAAATAGTTCTGGCAACTCTTTGTTCATGTTCTGCATGTTGTAGTTCATCACAAAGTTCTTGTAACTTGGTGGTAGTGATTGGAGGATGCGGTAAACTCCCAAAGTATTAGGAATCACTATACCCAAACTTTGAAGTTTATTTGCGTGCCCAGACATCTTAAGCACATGCTCACTGACGGAGCTACCCTCTTCCATCTTGCAGTTAAAGAACTTTTCAGAAGCTTCATAACTTTCAATTGCCGCATGAGTCTCAAAAATTAATTTGAGATCCTCGACAATATCATATGGATCTGACTCTTCAAACCTTTTCTGAAGCTCCGATTCTAAACCATACAAGATAGCACACTGAACTATGGAGTACTGATTCTTCCGAGCGAGGTAAACATTCTTTACTTCATCGGTAGCATCAGCTGCAGGTGGGTCACCTAGCGGTGCATCCAGCACATAGGTCAAATTACCAGCTGTGAGGACAATCCTCAAATTGCGGAACCAATCCGCGAAGTTGCTTCCATTGTTTTTCAACTTTTCTTTCTCTAGGAACGCATTAAAATTGATGGTAGGGGCTGCCATTGATCTACAACATATTTGCAATAGTTTAGACTAAGTTTATGACAAATTGAGTTCAAATTAATTAATGAAATTAAACTAGGTGAACTCCCACTCAAAACAACATCCCTCACATTGTTTTAGTGATCACACGAACCAAAACTACTATATCAACACCGATCATCACGAGAGCCGATATAGTTTTAATGGCGAACAATCATCATGTTCATCATATCTACTATATGATTCATGCTTTGCCTTTCGGCGATCCGTGTTCCTGAGGCCATGTCTGTACATGCTAGGCTCGTCAAGATCAAACCTTAGTTACCGCATAAGCAAATCTGGCTTGCTTACGTTGTATTCACCCGCGGAATCAAAGACACCCGATCATCACGTGGTGCTTCGAAGCAACAAGCTTTGGCAACGGTGCATACTAAGGGTGAACACTTCAGAACTTGAAATTTATGTGCATGAGGGATCATCTTATAATGCTACCGTCGTCTACTAAGCAATACAAGATGCATAAAGGATTAACATCACATGCAATTCATAATATGTGATATGATATGGCCTTTCTTCTTTGTGCTTCCGATCTCCATCTTCAAGCACGAATATGATCTCCATCATCACCGGCATAGCATCAAGGTCAATGACGCTTCTTCATGGTTGTCGTCCACCAGCTTCAACTATTACAACTATTTTGAATAGACACGCAGGTCTTAACAGAAATTAAAGACAACCATATGGCTCCTGCCGGTTGCCAACTTACAATAAGGAACATTGCATACATCAAATATAATCACAATCATGGCCATATCACATCACTGCACACCCCTGCAAAACAAAGTTAGACGCTTCTACTTTCTTTGCATATTTTACGTGGTTTGGGGCTTTCCATAAGTGTCGTTCTAACCTACGAACAAGAACCACAACATTGATACTAGCATTGTTGATTACCCGTTGTAAATTGGATCTTTACTATGCTAGGAGAAACAGGCACCCGCAAAGCCACTTATGCAATACAAGTTGCATGTTAAGCGTGGAGCAAGTCTCATGAACGATGTCATGTAAGGTTAGCCCGGGCCGCTTCATCCCAACATACCGCAAGATGCAAAGTACACAAAAAGCAATCTACAATAAAAGCATCAACGCCCACAATGACCATTGTGTTCTACTCGTGCAACAGATCTACATATAGACACGGCTCTGATACCACTGTAGGGGTTCGTAGCATGGAAAACAAAAATTTTCTATCGCATACAAACAAACAAGCCAAGATCTATCTACTAGATTGTAGCAACGAGTCGATGGAATAACTCACCCTCGAAGATTCCAAAGTGTTTAACGAGAGCAGATTCTCGTGGGTGATGTAGTCGTACTCTTTCCGATCTCAAGATCGTGTAGACGATCCTTCCGGCGCCACGTTCCAGCAGCGCCCCCGCAGTCGGTCACACGTTCGGTACTCGACGAAGACCTTCCTCTCCCTTGTTCCAGCAGGCAGCGGAGGTTGTAGCACTCTCCTCGCGATTCCGGCAGCACAACGGCGTGGTACCGGAAGTAGAGGGGAGATCCCGCAGGGCTTCGCCTTAAGCCGGTGCGAGTATGGTGGAGCTTATGAGAGAGGCTATTAGTGGTCTAGTAATTAGACACACCAATTAGAGGGCTCTAAACCAATTAGAAGGCTCTAAACCAAAATAGCTCTAAACCGGGGTTTTAGATCTAGGGTTTAGTTTAGAGGGTAGGAACTAGTAGTGTTGTGTAGAGAGGGGAGCCCTGCCCCTCCCTTTATAGGTGGGAGGGCCGGCGGCCAAGGGGAGGGAGTGGAGTCCCTCCCCAACTCGGCCTTGGTGGGGCGCCGGCTTGGAGAGGAGGGACTCCTCCCCCAAGTCGGTTTCAACCTCCTCCTCTTTCTCCTCTTTCCGAAAACTGGCAGTTTGACCGAAAACTGGCAGTTTGACTTTTTCAATTAGGATTTGAATTAACCCTTTATTTCGGACAGCGAGAACACTTAGTACATGATGCAATCATTCCAACATGCAATGACACATTCATGTACCCCTTCCCCCCCCGGAGTGCCGGACATTCCGGGACCTTCTAGAATGTTCCCGATGAAAACACCGGAATCATTCCCGAACTCCGAAACGGGACTTTCCTTATATGAATCTTATTCTCCGGACCATTCCGGATCACCTCGTGATATCCCGGATCCCATCCGAGACTCCGAACAACATTCGGTCTCTTTCTCATAATACCATAACTACTCAAACAACGTCGAATCCTTAAGTGTGTCTCCCTACGGTTCGTGAATTATGCAGACATGATCGAGACACTTCTCCGAACAATAACCAATAGAGGAATCTGGAAATTCATATGGCTCCCACATATTTCTACGATTACTTTGCGATCGAATGAACCACTTACATACGATACCAATTTCCCTTTGTCTCACGATATGTTACTTATCCGAGGTTATGATCGTCGGTATCTCTGCATACCTAGTTCAACCTCGTTACTGATAAGTACTCTTTTCTCGTTCCCGTGATATGTGATCCCTTGTGACCCAGTCACATGCTTGCAAGCTAATTGGATGACATTTCACCGAGAGGGCCCAGAGAATATCTATCCGTCATGTGGATGGACAAATCCCACTCTTGATCCATGTGTTTCAACCAATACTTTCCGAACACTCAATACCACCTTTATAGCCACCCTGTTACGGTGTGGTGTTTGATGACATCAAAGCATCCATCCAGTAAAGGTGATATGCATGATCTCATGGTCGAAGGAATTAGGTTACTATGTATCAGAAAGCATATAGCAATTGAACTATTGAAATGACTTGATCTTTATGCTACGCTTATCTATAGGAGTATGTCCACCATATCATTCTCCTAACGATATGATCTTGTTGTTGATAACATCTCAATGTTCATGACAAAGAAACCACATCATCAATCAACCAACAAGCTAGTGAAGTATAGAGGCTATACTAGGGACTTCAAATTAAGTTTACAATTCACACAAGTATTAATGGTTTCCTTGTTAATACTATTATAGCATGAATGCAAACATTTATCATAAACACAAAGATATAATAATAACTATATTTATTATTGCCTCTAGGGCATATCTCCAACAGAGACATGATCACATATTCATATGAGTACTATTCCTGTTGTAGCTTATTCACAAATCACAATTGACAAATTTAAACTTTATTATACCTGCCCCCTTAGCAGCTGCATATTTCTTCCTCTTATTATCCATACTGTTCTCCACCACCACAACAATTCACAAATTCTCTGAGGTCTGAGCCCTAGCAAGTAATTGGAGAATTTGAGATCAGGGTTAATGGAAGGAGGGATGAGAGGAAAGGGGGGCGACGGCGCACATACAGACCTGAGGGAGACCGACGGGAGGAAAGGGGGCAATGGGCGATGGCGATTGGGCGACGGTGTTCCTCCAGGGGGGGGGGGCGACGGCGAGTGCATGCGTCGTTCGGTTCCAGGGGAGGGTGGGACTCGGAAGGCAGCAGCGGCTCGATCGGTTCCACTTCTAGGGGAGAGCGGGACTTGATCGAACAGGGGAGGCTCCAAGGCAGACAGGTCGATCGACAGACGGCTGGCGGCACTTTCACTAGCGCGCGGCCCATCTAAGGCCCAGGGAAGGCCAAACCTTAAACAACACGGCCCATTATAGCATTTCTCTTTAGTTTTTCTTTAGATACAGACATAAATCGTACAAAACTGAATACATATAAAAAAAGCATATATATATATACGATTTTTTGCAAAAAAAATTGAGGTAGGGCAGCTGCCCTACCTTGCCCACTGAGGAGCTTCGCTCCTGCTCTTGGGTACTCCATGCAGACACACAATCCTATTCATATAGATCTTGGCCAATTTAGCACTTGTATAGGTTGTCTTCACGGGTATGAAATGAGCCACTTTAGTGAGGCAATCCACTACTACCCAAATAGAATCATATCATGACCTGGTCCTTGGCAATCCGGTGATGAAGTCTATGCCAATCTTGTCCCACTTCCAATCAGGAATAGGTAGTGGTTGTAACAATCCTGCCGGTTTCTGATGTTCCGCTTTCACTCTACTACATACATCACACAAAGCAATATGTTCGGCGATGTCTTTATTGAGATTATTCCACCAAAATCTTTCCTTCATATCCATGTACATTTTGGTGTTACCCAGATGAATGGAATATGGTGAGTTGTGTGCTTCCTGTAAAATCAGTTTCCGAAGCTCCGGATCTTGCGGAACACAGATACGTTTTCCATACCATAAAGTACCCTGTTCGTCTTCATGGAATCCTTTGGCTTTTCCTTTACCAATCTCTTCCTTAATCTATTCAATTTCCTTATCTGTCTTTTGGGCTTCCTTGATTTTGTCCAACAATGTGGGTTGAACATCCAATGACATAAGATGTCCTTAAGGCACAATCTCCAATCCGAGGTCTCTAAATTGGGCACACAGATCATCTGGCAACTCTCCCTTAGTAAGGCCATTCACAAATACCTTACGGCTTAGAGCATCTGCTACAACATTTGCTTTACCGGGGTGGTATTGCAAACTCAAGTCATAGTCCTTGATGAGTTATATCCATCTTCTTTGTCTCATGTTGATTTCTTTCTGAGTGAAGATATACTTCAACTTTTGTGATCTGTGAAGACTTAACAACGCTTTCCCAAAATATAATGTCTCCATGTTTTGAGTGCATGGACAACAGATGCTAACTCCAAGTCATGAGTAGGATAATTTACTTCATGAGTTTTGAGTTGTCTCGAGGCATAAGCCACAACTTTCCCTTCTTTCATTAGAATTGCACTTAATCCATGATGAGATGCATCACAATACACTTGGAAATCCTTCTCCAAATTTGGCAGACATAGGACTGGTGCTGTCACTAGTCTCTTTTTCAATTCTTGGAAGCTGAGTTCACATCCTTCAGACCAAGAAAACTTCTTGTCTTTCTTTAGTAACTCCGTCATTGGCTTAGCTACCTTGGAGAAATTCTCAATGAATCTTCTGTAGTATCCTGCCAAGCCAAGTAAACTACGAATTTCCTTTACTGACTTAGGAGATTCCCATTCATTTACAGCTAAAACTTTTGCGGGATCAACTGCTACACCATCTCCTGACACAACATGTCCAAGAAATCCAACTTCATTCAACCAGAATTCACACTTGTTGAATTTGGCATACAGCTTATGCTCTCTAAGCTTCTCAAGTATCAAACACAAATGACCTTCATGCTCTTCTTTGCTCTTGGAGTAGATCAAAATGTCATCGATGAAAACGACAACAAACTTGTCAAGGAACTCCATGAACACCTTGTTCATCATATTCATGAAGTAAGCTGGTGCATTGGTCAAACCAAATGGCATAACTGTATACTCATACAATCCATACCTAGTGGTGAAAATTGTCTTAGGTATGTCTTGTTCCCTTATCTTAAGCTAAAAATAACCTGACCGGAGATCAATCTTTGAGAACACACAGGCTCCTTCTAACTGATCAAACAAGTCATTGATTCTGGGCAAAGAATATTTGTTTTTGATAGTCACCTCATTGAGTGAACGATAATCGATACATAACCTTTAACTCCTATCTTTCTTTTCCACAAACAAGACTGGTGCTCTCCAAGATGAAGAACTTGGTTGAATAAATCCTTTCTGCAACTATTCTCCAAGTTGTTTCTTGAGTTCTTTCAACTCATCAACTGACATCTTGTAAGGTCTCTTTGCTATTGGTCCTGATCCTGGCAGCAAGTCAATCAGAAATTCCACATCTCTATCTGGTGGCATTCCCGGCAATTCTTCCGGAAACACATCCGGATATTCTCTCACAATCAGCACACTGTCTATGCTAACCCCCTTAAGAGAATTTACCTTACTCCCTTTTGATTCAAAGTTAGACTTGAATCTTATCCATTTCTTTTCCGGGGTTGTGAGTGCGACAATACGATTGGCACAATCTAGTACTCCTTCATACTTGGTCATCCAGTCCATTCCCAAAATTACATCCAGTCCTTGGGAATCTAGGATTATCAGACTCACTGGAAACTTATGCTTCCCAAATTCTATCACTAGATCACAACATCCAAGACTTACTATCATATCTCCACCAGGAGAACTTACTTTTATTGGACACCCAATATTTTCAGTTGGAAACCCATTTCTATCAAAAAATGCTTTTGATATGAATGAATGTGATGCACCAGTATCAAAAAGAACAAGTGCTGGAATAGAATTGAGTTTGAACTTACCAGCCACAACATCAGGTTCCTCATAAATCTCTTCCACATTGATGTGGTTCACCTGTCCCTTCTAGAAAGGGTTGGGCTTGTTGGTTCCTTCAACTTTCTTTTTCGGGCATTCATTTGCATAATGCCCCAGCTTCTTACACTTGAAACATTCAACCTGACTGATATCTCTCTTTGCAGGCTGACTGCCACTTCCACTTCCACCTCCACTGTGGTGACTCTTGTGTCCACTCTTGTGGTTCTTGTACTTGTCATTATCATGACCACGGTGATGCTTGTTGTCATGATGGCGGCTGTGGTTGTGGTGGCTGTTGTACTTTCCATGTTTGTGGGATCTAGAACTCCCACTATCATCATGATGGGAACGCTTGTGAGACGATCCCGAGCTATGCTTGTTAGAGCTGTGCTTCCTCTTTCTGCTTTCAACTTGTTTCATCTTGTTCGCCAAGATGGTAGCCTTGTCACAAAGGGATTGGTAGGTTGGGACATAGGCAATAGATAGCTGCAGATTCAGTTCATCGTTCAGTCCTTCGAGGAATTTCTCCTTCCTCTTGGCATCGGTATCAACTTCATCCGGTGCATAACGCGCCAGATTGTTGAACTCCTCACTATATTCAGCCACGCTGCAGTGACGCTGCTTCAGGTTATGGAACTCCTTCTTCTTCAAATTCATCACTCCGGATGAGATGTGAGTTGTATGGAAACCATCTTCAAAGATAGCCCATGTCACATCCTCAATGGGAGTGGTGATTTGGAAGTTATCCAACCAAGTAGCTGCTGGTCCTTCCAACAGATGTGCTGCAAACCTGACTTTCTCCTCGTCGGTGCAACCGACAGTTACCAAATCCTTTTTCACTGAACGTAGCCAATCATTGGCCACCATGGGATCAGTAGTTCCTGAGAACTTTGCAGGCCTCAGTCTTAGGAATCTGGTGAGCATGTCAAATCCTGGTGGATTGTTCTGATAGTTGTTGTTGTTGTTATTGTTGTTGTTGTTATTCTGATTCTGCATAAAAGTGGTCATCATCTGCATCAGCTGCGCCTGTGTTGTCATCATCTGCTGCATCTCGGGGGTGACATTGTTGTTGTTTGGGTTGGGGTTGGCACGTCGAGGAGGCATCTGTGGTTTTCATAAGGATAAGAATGAGATACCCATAGATGCTTAACATGCACAATACATCACATAGACAATCACCAAAACAAGCATCAAAATAACATAAAGTTCAACGACATAAACAACAAGTTTGAAAAGCAAACACACCATAGCAAGCCATCCACATGTTGGATGGTCATTGCGACTCAATAATCATAAGCATGGTAAATGAAAGATAAATGAGTAGTCATCACTACTCCTCTGCATCAACCTCCTCATCAACAAGTGTAAGACCTGCATTCTCCATAGCGGTATTGTATTCCTTGACATTGGTAGTCAAGGACTCTATCTTGGCCTTAAGATCCCTCTTCCATGAACGAAGTCTCTCAATCACACCCTGCTGATGCTCGAGCTCGAAGTCCTTGGTCTCTAGCTCTTCCTTCATCTCCCGGATCTTCTTGTTCCGGTCTTGGACTCTCTTCTCCTAGCTCTTGAATTTCCTGTCCTGGCTCTCAAACTTGGCCTCCATTTCCTTGACTATCTCGTCTTGCTCCGCGAAGAGCTTGTCCTTCTCACGAAGCTGCACCTGGAGCTCGTCATTGCTAAGCATGACGTTGGTCCTATCGGTATCTAGGTGCCTAATGAGAACCTCTAGGTCCTAAAGATACAGACAAATCGGCTCCACCGTCTCTCTAGCAGCAACCTCGAACTCAATAGCCTCACCCTCCTCGTCGCGTCTTCCGAAGGCGTGAAAGTAAAGACCTCTAAGCTCTCTGGAGTGCCTCCCTACCAGATGCCCAAGTAAATTCTGCATGAATACCTCTAAGCCTCTCTCCTTGTCGTCATGCATTAGCTTGAAAGTGATAGCCTCCATGGCTGGCTCAGTCTGGTGTCCTGGCAGAGTAACTTTGAAGCCCCAAAGGTCCTTCCTCTCAAACTTGGTGAGGGGAAGCGTCATGATGCTAGGGAGCGGAAGGTTGAGCACGCTAGTCAGCTCAATAAGACGAGTGCCAAAACGAGTTCCCTTGAACTCTTCAGCCGTGTTGATAGTAACATTAGGCATCTATTTTATAAGATAGAGAAAAGTTAGAATCAACATCAATAGATAAAAATCACAAGACAAAGTATCACAAGCATATCTTTGGCAACAATCACACAAGTCATGGCATACACAAATCCATTACAAGCATCAATGGTTCAAAATAACTTAGATAATTTTTTTGGAAATAAAACGATAAGTGTGGTGGTCCAACTAACGAAGTACATTACAATCCCATCTCACTTGCCAAGTTGGCTAACAGGGCATCCCTAGAGGCAATCTGTCGATCCTGATCACATGAATCCATTGCTAAGTCTATGATGTCCTCTCTTAAATGTTGGTTGGTAGCCTCTAACTCTTGGGTATGCTTCTTTTCTTCCCTAAGGTCATTTTGGGTGTTAATCATTCTACACTTGAGTCTATCACCAAGCTCCTTGATGGCCTTCCAAGCTGCATCTCTTGCAGAGTCAAAGAATGTGGTGTGTATTACTGAGTTGGTGACCATGCAGAATCCTGATTCCTTGTGGTTGTCTTCCTTGTTTTTGTACAAGTGAAGTTGCACCCACCAATACTCTACTCCTTCATCCATCACGGGGAATCCTTTGTACACAACTGCACCATGTATCCCCATGGCAACCATGAGGTCCTTGAGGGCCTTGGGGAATTCTGTCTCACACTCCAAGGTCATAGTCATGAGTGGTCCCTTCCTCACGGCTTCGTTGATGGAGTTCATCTACAAATAGAGATGAGAAAGAAGATTAGAAAAGTTTACGAGAAGAAAAAGACAAGTGTGGAAATTGTTGAACTTTTTTCCTTAGTGGTTTCTAATCCAATCCTAGGGTCATAATCCTACAGGCAACACAGTGCTCTGATACCATCTGTAAGATCCCACCCTTATAAAGGTAAGGATCCCTATGATTGCAATGCTAGTCCCTGAATCAGTTGCTAGCATCCACAGTTTAAGATGAAGTACACAGAAACAAAAGTCATTATTACAACGTCATTCCAGAGATAACATAGTCTTTTACAACTCCATAGCCATAGGCTAGTACAAGAGTTTAACTTAACAATATATAATAGAAGTCTTTATCTTCATGTGCCACAGGCAAGCATGTTGAGTGTAGACTCATAACCCCTAATCATCATCAGAGTAACCCGCAACATCACAAGTTACAGCCACAGTGGGTCAATACATTGGAATATTATTGGAAAGTGATACCTTAGTAGAATATTAACATCTAGTTACTACATGAATTTGGCTAAGTGTAGCTTAGGCTTGCTTTGCTCAAAATAGGTTTTACTTATTAGTTAAAAACACTAAGTTTTTGTTTGGCAAAAACTTTCCCAAGGAACCACCAATAGAAATTGGTGAACCTTCACCCTTGTTCAACCACAAGTTTTAACTTAGAAAATTGGGATGAGGAGATTCTTGATAGCTTCCATGTCTTGATGCTCAAGTTGTCCATTACCGGGGACACGGCTAAGTACTTAGTTTATTCCATCTGCAGAGGTTGTGCACTTTCCCCACAAGACTTGATTTTCACCAAGACAGGACCTTTCAAAAGCCTTCCCTTAGACCAAAATGGACGCGCTCCAAACCTATCATTCCCCTACCACCAACTGTCCATTTGGCTAAGTTATTGCAACCTATATGATCCAGGCAGAGCCCATAATGCCATGTGGCTGCACTAGAAGCTTCTTAACATTTGGCATCTCAAATCCCTTTGTTCCTGGGTGGCAATCCACAAGTGAAATACACAAGGTAAATCATAGAAATGGGCCTTGTGTAACCACTCAACCAAAAACCACCAAGCAATTACCATTCCACCCAGGTGTTTCATTCACTTAGTTGTTTTATTAAGCAAAACCATAAGTCAAAGACTTAACAATATTTTCCATAGCATGATTATATTCCACCCTTGGTTGCTATTAGCTAGGCTAAGCATGGCAATAACAAGTATCTTAACTTAAAGGAAATTCTAACATTTCTACAACTACTAGGATTTCCCAAGCATAGCATATAGATACTTAGAAAAATATTCATGCAAGACCTATACAAAATATTTCTAATGCATAGGCAAAAATATTGGGACATAAGTATGAAGCACCACTTTCCTTTGTAGTTGGGGGAGTAGCAACAACCTTCACAACCACAATCACTACTAGCACCAAAATCTACACACAAAATGATAGCACCAAAATCACATATCAAAATATGCAAGCACAAATATATGAATGCATGCAAATGCCATGTGATGATTTTTTTTCTAAATCAAACAAGACAAGTATACAGTACTGAATCACAAACAAGACAAATATACATTAAATAAACTTTATTTAGTCTTTAAATCATGTTTCAAATAATTTCCATACTCAAAATAAGCCTATAAATGTCTCTGCAAAAATAATCCATTTTACAGAAGCAAAACATTAAACACATTGCATGGTTGAATAGAATTCTTTCTCCTGATTCCAATGATATAAAATTTGCAAAATTTGAACGTGTGGATCAAAAGTTATGAATTTTGCAAGTTTGAACATCTAATAGATCTAAATTCTGTTTTTAGATCTAAACACAGGCCATGCGGCAGCTCCTGATTGGACGGTACCGGTTCGCACTGGATCACGCTCACGGGCCGTTGGATGTAACTAACTGCACACGGCCTAGATCAAATCATACCGCTTCACTAAGTGATCAAATCCTATGCGCTGGATTCAGATCTAACGGCTGTCGAGCACACGACCATGGATGGGCGGCGCTAGCGACGGCGGCGCGGCGGCGGCGCACTGCCAGCGGTGTTCCGGTGTCTACGGAGGGGGCTGGGGTTGGTCGAGATGCTTACCAGACTCGTGAGGTCACGCTGATGCTCAACGACTCGCTGGTGTGGACGGGGGCATGCTGTGGAGGTTGCTGAGGCTCGTCGGAGTTGTGGGCGACGTCGTTGCCGACGATATGGACCGCCCTAACACAAACCAAAGGCGTCAGGGTGTGCACAACGATCTAGCGATCATGATAGGGTCAGAGAGAAAGCAAGGGGTGGTCGGGTTTTACCCAAATCGTTCACCGGAGTTAGGCGACGACTCTGTCGCTTGCTGAGGTGGTCGGGGACGTCGACCTGGGTCATGCGCGGGTAAATCAAAGACATTAGGAGCAGCACAGAGACATGGCGAACTCGACAAGGTCAAGCAAAAGGTGAGGGGCGCTCGGAACTCACTGGAATCAGTCGCCGGAGCTTCTCGGTGCTGCAGTGGTGCAAGCGAGAATTCGTGGAGCCTGGCATCGCTTCTGGCGGGCTATGTTGGGGGAAATGGCCGCGAGGGGAAGGGGATTAAGTAGCCGGAGCGGGGGCGAGGATTACGCACGCAATCAATGGCATTTAATCGATTTAAAACACGGCAGTGAAGGAGGAGGAAACGGCAAGGCTAGGTCGTGGGCGGGGTTTGGGGACGACGATGACGGGGCATGTGGGGTCGGACTGTCAGCGAGTGGGTGCGTGTGGCTGCGGTGAGAAACAGAGGGAGAAGGGAAACCCCTGGTGGGCTGTTTTGGCTACTGGGCCGAAAGGGTGGCGCCGACCCATTTCTTATTCTTTAACCTTTTTCTTTTTCTGATTGAATTTACAGGAACCAAATTCAAATGAGTTTCAAACCAAATTGAATTCAAACTTGTTCTGGATTTTTGTAGGATGGATCCTGCTCTTAATTTATCATTTAGCACTATTGTCCACTCAAACTTACTTTGGTCATTTGAATTTTTAAAAGAAAACGGTGCCTTTACCATTGCTTAATAAAGGTAAAAAATGGTTTTAAATTCATTCTTTGTTTTGCAAACTTTGTCCCATCTTTGGAAATTATCAAGCAAACTTAGGATCAAATATCTTTGGTTTAAAACGAAAAATCTCATACTAGAGAGTAACATTGGGTCAAATCCTTGCTTACATAAAATGATAGATCACAAGTTTATGATTTTTGAGGAAAAGATCCTAAGATGAGTATGAATGCATGAATGATGTGCAAACTTTGAAAACATGATTTTAGAGATGTTACAATCATCAAGCTAGACTTCATCACGATCATTATCATCATCATCCACACCATCATCTCCACCAACACCATCAGCGTCACTCCATCCTGCTGTAACAATTGTGTTGAATCTTGCATAGTTCTTAGGGGAAACTTTCCCGGTGTTGATTACTATTGTAGTTGATGCTTGTGAGTGGAACCATTGAATTATTGTTTATGTTCAGATTGTTATCCATTACCATATCGTCTTTTATATTGATCCATATGATATCTCGTGAGTAGTTCGTTTAGTTCTTGAGGACATGGGAGAAGTCATGTTGTTAGTAGTGGATTTGTGTTGAGATATTATTCAATGGCTTAGTATAAGTTGTGGTGCTATTCTTCTAGTGGTGTCATGTGAACGTCGACTACATGATACTTCACCATTTTATGGGCCTATGGAATGCATTGTGTATTTGGCTACTAATTGTGGGGTTGCCGGAGTGACAGAAACCTGAACCCCCGTTAGGAAACCATTTTTTTTGACCCTGTCCCGTTAGGACACCATTGCACAAGGGAGTGTAGGATCTCAGAGTTTAAGGCTGTGGTTAGGTTTATACCTTAATTGCTTTCTTGTAGTTGCGGATGCTTGCAAGGGGTTTAATCACAAGTATGTATTAGTCCAAGTAAGATCGGTACATTAGCACAGGTTCACCCACACAACACTTACAAAACCAAAGAAGACTACTCAGCTATTTGAAGCGAAAGCACTTGATAGAATTCCCATGTATCATCGAGAACGTTTGGTCCTCATTAGTATTTCCACCGGCTTGTACTTTGCTAAGAAAGGATTGGGCCACTTGTTGCAATTGGTTGCTGTCTTTATTACTTGCACTTTATTTATTTGCTTTATCAGAAAACCCCTAAAAATCCGTTTGCTAAGTATTTACAGAGATTTCCTGCTCCATACCACTAGTCAACATCTTCTACTCCTCGTTGGGATCGACACTCCTATTTATCGAAAGTACTACGATACACCCCCTATACTTATGGGTCATCGGCATGGTGATATGCTTGTTCACTAAGATTTTTATTAGGCTCTGGTTGTTTCTCCAAGTTCTCATTAGCTTGTGGAATAGTGGCAAGTTTCCATTTATTTTCATTAGCATTAGGATATGGAATAAAAGGACGGCTACCATAGTTGTTTGGAGCATAAGGTGGTCTACATATGAGTTATTGTAGTTGCTCCCATATCCATTACAACCACAGTTTCTTATGTAGTTGACATCTACACTTTCATTGGTGTTTGTTACTAGTTCTTGTAGAGGAATATTATTGGTATTTTGCTTAGATATGTAGGCAAATATGGCATCAAGTTTACTTCATATGGAGTCTATTTCTTCGATGGAGTTAACTTTATTAGATGGGTTTGGTGCTCTTTCAGTATGCCATTGACTATGGCCGTGGAGCATGCTTTTTAGGATTTAGCTTCAGACACAGTTTTACTCATAAATGCACCCCCGTAGTAGAATCTAGAATGCTTCTTGACATGATATTTATACCATTATAAAAATAATGCAATATATTCTATTCATTTAATCCATGTGATGGGCAAGATCTAAGCATGTTTTTAACTCTCTCCCAAGCCGTTGCTACATGTTCATTATCATTTTGTCTAAATGATAGGTTACTATTTTTGTTTTGTAGGATTTTAACATGTGGGTAGTATTTCTCAATGAAAGTTTCTTTTAAGTCATCCCAAGAGTTTATAATAGCAGTAGGAAGTTATAATAACCATTCTTTAGCTCTTCCTCTTAGTGAAAATGGGAATAGTTTAAGTTTTACAATGTCATTTTCCACATTTTTGAACTTTTGCATATCACAATTATTTTTTTGAAAACCTAGGGACTATGAGGCAAAATCCCCATAGCAATTTATTAGTATCATCAATCAACAAAAGTAGTCCATCAAATATTTACAAGGTATGAGAAGAAAAGGTAAGAATCTACCTAAGGAAACTATACACACTATACAAGATGTTAAAATACATTGAGTTAATGTAAGATGCCTATCTAGGCCATCAGGGAGGAGTGATGTTTCCTTTTTATCCTATACCCAAGCAAGGACATATCATGTACAAATCCTTTCTTCCAGCCCCCAAACATGGCCCTTTTTGAATTGAAGATTGAGCCATTTCTCTGCTTCCATATGTTCTAGTAGGCAATAATGACCACTTCCATGAAGAAAGGCTTATTGAAACCTCTCCAGGTAGCCTAAGCAACTACCTGAATATCTTGACTATGTGACCAATCAATCTGCAGATATGTCCAGACACGCTGGCTAAAATTGCACTAAAAAAATAGGTGAATACGGTCCTCATAAGCTCTAAGGGGACAAAGCACACAATGTTTGTCTTTAGTAACTTTCCATCTCCTTCTCTGAAGTAAGTCGCGCGTATTTAGTCTATCATTCAGCAAGAGCCAGGCAAAAAATTTAGTCCTCATGATGAAACACGATTTCCAGATCCATCTAAAGATAGGCATAACCTCAATATGAGCATCCAGGTGCTGGTAATACATTGAGGCTGTGTATGTAGGGCCCCAACTGTATGTCCATGAGTCATCCCCGACCGAAAGAGGACTCACTCTCATCAGTTCTATCATTGATTGCAATTCAACAAAATCTTGAGCTGACATAGGTAAATGGAACAATTGGGTTATGTTTGGCTCACTGTAAATCTTTGCATCAGTCAACCTAGGTTCGAGGGCGTATGAAAACAGCCTTGGAAATCTTTATTCATATCACAAATTTGACAGAAATCATGTAAATGCATAGAGGCATCCTCACTAGCACTCCCCCAAATTGTTCTTTAGTTATAAGATTTAAAATACCAGGACTTACTTCAAAACTTTCAGCAGTAATTTCAGGAGTGGTAATAGGTCTATCTAAGAATTGATCATTAGGGGTGTTTGTGTAGTCACAAAGTTTTGTTCCTCTTTCTCCCATGTTTGCAAATAAAAAGTTTATACTATTTTTATGTGTTTTTGTGTTTTAAGGAAAACTTAAAAAGACTAAATACAAAACAAAATAAAATACTTTAAAAATATAAAAGAATAAAAACCTCATAGTGGTGCAACCTCCCCAAGCTTGGGTTGTTGCACAAGTTAATTAAGATGACGATGACAGAAAATAGTCTGGTAGCTGTCGTGGGAGTTTCACCACACTGCAACCACTATGATATGTCTCCACCAATTCCTCGGCAACGATGCCAGAAAATACTCTTGATGGCAAAAAATGTGACCACTTTTCATTGGGACTTCAAGTGCAAAGTGTTGTAGCAAGCTTCTTTTCACCATAAGGGTGACTCGAGGGTTTATATCGAACTCTCGAGGAATTGGAAGGATATTTGTTTTCTCCTCTTCAAGCAACCTATAAAGTAAAATAATTTTACTCGTGTCCCCAACTCCACCAAGTGGTTGTCAAGCACAAGGTTTTGTATTAGTAATATGAAATAAAATATAAAACAAAGTAAATAAAGTAAAGCAATATAAACTAGATGATATGGAAGATAGTACAGTTGTTTTGAGGTTTTTATGAGTGATTGTAAGTAGGGAAAGTATTTTTGTATTTTCGAATAATAAATTGCAGAAAATAAAAAGGATAGTAGATGCAATGGAAAGGTGTTTCTTATGATAAAAATCTGACCGGAGTTCATGGGTTCACTTGTCTACTCTCTTTTTAAGTTGTGGTGATCACAAAACAATTCATCAATGATAAAGATTCATGAAATTTATATATGTGCTTGATAAGGGAATTAATATGGGCATCACATTCTAATAAGAAAGGGAAATCTCCATGCAATCTTGAATTAAGAACAAATCAGAGTATAGCTTTAAGCAATATTATATGATGTTTGAAATACAAATATGCTGCCTTGATCTAACAAGGTTATAAACTATCACAATATAACTATTGCACATGATTTCTCTTTATTCCTAGTGAGGCAGCAAAATAAAGGTAAAAACTAAAGTAGATCTTGAATATTATGTGTCACAATTCAATCTCTACCACCATGATACTCCATTTAACACACACTTCTCCCCGTACAAGTTGGATCAAAACAAGCAATTAAGAACGGGGTGTGATATGTATCTATCAAAACATCTTACACAAAATATATTCCAATATCAAATATCAAATCATAGAACAAAGATCCACCACATAGGAATTACAAATATGACCATAATCATGTAGGGCAGCTCATATGGTACTAGATCTAAGAAGAACAAGAGAGAAATAGATCAAGATACTGCCACAAACCCATAGCCCAGAGGTGGAATACTCCCTCCTCATAATGGTGATGATGCTGGAGATGTTGGAGAGGGTGGAGATCTCCCCGGAGGTGGCTCCGACAGAGTCCCCCCCCTCCACTCTTCGTTGGATCTGACTTTGTTTGGTGGTGTTTTCATCTATAGTGTGCTCTGTGTCGAGGACTCCCTAGGGGGGGGTCCTTATATAGGTATTTTTAGGTCAAGAGAACTCCATGGGCAAAACAATTGAGGCGATTGGACGGCCGAGGAGGAAGATAGCATGGGTTGCACGCCCACTAGGCCTGGGCACGGACCCTGGGCTATCTTGGACTCCTGACCCTCCAAGTGGGATTCTTGTGCTCCAGATGCTTCTCATGGATAAATATTGGCATTCCCAAAAGTACAGGTCCATATGACTTCGTATAGGTCCTGAAACATCAAAACATTGAAAACCGGGTTTTTCTGCCGTGTAGGGTTAGAGCCAAAATAAAGGGGGTCATCGGTAAATCCCCAAAATCAATATAAAACATGGATATAACATTATATATGATGCAAATATGTGGGAAAACATGTTAACAAACTACAAATTTCATATATGCATTTTACATGCATCAGTGATCACCTTTTCACAGATTAATGTTAAGTGCCATCAAAGTATCCTTGGGAGATAGTGATTAGATATGGTCTCACGGTCCGAGGAACAAATCACTATGTTTCTGACAATTGTAACTATGAACTTTGTGATATGATCGTGTTGCAACAATCATCTGCGAAACGGTGTCCACTATCTCATTCTCTAATGAGATAGCTCCATTGTTAATTGGTGCTAAAGAACCAACATGGTCAGGAAACCTTTGACTATCCGTTGACCAATGAACTAGTTAAATAGAGGCTACTAGGGACCTGAGTTTGTTTACATATCACACATATATCAATGTTTACTATTGACACAATTATAATATGATATAAAACTATTATGAACTAATGGAATGTGTTTAATAAACTCCTTCATTATTTGCCTATAGGGCATATTTCCTTAAATTTATTGTTAGGTCCTTGGTGTGTTGGTCTTCTATGAAGATAAAAATGTGTATCTCTCTCCACCATGGAAGCCGAGTATATTACCACCGCGCAAGTTATTTACACTTAAGTGTTTCTTCTATGTGGTGATGAAAATGCTATCAAGATTGCCCACAATCCCGTGCAAGATAACAAGAAGAAGCATATTGAGATTTGTCATCACTTCATCCAGGATAATGTGAATCCTGGATATATTGAACTTTATTATGTAGTAGAAGGAAGCAACTAGTGTATTCCCCCTAAGCCTATTGTTGAAGCAAAGTTTAGAGAGTTGAGGCATGATTTAAATATCATTGACTCAAGCAATGTGGCTTGAGTGTCTTGAATACCTACTTGTGTCTCAGTGTTTATCTTTGTTTGGATGTAGGCATGGACATAGCGGGTTGTAGTTTATTCATGAAGCAATATTATTCTTATTATACACAAATAAGACTATGCAGTACTTGATGCCTGCAAGAGCACAAGTTTTTTAAGCATGTTTTCTAGAAGTATTACTTCCAAAAAATTATCGGTCCCAAAGATGAGCATAGATAAGTGTTTATGAACGGTGTTCCTGTCGCACCTAAGGTGTCACTAGTCGTGGGTGAATTGACTGCAAGTACTGAAGGTGAAAAGGTGGTGAGTATGGTTGAGTGTGAACTAGGGTTTGAACAAAGAGTAGATAAAATATAAGTAAATAATACCAATATCGGTTGAAGTTCCTGCAGATGAAAGGTTAGGCATGGAGAGACTCGGTTCATGGTGATAGTGAATGTGCCAGATGGATTAAATAGAATAGGTAATTGTAACCCTTCATATGGATGTGCAAGTAGTAGAGCATCCCATTATTAGCCAGGACTCCTCCGGTGGATTTCCATGATTTTTCTGTCTGTTACCACCAGCCATGGCTAGTGCATCATTTAAGATCTTGAGACCGAATCAAGGCTTTAAGATTAAGGTTTTTCGTTTTCCTTGGGTTGTACTAGATTCTCTTTGATATCAGTTGTGTCACTCGGAGGTCGCTGATTCACTAGCAAACAAGTTCTTGTCTATGTGATTCTCCATATCATGTTACATGGGCCCTTAAATTATATAACATGCATTACACATTACATAGATAATCATTCTTGCACAAAATAATAGTAGCAACAATCACGTATGGATGGAATATAAAATAAGCATATCACATCTCATCAATCTCCTACATCTTCCATGTCTATGGGGATTTTCTCGCGCATGAGAGGAGAATAAAACAATGATATAATAATAATAATGCAAATAGGGTTCATCTCTCGATATTACCATAGCAAGCCATAGTAAGAAGGAAGATGAAATCTACAAATCCAAGTTTGAATAGAGTTGCAAACCCTAATCCTACAAGTGTGAAGATCTCTCTCTCTCTCTCTTGTATAAGGGGAATTATGGTGAAGTGGATGATCTAGAGGTTGAAGATCTCATAGTAGACCAGAAAGGAGTTCTTCTTCTTCTCCAGATCTCTTCTTCCTCCCTTTTGGAACGAATACGGCTGTTGTGTTATGTTTTATCCACTGTCTCTTTCACGAAAGTTGATCTATTTGACAAGGTGAAGGTGGTGCATGTGGTACGGGTGCATGGTACGGTACAGGCGGGATGCGCCCGTACGGATGATCGTTAAAGCCCTTGAAGCCTCTAGTGTTGATCTTCCCAATTGATGACTTTCTTGATTTTCTCCATTAAGCTTATAAATGGCCTTAATCCTTCCAAAAATGGAAAACACCTGAAAGTCATCTTAAATAACAAGGTTTATTTGTTTTCACATTATTAACATTAGTTGAAAGGTCAAAACCATTGAAAAAATATAAAAGCTTGGATAAATGTGACAAATTGGGAGCTGTGAGTACTCTATTAGAGTATATTGTCACACAAAATTGATAAATAAAATCACAAAACACAAGAAGGACCGAGCATTAGAAACAGAGAGGATTGATGCTAGTGCAGTTAGGTTGCAACTTGCTCCCAAGAAACATCAGGTTATTGATAGAAATACAGAGAATACGTTAGTCATAGAAATAAAAATGGCGGTATACATATCTTTTCCTAGGAATACTTTGACACACACGGTTCTTGGAGTCCAATCCGATGTCAGACTACTAATCTGAGTGAAATTCAAGCACCATCAAGCCATACAGCTTCCCAACCAATATGATTTAGCTTATTTATCAAGGGTATATTGGGAGAAGATGTCACTCCTAGGAGAAAATCACAAAAAGTTGCATTATAATCACCGTAAAAAAAGTGCTCCAACGACTATAAATGATGCATTATACTCTAATAGCCAAACTTATAGTATATCTTATTGTTTGAGTGACTATAAATGATGCTTCTACATAACATTGCAGATGGATTAACATATTAGTTGGCTGAAATGTTAGCGCTGATATAAAAACCAATGTATTGCCTTGTCTTTTGTTAAAACAACATTCATAGATTTACAAGATGTAGCACCAGGGTCTAGCCTCTTAAGGCATCTCTCTATGTACCGAATGATTTTGTAAACACTTCAAACATTGGGAATCTTGTAGTTTCTGAGATTATGATTTTCAAAAACTTCACAAGGATAAATACTCCCTCCACCTGTGTCTACATAAAAATCTACATAAATATACGCAAGTAATTCAGGACGAATGGAATATTATTTTAGAATTGTATTATAAACTATGCATTAAAAATAACAAATATGAAAAACTTAACAACTCGTGGCAACATAACGACATTTAGATAGTCATCCTAAAAAGAGAATGCACTGAAATAAGTCTAAGAGCGATAAGTAGGACTCACATTGCGCGGGCCGCAACCTCTAGGCATAAGATGGTAATATGCAAGTAGGAGCGATTAGCATCAGATCATCTTAAGCACATTACCGCAAGAGGCCCCAAAACATAAAATAATATTCCTTTTGCGGTATTGGGCCAACAAATACACCAAACAAATCGTGCAAAAGGACCCGATCCAATTTGTTTGCAAGAAATCATAAAAATAGCGTCTAAAATCCGCATGTGCACGGTACAAGAGGCCAGGTTTCTGGTTTACCGCAAAGTGAACTAATGCTTGGTGGGAGAGACATTTTAGCCCTCTTTTCCCGCCTCCGCGCCACCTACCGATCTCCTTGCTCCCACGCCATCCGAGCATTGTCATTACCTCCCTGTCACACCGCCCATCGTTCCCGAGCTCGCACGACGCCAATTGGGGCCTCCCATCACGCATGCTTCTTCTATAGCAAGGTACATCGTTCCGCTGCCTGCACCTGCTGCTGCCACACCAAAACGCAAGTGGCAGGGCAAGGGCTTCGTCATGGGAACCGATCTCCTTGTGTCTGTGTTGTTCGTGCTCACTTTCTCACTAGGATCGGCCAAAAACCGATGGTTCCGGGCCAGAAAAGAACCGAGTGATAATGTTGGATACAAATGGCGAGAGAACGAGAGAGTGGTAGGAGATCTTGCAATCAAGAAGAGGTGGTGCTTAAGATTGCAGTGGTGGCGGCGATGGTGACGCAACAAGGTTTGTGCTCCAGCTAGCTATGGTGGTGGCGGTGGCAACAACAACGTTGTTAGTGCCGATTTCGGTGCTACTCGATTTGGGCATTTTATTCGTACTTTTGTGGAAGTTTAATCGCTACTTCATCCAGCCGATGTTTTTAAACTCACATCTACTATTAACTTGAATTCTAAATGCTTATGATTTAAAAATTGCTGATGAATTGGTTTCCTCGAAACATGCATACGTCCAGCTTTATAAATAAAACAACATCCATACAACATCTAGTACAAGCCAATAACATAGAACGAAAAAGGTTCAACACAACAGGCGCATCGACACGCCACACGACCACCAGCACGACACAACACACCGATACGAGAGAAAACGCGTCCCAGAAAACACACTCAGCAACCGGATGGAGAAGCAAGATGCAACACAGAATGAATTGGTTCAACCGGTGAAAACTATTGCAATAATGTTTTCCGGCCCGACGTGGGCCACACAACAAAACATTTTTTACGGTTTAGTGCAAACAACTTTTATTATACCGAATTTCGCAAGATGCTCTTTATCTCGTCGTAACGCGAGACCAACTTGATGGAATATGGTCGACGGATTCCATCTCTGCAAATCGGCGTTGAGGCAGATGCACTCGATTGTGTTTCCAAAAAAAAATCCGAGGTAATCTATGTATATTTCAGGACAAGCCTGTAATTTTACAGTGTATTAAGGCCCCATATGTAATTTGTACCACCGCCGAATTAATGCAATTTTTTCCCGGTCTTGGGGACCGTTCTTTGTTCAAAAAAAAATGAAAACGGTTGACGGCTGTAGACGGCGTGGTGGATTCCTGTCGGTCCTATGTCCACACGGAATTTTAAACCGATTTGCTCTGTGCAAAATTAACAAACGAATATCGGAATGTGGCATGTCGACTAAACTGTAATCCATTCCGGCAAGCCTTCTTCTCACCAAGACGCAGCGCACACTTAATATGTCTTGTGGACCCATGGTTAACGAGCCCCAGATGTCATTGACACCATGCGATGGCTCCCGTTTCTCCCGGTGACCTTTGCAAACCAAAACAAAGACCTATCTCAGCGCCCGCCTCTACCTCTGCACACTGCTACTGGACCCAATGTATTTAAACCCCAACAACTCTGCATGAGCTAAACCACGAAACAAATCTAACCTCACCGACAAGGCTAACCACTGACATGTTGGACCACGGGATACATGGGTCCCACCCGTCCGTCTCCACTCTCCAGTCTCCACCTCGCCTCAGCTCAGATCCGCGGCGCACTACCCAACTCCCCTCCAGACTCCACTCCCCACTCGGCCACTCCCACCCGATGGCCGGCGGCCGCCCGTTCCGGCCGTCCGCGCCTCGCCGCGCCGCGTTCGCGGGTATACTGACGCTCCTCCTCCTGGCGTCCCTCGCATTCCTCCTCTCCTCGCCCCCCGCCGCCTCCTCCCGCTCCCCGACCTCCCCGCCGTCCCGCCTCGCCGCCATCCGCCGACACGCCTCGGACCACGCGGCCGTCCTCGCCGCCTACGCCGCCCACGCGCGCAGGCTCAAGGAGTCCTCCGCGGCGCAGTCGCTCTCCTTCTCCACCCTCTCCTCCGACCTCTCCGCCCTCTCGTCCCGCCTCGCCGCCCACCGGTCCCTGCCAGAGGACGCGCTCAAGCCCCTCGAGAAGGAGGCCCGCGACCGCATCAAGTTCGCCCGCCTCCTCGCCGCCGACTCCAAGGAAGGCTTCGACACGCAGTCCAAGATCCAGAAGCTCTCCGACACCGTCTTTGCCGTCGGCGAGCACCTCGCCCGCTCCCGCCGCGCCGGCCGCATGTCCTCCCGCATCGCGGCCGGCTCCACCCCCAAGTCGCTGCATTGCCTCTCCATGCGCCTCCTCGAGGCCCGCCTCGCCAAACCCTCCGCCTTCGCCGACGACCCTGACCCATCCCCCGCCTTCCAGGACCCCTCTCTGTACCACTACGCCATCTTCTCCGACAATGTCCTCGCCGTATCCGTCGTGATTGCCTCCGCAACACGCGCCGCCGCTGACCCCTCGCGCCACGTCTTCCACGTGGTCACCGCGCCCATGTACTTACCCGCATTCCGTGTCTGGTTCGCGCGCCGCCCGCCGCCGCTCGGCGTGCACGTCCAGCTCATCGCCTACTCCGACTTCCCGTTCCTTAATGCGTCCTTCTCGCCGGTGCTCAGGCAGATTGAGACCGGTAAGCGGGACGTGGCATTGCTTGATTACCTCAGATTCTACCTCCCGGATATGTTCCCGGCACTGCAGAGGGTAGTGCTCTTGGAAGATGATGTGGTCGTTCAGAAGGATTTAGCCGGGCTTTGGCATGTCGACTTGGATGGGAAGGTCAATGGCGCCGTGGAGATGTGCTTCGGGGGGTTCAGGAGGTATAGAAAGTATCTCAACTTCACGCAGGACATAGTGCGAGAGCGTTTTAGTCCCGGTGCCTGTGCATGGGAGTATGGGGTCAATGTATTTGATCTTCAGGCATGGCGACGGGATGGCTGCACGGAGTTGTTTCATCAGTACATGGAGCTGGTGAGTTGTCGGTCATCTTTTGTTAATATCTGCAACAAACACTATTTGATGGTGCATACTTCTGTGTCCGGTGGTTATTATTGTGCCTTTGGCGGTGCATACTTCTGTGTATGATGGTTATTATTGCGCCTTTGGCGGTACATACTTCTGTCTATAGTTTTACAATTTCCCTAGCTTAGGTGTCAGTTCTACTTATGTCTTCTTGGTAATCTGTTTTGGGCAGAAGAAATGTGGTTGCTTGATAAGGATTTTATTTCGCTCATGTCATGTGACTGATAGTAATCGTATGTTGACAGCATACATAAATAGTTTGCAATTAGATGGACTGGCCGTTGCAATTGCACAATGTAATCTTCTATCGGTTTTGCTAGTTCTTAGGCGCCTGAGAACTTCTTAGGTCTCAGTCGCCTCTTTCACCGTTTGATTTACCTCGTGATTCGTGCAAAGTGAAAGTTACACATAAGTTGCAACTAGGGTGTAACTGAAAATTTAATGAGTTGCAACTAGGTTGCAACTGAAAATTAGTACAAATATTATGAGTTGAAACTAGGTTGTAACTGAGATTTTAGCAGAAATATTAGGATGACATTAGCGACTTAGACATAAGAAGTTCTCAGGCGCCTGAGATCTAGGCACTCCCATCTTCTATAGCATAGAATTGTTCTAATGTTTCACGACACACATTTTCCTTAAATTAGTATATAGTGACAACTGAAAACAGTTGCTTTTAAGGTTACACGTTACAATGCTTGCTTATCTTATGAGATTGTGTAGGTCCTCGATAACATTCAAATGGCTGTGCTCAAATTTATCCAACTATAAATTAATGAGATTTTTTATATGGTTAATGATGCCTTATTTTAGTTTGAGTGTGTTTCAGATAGCATTATAAACAGTCTATTTCTGAGAATACCTAAGCAATGCGCGTCAGTTGTTTTGTCTTCTTTTCTGTCACTCGCTGAGAATATGTGAGCTCTGTGAAGTCAAAAAGTCTAAATGATGCATTGTTAGGTTTTTGTATACAATGGTCAATGCCTCAATGGATTATATGTTGTGTGGCCTTGACTCTTGACTTCGTAACTGTCACATACTAGAAACAGAAAATGGCAATATTACCCAGAAGAGTTTGTAAGTGAAACTTGAGTGTCATGCAATTAGTTTTTATTTATTTATGAGCCCAACCTCTGCAATAGCTGAGTTAGTAAAAACCCTTGTGCAATTTATGTTTGATGTTGCTCTGACTAAAAATATGTTATGCACCTATGCATTGTCCTGTCCTATGTAATGTAACACATTTAAACCATTTTGCTGATGATGCTCCCTGACTTGCCCATTTTTATATCATAATAGCCTACAAGTCTGTGTGTCCTCCAAGACAATGATATATGTTTGAATAAATGACCCAATATTCTTATTTTGTTCTACCAAATTATGACCCGATATCCTCATGACAGAACGAGGACGGAGAACTCTGGGATCCAACATCTGTTCTACCAGCTGGACTGATGGCATTCTATGGCAATACAAAGCCACTTGACAAGTCATGGCATGTAATGGGTCTTGGATACAATCCAAGCATCAGCCCTGAGGTGATACGTGGTGCTGCAGTAATACATTTTAATGGGAATATGAAGCCGTGGCTTGATGTTGCTTTCAATCAATACAAGGCTCTATGGACCAAGCATGTTGACACTGAAATGGAGTTCCTGACACTATGTAACTTTGGTCTCTGAAGTAATTAAAAGAATGTTCCATAATAAGGAAACCGTCGATATGGTGTTCCTTTTATTGGTAAAAGAGCCTACATAGGAATTATATATGTTATCTTTAGCAAAGTATTATGTCCTTGTGGTGGTCAACATGTTCTTGTAGGTTTTGTAGCTTGATGATAGTAGTTATTTTGTTAGCGAAGATGTAATGTACCGTTGTGGACTTGTGGTATAGTCGAAGTAAATTGTAGATGAGCATTTGTGTACTATCTGTAGCAAACATATCTTCAACTGTATATTTATTACATGGAAGAAAAAAGTTGTAACAAAGGTGGACATTTTATGCCTTTTGTGATTATGATTCATATTTGGTTCACCAATAATTGCTCGCAATATCACTGGTTGTTTTGAGTATGATGCTGCAATGTTGGTGAAATGAATTGCATAGAGGGCAACCAGCTTCATCAGCAACTCCTAAAGTACTGCATGGAAAGGCTGCTCATACCTTGCTTTTCAGCTGGTAATCTGCTATCTAGGACCCCCCAGGTATGCTAACTAGTTCCTCCATACATGATAATGAATGGATGTTTAATTCAGATATAATTGTAGCTGTCTACCAATTTAGTTTGAGTGCTATCTTTTCTTCCACATGATTATCTTCCCTGGAAAAATTAAATACATTGGTTTATCGTTGGCACCAGTATATAATCTTATATTTAAAAAACCTTGTATTTAATACCACATCATTTACCTCTAACAAAGGGGAGAGGCGTAATGTAGATGATATTTGGCATGCTTTTCTCTTAATACACCACATCATGCATTCATTGTGCAGTTATCTCTCTGTTGCTTAGTATGTTTTCTGTTTTACAAGATATATCAGTAGCTTATGTTCTATTCTCTCACTATTGGCTATTTCCTCACTTTCTTATCCTGTTTTACAATCTGTTAATCACTGATTCCTGCCATATTTTCTCTCATTTCACGTGGAAGAATTTCACACTAGAACCTTAGGGTATGGAATTATCTGCTCCAAGAATGTCTAGAACATGTGAATCTTCATCGTCCAAAGAACATATTGGTGAAAGCGGCGAACATTGATTATTTTCACAATGAACACACATGGCAATGCTAATATTTGTTTATAGTTCCTGCCCCGTTGATGCCGTGCTGGATTCCTTTTGTGGCAGTTGTATACGAAAAGTCTTCTTCACCATTACCTGGCAGTGTACCATATTATAACATCTCAGCATTAGAGCTTAAAAATAAGCTGAACATAGATATGTGCATTGCATTCATGCATAGAAAATTCGAATAATTTTCGCGTTTTTGAACAAAACATGTCAAAGTGATTGAAGCTTCTCTCAACTTGATGGAATTGAAGTAGATCATCAAGTTGACCGCGATAAGTTTCAACATAACCTTTACTAAAACCTTATTTTGGGTAAAGGATATTTGATCTAAGGGTAGATCAAATATAATAAAATTAAATCATAATACATTGCTTAGATGATTAATATCTGATCCTTAAGAGATCATATAATGGTATTTATTACCATCACTCATGAATACCAAGTTAAGAATATAACCCAAGAAACAAGAATTCAATAACTAAGTCTTGACCTATATCATTCTTATCCATTCCTACCATGAGAATCATGGTATTTCTTAAACACTAATTCTTTATCACTTGTTGAGTAGGAAGGAAATCAAGTCAAGATCGTTCACCATGTATATTTCTATCCATATCAATCTTTACCATTTCTATTGAATCATATTTCTAATATCTGTTGTTCATCAATGTTGAGTAATCAACTATTGATTCACCAATTCTTAACCTATCAATTCTTGACCTAGCAACTCTTGTCCTTATCATAGAAATCACTTAAAGTCTTTTAGGGAAAGAAGTAAGAAGAGGTAGGTGGTAATGCTAGATTTAAATATCATCTATAGGATGGGAGTGTTGGAAGAGAGTAAGATCAAAGTGAAAATTGATGGAGTTAACTCACTCCTGAAATTAAAGAAGAGCTATATGGAATATATAATTATATGGTGATAAAGAAGATTACAAGGATGAATCCTGAAGATAGTTACCAGGAGTAATCATATTGAATCAAGTAGGTATAGTCAATGAATAATATCTCTTAGTCCAATAGAGATAATTAGAAGATAATTAAAATACAACTGTAATGTTGTATTGATAAAGACCTTGATTAGCCAACTGGAAACCTAAGCCATAAATGATCAAACGATTGTAATGATGATGCTCAAGTCTTAACCATTATCGTGAGCGGCATCCGAAACCAATAGCGAGAGCGAGGCTTCCTTGATAGCACCCAGCACGAAACGTGCCAGTACCACGAGGTAACGCCGCAAGCGCCATTAGGACACAACGGAACACCCGAAGGTGTCCGCCGCGAGGCAAGCGTGTACGAAGCACCACTTCCCGTAGGTCGGGTACATGCACGCAAGCACTTGAAAGGCAACAGTAACATAAGCCACACGAATGACGGGACACGACGTCACTAGTCTACCGCACGAGGACGGGGGATCTAACGACAGACACGGGTCCAAAGCTACGTGAATGATTATATCATGTATAAGTGACATTGGTGGATATAACATGATTAAATCCTAGTATAAATATTTTATCCTAGGTTAGCCATGATAAGTCACCATGATATGATGTGAAGTTTGAATATAAGATACTGAGGTTAAGTAGATATAAGGCAGTATAATTAAGCTGAAGCTAGAGTAGCATGGAGTTTTTGAAGTAGTGTTATTCCTCTTAAAGTATAGTAAGCTTTTAAGGGAAGTAGAATTGGATATATAAATTTGTTGGAACAATATTAGTGATGAGGATAAAGGAAGTGTATAAATGGAGTTAGAAGTAATTACTTAATGGATTAGACTTTGAATTATCAGAGTAGTTTTATATAACCAAGTATAGATATGAAAAGATTATGAAGAGCTTTAGTGTCAAGCTCATCGGATTTACAAATGGACTTAGAAGAATAAAATGTAGATAAGAATATTCTTGTGAAGTAAAGCTCATCATGTTAACACATGATGATGGATATAAAGAAGTAGAATATCTAGGAAAGGAGTTTCTTAATCATAAGTCCAGAATTATGAAGTATGGAAGATAGGAATTCTTGGTAAACACTAAACCCTAAATCTTTAACCAAACAAAAAATCCATTTCATCTGATTGATCTATCATCCTATTTCCACAATGCCTTGTAGGAATATTTTCCTATAGCAAATCACTTAAGCACATTTTTGTCATTTCCAATTATCATAACCATATGTGCTTAGGAGCTATCTTTATCAATTCCTTTCCATAAGACATTCCAGAAAATAACTTTCTATTTTAAAGGGTGATATCATTAAAGATCGCAAACATAAAGACAATATGTTTAGCCGTTAATCTTTATTCACATCAACAAGGGAATATAAGTATATTAAGTACCCTTAGTATTCCCTAGATTCATGGGAGTAATATTAACCAATATTATTAAAACATTACTTACCACCAAATTAAGGCATTAACTATACATAAAATGATATATGACCATCATTGATGATTTAATACATCCAAATTCCATTAATATAAATACACTTGAAAACCATTTCATAGAGAATTGTTAAGATAACAAGCAAAACCTAAAACCCTAATTCCTACTTATTCTATTTAATATAAGAATCTCTCTATAATTATAAATTAGAAAATAATAAACAAAGTATGCTATCATAATAATAAACTCATACTAGAATTTGAAATACATTTTTATATGTTTGTATTTATCTAAATTAATAAATTCTATAAAGAAGGGTTTAAGACAAACATGAATTACAAATAAAGAAAACAGAAAATAAAATAAAAACTAACAGAAACGAAACCAGGCTGTAGCCCATTTCCCTCTCTACCTATCTACCGCCTAGCAGCAACACCTTCTTCTCCCGCTCACTTTGTTGTAGCCCACAAAGGCCTAGCAGCCAGCCCAGCTTGTCTTCCTCTTTGACTGACCGGTGGACCGCCAAGGGACTGCGGGTTGAGTTTGAAATCATGTTAGGGGGTTTTCTGCAAAAACGCCAATCGCTGTCTTCCTCGCAACGTCACAAACAGCTGCCTATCGGCATCACCATCGTCCGCCGCCGTGCCATGACGTCAGCTTCCGTATAGATTCGTGCCGCTGCTGATCAACGTCTATAAAAAGCTTCAGCGCCGCCATCAAGGAACCCTAGACCCCAATTCTCCTTCTTCCTCCCAAATTTCCCCTTTTAGCCAAAACCCTAGCTTCGATTCACCGTCGATTTCCGCCGCTTTGAGCTCTCTTGTTCTCCATTGATCAAGCACACGACTTCGCCTTGTTCCCCTGAGTCTCCTAGCCGAAGGAATTGAACAAGGGCGCCTCGAATCAATGCGGTGACCTCGTCTTCCCGAAGTCCGGCCGCAGTCGTCTACCTCGATTTCGGCCACGATATCCTTCATCGAGCCTTCCATGAGCTTCTTGGTGAGCTGCTGAGCATGCTACTGCCTTCCGTTGATTTGTTTGCTTCCGGTACCGAGCCACCGCCGTGCGTCGTCGTGCACAGCCGCTGGTCACCGTCGTGCACCACCTTCGAGTGACCAAAACCCAGCGGTGCCGCCCCTTTATTGTTCAGCGCACGCCCCTGCACCCTACACGCTTAGCCAGGAAGCCTCGTGCGCGCTATCTCGCCGTGTCTGTGCTCGATTGGGGTGGAACTCCGGCGGGGTGACGTCATCGCGACGCCAGGGTGATGTCACTACGTGTGGTCAAGCCTAGTCAAACTCTCCCGGGTCCCGCGTTGCTGATGTGGAGTGCTGACGTGGTGGAGACCCCGCCAGTCAGTGTCTGTGTGGGTAGGAATCAGTTAGTACCGAAAGTTTAATTAATTAGGTTTTTGTTTGCTGATGTCATCTTAACCTAATAAAATATTAAATAATTTTAGAAATTGAATAAACCTTATAAATTCAATAACTATTGTTTTATAATTCAAAAAAATATGTTTAATATATGAAAATTTTCAAAAATAAAATAAAATATATAACTTAATTGTATTATGAAATATTATTATGTTAATTATTTAAATCAATATTATTTAATAAAGGTTTATAAGTAATAAAACTTGATAATTCATATTTTAATATTGGTACATGTTAGAAATATAAACAAAATACCAAAAATCTTATAAAAATAAGAACTATAATTTAAAACTATAATCATGCATTATTATTTCACGTAATTAAATATTTATTATTTATTAAGTATTTATAAAGTAATAAATCTTATTAAAATCATATCTTATTATTTATAAATCACAAAAATAAATGTAATATACCAAAATGATCACAAAAATAGTACCTACATGTTAAAAATATAATATTCCACTTTTGAGGTAAATAAAAACTCAATACGCTAATAACTTGAATTTAAACCTAGTTTCCTTAATTAATAATTCATATAAGGATAAATAAAATTGCTAATATTTCTAAAATTAGCCAAATAAAGTCTAATAAATAGTATTAGTCTTAAATATTGATAATGTGAAGTCAAAATGCTTCAACACATTTTGAATACAATTTTATTGTATTATCATTCCACCATAAGTGTAGAATATTTTCTAAAAAGAATCCTTATCAAATATAAAATCTTCAAGAATAATTTGTAGTGAAATAAAACCTATTCCTTTACTTCAACCACAAGTTTATCAACATCCCTAAACACTATAGTGAATTCATAAGTAGTTAAGTAATATTATTCCTTAGATACAAATCATAACCACACCTTTATAAGGAGATAAAAGCTTTTATTCCATTATAAAATTAAGAAACCATTACTCAAATAGAAGTAATACTATTCTTAAGTAACTTTAAGGAAATATTATGAAGTGAACAAAGTACAAATAACCTAAGTTTTGTATCTTAAAGTCTATCTATGTTCTTAAAGTTAATTTTAAGTCTACAAGACTTTAAATATAATGCTAAAGACTTTGTCATATGTTTTATAGTTAACTTTGGTCTATTTTAATTAAGACCTAAAGCATCTCAAGTACAGACTATTCAAGCAAGCATAAACAACATCAATCACATTCTATCAACCATATTCTAAAAGCTATCAGAATTGTTTAAACCTTAGTAAGGAAATCTTTTCTTCAAATATTATTCTTTTTGCCACTTCAATCAACAGATGACAACTAATCACAATCACATTACTTTATACTTTACTTGTATACTAGGATTGTTAATACTTAAGTTCCTTATAAATGCCAATACTTATAAGGTAAGATTTGAAGATAAGGCAATTCTTATATAAGTAGTCTTTGAGTAGCATTCCACATTTGTGTATATATTGTTGTATGGTAATGTAATTACATGTTGTTTCACACACACTCACAAGCCTTAATAAGAAACACAAGTGTGAAGCTTATCTAAAGGGCAACACATTCTAAAGAAACCATTTCCAGTATCTAAACCCTAGATCAACGCTTATTCCGGGGATTCGAGATTACTAAATTGCATTACATTACTTATGGGAAATTATCACTCCAGCGACCTGAAAAACCCTTTCTCTCTCGCGACCGGCTCGCTCCCTTTGGGCGACCAGCCGCGCCCCCGTCTCCCTCCTCCAAGCGCCCTCCCCCGCCCTCCTCTCCTCCGCCGTTATCGGTGCGCGTAGCTGGGCAAGCCTCGGGCAGCGTCGACGACGGCGGCCCCTTGCTTTTCCCCTCTTGTGACCGCATCTGCACGGGCGGCGTGGTGACGGGGGGTGCTCCCAGGCGGCTTCGGTCCGGCACGGCGGCGGGCTTCCCGGCGCTGGTGCGGGTGGCACTTCTCGTGGTGGCGTAGCTTGCTGCAGGGCATCGTGCTAGCATCGGCCAGCGGCGGTTGGGCCTGCTCAGCCTAGATCTGGGCCCCTTCGGGCCTCATATGGGCCTGGGCGGGCCGGTGGTGCTGCTGAGGCTGCAGTTGCTCCCTGGAGGCGGATGTCGAGTATCGGGGTTCGGAGGTGCGGTGGCACTGTTGCCAGCTTGCTGCTGCATGAAGGCAGGGGCTTTGCGGGCCTGTTTCAGGCCCAACCGGGCCAGGATGCCTGGTGTGCCTCTGTTATCGTGTCCGGTCAGCTACCGCTACGGCCGTGGAGGTTGTTCCCTCCCGCACGGCCATGGGGCTTCCGCATCTGATCCCTTGTACTCTCTCGCCTGTTCTCTAGGCCTCGCAGTGGTGTTCACAGTGAGACGATGATGGTGGCGTCAAGACCGTGGTGGTGCGTGCTAGTGGGCGGCGTGATGGGTGACAGACTTCAGAGTTTTCGGGGTAGTGGGTCGTTGGGGTTTGGGAGAAATCCTTGTCGGCCTTCGACACCGACGAGGTGACGCCTGCGGGTGTCGCCATTCCTTCCTGAAGGCCGTCGGAGGCACCCATGTCCCACTCACCTCCGCGTATGGGGGAAACCCTAGGACAGGTCCGGGCAGTAGCGACGTCTTCGTCGCTCCCCTTGTTGAAGGTGCTACTTGTTGCGTGAGGTTTCGAAGGTCTAGGCATGTGGTGGGAATTTTCCGGAGGGCACAACGGTGGAGAGCCATCATCGTCTAGTCGATCTATCGATGTTGGCATTGTTTTCTCTTTTATTTCTCTTTCGTGTTTTTGTTGGGGCTAGTTTGCCCCAGCATTGTGTATCGTGTTGTGTCTTTCTTTGGGCGTTGTGTTGTCTGGCCCAGCAGCGGTCTCACCTGTGTGATTTATTTATAAAGCGGGGCGAATGCCTGTTTCGAGAGATTACATTACTTATGCATAATAGCATTTTGATTCTTTAAACATTAGTCCTTACCGGACCAATGATGCTGATTTCAGATATTGTATCTTATATTGTCTTGAAGACCGTGAGTGCATAATCTTGCAATCACAAAGGCAAGTTCACACTTGCTCATGTCCTTTGATTATTTTCTGTAAAGTATTTTGCAAATCAAGTGTTGTCATCACCTGCATTTCAAAAAGATCAGAAAACACTATTTTCATAATAATATGAATATAGGTTATTTACCATGAGGGAATAACCTGCTATGAAAGTTCCGATGGTAAAGGAACATATTATCTAGGACTTAAACAACCAATGTCGCCAGTGATTCTTGCGCCGTATATTACGCGTTAACCATGAGATTTGGAATGGGACAGAGAAGTTAGCTATATCTTCTTCCTCTCGCATGTAGCCGGATGTGCAGGTCGTGGATATTATCACTCGTAGCGTGCATATTAATTGGTAATTCGTAGAGGATATGCAGCATATGGGTGGGAACCCTCAATGTCCCATGATAGTTCTGGCATCTAACGGTCTGTACAAACCATTGCCGTAATTCAATGGGTGGGCATGGTGTATGATACGTTGGAAACGTATCTATAATTTTTTATGCTCCATGCTTGTTTAGTATCTACTTTGATTTACTTGTACACACTTTGAGGTGCTTTTTACATGTTTTCTAGTACTAACCTACTAACAAGTTGCAACAGTGCCAGATGCCTGTTTTCTGCTGTTTTTGGTATCAGAGAAGTTAGTAAAGAAATATTCTCGGAATTGGACGGGACAAAGGACAAAGTCAATTACTTTCCATGGGGAACAAGAAGTCTAGAGGAGAGCCGGGGAGGCGAGTCAGAGGGGCCACCCCACCCCCCCCACCCGGCTAGGGTTTGGTGCCCCTGGCCGACCCCCTTGTCTCCCCCTTCGCCTATAAAAAGCCCCCGATGCACAAACCCTGGACACCCGATCAGAAATCCACGAAACTGTCTATAGCCTCCGCCACCATCGTCCCTAGATCCGGGGGGATCTGAAGTTCTTCCCGGCACCCTGCTGGAGAGGAGATCATCCCGGAGGCCTTCTCTCCGGTATGATGAGTGAGTAGTTCCGCCTTGGACTATGGGTCCATGTAGTAGCTAGATGGTTGTATCTCCTCCTTTGTGCTTTCATTTATAGATCTTGTGAGCTTCGTTCATGATCAAGATCTAATCTATTTGTAATCATGCATGTTGTGTTTGCGGGGATCCGATGGATATTGAGATTATTGTGTTGGTTTGATTAATGGTTTTGTCTTTATGATTCTATCATGTATGTGTTGTTTGTGATCTTGCATGCTCTCCGTTGTTAGTGGTTATCTTGGCCAAGTAGTTGCTAGTGACTCCAAGAGGGGGTATTTATGCTCGATAGTGGGTTCATGCCTCTAGTTTCCAAGGGAATTGACAATAATCTCTCTGGTTGTAGATGTGTTGTTGCTACTAGGGAGAAAACAACGGTCTCTTGTTCATGGAACATGTGGACTATTTACCTTACACACTTTGCTTAAAGCAGTTGTCTGTTGCTTGCAACTTAATACTGGAGTGGGTTCGGATGATAACCCGAAGGTGGACTTCTAGTCATAGATGCAGTTGGATGGCGGTCTATGTTTCTTGTTGTATTGCCCAATCAACCTCATAGGATCTTTTTGGCTAGTAATTGCATTGTTATGCCTTGCTCAGTTCCTATCAATTGCCCTGCTGTAATTTGTTTACCCTTCATGCCATGTTGTTTATCTAAGGAGAACACCTCTAGTGAACTATGGACCCTGGTCCAATCTTTACCATTGATACATCTTCCAATGTTACATGTTTACTTGCTACAAACCATTACCTTCTACACCATACGTTTAATCCTTTGTTACAGCAAACCGGTGAGCTTGACAACCTCACTGATTCGTTGGGACAAAGTCTTGAGTTTGTGTTGTCCAGGTCTCCACGTTTCTTGCAACACCTGTGTGACGTTTACTTCCTCCTTCTGGTTCGATAACCTCGGTATCTACTGAGGGAAGACTTGCTGCTTGCTACTTCATACCTTGCTCTTGGGGTTTCCAACGAAGCGCTCCCACATCAAGGAGGTGCCATCAACAAGTTTTCTGGCGCCGTTGCTGGGGAGGCTAAGGACGTCTTCACTAGGGGAGTCCTTCACTTCCTTTCTCTTTACTTTGTTTTTATTTTGCTTAGTTTCTTTTGCTTGGTTTTGTTTGCCTCTTTCCAAAAAAATTTTTTAGCTTGGTTTGCTTTCTTTATTAGAAAAAACAAAAAAATTAGTCCCTACTCTAGTTGCCACCTTGCTCTTGCTCACCATGTTGCTCCCCAAGTTCGCCCTGAAAGATCTTGCAATATGTAGTGGCTCCATAATTGGGAAAGATAATATTGAAGAATCCTTTAATTATGTTAGCAAGCATGAGGATATTGAGGATAAATCTATAGCAGAGCTTGCTCCTAATTATGAGATTGTTGCAGCTTCTTTAGTAAATATGTTGGAGGCTAGGTTTGTTAGCCTTAACCCCTTCATACAATTCTTGTTCCTAAAACTAAAAGAAGAGAAGAATGCTGAAAAGAGGGAATTCATCCTTGAAACTTTATCAAAAGAATTCCATGATGTTGCTAGGGAAGACAAAAAGGTCTTTGAGCGTTTCAATTTGCTAGGCTCAAGTGTAAATGTTGTGGGTATTTCTGATAAAACTAAGCCTAGAGAAGAATTCAATATACCCATCCCCTTTAAGCTTGTTGGAATGCATGAAGCCTTTGAAAAGAACTTTGATTTGTTTGCTCCTGAAAATCTTTTTGATGAAAGTAGTAGACCAAAGAGAGATGATAAGGGATCCTCCAAGACCCATTTGAATGAGATAACTTTCATAGATGAAGAATTTTCAAGTATGAATGTTAATGCTTCTTCATTTGAAAATACTTGATTCTTCTTGCTTCTTGTGCCTAACTTAAAGGCGTTAAAGAAAAGTACTTGTTGGGGGATAACCCAAGAGTTTACTTGAGTCTTGGAAGTTATTACTTCAGTTATAACATCTCCTTATCCTTTTTGTCTGCTTTTTGTGCCAAGAATGACCTCTAATGAGAGGGAAGTAAGATTTGGGGAGTTGTTGTCCCAAAACAGATTTCTATCCTCCCCCATAAAAATTCGTGAGGAGTCTCTGTAACTCGGATTGATCTCAAAATTTAGGAATAAATCCCCCAGTATGTTAGATAAATTTAGTTAGGTCAACACTTTTTTATTTGAGCAACAGAAGATGTTCGGAAAAATTGGTTTCTACCTGCTGATCTGTTTTGACAGATTTCTGCCATTATTTGCATTTTCTTCTTATTGATTCCTTTTTGAGTTCTCTTCAGGTAAATTTAGCTTTTTGAAGGAGTTACTACAGTAGCTTATGTTTTTAGTGAAAATCCAAAGCTTTACCAGTGGTTTAATATCTTTCGAATACACTAATGTTGCTAATGAAGATTGTGTGAAGTTTTGTATGAAGGAAAATTTTCAGGTGTAGAGAAAGAATGATGCAATGAGATGAAAAATGGACAAAAGCTCAATCTTGGGGATGCCACCATGGTGTCACCCTAAGAAATATCTAAGAGATACAAGTGTCAAAGCTTGGGGATGCCCAAGGAATCCCCTTCTTCATCAATAAAAAGCTCAGGTTTGTCTAGACACTTTGTTTTTATTGTTTCATGCACAGTTGTGTTGTTCTTGGAGCGTCTTAGTTTTTTGTTTGCTTTGCTTAGTTTGTTTAGTAGTTTGGACCCCCGTTCTCGCTGTGTTGTTTTGCAAATAAGTTTGCTTGGTGTTGGAAAGGAGTAGTAAGTTCTTGCTTGAAGTGCAAGAGGAGCTTGCATTGACCGTGACTTAGACTTTAGCATGACATGCTAGGTGTTGTTTTAGCATTATGCTTAGTGTTTATTGCTGTAGCATGTCTTGTTCCAAACAATTGGGATTGCTTAGTGTGCCTTGAAGAAATTATGCGTTGTTTTAGCATGCAAAAGCATAGTATTGTGGTATTCTCTTTTGATGTTTTGCTTTGGTTGACTTGGCACATGCTTACACCATGTTATGACTCTCACAAGTCACCATTAGCCTCTATGATCATTTAGTCCTTGACTTGTAGTACCACTCTTTGCTTTGATTAGTATGCTTTGTTGCAGTACATGATTATGGCCATTATTGCTCTCTTAGTTGGTTGCTCCCAGTTTTTTGCTAGCCTCCACTTGTATGAGTAAGTTCTACTCATGCCTCCATCTCCCAAGAAAACAAGTTTTTCCAAAGTGTCCACTATAAAATCCTATGTATGGTGTGTTACACCATTCCAAATATATTCTTGTTTTCAACTATCTTCCAATTAAAAACTATTTTGTTATGTAAAAACTTAGTGATTAAAGCCCTCACGAACTTGATGGCACACTTTATTCTTTGCCCTTAATAAACTTGAACCATTGTGACAACTTTGTTGTATATGGTTGCACTTATAAGTTGGAGTTAGCAGAACCGTGCTGTCACGGGGAAAATTTTCAACATTGCACTTGTACCTTGTTGTACTCAGTTGATATCATGCTCTTTTGTCTATGGATGTCACCGATGTGAAATAAAGAGGAGACTTGTAAGTCCATTGAGTTTGTATTCTGTGTTAGAGAAACGCCTGGGCCGCTAGCCTAAGCCATGCCTAATCATGGTGGAAACTTGCAGCATCACCATAATGAGCTATCTATGAAGCATCCTTAATACAAAGCTATGCGTATGGTAAATAAAAAGATTGCCGAGATGCTCATTGTCTCCTTGCCTTGTCATTTTGGTTATGGTAAATCTCATGTACCATGTGCAAGGGGTACCCCATTGGTGGTTCTCAATGATATGCAAATACTTACAGTGACAACAACTTACCTGGCCCAAAGTTGAGTATGCATGAGGTGTGGCCCTCGTATTCAAGGGACTTGAGATTGCCAACTTATACTTCGTCAAGAATATACTCCAGATTTTCCACTTTAACCTTAACCACTTCAAGATGCTTATGATAGGGGCAATGAGGGCTGAAAGCTAACAAGTACCATAATTTTTGAAAGCTCTTTTTGAAACTTGTAATCCCTGCTTCCTTTACAAAAAGGCCTTTCTTCCACCACTATTGAGTCTCCACCTTCTACCTTTAGGCACCATTAAGAGAGCATAGTTGTCACTCTGTGTGTAGTGTTCCAAAGCTTATTAATTGATGCATATTGTGTTATTACTTGTTCTTGTGCTACTTGTTTTTAGTCACCCTTGTGAACTTTGCTGGTGTTCTATGCATTTTATTGCTACTCTATGAGGGACAAGCTGATTGCCACTATGCTATGTTTTCTGCATGTGAAACAAACAAATGTTTTTCAATGCATGTTATTCATGATCTTTGTTTGTAGCTTGCCATGTTGCATGCTTAGTTACTATGTCCTATTGTTAGAACTCTATCTTTCATGCACATGTTTAGAGTTCTTTGATCCCATCTTTCAATGCTTGCAAATGGTTGTATCTTTATTGTGAGGGTGCATGTCTCCTCAAAAACTATTTTGTTTATCACTTACCTACTCGAGGTCGGGCAGGAGTTAAGCTTAGGGATGTTGATACGTTGGAAACGTATCTATAATTTTTGATGCTCCATGCTTGTTTAGTATCTACTTTGTTTTACTTGTCCACACTTTGAGGTGCTTTTTACATGTTTTCTGGTACTAACCTACTAACAAGTTGCTACAATGCCAGATGCCTGTTTTCTACTGTTTTTGGTTTCAGAAAAGTTAGTAAAGAAATATTCTCGGAATTGGACGGGACAAAGGACAAAGTCAATTACTTTCCGTGGGGAACAAGAAGTCCAGAGGAGAGCCAGGGAGGCTAGCCAGAGGGGCTAAACCCCCAGGCGCGGCCATAGGTAGGCCCGCGCCTGGCTAGGGTTTGGTGCCCCTGGCCGGCCCCTCTGTATCCCCCTTCGCCTATAAAAATCCCTCGATGCAGAAACCCTAGACACCGATCAGAAATCCATGAAACCATCTGTAGCCGCCGCCACCATCGTCCCTAGATCGAGGGGGATCTGAAGTTCTTCCCGGCACCCTACCGGAGGGGAGATCATCCCGGAGGCCTTCTCTCTGGTATGATGCGTGAGTTGTTCCACCTTGGACTATGGGTCCATGTAGTAGCTAGATGGTTGTATCTCCTCCTTTGTGTTTTCATGTATAGATCTTGCGAGCTCCGTTCATGACCAAGATCTAATCTATTTGTAATCATGCATGTTCTGTTTGCGGGGATCCGATGGATATTGAGATTATTATGTTGGTTTGATTAATGGTTTTGTATTTATGATTCTATCATGTATGTGTTGTTTGTGATCTTGCATGCTCTCCGTTGCTAGTGGTTATCTTGGCCAAGTAGTTGGTAGTGACTCCGAGAGGGGGTATTTATGCTCGATAGTGGGTTCATGCCTCTAGTTTTCAAGGGAAGTGACAATAATCTCTTCGGTTGTAGATGTGTTGTGTCTACTAGGAAGAAAACAACGGTCTCTTGTTCATGGAACATGTGGACTATTTACCTTACACACTTTGCTTAAAGCAGTTGTCTATTGCTTGCAACTTAATACCGGAGGGTGTTCGGATGATAACCTGAAGGTGGACTTCTAGTCATAGATGAAGTTGGATGGCGGTCTATGTATCTTGTTGTATTGCCCAATCAACCTCATAGGATCTTTCTGGCTAGTAATTGCATTGTTATGCGTTGCTCAGTTCCTGTCAATTGCCCTGCTGTAATTTGTTTACCCTTCATGCCACGTTGTTTATCTAAGGAGAACACATGTAGTGAACTATGGACCCCGGTCCAATCTTTACCATTGATACATCTTCCACTGTTACCTGTTTACTTGCTGCAAACCATTATCTTCCACACCATACGTTTAATCCTTCGTTACAGCAAACCCGTGAGCTTGACAACCTCACTGATTCGTTGGGACATAGTCTTGAGTTTGTGTTGTGCAGGTCTCCGCGTTGCTTGCAACACCTGTGTGACGTTTCCTTCATCCTTATGGTTCGATAACCTCGGTCTCTATTGAGGGAAGACTTGCTGCTTGCTGCTTCACACCTTGCTCTTGGTGTTTCCAACGAAGCGCTCCCACATCAAGGAGGCGCCATTAGTGTACAACAAGGAGACATCCGGGGTCACGAAGGGGGCAGTGATTGGCTCGGATCTTAGACTGGGACCCATACCAAGGAAGTATGGACAAGGTCATGACTTGGTTGTGCAACGAGGCTAAGGTCTCTCATGGGTAAAGCAACGCACCTCTACAGAGTGTAAGAACTATAACTTGTTACTCCCTGTTTCGGGAAGGAGCTGCGAACGCGGCGGGAAAGGACTCCATGAAAGTTCTGGTAAACCCGTGAAGGCTGACGGACATAGTTTTCCAGAATAAAAGCAACCTTTGAAGAAATGTTTATGAAAACTTGCATTGCCTACGACCTTTGGTCTGTGGCTGTAGATATAGTGCATCAAACACTCCTTTTCTAGTGAACTTGTTGAGTATGCTCGTACTCAACGTATCTTCTTAATCCTTGCTAGATTCTGGAGCCATTAAGACAATGTCTACATCAAGTTATGCTCCAGAAATCATCATCAAAAGTTAAATCTCTTCAATGAAATCAAGAAAGTCAGCAAATACATCAACTCAAGTGAAGACGAAGTTGATGTTTAGATAGAAATATAATCTATAGCCATAGAACCTATTTCTGTAGTGTATTGCAATAGCAGCAATGTCAGGCCAATAGTTCAGATACTAGTCTTATTAGTATGTTAATTTTTGAGTTGTTTAATTCTGATTCTTTTTTGTAAGAATTTTCTTTCTCTCTCTTTAACCTAGAGTGTTCTCTGGATCTTGTGTAAAAAGTTGAGTTGTAACCTATAGTCATGTCTTGGACCTGTTGTGTTTCTGTTGTACCACTCTAAGGGATGTAATACTAGTGAACGGTGTTTCATTGGTGTTATGTCAACGACTATAGTGTACTACATCATGCATTGTTATGCTGGGTCACCGCACACATTGCGCCATATGTTGGTGTATGCCGCTCTTACTATGATTTGAATTACTAGCTTTTTAATTGGTTTTATTAGCCTTTTTGCACCAATATTGGTGCGTTCTCAACCACCTGGCTGCTGCATAAACTCAATACTCTTACAACTGGTTCTGGCAAGAGCATTGCACAATGAGAGTTGCTGGACTCATTATACAACAGGATATGATGTCATCCTTCGTGTTTCGCATTTAAGAGATTAGTAAAATTTTGAATATCTTATTTCTACAGATTTGTCGTCCTAGAACACTGGGTTGTCTTATCTGATAAATTTAAACATCCAATATGATAGTTCTAGTGGTACGTAAGAGTTCAGGTTACTTACTTAGGTCCTTTGTGCAATGATTTTGCAAAGGCATCTTGTCGTCCATATTATGTTTTCCACTTGTGACATGCAAGATGAGTTATATCTTTGTGTTGTGTCTGGCCAAGAGCAAGGTGAGTATAAGACGAGAGAATGAAATACTAGGAGAAATGCAACACATGCAGCAGCTCAATGATGTCTTCTGATATTTTGAAACTTGTAGCGACGATGCTTATTGTTGTTGTAGCTACTAAGCTGTTCAGAAAAGTTCAAATGCTTTAAATGGTTCCATACGTCACCTTGTGGGAGCCGACGTCCATTATCATTGGACAACAGAACAAATTCGTCCATGCCAAAGGTGCCAAAGACGCAAGGAAACAAAAGGAGAACAAATCCGCTACTCCCAAGAAAGATAAAGGAGCCAAAAATACCTTGCAACCACAAAATCAGCATGTAGACCTAACCCTGACCAAAATTTTAAACCTAACCCCTACCAAAATTTTAACTCTAGAATATACATGGCCACACACTGGCCAGCCGTTTCCACATGGCACACAAAAGTCTACCAGCTCAAGGTATTTTCCACCCCTATGAGTCTTCCTTTTCATTCCTCCATCACATATGCATGACCATAATCATCTTGCTCGTTAGTAATCCTAAGCACCGCTACCCTTGCCGCTTGATTTAGACGATCAGCATGTACTATCGGTTCCTCTCGTCCACCTTGGATTGCAGTCCTCACCAATATCGAAGAAGGACACACATGTAACAAATTTGCTCATCAAGAGAGGAAATAAAGCTTTCCCTCAAAGCATGTCCCGTCTAAAGGCTCCTGAAGAGCCCAACAAGAGCAACACCCCAAACAATATGCATGGCAGTTCCTAGTGGAAGAAGATTAGAAATCCACCAAAAGAACCGAGAAAAGCAAGTAGGTCTAGTGTAAGCACTAATAGTACTCCACATAAATGTAGCTGCAGAGCATTCAAAAAATTGATGATTGATGGTTTTATCAGCATGAGAAAACCTACAAGTGTATCCCAACCCATTTATTTTCTTCATGTTATCTTTTGTGACTATGACATTATGCCAGATCAACCATACATATACCTAGCCTTGATTTTCGAATGCAGTTTTGCTTTCCATAAGTGCCTGAAAGATCTATGAATTCCGACATAGTACAACCTTTTGTACATAAAAAAACTATCAACTTTCTAGACTTGGTAAATTTCCATTTAGGCGTATCATACCATCTCCCAAAGAAACACTTACCAACATATTCCACAGATTAAAACATTGTATCTACAAAGGCACATTCAACCATCTTTCAAACCTGGAATCACATTTGACAATCCACATTTCCCTGACTTCACACTATTGATCCTGATCGATCTCATATAGATGGGGGAATTCCTCACAAAGGAATTTACCCCACACGAGGCATCATGACATAAGTCACTTCCTCTTCCTCCATCAACCACCATCCAACTATTGTGCATCTACAACTGCCTAATTTTCAGCAATTCACACTAAGCGGCATAATCATTTTGCTTATGTTTCATTCTCTAGATCCCATGTAGAAACCCATATTTTACTTTGACCATAGTATGACAAGTGCAAGATTCACTTTCCATATTTCACCATCACTTACTCATGAGACTGATGTTGAAGATTTTTAGATTATTGATCTCCAACTCCCATAAGTGGCCATTTTACCACATGCCACTTCTTTTTTGCCACTTCTTGTCTAAAGAATTTTCTCATATTCTTGTTTACTGTTTCCCAACTAGTTTTGGAGAGTAGATATACATATGCATGTGATATATTAGGGGGGTGCTATTTAGTAACGATTGAATCAGAATAAGTCTTCCACCAATTAATGGATGAGAAATTGCTAATCCACCCATCAAGTTTCTTTCATGTTGCAATACAAAGGTGCCCGGTCAAAAACATGCAATCTGGAGCCACATATACAGGCTCATAGGCATTTGATGGGTTGCTATGGCACCCAAAAACATCCATGAACCTCGTCCCTTTCTCATCATCATCTAGTACCATTATCATCTAACTCTTTAGGAAATTAATTTTAGTCCTGACATAGCTTCAAACACACATACATATATTGATATATAGCACAAGCTTAAGATGAGTAACTTGCATAATATCATGCATCTCGCACAAAAAGAATTGTGATGTCAGCATATTGTAGGATAACAACACCATTTGGCGCCAGACGAGGAATAAAACTCGCCATTAACCCAACCGTTATGAGCTTGTTGTGTTAGTTTAGCCAACCCATTATCAACCAAAATATAAAAAAGGAATGTTGGCGGCCCCCTGTCTCGCCACATGTGTTTTTCAAAGTCTTTGCCACTACTATATTGATTTTAACAAAATTATTTGTCATTTTCACTATATCCCCAATCTGTTTACACCATTTATCACTAAAGCATTTTTGCTACACATTGAACAGATATTTCCAATAAACTTTGTCATAAGCCTCACACCCTCTTGTTTCTTCCTTCTGGATTCATGCAATATTTCATGCAATTACACGACACCATCCATAATGTTTCTCTATTTGATAAAAGATTTCTAACAACCTAAAATTAGTTTACTCGCCACATATTCCACTCTAAGGGTGACAACTTTAGTAAACAATGTACAAAACTTGCACTAGACTGATTGTTCTGTATTTCTAGACTGCATCCTTATATTTCTATAGCAAGATAATTATCCCAAAGTTCATTCTATAAGTATCAAGCTTGTGGTCAAAGCAATCTTGAAACAATAGACATAATGTCATGTATGATGACATATGCCAGCACACCTGATAGAACTTTGCAGGAATTCCAGCTTGGACCTTTATTTTTAACCATTTTGTCAACAACAAGTCCCACCTCATATTCATATAAACTCAACATTAGGAAGATCTATCGGTCTTTACCCTTCTCCCCAAATACGATCACTAAAACTCATATGATTACCTTCCCCATGGAAAACAACTATCTGTAGAACTTAGTAGCATGATCCCAAAGATCAACAATAGCCTGCAAATACCAAGTAAACTTAGTTGTATAGTTGTATAGAAATAGAATAGGGAAGCATATTCTATGTGGCGAATCACTATTTTGTGGTGCGTTCATATAACCTTTGGTTTACCATCAATTAACATGGCTGCCATCTTTTTCTATTAAAGAGACTATACAAGCAATGAATCAAACTTACATATTTGTTGCTTTTCTTTGCTATAATGTGGAACTATAATGCAAGAAATAGAAGCAGCCTATATGTCATCGCCTCCTAACACTCTTCTCTTCCAATATTTCCTGCAACTAGCAGGGGTGAATCTAGAGAAGAAAAACATTGGGTTTAGCTCTTATTTTTGCGGAGGTTCAGCTCTTGTTGTTATGGTGTAAAGTTCCACTAATTATAAATATCATAGACTACTTTAATGAGAGCTTGAATGGATTTGTTGGGTTCATATGAACCCGATGGTTCTATACTAGTTGTCGCTGCTAGCTAGCATCATTGTATGAGCGTCAACATGAGAAATGTCCATGTAAGCCTAAGAGGCAGGGAAGGGGTGTAAACCCTCAATTCTAGGAAACCTAATCTTCCCCATTGTGGATTTTACCAAATATGAAAGGAGAACATTAATGAGGGCATAATCCATAGATGCTCTCTAATTATTGTGTGTGTTAAATGAAATATTCCTTGTCCTTAAAATCACCATTGTGGAACCACCAACACGAGTAATATCTCCCTAAGCCTAGGAGGCGAGCGAGAGGGTGAGAATCCTCAAAATACACTAACCTTATACGTGGCGACCTTTGCCGACAACGAAGAGGGAGTATTAATGATATCACAATCAATTCATGATCTAATTATTTATTATGTATATTAATGATGTCACACTCAACTCGAACACCTCCACGGGTGACCTTGGTTCTTTGCCTAGGACTAGGAGGCAAGGGAAGGTGTGTGGACTCTCCGTTTTTGCAAAATCTAAACTTTCCTCGGTTGCGTATTTTCCGATGGATGAAAATGTATCATTAATGATTGAACACTCTATGGTATCAATATTTTGTGTACGAAATTAGACATCAGATAAATAGCACACACTTCTTCTTGAAGATGCATCGATTGGTCAACTTAACAAAAGACGCGACACATGCTGTAACACCCTCAGAATCGACCCTATGCAAGTTTTAGCGTCTTCCGCCAAACCCGCATAGAAACGATTCAAAGGTGCCCACCAGGCACTTTCGTGCGGGTGGAAAACGAAGTAATACCATTACACAATAGTCCACGATGGAACCCATAGAATATATATATACAACAATGACTCAAAGAGTCAAGAATACAAGTATACAATACAAAGATCCAAATCACCTTGAAAACGATTTAGCGTCCGAGTACGGACAAGATGCAAATTGAGCTAAGAGCCCTGAAGAATAACCAATGGCGTCCATAACCCTGCCCAGGCCAAGCCGGAAGGGTAACCCTGCTAACGACGTCGATCTCAAAACCTGCTCAAACAAAAAGGGTGCCGACAAAGGGCGAAGGAAAAAGAGAGTGGTCAGTACTGAGGCCAGTACACGGCGAGACTAGAATTCGGCGGTCCTCGCCTACATAGGTATGGTGGACTGAAGCGGCAGCACAACATGCACTAAACAACCTATAGAGACTCAATACAACTGGCGGCTATCAGATAGGGATAAGAAGGACCTAATCGGATCCAACCTGAAACTAACACCAAGCTTACCCATCCTGGTATTTCCCCCTCGAGACCAAACGAGGAAGTCAACCGAGGAACTCACACAGTTGGCAGTTTTATTCATTTCGTTATAGTTGCGGCAATTACTAGTCAGATATAGATAGCATGAGTCATCCTGATATAATAAGCAGTGGGCAGTTTTAACTAACCATTCCATTGTAGTTGTAGTACTTACTAGTCAGATACATATAGCATGAGGTATCCCAAAACCCAGCAGTTGTTGGTACTTTTATTTAGCCATTCCGTTGTAGTTGCAATACTTACTAGTCAGATACAATGGTAACAGGCAACAACCCAAACCAACAATTGTTGGCACTTTTATTTAGCCATTCCATTATAGTGAAGCTAATTACTAGTCATTATAAAGTCAAATTTATAGCACTACTTTAGTTATAGTTGTCTATGATCGAGATACTATGCTCCAAGTCGTCCATAACCGCGGACACGGCTTTCAGAAAGTTTTACCCTGCAGGGGGCACAAATAGCAACACACGCACGATCAACCTCGGAAAAACCAAATAAAACCCAACGAGGCATCACGACAAAGAAATCGCAAGATTCATATAATATTTCAGGAGGCCACCCCACCAAGCTACCCGCTACGAAGTTGGCCGGCTCCAAGACGGACCCAGAGGTTTGTGACGACGGCTGTAAACGACTGGGAATCCGAAAGTGTGACTGGGCTTGTCGATACCGCGAAAACGTGGCACGGGGTTCCAAAACAGTACAGGCGCTCCACGTGCAATCATAAATAAAGCAGTAAAGCATGGCATAAGTACATGATAGTAATAAAGCCCCAAACTACTTTGTGGCCCCAAGAAATAAGATATGACTCCAGCTCATGCTAAGGGGATTCATGGTCCCACATGCGGATAGTGCGAATATTCAAAGAACAGGTATCAAGTACTCGGGGTCCTACGGGGCACAAGTGGACGGTTAAAAACAAAATAACATCTATTGCCCACCTGTGCCTCTGCATTATTTATCTACTTCAATTTTAGTTATTAAACGATAATTAAATCCATGTTCATCTCCAACATAAAAGCATAAGGCATTTCTCCAACAACTGTGGTACTTGACAACACGCAACAACACTTGAGCAAGCGACTGCGACACGCAAGTCCAACTATCTACCAAACAACAGGTAATAGGATGTGTCCAAGGCAATATAAAGCTGCGAGGGATATCACGGGTACGAAAACTAGAGCATCGCAACACAGGTAGCAATAGATCAACAGGAGGAAATAAAGACTATAAAAGTAAGATAGGTAGAAAGAGGGGGATGCTCGCCTGAAAACATTGCCGAAGTTTCATAACCGAAGAACTTGTCGAAGCTCACAACATCTCACCGTCCTATCCGGAAAGAAGCAAACACTAAAAGGAACAAGCGATGCAACAATTACAACTAATGCAGAAGAATCGACATGATCATGATATGATGCATGATATGGCAAGTTAATGATGCAATCTATGTCAAAAAGTATTAGAGGCATAGCACATTGATGACATAGCATTTGTGAGGCATTATTAATAAGAAACAATTAGTTCCTAATTTTATTTATCATGTTTTCCTTGCATAAACAATACTGATTTTAAAACTGCTCTTAATGCATAATGCAAATAATAACATGGATATCATGATTGGAGAGGTCTCGTCGCGCTGATCGATTTGGACATATCATTTGTCGAATTCGGAGTTACGGATTTAAAGTTATGCAATAATTAAGAAAATACAATTATTAATATTTATTAATTCGAAAATTTTAAATTGCTCAAATGATAATATAAATAGCATAAACAGATTTCTCACATTGTTCTGATTCAAAAACATATATTATACTTAATATTTGGATTTGTTATTTTAAACCCATATTTAAATCAAATATATTCAAGAAGGGTCAAAGTCAAAGATTTAACTAGATAGAGTCAACTCTGGTCAAATTTGAAAACATGGGTGAATTCATAATTGAAAAACATTCATATTTCATTTTATAACTTTTCCCAAATTCAAAACATTTCAAAAGATATGAATGAATTTGATATAAGTCATTTTTCTCGATTTTCATTTGTGTTAGAAAATACTCCATAGTTTTTTATTTGTTACTCGGGCCAACTCAACCCAGAGTCTATGATAGGTGGGCCAGCGAGCAGGAGGCCCACTGTGCGCGCGAGCGAGCCAGACGGTGACAAGTGGCGGAGGGGAAGGACTCCGGGTGTGCCTACCAAAAAGGAAAGGGGCCTTTTTATAAAATCGCTGGGAGGCTCGGTTCCGATCGAAGAATCTGAAGACACACACGTGAAACGAGCTAGCTCGAATGATATTGTGATGAATATGGCGAGCTATCCTTTGGGAATTTTGTGATGCCGCAAAGACCAAAGTTGTAGAGGACACCAAGATGTACAAGTTTCATATAGGGAGTTTCTACGGAGGTTGGCTTCAGAGACCGGTAATCACCGGAGAACATAGGGGATTCAGTTGGTGTCGCAGACTGACGGAAAACTGCAAAACGTCAGGATCTGGCCGGACTTTGGAGGAAGATTGCGGGTGATCTACAACATAGTTTTAGAATCTGTTTGATCCTGCTTGTTTTTGGGTCATCCAGGGACATATATCGTGTTGGGAGATTTGTCGGAGGAGGTCTGGGCTCATCGGAAAAAATGGGGGAATAGGGAGTCGTGGAGCTGCTGCTGTTGTCTGTCTGCGCGCGACGAGCGGCCGTGCGTGGCGAGCGGACGGTGACTGCGGCGAGCGGCACCGAAGCAAGGCGAGACCAGAGAGGTGGGGCAAGAAGAGGCTCACCGAGGGGAAGTCGGAGGCGAGGTTGCCTGCCTTGCGCGACGACGGTGAGACGGGGACTGCGGAAGAGCGCGGCGACGAGGTATGCAGCGATGGCGAGGAGGGGTGTCCCAGGTGGAGGGGAGGGAGTACGCGGTAGCTCCGGCTCTGATCTTCTGCGAGGACGACGAGGAAGGCGGCTCGGTTCAATTCCCGTAGCCAGCCAAGCTTAGGGGGTGCCCCGAACAAGGTCTTGGCTAACCTGAAGAACTTGGTGAAGCTCTCGATGGTTTAAGGTGGGGGCAGAAAACCAAGGTGGAAGATGGAGGCCGGCTACGACGCGAGATGTGAAGGGGATCTAGGGTTCGATGGGAGAGATGCAGGGCTTGGGGATAAGAAGGGAGCGACCGTGGTGGGTGGTGACCTGCTCTGCCGTTAGTCTGAAGAGAGAAGCGTCGGGGACGGAGGAAGACAAACAGTAGGACGGCGTCAGGGAGCAAAGGGGTACCAGGCCGTGGAGGAAGGTGGGCCGGAGGAGGGTGACGCGCTGGTAGGCTGCTGCTCTCTCTTGGGCTGCGGCCAAGTAGGTTCTTAGCTTTCCTTTTATTTATTTTCTATTTTTTTTGTTAGTTCAATTGTTTTGTTTTATGTTTATATTTAGCCAGTTTTAATAAAGCAACTTATTCAAACTATTTTGAATCTTTGCAGGGATTTTTGAACAAAGGTGTCTAGGCAACAAAATAGACTAGAGGGGATTAGCATATGGGAAAGAGAGGATGCCCACATACATAATGTGTATGTGTCAATTTGGGCACTTTACTAGATTAGAGGATGTAGCGGTTTAGAAAAAGAATAAAAGCATTTGATAAAATATGGAACCCTAGCAATGGGTTCCCACATTATAGAATACAAAATAGGGATACCAAAGAGGGAGAGAGAGGTATGGGTGATAGTATTAATACAAGGAAGATGAAACCAATGCAAGCATGGTATGATGCTCAAATGCAAGGTGACATGATGACATGAGCCTGATATCATGATGATGCACAAAACAAAAACAACAAGCGATTTTCTAGTAGTGGTTTTATCCGGGGTGCTACACATGCTTTACGTTTATTAGGAAAAAGACACATTAGTTATTCCAAAATTTTCCTATTCAAGTTTACATGAATCTTCTTTATAAAGATATCACACACTTTCTAGCACCAACGAGTTGAGTTACCATAAGACGCAACACGTGCTTTGTGTTTCTTAAACAAAAGAGTCACATCAATTATTCATGTTTTTTCATATTCAAAATTTCAAGAATGTTCTTCCAAAGGTTGTGTAAATATTTACTAAAGAATAGGGAGTTTCGTAGATAGTTTTCAAATCTGGATTGTGTTGTGTAACCAACACTAATACATGTGTTTGTACTAGTGACCATTGTCAAATCACAAACATGATAAAAAAAATTCCGAAACCTAGGAGGCAAAGGACTAGGTGGGATCTTCAATATACCCTAACATTCTCTTTTGCGGCCTTCGCCAAAGATGAAGAGGAAAAATTAATGATGTCCCACTCAATTGATGGTCTAATATTTTATTGTCTGTGATAAAAAGTAATAAAATAAAACCACTAGGGTGAAATCGGATGTTCTTCACCATGTGTGTGCGCTCAGAACTCAAGTTGTAGAGAGCCGACACACACTATTTTCTATAGTAACCAAAAGTTTTGTGTAAATTATTTCATGCATGTGCATTATTAATTTTAGGGCCATGTTCTAAAATTAGTAGTATATGTTTCTTTCAGGCAAATCAAAGTAGATAAAAACAAATAATTATGAAGTTTTGATAAATATATACACGCCTAGCAAATTATAGATTTTATATCTCTCTTTGCTTAAGCTCTACAACGACAAGGTTTGCCCAGTTCTGATGAGTGAGGGGCGAGGATAGAACCGTGCCTTCATCGCACTACTAATACATGTAGTCATTGCTAGGTGGTCCAAGGACCTGTTTATAATTTTATTACTTTTAAAGATCTTTGTATTTCTATTCATGATTATTAATAGGTCAGTGGTATTTTTGTTAAAAAATATCTCTCTTCTTGCTCGGCTTTGTCCCATTCAAGGATCAATTTGCTCACAATCTAATTACTTCCTCACACCGCACCCTTAGGGCTTGTTTGGTGCAAAGGATCTGTAAAACATGTGAATAGAAAAAAATGCAGTAATAGAGTAGCAAGGCACTTGCAATCCTACCTGAATTAAAAATGTAGGAATCGGTAAAATAAGTTGTTTAAATGCATCACATAAAAAATGCAGGAAATATGTAGGGTTTATATACATGTCATAGTTGTCATAGTCACATGGTTATTTTTCTAGGAGGTATCACTGATACGTTGGAAACGTATCTATAATTTTTAATGCTCCATGCTTGTTTAGTATCTACTTTGCTTTACTTGTCTACACTTTGAGGTGCTTTTTACATGTTTTCTGGTACTAACCTACTAACAAGTTGCAATAGTGCCAGATGCCTGTTTCTGTTGTTTTTGGTTTCAGAAAAGTTAGTAAAGAAATATTCTCGGAATTGGACAGGACAAACGTTAAAGTCAATTACTTTCCGTGGGGAACAAGAAGTCCAGAGGAGAGCCGGAGGGGCCGGCCAGGGGGGGCCAGACCCACCCCAGGCGCGGGTGGGCCCAACCCTGCGCCTGGCTAGGGTTTGCATCCCCTGGCCGCCTCCTCGGTCTCCCCCTTCGCCTATAAGAAGCCCTCAATGCAGAAACCCTGAGTACCCGATCAAATATCCACGAAACCATCTGTAGCCGCCAACACCATCGTCCCTAGATCGGGGGGATCTGAAGTTCTTCCCGGCACCCTGCCGGAGGGGAGATCATCCCGGAGGCCTTCTCATCGGTATGATGCGTGAGTAGTTCCACCTTGGACTATGGGTCCATGTAGTAGCTAGATGGTTGTATCTCCTCCTTTGTGCTTTCATGTATAGATCTTGTGAGCTCCGTTCATGATCAAGATTTAATCTATTTGTAATCATGCATGTTGTGTTTGTGGGGATCCGATGGATATTGAGATTATTATGTTGGTTTGATTAATGATTTTGTCTTTATGATTCTATCATATCTGTGTTGTTTGTGATCTTGCATGCTCTCTGTTGTTAGTAGCTATCTTTGCCAAGTAGTTGCTAGTGACTCCAAGAGGGGGTATTTATGCTCGATAGTGGATTCATGCCTCTAGTTTTCAAGGGAAGTGACAATAATCTCTTCGGTTGTAGATGTGTTGTTGCTACTAGGGAGAAAACAACGGTCTCTTATTCATGGAACATGTGGACTGTTTACCTTAGACACTTTGCTTAAAGCAGTTGTCTGTTGCTTGCAACTTAATACTGGAGGGGGTCGGATGATAACCTAAAGGTGGACTTCTAGTCATAGATGCAGTTGGACCGCGGTCTATGTATCTTGTTGTATTGCCCAATCGAATCTCATAGGATCTTTCTGACTAGTAATTGCATTGTTATGCCTTGCTTAGTTCCTGTCAATTGCCCTGCTATAATTTGTTTACCCTTCATGCCATGTTGTTTATCTAATGAGAGCACCTCTAGTGAACTATGGACCCCGTTCCAATCTTTACCATTGATACATCTTCCACTATTGTCTGTTTACTTGCTGCAAACCATTACCTTTCACACCATACATTTAATCCTTTGTTACAGCAAACCGGTGAGCTTGACAACCTCACTGATTCGTTGGGGCAAAGTCTTGAGTTTGTGTTGTGCGGGTCTCCGCGTTGCTTGCAACACAACGTTTCCTTCCTCCTTCTGGTTCGATAACCCCGGTTTCAACTAAGGGAAAACTTGCTGCTTGCTCTTTGCACCCTACGCTTGGGGTTACCAACGAAGTGCCATGTCGAGCACCATCAAGACTTTCTGGCGCCGTTGCCAGGGAGTCTAAGGACGTCTTCACTAGGGGAGTCCTTCACTTCCTTTCTCTTTACTTTGTTTTTAGTTTGATTTGTTTCTTTTGCTTGGTTTTGTTTGCCTCTTTCCAAAAACCCCCAAAAAATAGTCTAGTTTGGTTTGCTTGCCTCTTTCAAAACACAAAAAATCAGTTCCTACTCTAGTTGCCACCTTGCTCTATCTCACCATGTTCCTCCCCAAGTTCGCCCTGAAAGATCTTGCAATAGGTAGTGGCTCCATAATTAGGAAAGATAATATTGAAGAATTCTTTAATTATGTTAGCAAGCATGAGGATATTGAGGATAAATCTATAGCAGAGCTTGCTCCTAATTATGAGATTGATCCAGCTTCTTTAGTTCATATGTTGGAGGCTAGGTTTGTTAGCCTTAACCCCTTCATAAAATTCTTGTTCCTGAAACTAAAAGAAGAGAAGAATGTTGAAAAGAGGGAATTCATCCTTGAAAATTTATCAATAGAATTCCATGATGTTGCTAGGGAAGCCAAAAAGGTCTTTGAGCGTTTTAATATGATAGGATCAAGTGTAGATGTTGTGGGTATTTCCGACAAAACAAAGCCTAGAGAAGAATTTAAGATACCCATACCCTTTAAGATTGTTGGAATGCATGAAGCCTTTGAAAAGAATTTTGATTGGATTGCTCCTAAAAATCTTTTTGATGAAAGTAGTAGACCAAAGAGAGATGAGAAGGGATCCTCCAAAACCCATTTGGATGAGATACCTTTCATAGTTGAAGATTTTGCAAGTATGAATGTTAATGCTTCTTCATTTGAAAATACTTGATTCTTCTTGCTTCTTGTGCCTAACTTAAAGGCGTTAAAGAAAAGTACTTGTTGGGAGATAATCCAAGAGTTTCCTTGAGTTTTGGAAGTTATAATTCTTTAATGACCTCTACTTATCCTTTTTGTTTGCTTTTTATGCCAATAATGACCTCTAATAAGAGGGAAGTAAGATTTGGGGAGTTGCTGTCATGAAACAGATTTCTGTCCTCCACCAAAAAAATTCGCGAGGAGGCTATGTAACTCGGATTAAGCTCAAAATTTACGAATAAATCCCCCGGGATGTTAGCTAACTTTCGTTAGTTCAACACTTATTGATTTGAGAAACATAAAATGTTCAAAAGAATCAATTTCTACCTGCTGGTCTGTTTTGACAGATTTCTGTCATTATTTGCATTTGCTTCTTATTGATTCGATTCCTTTTTGAGTTATATTTAGGTGAATTAAGATTTTTGAAGGAGTTACTATAGTAGCTTGTGTTTTTAGTGAAAAGCCTTTCTGTTCCAAAGCTTTTCCAGGGGTCTAATATCTTTTAAATACACTAATGTTGCTAATGAAGATTGTGTGAAGTTTTGTATGAAGGAAAAATTTCAGGTGTAAAGAGAGAATGATGCAATGAGATGAAGAATGGACAAAATCTCAAGCTTGGGGATGCACCCAAGGTGTCGGAAATATGAAAGAGGTACAAGCGTCAAAGCTTGGAGATGCCCAAGGCATCCCCTTCTTTATCAATAAAAAGCTCAGGTCTGTCTAGACACTTCGTTTTTATTGTTTCATGCACAGTTGTGTTGTTCTTGGAGCGTCTTAGTTTTCGTTTGCTTTGCTTAGGTTGTTTAGTTTGCTTGAATAAAGTAGTTTGGACCCTTGTTCTCACTATGTTGTTTTGCAAATAAGTTTGCTTGGTGTTGGAAATGAGTGGTAAGTTCTTGCTTGAAGTGCAAGAGGAGCTTGCATTGACTGTGACTTAAACTTTAGCATAACATGCTAGGTGTTGTTTTAGCATTATGCTTAGTGATTATTGCTGCAGCATGTCTTGTTCCAAACAATTAGGATTGCTTAGTGTGTCTTGAAGAAATTATGCGTTGTTTTAGCATGCAAAAGCATAGTATTGTGGTATTCTCCTTTGATGCTTTGCTTGGGATGACTTGGCACATGCTTACACCATGTTATGACTCTCACAAGTCACCATTAGCCTCTATGATCATTCAGTCCTTGACTTGTAGTACCACTCTTTGCTTTGATTAGTATGCTTTGTTGCACTACATGATTATGGCCATTATTGCTCTCTTAGTTGGTTGCTCCCAGTCTTTTGCTAGCCTCCACTTGTATGAGTAAGTTCTACTCATACTTCCAACTCCCAAGAAACTAAGTTATTCCAAAGTGTACATTATAAACTCCTATGCATGGTGTGTTACATCATTCCAAGTATATTCCTGTTTTCAACTATCTTCCAATTAAAAAACTATTTTGTTATGTGAAAACTTAGTGATTAAAGCCCTCACGAACTTGATGGCATACTTTATTCTTTGTCCCTAATAAACTTGAACTATTGTGACAACTTTGTTGTATATGCTTGCACTTATAAGTTGGAATTAGCAGAAACGTGCTGTCACGGGGAACGTTTTCAACATTGCACTTGTACTCTGTAATCAGTTGATATCATGTTCTTTTGTCTATGGATGTCACCGGTGTGAAATAAAGAGGGAACTTGTAAGTCCATGGAGTTTGTATCTTGTGTTAGAGAAACGCCTGGACCGCTATCCTAAGCCATGCCTAATCATGGTGGAAACTTGCAGCATCACCATAATGAGTTATCTATGAAGCATCCTCAATAAAAATCTATGCATATGGTAAATAAAAAGATTGTTGAGATGCTCATTGTCTGCTTGCCTTGTCATTTTGGTTATGGGAAAGCTCCTGTACCATGTGCAAGGGGTATCCCGTTGGCGGTTCTCAATGATATTCAAATACTTACAGTGACAAGAACTTACCTGGACCCAAAGTTGAGTATGCATGAGATGTGACCCTCGTATTCAAGGGACTTGAGATTGCCAAGTTATACTTCGTTAAGCATATACTCCAGCTTTGACACTTTAACCTTAACCACTTCAAGATGCTTATGATAGGGGCAATGAGGGCTGAAAGCTAACAAGTACCATAATTTTTGGAAGCTCTTTTTTAAAATTGGAATCCCTGCTTCCTTTACAAAAAGGCCTTTCTTCCACCATTATTGAGTCTCCACCTTCTACCTTTAGGCATCATTAAGAGAGCATAGTTGTCATTCTGTGTGCAATATTCCAAAGCTTATTAATTGATGCATATTGTGATATTACTTGTTCTTGTGCTACTTGTTTCTAGTCACCCTTGTGAACTTTGCAGGTGTCCTATGCATCTATTTGCTACTTTATGAGGGACAAGCTGATTGCCACTATGTTATGTTTTTTTGCATGTGAAACAAACAAATGTTTTTCAATGCATGTTATTCATGATCTTTGTTTGTAGCTTGTCATGTTGCATGCATAGTTACTATGACCTATTGTTAGAACTCCATCTTTCATGCACATATTTAGAGTTCTTTGATCCCAGCTTTCAATGCTTGCAGATGGTTGGATCTTTATTGTGAGGGTGCATGTCACCTCAAAAATTATTCTGTTTATCACTTACGTACTCAAGGACGAGCAGGAGTTAAGCTTGGGGATGTTGATACGTTGGAAACATATCTATAATTTTTGATGCTCCATGCTTGTTTAGTATCTACTTTTCTTTACTTGTCTACACTTTGAGGTGCTTTTTACATGTTTTCTGGTACTAACCTACTAACAAGTTGCAACAGTGCCAGATGCCTGTTTTCTGTTGTTTTTGGTTTCAGGAAAGTTAGTAAAGAAATATTCTCGAAATTGGACGGGACAAACATCAAATTCAATTACTTTCCGTGGGGAACAATAAGTCCAGAGGAGAGCCGAAGGGGCCAGCCAGGGGGGGCAGACTCACCCCAGGCGCGGGTGGGCCCAGCCCCGCGCCTGGCTAGGGTTTGCAGCCCCTGGCCGCCTCCTCGGTCTCCCCCTTCGCCTGTAAGAAGCCCCCAATGCAGAAACCCTGAGTACCCGATCAAATATCCATAAAACGTTTGTAGCCGCCGCCACCATCGTCCCTATATCGGGGGGGGGGGGGATCTGAAGTTCTTCCCGGCACCCTGCCGGAGGGGAGATCATCCCGGAGGTCTTCTCTCCGGTATGATGTGTGAGTTGTTCCACCTTGGACTATGGGTCCATGTAGTAGCTAGATGGTTGTATCTCCTTCTTTGTGCTTTCATGTATAGATCTTGTGAGCTTCGTTCATGATCAAGATCTAATCTATTTGTAATCATGCATGTTGTCTAATCTATTTGTAATCATGTATAGATCTTGTGAGCTCCGATGGATATTGAGATTATTATGTTGGTTTGATTAATGGTTTTGTCTTTATGATTCTATCATATATGTGTTGTTTGTGATCTTGCATGCTCTCCGTTGCTAGTGGTTATCTTGGCCAAGTAGTTGGTAGTGACTCCAAGAGGGGGTATTTATGCTCGATAGTGGATTCATGCCTCTAGTTTTCAAGGGAAGTGACAATAATCTCTTCGGTTGTAGATGTGTTGTTGCTACTAGGGAGAAAACAACGGTCTCTTGTTCATGGAACATGTGGACTGTTTACCTTAGACACTTTGCTTAAAGCAGTTGTCTGTTGCTTGCAACTTAATACTGGAGGGGGTTCGGATGATAACCTGAAGGTGGACTTTTAGTCATAGATGCAGTTGGATGACGGTTTATGTATCTTGTTGTATTGCTCAATCGAATCTCGTAGGATCTTTCTGACTAGTAATTGCATTGTTATGCCTTGCTTAGTTCCTGTCAATTGCCCTGCTGTAATTTGTTTACCCTTCATGCCATGTTGTTTATCTAAGGAGAGCACCTCTAGTGAACTATGGACCCCGGTCTAATCTTTACCATTGATACATCTTCCACTGTTACCTGTTTACTTGCTACAAACTATTACCTTCCACACCATACGTTTAATCCTTTATTACAGCAAACTGGTGAGCTTGACAACCTCACTGATTCGTTGGGGCAAAGTCTTGAGTTTGTGTTGTGCAGGTCTCCGCGTTGCTTGCAACACCTGTGTGATGTTGCCTTCATCCTTCTTGTTCGATAACCTTGGTCTCAACTGAGGGAAAACTTGCTGCTTGCTCTTCGCACCCTGCGCTTGGGGTTACCAACGAAGTGCCACGTCGAGCACCATCAATCACCTCTTGTTAGAAATCTTATAGGATTAGATTGTAGGAAAACAATGCACAAGATTTTTTTTCATTTCTTTGGAACAAACAGACTCTATAGAAAAAGTTCTATGGATCGAAATCCTATATAATTCCTTTTAAAATCCTTTGAATCTAACATGCCATTTTGCCGTTGCCTCTTATTTTTTGCCCTTGTATTTGTTGTGACCACTACCAGAACACCACCATGAGAGACCTTCTCTCTTTACCCAGGACTAGGAGGCTAGGGAGGGATAATGAACCCTCTGTTACCGATAACCCTAAACCTTTTACATTTGTGGGGGTTTCTACAAAGATGAAGAGTGAGCATTAACAACATCACCGACTAGTCGAGTTAATGAAATACGTGACACATGCTTTCTCTTTATTAGGCAAAATGGTCACCCAATTGTTCGTAGTTGGCATATACAAGTTTATGGGAATGTTCTTCGAAAAGTTGTATAAACGATTATCGAGGAAAAATCCATATATAGAGAGATATATGTAAATACTACTCCAATATTTTACTACAATTGGCGATTAAAGATCTTGTAGAGTAGTTATTTTTTATTAGATCACCCAACAAGGACATTTCCTATTGTCTTCATACATCGTCTTACAATCACCACCATTTCAGAGCCAACATGAGCAATGCGCCTTTAAGCCAAATAGGGAGGGAAAGGGGTGTGGACCCTCTATCCCATTAAACCCTAACCTTCCTTGTTGTGGCCATCGCCAAAACGAAAGAGATAGCGCTAATGATGACATACTCCATAGGTGGTCTATTTATAGTGCATGTTAAAGGACACATTTTATTCTCCTTACAACCACAGGTTTCAAATCACCAACACGAGCAACATCATTCTAAATATAGGAGCGGGGGATATGCTGGGAATCCTCAATATACAGCGAACTTCCTGTAGTGGCCTTTGTCAGAGATGAAGAGTGAGCATTAATGATGTCAGACTCGGTATAATTATTTATTATGCTAAAAGAAAATAGAACAATATACATTTATGATGAAGACGGGTGCTCTTAACTCTGTGTATGTCGAGTTGTTCAAGTTATTGCAAGATGAGACACATTATTTTTTTAGTAGCCAAAAGAAGTGCGTGGATTCTTAAGTTCAAGGGCATGTTCTGAATTTAGTTGTACATTTCGTTGAGATCAAACTCCACACAGATAGCTACACATATTTCAAAATTCCAATTACTAGATGCACAACTAGCAAACTTGACTTTATTTTATATCCCCTCTTGCTCAGTTTGGCCCATACAAGAATAATATGATAAACATTCTCGTTATCCTCCTCCTCTATTATATCTTTGTCTGTCAAACAACCATTCCAGAACACCACCATGAGCGATTGTCCAGAAAGGCAACAACGAGGACGTGAACCCTTGTTTTTGCAAACCCTAAACCTCCGCATACGTAGGTTTCTCTGAGATTAAGAGGGAGTATTAATGAAACCACATTTGGTAGTATAATTGATGTGTTTGCGAAAGGAGACATAGTACCAACAACACACACTTCTACTTGAAGATACAACAAGAGGTTAAGTTAATGGAAAACACGTTTTCCGTTTCTTTTGTTTGTATTTGTCGTATTCAAGTTCATGTAAATATTCACTCATTCTATAACCCCACTTTTTAGCACTGACTTGTCTCGGTTGCCGGAGGATTGGCATATTCAAGTTCACGACAGCAATGCAAATGAAGTCCCACTTACATCACACTTGTAGTTTGTTTAAAGATTTCTAGCTTAATTTCTGTTTCAATGAACTAGAAATCCTCGAATGAATTAGAAATGTGATATAATATATCACATTTCTGAAATGTTTTTCGAAAAAGTTGAGTAAATGCTTACTGATGGGAAAAATCTTTATAGATAGCTATAAATTAATTACGCATATTAATTGCATATTTACACAGCGGGCGAATTAATGCCAGATACTTATTATTTCATAGATCGTTCAATCTCGGCCGTCGAACCGCGGCACGAGGATAATCTGATCGATATTTCCCCTCTTCTTCTTAATCCGTCCCCTTTCCCTGGCTCGCCCTCCACCTTCAGTTACGAATTCCGCACCATCTCAGTCGCCCCTCGCCGTCTTCCCGGATCGAAGGTACGCCGCCGCAACCCACCTCTCTCGATTCCTAACCTAGCAAGGAGGCCCCTGACGTCCGCCGCCCTGCTGTACCGTACCGTCACCGCCGACGCCTCAATCCCACGCCCCACACCCCCCACCCCGCCCCCGGCTCCGAACACCCCCACCTCTCACGTATCGCCGCCATCGCAGTTCCTATTCTTCCTCGCCGGGACATCAAGATCCTGGTGTCTCCACCCCGTCCGCAAGTCTCTGATGATGTTTTTTCTTTTATCCAGCGATTAATTAAGTCCCATCGACCTTCACAACTTGTGGGTGTGCCGCTGCACACCCCGCACCCCATCTAGATCCGCCCCTGCGAGCAGCCATGGTGAAGACTCCCACCAGCGCCCCCAAGGCCAAGGCCAAGGCGGCCTCTGCTGGCGGTGTGGCCGGACCGTCACAGGCGAAAGCTTCCAGCCCTGGCTCGGCGAAGATGTCCAAGTTTAAGAAACGGAAGGCCAATGGCGGCCCAGCGAAGGTTGCAGCTGCTGCCGTGGTAGCGGCGGACGGGGCAACCTCCGCGGGAAACGGAACCGCCCCTGCGTCCGTACTGAAACCATCCGCTGCTTCTGAAGCATCGCCTGTGGCATCCTTGAGGCCAACCACCGCAGCTGAAGGACCATCTGCTGCCCAGGCACCAAAGGCAGATATCGCTGAAGCGTCGGCTCCAAAGCCGAAGCCGGCTGATGCTGCAGCTGCCACCAGCAATGGGATTGGTGCTAGCGGTGGTGATGGCAAGAAGAAGAACAAAAGAGAGCGGAAGAAGGAGAAATCTATGGCATTGAAGGGGAAGGGAAAGGAGGAGGAGGCACAGGCGCAGGCGCAGGGCAAGAAGGGGAACTGGAAGGAGGAGCGGGGCAAGAAAGAAGTGGGGGGTGATAGCAGGGGAGGAGGGCTTATATTCATGTGCAATGCACAGACTAAGCCCGAGTGCTTCCAGAACCGCTTGTTTGGCATGCCCATGGGGAAGAAAGAGATGGTGGAGAAGGTTCGACCAGGAATGAAGCTATTCCTCTATGATTTTGACTTGAGGCTGCTATATGGAGTGTACAAAGCATCGTCAAAGGGCGGGATAAACCTTGTCCGAGATGCATTTAATGGCAAATTCCCTGCCCAGGTAATCCTGTTCTTCCATTATCTAGATCTGATCCACATGTTAGGAATATAGTAGCGGCGTGAGCTCTTTTGCATTTTATGGGTGTGCGCATTGCTCTGGACGATGTGTGTGGCTCAGCTGCTCCAGTATTTTGGGAATGGAAATGAACGGTAGACAGGGCACATGAGTAGAAATCTTGTATTGGGTAACACGACATCTCAGGAAGATGAGCTCTATCTTAGGTCCAGATTGCATTTTCATTTTTATAAGATTTGGTGGTACATGAGCAGGGGTTATAGTATTGAGCAGAATTGTACATCAACTTCTGTTCTGCATTTTTTGGTAAGCGCTTATATGCAGCGGTAGTTCGTAAACCCTAAAACTACCAGTGGTGTGTCCAAGGCATTACTAGTAGAGTAGTGACACTACTGTTTATCAGACAGTATGTGCACGTCTCATATATGTATGGAGGGATCCTTGGTTGTGTGTCTTTCAACCAAGTTATTATGGAAGATGTAGCTAGGAATCATGATTTGGGCTGGCCATCATCAAATCATAGTCCCGTATTTTAGTTATAATTGTGATGCACGCGTGTACCATATAAGAATGAATGGTAGACATATTGAATGAGTAGAAATCTTACTGTGTCACACTACATCTTGGAAGATAAGCTCTATTTTAGGTCCAGATTGCGTTTCAGTTTTGTAAAATTCAATGGTACATGCCCAGGGGTTTTAGTAACGAGCGGAACTGTACATCGTAACTTCTATCTGTATTGTTCTGGTAAGCTTTTATAAACAGCGGTAATGAGGATGTGCACCCTTGTTTGTAAACCCTAAAAAATATCAGTGGTATGTACAGGGCATTATTAGTAGAGTAGCGCACTACTCCTGTTTGTCGGACAGTATGTGCACGTGTCATATATATGTAGGGGGTTCCTTGGTTGTCTGTCTTTAATCCAACTTATTATGGAGGATGTGCACCCTTGTTTGTAACCCTAAAAATACCAGTGGTGTGTACAAGGCATTATTAGTAGACTAACTAATACACTACTCCTGTTTGTCGGACAGTATCTGCATGTGTCATATATATTTAGGGGTTCCTTGGTTTTGTGTCTTTCAACCAAGTTATTATGGAAGATGTAGCTAGGAATCATGATTTGGGCTGGCCATCATCAAATCATAGTCCCGTATTTTAGTTATAATTGTGATGCATGCGTGTATCATATAAGAATGAATGGTAGACATATTGCATGAGTAGAAATCTTACTGTGTCACACTACATCTTGGAAGATAAGCTCTATTTTAGGTCCAGATTGCGTTTCAGTTTTGTAAAATTCAATGGTACATGCCCAGGGGTTTTAGTAACGAGCGGAACTGTACAACTTCTATCTGTATTGTTCTGGTAAGCTTTTATAAACAGCGGCAATGAGGATGTGCACCCTTGTTTGTAAACCCTAAAAAATATCAGTGGTATGTACAAGGCATTATTAGTAGAGTAGTGCACTACTACTGTTTGTCGGACAGTATGTGCACGTGTCATATATATGTAGGGGGTTCCTTGGTTGTCTGTCTTTCATCCAACTTATTATGGAGGATGTGCACCCTTGTTTGTAACCCTAAAAAATACGAGTGGTGTGTACAAGGCATTATTAGTAGACTAATACACTACTCCTGTTTGTCGGACACTATCTGCACGTGTCATATATATGTAGGGGGTTCCTTGGTTGTGTCTCTTTCATCCAAGTTATTATGGAAGATGTAGCTAGGTGAATCATTATTTGGGCTGGCCATCACCACATAGTTCCATTTTCAATTATATTCCCACAGCATAGGAAAGAGACAGCTTGTGCGTCGGCGCGTTATTCTATGCTTTCTCATTCTCGCTGAGAACTAAATAGTCTCTTCCTTAATATTATCCATCAATGAATTTCCTTCCTTTTTTATGCCTGAGTTTTGTTCAGAAGTGAACTTCATATTACTTTGACTGACAAGTAACATTGAAATTGAAAAGAATGTGTTATAACAAGTTGCATTTATTAAAATTGTGTACCATATATGAGGTATGTCGTTAACCTATGCATTGCTTCTCCCATAAAATCTCACTTTAAATGGTCATTGATTATTTAGTTGTTATTATGAAGGTTCTCTTTAGGAGTGTTTGAGTGTACTCAGTCTAAATTTATGCCTCAGCCCACAAGGGCTAGGTAGACAATCCTTGTTCTGGTTGGTAGCATGCTGACTCTTCACATGAATCGTTGATTGCGATTTAGATGGGTTAGATTAAGAGGCACTTAAAGATACAACTGATATAAACCTGTAATAACCCTCCTTATGGAGAAATCATTTATGAGGCATCCTACCCTGACCTTGACCTCGATCTGTCCACAGACCACATTCCATAGCTTATTCAATTGTCCATGTAAAGAGTTTACAGGTTAACTTATAAAATGGGTTCATACTTGACACATCCCCGCTATCTTCACAAATTGCACTTTAACAAGCTCATGCCCTCCTATACAAGTTTATCTATGAAGCCCAATATTATATGCTACTGTGAGAAGTTAATCTAGGTCCTCTATGTTGCCCATTGGAGGATGAAAACTATCGAGAGATATTTGCCTCGATTTTTTTTACAAAAGCATGACTCCACCTAACATCTGTTGTGCACAAATCCTCCATTTACCTCGTTTTGGTTAAGAATTTCATTGCCGCGTCTGTGCATGTTTCTTTTGGTACTTGGTGAATTTATTTTATTTCACTACTTGGGAAAGGGCCAGCTGTTTAGTCCTTTGGAGGGATGCTGGTGATAGGATAATAATCGTATAAGAGCTGATGCTTCTCATCCATCTGAAAAATGATGATGTATATTGTGCACTGTATACTGTAGTAATGCTACATTGCCATTTGTGCTGTTAAACTGATATAGAGATGATGTCCAATCTTTATCATGAGGAGAACTTAATGAATTGAAAATGGAGAGGGCGTCTGGTATGGTAGTGGAAGTTCCATAGGTATAATGGTTGATGGTGTTTATCATAGTTGTAACTTATATGCAGATATAGTTTTGCTTGTAGTCGTATTTACTCCCAATGGACAATTTGTTTGATTGCACTTGGGTTTTAGTTGTATTTACTTAGTGACGTCCTCCAGTTGGCCCATTGGGTGCTTGGAAGGTTGCCGTGAGTAATGTTTGGATTTTGGAGATCATATATTTAAATTCTGAAATCTTGTATGTTGGACTGGTCATCTTACCACCGTGTTAGCCCTATAACATACATTTTTAAGTTGCATAGTGGACACTGGACAACAGAATATACAATTGTTCTGCTTACAATGGCCAAGACTAATTTGTGGGCACAAGATTCTGCACAACCTTTTGATTGAAATCAGACCTCATGCCAGAGTAGGTAGTGCTGAAGAGTGGTATTCATGTACTCAAAACTAGTTTATGTGTTTGATGTAGGTGAAATTTAAGACTGATAAAGATTGCCTTCCTCTTCCTGAGAGTAGTTTCAAGCATGCCATCAAAGAGAACTACAGTGCAAGCCGCAAGTTCGACCCTGAACTCAACTCTACACAAGTAAGTGTCCTTGGATTTTTTTTATATAACTACACAGTTAATTAACAGAACTATTGGGGCATTTGAAACATAATTGCCCTTTTTTTTACCTTGTTTACCATATTATGTGATTTATGCAGGTTCGTAGGCTAATGGATCTATTCAAGCCTATCAATGTACCTCAGTCAGCTCCAGAGGAAAGGCACCGCCATGAAGGAAGAAGGCAATATGAAGATAGGCCACATGCATTGCCCATTGAAGAAAGACGCCAGCAGGTGGTTGTGCATGTTCCTGCTCCCGAGGACTCATATAGGGCAACACGCTTTGCTCCATTTCCTACAGAGTCTCGCCTTGCTCCACTTGCTCCAGAGTCTCGCCATGCTCCTATTGTCCCAGAGCCTCGACATGTCCCATCAGCGTACTACCACCATTTGGCTCCTTCCTCTGATGATCCATACTACCGCTCTCGTGTGGATCCAGTGCATGAGCGGTAAGTTGAGATTCATTGTGTTTGACTAATTCAAACTGACAGTAAATAGTGTGGTTACTACAAACAATATCATGTTACTGAAGCTATCTACTGTGCTCTTGACTAACAAAATTCTTGAATTTCAGCATTACTGCCAGAACATCTCCAAGGGATTATACATCACAGCATGGGGGATTGTCTGCTCGTGCTGACCGCTTAGAGGAGCCGTACAGGACTGGTAACATTGTTGTCCGTGGTGCTCGCCTGGAGGATCCTTACCGTCCAAGAGAGATTGATGCCCGTGGTGCTCGTGTGGAGGATCTCTACCGTCCAGGAGAGGTTGCTTCTCGTGGTGCTCGCCTGGAGGATCCTTACCGTCCAAGAGAGATTGATGCCCGTGGTGCTCGCCTGGAGGATCCTTACCGTCCAAGAGAGATTGATGCCCGTGGTGCTCGCCTGGAGGATCCTTACCGTCCAAGAGAGATTGATGCTCGTGGTGCTCGTGTGGAGGATCTCTACCGTCCAGGAGAGGTTGCCTCTCGTGGGGCTCGTGTGGAGGATCACTACCTTCCAGGAGAGATTGCTTCGCGCGGTGCTCGTGTGGAAGATCTGTACCATTCAGGAGAGATTGCTGTCCGTGGTGCTCGTGTTGAAGATCTCTACCGTCCAGGAGAGATTGCTGCTCGTGATGCTTATGGGGAGCTCTACCGTTCTGACCGACTTATCACTCGTGCTGTGGATCCCCTGCATCCTTATGAGACTTCCAGCCATGCTTATGCTGAAACCAGCCAGAGACCTGTCCCTACAACAAGGGCTAATGGACCTGGCGTTCCAGTCTCCTCGCTCTATTCCTTTGCTGGAGCACCAGCCTATCGATGATTGGCTCTCTGTGACGTGCCCTTGAGCCGTCTGTAGTTGGATGTTTTCTTTTGGGTAAAACTATATCTCAACTGTAACAAGTCTGGATGTTGTCTTTATGTTGTATGCCTGTTAAACTGCTTATCCTGTTAAACTGCTTATTGGACGAATGGCATTCAGGTTCAAACCTTTTTGGTCCATGGTGCTGGATTGATGTGTTATGATCATACTTTTCTTGTGCTGATTTTTTTTTTGGATTTTATAAGGGCGGAATGTTCGGATTTTATGAAGTCCGCGTGGACGTTTTGCTAAGTTGTCAGGAATGTTCTCCTTTTTTCCTGGCAATTTTGTTTTTTCTCAGAATTTGCTGCACCGCGGATTTTGATGGTGGGGCAGCGGGGGGCTCATGCTGCGGTTCCAAAATTGGAACGCTATGGGTGTTCTTTTTTTCGACACCGGTTTCTTGTGCTGTTTGTTGGGTGTTCTTTTTTTCGACACCGGTTTCTTGTGCTGTTTGTTGGGTGTTCTTTTTTTCGACACCGGTTTCTTGTGCTGTTTGTTGGGTGATGATGGCTTGGCGGCCGAAGCTCTGTATGGGGCCTTGCGCAAGCACAAGTGCTACCAATCTGTGGTAGGGCACTTCCATCCAGGTACCATTTTGTGAGGCCGACTAGATTGTCGTGGAAAGTACTGCCTGTTTTTTGTTTTTGTTTTTTTGATCATTTACGCTTATAGGTTTTCCTTGCAGGTTGTTTATAACTAGTTCTGATTTTTTTAATGGAGCAAAGACTTTTCGCTAAACCAGCGGCCATCAAAATCTCCTGCTAATCCATAGGCAGTAGGCACTGTAAAACACACTCTGCAGCAGCTTCATCGGGGATCAAGCCGGCACCGAATATGTTTTGCTGCTCTTTCCAGTAAACTTCACGGATCGTCAAGAGAATCGGTAAGCCCCAATAGAATGGAATTGCACGGATAGAATTATAAAGGTCTAGACACCTAATTTGAAATGTTAACAGGCATTGCTTACCAAGCTTGGGAAAAAAATTACATGTCAAGACGTACATTTGGACGTTCCTTAGGGCCTTGTTTACTTCTAGGTTATTTCAGGGGATGGGAGGAGATTATTTTGTATCCCGGAATTTCCCTGATAGGTCGTTTACTAGGCCGGGTTTTGAGGGGATAATCCCGGAATATCCCCACAGATCCCCTCCAGACTAGTGTATTTTTGACTAGATTAAAAACTCTCCATCATGGTAGAGTATTTTGGGGAAGGGTATTTAAGGGGATTTGAGAGTATTGGGCGAACACCAAATCCCCGCATATACCCGTGTCTTTTCGGGATAAAAATACCGGAGAAGTAAACAAGGCCTAGGTGGGGACGGGCCACGACGATGCAGGCAAGCAGATGACGACCTGTCGGCAGCGGTCATGACTCACGAGGATGGACGGCGGTGGCGGTGATCAGCGCCGACGAGGTTGGGTGGCTCGGGGTTGGGTGCGGGACAGAGATTGAAGAGTGTCATATGCCTATACGCGGACATACCCTTGATCTGTATGCCTATACATGGTATACCGACTGAGAAACCTCAATTCTGAAATGATTTGATAATGGCGCCATGAATTACAATGAAATGCAGCTTGAGGATATGTGAACATACAAACTTAGTGCTTGAGGAGGAAGCAACTTCAGTGATAATACAACAAAAAAATGAGATGCAACAAAGAACATAATACATAGATCTCATAAATTTCCAGTGCCAAGGCAAAATATTTCTGATCACATACAACAAATACAATCTCACAGAGGAACTCGACATAGTATTTTTTGTGCTTAGTAATACTCCCTCAGTCTTAAAATAAATGTGCTTAGTAATACTCGACATATAAGGAAAGTCCTATTTCGGAGTTCGGAAAAGTTTCCGATGATTTCATCGGAGAGGTTCTAGAAGGGTCTAGAAGGTTCACCGGTCCGAAAGGGGAATGGTCCATGAATGTGTCATGGATATGTGGAATGATTGGATCACATCCTAGGTCACTTGGTGTTGACATTTGCAAGAGAGAAATAACCCTCTAAATTGAAAGTCAAACGGGAAGTTTGAAAAGTCAAACTGGAACAATGGTTTCCTAGTGGGAGAAGAAACAAGTCATTCTTCCAATCCAACTTGGGTTTGGATTTGGATTCAAACCCACCCCACCCAACGCTGCCCCTCCCTCTCATAAATAGAGGGGGAGGGCTGCCCCAACACCATAAGAGCCAAGCCCTCCCCACACACGCGCTGCCGCCACGGCGCCGCCTTCCCGCGTCGCCGCCTTCCCGCGCCGTCGCCGGTTCGTCGCCGCCGCCCTAGCCGCCGCCGACACCTCCTCCTCCTCCCGGTCATCTAAACCCTAGATCTCCGGGAAACCCTAATCCACCATAACTCGCATCCGGCTTAGGCGAAGCCCTGCGGGATCTTCCCTCTACTTCCGACACCACGCCATCGTGCTGCCGGAATCACGAGGGGAGAACTACAACCTCCGCTGCCTGCTGAACAAGGGAGAGAAAGGTCTTTATCGAGTACCGAATGTGTGACCGACTGCGGAAGCGCTGCCGGAACGCAGCGCCGGAAGGATCGTCTACGCGATCTTGAGATCGACAAGTGTACGACTACATCACCCACGAGAATCTGCTCTCGTTAACCGCTTTGGAATCTTCGAGGGTGAGTGCTTCTATCGACTCGTTGTTACAATCTAGTAGATAGATCTTGGATTGTTTGTGTGTATGCGGTAGAATTTTTTTGTTTTCCATGCTACGAACCCCTACAACACAATATTTGTATCTTTTTTTTGTAACAGATGTGAAAGCTCATTTGTAATACCAAACAACTTCAACATAAGCTTCAAAACGAGAGCAAATTGAAAGCGCTCCATCTTCTTGATGCAACCCGCTCCACTATTTGGGTTACGCCCATTTCCATCAACTGTACTAAGTACTTTTATCACACCAGCCCACATTTCATCCAAACGAAGCAGTGTTTTTTTATGTGAGCCCCATCTAGTATCTCCAGGTCTAGAAAGACTAGTCTGCTGATTCAAGCCTCTTCCTGTAGATATTTCACCCCTCTCAAGCTTATCCAAAATATCTTTGTGAGTTTCTTCCACCAATACTTCCATCTTCTTACATGACGAACTTGTTGTGTTCACAATCAATGAAACATACTCAAAAAAATCATGAATATATGAGCAAGAAGAAGTAGCGACAACAACAACAACCAACTGTAGACGATGAGCAAAATAATGCACATAAAAGGCATATGGGTTCTCATCTAGAATTTTTCTTTGCAAGCCATTAAATTCACCTCTCATGTTTGAAGCTCCATCATATCCTTGCCCTCGAAGCCTTGAAATTGGAAGTTTGTAATGATCAAGAAGCATAACAAGAGCTAACTTTAGTGCCTCTGATGTAGTGTCTTTGATGTGGTATAGACAAAGAAATCGTTTCACAACTTTCCCTTCATTATTCACAAACCTACAATAATAACAGATAATTGTTAGATTAAGGGCGGTTGCAGAGATAATATAAAATAAATAGGTGAAACAAAATAAAATAGCTAACCTTAACATTACCGCCATTTGTTCTTTCACTGATATATCACGTGACTCATCAATAAGTACAGAAAATTGCTTATCACCAAGCTCTCCCATAATCACTTCGATGACTTCTTCTGCATAGCACCTTGCAAGATCTTTTTGAATCTCACCAGAAGTCATCTGACAATTTCTTCCACCATGATCAAAAACATCTCTTATTTGTTCATTGCCATCTTTCAACATATCGATCATCTCTAGAAAGTTGCCTTTGTTCAAAGAAGTGGATGATTCATTGTGACCACGAAAAGACAAACCTTGTGCCATGAGATATCTACAACACTCTAGAGAAGAAGTCAAACGGATTTTATATAGTTCCTTTGATTCATCCGTCACTCTAGCCAATTTAGTTGCCACACTTTGGTTCTGGAAAAGGCCATATCGATTGGGCTAGATATTTTGCCCGGGCAAACAGCCAACTAATCATGATTTTTACCCTAATGATACGATATTTGCACGCCTGCCGAACGAAGCTCCGCCTGGGCAGCTGCCCAGGCATGCCGGGCTGAAGCTCCGCCCCTGGATAGCAAGGCAACTTTCACATGTTAAAATTTAACATGTAGAATCCAATTGAATGATTTTGCATGTTTTTTAACTGAAATGTTTCTACATATCTTAAATTTCACTTGTTAAGGTTGTTGTGTGGTACTATCTATACTTTCTATCAATTTCAGTCCAAGCAAACTTGCTGTTAGACCTAAAACTAATGCCATATTTATTCTTATCATGAAGGCAGGCAGGCTGCTGATACACAAGATTAATTTCACTTGGAAAAAATCGACAGGTTCTCTGACAACTAAATTAGATCTTGAAACCATTGCTGAGCAGGTAAAATTGGATAACTATTCCAAGAATTTGTGTTTAGACCTCCATGTAAGATAAAGTGGAGCTCTTTTACTAAAAATTCTAGCTAGCTAGAGCTACATCCGAATTCTTTGAAAATTCTGAATTTAGCGTAGCTGCGCGTGCTAATCTGGACAGCCAAAAATATTGAAGTCTACTACAAATTGCCATCCTTGACATACACACTTCAATATTATACTTTTGCTGTAGCACTCATGTATATCAGTAATTACCTGATGGTTCTACACTGTTCTTGGGCATGCTAATTGTCTGATCAGTAAACTGTAACAATCATGCTGAAATGAGTAGAAGACTTTTTTTTTTGGATCTGAAACCATTGATTATGAATGCTGTTGTGACTAGCAACTCCTAGCTGTTTTCTATCAGTGAGCTTGCTAATTGTCTGATCAGTACTAGTACAACATGATCAGCTGGATTATTATCTATATTGCTTGAAGCATATTTTCTGTTACTCCTGTTCTGCATTGCTAGAACTGAATTGGGGGTTTAGGGGGGAACGAATTGAGGGCATCTATTTATCGTTTTTTCTTAATGTTAGGGAAAGACGTCTAGGTCGAATAGTCAATCCTCTGTTGCTCGTTCTAGGACTGCGTCTAGGAGTAACGCCAGGCCACTGATGATTCCAAGGAGAATCAGTACACCAATCCTAAATACCCCCTATGGGTTCATGTTATAAGATACATCACAGGTGGTGAGTCTGGTCGTAGAGGGAATTCAAGATTTAAATGTCACTTTTGTGATGAAGATTTCTCATCGAGTTATTCAAGGGTGAGAGCACATCTTTTGAAGACACGATGTGGTGGTGTGCATATTTGTAACAATATTTCCCATTTTGTCCATAAGCAACTTTGCAGCAATATGTCTCTTCAACAGAGCAATCTTGGTCCGCTTTCCCTTTCTTTTCTTTGTTGATGGTGCCAAACTTGAATTTTTATGAGAAAGTTTGATTAACTGATTCTTTGGTGCACTATTTGCCGCAGCTACAGTAGCTTCACAATCTTCCTTGCAAAGTTGCTTATGGAAAAAATGAGAAATATTGCTACAAATATGCACACGTCCACATCGAGTCTTCAAAATATGTGCTTTCACTCTTGAATAACTTCCTGGGAAATCTCCATCACAAAAATGGCATTTAAATCTTGAATTCCTTCCGCAACCAAACTCACCACCTCCACATGTGTTCTCTTGTAACATGAACCCATAGGGGGTATTTAGGATTGGTGTACTAGTTCTCCTCGAAATGATCAGTGGCGTTACTCCCAGACCCAGCCCAGAACAAGCAATAGAGGATAGACTATTCGACCTAGACGTCATTCCCTAACATTGAGAAAAAATGATAAATAGATGCCCTCAATTCGTCGCCCCCTAAATCCCCAATTCATAGCATTGAGGAAAAAAGAAGAGAGATTGTAGTATGGATTGGAACTTACTTGTGAAGACAAGCAGCGGCGCCAAGAGGGAGTTTCGAGATTACTTCGAGTCCTCGCAGTGCAGCAACTGCTAGGTGACGGCGAGAGGGTTCTAGGCGCTTAGGTTTTATCATCCATCGAGTAGGCCTTGATATGGGCTGTCGATCGAGTCGAGTGGTAACAGTCCGGTATGTATCCCTGAGGTGTCCCCTACGTGTCCCAGCCGTATCTTGATTTTTTTCTTTATTTTAATTCAAAAAATTGAGATGATCTAGGATACTCGTATCCCTCACGCTTTCTTGCGTATCCCCATCCTGATGCAGTATCCTGCATTAATACGACACCTTTGCGTTGTATCCCTGCAATGCAGGACATGAGGGGAGTGAAGCAACAGTTTGCTGATTTCTCTCTTTGTAAGAATGCATGAAGCAACAGTTTGCTGACACCTTTGCTGATTTCCATCTCTCTTTGTAAGAATGCGTGGGGAACTTAAGGAGCTCACACCCCAATTAAAAGATTTAGCTTTGAAGCTACTCAGACAGCCAACATTATCGTCTTGCTGCGACTGGAAATGGATCACATATGTTTTTATCCATAGCTTGAAAAGGAATAGGCCAAACCGTATGTGGGATGTTGGTCTTTATGGCTTTGATGGTGTTCGCATTCTTGAAGGTGCTGATCTCGCACTTGACGAACCAGAATTTGAGCAAAAGATGGTAGGAGACAAAGCTATCTGAAGCTTGGCGCGTCAGCCTTCAACTTAGAACGTTTATTTCATATTTCTGTTCCACTTTATTTTTACATGGATCTATAATAATGCACTATTGAACTATTGTCGTGTGTTGCTGCATGAACTACTGGACTATTTGTTGTACGCTTCTTTCCTTTTGAATGGTGTGTGCTTTATTTCCTTTAACTATGTATACCATTGTTTAAATATATAAGGTGGCCTTGGATGTTTTGGTAAGCTATATATATTGCTGACTAACAATGAGTGATACTTTTCCAAACGTTCAATGTCTCACTCTCATCTTGTATGATGTTTCTGATTGCAAGGAACCTGATGACTGCATACAACGAGTTGGGACTTGAAAAGGCAGTTACTCCTTCCAATCACCATGAATAAAAAAATATCAGGTTGTTTCAATTTTCTCATCCTCTATAACATTGGTTATTGTTGCGGATTTTATAATGCATTTATGAATATGCTCGCCATATCCCCGTAAGGCTATTTTCACAAAAAAATCGTTTTCCTGTATCCCCGTTGAAAGAACATGTGGGCCCCCATGTGTGGTTTTGGTAATTAATGGCAATCTCTATGGACTAATGATTGTATCAAATTGTACTTGTAGGAATTGTCCATAGGCAATGCTTGAACCATATGTTGGCTTCAAGGTGTGGAGAAGAAGAAAGTGAAGAGGATCAAGTGGTGACCAGGGTGTTCAAAGACTGATCCACAGATTGGTCATGTAAGAGTTGAGCCTTTTTGCAAGGGTGTCTTGAAGAACAAGATAGAGTTCATCATATGTATCTTCAAGACATAATCCAAATGGTGTTAGAAGTAATGTTGTGCAAGCTAAAGATGTGCCGTATTTAGAAGATATCATGCTTGAAGCTTGCCATCCTCGGTGATCATGGATCGATGAAAACAAGGTCAAAGTAAAGGTTTCCCCATGTGGTATGGGGGAGCAACTTGCAAGTCTTCATCAAGCAAGTGCATACGAGAGCAATCAAGAAAGGTGTTCCATCTTGAGAAGGACAAGATCGTCTACATCAAGATCAAGTGGAATATGCGCAAGGCAAAGATATGATATTGATAGGGTTTCCTTCTTACCGGTCTCGTGGTGTTAGTTGGGGAGACCTGTTTATAGGATAGATAACCGTACTATCAAGAGGGGCTCTCAAGTGAGTAACTAGATCATATCTTTCAGAGAGAGCTCAAACCTTTACATACTTAGCATCATCCTTTCTTGGTTGTTATTTGTATCTTATCCATGTGAGGTTCTAGAGCTTGTGGTAATATTCATAACAAGCTCTAGTTCATCAAAAACGGATCTTCCTTTTATATCATATTGCGTTTTGATCTTTGAGGCTTCCCGGTTTCTCACCAAGAGAGGTATCTCACATTATAATACATAAAATTTTCTCTCTTTGTTGGGTAGCTCTTGTTGTCCTCTTTCCAACAAAATTGGTTTCGGGTCAATCGGAGTTTCCAAACTCTAGATATCGCCATTTAAAGTTTGCCTCTTATTTGGTCCAGACCGGAGTCTCTGATCTACGTGGACTGGAGTCTCCGGTGTGGTCCGGAGTTTCCCCAGGAGTCCCTCCAGAATTCTGCCTGGGACAGTCTGATGGGTGGTCCGGGGGAAGGTCCGGAGACTGACGGAGTCTTCGGTCCATGCCTCAGACCGGAGTCTTTGGTGTGGCTGGACCGGAGTCTTTGGTCCACTTGGTTCCCAAAGGCGCTGGGACTATCTGATAGGTGGTCCGGAGGCTGGTCCGGAGGTTGGCCGGAATCTCCGGTGTAGACCGGAGTCTTCGGTGGGTGTGCACACCGGAGTCTCCGGTCTGACAGGTCCCCAACGGGCAGAAAACGGTCAGAAATCCGTGGGCCTATAAAAAGGGCCCTTCTTCCCCAATGGACACGTCTCAAGTTTTACAAGCTTTCTCCTCCATTCTTGACCCTCTTGAGCTTGCTCCCCTTCAATCCCTCCCTTGATTCTTGCATATACTTTATGGATTTGAAAGAGGAGATCTAGATCTACAATCCCACCAATCAATCTCTCCTCTAAGTGAGGGGAACATCTTGGGATCTAGATCTTGGAGTCTTTTTTGGATTTTCTCCATTGTTCTTCCTCTCTTATTCCCCCACAACCTTTTTTATCTTTGGTGGAATTTGGGAGAGAAGGATTTGAGCACTTCGTGTGTTCTTGCCATTGCATTTGGTGCATCGGTTTGAGTTCTCGGTGAGGATTCGTTTGAGTGAAATGTGAGAAGCTTTTTACTCTTGGGTTCTTGGAACCCTAGACGGTTTGGTGGTTTTGCAGGTTCTTGTATTACTTGGGGCCTCCAACTAAGTTGTGGAGCTTTCCCCAAGCTTGTTTGTTGGGAGCCTCCAATTGAGTTGTGGAGAAGTGCCCCAACCTTGTGAGAGGTTCCGGATTGCCACCGACAAGTGCACCGATAGTGGAAGTGTGGATCGATCCCGTTGGGGTGAGATTCACCGGATTGCGTTGGTGGTTTGATACCACCCCTCTCCAAACAAAACGTACTCCATGTTGGGAGTACACAAGATAAGAAAATAATTCATGCTCATGTATTGAAAAAGGAGTACACAAGATAATTTTTTATTCATGCTCATGTATCATCTGATTGAGCTGACTGAGTGTAGTACACAACATAAATGTTTTATTTATACTCATCAATCATGTGATTGAAACGAGTATAGGATAATAAAAACTTCTACTTCTTCCCATCATGTCGCTTTGCAAACTCACAAATCAACAAATATGTCTCGAAGTTGCTTCCATAATCCACGTCTCCATACTTTTCACATATCCTTCAGGGCTCGTTTTGCTCGGGTGGTTTAAATGGGATTATTGAGTACAAGCCCATAGGGTTTGGGTGAAAACACTCGCAACACCCAAAACTGGCCAAAACCGCAACGCCAGAAACGCAAGCGGCACCTCATGTCTTGAATACACCGGGAATCAACATGGTTTCTAGGGACTCCAGGGGATAATCCCATCCAAAACCGGCCTAGAAAATAGCCCACTAGTGTTTTATGGTGTGTTAGGATTGGGTCGGTATCAAACTCTAGAAAACCCTCCAAACCGCTAGCGCAAAACAAGGCCTCAAGGTTTCTCAGCTTGGTGTTCAAAGCATAAGAAAAAAAGCCACACGCCGCACCCACTACACAGTAATCCATGGGGAATGGAGCAGCTCTGGGGTCATAGCCACACAGATTGCATGGTTCCAACAAGCCGTTGTCTTTCCCCTTGTCATCTTGACCTTGGGCGTTCTTTTTACCAGTGTCTCCTTTTCTTCTCCATGAACTAGGCACTGGTATCTTGTTCGCCACCATGGAATCTGGTAGAACCAATTGGTCTACCTGCCCTAGGGCGTAGCTTGTAGGGAAAGGAGGGGGAGACATGCGGGCGAGGCGGCGGACGCCGGCGGCAGGGCGCCGTCGTGCGCGGGCTGGAGAGGAGGGGCGACGGCTAGGAGACCGACTCCTCAGGGAGTCGGCAATAATGAATATTATTATTGCTTGATGTTTGCTTCATTTACAACCAGTATATAAAGAGCTAAAACCCTAAACTGATAATGGGCTAAGCCCCTAGTTGGGCCCATGGTTGGGCCCCCTCCTCACGTAACTCAGACCGGTCATAACATCTCTCCCCGCCTGTGCAAACAGCTCGTCCTCGAGCTGGTAGTCGGGGTAGTGCTGACTAAACTCCTCGCGCTTCTCCCAAGTGGCCTCCTCCTCCGGAAGGCCTTCCTACTACACCAGCAAGTACCAAATGCTGCGACGGAGCTGGGCGCGTAACACCTTCGTCGGGGTCGAAGAAGACGGCCATCGGCGATCGGTGGTAACGCCGGTGGCTCCCCATGGTAAGGCTTCAGCAGACCCACATGAAAGACATCATGGATGCGGGAGCCCGCGGGCAGCTGAAGGCGATATGCAAGTGTGCCCACACGCTCCAAGATGACTAAAGGGCCAGCGTAGCGAGGCCCAAGCTTGCGCCTCGCACGCGGGTCGAGGGACTGGGTGGATCGATGAAGAAGGCGCGACCACACCCAGTCACCCACCGCATAGGCCACCTCGCGATGATGGCCGTCGTAGTAGTGCTTGGCGAGCTGCTGAGCCTGAACGAGACGTTGCCGCACCTCAGCAAGCATCTCGTCGCGGTCGCGGAGAAGCTCCCCTGCAGCCTCCGTCCAAGCAGTTGCCGGATCAATCGACAAGATGGGCGGTGGCGGATGACCGTAGACCACCTCAAATGGCGTGGCACGTAGGGCGGAATGGTAGGAGGTGTTGTAGCAATATTCCGCCCATGCGAGCCAATCCACCCATGCGCGAGGACGATAACCTGTAACACAACGTAAGTACATGGCGATCACTTTGTTAACCACCTCGGACTGACCGTCCGTCTGAGGATGAAACGCCGTGCTGAACCGGAGCTTGACGCCCGCCATTCTGAAAAGGTCACGCCAAACGTTCCCCGTGAACACCGGATCCCGATCACTGACGATCGACGCGGTAAAACCGTGGAGGCAGACGATGCCGTCGAAGAAGGCACGAGCAACGGACACGGCGGTGTACGGGTGGCCAAGCGCGATGAAGTGTGCGTACTTGGAGAAGCGGTCGACCACCGTGAGGATGACGGACTTGCCGCCCACCTTGGGGAGGCCCTCGATGAAGTCCATGGAGATGTCGGCCCAGACCTGGGAGGGCACCTCCAGCGGCTGCAACATCCCTGCCGGTCGCAGCGTCTCCGTCTTGTTGCGCTGGCATATCTCGCAAGAGCGCACACAATCCTGGACCAAGGCCCGATCCTCGGGGATGTAGAAGTCGGCGCGGAGACGGTGGAGGGTCTTCTGGACACCCTCATGGCCTGACGAATGGGCCATCAGGAGAACTTGGTGTCGAAGACCGTCGTGGTCGGGCACGAAGATACGGCGCCCGTGCAAGAGGAGCCCCTCAGCCCAGCGCCATGGAGCCTCCAACTCACCCTCCGCCAGCTGCTGTCGCAGGAGCTGGGCGTTAGGCGCTGCCGCAGTAGCCTGGCGGATGGTGTCGAAGAGGGCGAAGCAGGGCCCGAACGAATGCACATCACCATCCCCTCGGGTGCGCCGTCCTCATCGTCAGCGTCGCGGCGAGAGAGAGCCTCAGCAATGGTGTTGAGGCGCCCCGGTTGGTACTCCATAGTGAAATCAAAGCCGGACAGCTTGTTGATCCACTGATGCTGCGGAACGGTCGAGAGCCTCTGATCCAACAAGTACTTGAGGCTGTAGTGGTCCGTGCGAATATGGAACGAGCGCCCCCAAAGGTAGGGACACCAATGGCGCACGGCCTGCACCAAGCCAATGAGCTCCTGCTCGTATGCCACAGTCTTGAGATGGCGTGCGGCGAAAGGCCTACTGAAGTAGGCAAGCAGGCCATCACCTTGGTGAAGCACGGCACCGAACCCCATGTCGTAGGCGTCGCAGTCGACGATGAACGACCGTGCGAAGTCCGGCATCTGGAGAACGGGGCCCGTCGTAAGGGCCCCCTTCAGGGCCTCGAACGCAGCGGTGGCCTCGTCATCGCAGGCGAAGGCGTCGCGGCGCAGCCGCCGCGTGAGAGGTGTCGCGATGATGCCGAAGTCCCTAATGAATTTCCGGTAGTACCCAGCGAGACCCAGGAAGCCGCGAAGAGCGCGCGGCAAACGAGGAGGAGGCCACGCGGAGACGGCCGCCACCTTGTCGGCGTCCATGGCCACCCCCTCGGCGGAGATGACGTGGCCGAGGTAGGCAACCGATGTCGTCCCGAACGAGCACTTCGAGCGCTTAAGGTGAAGATGATGCGCTCGAAGCTCGTTGAAGATGATGGCGACGTGCTGTAGGTGCTCCGCCCACGAGGCGATGTAGATCAAAATATCGTCAAAGAAAACGAGCGCAAACCGATGTAAATAGGGGCGGAGTACATCGTTCATCGGGGCCTGGAATGTCGCTGGCGCGTTGGTGAGGCCGAAGGGCATCACCACGAACTCGAAGTGGCCATGATGGGTCCGGATCGCCGTCTTGGCGATGTCGTCCGGGTGCATGCGCACCTGGTGGTAGCCTGACCATAAGTCGAGCTTGGTGAAGAAGCGCGCCCCATGGAGCTCGTCGAAGAGCTCGTCGACCACCGGAATGGGGAACTTGTCCTTTAGCGTGAGCGTGTTGAGGGCACGGTAGTCGATGCAGAAGCGACATGTGCCATCCGTCTTGCGGACGAGCAGCACCGGCACCGAGAATGGCGACGTAGAGATCCGGATGACGCCCGCGGCGAGCATGAGGGCGCATTGTCGCTCGAGCTCATCCTTCTGCAGCTGGTGACAAGGTTTAATCTCGTCAATGCCCATTGTTATGGACTTGGGTTTTGGAGAAGATGGGGATGCTGGAGATCGTGGAACGGTTAGCAAACAAGCAACACGGGGACACGAGGTTTACCCAGGTTCAGGCCCCCGGAGGGAAAACCCTACTCCTGCTTGTCTGCTCTGATTATGATGGAACCAAAGGTTACAGGGGTGCGCAGATGCAATCTGGTGTGGAGGTGTGTTTGCGGTGGTATGCGAGAGATTGTAAGAGAGCCTCCTCGTCGTGCCCTCCTGGCCTTTATATAGAGATAGGCAGGTCGCAGGCATAGATCGAGTCGGTTACAGGTTTTAGGGTTTACCCCTTTGAATTTCCTATCTACTCTAGTCTTGCTCTCCAAGGATCCGAAGGCATCATGGGCCTTGGCCACCCGAAAGTTTTAATGGGCCGGCGTATATTTGCCGTGGGCCTTCCTTGGGCTGGACTAGGTATGCTGAGATCGTGTACCCTCGGGGTATAACCATGTCAGTAGCCCCTGAGTGTTCAGTCGAATCTTAGATTCGGCTGAGGACTCTTCAATCCTTCGGGTGCAACTCTGTCTTTCAAGAGAATGTGTAGGGATTATTGATGCGTGTGCCTGACTCTCTCGACGGATCAGTGTTAGTTAACTGTCTTAGGACAAAACAACACGATCTTCTTCAGGTTCGAGTCTCTCGACTCGAACCCGGAACATATGCTGGCGTAATTCGACTCAGGCCGCGGAGGACTTACAGGAGCGTCCGTCAGGATTTTTCATCGCGCCCATTGGCACGGATTCATACTAGCAGAGCGCAGTCGTGTGCGTTGGCAGGCCATCAGATGATATCTGTAGGTCTTATCTTTGCGTCGCAGACACATCATCCGAATGTTTATCACCGCGGAGGTGTTTCGGGTTGCCAAGGAGAATGTTGCTCACTTAGCGTTAATTGGGGCAGAGTTGCCGAAAAAGTTTTGCATGTTGATCCGAAGGATCACAGTCGAAGAATTCATAGGGTGTGCGACCAGCGCTCACTATGGGAGTAGCCCCCGAGTGTCTGTTCGAGTCGTAGATTCGAGCAGAGATTTAATTCAGCCGTTGTTCAGCTTGAGGTCCGTAGGACACAATCCATTCTCCCTATGGGAGTAGCCCCCGAGTCCGTAGTGGAGTCGTAGACTCGATGTAGGACTCGAAGAAATAATTCAGTGATGTAGTGTTTTATTCACTTTTCGGGTGCGCGGCCAGCGCTCCTGATAGGAGTAGCCCCCGAGTAGTTAGTCGAATTGTAGATTCGAGTGAGTACTCTTAATTGTATAGCCGAAGAATTTTAACCGTTGCTAGCATAGCTTTTGATGACGTCAGTGCTGACGATCGGTGACCTCAAGCGTCTGCGGCGCCAGAGATGACGTGACTGGACGAACATGGGTCCCACCTTCTGACCTTGAGTTGACCGGTCACGCGCGGCATGGAGATAATTACGGCATCGCCTCGATTTCCGCGTGCAGTGGACGGCGTGTGAGCGACGGTTTGCTGCTATGCTGACACGTGGACGGGCAGATCTTGCAGTTGGAGCTAGGTCTTCCCGATGGACGGTCGTCGTGCATCGTCTTCATCCTTATAATCATCGGGGAAAAATTAATCTGTTTTCACCGCGGCCATTCTTGTTTCACTGCTCCAATCTTCTCTGAGCTTTCTTGCCGTGCGCTGGAATATCCTCGAACATTTCCTTCTTTGATCCTACGTTCTCGCCGTCGGCGCCGCCGCACCGCAATGGGGAAGCCTAAGAAGTCCTCTTCTACGGTTGGCACCAGCGCTGCTGGTGGCAAGAAAGGTTCTACCGCTGCCCGTGTCACCGACGGTGGCTGGTGGCGATCGGAGACGCGGGAGAGTGATCTCCGCAAGCTTCATGAGCGGGGCTTGATCCCGCAGGATAGTTGAGGTCGTCAAACTCCCTAGTAACAAGGTAATTCCCCGTCCCGCCGCTGGGTTTCGGGTTATGTTACTCGCTTTTGTTCTTTAGGGCTTTTCCTTCCCAGTCCACAATTTCCTTCGTGGACTCTTTTTCTTTACGGCATCCAGCTGCATCATCTTTCCCCCAACTCTCTTCTTCATATTGCTTGTTTCGTCACTTTCTTCGAGTGCTGGCTCGGTATCGAGCCGCACTTTGGCCTCTTCCGGAAACTCTATTCCGTGAAGTAGCAATCTGGTTCGGATGGTGTCTATCCCATTGGGGGTTGCATCATTTCCCTTCAACCCAATCTTCTTTTCTTATCCTTTTCCATGTCTGAATCTGTCCAGTGCTGGCGGAGGTGATGGTTTTACATCCGCGACTCCACAGTGGCTGGGCAGGATATTGGTCTTGCTCCTTTCGACCCCTCCCAAAAGATCGAGCTGAAGAGGTCCTGGAAGAACCAGATCTTGGATGGCGAGGTGGCGGAGATAGAGGGGCTCTATCATCGGGTGGAGGATCTCCAGCTGATTCCGGATAAGGAGGTGAACGGTGTGGATATCATCCGCACTTTTCTCAAACGTCGGCTGCAGCCGCTCCAGGCTAGGGCGCACCCGATGTTTCTTTATTCGGGTCGCCGTGATCTGACGAGGGTTTCGGCTAAGGAATTCTCCAAGGGGTATCTCGACGGGATCCTTCGTCCGCTGCTAAAGTTCAAGGCTAGAGAGGATCTTCCGGGGAAATCGTTGACTTCTCCGTTCTCTGCTTCCCATCCGGTTCCGCAGGTGTAGAACTGTGATGTGCGCGTAGCTCTATTTTTCGACTGCGTTTGGTTTTCCACCTTCTTTACTGAAATTTTTTGCTATCTTTTCGCAGGAATTCAAGGTGCCGGGCATGTCGCCTCCATTGCCCAAACTATTTTGGAATGCTCTGGACAATGAGGTGGTGGATTCCATGTCCGAGCTACCGTCAGCGCGGTCTCCGGCTGAAGAGGCCAACGAGTCGAGCGAGGATCATACTTGTAAGCGGACGAGGAGCTCCAGCGAATCGTCGGATGCCTCGACTCCGCCGATGCCTAGGAACCTGTTGTGGCTTGAGCGTCACAGTGATGGGCATGGGGGCTCTTCTTCTCCAATTACTGTCGTTCCCGTGCGGGCTGTGGCACCGCACCCGCCGGCGAAGCGGAAGAAGGAAGAAAAGAATGAAGAGAAGAAGGGCAGGAAGAACCCTCCTGTCTTCGACTTGAGCGATCTCGACTCGTAAGTTTCCTCAGCCCGTTTTTGCTTTCTCTTGTCTGTTTGTTTTTGAGCTTTGCTGATATTTCTTTTGTAGCAGTTCCTCCGACGACTCCTCCAGTGATGGCGCTCGGGAGATGGTGGGGGAGTCAAAGGTTGTGCCTCCTCCTCCTCAGACGGTGGCTACCTCTGAGGGCGCTGCCCCGAACCCTTCCCCGCAGGAGGATCGGGTGGTTGTCCCTCAGAAGACTGCGAGCGGACCTTCGGAGTCGCCGTCTAACTGTAGGGGTTCGCAGCATGGAAAACAAAAATTTTCTATCGCATACAAACAAACAAGCCAAGATCTATCTACTAGATTGTAGCAACGAGTCGATGGAATAACTCACCCTCGAAGATTCCAAAGTGTTTAACGAGAGCAGATTCTCGTGGGTGATGTAGTCGTACTCTTTCCGATCTCAAGATCGCGTAGACGATCCTTCCAGCGCCACGTTCCAGCAGCGCTCCCGCAGTCGGTCACACGTTCGGTACTCGACGAAGACCTTCCTCTCCCTTGTTCCAGCAGGCAGCGGAGGTTGTAGCACTCTCCTCGCGATTCCGGCAGCACAACGGCGTGGTACCGGAAGTAGAGGGGAGATCCCGCAGGGCTTCGCCTTAAGCCGGTGCGAGTATGGTGGAGCTTATGAGAGAGGCTATTAGTGGTCTAGTAATTAGACACACCAATTAGAGGGCTCTAAACCAATTAGAAGGCTCTAAACCGAATAGCTCTAAACCGGGGTCTAGATCTAGGGTTTAGTTTAGAGGATAGGAAACTTGTGTGTCTTGTGTTGTTTTGGGAGGGGAGCCCTGCCCCTCCCTTTATAGGTGGGAGGGCTGGCGCGCTAGGGGAGGGAGGGAGTCCCTCCCCAACTCGGCCTAGGGCTGGCCGCCGGCTTGGGGAGGAGGACTCCTCCCCCAATTCGGTTTCCTCCTCTCCTCCCACTTCCCAAAAACTGCCGTTTGACTTTCAAACTAGCCGTTTGACTTTTTCAATTTAGGATTCAATTTAATCCTTTATTTGGGACAGCAAGAACACTTAGTACATGATGCAATCATTCCAACATGCAATGACACATTCATGTACCCCTTCCCCTCCGGAGTGCCGGACATTCCGGGAACTTCTAGAATGTTCCCGATGAAAACACCGGAACCATTCCCCAACTCCGAAATGGGACTTTCCTTATATGAATCTTATTCTCCGGACCATTCCGGATCACCTCGTGATATCCCGGATCCCATCCGAGACTCCGAACAACATTCGGTCTCTTTCTCATAATACCATAACTACTCAAACAATGTCGAATCCTTAAGTGTGTCTCCCTACGGTTCGTGAATTATGCGGACATGATCGAGACACTTCTCCGAACAATAACCAATAGAGGAATCTGGAAATTCATATGGCTCCCACATATTTCTACGATTACTTTGCGATCGAATGAACCACTTACATACGATACCAATTTCCCTTTGTCTCACGATATGTTACTTATCCGAGGTTATGATCGTCGGTATCTCTGCATACCTAGTTCAACCTCGTTACTGATAAGTACTCTTTTCTCGTTCCCGTGATATGTGATCCCTTGTGACCAAGTCACATGCTTGCAAGCTAATTGGATGACATTTCACCGAGAGGGCCCAGAGAATATCTATCCGTCATGTGGATGGACAAATCCCACTCTTGATCCATGTGTTTCAACCAATACTTTCTGAACACCCAATGCCACTTTTATAGCCACCCTGTTACGGTGTGGTGTTTGATGACATCAAAGCATCCATCCAGTAAAGGCAATATGCATGATCTCATGGTCGAAGGAATTAGGTTACTATGTATCAGAAAGCATATAGCAATTGAACTATTGAAATGACTTGATCTTTATGCTACGCTTATCTATAGGAGTATGTCCATCACATCATTCTCCTAATGATATGATCCTGTTGTTAATAACATCTCTATGTTCATGATCAGGAAACCATGATCATATATTAACCAACAAGCTAGTTTAACAAGAGGCTTTACTAGGGACTCTTATTTTAGTTTACAAATCACACAAGTATTAATGTTTCCGGTTAATACAATTATAGCATGGTATGTAAACATTTATCATAAGTGTGAAGATATGATAATAACCACTTTATTATTGCCTCTTGGGCATATCTCCAACAGTCTCCCACTTGCACTAGAGTCAATAATCTAGTTTCGAACCTTTGTGTATATAACACCTATGGCTTTCCAGTGTTGTATGTACACGATTGCTAGTGGTCAACTGATCTCCGGATCTGACACTTCCAGGTCCGTGTGTAATTGCATGTCTTTGCGTCTCTATGCATCACTCATTCTCTAATGAGATGGCTTTGTATAAATTTGGTATTTCGGTGTGACCTTTAGCTCTTTAGGGTTAAAACATGTTGATAATATTGTCGCACAATATATCTTCATAGTATTATCCCACTGAGAACTACACCTAGTTTGATAACAAACTTCTTGACACAAATGCCCTCTTTTGCTGCTATAATAGCAGTCATATACTTAGCCTTTTGTTGTAGTATCTGTCACAATGTCTTAACTTTGGAAATCATCCAAATCCATTATGGAACTCACTTTCCATTATATTGTGCCACCCTTAGTTTAGATTGAGATAAACTTAATCTGTACTTTGTGACAAAGCTAGTATCAATGTAGTACTTTTACAATGAACTAACCATCTATTTGTCACTTCTACAAATAATATACTCTTAGTTCTTCCAAAAGATCATAAGAATATCCTTACTATTGTCCAATGATCATCTTACGAATCATTCTGGTATATGCTCACAACATTTAGAGCATAGGACATATCTGGATTTGTACATATCACAGTATGATTGATATAAATACTCTTTGTGATTTCATACATCAAGTATCAATCTATACTTGATTATTTGTTTCACTTTACCAAATGTCAATACACTTGAATATATCATCAACATTGAACTCATTCAATCCTTTCTGTGCAACAAGAACCTTCTCTTGTAGTTTCTATATTGAACTCATTCAATATCTTATCTATGTACTTCTGGCACAACCATATTAGCGTCTATTGATGCCAAATATTTGGGTTTTGCCTAAGTCTTTCATCGGGATGAAATTCTTAATATGTGTTAATAAAAGATACATTATTTCCAATCAACAATATGTCTTCCACATAATGTATTAGAAACATGTCTTAGCGCTCCCACTTAATTTCTTGCAAACGCAAGCATCTTCATTGTCTCTGATGAAATTAAACTCTCTTAACAGTTTCATCATAGTGAAGATTCCAACTCCGCTATGCTCACTCTAACCATTGAAGTTTGCATATGCTTTTAGCATCCTTTGAATTGACAAAACCCTATGGACCGTGTTTATGCACATGTCCTAGGTAACGATTCTATTAGAAGAACTTGTTTTGTTTATTCAACTACCATATAACAAATTATATGTAGTGGTTGCTACATTAATCCGTCTAGACTAAATATCACTATGAAAGATCAAATCTTGTCATAGTCAACCTTTGAACATTGTTGTGAACTCTTTCCCAACATGTCGACTAGATGTGAAACATCCATGTCTATTTCTTTATAGATCCAGACACAACTATAAGGTCTTACACCTTTCTCGAGGGTCCTTCAAGTTCAAAACTTGATTTCTCGTGTATGGAACTATCACGGATTTTATGGCTTCAAGCCATTTTACGGAGTCAGGGCCCATCATCGCTTCTCTGCATGTAGTCGGTTCATTATTCTCAAATAATGATTCAACCCTCAAATCTTGGTATTTGATTGTTTACCCGATCTACTTGTTTCAATAGGAACTTAGATCTCCGTGACCACAACCTTTGAGGCACGTGAGCCATGAGCATTGTTGCCGCCTCCGGAACACTTTTCGGCGCTGCGCAACTTTGCACATACAGCTAAGGTTCTTTTAACCTTATCAAAGTTCTATTGTCCTCCCACTTAACTTTTCACGAAAAATTCCTTCCAAAAGAAACTTGACGTTCTAAGCAACAAACACTTTTGTCTCCGGTGTTTATGGAGAAATACTTAATAGTCATACAAAGACAGGTTCATCCGACTTTGGTTGCAAACATCTTTCTTATGCATAGCATACCAATGTTTAAGAAAGGACAACTTGGGTTTTATCCCAAACCATAACCTTATATGGTGTCATTTCAACGGATTATGATGGAGCTCTTTTCAGTGGAAAAACGGTAATCTCTAAAGCTTTTAATCTTTAAAATGCAATGGCAGTTTTATGAATTACACCTTTCGATCTTACCATGTCAAACAAGGTTTAATTACATATCTCGAACGCTCCATACTCTTATGGTGTTTCGGGAAATGCAAATCCACGGAACGATTCTTTAAATCTTAGGTATTATGCTAAACTTGTAACTCAAATATCTTCCTTTATGATCTTTATCATAAACTGTTTATATTCTTGTTACAATGATTTTGCACTTCATCTTGAAAGTCTTTGAACTTTTCAAATGTTTCATACTTCATCCTTATTAAGTAAATATTCATATATTCACTCAAATTTTTGGAGAAAGCATATGAAGTTGAAATCCATCGCTCTTGACTACACATAATGGACTTCATACAACAATATGTACAAGTTCCAATTAGCTAGTCATTCGTTCCCTTTTGGCCTATGAACGAAGTTTTAATTATCTCTAGGAAAGTTTCACAAGCGTCATATGATCAAAAATCAGAAGACTCCAAAATTCCATCAACATGGAGTTTCTTCATGTTTTCTTTCCAATATAATTCAAACAGCGATGTCACTTCCTAAGTGATCTTTCAATCAATTTGTCTTTTGACATTTTAGCACTAGTTTTATGGATGTGATTTCTCTAACGAGATTTGCGAATCATCCATCTTTTATGGATTACGGCAATTATTTGAACAACCCTTTTGTTCTCATAATACCTGATAAAACAAATCTTGAAGGCAAGCTTTGATGTTTTAACGAGCAACATAATAACCCTTTATTTGTTCTCGATGAACATCATCACATATTCTTTTGCTAGTTACTTAGGCCATTGTAGTTCATGAATTCTGTTGTTTCGTATGACGATTCATACCAACAAATTCAGTATCAAATACTTAAGAACCACATTTTAATAAGCAAAGAATATAGCCACAACATGTACATCATCTATATACTTAAACTGAACAATTCTAGTTTTTCTTTTCTGCCATATATTTATGAGATTCCCTTTCAGTATTTCCTTTTCAGTTTGAAAGAATCTATTAACATCAATAGTGGAGTCATACATATGACATATAGTCCAAAGCGTGTATAATTAAATACCAATGTCTTTGGACTTGCACTTTGAAGTAGATCACCATCATCAAATGTTTGGTGTTCTTTCAAATTCCTTTCATTAGTAATCTCTTGGTGTAGTAAACATTTTACCTACATCAAATATTCACCCTTATCATGGAATCGTCCATGATCAAGCTACTTTTAGCTTATAACGATGAATTATGAGTATAATGTTGCTATCCAAAACCTTTTGGAGGATTAGGACAACAAGTGTCTCCAACCTTTTTGCAAATTCTCATCAAATATGAGAACATGACTTTTGCCATATTATACTCTATCATGTTGCAACCAAAACTTCGTTTCAGATATCACAATATCTTCCACACATCATGGTTTCTGAAACAACTCTTTCAGATCCTAGATAACCTTGATATTAAGGGAATCCTTTGAATATCAAGAATCATGGATACAAACATGATACTTATATACTAACACTTGGAATTGTTACTCTTGATTTAATACTAATTATTAAACTTCATGGAGTAACCGGAACTTACTGAAAGTTTGCAATAGGACTTTTAAACTTTAGATTAACACTTAAAACAATACGATACCAGTTCGTAAAGTAACTAACCAGAATTCTATAGTTCTATTATCTCAATTATAACTAAGCGCAAGGTGGTAAACGGATGCCAATGACTACAACAACTATGCAAATTCACTTTGATTTAGTTTATGATAAATTGAGTTCTAATTAATAATTAAATTAATCTAGGTGAACTCCCACTCAAAACAATATCCCTCACATTGTTTTAGTGATCACACGAACCAAATCCACCACATCAAAACCGATCATCACGAGAGTTGATATAGTTTCAATGGCGAACAATCGACATGTTCATCATATCTACTATATGATTCATGCTTTACCTTTCGGCGATCCGTGTTCCTGAGGCCATGTCTGTACATGCTAGGCTCGTCAAGACAAACCTTAGCTTCCGCATAAGCAAATCTGGCTTGCTTACGTTGTAGTCACCCGCGGAATCAAAGACACCCGATCATCACGTGGTGTTTCGAAGCAGCAAGCTTTGGCAACGGTGCATACTAAGGGTGAACACTTTAGAACTTGAAATTTATGTGTATGAGGGATCATCTTATAATGCTACCGTTGTCTACTAAGCAATACAAGATGCATAAAGGATTAACATCACATGCAATTCATAATATGTGATATGATATGGCCTTTCTTCTTTGTGCTTCCGATCTCCATCTTCAAGCACGAACATGATCTCCATCATCACCGGCATAGCATCAAGGTCAATGACGCTTCTTCATGGTTGTCGTCCACCAGCTTCAACTATTACAACTATTTTGAATAGACACGCAGGTCTTAACAGAAATTAAAGACAACCATATGGCTCCTGCCGGTTGCCAACTTACAATAAGGAACATTGCATACATCAAATATAATCACAATCATGGCCATATCACATCACTGCACACCCCTGCAAAACAAAGTTAGACGCCTCTACTTTCTTTGCATATTTTACGTGGTTTGGGGCTTTCAATAAGTGTCGTTCTAACTTACGAACAAGAACCACAACATTGATACTAGCATTGTTGATCACCCGTTGTAAATTGGATCTTTACTATGCTAGGAGAAACAGGCACCCGCAAAGCCACTTATGCAATACAAGTTGCATGTTAAGCGTGGAGCAAGTCTCATGAACGATGTCATGTAAGGTTAGCCCGGGCCGCTTCATCCCAACATACCGCAAGATGCAAAGTACACAAAAAGCAATCGACAATAAAAGCATCAACGCCCACAATGACCATTGTGTTCTACTCGTGCAACAGATCTACATATAAACCTGGCTCTGATACCACTGTAGGGGTTCGCAGCATGGAAAACAAAAATTTTCTATCGCATACAAACAAACAAGCCAAGATCTATCTACTAGATTGTAGCAACGAGTCGATGGAATAACTCACCCTCGAAGATTCCAAAGTGTTTAACGAGAGCAGATTCTCGTGGGTGATGTAGTCGTACTCTTTCCGATCTCAAGATCGCGTAGACGATCCTTCCAGCGCCACGTTCCAGCAGCGCTCCCGCAGTCGGTCACACGTTCGGTACTCGACGAAGACCTTCCTCTCCCTTGTTCCAGCAGGCAGCGGAGGTTGTAGCACTCTCCTCGCGATTCCGGCAGCACAACGGCGTGGTACCGGAAGTAGAGGGGAGATCCCGCAGGGCTTCGCCTTAAGCCGGTGCGAGTATGGTGGAGCTTATGAGAGAGGCTATTAGTGGTCTAGTAATTAGACACACCAATTAGAGGGCTCTAAACCAATTAGAAGGCTCTAAACCGAATAGCTCTAAACCGGGGTCTAGATCTAGGGTTTAGTTTAGAGGATAGGAAACTTGTGTGTCTTGTGTTGTTTTGGGAGGGGAGCCCTGCCCCTCCCTTTATAGGTGGGAGGGCTGGCGCGCTAGGGGAGGGAGGGAGTCCCTCCCCAACTCGGCCTAGGGCTGGCCGCCGGCTTGGGGAGGAGGACTCCTCCCCCAATTCGGTTTCCTCCTCTCCTCCCACTTCCCAAAAACTGCCGTTTGACTTTCAAACTAGCCGTTTGACTTTTTCAATTTAGGATTCAATTTAATCCTTTATTTGGGACAGCAAGAACACTTAGTACATGATGCAATCATTCCAACATGCAATGACACATTCATGTACCCCTTCCCCTCCGGAGTGCCGGACATTCCGGGAACTTCTAGAATGTTCCCGATGAAAACACCGGAACCATTCCCCAACTCCGAAATGGGACTTTCCTTATATGAATCTTATTCTCCGGACCATTCCGGATCACCTCGTGATATCCCGGATCCCATCCGAGACTCCGAACAACATTCGGTCTCTTTCTCATAATACCATAACTACTCAAACAATGTCGAATCCTTAAGTGTGTCTCCCTACGGTTCGTGAATTATGCGGACATGATCGAGACACTTCTCCGAACAATAACCAATAGAGGAATCTGGAAATTCATATGGCTCCCACATATTTCTACGATTACTTTGCGATCGAATGAACCACTTACATACGATACCAATTTCCCTTTGTCTCACGATATGTTACTTATCCGAGGTTATGATCGTCGGTATCTCTGCATACCTAGTTCAACCTCGTTACTGATAAGTACTCTTTTCTCGTTCCCGTGATATGTGATCCCTTGTGACCAAGTCACATGCTTGCAAGCTAATTGGATGACATTTCACCGAGAGGGCCCAGAGAATATCTATCCGTCATGTGGATGGACAAATCCCACTCTTGATCCATGTGTTTCAACCAATACTTTCTGAACACCCAATGCCACTTTTATAGCCACCCTGTTACGGTGTGGTGTTTGATGACATCAAAGCATCCATCCAGTAAAGGCAATATGCATGATCTCATGGTCGAAGGAATTAGGTTACTATGTATCAGAAAGCATATAGCAATTGAACTATTGAAATGACTTGATCTTTATGCTACGCTTATCTATAGGAGTATGTCCATCACATCATTCTCCTAATGATATGATCCTGTTGTTAATAACATCTCTATGTTCATGATCAGGAAACCATGATCATATATTAACCAACAAGCTAGTTTAACAAGAGGCTTTACTAGGGACTCTTATTTTAGTTTACAAATCACACAAGTATTAATGTTTCCGGTTAATACAATTATAGCATGGTATGTAAACATTTATCATAAGTGTGAAGATATGATAATAACCACTTTATTATTGCCTCTTGGGCATATCTCCAACACTAACCACGTAAGTAATTTTTGTTTTCTGCCGCAGGGGGAGCCCCCGAGCCTTTTCGGATGATCTGCTGACATTGTTTTTTTTGCTTCTTGTCTCGGGGGGAGCCCCCGAGCGTTTTTCGGGTGATCTGCTGATCCTTGTTGTTTTTTCGTTTTTGGGCGTAGCCCCCGAGCCGTCCTTTTGACGAGTGGTTCTTTTTGCAGCCTTTTGTGCAAGGCGCCAATCAGCTAGTGCAGCAGCATCTGGCATTGGAGGCCAGCTTCAAACAGCTTCAAGGTATGTTTACGACCTGGTCTTTTTGCTTCTTTATGTATTTTTTATCCTTCGATCTAATAGGTTTGTTGCTGACTGCAGAGGACCACAATGTCTCTCTCCACAAGCTTGATGCTCTCAAAAAGAGCCTTGGGCAGGCGGAGAAGAAAGCTGAGGTCGCCGTTGGTGCGAAGGAACGCCTCGAGCTGGAGCTAGCCAACGCGGCCGAGGCCAAGGAGCACCTGCAGCAGGAGGCTATGGACCGCGAGGAGCAGCTCGCCACCACCACGGCTTCGCGCGAGAAAGAGGTAGCCGACAAGCTTATGGCAGCTGCCAAGACTGTTTCGGGTGCGTTTCTTCGCCTTCCCCTTTCGGCTTCCTTGTCTTTCCTTGTGGTGCTTTTATTTATGCTGCTTACTTTGTTTCTTTAGATGCCGCGGGCATCGAGTTTGATCGCGGTGCTCTGGAGCACGGAAGTGCTCTGGATGCTGCTGCGGCGGCGGTCGAAGACCGCTACAGTACCGTTATCAGCTCGCTTGCCAAGGCCAAGGAGGTCCTTGGGCGCTTTTACAAGGAGCTCGTCTCCAAGGGTGTGGCCCTCAAAGATGTCGACGCCTTGGCGGAGGCGCTATCAGCCGAAGCGCCTGCGGCATACAAGCGCAAGCAGAAAGGCATCGGCGCCTCTGTTGGGCTGGCCATGGCCTTGGCGTCTGGAGCTGAGCTGGATCTTCCTCAGATCACCTCCCGGATGCCGACGGCTGCTGACGGATCCGAGGTAGCCTTCGCCATCTATGCTGCTCACAGTAAGCGTTACGGGCTGAAGTTGATTGACCTGTTGGCCGAGTACGCCCTGTGGCAGCAGGGGGAGGCTAAGGCGAGGCAGTCCGGCTCCGAGGCTACTCAGGATGCAGCTTCGTAGGCTTTGTAGTAGTAGGATAGCTTTTGGTTCCAGCTTTTGTAACTATGTTTATGAACAAACCCTCCGCCACGTAGTGGCTTTTTGCTGTACATAATGAATTTCCTAGTTCTGAGTTCCTTCGTCTGTTTGTTCATATCCTTGTCTTCTTTTACTCTAGGATCCTTCGGGTGATGATCCCGCTGACACTTCATCTGCACCACAACTGCGGCCATCCTTGGATGGTGCATCGCAGCTTGTGTTTCTTCGAGACCGTATCCGTAGTATTGAGAGGGAGTTGCTAGGAGTGCGTGGTCATGCTGATGTTTGGAAGTCGAAGGCGGAGCGAGGCGCTGCTCGAGAGGAATTTTTGATGGGGGAGTTGCGTTGTTTGGCCGAACAGCTTGAATGTGAGTTTTTCGAGTTGTTGCTCATTGTTTCGGATGCGCCTGTTGGCCTTTCGCCTTACCCTTGCAAGTATTGCAGGTGCTAACCTTGGTCCGAGGGAGGAAAAGGAGCGTGTTGCTGTTCGGATCAATTTCTTGACTTAGCAGGACATGGAGGCCGGCGGGTTTTTCTGGATGGACCGTGATCATGCGCTGGTCCTTGCGACAGTGCAGGATCGTGTCCACCAGGTATCGCGGGTGCTGCGTCAAGTGAAGTCTTCGCTGGCGTCGATTCTGTATGTGATGTTCCCGCTGGATGATGCACCTTCAACTCTTTCTGGCCTGCTGTCGAAGTTTCGGAGTGTGCATCGTGTCAGGGAACTGGTGCGGCATCAGCTCATCGCGGGGGTGAAGGCTGCGCTCTCCCTTGTGCGGTTACATCGTCCTGATGTAGATCTGTCTGCTGTAGCAGCTGGGCTGCCTCTTCGGCCAGATGGTGGCGAGTGGGATATGCGTCCACATTATGCGGCTGTAAGGCAGTATGCCGAAGAGATCGTAGATCTATTTGAGCAGCGTGCTCAGGTTATTCTTCAGAATAGGTAGTACCTGTAAAAAAGATAGATTTAAAATTTGTATATATTCGACTGGGCGTGTTTTGCCCTTTGTTGTAAGGGTTTGGTTTTTGTTTTAGCACATAGTACTTTGTTTGTATACATGCCCTTTTCATTAGCCTGACGTGGTCAACTACTTAGGTGTACACGTGGTATCCTCAGTCGACGAAGTCGTGAGGTGGGGGGAGCCCCCGAGTGCGTTTGTGGCATGGAGTAAAATGCGAAATAGTAAGCAAAATTATTGGGGCGAGACACTTAGCTTTATTCATATCGTAATGGAGGAGGTACATTGTTCGGCTGAGTAGCCTTGGCTGAATAGTCTTATTGAAAGTAAAAGAGCGGGGTAGCTAGGGGTAGAAACGTCGCAGCTGTGCGACGTTCCATGGGTTGGAGTATGCGACTCCAGACTCCACGTGTTTGAGGCGATAGGCGCCACCTGGGATGACTTCAGTGACGATGTATGGTCCTTCCCATGGTGACTCGAATTTCTTCGGTCGCTCTTGCTTGAGTCGTAGAACCAGGTCTCCTTCGATGAAGGACCTTGGGCGCAGCCGTCGGATGTGGTAGTTGCGGAGACTCTGTTGGTACACCGCTGATCGAGCTGCTGCGATGTCGCGCGCTTCGTCGAGTGTATCGACCGCATCTGCGGGTGCAGCCGTCGATCCGGCTTCGCTGTAAGCGACGACCCGTGGGGCCTTGTGGCGTACTTCTGCTGGTAGTACGGCTTCGGCTCCATGTACCATGAAGAAAGGCGTGTAGCCGGTTGAGCTGTTTGGCGTTGTGCGCAGGCTCCACAGGACCGAAGGTAGCTCTTGTGTCCAGGCACCCGCAAGTCGCTCGAGTGGGCTCATTAGGCGCTTCTTGATGCCAACACCGACGAGGCCGTTGGCCTTTTCGACCTGCCCGTTTGTTTGCGGGTGCGCCATGGAGGCGTATGTGATGTTGATTCCGAGGTCTTCGCAGAAGTCCTGAAATTCTTTGGAGATGAAGTTCGACCCATTGTCGGTGATGAAGTTCGACCCAGCTGGTGCCTACCTTATCTTGGTGGTGTCAAGGGCATACATTCACAACATATATGCGAGTGTTGGAGCTTGGTGCATATGATGCAATATTGAGCATGGACTGGCTCGAACAACATAGTCCTATGGTAGCTGATTGGAAAAAGCACACATTGGCTTTTTACCACTAGAATACTTTTATCAAAATGACAGGAGTGATAGCCCCATCTACAACAACTATCAGAGAGCTCCCTGTGGAACAATTGGTCAAATGGTATAAAGGAAATGAAATATGGGCCATGACTATGATCAAAGAGGATAAAGAGACATCTGGGGATCACATTCCACTTGGGATACAGGCTGTCTTGGATGAGTTTGCAGATGTGTTTGCTATACCCCTGCAGCTACCACCAGAGAGGGAATCTGATCATCCTATTACTCTGAAACCTTATTCTGCACCTTTTAATGTCAGACCATATCGTTATTCTCCTGCACATAAAAATGAGATCGAGAAGCACGTGAAACAAATGCTTGATGCGGGCATAATAGTTCCTAGTGTAGGGGTTCGTAGCATGGAAAACAAAAAAATTCTATCGCATACAAACAAACAAGCCAAGATCTATCTACTAGATTGTAGCAACGAGTCGATGGAATAACTTACCCTCGAAGATTCCAAAGTGTTTAACGAGAGCGGATTCTCGTGGGTGATGTAGTCGTACTCTTCCCGATCTCAAGATCGTGTAGACGATCCTTCCGGCGCTGCGTTCTGGCAGCGCTCCCGCAGTCGGTCACACGTTCGGTACTCGACGAAGACCTTCCTCTCCCTTGTTCCAGCAGGCAGCGGAGGTTGTAGCACTCTCCTCGCGATTCCGGCAGCACAACGGCGTGGTACCGAAAGTAGAGGGGAGATCCCGCAGGGCTTCGCCTTAAGCCGGAGCGAGTATGGTGGATTATGAGAGAGGGCTATTAGTGGTCTAGAGATTAGACACACCAATTAGAAGGCTCTAAACCGCAGGCTAAAGCAATTAGAAGCTCTAAACCAAAACGGCTCTAAACCGGAGATTAGAGGTGGAAACTTGTGTGTCTCAAGGAGGAGGCCCTGCCCCTCCTTTTATAGGTGGAGGGGCTAGGCGCGCCAGGGAGGGAGGGGAGTCCCTCCCCAACTTGGCCTAGGGATGGACGCCGGCTTGGAGGAGAGGAACTCCTCCTCCAAGTTGGTTTCAACCTCCTCTTGCTTGTTTCCCACAGTTTCTTGTTTTAGCCGTTTGACTTTCAAACTGGACATTTGACTTTTCTGTTTTAGGATTCAATTGAATCCTTTATTTGGAACAGCAAGAACACTTAGTACATGATGCAATCATTCCAATATGTAATGACACATTCATGTACCCCTCCCCCCTCCCGGAGTGCCGGACATTTCGGAACCTTCTAGAACATTCACCGGAATCATTTCCGAACTCCGAAACGGGACTTTCCTTATATGAATCTTATTCTCCGGACCATTCCGGATCACCTCGTGATATCCCGGATCCCATCCGAGACTCCGAACAACATTCGGTCTCTTTCTCATAATACCATAACTACTCAAAACAACGTCGAATCCTTAAGTGTGTCTCCCTACGGTTCGTGAATTATGCGGACATGATCGAGACACTTCTCCGAACAATAACCAATAGAGGAATCTGGAAATTCATATGGCTCCCACATATTTCTACGATTACTTTGCGATCGAATGAACCACTTACATACGATACCAATTTCCCTTTGTCTCACGATATGTTACTTATCCGAGGTTATGATCGTCGGTATCTCTGCATACCTAGTTCAACCTCGTTACTGATAAGTACTCTTTTCTCGTTCCCGTGATATGTGATCCCTTGTGAGCCAGTCACATGCTTGCAAGCTAATTGGATGACATTTCACCGAGAGGGCCCAGAGAATATCTATCCGTCATATGGATGGACAAATCCCACTCTTGATCCATGTGTCTCAACCAATACTTTCCGAACACTCAATGCCACCTTTATAGCCACCCAGTTACGGTGTGGTGTTTGATGTCATCAAAGCATCCATCCGGCAAAGGTGATATGCATGATCTCATGGTCGAAGGAATTAGGTTACTATGTATCAGAAAGCATATAGCAATTTGAACTATTGAAATGACTTGATCTTTATGCTACGCTTATCTATAGGAGTATGTCCACCATATCATTCTCCTAATGATATGATCTTGTTGTTGATAACATCTCAATGTTCATGATAGGGAAACCACAATCATTTATCAACCAACAAGCTAGTGAAGTATAGAGGCTATACTAGGGACTTCAAATTAAGTTTACAAATCACACAAGTATTAATGTTTCCCTGTTAATACTATTATAGCATGAATGTAAACATTTATCATAAACACAAAGATATAATAATAACTACATTTATTATTGCCTCTAGGGCATATCTCCAACAGTCTCCCACTTGCACTAGAGTCATCTAATCTAGATTACATGGTAATATACCGAACACCCATGGCAGTTTGGTGTTGGTCATGTTTTGCCCTCAGGAGAGGTTTAGTCAACGGATCCGCCACATTCAGATCTGTGTGTACTTTGCAAATCTTTATATCCCCATCCTGGATATGGTCTCGAATAGCGTGAAAACGTAGCTTGATATGCTTCAGCTTCTTGTGTGACCTTGGTTCTTGCGCATTGGCTATGGCTCCCATGTTATCACAGTAGATAGACATTGGGTCCAGCGCACTAGGAACCACACCCAGCTCTGTAATGAACTCTTTCATCCATATCGCTTCTTGTGAAGCCTCCGAAGCAGCCATGTATTCCGATTCAGTTGAAGATCTCGCCACAACGCTTTGCTTTGCACTCCTCTAGCTAACTGCTGCACCATTCAAAATAAATACGTATCCAGATTGTGATTTAGAATCATCCGGATCGGTGTTCCAACTAGCATCGGTGTAACCATTAACAACGAGCTGTTCATCACCTCCATAAGAAAGAACCATATCCTTAGTTCTTCTCAAGTACTTAAGGATGTTTTTGACCGCTGTCCAATGATCCACTCCTGGATCACTTTGATATCTGCTAGTTAGACTAACAGCATATGCAATGTCGGGTCTAGTACATAGCATGGCATACATTAGAGATCCTATGGCTGATGCATAGGGAGTCTTACTCATCCTTTCTCTATCTTCTGCCGATGTCGGACTTTGAGTTTTACTCAAGGTCGTATTGGGCAACATGGGCAAGAACCCTTTCTTGCTTTCTTCCATTCCAAACCTCTTTAGAACTTTGTCCAAATATGTACTCTATGACAATGATATTTGGCGTTTCGATCTATCTCTATAAATCTTTATGCCTAATATGTAAGCTGCTTCGCCAAGATCCTTCATTGAAAAACTATTATTCAAATATTCTTTGACACTATTAAGAAGGTCTACATCATTCCCAATCAACAATATGTCATCCACATATAGTATTAAGAATGCTACAGAGCTCCCACTCACTTTCTTGTAAATACAAGCTTCTCCATAAGTTTGTATAAAACCAAAACTTTTGATTACCTTATCAAAACGTTGATTCCAACTTCGGGATGCTTGCTTCAATCCATAGATGGACCGTTGAAGTTTGCATACCTTGTTAGCATCTTTAGGATCGACAAAACCTTTGGGTTGCATCATATACAACTCTTCATCAATATCTCCATTGAGGAATGCTGTTTTGACATCCATCTGCCATATCTCATAATCATAATATGTAGCGATTGCTAACATAATCCTCACAGACTTTAGCTTCGCTACCGGTGAGAAAGTCTCATCGTAGTCAACTCCTTGAATTTGTCGAAACCCTTTTGCGACAAGTCGAGCTTTATAGACAGTAACATTACCATCAGCATCTGTTTTCTTCTTGAAAATCCATTTGTTCTCGACAGCCTTTCGGCCATCCGGTAAGTCCACCAAAGTCCATACTTGGTTTTCGTACATGGATCCAATATCGTATTTCATGGCTTCTTGCCATTTATTGGAATCTGGGCTCATCATCGCTTCCTCATATGTCTCGGGGTCATCGGTGTTGTCCACCAACATGACACTCATAACGGGATCATACCAATCTAGAGGGTACGAGTTCTCGTTGACCTCCGAGGCTCTGTAGCAACTTCAACCGAAGTTTCATGATCACCATCATTAGCTCCCTCTCTAATTGGTGCAGGCACCACATGAACTTCTTCCGGTGCTGCGCTACTCGCAATTTCGAGAGAAGGTTCGACAACCTCGTCGAGTTCTACTTTCCTTCCAGTCACTTCTTTTGAGAGAAATTCCTTCTCTAGAAAGGATCCATTCTTGGCAACGAAGATTTTGCCTTCGGATCTATGATAGAAGGTATACCCAATAGTTTCCTTCGGGTATCCTATGAATACGCATTTTTCCGCTTTGAGTTCAAGCTTGTCCGGCTGTAACTTCTTTACATAGGCTTCGCATCCCCAAACTTTAAGGAACGACAATTTAGGTTTCTTCCCAAACCATAATTCATACGGTGTCGTTTCAGCTGATTTAGATGGTGCCCTATTTAAAGTGAATGCGGCTGTTTCTAATGCATAACCCCAAAATGATAGCGTTAAATCTGTAAGTGACATCATAGAACGAACCATATCTAAGAGAGTTCGATTACGACGTTCGGACACACCATTACGCTGTGGTGTTCCCGGCGGTGTCAATTGTGAAAGTATTCCGCATTTCTTTAAATGCTCGCCAAACTCGTAACTTAGATATTCACCTCCACGATCAGAACGTAGAAATTTAATCTTCTTGTTACGTTGATTCTCTACCTCACTTTGAAACTCCTTAAACTTCTCGAAAGTTTCGGACTTATGTTTCATGAAATATATATACCCATATCTACTCAAGTCATCCGTGAAGGTAAGAACATAACGATAACCACCGCGCGATGCTACACTCATTGGACCACACACATCGGTATGTATGATTTCCAATAAGTCCGTAGCTCGCTCCATCATATACCAGAAAATGGAGTCTTAGTCATTTTTCCCATCAGACATGCTTCGCATCTTTTAAGTGATTCAAAATCAAGTGATTCAAGAAGTCCATCGGAATGGAGTTTCTTCATACGCTTCACTCCAATGTGACCAAGACGACAGTGCCACATATAGGTCGAATTATCGCTTGATTTCAAACGTTTAGCCTCAATGTTGTTGATATGTGTATTTCCACTATCGAGATTCAATAAGAATAGACCATCTATCAAAGGTGCATGTGCATAAAACATATTACTCATATAAATCGAACAACCATTATTCTCTGACTTAAACAAGTAACCTTCTCGCAATAAACAAGATCCCAATATAATGTTCATGCTCAACGCAGGCACCAAATAACAATTATTTAAGTATAAAACTAATCCCGATGGTAGATGAAGGGGTAGCGTGCCGACCGCGATCACATCAACCTTTGATCCGTTTCCCACGCGCATCGTCACCTCGTTCTTCGCTAGCTTCCGTTTATTCTGCAGCACCTGTTTCGAGTTACAAATGTGAGCAACCGAACCAGTATCAAATACCCAGGCACTACTACGAGTACTAGTGAGATACACATCAATAACATGTATATCAGATATACCTTTCTTCTTGATGTTGCCGTTCTTCAAATCCGCCAAGTACTTTGGGCAATTCCGCTTCCAGTGACCTTCTCCCTTGCAGTAAAAGCACTCAGTATCAGGCTTAGGTCCAGCCTTGGTCTTCTTCGCCGGCGTGGTAACTTTCTTACCACCCTTCTTGAAGTGTCCCTTTTGCTTAGACTTGCCTTTCTTGAATTTGGTGGTCTTATTGACCAACAACACTTGGTGCTCTTTCTTAATCTCCACTTCTACAGATTTCAACATGGCAAAGAGTTCTGGCAACGTCTTGTTCATGTTCTGCATGTTGTAGTTCATCACAAAGTTCTTGTAACTTGGTGGTAGTGATTGGAGGACACGATAAATCCCCAAAGCATTAGGAATCACAATACCCAAGCTTTGAAGTTTGTTTGCGTGCCCAGACATCTTAAGCACATGCTCACTGACGGAGCTGCCCTCTTCCATCTTGCAGTTAAAGAACTTTTCAGAAGCCTCATAACTTTCAATTGCCGCATGAGTCTCAAAAATCAATTTGAGATCCTCGACAATATCATATGGGTCTGAATCCTCAAACCTTTTCTGAAGCTCCGATTCCAAACCATACAAGATAGCACACTGAACTATGGAGTACTGATTCTTCCGAGCGAGGTAAACATTCTTTACTTCATCGGGAGCATCATCTGCAGGTGGGTCACCCAGCGGTGCATCCAGCACATAGGTCAAATTACCAGCTGTGAGGACAATCCTCAAATTGCGGAACCAATCCGCGAAGTTGCTTCCATTGTTTTTCAACTTTTCTTTCTCTAGGAACGCATTAAAATTGATGGTAGGGGCTGCCATTGATCTACAACATATTTGCAATAGTTTAGACTAAGTTTATGACAAATTGAGTTCAAATTAATAATGAAATTAAACTAGGTGAACTCCCACTCAAAACAATATCCCTCACATTGTTTTAGTGATCACACGAACCAAATCCACCATATCAACACCGATCATCACGAGAGTTGACATAGTTTCAATGGCGAACAATCGACATGTTCATCATATCTACTATATGATTCATGCTTTACCTTTCAGTGATCCGTGTTCCAAGACCATGTCTGTACATGCTAGGCTCGTCAAGATCAAACCTTAGTTTCCGCATGAGCAAATCTGGCTTGCTCACGTTGTATACACTTGCAGAATCTAACACACCCGATCATCACGTGGTGCTTCGAAACAACAAGCTTTAGCAACGGTGCTAACTAAGGGTGAACACTTTATGACTTGAAATTGATGTGCATGAGGGATCATCTTATAATGCTACCGTCGTCTACTAAGCAATACAAGATGCATAAAGGATTAACATCACATGCAATTCAATATATATGTGATATGATATGGCCTTTCTTCTTTGTGCTTCCGATCTCCATATTCAAGCATGAACATGATCTCCATCATCACCGGCATTGCATCAAGGTCAATGACGCTTCTCCATGGTTGTCGTCCACCGGCTCCAACTATTACAACTACTTTGAATAGACACGCGGGTCTTAACATAAATTAAAGACAACCATATGGCTCCTGCCGGTTGCCAACTTACAATAAGGAACATCGCATACATCAAATATAATCACAATCATGGCCATATCACATCACTGCACACCCCTGCAAAACAAAGTTAGACGCCTCTACTTTCTTTGCATATTTTACGTGGTTTGGGGCTTTCAATAAGTGTCGTTCTAACTTACGAACAAGAACCACAACATTGATACTAGCATTGTTGATCACCCGTTGTAAATTGGATCTTAACTATGCTAGGAGAAACAGGCACCCGCAAAGCCACTTATGCAATACAAGTTGCATGTCAAGCGTGGAGCAAGTCTCATGAACGATGTCATGTAAGGTTAGCCCGGGCCGCTTCATCCCAACATACCGCAAGATGCAAAGTACACAAGAAGTAATCGACAATAAAAGCATCAACACCCACAATGACCATTGTGTTCTACTCGTGCAACAGATCTACATATAGACACGGCTCTGATACCACTGTAGGGGTTCGTAGCATGGAAAACAAAAAATTTCTATCGCATACAAACAAACAAGCCAAGATCTATCTACTAGATTGTAGCAACGAGTCGATGGAATAACTTACCCTCGAAGATTCCAAAGTGTTTAACGAGAGCGGATTCTCGTGGGTGATGTAGTCGTACTCTTCCCGATCTCAAGATCGTGTAGACGATCCTTCCGGCGCTGCGTTCCGGCAGCGCTCCCGCAGTCGGTCACACGTTCGGTACTCGACGAAGACCTTCCTCTCCCTTGTTCCAGCAGGCAGCGGAGGTTGTAGCACTCTCCTCGCGATTCCGGCAGCACAACGGCGTGGTACCGGAAGTAGAGGGGAGATCCCGCAGGGCTTCGCCTTAAGCCGGAGCGAGTATGGTGGATTATGAGAGAGGGCTATTAGTGGTCTAGAGATTAGACACACCAATTAGAAGGCTCTAAACCGCAGGCTAAAGCAATTAGAAGCTCTAAACCAAAACGGCTCTAAACCGGAGATTAGAGGTGGAAACTTGTGTGTCTCAAGGAGGAGGCCCTGCCCCTCCTTTTATAGGTGGAGGGGCTAGGCGCGCCAGGGAGGGAGGGGAGTCCCTCCCCAACTCGGCCTAGGGCTGGCCGCCGGCTTGGAGGAGAGGAACTCCTCCTCCAAGTTGGTTTCAACCTCCTCTTGCTTGTTTCCCACAGTTTCTTGTTTTAGCCGTTTGACTTTCAAACTGGACATTTGACTTTTCTGTTTTAGGATTCAATTTAATCCTTTATTTGGAACAGCAAGAACACTTAGTACATGATGCAATCATTCCAATATGTAATGACACATTCATGTACCCCTCCCGGAGTGCCGGACATTCCGGAACCTTCTAGAACATTCACCGGAATCATTTCCGAACTCCGAAACGGGACTTTCCTTATATGAATCTTATTCTCCGGACCATTCCGGATCACCTCGTGATATCCCGGATCCCATCCAAGACTCCGAACAACATTCGGTCTCTTTCTCATAATACCATAACTACTCAAAACAACGTCGAATCCTTAAGTGTGTCTCCCTACGGTTCGTGAATTATGCGGACATGATCGAGACACTTCTCCGAACAATAACCAATAGAGGAATCTGGAAATTCATATGGCTCCCACATATTTCTACGATTACTTTGCGATCGAATGAACCACTTACATACGATACCAATTTCCTTTTGTCTCACGATATGTTACTTATCCGAGGTTATGATCGTCGGTATCTCTGCATACCTAGTTCAACCTCGTTACTGATAAGTACTCTTTTCTTGTTCCCGTGATATGTGATCCCTTGTGAGCCAGTCACATGCTTGCAAGCTAATTGGATGACATTTCACCGAGAGGGCCCAGAGAATATCTATCCGTCATATGGATGGACAAATCCCACTCTTGATCCATGTGTCTCAACCAATACTTTCCGAACACTCAATGCCACCTTTATAGCCACCCAGTTACGGTGTGGTGTTTGATGTCATCAAAGCATCCATCCGGCAAAGGTGATATGCATGATCTCATGGTCGAAGGAATTAGGTTACTATGTATCAGAAATCATATAGCAATTTGAACTATTGAAATGACTTGATCTTTATGCTACGCTTATCTATAGGAGTATGTCCACCATATCATTCTCCTAATGATATGATCTTGTTGTTGATAACATCTCAATGTTCATGATAGGGAAACCACAATCATTTATCAACCAACAAGCTAGTGAAGTATAGAGGCTATACTAGGGACTTCAAATTAAGTTTACAAATCACACAAGTATTAATGTTTCCCTGTTAATACTATTATAGCATGAATGTAAACATTTATCATAAACACAAATATATAATAATAACTACATTTATTATTGCCTCTAGGGCATATCTCCAACACCTAGCATGTTCCCTTATGCTTCTCCAGTGCCATTGTTGCAAAAGAAGTATGGCACTTAGCGTTTTTGTATTGACTACCGTCGTCTGAATGAGTTGACTATTAAAAACATGTTTCCTATGCCAGTGATTGACAAGCTTCTGGATGAGCTGGCTGAAGCTTCTGTTTTTTCTAAATTGGATTTACGGGTAGGGTATCATCAGATTTGGATGTTGCCAGCAGATGAGCACAAAACTGCATTTAAAACTCAACAAGGACACAATCAGTTTAGAGTAATGCCTTTTGGTTTATGCAATGCTCCAGCTATGTTCCAATGTGTCATGAACCATGTTTTGAGTCCCTATTTGCGTCAATCAGTCTTGGTCTTTGTGGTTGATATACTTGTCTATAGTCCATCTGTTGACTTGACAGGGGTGCTAGCCTTGCTCAGGGAACACAAGCTGTATGTTAAAACTAGTAAGTGTTTATTTGCCTGTTCCAGTTTGGAGTATCTCAGACACATAATCTTAGCCGATGGAGTTGCTACAGATTCAAAAAAGACTAAAGCTATGATCAGTTGGCCACAACCCACCACTGTCACAGAATTAAGAGGTTTTCTAGGGTTGACGGGTTACTATTAGAAATTCATACGAAATTATGCTGTCATTGCTCGCCCTCTCACTCTTTTTCTGAAGAAAAAGGTATTTTGCTGGACTGAGCATGCCACAGAAGTTTTCCAGGCTTTGAAAACAACGATGACTTCCACCCCAATAATGTAGTTACCAGATTTCAACAATAAATTTGTATTGGAGACTAATGCTTGTGATTCAGGAATTGGGGCAGTTATAATGCAAGATGATCATCCCTTAGCTTTTTTTGAGTAAACCGCTGAGTCAAAGCCACAGGCAGCTCTCCATTTACGAAAAGGAATTTCTCGCCTTGCTCATGGCGGTGGATCATTGGCGCTCGTACTTGCAGTGAGGTAATTTTGAGTAAAAACTGACCACCATAGTCTGTGCTATCTAGAGGATCAGACTCTCCAGTCACCACTTCGGAGGAAGGCGATGACTCAGCTGATGGGGCTTCGATTCTGAATCGTTTATCGCAAAGGAAGTGAAAATCAGGCTGTGGATGCTCTCTCTCGCGTCGGTCATTTGATGGCTATTCAAGCTTGCTCTACAGTCCAACCGGCTTGGATGCAAGAGATACTCAATTCCCATGCCACGGATGCTGATGCACAATGCCGTCTTACAGAATTGGCATCGTCAAGGCGAGACGAACATGGCTATGAGTTGATGGATGGTGTGATTCGTTTCCGTGGGCGTGTCTAGCCGGGGGCGAACTCTGCGCTTCAGACGAAGCTGATCTCGGCTTTCCACGGAAGTGTGATAGGGTACAATCTGGTGTAGAGGTAACTTACAAAAGGCTGAAAAGTTTATTTGCCTGGATGGGAATGAAGCTGGTTGTAGCTGATTTTGTGAAGCAATGTGACATTTTTCAACACGCGAAACACTCAAATCAACACCCACCGGGGCTTCTCCATCCATTACCAATTCCCGCATGTGCTTGGCAAGATATTACGATGGATTTTGTTGAAGGGTTGCCATTGTCGGAAGGGGCTAATGCTATTCTAGTGGTGGTGGATCGATTTACCAAGTTTGCCCATTTCGTGCCCATGAAGCATCCATTCTCTGCACCACAAGTAGCCCGGGTCTTTGTCGATTCCACCGTCAAGCTACATGGCATGCGCGATCTAGTGTGTCAGACCGGGGAGCAATTTTCACCAGCAATTTTTGGAGTCAGTTGTTTGAGCGACTGGCCATCAAGCTCAAATTCACAACATCATACCATCCTCAAACAGATGGCCAAACGGAGAGTGTAAACCAGAGCTTGGAGATGTATTTGCGTTACAGCGTGCAAGAAAATCCTCGAGACCGGAAGAAGTGGCTGGCCATGGCGAAACTCTAGTACAACTCCTCGGTACACAGTGCGACTGGCATGTCCCCGTTCAAGGCTTTATATGGTCATGAACCGAATCTAGGGGCAATGCATGGGTCCTCTTCGGCTGAACCGTCCTCTCTATAAACTCTGCTTGCTGAAAGGGAGATTCAGTTGGAGTGTTTGAAGGTTCACTTGGCAGCGGAACAAAATCGAATGAAATTGAAGGCGGATAAACATCGCACTAAAAAAGAGTTTCAGGTGGGGGAAAAGGTACTTATTAAGCTGCAACCTTACATTCAGCGATGTGTGGTTAGTCGTCCATATCCCAAGCTCGCCTATAAGTACTTTGGGCCGTTCGAGATTTTGGAGCGCATTGGCAAGGTGGCCTATAAACTTTTGTTGCCAGAAGAGAGCCAAATTCACAATGTATTCCATGTGTAGCAGCTCAAAGAACATCGTGATGATTACACACTAGTGTTTAAGGTAATCTCAGACTTACCTGCCCTCGACCTGCATGATCCTACTCCAGAGGCAATATTGGATCGTCACATGGTGAAGAAAGGTGGGGCAGCGATCACTCATTTGCTGATTAAATGGAAGGATATACCTGAAGAATCGGCGACATGAGAAGATTGGGGCGTGCTGACCACGCGATTTCCTGCAGTCCTTGCTTGGGGGCAAGTGAGTGTTCCTCGGGGGGGGGGGGGGTATTGTCATGACGGGTGTTGTGTGACAGAGAGTGCGTTATCTAGAGTTGTGTGTGTGTGTGTGTGGGTCCACATGTCAGTTGTGTCGGGCCTGAGGCTGGTTGTAATCAGTTGAGTTTCGGACTACTTAAGCATACGATGTACTCTGAAAAAAGGCATGACTGAAATGAGAAAGAAAAATTGAACTATGTCTCTCTCTTCTCTCCCGTGTTCTTTCTTCCTCCTCACGAAGTTCATCCGATCTCCCATCCTAGCAATCAAACCAGGTCGGAGTGGTACAAGTTGCTGGTCTTCTTCTGGCCGGCCTTGGAGGCAGCACCACAAAGGAGGGATCTGAACCCGCCCTTGCTGGCCCGGAGGCGGAGGAGCGCGGACACGGAGGTGAATTGGCCGTTGAAGAAGGACGCGAGGAAGGAGGAGGGCGAGATGTGCAGGCTGCCGAGGCATGGGGGAGCACGAAAACAGCGTCAAGGAGCACCGCGTCGGAGACGGTGGGCGTCAAGAAGCGGAGGCAGTGGGTGCAACCCGCCATGTCCTCGCGGTGGTGGTGGTGGACGAATCCCTAGCTGCCTCCTTCCCACCTCTCGCCGGCGTCGTCGAAGAAAGTACAGGGAGGGGACGAGAGGGAACAGGGTCAACTTTGGCTTTTTTTGTGACTTAACAACTTTCATTCATCAATCACAAATATTACAATCATTCAGCAAGCATTGCTCTAAGAAGGAAGGGACATAATTAATCCATAAGCATCTACGACGACTAGCAGTAGCTTGCTTCGCACATAAGTGTGCGCCAACATTAGCATCCCTTCCAACGTAACTCAATTGAAAACTTTCAAAATTGTTGGCCAGCTCCTAGATCTCCCTAAGGATCGAAGCCACTTCAGACCTTTCATCATCTCGTTTCTTCCACAGATTAACAACAACACTTGCATCAGTTTCCACCTCAACCTTCGTAAGTCCCAGTTCACAAGCGAGTTTAACCCCATCCCGAACCGCTAGGGTCTCCATGGTGATAGCATTAGCAGCAACACCATACCAGATAGCTTGACCCCTCTTCAGTTTTCCCAGATTGTTTCGCATAACGAGACCTGTTGAGCCGTTGCCACATGAAATATTGAAGCTCGCGTCTACGTTAATCTTAGTCACGCCTTCAACTGGGGCTCTCCACTTCGGTTGGATTCTTGCCTTCAATTCCAGACTTCTTTGGCCCGTAATCACAAGATCGGATGCAATATCAATCGCCCACTTAACAGATTGAGACACTGTCCTGCTCTGCTCGCCATGATGCCTTGCGTTTCTTTCAGACCAGACAGCCCAACATCCATATAGAATCATGGCTACATCTTTCTGATCGACATTGGTGCCATCAATCAGATCAGTAGCCCATGACGCCGGATGAAGCTCGGGTACTCGCAACCCCGTTACATCCTTAATCTCCGACCAAAAAAGCTTCGCCCAGGTGCACTGGAAGAAATCATGTCAGATTGTTTCATCCTTACCACAAGCCGAGCAGAAGGAGATCCTTTCTATATGTCTCATTTTAAGCACCGATCTGCAAGGGATATATCCTTTAATGACTCGCCACCAAAAATTCCGAACCTTTGGTGGCACTCTAAACTTCCATAGTTTTTTCCAGTAGGTTTGTTCCAAGCCACTAGAACCACCCATCGGTTCAATCACCTCATTTATTTCCAGCAATGCCTTGTAAGCTGACCGAACTGTGAACATGCCATGTTTCTCTAGATGCCAAGCCCACATATCATCTTCTAAGTGACCAGTAGGAATTTTTAAAACTGCATTGACATCCACCATTTCCAGCTTTGCCACCAAAACATCCTCATTCCACCCACCCGTGTTTGAATCCAGGAGTTCATGAACCATGGTCACATCAGAGTCCATTTTCCTTACCAGCGGCATCCGTCCAGGATTAGTGGGGATCCAAGGATCATCCCAAATCTTAGTATCTCTTCCATCTCCTATATGTTTAACCAAGCCCAGGTTTAGAGCCTCTCTCCCATACAAAATTGCACGCCAAGTGTGAGAAGTATTCCTCTTATTGCTCGCTGTCATAAAGTCGCCATCATGATAATATTTACCCTTCAAGACTCTCGCACAAAGTGACTCTGGATTAGAAATCAAACACCAACCTTGTTTCGCTAGCATAGCTTTATTAAATAGGGCGAAATCCTTAAAACCGATACCACCACACGTTTTGGGTTTAGCAAGATCAGACCACTTAACCCAGTGCATCTTCCTCTTCACCTCATCCCCACCCCACCAAAAGCGTGCTACAATAGCTATGATCTTCTTACATAACTTCTTGGAGAGTTTGAAACAACTCATTGAGTAAGTTGGGATTGCCTGGCATATTGCCTTTATCAATACTTCCCTTCCAGCACTATTCAGCAGTCTTGGCGACCATCTTTGAACCAATTTCTTGATAGAAGCAACAATATGCTCAAATTGGTCATCCGAGGATCTCCCAAGTGCAGTTGGAATACCTAGGTATTTCTCCACCAATGCTTCTGTTGGGATATCAGTACCAGTATGAATCACCTCTTTCATTCCATCATCTGCATTTGCACTGAAAAAATAGCAGACTTTTGCTTATTCACCATCTGACCGGATCCAGCTCTGTATAACTCCAAAATCTCCTGCAATCTATTAGCTCCTTCGCTTGTTGCCTAAGTAAACACTAAGGAGTCATCTGCAAATAACAAGTGTGAGATCCAGGGGCAGTGAATCCCAACTCTAACTCCTCGAGATAAGTGTTCCGCACCATAGTATTTCAACATACATGAAAACCCTTCTACACAAATTAAAAAGAGGTAAGGCGAGATAGGATCCCCTTGTCTCATACCTCTTGTGGGTATGAAAATGTCACAGAAATTTCCATTAACCCTCACAGAAAAGGATGTTGTCTCAACACAGCACATCACCCGCTCGATCCAAGCACTTGCAAAACCCAACTTGGTCATAATATCTCTCAAATAAGCCCATTCAACCCTATCATAGGCCTTGACCATGTCAAGTTTAACAGCACACGCTCCTGACTTCCCTTTCTTCCGAAGTGAATTAGCGCCTGCAGATTTAGTAATGTGCCAGGAAAAATTGGTACAAGAAGCCGTGGATACACTTCTTGATAGTGGGTCCCACGGGCAACCGATAAGGGATGGTCACAATAAAGTATACAAATCACTTTCAGATGTAATTGAAGGTAAAGAGGGAAGGTTTCGTGAGACTCTGCTTGGGAAACGGGTCGATTACTCGGGGCGTTCTGTCATTGTTGTGGGTCCTTCCCTTTCATTACATCAATGTGGATTACCTCTAGAGATAGCAATAAAGCTTTTTCAGCTATTTGTAATTCGCGATTTAATCACGAAACGCGCTACTTCTAATGTCAGGATTGCTAAAAGGAAAATTTGGGAAAAGGAACCCATTGTATGGGAAATACTTCAAGAAGTTATGCGGGGACATCATGTACTGTTAAATAGAGCACCTACCCTGCATAGATTAGGCATACATGCCTTTCAACCCACTTTAGTAGAGGGGTGTACTATTTCTTTACACCCATTAGTGTGTAAGGGTTTCAATGCGGACTTTGATGGGGATCAAATGGCTATTCATCTATCTTTATCCTTGGAAGCTCAGACGGAAGCCCGTTTACTTATGTTTTCTCATATGAATCTCTTATCTCCCGCTATTGGAGATCCTATTTGCGTACCAACCCAAGACATGCTTATCGGGCTTTATGTATTAACGATTGGAAACCGCCGAGGTATTTGTACAAATAGATATAATAATTGTGAAAACTATCCAAATAAAAAATTCAATTACAATAATAATAATTCTAAGTATACGAAAGATAAAGAACCCACTTTTCTAGTTCTTATGATGCACTGGGAGCTTATAGACAGAAACTAATCAGTTTAGACAGTCCCTTGTGGCTATGATGGAAACTGGATCAACGCGTCGTTGGGTCAAGAGAAGTTCCAATTGAAGTTCAATATGAATCTTTGGGGACTTATCATGAGATTTATGCCCACTATCTAATAGTGGGAAATAGAAAAAAAGAAATTCGTTCTATATACATTCGAACCACTATTGGTAATATTTCTTTTTATAGAGAAATAGAGGAAGCCATACAAGGATTTAGTCAGGCCTATTCATGCATTATCTAAACAAGGAAGTTAGATTCGGCGATGCCCCTCCCCTTTTGTACCAAAGCTCTTGCCACCGTTGGACCCAGTTGCGGGTCGACTCACGGGGTCCATGGACCCATCGTTCCAGGTCCTCAATAGTGGTGGCGCGGGTGTAGGAGCACTCGAAGTGCCTGACGAAGGCATCGCGCATTTCCTCCCAGGAGTCGATACTGTCCTGGGGGAGAGTGTTGATCCACTGCCTGCACGTCCCCTCCATCATCAGGGGGAGGTAACGGGCGGCGAGTAGGTCAGTGTGACCCGCGATCCCCATTGCCATGAGGTTTGTGTCGAGCCAAACTGCGGGGTCGTACGAGGAGTCGTACTTTTCTATCTCCTTTGGCGCCTTGAAGTTTGGCAGGTACTTCTCGCCTCGGATCATTGGTCCTAAGCACTTGGGCCCGAGTCGACTGAGCGACCCCATAGGCTCGCCGTCGCGGCGATTAGTTAGGGTGTGCCGCAAGTCGTCGGGCTGGCGTGCGCGCCAGCTTTGGTTGTTGATGATGTGGGTGCGGGCGTTGATGGGTTGTCCGTTAGCGGCAACGAAGTTGGTCGCCGGCCTGGGGTCGTTGGTGGAGAGTGCCGCGTTCGCGGGTCGGTGTTGGAGCTGCAGTGGCTCTGGTGGCGGGCAATTGAGGGTGTTTGCCGCCGCTGGGCGGCCGCTGGAGGCCGCTCTGCTTCCCGAGGAACGCGAGTATACTCGACCTTGCGAGTCGGCGCCCGCTTTTTGCTGCTCCACGGCTTTTGCGAGCAGGGCCCTGACGTACTGGATCTGTAGGGCGCCGTCGCCAGTGGCCGCGATGCTGTCGGCTGCTGCTCGGCCTGCCACGAGGTTGTCCATCGGGGTGGAGAACAGTGGGAGGCCGTTTGCGTCTCGCTCCCGTGAGGAGACAACTATCCGCGGCTGGTCCCTGGGAGGGGTGCGGTTGGGTGGTGGTGGGGCACCCATCGCCGTCGATCCTGGCGGGGGCCGGGCGCTTCCTCCTGGTGGCGCGTTCTCGCAGATTGCGCGCTCGGCTATGCGGGCCGGGTCGTTTTCGTCGTCGAAGTTCAGGGCACGCCCTTGAACGGTGGGGTTCAAACGTGACCTGATCCGCTGCTGGTGGTAGCGCGACAGCTCCTGCGCCGTCACCTGCTCGAGGCGAAATTTTTCGCGCTCGGCCTGCTCCTTGCGCACCGCCTCCGCCAGTTTCAGGCGGAGTTCCTCGACCTCCGTTGCCGTGGCGTTAGGAGGGATTGGGGTGGAAAAAGGATCCTCCGGCGGATCGGCGCCGGTGGCCATGTATGCCGCGGCGTGGCGACTGGCTCCGTCGCGGAAGTCGGCGGAGTTCTCTGACCCGGAGTCGAATTCGAAGATCTCGAGGATGGAGGGGTCCTCGAAGTCTCCCGTGTTGGAGACCTGGGCGATGGAGCCCGCGGACGAGGCCGCGGTGATGGATCCGGCGAGTGACGCCGGGGTCGCCGAGTCGGCGTCGTCGGTGAGGGCCGCATCTTCTGCGGCCGCTGAATTCCCGGCCACGTTGCTGTGGGCCGAGTTGTACTCGGAGGCGAGGCGGTGGATCGTGCGGACCTGGCTCTCGGAGAGCCGATCGCGTGGCGGCGACTCGCGGATGCGAGCCGAGTCCTCCGAGATGATGACATCGGTGAGGCCGACGAAGAGGCTGATCGTGCCGATTGGCAGGATCACGCTGTGCGTGACGGGTCGCGCCGCCGGGACGTAGCTGCTCGGCAAGATCTGGAGCATCTCGCCGATCGCTATCATGCGGCCGGTGGCGACCGTCTCGTTGATGGGCAGATTGGATCTCGCCGCAGAACACCGGCCAGACCGGCCAGGCCCCACGGTGGGCACCACTGTCGTGGGAATGACCACGGCAGATGCTGCAATCGGCAGCGAGTAGTAGAACGAGGGGCAAGGGCGGCCAGCCATCTGCGGTGCGAGATGAGGGCAAAGACATAGGGTTTTACCCAGGTTCGCCCCCCCGGAGGGTAAAGACATACTCCTACTAGATTGTATTATGGAGGTGTTACAATGGGCGAGCTCGGCGGCTAGGCGGCGAGTCGCTTGGGTGTATGAGGGAGCGTGTCTCTACTCACCCCATAGGGAGGTTTTTATAGGCTCACCTCTCCTAGGGTTTACATATCTCAACCGATTCGGTTACAGCTTCAGTAGTCGTTTTAACCTAGTCCGACTGGGCCTATCTACTCGCTTGGGCCTTCAGCTTCCAGTCGCTCGGTACCTTGCTGGGCTTTAATCCACTCGCCGTTCTGCAGGCCAACTCGCCAGCTCACGGGCCAGTCGGAAACGCCCTGCTGGGTATACCCCAGTAGGCATATCCCCATCGGGGGGCATTCCGATTTCTGTAGTATCATCAGTTTTGCCACGGGAATGCAGATTGAGATTAAGTAAATGAAGTTAATTAAATTTTCGAATCACTGACTCAAACCCATTGTCGAATCCTACTCAACAATTGTCGAATCCTACTCAGCCGAAAAGGGGGTACTTATGTATGGCAGAACGGGCCAATCTGGTCTTTCATAATAAAGAGATAGACGGAACTGGTATGAAACGACTTATTAGCAATATATCATTTTGGAATGGGATATACATCCCATACACTGGATCAACTAAAGACTCTGGGCTTCCATCAAGCCACTACCACATCGATTTCGTTAGGAATCGAGGATCTTTTAACAATACCCTCTAAGGGATGGTTAGTCCAAGACGCGGAGCAACACAGTTTTCTTTTGGAGAAACACTATTATTATGGGGCTATACATGCGGTAGAAAAATTACACCAATCCGTTGAGATATGGTATGCGACAAGTGAATATTTTAAACAAGAAATGAATTCGAATTTTCGGATAACGGATCCTTATAATCCAGTCTATCTAATGTCTTTTTAGGAGCCAGAGGAAACACATCTCAGGTACACCAATTAGTAGGTATGAGAGGATTAATGGCAGACCTTTAAGGACAAATGATCGATTTACCTATTCAAAGACATTTTACGCGAGGGGCTTTCTTTGACAGAATATATAATTTCCTGCTATGGAGCCCGCAAAGGGGTTGTAGATACTGCTGTACGAACATCAGATGTTGGATATCTTACACTTAGACTTGTTGAAGTAGTTCAACATATTCTTGTGCGTAGAAGAGATTGTGGTACTATCCGAGGTATTTCTGTTAGTCCTCAAAATGGGATGACGGAAAAACTTTTTGCTCAAACACTAATTGGTCGTGTATTAGCAGACTATATATATATATATATATATATATATATATATATATCGGTTCACGATGCATTGCCGCTCGAAATCAAGATATCGGAATCGTATTAGTGAATCGATTCATAACAGCCTTTCGAGCACAACCATTTCAAGCACAACCAATATATATTAGAACCCCCTTTACCTGCCGAAGCACTTCTTGGATCTGTCAATTCTGTTATGGCCGGAGTCCTACTCATAGCGATCTCGTAGAATTGGGAGAAACCGTAGGTGTTATTGCGGGTCAATCAATTGGGGAGCCCGGGACTCAACTAACATTAAGAACTTTTCATACTGGCGGAGTATTCATAGGGGGTACTGCCGACCTTGTACGATCCCCTTCGAATGGAAAAATCCAATTCACTGAAAATTTGGTTCACCCCACACGTACCCGCCATGGACAACCTGCTTTTCTATGTTATATAGACTTGCATTTAACTATTCATAGTCAGGATATTCTATATAGTGTGAGTATTCCCTCAAAAAGCTTGATTCTAGTGCAAAATAATCAACATGCAAAATCCGAACAAGTAATTGCGAAGATTCGGGCCGGAACGTCCACTTTACATTTTAAAGAAAGGGTACAAAAGCATATTTATTCTGAGCGAAATGCACTGGAGTACTGATGTTTACCATGCGCCCGAATATCAATATGGCAATCTTCGTCGATTACCAAAAACAAGCCATTTATGGATATTATCAGTAAGTATATGCAGATCCAGTATAGTGACTTTTCACTCCACAAGGATCAAGATCAAATGAATACTTATGGTAAAAAAGATAGGGAAAATTTTGATTATTCAAGGTCGGATCGAATCGTGGCCAACGGCCATTGGAATTTGATCTATCCTTCTATTTTTAAAGATAATTCAGATTTGTTGGCAAAAAAACGAAGAAATAGGTTCGTCATTCCATTACAATACCACCAAGAACAAGAGAAAGAACTAATATCCTGTTTGGGTATTTCTGTCGAAATCCCCTTTATGGGTGTTTTACGTAAAAATACTATTTTTGCTTATTTTGACGATCCACAATACAGAAAAGATAAAAAGGGTTCGGGAATTGTTAAATTTAGATATAGGACCCTAGAGGAAGAATATAGGACTCGAGAGGAAGACTTAGAAGACGAATATGAGACCCTAGAATACGAATATAGGACCCGAGAAGGCGAATACAAATATGAAACCCTAGAAGACGAATACGGGAGTCCTGAGAACGAATATGGGAACCCAGAGAACGAATATAAGACTTTAGAGAAAGACTCAAAAGACGAATATGGGAGCCCAGAGAGCAAATATAGGACCCGAGAGGGCGAATATGGAACTCTAGAGGAAGACTCAGAAGATGAATATGGGAACCCCGGGGAAAGCTCAGAGGACAAATATGGGACTTTAGAGGAAGACTTAGAAGAAGACCCCGAGGACGAATACGATAGTCCAGAGGAAGATTCTATCTTAAAAAAGAGGGTTTTATTGAGCATCGAGGAACAAAAGAATTTAGTCTAAATACCAAAAAGAAGTGGATCGTTTTTTTTCATTCTTCAAGAACTGCATATCTTGCCGAGATCTTCATACCTAAAGGTACTTGCCAATAGTATTATTGGAGTGAATACACAACTCACAAAAAATACAAGAAGTCGACTAGGTGGACTGGTCCGAGTGAGGAGAAAAAAAAGCCATACAGAACTCAAAATATTTTCCAAAGATATTCATTTTCCTGAAGAGGCAGATAAGGTATTAGGTGGCTGTTTGATACCACCAGAAAGAAAAAAATATATTCTAAGTAATAAAAAAAGAAAAATTGGGTCTATGTTCAACGAAAAAAAAATCAAGAGCAAGGAAAAGTATTTTGTTTTCGTTCGCCCTGCAGTCGCATATGAAATGGAACGAAAGGAGAAATTTACCAACACTTTTCCCACAGGATCTCTTGCAAGAAGAAGATAATCTCCAACTTTGACTTGTCAATTTTATTTCTCATGAAAATAGCAAGTTAACTCAAAGAATTTATCACACAAACAGTCAATTTGTTAGAACTTTCTTAGTAGTGAATTCGGAACAAGAAGAAAAAGAGAAGGCTGGTGCTTCCCTCGTTGAGGTAAGAGCAAATGACCTTATTCGCGATTTCCTAAGAATTGAGTTAGTCAAGTCCACTATTTCATATACACGAAAAAGGTATGATAGGACAAGTGCGGGACCGATTCCCCATAATAGGTTAGATCGCACCAATATCAATTCCTTTTATTCCAAGGCGAAGATTGAATCACTTAGCCAACATCAATAACCTATTGGCACATTGTTGAATCAAAATAAAGAATACCAACCTTTGATGATTTTGTCGGCATCCAATTGTTCTCGAATTGGTTTATTCAAGAATTTAAAACACCCCAATGCGATAAAAGAATTGAATCCTAGAATTCCTATTCAAGAAATTTTTGGGCCCTTAGGCGTTATTGTACCTAGTATATCGAATTTTTCTTCATCTTACTATTTAATAACGTATAATAAGATCCCGTTAAAAAAATATTTTTTCCTTGCCAATTTGAAACAAACCTTCCAAGTACTTCAAGGACTTAAATACTCTTTAATAGATGAAAATAAAAGGATTTCTAATTTCGATAGTAACATAATGTTGGATCCATTACTTTTGAATTGTCGCTTTGTCCATCATGATTCCTGGGAAGAGACATCAGCAATAATTCACCTTGGACAATTTATTTGTGAAAATGCATGTCTATTTAAATCGCACATAAAAAAATCTGGTCAAATTTTCATTGTTAATATGGATTCCTTTGTTATGAGAGCAGCTAAACCTTATTTGGCCACTACAGGAGCAACTGTTAATGGTCATTATGGAGAAATCCTTACGAGAGGATAGGTTAGTTACGTTTATATATGAAAAATCGAGATCTAGTGACATAACGCAAGGTCTTCCAAAAGTGGAACAAATCTTTGAAGCGCGTTCAATTGATTCATTATCCCCGAATCTCGAAAGGAGAATTGAGGATTGGAATGAGCGTATACCAAGAATTCTTGGGTTCCCATGGGGATTCTTGATTGGAGCTGAGATAACCATAGCCCAAAGACGTATCTCTTTGGTTAATAAAATCCAAAAGGTTTATCGATCTCAAGGGGTAAAAATTCATAATAGACATATAGAGATTATTATACGCCAAGTAACATCAAAAGTGCGGGTTTCTGAAGATGGAATGTCTGGTGTTTTTTCACCTGGGGAATTAATCGGACTATTGCGAGCGGAACGAGCAGGGCGAGCTTTGGATGAATCGATCTATTATTGGGCAATCTTATTGGGAATAACAAGGGCTTCCCTGAATACCCAAAGTTTCATATCTAAAGCAAGTTTTCAAGAAACTGCTCGAGTTTTAGCAAAAGCTTCCCTACGAGGTCGTATTGATTGGTTGAAAGGGTTGAAAGAAAACGTAGTTCTGGGCTGTTGGTACCGAATTCCTAAAATTTGTGCATAGTTCCCCACAAGACAAGAACCTTTATTTCGAAATTCAAAAACAAAATCTATTCGCATCGGAAATGAGAGATTTTTTATTTCTCCATACATAATTAGTTTCTTCAAGATTCTGACGTAACAAACAATTTCTATGAGACATCAGAACCCCCATTTACCCCCATTTATACGATTTAACGATACATAAAACATATTTTTTTTACTTTACTAGACTTTTAAACTTTAGAACACTAAGAGGTCAAATTTTATATTTTTATTTAAAATTTTAAAATAAGTAAAAGAAGTCATTTAATACATTTAAGGTTATGTTTATACAATGTATCAATGGCCAACTCTCAATAGAAGGGAAGGTTCCTTCGGAACAATTATTATTTATTTCAAGCTATTTCGGATCTTTCTTAATCTTCAAAAAGAATAAAATTCCGTAATGGAATGGTAGGATGAAAAAAGAAACAATCAAAAGGAAGTGTGGAAAAAATGACAAGAAGATATTGGAACATCAATTTGAAAGAGATGATAGAAGCATGAGTTCATTTTGGTCATGGTATTAAAAATGGAATCCTAAAATGGCCCCTTACATTTTGGCAAAGTGTAAAGGTACTCATATTATAAATCTCCTAGAACGCTCGTTTTTTATCAGAAGGTTGTGATTTAGTTTTTGATGCAGCAAGTCACGGAAAAAGTTTCTTAATTGTTGGCACAAAAAAAGCAACGGATTTAGTAGCATCAGCTGCAATAAGGGCTCGTTGTCATTATGTTAATAAAAAGTGGTTCAGTGGTATGTTAAATAATTGGTCGATTACAAAAACTAGACTTTCTCAATTTAGAGATTTAAGAGCAGAAGAAAAAATGGGAAAATTCCAACATCTCCCAAAAAGAGATGTGGCAATCTTGAAGAGAAAATTATCCACTTTGCAAAGATATCTCGGCGGGATCAAATATATGATGAGATTGCCAGACATTGTGATCGTCCTCGATCAACAAAAAGGGTATATAGCTCTTCGGGAGTGTGCCATTTTGGGGATTCCTACTATTTCTTTAGTCGATACAAATTGCGACCCGGATCTCGCGAATATATCGATTCCAGCCAATGACGAACACTATGACTTCAATTCGATTGATTCTTAACAAATTAGTATTTGCAATTTGTGAAGGGCGTTCTCTCTATATAAGAAATCTTGATTAAGAAGAATAGTGAATTCTTGGGCAACTTCGTAGATTTATGGAATCACTTACTATTCTTTTTCGTTTTGCATAGAAAAAAGAAGGGGAATATTGATATATATTAGAGGGTATTGATATATATTATGATCTGATGTGCTTTCTTGGTATCCTAAATATAAGATTAATACTTCAAGTTGCTGAGTTGAGAAAGAGATGGTTGAATCAAACGAATTCCTTTTTCGAAGTTCAATTTTTATTAGAGGACAATATGAATATTATACCTTGTTCCACTAAAACACTCAAGGGGTTATACGATATATCAGGTGTAGAAGTATGCCAACACTTCTATTGGAAAATAGGAGGTTTCCAAATTCATGCCCAAGTACTCATCACTTCTTGGGTCGTAATTACTATCTTGTTAGGTTCAGTTGTCCCAAAAACCATCCCGACCGACGGTCAGAATTTCTTTGAATATGTCCTTGAGTTTATTCGAGACTTGAGCAAAACTCAGATTGGAGAAGAATATGGTCCCTGGGTTCCCTTTATTGGGACTATGTTGTTGGAGATATGCCCAAGAGGCAATAATAAAGTGGTTATTATCATATCTTCACACTTATGATAAATGTTTACATACCATGCTATAATTGTATTAACCGGAAACATTAATACTTGTGTGATTTGTAAACTAAAATAAGAGTCCCTAGTAAAGCCTCTTGTTAAACTAGCTTGTTGGTTAATATATGATCATGGTTTCCTGATCATGAACATAGAGATGTTATTAACAACAGGATCATATCATTAGGAGAATGATGTGATGGACATACTCCTATAGATAAGCGTAGCATAAAGATCAAGTCATTTAAATAGTTCAATTGCTATATGCTTTCTGATACATAGTAACCTAATTCCTTCGACCATGAGATCATGCATATCACCTTTACCGGATGGATGCTTTTATGACATCGAACACCACACCGTAACTGGGTGGCTATAAAGGTGGCATTGAGTGTTCGGAAAGTATTGGTTGAAACACATGGATCAAGAGTGGGATTTGTCCATCCATATGACGGATAGATATACTCTGGGCCCTCTCGGTGGAATGTCATCCAATTAGCTTGCAAGCATGTGACTAGCTCACAAGGGATCACATATCACGGGAACGAGAAAAGAGTACTTATCGGTAACGAGGTTGAACTAGGTATGCAGAGATACCGACGATCATAACCTCGGATAAGTAAACTATCGTGAGACAAAGGGAAATTGGTATCGTATGTAAGTGGTTCATTCGATCGCAAAGTAATCGTAGAAATATGTGGGAGCCATATGAATTTCCAGATTCCTCTATTGGTTATTGTTCGGAGAAGTGTCTCGATCATGTCCGCATAATTCACGAACTGTGGGAAACAGGAAACTGTGGGAAACAAGCAAGAGGTGGTTGGAACCGACTTGGGGGAGGAGTCCCTCCAAGCCGGCGCGCCAACCAAGGCCGACTTGGGGAGGGACTCCCCTCCCCTTGGCCGCCCCTCCCACCTATAAAAGGAGGGGCAGGGCCTCCTCCTCTTGACACACAAGTTCCTATCCTCTAATCTCCGGTTTAGAGCCGTTTTGGTTTAGAGCTTCTAATTGCTCTAGCCTGCGGTTTAGAGCCTTCTAATTGGTGTGTCTAATCCCTAGACCACTAATAGCTCTCTTTCTCATACTCCACCATACTCGCTCCGGCTTAAGGCGAAGCCCTGCGGGATCTCCCCTCTACTTCCGGTACCACGCCGTTGTGCTGCCGGAATCGCGAGGAGAGTGCTACAACCTCCGCTGCCTGCTGGAACAAGGGAGAGGAATGTCTTCGTCGAGTACCGAACGTGTGACCGACTGCGGAAGCGCTGCCGGAACGCAGCGCCGGAAGGATCGTCTACACGATCTTGAGATCGGAAAGAGTACGAGTACATCACCCACGAGAATCCGCTCTCGTTAAACACTTTGAAATCTTCGAGGGTAAGTTATTCCATTGACTCGTTGCTACAATCTAGTAGATAGATCTTGGCTTGTTTGTTTGTATGCGATAGAAATTTTTTGTTTTCCATGCTACGAACCCCTACAGTGGTATCAGAGCCGTGTCTATATGTAGATCTGTTGCACGAGTAGAACACAATGGTCATTGTGGGCGTTGATGCTTTTATTGTCGATTGCTTCTTGTGTACTTTGCATCTTGCGGTATGTTGGGATGAAGCGGCCCGGGCTAACCTTACATGACATCGTTCATGAGACTTGCTCCACGCTTGACATGCAACTTGTATTGCATAAGTGGCTTTGCGGGTGCCTGTTTCTCCTAGCATAGTTAAGATCCAATTTACAACGGGTGATTAACAATACTAGTATCAATGTTGTGGTTCTTGTTCGTAAGTTAGAACGACACTTATTGAAAGCCCCAAACCACGTAAAATATGCAAAGAAAGTAGAGGCGTCTAACTTTGTTTTGCAGGGGTGTGCTGTGATGTGATATGGCCATGATTGTGATTATATATGATGTATGCAATGTTCCTTATTGTAAGTTGGCAACCGGAAGGAGCCATATGGTTGTCTTTAATTTATGTTAAGACCCGCGTGTCTATTCAAAGTAGTTGTAATAGTTGAAGCCGGTGGACGACAACCATGGAGAAGCGTCATTGACCTTGATGCAATGCCGATGATGATGGAGATCATGTTCGTGCTTGAATATGGAGATCGGAAGCACAAAGAAGAAAGGCCATATCATATCACATATTATTGAATTGCATGTGATGTTAATCCTTTATGCATCTTGTATTGCTTAGTAGACGACGGTAGCATTATAAGATGATCCCTCAAGCACACAATTTCAAGTTCTTAAGTGTTCACCCTTAGTTAGCACCGTTGCTAAAGCTTGTTGTTTCGAAGCACCACGTGATGATCGGGTGTGTTAGATTCTACGAGTGTATACAACGTAAGCAAGCCAGATTTGCTTATGCGGAAGCTAAGGTTGATCTTGACGAGCCTAGCATGTACAGACATGGTCTCGGAACACGGATCACCGAAAGGTAAAGCATGAGTCATATAGTAGATATGATGAACATGTTGATTGTTCGCCATTGAAGCTATATCAACTCTCGTGATGATCGGTTTTGATGTGGTGGATTTGGTTCGTGTGATCACTAAAACAATGTGAGGGATATTGTTTTGAGTGGGAGTTCACCTAGATTAATTTAATTATTAATTAGAACTCAATTTATCATAAACTAAATCAAAGTGAAATTGCATAGTTGTTGTAGTCATTGGCATCCGTTTACCACCTTGCGCTTAGTTATAATTGAGATAATAGAACTATAGAATTCTGGTTAGTTACTTTACGAACTGGTATCGTATTGTTTTGAAGTGTTAATCTAAAGTTTAAAAGTCCCATTGCAAACTTTCAGTAAGTTCCAGTTACTCCATGAAGTTTAATAATTAGTATTAAATCAAGAGTAACAATTCCAAGTGTTAGTATCATGTTTGTTTCCATGATTCTTGATATTCAAAGGATTGTCTTAATATCAAGGTTATCTAAGATCTGAAAGAGTTGTTTCAGAAACCATGATGTGTGGAAGATATTGTGATATCTGAAACGAAGTTTTGGTTGCAACATGATAGAGTATAATATGGCTAAAGTCATGTTCTCATATTTGATGAGAATTTGCGAAAGGTTGGAGACACTTGTTGTCCTAATCCTCCAAAAGGTTTTGGATAGCAACATTATACTCATAATTCATCGTTATAAGCTAACAGTAGCTTGATCATGGACGATTCCATGATAAGGGTGAATATTTGATGTAGGTAAAATGTTTACTACACCAAGAGATTACTAAAGAAAGGAATTTGAAAGAACACCAAATATTTGATGATGGTGATCTACTTCAAAGTGCAAGTCCAAAGACATTGGTATTTAATTATACACGCTTTGGACTATATGTCATATGTATGACTCCACTATTGATGTTGATAGATTCTTTCAAACAGAAAAGGAAATACTGAAAGAGAATCTCATAAATATATGGCAGAAAGGAAAAGACTAGAATTGTTCAGCTTAAGTATATAGATGATATACATGTTATGGCTATATTCTTTGCTTATTAAACAATGTGGTTCTCAAGTATTTGATACTGAATTTGTTGGTGTGAATCGTCATACGAAACAACACAATTCATGAACTACAATGGCCTAAGTAACTAGCAAAAGAATATGTGATGATGTTCATCGAGAACAAATAAAGGGTTATTGTGTTGCTCGTTAAACATCAAAGCTTGCCTTCAAAGATTTGTTTTATCAGGTATCATGAGAACAAAAGGGTTGTTCAAATAATTGCCGTAATCCATAAAAGATGGATGATTCACAAATCTCGTTGGAAAAATCACATCCATAAAACTAGTGCTAAAAATGTCGAAAGGCAAATTGATTGAAAGATCACTTAGGAAGTGACATCGCCGTTTAAATTATATTGGAAAGAAAACATGAAGAAACTCCATGTGGATGGAATTTTGGAGTCTTTTGATTTTTGATCACATGACGCTTGTGAAACTTTCCTAGAGATAATTGAAACTTCGTTCATAGGCCAAAAAGGGAACGAATGACTAGCTTATTGGAACTTGTACATATTGTTGTACGAAATCCATTATGTGTAGTCAAGAGCGATGGATTTCAACTTCATGTGCTTTCTCCAAAAATTTGAGTGAATATATGAATATTTACTTAATAAGGATGAAGTGTGAAATATTTGAAAAGTTCAAAGATTTTCAAGATGAAGTGCAAAATCATTGTAACAAGAATATAAATAGTTTATGATAAGATTATAAAGGAAGATATTTGAGTTACAAGTTTAGCATAATACCTAAGATTTAAGGAATCGTTCCGTGGATTTACATTTTCCCGAAACACCATAAGAGTATGGAGCGTTCGAGATATGTAATCAAACCTTGTTTGACATGGTAAGATCGAAGGTATAATTCATAAAACTGCCATTGTATTTTAAAGATTAAAAGCTTTAGAGATTACCGTTTTTTCCACTAAAAAGAGCCCCATCGTAATCCGTTGAAATGACACCATATGTTATGGTTTGGGATAAAACCCAAGTTGTCCTTTCTTAAACATTGGTATGCTATGCATAAGAAAGATGTTTGCAACCAAAGTCGGATGAACTTGTCTTTGTTAAGTATTCCTCCATAACACCGAAGACAAAAGTTTTTGTCACTTAGAACGTCAAGTTTCTTTTAGAAGGAATTTTTCGTGAAAAGTTAAGTGGGAGGACAATAGAACTTTGATAAGGTTAAAAGAACCTTAGCTATATGTGCAGAGTTGCGCAGCACCGAAAAGTGTTCCGGAGGCAGCAACAATGCTCATGGCTCACGTGCCTCAAAGGTTGTGATTACGAAGGTCAAAGTTTCTATTGAACCAAGTAGGTCGAGTAAACAATCAAATACCAAGATTTGAGGGTTGAATCATTATTTGAGAATAATGAACGTACTACATGCAAAGAAGCGATGATGGGCCCTAACTCCGTAAAATGGCTTGAAGCCATAAAATCCGTGATAGTTCCATATACGAGAGATCAAGATTTGAACTTGAAAGACCCTCTGGGAAGGTACAAGACCTTACAGTCGTATTTGGATCTATAAAGAAATAGACATGGATGTTTCACATCTATGAAGTAGTCGACATGTTGGGAAAGAGTTCACAACAATGTTCAAAGGTTGACTATGACAAGATTTGATCTTTCATAGCGATATTTAGTCTAGACGGATTAATGTAGCAACCACTACATATAATTTTGTTATATGATAGTTGGATAAACAAAACAAATTCTTCTAATAGAAGGGTTACCTAGGACGTGTGCATAACACGGTCCATAGGGTTTTGTTATTTAAAAGGATGCTAAAAGCATATGCAAACTTCAATGGTTAAAGTGAGCATCGCGGAGTTGGAATCTTCACTGTGATGAAACTGTTAAAGGAGTTTAAAAGTTCATTAGAGACGATGAAGATGCTTGCATTTGCAAGAAATTAAGTGGGAGCGCTAAGACATGTTTGTAATATATTATGTGGAAGACATATTGTTGATTGGAAATAATGTATCTTTTATTAACACATATTAAGAATTTCATCCCGATGAAAGACTTAGACAAAACCCAAATATTTGGCATCAATAGACGCTAATATGGTTGTGCCAGAAGTACATAGACAAGATATTGAATGAGTTCAATATAGAAACTACAAGAGAGGTTCTTGTCGCACAGAAAGGATTGAATGAGTTCAATGTTGATGATATATTCAAGTGTATTGACATTTGGTAAAGTGAAACAAATAATCAAGTATAGATTGATACTTGATGTATGAAATCACAAAGAGTATTTATATCAATCATACTGTGATATGTACAAATCCAGATATGTCCTATGCTCTAAATGTTGTGAGCATATACCAGAATGATTCGTAAGATGATCATTGGACAATAGTAAGGATATTCTTATGATCTTTTGGAAGAACTAAGAGTATAATATTTGTAGAAGTGACAAATAGATGGTTAGTTCATTGTAAAAGTACTACATTGATACTAGTTTTGTCACAAAGTACAAATTAAGTTTATCTCAATCTAAACTAAGGGTGGCACAATATAATGGAAAGTGAGTTCCATAATGGATTTGGATGAGTTCCAAAGTTAAGACATTGTGACAGATACTACAACAAAAGGCTAAGTATATGACTGTTATTATAGCAGCAAAAGAGGGCATTTGTGTCAAGTAGTTTGTTATCAAATTAGGTGTAGTTCACAGAGGGATAATACTATGAAGATATATTGTGCGACAATATTATCAACATGTTTTAACCCCAAAGAACTAAAGGTCACACCAAAAGACCAAATTTATACAAAGCCATCTCATTAGAGAATGAGTGATGCGTAGAGACGCAAAGACATGCAATTACACACGGACCTGGAAGTGTCAGATCCGGAGATCAGTTGACCACTAGCAATCGTGTACATACAACACCGGAAAGCCAGAGGTGTTGAATACACAAAGGTTTGAAACTAGATTATTGACTCTAGTGCAAGTGGGAGACTGTTGGAGATATGCCCAAGAGGCAATAATAAAGTGGTTATTATCATATCTTCACACTTATGATAAATGTTTACATACCATGCTATAATTGTATTAACCGGAAACATTAATACTTGTGTGATTTGTAAACTAAAATAAGAGTCCCTAGTAAAGCCTCTTGTTAAACTAGCTTGTTGGTTAATATATGATCATGGTTTCCTGATCATGAACATAGAGATGTTATTAACAACAGGATCATATCATTAGGAGAATGATGTGATGGATATACTCCTATAGATAAGCGTAGCATAAAGATCAAGTCATTTAAATAGTTCAATTGCTATATGCTTTCTGATACATAGTAACCTAATTCCTTCGACCATGAGATCATGCATATCACCTTTACCGGATGGATGCTTTGATGACATCAAACACCACACCGTAACTGGGTGGCTATAAAGGTGGCATTGAGTGTTCGGAAAGTATTGGTTGAAACACATGGATCAAGAGTGGGATTTGTCCATCCATATGACGGATAGATATACTCTGGGCCCTCTCGGTGGAATGTCATCCAATTAGCTTGCAAGCATGTGACTGGCTCACAAGGGATCACATATCACGGGAACGAGAAAAGAGTACTTATCGGTAACGAGGTTGAACTAGGTATGCAGAGATACCGACGATCATAACCTCGGATAAGTAAACTATCGTGAGACAAAGGGAAATTGGTATCGTATGTAAGTGGTTCATTCGATCGCAAAGTAATCGTAGAAATATGTGGGAGCCATATGAATTTCCAGATTCCTCTATTGGTTATTGTTCGGAGAAGTGTCTCGATCATGTCCGCATAATTCACGAACTGTGGGAAACAGGAAACTGTGGAAAACAAGCAAGAGGTGGTTGGAACCGACTTGGGGGAGGAGTCCCTCCAAGCCGGCGCGCCAACCAAGGCCGACTTGGGGAGGGACTCCCCTCCCCTTGGCCGCCCCTCCCACCTATAAAAGGAGGGGCAGGGCCTCCTCCTCTTGACACACAAGTTCCTATCCTCTAATATCCGGTTTAGAGCCGTTTTGGTTTAGAGCTTCTAATTGCTCTAGCCTGCGGTTTAGAGCCTTCTAATTGGTGTGTCTAATCCCTAGACCACTAATAGCTCTCTCTCTCATACTCCACCATACTCGCTCCGGCTTAAGGCGAAGCCCTGCGGGATCTCCCCTCTACTTCCGGTACCACGCCGTTGTGCTGCCGGAATCGCGAGGAGAGTGCTACAACCTCCGCTGCCTGCTGGAACAAGGGAGAGGAATGTCTTCGTCGAGTACCGAACGTGTGACCGACTGCGGAAGCGCTGCCGGAACGCAGCGCCGGAAGGATCGTCTACACGATCTTGAGATCGGAAAGAGTACGACTACATCACCCACGAGAATCCGCTCTCGTTAAACACTTTGGAATCTTCGAGGGTAAGTTATTCCATTGACTCGTTGCTACAATCTAGTAGATAGATCTTGGCTTGTTTGTTTGTATGCGATAGAAATTTTTTATTTTCCATGCTACGAACCCCTACATATGTTCCTTTTTATTTTTGTTTCGAATTGGTCGGGTGCTCTTTTACCTTGGAAAATTATAGAGTTACCCCATGGGGAATTAGCAGCGCCCACAAATGATATAAATACTACTGTTGCTTTAGCTTTACTCACCTCAGGAGCATATTTTTATGCGGGTCTTAGCAAAAAAGGATTGAGATATTTCGAGAAATATATTAAACCAACCCTAATCCTTTTACCAATTAACATCCTAGAGGATTTCACAAAACCATTATCGCTTAGCTTTCGACTTTTCAGGAATAAATTAGAGGATGAATTAGTCGTTGTTGTTCTTGTTTCTTTAGTCCCCTTAGTAGTCCCTATACCTGTCATGTTTCTTGGATTATTTACAAGCGGTATTCAAGCTCTTATTTTTGCAACATTAGCCGCAGCCTATATAGGTGAATCCATGGAGGGTCATCATTGAATTGACTAGTTTTGGAAATAGTATTTTTTCCAGCTTAGCTCAATTCATGCGTGGTTCCAGATAATCCGCTTGGTTGCAAAAAAATAGTTAGAAATGCGTATGAATATACAACCTAGAGTTGTAGGAGAGAAAATAGACTATATTATGGAATTATCAAAGTATAGTGCAGTAAGGAGGGAGGGTGGAGTCAGACTGGATCTATACTATATATCCTTAATGTCTAGAAGTGGAGTGGAGTCACCTTTTATACGGTTTTCTACGTTAAGCAATGATTTTAGAATCTGATTCAATAGAAAATGAGAAAATACGCAAACAAAATAGAAGAAACAAATGTATATAGGGTATTATATATTCCTAGGTTAGATTCATTATCTAATCCGAGATATGGAATTCCCTTCTATGTAGTTCTGACAATTTACATTATAATTTCAATTTGTACTTTTTAGTTACTTCTCCTCAATAGAGATAGAGCTTAGAAGTAAGAATTTCTTGGTTGATTGTATGCGTAACCATTTTTTGACACGAGGAACTCACCATGAATCCACTAATTGTTGCTGCTTTTGTTATTGCTGCTGGATTGGCCGTAGGGCTTGCTTCTATTGGGCCTGGAGTTGGTCAAGGTTGCCGCAGGACAAGGTGTAGAAGGTATTGCGAGACAGCCAGAAGCAGAATGTAAAATACGAGGCACTTTATTGCTTAGTCTAGCTTTTATGGAAGCTTTAACAATTTATGGACTAGTTGTGGCACTAGCGCTTTTATTTGCGAACCCTTTTGTTTAATCCTAACAAATAAAATAAGCTCTTTCGATTAGATACCTTTTTTCTTTTTTTAGTTAAATGGGAATTTGCTTATGCAATTCCAATTATACCAATACTTTACTTTATTTTATTTACTCCTATTTATTACTGCTGGAATTAGCTATTTATCGGGACAGACAATATCCTACCCCAGGAAGAGCTGAGTTGAGTATGATTAATTTAGAAGATATGCTCCCCTTCTTCCTTTCCGTCCTTAGTTTAGGAAAGTGGAAAGTTTTTTTCCTTTTATTTTAGGAATTTTGGGAACAGAACATTTCAACAAAGGAGGTCTTTCATAGGTCAAAGAAGACCTAAGACTTAATCTAAAAGAAATTACTAGATTGAATCTATTTGCATTAAAAAAACCGATCGAAAAACGGCGAGCGAAGTAAGTGATCGAAAAACTTTGTTCTTTGTTTGTCCTATCTATAAGAGGAGAGCATATGAAAAATGTAACCCATTCTTTCTTTTTTTAGCTCACTGGCCATCCGCTGGCAGTTTCGGGCTTAATACCGATATTTTAGCAACAAATCTAATAAATCTAACTGTAGTGGTTGGTGTTTTGATTTTTTTTTGAAAGGAAGTGTGTGCGAGTTGTCTAGTTCAAGAATAGATTGGATCTATCCGGCTGCACTTTAGAATATTTTTTAGTATTTTTTGGATAAATAAGAAAAGGGTGCACGATCAATCTACTAAAAGGAGAAATGGTGGTTCGAGTCCACGTCGTGAGATTTCGAAGAATAGGAATTTCATGGCCATAATGTGCTTTTTTTCCTCGGATTCATTGGAACCCTCTTTTTCCTCGCGAAAATGGTTCCTGTAAAGCAAACTAAGAGCGGGGAAGGAACTAGGGCGGGCATTAAGGATGGCAATTTTACCCATGGGTACGGGTACCCGCGGGTACCGTACCCGTATGGGTAGGGTATGAGCACACTTTTATACCCATGGGTAATACCCATACCCTACCCGTTAAGTCACGGGTGTGGGCACGAGTATAGACTTGTACCCATGGGTATACTCATACCCTGCCCGTTTAAACTGACATGTCAAACTTACCTATAGAGTTTGAACATATGCGTCCGAGAAGTCTAGGGACGAGTATGAGATTGCCAACTTTCATATACTCATCTACTATTAGTAAATAGAGATTATTGTCTTTTTTCAAATATGCTATTGATGAAAGTAAAATTTTGAATAACTTCTATACTATTGGATATACCCATCGGGTACCCAATGGGTACGGGTACCCGCCGGGTATGGGTATGGGTAAAGTTTTATACCCATAGGTACGGGTATGGGTAAGCTTTTGTACCCATTGTCTACACGGGTATGGGTATGATATTGCTCTACCCTGCCCATACCCTGCCCATTGCCATCCTTAGCGGGCATAAGCTCACCAATTAGGATGCGTGATTGACGCATCTTTTTTTTAAATGATCAGGGCTTTTCCTTTGGAGCTGGGAGGGTAACAACCAGGGATGCCAGAATGATAAAAAGCTTAACACCTCTTATTTGACTTTTTCACTATTTTAAAATACGAAAAAGATCCAAATCTAAAATGCAAAGGTCGTCTTATTCAAAACCTCAATCATCACATCCCCTCTCTCCTACTTCACACCTCGGAACGCGCTGCTCTTATAGAGAGAAAGGCGCTTTTCCATCTTCTTAACCCGAAATGAAGGGGTACCCCCGGCCGTTAGTTTCGGTCGGGAGCCGAACGGTAATGGACCTACAACCCTTGCTTGTGGACTAGCTGCAGAGCTAACCTTTGTTCTATTGGTTTGGTGGTTGCTACCAATGAACACATTCATATGCAAGCAAAACATTATCAGGCACGAATGCACTTTGTTCTTCTGATATCACCACATCTAGTAATGGCCTAAGTCGAAGTGCCAGAACCTTAGATGCCAACTTATATAAGACATTGCACAGGGAAATTGGCCTGTACCGAGCTAACTCCTGAGGATTCTTGATTTTAGGAATTAGTACAAGAACAGTGATATTGACAATCTCTGGCATATTACCTCCATCCAAAACTTTTTGACAGCCAAACAGATCAAGGGAGGAGCCAGGCCCGGTGCTACCGGTGCTCTAGCACCGGTCTAGCAGCTGCACTGCCTTGAGCATGTCTTAATTTCAACGCTATGTATATAATTTTTTTGAGTAACTAGCTCCATCCAGCAAGGATTAACACCACCAAACCTGGCCAACGGGCCGTGCCTGGGCGGGCCGGCCCGCGGCACGCAAAAATAGCCCGGCACGAGCCCGGTCCGGCACGTGGCTTGACGAGTCGTGCCTGGCCCGTGGCACGCGGGTGCCGTGCCCGTGCCGCCTCCCCGGGCACGCGGGCCGGCCCGGCACGACCCGTTTAGCAGGTGCTAGGGGAAAATTTGACCACATATGCAAAAAAAGGTGTTTCCAAGAGTCAAACCCACGACCTGCTCGTTTTCCGCCATCCTCTCAACCACCAGAGCATCGAAATATAGCTGATACATGTTAAATTAGAACTTTTTTGTAGTTAACTTTGGACGGACCAACAGAAAAAGGCCATGGGCCAACGTGCCTCACGTGCCATGGGCCGGCCCGGCCTCCGTGTCGTGCCCGGTGCTCGTGGCCAGGCCCCGTGCCGGCCCGGTGGCCAGATTTGAGCACCACTCCTCGGGTCTTTCTGGCTCCGCCCCTAGGACAGATAACTTGTTGTGACGAACATAAAAACCAGCGGTCAACCCATCTGGCTATGTAGCCTCTAGGACCCGGACCTCAACAACCAGAGCCGTCCGATGTCGTGTCTGGACCCATCCGTCCGTCCGCCAGCGTCTTTCCACCGCCCCCACACGGCTGTCCGCCCAGCCAAAAAATCGTCGGGACCGGAGCCTGAATCCTGCCCTTCTCCTTCTGTTCTCCCTCGGCCACCGGCCCACCGCCCCTCCGGCCACTGCTGCTCCGGCCGGCGGCCGCGGACCTCTCCCCGTGCACTAGTTCTTCGAGAGAATATCCCTGCTCACAGGAGGGTGTGTCCAGCACGTGCCGTACTCGAAGGTGCGTGCGGTTAAAGTCACCCGATCCCGTCGTTCGCGACTCCTCCTGGTGTGGAGTGCAGGTCGGACTCACCGCTTTCTCCGATTCGATCCCCTCACACCCGAATTCGTCATCAAGACGAGGAGAGGCAAGCGCTAACCCTACCGGAGCCGAGCGCCCGACGTCCGCACGGCCCCTACATACCGTGCCCCGTCCGCCCCGCGCCACCGAGCCGGCACCACTCTCGTCTCGTCCTCGGTACTTGGGCAGGTACGGCCAGGAGCCCAGTACTGCGCACACCGAGTAGCCTAGCACCGTCCCAAGCAGCAGAACGGTCGCGGTGAGTGTTTCAACTTCTCGATTTCTGACACGTTTTTTTAATTCAGTAGTCACATTCATCAAATTTAAGAAACGATTTCTTGATATATATATTTCTCGCTTCCAAAAGGGAGATCATAGAGTCAATTTGTAATTTTCTCATTGTTCTTGCAATGTAACTAAATTATTTGAGACGTTGTGGCTACTATGAACAATTTGTGGTTTTGCTGTTGTTAACCTGAACTTTCATGTCTTTTATTATCGTGCTGCCCAAAAAAAAACTCTTTACTCCTCATACCCATTTACAAAATCCTGGCTCTGACATTGCCTGCAGGTGTGACAACGTCCGGAGCTAAGTCCGAGTGTCTGCTGTGACATGAAGCCCAAGGTTGCCACCGCTGGCGGTGGCGACAAGGGCCGTGGCATGGACCCGTCGCTTCCGCGGTTCAAGTGCCAGGAGTGCCATCGGGCACTCGTGGTCGTCGGCGTGGAGTCCTTCCCTGATAGGCTGCCTGCTCACTCCAACTCTGGTACCTTTTGCACCTCATGGGATTCATTCCCTTTTTGTTTTATGAGCCTGTAGTGTTTGCATCAGTTATAACCAAGTGCTCCTCTGTGCTAACAATCTAGGGGTTTGCATGGTGTTAACTTGAGCCGGAGAATTCAACACAATTGAGTTGTGTGTTAGAAGTGTAGTTTTCTTGGTAAAATGGGGGGCTTTGTGTCCACATATATTCTAATCGAATGCATTGTTGGCAACTGATTTTTAGAGAAATGTAGTTTTTTTTTTTTACTTTGAAGCTGATATCAGATGAGAAATCCAAGTCTGTGCATAGTTGAGTTTAATTTGTGGTGTCATTTTGTTTGATATGGTAGTGGGATCATATAATGCTTTTGGAGATCATGGTAGGGGCTTCAAGTTTCAGCACACCAAATACCCTACTTTGTGCTGGCAATTTGCTGTCATTTAACATTTACTAGAGGAACAGGCGTGCTCTGTCACGCTGGCCATCATATATTGTTATACTTTGTTGGCAGCAACTATGAACTGTACCCGCCACTTTGTTGGGCTCGGGCTCTAGAGATGCAATAGTGCTAGAGTTAGCACGCTTTGATGCACCGAAAAAACATTGCAATCTCCACCCGGTTTGATATGGTATGAGGGCCATATAATGCTTTTGGAGACTATGGTAGGGGCTTTAAGTTTCAGCACACCAATTACCCTACTTCATGTCGGCAATTTGCTGAAATTTAACATTTATTTCCTTTATTGTTTTGGCCTGAGACCAGCATATTCTCCATAGTGGTGGCATATTTAGTGGTGAGCTGCATGTATTGGTACATAGTTCAACCCACAAAATCACATTCAGGAAAACTTAAGACATCAAATGCTTCCACATATTCAGTGGAAGATATACATATAATTGTGATTCAAAATGGAAAATGTTGCTACATTGATCATATTGCTACCTGCCGAATTGCTTCCAGTTGCTAGTCAAGTTCAAAACTAACCATTTCATTGCTTAGCCTAAGATAACGGTTGGCATTTGCGTTGCTTGCTTTTCTGTATACTGATGCTATCACAGATTTGTTTTTAAAGCAGTTTAATTTTTTATTTTCTTGTTAACACCGCTAATTAGGTTTCTCTAAAATTTTATTTTGTGTTAGTAGTGATTCTTATGTATTATATGTCATTAATGGATACAGGTATGCACACATCCTCTGTTCAGGGCAGTATTATGGGGGCGAGCAGGATGGACAGTTCTTACGTTGTGCTATCCAAACAGAACAGATCTCAAGGCCCTGGAACTCCCCCACGCCCACCAAGTGCAGCAGCCCGACATGTCGAACCTAACCAATCAACAAGAGCAATGGAGGGGTCATATATTATGCTTCCACCCGCTGCAGCTTCCATATACAAGACATCCGCCTCGGAAGGAGGCGGTGCACATCTGCCTCCTCTAAGTCATAACTCCACTAGCCATTCGCCGGGAAACAATTCTGGATTTCACTCTAGTGTGACTGTATTAAAACGGGCATTTGAGATTGCTAGTTCACAAACTCAGGTAAATTAAGTTGCTTAAAATGTCTCCATATTGGATGTGTGGCATGTATATGCAATTGTTACCGTTTCATGTTATGCAGTCAACTTGCTTGAATGTATTAATGATATGCATTTGATTCAATTTCATTAGATTTGCTTTTTTTTGGCTGATGCCTGTTGTGTACATTGTGTAACTGCATTTAACAGTGCCTTTTTACTAGAAGCCATTGAGTTTTATTGAAAAGCAATGCGAACACATGTCTGAATATGAAATATACTTGCAGGTTGAGCAGCCACTTTGTCTGGAATGTATGAGGGTGCTTTCTGACAAGATGGATAAGGAAATTGAGGATGTAAATACTGACATTAAAGCTTATGATGTGTGTCTTCAACGTTTGGAGCAAGAATCCTACAACATCCTTAGTGAAACTGATTTCAACAAGGAGAAACAAAAGGTATCGATCTCTATTACATAGTAACATATGCATGTTAGATGTTAATTAATGAGGTCACAAGATGCAGGCTTTACTGTTTGGCTGTTATCCTAGATTTATGCATTTATCATACATGTAGGAAATTCTTGATGCCAAGAAATGTAATAAGCTCCAGTTTTATGCTTTGACCTGGAGCTATTAGAACAAATAGCAATAGTTGGAAATGTATATTAGTCTCCCCTGAAAATGTAAAAGAAAATGTACTAGTCTTCTGATTCATACTATGTATATTAGTGCTTAAGCAGATTGTAAAAATTACATGAAAAAAATGTAGGATAGCTTTGAACTTACTTTTGTATGTTTATACAGTTGACCTTGGTGTCGTACTTTCTGACACAGCTAGCTACAACCTGGACAAGTGGACAACAGTTTATGCCCTTTATACTGAATTGATTTCTGATTTCTATACATAGACTAATAACCTATCTAGGTAAACTATGTGCTCAGCTTGGGACAAGGAATAGTTTTTGTACATCATGTAGGCACTACACAGTACCTTCAGTGAAAATTAGTTTATTTCCATTTCTTCTGTATGAGCAATTATATGTACATAAATATATTAAAGTGTAGCCATTCATAAATTTGTGAGTGGGTGTAGAAGACCTTCCTTATGTCTTAATATTTGAAGTCAACATTTCTTTCATTTTCTGGGCTGGTTAGCATTTATTTGTTTCTTATAGGATACACAAATTCTATTTTGCATCATGTGTGTTCTGTCATTTCAGATAGAGGAAGAAGAAAAGAAACTAAAAGCCGCTATTGAAGAAGCTGAAAATCAATATTCAAAAGTTAGTTCTGAGATGAAGGATCTGGAAACACAGTCTAAACAGTTTGAAGAATTAGAAGAGCGGTTTGTGGTTTCTTCACTATGTCACTTACGTTTCAGGCATAATTTTATTATTTTGCAATTCGACTTAGGAAGAAAGAATGCACATCATGTCACTTAAGTTTCAGGCATAATTTTATTATTTTGCAATTTGACTATAGGAAGAATAATGCAATATCGATTTTTTTTATTATTCTTCGGTGTAAGCCTGCATACTTGGCACTAACAGAAGGATATACACCTGGTCATTTTATCTCAAGCACAATATGGTTACACTAAAAAACATGAAGATAACTGAAGGCATCACCGCATTAGGATAGTGTTATAATGTTTCTAGTATAGATATTTATAGTGGAAATGTTTCTTTTATAGATATGCCAGGTCTTTTCGATTAGGTAGTCAACTGAAAATAGTATTCCATATGATTGGCACCAAAAGACACCACCATTGGAGAATAATATCATACAGGCATGGTGTCACTTTTCCATCTACACAATGGTTTTGGGCTATCTAAACTGTTTGCTGGCTCATGTTAAGCTCACTATTTCTGTAAAAAAATCTAATGCATCATATTTGTATTCAGGTATTGGCATGAATTCAACAGCTTCCAGTTTCAGCTGACATCTCACCAGGTATATACCTGTTACAGGACACAGAAATATCCACTTATACTAGAATAACAGAAATACTGTTTTCTTGTCATATGTTGAGATCTCATACACCATTGGTCATAAGATACTTTATAACATTTTCTAACTTACTGAACAATCAGCCATGCATCTTGTTCAAGATCAGTAAACCAGGCATCTGGTTTATTTTATGCTCCTTATTTTGTTGGCATAAATAGAACTCTTTTGAAAAGTGAGTGAACAAACCTCGACCAATAGGCATTAGCATCTGTTGCGTTTTTATTAAGAGAACTGTGAGCACACCCCAAACCCAGATGGGCTGGGCATGCACCTGCTCCCTAGCCACAGAGCAACAATTGGTTCTCTCTTGAAAAGCCAATCTGGTTCACACCGAGTCTGCATTGATAAACATCACAGCCTTTTCTTCCTTCTGTATGTGCAATTGTGCATTCTATCTTACCCCTCCGTCCCATAATATAAGATATTACGACTAATATATGGGTTTGGTTGTAATAACATCTTATATTATGTGACAGGAGGAATACATCTGAACTGTTCGCTAAATTTTCCCCTGATTCTTTGAGTGATTGCCTAAAAATATGGCTTACTCTAACTTTCAGGAAGAAAGAGATGCGGTTTTGGCCAAAATAGAAGTTTCACAGGTTCACCTGGAATTGTTGAAGCGCACAAACGTTCTTAATGACGCATTCTATATTTCACATGATGGAGTGATTGGAACAATAAACAACTTCCGTCTGGGTCGTCTCCCTAATGTACAGGTAACTATGCAAATGTGTGGATACAACATGGATTCATTTACTGTCTTTTGTGCTTCACTTCTGTCATATTCACTCTTTTCTTGGAGTACACACATTTTGTCCTATGTACTGACGCACAAATCTCTAATACTCTGACCTTAGGTTGAGTGGGATGAAATAAATGCTGCTTGGGGTCAGGCTGCTCTTCTTTTGCATACCATGGCTCAGTACTTCCCAAAATTTCAGTATCCTTGACGCAAATGACCTTTTCCTTCTTTCAATTTATCTACTTGTTATGAGTGCATATTTTTCTTTACCGCTAAGTAGCATACTAGCATAAATGATAAATATTAGTAGTTCTCAAATACACTACAGTTGTTCTAAGACGAGATGGTTTTGCTATCAAGTTCCTGAACTTTGTCCAGATACCGGATCAAGATTCATCCTATGGGAAGCTATCCAAGAGTAACAGACATCAACAATAATACCTATGAACTGTAAGGCTTATCCTGGAAATGTACTCCTTTTCTGTCTAGGATGATATCCAGGGTAGATTATTTCATATGGTAGTAGCATAGATTTGAGCATCTTCTGCACATTCTTAGACTTATTAATCTTTATCAATCTGCTTTCACTGAGCATTTGTTATGTTGGTCAGTGCTGTGGGAATGTATTAATAGGGAAGTGATGAAGTAATCATTGTTCTTTCTAGTTTTGGCGGTGTGCTTTGGATCTTTATTTTACTTTCCTTTTCACCCGCACCTTGGGCAGTGCAATTTCATTATGCTTATAGGAAGTTAATAAGATGAATTGTTGATGTTCAGGTTTGGTCCTGTGAATTTATTCTGGAGCACCCGATTTGACAAAGCAATGACCTGGTTTCTGACTTGCCTGCAAGAGTTCACCGAGTTTGCCATAAGTCTAGATAAGGAGAACAATGTTCCATTTGACAAGACATTGAAGCTCCCATACAAGTAAAGTTTCCTGCAACTTCTCTTGGTTCTGTCACTATTTCTGAATTTCATGAAGCACAAATCAAAGGTTTTCACATGAGGTGATTTTTCTAGATGGTTTAGACTTTGCTGGCAACCACATTAACTTGTTATTAGATATGATGAAGTGATCCGTCAATGATTGTGATTTTTTCCTTTGGTTCATATGAACAACGTATTATGACCATAAAACTGGAAGACATCTTATGTACACACCACAGTCTGGACCTGAGTTGTTTAATTTTCTCTCTTTACTTGACAGGATTGATGGTGACAAAGTAGGGAGCTACACGATCTTCTTAAGCTTTAATAAACTCGAGAACTGGACAAAGGCGCTAAAATATATGCTGTGCAACCTGAAGTGGGTTCTCTACTGGTTTATTGGAAATACAAGTTTTGAGCCGCAATCAGCATCCTTGTACTTGGCGCAATCACCAAACAAGAAGGGGTTGATGTGATGTGTAAACACAGATGAAGTCACTGACCTCAGACGCTTAATCGCTTATTGTTTGGCCGCATGTTGACTGACGGCGTTAACAGTACGCATTTGATGTACATATTTTACCAGGCATAGCTTTCCTTATTACCTGCCCAGTGCCCACTGTGTATATGGACTGTATGGGGTCAATTAGCAGGCATCAGTTCTGCAGTGCAGACGAACTGGAATGACAGCAAAATAACAGTGTAGTTTCAAGTCCATTTATCCATCTCCGTCCCTAGAGTAAAATGTTACCCCCTCCGTTCTGTACTTTTTTTACTAATGTAAGAATTTCATCCGATTTGCATCAACCATTCTTGATTTGGTGAATTGTGTAGGTTTATATAATAATAATGAAGCTTTTTAAAAAAAATTGACCCGTTCTCCCTAAGCGTAGGATCTCTCTGAACATGCCTCTCTTTTTTTTTTCCCAAAACGCTAAAAAGTGCTTGGAGGCCCCTTGTCACGCTCTGATTTGTGGCCGTCTGATGGAGCGTGGAAGACGTGTGATGACTATCAATCCGATAGCCGATGAAAGCAACAGCGCCGGCATCCTCTCCTGAGCTCTTGAATCAGATGCCACCACCGCCGCCGTCCCCCACTTGTGCCGCCACCGGACCCTCAATTAAGTTGTCTCCCTAACATTCTAAAGTTGTTTCTATCACTTAATTAAGTTGATTCGATATCTTAGCATAATTTGCGTACTGATCCCTTATGTAAGTTTTGGGTTTTTTCACCTATCTACGGATATAGTGAAGTTGTTTTAGCCAATATACTTAAGTTGCTCCTAACACTTAATTTTAGTTTTGTATTATCGGATATGGGTTTATCAAGTTGTCCTACGAACAAAGTTAAAATTACCTGTGCCATTTAATTAAGTTGATTAGAGATTTAGTCTAAGTTGTTTTTAATTTAACCTTGTCATCTTTTTGGAGTATCTTTTTCATGATATAAGTTCGTACTTAAAACATCGCAAGTATGACTGAAATAACTCAAGAAAGGAGCCTAGATATTTCCAAGGCAACTCATGTTAAAACTGTGGCAAGTGAAGAACTCTCGAGATCTTTCTTTTGCTCTCCCCAGAAAGAGGTTATCACACCACACCATTTGCCCGCAACCAAACACATTGTTTCGAGCCCACCAAACGACGAGCTGGTCTCTCCGGTCTCTCTAACCAAACACGCCCCAGCCCCCAGATTTCCTTGTATATGCAGCACAGCCAGACCACGGCCAGACCAAACCTCAGCCAAGTAAAGCAATGGGCGCAGTTTGCAGAGAATCTTGCGTGACGGCCGCATTATTTTCTCGGAAATTAGGGTTGAATAACCTAGCTTAGCTACCGCCCTGCCCAGTTTCGCCCGCCCATGGCATTTCAGATCAGTACAAACTGGAACAGATAGGAGTACCGCGCTGATTATCCTTCTCCTCCTCTTCTCTCACACACGGTCTCCCTCCCTCTCGGCTCCGGCGGCGGGCATCCCCCTAAGCTTAATTTGTCACCGGGATTCGCAGACCAGCACATTGCTGTCCTCGCTTGAAGCAGGCGCCTGAAGAAGCTCCGACCGTCTCCGAGCGGAGGCAGTCCGAGGAAGAGGAACCTTTCTTCCCTTTCCGCCCCAACGGAGTCTGGGCGGGGAGCTGTTGGAGCAAGCCTCCCTGTTCTGCCCTGCCCTGGTAAGATCCGGCCCGATTTGTTAGATTCTTCCCACAAAAATGCTCTCTCGAGGCCCCAGCTTCGTCCGGGACTGCGCATTTGCGGTTCCTGGGAGATTTAGGTTGCGTTTGGATTCGAGATTTGGGGGTTTCGCCTGTTTTTTTTTCACACCCAATTTGGTAAGCAGCAGTTCTAACTGTCTGGTTGTTTGCTTGCAGCGGCAGGGTCCATCTATTGGAGGCAGCATCAGTAAAGAAAGATTTGGAGAACTGGGGGCACAAACCGAGATGGAGTTTGCGGTCTCCGACGAGCTGCTCGGCACGTTCGTGCCGATTGCGGTGTACTGGCTCTACTCGGGGATTTACATCGTTCTTGACAGAATGGAGATCGAGAACTACCGGCTCCACCCCAAGGGGGAGGAGGAGACCAAGAACATCGTCTCCAAGTGGACCGTCGTCAGGGGCGTCCTCGTACAGCAGGGGTTCCAAATCGCCGTCTCGCTTCTTCTCTTCACGGTAATAATCTGTCTTTGAGATTTTTCTTTTCAGGTTGTTAGAAAGATTTATCGTCAATTTCAGTTCAAATTCAGTTTGAGATGCGTTCGACAGGGTTGCATCATAACACATGACATAATTGATCAACTTTGGAACATAAGCGGCGATTAAGCCTTTGGCATTTGCTCAATGTTTAAAGCTTTCTCTGGGGAAAAAGGAAGTTCAATCCTTTTACAGAATGGCTTGCTGCTTGCATTTTTAGTATCCAAAATAGTTTAGTAGCAAACACAATTAGTGTTGACATGTTCATATGAACATGTATTAGCTCTTAGGCTCACTTATCAAGTAAAACAGACTAATATTGGTCAGATTTGCATTGTGGAAATTATTACCTTGAAGGCCTAACATGGAAAGGTTCTTGACAGGGAACTAAGGTTTAATTTTGTTTTTGGGTGCTTTAGAAGAGAACTGGGTCTTAAATACGAATAATATGAATGAATTTCCAGTAGCAGCGGAAGTTTTTTCTCTCTTTGAACCAACTTTTGCTCTCAAGTCTTGCCACTGATTTTATAATAACCAGATGAAATTTCATGGGCGACTACTGTACTTAAGTTCTGGAGATTTGATTAAAGTGCAGGTCATTGGTGATGACAACGGTACCGTAAGGAAGCAACCTCCTGCCCTGGTGATAGCAGTGCAACTTATTATTGCAATGTTTGTTATGGACACATGGCAGTACTTCATGCACAGATACATGCACATCAACAAGTTCTTGTACAAGCATGTCCACTCGAAGCACCACACTCTAGTGGTTCCGTTTGCATTTGGCGCTCTCTACAACCATCCACTTGAAGGCCTCATTCTGGACACAATCGGTGGCGCCCTCTCGTTTCTCGTCGCCGGAATGACTCCTAGGACAGCCATATTCTTCTTCTCATTCGCAACCATCAAGACCGTCGACGACCACTGCGGCCTATGGCTTCCTGGGAACATCCTCCATGTTTTGTTCAGCAACAACAGCGCATACCATGACATCCACCACCAGCTCTACGGCAACAAGTACAACTTCTCGCAGCCGTTCTTCGTCATGTGGGACAAGATCCTTGGGACTTACATGCCATACACTCTAGAGGAACGCAAGGGAGGAGGGTTCGAGGCACGCCCTGTTAATCTCAGCCTAGCAGCACAGAGCAAGTCTGATTAAGCAGTTTTGCTTTCGCCAGCTGATATTTGCTTCCCAGTGAATGAACAGAGCTCGTGTTGTGACACTACCTGATGTTTCTAACTAGATTTGTGTTGTAGAATTCTTTTCCTGTCCATATAGATAAAGCCTTTTTTGTGGCAATGCCATATTGTACCATGGTATAGCAAATAAAACATTGTTCAAGATATTACTCTGATTAATTTGTTTGTTTCCTCTGAACTGTGCCTGAACCTCTTCCATGCTTATGGACAAAGTGAGCTGATACTATTAGCATTACATGTATTATTATGCAGCAATGCCCTGGCCAGCACGTTCTCACTGCAAACATTGTTGATGCCTGATGCTAAGGCGGTCTTCAGCAATGAGCTGTTCTATTATTCTTGTGCACCAGGCTGTCGAATGGACAGTGCCAGCCTGAGGAACGTGGTTCCGCTTGACTGCAAGCCTAGCATTTGGCAACCATGAGCTGATGTGACCCAAAAGAAAGCACACAGAATAGTGGCTAGTGCGGCATGTGCATACATATAAATTTATTATGTCTCAGATTTTAAAATGAGCCTATGCACTCGTGCTTTTTGACACAGACCAGCTTTCTGCACTTAATTCTTCTTTTAGGTTGCTTGTTGGGACATGGAGCATAACAAATATGATACTCTGCGGTCATGATAATTTTATTTTGTTCGATCTGATCATGTATGCTCTACTAAGTGTTCAGTTCAGTCACATAAGAGTGATGTCCTACATATATGCAGAAGAATGACATTATGAAGTATTCCTCTCAACATGTATAAATTTGTGATTTTTTCGAAGTCATTTTGTTCTTTTTTTGGTCGAAACAAGACATCGAGCAATATGAAAACACACATTAGTGCACCCTGAGTTTTTTTGAGGAAATAAACAAATTTGTATCTGTGTTTGGGGATGCAAGCGGGAGCCCACATAAACTCGCATAAGGTGTTCTAAAAAAAATTAAAACCTGTTGTAATTTTAATTTGAGGTTAACATGTGTTTTGCTGTTGGTATACTTATATGTTGGTTTGTAGGATGTCCACATTTTTTTGTGAAACGCAGTACAAACACATACACTCACAAATATACACATATACTTACTCCCATAAATGCACACATGACACAAACACCTCGCTATCGATGAGACCGTCGCCTTCTTCATCTTTTATGAAACACCAAATGGTCAAACCAGGAGTTTGAACTTTGGTGGGCCGGGGTATCACTGGCTCCTAATCATCCAACCACAGGTTGGTTCTCCGCGGGTTGTCCACTTTGCATACGTAACCTTGTTAGACCATCCAAACATGTGAGTATACACAACACATATGTATGCGTATGAAAAAAATCATAATATTATCGGAATATTTATATTGATATACAGGAAATAGTATGTGTACATGATTTCAGCATCGACAGGGGCGGAGCTCCCAGTAGGGCAAGGTAGGACAACCACCCTACCTTGATTTTTGGCAAAAAAAAAATAGATGCGTATGTGCGGTGACCCAGCATACCACTGCATGATGTAGTACACTATAGTCGTTGCATAACACCAATGAAACACCGTTCACTAGCATTACATCCCTCAGAGTGGTACAACAGAAACACAGCAGGTCCAAGACATGACTATAGGTTACAACTCAACTCTTTCCACAAGATCCAGAGAACATTCTAGGTTAAAGAGAGAGAAAGAAACTTTTTATAAAGAAGAATCAGAAATAAACAACTCAAAAACTATCATACTATTAAGACTAGTATTTTAACTAATGGTCTGGCATTGCTGCTATTGCAATACGCTACAGAAATAGGTTCTATGGCTAGAGATTATATTCCTATCTAATCAGTAACTTCGTTTTTATTTGAGTTGGTGTATATGTTGACTTTCTTGACTTTATTGAAGAGTTTTAGCTTTTGATGATGATTCCTGGAGCATAACTTGATGTAGACATCGTCTGTACTGGCTTTAGAAGCTAGCAAGGGTTAAGAAGATACTTTGAGTACGAGCGTACTCAGCAAGTTCACTAGAAAATGAGTGTTTGATGCACTATATCTATAGCCACAGACCATAGGTCATAGGCCATGCAAGTTTTCGTAAACATTTCTTCAAAGATTGCTTTTATTCTGAAAAGCTATGTCCGTCAGCCTTCACGGGTTTACCAGAACTTTCATGTAGTTCCTTTCCCGCCGCGTTCGCAGCTCCTTCCCTGATTTTCTGACCTTTTTCAAATGCATGTGATGACAACACTGGATTTGCAAAATACTTTACAGAAAATAATCAAAGGACATGAGCAAGTGTGAACTTGCCTTTTGTGATTGCAATATTATGCACTCACGGTCTTCGAGACGACATAAGATCCAATATCTGAAAACTGCATCATTGGTCCGGTAAGGACTAATGTTTAAAGTAGCAAGATGCAGTTATGCATAAGTAATGATATGCATTTTGTAAAACTCCCAAAGTGATTCCCCAATACTTTGAGTGAAGTGAATTCAAGTGATTATTTTAAGAGTTGGTTTATCTTCAAATTTTACTTTATAAGTAATGATATTTATAAAGAACTTAAGTGTTAACAACCCAAAATATACAAGTAAAGTATAAAATAATGTTTTATGGTTAATTATCATTTGGTGTCTATTGATAAACATCCTTAGAATTGAGTTGTTAAGAATTGAATAACTTATTATAAGATTATTGTTTGAAGTGGCAAAAAGAATAACATTTGAAGAAGATATTTCCTTTCTAAGGTTTAAACAATCTTTATTCTTTAAAGAACATAATCAATATCTTTTGATGTTTGATTGATTAGTTTGGATTTGAGATGCTTTATGTCTTAGGTTAAATAGACCAAAGTTAACTATAAAAATAGAAGTAGTTATTAGACATGATGTTTATAAACTTTGAGACTAAAGTTAACTTTAAAAGGGTAAGTAAACTTAAGGTGTAATATGCTTTGATTATTCTCAAGTTTTGGATTTATGATAAGTATGACTAAGGTGCAGATTTATTCATTTTACATTTAAGTGAATGCTTAGATTAAATTTGTTTTCCTATTATGAAAATAACATGCAACTATTTGATGAAAGCATGATTTGGATGATGTTGTTAATGTGTTAGATTTAAAGTCATATGAACAATTATTTAGATGTTAAGATCCTTCATTCTTAATATTAGTGAATGATGTATAAAATTATTTTAAAGATTATGGTTTTGAATTTTGATTTAGGGTTTAAAAGAGTATTATAAAGTTAATGATTTATGCTTAAGTTTTATTATAAATCTTAGCTATGGTTTAGAACTTTAGTGATTAGATTTTAAGGTTTTAATATTTCTAGAGAAATATAATTATTTCTTATTTAAGAAATGTTTTTAAAGAAATTTCAAAACAGGTAATAGACAAGGATTTATTACTTTTAAAATATTAAAAACTTTTCTAATAGTGTTTTTAATATTCTTCTAATGAAATATATTTATTCAAGACCTTAAAAATGATTATTTATTTATTTTTAAGTTTATTCTTATGTTTATAAAATTTCATAAAGGATTAAATGTCTTTAAATACTTTCTTTAAATAAAAATTTAATTTATTATTTTTATAAAATAGTAGATTCCTTTTAATACATAAAAATTATTTTTCTTAATTTTTAGGACTTTTATCTATTTTATGAAGATTTAATGATGTTAGTATTTATTTGCATTTCATTTAAATTAAATAGGTAAGCTGATATTTTTCTTAGGTGGATATTATTTTTGGGATGATTTTTATATATCATATGAATTTTTAGGATTTTTCTATATTTTTATAGAGATGAAATAAGTTTAGGGGTAATATTATCATTTATTTATTCCCTTTTTTTATGTTAAAGTTTAGTCCAGCCCTAGAGACTAATTTGGCCTCTAGGCTGACTCGGCCCACTTAAGCCCATCTGGCTGGGCCATTCCTAGCCCAACCTTATCCTTCTCACACTACTCATACACGCATACCCGCACGAGTCTCGCCTCTCTCGCTCCCTGCACTCGCCTCACCGCCGGCGGAGCCGCCGTCTTCCTCCTCTTCGGCCGTCGCCGCCAGCGCCCACCACAGACGCTTGCTGGCGCTGTCTAGCCCGACCTCCTTCCTCCGTTTCCCGCCGCTTCTCCTTCTGGCTGCGCTGACCCCTTCCCTGGAGCTAGGGTTTCGCCGCCTTGACTCAGTCGTGAGCCGGTGATGCCCCTGTCTCCTCCTGGCGTTGATGATGGCTCTACGACGCGCTATTGGAGCTAATGCGGCTTGGCACGGGTAGCAGCGCTATAGCGCTCCTCGTGTTACCATGCTACTGTGGCTCGTTGTCGATTCCCCTTGGGTGCTATTGGTAAGGCTTGGCGCGGGTTGAGCGCCACCAGTGCTCCTTGTGCCGCCACGCCAATCTTCACCGCCGGTCTGCTTCCTCTCCAATCTCTAAGCGAGGACCACGGGTAAGTGGGGATTCTCCTTTTCTTTTCTCCACTTGAATCTTCTCCAGATTTCTCTCTGTGATGATAGGATTATCCTAAGTAGCACAGATGCGCTGTCCTAGTGTTTGTATGATAAGGATCTGATTTCCTTTGAATTGCTAAGTGGAGGAAATTGTGTTGATGAAATATATTGGATAGCTTGTGAAATTTATTGTTAGAAGAGAGGTTTGTGATTACTGATATCCTCAGGTCTAAAGTGTGGCACAAGTATCTCAATTTCACAGTACCAGTACTTGGTAGTTGTCACCTATACAACTACCTTTGGCTGTTAGTTTGATCAGAAAACAAATAGTTTTGCTAAAAGAATGAGGTTAAATTGGTAGTTGGTTAAGATGATAATATGCTAGGATTTGAGTTATTGAACCTTTGGTTCAATGATGATCTGAAGTCTGTATTGAACTAAACTTAGTTATCAATGTTGACAGCTAGTGTTCCAAATGATTCCTGGAAGCAAGTATTCAGGGAAATGATATAAGTAGACTTCCTGGATTTATTACAGAAACTATGTGATGCTCTTGGAATTGAATTAAGATATGTGTAAGCTATGCATTGGCACTTCCAATCTAATCTTGTGGTGGTACTCATATTTTTTTATAAGTTATGGATTCATAATGTTCAACTGAATTCTATGTCTGTCAATATGACAGAGTTGTTACACACAAATGATTCCTAGCCATATAGCTAGAAAATGATCTAAAATTTTAATGTTGGTTGCCTGCAGATGGTTTTGGATGAGCTATTGATGATCATATCTTGCAAAGGGATGATGTAGGATATATTTAATGAAAGTATGTTGAGAATGATTCCTAGCGGGTAGTAGCTAGGAAAATGATTTAAATTATATTTGTATGGATTTAACAAGTGGCTATCCGTAACATCCCAAAAATACTAAACTTGGATCATCAAACTCTAATCATCAAAATTAGGGTTAACAAAAACTTTTCTAAAATAAAAATATGAAAGCATGCATGGTGTATGCATTTCATTTGGAATTCTTTTGAACCACCTTGTTTGTGTGTTCCTTTGCTTGTAAATGGATTCTTAGGTGAAATAAACATCATCTAAACAATTCCCAAACTTTTCTCAAAGACAAGTAAATCAAAACAAATACAATAAGGGAATGGTCATTTTGACCAATTTAACTCCCATGCATACTTTGGCTATCCCAAACTTTCAGAACTTCACAGAAACTTTTCTGGATCTTTGCACCCCTTGATTGTACTCATAACAAAGTATCAAGGCCCACTTTGTGATCATCCAGAAACTTTCAAATGCATAGTTTAAATGATAGTTCAAAATTGAATCTTTATCATATGAGAAGATCCCACTTTTTCAAAAACCACTCAAACAAGCTCAACTTTCAAAACCCAAGCATCTGCAGACTCACCAGCACCAACCTAGCACACCCACCAAAAATCTTTTCAAAATTCAAAACTTGAATTCTTGCGGCCATTTCATCAAACACTTTGCAGACACAAATCATCAAAATCATAAACACTATTGTGAGCAGTGATTGAAGCCTAACTTGTCCCCTCTCTAGCTCACAACCATCTCAGTAGATCATCTAGCAAGTTAAACCAAGCACTAGCCTCACTGTAAGCTGGGCAATGACATCAATGGTGAACAGCCGAAGCTCACCATGCCACCCCAGTGGAGACAGCAAGCTAGAAGGAGATTTAGCCGTGCCAACCTTGTCTAGGAGGCAGCCCACCGTCCACCGCCACTCCCTGTCCCAGCCACGAGCAGTGCCAAACCCTGGACCACACACACGGACCGCGCCCAGCTCGCCAGCAACCATGCCGAGCATGCGCCAGGGCGCCACGCTCGACCGACGCCCACAGACCGCGCGCCGACCTCGCCGCGTGCATACATGATCGCCACCAACCCAGGAGACCGCCAGACATCCCCGTTCGCCGCTCCATGCCTCACAGCCACCGATCGCCGTCGAAGACGCCGCCTCTGCCGCGCAGAGCATCGTGCATTCCAGACCAAACCGCACCGCCCCTACACGCGCATTAAAGCCGTAGAGCATCGCCAGGAGACCACCAAGAGATCGCCATCGCCGGCCATGCCTCTAGCCGCCCGTAGCCATGTCTCCACCGTCGCCTGCCCATCCCGTTCGGTCTCGCCGTCGCGACTATAAATAGAGGCCACCCCCAGCCGAATTGAGCACACCATCTCACTCCCCTCTCCTCACCGATCGTGCCACCCCGTTCTCGGAGCAAGGCGAGTAGCACTTCACCGGAATTTCACCGGAGCCTGCCGCTGCTGGAGAAGAAGGGGGCCAGTGATTGGAGCCGCCCCAGGAGAAGCTGCCAGTACCAGGAGGTTCGCCGTCGTCGACTTTGTCGTTCGCCCGCCTCGCCGACCCTCGCCTGAGCCCCGGTGAGCCCCCAACGACCCCCACTTGCCGCGCTAGGTTTCTGTCTCGCCGGCGTTTCCCAACGTCGACGATGACCCTCAGCCGTTGGATTAGAACCAGATCGAACGCACCACATCGCCCCATACCGCTTCGCACCTGTGGCATCCCGCAAAAACCACTACTAGAAAATCGCGTTGTTTTTGTGCATTGCATTGGAGCATCGTCATCATCATGCATTTGTTTGTCTGAAACTATTTTCAATAAGCCTATTTTTGTTTTCTAAAATTACCCTTCTTTCATTTCGAAACAAAGTCTCATAATTATCTGCTAAACTATTTAACTAAAAATTATTTGCTAAAAAGATTTCAAACAAAACCAAACAAATAATTATCTTACAAAATAATCAACCTAAAACCTAAACCCTTTTCTACCTAAACCTAGTCTACCCACCAACCACAGTTTGCCACCTCACCGTTCCCTCCACCTCATCCTCAGCTCAGCCACCTCACCAATCCACCAGCCACCATCCACCGGATACACCATGCGCTCACACAGCCCCCACCTACCCCCCTCTCTCTCTCTCCCCGACAGCCTGGCCCCACCCCTTTCCAGCCCCACTCTCCACCCCACCTCTCACACACGCGCCACACACACCTGCCCCTGGCCACAACCCGACTCACCCCTGCCGACCCCGGTCCCACCGCCCCCGTCGCCACGCTCCAATCCCCTCCCCTACCCCCGTCCTCTTTCACCTCCCGCACCGTCCTCTCCCCACCTCCCCGCTCCGGCCTCCCCATGGCGCCGCCCTCCTTCCTCCGCGGAGCCGCCGCCTCTCCCTACCATCGCAAGCCCCGCCTCCCTTTTTCCCCGAGCGGCGCCGCCCTGCTCGGTCTCCACCCCATCCTCGCCTCCGCCCTCGTCGGCCTCCGCCGCGACCCCCGACCCCGCTCGCCGCCTGCCTCCCCGACCTCTCTCTCTGCCGCCGCCAAAGCTCCCTCCCCCGCCGCCTCTTGGGGCTCCCTTCGACGCCACGCCGACCGACCGCCGCCCTGGCGCGACCACGCCGCCGGCCTCACCCATCCCTGGCCCTGCCCGCCGCCGCAGCGCCTCTCTCCGGGCCTCCTGTCTCCGGCGACGCCCGGCGCCCCCACGAGAACGACGACCCCGACGCCCAAAGCTCCTCCTCACCGGTGCGCTCAACCCCACGCCGGCAAGCTCCCCCGGGCAGAGCCGCCTCGCTGGCCGCAGCGCCCCGCCCTCATCGCCCCCGTCCTCCGCTGCCGGTCCGCCCCGCCTGCACCCCTCTCCGGCCGTCGCCCCGGAGCCGGCGCCGCCCCGCTCCCCGAGCGCCCTCCTCCGCTGCACGGCCATGCCGGCCTCCCTGCTCTGCTTCCGCTGCCGGCCATCACCCGCGCGTATGTTTGGTTTGGGGCTCGTGCGTAGGTGCTCTGGTGTGTGTGGTGCGGGACTGCAGTTCGGGCCAGCAGCTACGTGCTAACGTGTCGTGTCCGCCACTCTAGTGAATCGATGTATGCCTCCCGAAGCTAGCTGATCCGGCAAGGACCAATGGCAAGATCTTCTCGAAGCTAGAGTAACAAGAACTTCTCGGACCCGAAACCCGATCCCGTGGAAACCGCAAGATCCATTCCCGGACCCGACCCGTGAACCGAACAAGATCTTCTTCACAGAACGCCAAGGTCTCCGTCCTGAACCCGAAGATGTCAAGTTCTTCCTCACGGAAACTGAAGACCCCGGTGTCGAGCCCCAAGTTCGCCATCCGTCTAGACGTCGAAACCCGCAGGCGATGGCGTCACATTCTAAGACCTTCGACACGGAACCGAAAACCGCAGAACCCCAAGGTCGTCGACATGGAACTGACAAGGTCTACTACATGGATTCGAAGACCGAACCCGACCCGCCAAGTTCTTCCTCCCGGACCCGATGACCGCCAAGATCGCCACCGGTACGACAAGCACTTCGCCGCGGAACGCCAAGTTCTGCATCCCGAACGCCAAGACCGACCCGATTCACGGACCCGACAATATCTTCTCGACGACAAGATCGACCGCTTGGAACCAAGATCTTCGGCACGTCATGACAAGTTCTCCCTCTTATATATCTGGACCTCGCCGATCCCGTCGAACCCTGAGACCGAACCACGAATCCCCGAACCCAAGATCTCCCGAACCCTAATGCGTGGCCCTTTATCCGAGACCCCTATTTTTATAATATGATATTGATCACTTGTTGCATATTAAATTGTCACACTCGCATGCATATTGTGTGGTTTGGGGGCCTTATGCCGATTCACCTCATAATTAAATATGGGGCCCATATGCGGGCAAATCTAGTCTTATATTGGCCCCATTTAAATTTGTGTAGCGAACCGGTGCTATCTTTTGCCATGTTAAGACAACATTTAATTTGCGGGGTATCTAAACAACATGAACCGTTTAATTAAATGTCAGGGGCCCCGGTTCCGCTTAATGTGGCCTAGTTGCATCGCACATTTGCCATGTCATACATCATACATGCATCATGCCCGATCTTCTGCCGTTGTATTAAATAGTGCATCCGGTTTTCTGCTAGTGTTTTGCTTCTTCGCGGATAAGACCGTTGAGTTGATGCGAGTGTCGGCCCGATCTTCGGTTGAACCTTCGGCAATGCTTTTCAGGCGAGCACCCCCCCTTTCTACCTATCTTACTTTTATAGTATTTATTCCCTCCTGTCGATCTATTGCTATCTGTGTTGCGATGCTCTAGTTGTCGTACCCGTGATATCCCTTGCAGCCTTATATTGCCTTGGACACCTCCTATTACCTGTTGCTTGGTAGATAGTTGGACCTGCGCGTCGTAGTCGCTTGCTCAAGTGCTGTTGCGTGTCGTCAAGTACCACAGTTGTTGGAGTATTGCCGCATGTTTAATGTTGGAGATGATCAAAACTTTAATTACTGTTTAACAACTAAAATTGAAGTAGGTAAGCAGAGGCACAGGTGGGCAATAGATGTTATTTGGTTGTTAACCGTCCACTTGTGTCCCGTAGGACCCCGAGTTCTTGACACCTGTTCCGAGATCGAGCGCGCTAACCACATGTGGGATGTATGGGCACCCCATCGATTTAGTACCTGATTTCAAAGTACTGTACTGGGGGCCACAAGTAGTTTGGGGCTTTATTACTATTCCGTACTTATGCCATGCTTTACTGCTTTATTTAAATTGTGCGAGGTACTGCACACTGTACTGTTTAGGATCGGGACACGTTTTCGCGGTGTCGACAAGCCCGAGTTTTCGGGTTCCCAGTCATTCACAGCCGTCCACCCAAACCCTGAGTCCGTCTCGGAGACCGGCCGACTTCGTTGCGGGTGTACTTAGTGGGGTGGCCCCCCGTGCTTGCTTTGGGTCTGGGAAACGTCATGACTTAGGCCCCGCCGACATACCGATGGGTGTATGTTAATTGATCTGGCAAAAAGGGTCGAAGTGCGTGTGGATACTTTGGTGCACCCCTGCAGGGTTAAATCTTTTCGAGAAGCCGTGTCCGCGGTTATGGACGACTTGGAGCACAGGTCTCGATCATAGACAACTATAACTAAAGTTTACTGCTATAATTTGACTTGTATCCGATATGACTAGTAATCAGCTTCACTGCAACGGAATGGCTAAATAAAAGTACCAACAACTGCTGGGTTTGGGCATATCTCATGCTAATCGTATATTTGACTAGTAAGTATTGCAACTACAACGGAATGTTTAACTAAAACTGCCCACTGCTTATTATATCAAGATGACTATCTATACCTGACTAGTAATTGCCGCAACTATAACGGAACTAATAAAACTGCCAACCGTGTGAGTTCCCCGGTTGACTTCCTCGTTTGGTATCGAGGGGGAACCACCAGGATGGGTATGTTTGGTGGTAGTATCAGGTTGGTTCCGAATAGGTCTTTCTTATCCCTCTCTGACAGCCGCCAGTTGTATCGAGTCTCTATAGGTTGTTTAGTGCATGCTGACGCTGCCGCTTCAGTCCACCATACCTATGTAGGCGAGGACCGCCGAATTCTAGTCTCGCCGTGTACTGGCCTCAGTACTGACCGCTCTCTCTTTTTCCTTTGCCCTTTGTCGGCACCCCTTTTGTTTAAGCAGGTTTTGAGATCGATGTCGTTAGCAGGGTTACCCTTCCGGCTTGGCCTGGGCAGGGTTATGGACGCCATTGGTTATTCTTCAGGGCTCTTAGCCCCATTTGCATCTTGTCCGTAGTCGGACGCTCTATCATTTTCAAGGTGATTTGGATCTTTGTATATTATATCTGTATTCTTGACTCATTGATTCGCTGTTGTATATATATCTGTTCTGTGGGTCCCATCGAGGACTGTTGTGTAATGTTATTACTTCGTTTTCCACCCGCACGAAAGTGCCTGGTGGGCACCTTTGAATCGTTTCTATGCGGGTTTGGCGGGTTTCGCTAAAACTTGCATAGGGCCGATTCTGAGGGTGTTACAGAGTGGTATCAGAGCTCAGCAGTTGCGATACCCCACAAGTTCAGCCTGTAGGATAACCTAGCTAACGGCCGAAGTAGAGTGTCAAAACTATTTTTGCAAAATCGGTTGGATAGTTCTGATTAGGTCTGATTTTACTCCTTACCCCTCTGCTATTCTCCTCTTATCTCTACGCGTTTTGAATCCACCTCTTATCTTTTCTTCGAGTCCAGGATTTCTCGTGGTTGGGTTCCGTCGTACCTTCAGGGTTTCGCTTCCTCCTTTGATAACGGTGTTCTACCATCCGGTGTTCATGCTGGCTGGGGAATCCGTCTACTGTGGTATCATTCTTTGTTCCTTATTTGTGCCTTCCGGTGTTTTCCGACGTGACGACATCATCTACGCCAGATCCGATGCGGAGTCTGCATCACTCCTTTGTTTCTGAACCTCGCTTGTCGAGATCTACAATCTGAATTCTGAGAGTTGGTTGCATAATTCCCCTATTCTTGTGCAGAGTAATGCTTTGGGTGCGCGATGGACTGATCACCATCCGATTACTCTTATCATTGGCTCTTGTACATTGAATCGGTGGATCAAGCAGTTGTACTCCTCCCATAGAAGTTAGAGGTGGCCTTACCTTTTGAGACCTTTACCTTCATCTTTGTTTCTCCGGAGTGTTCTCTCGACGAATGGGGAACAATCCTTGTTGGTGGTGTCGCGAGGATCTACTCGAAGCGAGAAGACGCAGATCGCCGACCTTCCTTCCGGTACCATGAGGCGGATCTCGAGGGCGAGATCCATTGTTAGTGGTGTTGAATTGTGGCATCCCGCAAAAAACCACTACTAGAAAATCGCGTTGTTTTTGTGCATTGCATTGGAGCATCGTCATCATCATGCATTTGTTTGTCTGAAACTATTTTCAATAAGCCTATTTTTGTTTTCTAAAATTACCCTTCTTTCATTTCGAAACAAAGTCTCATAATTATCTGCTAAACTATTTAACTAAAAATTATTTGCTAAAAAGATTTCAAACAAAACCAAACAAATAATTATATTACAAAATAATCAACCTAAAACCTAAACCCTTTTCTACCTAAACCTAGTCTACCCACCAACCACAGTTTGCCACCTCACCGTTCCCTCCACCTCATCCTCAGCTCAGCCACCTCACCAATCCACCAGCCACCATCCACCGGATACACCATGCGCTCACACAGCCCCCACCTACCCCCTCTCTCTCTCCCCGACAGCCTGGCCCCACCCCTTTCCAGCCCCACTCTCCACCCCACCTCTCACACACGCGCCACACACGCCTGCCCCTGGCCACAACCCGACTCACCCCTGCCGACCCCGGTCCCACCACCCCCGTCTCCACGCTCCAATCCCCTCCCCTACCCCCGTCCTCTTCCACCTCCCGCACCGTCCTCTCCCCACCTCCCCGCTCCGGCCTCCCCATGGCGCCGCCCTCCTTCCTCCGTGGAGCCGCCGCCTCTCCCTACCATCGCAAGCCCCGCCTCCCTTTTTCCCCGAGCGGCGCCGCCCTGCTCGGCCTCCTCCCCGTCCTCGCCTCCGCCCTCGTCGGCCTCCGCCGCGACCCCCGACCCCGCTCGCCGCCTGCCTCCCCGACCTCTCCCTCTGCCGCCGCCAAAGCTCCCTCCCCCGCCGCCTCCTGGGGCTCCCTTCGACGCCACGCCGACCGACCGCCGCCCTGGGCGCGACCACGCCGCTGGCCTCACCCATCCCTGGCCCTGCCCGCCGCCGCAGCGCCTCTCTCCGGGCCTCCTGTCTTCGGCGACGCTCGGCGCCCCCACGAGAACGACGACCCCGACGCCCAAAGCTCCTCCTCGCCGGTGCGCTCAACCCCACGCCGGCAAGCTCCCCCGGGCAGAGCCGCCTCGCTGGCCGCAGCGCCCCGCCCTCATCGCCCCCGTCCTCCGCTGCCGGTCCGCCCCGCCTGCACCCCTCTCCGGCCGTCGCCCCGGAGCCGGCGCCGCCCCGCTCCCCGAGCGCCCTCCTCCGCTGCACGGCCATGCCGGCCTCCCTGCTCTGCTTCCGCTGCCGGCCATCACCCGCGCGTATGTTTGGTTTGGGGCTCGTGCGTAGGTGCTCTGGTGTGTGTGGTGTGGGACTGCAGTTCGGGCCAGCAGCTACGTGCTAACGTGTCGTGTCCGCCGCTCTAGTGAATCGATGTATGCCTCCCGAAGCTAGCTGATCCGGCAAGGACCAATGGCAAGATCTTCTCGAAGCTAGAGTAACAAGAACTTCTCGGACCCGAAGCCCGATCCCGTGGAAACCGCAAGATCCATTCCCGGACCCGACCCGTGAACCGAACAAGATCTTCTTCACGGAACGCCAAGGTCTCCGTCCTGAACCCGAAGATGTCAAGTTCTTCCTCACGGAAACTGAAGACCCCGGTGTCGAGCCCCAAGTTCGCCATCCGTCTAGACGTCGAAACCCGCAGGCGATGGCGTCACATTCTAAGACCTTCGACACGGAACCGAAAACCGCAGAACCCCAAGGTCGTCGACATGGAACTGACAAGGTCTACTACATGGATTCGAAGACCGAACCCGACCCGCCAAGTTCTTCCTCCCGGACCCGATGACCGCCAAGATCGCCACCGGTACGACAAGCACTTCGCCGCGGAACGCCAAGTTCTGCATCCCGAACGCCAAGACCGACCCGATTCACGGACCCGACAATATCTTCTCGACGACAAGATCGACCGCTTGGAACCAAGATCTTCGGCACGTCATGACAAGTTCTCCCTCTTATATATCTGGACCTCGCCGATCCCGTCGAACCCTGAGACCGAACCACGAATCCCCGAACCCAAGATCTCCCGAACCCTAATGCGTGGCCCTTTATCCGAGACCCCTATTTTTATAATATGATATTGATCACTTGTTGCATATTAAATTGTCACACTCGCATGCATATTGTGTGGTTTGGGGGCCTTATGCCGATTCACCTCATAATTAAATATGGGGCCCATATGCGGGCAAATCTAGTCTTATATTGGCCCCATTTAAATTTGTGTAGCGAACCGGTGCTATCTTTTGCCATGTTAAGACAACATTTAATTTGCGGGGTATCTAAACAACATGAACCGTTTAATTAAATGTCAGGGGCCCCGGTTCCGCTTAATGTGGCCTAGTTGCATCGCACATTTGCCATGTCATACATCATACATGCATCATGCCCGATCTTCTGCCGTTGTATTAAATAGTGCATCCGGTTTTCTGCTAGTGTTTTGCTTCTTCGCGGATAAGACCGTTGAGTTGATGCGAGTGTCGGCCCGATCTTCGGTTGAACCTTCGGCAATGCTTTTCAGGCGAGCACCCCCCCTTTCTACCTATCTTACTTTTATAGTATTTATTCCCTCCTGTCGATCTATTGCTATCTGTGTTGCGATGCTCTAGTTGTCGTACCCGTGATATCCCTTGCAGCCTTATATTGCCTTGGACACCTCCTATTACCTGTTGCTTGGTAGATAGTTGGACCTGCGCGTCGTAGTCGCTTGCTCAAGTGCTGTTGCGTGTCGTCAAGTACCACAGTTGTTGGAGTATTGCCGCATGTTTAATGTTGGAGATGATCAAAACTTTAATTACTGTTTAACAACTAAAATTGAAGTAGGTAAGCAGAGGCACAGGTGGGCAATAGATGTTATTTGGTTGTTAACCGTCCACTTGTGTCCCGTAGGACCCCGAGTTCTTGACACCTGTTCCGAGATCGAGCGCGCTAACCACATGTGGGATGTATGGGCACCCCATCGATTTAGTACCTGATTTCAAAGTACTGTACTGGGGGCCACAAGTAGTTTGGGGCTTTATTACTATTCCGTACTTATGCCATGCTTTACTGCTTTATTTAAATTGTGCGAGGTACTGCACAGTGTACTGTTTAGGATCGGGACACGTTTTCGCGGTGTCGAAAAGCCCGAGTTTTCGGGTTCCCAGTCGTTCACAGCCGTCCACCCAAACCCTGAGTCCGTCTCGGAGACCGGCCGACTTCGTTGCGGGTGTACTTAGTGGGGTGGCCCCCCGTGCTTGCTTTGGGTCTGGGAAACGTCATGACTTAGGCCCCGCCGACATACCGATGGGTGTATGTTAATTGATCTGGCAAAAAGGGTCAAAGTGCGTGTGGATACTTTGGTGCACCCCTGCAGGGTTAAATCTTTTCGAGAAGCCGTGTCCGCGGTTATGGACGACTTGGAGCACAGGTCTCGATCATAGACAACTATAACTAAAGTTTACTGCTATAATTTGACTTGTATCCGATATGACTAGTAATCAGCTTCACTGCAACGGAATGGCTAAATAAAAGTACCAACAACTGCTGGGTTTGGGCATATCTCATGCTAATCGTATATTTGACTAGTAAGTATTGCAACTACAACGGAATGTTTAACTAAAACTGCCCACTGCTTATTATATCAAGATGACTATCTATACCTGACTAGTAATTGCCGCAACTATAACGGAACTAATAAAACTGCCAACCGTGTGAGTTCCCCGGTTGACTTCCTCGTTTGGTATCGAGGGGGAACCACCAGGATGGGTATGTTTGGTGGTAGTATCAGGTTGGTTCCGAATAGGTCTTTCTTATCCCTCTCTGACAGCCGCCAGTTGTATCGAGTCTCTATAGGTTGTTTAGTGCATGCTGACGCTGCCGCTTCAGTCCACCATACCTATGTAGGCGAGGACCGCCGAATTCTAGTCTCGCCGTGTACTGGCCTCAGTACTGACCGCTCTCTCTTTTTCCTTTGCCCTTTGTCGGCACCCCTTTTGTTTAAGCAGGTTTTGAGATCGATGTCGTTAGCAGGGTTACCCTTCCGGCTTGGCCTGGGCAGGGTTATGGACGCCATTGGTTATTCTTCAGGGCTCTTAGCCCCATTTGCATCTTGTTCGTAGTCGGACGCTCTATCATTTTCAAGGTGATTTGGATCTTTGTATATTATATCTGTATTCTTGACTCATTGAGTCACTGTTGTATATATATCTGTTCTGTGGGTCCCATCGAGGACTGTTGTGTAATGTTATTACTTCGTTTTCCACCCGCAGGAAAGTGCCTGGTGGGCACCTTTGAATCGTTTCTATGCGGGTTTGGCGGGTTTCGCTAAAACTTGCATAGGGCCGATTCTGAGGGTGTTACAGAGTGGTATCAGAGCTCAGCAGTTGCGATACCCCACAAGTCCAGCCTGTAGGATAACCTAGCTAACGGCCGAAGTAGAGTGTCAAAACTATTTTCTCAAAATCGGTTGGATAGTTCTGATTAGGTCTGATTTTACTCCTTACCCCTCTGCTATTCTCCTCTTATCTCTACGCGTTTTGAATCCACTTCTTATCTTTTCTTCGAGTCCAGGATTTCTCGTGGTTGGGTTCCGTCGTACCTTCAGGGTTTCGCTTCCTCCTTTGATAACGGTGTTCTACCATCCGGTGTTCATGCTGGCTGGGGAATCCGTCTACTGTGGTATCATTCTTTGTTCCTTATTTGTGCCTTCCGGTGTTTTCCGACGTGACGACATCATCTACGCCAGATCCGATGCGGAGTCTGCATCACTCCTTTGTTTCCGAACCTCGCTTGTCGAGATCTACAATCTGAATTCTGAGAGTTGGTTGCATAATTCCCCTATTCTTGTGCAGAGTAATGCTTTGGGTGCGTGATGGACTGATCACCATCCGATTACTCTTATCATTGGCTCTTGTACATTGAATCGGTGGATCAAGCAGTTGTACTCCTCCCATAGAAGTTAGAGGTGGCCTTACCTTTTGAGACCTTTACCTTCATCTTTGTTTCTCCGGAGTGTTCTCTCGACGAATGGGGAACAATCCTTGTTGGTGGTGTCGCGAGGATCTACTCGAAGCGAGAAGACGCAGATCGCCGACCTTCCTTCCGGTACCATGAGGCGGATCTCGAGGGCGAGATCCATTGTTAGTGGTGTCGAATTGTGGCATCCCGCAAAAAACCACTACTAGAAAATCGCGTTGTTTTTGTGCATTGCATTGGAGCATCGTCATGATGATGCATTTGTTTGTCTGAAACTATTTTCAATAAGCCTATTTTTGTTTTCTAAAATTACCCTTCTTTCATTTCGAAACAAAGTCTCATAATTATCTGCTAAACTATTTAACTAAAAATTATTTGCTAAAAAGATTTCAAACAAAACCAAACAAATAATTATCTTACAAAATAATCAACCTAAAACCTAAACCCTTTTCTACCTAAACCTAGTCTACCCACCAACCACAGTTTGCCACCTCACCGTTCCCTCCACCTCATCCTCAGCTCAGCCACCTCACCAATCCACCAGCCACCATCCACCGGATACACCATGCGCTCACACAGCCCCCACCTACCCCCCTCTCTCTCTCTCCCCGACAGCCTGGCCCCACCCCTTTCCAGCCCCACTCTCCACCCCACCTCTCACACACGCGCCACACACGCCTGCCCCTGGCCACAACCCGACTCACCCCTGCCGACCCCGGTCCCACCGTCCCCGTCGCCACGCTCCAATCCCCTCCCCTACCCCCGTCCTCTTCCACCTCCCGCACCGTCCTCTCCCCACCTCCCCGCTCCGGCCTCCCCATGGCGCCGCCCTCCTTCCTCCGCGGAGCCGCCGCCTCTCCCTACCATCGCAAGCCCCGCCTCCCTTTTTCCCCGAGCGGCGCCGCCCTGCTCAGCCTCCACCCCGTCCTCGCCTCCGCCCTCGTCGGCCTCCGCCGCGACCCCCGACCCCGCTCGCCGCCTGCCTCCCCGACCTCTCCCTCTGCCGCCGCCAAAGCTCCCTCCCCCGCCGCCTCTTGGGGCTCCCTTCGACGCCACGCCGACCGACCGCCGCCCTGGGCGCGACCACGCCGCTGGCCTCACCCATCCCTGGCCCTGCCCGCCGCCGCAGCGCCTCTCTCCGGGCCTCCTGTCTTCGGCGACGCTCGGCGCCCCCACGAGAACGACGACCCCGACGCCCAAAGATCCTCCTCGCCGGTGCGCTCAACCCCACGCCGGCAAGCTCCCCCGGGCAGAGCCGCCTCGCTGGCCGCAGCGCCCCGCCCTCATCGCCCCCGTCCTCCGCTGCCGGTCCACCCCGCCTGCACCCCTCTCCGGCCGTCGCCCCGGAGCCGGCGCCGCCCCGCTCCCCGAGCGCCCTCCTCCGCTGCACGGCCATGCCGACCTCCCTGCTCTGCTTCCGCTGTCGGCCATCACCCGCGCGTATGTTTGGTTTGGGGCTCGTGCGTAGGTGCTCTGGTGTGTGTGGTGCGGGACTGCAGTTCGGGCCAGCAGCTACGTGCTAACGTGTCGTGTCCGCCGCTCTAGTGAATCGATGTATGCCTCCCGAAGCTAGCTGATCCGGCAAGGACCAATGGCAAGATCTTCTCGAAGCTAGAGTAACAAGAACTTCTCGGACCCTAAGCCCGATCCCGTGGAAACCGCAAGATCCATTCCCGGACCCGACCCGTGAACCGAACAAGATCTTCTTCACGGAACGCCAAGGTCTCCGTCCTGAACCCGAAGATGTCAAGTTCTTCCTCACGGAAACTGAAGACCCCGGTGTCGAGCCCCAAGTTCGCCATCCGTCTAGACGTCGAAACCCGCAGGCGATGGCGTCACATTCTAAGACCTTCGACACGGAACCGAAAACCGCAGAACCCCAAGGTCGTCGACATGGAACTGACAAGGTCTACTACATGGATTCGAAGACCGAACCCGACCCGCCAAGTTCTTCCTCCCGGACCCGATGACCGCCAAGATCGCCACCGGTACGACAAGCACTTCGCCGCGGAACGCCAAGTTCTGCATCCCGAACGCCAAGACCGACCCGATTCACGGACCCGACAATATCTTCTCGACGACAAGATCGACCGCTTGGAACCAAGATCTTCGGCACGTCACGACAAGTTCTCCCTCTTATATATCTGGACCTCGCCGATCCCGTCGAACCCTGAGACCAAACCCCGAATCCCCGAACCCAAGATCTCCCGAACCCTAATGCGTGGCCCTTTATCCGAGACCCCTATTTTTATAATATGATATTGATCACTTGTTGCATATTAAATTGTCACACTCGCATGCATATTGTGTGGTTTGGGGGCCTTATGCCGATTCACCTCATAATTAAATATGGGGCCCATATGCGGGCAAATCTAGTCTTATATTGGCCCCATTTAAATTTGTGTAGCGAACCGGTGCTATCTTTTGCCATGTTAAGACAACATTTAATTTGCGGGGTATCTAAACAACATGAACCGTTTAATTAAATGTCAGGGGCCCCGGTTCCGCTTAATGTGGCCTAGTTGCATCGCACATTTGCCATGTCATACATCATACATGCATCATGCCCGATCTTCTGCCGTTGTATTAAATAGTGCATCCGGTTTTCTGCTAGTGTTTTGCTTCTTCGCGGATAAGACCGTTGAGTTGATGCGAGTGTCGGCCCGATCTTCGGTTGAACCTTCGGCAATGCTTTTCAGGCGAGCACCCCCCCTTTCTACCTATCTTACTTTTATAGTATTTATTCCCTCCTGTTGATCTATTGCTATCTGTGTTGCGATGCTCTAGTTGTCGTACCCGTGATATCCCTTGCAGCCTTATATTGCCTTGGACACCTCCTATTACCTGTTGCTTGGTAGATAGTTGGACCTGCGCGTCGTAGTCGCTTGCTCAAGTGCTGTTGCGTGTCGTCAAGTACCACAGTTGTTGGAGTATTGCCGCATGTTTAATGTTGGAGATGATCAAAACTTTAATTACTGTTTAACAACTAAAATTGAAGTAGGTAAGCAGAGGCACAGGTGGGCAATAGATGTTATTTGGTTGTTAACCGTCCACTTGTGTCCCGTAGGACCCCGAGTTCTTGACACCTGTTCCGAGATCGAGCGCGCTAACCACATGTGGGATGTATGGGCACCCCATCGATTTAGTACCTGATTTCAAAGTACTGTACTGGGGGCCACAAGTAGTTTGGGGCTTTATTACTATTCCGTACTTATGCCATGCTTTACTGCTTTATTTAAATTGTGCGAGGTACTGCACAGTGTACTGTTTAGGATCGGGACACGTTTTCGCGGTGTCGACAAGCCCGAGTTTTCGGGTTCCCAGTCGTTCACAGCCGTCCACCCAAACCCTGAGTCCGTCTCGGAGACCGGCCGACTTCGTTGCGGGTGTACTTAGTGGGGTGGCCCCCAGTGCTTGCTTTGGGTCTGGGAAACGTCATGACTTAGGCCCCGCCGACATACCGATGGGTGTATGTTAATTGATCTGGCAAAAAGGGTCAAAGTGCGTGTGGATACTTTGGTGCACCCCTGCAGGGTTAAATCTTTTCGAGAAGCCGTGTCCGCGGTTATGGACGACTTGGAGCACAGGTCTCGATCATAGACAACTATAACTAAAGTTTACTGCTATAATTTGACTTGTATCCGATATGACTAGTAATCAGCTTCACTGCAACGGAATGGCTAAATAAAAGTACCAACAACTGCTGGGTTTGGGCATATCTCATGCTAATCGTATATTTGACTAGTAAGTATTGCAACTACAACGGAATGTTTAACTAAAACTGCCCACTGCTTATTATATCAAGATGACTATCTATACCTGACTAGTAATTGCCGCAACTATAACGGAACTAATAAAACTGCCAACCGTGTGAGTTCCCCGGTTGACTTCCTCGTTTGGTATCGAGGGGGAACCACCAGGATGGGTATGTTTGGTGGTAGTATCAGGTTGGTTCCGAATAGGTCTTTCTTATCCCTCTCTGACAGCCGCCAGTTGTATCGAGTCTCTATAGGTTGTTTAGTGCATGCTTCCGCTGCCGCTTCAGTCCACCATACCTATGTAGGCGAGGACCGCCGAATTCTAGTCTCGCCGTGTACTGGCCTCAGTACTGACCGCTCTCTCTTTTTCCTTTGCCCTTTGTCGGTACCCCTTCTGTTTAAGCAGGTTTTGAGATCGACGTCGTTAGCAGGGTTACCCTTCCGGCTTGGCCTGGGCAGGGTTATGGACGCCATTGGTTATTCTTCAGGGCTCTTAGCCCCATTTGCATCTTGTCCGTAGTCGGACGCTCTATCATTTTCAAGGTGATTTGGATCTTTGTATATTATATTTGTATTCTTGACTCATTGAGTCGCTATTGTATATATATATCTGTTCTGTGGGTCCCATCGAGGACTGTTGTGTAATGTTATTACTTCGTTTTCCACCCGCACAAAAGTGCCTGGTGGGCACCTTTGAATCGTTTCTATGCGGGTTTGGCGGGTTTCGCTAAAACTTGCATAGGGCCGATTCTGAGGGTGTTACAGCACCCCCTGTCTCACTAACGCGTGGGGACAGCGACTTAACCAGCCTGCGTAAGTGCTGCGCTTATCAGGCCGGCCCAGTATCGCTTCCCGCGCAACCCAGTTATTTGAATTTAACCTTTTTCATTTTATTTCAAACACAGTTCTCTACCCAGTTTCAAAAATCAACCCAGGTCGATTCAGTGAACCAAATTGAATGAAACCAATTTTGTTAGAAAGGTCTGGGAATGCTGAATCCAAGCCCGTTGGATTCAAGTCATTTGGATCTACAGATCATCCATGGTAAAAATAACAAGGCAGCAGCTTTTTCTGCATTCAAACATTTTTTAAATTTAAACCATAATAGCTTTTGAGTTGATTCCAACTCTCAAAAAATCACATTTAACCATACCTTTCAGAATATATAAAAATATATAGGTTTACTTACAGAAATAATGACCAAGTAATAAAAGAATACCACATAGGCATTTCTAGCCACTTTAATTAATTAAAATTAAAATAAAAGAGAAAAACCTTATTAAACTGTGACACCACTTTAAATCACATTCCCATGGACTAAAATATGTGGTGATGACATGTGTCAACATGATCCCATGTTTTGTTTGGAGAATATTAAATCTTAAGTAGTTTTTCAACGAGTAGAAATTACTTTTCTAAAAATAAAAGGAATTAAACCAAGCTTTAATCTTGTAATGTTAGTGATGATGCTAGATCATCTATAGGACCCTTGTGTGTGATGAATGCAAGTAGTTAAGTATTGTTTGGTGATTGTGTACCTCGTATTTATTCATAGACGCTAGTACCAACCAAGGATACGAGGAGGAAGGAGGATACTACGAAGAAGAAGCCGAGGAGAACTTCAACCACTGCTCTGCACAAGGCAAGCTAACACTTGCAATATACTCTACTTTAGCAAGCCTTACTATACAAGTTAACCTTGCAAGCCTAATACTACTAGTTGAATGTGCAAGCTTATACTTGCAATTGGGCAAGCTAATACTTACTTGCTACTATGTCAACTATATGCCTTAAGAATATGTGATCATATCCACTTGATAAACCAATCCTAGTTTTATTTGCAAGCCCTCTACTTTATTTCTTTATCAAAGCTTTAACTTAGAGTTGACTTAAGTGACTTGTAGATTCTAGAAAGATATATTGAAGGTTGCATAAAGAGCATAAAATTTGTCCTAAGCTAGAAAATCTTGATGTCATCCTAAGGCATAAGATTGAACTTAGTGGAAACTCCACTAGTTTACTATACCCCATTAGTGCTTACCCCCACTTGTAGATGCTAGTGCTAAGCATAAAACTTGATCAACATTAGATGGGAATACTTGGTGAAAATGGTTATGAAAACCTTAGAATGATGGATCATTCTACTGAGATGTTTTGACATGTTGTTTCTGAAAACCTGATGATTTTGGTGATGAAAATGTTGATGCATGAGCCTTAGCCCTTTATAAAACTGATGGTTGTCTGGATGCGATACCATTCCAATTTTATCGTACAACCATAATACCCGAAGATTGGGTAGGGCTTGACTGGAAACTTATATACCTTAGTATTAGTTCCCTCACGGCCAAGGTCTGAGCTGAGGCTACCTTGTGAAGATTGTCCACCTGTGTAGTACCCAAGATGACAGTTGGTCATGGTTGGGAGGCCAAACTCACAGGAGAGGTGCTTATACTAGGGCGTGTAATTGAAAGGTTAGGATTGATTATCCGTATACTGATTATGGTGAATTCAGGATTTGTTCCTGACGGATGTATCGAATATTGTGGTGAAAGTGTACAATCTCTGTAGAGTGTTAAACTATTAGAATAGCCGCGTCCGCGGCTATGGACAGCTGGAGTGGCCATACTGTTCCCCCGGCAGATGTTTTCAAAAGACTTGGGAAATGAATTGAGACTTTGTCTTGACCACAACAGGGTTGTGATATGAAATACAAGTTCCTACTTAGGAGTTATAAAATTGTGACTAGCTTCTCTTGCTTCTCAGCTTAGTAGAGATAAATCTGGCTTTTGCAAAACAACCCTAGAGCCTAGTGTCCTATTATCAAAAACCCCTTTCACTTGTTAGTATTAGTTTGCGAGTACTTAAAGAGTACTCATGGCTTTGTCCCTGGCTATTCCCGTGGCCAGAATATGAAGAGGAGTACCTGGAGGATGGACCCCAGGAAGGTTACGACAACTAGGATCATATCCCATCGTCAGCATTGCCTGTGACCCCGAAGATGGAGCTTCGCCTATGCTACCGTTATTATTACGTATTCCGCTGCTTGAAGTTGTATTAAGAACTGGATCATGAGATCCCTATTTGTGTAGTACCTTATGTATGGTTTGTAATGGATGATGTACTGTGGTATCCAATTCTCTTATGTCTCGCAAAAATGGTAATCCTGGGATTGTGATGTATGGCATAACAGGCATCTGGGATTAAAAATCCGGGTGTTGACAAGTTGGTATCAGAGCCATCCTGACCATAGGAGACACTAGTTAGACTGGACATTTGAATCAAAAACTTAGTTTCAAAACCAAAGAAAACAAATATTTACAAAAACTTATTCTCATTCTTATCCCTTTGATTCTTTCATGAAAATTCATGTTCCTTAAAAACACTTGCAAAATACATAAAATTTTGACACACTTGATCACTCTACTAACTTACTTATCCTATATTATTATAGATGGATGTGAAGTACAACAAGTTTTATCAGTTGGGGAATGGAGGAGACCTTATCTTTAAGAGGGATTTGGACCAGCTTTCGGAACTTCTGGAGCGTCCGCACCCCGAGTTCTTCGGAGCTCAGCTCAATGATCAAGGAGGAGAAGATCTGTAGTGGATAATTGTTGCAAGTCTCCGAGGAAAGATTGAACCTCCCACTGCAGAAGGAATTCAATTCACCTTAAGAGATAACAACTGGCTCGATGGACTTGCCAGGGCCATGCAGGAAGCTCTTTCCCGTCTGTGTGGGCAGAGCGTCAATCAGATCAAGGGAACCTGCTTTGAGTTTTGCCCAAGGAGTGATGCAAATGGACAACCACTGGAAGCCCCATACCACCCCGAGCTGAAGACTCAATTGGACCACCTTAGCTTCATGATGTACGATCGTCAGCAGGAGTTGGATAACTGCCGTGACTACTCCAACCACAAGTCTGCCATCATCAAGACGAAGGATCAAACCATCGCCATGCTAGCAAAGGATCGCAAGTCTCGCCGCCGTCAGCTCGACAAGAATGAGCGCATCATTGCCCGTCTTCGCCACCATATCTCATCTTTGGAGGAGACCATCCACGAGAGAGACATGCAGTTGGAAGAAATGGAGAATGCCGGAGAGGATCTTCGTGGAGACCCCTACTCCTATCTCAGCGATGATGACGATTTTCTGGAGGATCAGGCTATGGACTTCTTCATCGATGAGGATGATTTCGCCTTCATCGATGACGATGAAGATGACGAAGCCACCGATTCCGAGGAGTAGTAGTACTTGAGCACTAGCGTAGTGAGTAGTATTCGGTCCCACTGTATCGTAGTTTCCAGAATGGTTCTCAAAACCATCTGTTTTTCTTTGTTGTGGTGTGTGTTGTATCGTGTGCTATGAATGAATGAATGAAAAGCAAGTTGCTAGAAAAATCTGAGCCAAACTTTAAAAACTTTTCAAAATCCCAGAACCTTAGAAATTTCCCTCTTTTCTCATGACCTATCCCAATCTTCAGATGCCATGCGGAGGAAGTGGATCATCCCCAGACCCGATGTTGCAGATTCTGCAAATGTTGACTTCTGACCGCGAAGCTGAAAGAGCGGAACGTCAAGCCAACCTAGCCACCCTGCAACAAATAGCTCAGCTAGCCCACAACAACCAAGGCCACGAAAATCAGGACAACCATGGATCTAAGCTCAAAAATTGCCAGAATACCAACCCACCTGTTTTCACTAAGTCAGAAGAACCCCTAGACGCCGATGATTGGCTGCAAACCATGGAAAATAACCTAGAAGTCGCCGGAGTGGAAGCCAACGAGAAAGTTCTGTTCGCCACCCACTATCTAGCCGGAGATGCCAGGGCTTGGTGGAACAGTGTTCGCGCAATGACCGGAGGACAGAGGATGAACTGGGAGGAATTCAAGGTCAAGTTTAGCAGAACCCATGTGCCACTGTGTTTGATCAAGAGAATGAGAGACGAGTTCAGAGAACTGAAGCAAGGAAGGATGACCGTAGTGGAATACCGTGACAAATTCTTGTCACTAGCTAGGTATGCCCCGGATGAGATCGACACCGAAGCCAAGAAGAAAGAAAGATTCCTGAATGGTCTGCATGATGAGATGCAGATAGTGTTAGTCAATATCCCCTTTGCTGATATTGAAGCCCTTGTCTACTCTGCTATCCAGATGGAAGGAAAGATCAACCAAGCCAATGAGAACCGCAAGCGTCGCATGATGCATCATCCAGGAACCCATCAGACCCCAAAGTATCGCCCTAACCCAACTCCCGGATTTTCCCCAAGAACCCACAGACCCCCGATGAACCGTCCGACCTATCCCAACCATGGAAACCCTAGGCCCGGAGGAAATCACAACAACCCCGGCAACTCTAGCAATTTCAACCTTGCCCCACCCAAGTTCAACACCAACAATGCTGCCACCAAGACCAACACTGCCTCGAGGACTGGAAGCAATGATGTGCCTGTAGCAGCAAAGGACAAGTCGCAAGTGACTTGTTATGACTGTGGAAATAAGGGTCACTAATCCAACGAGTGCCCCAACAAGAAGAATGCCGCAGCCCCCAATACCAATGCCTAGCTCAGCAGTAGCGTCGTGTTCAGCCAGGAAGGAGCTTTGCCCCAGGTAATTCGCTCAACCGCAACGGCCGTCTTTTCCTTATGCATGCTGAAGAAGCTCAGGAAGCGCCAGACGTCGTGCTGGGTATGTTTTCTGTTAATTCAGTACTTGCAAGAGTGTTGTTTGATTCTGGTGCATCACACTCATTTGTCACCGAAGAATTTGCATGAACCAATAAAATTCAACCAACAAAACTAAAGCATGTTATGATCGTCCAAATTCCCGGTTCAACCACCAAGGCTAGGCAAATTTGCAAAGCCGTCCCTATCCGAATCCATGGCATAGATTTTTATGCTAACCTGATAGTACTCGGAACTAAAGGTTTGGAAGTAGTACTAGGAATGGATTGGATGTCCAAACATAAAGGATTGATTGACTATGCCAAGAAAGCCATAACCATGACCAGTACAGCCGGAATATCAGTCGAGCATATATCTGAAACCTTACCTCGTCAATTCAAGTGCAACAAGAGTATAGCCCAACCTACCATTGACCAAGTCCGGATAGTCTGTGAATACCCCGATGTATTTCCAGATGTTTTGCCCGGTATGCCCCCAGATCGAGATATCGAGTTTATCATTGAACTAATTCCCGGAACTGGACCCATAGCCCAGAGACCATATAGTATGAACCCGTCGGAACTAGAGGAACTGGAGAAGCAACTAGATGCCATGTTGGAAATTGGATTGATTCAACCAAGTGCGTCACCTTGGAGGTCACCTGTCTTGTTTGTGGACAAGAAATATGGAGGTAACCGTTTGTGTACGGATTATCGGAAGTTGAATGATGTCACCATCAAGAACAAATACCCCTTGCCCAAGATAGAAGATTTGTTTGATCAGTTGACTGGTGCCAAAGTGTTTTCTAAGATTGATCTTAGAACTAGGTATCATCAACTCAAAATTCGTGCACAGGATATTCCAAAGACTGCCTTCACCACCAGATATGGATTGTACGAGTATACAGTCATGTCTTTTGGATTAACCAATGCCCCCGCTTATTTCATGAATCTCATGAATAAGATTTTTATGGACTTCCTGGATAAGTTTGTCGTTGTTTTCATCGATGACATTCTTCCAAATCAGAAGAAGAACATGAGCTACACCTAAGGACCATTCTTGGAACCCTTAGAGAGCATAAGCTGTATGCAAAGTTTAGCAAATGTGAATTCTGGTTACAGGAGGTAGGATTCCTTGGTCACATTGTATCAGCCGGAGGAATTGTCGTTGATCCTGCAAAGGTGAAAGATGTCGAAGATTGGCAAGCCCCAACCACTCAAACCCAAGTTCGCGCATTTCTCGGATTGGCGGGATATTACCGCAAGTTTGTAGAAGGATTCTCCAGTATCGCCAGACCCATGACCCAATTGCTGAAGAAGGACAAGAAGTTTGAATGGACCGACAAATGTGAAGCGAGTTTTCAAGAACTCAAGAGGAAATTGATTTCAGCCCCAATCTTAATCATGCCGGATATCACGAAGCCCTTCGATGTGTATTGTGATGCATCCAAAATCGGTCTCGGATATGTGCTAATGCAAGAAGGCAAAGTTATATCTTATCTATCTCGATAACTGAAGCAACATGAGCAAAATTACCCAACCCATGACCTCGAACTCGCAGCCGTAGTTCTAGCCCTGAAGACATGGAGACATTACCTGATGGGAAATCGTTGTGAGATCTATACGGATCACAAGAGTCTGAAGTATATATTCACTCAGAAGGAGCTGAATATGAGACAGAGAAGATGGATAGAGCTAATCAAGGATTACGATCTGGACATTCACTATCACCCTGGTAAAGCCAATGTGGTAGCAGATGCCCTTAGCAGATTGTCGTGCCGCTTGAACTCCATGATTTTGAAGGAGCAACCAAGTTTGCACAAAGAGATGGAAGATTTTAGAATAGAATTAGTGAGTGAAGGATTTTTGGCTAGCATCGAACTTCAACCCACTTTGATCAGTCAGATTAAAGAGGCGCGGAAGGTAAATGCTAGTATCGACGGAACCAAGTGTCGTATCGGTACAGGCAAAGTACCCGGATTCACCGAAGACGAAGAAGGAGTTCTGTGGTACAAAGGACGCCTTTGTGTACCATCAGATTCTGAGGTGAAAGAAGTTATTCTGAAGGAGGCTCATGATACTCCTTATTCTATACACCCCGGAGGAACTAAGATGTATCAAGATTTAAAAGAGCAATTTTGGTGGCATAAGATGAAGAGAGAAATCGAAAGCTATATCTCCAAGTGTGATATATGTCAGCGAGTCAAGGCAGGACATCAAAGACCCGCTGGATTGTTGCAACCATTGTAGATTCCGGAATGGAAATGGGATTCTGTTGGAATGGACTTTATCACTGGACTTCCTACTTCTAGTAGGGGAAATGACTCTATCTGGGTCATAGTGGACCGATTGTCCAAAGTCGCCCATTTCTTACCCGTCAAGACCACATATCAGAGTTCGAAGCTAGCGGAGTTGTACATCGCTAGAATCGTTAGTTTGCACAGAGTCCCCAAGAACATTGTATCGGATCGAGGAACTCAGTTTACCTCTAGATTCTAGAAGAAAGTCCAAGAAGGTTTAGGAACCCGCCTAGATTTCAGCACCGCATATCACCCTCAGACCGATGGACAAACGGAGCGAGTAAATCAAATACTCGAAGATATGCTGAGAGCATGTGTGTTAGAATATGGATCTAAGTGGGAAGACTGTCTGCCGTTCGTAGAATTTTTATACAACAACAGTTATCAAGCTAGTTTGCAAATGGCCCCATTTGAATTTATGTACGGAAGGAAGTGTCGCACCCCTTTGAACCGGTCGGAAGTAGGAGAGAGTCAGATTTTTGGACCCGACATCCTACGAGAAGCAGAACAGAAGGTTCACAAGATTCGTGAGCACCTCAAGACTGCCTAGTCCAGACAGAAGAGTTACACCGACAAGAGACGTAGAGACCTCGCCTTCAACCTAGGAGATTTTGTTTATCTGAAAGTGTCGCCATTGAAGGGAATGCAGCGTTTCCAACTCAAAGGAAAGTTAGCTCCCAGATATATCGGACCTTTCAAGATTCTGAACCGTCGAGGAGAAGTGTTGTATCAATTGGAACTACCTGAAGAGATGTCAGCCGGGCACAATGTGTTCCATATCTCATTACTTCGCAAGTGTCTCGAAGTCCCAGAGAAGACCGAAGTGTTCAAAAACATCGATCACCAGACCATAGAGATCAACGATGACCTGACCTATCCCGAAGTACCCATCCGTATTTTGGAAGAAGCTTTTAGAACTACCCGAACCTGAAGCATCAAGTTTCTCAAGATTCAGTGGAGCAACCACACAGAATAGAAAGCTACCTGGGAGCGCGAAGATCACATCAGGATGGAGTTTCCCGATCTCTTCAAATCCTAGGTAATCTTTTCGTCCTTTTTCAAATCTCGGGACGAGATTTTGTTTAAGGGGGGAAGGTTTGTAACATCCCAAAAATACTAAACTTGGATTATCAAACTCTAATCATCAAAATTAGGGTTAACAAAAACTTTTCTAAAATAAAAATATGAAAGCATGCATGGTGTATGCATTTCATTTGGAATTCTTTTGAACCACCTTGCTTGTGTGTTCCTTTGCTTGTAAATGGATTCTTAGGTGAAATAAACATCATCTAAACAATTCCCAAACTTTTCTCAAAGACAAGTAAATCAAAACAAATACAATAAGGGAATGGTCATTTTGACCAATTTAACTCCCATGCCTACTTTGGCTGTCCCAAACTTTCAGAACTTCACAGAAACTTTTCTGGATCTTTGCACCCCTTGATTGTACTCATAACAAAGTATCAAGGCCCAATTTGTGATCATCCAGAAACTTTCAAATGCATAGCTTAAATGACAGTTCAAAATTGAATCTTTATCATATGAGAAGATCCCACTTTTTCAAAAACCACTCAAACAAGCTCAACTTTCAAAACCCAAGCATCTGCAGACTCACCAGCACCAACCTAGCACACCCACCAAAAATCTTTTCAAAATTCAAAACTTGAATTCTTGCGGCCATTTCATCAAACACTTTGCAGACACAAATCATAAAAATCTTAAACACTATTGTGAGCAGTGATTCAAGCCTAACTTGTCCCCTCTCTAGCTCACAACCATCTCAGTAGATCATCTAGCAAGTTAAACCAAGCACTAGCCTCACTGTAAGCTGGGTAATGACATCAATGGTGAACAGCCGAAGCTCACCATGCCACCCCAGTGGAGACAACAAGCTAGAAGGAGATTTAGCCGTGCCAACCTTGTCTGGGAGGCAGCCCACCGTCCACCGCCACTCCCTGTCCCAGCCGCGAGCAGTGCCAAACCCTGGACCACACGCACGGACCGCGCGCAGCTCGCCAGCAACCATGCCGAGCATGCGCCAGAGCGCCACGCTTGACCGACGCCCACAGACCGCGCGCCGCCCTCGCCGCATGCATACATGATCGCCACCAACCCAGGAGACCGCCAGACATCCCCGTTTGCCGCCCCATGCCTCGCAGCCGCCGCTCGCCGTTGAAAACGCCGCCTCTGCCGCGTAGAGCATCGCGCGTTCCAGACCAAACCGCACCGCCCCTACGCGCGCATTAAAGCCGTAGAGCATCGCCAGGAGACCACCAAGCGGTCGCCACCACCGGCCATGCCTCTAGCCGCCCGTATCCATGTCGCCACCGTCGCCTGCCCATCCCGTTCGGTCTTACCGTCGCGACTATAAATAGAGGCCACCCCCAGCCGAATTGAGCACACCATCTCACTCCCCTCTACTCACTGATCGTGTCACCCCGTTCCCGGAGCAAGGCGAGCAGCACTTCGCCGGAGCCTACCGCTGCTGGAGAAGAAGGGGGCCAGCGATTGGAGCCGCCCCAGGAGAAGCTGTCGGTACCAGGAGGTTCGCCGTCGTCGACTTCGTCGTTCGCCCGCCTCGCCGACCCTCGCCTGAGCGCCGGTGAGCCCCCAACGACCCCCACCTGCCGCGCTAGGTTTCTGTCTTGCCGGCGTTGCCCAACGTCGACGATGACCCTCAGCCGTTGGATTAGAACCAGATCGAACGCACCACATCGCCCCATACCGCTTCGCACCCCCTGTCTCACTGACGCGTGGGGACAACGACTTAACCAGCCCGCGTAAGCGCTGTGCTTAGCAGGCAGGCCCAGTATCGCTTCCCGCGCAACCCAGTTATTTAAATTTAACCTTTTTCATTTTATTTCAAACACCCTTCTGTACCCAGTTTATAAAATCAACCGAGGTCGATTCAGTGAACCAAATTGAATGAACCAATTTTGTTAGAAAGGTCTGGGAATGCTGAATCCAAGCCCATTGGATTCAAGTCATTTGGATCTATAGATCATCCATGGTAAAAATAACAAGGCAGAAGCTTTTTCTACATTCAAACATTTTTCAAATTTAAACCATAATAGCTTTTGAGTTGATTCCAACTCTCAAAAATCACATTTAACCATACCTTTCAGAATATATAAAAATATGTAGGTTTACTTACAGAAATAATGACCAAGTAATAAAAGAATACCACATAGGCATTTCTAGCCACTTTAATTAATTAAAATAAAAGAGAAAAACCTTATTAAACTGTGACACCACTTTAAATCACATTCCCATGGACTAAAATATGTGGTGATGACATATGTCAACATGATCCCATGTTTGGTTTGGAGAATAATAAATCTTAAGTAGTTTTTCAATGAGTAGAAATTACTTTTCTAAAAATAAAAGGAATTAAACCAAGCTTTAATCTTGTAATGTCAGTGATGATGCTAGATCATCTATAGGACCCTTGTGTGTGATGAATGTAAGTATTTAAGTATTGTTTGGTGATTGTATACCTCGTATTTATTCATAGACGCTAGTACCGACCAAGGATACGAGGAGGAAGGAGGATACTACGAAGAACAAGCCGAGGAGAACTTCAACCACTGCTCTGCACAAGGCAAGCTAACACTTGCAATATACTCTACTTTAGCAAGACTTACTATACAAGTTAACCTTGCAAGCCTAATACTACTAGTTGAATGTGCAAGCTTATACTTGCAATTGGGCAAGCTAATACTTACTTGCTACTATGTCAACTATATGCCTTAAGAATATGTGATCATATCCACTTGATAAACCAATCCTAGTTTTATTTGCAAGCCCTCTACTTTATTTCTTTATCAACGCTTTAACTTAGAGTTGACTTAAGTGACTTGTAGATTCTAGAAAGATATATTGAAGGTTGCATAAAGAGCATAAAATTTGGCCTAAGCTAGAAAATCTTGATGTCATCCTAAGGCATAAGATTGAACTCAATGGAAACTCCACTAGTTTACTATCCCCCATTAGTGCTTACCCCCACTTGTAGATGCTAGTGCTAAGCATAAAACTTGATCAACATTAGATGGGAATACTTGGTGAAAATGGTTATGAAAACCTTAGAATGATGGATCATTCTACTGAGATGTTTTGACATGTTGTTTCTGAAAACCTGATGATTTTGGTGATGAAAATGTTGAGGCATGAGCCTTAGCCCTTTATAAAACTGATGGTTGTCTGGATGCGATACCATTCCAATTTTATCGTACAACCATAATACCCGAAGATTGGGTAGGGCTTGACTGGAAACTTATATACCTTAGTATTAGTTCCCTCACGGCCAAGGTCTGAGCTGAGGCTACCTTGTGAAGATTGTCCACCTGTGTAGTACCCAAGATGACAGTTGGTCATGGTTGGGAGGCCAAACTCACAGGAGAGGTGCTTATACTAGGGCGTGTAATTGAAAGGTTAGGATTGATTATCCGCATACTGATTATGGTGAATTCAGGATTTGTTCCTGACGGATGTATCGAATATTGTGGTGAAAGTGTACAATCTCTACAGAGTGTCAAACTATTAGAATAGCCGCGTCCGCGGTTATGGACAGCTGGAGTGGCCATACTGTTCCCCCGTCAGATGTTTTCAAAAGACTTGTGAAATGAATTGAGACTTTGACTTGACCACAACAGGGTTGTGATATGAAATACAAGTTCCTACTTAGGAGTTATAAAATTGTGACTAGCTTCTCTTGCTTCTCAGCTTAGTAGAGATAAATCTGGCTTTTGCAAAACAACCCTAGAGCCTAGTGTCCTATTATCAAAAACCCCTTTCACTTGTTAGTATTAGTTTGCGAGTACTTAAAGAGTACACATGGCTTTGTCCCTTGTTATTCCCGTGGCCAGACTATGAAGAGGAGTACCTGGAGGATGGACCCAGGAAGGTTACGACAACTAGGATCATCTCCCATCGTCAGCATTGCCTGTGACCCCGGAGATGGAGCTTCGCCTATGCTACCATTATTATTACGTATTCCGCTGCTTGAAGTTGTATTAAGAACTGGATCATGAGATCCCTATTTGTGTAAGACCTTATGTATTGTTTGTAATGGATGATGTACTGTGGTATCCAATTCTGTTATGTCTCGCAAAAATGGTAATCCTGGGATTGCGATGTATGGCATAACAGGCATCTGGGATTAAAAATCCGGGTGTTGACACTATCTAGTTCTTGTTCAGATGTTGTGTACTGTCAGTGGGGATAATGAGTTTGGATTGCAAACCATGATTGCTTTACCTGGGATTATGATTCCTTTACCAATATACTTTGCAATGATTTGTCCCTATGCAGAGAGGTTGTACTCAACAAATACTGAATCTTCTAGGTACAGAGGTGCTACCCCCAGGGGATGTGCCCTGTAACCTAGCATATGTGGTTTATGTTTGGCTAATAAAAGCTAGTTATTAGGCTAATGATGCTGGTTTGAAGCCAGATAACTTAGGGTTGATTTGTGTGGATGAAATTCTTGACCCAGCCAATGATGCAAAGGCTGAGGCACAAGATGTAAATAAGAACAGATTTTTGTTCTTGATTTCTGGACCTGGCCTATGATGCAAATGCTGAGGCATATCATGGATTAGGACAGATATTCCTGTTAGCTTTAAACCTCTATGATGAACCTTGCATGGCACTTCCATGCAAGTCATAGAGCATCTTCCCCTCCAATCCGCCTATATATATATATATATATATATATATATATATATATATATGGGAAATAGCCTGCTAAACACGGGCATAGCTGCGCATAGCCTATCCACCGTTGATTCTATCATCTTTTTGATATAGGGAGCACATGTATCCAGACCTAGGATTTGTCTAAGAACTAACGCCGTTAGTGTTCATTTGGCATGCATGCATGAAGCTCTAGCAAAACAAACCTTATCTAATTTCGTTTGCATGAGGAAAACCCTAACGAGCAACATGCGGTAAACACTAAACCAAATATACTACACGGTAAACCATAATATAATACATGCATGAAGCCCTAACAAAACAAAGCTTATCTAATTTCGTTTTGGTTAGGCAAACCCTAATATACAACATGAGGTAAACCCTAACCCTAATATACTACATGCATGAAGCCCTAGCAAAACAAAGCTTGTCTAATTTTGTTTGCATGAGGCAAACCCTAACGAGCAACATGCAAAACAAAGCTTATCTAATTTCGTTTAGGTGAGGCAAACCCTAACGGAGGACATGCTGAGAAACCCTAACTTATTTAATCCTTGTTCTCAATCCCTTCTCATTTTAGATGCTAAATTTTTTGTAGCCAAAATAGTGTGTTAATTTGGAACCCATGCCAAACCCTAGATTCTTCCATGCATGCACAAACTAACACCGTTAGCTCATCCATGTTCCACCCCACTTCCATCTAGAGGTTGCATGTATTTGATCCCTAAATCCAATGGTGCTCTGCCTATGCACAGCTACGCTCGTGAGTAGCAAATCCGCGTCGATATATATATATATATCTAGTTGAAGGGTAGTTGTAATTATCTATTTTGGATGTTGTTTCCCCTGGTCTACCCATGATCCAGGTGATGCAAGCTATTAAGAATAGATGCTACATGATTTGGTGATATTTTGCTGTACCTTGCTACTTGATGTAGATTGTGTATTGTATCTTGGCTTCTTCTTTTCCTGGAGCTGCAGCCTGGCCTTGATTTCCCCTTGTCTTAGCTCTAGGATGGCTCCTGGGAGCAACCAGAGCTAAGGTGTGAGGATTTGGTGGAAGGATTTGTTGTTCTTGTTGATGAAGCTGGACAGTTCAGTGATAATCTGATACTGGGCTGTGGTGTTCTTGAGATGATACTATGGTTAAGTTCTGATGTTGAGAATTTGAAGTGTGTAGGTGCAGATGTGTGAAACTGGTGAAGTGCTTGGTGGTGCTACGGTTGGCTGTTGTTTTTAGCTATATGATCCAGTCCCTACTGTGTTGACAACACAACACCTGCATGTGTTGTGTGAGCTGCTGTCCAGTGGCCCCCTCTGGTTCAAGTTTCTATGTCTGTGACTCCTCCTTAGAGATGAGATCAAGTAAAACTAGATATTTTCCTGATGCTTTACCATTTGCCTTTTATCTAGCTTTGGTGAAACTTGCCCCATAAGGCCTATGATGGTGCTCTGAGGCCTATTGTTATTTTGAAGATAAGAACAGATTATTATTTTGCCCCTTTTGAATTACTCTATGATGATATTGGCAGTAGCACTTCTATGCCTAAACTGAGAGTTCATTTCCCCAACATTCTTCCTTTTGACTTATATTATCTACTAGCATTTCTTGTTTGCTTGTCTCATTTGTAGGGATCCAATAGAGGAGAAAAGATCAGAAATATAATTGAAAGATTTAGAAGATGGGGAAAGTGAAGATTAATTTAGTTTTAGATTTTACTTACTTGTTTGTAATTAACTTTATCATTTGTAAAGGACATTGTATATATATTTTCTTGTAATAAATATTATTTCACTTATGAAATTCCTTTTTCAATTTATTTGTCTCCTGTAATTTTATTTCATTCTTTTATTGTAAAAGAACAACAATACTATATGTATATATAAGGATTATTATTGTAATAATTTCATTTTATTCAAAAGTGTAAAAATATAGTAATATTGAGCAATGCTTTTTTTGTATGAAGGTATTCTTTTTGTTTAAAGTAAAGTTTTATTCTTTACTCATATTAGTATTCTATAGATGCTGTAAAATATTCTTATGGGTAATAATTATGAGTAGTATTTGTTTCTTATTCTTGTAAGATTATGTTATGATGATAACAAAGTAAACGCCTTCTTTCTTAATGTAACTTAGAACTTGTAGATATTTATATTTTATTTATAAATAAGAATTCCATTATCTCTGTATTATTGGAATTCATCTATTATTCCATTTACCTATTCTTTTATAATTCAAATATATCTTTAGAATATTCAAACTTGAATTTGCTTTCCCCTCAAACACATAAGTAAAATAGAAGTCATGTCGAAATCAATCGCACTTGTCTTGATGTTTGCACCAGAACAAGAGAGATCTCGATCCCTCTATAGCTTCTTTAGTTTTGCGCGAAAATTCCCCGGATTTTCTTATGCATGAATGCAATGCACAAACATGTGTCCTCTATAATTCTAGGTGCTAATCCTGGGATGTTACAGTATGTTTTTTCTGAATAATATGAATGGTCATACGTTGAAATGGACTTCGTATGAGAAAATTATGCTTGTTTTAGTGAATATCGCGCAAAAATGATTCCGAAGTAAAATAAAGACTAGGAGTAGTCTAGTTTTAAATCAACTCTTTCTTTTTGCAATAGTTAATTCTCAGTCTAATAAAACTCGACGCTAAATAATGTTCTAGATGGGATATCTAAGGAAGACCTGAGAACATTTTGGCCATCTTATGCTTTGTGGCCAAAACCAACTCTAATTATGTGACGGTTTATGTTTTATGTTTCTACTTTGGCTTGTACATACTATTGATCTAAAATTCTAGTTGACATGCTTGCTCAATTAAAAAAGTGATGGTTTAGATCCCTTCTAAGAGATGTGAATTCGCGCAAAAAATAATATCACAATCCTAAATATGGATAATATGGTAACAAAATGAATGAAAAGTCATTAAAAGTGAGAGGACACTTGGTCACCAATTGATTATTTTGGAGTGTGGACACCTTCTATTTTTCTATATAGTCTATTATAACTGATTTTGACCATCGCTTTTATGAGTTGACGTTAGAGTTGCTTCATAATTTCTTGTCTTGACTCAAGTGACTCATTTTATAGGTTCAATGTGAACAAGATTTCTTGGCTTACACAGATTTGTCATAGGTATTTATCTTATTATAAACATGAGCATGTATAAGATAACCTTAAGATATTCATTATTCATATGCGGACAATAAAAGACTTCGAAGATTGTCTTAATATTTAAATGATATGTCATGCTTCATACCGTTTATCGCCTTGTTGAGTTGGCATTGTCTTTACTTGTGGTGATAACAATAGTTGAAAGAAATTTCTCCACGGCAAATATCGTCGAGACCGAATTGATACTTACTTTTTTTTAGTTCGTCCTATCTCAGATTTTTTTCCGTAGGCGTCGATCAAAGGCGTGCAGCGAAAAAATTCTACTCCATCTATCCAGAAATAACTGATTTGGGTTTGTCTAAATTTAAATATATCTATATACTAAAATGTGTCTAGATATATTTAAATCTATTTAAATCCAAGCCAGTTATTCCTGGACTGGTGCTAAGGATGCCCTTATCAAGTGGCCCTGTCAGGATTTGTGAGGAGTGTTTTCAAGATGTCAGTCAGCTTTTGCGATCAATATGAAAGACTCATCCGTGACTTCTGGTGGGGTGATGATCAAGACCACGGTAAGGTTCATTGGCTGGCTTGGGAGAACATGATCAAACCAAAAAACAGGGGAGACATGGGCTTTCGGGATATAGGGTTGTTCAACCAAGCCCTACTTGCTAGCCAGGTGTGGAGACTAACCCAAAGACCCAAAAGCCTGTGCGCTAGAGTTCTCAAGACCAAATACTTCCTCAATGGAGATATTCTCAATACCGTTTTCGCCACGAGTGCATCCCCTGCCTGGCGTGGTGTCGAGTTTGGACTTGAACTACTAAAAAAGGATCATCAAAAGAATTGGCAATGGAAAGAAAACCTAGTTCAGCAGGGACAACTGGCTACCGAGAGACAGCGGGCTCAAGATCGCTAGCCTAAAAAAGTACTCGAGACTCATATGGGTAAACCAGTTGATCTCTCCGAACACCAAGTCCTGGAATACCACCCTCCTACGATGGTTATTTTATGAGTTCGAAGTCCAGGCTATTTAAACATCAACTTGCCTGGAAAAAATGCCGAAGATTGTGTGGCATGGCATTATGAGAGTAACGTTCTCTTCACCGTTAAGAGTGCCTACCGTCTTGCCCAAAATCTTCAGCAACAGGCGCGAGGCAATGAAGGCACGAGCAACCAGAGAGATGGAGACCGAACAATCTGAAAAAATATTTGGAGGGTGGCCACTAATTCCCTGGTTACCAAAAACAACAAATGCCGAAGAACTCTTGAGCTGAATGCCATCAACTCTTTTTGCGGCAATGGTACTAAAAATGCTCACCATGCAACTGTATCGAGAAGTGGAAACCTGCCGAATGAATCGAAGTTTTGCTATACTGGCAAGGACTGACTGCAGTTGTTGCTGTCCCAAGCTGATGTTCATATGAAAACTAGTATCCTGCTACTCCTTTGGCCCGCATGGCATCTGAGGAACGATGTGATCCACAATGAGGGCAAGGAATCAATTGCCAGCTCGGTGGCCTTCCTTCAGGCCCTCGATCGAGATCTCCTTAGGCCTCCGCATGTGCTCTCAGACCTGAAAGGCAAGGGTGCGCAAGAACCGGGCGGCAACACCTCCACACGCCCGGTCGCTGACCCACTTGCCGGGTCTGCTACTCCGACTGGTTGGGTCAAGCTCAATACTGATGGCTCCCTGCCATCTTACTCTGACATCGGTGGTGCAGGTGCTATTGTAAGAGACAACAACGGTTCAATCATCTTCGCTGCCTGCGCCAACCTCCCCAACCGTCGAGATGCAGACGAAGATGAAGGGAGAGCAGCCCTGCTTGGCTTACATGTTGTCGCTTGCCTCGGCCTCAAGAATATCATCCTTGAGATGGACAACGTTGCTTCCAAACTGTGCTGAGAGCCAAGATCCAAGACCGTTTGAGATTTTGCTTCGTCTATGAGGAGGCCAAGAAAATCTTGTTTAGCCTGGACGGATACATCGTTACACACTCCAAGAGGGACACAAACAGGGTTGCTGATGCACTTGCTAAACTTGCTTTTTCGTTAGGTGAAGGAGAGATGGCAGATGGCCTGTCCATCTCTGTAAGAGAACTTGTAATGATCGACTCAAACAATTGTATGCCCAGCTAATATACAAGTTCTTTTTCTAGAAAAAAAGAGAGTACAGCACCATTGTAACCCGAATTACCAACCCTGGAAATTGGGCTTGACAGGCAAACTTTCCGGCCCTATTATAACTTGGGCTGGCTGTCTGGCCCTAACAAAACCCAATTGGTTCCCATCATCCAGTCCTCCCCTTCCCAATTCCCACCAAACCCTCCGGTAGTTCTCAAAAAAAAAAAAAACCTCCGGCGCGATTCTCCCAAAATTCGAAATCCCTAGGCGGCGGCGGCGGCGAACACGACTGGATCACACGACTATGGCCGTGACGTCAGGCTCGTCCAGCGGCAGCTCATGGTCAGAACTCCCGCCTGAGCTGTTGGGCCTCGTGCTCTCGCGGCTGCCGACGCACGCCGACCGCGTCCGCGTCGCCGGAGTATGCTGCCCATGGCGCTCAAACGCGCGGCTGCAGCGGCCTCTGCCCTCCCTGCTCCCGTGGCTCGCCCTCTGCGACGGCACCTTCCTCAGCCTCCCCGACGGCGCGGTCCACCGCCTGCCCGTCCCGGATGACGTCTCCGGCAGACTCTCCACCGGAAGCATGCTCTTCCTAGTGCACGGCGACGACACGTGCTCCCTGATGAGTCCTTCCCCCACGAGGATGACCCCTCTACCCGAGCTGGCCGTCTTGTATCGGAGAAAGCCGGTCGTCCAGAAGGTGGTCGTGTCCGATCGCCTCATCGCCGCTCTGGTCAAGATGAGAAATTCCAACAACTCGATGACCACGAAAGTCATCATCTCTACTCGTGGGCAGAAATCGGACACCACGAGGTTCTCGACAGTGAAGTGGGAGCAGCCTACAGGCAGCTTCATCAACGACATTGCACTCTTCAAAGGGAAGCTCCACATTCTCACCACAGAAGTGGAGCACTATCAACAGGAGCTCCATATCTTGGACGGCGGCCAAGAGCAAACAGCCATACACAGGATCCCGAGAGTTGGCAGCTATGACTACGGCCTACGGGTCATGGTATAATCCTTACTCTACTGACAACTATGTGCAGCTGCACTATCTCGTCGTCTCCGGCGATCAGCTACTGATGGTTGAACGTACGTAGGATCAATCAGCCTCCAATGTTTCCGACAGACTCGGGGATTCAGAAGCAGACTCGCCACTTTGAGGTCTTTGAAGCTGCTGACCTGAGCAGCGGGCGTGGAAGGTGGATTGAGGTCGATACGCTGATGGGGCGTGCGCTCTTTGTCAGCGAAGGCTGCTCAGAGTCGCTCCCTGCAGTGGGTCAATGTGGCAGCGACATCGGAGTTCGAGAAGATTGCATCTACTTCATGAACGAAGGATGAAACGTGCACGGACACGCACAAGATGATTCGTGAGAATCCTATGCTGGACTCGGGCGTTTACAGTATGAGGGACAAGAGAGTGACGCCGTTGCTGTTGGAGACGACGGCTACGCCTGCAGCAAGCGACGGTCCATGGCATCCGACTTGGCTTTTCCAGAGACTTGAGTTAGGCTGTGTTTGGAACAGCTCCACTTCACCAATCTAACACTGAAGCAAGCAGGTGAAGTCACCCCAAACACACAAACTCCAGGAATTAGCCGGAGTGAAGCCGCGCAGCCTCCTAATATATTTTTCCGAAGCGACACAACAGGTGCTTCACCTGATTCACTTCACCTCTCACATGATAGTTTGTCCCTAGAGTTGGAAGGAATTTACCCACCAATACCCTCGGTTAGTCATATCTCTAACGAACCGTCTAGTTCCTTCTAATAGAATGCCCCTCGGTGAACTCTCTCTCTCTCTCTCTCTCTCTCTCTCTCTCTCTCTCTCTCTCTCTCTCTCTCTCTCTCTCTCTCTCTCTCTCTCTCTCTCCCGCTGGAACACGTCTCTCTCCCGAAGGAACACAAGTAGGGCTGCCGCCGCTTCTCTCTGGATCGCTCCATCCCCTCCGGCGACCACCTACGTTCCAACCTCCGGCTACCCTTCGCTTGTCCATCCTCCCTCCACCGTCCGCCCTTCTCTCTTTCGACCTTCTCGCCTTCTCCCCTTCGTCTGACCTTCTGTCCGCCTTCCCCTGTCCCTCCGCCCCTGCTTCCTGTGGGACAAGCTGCCTCCACCACACCATATTCTCGCCGCCGGGATTCGCCACACAAGAGGAGGTCGTCGGAGCCCTGCAATTTCCCACCGGGTATTTGACAGATCGATTCACTTCTGAAGGGACAGATCGATTTCTTCTATTCATTCCTCTGCATATTCTAGTATTCCTCTCATGTGGAAAGTTTGTATATACGTGAATAGGACAACTGACTGCAAACAAACGGGAAGTGGATGTGAATAGCGGAATAGGACTGTGCACTACTACTACACCTCGTCTAGCAAAGCTTCATCGTGTGCACACCAAGTGGATGCTCGCGCAACTTTTGTAGGAGCTGCAGCAGGGCAGGAATCCTGTGGAGACCGCTGTACTTTTGTTTATTACACAGTACATTACATACTGTACGTATGGTGAACGAGTATGGTACAGTATATTTTTTGTGTATAGATACATTAGTAATTTTCCAACAGCCTCCTAGCTAATCAGAATCTGGAGCTAATCATTTGTGCCAAACGGTTTTCTCCTGCTCCGGAGCCTATTGGTGGAGTGGAGTCGAGGAGATGAAGTGAAGTGGAGTGGAGCAGAGCTGGTTAACGTGGTACTATCAATTGTTAGGTATTTATTTTATGTTTGTCGTGGGAATAGTCACGGCAGATGCTGTAATCGGCAGCGAGTAGTAGAACGAGGGGCAAGGGCGGCCAGCCATCTGCGGTGCGAGATGAGGGCAAAGACACAGGGTTTTACCCAGGTTCGGCCCCCCGGAGGGTAAAGACCTACTCCTGTTAGATTGTATTATGGAGGTGTTACAATGGGCGAGCTCGGCTGTTAGGCGGCGAGTCGCTTGGGTGTATGAGGGAACGTATCTCCACTCGCCCTATAGGGAGGTTTATATAGGCTCACCTCCCTAGGGTTTACATATCTCAACCGATTCAGTTAAAGCTTCGGTAGTCGTTTAACCTAATCCGACTGGGCCTATCTACTCGCCTGGGCCTTCAGCTTCCAGTCGCTTGGTTCCTCGCTGGGCTTCAATCCATTCGCCGTCCTGCAGGCCCACTCGTCGGTTCTTGGGCCAGTCGGAAACGTCCTGCTGGGTATACCCCGGTAGGCATATCCCCATCAGTAGTCCCCGAGCCCGTCGTCGATTAGGCGTAGGTGGCTGCTGGCAGTCGGAGTATACGGCTTCAGAGTAGGCATCCAGTCGAATCGTCGGCGGGCTCCTGTATAAAGGAGGAAACCAGTGACCCAGGTCGCAGTTTTGGCGAATCGAGTCGACGAAACACTGTCATAGTGATTGGGTCGGCGAGCCGAGTGGCTGTAGTTGGACCGTCAAGCGTGGTCAAACTAGCCGTTGGGGTAATCCAACGGTAACTTTTGGCGTAATCATCGCGCGGTAACGGTTCCCTGATTTGGCGGGTAACATCCCCTATATAAGGGGAATGGCAGGCGATCGGAGAGCCACCTTCTCACCACTTCTTCCGACTGCACGCATTTTCCTCCCCTCGCCTTGCGATCCAGCCGACCCGAAATCCCCCGACCCCCATCAAACCTTTCGGCCATGACCCTTTCCACCGAACCGTGGGGTAGATCCAAGTGCACGAGGGCGCAACTGACCTCTTTCGAGGAGGCCGGGATCTTGCGAGCCGGCTGTTGGCGTATTCCCGCAGCCGGAGAGACGACCCCGAACCCGCGAGAGAGGGAATTCATCTGTTTCACCAGTCATCTCGAGCGGGGGCTAGGGTTTCCTACGTCCCTGTTCTTCCGGCGCTTCTGCGCCTACTACGGGATCCAGCCTTCAGATCTGGGTCCCCACAGCATCGAGCAGCTCGCCATCTTCGTGGCGTTCTGCGAATGCTACTTGGGCTGCCGGCCCTACTTCCCCTTGTGGCAAGATCTGTTCCACGGACGGATCAGCCGCGAGGAAGCAGGCGGCCCAATGCTAGCCGCGGGCGGCCTGACGTTCCAGCTCAAGTCCAAAGCTTCATTCTTTGATCTGATGCTGCCCTCCAAGGCAGCGAGCGACTGGAAGAAGTCGTGGTTCTACGTGGCCGAGGCGAGCCCGGAGGACGAGGTGGCGATCCCGCGGTATTCCGCCAATCGGTCCGAGCCGCGCCATCTCCAAGTCGGCAAGCTCCCCAACGATCAGCGGATGGTCGTCGACGAGATGCTCCAGACCATCCGCGGTCTGAAAAAGAAGGGCCTCCAGACGATAAACCTGTACAACTGCTGGCTCGGGCGGCGGCTCGTCTCGCTCGCCCAGCGCGACCACTACATGTACCAGTACACGGGCCGGGGAGACTCGACGAAGGCCTGCCTCGACGAGTGGAAGCTGGAGGACTATCTCCCAGCACTGAAGAAGATTACCCAGGCGGTGTACCTGGATGCGCAGGCTGGGGTCGCCCCTACACCGCAAAGCGTCCAGCTCCAACGGTAACCACTTTACTTTGCTCGCGGTCGCAGTTTATGCAGTCGCGGTAATTCTGATTTAACTTTGTATTCGTCGCAGCTATTCCAAGTGGTGGAAGGGTGGCTCCCACCTTCGGACGACGAGAACTCGAGCTCGTCTGCCCAGGACGTAGGCGAATCGCCGCCCGCTAAGGGCGACGAGGACGATGGCGACGAGTCCGAGGAGGAGGTCGCCCCGCTGGTCCGAAAGACCCGCGGACAACGACAGCGCGAGATCGAGGCAAGCAGAAGCCTCGAGCGTCATGATGACGATGACGAGCTCCCAGAGACCACTTCGCGCCGTCAAGCCACTCCGTCGAAGAAGAAGAAGAAAGAAAGGGAGGTAAGGGCCCCCCCGAAGAAGAAGACGAAGCCATCGAAGCCGGCCTCGCCGCCGCACTCGGCGAGCAGCTCTGACGCTCCCAGCCCGGCCGGTAAGGACGCGCCACCAGTGGCAGCCGCACTGGACGCGGCGACCGAGGAAGTGCCGCTGGCTTCAATGCCTCCGCCATTCGCCCCTGTCTCTGGGCTGGGGGATGTTCCGGCTGCGGCGGCTTCGCCTCGCCAGGAGGCTCCCGCCGAAGATATCTCAGAGGCTCCAGCTGCGGCCTCAACGACGAAGAAGCCGTCCGTGTCTTGGGCACGAGACGTCCTGGAGATGGGGCTCAGTCGCCGACTTGGCCCTGAACTAGAAAAACCAGCCGGCCTCCGTACGGGGCTACGTTTTATTCCAGTCGCCAAGTGAGTGCACTCACCTTTCCTTGTCTCTCATAATTACTTCAATTGTTTTTGCTTATACGATTGATGCACAGGACCGGAGTGAAAAGGATGGGCCATCCGACCGTGGCTAAGGTGCCGCCCGTCGTTAGTGAGGAGGATCCTTCCCGCAAGAGGAAGGAGGACGAGGTCGTCGCCTCGGCGGATGGCAGCAAGAAGGCCAAGGGCGACGACACCGTCACTATTTCTGACGACACGGCGGTCGCACCAGCCGAACCCGTGATGGAAGCAGCCGCGTCTACGAAGGAGGGTGCTCCCTTGCCTAGACCGGCGGAGCCGACCTCCTTTGGAGCAGGTGCTTCTATCGCCACGTTCCCGCGCTTCGTGACCAAGGTGGCCGCGGCGAGTGGGACTTCGCCCTCAAGCCACGCTCCTGGGACCGCCGATGCTGAAGTCGACCAACGTCGTGGGCATACGCCGGCTCTCCTCGCGTCCGGCATGCTTGGCGCAGCCATCCAGGTACATCCAGTCCCCGAGGATCAGGTCGGTGTTTTGCAGCGGCCTGATTCTTATAATATCTTAGCTTTATTTTTCGCATCCAGTCCCCGAGTGCGCACGCGCTAAATTTTAGCGGGTGGGCACTTAGGAATTTCTTGATCGCCAGTCCCCGAGTGCGCACTCGCTGAATTTCAGCGGGTGGGCACTTAGGAATTTTTTGATCGCCAGTCCGCGAGTGCGCACTCGCTGAATTTCAGCGGGTGGGCACTTTAGGAATTTTGCTTTGATTAACCTTTTTGTTGACGTGCAGGGTCTACAGCTTGAGTCGGCTGACCGATTGGCCGCGAAGCAGCGCGCGGAGAAGGAGCTGGCCGTCGTCCAGGAAGCGAACAAAAGGCTTTAGGCTGTTGCCGTGAAGGCAGAGGAAGCTCGCCAGGGGCTTGTCCCCGCTGGTGAATTGGCGGTGGCGCAATCGTCTTTGAGTGCCGCTGAACAGCGGATCGCCAACCTCGAGTGCAAACTGCGGGAGGCAAAAGAAGAAGCGAGCTCGGCTGACGGGCGAGCTAAGGCCGCCATTGCAGCCGCTGAGGAGGATCGCAAGGTGTCGGAGGTCCTTATTGCAGGGCTTCAGGACGACCATACATCGCTTCAATGCTTCATCACGGAACTCGCCCGCCCACTGCTTGGTGAGTACATCCTCCCTTACCGGTGGTTGTGTCTTTTGTGGTGTTCGTCGTACTTATTATTGTCTTCTACTCGCAGGTCGCATCATCGATAGCGAGGAAGAAGCGAGCTCGCTCGACGCGAGGCAGTGCGTAAGCATGCTCGTCGATTCGGCAACGTTGTCGGCGACGTGCATTCGCGCCTATCTCCAAGAAATATCACCCACGGAGGTGATTCCCAGCGACCTCGTTTAGGTGTGGAAGTATTTGGAGAAGGCGCCCGCGGTCGTTGAGTTCATGACGCGGTCGGCGTTTCGGTGCGGAGCGTCAACGGCGCTTAGTCTTGGACTTGCCCACTTCCCCGAAGACTTCGACATCGACGATGTGACGAGTGGATATCCATCGTCGACTGGCGCGGTGGAGCTGTCCGAGGTCCTCAAGTTGCAGGACCGCGCTGCCACGTACTCAGAACGTGTCTGGGCAATGGGCGACCTCCTTCCATACCAGGAGACGGTCGTCGCGCCGAATGACCCCGAGCCGCCACATCGTGACTTCAAGGTGGAGCAACCTTTTCGCGCGGCAATGGTGGGTGAACTGACGACGTATCCGTCGAACCCTTACACGCCGTTCATCCGCAATCGCCGGGATGTTGGCGAGTCGTCATCAAAGCCTGCAGAGTAGGATAGTTTCCCTTGTGGCGTTAGTAGCAGGTCTGCCATGCGGGCATACTTTGTAGCATGAAACAATGCGATATGCAATTGAATGAGACATCGTGTCTATTTTGGTATTTGTTGTGTGCTTGTGATTGATTTTTGAACGAGTCCCCGAGCGCGTCCGCCATTTTTTGTGGGGTTTACCTCGTATGCGATATATGTGTTGTTGTTATGTGTTTTGTTATTTTGGTCGACTCGCCCGAGCTCAAAGAGCCAGTCGCTAGGAGACTCCCTTAAGTGCTCTGTACTTTACCGTTTTCCCTTGCGCGAACGAGGTCGGGTGGCCGAGTCCCCGAGCGTGGTACTTGGTTGTTCTAGGCGCAACTCGAGGGTGGTTGAGGACTTAGCGCGTTGGTTTGAGCGCGTCACTCCTGCCTAGCCCGTGGGGTCAGTCGCGTGGCGAGTCCTGGGCATGCTCTCCTACTTGGCGTTTTCCCTGACCGCTCGCGATGAACTGGTCTTCAGTCCCCGGGCGTGGTACTTAGCCGTTCGAGTCGCTATGCCGAGGATGCGGAGGACCAAGGTCGTTGTGAGAAGCGAGGGCAGTTGTCTTGGCTCGTAGAACCAGTCGAGCTAGGCGACTCCAATGGGGCTCCGGGTGGGCGTTTTTCATGGACGATGCAAGACCTGAGGTGACTCAGTGCTCTTACACCGCACTACTTAGCCGTGCCGATCGCTGTACCAAAGGTTGACTTCTGCGGTTAGCGTAACGCTGTTATTACGAGTGCGAGTGGCACAAGTCATGGAGAGTAGGAGCAATTTGCGGTAACCGTTTCTTTTTATTTCATAGCGACTGGAGAGTACATGTGTGGGGTTCTAGGAGTAGAACTTCCGTAGGAGGTTTACATTCCATGGTCGCTTGACTTCGAGTTCGCCGTCCCCGCGGACGTCGATGAGGTAGTAGGCGTCGTTGCCGAGTACGCGCCCGATGGCGAATGGGCCTTCCCACGGAGGGGAGAGCTTGTGCATGCCCTTCTTATCCTGGATGAGGCGTAACACCAGGTCGCCTTCTTGGAAGCTGCGAGCTTTCACCCGCCGGCTGTGGTAGCGGCGGAGTCCCTGCTGGTAGATAGCGGTGCGTGACCGAGCGAGGTCACGTGCTTCGTCGAGTTGGTCGATCCCGTCTTGGCGGGCAAGCTCGTTCGCAGCTTCCGTATAGTGAACGACCCGCGGCGAGTCGTGCTCGAGGTCGGTGGGCATGACTGCCTCGGCGCCGTAGACCATGAAGAAGGGGGTGAACCCTGTCGATCTGTTGACCGAGGTGCGGATCCCCCAGATGACGGAGGGCAACTCTTCGACCCAGCATCCGGCGGTGCGTTCGAGTGGTACTTGGAGTCGCGGCTTCAGGCCGTGGAGGATGCTTTGGTTGGCCCGTTCCGCCTGGCCGTTGGATTCCGGGTGGGCGACTGACGCGAGGTCGAGCCGGATGTGGTGCTCTTCGCAGAATTCGGCCATGGCTCCCTTGGCGAAGTTGGTGCCGTTGTCCGTGATGATGCTGTTTGGGAACCCGTAGCGATATATGAGCTCGCGTAGGAATTTAGTTGCGGTCTTCCCGTCGCATTTCCGGACTGGATTGGCCTCCACCCATTTCGTGAATTTGTCGACGGCGACTAGCAGGTGGGTGTAGCCGGAGGGGGCCTTCTTGAAGGGGCCTACCATATCCATGCCCCACACAGCGAAAGGCCAGGTGATGGGGATTGTTTTGAGCGTCGAGCTCGGTACGTGCGTCTGGTTGGCGTATTTCTGGCACCCGGTGCACCGCTGGACGATATCGACAACATCAGCGTGTGCGGTGGGCCAGTAAAAGCCATGTCGCATAGCCTTGGCGACCAGGGAGCGAGCAGCGGCGTGGTGGCCGCAGTCACCGGAGTGAATGTCGTGGAGGATCTTGCGTCCTTCAGCTGGCTGGACGCAGCGTTGGAACACACCGGTGACGCTGCGCTTGTGGAGCTCGCCGTCGATGATGGTGTAGGACTTGCATCGACGAGCGATCATCCGAGCGTCCGTCTCGTCTGCCGGCAGGGTGCCGGCTTCCAGGTAGGCGATGTAGGGCTTGGTCCAGTCGTCTGGCTCGTTGACGAGTGCGACCAAGGCTGCCTCTGGTTGGAGTGGGACTCCGATGTCGATCTCCCTCGGGGGAGAGACTGATGGCTTGGTGATCATGTCGAGGAACACGCCGGCGGGTGGTGCGAGTCGAGCCGACCCGATGCGAGAGAGTGCGTCGGCCTTCTCGTTTTTCCGTCTGTCGATCCACTCGACGGAGTAGCCGGTGAAGTGTCCGCCCAACTTGTCCACTGCTTGGCGGTACGCCGCCATGGTAGGGGAGACGGCGTCGCAGGTGCCAGCGACTTGCCCCGCGATAAGGTCGGAATCTCCGTAGCAGCGGAGGCGATTGACGTTCATATCCTTGGTAGCTCGCATGCCGTGGAGTAGGGCCTCGTACTCAGCCATGTTGTTGGTACAGGGTGTGAAGTCGAGGCAGAGGATGTAGCATAGCTTGTCGCCCTCTGGTGAAGTTAGCACTATCCCTGCTCCTGCACCGTCCGCGTTCTTGGAGCCGTCGAAGTGCAGGCTCCAGTAATGGAGGTACGGCAGCTTCTCTGGCTGCTGGGCCTCTTCCCAGTCAGCGATGAAGTCTGCCAGTGCCTGCGACTGGATCGCTTTTCGTGGCTCGTATTTGATGTTGTGGACGCCGATCTCGACGGCCCACTTGGCGACCCGCCCGGTCGCCTCGCGGTTGCGGATGATGTCTTGCAGTGGTGCTGAGGAGACGACCGTGATCAGGTGCTCCTGGAAGTAGTGCGGCAGGCGCCGCTGAGCTCTGAAGACCGCGTACACTAGCTTTTGGTACTGTGGGTACCGCTGGCGCGACTCGGTGAGGACCTCGCTGATGTAGTACACCGGCCGCTGGACTGGGCGCTCCTTTCCTTCCTCTGGTCGCTCGACGACCATGACGGCGCTGACGACGCGCTCGGAAGCCGCGACGTAAACCAGCATGGGTTCTTTGTCGGCGGGGGCAACGAGTAATGGTGCGGCGAGTAGCACCTTTTTGAGGTCGCGGAGCGCGTCGTCCGCCTCATTGTCCCACTGGAAGGTGGGGTTCTTGCGCATCAGGCGGTATAGGGGCATCGCCTTTTCGCCCAGGCGGGGGATGAAGCGACTGAGAGCCGCTACTCGCCCGGCCAGCTTCTAGACGTCGCGCAGGCACTCGGGTTTGCCGAGCCGGGCGATCGTGTCGATCTTCGTGGGGTTCGCCTCGATCCCTCGTTTGGAGACGACGTACCCCAGTAGTTGTCCGGCTGGTACACCGAAGGTGCATTTGCCTGGGTTGAGCTTTATCTTATATCTTCGCAGGTTGGCGAATGTTTCCGCCAGGTCGGCGAGTAGGTCGCCTTGGCGAGCCGATTTTACGACCACGTCGTCGATGTAGACGTGGATGTTGCGGCCGATTTGGCTCGCGAGGCATTCTTGCATGCACCGCTGGTAGGTCGCCCCGGCGTTCTTGAGGCCAAAGGTCATGGCGGTGTAGCAGAAGGCTCCGAATGGCGTGATGAACGCCGTCTTCTCCTCGTCTTCGACAGCCATTTTGATCTGGTTGTACCCGGAGTAGGCGTCGAGGAAACATAGCGACTCCGAGCCCGCGGTTGAATCGATTATCTGGTCGATCCGCGGGAGGACGAACTGCTCTTTTGGGCAGGCGCTATTCAGGTTTGTGTAGTCGATACACATTCTCCAGGTCCCGTTCTTCTTCTCGACCAGGACTGGGTTTGCCAGCCACTTGGAGTACTTGATTGGCCGGATGAAGCCGACAGCGAGTAGACGCTGCACCTCCTCGGCGATTGCTCGACGGCGTTCTTCATTGAAGGGCCGCAGAGACTGCTTGACAGGTTGCACTTTGGGGTCGGCGTTTAGCTTGTGCTCAGCGAGCTCCCTAGGGACACCGGGCATGTCAGAGGGTTTCCATGCGAAGATGTCCCTGTTCTCACGGAGGAACTCGATGAGCGCGCCTTCCTATGCTGGGCTCATGCCCGTCCCGATCGTCACTGTCTGGCTGGAGTCGCCTGGGACCAGCTCGACGGTGCGGGTGTGCGTCGTGGCCTCAAAGGTTGAGGTGTTTGCGCCCTCTGAGTTGGGCTTCTTGAGTATGGTGGGGTCATCGTTGTTGACTCCGCTCGCGTACTTGGCAAGCTCATCGGCGTGGTTGGTCTCCGCCGCGATGACGGCGTCAGCGAGCTCGGCTCCTTTGGCCTCGCACTCGGCGGCCATGTCGGGGTCGCCGTGGATGGTGATGACACCGCACGGCCCGGGGAGCTTCATCGCGTTATACGCGTAGTGGGGCGCTGCCATGAATTTAGCAAACGCCTGGCGCCCCAGGACGCAGTGGTAGGGGCTGTCGAAGGGCACCAGCTCGAAGACGATCCGCTCGGTGCGGAAGTTTGCCGGTGTGCCGAAGGTGACTGGCAGCGTGACCTTGCCGATCGGGTACGCCTTCCGACCGGGGACGATGCCGTGGAATGTGGTGTGGGTCATCTCGATCATCGACTGCGGGAGCCGCAGCCGCCTGAAGGTGTCGAGGTACAGGATGTTGATGGAGCTGCCGCCGTCCATCAGTGTCTTGGGGAGCCAGTAGTCACCGACCTTGGGCTTGACCACCAGGGCGACTCGTCCTGGGTACTCGATGCGTGGCGAGTGGTCTTGACGGCTCCAGGTGATGGGCTGCTCCGACCAGTTTAGGAACTGGGGAACGTCCACCTGGGCCACCGCGTTGACGGCGACAGCACGGGCGATGACCTTCTTCTCGCGCTTCGTGTTGAAGCCTGTGAAGGTGTGGAGCGAGCCGGCTACTTTGCCGAATTTTCCGCCGTTTGGCGGGTCGTTGTCGGGGTCCTCCCGCGCTCGCCGTGCCTTCTCGATTTCCCTGAGGGTGTGGCAGTCGGCGGTGGTGTGCGTTGCGGGCTTCCCTTCCCTGCTATGAAACGCACATGGTTGGTTGAGGAGAGCCGCGGGGTCGAACCTTTGCTTGGCCTTGTAGTTGCCGCCGTCGCGGCGTTGTCCTCCGTCGCGGCGGAAGCTCTTGGGCTCGCGTTGCGCGTGCCCGGCGTTGGCGACGAAGTCGACTCGCCCGTCACTGGGGCGCTTGCCGGTGAGGCGAGTGCTGCTATAGCATAGGTCGGATCGGCGTCCGCCATCGTTGCCGCTCGTGCGGCGTTGGCCTCCTGAATCGTCGTCAGTTTCCTGGTTTGGATCTTCCTCGGCGTACCGTTTGGCAATCTCGAGGAGGTCGGGGATGTTGTCGAGTGTGCGTGAGTGTCGCTTGAGCTTGGCGACCAGGGGCTCGTAGCGGCACGAGGTCTTGAAGCAATGGATCGCGGTGTCCGGGTGGATGCCGACCGCGTTGTACCAAAGTTCTTGCCACCGTTGGACCTAGTTGCGGGTCGACTCGCGGGGTCCCTGGACGCATCGCTCTAGGTCCTCGATAGTGGTGGCGCGGGTGTAGGAGCACTCGAAGTGCCTCACGAAGGCATCGCGCATCTCCTCCCAGGAGTCGATACTGTCCTGGGGGAGGGTGTTGATCCACTGCCTGCACGTCCCCTCCATAATCAGGGGGAGGTAACGGGCGGCTAGCAGGTCAGTGTGGCCTGCGATCCCCATCGCCATGAGGTATGTGTCGAGCCAGACGGCGGGGTCGTACGAGGAGTCGTACTTTTCTATCTCTTTCGGCGCCTTGAAGTTTGGCGGGTACTTCTCGCCTCGGATCATTGGTCCGAAGCACTTGGGTCCGAGTCGACTGAGCGACCCCATGGGCTCGCCGTCACGGCGATTAGTTAGGGTATGTCGCAGGTCGTCGGGCTGGCGTGCGCGCCAACTTTGGTTGTTGATGATGTGGGTGCGGGCGTCGATGGGTTGCCCGTTGGCGGGCGTAGAGAGTGCCGCGTTCGCGGGTCGGTGTTGGAGCTACAGTGGCTCTGGTGGCGGGCAGTTGAGGGTGTTTGCCGCCGCTGGGCGGCCGCTGGAGGCCACTCTGCTTCCCGAGGAACGCGAGTATACTCGACCTTGCGAGTCGGCGCCCGCTCTTTGCTGCTCGACGGCCTTCGCGAGCAGGGCCCTGACGTATTGGATCTGTAGGGCGCCGTCGCCGGTGGCCGTGATGCTGTCGGCTGCTGCTCGGCCTGCCACGAGGTTGTCCATTGGGGTGGAGAACAGTGGGAGGCCGTTTGCGTCTCGCTCCCGTGAGGAGACTACTATCCGCGGCTGGTCCCTAGGAGGGGTGCGGTTGGGTGGTGGTGGGGCGCCCATCGCCGTTGATCCTGGCGGGGGCCGGGCGCTTCCTCCTGGTGACGCGTTCTCGCAGATCGCGCGCTCGGCCACGCAGGCCGGGTCGTTTTTGTCGTCGAAGTTCAGGGCACGCCCTTGAACGGTGGGGTTCAGGCGTGACCTAATCCGCTGCTGGTGGTAGCGTGATAGCTCCTGCGCCGTCACCTGCTCGAGGCGAAATTTTTCGCGCTCGGCTTGCTCCTTGCGCACCGCCTCCACCAGTTTCAGGCGAAGTTCCTCGACCTCCGTTGCCGTGACGTTAGGGGGGATTGGGGTGGAGAATGGATCCTCCGGCGGATCGGTGCCGGTTGCCATGTAGGTCGCAGCGTGGCGACCGGTTCCGTCACGGAGGTCGGCGGAGTTCTCCGACCCGGAGTCGAATTCGAAGATCCCGAGGATGGAGGGGTCCTCGAAGTCTCCCACGTTGGAGACCTGGGCGATGGAGCCCGCGGATGAAGCCGCGGTGATGGATCCGGCAAGTGACGCCGGGGTCGCTGAGTCGGCGTCGTCATTGAGGGCCGCGTCCTCTGCGGCCGCTGAGTTTTCGGCCACGTTGCTGTGGGCCGAATTGTACTCGGAGGCGAGGCGGTGGATCGTGCGGATCTGGCTCTCGGAGAGCCGATCGCGTGGAGGAGACTCGCGGATGCGAGCCGAATCCTCCGAGACGATGACGTCGGTGAGGCCGACGAAGAGGCTGATCGTGCCGATCGGCGGGATCACGCTGTTCGTGACGGGTCGCGCCGCCGGGACGTAGTTGCTCAGCAAGATTTGGAGCATCTCGCCGATCGCTATCATGCGGCCGGTGGCGACCGTCTCGTTGATGGGCAGATTGGATCTCGCCGCAGAACACCGGCCGGACCGGCCAGGCCCCACGGTGGGCGCCACTGTCGTGGGAATAGTCACGGCAGATGCTGCAATCGGCAGCGAGTAGTAGAACGAGGGGCAAGGGCGGCCAGCCATCTGCGGTGCGAGATGAGGGCAAAGACACAGGGTTTTACCCAGGTTCGGCCCCCCGGAGGGTAAAGACCTACTCCTGCTAGATTGTATTATGGAGGTGTTACAATGGGCGAGCTCGGCTGTTAGGCGGCGAGTCGCTTGGGTGTATGAGGGAACGTATCTCCACTCGCCCTATAGGGAGGTTTATATAGGCTCACCTCCCTAGGGTTTACATATCTCAACCGATTCAGTTAAAGCTTCGGTAGTCGTTTAACCTAATCCGACTGGGCCTATCTAATCGCCTGGGCCTTCAGCTTCCAGTCGCTTGGTTCCTCGCTGGGCTTCAATCCATTCGCCGTCCTGCAGGCCCACTTGGGCCAGTCGGAAACGTCCTGCTGGGTATACCCCGGTAGGCATATCCCCATCAATGTTAGTGATGGAATATACATGTAGTACTGTATATTTTGCAATGATTTTCTTTCACATTGCCAATTAGGAACTTCTAGGCCACATTTATGCAGAAGAATCTGAATAACCGATTATGTCTCGGCAGGGATATGGAATTTGATGCAGTACACCCAATTCCTTTGTTTGTTTTACAAAACACGATCTTTTTGCTTGCTTACACCTTGTGTGGCCCATGTGATTCTAACGGAGTTTATTGTCAATCCAGGAAAGAAATGGAATTCATACCCTGTATCATGGTATTACCGACGAGTACGCCATGGAGGGGTCCTCACAGAGCGTGTTTAGAGACGTGGGGTAAGGCGAAAAGTTGGCGGGTATGAGGTAACACAGCTTACCCAGATTCAGATCCCACGACGGTGGCGAGATCCTACTCCTGCTATAAATCACTATAATGGCAATACGCCGGGTTATAGGGATTGGTTCGCTGTGCGCGATATGAGTTGATTGATGCTCTAAAGGCTCCCATAGGTCCGGCTTATATAGTCGCCAGATCCTAGGGTTACAGGCAAAGTCCTAGCCGGACAGGTTATAGAGTCCTACACGGTATACAATTAGTCTAATGTGTCTTGCACTCCAAGGCTCTAGGTACGCTGGTGACTCCTCCATAGCCTTCCTTTATCCAGCATGGGTCTCCCTTCTGGATTCATCTAACTGGGCCGCCCAGCAGGCCATAGGCCTTGCTACCAACTGTGGGCCACCCGGGTTATCCGGATTAGAGACATGCTATGAGGATACCCTTGTAGCATATCCCCAACAGTAGCCCCCGTAGAACTCCGAGATCTTGCGTCGTCTTGCCTCTTCAGGTTGAATGCTCCGTCTAGATGAATGTCGGCAAATCGTCAAGCAATATCTTGTAGCTCTCCCAAGAACCCTGCACTGCTCTCTGTCTTCAACATGTAAGTCGGAGAACAGCTGAATCTTCCAACGTACTCTTCTCGTAGCCAGACTAGATCCGTCCATGCCGGAATCTTCCAATGGGATGGTTCACCTGCCTGTGTCAGCAAAGCAACATAGACCAGAGGTCAGCGACGCCTCGTAACTCACACATGCAGAGAACGTAATCATAGCCGTTTTTCCCGCGCGAAGGATACGAAACGTTTGCGGCGGTGGTGGGAACGTGGCGAAATTTCCGCGCACGCGCTGTCCACGCAGCAACAGTTCGATCAACTTGCACGAATCTTGACGCCGAGGGTTATAAATTACAACCGTGGTAAATCTTATCCTTTCACCGTATTCTCCCTCGTGTCATATTCTTCCTCCTGCAAATGTCTCCTTGAGCTCTCCGCGCGCACGGGAAAAACCCTACTTCTTCCCCAATCTCCCAGTCACCTCGCTCCCCACTCCAATGGCAAGCTGCAGCTCCACCCCTTCCATGGCGGCGACGAACAAAGCCACAGCCAAGCCGGCAAGCTCCATCCATATGCCTCCAGAGGGCGTGGTCATGCCTCTTTCCGCGGTGGTGGAAACCACCGGCGGCGACCATATTCCAGCGGCGCTGGAACCGCTGGAGGAGGAGGGCGACTCTCACAAAGGAGAGTGGCGTGGCTCCGATATCGTCGATGGCGATCTCAAGGAGCTGCTCGCCGAGGGGTACCTCCTCGCGACGGAGGGGTTGGTCTGGCGGGCGACGCCGGCCGGCGAGGTTATCCCTTCTTGCGGCAAATGGTACGCGGCGTCTCCCTCCCAATCTCCGACTTCTTCTTAGCTGTCCTTAGCCATTACCGGGTTCAACCTCAGAACCTAACCCCTAATAGTATCCTCGCGCTTAGGAACTACGCGACGCTTTGTGAGGGTTACCTAGGGATTAGGCCTAGGTTAGATATGTTCATATATTTATTCACCGTCAAGAGGGAAGATAGAGCGAGCAAGGATGAGCTCACAAACTTCGGAACCATTAGCTTCAAGATCCGGCCTGGCCGGCGGTTCCCCGACATTGTAGGACACGAGTCCTGCAAAAACTGGCAGAAGCCGTACTTCTACGGCCCATATATCCCTCTAGTCGGCCGAGAAGCCACGTACCTGGACTTTGTCGACGGGGCCGCCGCTGAAGCCCCGACATAGAGATCCCAAGCAATCCTTCCCTCCGACAACGAAGCCTCCCACGCTATAAGGCAGATCGAGTGGTTCGTAGAGATGGGTTTGACCGGATTGGACCTAGCCATGTGTTGGTTCGTCAGGCGGATCCAGCCTCTGCAGCACCGCGGAAGCTGATGCACCAGTATACCAAGGATCGGAAGGATAGCCTCCGCATCTCCGAGGACAACTTATCGAGTGACTCCATCAAGCTCCGCCTCAAAGATATCGTCAGAAGCACGCACAGAACCGGAAGCGCCCCTTGTTTAAAAGAGAGGAGGACGGGTTATTCACATTTAATTTGATGGTCAGAGGCAAATTGAAAGCTAAGCAGTGGTAATTAAGACCCCCGGGGGAAAATAGGGATGTCTCCTACGTTACCCATAATATGTGGAAGTATCGACGTAATTTCATAGAGTCATTAAGTGAAGGACAGGAAGCGTGGCTTCACCATCACCTACGATATGTTCGAGGGCGGCACGTGCCGAGAGGTACATTTTATTTTCCGTGTATGACATATACTCTAGTTCTTCTGTCTAGCCATTGACATTGTATCTAACACTTCGGGATTTCACTTAACAACTAAAGAGTCTAGAGGAGGATAGCATGGCTGTCCAAATCTATGACCCCGAGATGAAGGAAGTCACCGTCGTGTCCGACGACGATGTCCCGTTGGCGCGTAAGCGGAAGAGATCCACCTCTGACGCTGCCGACGGAGGCAAGAAGAAGAATACGGAGGGTGGAGCCTCCAAGAAGTCCACCGCCTCCCTAGAGGCAGAGAAAAGAAGAATGATTGGTATTTCGTTTACCAAAGCACCAACCATTGTGTAAGCTTCTTATCATCTGACATTGTCCTTTGCTTGTCTTGTTCCTGTACTTATACTTTTGCACGTATTAGGAAGAAGGCCAGTATGAGTTTGAAGAAGACCTCCAAAACATCGGGGACTTCTAAAAACATTAGAGATATGTTGCACCAAGCATCTCCCGCCATCGTCCCTACCACTCCCAGCGTCCAGCCTGCTGCCGCACCGACAAGCTCTCCAGCTAAGGTAGCATCTGGCCCTTCCGCCATGGAAGTGGATCTAGGTGTTACTGTGGATCTTGTCATTGCCGACGAGCAGGCGATACAAGAAAGTACCGCATCCAAAGTGGCCGAAGCTCCTGCTAAGGATGACACTGGTAGCGGTAAGGCGATGGTGGAAGGCCGAACGTCTGCCGAAGGTGGCGCCACTGCATCTAGGACGTCGACAGAGCTCCCGAAGATTGTCTACCCGGCAATTACGCCGAGTAGCTCAGCTCTGGCTCCTGGTGCAGCGCCGACTTCTCCGACTTGCGATCTTGAGGAGCTGCTCAGGCAGGCGGATATCTTGCGAGGAAATAGTCTTTCCTTCAGCAAGATATTTGCCGAGAGCGCTACCAACCTCAAGATCATTGCACTTGTAAGTTTTATTTGCCTTTTCCATTTCAAATGTAGTATCCCACTATAGCCTCTGAGGATTTAAACGGAAAACCATAGGTCTTTGCATCTAAATGCTTTAAGAGTGACTAAGTTAGAAAACTTCACACTGTAGCCCCAAGTATTTAGTTTGAATGAATTATTCTGACTAGATACTTTTAGAGTAGCATACGCAGTGTTTGTAAATTTCAATACTGTAGCCCCCAAGCCTCTAGTTGAAACAGAATTAGTCCTGACTAGATGCTTAAAGAAAGACTAAGTATTTTTCCGAGTTAAAAACTCTTTCTGTAGCCCCCGATCCTCTAGGTGGGTATTTATCCGGCTAGATACTCCAAGTAGACTAAGCAAATTTCATCTTGTTTCCACAGAATGAGAATGCTCGGAGAGGCGTCGCCAACGAGAAGTTCCACGAGATGCGCGCTGAACTAGAAGCTGAAAAGGGTAAAACTGCCTTCTTGAAGGAACAAATCACCAAGAGCAAGAGTTTGTTTTTCCTTTCAGTTTTGCACTCAAACAAGGTCTTATGCCATCACTCTCCAACTACTCATTATGTGTTGTTATTTCTCCGACATGCAGAAGCTATCGCCAAGGTCAAGTGACATGGTTATACCCTACGGGTACGCGACATTAGTATACCTGGTCCAGCCCAAGGAAGCCCACGAGAACATACGCGGCCTGCGGAGACTTTCGGGTGGCCCAAGCCCATGATGCCTTCGGATCCTTGGAGAGAAAGACTAGAGTAGATAGAATTTCAAAGGGATAAACCCTAATCTGTAACCGACTCGACCTGATGCTCGGGACCTGCCTATCTATATAAAGGCTAGGAGGGCACGAGTCGGATGACTCAACTCACCTCATATGCACCTCACGCCAGATTGCATCTGCGCACCCCTGTAACCTTCGGTTCTACCGTAATCAAGAGCAGACAAGCAGGAGTAGGGTTTTCCCTCCAGGGGCCTGAACCTGGGTAAACCTCGTGTCCCCGTGTTGCTTGTTTGCTAACCGTTCCGCGATTTCTAGCATGCCCATCTTCTCCAAAACCCAAGTCCATAACAATGGGCATTGATGAGATCGAAACTCGTCACCAAGGACATTGTCGAGCAATCCAAGCACATAGAACTGCTGGATAGCGAAAACAAGATCCTCAAGCAGGAAAGGGATGACACTCTGAAGATGCATGAGGCTTCGATGAAGGCCTTACAGGATCCGCCGACACGAAAATCAACCGTCTAAAGGAGGAAGTTGCAATGCTCAAGGAGCATAAGAAAGATGTCGATGAGCAGAATCAACGCAACATTGATGCGTACAAGGTCCTCTGACAAGAGCGGGATTCCATGGCGGAGACACTCCAACAAGCCGAGGCGAGCATCTTTGGTAAGCGATCTCCATATTGTACTTCTGTAAGCCAGTTACTCTGAACTTTTTATGTAATTGAACTCACGTACTCCTTTGCTTTGTCGGAAATGCAGCTCCTATTGGTTTAACCAATATGCCTCCTCCGCCAAAGGAATGCATGATTCTCGCTGGCAACTTCATCAGTACCGCCGTCAAGCAAGCCAAAGAGATTGCCAAGCCCCTGAACATCAACATCAAGGCGATGGATTCCGTCATGAAGTACTCGGAGATTCTGCGCCAAGCCCCCGAGCGTATCTTAAGCTGGAAAGCTTCATGTACCCGGGATGGTGCAAGAATGTTGCTGGTGATGGTCAAGGCCCACTACGAGAATGCCGACATCGACACAATGACCTCGGGTCTGCCTGACGTAGACGATGATGGCCAGAAGATTGATCACAAATCTATATGGGCATCGCTCGCTGGCTGCGACACCAGAGTTGCCGAGTTGGTAGACGCAAACTCCTTAGTGCCTCTTGAAATCATTGATGGCGACCACCACAGCTCCTCTGAGTCCCTCAAGACCACCGACTTTGAAGATGATCAGGATGGCTCTCCTGTCACCGACGATGCTACCTCAAAGTCTCCTGCGCCAGAGGAATGAAAAAACACTTTGTAATATTTGTCTCCTCTAGATGTATGTATGCGGAAAAACTACTGTGTTAATCTTAAGGCGGAAAACAATAGTTGTAAGTTTCCTGCTACTTAAGTGCTAGTTCCAGCATGTATATTTTTTAAGCAAGTGTTGGCTTATCCATTATTTTGGTTTTTATGCTTGACTTTTCGTGAGTCGGAAGACTTGTAGTCGGAACCATGCGCTCAAGCGATGATGCCCAATGGCACCGTCAAAACCTAAGCACAAAATCGCCAACTTCAAGTGCCAAAAGTCACTACTCCAGAATCCACATAAAAACAACAAAAAACGTGTAGACCAGAAAACTAAGCTAACGCCCGTAGGCAGAATTTTCACAAGTGCAAATGCAAAACTTGCGCATAAAGGTTTTATACTATGACACCCCCGGGATCAGGGCTAAACAAATCCCATACCTCCTTCTGACATAACCTTAACCTTGAGCTCGAGGATATACAGTGAAGAATCGGTAACACAACAGTGACCCTACGACACAAAATTATTACAGCAAGCTCATAACTAAGAAGAGAACCAAATTATTACAAGCAGAGGTCACTGACGACAAACATCAAACAACAAAAGGCAAATTATGCTATTAAGTATAGCAAACTTAACAAATGGCCTAAGAGGCCTAAAGCATAACGATGACGTCCCAACCCATAGATTCTAGACTGCCAGCCGGGAACCCCAAGCTACTCGTCGATGTCGATGTAGTACCAAACTCATCTTCAGGTGAACACTTGCACTACCAAAAGTATTAACAAAATAAGGGTGAGTACAGGGTGTACTCCGCAAGACTTCTGGCTGGTGGAGCTGTTTTTCATAAAGCCATCTTCGTTTATAAAACAAGAGAGGGGAGAAGCTCGTCTATTCAGAGTATTTTAAAAGGGGATAAGAGAGCGATGTCTCTGAAATATTGATCATCATCTTTTGATATCCACCAAATCATCATCATCTCAACCCTAACTAGGATCACCCCCTCGTACCCATGAGGAAGCATCCTTAAGCACACGTTGATCTACCAAGTTTTACGATTAGGTTAATGTTATCCATGATCTTGAGTCCGGTCGCCAAGTAGTTCATAACCGTGAACATGGCTTTTCGAAAAGATTATTACCCTGCAGGGGTGTACAACTTTACCCACATGTACTAACATTCTCTTAATGCCACACGATTATCCCTCTTCCTTGGAAGGTCAGCAGAGGGTGGTTAGACACGACCTTTACCTAGATTTCACCGAGACCATGAGTCACGCAATAAGTATGGTTCCGCTGTAACGGGTCAAATCCCGAAGACGGTACTTAAAGCTGTGAGGCGAGGTTGGTTTACCAGGGGCGCTATCTACCCCAAGCAACCTGGTCCACGCTTTGCTACCTGTTATGAATGCACCTCCGTCACCGCCTTCGAGAAGATCCAGAATGCATGTCAAATGGAGCGCCCGAACTATGTGACTCATGGAATATACTAGGCAAGTTAGTCAGTCATGAGGTTGTCCAGGCCCCGTATGGTTGTACGCTCGTCTTGGTTCCAAAGGCAAGAACTCAGGTCCTAGTGGTGGCGAGCATGGGACTAGAAAAAGAACATCCCACCGTGGCCTCCCATACAAGCCTTAGCATGTTTAACTCATGTCACCTCTGATATCATCTCATCAGGTTCTCCTATCATACTAGATTCTCTGCATCTGATACATCATCTGGATGGACCTATGCATGGCTAAGCAGACACATATATAAGCTCTAGCAGTGCACACAAGCCAAACCTAGTAATGCTAGGAGCAGTGGATCAGGTAATAGAAGCTCAAAGGGAGTAATGCAACAGATAGGATACTCTATCTATCGATAAAAGACCACAGTAGAATCGTATGCATCATGGTAGGGATTGAAATGCTTTCGAAAACATAGGATTATATCATGGTGGGGCTATGCTTGCCTTTGCCAGTTGATAACCAATAAGCAGATCTTCGGGATCCTTGTACTTGAATTGTTTACAGTTGGCAAGTATTATTCATCGGTCTTCGATCTTCAACGGTCTTGATCTCGGTCTTCGATCTCGATATCGATATCGTATTCTACCGGAGAGAAGCAAACACCAAAAAGAGAGGGAAACAATCAACACATGGCGTTTATGAAATGCTCAAGAAAGTATGAAGATATGACAAGTTAAATTGTATTGAAAAGTAACCCTAAAACATGCTCGGCAGTTTAATCGGGGTTCCGAGGGGTGAAAACCGTAACTCGGGGAAACTCCGGAGTATATGAGAGGGGTTACTATGTTCTTCTAATTAAACTTGTCATTTAAGTTGCTTAACAATGCATGATTATAGCTTAAAGAGGTAGAGCTCATTTTTCTGAACATTTTGATATATTATACACATTTTTCTGACTTATAAATAATAAGTTATGAATTTTACAAGTTATTCAAATTCTGAAATTAAAACAAAAAGGGCAAATACTTTTTACACCGGGGCAACCCCTAGCCAGTGAGACTGACAGAAGGGCCCGATGCCACATCTGCAGCCACGCGGACATAGTGGGACCCGCCCGGGGTTTGACTGGGGCTTACCACACCTGCTGGCGTCACGGTGACGCCAGCCTGACGTCAACCGACGGTGCTCCTCTCAGGCGATGCACGGGGACGACGCTAGGGGGCTCGCATGCGTGCGTGGTTGGGGGCGTTGGATGTGCACGGTTGCGAGGAGCCAGAAACTGGCGGCGCTGGGCAAGTTGGTTGCGGAAATCGCCGGCGGCGAGCAATACTGTGGCGGCGGCGGCGCACAGCACGGGCACGGTAGAGGGCGAGAGGAAGAGAACGGAGAGGTTCCTGAGAACCAATATCTCACCACGGTTGCGTCGGAGGGGTCAGGGAGCTCGGGAGGGGTCAAACGACGGCAAATCGATGGTGGTCGGCGCTCGGCATGTGGTGTCGATTGCGACATATGGGAGAGCTTCAGCTTGCATGCGATGGCGAGAAGAACCGGTGAAGCACGGGGAGATGGCTAGCTCGGAGAGGCGAGGGGTGGTCGGAGTTGGCGGGGCACCGGAGCACCTGTGGTTAGGGTTCACTGGACAGAGGGGAACCAGAGAGGGAGCAAGCACGGGAGGAAGGGAGAGGCACAAGGTAAGGGAGGCACGTCTCGAGGATCTTATCCCTCTCCAGAGCGGCGGCGTTCATCCTGGCGCTTGGCAACGCGGCGGTGGCATCGGACGATGACGCGCAGTCCGCCGAGCTGCTTCGGTTCGTCGCGAGGAAGAAGAAAGAAGAGGCACGTCGAAGAGGTATGGGCGCTTCTGGACTCCGGTTGGGCCGAGGTGGGCTGCGGAAAAGGGAGAGAAGAGGGAAGGTTGCTGGGCTGCTCGGCCTGAGTGCTCTCTGCCTCTATTTTTTATACCAAAACCTTTTCTATTTCCTGTTTTCAATTTCTGTTTTGCATTTGAATTTCCAATCTATTTTGAATTATTTCAAAGTACCAGAAAGTTTTATAAAATATATAAATACTCAAGAGCCCTTATATTCAATTTGGGATCCATTATTTTTGTGATTTCAAAATATTCAAAACCTTTTGAATGCATTTCAAATAGAGAGGAAAGGATTAGGGTTTTGCATTTAATTTTCTTAGTGCATGGAATTTTTGATATGATGCTCATGAATGCAAAATCAATCCCTAATTAAATATTGATTAAGTAAAACTGGGGTGTTACAGCTCTATCACCCTTACGAGAATCTCGACCCGAGATTCCAAAGGCAGGAAAAGAGATAGAGAGAGAAACAAACAAGGTCACTCTAAAGATAAGAGGGAAACACACTAAACAACACAGAGTATCTCATGGTCAGCTCATGGATGGATTGGTCAGAAACAACTCTGAGATGACGAACATGAAACACGTCAAGGTAACGGAGGAAACAAGAGGGGAAGGTTTTAAGTTGTTAGATAGATTATCTTCATAAGGATTGAGACCATGGAACTCAGAAGGGTTTAAGCTTCTGAAGAGGAAGGATTTCAACAGAAAGAGTATGATCACAGACTTTGATAGGGAACCTCTACTAAATGGCTTAAGTAGAGATTTTAGGTTGCGGAGATATGGATCAACAAAACAAAGCTGTTGAACTACTTTTGACACAGAAGGTTCACTCTTTCATTCAACAGAAGACCAAGCCAGAAAGGTGTTTTGGTGAAGAGGACTCGTAAGAGTCACACAGAACATGTATTCAGAGGAACTGTTGATTACCAAAATCATAGTCACTCTTAAAACATGATTGAGAGAACGAAGGAAACCCTTTATTCATCCAAGTATATCGAAATCTTTGCCAAAGATCGTGATATCACTTTACACCACTGAGATGAATTGGTAATAAGATTCCTGATGACACGAGAGGAAAGAAACTTTGTTATCATACTTCAAGTACTTGGCACAACAACGATTGCCAACATAGAAGAGTATGGAGGATCGACCAAGAGACATTTAGGAACACTACTTCAAATGTTCTCCTTGATGTTCGAGACACGAGACATCAAGTAAAGGTCAGACTTCGGATACAAGGAAACCATAAGCACAACTTCTAAAATAGACTATAGAAGAAGCCTCATGAAGAGTGGTTGTTATTGCTGAATCAAGAGAATATAACAAAAGGTCTTTCTGGCTAAGTGTGGGTCAACCATTACAACAACCTTGCCAGATTTACAAAGAGACCTATGTCAAGACCTTGAGGAACACCAACCATCATATTTGCTTGAGATTCAGCTTTGGTTAGGTGAAATGATACTTCAGACTCAGCATGTCCAAATAGAAAGTTTGCAACATTTACCTCAGAGGTAAAGTTATTAGATTCTCAAGATAGGAACTACGGTATAAAGCTCCGAAAGACTGAGCTAGATTGTTAGAACCATGCATTAGCAAATTGTCGAAGGACAACTGATTACGCATAAGTACTGACAATAAAACACACATGTATCCTTAAGGAATGGAGATAACTCTTCTCAAATCCACGGCGACATCTTTCAACAATTGTACATGAACCAGAGGAGGTCACTTCTGACATCCAGAACACATACTTCGAGATGATTCGAAGAAGGTGACATGGTTATACCCCGCGGGTGCATGACCTCAGCATACCTAGTCCAGCCCAAGGAAGGCCCACGGCAAAACTACGTTGGCCCATGAAGATTTTCGGGTGGCCCAGGCCCATGGTGCCTTCGGATCCTTGGAGAGCAAGACTAGAGTAGATAGGAAATTCAAAGGGGTAAAACCCTAGAACCTATAACCGACTAGGACTATGCCCGAGACCTGCCTAAGTCTATATAAAGGCCAGGAGGGCACGACCTAGATCTCCTCGACTCATACTTCCTCATACACACCTCCACGCCAGATTGCATCTGCGCACCCCTGTAACCTTCGGTTCCGCCGTAATCAAGAGCAGACAAGCAGGAGTAGGGTTTTCCCTCCGGGGGCCTGAACCTGGGTAAACCTTGTGTCCCCGTGTTGCTTGTTCGCTAACCGTTCCACGATCTCTAGCATCCCCATCTTCTCCAAAACCCGAGTCCATAACAATGGGCATTGATGAGATCAAACCTCGTCAATTGGCGCCGTCTGTGGGAATCGAACCCACGACCACGTCTCGATCTCGATATTGTATTCTACCGGTGAGAAGCAAACACCGGAAAGAGAAGGAAATAATCAACACATGGCATCGATGCAATGCTCAAGCAAGTATTATGATATGAAAAGTTAAATTGTATTGAAAAGTAACCCTAAAACATGCTCGGCAGTTTAATCGGGGTTCCGAGGGGTGAAAACCCTAACTCGGGGAAACTCCGGAGTATATGAGAGGGGTTACTATGTTCTTCTAATTAAACTTGCCATTTAAGTTGCTAAACAATGCATTATTATAGCTTAAATAGGTAGAGCTCATTTTTCTGAACATTTTGATATATTATACACATTTTTCTGACTTATAAATAATAAGTTATGAATTTTACAAGTTTTATTCAAATTCTGAAGTTAAAACAAAAAGGGCAAATACTTTTTACACCGGGGACAACCCCTAGCCACTGAGACTGACAGAATGGCCCGATGCCACATCTGCAGCCACGCGGACATAGTGGGACCCGCCCGGGGTTTGACTGGGGCTGACCACACCTGCTGGCGTCACGGTGACGTCAGCCTGACGTCAACCGATGGTGCTCCTCTCAGGCGATGCACGGGGACGACGCTAGGGGGCTCGCGCGCGTGCGTGGCTTGGGGCGTTGGATGTTGCGGTGACCCAGCATACCACTGCATGATGTAGTATACTATGGTCGTTAACATAACACCAATGAAACACCGTTCACTAGTATTACATCCCTTAGAATGGCACAACAGAAACACAGCGGGTCCAATACATGGCTAAAGGTTACAACTCACTCTTTACATAAGATCCAGAGAACACTCTAGGTTTAAGAGAGAGAAAGAACTTATTATGAAGAAAAATCAAAGATAAACAACGCAAAAACAATTATACTACTAGAACTAGTATTTTAACTACGGGTTTGGTGTTGCGGATATTGCAACGCACTACAGAGATAGGTTCTTTGGCTAGAGATTATATTACTATCTAATCAGTAACTTCGTCTTCACTTGAGTTGAGGTATGTTGTCTTCCTTGTCTTTATTGAAAAGCTTTAGCTCTTGACGATTCCTGGAGCATAACTTGATGTAGTTGTTGTTTACTCCGGCTTCAGAATCTAGCAAGGGTTAAGAAGATACTTTGAGTATGAGCGTACTCAGCAAGTTCACTAGAAAAGGAGTGTTTGATGCACTATAACTACAGCCACAGACCGTAGGTCATAGGCAATGCAAGTTTTCATAAACATTTCTTCAAAGGTGGCTTTTATTCTGAAAAGCTATGTCCGTCAGCCTTCACGGGTTTACTAGAACCTTCATGGGGTTCCTTTCCCGCCGCATTCGCAGCTCCTTCCCGAAACAGGGAGTAACAAGTTACAGTTCTTACACTCTGCAGAGGTGCGTTACTTTACCCATGAGAGATCAACTCTTTGTTGCACAACCGGGAAGCTTATTCCCGTCCACAATTCCATGATGTGGGGCCCAGAAGATGATCCAAGCCAATCACCGCCCCCTTCGCGACCTCTCATGCCTCCTTGGTGTACACCATGCCCACATAAAGAATTACGGCGATGGTTTTTACAAACCGTTAGATGCCAAAACTATCGTGGGACGATGAGGGTTCCCACCCATATGCTGCATATCCTCTATGAATTACTACCTCCGTTTCAAGGCTTAAGGCGCACACGCTTTCCAAAGCAAAGTTTGACCAAAAGAATTAAACAATAAAATCTTGATTATATTATACATAATTAGTACCGTTGGGTTCGTATTGAAAAATACTTTCCAGTGATATTAGTTTTATATCAAAACTCTTTACGTATTTAGAGTAATTCTTGGTAAATAAAAAACACGCAAAACAAGGACGCCTTAAGCCCTGAAACGGAGGGAGTACCAATTAATATGCACGCTACGAGGATAACAGCCACGACCTGCACATCCGGCTTCATGCGAGAGGAAGAAGATACAGCTGACTTCTCCGTCCCATTCTAAATCTCATGGTCAACGCGTAATATACGGCGCAAGAATCACTGGCGACATTGGCAGTTAAGTCCTAGGTGATATAGTTCTGAACAGTGGTATCCCAACTATCAGATTTAATAGATTAGCTGATCACCCTGGATCAGTAATCAATAGTTCTCATTATTATTGAAAATAGTGTTTTCTGAGCTTTTTCAAATGCAGGTGAAGACAACATTGGATTTGTAAAATACTTTACAGAAAATAATCAAAGGACATGAGCAAGTGTGAACTTGCCTTTTGTGATTGCAAGATTATGCACTCACGGTCTTCGAGTTAGTATAAGATCCAAAATCTGAAATCAGCATCATTGGTCCGGTAAGGACTAATGTTTAAAGAAGCAATATGCTTTTATGCATAAGTAATGTGATGCACGTTCTAAGCGTAAATCCTGGGAATAATGTTGTCCTAGGGTTTAGATTCCGAAAGTGGTTACTTTGGAATGTGTGGTCCTTTTAGATAAGTTTCATGGTTGTACTCTTATTAGAGTTTATTTGTGGTTGTAAACAACACATATGTAGGATTAAATCATACATACTTATGACATACTAGTTCAGATTACTTATACAAGGTTTCTTATTTAAAGTGGCAAAAAGGATAACCTTCGAAGAAAAGGTTTCTCTTCTAAAGTCTAAACAAACTTTGTGATTAGTTAGTGGTGTTTGATGTTATTTGTTTACTCAAATGTTTTGGCTTGAGTTGCTTTATAGTTTAACTACTTCAGACCAAAGTTAACTATAAAACATATAATAATGCTTATTATGTTATATTAAGATTCTATAGACTAAAGTTAACTTTAAAGTAGGGATAGTTTTGAAAGTATCGTACTTATACATTGGTATCTTGTATATCTGAAACGTGTTCTTTAAGTTACTTTAAGGATGTTTATTCTGTTACTTGAATAATGGTTTCTTGATTTTATAATAGAGTAATATCCTTCATCTTTTATAAATAAGTAAGTATAGTTTATAAATCCAACATAATGGTACTTAACTACTTAGGAATTTATATAGTGTTGTAGTAGTTTTTGTAATTTGGTAGTTAATATAGTTTAGAAAAGATTTGATTGTTCACAGGTTGTTCTTTAAGGAGTTTATTATTAGTGGAATTCTTCTTAGAATATAATCTTCATTTATGGTTGGGGATACTTCTAGAATAAGGACATTTCTAATGTTTTAAACCATTATGGCATTATATTATTGATATTTAAGACTAATGTTATTTATCAGACTTATTTGACTCATTTTAGGAATATTAATAAATTTTATTTATCTTTATATGAATTATTAATGAAGTAAATAAGTTTAGATTTGAGTTTTTAATTTTCTTATTTACCTCAAAAGGAGATCATTAGATTTCTAACATGTAAATAATATTTTTGTGATCATTTTGGTATATCATATTCATTTTTGTGATTTATAAATAATAAGATATGATTTTTATAATTCTTATTACTTTATAATTACTTAATGAATAATAAATATTTAATTAAGTGAAATAATAATACATGATTATAGTTTTAAATTAGAATTCTTATTTTTCCAAGATTTTTGGTATTTTACTTATATTATAAACATTTATCATTATAGGAATATGAATTATTAAAGTTTTATTACTTATAAAACTTTTATTAAATAATATTTATTTAAATAATCATCATAATAATATTTGATAAGAAGTTTAAGTTGTAGATTTTATTTTTCTGAAAATTTTCATATATTATACATATTTTTCTGAGTTATAAATCAAAAGTTATTAATTAAACAAAATTTAATCATTTATTAAATTTCTGGAATAAGATTAATTGGATTATAACATTTTATTTATTTCTAAATGGAAAATACTTTTTATACCACGTCCAGAGCTAGCCCCAGTCACTGACCTGTGGGCCATTGTCCACCTCAGCTTTCAGGTCAAAGAAATGCTTTTCCTACTGACCTCCTCTCTACTCACTATCGATGACATGTGGGCCCTTGGCCATGTCATCCACAACGTGAGGCAAAGACTAGTTAAACAGCTGGCGTGGCTTGATCATGAGGTAAGCATGGCGTCAGCATCGCCACCGCCGTCGGTGAGTGGTCACCGGCGACGATCTCCGGCGTCCTAGCACACGAAATGGACCTAATTCGATTTAGCGTGACCTACTGAACCTAATAGTGGCAGCGCCGCTTGGAAATGGTCATCGGCGACGAGCTACTGCGGCGGTGCTCAACAAAACTAGACCTACGGTGCGAATCTGCAAACAAAACTAGGGTCTAGAGATGCGCATGCTTACCCTGATGACATTAGAGTGGTCGACGAGGACAGGCGCGGTCGGAATCGAGCTCCCCGATGAGGATTCCGACGAACTGCTGCGAAGAGGAATGACTAAATTCACCCGCTCCAGTGCTCCCCTTGATGCACGCTTCTACCCAGAGGATCTACGGAGGACGGCGCTTCTCCATGATGGCTCAGAATGGTGTGGGGAGGCGTGGTTCGACGGCGAGGAGTGGCTCCGGCGAGCTAGGGTTCGGTCTTGTTTATATCTGAAAGGATAAGGAAGGATTAGGGATAGGGATGGATACAATGCGTCGCGGTGGCCTTCTTATCCCCTCCTGGCAACAGCGGCGAGTATCTTGGTGCAACGACGACGATGACAGCATCGGGCGGCGACAAGCTCCGCCAGCAAGCTGCCTGTGTGCGTGACGGTGACGACGATGGTCGTTTTGTGGATAACCCCCTAACGATCTTTGCGTCTCAACCCGTAGTCCTTTGCTGGCCCCACTTGTCAGTCACAGACAGAAACGAACCTGGGCTGGTTACTGGGCTGTTGTGGGATGCATATAGGCGTCATATAAGTATAGGGTTGTTGGGCCACGGCCAGGTTTGGTTTTTATTTGCTTTATCCTTTTTCTATTTTCTATTTTCTTATTCAGATTTGAATTTGATTTATATTTTGAATCTTTCTTTGTATAATTTGTTGGCTGGTTATTTACAACAATACAAAAATATACCTAGTCTCATTTGTGAATTCTTATTATATCCTCTTTTTCTATTTCTTGTATTTACTTAATTTGATCCCCCTTGTTAATATTTTACATAACTTTTCTTATTATTTTTCTCTCCTTATTTTAGTTAGGGATTTCTTGGTTAATATATTCTTATTTGTTTATAACTCAACTTTTAGTGAGCTCATAGTTTGAATAGAAACTTTATATATATGTATAATGATTCTATACCATTCTTGGATGCATGAAATATAAAGACAGCGATATGGTGATTATCACTCCCATTAATTTGGAAAATGGCAATGTATGTGATAAACAAAGAAGTTTAGGGTTTTGAATTATGAGCACTACCCTTGGCTTTAGGGTTTTGTATAAGCTTAAATTCCTTTTAAGAGTTAAGATTTAATGGCTGAGCATATTGCCTTATGTATATAGTCCTTAATGAAATCTTCCTTTTTAATAGGAAGTTGGAATTAGAGTGTTTTATAGAAGTGAGTATACTTAAGCACATATAGTTAGGATGTTTGGAATTAACAAAGATGTGCTTATGTAATTTGCTATAGGAGAACATTTCTATAAGTTTTATAGACATCAGATGATGGATCAATGGTATGAGATGGATATAATGTTTGATTTGAGATTTAGAGTTGATTGCTTACCAAGATTAAATAGGAAAATGAGTTACAACATATAATTATAGTTCACCATCTGGAATCTCTAATTAAGGAATTCCTTTCCTAGATATAATACCTCTTTCTATCCATCATCATGGTTAGTTTGATGGACTTACTTATTAAAATCTTCTTATTCAATATATCATTCTTCAAAACTTATGGATGAATCCAATGAGCTTGATACAAAGGCACTTCATAGCTTCCTCCTATCCTTGTTTAGTTGTATCTACTATTCTACTGTTGACAATCTTCCATCCTGCCAGTAGTTCCTTCAAACTCTACTCCCAATCTTCCTTAATTCCCATCACTATTCTTTCTCTAAAGTAAACTATCCTTAAAGGTGAATAACACCAACTTATAATTACTTAACCCTCATGACTTACACTTAAATCCCTGTATTATATTTATGTGGTTTGCAAAGACTTCTCTGGGATCACTTATCTTTACTAAGGTTCCAATCATGTTCTGCCCACCATTATCATTTATACTACATATAAGCATTCAATATAGGTGGCTAAAGCATTACCATTATAATCCTCTAATCATTTATTGCTTAAGTTCTTATTTGGCTAAGCAAGGCTTTATCTATCCTACTTTTCCATTATCTTGGAATTATCTTATTAGTATCTCATATTGGGTTAAGGTTATTTATGAACTATGCCCTCTTTAAAAGATTTAAGTAGATGTTATGATAAGATCAGGATTAGTAGATCAAAGATTGATAGTTAAAGAAGTTGTGAATCAACGGGGAATTATCCAATATTGATGAACAACAGATATTGAGATAAGTTCCATAAATATTGTATAGTAAGAAAGATATATATATATATAGTGGATGATCTTGACTTAATCTCTTTCCATCTCCAACTCATCAAAAGAGTTTTTAAGGTTAGGTGTTACCATGATACTCAGAATGTATGCAGATGGGATTTAAGATATAGTGGTTACATTCTTATTATTTGTTTTGTATCCTTTTCTTGGTACTTATGAGTGATTATAATGAATACTATAATATGATCACCTAATGATCAAATATAATTCACATTATATTAAGGTTTAACTTATGTTACATTTTGATCTATCCTTAGATCAAATCTCTCTTACCCAAAATGAGATTTTAACAAAGGTCTTATTGAAACTTATCGCAGTCAACTTGATGATCTACTTCAATTCCATCAAGCTAAGAGAAGCTTCAATCACTTTGACAAGTTCTGTCTGAAAGCGCGAAAATTATTCAGATTTTCTATGCATGAATGCAATGCACACATCTGGGTTCAACTTATTTCTAGGCTCTAATGCTGGGATGTTACAGACTCTCCTCCTTAAAATAAACTTCGTCCTCAAAGTTCGCAAACTCTCATGTTTTGGAGTAAGAAATTGTTTTGTAGTGGTTACTACACTCTCCACTCCATGATGATTTTTAATGGAATTAATTAGAGTATTCCATAACCTGATTAGATTTCCTCATTCAATTCCTTTACTTGAATCATCAAACTTCATTACTATTTTAAGTACACTTTGGAGGTTATTGCTACCATAAGTTTTTAAGTTTCTATATACGCCTTTTAATAGTCAATAGACTATCTTACTATTCCTGTCATTATATATTTGATACTGGTTTTCCTTCTCCGATTGGATTTGAACTCATTTAGTCCATACCCATTAGAATTGTTCATTCTTGACACTTGTTTAATTAGGATTCTATATTACTTCTTAAGGGTTACTTTAAAAGTTGTTTCTTTTCAATTTGATTGTTAAATGTATCCCTTATCACCCTCAAGTTTATACCTTCTTAAGATTTTTAAATAACTTTTCTTTATTACCTGTAGTATTTTATTCAACTTTCATTCCTAATGTTTACTCTCCCCCTTAAGTTTTACTAATAGTTTTGAAACTCCATGCATAGAAGTCATTGATTCCTGAACTAAAATGTTGGTTCCTGTTCAGTTTATATTTTACTGGTTTAAGGTCCAATGAAAGATTATTCGGTGCATCCACATAGTTGTGGATCTCCGAAGCAAATCTTTCCGCACTAAATGTCGCACTTACTATTGGGGTATTCTTGTTGAATAAACTGGATCATGCAAAGCGTCTTGCCAAGCGATCGTCTTCAAATCTGTTAAATTTCTTAGGTCTTACTTAACTTAGGCCAAATTTAATGCTCTTTATGCAACTTTTAATAAGATTTGGTTACTATTTCAACCAAATACCAGCTGCGGAAAAAATACCAGCTGTGGATTAGTTACTAGCTATGGACCAAATACCAGTTGTGGATTATTACCAGCTGCGAACCGTCCTAGGGTGTGTGTATTACCCTATGGTTTCTTACATACCTCTCACATTTTATCGGAATTGTCAGAGTTTGAATACCATTTTGGTTCCAAAGCTAACTATTTGTACTTATTCATGATACTTCCATGAACTTGGTACAACTATTCCATTACTTCTTAGTAATATTACCCACTTTGATTGAACTTTAAGTTTATTATTTCTTGTGGCTCCCTACATCTTCTATATCCAACTTCTTTTTTGGGTCTGGCTAGGAATAATTTATGCTTTACCTATTCTCCAAGTGGTGTTAACACTCCTTATATCTTGCTTCTTCCTTTCAGTAAGTCTTCCTTTTTTATCTTTGAAATCGTCGCTCCCTTACACGAATTCCCATTCCTATCTAGGTCTATATCATCAAGTAATAACTGGGTGTTACATCATGCATTTGCACACCTAATTAAACTTCATGTACAGATCTAGTCAATCAAGAAGATCCAATAAGATCCAAAAGTATGCCAATGGATGCTAGAGGGATCTGGGGAGGGAAGATGTAGTTGATTCTACACACAGAAGACTAACGTAAAGATCTTTATTTATCCTTTCTTAGGCTACAAGTGCTCCTTGAGATGTATACAAGTGGATAAGAAGAACTTTACCAGCCTAACGGTACCAAATGAGTCGATGCCCTTCTCTGATTCCAAGCCTCTCCTTATAAAGGGGAACCTTGGCTCCTCTAGGGCTGACGTGGCAAGCATATTCGAGGAATATGCTTGTCCCAATATAGTAACTCGGCGGCCTCCTTTCCGTGTCGCCCTTCTAATGACGGCAAGGTTCTAGAGGACCCCACCTGCACGTCTCGGGCTTCAGGACTGTCACCTCCGTGACCTCCCTCTGCCCTTCTGTCGCTCTGCGCCTTGTCCTTTGTGTTTGGCTCTGCTTAGATTCTTCCTAGCCCGTGACTAGAGTTTGACTATAGGCATCTCCTTCTCCTGCAAGCTTCATATCATTCGTCCCTGTCTCGCTTAACTCGTCTTGGCCTTTACCTGCATTCAGATTATTCGGGCTGACCCAGCCGACTTACACAGTATGTCGGCCGGGTAACCCCTTGCTCTTCTCATAAGGGTCCTGCTCTTGCTTACCTCGGCTGATCTTTATAGGATTCGGCTGATTTAGACTGTAACTCGGAAACTGGACGGGGAACTTCCTTTCGTCTTTCCCCGTCCTTACCCTATCCGGGGTCACCCCCCCAACATTAGTCCCCAAAGATGGTATGGTCCTGCCTATAACCTCGGCCGGGCCGTATCAGTTTCACAATATTCATTTCTCCTTGTTTCCGAGTTACTTTTCCCTCGTTCGAGGTATCTGCGTATCTTCTCGCGTACGCCCCGTCCTACGTGTCACACTCATCATTGTTTCTCTAGTTTTTTGTTCCTCTACAGTGCCCACAGACAGGCTACAGTAATTACTGCGCCTGTTGCGTCGGCGCTGCAACGCCTCGCGCACCATTTCCGTCAGGGATCGTGATCCTTTCTTGCAACGTGTGGTCGTTGGTGTGGCTCCACTCAGCGGCGTGCGGTTGTGCCGCACACACGATCTACACAGTTAACCTCCGCACGCACGATCCCACTACCACTCAGGCTGCGTGGTTATAAAGAGGGGCACGGGGCCAGGGGATTTACTTTTCTCCTCCGCTTACCGTTGCCCTTCTTCCTCCTCTCGCTTCTGCGCCTGTTCGTGCTCCCGCCGCCGTGCGCCCATCGGAATCTTCGACGGCGAGGCTCCCATCGCTCTGCTCCGTCAACCTTGTCCCCGCGTACTTGCTCTGGCGCCGCTGCCGGTGAGTTTATCCGATCTCATTGCCTAGTTTATCCTCTAGGCGCATCTGCTTCTCTTTAGATTTCCCGCGGCGGTTTCTTCTCCGCTCCGCCGCCGTTTTCGCGTAGGGTCACGACGGGGCCTTGCAGTTCTAGGCTTCGCTCCGCCGCTAGTTCATCCTCCGTAGATTCCTCCGGCGACCCTATGTCGAGCTCCATTAGCGGTGCGCTTATTGAGGATGACGATGCAGCGTCTGGGCCCGAGCGGGGCTCCTGGCAGGGCTCTTCCGTCACCCGCCAAGAGGTTGAGTGGTTAATCCGAACTCGCCGGGTTCCTGTCGAGGTAGCCTGTCTCTTACTCGGCAGCGAATCTTCTCCCGTTCTCAACGAGGGCGAGTACGTCGTCTTTATGTCACACTTCGCTCGCGGGTTTGGTCTCCCCCTTAGCGATTTTGCTAGGGAGTTCCTTGATTACTTCTGCCTGCAGCCGCATCATCTTCTGGCTAATGCCATCGCTTCTCTTTCCGCCTTTATCTCTGCTTCGGAAGGATACTTCGGCCTATGGCCATCTATGCATGTTTGGTCGAAGTTCTTTCAGATCCGTTCCAATGTTGTCCCAGACAAATCCCTTCAACCTTCCGAGAAACTGCTCACCCAGTGCGGAGCTGCTTTAATCACACCTCGGAGGAAATCCGAGTTTCCTCGCGTTGCTTGCCTAGAGTCGTGCAAGAAATGGCATAAATTGTTCTTTTATGTCAAGAATTCTGGGAAGGAGGACAGGATTGGGCTCCCTGCTTTTTCCATTGGTCCCCCTTCCAATAAGAACTGGACTTATAAACCGAGGAAGAGTCATGCTCTGGCCGAGGACTTTGAGATTCGGCTGAAGGAACTGATCCGCTCCGGGCTACGCGGCGAGGATCTGATGACCACCTTCGTCAGCAGCCGGATTTGCCCATTCCAGAAACGCACGCATAAGCTCTGCTATATGAGCGGTCCTCTTGATCCCAACCGAGTCTCAACGGTGGAGCTGGACAATTACGTTATCTTCAAGCGCGTCCGGGCTATCTTTAAGACAGAGATGCCGGAGGATTGGGCCTGGGGACTGAAGCCGTTCACCCGCGAGCATCCCCCTCCCAGAGTAAGTTCTTGCAGTTGTGTCTTACCTTTTAATTGCATCTGTGATTTCTCTTGTTAATTTCTCTCTTTCTTTTCCTGCAGAGGTTTGAGGAGCAGAAGAGTGAGGATGCCGAGGTTTTGTCTCTCCTGTGGCCCGCGGATCGGAACGCTCCAGACAGTGGGGAGCCGGACTCGGAGGAGTTTGTTCCCAAGTCGGACCTTGCTCTGGCTCGTGCCCGTGGCAAGACCCCGGCCCACGAGGAGGAAGGTGATTCAGACGAGGTCCAAGTTCTTGAGGTAGTTGCCACAATGCCAATTTCTTATGCATTTCCGGCCTCTAATTTCTCAGCTAATCCGGCCGGTCAGGTTCACAACGTCGAGCCTCTCTCCTCCCGACCTCCTGTTACCTCGGGGAAACGTAGCGCTCCAGCTGGTGCCTCGGAAGCCGCTCCCAAGAAACGAATGAAGAAGTCAGCCCAGCACCCTCCGAAGCGTAAAACTATGCCCGGGGTTACTGGGTGAGTTGCTTTTTATTTGTATTTCTTGTTTCTCTCTTTCTGCCTTTTGACCTAATCTTTTTTGCCTTTGTAGGGCTCCTCTTTCTGTTAAGCCTAGTGGTCCTAGCATGACGAGTCACACGACTCGGCCGCCTTATCCTCCGCCTCCTGAAGATTCTAGAGTTCCTAGTCCTGCTTGCGTCAACTCTCCTCCCGCTCCGAATCAAACGTCATCTCGCCAGGATGCGCCTGATGTCTTTCCTGCTGATGCCGATATAACTCGGCCAGTAGATATTTCTACCGAGCCTGCTGCCTCCTCTGTGAATCCCGAAGCTTCCCCCGAGATCCCTTCGACCCCCACAGCTTTTACTGCAACTCCGACTCCAGCCGAGGATACCAATATCTCGGCGCCCTCAGAAACCGTAATCCCTCCGGCCCCCAAAGATGCCGCTCCGAGTGCCGAGGTAATGACTCCTTCCGACGCCTCTTCTAAGGCAAGAAAGGTCGTCGTCACCAAGCCTCCCTCATCCCAGAAAGGGTTTGCCAGCTCTTCTCAGCCTACAATTGCTGATGCGCTGCGCAAGGGGGTTTCTTCTGCCAAGACTATTGTTACCCCGGCTGCTGATACACAGCTCGCTCTTCACAAGAGTCCCGCGGCGGCGGTGGCTACACAACACGTCCGAGGTAAAGTCCTGACTCGTACAGAGAGTGGGAACAGCCTCGGCTCGTTGGTTGAGTATGCCAACAATTGGAATGCTGCTGATCAGCTCGAGGGCAATCCAAGCAGCCAGCCCTTTCAACTCTCCGGCATCAGCAGTCGCTTACATCTGGCTGCCAAGATTGTTCTTGACAGCGACAAGATGAATGAGGTAACTGTTTTTATCGATGTTTGATTAATCATTCGAATGATATTATATATACTCTAGCCCCCGAAGCTTGCAACCGAATAATTTATTATTCGTTTGGAAGTATTATTAGGCTTTGCCTGGTTCAGTTTTGTCTTAGTGTTCGTATATCCATCCACCTAGATCCGAATTAAGTTTTGCTTGATTTGGATCTATCTGAGTTTCGAATATCCAGCCAGCGAGATCCGAGTTAAGTTTTGCTTGATTTGGATTTGTCTGAGTTTCGAATGTCCAGCCACCTAGATCCGAGTTAAGTTTTGCTTGATTTGGATCTGTCTGAGTTTCGAATATCCAGCCACCTAGATCCGAGTTAAGTTTTGCTTGACTCGGATCTGTCTGAGTTTCGAATATCCAGCCACCTAGATCTGAGTTAAGTTTTGCTTGACTCGGATCTGTCTGAGTTTCGAATCTCCAGCCACCTAGATCCGGGTTAAGTTTTGCTTGATTCAGATCTGTTTTAAGTTCGAATATCTTATTGCTGTTTGTTTTGTTGCTTAGGTTGTGCATGACCGGCGGACCACCGAATTTCAAAGGCTGCTTTTCGCACATAAAAAATTGCAAGATAAGTATGAGAAGGTCATTTATGTGGTGAAGAAAGCTGGTAAGTTAACAAACTTTTGCATTATCCCTAAAGCTCCTATTGTTTTGGACGTGAGGTGTTAGCTCACTTTGCTGGTAAATAGGTAACATCAACAATCTTAACATCCGTCTTGAGAAGAAAGTCAAGGCCCTGGAAGGTTAGTTACTCTTTTTCTTTACATACTTCCATTCGAAATGTGCACTGGGTTTATTTTAACCATTTTGGATTTGGTAAAGACGAGTTACAAACTTTTGCAGCATCACATCAAGACTGCACACCTATGCCTGATATGATGCTGCATTTTTTAGAACAAGACACTACTCACTCGGCGCAGCTAAGAGATAAAGACGACGAGATAATTCGCGTGCGCGCCGAGGTGGAGTCCCTCAAGCTCTCTCAGAAGTCTGAGTTAGAGAAAGTTGACCAGGAGTTCTCCGAGGAGAAGAATCGGCTAGCTTTGCAATTGCAGAAAAATAAAGAACTCCTCGAGGCTGCCGAACTCAAGACGCGGGCGATGAGAGAGGAGACCACTCTCTTTGAGAAAACCAAGGGTGACTGGGCTAAAGATCTTCAGATAATGCTGACCTATATTCACCGTAAGCCTCTGACCGCGGCTGAGTTATCTTTTTCCCTTTATTACTGTTGACCAACGTATTTTTGTTTTGCGCAGACCATTTTCCAAAAGCTAAGCCCGTGAGATCTAGAGCGGTGGTTAATGCTCGTGTGCGCCGAGGTGTTCCTGCTGATGCGAGCCCAGAATACTCGATGGAAGATTACTTGGTTGCCGTTGGCGCTGCCGTTGGTCCGATGAAGATTATGGGCAGGGACTTGGTGCAAGCAGCCATTCGGGCCTACCATGTTCTCTGGCCGAATACTTCTGGCACTCCTGATATTGATGAGATCGAAATACTGGTGGAAAGATTGATGGCATCTCAGCACCAGTTGAATCTTTGGAGGGAATCCGCTGGACGAGCTGGTGCTGATATGGCGCTCACAGTCGTTATGTCATGGTACGAGGATATTTCCCTCGATACCCTGATAAATTTGCGCACCGGCTCCCGTTGGGTCGAGGATTCAGAGTTCATCGCTCGCCGACAAGCTCGTGCCTTCCATCTTGTTGATTATGCGGACGTGCACAATTGGATTGAAGGGCCGAGTTTCCTTTCTAACCTGGCGGATGAGGTCGAAGTTGAAGATGCCTCGGATGATGATTCAGCCGGCCAAGATGAAGCTGAGGGCGACTCGGATACTTCTGGTGATTCTAGCTCAAGCTCGGATGATAATGGCGACGCACGATCCTCCTCCAAAGGGACTGGGCATTCCCAAGCTCTAGCTGATGTTTCTCAACAGCCCCGGTCTTCCCCCGAAGTCGCTCCTGGTTCTGTGGAGGGCGAAGCAACTTCGGCCGAGGTGCCGTCTACCTCGGAGCGCCCAGTTCCTGATCAAGTCGCTGCCCCTTAGGTTTTTAAAAGAACAACTCTAAGTCGTTTCTTATCCCCGGTATGCCGGGCGTATGATGTGTGTCAAACACTTGTCCGACTTTCTGTGCGGTATGAACCTTTTTTGCCTTTTGCCGCTGAGGCACATATGGTTGTGATCGTTATTATTTTGTTTAAACTAATCCTGTTTGTTTAAATCTTTGCTTTAGTGGCCTTTAATTTCTTAAGTTCAGATTGTGTGTTTGCCTTTGTCGTACATTAGTTCGGCGTCTAATATTGCCTGACCTTGATGAATTTGACAATTCAACCATTGTGTTCTTGAATTTTTTCCAAGTTGCAAATCTCGAAGCCCATATCTGGGGAGAACAAAATAATATCACTCTGGGTGCCGAAGTTTGATACCCATTTCTATAACAAGGGACCATTGTGGGGCAATTCCCTAATCACTGCTCTAAAAATTGAGACTCAACATATCACTAAAAATGCGAAATAATATTGGCCAGTCCTCGAGTCATTGCTGTAGGTGCCGAGGTTTAATACAAAACTCAAACTCAAAAGCAAAATATGGCAGTCCCCGAGTTATTGCTCAAGGTGCCGAGGTTTAATACATAATTCAAACTCGAAAGCAAAATATGGCAATCCCCGAGTCATTGCTCAAGGTGCCGAGGTTTAATACATAACCCAAACTCAGAAACAATATAGTGAAGGGAATATGCCCGAGAGGCAATAATAAAGTGGTTATTATCTTATTCCTTGTTTATGATAAATGTTTATTTTGGATGCTATAATTGTATTAATACGGAAACGTTAATACATGTGTGTTTAATAAACAAACAGAAAGTTCCTAGTTATGCCTCTCACATAAACTAGCTCGTTGATTAACAAGATGATCAAGGTTTCCTGATCATGGACATTGGATGTTGTTAATAACGGGATCACAACATTAGTGTAATGGTGTGATGAACATTCATTCGAAGTATATCATTACGATCAAAGTCATTGAGTTTATATTGCTATAACAAGTTACGAAGTGATCCTAATCCTTAGACCATGAGATCATGTCAATCACTAACACCGGAAGAGTTTCTTGATAACATCAAACATCACACCGTAACAGGGTGATTATAAAGATGGATTCAGAACTAATAAAGTGTTATGTTGAGGCCCATGGATCGAGAGTGGAATTTGTTCATCCCGATGACGGATAGATATACTCTGGGCCCTCTCGGTGATATCACATTGGTTAGCTTGCAAGCAAGTGATTTGATCACTAGAATGTTATATCACAGGAATGAGAAAAGAGTACATGTCAGTAACGAGATCAAACTAGGTATGGTGATACCGATGATCGAATCTCGGACATGTAATATATCGCGAAACAAAAGGATTAAGATACTAGTGCAAAAGGTTCCGACGATCACAAGAAAGTCATCGTTGAATGTGTGGGAGTCAGTATGGGTCTCCAGATCCCGCTTCTGATTATTGATCAGAGAGGGGTCTCGATCATGTCCGCATTATTCACGAACCGTAGGGTGACACACTTAAGAGACACTGACATCCATTTGGAGCAAAAGTTTCATGCCGAAAAGAATAACAAGCGCAGGAATTTATTTCACTAGATACTGAAACGGGTTTTCGGGTGAAATTGCAGAAAGTGTTTCTACATGTGAAATGAAATACTAGCAAGGGGTTATATGTGAATGTTTTTCATTAAAGTAATTGACAAAATTCTGAATAAATAAAAGGATTTTTATTTAATGAGAGTTTGCATTAAATTTGGTGGAAATTTAATGGGAATTTGAGTGGGTTTTTGAGTGGAGGGAATTGAAAGGCATTTGAGTGAGTGGAGTGTCCACCCACATGAATGTGGAAGAGGTGGGGGCAGCCCCATGGCTGGGCGCATGGCCCCTTGGGTGCCCCCCTCTCCCTATAAAAGGAGCCCCCCTCCCTCTCTCTCACTCACACCTCTTCGTGAAGGATCTCTCTCCCCCTCTAGTATTTATACCCCATGGTCTCGGACTAGCGAGATACATGTTTCCGGTGGCTTTTCGGCAAGAAAGAGTTGTGCTTCCGCTGCATCGCTGGAGCGAGGAGGCGGAGGTTGCTCGGTGCCTCGAACGTGTGTGCGAGCACGGATGCGCTGCTGATTTGCGGCGCTAGGACTTCCTCTCGATCTTGAGATCGGCAAGAGATCGTCTACATCAACCACGAGTTTGGACTCGTTAAGCTTTGTCGGTCTTCAAGGGTATGTTCTCTACGGATATACATCCGCCCGTTGTTTGTATCTAGTAGATAGATCTTGGTACATAGTTGTTCCCATCGTAGGAAAATTTTTGTTTTCTATGCTGCGAACCCTACAGTGGTATCAGAGTCGGATCTATGCGTAGATGCTTTGCACGGGTAGTACACATATGAGTATGTGGGCGATGATGATCATTTTATTGCTTCTTTGTTGTACTTTGGATATTGGTGGCATAGTGGGATGAAGCGGCCCGGACAAACTTTACATGTCCTCACACATGAGACTTGTTCCACGCTTGACATGCAACTAGTTTTGCATAAGTGGCTAGCAGGTGTCTGTCTCTCCTACTATAGTCAATATCTAATTTGAAACGAGTTGTCAACAATTTGGTTATCCTCGTTGTGGTTCATGTTCGTAGGTAAGAACGGTTCTATCTTCGAAAGCCCTAAGACACGTAAAATTTGCAATGGATAAATTAGAGGCGTCTAGTTTAGATTCTTGCTGGGCTAGTGTTATGATATGGTGATGTTGTAAGTAGAAGTATGAGATGATACTCTTACAACACACATAACGTGTAATCTCCATAGACCTTGGACTTACACATATAGGTATGATAGTGATCATACCACGGTGCACATGATAGAGATCATATGCGGGAACCATATCATTCCACTAATAAACATGTGATGTTTGATTGCATCTTATATTGCTTGTTTGGCGTTTTATTAACATAATAAGATGATCCCTCATTTAAATATCAAGATAAGAATGTGTTCTTCCTTTAGTATGCACCGATTATGTTCTCGTCGCTCCAAGACATCACGTGATGATCGGGTGTTTTTTGGATCCACGACCATATTTCGGGTGTAAGACAGTTACACATGCAAATACTAAGGTTCTTACTTGGCGAGCCTAGCATGTACAGACATGGCCTCGGAACACGGATCGAAAGGTTAAGCATGAGTCATATAGTAGATATGATGCCCATTTGATGCTTGCCTTTGAAGCTATACCGACACACGTGATGATCGGACTTGGTGTAGTGGATTTGGTTCATGTAATCACCAAAAAGACACGAGGGACGTCATTTTTGAGTGGGAGTTCATTTCTAATTTGGATTAGTAGAACTCAATTTATCATAAATTAAATCAAAGTGAATTTGCATAATTTGTTGTAGTCATTGGCATTCGTTCACCACCTTATGCATAGTTGTAATTGAGATAATAGAACTATAGAATTCTGGATATATACTTTACGAACCGGTATCGTATTGTGTTGAGTGTCAATCTAAAGTTTAAAGTCCTATTGCAAACTTTCAGCAAACTCTATTTACTCCGTGAAATTTCATAGTTGGTATTAAATCGAGAGTAACAATGTTGGAGATATGCCCTAGAGGCAATAATAAATGTAGTTATTATTATATCTTTGTGTTTATGATGAATGTTTACATTCATGCTATAATAGTATTAACAAGGAAACATTAATACTTGTGTGATTTGTAAACTTAAATTGAAGTCCCTAGTATAAGCCTCTATACATCACTAGCTTGTTGGTTTATAAATGATTGTGGTTTCCCTATCATGGACATTGAGATGTTATCGACAACAAGATCATATCGTTAGGAGAATGATATGGTGGACATACTCCTATAGATAAGCGTAGCATAAAGATCAAGTCATTTTAATAGTTCAATTGCTATATGCTTTCTGATACATAGTAATCTAATTCCTTCGACCATGAGATCATGCATATCACCTTTACCGGATGGATGCTTTGATGACATCAAACACCACACCATAACTGGGTGGCTATAAAGGTGGCATTGAGTATTTGGAAAGTATTGGTTGAAACACATGGATCAAGAGTGGGATTTGTCCATCCATATGACGGATAGATATACTCTGGGCCCTCTCGGTGAAATGTCATCCAATTAGCTTGCAAGCATGTGACTGGCTCACAAGGGATCACATATCATGGGAACGAGAAAAGAGTACTTATCGGTAACGAGGTTGAACTAGGTATGCAGAGATACCGACGATCATAACCTCGGATAAGTAAACTATCGTGAGACAAAGGGAAATTGATATCGTATGTAAGTGGTTCATTCGATCGCAAAGTAATCGTAGAAATATGTGGGAGCCATAGGAATTTCCAGATTCCTCTATTGGTTATTGTTCGGAGAAGTGTCTCGATCATGTCCGCATAATTCACGAACCGTAGGGAGACACACTTAAGGATTCGACGTTGTTTGAGTAGTTATGGAATGATGAGAAAGAGACCACATGTTGTTCGGAGTCTCGAATGGGATTCGGGATATCACGAGGAGATCCGGAATGGTCCGGAGAATAAGATTCATATAAGGAAAGTCCTGTTTCGGAGATGGAGAATGGTTCCGGTGTTTTCATCGGGAATGTTCTAGAAGGTTCCGGAATGTCCGGCACTCCGGGGGGAAGGGTACATGAATGTGTTATATCAAGTTGATATGATTGCATCATGTACTCGGTGTCATCGCTGTTCAAAATAGAGGGTTTATTCAAATCCTAGTTTGAAAAGTCAAATGGCTAGTTTGAAAGTCAAACACCAAGTTTTGGAAAGAGGAGGAGGAGTGGGAAACCGAGTTGGGGAGGGTTTCCCTCCTCCAACCGGCGGCGCACCACCCAAGCCGAGTTGGGGAGGGACTCCCCTCCCTCCCCTTGGCCGGCCGGCCCCTCCACCTATATAAGGAGGGGCAGGGCTCCCTCCTATAGACACACAAGTCCCTTGCCCCGAAAACCCTAACCCTAGCCGCCGCCGCCCTCCAAGCCGCCGCCGCCTAGGGATCTCCTTGCCGCCGACTTGGGCACCATCAAGCCCTATTCGCCGGCTCTAGCACCTCTTCCTCGGCGTGTCTAAACCCTAGATCGTCGAGGGATTTATCATAGCCCACCATACTCGCTCCGGCTTAAGGCGAAGCCCTGCGAGATCTCCCCTCTACTTCCGGTACCACGCCGTTGTGCTGCCGGAATTGCGAGGAGGGTGCTACAACCTCCGCTGCCTGCTGGAACAAGGGAGAGGAAGGTCTTCGTCGAGTACCGAACGTGTGACCGACTGCGGGAGCACTGCCGGAACGCAGCGCCGGAAGGATCGTCTACGCGATCTTGAGATCGGGTAGAGTACGACTACATCACCCACGAGAATCCGCTCTCGTTAAACACTTTGGAATCTTCGAGGGTGAGTTATTCCATCGACTCGTTGCTACAATCTAGTAGATAGATCTTGGCTTGTTTGTTTGTATGCGGTAGAATTTTTTGTTTTCCATGCTACGAAACCCTACAGTGGTATCAGAGTCGTGTCTATATGTAGATCTGTTGCACGAGTAGAACACAATGGTCATTGTGGGCGTTGATGCTTTTGTTGTCGATTGCTTCTTGTGTACTTTGCATCTTGCGGTATGTTGGGATGAAGCGGCCCGGGCTAACCTTACATGACATCGTTCATGAGACTTGCTCCACGCTTGACATGCAACTTGTATTGCATAAGTGGCTTTGCGGGTGCCTGTTTCTCCTAGCATAGTTAAGATCCAATTTACAACGGGTGATTAACAATACTAGTATCAATGTTGTGGTTCATGTTCGTAAGTTAGAACGACACTTATTGAAAGCCCCAAACCACGTAAAACATGCAAAGAAAGTAGAGGCATCTAACTTTTTTTTGCAGGGGTGTGCTGTGATGTGATATGGCCATGATTGTGATTATATTTGATGTATGCAATGTTCCTTATTGTAAGTTGGCAACCGGCATGAGCCATATGGTTGTCTTTAATTTATGTTAAGACCCGCGTGTCTATTCAAAGTAGTTGTAATAGTTGAAGCCGGTGGACGACAACCATGGAGAAGCGTCATTGACCTTGATGCAATGCCGGTGATGATGGAGATCATGTTCGTGCTAGAAGATGGAGATCGGAAGCACAATGAAGAAAGGCCATATCATATCACATATTATGAATTGCATGTGATGTTAATCCTTTATGCATCTTGTATTGCTTAGTAGACGATGGTAGCATTATAAGATGATCCCTCATGCACATGAATTTCAAGTCATAAAGTGTTCACCCTCAGTTAGCACCGTTGCTAAAGCTTGTTGTTTCGAAGCACCACGTGATGATCGGGTGTGTTAGATTCCGCAAGTGTATACAACGTGAGCAAGCCAGATTTGCTCATGCGGAAACTAAGGTTTGATCTTGACAAGCCTAGCATGTACAGACATGGTCTCGGAACACGGAACACCAAAAGGTAAAGCATGAATCATATAGTAGATATGATGAACATGTCGATTGTTCGCCATTGAAACTATATCAACTCTCGTGATGATCGGTGTTGATGTGGTGGATTTGGTTCGTGTGATCACTAAAACAATGTGAGGGATATTGTTTTGAGTGGGAGTTCACCTAGATTAATTTTATTATTAATTTGAACTCAATTTGTCATAAACTTAGTCTAAACTATTGCAAATATGTTGTAGATCAATGGCAGCCCCTACCATCAATTTTAATGCGTTCCTAGAGAAAGAAAAGTTGAAAAACAATGGAAGCAACTTCGCGGATTGGTTCCGCAATTTGAGGATTGTCCTCACAGCTGGTAATTTGACCTATGTGCTGGATGCACCGCTGGGTGACCCACCTGCAGCTGATGCTGCCGATGAAGTAAAGAACGTTTACCTCACTCGGAAGACTCGGTACTCCACAGTTCAGTGTGCTATCTTGTATGGTTTAGAATCGGAGCTTCAGAAAAGGTTTGAGAATTCAGACCCATATGATATTGTCGAGGATCTCAAATTGATCTTTGAGACTCATGCGGCAATTGAAAGCTATGAGGCTTCTGAAAAGTTCTTTAACTGCAAGATGGAAGAGGGCAGCTCCGTCAGTGAGCATGTGCTTAAGATGTCTGGGCACGCAAACAAACTTCAAAGCTTGGGTATTGTGATTCCTAATGCTTTGGGGATTTACCGTGTCCTCCAATCACTACCACCAAGTTACAAGAACTTTGTGATGAACTACAACATGCAAAACATGAACAAGACATTGCCAGAACTCTTTGCCATGTTGAAATCTGCAGAAGTGGAGATCAAGAAAGAGCACCAAGTGTTGTTGGTCAATAAGACCACCAAATTCAAGAAAGGCAAGTCTAAGCAGAAGGGACACTTCAAGAAGGGTGGTAAGAAAGTTACCACGCCGACGAAGAAGACCAAGGCTGGACCTAAGCCTGATACTGAGTGCTTTTACTGCAAGGGAGAAGGTCACTGGAAGCGGAATTGCCCAAAGTACTTGGTGGATTTGAAGAACGGCAACATCAAGAAGAAAGGTATATCTGATATACATGTTATTGATGTGTATCTCACTAGTACTCGTAGTAGTGCCTGGGTATTTAATACTGGTTCGGTTGCTCATATTTGTAACTCGAAACAGGTGCTGCAGAATAAATGGAAGCTAGCGAAGAACGAGGTGACGATGCGCATGGGAAACAGATCAAAGGTTGATGTGATCGCGGTCGGCACGCTACCCCTTCATCTACCATCGGGATTAGTTTTATACTTAAATAATTGTTATTTGGTGCCTGCGTTGAGCATGAACATTATATCGGGATCTTGTTTATTGCGAGACGGTTACTTGTTTAAGTCCGAGAATAATGGTTGTTCGATTTATATGAGTAATATGTTTTATGCACATGCACCTTTGATAGATGGTCTATTCTTATTGAATCTCGATAGTGGAAATACACATATTAATAACATTGAGGCTAAACGTTTGAAATCGAGCGATAACTCGACCTATATGTGGCACTGTCGTCTTGGTCACATTGGAGTGAAGCGTATGAAGAAACTCTATTCCGATGGACTTCTTTAATCACTTGATTTCGAATCACTTGATAGATGCGAAGCATGTCTGATGGGTAAAATGACTAAGACTCCATTTTCTGGTATGATGGAGCGAGCTACGGACTTATTGGAAATCATACATACCGATGTGTGTGGTCCAATGAGTGTAGCATCGCGCGGTGGTTATCGTTATGTTCTTACCTTCACGGATGACTTGAGTAGATATGGGTATATCTATTTCATGAAACATAAGTCCGAAACTTTCGAGAAGTTTAAGGAATTTCAAAGTGAGGTAGAGAATCAACGTAACAAGAAGATTAAGTTTCTACGTTCTGATCGTGGAGGTGAATATCTAAGTTACGAGTTTGGCGAGCATTTGAAGAAATGAGGAATACTTTCACAGTTGACACCGCCGGGAACACCACAGCGTAATGGTGTGTCCGAACGTCGTAATCGAACTCTCTTAGATATGGTTCGTTCTATGATGTCACTTACAGATTTACCGCTATCATTTTGGGGTTATGAATTAGAAACAGCCGCATTCACTTTAAATAGGGCACCGTCTAAATCCGTTGAAACGACACCGTATGAATTATGGTTTGGGAAGAAACCTAGATTGTCGTTCCTTAAAGTTTGGGGATGCGAAGCCTATGTAAAGAAGTTACAGCCGGACAAGCTTGAACCCAAAGCGGAAAAATGCGTCTTCATAGGATACCCGAAGGAAACTATTGGGTATACCTTCTATCATAGATCCGAAGGCAAAATCTTTGTTGCCAAGAATGGATCCTTTCTAGAGAAGGAATTTCTCTCGAAAGAAGTGACTGGAAGGAAAGTAGAACTCGATGAGGTTGTCGAACCTTCTCTCGAAATTGCGAGTAGCGCAGCACCGGAAGAAGTTCCTGTGGTGCCTGCACCAATAAGAGAGGAAGCTAATGATGATGATCATGAAACTTCGGTTGTAGTTGCTACAGAGCCTCGCAGGTCAACGAGAACTCGTGCCACTCCAGATTGGTATGATCCCGTTATGAGTGTCATGTTGGTGGACAACACCGATGACCCTGAGACATATGAGGAAGCGATGATGAGCCTAGATTCCAATAAATGGCAAGAAGCCATGAAATCCGAGATTGGGTCCATGTACGAAAACCAAGTGTGGACTTTGGTGGACTTACCGGATGGCCGGAAGGCTGTCGAGAACAAATGGATTTTCAAGAAGAAAACAGATGCTGATGGTAATGTTACTGTCTATAAAGCTCGACTTGTCGCAAAAGGGTTTCGACAAATTCAAGGAGTTGACTACGATGAGACTTTCTCACCAGTAGCGAAGCTAAAGTCTGTGAGGATTATGTTAGCAATCGCTGCATATTATGATTATGAGATATGGCAGATGGATGTCAAAACAGCATTCCTCAATGGAGACATTGATGAAGAGTTGTATATGATGCAACCCAAAGGTTTTGTCGATCCTAAAGATGCTAACAAGGTATGCAAACTTCAACGGTCCATCTATGGATTGAAGCAAGCATCCCGAAGTTGGAATCAACGTTTTGATAAGGTGATCAAAAGTTTTGGTTTTATACAAACTTATGGAGAAGCTTGTATTTACAAGAAAGTGAGTGGGAGCTCTGTAGCATTCTTAATACTATATGTAGATGACATATTGTTGATTGGGAATGATGTAGACCTTCTTAATAGTGTCAAGGAATATTTGAATAATAGTTTTTCAATGAAGGATCTTGGCGAAGCAGCTTATATATTAGGCATAAAGATTTATAGAGATAGATCGAAACGCCAAATATCATTGTCACAAAGTACATATTTGGACAAAGTTCTAAAGAGGTTTGGAATGGAAGATAGCAAGAAAGGGTTCTTGCCCATGTTGCCCAATACGACCTTGAGTAAAACTCAAAGTCCGACATCAGCAGAAGATAGAGAAAGGATGAGTAAGACTCCCTATGCCTCAGCCATAGGATCTCTAATGTATTCCATGCTATGTACTAGACCCGACATTGCATATGCTGTTAGTTTAACTAGCAGATATCAAAGTGATCCAGGAGTGGATCATTGGACAACGGTCAAAACATCCTTAAGTACTTGAGAAGAACTAAGGATATGGTTCTTTCTTATGGAGGTGATGAACAACTCGTTGTTAATGGTTACACCGATGCTAGTTGGAACACCGATCCGGATGATTCTAAATCACAATCTGGATACGTATATATTTTGAATGGTGCAACAGTTAGCTGGAGGAGTGCAAAGCAAAGCGTTGTGGCGAGATCTTCAACTGAATCGGAATACATGGCTGCTTCGGAGGCTTCACAAGAAGCGATATGGATGAAAGAGTTCATTACAGAGCTGGGTGTGGTTCCTAGTGCGCTGGACCCAATGTCTATCTACTGTGATAACATGGGCGCCATAGCCAATGCGCAAGAACCAAGGTCACACAAGAAGCTGAAGCATATCAACCTACGTTTTCACGCTATTCGAGAACATATCCAAGATGGGGATATAAAGATTTGCAAAGTACACACAGATCTGAATGTGGCGGATCCGTTGACTAAACCTCTCCCGAGGGCAAAACATGACCAGCACCAAACTGCCATGGGTGTTCGGTATATTACCATGTAATCTAGATTAGATGACTCTAGTGCAAGTGGGAGACTGTTGGAGATATGCCCTAGAGGCAATAATAAATGTAGTTATTATTATATCTTTGTGTTTATGATGAATGTTTACATTCATGCTATAATAGTATTAACAAGGAAACATTAATACTTGTGTGATTTGTAAAGTTAAATTGAAGTCCCTAGTATAAGCCTCTATACATCACTAGCTTGTTGGTTGATAAATGATTGTGGTTTCCCTATCATGGACATTGAGATTTTATCCACAACAAGATCATATCGTTAGGAGAATGATATGGTGGACATACTCCTATAGATAAGCATAGCATAAATATCAAGTTATTTTAATAGTTCAATTGCTATATGCTTTCTGATACATAGTAATCTAATTCCTTCGACCATGAGATCATGCATATCACCTTTACCGGATGGATGCTTTGATGACATCAAACACCACACCGTAACTGGGTGGCTATAAAGGTGGCATTGAGTATTTGGAAAGTATTGGTTGAAACACATGGATCAAGAGTGGGATTTGTCCATCCATATGACGGATAGATATACTCTGGGCCCTCTCGGTGAAATGTCATCCAATTAGCTTGCAAGCATGTGACTGGCTCACAAGGGATCACATATCACGGGAACGAGAAAAGAGTACTTATCGGTAACGAGGTTGAACTAGGTATGCAGAGATACCGACGATCATAACCTCGGATAAGTAAACTATCGTGAGACAAAGGGAAATTGATATCGTATGTAAGTGGTTCATTCGATCACAAAGTAATCGTAGAAATATGTGGGAGCCATATGAATTTCCAGATTCCTCTATTGGTTATTGTTCGGAGAAGTGTCTCGATCATGTCCGCATAATTCACGAACCGTAGGGAGACACACTTAAGGATTCGACGTTGTTTGAGTAGTTATGGAATGATGAGAAAGAGACCGAATGTTGTTCGGAGTCTCGAATGGGATTCGGGATATCACGAGGAGATCTGGAATGGTCCGGAGAATAAGATTCATATAAGGAAAGTCCTGTTTCGGAGATGGAGAATGGTTCCGGTGTTTTCATCGGGAATGTTCTAGAAGGTTCCGGAATGTCCGGCACTCCGGGGGGAAGGGTACATGAATGTGTTATATCAAGTTGATATGATTGCATCATGTACTCGGTGTCATCGCTGTTCAAAATAGAGGGTTTATTCAAATCCTAGTTTGAAAAGTCAAACGGCTAGTTTGAAAGTCAAACAGCAAGTTTTGGAAAGAGGAGGAGGAGTGGGAAACCGAGTTGGGGAGGGTTTCCCTCCTCCAACCGGCGGCGCACCACCCAAGCCGAGTTGGGGAGGGACTCCCCTTCCTCCCCTTGGCCGGCCGGCCCCTCCACCTATATAAGGAGGGGCAGGGCTCCCTCCTAGAGACACACAAGTCCCTTGCCCCGAAAACCCTAACCCTAGCCGCCGCCGCCCTCCAAGCCGCCGCCGCCTAGGGATCTCCTTGCCGCCGACTTGGGCACCATCAAGCCCTATTCGCCGGCTCTAGCACCTCTTCCTCGGCGTGTCTAAACCCTAGATCGTCGAGGGATTTCTCATAGCCCACCATACTCGCTCCGGCTTAAGGCGAAGCCCTGCGAGATCTCCCCTCTACTTCCGGTACCACGCCGTTGTGCTGCCGGAATTGCGAGGAGAGTGCTACAACCTCCGCTGCCTGCTGGAACAAGGGAGAGGAAGGTCTTCTTCGAGTACCGAACGTGTGACCAACTGCGGGAGCGCTGCCGGAACGCAGCGCCGGAAGGATCGTCTACGCGATCTTGAGATCGGGTAGAGTACGACTACATCACCCACGAGAATCCGCTCTCGTTAAACACTTTGGAATCATCGAGGGTGAGTTATTCCATCGACTCGTTGCTACAATCTAGTAGATAGATCTTGGCTTGTTTGTTTGTATGCGGTAGAATTTTTTTGTTTTCCATGCTACGAAACCCTACAAACAATTCCAGTGTTAGTATCTTAAGTATCATGTTTGCCTCCATGATTCTTGATTGTTTTAATATCAAGTTTATCTAGGAGCTGAAAGAATTGTTTCAGAAACCATCATATGTGGCAGATATAACGATATCTGAAACAATGTTTTGGTTGCAATATGATAGAGTATAATATATGTTCTCATATTGGATGAGAATTTACGAAGGTTGGTGATGCTAGACATCCTAATCATCCAAAAGGGTTTTGGAAAGTAATGTTATACTCACGATTCGCCTTTATAAGCTACAGTAGCTTGATCATGAAAATCGTCATGATAAGGATGAATAGAAGATGTATGTAAAGTGTTTACTACACTAAAAGATTACTAAAGAATGGATTTTGAAAGAATACCGATCATTTTGATGATGGTGGTCTACTTCAAAGTGCAAGTCCAAAGGTATTATTATTTGAATATACACGCTTTGGACTATGTGTCATGTATATGGCACCACTTTTGATGTTGATAGATTCTTTTAAAAAGGAAAAGGAAATGCTGAATCTATAAAATATATTTGGCAGAAAAGAAAAGATTGGAAATATCCAATTTAGGTATATGGATGATATATATGTTATGGTTGTATTCTTTGCTTGTTAAACAATGTGGTTCTTGGGTATTGGATACCGAATTGGTTGGTATGAAATTTCATACGGAACAACGCAATTCATGAACCACAATGGCCTAAGTAACTAGCAAGAGAATATGTGATGATGTTCATCGAAAACAAACAAACCGTTGTTTGTATTTCTCGTTGACATCAAAGCTTGACTTCAAGATTTGTCTTAATAATTGTTATTTGAATCAGGTATTATGAGAACAAAGGTTGTTCAAATAATTACCATATTCCATATAAGATGGATGATTTACAAATCTAGTTGGAGAAATCACATCCATAAAACCTAATGCTAAAATGTCGCAAGACAAATGATTGAAAGATCACTTACGAAGTGACATCGCTGTTTAAATTATATTGGAAATAAAACATGAAGAATCTCCATATTCATGGATTTTTGGAGTCTTTGATTTGATCAAGTGACGCTTGTGAGACTTTCCACGTGATAATTAAAACTTTGTTCAAAGGCCAAAGAAGAACGAACGACTAAATTATTGGAATTTATACATATCGATGTATGTACTCCATTATATATAGTCGTAAGCGATGGATTTCAACTTCATATGCTTTCTCGGAAAATTTGAGTGAATATTCACTTAATGAGAAAGAAGTATGAAATATTTGAAAAACGTTTCAAAGACTTTCAAGATGAAGTGAAAAACCATTGTAACAAGAAAATAAATGGTTTATGATTTTATCATAAGGGATTTGTTTGAGTTACAAGTGTAACAAGAAAATAAATGAATTATGATCTTATCATCAAGGGATTTATTTGAGTTGCAAGTTTAGCAAAACACCTAGATTTACATATCCCGAAACACCATAGGAATATGGAGTGTTTGAGATTTGTAATGAAACCTTGTTTGACATGGTTGGATCAAACTTGTTATTTATAAAACTGCCATTTTGTTTTAAAAGATTAAATCTTTAGAGACTACCGCTTTTTCACTGAAAAGAGATCCATCTTGATCCGTTGAAATGACACCATGGAAGTTATGGTTTGGGGTAAAACCCAAGTTGTCATTTCTTAAATTTTGGTATGCTAAACATAAGTAAGATGTTTACAACCAAAGTCGGATGAGCATGTCTTTGTAGGTTATTTCGAATAATAATTGGTTATTCCTCCATAACACCAAGGACAAAAGGGTTTGTCGCTTGAAACGTGAAGTTTCTTGAAGAAGAAATTTTTTCATAAAAGTTAAGTGGGAGGACAATAGAACTTTGATAAGGTTAACGAACCTTAGCTAAATGTGCTTAGTTGCGCAGCGCCGGAAATCATTCCGGAGGCTGCCATAATGCTCATAGCTTATGTGCCTCAAAGTTTGTGGTCACGGAGATCTAAGTTCTTATTGAACCAAGTCGGTCGAATAAACAATCAAATACTAAGATTTGAGAGTAAATCATTATTGTTTGACAATGATGAACCGACTATATGCAAAGAAGCGATGATGGGCCCTGACTCCGTCAAATGGCTTGAAGCCATAAAATTCGTGATAGTTCCATACATGAGAAATCAAGTTTTGAACTTGGAAGACCCTCTGGAAAGGTGTAAAAACCTATCGGTCGTATTTGGATCTATAAAGAAACAGACATGGATGTTTCACATCTATGAAATAGTCGACATGTCGTAAAGTATTTTACGACAATGTTCAAGGAGTTGACTATGACAAGATTTGATCTTTCATAGCGATATTTAGTCTGGACGGATTAAAGTAGCAACCACTACATATAATTTGTTATATGGTAGATGAATACACAAAACAAAGTTCTTCTAATAGAATGGTTACCTAGGACGTGTACATGACATGACCCAAAGGGTTTTGTTAATTCAAAGTATGCTAAAAAGGGCATGCAAACTTCAATGGTTGAAGTAAGCATCGCGGAGTTGGAATCTTCACCGTGATGAAAAAGAGTTTTCATCTGGAGACGATGAAGATGCTTGCATTTGCAAGAAATTAAGTGGGAGCGTTGAGACATATTTCTAATACATTATGTGGAGGACATCTTGTTGATTAGAAATGATGTATCTTTTATTGACAAAGGTTAAGAATTTCATTTCGATAAAAAACTTAGGCAAAACCCAAATATTTAGCATGAATGTCTATAGTGGATATACTGTGACGCTAATATGGTTGTGCCAAACGTACATATATGATATATTGAAGGAGTTCAATATAGAAACAACAAGAAACGGTTCTTGTCGCATGGAAAGGAATTGAATCAAGATTCAAGTGTATTGACACTTGATAAGTGAAACAAGATTCAAGTGCTTTGACACTTGATGAGTGAAATCACAAGGATGTTTTGATCAATCATACCATGATATGTACACATCCAGATATGTCCTATGCTCTAAGTGTTATGAGCATATACCAGAATGAATCATAAAATGATCATTGGACGATAGTAAGGATATTCTTTTTATCTTTTGGAAGAACTAAGAATATATTTGTGTAGAGGTGACAAACAATTACAAATAGTTCAATGTAAAGCGTTACATTGATACTAGTTTTGTCACAAGATACAAATTAAGTTTATCTCAATTTAAACTATGGGTGGCACAATGTAATGGAAAGAAGATTCCATGATGGATTTGGATGAAATCCATAGTTAAGACATTGTGACGAATACTGCAACAAAAAGGCTAAGTATATGACTGCTATAGTAGTAGCAAAGGAGGGAATTTGTGTCAAGAAGTTTGTTATCAAACTAAGGTGTGGTTCGCAACGGGCTAACACTAAAGATATATTGTATGACAATAGTATCGACATGATTTAACCCCAAGGAACTAAAGGTCTCACCGAAAGACCAAATTTATACAATGCCATCTCATTGGAGAATGAGTGATGCGTGAAGACGCAAAGACATGCAAATACACACGGACCTGAAGCGTCAGATCCGTAGATTATGTTAACCACTTGCAATTGCGTATATGGAACACCAGAAAGCCATAGGTGTTCAATACGCAAAGTTTTCAAACTAGATTATTGTCTCTAGTGCAAGTGGGAGACTGAACAGAATATGCTCGAGAGGCAATAATAAAGTGGTTATTATAGTATTCCTTGTTTATGATAAATGTTTATTTTGCATTCTATAATTGTATTAATACGGAACGTTAATACATGTGTGTTTAATAAACAAACAGAAAGTTCCTAGTTATGCCTCTCACATAAACTAGCTCGTTGATTAACAAGATGATCAAGGTTTCCTGATCATGGACATTGGATGTTGTTAATAACGGGATCACAACATTAGTGTAATGGTGTGATGAACATTCATCCGAAGTATAGAATTACGATCAAAGTCATTGAGTTTATATTGCTATATCAACTTACGAAGTTATCCTAATCCTTAGACCATGAGATCATGTCAATCACTAACACCGGAAGAGTTTCTTGATAACATCAAATGTCACACCGTAACAGGGTGATTATAAAGATGGATTCAGAACTAATAAAGTGTTATGTTGAGGCCCATGGATCGAGAGTGGAATTTGTTCATCCCGATGACGGATAGATATACTCTGGGCCCTCTCGGTGATATCACATTGGTTAGCTTGCAAGCAAGTGATTTGATCACTAGAATGTTATATCACGGGAACGAGAAAAGAGTACATGTCAGTAACGAGATCAAACTAGGTATGGAGATACCGATGATCGAATCTCGGACATGTAATATATCGCGAAACAAAAGGATTAAGATACTAGTGTAAAAGGTTCCGACGATCACAAGAAAGTCATCGTTGAATGTGTGGGAGTCAGTATGGGTATCCAGATCCCGCTTCTGATTATTGATCTGAGAGGGGTCTCGATCATGTCCGCATTATTCACGAACCGTAGGGTGACACACTTAAGAGACACCGACATCCATTTGGAGCAAAAGTTTCATGCCGAAAAGAATAACAAGCGCATGAATTTATTTCACTAGATACCGAAACGGATTTTCGGGTGAAATTGCAGAAAGTGTTTCTGCATGTGAAATGAAATACTAGCAAGGGGTTATATGTGAATGTTTGTCATTAAAGTAATTGACAAAATTCTGAATAAATAAAAGGAGTTTTATTTAATGAGAGTTTGCATTAAATTTGGTGGAAATTTAATGGGAATTTGAGTGGGTTTTTGAGTGGACGGAATTGAAAGGCATTTGAGTGAGTGGAGTGTCCACCCACATGAATGTGGAAGAGGTGGGGGAAGCCCCATGGCTGGGCGCATGGCCCCTTGGGTGCCCCCCTCTCCCTATAAAAGGAGCCCCCCTCCCTCTCTCTCACTCACACCTCCTCGTGAAGGATATCTCTCCCCCTCTAGTATTTATCCCCCATGGTCTCAGACTAGCGAGGTACATGTTCCCGGTGGCTTTTCAGCAAGAAAGAGTTGTGCTTCCGCTGCATCGCTGGAGCGAGGAGGCGGAGGTTGCTCGGTGCCTCGAACGTGTGTGCGAGCACGGATGCGCTGCTGATTTGCGGCGCTAGGACTTCCTCTCGATATTGAGATCGGCAAGAGATCGTCTACATCAACCACGAGTTTGGACTCGTTAAGCTTTGTCGGTCTTCAAGGGTATGTTCTCTACGGATATACATTCGCCCGTTGTTTGTATCTAGTAGATAGATCTTGGTACATAGTTGTTCCCATCGTAGGAAAAATTTTGTTTTCTATGTTGCGAACCCTACATATAGGACAGTCCCCGTGCCACTGCTCAAGGTGCCGAGGTTTAATACATAACCCAAATTCAAAAACAATATAGGGCAGTCCCCGAGCCATTGCTCAAGGTGCCGAGGTTTAATACATAACCCAAACTCAAAAACAATATAGGGCAGTCCCCGAGCCACTGCTCAAGGTGCCGAGGTTTAATACATAACCCAAACTCAAAAACAATATAGGGCAGTCCCCGAGCCACTGCTCAAGGTGCCGAGGTTTAATACATAACCCAAACTCAAAAACAATATAGGGCAGTCCCCGAGCCACTGCTCAAGGTGCCGAGGTTTAATACATCGTTGATACTTCGTCCTGAAGCGTTACTTTTCAACGTGTCATAGATGACTCCTACGAGTAAAATGGACAAAGTAAAGCTACGTTCCATGGTATTTTCGATTCTTCACCGGCTTTGTCTGCCTTGTTCTTTTCTGGTGATTGAGCATCAATTAAGTAATACGCATCATTGTGCAATTCTTTGCTCACGATGAACGGTCCTTCCCATGGGGGTGATAGTTTGTGCATGCCGGCCATGCGTTGCACTAACCTAAGAACCAAATCTTCTTCTTTAAACACTCTTGGATTTACTTTCTTGCTGTGATATCGTTGCAAGTCCTGCTGATAAATAGCTGATCTTGATAGTGCCAATTCCCTGGCCTCTTCTAGCAGATCGACATCATCTTGCCGAGCTATTTCATTTACCTCAGCGGTTGTATACTAGGTAACCCTTGGAGAGTCATGTATTATGTCGGCTGGAAGCACGGCTTCTGCCCCATATACTAGAAAAAATGGTGTATACCCTGTTGACCTGTTTGGGGTAGTTCTAAGGCTCCATAGTACTGCTGGTATTTCCTCCATCCAACACCCTGTCGACCTTTGCAGTGGTTCGACGAGTCGTGGTTTTATTCCGGACAATACTAGTCCATTAGATCTTTCTACTTGCTCATTAGATGCTGGGTGAGCCACCAAGGCAACATCTAGTCTTATGTGTTTTTCTTGACAGAATCTAGCGAAGGTTCCTTCAGCAAAGTTTGTACCATTGTCTGTAATAACACTGTGTGCGTAGCCATATCTCAGGATAATATCTTTGAGAAATTTTACTGCTGTGGGCCCATCACACTTCTTTATTGGTTTCACTTCAATCCATTTTGTGAATTTGTCGACCATGACTAGATGTGGGTCATCCCGCCCCGGGCCGGTTTGAATGGTCCCACCATATCTAAACACCATACAGAAAATGGCCAAGTAATTGGTATCGTTTTTAACTCGGACGATGGCATATGTATATTGCTGGCATATCTCTGGCAACCATTACATTTTTCCACCAGTTCTTTGGCCTCTTTCAACGCTGTTGCCCAATAAAAACCATGCCTGAATGCTTTGGCCACTAAAGCTCTGGACGAGGCGTGATGCCCGCATTCTCCCTGATGTATATCTAGGAGGATCTCCTGTCCCTCTGTCGAGTTCACACATCTTTGCAACACGCTTGTGACACTCCTTTTATATAGCTCATTGTTTATGATTGTATAAGCTTTAGCTCTTCTCACTGTCTGTCTCGCCAATACCTCGTCATTCGGCAAAATCGCATCTTTAAGGAAAGAAAATATGGGTTGCGCCCATGTTGGTATCATTTTTTCTGGTGTAATCTCGCTATCTATTTCCATATTTTCCGCCGACATAACTACTTCGGATTTTTCCATATACATCCTTGCATCGGCCGGGTTCATTTTTGGAACTTCCGGGTTACATTCCTTGTCAATTTCCATCGGCACATTATCTTCTCTTGATTTTGCCGGAATAAAGATGGATTCGGACTCTGGTGATGGTGTTATTGATGGTTTCCTCAGGTGCTCTAGGGCGATACCTGGGGGAATTGATTGTCTGGTTGATCCGAGTTTTGACAATGTGTCTGCGGCGTCGTTTTCTGCCCGAGGTATATGATGAAATTCACATCCGTCGAAGTATCCACTGAGTTTTTGCACATGAAATCTATATAAGGCCATATTGGCATCTAATGCATCCCAATTTCCTGAGACTTGTTGTACTACTAGATCTGAATCCCCGTAGCATAAGATTCGGCGTATGCCAATCTTTTTTGCTACCTTCAATCCATGGACGAGTGCTTCATATTCGGCTACATTGTTTGATGCGGCAAAATGTATTTGCAACACATATTTTAGCTGATCTCTTTTTGGCGAGGTTAACACTATCCCCGCCCACAAACCATTTCTCAGTTTGGAACCATCGAAGTGCATCGTCCAATAACTCGGATCTAGTAATGGTGGCTCATATTGTACCTCGGCCCAGTCCACGAACAAGTCAGCCATAGCCTGAGATTTGATTGCATCTCGCCTATCGAACTGCGGAGCATAAGGTGACAACTCAATTGCCCATTTTGCTATTCGGCCACTTGCATCCTTGTTGCTCAATATGTCGGCTATGGGTGCTTCACAGATCACTTTGATGGGGTGCTCTTCGAAGTAATGTTTAAGTTTCTTCACTGACATGTATACCCCATATGCCATCTTCTAATAATGTGGGTAATTTTTCTTTGAGGTTGATAGTACCTCGCTTAGGTAATATACCGGCCTTTGTACTGATTTGTTATCTTCAATTCGTTCCACCATGATCACAGCACTTACTACTATGTTCGTGGCGGCTATGTAAAGTAGCATAGGCTCTTTTGACAATGGAGAGGCCAGGATTGGTGCTGTGACCAACATCTTCTTCAGTTCATGGAACGCATTGTCTGCTTGTGGTGTCCAAATGAACTTATCAGATTTTTTCATCAGTTGATAAAGAGGTAATGCTTTCTCTCCCAGCCGACATACAAATCGGCTAAGCGAGGCCAGGCAACCTGTGAACTTCTGTACGTCATTCAGACACCTCGGCAATTCCATCCTTTCCACTGCTCTTATCTTGGTTGGGTTGGCCTCTATACCTCGATTAGATACAAGAAAACCGAGTAGTTTTCCAGCCGGTACACCGAAGGTGCATTTTTCCGGGTTAAGCTTCATTCGGAATCTTCTCAAGTTAGCGAAAGTTTGCCGAATATCATCCAGTAGCGTTTTGCTTTCTTTGGTTTTGATAACCACATCATCTACATATACTTGTACATTTTTTCCTATCTGGTCATGCAGACATTTTTGCATACATCTCTGGTACGTTGCCCCTGCATTACGTAGGCCGAATGGCATGGTGCGATAGCAATAAGCCCCGTATGGGGTAATAAATGCAGTCTTTATTTGATCGGCCGGATTTAACGGTATCTGGTGAAAACCAGAATATGCGTCTACAAATGATAATAGTTCACAACCTGCGGTCGAATCAATGACCTGGTCTATTCTAGGTAACGGAAAAGGATCTTTTGGACACGCCTTGTTCAGGTTCGTGTAGTCAATACACATTCGCCATACAATGGCTACATTTGGATCATCCTTCTTCTTTTCTACTAGCACTGGGTTTGATAGCCAATCCGGATAAAGCACCTCCATGATGAACCCGGCCGCAAGGAGCCGAGCTAACTCATCCCCTATTATTTTTCTCCTGTCTTCGGCGAAGCGGAGGAGAGGTTGCTTCACCGGCCTTGCTCCTGCCTTACATTCAGAGAGTGCTCAGCCAACTCCCTCGGCACACCTTGCAAATCCTGAGTTGACCATGCAAAGATATCCCAATTCTCATGGAGGAAGTTGGTGAGCTCGCTTATCTATTTAGCATCTAGGCCGGCACCAATGGTGACGGTGCGCTCTGGGAACTACTCATCTATCTGGAAATTTTTTGTTTCTTTAGTTGGCTGGAAAGAGACACTTCCATGCGGATTGGCTAATGCCGGCATATTCAGTTGTGCCGACTGAGCGAGGGCCGCTACCTCCTGAATTCTTCTTTTTTCTCTTGCTATTACCAATGACTCGGCCATATTTGATCCGGCTGAAGCACATTCCATTGACTTCCTGTAATCTCCTGCTACTTTTATCACCCCTTGTGGTCCGGGTAACTTCATTTTCAAGTAAGTTATGTGGCAGCTGCTCATGAATTTGGCCAATGCCGGCCGTCCGAGTAGACCATGATAACAACTCTCTAGATCCACCACTTCAAACTCCAAATTTTCTGCTCTGCAGTTATCTCTTGTGCCGAATAACACATCCACTCGTACCTTTCCAATGGGTTCGCATGAAAGCCCCGGCACTATTCCATGGAATGTGGTTCTCGTGGATTGCAGCATATTCTGCGATATCCCGAGTTTATGCATTGTATCCTTGTACATGATATTGATACTGCTCCCATTGTCAATGAGTACTTTTGAAAATTTCACATTAATGCTCGGTCTGACAAATGTCGGATCTAGTACGAGTGCGTATTACCCTGGATTCGGCATTATTTTGGGGTGATCCTTTATGCTCCAAGTTACTTCTTGATCTGACCAAGGTACATATCTTGGTACTGCCGGCATAACTGCATTTACTTCCATATGCCGGCGCTGTACACTCTGCATGTCTTGTTGTTCTGTTGTGAACACGCAATATGATTGATGATGTTCCCTGTAATCATTGCGTCCACTATTTCCTGGGTTCGTCCTTCCATCCGGACCCTGATTTATCACTTGATGCACTGCATCTCTCCGGTCCGAGTTATCATACCTCGGGGGAGGAGGTGGTAACATTAGTTGTTGTGCATTTGCTCCAGTCAACTATGGCTGATGTTGCTAATGTGCCTGGTGGGATGTTGCTTGCATGCCTGCCGGGTTACCCATTGCATTTTTCATCCAGGCACACTGCCGAGTCGTATGATTGGCTGGCTTGGCCGGGTTTGAAGTGTGAAATTTACACGGTTGATCTAACATAGACTCAAACGTGTACTTCGGCCTTTCCTGCCATTGCTTCTTCTGTTCTGGTGTCCACTGTCTCTTCCCTTCATTCCTTGGTGTCCATTGCTGAGGACCATTCTTTTGCCGCTGATTGTTTCCGTGACTCGGCTGATCGTGCACTACCGCTGCCACCTGATTTGAGCCATATCTATAATCCGGTCTTTCTTCTCTTCTTCTCCCTCTGATCTCATTGTGCCTTGATGACCCGGCCGCATCTCTTGCATATTAATCTTGATGTTCCCGATGATCTGCTGGCATTAGTTCTGGTTGTGTCGGATCTCCCAATGCATAGGAATCCGCTATCCTGATGGTTTCTGCCAAAGTGGTTGGCATATCTCTTTGCAATCGCTGCCATAATACACTGCCATAGCGGCATCCTTGAGCGAGACAAGCTATCGCCTATGATTCTATAACTCCCTCGCATGAATTCCTGAGATTACACCACTAAGTTAAGAATTCTCTGTCTGTCTCATTCAGACTTTGCTTGCACATGGCTAGCTGCTGCGGCCTGTTTGGCCTTTTGTAAGTACTAGTGAAGTTGCTAACGAACATTTCTTCAAAATCCAACCAACAGTTGATGCTGCCTGGTGGCAGATTATTCAGCCATACTCTGGCTGGTCCTTCCAGCATTTGCGGGACATATCTTACTGCCCACCGCAAGTTTCCACTTGCTATTTTTACAGCAGTGGCATAATCAATCAACCAATCCTATGGTTTGGTGCTCCCATTGTATGTTTTCGTGCCTCTTGCCAGCTGAAAGTTCGGCACTGGCGGCTCGCCCATGATCCGTGGTCCGAAACATGCTGGACCCGGTGGACCCTGCTCTTCTAATAACTCGGACCGGTATAGCCGGTCCAGTTTTACTCTTGCATCACTTGACGACAAATCTCTGTACAGAATTCTCTCATGCATTCCATAGTGGTTATTTCCACCATGAACTGCATATTCCATCTCGAAATAACCATCATTATACCTCTCATTCACCTGATTGTGGCGAGCTGGTCTTACTTCTCTTTCCTGTCGAGGTTCATATCTCGGTTGAGGATTGGGTGGCGGTTCTCTCCTTCCTTCTGCCGGGATATTATTTTCGTGATTTCCTCTTCCGAGATCTCCATTACCTCGGCTTCCGTTGCCTTTGTCGGCACGGCCGGGGTTTCTTTCACCACTGTTACCTCGGCTTCCATTGCCTCTGTTTTCATTTGCCTTTCCGGCTACTGCCAGATCATACGGAACAATTTGCTTATTTCTTTTTCCTGAAGTTACCGCTCTGTCTTTCCGCGCATTGTTCCCGGGCGAGGATGCTGCTGCCACAGATAGGGCGGGTGCTGCACCAGCTGAATGAACCATTCGCGAGGCACCAGGCCTTGCTGGGTCTGCCCTAAGCATTTCTTCATTCTGCTGGTTCGCGATGCGCACCAGCTCATTCACTCTTTCTTGTTGCTTCTGTCGGGCTTCGCCGGTCAGTCCTTCTAACTCTAGTGCAGGGGCCTTTGCCGCTCTTAGGTTCTTTGTCGGGGTGTTATACCTCGGCAAGCCTAGATCGACTGAATCTCCCTTAGGAGTCTCATGCTCTTTGTTGATATCATCCATGAGGTTCTTTCCTCTCAATCTTAATTCATCAACCCGCTCGGGGGCGACATCAAGGTTATTTGCCCTAGCATACTCTCGCAGGGTCCTGTTTAAGGATTCCCGCAACGCCGACACCTTTTTTTGCCTCTACCAGTACTTTTTGCCTAGTTTCCTCTAACTCTGCTTGAGCATTAGCCGGATCAAGTATCGGTGCTACAGGTGTAGTCAGATTATCTATAGTTGCCTGGAGAACATTCTCTGGTCTTTCCAGAGGTGGCCCTCTTACCCTTGGTGCCTTTGGGGTCGTCTCCTGCACCTCGACTGGGTTGGCTGCTGAAGGAATTACCTCGGTGGTCGGTGGAGCTGCCTATTTCGTGGCCACCTGCACACCCGTCGCCGAATCCTTGCTTGATCTGGCGCCCGCTGCTCCCGCCTGCACCCCGGCAGCGACCATCACCTCAACGCTGCTAACGGGGCGCTCTCCGCACGAACCGTTTGCGGCGCTAAGGGGAGGCTCTCCTGCAATAATAACCTGGTGAGGATAAACGCCGGAGGTGTCGACGCCGACGTAGATCTGGTGCATGCCCAAGTTGATGAAGACGCCGTTGCGCGGAGGGGTTTTTCCCCTGAAGCTGCTTGCGTGATCGCTAACATAGTCACAGAGATCGATTCTCCGGACCAAACCAGAGACAACGCGCTCGCCAGTGTGGATGAAGTTTCCCATCCGGATCATGACTCCAGCTAGCACCGCTGCAGGCCCCACGATGGGCGCCAACTGTCGTGGTGGTGGCACGGCAGATGCCATGGGTAGGCTAAAGTATGGGGCCAATGGATGCTAGAGGGATCTGGGGAGGGAAGATGTAGTTGGTTCTACACACAGAAGACTAACGTAAAGATCTTTATTTCTCCTTTCTTAGGCTACAAGTGCTCCTTGAGCTGTATACAAGTGGAGAAGAAGAACTTTACCAGCCTAACGGTACCAAATGAGTCGATGCCCTTCTCTGAGTCCAAGCCTCTCCTTATAAAGGGGAACCTTGGATCCTCTAGGGCTGACGTGGCAAGCATATTCGAGGAATATGCTTGTCCCAATATAGTAACTCGGCGGCCTCCTTTCCGTGTCGCCCTTTGTAACTACCTCGGTGAATTACGCTCCTAGATACAAGCCTGGATGAGCGGAAATGGTTGAAATAGTACGGTGGGGCCCAAAAGCCACTCACGGGTAGACCTTTCGGCCGTCCCAACCATTTCCATTCATCGGGACAAGTACGGGCAGCGTAATCGGCAGGCGAAGGGATCAACTACATACACAAATGAGTATGTATGCAAGCCACCATACAATAGTACATCAGAGCCATTCCATCTAGAAAGAAAGGAAATATAGCAACGCCATACGGCAAGATTCAAATGACCTAGATAGATATAATATTTTAGGATATTTCCTCATACATCACACATCAGAGTATCAGGCGGAAGCGGCAAACAAGATCCGAGTACGGATAAGAAGCAAATTGGCATAAGATGCCCAGAAATAAGCACATCCCGCCCACAGATCTCATGGATCCCCGTTCCCGGAATCTCTACACCGAACGATCGTTGCCCACATCATCAGCCTCCTCCACCCAGTATCCGTCTTGCGAGTGTACCTGTTCATCTGAACCAATAATTTATCGTGTGAGACCCTAGGGGTACTCAGCAAGTCTTTATGCCTCTAAGGGGACACAACCTGGGGTGACGCAATTGCAGCAAAAGATAAACCCTAACAGTTCTATAGATACTCGCTAACCATCCGCCTAACCAAAGATAGACGGATGTCCGTGAATTAAAGACAACAGTTATAACAGTAATATCCACAGATCCATCCTCCTCCTCGCTTACCATCGAGGAAGCGGACGAACAACCCCCATCCTTTGGCAATTTTATTAACCATTCCATGAGTGTAGCACTATTTACTAGTCAGTTACTTAGTCAAATTAAAAGCGGTACTTTAGTTATGCTTGTCTATGATCGAGAAACTGTGCTCCAAGTCGTCCATAACCGCGGACACGGCTTTTAGAAAGTTTTACCCTGCAGGGGTGCACAAATAGCAACAAACACTCGATCAACCTCGGAAAAACCAAATCAAAACCCAACGAGGCCTTCACGACAAAGCAATCACAGGATTCAGAAATATTTCAGGGGGCCACCCCATTGAGTACACCCGCAACGGAGCTAGCTGACTCCGAGACGGACTCAAGGTTTGCGTCAATGGATGTAAACGACTGGGAACCCAAAACTGGGATTGTCGATACCGCGAAAACACTCCGCTTGCCTAAACAGTACAGGTGCTCCTCGCACAATCGTAATAAAGCAGTAAAGCATGGCATAAGTACATGATAGTAAATAAAACCTCAAACTAGTTTGTGGCCCCAAGAAATAAGAACGAATCAAGCTCTAGCTCAAGGGGGTCCCATAAGCCTCCCGGATGTGGATAGCGCGAATATTCAAGGAACAGGTTTCAAGTACTCGCGGTCCTACGGGACACAAGTGAGCAGGAAAAACCAAATAGCAGATATTGCTCACCGGTGCCACTTTCATTAGTTATCCCATTACTACTCAGGTTAAGTTGTTTAGGTACCTCGTTATCCATCAGACTCTCACATACCCTACACATGCTGTTCTACGACTCGCATGGCTCAAACAACTCCTGTAGTAATGGCTCATGGGATGGAGGAACAAGCTTGGTGGGGTTTAAAAGTAAAGGCTATGCAATACTTGGGATTCAGTTTAATGCAATCGCGACTCAATGATGCAAGAATAAGATAGAGGCAATAGGTAATGTATGTATGCAAGCATGTGGTAGTGCTTGCCTGGCAACTCAGTTGAAGCGAGATACGGATCTGGGTAGTGCTCCTGGTTCTCTTGATATATCCCCTGCTTAATGTCTATTTGAAGAAGAACCAAACAAACAGGGGCCAACATAAATAAAGTGCACAAGCATAGGAATAAATTGCGTCAAGCAAACAATCATGCCATGATGAATGATGCACAAGTTGCATGTCAATAATGTAGCATGGCATGGGTGAGGTGTAGAATACAAGAAATAACATATTTATTGAGTTTTGGTCACATTTTATTGTCATATTAGTTGCTGTATACTATATATTTATATGATGCATGCTGCAATTTAAGTCATGGATAGCATAAACAGAAAGGTCTCATCGAGCTGATCATTTTAGACATATCATTTGTCAAATTCGGAGTTATAAAACAAAAGTTATTAATTTATTAAGGTCCAGGGGCATTTTATTGTAATTTAAATCAACTTGAAATTTTAAGTGTGCAAAACATATTTTGGATGGCATATTTGAAATCCTCATATTTTTCTGATTCAAAAACATATATTATTTGCATTATTTGGATTTATGAATTAAAAGTTATTTAAATCAGATTTGAATTTGAATTTGAATTAGTTTGAATTAAATTTGAACTAAAACAGACAACACAGAAACTTTTTACACACAGGCTGAGCCAGCCAAAGCCGCAGACAGATGGGCCCGGGCGCTGACTGGATCACATACACGCGTGCAGGGTTTCTGTTACCACGGCTGCTGCTAGCCTAGGTGCATGACAGATGGGCCCGGCGGTGTCGGTGGCCCACGCGACAGCGGGAAACCTAGGGATGCCACGCGGCACGGCGGGGGTGGACGGCGGGTTGAGGTCTGGAAAACGTGGGAGCCTTTTTACAAAAAAGGGGAGAAGGGAGGGACCGCGGGTTAGTTAGAAAGAAAAGTCAGGGGGTTATGCGGAAAAGTGCGGCCGCGGTACTGTGCTTCTCCTCTGTCGTGCGAACAGACGCGCGCGGCACACGCGCGACGCGCGCGGCGCGAGGCTCGAACCCGCGACCCCGGGCGCGCTAGCAGCGGCGGCTACCGCTGCGGTAGGGCTGGGTGGTTGTAGGAAGGGGGTGTAGGCGGCTAGATAGGCGTTGCGCGTCGCGGCAGCGAGTGGACAGACGCGGCGGCGGTGCACCGAGGGTGCTCGTCGGATGGATTGGCGACGCCAGGAAGCGACGGTGCAGGGAAGGTTGTCTGGAAGGGAGAGAAGCTTACCGCGAGTGCGTCGGTGTGGCCGATTCGGGCAGGGACGGTCATGATCGACGGCGAGGCAGACGCCGGGGAGCTAGGGTTTGCGCATTGGTGTGGCGTCGGTGCAGCCGGCTCGGGGCTTCTCCTCCGCGGCTCCGTGTACAGGGCGAAGCAGAGGCTCTCCACGGGCTTCCTCGACAACCCTAGCACCGCGCCCGCCACCAGATACGAGGAGCGGTTGATCGACACCGACGATGGCCGCCGGTGACAGAGAGGAAGCTACCGTCGGTGGCGAGGAGGTAGAGGAGAGGCGGTGCTCTGGGGCTGGATCTGGGAGGAAGGGGAGGCGTGCGGGGGTGGATAGGACCGAAGGGAGGGAGGGGATGGCGTGTTGGAGAGGGGAGGTGGCTTCGGCCACCTTTATTCCTTCTCCCTCACGTGCTCGCGTGGGGTAGGCAGGCACGGGCTGGGGCCTGGCAGGGGCAGGGAAGGCTGGGGATGGTGGCTCGGCTGGTGCAAGCATGCAGAGAGAGAGAGAGAAAAGAGGGAGGGTAGGCTCGGCGTCTAGGTTAGGAGGGAGCTCGTCTAGGGTTGGATAGGAGGGGGCAGCTTCGGCATGGAGGTGGTGGCTAGGTGGGGCCCTCATGGCAGGTAGAGAGGGGAGGCCGAGAGAGAGAGGGGTGGCATCTAGGGTTAGGGTTCGGTTTAGTTTAGGGTGGCTCGGGTGTTGACTAGAGGGGGTGGTATGGTGGATGGGGTAGGTGATTAGGTTTAGGTTTTGGAGTAGAGAGTAGGGTTTAGAGAGGGAGGAAGAGATGGGAGAGGGGGTTAGGGTTGGATTAGGGGTATGGGGTATGGTTTGGACAAAACAAACAAGATCAAGCAAAGGGAAAGAGATGATCCATGCAAAAGAAATCAAATAAAATTCAAAGGACAAGCAAAAGGTGGTACTTGCATGGGCCATGCATAAATATTAAATGCCATGTCTTAACCTTGTGAAAACAAAATATAATCCCATGGCATTTATTTATGTGCATCCCCAAAAGTGGAGTAAGGCCAAGCAAAAGAATTGGAGTGGGATCCACCCAACCCACATGAGCTAGAAGTAACTCAAATAAAATGCAAGCTCATATTAATTGGATGGTGGAATTATAAAGTGGTGAAAGAAAGGGTGGTGGAGTCAATAAAAGATATGCCCCCAACTCAACTTGGGCATTTAACAATATATCAAGAACCAAATACAATATCAAGAGGCAAATATAAATAATAATGCATATGAGATAAGAACCAAAGCTCAAGGGTTTTTGTATGATGCTCAAATGCAAGGTGGCATGATGACATGAGCATGATATGATGATGATGCAACAATTATGTGTAGGAAGTGGCCATTTTATTACTAGATCAAGTAGCATTACAGTTGTTAGACAATTGGGATGCTACACCCTTCTAATGACGGCAAGGTTCCAGAGGACCCCACCTGCATGTCTCGGGCTTCAGGACTGTCACCTCTGTGACCTCCCTCTGCCCTTCTGTCGCTCTGCGCCTTGTCCTTTGTGTTTGGCTTTGCTTAGATTCTTCCTAGCCCGTGACTAGAGTTTGACTATAGGCATCTCCTTCTCCTGCAAGCTTCATATCATTCGGCCCTGTCTCGCTTAACTCGGCTTGGCCTTTACCTGCATTCAGATTATTCGGGCTGACCCAACCGACTTACACAGTATGTCGGCCGGGTAACCCCTTGCTCTTCTCATAAGGGTCCTGCTCTTGCTTACCTCGGCCTATCTTTACAGGATTTGGCTGATTTAGACTGTAACTCGGAAACTGGACGGGGAACTTCCTTTCGTCTTTCCCCGTCCTTACCCTATCCGGGGTCACCCCCCAACAATAGGAGCATCCAGGAGGTGCATAATCTTGATTAGAAGTACCGAGACTGATATTAGTCATTGAAAAATGACTAGAGTTGGCGTAATCTTCCACCGAATAGTTCGGGTTTTCTGGCAACGCTTCCTTATAGTAAGTTGGTTCCTTAACTTGTTCTTGGATCCAGTCATACAAATTGGTGTAGTAGCTATTGGGATACTCTTCTAAGTTGATTGGATTAGTATCACCCCCATATGGTCCATAAGGCTCTCTATGGTTATAGTTGGTCTCTTCTTCAATACCTGTATCGCAAGGTATAGGATTCCCTATGGTTTTACCTTGAGATTCTGTTTCCCATCCATATTTATTAGGCTCAGGTTTATTTGGAATAACTTTATTCCATTCTTGTTGTTCGGAGTTATATTTGGTCCATAGGTCTTCAGGTGGCTTGAAGTCATTCTGGTAATAGGCATAATTTTCTGAGTTTGGGTCATCAAACTCAGTTTCCACAAACACCTCTCCTGAAGGTATGTATTTGGGATGCCTAGCTTCTTTATCTAAGTTCTTCCTACGAACCATTGCTTTATCAGGATCAGTAAAATCCTCAATGACCGTATCCAGCTCCTGAACTAAAACTTGGTGAGTGTTATGATAAGTGTTTAGAAAAGACCGATAACGATCCATATACTCTACAGCTAGAGTAGGTTCAGTTTGGACTAAGGTAGAGTGGTCTAAATCATGCTCTGAGTTTGAGGTTTCATGTGGTATAATGGTGTGAGTACTACCTTCTAGAGCTTGGGATTTATGCTCTCGAATCATGGCTATGGCTGCTGCTACGGCAATCTGATATGTAGATGCCATGCACCTTGCCTCTCCTGCTGGCATTTCTCCCTTAAGTCCTAACTTCTTGGGTAACATGATCATGACACGGTATTTAGCTAATGCCTGCCCATCATAGAAAGTGTAAATCTTGATCAAAAGTCTTGATTCACATTCCAAACTCCATAAAAGTTGTCGGAGATTGTTTGTTCAATCCCCTCTGTAGTCATCCAACGTCTTGTTCATCACTTGAACATTCCGGGGTGGATATCGAGGTGCCATGTGGAACTGTGGATAAGAAATTATCATCAGTCACATAGAGTTAAAACTCTTGGGTAATGTTTGGAATTGCAATCTTATAAAAGAGTTATTGCACTAGTAACATAACAGGATTATTCTCAAGTGAATATCCCTCATATCACTAGAGAACTCTTCATTATTGCTAGGATGTGTTATGTAGGTTCTACCCATTTACTAGGTTTCCAACCTAAGGTCAAAGCATATGCTCTGATACCAACTGCGGTGACCCAGCATACCACTGCATGATGTAGTATACTATAGTCGTTGATATAACACCAATGAAACACCGTTCACTAGTATTACATCCCTCAGAATGGCACAACAGAAACACAGCGGGTCCAATACATGGCTAAAGGTTACAACTCACTCTTTACATAACATCCAGAGAACACTCTAGGTTTAAGAGAGAGAAAGAACTTATTATGAAGAAGAATCAAAGATAAATAACGCAAAAACAATTATACTACTAGAACTAGTATTTTAACTACGGGTTTGGTGTTGCGGCTATTGCAACGCACTATATAGATAGGTTCTTTGGCTAGAGATTATATTACTATCTAATCAGTAACTTCGTCTTCACTTGAGTTGAGGTATGTTGTCTTCCTTGTCTTTATTGAAAAGCTTTAGCTCTTGACGATTCCTGGAGCATAACTTGATATAGTTGTTGTTTACTCCGGCTTCAGAATCTAGCAAGGGTTAAGAAGATACTTTGAGTACGAGCATACTCAACAAGTTCACTAGAAAAGGAGTGTTTGATGCACTATAACTATAGCCACAGACCGTAGGTCGTAGGCAATGCAAGTTTTCATAAACATTTCTTCAAAGGTGGCTTTTATTCTGAAAAGCTATGTCCGCAAGCCTTCACGGGTTTACTAGAACCTTCATGGGGTTCCTTTCCCACCGCGTTCGCAGCTCCTTCCCGGAACAGGGAGTAACAAGTTATAGTTCTTACACTCTACAGAGGTGTGTTACTTTACCCATGAGAGATCAACTCTTTGTTGCACAACCGGGCAGCTTATTCCCGTCCACAATTCCATGATGTGGGGCCCAGAAGATGATCCAAGCCAATAACCGCCCCCTTCGCGACCTCGCATGCCTCCTTGGTGTACACCATGCCCACATAAAGAATTATGGCGATGGTTTGTACAAACCGTTAGATGCCAGAACTATTGTGGGACGATGAGGGTTCCCACCCATATGCTGCATATCCTCTACGAATTACCAATTAATATGCACGCTACGAGGATAACAGCCACGACCTGCACATCCGGCTTCATGCGAGAGGAAGAAGATACAGCTGACTTCTCCGTCCCATTCCAAATCTCATGGTCAACGCGTAATATACGGCGCAAGAATCACTAGCGACATTGGTTGTTAAGTCCTAGGTGATATAGTTCTGAACAGTGGTATCCCAACTGTCAGATTTAATAGATTAGCTGATCACCCTGGATCAGTAATCAATAGTTCTCATTATTATAGAAAATAGTGTTTTCTGACCTTTTTTCAAATGCAGGTGAAGACAACATTGGATTTGTAAAATACTTTACAGAAAATAATCAAAGGACATGAGCAAGTGTGAACTTGCCTTTTGTGATTGCAAGATTATGCACTCACGGTCTTCGAGTCAGTATAAGATCCAAAATCTGAAATCAGCATCATTGGTCCGGTAAGGACTAATGTTTAAATAAGCAATATGTTTTTATGCATAAGTAATGTGATGCACGTTCTAAGCGTAAATCCTGGGAATAATGTTGTCCTAGGGTTTAGATTCCGAAAGTGGTTACTTTGGAATGTGTGGTCCTTTTAGATAAGTTTCATGGTTGTACTCTTATTAGAGTTTATGAGTGGTTGTAAACAGCACATATGTAGGAGTAAAGCATACATACTTATGACATACTAGTTCGGATTACTTATACAAGGTTTCTTATTTAAAGTGGCAAAAAGGATAACCTTCGAAGAAAAGGTTTCTCTTCTAAAGTCTAAACAAACTTTGTGATTAGTTAGTGGTGTTTGATGTTATTTGTTTACTCAAATGGTTTGGCTTGAGTTGATTTATAGTTTAACTACTTCAGACCAAAGTTAACTATAAAACATATAATAATGCTTATTGTGTTATATTAAGATTCTATAGACTAAAGTTAACTTTAAAGTACGGATAGTTTTGAAAGTATCATACTTATACATTGGTATCTTGTATATCTGAAATGTGTTCTTTAAGTTACTTTAAGGATGTTTATTCTGTTACTTGAATAATGGTTTCTTGATTTTATAATAGAGTAATATCCTTCATCTTTTATAAATAAGTAAGTATAGTTTATAAATCCAACATAATGGTACTTAACTACTTAGGAATTTATATAGTGTTGTAGTAGTTTTTGTAATTTGGTAGTTAATATAGTTTAGAAAAGATTTTATTGTTCACAAGTTGTTCTTTAAGGAGTTTATTATTAGTGGAATTCTTCTTAGAAGATAATCTTCATTTATGGTTGGGGATACTTCTAGAATAAGGACATTTCTAATGTTTTAAACCATTATGGCATTATATTATTGATATTTAAGACTAATATTATTTATCAGACTTATTTGACTCATTTTAGGAATATTAATAAATTTTATTTATCTTTATATGAATTATTAATGAAGTAAATAAGTTTAGATTTGAGTTTTTAATTTTCTTATTTGCCTCAAAAGGAGCTTATTAGATTTCTAACATGTAAATAATATTTTTGTGATCATTTTGGTATATCATATTCATTTTTGTGATTTATAAATAATAAGATATGATTTTTATAATTCTTATTACTTTAAAATTACTTAATGAATAATAAATATTTAATTAAGTGAAATAATAATACATGATTATAGTTTTAAATTAGAATTCTTATTTTTCCAAGATTTTTGGTATTTTACTTATATTATAAACATTTATCATTATAGGAATATGAATTATTAAAGTTTTATTACTTATAAAACTTTTATTAAATAATATTTATTTAAATAATCATCATAATAATATTTGATAATAAGTTTAAGTTGTAGATTTTATTTTTCTGAAAATTTTCATATATTATACATATTTTTCTGAGTTATAAATCAAAAGTTATTAATTAAACAAAATTTAATCATTTATTAAATTTCTGGAATAAGATTAATTGGATTATAACATTTTATTTATTTCTAAACGAAAAATACTTTTTAATACCACGTCCAGAGCTAGCCCCAGTCACTGACCTGTGGGCCATTGTCCACCTCAGCTCTCAGGTCAAAGAAATGCTTTTGCTACTGACCTCCTCTCTACTCACTATCGATGACATGTGGGCCCTTGGCCATGACATCCACCACGCGAGGCAAAGACTAGTCAAACAGATGACGTGGCTTGATCATGAGGTAAGCATGGCGTCAGCATCGCCACCGCCGTCAGTGAGTGGTCACCGGCGACGATCTCCGGCGTCCTAGCAGACGAAATGGACCTAATTCGAATCAGCGTGACCTACTGAACCTAATAGTGGTAGCGCCGCTCGGAAATGGTCATCGGAGGTCACCGGCGATGAGCTACTACGGCGGCCAGCGGCGGTGCTCAACAAAACTAGATCTACGGTGCGAATCTGCAAACAAAACTAGGGTCCAGAGATGCGTATGCTTACCCTGATGACATTAGAGTGTTCGACGAGGACATGCGCGGTCGGAATCGAGCGCCCCGACGAGGATTCTGATGAACTGCTGCGAAGAGGAATGACTAAATTCACCCGCTCTAGTGCTCCCCTTGATGCATGCTTCTACCCAAAGGATCTACGGAGGACGGCGCTTCTCCATGACGGCTCAGAATGGTGTGGGGAGGCGTGGTTCGACGACGAGGAGTGGCTCCGGCGAGCTAGGGTTCGGTCTCGTTCGTATCTGAGAGGATAAGGAGGGATTGGGGATAGGGATGGAGACAATGCGTCGCGGTGGCCTTCTTATCCCCTCGTGGCAACGACGACGAGTATCTTGGCACAACGACGACGATGACGGCATCGGGCGGCGACGAGCTCCGCCAGCGAGCTACCTGTATGCGTGATGGTGACGACGATGGTCGTTTTGAGGATAACCCCCTGACAATCTTTGCTTCTCAACCCGCAGGCCTTTGCTGCCCCACTTGTCAGTCACAGACAGAAACGAACCTGGGCTGGTTACTGGGCTATTGTGGGCTGCATATAGGCGTCAGATAAGTATAGGGTTGTTGGGCCACGGCCAGGTTTGGTTTTTATTTGATTTATCCTTATTCTATTTTCTGTTTTCTTATTCAGATTTGAATTTGATTTATATTTTGAATATTTCTTTGTATAATTTGTTGGCTGGTTATTTACAACAATACAAAAATATACCTAGTCTCATTTGTGAATTCTTTTTATATCCTCTTTTGTATTTCTTGTATTTACTTAATGTGATCACCCTTGTTAATATTTTACATAACTTTTCTTATTATTTTTCTCTCCTTATTTTAGTTAGGGATTTCTTGGTTAATATATTCTTATTTGTTTATAACTCAACTTTTAGTGAGCTCATAGTTTGAATAGAAACTTTATAATGTATAATGATTCTATACCATTCTTGGATGCATGAAATATAAAGATAGTGATATGGTGATTATCACTCCCATTAATTTGGTTTTGAATTATGAGCACTACCCTTGGCTTTAGGGTTTTGTATAAGCTTAAATTCCTTTTAAGAGTTAAGATTTAATGGCTGAGCATATTGCCTTATGTATATAGTCCTTAATGAAATCTTCCTTTTTAATAGGAAGTTGGAATTAGAGTGTTTTATATAAGTGAGTATACTTAAGCACATATAGTTAGGATGTTTGGAATTAACAAAGATGTGCTTATGTAATTTGCTATAGGAGAACATTTCTATAAGTGTTATAGACATCAGATGATGGATCAATGGTATGAGATGGATATTATGTTTGATTTGAGATTTAGAGTTGATTGCTTACCAAGATTAAATAGGAAAATGAGTTACAACATATAATTATAGTTCACCATCTGGAATCTCTAATTAAGGAATTCCTTTCCTAGATATAATACCTCTTTCTATCCATCATCATGGTTAGTTTGATGGACTTACTTATTAAAATCTTCTTATTCAATATATCATTCTTCAAAACTTATGGATGAATCCAATGAGTTTGATAGAAAGGCACTTCATAGCTTCCTCCTATCCTTGTTTAGTTGTATCTACTATTTTACTATTGACAATCTTCCATCCAACCAGTAGTTCCTTCAAACTCTACTCCCAATCTTCCTTAATTCCCATCACTATTTTATCTCTAAAGTAAACTATCCTTAAAGGTGAATAACACCAACTTATAATTACTTAACCCTCATGACTTACACTTAAATCCCTGTATTATATTTATGTGGTTTGCAAAGACTTCTCTGGGATCACTTATCTTTACTAAGGTTCCAATCATGTTCTGCCCACCATTATCATTTATACTACATATAATCATTCAATATAGGTGGCTAAAGCATTACCATTATAATCCTCTAATCATTTATTGCTTAAGTTCTTAGTTGGCTAAGCAAGGCTTTATCTATCCTACTTTTCCATTATCTTGGAATTATCTTATTAGTATCTCATATTGGGTTAAGGTTATTTTGAAGGGAATATGCCCTGAGAGGCAATAATAAAGTGTTTATTATGTGTATTCCAAGTATATGATAGATGTTTATTTTACATGCTATAATTGTATTAATACGGAAACATTAATACATGTGTGTTTAATAAACAAACATAAAGTTCCTAGTTATGCCTCTCTCATAAACTAGCTCGTTGATTAACAAGATGATCAAGGTTTCCTGATCATGGACATTGGATGTTGTTAATAACGGGATCACAACATTAGTGTAATGGTGTGATGAACATTCATCCAAATTATAGCATTACGATCAAAGTCATTGAGTTTATATTGCTATAACAACTTACGAAGTGATCCTAATCCTTAGACCATGAGATCATGTCAATCACTAACACTGGAAGAGTTTCTTGATAACATCAAACGTCACACCGTAACAGGGTAATTATAAAGATGGATTCAGAACTAATAAAGTGTTATGTTGAGGCTCATGGATCGAGAGTGGAATTTGTTCATCCCGATGACGGATAGATATACTCTGGGCCCTCTCGGTGATATCACATTGATTAGCTTGCAAGCAAGTGATTTGATCACTAGAATGTTATATCACGGGAACGAGAAAAGAGTGCATGTCGGTAACGAGATCAAACTAGGTATGGAGATACCGATGACCGAATCTCGGACATGTAATATATCGTGAAACAAAGGGATTAAGATACTAGCGTAAAAGGTTCCCACGATCACAATAAAGTCATCGTTGAATGTGTGGGAGTCAGTATGGGTCTCCAGATCCCGCTTCTGATTATTGATCCGAGAGGGGTCTCGATCATGTTCGCATTATTCACGAACCATAGGGTGACACACTTAAGAGACACCGACATCCAATTGGAGCAAAAGTTTCATGCCGAAAGAATGAACAAGCGCAGGAATTTATTTCACTAGATACCGAAACAGGTTTTCGGGTGAAATTGCATAAAGTGGTTATGCATGTGAAATGGAATTCTAGCAAGGGGTTATTTGTGAATGTTTGTCATTAAAGTAATTGACAAAATTCTGAATAAAATAAAAGAGTTTTATTTAATGAGAGTTTGCATTAAATTTGGTGGAAATTTAATGGGAATTTGAGTGGACTTTTGAGTGGAGGGAATTTAAAGGACTTTTGTGAGTGGAGTGTCCACCCACATGAAGAGGGGAGGGCAAGGGGGCAGACCCCATGCGCCGGCCACCCCCTTGGGGTTCCTCCCCTCCTCCTATAAAAGGAGCCCTCCTCCTCACTGGTCTCTCACACCTCCTCGTGAAGGATCTCTCTCCCCCTCTAGAATTTATCCCCCATGGTCTCGGACTAGCGAGATACATGTTCCCGGTGGCTATTCGGCAAGAAAGAGTTGTGCTTCCGCTGCATCGCTGGATCGAGGAGGCGGAGGTTGCTCGGTGCCTCGAACGTGTGTGCGAGCATGGATGCGCTGCTGATTTGCGGCGCTAGGACTTCCTCTCGATCTTGAGATCGGCAAGAGAACGTCTACATCAACCACGAGTTGAACTCGTTAAGCTTTGTCGGTCTTCAAGGGTATGTTCTCTACGGATATACATCCGCCCGTTGTTTGTATCTAGTAGATAGATCTTGGTACATAGTTCACATCGTAGGAAATTTTTTGTTTTCTATGCTGCAAACCCTACATATTTATGAACTATGCCCTCTTTAATAGATTTAAGTAGATGTTATGATAAGATCAGGAAATAGTAGATCAAAGATTGATAGTTAAAGAAGTTGTGAATCAATGGGGAATTATCCAATATTGATGAACAACAGATATTGAGATAAGTTCCATAAAGATTGTATAGGAAGAAAGATATATATATATATATAATATATATAGTGGATGATCTTGACTTAATCTCTTTCCATCTCCAACTCATCAAAAGAGTTTTTAAGGTTAGGTGTTACCATGATACTCAGAATGTATGCAGATGGGATTTAAGATATAGTGGTTACATTCTTATTATTTGTTTTGTATCCTTTTCTTGGTACTTATGAGTGATTATAATGAATACTATAATATGATCACCTAACGATCAAATATAATTCACATTATATTAAGGTTTAACTTATGGTACATTTTGATCTATCCTTAGATCAAATCTCTCTTACCCAAAATGAGATTTTAACAAAGGTCTTATTGAAACTTATCGCAGTCAACTTGATGATCTACTTCAATTCCATCAATCTAAGAGAAGCTTCAATCACTTTGACAAGTTCTTTCTGAAAGCGCAAAAATTATTCGGATTTTCTATGCATGAATGCAATGCACACATCTGGGTTCAACTTATTTCTAGGCTCTAATGCTGGGATGTTACAGATGCGCACGGTTGTGAGGAGCCAGAAACTGGCAGCGCTGGGAAAGTTGGTCACGGAAATCGCCAGCAGCGAGCAATACTGCGGCGGCGGGCGGCGGCGCATAGCGCGGGCACGGTAGAGGGTGAGATGAAGAGAACGGAGAGGTTCCTGAGAACCAATAGCTCACCACGGTTGCGTCGAAGGGGTCAGGGAGCTCGGGCTGGGTCAGATGACGGCGAATCGACGGTGGTCGGCGCTCGGCATGTGGTGTCGATTGCGGCGTCTGGGAGAGCTTCAGCTTGCACACGATGGCGAGAAGAACAGGTGAAGCACGGGGAGCATGATGGCTAGCTCGGAGAGGCGAGGGGTGGTCGGAGTTGGCGGGGCACCTGAGCACCTGCGGCTAGGGTTCACTGGCCAGAGGGGAACCAGAGAGGGAGCAAGCACGGGATGAAGGGAGAGGCACAAGGGAAGAGAGGCACGTATCGAGGATATTAACCCTCTCCAGAGCGGCGGCGTTCATCCTGGCGCTTGGCAACGCGGCAGTGGCATCGAACGACGACGCGCAGTCCACCGAGCTGCTTCGGTTCGTCGCGAGGAAGAAGAAAGAAGAGTCACGTCGAAGAGGTATGGGCCGCTTCTGGACTCCGGTTGGGCCGAGGTGGGCCACGGAAAAGGGAGAGAAGAGGGAAGGTTGCTGGGCTGCTCGGCCTGAGTGCTCTCTGCCTCTATTTTTTATACCAAAACCTTTTCTATTTCCTGTTTTCAATTTCTGTTTTGCATTTTGAATTCCAATCTGTTTTGAATTATTTCAAAGTACCAGAAAGTTTTATAAAATATATAAAATACTGAAGAGCCCTTATATTCAATTTGGGATCCATTATTTTTGTGGTTTAAAAATATTAAAAACCTTTTGAATGCATATCAAATAGAGAGGAAAGTATTAGGGTTTTGCATTTAATTTTCTTAGTGCATGCAATTTTTTATATGATGCTCATGAATGCAAAATCAAACCCTAATTAAATATTGATTAAGTAAAACTAGGGTGTTACATATACGATCTAAAAATGAACACTAAAGGAGGTAGAAGACTCAAGAATATGAGTGAACCAAAGAGCTTTATTTCATTGATCATTAAGAGATACATAGTATATATAAAAAATATGCTAAGTGTAGAAAGGACGTAGTTGTGCTATGTTCCATGGCCGATCAAGATCTGGGTAGTCGTCATCCGGGTCACATCGCTTACGCTTATGATCATCTCTGGGTCTATACTCAAGTTCACGATTGTCAACGAGGTAGTAAGACCCATTGAGTAGCGCCTTGCTTATGATGAACGGTCCTTCCCATGGCGGGGATAATTTGTGTGACTTCTTCTGCTTAAGTCGGAGCACCAGATCCCCCTCTTTAAACGAGCGATGCCGAACGCGGCGACTATGGTAGTTGTGTAGCTTCTGCTGGTAGATGACGGATCTTTGGCATGCCAATACATGCTCTTCCTCGAGAAGGTCCACATCTAGGCGCGTGGATTCTTCAGCATCATCTTCGTCGTAGGCGGCAACTCTTGGTGAATCGTGAAGGATGTCGGAAGGCAGGATGGCTTCTGCTCCATATACCATGAAATAAGGGGTGTCGCCGATAGATCTGCTAGGTGTAGTCCATAAACTCCACAGAACAGATGGTAACTCTTCCGCCCAGGCTCCAGCTGATCTATGTAGCGGTGCCTCAAGACGTGGTTTGATTCCCTGCAGATTTAATCCATTGGCCCGCTCAACCTGACCGTTGGACTGTGGATGTGCCACAGATGCTAGGTCAAGTCGGATGCCCTTCTCCCAACAATAGGCTTCCACTTCTCCGAGTGATAAGTTGCTGCCACTGTTGGTGACAATGGTATGTGGGAGACCAAATCTCACCACTAGATCCCAAAAAAACCTAAGGGCAGTTGCCCCGTCAAGATTTCTAATGGGTTTAGCTTCTATCCATTTGGTGAATTTATCAACTGCTACTAGAAGATGCATAAACCCACATGGTGTCGTCTGTAATGGACCAACCATGTCTAGCCCCCAGACTGCAAACGACCAAGTTATTGGTATTGTTCGCAATTCTTCAGCTGGAACATGTGGTTGTCGGGCATAATACTGGCATCACATGCATGTCTCAACCAGCTGGTCGTCCGCCTTGGCGGTCAGCCAGTATAATCCTTGCCAGAAGGCTTTGGAGACCAATGATCGAGGAGCGGCGTGATGCCCGCAATCTCTGAGATGGATCTCAGGAAGGATTTCGATACACTCTTGCTAGGAAACACACTTGAGGTATACACTAGTGGTGCTTCTTTTATAGAGCTATCCATTGATTATGGTATAGCTCTTTGCTCCACGTACTATTTGTCGTCTTTCGACCTCATCGATGGGCAAAGTTCTGTGTACGAGATATTCCATGAACGGTTTTGTCCAAGCCAGAGGGACCTTTGTCACTGTGTGAACGAAAGAGTCAACTCTATCCGGGTTCTCGGGGTCCGCTCCCTTCACAGATGGTGTCCGTAGATGCTCCAGAAAAACGCCAGACGGGATTTGTTTGCGGCCTAATCCAAGCTTTGATAGCAGATCAGCTGCCTCATTTTCCTCCCTTAGGACATACTTGACTTCGTAGCGCAAGAAGCTCTTGGCTATCTCGTCCACTTCGTCTCTATATGCTATCATCATAGGGTTCCGCGCGTTCTAGGTACCAGCCACCTGCTGAGCAACCAAGTCAGAATCTCCACAGTAAACTATGCGCTAGATGCCAATATCCTTGGCTACGCTAAGTCCGTGAATGAGTGCTTCATATTCCACCATGTTATTTGTAGCCTTGAAGTGGGTCTTCATAACGTAGTGTAGCTTTTCCCCTGTAGGCGACTGTAGCAGTACTCCATCCCCCGAGCCATTGAGGAGCTTTTATCCATCAAAGTGCCTCACCCAGTATTCTCGCTCTGGTACAAGGGTAGAATCTGGCATCTCCGTCCAATCTGCAATGAAATCCGCCAAGACCTGTGATTTGATAGCCTCGCGTATCTTGTAGGTGATCTCGAAGTCGGCAAGCTCAATTCCCCACTTCGCAACCTTTCCTGTAGTGTCGTTGTTGTTGATGATGTCGGACAGTGGAGCTTTGCTCACAACTGTGATAGGGTGCTCCTGGAAGTAGTGCCTTAGCTTTCGAGAAGCAAGGAACACTCCATAAGCTAGCTTCTGGTAGTGCGGGTAACGCTGCTTGGACTCCGTCAAGACCTCACTTACATAGTAAACTAGTCGTTGTACTCCGTACTCATGCCCTGGTTCCTTCTGCTCTATCACGACGACGATGTTGATTACCCGATTAGTGGCCGCCATGTAGATTAACATAGGCTCCATAGGCTCGGGTGCTGCAAGTATAGGTGTCGAGGAGAGTATCTCCTTCAGCTTCTTGACACCAGCAGAGCCTTCTCTCCAAGTCGGCTGACGAACCGGCTTACTACTGCAATGCGGCCTGTGAGCCGTTGTATGTCCTTCAGGCATGTCAGACGGTTTATGTTTAGGATGGCCTTGATCTTCTTCGGGTTGACCTCGATTCCGCGCTGGCAAACGATAAAGCCCAACAATTTGCCGGCTGGAACCCCGAAGATGCATTTCTTTGGGTTAAGCATCATGTTGTATTTCCGGAGATTATCAAAGGTTTTTTTTAAGTCGGAGATTAAGTTGCTTGACTTTTTAGACATCACCGCTATATCGTCCACATAGGCATGAACGTTCCGACCAATTTGATCATGGAGGCAACATTGCATAGTCCGCTGGTATGTAGCACCTACATTTTTTAGCCCAAAGGGCATTGTGACATAGCAAAACATGACGTAAGGTATGGTGAACGAAGTGGCCAATTGGTCCGAATTCCTCATCTTTATCTGGTGGTATCCTGAGTATGCATCGAGAATACACAAAAGTTCCGAGCCAGTTGTCGAGTCAATGACTTGGTCAATGCGAGATAAAGCAAACGGATCTTTGGGACACGCTTTGTTCAAGCCGGTGTAATCAACGCACATTCTTAATTCTTTGGTTACATTTTTGGGGACAAGTATAGGATTGGCCACCCATCGGGTGTGAAGGACTTCTCGGATAAAACTAGCCTTAAGTAACCTAGCTATCTCTTTGCCTATGATGCGTCTCTTCTCGTGTCTGAAGCGTTGTAGAGGTTGTTTCACTGGTTTGCATTTTGGATCAATATTCAAGTTGTGCTCGGCAAGTTCCCTAGGTACACCTTTCATGTCGGCAGGTTGCCAGGCAAAGATGTCCCTATTCTCATAGACGAACTCGACGACCGCGTTTTCCTATTTAGGGTCCAAGTTCGTCACAACGGCTGTGGTCTTGGAGGCATCGCCTACCACAAGTTCCACCGGCTTGGTATCGATGGTGTCCTTGAAGGCGGGATCAGAGTCAGAAATCTGCTTCTTCGATGCCATCATCTTCGTGGCATCGACCTTTCTCTAGATCTCCTTGAATTCTTCGCTATAGAGGACTGCTTCTACAAAGGCCGCTTCTCCTATAATCGCAGTCCCTTGCCTTGGTAAAGCTTCCGGATACGATGATGACACCTTTTGGTGCGGGTATCTTGAGCTTGTTGTAGACGAAGCATGGCTTGGCCATGAAGGCGTGGAAGATGTCGCATCCAAAGATGACGTGGTACACGCTCTTGAAGGGGACCACCTCAAAGGTCATGCGTTCTTGGCGGTAATTATTAACATCGCCAAAAGCTACCTGAAGTGTGATGCACCCAAGGGACCGAGCCTCCCAACCAGGAACTATGCCATGGAACACAGTGTTGGTCCGCCTAAGGTTTGCCTCCGTCAAGTTCATCTTGTGAAGTGTATCCAAGTACAGATACTGATGTTGCTTCCAATGTCCACCATGCATTTGGTGAACTCGTTGCCGTCAATCAAAGGGTTGATGACCATGGCGTACTGGTTCTCCGTTGGAATGAGGTCTAGGTGATCCTTCCTATCCCAAGTGATTGGAATCTCCGACCAGCGCAGGTACTGGGGAACTAGGGGTAAGGTGGCCATTGATAACGCCCAGTACTATCACGTGACGCTTCGTTGGAAACCCCAAGAGCAAGGTATGATGAGCACAGTAGCAAGTTTTCCCTCAGTAAGAAACCGAGGTTATCGAACCAGTAGGAGTAAGGAAATTTCTCAAAGGTGTTGCAATCAATGTGAAAACCTGCACAACACAAACTCAAGACTTTTCCCCAATGAACAGTGAGGTTGTCAAGCTCACCGGTTTGCTATAACAAAGGATTAACTGTATGGTGTGGAAGGTGATGATGGTTTGCAGCAAGTAAAAAGTGGAAGATGTATCAATGGGAAAGATTGGACCGGGGTCCATAGTTCACTAGAGGTGCTCTCCTTAGATAAACAACATAGCATGAAGGGTAAACAAATTACAACAGGGCAATTGACAGGAACTGAGCAAGGCAAAACAATGCAATACTAGACAAAAAGATCCTATGAGATTCGATTGGGCAATACAACAATATACATAGACCACCATCCAACTGCATTTATGACTAGAAGTCCACCTTCAGGTTATCATCCGAACCCCCTCCGGTATTAAGTTGCAAGCAACAGACAACTGCTTTAAGCAAAGTGTGTAAGATAAACAGTCCGCTTGATCCATGAACAAGAGACCGTTGTTTTCTCCCTAGTGGCAACAACACATCTACAACCGAAGAGATTTGTGTCACTTCCCTTGGAAACTATAGGCATGAACCCACTATCGAGCATAAATACCCCCTCTTGGAGTCACTAGTAACTACTTGTCCAAGATAGCTACTAACAACGGAGAGCATGCAAGATCACAAACAACACAGACATGATAGTATCAAATAGACAAAACCATTAATCAATATGACATAGTAATCTCAATATCCATCGGATCCCCGCAAACACAACATGCATGATTACAAATAGATTAGATCTTGATCATGAACGGACCTCACAAGATCTATATATGAAAGCACGAGGAGGAGATACAACCATCTAGATACTACAGGGACCCGTAGTCCAAGGTGGAATTACTCACGCTTCATACCGGAGAAGAAGGCCTTCGGGATGATCTGCCCTGTGGCGCCTCTCCGTCTCTCCTCTGGACTTCGTGTTGCCCACGGTAAAATATTGACTTTGTCTTTTGTCCCGTCCAATTCCGAGAATATTGATTTTCTGCCTTTCTGGAACCAAAAATAGAAGAAAACATGCAACTGGCACTATGGCAAATTGTTAATAGGTTAGTTCCACAAAACATATAAAAACACCTCAAAGTGTAGACAAAGCAAAGCAAAGTAGATAATAAATAAGCATGGAACATCAAAAATTATAGATATGTTTCCGACGTATCAGCCATCAGTATCCTCATGGAGGTTTTCTATTGTCGGACAGTAGGGGTGCCAAGGAAAGTGTGGTAGACGGCAGCCTTCTTCTCGAAGGGGTTCCTGCCCTTGCCATCGCTCTTGTCGGCGTGCTTGGGATCAACATCCTCGTCCATATCACTTGAATCCTTGGACTCCTCTTCCTTCTTATTCTTCCCTTTGCCCTTGCCTCATGGTCTGTTCTTCCGGATTCGCTTGTATCCGGACTCCGGGTCCTCCTTGAGGTTGTTGACGAACTTGCAATGGCAATTAGTGTGAGTGGCTTTGCCGTTGGCGTCGAGGTGTACAAGGCATGGCATATCACGGTATCCCTCGTATGTTTGGGGAACACGGAGCGCTGCCAGGGTAGTTTCACTACTCGTTGCTGCCCACGACCAGCCCCCCGGCCTCGGCCATGTTGTCCGCCATCACCTCGTCCTACAAAGGTCATGGAGACCATGTCGGATGTTTACTTTTCTTCTGCGGGCTTTTCAGATTTGTGTTGTTGTTCCTCTTAGCTTGGGTTGGAACGGCCGTTGCCGGCAGGGAGCCGCGAGCATCGTCGTCGGCAGCCGCAAACTCATTGGCCAGCTGGATCATCTGGGTGAGATCGAGCCTGTGATTGTCCTGCAGGTGCTTCAACTTATGTCGTAGCAACGTACCTTTCTCCAACCCATCGATGAAGGTGGCCATGGCGGTCTGAGCATGCACTCCTGCGCAGGAATTCTTCATATCCAGCCAGCGGGAGAGGTAGGCGCGAGATGATTCTTCTTTCTCCTGCACGCACTGTTGTAGATCGCCTACAATGCAGGGACGCTTATACGTACCCTCGAATTTTTGGTGAACGCTTCTTGCATGTCCAACCAATTGCAGATGGACTTGTCCGGCAAGTCATCGATCCATTGGCGGGTCGTGCCCGTCAACATCAGTGGGAGGTACTTGACGGAAATGTTGGGGTTACCCCCGGTAATCTCCACCGCGTTGTCGTAATTCTGCAACCACGTAGTCGGCTTGGCGGTGCCGTCATAGGGCTTGATGGTATTGTCTATCCGGAAACCCTTGGGGTAAGTTGCAGTCCGTATTACAGGTCCAAAACAACGTGGTCCCAGGTATTGTCCTTCCCGGGCCTCATGAATCTTGTCCAGGCGTGAACGTGCGTCGTATGGCTCTGGGATGGGTTGCGTGAACGACGCGGGCCTCCTCCGCCATCGTGGCTGCTAGGTGGTGACGAAGGCGGAGGTGGCGATGGGTTAGCCTTCTTGCTATTACCCTCATGCCATGCCTCACGCTTGTCACGGTTGTTTGTCGGACGTGGATACGGATGGCAATGGGTACCCGTCACCCGCTAACCCGATGGGTACCCACATCAAATGGAGAAGGGTTTGGTTAAAAATAAAACCCACGGGTCTACTTAGTGGTAAATATTCAGACCCATCGGGTCTAGCGGGTGCGGGTCTGGAGGTGTTAAACCCATACCCTTTAACCCACAGACCCGACAACTCTACGTAGGCCCCACATGTAAGTGTACCTAATAACCCTAACCCTAACTCTACCTGGTCGAGCGAGCCCGAGGCCCCGAGCCCGACCCCTCCCGTCCCGTACCTACTCCCCTATGCCGCAATCCCCCATTCCCCCTCGCATGCCCTGCGCACAACCCACCCCGTTGCGGCGCTGCCTTCCTATGCTCTCCATCGCTGCAAGCCCGCAACCTCAAGCAGGACCTCGAGGTCGAGGAGGTCCATGGATGCCGAGCCAGTGGACCTAGAGGATGGCGTCGACTCCGGGGAGGGCCAGCGAGGTGCGCCGCCCACCGACCCCACGCCTTCGCGCCAAAACGAAGACGCCTGGGAGATCTCGCCCCATGGTAGTGGTGCTTGGCTTGGCTTCCTCCTCGGCTTGCTGACCTCGACGTTGAACGGCAGGGGCGGAAGCGGCGGCCGGCAGGGAACCATCAAAGGAGCGGCGCAAGTTGGCGGGTACCCGTCAGGTCGTGGGTACCCACCGGGTGGTGGGTCTGGTGGAGACCTGGACCCGACGGCGGGTATGGAGGCGGGTGGTGGTGGCGGGGAGAGGTGGTGGAGGAGGGTATGGAGGTGCCATACCCGCCTCCATACCCGGCGGGTGCCATCCATAGACGTGGAGGGTCATGACGCGACCTACTCTTGTGTCCTTGGTTGCGCTCTCCATCATGACGGGGCTGCTCCATGTTGTCGCGGATGACGATGCCTCTTTGCCTTGGCGGAGGCATGCTCATACGATGGTGAGCCCTTGGTTCTTCGCGATGTCGGGGAGACCGGGGCGATGGAGATGGGCGACGAGAATGAGCCTTGCCTCCATGGTCGTAGGATATGGGGATAGCGTCCTTCTTGTTGCATGCATCCCTCCGTCTTCATTTTGATGAACCCGTCTGGGACCCGACATCCTAAGGAGATCGGTCCCTTGGCGGCTTAAGATTGCTAGACTGGCAATATACGGGATCAGACTCAAGCCTTTAAGAGGTGGCCTTTTCCTTGTTGTTTGACCGCCTTCGCTACAAGGTCATAGACCTGTTCCACTGCTGCGGGTGATCTATCCTACTCTAGAAGGGTCTTGGCCACTACCGCGGATGACTTGCCTGCCTTCACTATCAATGTATGGCTTGGCTTGTGGCGGCTTCGGGGGAGCCCATCCTACGTTTCGTCGTACACCAGGATCGTTGATGATGCGAGCTAGAGCTTTCTTAGCCTTCTGCTATTTGAGCAGAGTCTTGTACTCGGCCTCCATGGCTCTAGCTTTCTCTATTGACTTCTGCTCCTTGGCCAGATCTTGATCTAGCTTTGTGCCTTGATCCGCGATGGCATGTGCTTCCTCCAGCAGCTGCTGGCGCTTCTCGTCAAGCTGGACTACTTTTCGTATATGAGCCACGGTCATGGGCTCGATGAGCAGATTGCCGTACATCACTCTATCAGCTGGAGTGATTTGGGTAGCTGTCGACGTAGACGCCGGACGCGGCGGGTTTGCGGTGTTGTTGTTACTCGGACCGAGGTTGAGTTCTTGCGCCGCTGCACTGGGTTAGGCGGAAGAGGCATGGACTTTGTGCAATCATTGTCGGCAGCAATAGGTGGTCCCTTCCCCTTGTCCAGTGCTTAGGCGCAGCTTGTCCGGGTTGATCTTCCTCCAACACGGTCCCAATAGCAACGAATACTTATCGGGATGTGACGGTGTTGTCGACATGTTCATCGCGCCTGTAGTCCTCCTCCATCTCCTGCATAGCAGAGTCGAGTTCCTTCAGGCTGAAGTCTATATCCTCCGAGTCCACGCTGATGTCGGCATAGAGCGTGTCCAACACGGAGTCGGAGGGTGCTGGGGCTTCCTCGATGATGGGAGGTGGCGGTGCGACAACAACGACGATGACTAGAGGCGATGATGCGGCCACGGCGACGACGACCGGCGACGGCGGTGGCGGTGGCTGATGCGGAGGGGCGCCGGGTAGAACCGCGAGCGTTGCCTGAGCTTCTGCTTCAGCTGCCGCGTAGTTGTTGATGGTGTGAACCATGCCCTCGAAGGTGAGGAGTCATGCTTCCTGCTGTCATCTTGGCGTATGCCGGAGAAGTGTACCGCGGTCCAGTCCTTCCACAAAGTGATAGATGGCATCATCATTGGGGTAATGCTCCAGGTCGTCTCGTATACGGAGCCACCTGGATAGGTAATCGCGGGAGTTTTCACCCTCTCTCTGAACGCAACGCGCTAGATCAAAGATGGTCACCACGCCGATGAAGTTGGATCTATGCTGTCTAGACACACGGGTGAAGCCGGCGGACTTGCAGCAATCTTCCACCATTATATCCTGCACAGGGGCGGTTTGGGTGGGCCTTGAATTTTTCCGATCTATGCCGGCAAACTCCAAAGAGAGATCCGACTTTGATCCTTCCGCGAATGTGTCCTGCCTGTAGGCGGTCCGTGCGGGCCTTGACGCTCCTCCGACCTCCAGGGAACTAGTGCCTAGGTCGGTTTCGCCGATGAAGAGGCGGATGTCCCCGATTGGGACCGATCGAGCAGCGGGTGGGGTTCGTCTTCGCCGGGATCTAGAACTCGTCGGTAGGGACGATCGGAATGTTGCCGGAGAAAAGAACACGGCCGATGGCTATGGTTTTGCCGATTCCCGCAAAGAGCTTGGACCTCGCCCGTGTAGAGCTTGAAGCGCCTCTTGCCCCACGGTGGGCGCCAACTGTTGTGGTATTGCCGACGAGTATGCCATGGAGGGGTCCTCACATAGCGTGTTTAGATACGTGGGGTAAGGTGGAAAGTTGGCGGGTACGAGGTAACACAGCTTACCCAGGTTCATATCCCACGACGTAGGCAGGATCCTACTCCTGCTATAAATCACTATAATGGCAATACGCCGAGTTACAGGGATCGGTTCGCTCTGCGCGATATGCGTTTATTGATGCCCTAAAGGCTCCCATAGGTCCGGCCTATATAGTCGCAAAATCCTAGGGTTACAAGCAAAGTCCTAGCCAGACAGGTTACAGAGTCCTACACGGTATACAACTAGTCTAATGTGTCTTGCACTCCAAGGCTCCGGGTACGCTGGTGACTCCTCCGTAGCCTTCCTTTATCTGGCATGGGCCTCCCTTCTGGATCCATCTAACTGGGCCTCCCAGCAGGCCATAGGCCTTGCTACCAACTATGGGCCACCCGGGTTATCCGGATTAGAGATATGCTATGAGGATACCCTTGTAGCATATCCCCAACACCCTGTACAAGTAGATTTTTGCGACTGAGACAATTAGGTTAGGATTAGGCTCAGGATAGCTTAATGGATGGTGTATGCAGAGAGAATACTTTCTGATCTCATACTGAGTGATAAAATTGCTATTTAGTGTCGCATACGAATTGTTGCCCGTGAGGAATGTTGGAAATATAAGTGATCTGCAGTTTTATGTAGTCAAATAAGCCAAGATTATGGCTTTTATGGGTTGTTTAATTACAACCATTGGATGCCCTGATCAGGGGCATCCTGACCATCTATCCTTTGTGTGTGGTTCCCCTGGTGTAGATCCTATATAATGGGGTCCTAGGGTTTGAGAAGAATAATGATATAGTTTCTCTCACTCTCTCCTCTGCTCACTGATCAAGCAAGGACTGAAAGCACCAGGAAGAACCACTCACTGCTGAAGATCAAGAACAGGAGTCGAAGAACATCAAGAGGAGGCTATGGCTAGACCTCCACATCAAGGTACACACTTCTGATCTTATCTTTTGTGGTTTAATCTTGAGCTAGATTATCCAAAGGATCTAACAGTGGTATGAGAGCAACTAGCTCTAAGATTGAGCCCTCTATTGTTAAGTTATGATGCTTTAGTGTGGCTGTTCTTCCTGGTTTTATCATGTTTTGGTTGCTAAAGTTTTCGTTCAGATCATGTTCTTCTTAAGAACAGCATAAAGGTGATGTTTTATCCCTAAAATTACTAAGTTTAAGTTCTATCTGATCAAGAACAGGTGCTAGGGTTGCTTTTATGCAATTTTTATGTGGGGATTTGAGTTGTTGGTGCAAACCCTAACCCTAATCCCCAATTCCTGATGAACCCTAACCCTAGTTCATCGAATCGAAGAATCCTAACCCTAATTTCCCTAATTACTGAGGAACCCTAACCCTAATTTCCCCAATTATTGAGGAACCCTAAGTACTTAAGATTAAGGAGCAACGGGCACTTACATGAGGACCCTACCGTCGCCGTTGGCCACAGCGGTGTCGGGGTCGCCACCTAAGAAGAGCAGGCCTGCCCGGGATCGTCCCGAGCGGTCTCGCCGTCTGCTGCACCGGGCCATGGCGGTGCTTCCTCATGCGCTCATCACCGTTGAGGCTCGCCATGGTGCCGGACTTGGCGATGGCGGTCGACGTGGATGCAGGGATACATGCACGTGCCGTCCCCATGCATAGGGCGCCGTCCAGGGCCGCTCGATGGAGGTGCGCGCCGGCTAAAGTCGACCGCAGCTCCGGCGAGGAGGCCTGGTCAACGCCGTCCCTTCTTCTCTGGCGCTGGTGCTCATTGCCGCCGCCGCTCGCTCTCTTTTCTCCACTGTAGTGGCTTCGCCGGGCCGCGTTGTGTAGGGGTTCGTAGCATGGAAAACAAAAAATTTCTATCGCATACAAACAAACAAGCCAAGATCTATCTACTAGATTGTAGCAACGAGTTGATAGGGGAACTTACCCTCGAAGATTCCAAAGCGGTTAACGAGAGCAGATTCTCGTGGGTGATGTAGTCGTACTCTTTCCGATCTCAAGATCGTGTAGACGATCCTTCCGGCGTTGCGTTCCGGCAGCGCTCCCGTAGTCGGTCACACGTTCGGTACTCGACGAAGACCTTCCTCTCCCTTGTTCCAGCAGGCAGCGGAGGTTGTAGCACTCTCCTCGCGATTCCGGCAGCACAACGGCGTGGTACCGGAAGTAGAGGGGAGATCCCGCAGGACTTCGCCTTAAGCCGGAGCGAGTATGGTGGATTATGAGAGAGGGCTATTAGTGGTCTAGAGATTAGACACACCAATTAGAAGGCTCTAAACCGCAGGCTAAAGCAATTAGAAGCTCTAAACCAAAACGGCTCTAAACCGGAGATTAGAGGTGGAAACTTGTGTGTCTCAAGGAGGAGCCCTGCCCCTCCTTTTATAGGTGGAGGGGCTAGGCGCGCCAGGGAGGGAGGGAGTCCCTCCCCAACTCGGCCTAGGGCTGGGCGCCGGCCAAGGAGGAGAGGAACTCCTCCTCCAAGTTGGTTTCAACCTCCTCTTGCTTGTTTCCCACAGTTTCCTGTTTCCCACAGTTTCCTGTTTTCCACAGTTTCCTGTTTTAGCCGTTTGACTTTCAAACTGGCAATTTGACTTTCATGTTTTTGGAACGGCAAGAACACTTAGTACATGATGCAATCATTCAATGACACACTCATGTACCCTCCCCCCCCCCCCCGGAGTGCCGGACAATCCGGACCCTTCTAGAACATTCCCGATGAAAACACCGGAATCATTCCCGAACTCCGAAACGGGACTTTCCTTATATGAATCTTATTCTCCGGACCATTCCGGATCACCTCGTGATATCCCGGATCCCATCCGAGACTCCGAACAACATTCGGTCTCTTTCTCATAATACCATAACTACTCAAACAACGTCGAATCCTTAAGTGTGTCTCCCTACGGTTCGTGAATTATGCGGACATGATCGAGACACTTCTCCGAACAATAACCAATAGAGGAATCTGGAAATTCATATGGCTCCCACATATTTCTACGATTACTTTTGCGATCGAATGAACCACTTACATACGATACCAATTTCCCTTTGTCTCACAATAGTTTACTTATCCGAGGTTATGATCGTCGGTATCTCTGCATACCTAGTTCAACCTCGTTACTGATAAGTACTCTTTTCTCGTTCCCGTGATATGTGATCCCTTGTGAGCTAGTCACATGCTTGCAAGCCAATTGGATGACATTCCACCGAGAGGGCCCAGAGTATATCTATCCGTCATATGGATGGACAAATCCCACTCTTGATCCATGTGTTTCAACCAATACTTTCCGAACACTAAATGCCACCTTTATAGCCACCCAGTTACGGTGTGGTGTTTGATGTCATCAAAGCATCCATCCGGTAAAGGTGATATGCATGATCTCATGGTCGAAGGAATTAGGTTACTATGTATCAGAAAGCATATAGCAATTGAACTATTTAAATGACTTGATCTTTATGCTACGCTTATCTATAGGAGTATGTCCATCACATCATTCTCCTAATGATATGATCCAGTTGTTAATAACATCTCTATGTTCATGATCAGGAAACCATGATCATATATTAACCAACAAGCTAGTTTAACAAGAGGCTATACTAGGGACTCTTATTTTAGTTTACAAATCACACAAGTATTAATGTTTCCGGTTAATACAATTATAGCATGGTATGTAAACATTTATCATAAGTGTGAAGATATGATAATAACCACTTTATTATTGCCTCTTGGGCATATCTCCAACAGTCTCCCACTTGCACTAGAGTCAATAATCTAGTTTCAAACTTTTGTGTATATAACACCTATGGCTTTCCGGTGTTGTATGTACACGATTGCTAGTGGTCAACTGATCTCCGGATCTGACACTTCCAGGTCCGTGTGTAATTGCATGTCTTTGCGTCTCTACGCATCACTCATTCTCTAATGAGATGGCTTTGTATAAATTTGGTCTTTCGGTGTGACCTTTAGCTCTTTGGGGTTAAAACATGTTGATAATATTGTCGCACAATATATCTTCATAGTATTATCCCACTGTGAACTACACCTAGTTTGATAACAAACTACTTGACACAAATGCCCTCTTTTGCTGCTAAAATAGCAGTCATGTACTTAGCCTTTTGTTGTAGTATCTGTCACAATGTCTTAACTTTGGAACTCATCCAAATCCATTATGGAACTTACTTTCCATTATATTGTGCCACCCTTAGTTTAGATTGAGATAAACTTAATTTGTACTTTGTGACCAAGCTAGTATCAATGTAGTACTTTTACAATGAACTAACCATCTATTTGTCACTTCTACAAATATTATACTCTTAGTTCTTTCAAAAGATCATAAGAATATCCTTACTATTGTCCAATGATCATCTTACGAATCATTCTGGTATATGCTCACAACATTTAGAGCATAGGACATATCTGGATTTGTACATATCACAGTATGATTGACATAAATACTCTTTGTGATTTCATACATCAAGTATCAATCTATACTTGATTATTTGGTTTACTTTACCAAATGTCAATACACTTGAATATATCATCAACATTGAACTCATTCAATCCTTTCTGTGCGACAAGAACCTCTCTTGTAGTTTCTATATTGAACTCATTCAATATCTTGTCTATGTACTTCTGGCACAACCATATTAGCGTCTATTGATGCCAAATATTTGGGTTTTGCCTAAGTCTTTCATCGAGATGAAATTCTTAATATGTGTTAAAAAAAGATACATTATTTCCAATCAACAATATGTCTTCCACATAATGTATTAGAAACATGTCTTAGCGCTCCCACTTAATTTCTTGCAAACGCAAGCATCTTCATTGTCTCTGATGAAATTAAACTCTTTTAACAGTTTCATCATAGTGAAGATTCCAACTCCGCGATGCTCACTTTAACCATTGAAGTTTGCATATGCTTTTAGCATCCTTTGAATTAACAAAACCCTATGGACCGTGTTATGCACATGTCCTAGGTAACGATTCTATTAGAAGAACTTGTTTTGTTTATTCAACTACCATATAACAAAATTATATGTAGTGGTTGCTACATCAATCCGTCTAGACTAAATATCACTATGACAGATCAAATCTTGTCATAGTCAACCTTTGAACATTGTTGTGAACTCTTTCCCAACATGTCGACTATTTCATAGATGTGAAACATCCATGTCTATTTCTTTATAGATCCAAATACGACTGTAAGGTCTTGTACCTTCCCAGAGGGTCTTTCAAATCTTGATCTCTCGTATATGGAACTATCATGGATTTTATGGCTTCAAGCCATTTTACGGAGTCAGGGCCCATCATCGCTTCTTTGCATGTAGTCGGTTCATTATTCTCAAATAATGATTCAACCCTCAAATCTTGGTATTTGATTGTTCATCCGACCTACTTGTTTCAATAGGAACTTGGATCTCCGTCACCACAACCTTTGAGGTACGTGAGCCATGAGCATTGTTTGCTAACTCCGGAACACTTTTCGGTGCTGCGCAACTTTGCACATATAGCTAAGGTTCTTTTAACCTTATCAAAGTTCTATTGTCCTCCCACTTAACTTTTCACGAAAAATTCCTTCTCAAAGAAACTTGACGTTCTAAGTGACAAACACTTTTGTCTCTGGTGTTTATGGAGGAATACTTAACAGTAATACAAAGACAGGTTCATCCGACTTTGGTTGCAAACATCTTTCTTATGTATAGCATACCAATGTTTAAGAAAGGACTACTTGGGTTTAATCCCAAACCATAACTTTATATGGTGTCATTTCAGCGAATTATGATGGAGCTCTTTTCAGTGGAAAAACGGTAATCTCTAAAGCTTTTAATCTTTAAAATATAATAGCAGTTTTATGAATTATACCTTTGATCTAACCATGTCAAACAAGGTTTAATTACATACCTCGAACGTTCCATACTCTTATGGTGTTTCGGGAAATGCAAATCCACGGAACGATTCCTTAAATCTTAGGTATTATGCTAAACTTGTAACTCAAATATCTTCCTTTATGATCTTTATCATAAACTATTTATATTCTTGTTACAATGATTTTGCACTTCATCTTGAAAGTCTTTTGAACTCTTCAAATATTTCACACTTCATCCTTATTAAGTAAATATTCATATATTCACTCAAATTTTCGGAGAAAGCACATGAAGTTGAAATCCATCGCTCTTGACTATAATGGACTTCATACAACAATATGTACAAGTTCCAATAAGCTAGTCCATCGTTCTCTTTTGGCCTATGAACGAAGTTTTAATTATCTCTAGGAAAGTTTCACAAGCGTCATTTGATCAAAATCAAATAGACTCCAAAATTCCATCCATATGGATTTTCTTCATGTTTTCTTTCCAATATAATTTAAACGGCGATGTCACTTCCTAAGTGATCTTTCAATCAATTTGTCTTTCGACATCTTTAGCACTAGTTTTATGGATGTGATTTCTCCAACGAGATTTGTGAATCATCCATCTTTTATAGATTACGGCAATTATTTGAACAACCCTTTTGTTCTCATAATACCTGATAAAACAAATCTTGAAGGCAAGCTTTGATGTTTAACGAGCAACACAATAACCCCTTTATTTGTTCTCGATGAACATCATCACATATTCTTTTGCTAGTTACTTAGGCCATTGTAGTTCATGAATTGTGTTGTTTCGTATGACGATTCACACCAACAAATTCAGTATCAAATACTTGAGAACCACATTGTTTAATAAGCAAAGAATATAGCCATAACATGTATATCATCTATATACTTAAACTGAACAATTCTAGTCTTTTCTTTTCTGCCATATATTTATGAGATTCTCTTTCAGTATCTCCTTTTCTGTTTGAAAGAAACTATCAACATCAACAGTGGAGTCATACATATGACATATAGTCCAAAGCGTGTATAGTTAAATACCAATGTCTTTGGACTTGCACTTTGAATTAGATCACCATCATCAAATGTTTGGTGTTCTTTCAAATTCCTTTCTTTAGTAATCTCTTGGTGTAGTAAACATTTTACCTACATCAAATATTCACCCTTATCATGGAATCGTCCATGATCGAGCTACTTTTAGCTTATAACGATGAATTATGAGTATAATGTTGCTATCCAAAACCTTTTGGAGGATTAGGACAACAAGTGTCTCCAACCTTTTTGCAAATTCTCATCAAATATGAGAACATGTCTTTTGCCAAATTATACTCTATCATGTTGCAACCAAAACTTCGTTTCAGATATCACAATATCTTCCACACATCATGGTTTCTGAAACAACTCTTTCAGATCCTAGATAACCTTGATATTAAGACAATCCTTTGAATATCAAGAATCATGGAGACAAACATGATACTTATATACTAACATTGGAATTGTTACTCTTGTTTTAATACCAATTATTAAACTTCATGGAGTAACCGGAACTTACTGAAAGTTTGCAATAGGACTTTTAAACTTTAGATTAACACTTCAAAACAATACGATACTAGTTCGTAAAGTAATTAACCAGAATTCTATAGTTCTATCATCTCAATTATAACTAAGCGCAAGGTGGTAAACGGATGCCAATGACTACAACAACTATGCAATTTCACTTTGATTTAGTTTATGATAAATTGAGTTCTAATTAATAATTAAATTAATCTAGGTGAACTCCCACTCAAAACAATATCCCTCACATTGTTTTAGTGATCACACGAACCAAATCCACCACATCAAAACCGATCATCACGAGAGTTGATATAGCTTCAACGGCGAACAATCAACATGTTCATCATATCTACTATATGACTCATGCTCTACCTTTCGGTAATCCGTGTTCCTGAGGCCATGTCTGTACATGCTAGGCTCGTCAAGATCAAACCTTAGCTACCTCATAAGCAAATCTGGCTTGCTTACGTTGTATACACTTGCGGAATCTAACACACCCGATCATCACGTGGTGCTTCGAAACAACAAGCATTAGCAACGGTGCATACTAAGGGTGAACACTTTCGAACTTGAAATTCATGTGCATGAGGGATCATCTTATAATGCTACCGTCGTCTACTAAGCAATACAAGATGCATAAAGGATTAACATCACATGCAATTCATAATATGTGATATGATATGGCCTTTCTTCTTTGTGCTTCTGATCTCCATCTTCAAGCACGAACATGATCTCCATCATCACCGGCATTGCATCAAGGTCAATGACGCTTCTCCATGGTTGTCGTCCACCGGCTTCAACTATTACAACTACTTTGAATAGACACGCGGGTCTTAACATAAATTAAAGACAACCATATGGCTCCTGCCGGTTGCCAACTTACAATAAGGAACATTGCATACATCAAATATAATCACAATCATGGCCATATCACATCACTGCACACCCCTGCAAAACAAAGTTAGACGCCTCTACTTTCTTTGCATATTTTACGTGGTTTGGGGCTTTCAATAAGGTCGTTCTAACTTACGAACAAGAACCACAACATTGATACTAGCATTCTTGATTACCCGTTGTAAATTGGATCTTAACTATGCTAGGAGAAACAGGCACCCGCAAAGCCACTTATGCAATACAAGTTGCATGTCAAGCATGGAGCAAGTCTCATGAACGATGTCATGTAAGGTTAGCCCGGGCCGCTTCATCCCAACATACCGCAAGATGCAAAGTACACAAGAAGCAATCGACAATAAAAGCATCAACGCCCACAATGACCATTGTGTTCTACTCGTGCAACAGATCTACATATAGACACGGCTCTGATACCACTGTAGGGGTTCGTAGCATGGAAAACAAAAATTTTCTATCGCATACAAACAAACAAGCCAAGATCTATCTACTAGATTATAGCAACGAGTTGATAGGGGAACTTACCCTCGAAGATTCCAAAGCGGTTAACGAGAGCAGATTCTCGTGGGTGATGTAGTCGTACTCTTTCCGATCTCAAGATCGTGTAGACGATCCTTCCGGCGCTGCGTTCCGGCAGCGCTCCCGTAGTCGGTCACACGTTCGGTACTCGACAAAGACCTTCCTCTCCCTTGTTCCAGCAGGCAGCGGAGGTTGTAGCACTCTCCTCGCGATTCCGGCAGCACAACGGCGTGGTACCGGAAGTAGAGGGGAGATCCCGCAGGGCTTCGCCTTAAGCCGGAGCGAGTATGGTGGATTATGAGAGAGGGCTATTAGTGGTCTAGAGATTAGACACACCAATTAGAAGGCTCTAAACCGCAGGCTAAAGCAATTAGAAGCTCTAAACCAAAACGGCTCTAAACCGGAGATTAGAGGTGGAAACTTGTGTGTCTCAAGGAGGAGCCCTGCCCCTCCTTTTATAGGTGGAGGGGCTAGGCGCGCCAGGGAGGGAGGGAGTCCCTCCCCAACTCGGCCTAGGGCTGGGCGCCGGCCAAGGAGGAGAGGAACTCCTCCTCCAAGTTGGTTTCAACCTCCTCTTGCTTGTTTCCCACAGTTTCTTGTTTCCCACAGTTTCCTGTTTTCCACAGTTTCCTGTTTTAGCCGTTTGACTTTCAAACTGGCAATTTGACTTTCATGTTTTTGGAACAGCAAGAACACTTAGTACATGATGCAATCATTCAATGACACACTCATGTACCCTCCCCCCCCCGGAGTGCCGGACAATCCGGACCCTTCTAGAACATTCCCGATGAAAACACCGGAATCATTCCCGAACTCCGAAACGGGACTTTCCTTATATGAATCTTATTCTCCGGACCATTCCGGATCACCTCGTGATATCCCGGATCCCATCCGAGACTCCGAACAACATTCGGTCTCTTTCTCATAATACCATAACTACTCAAACAACGTCGAATCCTTAAGTGTGTCTCCCTACGGTTCGTGAATTATGCGGACATGATCGAGACACTTCTCCGAACAATAACCAATAGAGGAATCTGGAAATTCATATGGCTCCCACATATTTCTACGATTACTTTTGTGATCGAATGAACCACTTACATACGATACCAATTTCCCTTTGTCTCACGATAGTTTACTTATCCGAGGTTATGATCGTCGGTATCTCTGCATACCTAGTTCAACCTCGTTACTGATAAGTACTCTTTTCTCGTTCCCGTGATATGTGATCCCTTGTGAGCTAGTCACATGCTTGCAAGCCAATTGGATGACATTCCACCGAGAGGGCCCAGAGTATATCTATCCGTCATATGGATGGACAAATCCCACTCTTGATCCATGTGTTTCAACCAATACTTTCCGAACACTAAATGCCACCTTTATAGCCACCCAGTTACGGTGTGGTGTTTGATGTCATCAAAGCATCCATCCGGTAAAGGTGATATGCATGATCTCATGGTCGAAGGAATTAGGTTACTATGTATCAGAAAGCATATAGCAATTGAACTATTTAAATGACTTGATCTTTATGCTACGCTTATCTATAGGAGTATGTCCATCACATCATTCTCCTAATGATATGATCCAGTTGTTAATAACATCTCTATGTTCATGATCAGGAAACCATGATCATATATTAACCAACAAGCTAGTTTAACAAGAGGCTATACTAGGGACTCTTATTTTAGTTTACAAATCACACAAGTATTAATGTTTCCGGTTAATACAATTATAGCATGGTATGTAAACATTTATCATAAGTGTGAAGATATGATAATAACCACTTTATTATTGCCTCTTGGGCATATCTCCAACACGTTGCTCCGTCGCGTTGGGAGGCAGAGGAGAGGGGGAGGGGCAAATGGGGGTTAGGGTTCAGGGAGGGGCGTCGTCGCGAGTCGGTTTTTGTTCCGAACCGGCACGCCCTCTGCCACTAGATCGTATCCAACGGCTCACAGCCTCGGCTGTTTGACGGGCCAGTGGGCCACTAAAAGGGGAGAAGGGGAGACGGGTTGGGCCAGTTTTGGCTCAGTCTAGAAGGTTGTTCTTTTAAATTTAAATTAGTAAAGGGGTTTTAGGGTTTGTGGGCCAAAAATCCTTTTGGGCCCAAATAATGAATAAAAAAGAATTTAAGTATTGATGTTTATAAGAGTTAGGGTTTATATAAATAGTTTTTGGGGCTAAAATTTTGACATATTTTATTATGTCAATTATGGAACATAATTATGTGACAAATTATTCCTTTGTCATGCAATTATGTACCTCACTTAAGTTATTATGATAAAATAATTCTTTCTGATGTGTTTATTATATTTAGTTGGTTCTTTTGTGATTGTTTTCCAAATAAATTGTGAAAATAATGTTTTGCTGCAAGATCAAGGTTTGGAAATCCTCAAATTTAGCATGGCTTATGTTAATCATTCTGGCCAAAGCTGATTTATGGGCATTTTGACCATGAAATTTTATTGGTCTGGTTCACTTCTGGCCAAAGCTGATGTGTTCTAGATTGATAAAAGAATTCTATATGATTAGAAGATCTAATAAAGTGTGACTTATATCTGTCATTCTGGCCAAAGCTGATTGGCAGATATTTTGATCACAAAAATTTGTTGATCATGTCTATTTCTGGCAAAAGCTGGTGTACACTAGATTAATGAAAGGAGTATAAAATTATGATGCTTATTCAAAGGATTTGTGTTTTTTTGCAGCATTTAATGCCTCTCAAATTGCCGGTATTATAAATGGCATAGAATGGTTGACTGGTAGCAATTTTGGTACTTGGAAGGAGAAGCTTGAGATAACTTTAGCTTTGTTGAATATAGATTATGCCTCCTTAAGGATCCTCCTATAGCACCTGCTGAAGGTGATGAGAATTATGATGCCTTGAAAAGGGCTTATGATGATGAGAAAACTAAATGGGAGGATTCAAATCGTAAGTGCCTCATGATTATTAAGGGCTCCATTACTCAAAGTATGAGGGGAGCTGTTCCAGACTCTCAGACTGCCAAGGGTTACCTTGGAAAGATTGAGGACCAGTTTAAGGGATTATCCAAAATTTATGCAAAAAGCCTCATTAGAAGGCTTATTGATGAAAGGTATGATCCAACTACGAGTTTGATAGAACATATCATGAGGAAAATTAACATGACCACTAAACTTAAGACAATGGAAATGGAAATCCCTGAAGGTTTCCTTCTCCATTTTATTATGTCATCCTTGCCCATGGAGTTCTCTCCGTTCACCATCAATTACAATGCGATGGATTCTAAATTGGGCATGGATGAAATGATGGCTAGATGTGTACAAGAGGAGGAAAGGCTTAAAGCTGGACGAGTTGATCATGTAAATCGGTTCAAGCATTCTCAGAAGAAGAAAAAGTTTATAAAGCCTAAGCCTGCTTAGTTTAAAGATAAAGGGCAATCTTCTAAGTTCTTTCAGCAAAAGAACCCTAATAGATCTCCTAATGCAGATGCACCCCCTAATGTTGATGGTAAAGATCCTAATGGATGTCGCTTTTGTGGAAAAAGCGGACACATCCAGAGGGATTGTATTGGGTTCATGAAATTGCTCAATAAGAAAGGTACTAATGTTATAACCTTTGTTGACGAATCCCCTTATGTTGATTATGCCACCAATACATGGTGGGTTGACTCAGGTGCAACAATTAATGTTGCAAACTCCTTACAGGGATTCGATACGAAGTGGACCCTAAGAAGACGGGAAAGAACCATTAGAGTTGCTAATGGTGTTGAAGCCGAAGTTGAGGCTATTGGAGAGTTTTCACTTACACTCCATAGTGGCTTTATGCTTCGTTTACGTAATGTACTTTATGTACCCTCTATGAGACAAAACCTTGTGTCCGTCTCATCTTTAGATGATGATGGTTTTCACTGTGAATTTGGGAACAAGAGATGTATAATTATGTTTGACAATAATGATGTTGGTCTTGCCTTCCGACAAGACAAACTTTATATTGTTTCCTTAAGTGATTCCATAAGGGAATTTAATGCTTCCTCTAATGTAAATGTTAGTACCAAGCGTAAGCGCGATGATGATGAGACTTCTTCGAAACTATGGCACTATCATCTAGGCCATATTTCAAGGGGAAGAATCGAGCGTATCATTAAGGAGCAAGTTCTTCATCCTTTGAATTTATCAGATGCGGATCTGGATCATTGTATTGATTGCATCAAAGGGAAATATGCTAAGAAAATTCAGAAAGGTGCAAATCGAAGCACGGGAGTTTTGGAAATTGTTCACACGGATATTTGTGGTACGTTTAATGTGAAATCAGTGGATGGTTTTGATTCCTTCATAACATTCACCGATGACTTCTCCCGCTTTGGATTCATCTATCCTATCAAAGAAAGATCTGAGGCATTAGAAAAGTTCAAGATATTTAAAGATGAAGTTGAGAATCAAGCTGGTCAAAATATCAAAGTTGTAAGGTCTGACCGTGGTGGTGAGTACTACGGAAGACACACTTCTTATGGCCAAATTCCTGGAACTTTTGCTAAGTTCCTTCAGGAAATGGGTATTGTTGCTCAGTATTAAGCACCGGGCAAACCTCAGCAAAATGGAGTCGCCAAAAGTAGAAATCGTACCCTTAAGGATATGGTAAGGAGTATGTTAAGTCACTCCACTTTGTCGCTTGGTTTATGGATAGAAGCTCTAAAGACAACTGCACATATTCTTAATAAGGTCCGTAGAAAATCAGTGCCAAAAACACCATATAAATTATGGACTGAGAGAAAACCTACCCTGAGTCATACACATGCAAATAACTCAGGGTAGGTTATTTGCATGAGTTATCCGAGGCAAGAGTTTTCTATCCAATTATGGGAAAGTTAGACCCCAAGACTATCAACTGTCATTTCATTGGTTACCCTAACAAATCTAAGGCATATCGTTTCTATTGTCTAAAGCAATTCACTAAGTTTGTTGAAATAAGACACGCTGTTTTCCAATGAAAGTGATATGTTGAGGGGGAGTATGACTCCCAGGGAAATAACCTTAGAGGAGAAACAGGAATATGTCCCGGTACCTATGATCCAAGAACTAGTGTTTCCTGTTCATGCTGAGTTTTCATCTACAGTTGTGAGGACTGCTAATGCTACTCCTACTAAGATACTAGTGGCTCCGTCAGAGTCCACATCTGATGATACTTCTATGAAAGATGCTCAGCAACCTAAAATTGTGATTGAGGTACCAAATAATGCACCTCTCAGAAGGTCAAAGCGGGCTAGAAAGTCTGTTATTCCTGATGATTATGTGACTTATATGAGTGAGGATATAAATGAGTCGATGTTGGATGATGATCCTGCATCGTTTAAGGAAGCCATACAAAGTGATCATTCATCAGAATGGCTTGATGCTATGAAATATGAAATGAAGTCCATGAGCATTAATGATGTATGGGACTTAGTAGAAATTCCTAAAGGAGCCAAAATTGTGGGCAGCAGATGGGTCTATAAGACCAAACGTGACTCCAAAGGTGATATCGAAAGGTTCAAAGCAAGGCTTGTGGCTATGGTCTTCACTCAAAGACAAGGTATTAATTATAATGAGAATTTTTCACCTGTCTCTTCTAAGGACTCGTTTAGAATTATTATGGCACTTGTGGCTCATTATGATCTAGAGTTGCATCAGATGGATGTCAAAATGTTTATGAATGGTGACTTACATGAGGATGTTTACATGGCTCAACTGGAAGGTTTTGTTATGGAAGGAAAAGAACATTTAGGATGTCGTCTTAAGAAATCCATTTATGGATTAAAGCAAGCCTCAAGGCAATGGTACTTCAAGTTTGATCAAGTCATAAGGAATTTTGGTTTCAAGGAGAATGAAGTGGACAATTGCATTTATGTGAAGTTCAGGGGGAGAAATTTTGTCTTCCTGATACTATATGTTGATGACATACTCTTAGCCAGTAGCGATAAGAATATGTTGCTAGAAACTAAAAGGTTTCTCTCTTCAAAGTTTGATATGAAAGATCTTGGTGAAGCCGCTTATGTCTTAGGCATTCAAATTCACCAAGATAGATCCAGAGGAACCTTGGGGCTATCACAAAGAGCGTATATTGAGAAGGAACTCAAAAAGTTCAATATGCATAAGTGCTCAGCCTCGCTTGCTCCTATTATCAAGGGCGATAAGTTTGAGACTTTTCAGTGCCCAAGTAATGATTATGAATCTGCGCAGATGAAGTCAGTTCCTTATGATTCAATCATTGGAAGTATGATGTATGCACAAGTGTGCACTCACCCTGACTTAGCATTCATAACCGGGATGCTTGGCAGATATCAGTCTAACCCCTGGTTGGATCACTGGAAGGATGCTAAGAAAGCTTTGCGTTATTTGCAAGGCACTAAAGGTCTCATGCTCACATATAAGAAAACTGATAACCTCGAGGTGGTGGGTTATCAAGATGCTGATTTTGCGGGGTGTGTTGATACTAAGAAATCCACATTGGGTTATATATTCACCCTTGCAGATGGTGCTATTTCTTGGTAAAGCACCAAACAAAGTGTTACTGCATCGTCAACATTGCAAGCAGAGTTTGTGGCATGTTATGTGGCAACCAGGCAGGCAGTATGGCTAAAGAATTTCATTTCGGTTTTAAGGGTGATTGACAGTATATCTGAGCCACTCACTCTTTTCTGCGATAATCAACCCGCAGTGATCTATTCAAGTAACAACAAGTCAAGTGGTGCTGCCAAACACATTGACATCAAGTACCTTCTTGTGAAAGATAGAATCTAGGATCAGACAATAAGTATTAAGCATATAAGGACTAACACAATGTTAGCGGATCCACTTACGAAAGGCTTGCCACCCAGTGTGTTTAAAGAGCATGTTGCTAACATGGGATTGGCAGAAAGCTTTCGATCCTGGAATTGAAACCGTTATGACACCATCTCCCCATAAGTCTAAGAAGGGTTCTTCTCTTTGATGGAATGATGTATTGTAGTCAATTAGTTCAATGGTACTTAACTGAACATTGCAATTTATTGTCTCTGTATAAGTTTCAACAAAGAGTTGAGCTCATAAGTTTGTAATAAATATAAGTTTTTGGAGCTCCTAAGTTAAAGAAGCTTTGTTTTGAAATAAAGCGGTATATTGTAGTATCTGGGGTTCTGCGGTATTCTATATGACCGTTGTAATTCTGTCGTATCATATGCTGTTTTGTTGAGAAATGGTCTTATAAGTTTATCCTTACGATCAAGGGGGAGAATGTTGGATATATAAATGATCTGCAGTTTTCTGTAGTCAAATAAGCCAAGATTATGGCTTTTAGGGGTTGTTTAATTACAACCATTGGATGCCCTGATCAGAGTATCCTGACCATCCATCATTTGTGTGTGTGGTTCCCCTGGTGCAGGTCCTATATAAAAGGGTCCTAGGGTTTAAAAAGAAGACCGATACAGTTTCTCTCACTCTCTCCTCTGCTCACTGATCAAGCATGGACTGAAAGCACCAGGAAGAACCACTCACTGCTGAAGATCAAGAACAGGAGTGGAAGCACATCAAGAGGAGGCTATGGCTGGATCTCCAGATCAAGGTACACACTTCTGATCTTATCTTTTGTGGCTTAATCTTGAGCTAGATGATCCAAAGGATCTAACAAGGAAGAGTAAGAGGAGCTTGTTGGACAGAGGTGACGCTAACCATATTAATCTGGAGGTGCATCCATAGTTCTGTATATATACTCTGTAGCCTTTGCCTCCAAAGAAGTAGTACGAGATCGACAAGAAAATAATTGGATTCTGAAGGCTTGGCTTTTCGGAAGACTTGAGTTAGATGACATGTGGTACTATAACTTGGAGTTTTCTTAGCCGTCAATGTTGGTGCATATATGTGCTGCATATATTTGCAATGTAGTTCTTTTTTGACCGTGCCAATTAGGCACCTCTAAGACATATGCTTATGGGTGGGGATATGGAAGCAATTAGGCACTTCTATAGGTTCATTGTATGAGTAGCTATTCTTGAACAAAACTTTTTCTATCAGATGAACATGCTTGGGAGCATCACCAGTCCCTGGATCCTGGTAACTGGTGTTTTTCTTACAAGTTACAAACATCGAAGCTGAGTACAAGATGTTGGCTAATATAGGTACTAAGGTTAAGCTGGTTATGTGGTACTATCAACTGTTAGGAATTTCAAAAAACCTCACAAGAAGTAATCTCTGTAAACTTTTGGTTTAATGAAATATATGGTTACTTAAAAAAAACTGTTAGGAATTTCTATTCGGCAAAAAAAATATTACTAGGAATTTCTTAGATCTTAGTGCTAGAAATGAAACGAAGCGAACCAGGACAACCAGCCCGAACTCCGAACTCCGAACAAACGAGACAGTTTTACTGGGCCTCGTATGAAGCGGCCCACCAAGCCATCGCTGCAGGCGGCGCAGGCGATTGGCGCCGAGCGGTGTACAGGCAGAGAAGGCGACGCCCACCAAGCCATCCTGGAAACCGGCGGGCAGAGAGGCGACGCCTCCGACCTGCGTTCTTCTGCGACCGGCGACCGGAGCAGGGCCCTCCCGACATTCTCCTCACTGTTTCTCCTCTCCCGCCTTTCCCCTCTCCGGCGGTCGTCTTCTCCTCCCAAGATCTGCTCCGCCGCTAATCTTTGTCCCCTCCGGCGACGAGGACGGCCGGCAGTTGCGTCTGTCTTTTTCCTCTTCGACGAAGGTTAGTCCCCTACTCCTCCCCCTCCTTCTTTTGCTTTCTCTAGTACATGTCTAGGAACGTGAGCACTGACGAGTTACTGCTCCAGATTTAGGAACGTGAGCACCGTCTTCAGGTCTTCTTGTTGGAGTTCTTGGTGTTGCTTAGAAGAACGTGAGCAGCTTGATAGCTTGATATCTTACCGTTAGAACAAGTGATAGATATGGCTCATGGCACATAACCAGAAGGAGGGGCCATGGCAAGTTCTTGCAGCCACCATGGCCCTTATTAATTTTGGCTCTTGGCTTTGCATTTTTACCTGAATAAGGACGATGGCTTATGTAGCTGGGAACAATTTTTTGGTCTATTTGTTCTTCTCGCCTGAACATGGATTCAGACACGGGTGCAATAATATATAACCTGTATAAATGTATACCTCTTTTTCCTTGATCCAGTTGATTGATCGCCCTGGAATCTTCCTCATTTTGCTGTCAGCTGCGGGTCTGTTTCCATGTATATGAAAAATATGAGTACGGGAGACAGTCTATTGACGCTGAAATATAGCATAGCATAGGAGTTTGTTTTGCTAGCTCGATTCCTATACGTGGCGCACATAAATCTATACTGTTATGCATTTTTGTTTTGTTATTGTTGTTTGAGTTATTCATATGCTAGTTAGTTGAGCTTGTACTTGTTAGTTGCTCATATGCTTAGTTCTTACTTTTACAGTAGGGTTTTCTTTAGTTCACTGCCATATGTGTTGAGCTAATTGATATATCTGTGTTTGAAGTTTTTCTTGTCCTCTTATTTATTTTGTGTATGCAGAGTTTCTGTTTAGGGTTCCTTGTCGGGGATTCAGCTCGACGATCTTGAGGAAGAAGCACCCACAATTAACTGATCTGGAGTTGCAGGTACTCGCTTTGTATCCTCGTCCCCTGCTATAGTGCTATGCATGCACAACTTCTGAAATAGCTGTACTTTTTTAACTAGCTAGAGAAATTAAATAATCTGCACTTGTTAGTATATTAGTTCAGTATTTAGGTGAGGAATTAGTGTATTAGGACTGATGTATTGTTGTCCATTTTTGTTAGCTGGCTGTAGCAACTGGTTTATAGTATTTGCAATGGTTATACTGTAAAGTGTTATCTGCATACATAGCACTGATTCTCAACTTGCTATGATGAGTTACTCTACTCATTGTGGTGTCATTGTGTTGCAGGGGATATAACTGCATGTTAGATCATTGAAAAATATACAGGTTTTTTTTAAAACCAAAAACTACTATGGTGTTGATCTGTTATATGTTTCTGCCCTTCTTTGCCTGATCTTTCTGTTGATTGTTCTCCTAAATACCTGATTTTTTTAATATTTCATTAATTTATTTCTTGTTGAAATAATAGTGATGGTTCTAGAAGGGAAAAAATTAGGAAGTTTATGTTGCAAGAACAAGAGAAAGACGTTGAACTCTTCTTCGCTTTGGTGCCTACTGTATATTCATCTCTTTACGAGGAAAAAGGACTAGTCCACACATCATATTTACCTGGTGCTAGATTGGCCAAATAGATATTAGAAGGACATGAGAGTTGGTCTAGGGTCGAATTTCGGATGGAGCCCAATATTTTTAGATCCACCTCAAATTATCTTAGAAGAGAGCATCTATTGGAGAGGGTGAGTGTTGAAGAGGAGTTGGGCATGTTCATCCTTGTTTATCTAAGGCCAGAGTTCATGCCTATATCGATGCGATCAACTTGTAAACCTGCTCCTTATTGTGCAAGCAATGCTGTTTTTGTTGATTAGTTCTGTAGCAGTATTTGCCATGAAATGAACTTGTGCATGACAATCTACACCACTTACTGTGTATTTCACATAGACTTGATACCTATATTGCCAGTGATTGAACTTGTGTCTGTTTCTGTATCCGATGTTCTCACTCAATCGCAAATCACTATTTGGGGAACATCTCGATTTATCTAAGGCCAGATTTCACACCCGTATCAGCGTGATCAACTTGTTAAACATGTTTGTTATTATGCAAGCAATGTTGTTTTTATTGATGAGTTTGTTTAGTACCATATACTATGTGTGATATTGATGAAAAATCTAACAGCCATGGCTAGCTAGCTTCTCAGGTTATTTTCTGAGAGATGGTATTTCTTTGTTATCTCATCTATTGGTGGGAGATTTCACATGATTCCGTATTTGAAGTTTTTCAAACTCTTTTTATAATATATTACTTTTGTCATTTATGTACTTGTATTTCACAGTATGTGTTTCCATGCTGATATTGCAGTATGGCAGCCAGACGCAACATTCCTTATTCTGTTCTTCCTACCGAGGACAGGGATGAAGACAATGTTGATCGTCGGTTCACATACACTCCAAAATCCTTGAGGAGGATCCTGTGGAAGTCAATTGCCCTAGCGGTGTTCCTCCTCCTCCTGGGAAGCACTCTCTTGTTCCTATCATATTTCATATCCATGGGTCACATGGAGGGTGATAGCTCTCAGGTGTATGGCCTATTGTTCCTTGGTATCCTTTCCTTTCTTCCCGGTATGTCCATGTATACCGCTTCAGTTACTGTATTGAGATTGATATGCATCTATTTCATACTCTAGTATGAATGTTGTCTTCCTAAAATTATTCCGTGAGCTTCTGTATTTACTATATTACTATGGCCACTTGCATACACCCAACCAGTTGTCAAACTCAAATATTTCATCGTGTTTACTTTAAACTTTCTGTAAACCAATGGCCACTCACATCACCGTAGTAAATTAAGCATAGCTTAGTTTTTCTCTTATCATTGCATATGCCTCCTGTAGAAACAATGTCCACTTGCATCACTGAAGTAAATTATGTAAGACAAGCTACACTCTTGATATGTACTGTAACTGGTAGCGAACTGTTCTATTTCAGACGAAGCATGTTACTTTTGGCATCTTGATTATTATGCTGAAAACATAACCATTCCTACCCTTCAGCATCTTAACTATTACGCTGAAAACAAATATTTTCTCACTCTTTAGCATCTCAATTAATACGATGCGCATTAGGGGAAATGATGTGCTTTGTTCTAGTTGTGTGAAAACATCTATAGAACTGTTCCACTTTCCAGAAGACTAATTCTTACATATACACATTTACATTATTTCTGCAGGATATTATGAAACTCGAGTTGCTTACTATTCATGGAGAGGAGCACAGGGGTACACCTTTGCGTCCATTCCAGACTATTAGTCTTCGGTTTTAACTCATTGACTGGGCAGTGAAGATATTGAACAGGGTGAGGGAAATGTGAAACGTCATCCAGAATCAAACGGGCACTTATTCTTAGCACTATAAACAGTTAACATGTAAACGAGGTCACCTAGTGATGATTACTGTCACATATGTTGCTGCTTCATCAGAATATTTGCATGTGCTGCATGGTCTATTGTGCTTGCTTGCTTGCTTGTTCATTGCTATGTAGATGTTGTTTTGGAGCAATGTCAGATAATAGCTTCATAATTTGACTGTTAATCTATGCCGGATTATATTCTTTACACTATGCTCACTAACACTTTAATCTTAAGGCTTATTCTGTTTCCTTGCTGAAGATACTATGTGTCATCTCATGCTTTGTGTATTTGTTGGTCATTTACATCATCATTTGTGTACCTTCTTTGGGTGCTGATGCTTGAACTGCTGTACTGGTAGTCTGGTAGTACAACAGAATTCGGAATTCCTTTGTAAGATCGAGATTCATTTACGTGTTGTGCAAGTGGTAAAAAATTGCATGTTTTTTATTCTTAATCCTGAATATGTAACATCCAGTTTATCTACTGTGCTATCAATGCCATCCTGAATCCTAAATGTCTGAGCAAGTATGTGAGACAGTAGTTTCTGGGGTTTGTTTTGAGTCCAAGAAAACAATCCTGGCAAAAATACAGGTTTCACGTAATTCATAACATCCTTTTTTTTTCATGCATGCGTTGGCAAATTTGACACTTGCAGTAAAAATATTGGCCAGTGCCTTCCTAAAAGTGACTAGTTTGAAATATTCTTTACTACACCAAACAAATATGATATTCGTGTTTGTGTTTGTGTTTGTGTTTGTGTTCGTGTCTGTTGTGTGGGAGCGGGAGTTGAGGTAGTATTCTCTCCGATTAGTACAAGAGAGTATGTGACATTGTGACTAGTGAATTCCATTGTAACAGATGGTGAACTCTGCAGATACATTCAGGACTATAACGTTGGAACTTAATCATTGTTGCCTTGCTGGTGCCGCTCTACTTGTGCTGTTGTTTTGAAAGCTCGACGAGGTAGCTGCTGCCGTGGTCTCGGGTTTCTGATAATATGACTTTGTTCTTGTTAATCTTGGTAAAATGGGCGAAATACTTTCACTGCCTTCAAGTTCCAGCCTTGTGGATAATTCTGGATGCACCATTTTTCGTTATGGCAATAGAGAGTGCCCATTGCCCGCCTTCTAGTTGTTGTTAGAGAATGCGATATCTTGATGAATGATGTGCCGCGAGGTAATAGAACCAGAGATAAATAATGTAACCGGTTGGAATTTTGAATTGACATGGTTTATCATCCTGGAGATGAAGGTACGGTACGCCATGTTTTTGCTCGAGGTGGGGAAGAAGCAGCTATCTGTACCATAATAGCTTGAGTTGGCCCTTGGGAGTATGACGCTGGGTCTTGAAAACGTCTGGGAGAAAATTAAAGCAAATTCACCTTCGTACGCTGGTTCTTGGAACGTTTAAGTACCGCCCAAACTTCTGCCGTAATATTAAATAATACATTCAGTGTTTCTTTTAGTGTTTTGTCTCTTCACAGACTAAAATATTAAGTTGATGTGAGCTTTGATCCGTTCTTTGAAGATATCTTCGGCAATGTTTTTCAGGCGAGCATTCTCCCCCTTTCTATCTATTTTGCATTTATAGTCTTTATTTCCTCTCATTGATCTATTGCAATCCTTATCATTGATGCTTTAGTTTTCCGTACAAGTTATGTCCCTTGCAGCCTATATTGTCTTGGACGCTTCCTATTACCTGTTGTTTTGGTAGATAGCTGGTCTTGCGAGTCGTAGTTGCTTGCTAGGGTGTTGATTCGAGTCGTCGAGATCCATAGTTATCAGGAGGTTGTCATATGCTTAATGATGGAGATGATAACTAATGCAGAGGCACCGATGGGTAATAATTGAGATCTGAATCTTATCCCGTCCACTTGTTTCCACCTAAGATCCGAGTTCTTGATATATTTTTGGAGATCGAGCGCGCTAACCACATGTGGGGTGTGTGGGCATCCCTATCGTCTTACTCCCTGATTTCAAAATACTGTATTCGGGGCCACAAACTAGTTTGAAGCGTTATTACTATTCTGTACTTATGTCATGTTTTACTGCTTTATTTACTTCTGTTGTTCGAAAATCGTTTACTATTGTACTATTTAGGAACAAATGTGAAAAGTTTACGTGGTATCGACAAACCCAGTCATATTTTTGGGTTCCCAGTCGTTTACAGCCATTGGCACAAATCCTCGGTCCGTCTCGGAGACGGACGACTTCGTTGCGGGTAGCTTAGTGGGACGACCCCGATGTACTTGCTTTGGATATGGGAAACGTCGTGTCCGAAGTCCCGCCGACACACCTATGGGTGTATGTTTCATGATCTTGCACCTACCTGATCTCGCAAACGATGGTTGAAGTGCGTGTGGATACTTTGGTGCACCCCTGCAGGGTTAAATCTTTTTAAAAAGCGGTGTTCGCGATTATGGACAACTTGGAGCACAGTTTCTTGATCATAGACATCTTATACTAAAGAATTACTGTTATAATTTGACTTGGATCTGACATGACTAGTAAGTTGGATAACCACCATGGAATGAATGTATAAAACTGCCAACTATGTGGAACTTCCTCGTTTGGTCTCGATGGGGAAATAACATGATGGGTATGTTTGGTGTTAGTATCAGGTTGGTCTCAAATAGGTCTTTCTTATCCGATAGTTGTATTGAGTCTCTATAGGTTGTTCAGTGTCTGCTTCATTGTCGTTTCAGTCTGCCGTACCTATGTAGGCGAGAGCTGCCGAATTCTAATACTCGTCGTGTACTTGCCTCAGTACTGGCAGCCCCCTTTTTTCTTTGTCCTTTGTTGGCACCCCTTTTATTTTGACAGGTATGAGTTTGACGACGTTAGAAGGGTTACTAACGAGGGTTCGACTCGTCAACGCCCATTGTTATGGACTTAGAATTTGGAGAAGAGGGATGCGCTCGAGATCGGGAATGGCTAACAAACAAGTAATGTGGAACACAAGATTTACCCAGGTTCGGGCCCTGGAGGGAAGCCTTACTCCTACTTGTCTGTTCTTGATTATCGACGAAGCTAAATGGTTACAGGGGTGCCCAGATTAGATCTAGCGGGTGAGTATGCCAGGGTTGAGATCGTCGTCCTTGTCGTGCCCTCCTGGCCTTTATATGGGGAGGCCAGGTATCGGGGTTAGGTCGAGTCGGTTACAGATTAGGGTTTTACCCTTTAATTTCCTATCTAGAGATAGCCATATCCTTCAAGGAATCGCCTCCTTCATGGGCCTGGGCCACCCGAATCCTTCCCGGGCTTCGTCATCAGGTACGGATCATCACGTGGGCTTCTGCTAGGCCAAACCGGATAGTGGGCACTCGTAGGGCACACCCATGCCAGTTACCCTTCCGACTTGGCCTGAGCAGGGTTATGAACACCATTGGTTATTCTCCGGGACTCTTAGTTCAATTTGCATCTTATCCGTACTCGGATGTATTATTTTCAAGGTGATTTGGATCTTTATATTGTATATATGTATTCTTGACTCACTGAGTCGTTGTTGTATATACATATTTCTATGGGTTCCATTGTGAACTATTGTATAACGATATTACTTCGTTTTCCACCCGTACGCAAATGCCCGGTGAAAATCTTTGAATCGTTTCTATGCGGATTTTGGCGGAATGCGCTGAAGTCTATATAGGAACGATTCGAGGGTGTTACAAGAGGTCTTCATCGGCCTGGGCTCGCGCTCCGCCTCGCAGGTAGGGTGCACAGTAGCGGCGCGACGACGGCCGAGCTGTCGTGGGGGCGCGTGGTTGCCGACAGTTGGACACGGCTTACCTGGCGGAGATAGAGTCGGGATGCGCCATAATTTTTTCAAAAAAAAATCCCAGAATCTGTAATCATCTCACATATGCAGCATGTTTATTTCTGCGGTGCCACATCATATTGACGGTTATAGCTTAATTCGTTAACAAAATGTGATACTCCATCTCTCCTCTGCGAAATGTAAGAAACTTGGAGGACATAGGTGGTGGTACAGACAAAAAAAAACTGGCTGCTCCAGCCACATTGTGACAGGATGCCGTGCAGTCGGGCCAGGCGAAGCTCGCCTTTTCACCTACTCCGGCAGTAGTTGGCGACAGTGCACGGCAGACTACCGCTACCGGTAGCAGCCGCATGCAGCACCGTAGCCCTAGACTGATCAGTACGTACGTGATGGTACGTACGTCGTGTAGCCGGCTTGGAAACTATTCCCTTTTTCAGACACGATCGAGAGAAAAAAAAAACCTCACTAAAATCCATGGCCCCGTTTTCTGAGGGACAATAATAATGGGTGAAAACTGAACCGATATTATGCATATATACTTCCAGTTCGTCAACGTACGTACGTCAGCGGGGCATCAACCGTAAATCATGACCGTGCACTCTCTCGATGCATCCATCGAGGCAGAAAGGAGGGATATGATCGTAGCGGCCGGCCGGCTGCACCCACCAGCAGAGCAGAGCATGCAGGAGGGAGGAAGAAAGCTGAGGCGCAAATTAGCTCTTTCTGAAAAAGCGCCGTGCGGCGCGGCAGTAGAGGAGGGGGAAAAAAGGAACGCTAATTCGCATGCACCGCGCCAGCCGAAAAAGGACCCTGCAGAGAGAGTGGGAGTGATTTAACAGTAAACGAGCATCGCGTAGCTAATGTGGTAGTTTGCGTTTTGTTGCATCCGTGGCCATCTGTGGAGATTCCCCAGGTCCTGCTAGTTCTCTTGCTCGCTAGACCGACCGAGCAAAATGATGCAGGGAGGGAGGAGGAAAAGGGCGCGACGCGCGAAAACGCACTGTGCGAGAGTCTGCGTGTACATAGGTAGTACGTGGGGGTGTGTGTGCGGAGCAAGTCGTTGCTTTACTACACTCATGATGATCCCCATGAAAGAAAGAAAGAATTCCCTGCGGAAATTTTGGTGCGGATGATCGCCTCCTCGGGCTGGACGTACGGACACACACACATGCGCCTGCCAGTCCCTGCCTGCCCGCTGCCTATCTTTTGAAAAGAGGAATGCGCGCGCGCGCCAGCCAGCCAGCCAGCCCTGACAAAAGCGACCCTAGCTAGCTACACTACAACCGAGGTCAAAATCAGAGCCAGCCACAGGGGCGACCGCGCAAAAGCTCTCTTCTAGCGCTCGCTCCCATCATGCATGCAGATGCAGGCCTCCCCTCGTCGTTCGGCTGTTGCCAACTCGTCCTGTTCACCGTACTGCTACTCCCTTCGGCACATCTTGCCATGTACTAGGGCGAGGTCAAGCTCAACAGCTCAAGCAAATCTGCATTTTGGTACAAAAAAAAAAGAAACTGAAAAGAAAGGTCAAACGTGTAGTAGACCAGTCAAGGAACACTTGTAGACCGGCGAGGCGAGGGACGACAAGGATGCATAGACGGCACATGTGGTTTATGGACGGGTACTGGCGTACGTACTGCAGGACGCAGAGGCAGCAGCAGCGGAGAGCCATTCGATTAGGTAAAATTAGCTTTGGTAGGCCTCCACTCACTCAATATATGCAGCTAGCCAATCAGCTGAGCACATGTGAGGCGAGGGCGCGTCCGGTTTGGGTCAGAGAACAACCGACAGCTCCAGCACGTCATTGGCCTCATCATCCTGCAGCGCAGCGCAGGGCAGGGCTCTCTTTTTCACACTGCCTTGCCTTGCCTGCGCAGCACACATTGTGGCTAATTATGTGGCCATGCATGCATGCATGCAATGCATGCGTCAGCTCGCCCATTCGAGATCCAGCTGCGCTTGTGTTTACGGTTAAACCCATCGTCATCACATCATCGTCGTCTCTCCGATCCCTGCACTCCTTCATACTCCCTTTGTTTCAAATTACTCCGCGCGCACGCTTACCTAGGTGGACTAGTACTCTCTTATTTTTCATCCAAAAAAAATTCTGGATTTTTGGTATACGTAGTACACATTTCATACTATCTATTTTAAAAATCTCAGGATTTTTTTAAATGAAAAATGAGGGAGTAATAGCCCACCTACATAAGCGTGTCGGCGGAGTAATTTGAAACAGAGGGAGTATATCAATCACCACGCAACACATGCGTATGTTTGCTACCTAGGAGCTAGGAGGATGGGGATGGTTAGGTTTACCAAGTACGCAATAATACGGTGTGCGAGTAGTAGCTAGCCGGGCGAGTCGTACCTAGCTACGTGTTCGTGTCGAGAACGAGCCAAGACCCCAAGTGGTCCAGCATGTACCGCGCGCGGTCAAAGGGCCACAAAGTGGCACTGTGCACGGGCGGGCGGGCGTACTGTACGTGCCTAGCTGGATCCCGCGGGACGGGACGGGTCCGTGTGTAATCCGAAGGATTCATCGAGCAGTGGCAATTCAACCGCGCGCGCGGCGCGGGCTCCGCCGCCGCCCGCCCGCCGGCCGGGCCGACAACCCTGGCGCGCGCGCGCGCCCGGCCAGGACCACGCTCAGGCTCAGCTTTATACGGGTGAGTGAGTGAGTCGCAGCGAGCGAGCGCGTGGGCCTGTCTGTCCGTCGACCGAACTTTGCCCCGGCCCCGTGCGGCGTAGACTTGCCCGCGACCGCATCGGCCGGCGTCGCGCACGCCCGCGCGCAAGCTAGCTGGTTCTCCGATCCGGGCGGGTCATGGCGACAGACGGCAACGCGAGCTCCTGCTCCCGCGCGTCCGTGCGCGTGTCAACTCCATCGGGTCAGGCTGGTGCCGCGACGTCATGTCACGCGTGCGCGATGGTCTGGGGATTCCCCCGCCCGGCGGCCGGCGCGCGCGCTACTGTTTTGGGATGCCACTATTGCGCCCTGCATCCTACCCCTTTTTTGGCACGCTCGCTCGCTCGCTCGCTCGCTGCTACAGGATCGGCCGGCCGGGTCGTATACATTCAACCAAAAGGAACCTGCATTGAAATGACAGGAGAAGAACAAGATTCGTAGGATTCTCGTAATGTAGGAACATGAAAATAACCTGTCAAGCACGTAGTGTATGATTGCAAAGAAAATCCAAAGCAAATGTAGTACAAAGAGTTGGATTAGACGTACAAAGAGGTTGGAGTAGATGGTAACTTTTCTTAGGGTGCAGACTGAATCCTTTTAAGAAATTCTTAAGGACTATACCTGTTCCTTTGAATCAAACGACTTTTGCAGAAAAGATTTCTTAAGGATCTGAATCCTTCAACAAAAAAAACCGTGGCGGACTTGACACCCTGCTAGTACATATGTTCCAATAAAAGGGATCTCCTCGGCGCGCAGGGCCCGACAGGCCCTACCTGCTCCGTCCGGTCGGTGACCCGTCTATGGTGATGGAGGACATTTATCTCCTCAGACTGACCGCGGTGCTACCGGAGGCCAATTCGAGGCATGCGCATGCGGGTCTAGATCTTTCCGTCGATGACTGTGGAGTGTGGCGGTGGGTGGCAGTCTGTCGATTGCACTTCTACACAACATGCAAGACTGTTTTGCCATTGGTTTACCTCATCTGTTTCGTCCAGTTGGTGACCGCCTATGGCGTTGGAGGACGCAGATCTCCTCCGAGTGACCATGGCGCTGCCGGAGGCCAATTACAGGCCTGCACATGCGCGTTCAGATATGGCCGTTGATGGCTGCGGAGTGCGACTGGTGGGTAGCGGGTGGCCGTCTGCCGACTGCACTTATGTCGACTATGCGAGTAGTATGTTTTGGTGTTGCCCTACTTCATCTGATTCGTCGGTCTCATGGCGAGCTACCTATCGTTTCCTGACCCTGAGCTCATGGTCGCTGAGGCGGAAGCCCCGGAACATGGACCACGCATGTGTCTCTATAGAGAACAATGTGGTGGTGATGATGGTCGCGCTCTTTGGCCATTGGGATGGCAGGGAGCGAGTGTATGGAGATCTTGGTATTGACTGTGCTTCGGCAACTGCAGCTCCAAGATCACATTTTAGAGGCTTGGCTTTGGGGACTATCGGTGGCCTGAACTATCGAGCGTGTGCCTTTATTTATAAAGTGGGGCGAACACCTGTTTCGAAGAGTAGATCCATTCAAGAAAACAATGCATATCTATATCTTTTGTTAAGGGTCAAACGTCATGTCCTCGTCGATTTCCATTATAGATACCAAGTTCAATCAATATTATAGACAAAAATATAATATCTATAAAATTAAATAAATATGCTATGAGAATATACCTACAGTGAATCTATCCATATTGGTTTAGGATTGTAGATTCTCATAGTTTCTGCTTATAAAATAGATCAAACCTAAAATACGGTGAATTTTGACTAAACACATACATCTACATACTTACTATTATGTACATACTCCATCCTTGCCATAATATAGTGCATAAAAGATTTTTAAGTTCAAACATCATCAACTTTGACAAAGTTTATTGAGAAAAAATATTTATGTGTACAATAACAAATGTATACCATATGAAAATATAGATCACAATGTATGGTATTGATTTGGTGTTCTTGATGTTGATAGTTTTTGTATCTAATTGGTCAAACTTTATAAAGTTTGACTTTTATAAAATCTTAGATGCACTATATTTTGGCAAGGAGGTGGTACTACTAGTCTACATGGCGTTCGATGCAGAGCCCAAATGAAAAGGAATGGGTTATTTAACGCGGGAAGGATTTGCTCGCTCTATGTCTGTGCTTGCTCTGTTGCGCAGTTGGACTAGTAGGGTACAAAACTGGGTACACAATGGCAACCATATATGTTTCTAGTTTCTCTAGCTCCTAGCGTCCAGCAAAACCCTAATTAGCAAGCTCCGGCCGGGGGACAAAATGAGAAGAAAAAAAATCTACTAGATCGATCGGCGACCGAATTCCTCCTGGCAAAGATTGAGAAAAATAATTCACCCTGATATGATCTATTACGAGATCGATGCAAAATGTAACTGTAAGTTGTAACAAGCGATCAAATGATACAGACGAAACCATAAATAAGAACAAAAAGAAACTAATTGATATGCCAAACCGGTCGCCGCGAAGTCCCTAGGAGTCGCTTGCGCTCGTGCTCTCGTTCCGCTCGCCGCCGCCGGCGTGATGCTGATGCTGTTGCACGAGTTGGTGCTGGTGGTGGTGCGTAGCGCCTTCAGCTGCTGCTCCGTTGATGTGCCCCGCCACGGTGATCTCCGACGCCGCCGCATGCTGCCCACGGTACGCGTTAAGCGCGGCGAGGATCCCCATGTGCCCCTCGCCGGATCCGGCCTGGCCGAGACCAAGCTGCTGCGTGTGCAGCGCCATCGGCGCCGGGATGTTCATGAAATGTAGCCCGCCCGGCATGCCGCGGTACACGGTCGCGGCGCCGTCGCCGCCGCCGCCGCTCACGGATTGCGGGAACGTCCAGATCGACTGCTCCCCGCCGCCTGCAGGCGACGCTCCGCTGCCCTGCGCGTTGCTGGTCGGCATCATCCATACCGTGCCCGGCATTTGGCTCTGCGTGTACCCGGCCATCTGCTGTTGGTATTGTTGTTGTTGCTGCTGCTGATGTTGGTGTTGTTGTTGCCGCTGTTGCTGCTGCATTTCTTGCTCCCACCGCCGCTTCTTTGACAGGTCAGTGTTGGCGGCGGCCGAGGACGACGACGGCGATACGTCCAGGCCGACGCTTCCGGAGTGGAAGCTGAGCAGCAGCGGGGACGACGAGGAGGTCGTGGTGGAGGCCGGGCTCTCGAGGCTGCCCCCGAACCCGAGGCCGACGAAGCGGTCCCACGCGTCGGCGCGCGCGCCGCCGTAGCGGAGGTGGGCGGGGATGGAGGAGAGCATGGATCCGGACGAGCGGAGGGAGATGTTGAGGGAGGTGAAGTTGGCCGGGATGGTGCCCGTGCCAGTAGCCGCGATCACCGCGGGCTCCGCCTGCTGCAGCAGCCACTCGATGGTCTCGCCGTCCGTCTTGTGCCCCAGCTCCCGCGTCAGCTGGAACACTCGCGCCGCGCAGATAGCCGGCATCCGGATGCGCCGCCCACGGCCGTCAACCTTGGTGTGCCGGTCCTTGCTCGTGGTCCGCTTCGGCGCCGCCTTCCGAACCTGCAGCTCCGACCCATTCGTCCGGCTTGCTGGGACGACGCCCAACCCAGCAGCCGGGGAGATCGAGCATGGATGTTCCTCCTTCTTCTCGAGGAGCTGCAGGGGAAAGTTGAGTCGGCGACCTCCACCGGCGTCTCCGGTAACGTCCATGGCATCGATTAGACCATAGACATGGATGCTATCTTTTGGTGTGGGGAAGTCGAGCGGTCGGTTGGGTGACGCACCAAACTGTTCTTGTGGGGTTTGCTCGGCTGGTTGGTTGGTGTTGGGACGGCGGTGGTGGCGGCGCTGGCGGCGCTCGAGTGGGAAAGAGATCGAGCAGTAGAGAAAGAGAAAGAGCTATCTGTTAGGGAAACACTATAGGTTGGCAAGAACTATTTTTCGTAGAGTAGCATGATGAGAGAGAGAGAAAGAGATGCCTGTGGAGATCAGTGAAACACTATTTTATGGTGTTTGGGTAGGTTTGCTTGCGTCGTGTATGCGCTTCAGGGAGGAAGAGAGCTGGAGGAGGAAGAGGGAGCATATGATAGGGGAGAGGACAGGAGAGAGAGAAGGGGAAACATCAAGGCAGGAGATGATGGTGTACTTTGTCGGGATTGGAGGAGAGAGATCACGACGCATTAAAGGTATGTTTTGAGAGAGACAGAGAAAGAGATTAGGATAAGGAAGAGGTACTCCCTCCTAGTCACAATTACTTTGCATTTAGGTTTAGTCAAAGTGAAATTTTGTAAAGTTTAATTAAATATTTAGGAAAATATATGAACATCCACAATCTAAAATCTATAGTGTTCAAATCATTATGAAGAACATTTTCACATTATATGTACTGCTGAGATTATTAGACCTAAGGGCCAAGTTGGTAGGACCAAGACACTCCATAAGTCTCTTCATTAATCCATGCATACATCAATAGTTTTACATGCATGGAACAAATGAGATTAAAAGAAGAACATACATTGGAGGAGAGAGACTAATAAATGATATAGCCCTTATAATCTCCAACAAAATAAAAAAGCTCCCATCACTTATAATCCCAAACAGAGGTAGTATTTGGTATTGTGAAAGCTGATATTTTTTCCTTTAATTTTATTATTGGTCAAACTTGACAAAGTTTGAGTTTGACTAATTCTAAAACATAAACTAAATAAAAACAGAGGGAGTACATGCACGGATTCGGAATCATAATTATTTCATACCTTGCAAAATTATCTGAAATTTCAAAAATTCTTTTCAAATGATTCCATCTATATGTCATCTACTCCCTCCGATCCATATTATTTGTCGCTGAAATAAATGTATCTAGCACAAAACATGTCTAGATACATCTATTTTTGCGACAATTAATATGGATCGGAAGGAGTAGTTTGGAAGATTATTGACCAAATTTTAATTTGATTTGAATCAAGGCCAACATTTGGAGGAAAAATATACCCACCAAATTTTAAAAAAAATGGAAAAGGGGAGTGAAATCATGAGGTTAGCTTAGCTTTTGACAAGCTAAATGAAAGGCCACACACATAAAAGTAGGTATGTTAAACTGGTAGAGAAATAACTACTTCTTTGTCACTGCCGAGGGTTGTTCGATTAGATTTCATATCATCATTGGTTTGGAAACCATGGGCCTCTTCCAAGTGCAACTTTTTTGCTTGGTTGATTTTTTCAAAATAGAGTTTGGCCAGTAGATAAATTTGACCAAAGAGGATTGCAAAATTGTGGGTTTTGCAAGCTATGTAACCAAGTGCAAGAATTGGCCGCCCATCTCCTCATCGAATGTCGGTTCATTATTCAGGTTTGGTCCACCTTGAAGACTTGGCTTGGCCTACACGACATTGAACCACGGGATTGAGATTTCATGCACACCGTCAAGGATTGGTAGGTTGAGGTCATCCACAAGAATGGACAGTCAAAGAAGGCCATGACCTCACTTGCATGTTGGTTCTGTGGGAAATTTGGAAGAAAAAAATGCCTATGTCTTCCGAAATCACTCAATAACCTCGATCATGCTTGTTTCTAAAAGAAAAGATGAGGCAATGATGTGGTGTTTCGCTAGGGCAAAAATCCTTGAGTTATGTAGTGCTGCGAGAGTAGGCTTTCATTTTGGCCTTGGCCAAGATTTCGATTGTAAAATCTCTAAAGTAGCTCATTGATCAATGTCTTTTGCCTTGTTTTACAAAATCTTTTTAGCATAAATATATGTACATAGAGGAATTAGAGTGTATTGATCTTTGGGTCTAGCAGCTAGGACAAGGGCCACATTTTTGGTGTTGAATGCAACCGGGCAAACTGGAACACCTTTGCCCATTGCACCTGTTGAAGTAAATTTTCTAGCTTTTTCATTAGTCAGACTGTTGGTTGCGTTGGCAAGTGTATGCATTTTAATATTGTATCAGAGCAGGAGGTACTAGGGTCAAATACTGGCCAACGCAATAATTTTAAAAAAAAGAATATAACGGCTCCCAAACACGCGTCATAATAGACCAAACGGAAAAAACGTAGAAAGAGTGTTGAAATAAACCATGTAATCCGTGGTCCTAGTGCATGATGTACCACTCCCTCCGTTCAAAAATACTTCGAACTAATACCACGTCAAATACTTTAGAACCAAGGGAGTACTATAGTAGGCGTGCTGAAGTGAATCCTCCCATGCATGCTTTCCTCAATAGCTTGGAGGGTGGAGTAGCGGGTGCCAAACTAAAGATGCAGCAAAAGAATGAACACGATGACCATGGATATCTTTAGGAGCCTAGCAATCTAGAAAGAGCGCAGTCAAAAGAAAATACTCTCTCAGTCTTAAAATAGATATTTTAGATTTATCAAAATTTAAATGAATCTAGACAATATTTAGTATATAGATTCATCCGAATTTTAACAAATTTAAGACATCGTCCATTTTAGGACCGAGGGAGTACCAATCTTGGGAAGCATAGTAGTACTAGTAAACAGTATTTTCCATTGAGAAGAAAAGTCATTTCTATGAAGAATAAGCCCTTTTTATAGAACGAAGAGTAAGCTCTCTTTATTTCTAGTTATCAAAGAAAGAGAGCTCTCGTTATTTCACCAAAAGAACAAAATCCCTCGTGTGTACCTTGTACCAAGACTAGTTAGACTACAACTACAAACATCAGCAGCAGGGAAGTTAGGATCTCTTTTAGCTCATAAAAACTAGGTTCTAGGCAAGCTTTTGATAAAAAGCACTCTCTTTTAGGTAAAACTAACTTCTTATTCTTGCTAGGAAGTGCGGAAAAAATGACAGGAAGATATTGGAACATCAATGTCTTCACTCTTCAAGTCTTTGGATAAACCTAACCAAATGTTTCTTTGTTTCTCATTAGGGTCATTTTAAGGATGTCTCCAGACCAGCACTAGCTAGCATGACACACAGATGGCACTATCGGTCTCCAGGCCCCATGCCAAGCCTCAATTAGCTAGATATTCCCGATCTCACCATCTCGCCGTGGGCCACTCTCTTTCTCACGCTGTCACAGTGTCACACACACAAACACATGCACTTGTTGGCCTGCCACAAAGCTACAGCAGCGAACAGATCTGTGGATAAAAAATAAAAATATCGCCAAGGGCGACCTCGTTTGTCTAGTAATTTCTGAGCTCTCTATTATTAATTGGAGAGTAGGCTAACATGGAACTATGGAAGAATGGTAGTAAAAGCAAAAGTTGTTGGTTGTCTCAGGTAAGACAGGCAACAGAGAATGAATCACTCCAGTACCAATCAGCCTTTTCTTTTCATCTCATCTCATATTTTTAATACACACATATTCACTGAAGGGAGTATTTGAACTTACTTACCCACTCTTTGTGGCATGCGAATCTTATAATAGAATTACTTATTTTTATGATATGCCAAAAATCCTTACTAGGTACCATCCATTCGCATGTTTGGCTTTATTTATAAAATGGGGCGGAATGTCTGTGTTTGGAGGAGGAGGTATCATCTATTCGCATGCTTCTAGTAACAAGGATATAGTGTCACTACAGGACGCGCGCGCTACGCCGAGGGCAAAAAGCCGTCGGCGTAGCCTAAAATGCCCTCGGCGTATGCTACGCCGACGGCTGCCCTCGGCGTAGCAGGGCTCCCTCGGCGGAGCACATAGAGGCCGTCGGCGTATCAAAATGCCGTCGGCGTATGCTACGCCGAGGGCAATGCCGTCGGCGTAGCGGCCGTCGGCATAGCTTGTCGACAGGTTGCAAAAATATTTTTTTAAAAAAAAAATAAATTTTTTATTTTATTTTTTTTCTTAATTTTTGAATCTTTGAATTGTTTGACTCGTTAATCTCTCACTTTGAACATTTTTAACACTAATTACACTTAATATTTAATTAAATTGCAGTCTTGGTCGAACTTCCCGGAAGATCACCCATCCTAATACTACTCCAGCTCCAGCACGCTTAACTTCCTCGTTTCTTCAGAATCTGTTTCCGCAAAGTAATTCATACATTGTTGTCAATACTATGATATCAATCCTATTAACCCTTATATCAACATGTCACATGTTTGTATTTTTTGAAATTACAAACAATTATTTAAATAAACATTAATGAATAAGTAAAAATATTATTGAATTCAAATAAAAATATAATAATTTTACTTTTTTGTATTTTTCTATTTAATATGGAATAATTAATATCTTTAAATCTATAAATCGGAATTTAACAAATAATATGTCTAAATTGATCAGAAAAATGAGAGGAATCCAAATATGATATCCATATCAACTAATCACAAACCCTCTGTTTTTGAATTATCTATTTGGTGGTTGCTTTAGAAAATTCCCTTTTTGCGCTCAGATAATGAAAAATGGCTTTTTGGTGCGATGAAAAGGAAAACTTGCATTGAATCTTTGATAAAATAGCATATTGTGAACCTAAAAATGATTTTTGTAAAAAAACATGAGCATCGTATCATGTACATGTAGTTCATATCTGACCCACTTCCTACCGATTCGGCAGGAATTTGTCTTTTTCACCAAAGGTGGATGGAAAGGTTGCGGAACCCCCTGTTGGGACATTGTCCATATAAGGTGGTATATTATTTTAGTAAAATATGGTGGTAGCATTTTGAATTAGCCATTTGGTGGTTGCTTCACAAAATCGTCCGGTTTTTATGCTCGGAAAATGTGAAATGGCTTTTTGGTACGACGAAAAGGAAAACTTCCTCCTGCAACATTATTCGCCATCCCATGATGCATGTGTATGCACAATATAGGAACATTATCACAAACTATGCCTTGATTCTAGCCATAACATTGGTCATTTGACCCGAAAGCCAAGAAACCTCGAATGAGATAGGTCATTTTGTGAAGGTTTTTTTGAGACATAATCAATATATCAAGTTTAATATTTTTACTTATAACTATGTCACATAATATGACACCACGCGAAGGTTTCTCATTGTTTCGATCATTTTTGAATTTTTTATGCCCGTTTTAAACTATCGTCAAACTTTGTCGAACGGCGGGCATGAAGATTCTTAGCTCGGGGCCGAGCCTCGCTAAACTTGCATTGGATCTTTGATAAAATAGCATATTGTGAACCTAAAAATGATTTTTGTAAAAAAACATGAGCATCGGATCATGTACCTGTAGTTCATATCTGACCCACTTCCTGCCGATTCGGCAGGAATTTGTCTTTTTTATCAGAGGTGGACGGAAAGGTTTCGGATTCCCCTGTTGGGACATTGTCTATATAAGTTGGTATAGTATTTTTGTAAAATGTGGTGGTACCATTTTGAATTAGCCATTTGGTGGTTGCTTCACAAAATCGTCCGTTTTTTGTGCTCAGAAAATGGGAAATGGCTTTTTGGTGCGACGAAAAGGAAAACTTCCTCCTGCAACATTGTTCGCCATCCCATGATGCATGTGTATGCATAATATGGACACATTATCACAAACTATGCCTTGATTCTAGCCATAACATTGGTCATTTAACCCGAAAGCCAAGAAACCTCGAATGAGATAGGTCATTTTGTGAAGGTTTCTTTGAGACATAATCAATATACCAAGTTTGATATTTTTCCTTTTAACTATGTCACATAATATAACACCACGCGAAGCTTTCGCATTGTTTCGATTATTTTTTAATTTCTTATGTCCGTTTTAAACTATATATAATGTCTTATGTTTTACTTAATTTTTATTTATAAATGTGTAATATTTGAGTGTAGATAGATAGGTCTTATTTTTCTGCAAATTTTGATATATTATTTGTATTTTTCTGAATTAGAATGATTTAGTTATGATTTTTCAAAGTTTAATGAGATAAAATAAAAAATAGCTACGCCGAGGGCAGCCGTCGGCATAGCATAGGATATGCCGAGGGCAATTCTACGCCGACGGATGCTTGGCGGAGCTAGCCTAGACGATGGCTACGCCGACGGCCCCGATGTTTGGCCGTCGGCGTAGCGACTGGCCGTCGGCGTAGCTTCCCGTTCCTGTAGTGTGTGTACATATATCAGTATTCCGCTTTTCGGTTGCGTACAGGTGGATGGCCACCATTTTTTAAAGGCTTAAAGGGTTGAATTCCATATCACTTTGTACAAAGACTGGAAAGAATGTAAAAGATGAGGAAACAATCTACAGATTCTCAGCTTTTGTTATTGCAACAGTAGTACAGTACTGTCGGGTTGGTGCTAATAATTAATATTGCGCATTATTGTTAGTAGTATGAAGATCCATAACTATGATTATTAAGTTGCTTGCCCCAGGCTTGATAATTAGTAGGGCATGCAGGCTGTGATGAAGCCCTCCTAAAAGGCAAATTAATGGTGGCAACTTGCACACGTTTAGGTTTGTGCATGCACCGTTGGTGGGTGGACCTTCCTCGACTTGTGATCAGAAAACACCTCTCATAAGCAGCACCGAGAAGGCAGCTCACATAAAATTGCTGCTGGTTGCAATAACAAAGTCTGAACAAGCATACTGTAGTAACCAACATTTGCAAAAAAACATGTTATTAGATGTGTGGATTACTTGGTGCATTAAATTCTTAGTTTTTATGGAAGAGATTTTTTTATTGATTTCTCTAGGTGTTTCTAGGTGATACAACCACATACTTCCTCTGTCTCACAGCTACGGACGTATATTTTCTGGCGCGGCTATTAAGGAGCTATTGGTAGGGAGAAAACTACCGTAAAACTTCCTAATTTGCCCCTTCATGCACGCGAGGAAACCTCCATAATTCTCTCTCGTACGGTTGTCATGGCTGCCTTAACAACCAGGGATGCTAACAAGGGGACCATAACAGAGGGTAAAACGGGGATGCTAGCAAGTCTCCCCCACCCATGTCTTAAGCTTTGAGTAAAATTCGAAGAAAAAAAAACTAACGCCCTAAGTCGTGAGACCGAGGGAATAAGAGTTATCTCTAGGTGATACAACTCGTCTTAGGAAAAACATGGGTGTTAGTAATATTTAATACTAGTTATTAATGACTACACATGCACATTCACAATGGGTTGTATCTTAGCACGTTTTCATAAGAGAAATTAAAACTTAAGAAACAACTAGTAGTACTACACAATGCATTATTTTTTAAATGGAATCTCTACATTTAATAATTTAGAGGACATGCATAAATATGATTGGTCTAGCAATATTTTTTGCCTATACAACCACAATCTCTTTCCTCATTAACTATAGTGCCACATAAGCAAGCCTAGGATATAGCGCAGAGCTAGTACAATAAGGTGACATCAGCTGGCTATAAGACATTAAGTAATATATTGTGCTGAGTTGGAGGAGAGATAAGAGGTGAGAGAAGCGGGGTGAGCTCTCATGCAAGAGCCAGCTCTAGCACGTGCTCCTAGGCGTTTTGTGAGAGTGAATAGTGGGCCAAGTATTGATAAACTAGTATATTATTATAGTTTTTTATTGTACATGTTGACTACTAAGTTGACTATAGATGACATGTCACTATCTTATAGCCATCAGTTGGCTACACTATTGCTCTTGCTCTAAGAAACGCCCATTCTGAAAGGCCTTAGGTATACTCCGTATGTGAGATGACCTAATTCTACCGATTCACAATTATGGAAAGGCCTTGTGGGGATTAAAGAAGTGTCCTCTAGCCTAGGTTTCTTCAATACCCTGCAACATAGTGCAAAGGAACGATGTTTGTGTTTCTGATATTTTATCTTAGGTTTTTCTTCAACATCAATATTTCAAGAGGGTCTTAATTAACTAGCAGTGAGTGGAACAATTGGTTACACTTATGCCAAAGATTAATGATGATACAACTATCAGATAAGCCAGATAAATTCACTTGGAAACTAAGAGATAGTATATTCTTGGTGAAGTCAGTGCATGCAGACCTAATGAATGGTCGTACTAGTTTTCTTTGTAAGTACTTTGGAAACTAAAACTCTAACTCGAGATAAAAAAAATTCCATGTGGTTCATTCGTAGAAAATTGTTGCTTACTAAAGATAACCTAGCTAAAAGGTATTGTAATGAGTGTAAAAATGATGTTTTTTTCTCATGTCCTTTTGCGGGTCTTATATGGTACATGCGTCACATTATATATAATATACCCCATAAACTAATATAACAAAGATGTTTGGAAATTGGCTAAATAGAATCTATTAGAAACTAAGGCTATAATTCGTGTTGGCATTTTGGCTTTAAGTTGGTTCAAATGGCATTGCAGAAACAACATTATTTTTAATAAGACTAGAGCGTTCAATATTTTGCAGATTATCAACATGATGACACATTGGATCTAATTGTGGTCCTTCCTCCTTCCTTGGGTTCGGCGGGAATGTATGGCTTCCTGATGCAACCGTCTATTGATAGTCGCTTAGGATATCTTCAGCCGGGGTGACTGGCGGCTCACTAGAAGACTACATATAGAAGTTTTATGTTAGTCCTTCTGTCTTGAAATAGATGTCGCAAATTTGTCTATATTCACATGTATTTATACACTAAAATATGACTAAATACATGAGCATTTAGACAAATCCGTGACGATAATTCGGGACGAGGGAGTAGATCTTTTCTGATGATTGATCGATGTATCAACCTTGTGTGACCCGTGAGCTGTAATACCTTCAATGTTGAACTTTGCAATAAATTTGGTTGTATGAATCAATTGCTGCAGAGGTCCGAGTTATATTCATCTTAAAAAAAAAGTAAAATCCCAAAAATACTTTAAGAAGACAATATTTAAGAATAAAACCTTGTAAGCAAGAGTCCTCAATTTCCATGGGAACAAGAAAAGGATGAACTTCGTCGCAACAAACTGACAACAGAATCTTATTTTCCAAAATGTCAAGTATAATTATTTTCTCCATTTGGGGTTATAACAAAGTAAAGCATTAGCATCTCCGAGAATTCATTAGCAGTGCATGCCCTAATGAGTGTGCATGATGGCAATGAGGCTGGGACTTGCGCCTTCCTCTTGGTAAAGACATTGGAGATAATCTTATGAAATCCATCCTTAAGGCCTAACAAAGCACGGCACCAAGTGGTGTGGTGCCATGCTAATTATAGCTTCTAAAGGGACATTGAGTTGGTTATTGGGTTTTTTTTCTCTTTGCGAGAGAGTAACCATTAGTTTAACTACTAAAAAGTCACCAAGATATCAGTAATGATCGTTCCTAGTTCATTGCGTTGCTGACAATCAAGAACAAAAGAAATTATGAAGTGTGTCACTGTCGTCTTGCTTTTTCTGGGTTTCAGTGATTTGGTTTAGTGAGCACTTCTTTCCAATACGTTAACCTCACGCTAGTTATGATTATTCAGTGACGGGTTCTGGTTGTCATAAGGGGGAACTGGCTCCTGGTGTGCTAGTGATTTTTACTGATGACTGAGCGTGACCTAATGATGGGTGCTTTCTGTGAAATTAATCGCGGGAGTTCTCATTTGATGTTATATTTGAGCTTGGTCCACCGTTGACCAGTAAAATTACACCAGACCGGTCAGGAAAGAATTGCATTCTGAGTTCTGATATAATTTTCTGGTGCATGTGTGCTACTGTCTCTGGTTTTCGTCATCACGTCTGGATTAGTGATGCCATTAATCGGTGGACTTGATAAAATCCACGCCTGGAGTATTTATCGTTTCTCTCTGACCTTCCGGCCGGGGAAAAAGGTTCATCATATATACATGGCTCTCGTCATCTACAGAGATCAGGTGCATGCATTGGAGGAATCAGAAGGAACGAGATCTCAACAATAAGATGACGTGACCGTGTGTAGGCCATTTTCATTTATTTGCCGGTTCATGCACCGCCATGCTGAATTGCTGATGCATGTATACTGCCCTACTATGTCAGTAATTTACTAATTTTATGCATATGAAGAAGGGCATGCTAAAATCAGCTGCCAGAACAGTATAAGCTCTATACAAGAGATGCACAACTGCAGGAACATGAAGACATGATGAACCCCGCGGAAAATTATATATAGCAAATGTTTTTTTTAGAACAGTCGGCAGAAGCGCTGTCTTTTCTATTAGAAGAGGAAATAATCGGTCACAGTATAGAATGATATGTTTAGATTAAGGGCGAAAACATGCCAAAACTACCACAAAGAGGCAAAACCCTAAAAAAAAACTAGTCTGGCTCGGCTGGGATAGCCGGCCGGTGCATAGCAAAAGCGCTCGCCTGTTGAAGGATGGCGTCTATGGCAATGGAAGCGACCTCTATGTAGGTTAACCGTCGACCCGTGAAGACTCTTCAATTACGTTTCTTCCCGGCATTTCATAGAACGTAAAGCATGCGGCCACTAAGGCAGTTTTGTTCCTTTGTTGATTAAATCGTTCCACCATTCTGAGAAGGGAAGGATTGCCCAAGGCTTTCCATTGTATCGTTGTCCCAATATTGCGTTATGTTCTAGATAGCAGTCATGAAAGGACAATCTTTGTATAGATGGTTGGCACTTTCCAGGGCCGATGCACAAAGCGGGCAGTTGGGGGGTCGCGAGGCCATCCCCTGATGGCCAGCATGTCAGCGGTCAGTAGTTTGCGCTGGAGGGCCAGCCAAGAGAAGAGCTTGCACTTCGGCTCAGCATATGGGCAGCCCGAACCTTCCGCGCCTTGAATTTGGAAAAAAAACAGCGATTGAATTGTGCGTGATAGGCCGAGCCGGCGGAGTATACCCCGTCAGCGGTGACGGTCCATTTGATGGAATCAGGAAGCGCCGTACTCAATTGAGATTGTTGAACGATGTCCCAAACCTCCATGTATTATGCTAGCTGGATCGGCGTGTTAAGTCTGGGCAACCGTGCGAATCCGGTTTCTTGCTTTCCATTTTCTGGTGACTTTCTAGAGATTTGTCTAGCTAGGAATTGGGCAGTTGAGAAACCATAGCTATGATGGTTGATGGAATATCTCGTATATATAGCCGAGACGTCACATCACATTCATCCCCGTTGCATTTACCACAGATAGCGAGCTCCTTGGAGAAGAGCTCTCTAGCTAGATGCTTAATTAGCTCGCTCCTAGCTAGCTTTTGTGCTATCGCTATCGAGGAAAGGGACTTGACTGCCCACGATCCGTGAGGTGGCGGAGTGACCCGTCATCAGCCATATCCCCTGCTTCCCAGTCGTCCGCGGCGTTATCCCAGGTGTCATGCATAAGGAAGGAGGATGGTACCGTGCGTATCCTCATCAGGACATGCTTGGCCGATCGCGCTCGGCCGTCGCGATCGCCACCGTGCGTGTGCAGCGCGACCGTGTGTGGCCGGGGCTGCAAGTAGCAAGTCTGAGGCTTGGTGTGGATGGGACGCCGTGCGCACGTAGTAGACCCCTCGATCGAGACGCGGCGTTGTTGTTTCGATCTGTACCTGTAGTACGTATCTCGTATGTGCACGGCCTCTGCCTCTGCGTCGGCCTGTAGTAAACGTTATCCCTGTCCCTGCCCTGATCGATCGGTCCATCGTCTCTGCGCCTGCGTGCTCCACAGTACCGTGAATGCGTGGCCAGGCCGCTGAACCCGGAGCAGAGACCGCCTGGATCGTACGACGAGCGACGCCCCATCCATTCGCTCCATCTCTATCCATGCATGGTCCTAACGGCCTAACCGCCGACACCGTGGGTTTTACTACTTTTAGATACTATAAAAACGATTGTCTACTACGCTTTTTTCTTAGCACAGTCTTGCCACTTATGTATAAGTGAACAACGGACAACGTCTGGTAGGCGAGCTTGCGCCCGGACAACGGAGTATTGTTTTGATATTATTATTTTTTCTCTTGAGGAATAGGAGATCTCATTTCAAGTGGCAGAGAAGGAGCAAATCGCACCTCTTCTCACGATCCAAGGACAGATTTTACGAGTTCTTTGCATTACTCAACGTTTATACGCCGCAAAGAAATCCTAGAGGAGGCTTATTCGGGTTCTTGTTCTATCAAAACGCCAAAAAGAAAAAAAATGCAAGTTCCCCTATAGCGGCGGATGCACGCCTCAAGGAAGCCCGCAGTCGTCGTAATGTGGAAAGCCCAACAACGTGTTTCTTCTTCTCCTGTTTCTTTCCCTTAATTTCTTTCCCTACTCTACTCTCTTTTTTCCCCGTTTCTCTATCTTTCCTTCATGTAAATATCTAGAATTTATCTTTATTTTTCTTATAAGAGAATATAGACGAGCGCCATTTTACGTAAATCCATGAATGATTTTTTTCCTTTCCCCATTGATACATGAATAATATGAAAACTTTAAAAAATACGTATGGACATATTTTGGATGAATATGTACAGTTTTGTCTGCATATAAAAATATTAAGAAATAGATAACCATTTTTTAAGTACTTCTTCCGTTTCAAAATATAAGATGTTTTAGGTTGTGAAGAGACTGTATCTAGACTTATTTTAGTACATAGGTTCACTCATGTTTGGAGTGAATCTAAACACTAAAACAAGTCTAGATATATTTGCTTCATAAAGCTAAAATATCTTATATTTTGAAACGGAGGGAGTATGTGAACAATAATTTAGGAATATGCGAACATTTTACTAAATACACATGAACCTTGTAAACTATATGAATAAATAAAACACTTTCGTTGAACTAAAATATTGACACATGTTTTCTATACTTTTTTAGATTTGCAAAAAATAAAATAAAAATATGCTTGTTATTGGGTGGCCCTAAATGCGGCACATGTAGCAAAATCTTGAGACGGTGCCTATCTATTGCACACTTAAAGGGGCAATATTTCAGAAATTTTAGAAACTTGTATTTCCAAAAATTAGAAAAACCCAGGCTCGTTGTACCCAGGGAGCCAAACTCCACCCCTATATCGCCAAAATATACTAATCCCATTTTTTTAGGTAATACCAATCCCATTTTGTGCAGCGCTGCAAAATTCTCACCTTCAGTTATTCGCAAAAAAATCTCACCTTCAGTTTTGTCAATTTAACGGGCTGAAAGTACACTCCAACCGAGGTCATATACACAGACACTAGCATCATATTTCGCTGATGGGCCGAACCCAATGAGCCCACCTCCTGGCTCGGAAGGCACAAGAAAATCTAGAACCTTCTGTGGTGGCCGCCCCCAAGAACAGTCGGGCTCCAGGCACAGTCGGTCGGCCATAAACAGCGAAGAAAAAACCTGTAAATAGACCGAAGAATATCGCCAAAAGGAAAAGAAGAGCGAGTGAGACCGGAGAAAAAGATTCCAAGTGAAAGAGAGAGCGTGCCCTGCCCTCCCGAACCAAACACCACAACGGCTCGCAGCAAGAAGAATCTGCTCCCATTACTGTGCTCCCACGGCGCCGCACTAGGCTCTCTGAGCTGCCTCCGGAACCAGCTCAAGGGAGGGGAGACCGGGGCCGGGGGGGATTTGGTGGAAAGCAGAGTGCAGGGCGCGAGATGGGGTCCGGATCTTTCCTCAAGGTGCTGGCAAAGAACTTCGACATCCTCGCCGGGTACGGCCTCCTTTCCCCTTTCTTGCGCTGCTTGCTTCCTCACCCTAGCTGTCGATAGATTCGTGGATCGATTAGCTGGGGAGCTCGTTACGGCGGTTCTTGATTGGATCCGTTGTTCATGCCGTTAGTCCGCTAGGCTGCGCTGGGGCTTGCGCGGAGGGAAAGTGTCGGAGAATCTTGGGGCTGGCCGCTTTGTATGCTGCTATCTCGTGCCTCGCGGCGACGTTGAGCGAATGCCTACTTTGGATCCCGCTGGCGCTGGGCATGGAATACTCGTACTTCAAAACCCTAGTGTCAAAGTTAGGGTTTTATTTTTGTCCTTTACATTGATGCTTTCTCTGAGAGCGTCACGTATCTCTCTGTGTTTGCATCTTCGAGTAGTGCTATGTTTGATGAATCCGGAGAGAGAGCCAACCATGTGGTGCCGATGTTGACATCCGTTCCCCCACTGATGTGGCCTGTGGGGTTAATAGAAGGTTTGGAACAGAGATATAATTTGTGTGCCTGATAAGCATTTATATGTTCAGCCTGAACATTGTGCCTAGAAGGGGAATCAATGCTGTAGCTATTTTTGAAGGGACTAGTTGATGGTCTAGATAGAACTTGAATTCACAGTGTTCAGCAAACCTACTCAGTTAACTACTGGATCAGTGTCTTGGACTGCTACATTCTTGTGCGCTAGTAACTATTTTTGTATTTGTAGCAGCTTGTCTGCATTGTTTGTAATAGGCTGTATGGAGAACAGGGTTAACTATTGAGAAACAAAAATGTTTCATCGAAGTAAATGAGAATGCCGTGTTATCATGAGTTACGTGGGAGATAGAGCCTATGTCTATGCGATGCATTTTCGTTTTGGGCCTGTTTGGTTCCCGGCCACAATTTGCCAAGCCAAGTTTGGCAATTTGGTGTGTTTTTTATTTTTGCCACACTTTATTATTCATAGGACCCATCTGTCATATAGTGAAACTTTTGCCAAGTTTTGCTACACTTTGTGGTGCCCAATTTTTCAGCCATTTTTGTGGCTGCCACACCTGCCAAACTTAGGCTTGGCAAAGTGTGACCGGGAACCAAATTTGGCATGTCTAGGATAATTTTTCCAAATGCTTCAAGTGTATTTGGATGCTTCCAGTTCTAACTTTCTATTTCCCTCTTTGCAGGCCACTAGTTTCGCTTGCTTATCCTCTGTAAGTATTACCATCATCCTAATTTACATGATTCACTTACCTCGTTTCATCTTGGTACTAACTTCCACCATTGTAAGTTCTCACATTTTCTCTTTTGACAACGATTGCAGATATGCCTCTGTGAGAGCAATTGAAACAAAGTCTCAAGTAGATGATCAGCAGTGGCTCACTTACTGGGTGCTGTACTCATTTATCACTTTGTTTGAGCTCACATTTGCTCCAATACTTGAATGGTCAGTAAAACTTTTCTGACTCTTGAGATACACTGTATTTTAGACTTTATAAACCGTTTATAGTTCAAAACATTGTGACATTCCTTAAAGTTTCTGGCGATGTAAGTTGTAACAACGAAAAACAAGAGAAAAATGTACCGGATTTAATGTGTTTCCTTTTTTATGCTCATTCCCCATGGTATTTTATAGTCAAAGTTGTAATAACAATAAAAAAATTTGGCCCTAATTTGATGTGGTTGCTTTTTATGTTGGTTTTCTTGTGATCTTCATTATTTGTTTGAGATACTACTATTTGATTCACCAGAGCTTTAAGATTCTTTTTTTGCAGGCTTCCTTTCTGGCCCTATGGAAAGTTGTTCTTCAATTGCTGGCTAGTTTTACCTTGCTTCAATGGTGCTGCTTATGTTTACGAGCATTTTGTGCGGCCAATGTTTTTGAATCGCCAAATAGTAAACATCTGGTACGTCCCGAGAAAGGATAAGTCAAGTAAACCTGATGATGTACTCTCAGCTGCAGAGAAGTATATTGAACTGAATGGACCAGAAGCATTTGAGAAGCTAATTAGCAAGGTATTCCTGTTTTTCACTTGCAATTTTTTTGTAACATCTTGTCTGTAACTAATGTAGTGTTGCTATATTCCTGTGTATATCATTTACGTGATATTTCCCATTTTTTCATGCTAATCAGTGTAGTAGGTTTATGAATCCATCGTGACTGGAGTGACTTGATATAATCAGCTGATTTATCCATTCTTCTGTGCAAGCTTGCATTACTATCCATTCTTCTGTGCAAGCTTGCATTAGTATCCATTCTTCTATGAATGTGTGCATTCCATTAGTATTTCCATGAATGTTTCCTTCCATCAGTGTGTTCAAATTGCTACACATGCATAAATTGGACTTCTACTCTGTACGTTTATACTTTTCTTTCTAACTAGTATCGTTGGTTAACTCTTCTTTCAGTCTACAAAGCCTTCAAACTTTAGGAGCAAGAGGCTGTCGGTCTTGCAGGAAGCAAAAGCTGATAGAGCAGGCAAGGCCGAAAGAGAATCCTGGGGTGAAAATCCATTCTATGATAAGAATTACCGGCACTAAAATGGCCTATTCTTTTCAGCCATCCACTCATCAGGTTAGCCTAAAGTGTACCTGCAAGCTGAATGATAAGTGGCAGTTACATTTATGTTTCGCGTGTTATTTACGAAGCTGCAATACTACTTTTCCTGCAGCCTTCGTGGATGTGCCCGAGGAGAGGAGCTTTTCCACGCATCTAACTTGAGGACTGTACTCTGATGCGACCACTATATTGATATCTTATTCTGGAACTATGGGATGGTTAAATTTGCTTGTAAATAGGTGACTGTGTTGACAATTTCCCTTGGGATTTAGGTGTTGTAATGTTGACTTGTGTGTTGTAGTGACAGCTTTGGCGGTCAAATTGGTCCTGTGGAAGGGCAGATACCGTGGGGGTTAAATAGCAACAACTGTTGGATCGGTGGTGTCCGTGTTTCCATCTGCTCTGCATATGCCGTAATCAGACATTTCTTGCTTGGAAGATTGCAATTTGTGTTGGCATTCGCGGCCTTGAAGCAACTTCGAATGGACAGAGCTTTCTGGTTTGCTATTTGCGGTCGAGAAACGACTATATTTCTGAAGTCACCAAGATCTATCCTATGGTCATGAGATTTTCAAGAATGGTTATTTCTAATTCAGTTAAGAGAATAGTTGCTCCCAAGAACAAAATGTATCAGACACTAAAGATCAACGTTCGTAACGACATGAGAACGTGAGTGCATGACCCCTACACTGCCGACCCTTCTGTCTGCTCTACACGTGAGTAGTATTCTCACTAGCATAGAGCGACTTGTAAGGGCATCTGCTCTACACGTGAGTAGTATTCTCACTAGCATAGAGCGACTTGTAAGGGTATCATCTATGTATAAGGTGAACATTTGTTATAAGATAGGACCCACACGGCTTATGAAAATGACTACAATGTAAAAGGTCAAGTTCACCATAAGCTGGGACCTACATGTCTGTTAAAAGTATAAACAAGCAAGAGAGAGAGGAAAGAGTAAAATAATTGTTTATTGCTTGTGTACAACCCATAAACTTGTAGGTCATCCTTAAGAAAAATCTCCTAAAGTAAACCTCCACTATGTGACCTAAATGGTTTGATTTCAACCAATCTGTAGTTGATAGTCAAGGCCACGGATGGAGTGCTAGAACTTCTCGGGCACTTCATGAGGAATCAAACCATCAGGTTCGGCGGCCTCGTTTTTCAAAATGATGTTTATGTTGTAGTACAATGACATCACCGTTTGTTCTGCAATCAACCTCTAGCAGACCCCTCGCGAACCCAACCTGACATAATCCACCATCATTCTTTGCTATGTCTAATGCCTATCTGGGGACTCATGTCTGATCCGCGTATAATAGAAATTAGAGAAGAAAGCTGGAGTGAAATTCCATTGAACTACGACAAATCAAGTATGCATCTTTGGATGCTCGCATCGGCTCTGAGCTTGCTAGGAAGTACTAGATACTAGTTGGATATAACATGCATGTAGATCGTCATAATGTGTTCACGATTTTGTAATGTATGAGTTTTAATAATTTTTAGTATATTTTGTGTCTCAATGCAAAGAGTAAATTAACCATTGTCGATTATTTGGCGCACATATAAAAGCTAGGTAAACCCTAAAAAACTGCCATTTCCAACCCCCCCCCCCCCCCCCCACTCCCCTATCTGGCAGCAGCGACGCTCGTGGTAGTATCAGAAGACCAGACCACTCGACAACATCACCGTGGAGGATTTGTTCGTGTCATGAAGAAGGAGGCCTCGAAGGCGAGGCCGTGGAGGATCTGATGACGTCATGGAGGCGGTGGACCAGACATGAGGCGAGGCCATGGAGGTTCTGATGGCTTCATGGAGGAGGTGGACCAGACAGGAGGCGACGTCGTGGAGGTTCTGCTGGCCATGACAGAGATGAACCTCTCATCAACCACTTAACTTTGGAGGACATGCACATCAATCATTGGCATAATAGTTTTGCATGTCTGTTTATGCCTACAATATATTTGACCAACTGGAACTTCCACAAAACTTTCACCAATAGTGTCATCTTTCCCTTCTCCACCATTGGGGGTAGAAATCAGTGATTCAACACCAGTGTTCTCTTCATCTTTCCCTCTGTCCCCATCCCCATCACTCTCCTCATCAGCTTCTTCAAAGTCTTCCACAAAAATGTCTACATATCCTTCCATCATGGCACTGTCCATCTTCCGAACTTAAGCATCATTATGCAGAAACATCAGACCATCATCCATGTTCTTCCCTGAATTTTACTAGTACAACTTGTAGCTGTAAATTCCATACGCATGTCCCCTCTTAGCCTCATGCAAATCCCTAGCAAAATCATGAACTTATTTGAATCAAAGATCTTCCCTTTTGATCCGAACCTCTATTCTAGCTCTCCTGTGTGTAGAGGCTATGAAGCACTCCTATCAAACTTACATGCGATATGATATCTGACAAAAAAGTAGTCGAAAGCATTGAGTGTTGTATGCCCGGGAGAACCTAAAAAAAATTAAAGAAAATTCAAAACTTTTATGAACTAAAGCAAACTGAATCCTTCAACTAATCGACACCAATAATATCCCTTGATAGTAGAACAAACACCCGATCATCGAAACCCGTCTTAATCACTTCAATCTATAACTAAATCCGCGGTTATAGGCATGCCGACAATCTAAATCTTAGATTGGAGAATAGAGTAGGAATAAGTTTAGGAACGGGAGAAGGGCGAGTGGAGAACTCACATGACTCATGCTTGATTCAGCGAACACGCATGGCAAAGTTTGAGACGGCTTTAGTCGAAGGTGGATACGGATGCCACCGACGGAGACGATGACGTAGCCCTACCTGGCTATCGCGGCTGTAGAGGCCTCGAGGAAGAAGAAACGGTAGAGAGCCAAAGAAGTAAAAAGGAGGCACGATCGCTCGGAAAAAAAATCAATGATGCCAGTTACCTCTAGGTCCCACCTTCACCTGGTCAGACACGTTCACACCATGGGATTGGTCAATGTAAGCGCCAAGTAAGCCGCCACGAGATTGGTCTAGGGGAGAAAACCACCTTTGATGTAACCGAAACCACGTGAGGGGGTTATTAACTCGATTTTTTATATTTGGGGGTGAAAATTGTGCCAAATTGAAGTTGAGGGTGGAATGTGTCCAAACATAGCCCTACCTCACGCGGCGGTAGTGGAGGCCTCGAGGAAGACGAAACAGAAGAGAGCAGAAGAAGAAAAAAGGAGGCAGCGATCGCCTAGACATAATCAATGATGCCACTTACCCATTACTAGGAACACGCCATAGAAGTTTCTTTCCCCTTTTTATTTTTTTCCAGGAAAAAAATCTTTTTTCTGCCATAACTTTTTACTCTTTTCGAATTTGGGAAAGCTGTAAAACTTCAACGGCTTTGAAATTGAGTAGGAAATTTCGAGACGATCATTTTGGTATATTAAACTTTTTTCCGACATCGTATGCAAAATATATGGCCGTTTTACTGTCACATGACCCTTTTTTGCAAAATACATCGAAATTCATGTTTTCCAATTTTCCCTACAACTATACCCCAAAATATAACTACATCTCAAAGGAATTGTTTTTTATTTTGAATTTTTTTATTATTTTCATTTATTTTTTACAAAAGTTAAAAAGCGATCCACCGAGGGGGGTGGGATTTATTTTCAATATTCTGTGGCGCATACATCTATATGCGCATATATAGGTATGAGCCACAAAATATTGGTCAACTGAATTATGTGGTGGGGCTTATTCCCAGTTTCTGTGGCGCATATGGTGAGGGAGCCCAACCCGGTGGCGGGTTCACCAAACTTCTGTGACGCATTGTTTCCCTATATGCGTCACAGAAGTGTGAAGATTTCTATGACGCATTGCCTGAAATGCGCCACTGGAGTTTATCTGTGGCGCATGGTCACACATATGCGCCACAGAGGATTTGTTTATCTATAACTGGTTTCCTAGTAGTGATCTCTGGGTCCCACCTAGCTCACCTGACTGGACATGGTCGTGCCACAGGATTAGTTCATGTAAGCTCCAAGTAAGCCGCCACGAGATTGGTCCTGGGGAGAAAACCACCTTTGTTGTGAAGGAAACCGAGGGTTATTAACCCGGTTTTCTAGATTTGAGGGTGATAATTGTGCCAAATTGAAGTTTGACTGTTTGAGAATGAAATGTGTCCAATTAGATGGATTTGAGTGATTTCTAAACCCTTTTGAAAAAATATTTTTTTTTTGAAAAAATAAATAGGCCGTGCAGTGTTTGCCCGCTGGCCTCACCTAGGCGAACAGCATGGCCCATCTGTGCCGGCTCGCGAAAATTCGGCCTGTTGGACAGTATAGACAGCCCGCGACCTTCTTCCCCGAAGCGCGACGAGGGAACTGGCCGTCTCTCTCCTCCGCCGCTGCGCCCATCTTTCTCGCCCACCGCACACGCGTCGAGCAAAACCCTCGCGCTCGCCGATCCCTCCCCACGCACGCATTCGGAGGAATCACCTCGCCGGCGCCGGCAGCCCCGCCGCGCCGAAAAGGATTGCCTCGGTCCCGTCCATTCCGGCCATGATTCGAGACCGAGCTTTGAGGTCATTTCCCACGATTTAGTTAGCGCATGTTATTTTGGGCGGTGCTTTGCGAGACCCTTTCGCATTGCGTCAATCTAGGTCCGAAATCGAAACATCTTTATGCTGGAGCGTTTTAGGGTTAGATTTCTGTCGCTGGGCTTATTTTGATGCCCTGAATCCAGCGTTTCGGGATGTTGCCCCCCAGTTTTCTGGTGGCATTTTGCGAATCTGGGGCTTTGGCAGCTACCCCGTGTAGACCTCTAGGGTTAACTTGATACAAATCCATTCCAGCGGCTAGTTCAGGGGACAGGGGTGGTGCTTTATCTGCACAAACTACAGCACCTGCCACTGCAATTTTGGTCAGATCATTTGTCGGTATCTCTTGTATCTGCTTGTGCAATGTCGATGCAGGGTGTTGCTCAGTTTAGTTTGTGTTTCTACCCAAAGAAATTTGCAGTACTGTAGGCCTAGCACTATGGATTGAATTATGTTATTTGAAGTCCAAAGTGATAATGTCAGCCATATTTGGAGCATGTGCTTATCTTATCTCTTATGTCATGCTTGCGTAGTATAAAAATGGGAAGAAACTAGCTGTAGTGATGTATTTGAATTAGTGATTCAGACTTCATAATTCTGCAGATCCCTTGCTACAGGGTTTTCCTCTTGTGGTATTGGTCTGGAGGAAGTCATGTTGGGACAGACATGTGGTCTTGGAATGATATCAGCTTGCGAAATATGACTCTGGGTGTGGCTGCATGGCTGCAGATTATTCGAAGAACGATCCCTTTGAGAGGGACATCGAACAGGTAAGTGTTTATCAACTTAGTTGGATGAGTAAATTGATCCGTAGGAATCGAGCTTGTCTGTCCCATTAGAGTGAGCGAGTGGATGTACAACTCCCAAAATCCAAGTTCAAGTCCACTTGTACTCGAATTTGGCTTCCTTTTGTCCTTTTCAAAGAAAGTTATCTGCTTCCTCCCTAGGTATTCTGATTTGCCAAACTAGCAACTATGTGCACTTGCAATTTTGTTTTTGAAAAAAAAAAATCATAATTGTGCATGGAAGTATGAGAAAAAATATACCAAAACATGCGTATTCTCGGTCTGTACAAAAAAGATAGCAATTTGGCCAAAATATAGCAACATGGTGTGCGCAAAATTGTCCTTTCGTGCAGTTTAGAAATGAGTACATTTTAGCTCTTTTGTTAGTGCTCATACTTCTATGTAATACACATTTGTGAAGAATTCCTATTATTTTTGAAAAGTGTATTCCTTTTGCAATTCCCGCGTATGCCCCTGTGTTGACCGTATTCTGGCACTAACATTTAAGTTGTGTAACCAGCCTTTTTCTCATCTATTTATTTTGTTTGAAACTTCAAACGGGCTTTATGAGCTAGTAACAAGAGTTGCATCTTGTCGGAAACTCTTTATTCTATGGCATGGGAAACATAAAACACAAGCAGATCGTTAGCACCTGGTGCAAACTACAGTTCAACAACATTTTGGTGTTGGGAAGCTAGGAGCATCAATCATTTAATCTCTTATTGAGAGTGTTGAGAGCATATAACCTTCTAATGATATAATTCAACTTCTATATGCAGTGCTTTATTTTTAAAACTTGATTTTTTTGTGTGCCTTAGTGGTGTACATTGGAATGTTCCTTCTCATGTTGTATCACTTAACAAGGTCCTCATAAATTGCTAGGCCATAATAGCCCTGAAGAAAGGAACACATTTATTGAAATATGGGAGGCGAGGAAAACCAAAATTCTGCCCATTCAGACTTTCCAGTGTAAGTAGCATAGCATTCTTCTGGGAAGAAATAGTGCTAGCCTATTTTCCAACATTCCTTCTCACAGTTTGGTTGTTTCTCTAGCGTTACTTGTAATTCTAACCATTGTGCATAACAGTTTTCCTGAGACTAAATCTTTTACATTTAGCATAAGCATTCTAGTTGATCCATCTATTAATTCTCAGTTAGATAATGGGTGCTGAGGAGACATCAATGTTATATAAAGTTTGCAAGTGACACGTACATTCTGCATCCTAGGATCATTTAAAAAGAATCTGCATGAGCCAAAAGAATAAAATGTCCTAATGTATTATATCAAAAAGCATTTCATGGATAATTCTCGTTCATGTGTGTCTTATGACCTATCATCGTTGTTCACTTTTCCTAGGATGAAACCATGCTCATCTGGTACTCTGGGAGAATGGAGAAGCAGCTAAACCTTATTCAAGTATCAAGAATAATACCTGGACAACGTACGGTATGTCTATACTTGGATAATTTGCTATTTTATGATTCTAGAGTTCACCTCATTGTTCCTGGAAGTGTGCTCTGTTTCAAACAAGATCAAATGCAGCTCGGATTAATTTTAGTGTTGTTCTTCTCCTTCCAAGAACACACAAAAGCTACCTGTATATTTTCTTTAAGAAGACATACACAGATGCCAAAATAAAAAACAATGTTGCTAAAGGCGCTTTTCTTTTTCTCTTTCTGTTGTCTGGCTCACTTGTCAACTCCTCTCTTTTTCTGAAACTTGGTCTACTTTCATGCTAACGGAGAAATACCTTGCTAGACGAAAGATAACCATGTTTCCTTTCTTGTCTTCTTTGCCAGGCTATCTTCCTGAGACATCCAAGACCTGATAAAGAGTATCAATCATTCTCCCTTATATATGGACAAAGATCATTGGATCTGGTTTGTGAAATTCATATCTTATTTATGTTCATGATTCAGTTTGTAATACCATTGTTTATTTATATACTGATCGAAGTCAAGTATTGGGAAAACACATTCTTATGATGTCATTACAAACCTTCCTTTAGTTTAATAACCCTCAGTAGGTAATGTGCTACAGATCTGCAAAGATAAGGATGAGGCAGAAGCCTGGTTTGTTGCTTTAAAGGCACTTATTTCGCGAAGAGCATGCAAGTGGACAATACAGACAAAACATGATAAAGCTTCCTATAGGCCAACTGACCATACACATGGAGATTCACCAATGGCGTCTTCATGTTATAGTACTGATGTTGAAAATAAGGTTAGTAAGCAGTGATTTTGATATGTACCTGGTAAGTTTCTACCTATGTACATCATAACATACTAACTATTTTTTTGCAGGTATCGAAAAGCATCCAACAATGCGGCACAAATCGTGATGCTCGTCCATTTGCTAATTTTGCAAATATCTTTTCTGATGTGATCCTACGCACTGGGCAGGGGAGGAATAGAGTTAGTACAGGTTTAGTTAGTAGTTCTAAATCCTTGATATCTGGAAGTGCAGATACCTCAGATGAGGGAGCATCTGGAGTTGATAATGATGTCAGAGTTAGCTATTCGAGTACAGTAAGTTCATGCAGCTATGGATCAAGTGATGATTTTGATTCTAGGGGGGATGTTCTTCTTTGGGGCAAGGGAGTAGGTGATGGCACACTTGCTTATTCTTCACATTTATCTGGAAATTCGTATGGTTCTAGGATTGATGCATCTTTACCAAAGGCACTAGAGTCAAGGGTTCTGCTGGATATTCACAGTATAGCTTGTGGGAGTAAGCATTCAGTTCTGGTTACTAAACAAGGAGAAATGTACAGTTGGGGTGAAGAGTCAGAGGGTAGGCTCGGACATGGAGTTGATACCGACGTTACCCACCCTAAGCTTATTAGTACCTTGAGTGGAATTAATATTGAATCCGTTGCATGCGGGGAATTTCATACTTGTGCTGTTTCTTTTAGTGGGGATCTGTACACATGGGGTGATGGTATGCACAATTTCGGTCTTCTTGGTCATGGGAATGATACTGCTCACTGGATTCCGAAGAAGGTCTGTGGCCCGTTGGAAGGACTGCATGTGTCCTCAATATCATGTGGACCTTGGCATACAGCCGTGGTGACATCAGCAGGCCAATTGTTCACTTTTGGCGATGGAGTATTTGGTGCATTAGGCCATGGAGATCGCCAAAGCACAAATATTGCAAGGGAAGTAGGCTCTTTAAGAGGCATGCGTACTGTACGTGCAGCCTGTGGTGCTTGGCATACAGTTGCAATAGTTGAGGTTGCAGATTCTCTAAATTCTGGCACATCTTGTAAACTATTCACATGGGGAGATGGGAATAAAGGTCAGCTTGGACATCGTGACAGAGAAACAAGGCTCCTTCCAACTTGTGTAGAATCACTTTTTAAGCCTAGTTTCTGCCAGGTATCATGTGGGTATGACTTCACCATTGCTTTGTCAACTTCTGGGCAAGTGTATACAATGGGCAGTAATGCCTATGGACAACTTGGAAATCCAACGAATAATGGGAAGCTCCACAGTATTGTTAAAGGGAGCATCTCCAGCCGTTCTGTTGAAGAGATTGCCTGTGGCTCTCACCACGTTGCTGTGTTGACTTCTAAAGCCGAAGTTTATACTTGGGGCAAGGGTGCAAATGGTCGCTTAGGACACGGCAATAATTTTGATCGGAATACTCCAACTCGTGTTGAAGCTTTAAAAGATAAGCAAGTCAAGAGCGTGGTATGCGGTACAGATTTCACTGCTGTTGTGTGTTTTCATAAGTGCACATCTGGTTTAGATCAGTCAGTATGCACAGGCTGTCGTTTGCAATTTGGGTTTAGAAGAACGAGACATAACTGTTATAACTGCGGCTTATTATATTGCAAAGCATGCAGCACGAGAAAATCACTGAAAGCATCTTTGGCTCCAAATTCGCACAAACCATATCGGGTATGCAATGAGTGCTACACCAAACTTAATACTATTGGGGATGCTAAAAATCTGCAGAACTCAAAGCTTCATGAGGGAAACCCACAACAATTGTCAAGTGAAGCAGCTGATAGAGAAAATTCAGTTAAGAATTTGCGATTGCGACTATCTAGGTTTTCGACTATGGAACCATTAAAGCCTGAAGGAAAACACTCACGGAGTAACAGCCGGCTTCCTCTTCATCGTTCAGCAAGTCTAAACCTTGGCAGTATAAAATGTGTTGGTGACTCCAAAGAGTTGATTTCTTCACGCATTCCTGCCTCGGCGACATCACCTTTGTCCTCTGGACTGATTTCACCACATTTTACTAATAGGTTAACTACATCTGGCCTAGCATTACAATCACCAGGCTCTGCGTGTACGTGTATTTCAAACAAGAATCTGACTGAAGAAGTTGCTAGATTGCAATCACAGGTGACAAAACTCATTTTTTTCCCCAGATCCCAGAAGTTCTGCTGCGATTCTCAGTTCTTCTAAAGATTGATGTTCTCATAGGATGTCAGTGCACTAAGCAGCATAGATGATCATTCAGAAAACTAGGATTAGATTTCCCAATCCTTTGCTTGGGACTTAATATTGTACTGCTCTATCTTTACCTTGGAAAACATATTTATTGTTTTTCTCATACTGTGACCTGACCTGATTGATTCTCGTAGGTGAATGAGCTCACACATAAGTCCGAGTTACTTGAAGCAGAACTTGCTAAAACTAATAATCAGTTAATAGAGGCAAGGACTAGCGCTGATGTGGAGAACTTGAAGTGCAAAGCAGCAAAAGAAGTTATCAGTTCCCTTACTGCTCAGGTACTTTTCTGTTTCTTCTAGTGTGAATTCTTGGAGTGAGAGAGATCATTTGCCCAACCTTTATATGGGGAACTATTGTAGGTGAGAATATGGGAGGCGTAGTGTAAACATATACTACTGTTTAATAGTAGCCTTGTTCCACATTGGGCCAGTGTGCCATTCTCTTCATTAATCATACATGTATCTGGAACACATTCCCACTAGAAGTTCCTTCATTAGCTTGTATGAACTTGTATTCGTTTTTGCACCAGTAATATGAAATGCTAACCTAGTGAGAACAAAAATTGGGAGTCCAGAGGACACACACTGATAGAGAAAACACCGTGTCTATAAATGGTAAGGTTCAGATATTTGAGTATGATGAGAAGTGCAAACAGATGGTATCTCCGTAAAGCTTTTTCCTATAAACCGATGCTGATAACACGAAATTCAGCTAATTTCATGCCCCCGTTGCAACCTATGCAATGTGTTTCTGTTGCTACTTTGTAGTTTAACTTCAATTTTTTTCTGTTGTCAGATCAAAAGTATAACTGAAAGAGCACCTGCAGAGTGCAGCGTCAATGAAACCTCGACCGGTCAAGTATCCAAGTCGTTAGGAAGTCTTCTCCGTGAGAATCATTCGGACGACGCGTCAAGGCCACCCGATTCCAGAGTCCACCTGGACAACGAGCCGCCTTGCAAAGGGAACAACAGCATAGCAGCAGAAGACACGGACTGGAACGAACAGGTTGAGCGCGGCGTTTACATCACTCTATTCCGCTCGCCAGCAGGTCATAAATACCTCAGACGTGTCCGTTTCAGGTATTACATCCACCTATGGCTGCTTCTGATCCTCATGAAAGTCAAACCTTAACGCATTTTTGCCACCGTGAAAATTTTCTTTTCGATTGTTCACTTGGTTTTGCTCTCACCTGAAGCAAGAGACACTTCACTGAACAACAAGCGGCGCGGTGGTGGGCTGAGCACAGGCAGACTCTGCAAGAGCAGTATGGTGTTGTTACCGGAGACAGTATCATCCCGTCGTGACTCGTGAGCGCTCCGAGAAAGGGGATGGGATTTTTTTCATCGACGTCTTTCCTCCCTGCCGGTAAACGTACACTGTATTTTCCTGGTGGATTCTGTAGGCGGGCATATTTTGTGTGTGTGTGTGTGTGTGTCCTCGCAACTGATGCATTGGAGCAACGTGAGGTGTATGCTGTATAGAGCTAGAGCTCAGTGAGTCCCTTGAGCTTACCCCGGGCCCCTGCTTGGCGAGGTCATTGTTAACCATGGCTTCTCTCTGGACAATAGAAACAGTTTTTTTGGTCCTTTTCTATCTAATGACACATGTATGTAAATAGGATGTGTTGGGTGAAACGTTCATGCGAATAAGGTGTCAAGTGGTATCCCACCAAAATCCCACTTTTGGTTCATTTGCTACACTAGATTTTGGCAAATGAACCGGAAGTGGAATTTTGATGGGATCCCACTTGACATCGTACATGCGAAATACTCAAGAGGGTTTGGGGGGTTGAATAAATGGTGGAAATTGCGTAGTTTTCAGCTAGATTCTCTCGGCGATTCGAGATTTAGGCTCACTACTAGTGTTCATGCCAGGATGTGTTGAGATAATAAGCTCATGATGAGTATCGAGATTGTCTGACTTTTGCTCTTCTCTCCGCATGCATGCACAGTGACTGTCCTGGCTCGTACGTACGTACCCTGCGCATGTAGGCATGCACATGCAGCCTGTACTAGGCGACAGGTGACGCCAAGGCCTTACGTAGAGAGCCCGAAAAGAGTAGAGTCCACCAACAACCAACCGATGAAAAAGAAAAGGAGGCATGCAGTCGCTGCATTGCGCGAGTCCGTCCTTTCCTCGCTCGCTCGACCCGTTCCTTTCTTCCGCCCGAACGGCACGGCACGACACGCACAGGGAAAAAAACTGTCCATCCCCGGCCGTGGCGCGCCGTACGCGCGTACGTTGCCGCTCACTCCCGTGTCATCGCATGTGGCCCTTGCATGCACGGAAGCGACTACGACGGCATCGGCATATGTAACGATCCAAAATTTTCTACAATAAAGCGAATTTGAAAACAAATTTGAAAAGGCAAAATTCGAACAAATTGGAATCAAACAAATTAGACAAAAAAAGATAGAAGAAAACAAAAGAGGAACTTGAAGAACAGCGATGAACCCTAGCGGTCGTCGATTCCCCATCACCGACCAGCCACGCTGCCCCCTGTCCCCACTGCCGCTGTAGCCGACGCAAGAATCAGCCTCACGCGTCGCCCGCCCGCAGCACTGCTCGCCGTCGCCATACCGTGCACTGCTTCGTCGTCACCCTGCCGTACGCGCTCGCCATGCCGCCGCCGCCGCCCAGCCGCTCGCCGCTCGCCAGCTCGCCGTGTTCCTGCTGCTCTCCGCACACGTCCGCCACTTCGAGAGGAAGCCAGAGAACCCCTGCAGCACCTAGACGAGCCCGCCATTGCCACAAATTCCTCTCCGCCACCACACGGCACTCTCCAGAGCTGCTGCCCACGCCTATAAGAACCTCCCCACTTTGCCATTCTTCGATTTCTTCGCGGGAATTGATCCCTCTCAACCTCGCGAGCATCACCGCTTCGTCAATTTTGGCCACCACCGCCAGAGAGCTCGCCTCTATCGCTGCCAACCGCCGGTGAGCATCCCCTATCGATAAGGAATACGAATGGACAAATAAATGTGAAATCGCATTTCAGGAGTTGATGAATAGGTTAACCACTGCACCAGTTCTGGTTTTACCAGAATCGGATAAAGAATTCCAAATATATTGTGACGCATCAAGACAAGGGCTAGGATGTGTACTGATGCAAGATGGAAAGGTTATATCATATGCGTCCAGACAACTCCGACCACATGAGGAAAATTATCCAACACATGACTTAGAACTTGCAGCAGTAGTTCATGCATTGAAAATATGGAGATACTACTTGCTAGGGAATAAGTGTGAAGTATTTTCGGATCATAAAAGTCTGAAATATATCTTCACGCAGCCCGACTTAAATCTTCGACAACGAAGGTGGTTAGAATTGATAAAAGACTATGAATTAGAATTTCAATACAAACCCGGTAAGGCCAATGTGGTGGCAGATGCATTGAGCCGAAAAATATACCATAGCACAGTAACTGTGCGACATGATCAGCTAGAGTTATGGAAGGAGTTCCGGAAGTTGAATTTAGAATTAGTTGAAGAAGGAGCAGTGATGACCCTACAAGTTCAAACCACACTAGATGAACAAATTAATCAAGCCCAAGAGAAAGATGAAGAGATACAAGGGCTTAAGGAAAAGGTGCTGAAAAATGAGGCGCCAGACTTTTCGGTAGATAAACAAGGGGTATTGTATTTCCGAAACCGTCTGTGTGTACCAAACAAAAAGGAGTTAAGGGACTTAATCCTGCAGGAAGCACATGCTTCGCAATTCTCCATACACCCAGGAGGTACGAAGATGTACCAAGACTTGAGAAAGAGGTATTGGTGGAGAAACATGAAACGAGAGATTGGTGAATATGTTACACTCTGTGACATATGTCAACGGGTGAAGGCAGGCCACCAAAAACCGGTTGGATTACTACAACCTCTACCCATTCCAGATTGGAAGTGGGAGGAGATCGGTATGGATTTTATTACGGGTTTACCCAAAACCAGAAATGGATATGGTGCTATATGGGTCGTCGTAGATAGGTTGACCAAAGTAGCCCACTTTATACCTATAAAGCAAACATATGGAAAGAATAAGCTTGCAGAGTTATATTTAACCAAGATTGTAGTACTGCATGGAGTACCTAAGAAGATTTGCTCCGATAGAGGGCCGCAATTCACTTCTCACTTTTGGAAAAAGTTACATGAAGCCATGGGGACGGATTTGGATTTCAGTACAGCATACCACCCACAAACCAACGGACAAACTGAGAGAGTAAATCAAATCCTGGAGGACATGTTGCGATCATGTGCGCTAGTTTATGGAGCTGCATGGGACACATGTTTACCATTTGCAGAATTCTCATACAATAACAGCTATCAAGCTAGTATTGGGAGATCACCATTTGAAGCCCTGTATGGAAAAAGTTGTAGAACACCATTAAATTGGACTGAGGTAGGAGAAAAGCAACTTCTTGGACCACAAATAGTTCAAGATGCAGAGGCTCAAGTGAGGATTATTAGAGAGAAGCTGCAAGCAGCTCAAACCAGATATAAGCAATATGCCGACAAACACCGACTTGATCTTAGCTTCCAAGAAGGGGATTATGTATATTTAAGGGTCACTCCTTTCAAGTCAATCCAGCGGTTCCACACAAAAGGTAAGTTGGCACCCAGATTTGTAGGACCATTCAAAATTACAAAACGAGTAGGGGAAGTTGCCTACCAACTAGACTTAAGTTCAAAACTGAATAGAGTGCATAATGTGTTTCATATATCGCAACTCAGAAAGTGCTTAGAGCCGCCGGAAAAGAAGGTGTCCCTGGACGAGATCGAACCCCAAGAGGATCTGACGTACACTGAGGAACCAGTAAAAATCCTTGAAACCAAAGAGCGACAATTAAGAACAAGGAACATCAAGTTCTGTAAGGTGCAATGGAGTAATCACACAGAAGGAGAAGCTACATGGGAAAAGGAGTCAGAGATCCGACAAAAATATCCGCACCTGTTTCCCGAGGAGGAGTGAATCTCGGGGACGAGATTCTTTTAAGGGGGGAAGGTTGTAACGATCCAAAATTTTCTACAATAAAGCGAATTTGAAAACAAATTTGGAAAGGCAAAATTCGAACAAATTGGAATCAAACAAATTAGAAAAAAAAAGATAGAAGAAAACAAAAGAGGAACTTGAAGAACAGCGATGAACCCTAGCGGTCGTCGATTCCCCATCACCGACCAGCCACGCTGCCCCCTGTCCCCACTGCCGCTGTAGCCGACGCAAGAATCAGCCTCACGCGTCGCCCGCCCGCAGCACTGCTCGCCGTCGCCATACCGTGCACTGCTTCGTCGTCACCCCGCCGTACGCGCTCGCCATGCCGCCGCCGCCGCCCAGCCGCTCGCCGCTCGCCAGCTCGCCGTGTTCCTGCTGCTCTCCGCACACGTCCGCCACTTCGAGAGGAAGCCAGAGAACCCCTGCAGCACCTAGACGAGCCCGCCATCGCCACAAATTCCTCTCCGCCACCACACGGCACTCTCCAGAGCTGCTGCCCACGCCTATAAGAACCTCCCCACTTTGCCATTCTTCGATTTCTTCGCGGGAATTGATCCCTCTCAACCTCGCGAGCATCACCGCTTCGTCAATTTTGGCCACCACCGCCAGAGAGCTCGCCTCTATCGCTGCCAACCGCCGGTGAGCATCCCCTATCCTCCCGTTCCTCTGCTTCTTCTTTCTTTTTTTTTCTTCTTCCCGAGCGAGCCGAAGAGGCACGCGCTTCAGGCCGCCGCCTGGACTGCGGCCAAGCCCAGAGATGGGCCGGCCAGCCAGCTCCCTCCTCAGCCCAAGGAAAAAAAAACGTATGCCAAGCCCTTTTCATTTTTTCTATTTCAATTTCTGTTTTCATTTTAAGGATTGTTTTAAATAACCTCTTTTGCAACATTACTTTGATCAAAATCTCTAAAATAAAAAGGCCCATTTGATCCTCATAACCCTCTGTATGCAAATAACTTTTCTAATGTTTTTAGAAATTATTTTGTTGGGCTTTTAAACTCAAAAACCTTTATGTATATGTGACAAAATAAAGGCCCATTTTATTTATATTTCAACCTAAATTTACAAATACAAATAATAACCTTGGGCAAATGTCTCTGAACATTTTAGGACCCATTGGTGAAGCCTCAGAGGATTTTGACGTAGGAGTGCACCATCTTGGAGTCGAGGATCTTCCGGGAGACCTTTCTTTAGGCAAGTCACCTCTCTCACCGATGAAATTTTGGTGGTAAATGATTTTAGAATATCAAATCTATGTGCAATGATAGAACCCCTGAACCATTAATATTTGATATTATGCCTTGAGACCAACCCTAGTGGAAACCCTGGACTTGCTTGATGGATGATGCATGATTGCTTGTATGAATGATTGCTTGGAGGTCATATTTACCTTCAAAATCTTGGTATAAAAAGGACTCATCACCTGAATGAGAGACTTGACTTTGGTTACGTGCCCTAGTATGTGGGCGTGGTTGATGGGTAAACCTATGGTACATCTCTGCCACAAAATAATAAAACACACCACATAAACTGTAAGAACCCCTACTCTATTCCAATGGATTTTCTACATGGTAGATTGACCCTGGTATGGGTGATCAACGGGAAGACACTCGGAGTCGGGATGCTATAGTATGTTATCGATTTCCGTGGCCCTGACATACTCCCGGTGGGATTCGAGTGATGAGACCTTTCCGGGTAGAAATTTCAAAAGATAGAGTAGATAAAAACTTAGCTTTCGATTAAAGGTTCTGATGCTAACGGTAGCAATATCGCAAACCCTAGTGATTTGAGCCACTGTGGCTTAGCACGGAACCATCGGAGGCACACACTTACATATTTAAATCCATGGAGAAGAGCGAAAGAAAAATATCTATATAAAAGAAAATAAGTGGTACCAAGTGTGGTCACTTGATGGAATTAAGTATGCCACGGGTGGATGATGTTTTCCCTCCGTCTGGCAAAGTGGTGAAAATAATACTATTATGGGATTGACCTTGAGGAAACCCTATGGGATTTTCCTGGCTAATTAATCTTAATTAAATCTTTAAACTGGAAACCGTCTTGTGACTTGCTGAGTACTTTTGTACTCACCCTTGCTATATAAACATTCAGAAATACCTGAAGACACCGTGGAGGTTGATCCTGACTTTATCCTTTGCGGAGAAGATTTTGAATTCTAGGTCATTCCTACGCTCGAGGGCTGATCCTAGAAGTGTAGCCATGTGTGTGAAGTCACCAAGTTTGTATGTTTTAATCAAGGTTTAATGACTTTAAGACAAAGTGCACCTCGTTTTATGCCAAGTTGTAATAAAACTATTTGTGTGACTTTTACTATCCATGTAATAATATTTGTATGAGTTTGTATGCGATGGCTGTGTTTTGTAATCACTCGAAATTTTACGGATTTTTCCTTCGGAGAATTCGTGGAATTTCTAGTCATGGTCCCGAATTTTCGGGGCGTGACAGAGTGGTATCAGAGCCAGCCTTGACCGTAGGAAAGACCCCCGGTTTTGAAAAAAAAAGGTACATGGTTACAAAAAAAAAAAAAAACGATTGAGAAAAAGAATTTTTTTTGAAGCCTTTATCCAGCTCTTAAAATCTTTTGTTTTTGATATAAAATTTGTAAGATAAAATTTTGGGTGTGAAAAAAAAAATTCTTTTTCGCGCTTTAAAGAAAAAGTTATTTCACACATTGTAGGCATGGTGTACTATTTTTATACCTCTCCCGAGACTCTCGGGGGATGGGCCCAACTCTTGTGGAGGATGTTGGGATATCTTTTTGTGCCGAGGCAGGACCTCCCACATTTTCATGCAAAAGCTATTTTTGTGCATGGGATACTTCAGTATTGGACCGGATGGGTTAACGTAAAAGTTGATGGTACCGAGACCACTTATGTTGGACAAAGGGATATAGAGGAGGATGCAATTCAGGACGCATCCAGAAGGGCTATATTGAACCTGCGACATAAGTACGACGACACATTTGATGAGTCCATCTATCGACTCATACCCCAGGAGTTGAATGATGGAAACAGCGTGGGAGTGCCTTTTCCATCATTCGTGAATGACGGGTCAGAGATAGAGGTAGTGAGAGAAATAGCCTTTGCAGCAGGGCAATATGGGAAGATTCGAAAGGAATATCAAGAAGCCCAAGGTGAGATAGTCCAGTTGCGAGGCGAAAATATAGAGCTTCGCCAGAATATACTTGACTTGGAAACAAAACTTAAGGAGGCTATAAGTGCTCAACAGAAGATGGCCAGTCCAAGTGCAAGGCGATTAAGGGCTTGTCAAGGGGATCAATCACATGGACCGGGAGCGAAGAAGATCAAGACCATATGGACCAAGAAATATCTTGAACGCTTCAAGAGTGCTCCGCAAGTGAGGCCGGAAGAAATAGAGGCGCCACCAAGTCAGGAGGATGAAGAGGAAGAGGAACCGATGGAGCGTGAGTTCTATACCAGCAACAACCCTCCGTCAGATGACGAATAGACACTTCAAGAAAGGCGCTAGTGTAATCTAGGTTTGTGTTTTAAAATGGGTGTGCCATGTTTTGATGATGTGTGCAATATATGCATGTATGTGTGATTAAGTACGAGGTACAAGTAGCCAGTAGGCTATGTAAATCGCTTAGTGTTTCTGTAAAATAAATAAATAAAACTAATATTTTTAATATTTTCCTACTCTTGTATATCCCAAACACGTGTATATTCTCTAACAAAAGTTTTCCTTTCAAATAAAACAGTTGCAAGTCACCAACATGGATGACCACAACTCACAAACAACCCGAGACAATGGAGACTACGGTAGTAATGGAGAGCAGCCAAGTCTAGCAGCAATTATGCTAGCCATGGATAGAGGCAGACGACAAACCGAAGAGAACCAGATGAGGATGATGGAAACACATGCCCAGATGTTGGAAAGAATAGCAACAAAATTGGCAGAACAAAAAGGAAGTTCAGAGGCAAAGAAGGAGTCAAGAAAACCAAGGTGGGGAGATTTCCAGAAGACAAACCCACCAATCTTCTCCGGTTCAGAAGAACCACTAGACGCTGATGACTGGCTCAGAGATGTTGAACGACGACTACAAACCATAGGATGTGAGGACCAGGAAAAGGTTTTTTTTGCATCACACCAACTACAGGGATCCGCCGCAACATGGTGGATAAATTTCCGGGAAGCCAGTCAGAACCCAAAAGAAATAACATGGCAAGAATTTGTGGAAGGATTCAAGAAGGAACATATTCCTTCAGAGATAATGTTGATGAAACGTCGGGAATTTTTGGATTTGAAGCAAGGAAATCAAACTCTGAAGGAGTATTTGGGAAAGTTCAATTATTTGGCAAGGTACGCGGCTGATGACGTGAGCACTGAGACAAAGAAGATGGAACAATTTGAGCAGGGTCTGCAAGACTCGTTGAAGTACCACATCTCGACTCAAGTATTTCCCAATTACCAGGCTATGGTAAATAGTCTTCTAAAGACTGACAAAGTGAGGGCAAGCATGGTGGAGGATCGAAAGAGAAAGGCACGGAATTTCAACACCCCAATGGATGCCATCCGATCTAGGACTTGGGTGACACCAAGTTCGACAGAGCAGCGGAAAGCATTGGTCATAAAGAGGGATGACCGAAGAGGAGGAAATGTTGACAGAATTGTTAACTGCTTTAGGTGCGGAGGAAGACATTCAATAGGAAGTTGTCCACAACGAAAAACAGTGTGCTATCACTGTGAGGATCCTACTCATTTGCGGAATGCGTGCCCAAGGAGGAATTTACCAGTGGAAGTAGCGAGGGCCCAATTTCGACAACAGCAAAGCATGAGGCCACAAAGTATGGTCAATAAAGGGAAAGGATTGTTGCAAGCAGGAAAGGCCATGACTGGACAAAATTCTCAAGGGTTGAACAAGGGAGGAATGAACCAAAGGCCTAATCAAGGACGGGTGAATTATGTGTCTACCGAAGAGGCCACAGAGGCTACCGACGTGATTACTGGTACGTTCTCAGTAATGTCTAAGCCAGCCTTAATTTTATTTGATCCCGGAGCGACACATTCCTTTATTTCAATAAGCTTCACATTAGAAAATGAGATGCCCTCCTTCCCCTTAGAGAAACCTTATGTCGTTGAATCACCTGGAGCAAAGATGAAAGCTCAAACAAAGACCAATGAGGTAGAAATAGACATCCATGGAGAAAATTTTAAAGCAAACCTCATACACTTGCAACTAAGAGATTTGGATGTCATATTAGGAATGGACTGGTTATATAAATATAAGGCAAAGGTTGATTGTGAGGATAAATTGGTTTATGTCACCAGTCCGAATAATCTAACACTGAGAATAAAGTCACAAAATTCCTTTTTGAGGAAGCAGAAGAAGAGGGTATGTAGTATGGTAGCAGAAGGAGTAATGCAGATTCCGATGGTTAAAGAATTTGCAGATGTGTTCCCAGAGGAATTACCTGGGGAGCCACCAGATAGAGAGGTGGAATTTAAAATAGAACTTAAACCCGGAACAGAACCAATTACAAGGCAACCATACCACATGTCAAGAAAAGAGCTAGTAGAGTTGAAGAAGCAAATTGACGAGTTATTAGAAAAGAACTTTATACAACCAAGCATCTCGTCATGGGCAGCACCGGTATTATTTGCAAAAAAGAAGGATGGTAGCTCGAGGCTATGTGTAGACTACCGGGGACTAAACGCAGTCACCATCAAAAATAAATACCCTTTGCCCAGGATTGATGACCTTTTTGACCAGTTAAGGAATGCCAAAATATTTTCAAAAATAGATCTAAGGTCTGGGTATCATCAGCTGAAAATTCGCCCGGAGGATAGACCAAAGACTGCTTTCACTACCAGATATGGATTATATGAATTCACGGTAGTACCTTTTGGATTAACCAATGCACCAGCCTTTTTCATGAATCTCATGAATAAGGTGATGATGGACTTTTTGGACAAATTTGTAGTAGTCTTTGTCGATGATATCCTAGTGTACTCAAGTAGCCCTGAAGAACATGAGCAACACTTGAGACAAGTTTTGACAAGGCTAAGAGAACATAAGTTGTTTGCAAAGTTTTCAAAATGCGAATTCTGGATGAAAGAAATTTCTTTCCTGGGTCACATTATATCAGAAGAAGGAGTTAAAATGGATCCAGAAAAGGTGAAAGCAATATTGGAATGGAAGGCCCCAACAAATGAGAAAGAAGTTCGAAGTTTCTTAGGATTGGCAGGATATTATAGGAGGTTTATTGAAGGATTTTCAAGGATTTGTCGGCCACTAACCCAATTGCTGAAAAAAGATAAGGAATACGAATGGACAAATAAATGTGAAATCGCATTTCAGGAGTTGAAGAATAGGTTAACCACTGCACCAGTTCTGGTTTTACCAGAATCGGATAAAGAATTCCAAATATATTGTGACGCATCAAGACAAGGGCTAGGATGTGTACTGATGCAAGATGGAAAGGTTATATCATATGCGTCAAGACAACTCCGACCACATGAGGAAAATTATCCAACACATGACTTAGAACTTGCAGCAGTAGTTCATGCATTGAAAATATGGAGATACTACTTGCTAGGGAATAAGTGTGAAGTATTTTCGGATCATAAAAGTCTGAAATATATCTTCACGCAGCCCGACTTAAATCTTTGACAACGAAGGTGGTTAGAATTGATAAAAGACTATGAATTAGAATTTCAATACAAACCCGGTAAGGCCAATGTGGTGGCAGATGCATTGAGCCGAAAAATATACCATAGCACAGTAACTGTGCGACATGATCAGCTAGAGTTATGGAAGGAGTTCCGGAAGTTGAATTTAGAATTAGTTGAAGAAGGAGCAGTGATGACCCTGCAAGTTCAAACCACACTAGATGAACAAATTAATCAAGCCCAAGAGAAAGATGAAGAGATACAAGGGCTTAAGGAAAAGGTGCTGAAAAATGAGGCGCCAGACTTTTCGGTAGATAAACAAGGGGTATTGTATTTCCGAAACCGTCTGTGTGTACCAAACAAAAAGAAGTTAAGGGACTTAATCCTGCAGGAAGCACATGCTTCGCAATTCTCCATACACCCAGGAGGTACGAAGATGTACCAAGACTTGAGAAAGAGGTATTGGTGGAGAAACATGAAACGAGAGATTGGTGAATATGTTACACTCTGTGACATATGTCAACGGGTGAAGGCAGGCCACCAAAAACCGGTTGGATTACTACAACCTCTACCCATTCCAGATTGGAAGTGGGAGGAGATCGGTATGGATTTTATTACGGGTTTACCCAAAACCAGAAATGGATATGGTGCTATATGGGTCATCGTCGATAGGTTGACCAAAGTAGCCCACTTTATACCCATAAAGCAAACATATGGAAAGAATAAGCTTGCAGAGTTATATTTAACCAAGATTGTAGTACTGCATGGAGTACCTAAGAAGATTTGCTCCGATAGAGGGCCGCAATTCACTTCTCACTTTTGGAAAAAGTTACATGAAGCCATGGGGACGGATTTGGATTTCAGTACAGCATACCACCCACAAACCAACGGACAAACTGAGAGAGTAAATCAAATCCTGGAGGACATGTTGCGATCATGTGCGCTAGTTTATGGAGCTGCATGGGACACATGTTTACCATTTGCAGAATTCTCATACAATAACAGCTATCAAGCTAGTATTGGGAGATCACCATTTGAAGCCCTGTATGGAAAAAGTTGTAGAACACCATTAAATTGGACTGAGGTAGGAGAAAAGCAACTTCTTGAACCACAAATAGTTCAAGATGCAGAGGCTCAAGTGAGGATTATTAGAGAGAAGCTGCAAGCAGCTCAAACCAGATATAAGCAATATGCCGACAAACACCGACTTGATCTTAGCTTCCAAGAAGGGGATTATGTATATTTAAGGGTCACTCCTTTCAAGTCAATCCAGCGGTTCCACACAAAAGGTAAGTTGGCACCCAGATTTGTAGGACCATTCAAAATTACAAAACGAGTAGGGGAAGTTGCCTACCAACTAGACTTAAGTTCAAAACTGAATAGAGTGCATAATGTGTTTCATATATCGCAACTCAGAAAGTGCTTAGAGCCGCCGGAAAAGAAGGTGTCCCTGGACGAGATCGAACCCCAAGAGGATCTGACGTACACTGAGGAACCAGTAAAAATCCTTGAAACCAAAGAGCGACAATTAAGAACAAGGAACATCAAGTTCTGTAAGGTGCAATGGAGTAATCACACAGAAGGAGAAGCTACATGGGAAAAGGAGTCAGAGATCCGACAAAAATATCCGCACCTGTTTCCCGAGGAGGAGTGAATCTCGGGGACGAGATTCTTTTAAGGGGGGAAGGTTGTAACGATCCAAAATTTTCTACAATAAAGTGAATTTGAAAACAAATTTGGAAAGGCAAAATTCGAACAAATTGGAATCAAACAAATTAGACAAAAAAAGATAGAAGAAAACAAAAGAGGAACTTGAAGAACAGCGATGAACCCTAGCGGTCGTCGATTCCCCATCACCGACCAGCCACGCTGCCCCCTGTCCCCACTGCCGCTGTAGCCGACGCAAGAATCAGCCTCACGCGTCGCCCGCCCGCAGCACTGCTCGCCGTCGCCATACCGTGCACTGCTTCGTCGTCACCCCGCCGTACGCGCTCGCCATGCCGCCGCCGCCGCCCAGCCGCTCGCCGCTCGCCAGCTCGCCGTGTTCCTGCTGCTCTCCGCACACGTCCGCCACTTCGAGAGGAAGCCAGAGAACCCCTGCAGCACCTAGACGAGCCCGCCATCGCCACAAATTCCTCTCCGCCACCACACGGCACTCTCCAGAGCTGCTGCCCACGCCTATAAGAACCTCCCCACTTTGCCATTCTTCGATTTCTTCGCGGGAATTGATCCCTCTCAACCTCGCGAGCATCACCGCTTCGTCAATTTTGGCCACCACCGCCAGAGAGCTCGCCTCTATCGCTGCCAACCGCCGGTGAGCATCCCCTATCCTCCCGTTCCTCTGCTTCTTCTTTCTTTTTTTTTCTTCTTCCCGAGCGAGCCGAAGAGGCACGCGCTTCAGGCCGCCGCCTGGACTGCGGCCAAGCCCAGAGATGGGCCGGCCAGCCAGCTCCCTCCTCAGCCCAAGGAAAAAAAAACGTATGCCAAGCCCTTTTCATTTTTCTATTTCAATTTCTGTTTTCATTTTAAGGATTGTTTTAAATAACCTCTTTTGCAACATTACTTTGATCAAAATCTCTAAAATAAAAAGGCCCATTTGATCCTCATAACCCTCTGTATGCAAATAACTTTTCTAATGTTTTTAGAAATTATTTTGTTGGGCTTTTAAACTCAAAAACCTTTATGTATATGTGACAAAATAAAGGCCCATTTTATTTATATTTCAACCTAAATTTACAAATACAAATAATAACCTTGGGCAAATGTCTCTGAACATTTTAGGACCCATTGGTGAAGCCTCAGAGGATTTTGACGTAGGAGTGCACCATCTTGGAGTCGAGGATCTTCCGGGAGACCTTTCTTTAGGCAAGTCACCTCTCTCACCGATGAAATTTTGGTGGTAAATGATTTTAGAATATCAAATCTATGTGCAATGATAGAACCCCTGAACCATTAATATTTGATATTATGCCTTGAGACCAACCCTAGTGGAAACCCTGGACTTGCTTGATGGATGATGCATGATTGCTTGTATGAATGATTGCTTGGAGGTCATATTTACCTTCAAAATCTTGGTATAAAAAGGACTCATCACCTGAATGAGAGACTTGACTTTGGTTACGTGCCCTAGTATGTGGGCGTGGTTGATGGGTAAACCTATGGTACATCTCTGCCACAAAACAATAAAACACACCACATAAACTGTAAGAACCCCTACTCTATTCCAATGGATTTTCTACATGGTAGATTGACCCTGGTATGGGTGATCAACGGGAAGACACTCGGAGTCGGGATGCTATAGTATGTTATCGATTTCCGTGGCCCTGACATACTCCCGGTGGGATTCGAGTGATGAGACCTTTTCGGGTAGAAATTTCAAAAGATAGAGTAGATAAAAACTTAGCTTTCGATTAAAGGTTCTGATGCTAACGGTAGCAATATCGCAAACCCTAGTGATTTGAGCCACTGTGGCTTAGCACGGAACCATCGGAGGCACACACTTACATATTTAAATCCATGGAGAAGAGCGAAAGAAAAATATCTATATAAAAGAAAATAAGTGGTACCAAGTGTGGTCACTTGATGGAATTAAGTATGCCACGGGTGGATGATGTTTTCCCTCCGTCTGGCAAAGTGGTGAAAATAATACTATTATGGGATTGACCTTGAGGAAACCCTATGGGATTTTCCTGGCTAATTAATCTTAATTAAATCTTTAAACTGGAAACCGTCTTGTGACTTGCTGAGTACTTTTGTACTCACCCTTGCTATATAAACATTCAGAAATACCTGAAGACACCGTGGAGGTTGATCCTGACTTTATCCTTTGCGGAGAAGATTTTGAATTCTAGGTCATTCCTACGCTCGAGGGCTGATCCTAGAAGTGTAGCCATGTGTGTGAAGTCACCAAGTTTGTATGTTTTAATCAAGGTTTAATGACTTTAAGACAAAGTGCACCTCGTTTTATGTCAAGTTGTAATAAAACTATTTGTGTGATTTTTACTATCCATGTAATAATATTTGTATGAGTTTGTATGCGATGGCTGTGTTTTGTAATCACTCGAAATTTTACGGATTTTTCCTTCGGAGAATTCGTGGAATTTCTAGTCACGGTCCCGAATTTTCGGGGCGTGACAGCATATGCATGCGGACGGACGGACGGAGCAGAAAAACAGAGTGGAGTAACCAACCGGCGCACCGCTCACCGCTCACCGGCTCAGCTCAGCTCCGGTCAATTCCGCTTCATTCCCAGATCCGTGTAAACAATTAACCGTCGTCTGATTGATCTCTTGATCAGCTTCCTCCATGCGGAGGAGACCGAAGCTTCCACGAAAGAGAGTCTAGCGGCAGGCAATCATGCATGCAAATACTCTCCTCTTCTGCATGGTTGGAGACTTGGAGTATATAGATACGTGTTACCACGCGAAAGAGAGCGCCGGGCTTGCAATCATTTGCGTTGTGTTTGTGTCACTACTCGTTGTTTCCTAACATAAGACGTTTTAGCATCTTATACGTATTAAGGAATAGAGGAGGAAGAAGTAGTAGTAGTAGTAGTAGTAGTAGTAGTAGTAGTAGCAGCAGATCTCATGGACGAATCAAAGTAGAGATAACACATCAGACTGTATTAATTAAGCTGAAGCGAGCTGACAGTACAATATTCATGGGATAGTAGTGTCTATTATATTAGCAGTGGTCGGATGGGTAGCTAGCGGTCGGTCGGTTGTCTGTAGGGGAAACAACACGATCCAAAACCGCGAGTTAACAAGATTACATGCAGAAGAAAATGAATAGGAAACTGGTGGCGGGAGGAAGCCGCATGGCAGCTAGGGATGATCAACGTGGGCACGCGCTAATTAAGAAACCAGTACTATATGAAACTTAGGCGGCCATATAGCTAGCTAAGGATAGTGCACTATATACTGCCAAAGTAAAACTTAGGTGGGTATATCTCGATCGATCTGCAGTTGATCTGCATATACACGCAGCTAGTAACTAGTGCAGAGATCGACGTAAGGACATATATATATGTGTATGTGTAGACGATATATGGAGCTAGGCTTCCAGGAGATGTGGGTGAAAGCGAGCGAGCTAGCTAGCTTAATTAGGACAATTAATCAGCAGGGGACGACGACGACGATGATGAACTGCAGTTAACTGGTATGTAGGAGCTAGCGGAGGAGGCTGCGGATGATCTCGGCGGCGGGGCTGTTGTCGTCCATGGTGGACATGAGTTCGGTGAGGCGGTCGCTCAGGTCGTCCACCTCCCGGTGCAGGCTCTTGATGTAGCTGCACGTCTCCTTGAGCATCTTCGCCGTCGACGCCGCCTGCATGCATGTATGCATATATTGAGTTATTGACCGATCCCCATCATCGTTAACCCCAGCCAGCCGTTTCTTCATAAGCACATTACTCTTAATTAAATTACTAGCTGAGCCAGGCAAGCTAGCTACACATGCTGACATGCAAGAGCATGAGTTCAGTGCCAGATTGTGTGTGTGTCCGCGCGCGGTGGGGAGCTGCTGCAACATCTGAAACTACATACGTGTAGTATCGTACCTGGCTGCTGCTGCCGCCGCCGCCGCGGCGGCGCGCGTTGGGGAGCAGCGACTGGAGCTTGGAGATGAGCTCGTTGATCTCCTCCTCCGAAACGGACGACGACCCGCGCGACCTCCTGCCCGACATCGTCGATCGATCGATCGATCGTCTGAGAGAGGGAGAAGAAGCTAGCTCCGTGTGCGTGCGTGCGTCTGTGAAGCAGAGTAGCGAGTGTTGTCTAGCTGAAGGTGTGTGATGGACAGAACAAGGCGAGAGAGAGGACGGTTTTATAGGGAGACGGACAGCTGAATAGCTAGAGCTGAGGCCGGGGATGGAGCTAGCAAAGATACTACAAGACGATCGGTGGATGCGCGCGGGAGGCAAGACAGGCGACTGAGAGATGGAGTTTGGCGATGGAGCCTCTGCCTATTAATTCTACACACACGAACAAAGGAAAATACTGGGCCGGGGAACCGGCCCCACGTGACGTCCCTCTCTCTCTCACGCACTGTGGATGTCCGTGGGCCCCCACCTACTAGTTATGAGCTACGGCCACACACACCAACCTCCCCTTCCAACTTGCCACGTGCCCAGCAGCCCCCTGTCGATCTGTACTGCCATCATGCATCCTCGATCTCGATCGGTAGTAGTATTCGGTAGCGTAGCAAAATGGCCAGGGAAAACGCTGTTCACGTACGTACGTCGTCCTCTCCGGCCGATGCCGACGCCGACGCCGATCCCTCGATCGCGGGAACGCATGCTCGCCATCAGCAGCTACTCGCAATCAATTCGAAATGTTGCAGGGAAATGGATCGAGGCTGTACGACGTATGTGTGCGCGCGCGCCGTGTGGTGGTGGTCTCAGCCGGTCTAATAATCGATCGCGTCCTTTCACGTACGATCAAACGGCGCGCGATCCGAGCCCCACCTGCTCCCAGTTAATCGGTGGAAACTTGGTCTTTAACTAGTACAGTAGCTAGCTCGGGCACGTCCATGTCGTGGAGCGACCCGATCGAGCACGGAGCAGACCCACGAGATGCCCTTGTCCCCCGATGGCCCGGTGCCCGAACAACAACTCGCCTCCACCCTAGCGGCCGGTCGGCCGGGTCATCCGTGCATCCCGCATGGATCCATCCCCTACCTTGTCCTATAAGGTTTTTTTACACGTACGCAAAGCTCTCCTTTGTCAGCATTTACCAGCAGAAACATGCAAACAGCGTTCGCCTCGTCGCCGGCCAGGTGGCGGCCCGACCGGCCGCGTGCACGTCGATCGGACATGTATACGCATTTTTATTCTCGGCCGGGGCCCGGATAAAAACAAGGTACGCCGTACGCGTACGTCCACGTGATGGTCAAAGCGCGGGATCGTAGCCTGGTGGTGACTTTTATTTCGTTTCACTCATTCATTCAGAGAGACAAAGGCTGGTACGTGCATGTGCCCATGCATGGCTGCCTGCCTGCCATGCCCCGGCCCGTCGTGCCGCGCGAGGCGGCAAGTGGGAACTGGCACGAAAAACGCGCGCACACCTCCATTTCTCCATCCCCTGGCCGCGGGCGCCCTGGCGGTCACGTCTCGCCGCGCAGCGAGCTGTCCCGCGCGGGGCACCCCCATTCATGCTAGCTTGCCTGCCGCGCGGTTCGCCTCGTTTTGGCTCGGCGCGCCCTGCCATTGCGGGAAACGACCGATCGACCCCCTCCGGCGGGATCGGAGGTGCAGAGAAACGAAGGTGTGGGTTTCAATCGGGATCGAAACTCGAAACCCACGCCTTCGTTTCAACCGAGAGATGGTATTGCCCTGGGGCCGGCCGGCGACGACGACGACGGGACTGGCCGGCCGGGCGCACACGGGTCCGCGGGGTCGTCGCTCGAAGCGCATGCCGGCGTAGGAATACGTACGGAGTACGACCGGTCGCGCACCGAAGCTACTCGCGTCTACACGGCACTCCGGCGTACGTACGTAGGAACGGACGACGCGCGCGCGGTCAACATCGCTCGCGCGGGCGAAGATATCTCGGACACTCGCATATGCGCGCCTTAACTCCGGCGAGATGTACGTCCGTGTTAACCCCGGTCGCGTCCCTGTCGATCCCGTCCCGGAGGAGGCTGGCGATTGTAGTCGTAGGTCGTGCGAGGTCGAGACTCGTACGGTACGGCCAAACGTATGTATGTATGCGTACCGGCCCCCGGCAGGCATGATCAGTTGGGGAGACGCAACTGTTCTCTGTCCAGGGATAAATGCGTGCGCCCGCCCCCCGACATGTGTCGACCGCTTGTTGATCCATCTCGTCTAGCACAGTGATACGCTCCCTTTGATTGCGCGCGCGCGTTACGATCGATCGACCACCCAGAAGCTGGGAACAGTTCCGTGCGTGAAGATCGACTTGCCATGCTGCAGCTCGATCGGAGTAGCGCATGCATATGCGGCCGGCCCTCGCGGGGCCCAGGGCCGACGAAGGCCACCACGTCCAGGCTGTGTGGTGAAGCGAGATAAGCGCATGGTGGATAGCCCGACCGGCAACCGGCCCCCAAGTTGCGCTAGCTGCGGGTCGCCGTCGCCGGCGTTTATCGCGCGTGGCGCTGCCGGCCGGCCGGCCGCCCGGCCGGCGGTGGGATCCCACACGTGCCGCTGCCTCATTCTGGGGTATCCCCCTCACCCCGCTAGCTACTCCGCCACCCGCGAGGCATACTGCATACATATGCATCTATCACCGGCCATGTGCGTGCCATGCGCGGCGCGCCTGCTCGCTCGGAACTTGGTCGGTCCCTTCCCTAGATGTGGAGCCATCGGTGTCGACCGGCCGCTCGCGCACCGGCGGTTAGTTCGTTGGGTCATGCGCGATGCGTGCATCCTATGCTTACCACCGACTCCCACGTACGTAACGTCCACACACAGACAAACGCATGACTTTTCACGGCTGTTTGTTTTTGTCAATTGGCAGGAAAACATCGAGTCTATACTACCACATAGTCTAGACGTCAAAGACACGTGTATCATCATCACATGCACGCACTCACACGTGTCTAGCCCCGACTGGAGTCGTGGAGCTTCGAAATTGACGAAATCACCACAGGACACCTCGTTATCAGCGGGTACCACAAAAGAATAAATGATAGTATAACACTCTTTAATAAGACAAACGAGACCTCAGGCACGGAGACTACTAGCACTTCTAACCATCCAACCACATGTTGACTCTTCCGTGACCCCTCCCTCCACAATAAAACTTGTGGACCAAGGACATTCAAAACGGTTCTCTCGAAAGAATTCGGCACCTAGTCGAAAAGTGGCTTCATGATGTCGCAAAAATCTGAAAACGTTGTAATCCATACTGTATGTGTACATGTAAGATTTCATGGACAAAGAATAAATTTTGTGGCATCCGTGGAAAAAAAAGAAATTTAGTGCAAAAAAAATGCTTTGTAGAGCACCAACCTTTCTGTGTCTAGGACACGACATGTGTATTTTATTCATAAAACTTTGCATACAAAATGTGATATATGAACACATATGTTGTCAAAAGAAAAACTCACATCCCTTTTGAAACTTTTAGGTACATTCAAAAGAAAAACTCACATCCTTTCTGAAACTTTTAGGTACATTCAAAAGAAAAACTCACATCCTTTCTGAAACACCGCCCTGGTTTCTTAATTACTACTTGTATTATGAAAAACGAAATACTTTCTAAAAAAAGGAAAGGGAGTTTAATTGTATAACACAATCTTGCTGATTTCTGAAAAAAAAAATACTATAGTATGATATTTTCTTCAAGTATAAATCAATTTACGAGCTTCATGTGAAAAAATGGGCACCAAACTGAAAAGGGAAGTATAGATCTATTTTTAATAAACCGACTTAGAATCAAGAAAGTCTCCCCGTCAACTCCCGCTCTCTAGCCCTCATCTTCTCGCCATGGCGGCTAACTGAGTATACAATTGTTCTACCAGTCATATACTAGAAGTGTATACATTGCGCCTGACTGGCGAGCGGCAGCTCGTTTGATGAAAGCATCTGAATCCGACCAGGTGATCAACACTGGTCTACCCTTTCCCACCGGCCGGCGCGTCGAAAACTTGTGGACCAAGGACATTCAAAACGGTTCTCAAAAGCATACGGCACCTAGTCGAAAAAATGGCTTTGTGATGACGCAAAAATCTGAAAAAGTTGTAATCCATACGCTATGTGTATACTACTATGTAAGATTTCATGGACAATGAATAGATTTTGTGGCATCCGTGAAAAAAAAAACTAATTTGGTGCTTTAAAAATGCTTTGTAGAGCACAATCATTTTGTGTCCAGGACACACGACATGTGTATTTTATTCATAAAAACTTTGCATACAAATAATTAAAAGAACTCACATCCTTTTTGAAACTTTTAGGTATAATTAAAGATTTTACAGTACATCCCGGAAGCATCTGCTCCCTTGGAGCCTGGTTTCTTACTTGTTACTTGTATTATGATTTATGAAAAACGAGATATTATCTAAAAAGGGAAAAATGAATTGTATAACACAATTTTGCTGATTTTAAGTAGTATGATATTTTCTTCAAGTATAGATCAATTTATGAGCTTCATATTAAAAAATGCACACCAAACTGAATTTCTGCTCTTAAGAAATGGACTTAGAATCAAGAAAGTCTCCCCGTCAACTCCCGCTCTAGCCCTCATCTTCTCGCCATGGCGGCTAACTGTGTATATACAATTGTTTTACCAGCAGAGTGTTTGTGTGCGTTCAATGTTCATATACTAGAAGTGTGTATTGCGCCTGACTGGCGAGCGGCAGCTCGTTTGATGAAAGCATCTGAATCCGACCAGGTGACCAACACATGGTCTACCCTTTCCCACCGGCCGGCGCGTCGCCGTGGATCAAAGACTTCTCAGCTGGTCAAGCTCCGATCGATCTGAGCAATTAGTCGGCATGTGCCGCTGCTACTGTACACTCGAGGTGCATGTACATATGCATGCATCAGAATTCAGCAGTCTCGCCTTGCTTTGAAACTAGCCGACCGGGCAGCAGCAGCCGCTACTGCATCAATGCATCGCTGCCGCCTGCCGGCCTGTTACTCTGACTGGTTGTGGCGATGATCAGCAAGCTTAGCTAGACGCATTTACAACCGTAATTCTTTGGTGGAGATTTCTCTGAATCCGTAGTACTCTCTCTGTTTTAAAATATAAGATATTTTAGGTTTGTGAAAAAATCATCTAAACTTATTTTAGGGTGTAGATTCACTTCAAACATAAGTAAACCTATATACTAAAAAAAATCTAGATACATTTGCTTCACAAAACTAAAACATCTTATATTTTAAAACGGAGAGAGTAATAACTAGTACTGCCTTAGCTCTGCGTCCTGGTATGATTGGTAAGGGGGGAAACACAATCATGGAATGGCTTCGTCAGCTATAGCTAGCGAGTGAACGACAATATACAACTTCATAAGAATTACAGGTCGACCAAGAAAACAATGGGAAGATCGAGAGATGAGGGCGACAGTATTACTTTGAATGGTGTACACACAACAATGGGAAGATCGAGAGACGATGGGGAGAGTATTGTGGCCCAGGCGCTCGGTACAGTGACAGACACGTACATGGCGACAGTGTCTGAAAAATGAACTTTTTTTCGACGGGACCAGCAAACCAACTCCAGATATATACTGGTCCTGAATGAACCTGTATACGGACAAAGCAAGCACGTCATAATAATTCTCCTGTTTATTTGGACATCAATACCGTACCATATTTTTAGATCAAGCAATACGTACTCCTACTCCTAATCCAGAAACTAAACTAAACTGCGTGTTCCTAATCCAGAGATAAGCATATAGACCACAGAACCCGTGCGACCATTGATTGTCCTAGCTCGACCATGTGTCTGCTGTTGTAGCAAAGCTCGGACGGGCCGATCGATCGATCCTACGCATAGCATATGACTCCAGGAGTATGGGGAAAGGGGATCTCTCTATCTAAGCCCCTGATGTTTATAGAAATAAAAACCTTAGCTCATTGTAAACTTTTATTGCCACCTTATCTCCTATCCTCGAACAGACATACGTCCAGCTATATAAATATAGCAAACACCGGTGAGATCGCTGCTGGACAGACAGCACAACACCTAAAGACAAACTAAAAACGATACAAGATGCTGGGGCAGCAGCACACACACGCTCGAAAGAAAACAAAGAAAAACAAAATAAAGACAAAGACGGCTAAACGAGGAAGACCGCAACCGCTGCGCCCACCAAAACATTCCCACTATGCTCCTAGCCCCGACTCGTCAAGAGGGCAACTTATCGCTTTACTAAAAGTCCAATCTGTAAAATATTTAGGGCAACTTTCATTTCCAGAAATTTGTATAAAAAAGACCAATAGACCTTGTCAAAAGCTTTTTGAAATTCAATTTTATAAATTTCTTCCCTCTGTGTAGATCATTATTGAATTCATGTAGGACCACCACACCTTCCATTCTACCTTGTACGAAAGCGGTCTAGGAGGTTTTAATAACTTCTCATATCACCTTGTTTTGTTTGTTAACTAGTACTATAATGAACAATTTGAATATGACATTCAAAAGACAAATAGGTCTATAGTTTTGGATTTTATTACCATCTTTGCTTTTTGGACAAGAGTAATAACACCCATAGTTAGCCTATAGATTTCTAATTTCCCTTAAAAAAAGCCTCAAATAGTGCACAAATATCAGTTTTGACCATATCCAATTTTTTGATAGAATTCAGCATTAAATCCATCTGGACCAGTACTTTGTTTGTAGCCATATCAAACGGAGATGCTTTAATTTCTTCGAGGGTGAATTTGTCAATTAAAGAATTTTTGTCCTCATTAGTTAACCTACGAATATCTATGGGGTCTAGTGTCACATTTATGTGCATAGATCTTCCAAAAAGATTTTTGCAGAAGTTAGTGATGTAGGTTTTCAGTTAACCTTCTGCTATCACCTCTTCTTCTTGTGCAAACTTGTTATAGTTGTTAGATTGATCTCTCCCCGTTCGAGCCCAACGGCCCGAACGGAGTCCCTCAACCGCGCCCTGATCGGGGGCGCCCAACCTTATCATGGTTGGTGGGCCCCTGTCGCCGCTCTATAAAAAGAGGTGGGGGACAGGCAACACGGGTAACGAGGTTAGTCGTTGTGACGCTAGCCCCACCGATATCCCTATCGATCTAGGGTTCTAGCGTGAGCCGATGGGAAGCACCGCCACCACTCGCACACCCACGCCGTCGCCCCCTTTTCCCCATGGCCACTAGCTCCAGCGCCAACTCCGGCATCCCCTCTGGCTCGTGCTCGTCGAGCCAGGGCGCAGGTGGTTCTCTCTCTCTCTCTCTCTCAGATGCAATAGATTAAACCCATATAGATGCTACCGTGACTACTATACTAGGAGATCCTAAAGGCTATTCTATCAATGGTATCAGGCCAAGCTCTAGTCCTAGATCTTTCAGTAGAAATAGAAAAGGCAAAAGGAAACCCTAGATCTAACCCCAAAAGTGCGCCTGCCCATCTGGCCGCACCGTTCCTCTATATCTCGACGCGCATCGGCAAGCCGAGGTGTAACATCCCAAAAATATGAAACCATGATCATCAAACTCTAATCACTAAAATTAGGGTTAACAAAAACTTTGATTAAATAAAAACTAAATGAATGCATGTGTGTATGTGATGATTTGATAAATGCATGAATGGACTTGTGTGATTCAACTAAATAGAAAGGAATGGTTTAAATATGAAAATAACATCATCTAAAACATTTCCAAGCAGAAACAAATCAAGAGAAAATAAAAAACAAACCAAATAAGGAAAATGGTCATTTTTGCCAATCTTGCTCACTAGGTCACTTTGAGTGTTTCTAGTCCAAGATTTCAAACAGAAACTTTTCCAATTCTTTTCACCTCTTGCTATACCAAGTAAAAGTGAATCAAAGCCCACCTTTCAAACTTGCAAAAACATTTAGCAACCCCATTCAAATGACAATTCAAAATTGAATCTTTAACATATGTGAAGATCACACATTTTCAAAACCCAACCAAACCAGTGCCCCTTGACCAATCCAACTAACCAGATACTCCCTAGTATGTGCCTAGCAAACCCACCAAGTTTGAATCCAAAATTCAAATTTGAATTTTTTTGACCATTTCATCAAACACCTTGTCAGCAGTAAACAAACACAAAACACTACAGTGAGCAGTGATCAGTGCCTAACTTGCTCCCTCTATAGCTCACTCTACACTCTCAGTAGATGATCAAAGTAATCTAACTAGCTTTAGCACCACTGTGAGCAAGCCTAGCCATTAATGGTGAGCATGCCGAGAGCATCATTGTCACCCCCATGTCGCCAGCGAGCTAGCCTCGCCAACCTTGTCTGGGACACGCAGCACCGTCCACCGCTACTCCCTGTCCAAGCCCCAAGCGCAGCTAGCCACTGGACCACCCGCCAAGCACGCGCCCAGTCTCTCTGCGTGCGAGCCGAGAGCGCGCCAGTGCGCCGTCAGCGACACCAGCTCACAGACCACGCGCCGCCCTCGCCGCTTGCAGACGTGATCACCAGCACCCCGGCACCCTGCTAGACAACCTCGTTCGCCGCCACGCGGACCACGCACGCTGTGCGCCATTAAAATTGCCGTCGGACCCGCCCAGAGCGCCGCGACGTTCCGACCATCTCGCACCGCCCCACGCCTCGCCACCATGCCGTTGAGCGTCGCCAGGGAGCACAACATCGCCCCCTATCGCTGCCCATGCCAGTAGCACTCTGTGCTATCGACACCGACGAGCTCCACCTGCACCATTCGGTCCCCTTCAGCCACTATAAAAGGAGGCCTCCCCCGCTCGCTTTCTTCACACCAGTTCACTCCCCACCTCTCACTGATACCCCCCACTCACTCCCGGAGCAAGGCGAGCACCAGGTGGCCGGAATGTCACTAGAGTTCGCCGCTGCAGAGGAGGAGAGGCGCCGTCGATTAGAGCCGCCCCAGGAGAAGCTGCCGGTACCAGGAGAATCGCCATCGTCGACTTTGTTGTTCGCCCCCATCGCCAACCATCGCCTGAACCCTGGTGAGCCTCACACGACCCCCACCGGCTGCGCTAGGGTTCTGTCTCGCCGGCGCTGCCCGACGTGGACGATGAATGAGAGCCGTTCGATTAGAGTTAGATCCTATGATCCTAATCGCCCCATACCGCTTAGCCCCTTGTTGTCGATTGGGGTCGCTCACTTAACCAGCCCGCGCGCGCACTGTGCGTAGTGGGCCGGCCCAGTTAAACATCCCGCGCAACCCACTAATTCAAATTTAGATTTATTCATTTAATTTCAAACCCAGTTCTGTACCTAGATTCAAAAATCAACCCAACTCGATTCACTGAACCAAAATGCATGAAACCAATTTTGTTAGAAAGGTACTGGAATGCTTAATCCAAGGCTGTTAGATTCAAACCATTTAGATTTGTAGATCACCCATGGTAAAAATAACAAGGCAAAAGCTTTTCTGTATTCAAACATTTTTCAAAATTCAACCATAAGAGCTTTTGAGTTGATTCGAACTCTTAAAAATCACATTTAACCATACCTTTCAGAATATATAAAAATATATAGGTTTACTTACAGAAATAATGATCAAGTAATAAAAGAATGCCACATAGGTATTTCTAGTCACTTTAATTAAATAAAATAAAAAGGTTAAACCTTATTAAATTGTGACACCACTTTAAATCACATTCCCATGTACTGAAATATGTGGTGATGACATGTGTCAACATGATTCCATGTATTTTTTTGACCATAAACAGTAGGAGAGGCTCCTACTGTGGTACTATATTAATATAAAATAGAGTTACATAGAGATGCAGAAAGCATCAAGTTACAATGGAACACCACACTAGATTCTATCTATATACAAGTTTATGATATTTTCCAGGTTTTGGTTAACCCTGAACCTAAGTAGATCCAAATCAGCCTTAACTCTAGATCTCCAAGAGTTTAAAGATTGCCTTGTTCCTTGAAAGATGAGATTATCCCTTTCTTTCCAGATCCCCCAGGCAGCTATGATAAAAATTTCGAAGAAAAGTGGATGCTGAAATTCTTCCTTTGCTCGTCGCAGTAAAGTAAATCTGCATGTTGAATTATCCCATGATATGTTAAGTCTATGCCAACATACTTGACTGAAAAGGCAGAAGAAAAATAAATGCTCAAGAGTTTCTTCAACACCCAAAGTACAGAGTGAACAATCATAGTGTTGCCCTTGGACCACATTAAAGTGTATACGCTTTAACATATTCATAGTATTCAATCTGTCTGACAATAAAAACCAAGAGAAAACCTTTAATTTTGGCCAAAGCTTAGATGCCCATATCCACTTAAACTGCTCTGGAGGATCAATCAATTGAAAACAAAACTTGTAGTAATTTCTAGAAGTAAATCATGAACAGAAGAAGGTGCAGGCTTTTTGGGGATTAGTGTAATAAGAGAGTTATTTACACTGTCTAAAATGGCATTTCCTTCCATAAAGTAGGCACATAACTTATAAAAATCAGGTGCAATTATATCCCAACAAGCTTTCCGAAAACAACCATTAAAACCATCCGGACAAGGACTTTTATCTATTGGAATTTTCTGCACTGCCTTGTCAATTTCATCTTTAGTAAAAGGAGCTGAGATGATTTCCAAACCTGAAGTTTGAGAGAATAAATTCTGCATATTGTATCTCATGCAATGTCTCTCTGAAACCCCCAGTCTTTGTCTGAAGCTTTCAAAAAGAAGCTGAGCCTTTCCATCATGATCCTGAATAACATTCCCTTCTTGGTTGGTCAAAGAAGGAATTGCATTTTTCCTATGCCTTTCTGTAGCTACACGATGGAAGAATTTTGTATTTTCATCTCCATATTTAATCCATCTCTCAGTACATCTCTTCTTCCAGTACTGTTGTTTATAAGATAGTAATCTGGTAATATGATTCTTTAAAATTCTCCTAAAATTCCATTCAGGAGCAGATAGGATCCTAAGTTGCTCTAAAATATCCACTTGTTTCAGCACATGCTGGCAGTTTTCAATTAATAAGGATAACTTGGAGATAGACTTACTCCAACGTTTTAGAGCTCTTCTAGTATTTTTTCAATTTGTAATTAAGGGCTGCAGCAGGATTTCTGTTGCCTACTGGGATTTGCCAAGCTGCAGATACAATTTCCTTAAAACCGGGATGATTGATCCAGAAATTTTCAAACCTAAATAATTTACTTCTTGGGATAGAAGATTGAATAGAAATCAAGCAAGGCAGATGATCTGACACTGGCCTAGACAGAGTCTGAACAGAAGTATTTGGGAAAGCAGATGTCCAGTTATTGGATGTGAAAAACCAGTCTAACCTTTCCCATAGAGGTTCAGATTGCATGTTACTCCAAGTGAAAGGAGAGCCTTGAAGAGGTAAATCCACCAATATCTGAGCTCTAATGAGATCATTGAATAAGAGCATATCCTCAACATTACCTCCATCTCTATTCCTATCCTCCTGGGATCTATAAAAATTGAAATCCCCAATTAACAACCAATTATCATCATCATTAATATTCAGATTGTACATCCATTGTACAAATTCTTGTCTCTCTACTCCATTACAGGGACCATAAATATTCGACAGAAACCAAGTACAATTGTAATGAGTTGAAGAAAATTGCATGATGATGGCCCAAGAAACATTCTCAATCAGTTGTCCTTCAAAAATAGCACTATTCCAAAATACTATTAGGCCCCCTGAATTTCCTTCTGAAGGGAAGAAAACAAATTTATCAAATCTACGAGGGCAAAACTTTCTGATGTAGGAATGGTCAAAATTCTCCCTTTTTGTCTCCTGTAGACAAATAATATCACAACCACATGTATCAATGTGTGATCTCAAATCATTATGTTTACCCTCAGAATTTAATCCTCTAATATTCCAACATAACACCTTCCACTGTCTGAGAGTAGAATTCATTAAAAACTTAAAGAAAACCAAACACAATCACACCAACTAGGGTCTAACACTGACAGATGCCAAACATAGAGTTTTAATAAACTAAATGAAAAAGCAAAATAAATTATTTCTAGAATAAATTTATCAAGCCCTAGCATCATCATCTTCCTTTTCCAACTTGTCCTATGTAAGCTCCTCTGGGGGAATACCACAGATGTCAACTCCAATCATTTGCAGCACTGAAACAGGAGTAACTGATGGAATAGGAGAGGGAGGATCAACCACTTCAGAATCTTTAGAATTGGCACTGTTGTTTGGCATCACCACAAAAGGCATCACTCTGCTCTTAACCTTGGAACTTCTCTTCCTTGAGTCAGATGGCATATCCACTTTAAATCCATTATAAATGTTATTCCTTGGGCTTCTTCGAACAGCTGCAATGTGTGTTGGTATCCTTCCTTTTCCTTTTTTCTTGCTGGCTCTTTTAGCTTGCACAACTTCACCACTGTCATTCCCTGCAGCTTCAGCAATCACATCCTCCTGGGCATCACAAATCAACATAGGAGATTCACTACTTGGCGTATCATTAAAGCAAAGCTTCCTTGCGACCCTTCGGTTAGAAGGAGAACCAAACTGAACAGATTCAGATTCACCTCCAGAACTGAAATAGGTTTTGACCAAATTGACAGGAGGTATAATTGGACCAAAAAGGGATGATGCACCAATGAACAAGTTTGGGGTCTGCCAATTGAGAAAAACTGCTCTTGCAATCATAGATGATGGAGGGATGTCATCATCACTGAGCTGAACATTTGCACTTGAAATAGCTCTAGCTGCACCTTGAGCCGAAGACTCAGCCATGTCTGAACTGCCTGTTATGATTTGCAGAGTATCCTCTGAAGAAGAACTATGTTCAGTGACCATGTCATTCCAAGCAGAGAGTGGACTGTCAGTTAGGCTGTTTATTGGTGGATGCACCCCATCAGAAAACAGGACTCCTTGCTCCCTCAGCATAGACTGGTAGTTTATTTGCCCCCTATTAGGCAAAATTGCTAGAGGCTCTTGAGCCACTCTTGCCCTCTGGTACAACCTATCTTCTCTCCTATTATTACCTGCAGCATTACCACCATTGCCAGCAGTGCCACCATTACCTTGAGCAAAATTACTATTGTGATGCAGCCAAATTTGCAAACGTTGCTGAAAACGTGCCTCCGCACTTACTTGAATACCATAAAATGGGTGTGGGTCATCATGCGCAGGTGGAGGATCCTCCGTATCATCTGGCAGCACATGAACATGTGCAGTCCACTGATCACTACGAAACAAGTAAACAGGGACTGACCAAGCATGTCTGCGACCTCCCATCTAACGCAAAACCAGACTTTTGGGAACAATAATATCACTCATAATCCATACCTTAACCAAGATACTCGAATGGTTTTCATTACTTGTGTTATGCCAAAGCAAAAGTTTCCCAAATAAGCTTACTGCTTTCTCTATCCAGTACTCAGTTTGGTAATCAAGGGGGAAATTCAGAAAAAGAACCCACTTTTCCTGGCCTAACATAGCAACTCTTCTATTCAGGCCTTCATCATGTTTAACAAAAGTAACCTCTATCCAACCATCAATTGTATATGATCTTCCCACTACTGCATCTCTAACATGAGTTGAAGCAAAACTAAACATCCCTAGCCCTAATGGGTAATCCTCCATGTGACTGACCTGAAAACCATGACGGTTCAATCTGCGACGAAGCTGAATGCGAGCATGGTATCTCTGCTGAATAGGAACTGTCACATCAGTTTCAGCAATGACGTAATTGTTGTGGTTGAGTGGTGCCTCTGCACTGACCGCCATATCACTTCTAACTCTGCGCCCTGGTGGCCCATGATCAATGGCAAAACCATTCGGCACAAAGGAAAGAGGGTTGCAGTGGTAGTTACCCATTGAAGGGTCAATGGGGCGATGGAGGAGCTCAAGCTGTAGAGGAGATGAATCTGAACAAGGAAGAATAGGTTTGGCCAAAACAGATGAAGGGTTTCTAGGAAACGATAACTCTGTACTTATCTTCGGCCTCCAGATTTTCAGCTTCAGTTGTTTCAAAAGTTTGCATCCCATAATCGAGTGACCATATATCCAACAATACTGACAACGTGGGGTGGCAGAACAAAGCAGTAGGTTATGTCCATCTGTCAGACACCGATGACAAAAGTCCAAAAATTTCTTCTTGACCCAAATTTTCTTAACTGAATAGAGATGATCGAGAGAGGTTTAACTAACTCCGAGCCTTGGGTAAGATTCAGTTTTATAATACCTGAATGATCTTTCTCAGCCGTAAATTTAGCAGCCTTATTGTGGGGGCAATCTTTTTTAACGTGTCCACAGTTTAAACACCCCAGACAACGAGTTTGAATTGTACACGAAGCCGTATAATGATCTAGAGAAATACAACGTGTACAAGCTCGTTTGAAAGTTTGAACGTACCGAATGATCTCCGAAGGCGAAAAACCCGCCTCAATGTAGAGCTGAATATCATCAAGCGAGAAAACCTCTTAGGAATAATAAGTTCTCGTTGAGCCTTGACTAAACTTCAACGATAATAAATGTGAATACGAATCTTGATAGCTTGATGAACTGGGTGAAAACTTGAAGCTTCCAATCTGAAGATAATCCTCAGGCCAAGAATCTTTTATAGATGAATATTTTAAATAATTTAGATCTGTTTTCACTGCGATAGATCGCACAGAAGCACCAAGATGATTCCCTTTAATGTCGTCAGGAACATTTCAGATAAACAGGCACATATCTCTTTCTACAATTACGTCTAGAAATCCAATATTCATCACCCTCAAGACGATCAAAAACAGAAGAAGAAGAATACCTTGGACATCCTCCAGAATATAAACGGAAGTGACAGAGAAAATCATCACATTTGAAGAAATCCAAAGTATGAATGAAATGCCCCACATGATTAGATGCCACTGAAAATCTGAAATAAGTTCCATCCAACCAGGAAACCTTGAATTTATCCGCATCTCCTCCCAGACAAGATTGCAATGCTAGTGCCACATTACCAACCGAGAGAGGAAAATTGTACTCCGAGAAAGAAACGACCAGGAAGAAATCCGACGAGACCGAGACACCAGTGGGATGAACACTCGAACGAAAGCGACGACGTACCTGACGAGCTACTTTCAGACCATGAGAAAAGTCCCACGAAATCAAATAATCCATGGAAATCTGATGGATCTAAGAGCAGGAGAAGAAATCTGACGAATCAATGCAGAGGAATCCATGATCGCTGGCTAGATGTGGATTTGGTGATGGTGGGTGGGAGAGAGGGTGGGAGAGACGTTGGGAGGGACGTTCTCATCCTCTGATTTTCGCCATCAACAGCTCCTACAGCGTATTCACTAGCATCACACGTGATTTCAAATGGTCCATGATCCCATGTTTGAGTTGGAGAATATTAAATATTAAGCAGTTTTTCAATGAGTAGAAATTACTTTTTTCAAATAAAATAAATGGGACAAGCGCTTTAATCTTGTAATGTTAGTGATGATGCTAGATCATCTAGTATGAACCTTTTTGTGATGATTAGAAATAGTTAAGTATTGTTTGGTGATTGTGTACCTCGTATTTATTTATAGACGCTAGTACCGACCAAGGATACGAGGAGGAAGGAGGATACTACGAGGAAGAAGCCGAGGAGAACTTCAACCACTGCTCTGCACAAGGCAAGCTTATATTAATATCTTAGCAAGCCAATACTTGCAAGCTACTCATCAAGCAAGATACCACTTGCAAGCTCTACTTGCAAACTTATACCCATTGGATGATAACCAATCCTAGTTTTACTTGCAAGCTTAATACTTTATTTCTTTATCAAAGCTTTCTCTTAGAGTTTACTTAGTAACTTGTAGATAATAGAAGTATATTGGAAGGTAGCATAAAGAGCATAAAACTTGGCCTAAGTTAGATAATCTTGATGTCATCCTGAGGCATGAGACTGAACTTAGATAAGATACACTTATTTACCACCCCTCATTAGTATTTACCCCCACTTGTAGATGCTAGTCTGAAAGGATAGAGATGTCGCCTAGAGGGGGGTGAATAGGCAATTTCAAAACTATTATGGTTTTGGATTGATAGAATGCGGAATTAAACTAACATTTATTTTACAAGCACAAAACCTAAATACACTAGGCTCAACTAAGTGCACCAACAACAAATTAAGCTAAGCAAGATAACACAAGATAAATATACCACAAGTGATAAGCAAGATATAAGTACTTCAAGCTCGATGGCTATCACAAGGAAAGTAAGCTCGGATATAGAGATAACCGAGGCATGCGGAGACGAAGATGTATTCCCGTGTTCACCACCTTTGGGAAGGGGGCTACGCCACGTTGGAGAGGTGTGAGGTTCCACGAAGGATTCCTCACGCGCCACAAAGGCTCACCTTTTTTTCCGAGTCTATCCCATGAAGGAATAGGCCCTTTCCTTATGGCTAGCTTTTCCTCCACTCCGGATATGGCAAGATCCACAACCACTTCACAAGCTCCACGAAGGAGAAGCCTGGGTCTCTTCACAATCTTCCATGAAGAGAACACCGCGACACCAACCGCCAAGCCAACTAGGAGGTCACCCTCCAAGAGTAACAAGATCATGGTCTCTCACTCGAACAAATCATAATGGAGAGCTCAACACTTATGCAAGAATGCAAAGCAAGAACACCAAGGGTGCTCAAATCCTTCACTCTCAAATCCCACCAAAGCAACAAGTTCTAGGGAGGAATTAGAGAGGAAGAACAATGGTGGAAACCAACAAATGACTCCAAGATCTAGATCCAATGGGTTCCCCTCACTTAGAGGAGGAATTGGTTGGTGGGGATTGTAGATCTAGATCTCCTCTTCCAAAGCCCTAAAAAATATGCAAGAATCATAGGAGGGAAGGGGGAGGAAGCAAGCTCAAGAGGTTCAACAATGGAGGTAAATTTCGTGGTCAAGAACACTCTAAAACGTTGGGGGAAGAACCCCCTTTTATAGTGGAAAGCAAATATGGCCGTTGGGATAAAACTGTGCGAATCCGGTTGAAAGTTCGGTTGGACCGGCTCCAGAACCGGATGGTTAGGTTCCTAGACCGGAAAACCGGATCTCAACCGGGATAAGTGTCAGTACACAGTCTCGGATAGACTTGGTATAGCAAAACCAAAAATCCCGGTTGAATCTCGGTTTTCCGGTGCTGGCACCGGACCACCCGGTCTGGGAGCCGGTTGAACCGGATCCACAACCGGGATGAAACTGACTTCATGGAAAACGCAATAACTTTTGCATCCGGACTCCGATTTCGATGATATTGGGCTTGTTTTGACGAGGACAACAGGCTCTACAAGATTTTACAGAGAAACATCATAGCCCAACAAAGGAGGATAGAACCAAATGTATAAAGGTAAGAAGCCTCCCTAAATAAGAACCGATAAAACCTTCAAACTCGAAAACGCCATAGAAGATGCATACAAATTCCGTTTTCGATGAACTTGGGCTTGTTGAAGAGCTAGAAACAAGCTCAAGAACCTCACATGGAGAAACACCAAGAAGAAACAAAATAGTAATATGCAAAGTATGCAAACGATTGAGCTCCCTATAACTATGTGATCAAGTTACACAACCGAGAGCCCCTCTTGATAGTGCGGCTATCTATCCTATAAACCGGTCTCCCAACAACCACCTTGAGACCAGTAAAAGGAAAACCTAGCAAGGCCATACCTTTGCCTTGCGCATACCGCTTGATCTTGATGACAACGCTTCAAGATCCACCCAAGCCAGAATGCAACACTTGATCATTGTTGCTTTGTGAAGACTCCTTATTTGCTCCCCATACACCACTATGGGATAGCTTCATTAATACATGTCTTCACATGTCCATTATCACCAATATGGACGACAAGATTCAAGCAAATGATCTTCTCGAGATGCTTATCTTGAACTTGCCCTTCTCAACCTTGATGACGATCACCACTTGATGTCATCCTCTCATGGGCTATATAATATCTTCATTTTTGAAGCATGCCCATGGAAAGATACCTGTCCCATATAGAAAACGCAAAGGCAAATATATAATGGGTTAGTTCATGATGCATAATTGACAAGGCTTACCATACCACAAGACCATGTGGTACATTATTTATGCTTCATGTGTTGACCAACTTGAAATCACTCTTCACTCTTTGTATTGGTCAACCAAGTATCTTCTCGTGCTCCATCTTAATATCTTGAGGTACATAAGGAACTCTTCATTTGATTACATGCTCTAAATCTTAGTCAACCATAGCTCAACTAATGAGGCTATCATGACATCGACTTAGAGCCATATCTTGAATTCTTCTATTGAGATCACACTCTCAAGATCTTGATCATATCATATTCTTCTCTTAAACTCAATGATTTTGATGCCAATAGTCAAGGTATATCTTTATCTTCATGGCATCCATACTTGAATCCAACACATGGACTACACGCATGACCTATGGAATATACCTTCATATAAAACTCGATGAAAACATTAGTCCATAGGGATTGTCATTAATCACCAAAACCACACATAGGGGCAATTACCCTTTCAATCTCCCCCATTTTGGTAATTGATGACAATCACAACAAGAGGGTTTATATAATGAATATTAGAAACAAGTACACAGCTTATACGAGAATAAGTTGTATACAAGAGGTTGTATTTGATATGGTTAAGTAACACAAAGATACTAGCCCATATCAAAACCGATTCTACTCACATAAACTACAACTAATGCAGGAGATGTTAGTAGAACCAACATATATAGAGCAAACTCCCCCACAATATATGCACGTGTGATGATCTTGAATTTCATTGCATACATTGTTAAGCATAGCCTTTGGGAGAGTTTCCACTATATATAGAACCATGCAAAACATAATAAATATGAAATGCATGAAAGGCAAACACTTAAGAACAAACCAATCTTAAGTAGAAAACCATTTCCCTTAAAAACCTCTAAACTTGTCCCCCATTGACAACAAGTGCCAAAATGGATAACAAGGTTAGAAGGACAATATAGTATGAGTTCCTACACAAGGTGTGCATTACTCGTAATATGAGTGAAATCACATGCACATATCCAATGACGAACACTTGGAGGAAATCAAACTATATTGAGGATCAAGGATTGCTAAAAGGATAACAAGGTGAAGGAACTTCAACGAATGAAGCAAGCAATCAAAAGATCCAAATAATCAAATGTACAAATAGTGCTCGAAGTTAAATAAGGAAGCTCCCCAAGGTTTGTGCATAAATTAGTTGTTTCATTTGAATACAATATGCACAAACATGGAATCCTCACTCCCTCTATATTATTTAGAACACAACCAAGATACAAGGATTAGATATAAACCAATACACTTTTCAAGACAAGATTAAGTCCAAAAGAAAACAAATATGAGATATGAGTGTGTGAATATGCAATAAAAGTAAACCAAGCACTCATAAATCAAGACCTTACCAAAACCATTAAAAATCAAGAGGATAAGAGTGATGGTCGGAAAAGAGCGAGCATATCAAGGCAAGAGATTAACACTCTCGTGTATATAAGTTTCTAAGGAAAAAATATGAGAATAATCCACAAATAAACATCCACACATAAGAGGTTAATAAAAAGAATACATGATATCCAAGCGGAAGTCATAAGATATACCAAAAAGGATATTTTGCTTAAGTGCATATATAGCCCATGGCTCTATTTTATCTTATGGTATATCAATGAACTTCACCAAAGAAAAACAAAAAAAATCTCAAAACCATCACAACTAACACTAAGGGAACTAATGCTAGTTGGGATACTTTGAGAAAGGCAACAAGTATCAAAAGGAATGATTCAATGCAATTTCAACAATATTGCACATGAGAGTACCTTGAGGAGTTGATATGCAATAAATTGCTAGAAGGCATATTTGGAATTGGTGAATCATGAACATGATTTTATATACTCCCCATTATATGCATCATCTCAAATTACTCACATAAGCAATAAGAATACAAAATTCTTTCAAAGATAATTGCAAGAATCGAACATTTACAAACAAATAAATTCATGCCAAGATGCAACCTACAAGAGATTGGATGGGAGAATAGTATGCATGAATAAGAACTTGTTACCGAGATAGCAATGGTATGATGTAGTAGATAAGAATGTTTAGATCATCCTAGCTTGGATCCAATTATCATGTGGTGACAACACTTTCCTTATAGACGAGACAAGCATCCATTGCATCTTCAATGTACCTAAAACAACATTCAAGTATATGTTGGTCCCCAAACTTATTGGGTCCAAAGTGGTTAGAATAACCACAAGACATAGGATACACTCCATAAAATATGTGCATATTTAGAGATGAAATTTGAATTTCATGCACATCTTAGCTGTTTAAGGATTTGATGGAGTATACCCTATATATTGGATAAAAGAAAGCAAAACATGATATAAGATATACATTTAGTAAACATGCATGCATGAGACTTTCAAGATCCAATGAAGATATACTTTGGACAAATCACCAAAAATATTCAAGAAGGCATAGAAGGTGTGACAAAACACATTTGTTGTCCAAACTATATCAAAGAATCAAATCAACACAAGATTTGTTCAACAAAGTTCAACAAATGAATTGAGCAAAAACTATTAAGCATGAAAGATGAAATAAAAAAACAAATGCTCAAAGATTTATCTCATTCAAGAAAATAAAATAGAGAATAAAGAATGAGATAACAAACTCCCAAAATAGTAAGGTTTCAACAAATAAACCAAACCCTTAACACTTTTCACAATGGCACAAGGTTCCTAGAAGAAAAGGTTTGTCTTCCACTAAAACACATTTGATAATAATCAAAAACATCATCAAAGAGATGTTAAAAATCCAAGGAAGACAATGGGATGCACACCAAAGTTTTGGAAAGAAAATAAGGCAATAAGAGGTTAACTCCAAAGTGAAGATGATCCATAAATGCTACCAGACACAAGTATATCAATTGTCGAAGACAATGAGTGTATTGGAATAGATTTCTGGTGGTATATTGCACGGATATAGCATAGGATAGAAATAAAAAGATTAAGCACTATATAAAGATAGAGATTCTTGATAGCTTCAACTAGTCACACAATAATGCAAAGCAATGATTAGAATAACTTAAAGCAAATGGTATCCCAAATAAGATATAGATATATGTATATGTATTTGAGAAAGACCGCACCAAGAATTTATTACTTACACAAAGATCAAAAAGACGAGCAATAAAATCTTCTAACAAAAATAGGACCTTGTTTGAGCCAACATGCCACCTAGAAACAAGATAATAAACAATATCAACTCTAAGTGGCACTACCTCATATATTCACATTTCCTAGGATTGTGATATGCAAAAGAAGAATATTACTCCCCCAAAATGGGATGTTCCATTAACCACTCGAAAAGAGCCGAATAAGATACCATCAAGATGCATTGGAGGCTCAAAATAAAACACACGAGTAAATGATGTGCCAAACACCTAGACATACTTGAATACTCAAAATAATCAAGCATGGGGCACACAAAATACAAACACATACTTGGTACAAAACCAAAACATGTAAAGGGGCAAGTAACTTACAATATAAATGAGTTAAGTACAAGTTACCGCGAAGAGGCACATTGGATATAAGATAGGGAAATGATAATCCTTATAACTTGGCTTGATCAAATATAATATATGAAGATCCCTTAATCATTCAAGAGTTAGCCAAATCTCCAATGCCCTCCATAAACACCTATTGATCAAGTTTGAGCTAGTTGGTCCCCAACCAAGTTGGGTCCTAAGAGGTTAGTCACAATAGGCTTGTGTCACAGCCCAAAATTTTCCAAATTTTGTAATGTGAAAAATAAATAATTGTTGAAATTTAGGGTGAAAAGAAACTTTTTGATTCCAAATGGAAACTTAAAATCCCATCTTGAACAAACTTTGATTAATGTTTGAATCCAACTAAATTCAAATCAAGTGAAATTCATTCTTCATAAATGCATCTTGAAATTTAAACACTTGGAAAATAAACCAAAAATCTAAAAACCCTAATGGAAGAAAAACATTTCCAAGTTATCTCCAAGATCATGGATTGGATCCATATAAAATTTGTCAACAAATATTTATAAATGATCAAGAATGAAAAATAGAAATATTATAAAACCATAGAAATTGATTTCATTCATTTTGGAACCATAGATAAAATCTTATGAATTTAATAAGATAAGGAAAACTAATTTCCAAAGCTAATAAAGCACCTATCTAAAATCCATACCAATATGTGAGCAATTAATCCTAAAAGAGATATAAAAGGATAAAAAAATATTAAATAAGATTTTACAAATTTGAATCACCAAGTTTGAATCTTTAAATAAAAGGATATGGATTTTATAAGGTAAAGAAAGAAATAATTAATAGGGAATATTTAAAAGCCAAATTAAAACTTGGACAAGAACATAAACAAATGGAATAAACATAATCCAAGTTCAAATGAAGTAAATGGATAAATAATATTGAAATAAAATAATATGGCCTTAACCAAATTCTATTCCATTTGATTAAGACAAATCCCTAATAGAAATGATTAATTAAATCAGGGGAAAATAATTGGAATTTACCCAAGTGGAATAAAATTTATTTAATTAACTCAAATGAAATAAAAGAATCATTTAAATAAAGTTATATGGAATTAAAACCATATTTGAATTTCATTGTAATAAAAACAATTGCCCAAATTAAAATGATTAATAATCATATTAAAATACTATAAATAATTCAAAGTGAATGATTTAGCACCCCATTAAATAAATAAACCTACTGAAAAGGTTTTGTAAAAACATTGGAATTTAAATAAGGTTTGAAAATATATCTTATTTGATTTAACACAAGGGCCTATTTTAAATAATTATTCTACCCTAAAAAGAATAAAAGAATTATTCTAAATTTGACTTTAGAATGTATTATTAATCAGTATTTGAATATACACAAAGTTTGGTTGAAGTTTGAATCAAATAGTTGTTTGAAATGATTAAACAAAATCAAAACAGAATAAAAGAAATGGAAAAAGAAAAATAAACAGGAGAAGAAAAAATAAACAAAGCAGCCAGCCCAGCAAACCCAGCCCACTGGCCCAGTTAGCCCATTTACCACTTCTCGCGAGAAAACAATTTGCACCGAAGATTCGACCCGCCCCCTCACTGACTGCCGGACCCCACTGCCTCTTTCTCTCTCTCTCAAGCAGACCCCACCGGTCAGTCATCTTCCTCACCCCCGAGGTGACCACGCCTCGCCGGCCGTTCCTGCCATTACCTCCCCGGATTAATTCCGCGATAAAGTCTCAGTAATCAACGCTCGCGACCACGCTCGATTGATAACCCGTTTCTCCTCTCCATTTCCCCCCAACCAACGTCACTAGAGAGCCACCGGGCTGCTCCAATTTCGTTTTGCACCGCCGCGGCCTCCGGCAAGCTTCACGAATGATTCTGGCCACTCCTCGATGATCCTTGCCCCCTCGACCCCATGAACCTATTCCTCATCTCCCTACGCACCTTCCCGTGCCCTCCTCTCTCTCGCGCGTGCCCCGTATCCACGACAACGACTTCAACTGAGCTCCGCCACCGTCTGCCTCGACTCCGGCGACTTCCCTGGTAATGTTCTAACCGTCCCTCTTCCTTCTGATGATACGCCTGTGACCAGTGACCTTTTCCACAACTAACGCTGCTGTTTTCGTGACCTAGCTCGCATCGTAGCATCGCCTCCGTCTTCGACAGTAAGCATCCATCACCAGGAGCTTCTCCGGCGAGCGATTAACGTCGCCACCGTGCGCCCCTCCGTCGACAAAGACCACCCCGAGAATCAGAGCTTCACGGCGAGTCTGGTAAGATCCTTCTCCCTCTTCCGTGCACCCTAGCTTCGCCGGAACACTCCTGCCTGAGCGCGCCGCCACCGCTCACCGTTGCTAGCGCCGCCAATCCATGACCAGAGGCTCAGAGCCGTTAGATGCAGATCCATTGGCTAGGATAGAATCACTTATCGAAGAGGTATGAGAGCACCTGTGCCGTGCAATTTGCATTAGATCCAGCGGCCCACGTTAGTCGATCCACGCGAAATGGTACTAGCGAATAGGAAACATCCACGTGGCCAGAGTCTGTTCTAAATTAGAAACTTTGATCTATTAGATGCTAGATTTTGTAAAATTCATAACTTTTAATCCACACATCCAAATTTTATGAATTTTATATAAATGGAATCAGCAAAACAAACCCTACCTAACCATGCACTTTGTTTAAAGAATTGCATCTGTTAAATTGTTTGTTTTTGCAGAAACATGTGTAGGTATATTTTGATTATAAAAATTGTTCTAGCAATGTTTTTAGGATAAAATCTTTGGCAAATGGTTTGTTTTGAACCTACTGACCATATGAAACAACGTGTGGAATTAAAAGTATATTTTGTGAAGTTAAAAGATGAATCTTTGATTTAGAACATTTCTAGTCAAATAAAAATAATGTTTTTATGTTAAAAATACTTTTGGAGAAAAACCTTTGAGAAATGGTTTGAAATAAACTCTCTGACCCTAAACACAAAGTTTTATGATTTAAAAATATATTTGGTGAACCCTATAAAGAATATTGCTTTGCTAAAGGCAATTTCAACAACATAAAATATTGATTTAGTATAAAAGTGGTTTATAGGTAAAACCTTTTGCAAATGGTTTTAATATTAAACACTTGACCATAAAACACCAACATTTGTGTTTAAAAATTTATTTGTCAAACACTAGAAAATATTACTTTGGTTTGAACCATTTCTAGCAAAACAAAAATAATTTAAAGTGGCCATTTCCACTAACTTAATATCAAATGGTTTTACCACTTTTGAAAATGACCAATAGGTGTTTTCAAATGTTTATAACCTATTAGAAACCACATTTCCAAATAAAACAATCTTTAGCATGCTTGCATGCATTTCTTTGTCTCTATTATTTTATGTGATGTTTGCTTGAATGGTGGATTGAATATTGCTTGCTTGGTTGAATTGTAGTGGAATTTGAAGAGTGTGAATATTGCAAGATCAAGGAGTGAACTTATAATTCTCTACCAAAAGGAAAGTGATGCTCCATACTTTTGTCCCATTATTTTCACTATGCATTAGTGATATTTCTAAGTAGGACTTGCATGGAATTTTTGCTAAGTGTAAACTATGCCATGGGAAATCCTAGTAGATGAAACCTTAGTAGAAATTTCCTAAGTTAAGATTACTACTACTATCATGCTTAGCTTAGCTAGTAGAAAACAAGGGTGGAATATATTCATACTATGGAATATTTCTAAGTCAAGGACTTGTGTTTTGTTTAATAAAACAACTAAGTGAATGAATCACCTGGGTGGGATGGAAGGAATGGTTTGTGTTGAGTGGTTACACAAGGCCAATTTCTATGGTTTACCTTGTGTATCTCACTTGTGGATGGCCACCCAGGAACAAAGAGATTTGAGATGTAAAATGTTGAGAAGCTTCAAGTGCAGCCACTTGTCATTATGGGCTCTGCCTGGATCATATAGGTTGCAACAACTTAGCCAAATGGACAGTTGGTGGTAGGGGTTTGATAGGTTGGAGCGCGTCCAATTCTGGTCTAAGGGAAGGCTTCTGAAAGATCTTGTCTTGGTGAAACCAAGTCTTGTGGGGAAAGTGCAGACCTCTGCAGAGTGTAAAATCTAAGTACTTAGCCATGTCCTTGGTAAAGGACAATTTGAGCATCAAGACATGGAAGCTATCAAGATTCTCCTCATCCCAATTTCTAAGTTAAAAATTTTGTGGTTGAACAAGGGTTGAAGGATCACCAATTTCTATTGGGAGATGCCTTGGGTGATTTTGAAAAGCAAAAGCTTAGTGTTTTCAAATTGATAAGGAAAATCTATTTTGAGCAAAGCAAGCCTAAGATCCACTTAGCCAAATGCATATAGATGATAGACTCCACTATACTACCATATTATCACTTGCCAATACAATTCAAATGTATTGACCCTGGTGGCTGTAACTTATTATGTTGCAGGTTTGTTTGATGTTAGTGAAGTGTGTTGATTAGGATTACAAGTCTACAACCAACATGTTTGCCTGTGGCACTTTGAATATGAAGGACTCCATGCTAAAGTTATTTCTGCCGCATTGTAATGAGATAGCCAAATGAGCTATGTAAGATGTAATGAATTATTTTATTCATGGTTATAAAGTTGTATTATGACCTTTGTTTCTTGATATTACATCTTACCTATGGATGCTAGCTATTGATCCAGGGACTAGCATTGTAAACACAGGGATCTCTACCTTATTAAAGGTTGGGACCTCTACAGCTTGGCAACCCAAATGGTTCTTTTCTTGACACCACTTTGAGTTCCAAAAAACTTGGCAAACACATTGCCATCCTTATCCTTCCTAAGAGAATAATCATCATCAACAATGATAGGGTTAGATAATGTACCGTTTGAACATGAAGAGGCAAAGTGCCCCTTCACACGACATATGTACCAACAAGTGCTCCCCTTTCTCTTCTTTATTGATTTCTTGGCTTGGGGAGAATTATCTTGATTCTTCTTAGGAAGTGGCCTCACTTCAACTTGGGCTTGAACATGAGATTGTGGCCGCTTCCCTTGTTGCTTCTCACTCAAGTGCTTTTTCTTCAATGGACAAGATCTTACATGATGTCCTTCAACCTTGCACTTGAAGCAAATAATCTTGGTCAAATTATTTACTTGGTTTTGGCCCTTCTTCTTGTTTATATTGGACTTGTTCTTGTTATTGGAGTTGAATCCAAGTCCACTTTTATCATTAGGGGATTTTTGCACACTCAAGACATTATTGAGTGTGGATTTCCCTTCAAGACTCTTTTCCAAGTCATTCCTCAAGGAAGTGACTTGGGCCTTGAGCTCTTTGATTTCCTCTACATGGTTAGTAGAAATACAAGTACTAGAGGAAGTATAAGCTTCATTGTTAGAGCAACAAGGCAAAGCAATTAATCCAACACAAGGTTTATCAATAGTATGTCTAGATGGATTACTAGGACTAGCACATGGCAATATAGCATTTTGAGTAGAAGTTGTGCTAATGTACAAAAGAGGCTCACAAGATGTTACCTTGGTAATACTTGCCTCACGAGCTAACTTTAGCCCATCATGGGAGATTAGAAGATCATTGTGAGAGCCCGAGAGATTTTCATGACTTTCTTCCAATTTCCTATACTTGCTAGTTAGCAACTCAAGTTGAGCCCTTAGCTCAACGTTCTCCTTTAGGGTAGATGCTTCACAAGTAGAGTTAGTAGCACAAGAATAATTAATGGAATTTTCCTTTTCAAGCTCATAAGATTCAATTTTTTTGTGAGGAGACAATTAGTGTGTTTCTCCTCGGCAAGCTCTTGCTTAAGGAGATTGAATCTCCGACTCCCATCATCAAGTTGGAAATACAACTCCTCTATGGTTCCCATTTGTTTAGTTATGGTGTCCATAACGTGTTTGAGACAAGTAATGACCTTATTATTACCATGAAGAGAGGTACACAGAAAATTCAACTCAAGCAAGAGAGCACCAGTATCCTCATCAATTTCATCATCACTATCATCATTATCATTGCTATTATCTTTACAAGATATATTGGGATCCAAAGTAGGAGATACCTTTGATCCTATTGCCATAAGGCACATGTGAGCATGGGAGTATGAATATGAGGATATTCTTGAATCTTCATTCATGATCATTTCTTGATCCATAGAATGTTTGATTTCCTCTACATTGCTAGATAAACAACTAGAGGAAATAGAAGCATTTTGTTCATGGGAACAAGGAAAATCAAGCATATCATCTACACTAGTACTCAAATAATTTCTAGATGATATACAAGGACTAGCACCACAGGATATATCATTATTGTTGCAAGAAGTGCTTAAGTCCAAAGAAGAAACATTACAATGAGATATAGATGAAGGATCATCATTAGCGAGCATAATATCAACATTGCAATTCCCAACAACACTATCATTTATAGAACAAGAATCATTGGTGTAAGAGAAACACTACCATCATCACATATGATTTTTCCACTCACCATGCCATTACCTTGTGACTTGTCACATGTAAGTGAAGTGGAAAGAATTGAAATCTCATTGCGGCCAGAGGTGGAAGCAACTTGGAGCTCTTCATGATGTGAGGGAGAAGAGAGCTCCTTGGAGATACCACTAACCCTATGAGAAATGGACCCACCAAATATTTCTTTAAGCTTTGTCCACATCTCATGAGATGACTTGCGCTTTACAATCGTCAAGAACAAATTAACTATGGGGCTCAAGGAGAAAATAATATCATTAGATACTTGAGCTTCGAGATGTAAATTTTTCTCATCCTCTAAAGATATATTTTGAGGATCCATAGGAGGATAAAAACCTACATCTAGAAATCGCTCAATATTTGGACACAAGGTCCGAAGATTATAAAGCAAGAAATTTCTCCACAAAGCATAATTTGTGCCATCAAAGATAATTGTGTCATTGTGCACTATACTACTAGCCGACATCTTTACACTCTAGGCGGTGAAGCCTAAACAAGGAGAGACCTTGCTCTGCTACCAATTGAAAGGATAGAGATGACGCCTAGACGGGGGTGAATAGGCAATTTCAAAACTATTATGGTTTTGGCTTGATAGAATGCGGAATAAAACTAACGTTTATTTTACAAGCACAAAACCTAAATACACTAGGCTCAACTAAGTGCACCAACAAAAAATTAAGCTAAGCAAGATAACACAAGATAAATATACCACAAGTGATAAGCAAGATATAAGTACTTCAAGCTCGATGGCTATCACAAGGAAAGTAAGCTCGAATATAGAGATAACCGAGGAACACGGAGACGAAGATGTATTCCCGTGTTCACTACCTTTGGGAAGGGGGCTACATCACGTTGGAGAGGTGTGAGGTTCCACAAAGGATTCCTCACGTGCCACAAAGGCTCACCTTCTTATCCGAGTCTATCCCACGAAGGAATAGGCCCTTTCCTTATGGCTAGGTTTTCCTCCACTCCGGAGATGGCAAGCTCCACAATCACTTCACAAGCTCCACGAAGGAGAAGCCCGGGTCTCTTCACAATCTTCCACGAAGAGAACACCGCGGCACCAACCGCCAAGCCAACTAGGAGGTCACCCTCCAAGAGTAACAAGCTCACGGTCTCTCACTCGAACAAATCGTAATGGAGAGCTCAACACTTATGCAAGAATGCAAAGCAAGAAAACCAAGGGTGCTCAAATCCTTCACTCTCAAATCCCACCAAAGCAACAAGTTCTAGGGAGGAATTAGAGAGGAAGAACAATGGTTGAAACCAACAAATGACTCCAAGATCTAGATCCAATGGGCTGCCCTCACTTAGAGGAGGAATTGGTTGGTGGGGATTGTAGATCTAGATCTCCTCTTCCAAAGCCCTCAAAAAGATGCAAGAATCATAGGAGAGAAGGGGGAGGAAGCAAGCTCAAGAGGTTCAACAATGTAGGTCAATTTCGTGGTCAAGAACACTCTAAAACGTTGGGGGAAGAACCCCCTTTTATAGTGGAAAGCAAATATGGCCGTTGGGAGAAAACTGTGTGAATCCGGTTGAAAGTTCGGTTGGACCGGCTCCAGAACCGGATGGTTCGGTTCCTAGACCAGAAAACCGGATCTCAACCGGGATAAGGGTCAGTATACAGTCTCGGATAGACTCGGTATAGAAAAATCGAAAATTCCGGTTGAATCTCGGTTTTCCGGTGCTGGCACCGGACCACCCGGTCTGGGAGCCGGTTGAACCGGATCCACAACCGGTTTGAAACTGACTTCGCGGAAAACGCAATAACTTTTGCATCCGGACTCCGATTTCGATGATCTTGGGCTTGTTTTGACAAGGACAACAAGATCTAAAAGATTGTATAGAGAAACATCATAGCCCAACAAAGGAGGATAGAACCAAATGAAGAAAGGTAAGAAGCCTCCCTAAATAAGAACCGATAAAACCTTCAAACTCGAAAACGCCATAGAAGATGCATACAAATTCCATTTTCGATGAACTTGGGCTTGTTGAAGAGCTAGAAACAAGCTCAAGAACCTCACATGGATAAACACCAAGAAGAAACAAAATAGTAAGATGCAAAGTATGCAAACGATTGAGCTCCCTATGACGATGTGATCAAGTTACACAACCGAGAGCCCCTCTTGATAGTGCGGCTATCTATCCTATAAACCAGTCTCCCAACAACCACCTTGAGACCGGTAAAAGGAAAACCTAGCAAGGACATACCTTTGCCTTGTGCATACCTCTTGATCTTGATGACAACGCTTCAAGCTCCACCCAAGCCGAAATGCAACACTTGATCATTGTTGCTTCGTGAAGACTCCTAATTTGCTCCCCCATACACCACTATGGGATAGATTAATTAATACATGTCTTCACATGTCCATTATCACCAATATGGACGGCAAGCTTCAGGCAAATGATCTTCTCGAGATGCTTATCTTGAACTTGCCCTTCTCAACCTTGATGACGATCACCACTTGATGTCATCCTCTCATGGGCTATATAATATCTTCATTTTTGAAGCGTGCCCATGGAAAGATACCTGTCCCATATAGAAAACACAAAGGCAAATATATAATGGGTTAGTTCATGATGCATAATTGACAAGGCTTACCATACCACAAGACCATGTGGTATATTCTTTATGCTTCATGTGTTGACCAACTTGAAATCACTCTTCACTCTTTGTATTGGTCAACCAAGTATCTTCTCATGCTCCATCTTAATATCTTGAGGTACATAAGGAACTCTTCATTTGATTATATGCTCTAAATCTTAGTCAACCATAGCTCAACTAATGAGGCTATCATGACACCGACTTAGAGCCCTATCATGAATTCTTCTATTGAGATCACACTCTCAAGATCTTGATCATATCATATTCTTCTCCTCAACTCGATGATTTTGATGCCAATACTCAAGGTATATCTTTATCTTCATGGCATCCATACTTGAATCCAACACATGGACTATACGCATGACCTATGGAATATACCTTCATATAAAACTCAGTAAAAACATTAGTCCATAGGGATTGTCATTAATCACCAAAACCACACATAGGGGCAATTACCCTTTCATAGTGCTAAGCATAAAACTTGATCAACTTTAGATGGGAATACTTGGTGAAAATGGTTATGAAAACCTTAGAACGATGAGTCATTCTACTGAAATGTTTTGACATGTGTTTCCGACACCAGATGATTTTGATGATGAAAATGTTAAGGCATGAGCCTTAGCCCTTTATAAAACCGATGGTTGTCTGGATGCGATACCATTCCAATTTTACCGTACAACCACAATACCTGAAATTTGGGTAGGGCTTGACTGGAAATTTATATACCTTAGTATGGGCTCCCTTATGGCCAAGGTCTGAGCTGAGGCTACCTTGTGAAGATTGTCCACCTGTGCAGTACCCAAGATGACAGTTGGTCATGGTTGGGAGGCCAAACTCACATGAGAGGTGCCTATAGTAGGGCTTGTAATTGAAAGGTTAGGATTGATTATCCGCATACTGAGTATGGTGAATTCAGGATTGTTCCTGACGGATGTATCGAATGTTGTGGTGAAAGTGTACAATCTCTGCAGAGTGTCAAACTATTCGAATAGTCGCGTCCATGGTTATGTACAGTTGGAGTGGCCATACTGTTCCCCCGTAAGATGTTTTCAAAAGTTCTTGTGAAATTATTTGTGACTTTGAGTTGAACACAACAGAGTTGTGATATGAAATTCAAGTTCCCCTTTAGGTGTTATAAAACTTTCAACTACCTATCTTTGCTTCTGAACTTAGTAGAGGTAAATCTGGATTTTTGCAAAACAACCCTAGAGCTTAGTATATCCTATTCAAAACCACTTCACTTGTTAGTATTAGTTTGCGAGTACTTAAAGAGTACTCATGGCTTTGTCCCTGGCTATTCCCGTGGCCAGACTATGAAGAAGAGTATCAGGAAGAAGGACAGCAGGAAGGTTACGACAACTAGGATCATCTCCCATCGTCAGCATTGCCTGTGACCCTGAAGATGGAACTTCGCCTACGCTATCGTTACTATTACGTTATTCCGCTGCTTGAATTGTATTAATAACTAGATCATGAGATCCTTATTTGTGTAAGACCTTATGTATGGTTTGTAATGGATGATGTACTGTGATATCCAATCTGTTATGTCTCGCAAAAATGGTAATCCTGGGATTGCGATGTATGGCTTAACAGGCATCTGGGATTAAAAATCCGGGTGTTGACAAGTTGGTATCAGAGCCATCTTGACCATAGGTGACCCTAGTTAGAATGGACATTTGAATCAAAAACTTAGTTTCAAAACCAAAGGAAGTGAGTATTTACAAAAACTTATTCTCATTCTTATCACTTGGATTCTTTCATGAAAATTCATGTTCCTCAAAAATTCTTGCAAACTTACATAAAATTTGACACACTTGATCACTCTACTAACTTACTCATCATATATTCTTATAGATGGACATGAAGTACAACAAGTTTTATCATTTGGGGAATGGAGGAGACCTCATCTTTGAGCGTGACTTGGACCAGGTGTCGGAGATGCTGGAGCGTCCGCATCCCGAGTTCTTGGAAGCCCAGCTCAATGATCAGGAAGGAGAAGATCTGTAGTGGTTAGTTGTTGCAAGTCTCCGAGGAAAGATTGAACCCCCCACTGCAGAGGGAATTTAGTTCACCTTAAGAGAGAACAACTGGCTCGGTGGACTTGCCAGGGCCATGCAGGAAGCTCTTGCCCGTATGTGTGGGCAGAGTATCAATTAAATCAAGGGTACCCGCTTTGACTTCTACCCAAGGTGTGATGTTATGGGACAACCACTAGAGGCACCATACCACCATGAGATAAAGAGTCAATTGGACCACCTCAGCTTCATGATGTATGACCGTCAGAAGGAGTTGTACAATGTCCGCTCCTATGCCAACCACAAGTATGCCATCACCGCCAAGAAGGATCAGACCATCGCCATGCTAGTGAAGGATCGCAAGTCTCGTCACCGTCAGCTCGACAAGAAGGAGCGCATCATTGCCCGTCTTCGCCACCGGATCACGGATTTGGAGGAGACCATCCATGAGAGAGACATGAAGTTGGAGGAGAGGGAGAATGCAAGGGAAGACCTTCGTGGATACCCCTACTCCTATCTCAGCGATGATGATGACTTTCTGGAGGATCAGGCCATGGACTTCTTCACCGATGAGGATGACTTTGCCTTCATCGATGATGACGAGGATGATGAGGACACTAACTCCAAGTAGTAGTAGCACTTGAGCACTAGCGTTAGTGAGTTGTATTCGGTCCCATTGTATCGTAGTTTCCCGGAATGGTTCTTAAAACCATCTATTTTTATTTGTTGTGGTGTGTGTTTGTATCGTGTGCTATGAATGAATGAAAAGCAAGTTGCTAGAAAAATCTGAGTCAAAACTTGAAAACTTTAAAAACTTTTCAAAAACCCTGAACCTTAGAAATTTCCCTCTTTTCTCATGATTCATCTCAATCTTTAGATGCCTCGTGGAGGAAGCAACTCAGCCTCGGACCCGATGTTGCAACTCTTGCAAATGTTGGTTTCTGACCGCGAAGCCGAAAGAGCCAAACGTCAAGCCAACTTAGCCACCCTTCAACAGATAGCTCAGATGGCCAACAACAATCAAGGCCATGGAAATCAGGACAACCATGGATCTAAGCTCAAGAATTTCCAGAACACCAATCCACCTATTTTCACTAAGTCAGAAGAGCCCCTAGATGCAGATGATTGGTTGCAAACCATGGAGAACAATCTGGAAGTTGTAGGAGTGGAGGCCAATGGGAAAGTGTTGTTTGCTACCCACTATCTGGCCGGAGATGTAATAGCATGGTGGATCAGCGTTCGCGCAATGACAGGAGGTCAGCTAATGACTTGGGAAGAGTTCAAAGTCAAGTTCAGCAGAACCCATGTGCCACCGGGTTTAATCAAGAGGATGAGATATGAATTCGGGGAACTGAAGCAAGGAAGGATGACAGTAGTGGAGTACCGTGACAAATTCTTGTCATTGGCTAGGTATGCACCAGATGAGATAGACACTGAAGGAGAGATTCCTGAATGGTCTGCATGATGAGATGCAGACGGTGTTAGTCAATATCCCCTTTGTAGATATTGAAGCCTTAGTTGACTCTACCATTCAGATGGAAGGAAAGATCAACCAAGTTAATGAGAACCGCAAGCGTCGCATGATGCATCAACCAGGAACCCATCATACACCAAAGTATCGCCCCAACCCATCTCCAGGATTTGCCCCAAGAACCAACAGACCCCCGATGAACCGTCCGACCTATCCCAACCGTGGAAACCCAAGGCTCGGAGGAAACCACAACAACCCCAGCAATTTCAACCATGCACCACCTAAGTTCAACAACAACAATGCCGCCACCAACACCAACACTGCCCCGAGGACTGGAAGCAATGTTGTGCCTGTTGTAGCAAAGGACAAGTCGCAAGTGACTTGTTATGAATGTGGAACCAAGGGTCACTATTCCAATGAGTGCCCCAAGAAGATTACCGCATCCCCCAATGCAAATTCCCCAGCTCAGCAGCAACATCGTGTTCAGCCCGGAAGGAGGTTTGCCCTAGGGAATTCGCTCAACCGCAAGAGCCGTCTCTTTCTCATGCATGCTGAAGAAGCCCAAGAAGCGCCAGATGTCGTGCTGGGTATGTTTTCTGCTAACTCAGTACTTGCAAGGGTGTTGTTTGATTCTGGAGCATCACACTCATTTGTTACTGAAGAATTTGCATGCACTAGTAAGATTCAACCAGCCAAATTGAAGCATGTTATGATTGTTCAAATACCTGTTTCAACCACCAAAGATAGACAAATTTGCAAAGTCGTCCCTATCTGAATCCATGGCATAGATTTTTATGCTAATCTAATAGTACTCGGAACTAAAGGTTTGGAAGTAGTAATAGGAATGGATTGGATGTCCAAACACAAAGGATTAATTGACTGTGCCAAGAAATCCATAACCATGACCAGTACAGCCGGAATATCAGTCGAGCATGTATATGAAACCTTGCCCCGTCAATTCAAGTGCAACAAGAGTATAGCCCAACCAACCATTGACCAAGTCCGGATAGTCTGTGAATACTCCGATGTATTTCCAGATGTTTTGCCCGGTATGCCCCCAGATCGGAATATCGAGTTTATCATTAAACTAATACCTGGAACCAGACCCATAGCCCAGAGACCATATAGTATGAACCCGTCTGAACTAGTGGAACTGAAGAAGCAACTGGATGCTATGCTGGAAATTGGACTGATTCAACCAAGTGCGTCACCATGGAGATCACCTGTTTTGTTTGTGGACAAGAAAGATGGAGGTAACCGTTTGTGTACGGATTATCGGAAGTTGAATGATGTCACCATCAAGAACAAGTGCCCGTTGCCAAAAAATAGAAGACTTGTTTGACCAGTTGACTGGTGCTAAAGTGTTTTCTAAGATTGATCTTAGAACTGGCTATCATCAACTCAAGATTCGTGCGGAGGATATTCCAAAGACTGTCTTTGCCACCAGATATGGATTATATGAGTATAATGTCATGTCTTTTGTATTAACCAATTCCCCCGCTTACTTCATGAACCTCATGAATAAGATTTTTGTGGACTTCCTGGATAAGTTTATCGTTGTTTTCATCGATGACATTCTGATTTATTCCAAATCAGAAGAAGAACATGAGCTATACCTAAGGACCATTCATGGAACCCTTAGAGAGCATCAGCTGTATGCCAAGTTTAGCAAATGTGAATTCTGGTTACAGGAGGTAGGATTCCTCGGACACATTGTATCAGCCGAAGGAATTGCCGTTGACCTTACGAAGGTGAAGGATGTTGAAGATTGGCAAGCCCCAACCACTCAAACCCAAGTTCGTGCATTTCTCGGATTAGCGGGATACTACCGCAAGTTCGTAGAAGGATTTCTCGAGTATTGCCAGACCCATGACCCAATTGCTGAAGAAGAACAAGAAGTTTGAATGGACAGACAAATGTGAAGCGAGTTTTCAGGAACTCAAGAGGAGATTGATTTAAGCCCCAATCTTGATCATGCCGGATATCACGAAGCCCTTTGATGTGTATTGTGACGCATCCAAGATCGGTATCGAATGTGTGCTAATGCAAGAAGGCAAAGTTATCTATCCCGACAGCTGAAACGACATGAATAGAATTATCCAACCCATGACCTTGAACTCGCAGCCGTAGTTCTAGCCCTAAAGACATGGAGGCATTATCTGATGGGAAACCGTTGTGAGATTTATTCGGATCTCAAGAGCCTGAAGTATATATTCACTCAGAAGGAGCTGAATATGAGGGAGAGAAGATGGATTGTGCTAATCAAGGACTATGATCTGGACATTCACTATCACCCCGGTAAAGCCAATGTGGTAGCATATGCCCTTAGCAGATTACTGTGCCGCTTGAACTCCATGATTCTAAAGGAGCAACCAAGTTTGCACAAGGAGATGGAAGATTTTAGAATGGAATTAGTAAGTGAAGGATTTTTGGATAGCATAGAACTTCAACCCACTTTGATCAGTCAGATCAAGGAGGCGCAGAAAAGAAATGCTAGTATCGACGGAATCAAACATCGTATCGGTATAGGAAAAGTACCCGAGGACGAAGAAGGAGTTCTATGGTACAAAGGACGCCTCTATGTACCAGCAGATTCGGAGTTGAAAGAAGTTATTTTGAAAGAGGCCCATGATACTCTTTATTCTATCCACCCCAGAGGAACGAAGATGTATCAGGATTTGAAGGAGCAATTTTGGTGGCATAAGATGAAGAGAGAAATCGGAAGCTATATCAACAAGTGTGATATATGTGAGAGAGTGAAGGCGGGACATCAAAGACCTGCAGGACTGTTGCAACTATTATAGATTCCAGAATGGAAATGGGATTCCGTTGGAATGGACTTTATCACCAGATTGCCTACTTCTAGTAGGGGAAATGACTCTATCTGGTCATAGTGGACAGATTGCCCAAAGTCGCCCATTTCTTACCAGTCAAGACCACATACCAGAGTTCGAAGCTAGCAGAGTTGTACATTGCTAGAATCGTCAGTTTGCACGGAGTCCCCAAGAACATCGTATTAGATCGAGGAACTCAGTTTACCTCGAGATTCTGGAAGAAAGTCCAAGAAGGTTTAGGAACCCGACTGGATTTCAGCACAACGTATCACCCTCAGACCGATGGACAAACGGAGCGAGTAAATCAAATACTCGAAGATATGTTGAGAGCATGTGTGCTACAGTATGTATCTAAATGGGAAGCTAGTCTGCAAACGTCCCCATTTGAATTCATGTATGGAAGGAAGTGTCACACCCCTTTGAATTGGTCGGAAGTAGGAGAGAGTCAGATTTTCGGACCTGACATCCTACGAGAAGCAGAACAGAAAGTTCACAAGATTCGTGAGCACCTCTAGACCGCCCAGTCAAGACAGAAGAGTTATGCCGACAAGAGATGTCGAGACCTCGCTTTCAATATCGGAGATTTTGTGTATCTCAAAGTGTCGCCTTTGAAGGGAATGCAGCGTTTCCAGCTCAAAGGCAAGTTAGCCCCCAGATATATCGAACCCTTCAAGATTCTGAATCGTCAAGGAGAAGTATCATATCAGTTGGAACTACCAGAGGAAATGTCACCAGTGCATAATGTGTTCCATATATCGTTACTTCGCAAATGCCTTGAAGTTCCGGAGAAGACTGGATTTTTCAAGAACATCGATCACCGGACCATAGAGATCAACGATGACCTGACATATCCTGAAGTACCCATCCGTATTTTGGAAGAAGCTTGTAGAACCACCAGAACCCGAAGCATCAAGTTTTTCTCAAGATTTAGTGGAGCAACCACACTGAAGAAGAAGCTACCTGGGAGCGAGAATATCACATCATGACGGAGTTTCCCGATCTCTTTAAATCCTAGGTATTCTTTTTTTCTTTTTTTTTCTTCTTTCTCAAATCTCGGGACGAGATTTCATTTAAGGAGGTAAGGTTTGTAACATCCCAAAAATATGAAACCATGATCATCAAACTCTAATCACTAAAATTAGGGTTAACAAAAACTTTGATTAAATAAAAACCAAATGAATGCATGTGTGTATGTGATGATTTGATAAATGCATGAATGGACTTGTGTGATTCAACTAAATAGCAAGGAATGGTTTAAAGATGAAAATAACATCATCTAAAATATTTCCAAGCAGAATCAAATCAAGATAAAATAAAAAACAAACCAAATAAGGCAAATGGTCATTTTTGCCAATCCTGCTCACTAGGTCACTTTGAGTGTTTCTAGTCCAAGATTTCAAACAAAAACTTTTCCAATTCTTTTCACCCCTTGCTATACCAAGTAAAAGTGAATCAAATCCCACCTTTCAAACTTGCAGAAACATTTAGCAACCCCATTCAAATGACAATTCAAAATTGAATCTTTAACATATGTGAAGATCACACATTTTCAAAACCCAACGAAACCAGTGCCCCTTGACCAATCCAACTAACCAGATACTCCCTAGTATGTGCCTAGCAAACCCACCAAGTTTGAATCCAAAATTCAAATTTGAATTTCTTTTGGCCATTTCATCAAACACCTTGTCAGCAGCAAACAAAAAAACACAAAACACTATAGTGAGCAGTGATCAATGCCTAACTTGCTCCCTCTATAGCTCACTCTACACTCTTAGTAGATGATCAAAGTAATCTAACTAGCTTTAGCACCACCGTGAGCAAGCCTAGCCATTAATGGTGAGCATGCCGAGAGAACCATTGTCACCCCCATGTCACCAGCGAGCTAGAGGAAGAACTAGCCTCGCCAACCTTGTCTGTGACACGCAACACCGTCCACCTCTACTCCCTGTCCAAGCCCCAAGCGTAGCCAGCCACGGGACCACCCGCCAAGCACGCGTCCAGTCTCTCTGCGTGCGAGCCGAGAGTGCGCCAGTCGCCGTCAGTGACACCAGCCCACAGACCACGCGCCGCCCTCGCCGCTTGCAGACGTGATCACCAGCACCCCAGCACCCCGCTAGACAACCTCGTTCGCCGCCGCGCAGACCATGCATGCTGTGCGCCATTAAAACTGTCGTCGGACCTGCCCAGAGCGCCGCGACGTTCCGACCATCTCGCACCGCCCCACGCCTTGCCACCATGCCGTTGAGCGTCGCTAGGGAGCACAGCACCGCCCTTATCGCCGCCCATGCCAGTAGCACTCTGTGCCGTCGACATCGACGAGCTCCACCCGCGCCATTCGGTCCCCTTCAGCCACTATAAAACGAGGCCTCCCCCGCTCGTTTTCTTCACACCAGTTCACTTCCCACCTCTCACTGATACCCCCACTCACTCCCGAAGCAAGGCGAGCCCCAGGTGGCCGGAATTTCATTGGAGTTCGCCGCTGCAGAGGAGGAGAGGCGCCGTCGATTGGAGCCGCCCCAGGAGAAGCTGCCGGTACCAGGAGAATCGCCGTCGTCGACTTTGTCGTTCGCCCCCGTCGCTGACCATCGCCTGAGCCCCGGTGAGCCTCCCACGACCCCCACCTGCCGCGCTAGGGTTCTATCTCATCGGCGCTGCCCGACGTGGACGATTAACCAGAGCCGTTCGATTAGAGTTAGATCATACGATCCTAATCGCCCCATACCACTTCGCCCCTCGTTGTTTCACTGACGAGTGGGGTCGCTCACTTAACCAGCCTGCACATGCACTATGCGTAGTGGGCCGGCCTAGTTAAACATCCCGCGCAACACACTAATTCAAATTTAGATTTATTCATTTAATTTCAAACCCAGTTTTGTACCTAGATTCAAAAATCAACCCAACTCGATTCACTGAACCAAAATGCATGAAACCAATTTTGTTAGAAAGGTACTGGAATGCTTAATCCAATCCCGTTGGATTCAAACCATTTAGATTTGTAGATCACCCATGGTAAAAATAACAAGGAAAAAGCTTTTCTGCATTCAAACATTTTTCAAAATTCAACCATAAGAGCTTTTGAGTTGATTCGAACTCTCAAAAATCACATTTAACCATACCTTTAAGAATGTATAAAAATATATAGATTTACTTACAGAAATAATGATGAAGTAATAAAAGAATGCCACATAGGTATTTCTAGTCACTTTAATTAAATTAAATAAAAAGGTTAAACCTTATTAAATTGTGACACCACTTTAAATCACATTCCCATGTACTGAAATATGTGGTGATGACATGTGTCAACATGATTCCATGTTTGAGTTGGATAATATTAAATATTAAGTAGTTTTTCAATGAGTAGAAATTACTTTTCTCAAATAAAATAAATGGGACATGTGCTTTAATCTTGTAATGTTAGTGATGATGCTAGGTCCTCTAGTATGAAACTTTGTGTGATGATTAGAAATAGTTAAGTATTGTTTGGTGATTGTGTACCTCGTATTTATTTATAGACGCTAGTACCGACCAAGGATACGAGGACGAAGGAGGATACTACGAGGAAGAAGCCAAGGAGAACTTCAACCATTGCTCTACACAAGGCAAGCTTATATTAATATCTTAGCAAGCCAATACTTGCAAGCTAATCATCAAGCAAGCTACCACTTGCAAGCTTTACTTGCAAACTTATACCCATTGGATGATAACCAATCCTAGTTTTACTTGCAAGCTTAATACTTTATTTCTTTATCAAAGCTTTCTCTTAGAGTTTACTTAGTAACTTGTAGATAATAGAAGGATATTGGAAGGTAGCATAAAGAGCATAAAACTTGGCCTAATTTAGATAATCTTGATGTCATCCTGATGCATGAGACTGAACTTAGATAAGATACACTTGTTTACCACCCCTCATTAGTATTTACCCCCACTTGTAGATGTTAGTGCTAAGCATAAAACTTGATCAACTTTAGATGGGAATACTTGGTGAAAATGGTTATGAAAACCTTAGAATGATGAGTCATTCGAATGAAATGTTTTGACATGTGTTTCTGAACACCAGATGATTTTGATGATGAAAATGTTAAGGCATGAGCCTTAGCCTTTTATAAAATTGATGGTAGTCTGGATGCGATACCATTCCAATTTTACCGTACAACCACAATACCCGAAATTTGGGTAGGGCTTGACGGGAAATTTATATACCTTAGTATGGGTTCCCTTGCGGCCAAGGTCTGAGCTGAGGCTACCTTGTGAAGATTGTCCACCTGTGCAGTACCCAAGATGATAGTTGGTCATGGTTGGGAGGCCAAACTCACAGGAGAGGTGCCTATACTAGGGCGTGTAATTGAAAGGTTAGGATTGATTATCCGCATACTGAGTATAGTGAATTCAGGATTTTCGTGACGGATGTATCGAATGTTGTGGTGAAAGTGTACAATCTCTGTAGAGTGTCAAACTATTAGAATAGCCGCGTCTGTGGTTATGGACAGTTGGAGTGTCCATACTGTTCCCCCGTAAGATGTTTTCAAAAGGACTTGTGAAATGATTTGTGACTTTGACTTGACCACAACAGAGTTGTGATATGAAATTCAAGTTCCCCTTTAGGTGTTATAAAACTTTCAACTAGCCTTCTTTGCTTCTGAACTTAGTAGAGGTAAATCTAGCTTTTTGCAAAACAACCCTAGAGTTTAGTATATCCTATTCAAAACCACTTCACTTGATAGTATTAGTTTGCGAGTAATTAAAGAGTACTCATGGCTTTGTCCCTGGATATTCCTGTGGCTAGACTATGAAGAAGAGTATCAGGAAGAAGGATAGCAGGAAGGTTACGACAACTAGGATCATCTCCCATCGTCAGCATTGCCTGTGACCCTGAAGATGGAGCTTCGCCTATGCTATCGTTACTATTACGTTATTCCGCAGCTTGAATTGTATTAAGAACTGGATCATGATATCCTTATTTGTGTAAGACCTTATGTATGGTTTGTAATGGATGATGTACTGTGATATCCAATATGTTATGTCTCGCAAAAATGGTAATCCTGGGATTGTGATGTAAAGTAAATTTAGGCTTGACACAAAGTAAATTCTCTAGATATGCAACTACGAGAATTTCCCTACATGCAACCCTAACTACTAAGCATGTAAAGAGAGGAGCGAAGAAACCGTAGTGGAGCACGCGGAGACATAGGGATTTGTTTTACCGTAGTTCCTTCCTTGTTAAGGGAAGTACATCTTCGTTGGAGGGGTGGGCGGTTCTAAGACGACCACGCCACAATAGGCCTCACCCTATTCTCCGATGGATCTCGCCACGAGAGGCCTGATCCACCTTCTCCACTATTGGATCCCTTCGAGGCGGGAACCGGTGCCTTTTACAACACTATCGGGGCACACACCCACAACCGAATTGGGGGCTCCCGAGATGACAACAAGCTGCCACAAGAACAAGGTTTATCAATATAAACAAAAACAAGGATCTAGGTATTTGCAAGAAATACTAGATCGATGGTTCTCCAAATGAATGAAGAGGAGATGAAGCGCTTGATTGCTGATGATGAAGGTCGAGTTATCCTCCTTCGATTCCCCAAGGAATGGGGCCGTTGGGTGGATCTAGGTGGAGCTCTCTTGGATGAAGGTTGCAGATCAGATCTTGTCTTTTTCGAATGAATCAAGAGATCTGCCAGGAGGGGAAGGCTGGCTTAAATACCTCCCCTCCCCAGATCTGGCCGTTGAGCAACTTTGGGGGCGGATTATCCACCCCCACTAGGGGCGTATTATCCGCCCCCTGGGAAAACTCCGCCCCAAGGACGGATTTTCTGGGAGAAACTCCGCCCCCTCTCTAGGGCTGGTGCCTGCGTGACTTGGTGAAGATCCTGGGGGGGGGGCGGATTATCCGGCCAGGCCGGAAAGTCCGGCCAACTCTCTTCCCCCTCTCTGTGGCTTGCGCCTTGGCGGTGAGCAAGGAGGGCGGACTATCCGGCCCCCATGAGGGGCGGATTATCCGGCAGGGCCGGAAAATCCGCCCAGAACTCCGCCCCCATTCTGGGGCTTGCGCCTGCTTGGGAAGAGGGGGAGGGGGAATTATCCGCCCCTGGTGATCCGCCCCCCCAAAGGCAGATACTTTTCCCTTTTTCTCAGAGAGAGCTGCAACACTTCAACGCACATTAAAATACTCCTTGATATTGTTATCTAACACACAAAACACTAGGGATTAAGAAATGTTCTTTCAATCTCCCCCTTTTTGGTGTTAGATGACATTACTAGGATTTGCAATGAAACCGGCTAACGCCACCTTAAAATGAAAGACGCTCCCCCCAGATGTGTGCATATTTAAAATTTGCATTTGAATACAAATACACACACTATAGAGAACACAACTTCCATAGCAAAGATAATTGAAACAAGGTGGGTTGGGAAACAAGGTCATACCACTAGGATGTGATTATAGCCAAAGAATATAATTAGCTTGATAGCCTCCAAGCACATCCCAACAATATTGATGCATACATTAGATAGACCCATGATTCCGTATGCCATCAAATATGCTCCATAGATAAATCCAGAATTCCATGAGATCCACAATAGATAAATCCAGAATTCCATGAATACCACACATAGTACCAAACAAAGTGGGACACGACACATTCTTACATAATCAAACACGAATAGCAAATAAGTTCACGCTAAAAAGGCACAAGCAAGCAAATAAAACGACTGAAAGATAGATGCTTGCGCCCGACCCTTGCAAATCCACGAGACGTAATAGAACTACTTCTCCCCCTTTGGAATCGAAATGCCAAAAAGGAAGAAGAGCGATGCTAACGCCCCTGAATTTGCACACACCTTGAATTTGCAAGAATCAAAGCAAACAAAAGCCAAAATTGAGTGTGTTTTCCATAAGAACAAGAGATATGCAAGAAAATCCAAAGAGACCCATTAGAAACCAACTCTTCTCTAGGAAGAGGGCGGTGGCCGAAGCCACCATGTTGGAGCGCATGGCATGACACCGCGAAGATGTATCTTGAGTTCAAAACCAATGCTCATCGATGACCCACATATCACAAAATGATATAAAGGGAAATGATTTTACTTGCTTTAGGCATTATGGGGAGAGGGTTGGCCCAATCAATTAGGACTACACTCCCCCTATGTCTATGCCCGCATCTAAACCAAATACATGAATAAGGGCAAGTGAGTGTGCAAGGGTAGTCAAGCCAGGCTTCTTGAATCTATGATATTTAGCTCATTCCTCAAATAAAAAAATCTTGCTTCATCAAGGGGCTTCGTGAAGATATCAGCAAGTTGGTTCTTCGTTCTCACAAAGGATAGGGCAATATCACCACGAGCAACATGATCCCGAATAAAGTGGTTGCGAATCTCTATATGTTTTGTTCTTGTATGCTGCACGGAATTATAAGCAATTTTGACAGCACTTTCATTGTCACATAATAGAGGCACTTTGTCACAATTGACACCATATTCCTTTAAAAGTTTGCCTCATCCATAACAATTGTGTACAAGCACTTGCAGCAGCAACATATTCGGCTTCGGCGGTTGAGAGTGAAATACAATTCTGTTTCTTTGAAGACCAACACACTAGAGACCTGCCCAAGAATTGACATGCACCAGAGGTTGATTTCCTATCATCTTTGTCACCAGCCCAATCTGAACCAGTGTAACCACATAGAGAGAAACTTGAACCCTTGGGATACCATAACCCAAAATTTGGGGAATGAACCAAATACCGGAAGATTCGTTTGACCGCCACTAAGTGGCTTTCTTTAGGAGCGGCTTGGTACCTTGCACACACTCCTACACTTAACACGATATCGGGCCTAGATGCGCAAAGGTAAAGGAGAGAGCTGATCATGGATCGGTATACCTTTTGATCCACGTCTTTACCCTTAGGGTTGAGCTCAAGATACACTTTGTTTGCATTAGAGTAGCAACGCCATTGAGATCCGTCATCTTGAACCTTTTGAGCATGTCTTGGATGTACTTAGCTTGATTAATAAAGGTTCCCTCTCTAAGTTGTTTGATCTCAAATCCAAGAAAGAACCTCAGCTCACCCATCATGGACATCTCAAACCTGTCAGTCATAAGCTTTGAAAATTCATCGTTAAAAGCTTGGTTAGTAGAGCAAAAAATAATGTCATCTACATAAAGTTGGCATACAAAAAGCTCCCCATTAACCTTCTTAGTAAAAAGAGTGGGATCGATTTGCCCAACTTCGAATCCACGGTCTAGCAAAAGCTCTTTAAGGTGCTCATACCACGCACGTGGGGCTTGTTTAAGGCCATATAGCGCCTTATCGAGTTTGTAGACATGGTTCGGAAATTTGGGGTCCTCAAAACCCGGGGGCTGCTTGACGTATACTAACTCATGGAGAGGACCATTAAGAAACACACTCTTAACATCCATTTGCTGTAATTTAAAGTTATGATGGGCAACATAGGCAAGAAGGATACGGATGGACTCAAGGCGAGCCACAGGAGCATAAGTCTCGCCAAAATCAATTCCTTCCACTTGAGAGAATCCTTGAGCCATGAGTCGTGCTTTATTCCTCACAACAATGCCATTTTCATCTTGTTTGTTCTTGAAGATCCACTCGGTACCGATAACATTGCGGAAGTCCTTGGGTTTCTCTACGAGCTTCCAAACTTTGTTGCGTTCGAAGTTATTTAATTCTTCATGCATTGCAACAACCCAATCGGGGTCTTCAAGAGCATCAAAGACCTTCTTTGGTTCAACCATGGAGATGTGAGGTTGATGATCACAGAAGCTTGCAAGTTCTCGTCTAGTAGATACCCTTCTTCGTAGATCACCAACAACCTTGTCAAGAGTGTGACCCCTTAGTTCAAGGTTCCAATCAGAACGAGCCTTGCGACGAGCCTCAATGTCCTTATTGTTTCTAGGAGTTGATTTAGTATTTGTATCCTTATCTTGATCACTGCCTTGCCCTTGATCTTGATCTGAGTTAACACCAGGAGGTTGTTGCAGAGCTTGTTCTTCAAGGGCGGATAATCTGCCCCTTGGAGGGGCCGGACTATCCGGCCTAGGAGATGAAACACCAGTTACTTCTTCCTGAGCATGCCTGACATGACTTGGATAAACAGAGCCGGATAATACGCCCTCGGGGGCCGGAGAATCCGGCCTGGGAGTTTCTTGGTTGTTGTCTTCTCCTTCGGATCCCCTGGAACGAGTTGGAGTGCCAGGGGAGGATTGTCCGCCCCTTGGAGGGGGCGGATAGTCCAGCCTGGGACTACCAACTTGTCTAGGAGACAGATGATCTTTAGCAGGTTGCGGTGTTGGTGCAGAGTTTTCTCCAACAGTAGGAGCTTGTTTGTCACATCCCAAGATTTTCCAAATCTTGTAATGTGAAAATAAATGAATAAAATAAAACTTTGTTTGATTTTCAGAGCCAGAAGAAACTTTTTGAATTTAAATGGAACCTCAAACCCATTTGAATCAAATAAAATCCCAAAGGGATTCATAAAGATAAACATTTAATAAAGGAAATTAAAAATGTTTTGGAATTACTATTTTGGATTTTTTTTAAAATAAAAGATTTGGTATTCAAAAGAAAAGGTAGATTATAAATAAGGATTGTTTATAAGACCAAATTAAACCTTGACCAAGCTTTGGGAATTAAAACATTTTGTTTTAAATAAAATAGCAAAGGTTATTTAAAAATAATAAAGTTTTGCTTAAATAAAATAACAAGGAATTAATATTCAAACTCTTTTAAAATAAAAGGGTTCACCATTTTAATTAAAACATCAAAACTTAATAAATTATTTTAAATTGGTTTCCCAAGTGATTTATATTCTCTAATAAAACCTACTAAAGTGTTTTGACTTTATTTTAGATTTCAAAAATAAATAACTCAATAAAACAAACCCAAGTTGATCTAATAATGAAAGTCTATTATATTAATTAATAATGGACTCTAAAATAAAATGTTATTTTGTTTTAAAACAAGTTTCCAAGTATTTAATATTTCCAAATAAAACCTATTGATTTAGTTTTGAAAATATTTAGGTTTCAAATAAAGTTTTTTTAATAAAATCAAACTCTATTTGATTTCATAACTAAGACCATTTTATTTAATTATTAATGGACCCTAAAGTAAAAGGATTATATTATTTTAAACAAGTTTTCAAAATATTATTTATTTCCAAATAAACCTACTGTTTTAGATTTGAAAGTGTTTGGATTTTAAATGAAGATTATATCAATTAAAATAAACCCTATATTATTAAATAACTAAAATATCCATTTATTTAAATTAAAGAATGGATCTTAAAAAGAATAAAATTGTTATGTTGTTTTGAGATTTGGATTATGTTGAAAAACAGAACCAAATTCAGAGTAAAGTTGAGTGTTTGTTTGAATTAATTTGAGTGTTGTTTGAATGTGTGAACAATTGTTTGAAATTCAAAACAGAAAAAGAATTAGAAAAGAATAAAACAAATAGACAGAAAAAAAAATAGGGAAAAGGACAACCCAACAAGGCCCAGCCCATTCCAGCCCAACAACCCACCTCTCCCCAGCGAGTCGTTAATTTCTCACTCAGGAATCTACCCGCACCGAGTATGACGATTGGACCCCACACTCACGCACCCTCTCTCGCTGCCAGTGGACCCTCACAGCCACGTCCCCTTCTTCCTCCCCGCGACTCCTTCTTCCCCTCACCTCGCGACCGTTTCTGTCGCTAATTTCTCGCGGTCAATACACTTTACTGCTGCGTTTACTCCTCGCCATGACCACTCAGCGTTAAACCCCAGACTTCCCTCTCCCTTCTCCCCTAGACCTCACCCCACAGGAGCCACCAGGCTGCTCTAATTTCCTCTTACACCGCCGCCGTCTCCGACGAACAACCACGGCAATTCCGGCCAGCCCACGCCCCCCCTTGCTCTCTGGCGCACCCAAGCTTTCTCCCCACCTCCAGGCGAACCTCCGCATAGCGCCAGCTTGCCCGCACATGACCTGCAACCATGACTCTGTCCACGTCTGAGCGCCACCGACGATAAGCTCAACTCCGGTGAGCCATAGCCGACGACCTCGTGCGCCCCTTGCTCACTGGTGGGTGTTTTCACGAATCTTGAACTCATGTGCATCTTCCTGATGCGTTGTTTCTCTCGCTTGCACCCCAGACGCTCGCCTCCGACGACATCTGTCCGCACCCGAGGTGAAGCACAACTCCGGCGAGAAATTACCAACCCGTCCATGCGCCCCCTGCCTCCCCAAGAGCACGTCGAGCATCAGCGTCATCCAGCGAATCAGGTGAGCCCCCTCTCTCTCTTTCTCGCTTCCGGTATCGCCGGCGACGCCACTGCCGAGCCGCCGCCGCCGCGCGACAGAATCCACCGCCGCCAGTTCTAGGTCATTAGATTCGGACCGTTGGATCTTGATCCTGAGGCGTAGATAGAATCACTTATACGCGAAGGGGTATGCAATCTGACCCGTGCGATGTAACTTAATCCAACGACTTTCATTGCGTGATCCAGACGAAACGGTACCAACTAATAGGAAAGCGCCGCGTGGCACTAGAATCTGTTTAAAAGAAATTTGAAAACAGATTTGTTTGCAAACTTCAAACCCTTATAACTTTCAAACCACACGTCCAAAAATTACAAATTTGGTATCAATGGATTCAGGAGAACAAGCCCTAGCCAACTGTGGAATTGGTTTAGCAAATAGTATTTGTTTGTTTGCTCTTTTTTGCAGATTCATTTGTATGCTTGTTTAGAGTATAAAAATTGTTTAAAATTGAATTTAAGGATAAAACCTTTGCAAATTGGATTGTTGTGACCTTACTGACCCTAGGAGCCAACCCATGGTTTGGAAAATAAATTTGGAAAAGTTTGGAATGGATTAATTAGTTTAGTCCATTTCTAGCCAAATAAAATTGTTGATTTTATTATAAAAATGTTTATGGAAAGAAAACTTTGAGAAAATGGTTTGGACCAAACCTACTGACCCAAAAACACCAAGCTTTGCAATAGCAACTCATTTGGTGAAAAACTTAAGAGTTTTGCCTTAATAAAAACATTTTTCACCACATGAAATGATGAATGGATTTAAAAATAGTATTTGGACAAAACCCTCTTGCTAATGACTTTGCCACTTTGGTAGATGACCAATTTGGATATTACAAAGTTTAGAAACCCCATGGAGACCCCTTTGCAAAATAAAAACTATCTTGTGCATGCTCCCATGCATGAATTGGTTACCATTGTCTTGTGTGTGTGATTTGTTTGAGTGATTATTGTTTTGGAATGTAAATTGAATTGGTGTTTACTTGATTGACTTGTAGAAAAGTGTGAGACTAGTAATATCAAGGAGTGAACCACCATTCCCTACCAAAAAGGCAAGTGATGCTTCATACTTTCTATCCCAATACTTTTATTATGCATTAGTGATTTTGCTAAGTAAAACTTGCATAGATTTTGCTAAGTATAGATCTTGCTATGGGAAAACCTAATAGATGAATCCTTAGTAGGATTTTCCTAAGTTAGAGATTCCTACTACTACCAAGCTTAGCCTAGCTAATAGAAAACATGGGTGGAATATATATTCACACTATGGAAAAATATTCTAAGTCTAAGGACTTGTGATTTTGTTTAATAAAACAACTAAGTTAATGAACCTCCTGGGTGGAATGGAAAGATTGGGATATGTTGAGTGGTTACACAAGGCCATGGACTTGGGTTGTGTATCTCACTTGTGGAATGCCACCCAGGAAACAAAGGGATTTGAGATGTCAAATGTTGAGAAGCTTCAAGTGCAACCACTTGGCAATATGGGCTCTGCCATGATCATATAGGTTGCAAGAACTTAGCCAAATGGACAGTGGGTGGTAGTGTTTGATAGGTTGGAACGCGTCCATTTTGGTCTAAGGGAAGGCTTCTGAAAGATCTTGTCTTGGGAAACCAAGTCTTGTGGGTAAAGTGCACCACCTCTGCAGAGTGTAAAATCTAAGTACTTAGCCATGTCCCTGGTAAAGGACAATTTGAGCATCAAGACATGGAAGCAATCAAGAATCTCATCATTCCAATTTCTAAATTAAAATCTTGTGGTTTGAACAAGGGTTGTTTGATTTCTTCAATCATTGATGGAGAGATGGCTTGGTACAAGGATCTTGAAATCTTTGATTTGAGAAAAATGATTTTGTCAAGCAAAAACTTAGTATTTTCAAAATGATAAGAAAAATCTATTTTGAGCAATGCAAGCCTCAACTCCACTTAGCCAAATGCATATAGATGATAGATTCCACTATACTACCATAGTATCACTTGCCAATACAATTCAAATGTATTGACCTTTGTGGCTGTAACTTGTATGTTGCAGGTTTGATTGATTTTAGTGAAGATTGATTGTTTAGGATTACAAAGTCTACAACCAACATCTGCCTGTGGCACTTTGAAGATTAAGGACCCATGACTATAGTTATTCCGCTGCAATGTAATGTAATAGCCTAATGAGCTATGTTTGATGTAATAAAATTATGTTATTCCTGGTTATAAAGTTATATTATGACCCTTGTTTCTTGATATTACATCTAAACTGTGGATGCTAGCTATTGATTCAGGGACTAGCATTGTAAACACAGGAGGGATCAATCTTATTAAAGGTTGGGATCCCTACAGATGGTATCAGAGCAATGTGTTGCCTGTAGGATTTGTAAACCCTAGGATTGGACAAAAACCCTTAGAAAAATAGGAGTGTATTTGTTCCAAAAACTTATTTACAAAAACACTTGTAAATTCTTTCCTTAACCATTTTGGTTTCGACTCTATATCTCTTCTATTTCAACTTGATGGAAAAACCTACCCATGGCCAAAGACTACACCATGTGCAAAGGACTTCTTCAGCATCTTCAACTCTAATGACTTCAACATCTTCAGCATGTTCACCAAGGACTTCCAACTTGGATATCACTAAGGACTACAAGTGAAACAAGGAAATCCGGCTCAAGATTTAGAGACAGGGAATGCAAAATAAGAAGGAACCATCAACAACTTTGAAGAATAGTAACCAAGAGTTTTTCTCAAAGAAACCATGATCTTATACAAGAAGAATCAACCAAGAAGAATGGAAGAATCACAAGTGAACCATATAGATGGACCACCATATTTTAGTTAAGACAAAACCACCAACTTATGTGGTGCAACAAAAAAATATTTTGTTGACTAAAGTATGTGCTTGAACCTTGTTTGAGTGAAATGTTTGGATTGTGATTGCATGCACATTATTTGTGTAAATTGTGATGTGTGTGATTAGAATTGAGTACTTAGAAATATTTTACCTATTCTAAACTCCCTTCAACCCAAACAGATGACTACTCCAAGAAACTCCAACATCAAGGATGGTAACAACAACAACCAAGAGGACAACATGAGAGACATTATAGCAACCCAAAACCAGTTGAGACAAGAGACAACTCAGCTTTTAGCCAACAACAATGGACTAGACCCAGCCATACAAAGGATTTTGAAACTTCAATCCCAATTGTTGCAAGGACTCATTACTCAAATGATCAACATGAGAGAAAACTTTCTCCCAAGAGCCAATGACAACAATGATGACAAAGATGTTATTCTAGAAGGAACCCAAGATAGCAATATTTTTAAAGATCATGCATCCAAGGAACATGAAGATCAATACCCCAAGAAGAGAGAAAGATCTCCAACCTATGAAGAACATGAACTAGAAGAACTCCTAGCTTTGGAAAGACCCAAGAAGAAGAAATTCCCCAACACTAGCAAGAAGGATATTACACAAGTGCAATGTTTCAAATGCAAAGAGATGGGACACTATGCTAATGAATGTCCAGAAAAGGAGAAAAACCAAGAATACAAACAAAAGCTAGTGAAACCCAAGATAAGGAAGGATTTTAGCCAAGTGATGTGCAAATACTGCAAAGAGTTAGGACATTATGCAAACTACTGTCCAGAAAAGATGAAGCATAAGATAAACAAGCCTATGAGGGATATCAACCTTGTCACATGTTTCAAATGCAAGGAACTAGGCCACTATGCAAACAATTGTCCAGAAAGGATGGAGAACAAATTAAACAAGCCTATGGAGAAACTCAACCTTGGCCCATGAGTCAAGAATGGAAACCAAGGACACCATGCAAAAGTTTGCTTAGAGAAGTTTTACCGAGGATTCCAGGAAGGACAAGATGTAATTTTTGTTTGAAAATTTTTAAGGGTGGTAGTACCCTAGTTGTTTGAACTTGCTTGTAACCCTATCCTCCCCAAATCTCGGGACGAGATTTATTTTAAGGGTGGTAGCCTGTCACATCCCAAGATTTTCCAAATCTTGTAATGTGAAAATAAATGAATAAAATAAAACTTTGTTTGATTTTCAGAGCCAGAAGAAACTTTTTGAATTTAAATGGAACCTCAAACCCATTTGAATCAAATAAAATCCCAAAGGGATTCATAAAGATAAACATTTAATAAAGGAAATTAAAAATGTTTTGGAATTACTATTTTGGATTTTTTTTAAAATAAAAGATTTGGTATTCAAAAGAAAAGGTAGATTATAAATAAGGATTGTTTATAAGACCAAATTAAACCTTGACCAAGCTTTGGGAATTAAAACATTTTGTTTTAAATAAAATAGCAAAGGTTATTTAAAAATAATAAAGTTTTGCTTAAATAAAATAACAAGGAATTAATATTCAAACTCTTTTAAAATAAAAGGGTTCACCATTTTAATTAAAACATCAAAACTTAATAAATTATTTTAAATGGGTTTCCCAAGTGATTTATATTCTCTAATAAAACCTACTAAAGTGTTTTGACTTTATTTTAGATTTCAAAAATAAATAACTCAATAAAACAAACCCAAGTTGATCTAATAATGAAAGTCTATTATATTAATTAATAATGGACTCTAAAATAAAATGTTATTTTGTTTTAAAACAAGTTTCCAAGTATTTAATATTTCCAAATAAAACCTATTGATTTAGTTTTGAAAATATTTAGGTTTCAAATAAAGATTTTATTAATAAAATCAAACTCTATTTGATTTCATAACTAAGACCATTTTATTTAATTATTAATGGACCCTAAAGTAAAAGGATTATATTATTTTAAACAAGTTTTCAAAATATTATTTATTTCCAAATAAACCTACTGTTTTAGATTTGAAAGTGTTTGGATTTTAAATGAAGATTATATCAATTAAAACAAACCCTATATTAATAAATAACTAAAATATCCATTTATTTAAATTAAAGAATGGATCTTAAAAAGAATAAAATTGTTATGTTGTTTTGAGATTTGGATTATGTTGAAAAACAGAACCAAATTCAGAGTAAAGTTGAGTGTTTGTTTGAATTAATTTGAGTGTTGTTTGAATGTGTGAACAATTGTTTGAAATTCAAAACAGAAAAAGAATTAGAAAAGAATAAAACAAATAGACAGAAAAAAAATAGGGAAAAGGACAACCCAACAAGGCCCAGCCCATTCCAGCCCAACAACCCACCTCTCCCCAGCGAGTCGTTAATTTCTCACTCAGGAATCTACCCGCACCGAGTATGACGATTGGACCCCACACTCACGCACCCTCTCTCGCTGCCAGTGGACCCTCACAGCCACGTCCCCTTCTTCCTCCCCGCGACTCCTTCTTACCCTCACCTCGCGACCGTTTCTGTCGCTAATTTCTCGCGGTCAATACACTTTACTGCTGCGTTTACTCCTCGCCATGACCACTCAGCGTTAAACGCCAGACTTCCCTCTCCCTTCTCCCCCAGACCTCACCCCACAGGAGCCACCAGGCTGCTCTAATTTCCTCTTACACCGCCGCCGTCTCCGACGAACAACCACGGCAATTTCGGCCAGCCCACGCCCCCCCTTGCTCTCTGGCGCACCCAAGCTTTCTCCCCACCTCCAGGCGAACCTCCGCATAGCGCCAGCTTGCCCGCACATGACCTGCAACCATGACTCTGTCCACGTCTGAGCGCCACCGACGATAAGCTCAACTCCGGTGAGCCATAGCCGACGACCTCGTGCGCCCCTTGCTCACTGGTGGGTGTTTTCACGAATCTTGAACTCATGTGCATCTTCCTGATGCGTTGTTTCTCTCGCTTGCACACCAGACGCTCGCCTCCGACGACATCTGTCCGCACCCGAGGTGAAGCACAACTCCGGCGAGAAATTACCAACCCGTCCATGCGCCCCCTGCCTCCCCAAGAGCACGTCGAGCATCAGCGTCATCCAGCGAATCAGGTGAGCCCCCTCTCTCTCTTTCTCGCTTCCGGTATCGCCGGCGACGCCACTGCCGAGCCGCCACCGCCGCGCGACAGAATCCACCGCCGCCAGTTCTAGGTCATTAGATTCGGACCGTTGGATCTTGATCCTGAGGCGTAGATAGAATCACTTATACGCGAAGGGGTATGCAATCTGACCCGTGCGATGTAACTTAATCCAACGGCTTTCATTGCGTGATCCAGACGAAACGGTACCAACTAATAGGAAAGCGCCGCGTGGCACTAGAATCTGTTTAAAAGAAATTTGAAAACAGATTTGTTTGCAAACTTCAAACCCTTATAACTTTCAAACCACACGTCCAAAAATTACAAATTTGGTATCAATGGATTCAGGAGAACAAGCCCTAGCCAACTGTGGAATTGGTTTAGCAAATAGTATTTGTTTGTTTGCTCATTTTTGCAGATTCATTTGTATGCTTGTTTAGAGTATAAAAATTGTTTAAAATTGAATTTAAGGATAAAACCTTTGAAAATTGGATTGTTGTGACCTTACTGACCCTAGGAACCAACCCATGGTTTGGAAAATAAATTTGGAAAAGTTTGGAATGGATTAATTAGTTTAGTCCATTTCTAGCCAAATAAAATTGTTGATTTTATTATAAAAATGTTTATGGAAAGAAAACTTTGAGAAAATGGTTTGGACCAAACCTACTGACCCAAAAACACCAAGCTTTGCAATAGCAACTCATTTGGTGAAAAACTTAAGAGTTTTGCCTTAATAAAAACATTTTTCACCACATGAAATGATGAATGGATTTAAAAATAGTATTTGGACAAAACCCTCTTGCTAATGACTTTGCCACTTTGGTAGATGACCAATTTGGATATTACAAAGTTTAGAAACCCCATGGAGACCCCTTTGCAAAATAAAAACTATCTTGTGCATGCTCCCATGCATGAATTGGTTACCATTGTCTTGTGTGTGTGATTTGTTTGAGTGATTATTGTTTTGGAATGTAAATTGAATTGGTGTTTACTTGATTGACTTGTAGAAAAGTGTGAGACTAGTAATATCAAGGAGTGAACCACCATTCCCTACCAAAAAGGCAAGTGATGCTTCATACTTTCTATCCCAATACTTTTATTATGCATTAGTGATTTTGCTAAGTAAAACTTGCATAGATTTTGCTAAGTATAGATCTTGCTATGGGAAAACCTAATAGATGAATCCTTAGTAGGATTTTCCTAAGTTAGAGATTCCTACTACTACCAAGCTTAGCCTAGCTAATAGAAAACATGGGTGGAATATATATTCACACTATGGAAAAATATTCTAAGTCTAAGGACTTGTGATTTTGTTTAATAAAACAACTAAGTTAATGAACCTCCTGGGTGGAATGGAAAGATTGGGATATGTTGAGTGGTTACACAAGGCCATGGACTTGGGTTGTGTATCTCACTTGTGGAATGCCACCCAGGAAACAAAGGGATTTGAGATGTCAAATGTTGAGAAGCTTCAAGTGCAACCACTTGGCAATATGGGCTCTGCCATGATCATATAGGTTGCAAGAACTTAGCCAAATGGACAGTGGGTGGTAGTGTTTGATAGGTTGGAACGCGTCCATTTTGGTCTAAGGGAAGGCTTCTGAAAGATCTTGTCTTGGGAAACCAAGTCTTGTGGGTAAAGTGCACCACCTCTGCAGAGTGTAAAATCTAAGTACTTAGCCATGTCCCTGGTAAAGGACAATTTGAGCATCAAGACATGGAAGCAATCAAGAATCTCATCATTCCAATTTCTAAATTAAAATCTTGTGGTTTGAACAAGGGTTGTTTGATTTCTTCAATCATTGATGGAGAGATGGCTTGGTACAAGGATCTTGAAATCTTTGATTTGAGAAAAATGATTTTGTCAAGCAAAAACTTAGTATTTTCAAAATGATAAGAAAAATCTATTTTGAGCAATGCAAGCCTCAACTCCACTTAGCCAAATGCATATAGATGATAGATTCCACTATACTACCATAGTATCACTTTCCAATACAATTCAAATGTATTGACCTTTGTGGCTGTAACTTGTATGTTGCAGGTTTGATTGATTTTAGTGAAGATTGATTGTTTAGGATTACAAAGTCTACAACCAACATCTGCCTGTGGCACTTTGAAGATGAAGGACCCATGACTATAGTTATTCCGCTGCAATGTAATGTAATAGCCTAATGAGCTATGTTTGATGTAATAAAATTATGTTATTCCTGGTTATAAAGTTATATTATGACCCTTGTTTCTTGATATTACATCTAAACTGTGGATGCTAGCTATTGATTCAGGGACTAGCATTGTAAACACAGGAGGGATCAATCTTATTAAAGGTTGGGATCCCTACATTGTTGATCTTGTGTAGATGAGGGCTCCACTTGAGTGGAGCATTGTCCTTCCCGATCCGCCACAAGGGGTTCCTCAATGGGGCGGAAAAATCCCACGCCCATTCTTCTTATGGCATCTTGGGGTATTTCAACATCTGCATCACAAACATCAACTTGCCCTACAAAGGAGCCGTTATTTTCATCGAACTCCACACTACAAGATTCTACAACAATCCCAGTGAGCTTGTTGTAGACTCTATAAGTGTGGGATTCGGCACCATAACCAACAAAAATACCTTCTAAAGCCTTGGACTCAAATTTAGACAAGCGGACACCTTTAATAAGAAAGAAACACTTAAACCCGAATACCCTGAAGTATGAGATGTTGGGCTTGTTACCGATAAGTATTTCATATGGAGTCTTGTCCAAAAGCTTTCGGAGGTAGAGCCGGTTCGATGAGTGACAAGCAGTGTATATGGCTTCAGCCAAAAAATTATAAGGAGACTTGAATTCAGCCAACATTGATCTTGCCATATCCATCAAAGTCCGGTTCTTCCTCTCGGCTACACCATTTTGTTGAGGGGCGTACGCAGCGGAATATTGATGTCTAATCCCCTCTTCGCTAAGAAACTCATTCAAAGTGTAGTTCTTGAATTCGGAGCCGTTGTCACTTCTTATTGCCAAGATAGGAACATTGTGTTGACGTTGAACTTCATTGGCAAAGTTAATGACAGTTTGTTGAGTCTCACTCTTTAGCTTGAAGAAATAGACCCATGTATATCTTGAGTAATCATCGACAATGACCAAGCAATATTTCTTCCCACCAAGACTTGCATGAGAAGGAGGACCAAATAAATCCACATGAAGTAATTCCAAGATCCTCTTTGAAGATACAATAGTCTTCCTCTTGTGGGAAGAGTCATGCATTTTTCCTTCAACACAAGCCCTGCAAACACGATCTTTGGCAAAAGAGACATTGTCTTTTAGTCCAAGTATGTGGCCACCCTTGCGGAGACTTTGCAAAGTTCTCATGTTGACATGGGCTAAACGGTGATGCCATAGCCAGCCCACGTCGGCCTTTCCGAATAGAGACATCGGACCCGAAGTGGTTTTCCCCGAAAAGTCCACCACATACAGGTCATTTTCGACGTATCCAACGAAAGCGACCTTTAGAGACTTGCTCCACAAGAGTACCACCAAATCATCATTGATAAAAACAGCAAAACCCATCTTGCCAAGGGAATGAATAGAAAGAAGGTTGTAACCGAGGGTCTCAACAAGCATGACGTCCACGAGAGAGATATCGTGGGCAAACACAACCTTGCCAAGACCCAATACGTGAGATTTATGAAGGGTTTCGCAGCATAGTAAATCAAAAAAATTCTACGGATGCGAACAGAGGGAAGCCAAGATCTAATCTAGGAGATGCAAACAACGAGAGAGATTGGATTAGATCTTCATACCCTTGAAGATTCGCACAGCGGAACGTTTGTCGGAACGTGGGTGATGTAGTCGTACTCGCTTCTCCTCCTCGCGATCCGATCCGATCTAGCACCGCAAGTGGCGATGCCTCCGTGAGATGCACACATGCAGCACCTCGACGTCTCCTCCTTCCTCGGTCCAGCAAGTATGGTGGAGAGATGGATTGGATCTACAACGCGACGGTGCGGTGCAATTGGTGGAGAGTTTCTGCAGCAGGGCTTCGCCTACACGCAGTCGGGAGGGAGAGAGGAGGGCAGCATGGCGACTAGGCTTGAGAGGAAGGTGTGGGGGGGTGGTGCGCCCCAGCCCTCTATATATAGAGGGGTGGGCGCCATCCCTAACCCCTCCCCCAAGCCCTAGGTGGGCGGCCAAGGAGGGAGGAGTGGGGGGCAAGGAAACCCCCCCCCCCCTTCTAGAAGCTCCAAACTAGGGTTTCCCCTTGTTTGGCCGGCTGGGCCCTACGGGGCCTTGTGCCCCTGGCCCAATGCGGCCAGGGCACTCCCTCATAGGCCCATGCCCCCTCCCGATAGGTGGGACCACGTTGGCCCCCTTCCGGAAGGTTCTAGAAGCTTCCGGTACAATACCGATTAACCCGGAACAATTCCAAACTCCAAAAACTGCACTGCCTTATATGAATCTTATTCTCCGGACCACTCCGGAACCTCTCATGTCCCGGATCCCATCCGAGACTCCGAACAAAAACTCATAAACCAATTATCCAATCTATCCTAGCGTCGAGACACGTTAAGTGTGTGACCCTTCGGGTTCGAGAATATGCAGACATGATCTTCTATCAATAATCAACAGCGGGGTCTGGAAACCCATATTGACTCCCACACATTCATCGATGATCATATCGGATGAACCACGATGCCAGGATTCAATCAATCCTATATATATATATATTCCCTTCGTCTCGCGATATTTTACTTGCCCGAGATTCGATCGTCGGTACCGTCATACCTAGTTCAATCTCGTTCACAACAAGTACTTTACTCGTTCCGTAATCCGATATCACTTTGTGATTAACTCCTTAACCACATGCTTGCAAGCGGTGTTGATATCGATTACCGAGTGGGCCCGAAGTATATCTCTCCGACTTGGGAGGGACAAATCCCATCTCGATACATACAACCCAACAGATACTTTCCGATCACCTGAGAGACACCTTTATGATCACCCTCTCATAGGATGACGTTTGATGACCTCAAAGCTTTCTTCCAATACCAGGGACTTGTATTATCTCATGGTCTAAGGAATACAATATTTGACATAAGAAAAGCTTCGCAAAGATGAACATGATGACATGATCTAATTGCTTCGCTTAGTTTGGGTCTGTCCATCATATCATTCTCCCAATGATATGATCTCATTATTAATCGACAACTCATGTCCATGGTTAGGAAACCTTTACCATCATTAATCAATGAGCTAGTCCATAGAGGCGTACTAGGGACACGGTGTTGTTCACAAACCACACAAGTATTAAAGTTTCCGCTTAATACAATTCTAGCATGGAATATAAACATTATCATGAACAAGAATTATAATAATAACATCTTTATTATTGCCTCTAGGGCATAATTCCAACAGTATCCCACTTGCACTAGAGTCAATAATCTAGTTTACATTTGGAAACAATCTCACACCCATGGCACTGAGGTGTTGATCATGTTTTACACGTGGAAGAGGTTTAGTCAATGGATCTGCGACATTCAGATATGTATGTACTTTGCTAATCTTCAGATCTCCATCTGCTATATAATCTCGGATTATATGAAACTTGCGGTTAATATGCTTGGTCTTTGGATGATATCTTGGTTCCTTAGCGAGTGCTATGGCGCCAGTGTTGTCACACAATATCTCCAGTGGGTCCAATGCACTTGGAACCACGCCAAGCTCAGTGATGAAGTTCCTGATCCAAACTCCTTCACTTGATGCTTCTCCAGCAGCCATGTATTCTGCTTCTACTGTAGATCCCGCGATCACGCTTTGCTTGCAGCTTCTCCAGCTCACAGCTCCTCCATTCAAAATATACACGTATCCTGTCTGAGATTTAGAATCATCCTTGTCGGTGTCAAAACTAGCGTCGACGTAACCTTTTACGACGAGCTGTTCATCACCCCCATAGACTAAGAACATTTCTTTAGTCCTATTTAGGTACTTTAGGATGTTCTTCACGGCTGTCCAGTGTTCCAATCCTGGATCACTTTGATATCTGCTCGTCAAACTAAGAGCATTGGACACATCCGGTCTAGTACACAGCATGGCATACATGATAGAACCTATGGCCGATGCATAAGGCACTTTGCTCATAGCTTCCCTATCATTTACCGTAGCTGGACACTGAGCCTTGCTCAATATCTTACCTGACAACATAGGCACTGAACCTTTCTTTGCCTTATCCATTCTGAACCTTTTCAGAACTTTGTCTAGGTATGTACTCTGGCTTAAAGCTATCAGGCGTCTTTGTCTATCTCTATAGATTTTGATGCCCAATATATAAGCAGCTTCACCTAGGTCTTTCATTGAAAAACACTTGTTCAAATAACTCTTCACATCGTTAAGCATGTTAATGTCATTTCCAATAATCAATATGTCATCCACATATAGTACCAGAAATGTCACCGAGCTCCCACTCACTTTCTTGTAGATACAAGCTTCGTAGCAATTTGGAACAAATCCAAAGCTCTTGATCACTTGATCAAAACGAAGGTTCCAACTCCGAGATGCTTGTTTCAGTCCATAAATGGAACGTTGAAGTTTGCATACTTTATCAACATCCTTAGGATCGACAAAACCTTCGGGTTGCATCATATACAACTCTTCATCAATGTTGCCATTGAGGAACGCAGTCTTGACATCCATCTTCCATATTTCATAATCATGAAACGCAACAATTGCTAATAAAATCCGAATGGACTTAATCATCGCTACGGGAGAGAAAGTCTCATCGTAGTCAACACCTTGAACTTGCTGAAAACCTTTCGCGGCAAGCCGTGCTTTATAGATGGTAACATTACCATCCGCGTCCGTTTTCTTCTTGAAAATCCATTTGCACTCAACGGCCTTTCGGTCGCTAGGAGGGTCCACCAAAGTCCATACTTGGTTTTCGCTCATGGATCCCAATTCGGATTTCATGGCTTCTAGCCATTTCTCAGAGTCTGGGCTCATCATCGCTTCCTCATAGTTCGTAGGTTCACTGTCTTCTACCAACAAGACAGTCAAGACAGGGTTGCCATACCAATCAGGAGGGGCACGCGACCTTGTCGACCTGCGACTTTCAGTAGCAGCATCGTCCGAAGCTTCATGATCCTTGTCATTAGCTTCCTCTATCGTTGGTGCAGGCGGCACTGGAACAATTTCAGGTGCTGCGCTACTCTCCAATTTAAGAGAAGGTTCAACAACCTCGTCTAGCTCTACTTTCCTCCCACTCACTTCTTTCGAGAGAAACTCCTTCTCAAGAAAGGAACCGTTCTTTGCGACAAACACTTTGCCTTCGGTTCTGTGATAGAAGGTATACCCAATAGTTTCCTTAGGGTATCCTATGAAGACGCATTTCTCCGCTTTGGGTTCGAGCTTGTCCGACATCAACTTCTTGACGTAAGCTTCGCATCCCCAAACTTTAAGAAACGACAACTTAGGTTTAGCACCAAACCACAGTTCATACGGTGTCGTATCAACGGATTTAGATGGTGCCCTATTTAAAGTGAATGCAGCGGTTTCTAATGCATAACCCCAAAATGATAACGGCAAATCAGTAAGAGACATCATTGATCGGACCATATCTAATAAGGTTCGATTCCGGCGTTCAGACACACCATTGCGCTGTGGTGTTCCGGGTGGCGTGAGTTGCGAAACCATTCTGCTTGCTTTAAGGTGCGTGAGAAAATCATAACTCAAATATTCACCTCCACGATCGGATCGTAGAAACTTAATCTTTCTGTTACGATGGTTCTCCACTTCATTCTGAAATTCCTTGAACTTTTCAAATGTTTCAGATTTATGTTTCATCAAATAGATATACCCATATCTACTTAAGTCATTGGTAAAAGTGAGAAAATAGCGATATCCACCGCGCGTCGAAACACTCATCGGTCCGCATACATCGGTATGTATGATTTCCAACAAGTCCGTTGCTCGCTCCATCATACCGGAGAACGGGGTTTTGATCATCTTGCCCATGAGGCATGGTTCGCATGTGTCAAATGATTCAAAATCAAGAGACTCCAAAAGTCCATCAGAATGGAGTTTCTTCATGCGCTTTACTCCAATATGACCTAGACGACAGTGCCACAAATAAGTAGTATTATCACTATCTACTTTGCATCTCTTAGCCTCAATGTTATGGATGTGTGTTTCATCCCTTTCGAGATTTAGAATAAATAAACCATTCACAATAGGTGCATGACCATAAAAGATGTTACTCATATAAATAGAACAACCATTATTCTCCGATTTAAATGAATAACCGTCTTGCAATAAACAAGATCCAGAAATAATGTTCATGCTCAACGCAGGCACATAATAACACTTATTAAGGTTTAAAACTAATCCCGAAGGTAAAACTAAGGAGAGCGTGCCGACGGCCATCACATCAACTCTTGATCCGTTGCCAACGTGCATCGTCACCTCATCCCTCGCAAGCCACCGTCTATTCCGTAGCTCCTATTTCGAGTTACAAATATTAGCAACTGAACCAGTATCAAATACCCAGGCACTACAACAAGGGCTAGTAAGGAAAACATCAATAACATGTATATCAAATATACCTTTGATGGTGCCAGCCTTCTTGTCCGCTAAGTACTTCGGACAGTTGCGCTTCCAGTGACCCTTGTCCTTGCAATAGAAGCACTCAGTGTCTGGCTTAGGACCAGACCTGAGCTTCTTCTCAGCAGGGGCAACGCGCTTGCCGCCGCCTTTCTTGAAGGGCTTATTTGCACCCTTACCTTTCTTGAAGGTGGGGAGATTGTTGACCATCAACACATGATTATCCTTTTTGATGTCCACCTCCGCAGCCTTCAGCTTTGCGAAGAGCTCGGTGATCGTATTAGTGGAACCAATCTGATTGTGAGTCACTACAAAACTTTTGTAGCTGGGAGGGAGTGATTGCAGAACCCTGTCAATCTTGAGCTCCTCTGGAATCTTGCAGTCCAGTTGCTCAAGGCGTTGAGTGTAGCCCGACATCTTAATGGCGTGCTCACTAACGGAACTCCCTTCCTCCATCTTGAAGTTAAAGAACTTCTCAGAGATCTCATATCTCTCAGAACGGGCCTGAGTCTGAAACATGGTTTTCAGCTCCTCGAGAATATCAAAAGGCCCGGGATAGTCTTCAAAACGATTTTGAAGGTCCGATTCCATAGCAAACAACATGGTGCTCTTAATCACACCATAATCATCTTTGCGCGACTGATAGACAGCTTCCTCATCAGCCGGTGCAGTAGCAGCAGGGGTGTCACCTAACGCATTCTCAAGGACATAGTCCTTTTGACGGCCAGAGAGAATGATTCTCAGATTTCAGAACCAGTTGGTGAAGTTAGACCCATTGTTTTTAAGCTTTTCCTTCTCAGCAAAAACGTTGAAGTTGAAGTTGGACTTAGCCATTTGATATACAATATTTGCAAGTACAAATTAGACTATGTTCATGATAACTAGTTCAACTTTTAATCAAATTACTAGATGAACTCCCACTAAATTCAACATCCCTCAAGTTGTTTAGTGAACACGATCCAAATTCACCACACCTAATCCGATCTTCACGAGAAGAGATGTGGTTTCAATGGTGGACAACGAAGTGTCGATCATATCATTCATATGACTCATGCTTAACCTTTCGGTTCATGTGTTCCGAGGCCATGTCTGTACATGCTAGGATAGTCAAGTTAGACCCAAGTATTTCCGCGTGTGCAAAACTGGCTTGCACCCGTTGTATGTGAACGTAAAGTCTATAGCACCCGATCATCACGTGATGCTTGGACACGACGAACTTTCGCAACGGTGCATACTTGGGGAGAACACAGTTTTTATCTTGATCTTTAAGTGAGGAATCATCTTATAATGCTTCCGTCGCGATCTAAGCATAATAAGATACATAAAAGGATAAACATCACATGCATATAACTTTATGTGACATGGTATAGCCAATCTTCGCGCAATGATCTCCATCTTGTGCATGCCGGCATGATCTCCATCACTCCACCATGATTGCCTCCACCACGAATAGCAACTACAACTATTGCTAACTACTTAGCGATAAAGTGAAACTATTACATAGCGTATAAGAAGTTGACACACAGGTCATACATAATTATAAAGACAACCATATGGCTCCTGCCGGTTGTGTACTCATCGACATGCAAGTCGTGAAACATTACAAAACATGATCATCGCATACACATCACATCTTGGGCCATACCATATCACAAAAAACACTCCCTGCAAAAACAAGTTAGACGCCTCTACTTTGTTGTTGCATGTTTTACGTGGCTTATGGGAGTAGCATGCTAAGAACGATTCTTACCTACGGAAAGCCACAACGGTGATATTATGGTTGCAAAACTCCGGTGTAAATCCCATGACAACTATATTGAGAGAAACTGGCATCCACTAGCCGCATGTGTGGAACAAGCCACACGTCAAGTGCAGAGTCGGTCTCGCGAACGACGTCGCGTAAGGTTGGCCTAGACCGCTTCAATCTCACTATCCCGCGTCATAAGAAGAACACAAACAAGAGGCTTGCAACAGAAAACATCAACGCCCGCAACAAACATGTTGCGTTCTACTCGTGAAACACATCTATGCATCGATCTAGCTCTGATGCCACTGAAGGGTTTCGCAGCATAGTAAATCAAAAAAATTCTACGGATGCGAACAGAGGGAAGCCAAGATCTAATCTAGGAGATGCAAACAAGGAGAGAGATTGGATTATATCTTCATACCCTTGAAGATTCGCACAGCGGAACGTTCGTCGGAACATGGGTGATGTAGTCGTACTCGCTTCTCCTCCTCGCGATCCGATCCGATCTAGCACCGCAAGTGGCGATGCCTCCGTGAGATGCACACGTGCAGCACCTCGACGTCTCCTCCTTCCTCGGTCCAGAAAGTATGGTGGAGAGATGGATTGGATATACTACGCGACGGTGCGGTGCAATTGGTGGAGAGTTTCTGCAGCAGGGCTTCGCCTACACGCAGTCGGGAGGGAGAGAGAGAGGAGGGCAGCAGGGCGACTAGGCTTGAGAGGAAGGTGTGTCGGGGGGTGGGCTCCATCCCTAACCCCTCCTCCAAGCCCTAGGCTGGCGGCCAAGGAGGGAGGAGTGGGGGGCAAGGAACCCCCCCTTCTAGAAGCTCCAAACTAGGGTTTCCCCTTGTTTGGCCGGCTGGGCCCTATGGGGCCTTGTGCCCCTGGCCCAATGCGGCCAGGGCACTCCCTCATAGGCCCATGCCCCCTCCCGACAGGTGGGACCACGTTGGCCCCCTTCCGGAAGGTTCTAGAAGCTTCCGGTACAATACCGATTAACCCGGAACAATTCCGAACTCCAAAAACTGCACTGCCTTATATGAATCTTATTCTCCGGACCACTCCGGGACCTCTCGTGATGTCCTGGATCCCATCCGAGACTCCGAACAAAAACTCATAAACCAATTATCCAATCTATCCTAGCGTCGAGACACGTTAAGTGTGTGACCCTTCGGGTTCGAGAATATGCAGACATGATCTTCTATCAATAATCAATAGCGGGGTCTGGAAACCCATATTGACTCCCACACATTCATCGATGATCATATCGGATGAACCACGATGCCAGGATTCAATAAATCCCATATATATATATATATTCCCTTCGTCTCGCGATATTTTACTTGCCCGAGATTCGATCGTCGGTACCGTCATACCTAGTTCAATCTCGTTCACAACAAGTACTTTACTCGTTCCGTAATCCGATATCACTTTGTGATTAACTCCTTAACCACATGCTTGCAAGCGGTGTTGATATCGATTACCGAGTGGGCCCGAAGTATATCTCTTCGACTTGGGAGGGACAAATCCCATCTCGATACATACAACCCAACAGATACTTTCCGATCACCTGAGAGACACCTTTATGATCACCCTCTCATAGGATGACGTTTGATGACCTCAAAGCTTTCTTCCAATACCAGGGAGTTGTATTATCTCATGGTCTAAGGAATACAATATTTGACATAATAAAAGCTTCGCAAAGATGAACACGATGACACGATCTAATTGCTTCGCTTAGTTTGTGTCTATCCATCATATCATTCTCCCAATGATATGATCTCATTATTAATCGACAACTCATGTCCATGGTTAGGAAACCTTAACCATCATTAATCAATGAGCTAGTCCATAGAGGCGTACTAGGGACACGGTGTTGTTCACAAACCACACAAGTATTAAAGTTTCCGCTTAATACAATTCTAGCATGGAATATAAACATTATCATGAACAAGAATTATAATAATAACATCTTTATTATTGCCTCTAGGGCATAATTCCAACAATTTAGACTTATCACCATAGGAGACTATGATATTATCATGATTTGGACGCATCTCCGTGATGATCTCCTTGCTTCCGGTCATATGACTAGTGCATCCACTATCCAGCACCCATTTCGACCCACCGGAATCATAGCCCTGCAAGAGAATTACTTTTTGGTTTTAGGTACCCATTTTTCAATGGGTCCTTTCATGTTAGTAACAAGGGTCTTTGGGACCCAAATAGACCAAGCAATATATTCATCAAAGGACCGACCTAATAAGCATAAACATCGCCATAATCATCACAAAAGAGTTCATAATTTGGATTGTGAGACCCTGCAAAACCAATATTGTTAGTTTCGTCTTTTGTGACAATCTTCTCAGCGGTGCTTGTCTTTGATTGCACATTCTTGGTCTTGTTCTTCTTGTTTTTCTTTTTCTTGGAATTGGTGACATACCCAAGTCCCTCTTTACCATGATTTGACCTTTGCTTGCCAAGAACTTCATCAAGCACACCCTTATCCTTGGGAGTGATGTCCTTGACCACTTCTTTTTCCACACTAGCATTAGCATTTTCCTTGTGACTATATGTTAAGTTGGATGAGCTAGGAGCATCATATTTTGCCAATTGACTTTGAAGCTGATCATGTGACTCATTGAGAATGGAGAACTCGTTTTTCAACGCCTTGTGAGCATTGTCAAGTTTCCCCAATTCCTCGGAGAGTCTATCATGAGCAGCCCCAAAGTCAATCTTTTCCTTCTTTAACTTCTTTGCTTTGGTGACTGCATTGTCATGTTCCTTAACAAGTTTAGCCACAATTTCTTCATGTGACTCTTCAATAGACTCAAGCCTCTTTTCAAGAGAGAACCGAGCCTCTTCTTCTTCAAGAGAATTTTTTAAGGATGCAATTTCCATTGCATCCTCCCTTTCAATTCTGCCCTTTTCTTCGAGGAGAGCTTCGTTTTGGGCCAACTGATCCATAAGAGCTTCAAAACAAACTTTGTGCTCACCTTGCAAGTTAGTATAGAAATAATCCAAAGCAATAATCTCTTCTTTAACCTTAAGACTAGTAGGATCATCCATGTCAATCATAGCCTTAGGAAAAGAAGAGTTAGAAGAAGTTACCTTGGAGCTTCTTGCCATGAGACAAGTAGCATTCTTGTTGATGATGTTTTCGTTCGGAGAGTCAAAGAGAGATGTTGTAGGAGACGTGGTGGCTATATCATCCACCTCTTGAGAGCTATCGTCTTCGTCCTCATCTTCACTTCCCGATGAATATTCTTCTTGAGCCACTAGAACAATCTTTGGTTGCTTCTTGAAGGGAGCATTCTTCTTTACAAACTGTTTCTTGCGTGGAGCCTTTGACTTGTCCTTGAAAATAAGTCTTCCTCCATTATCTTCCCTACTTTGATATGGACACTCAGCTACAAAGTGCAGCCGATCACCACAGTTGAAACATGTTCTCAGCTTGGGACCATTTTCTTTTCTTCCATAGGCTCCACTCTTGCGTTCTAGTTCAGCTTTAGCCTTGGCTGGATCTTTCCAAAAGTTTCTAGCATAAAGAGCCAAGTATTGTGTGTGGATCCTTTTTATATCCTCGGGACAGTCTAGACCTTCTATGGCATATTCATCATGATCAATCACACTAGTCTTAAATGCAACGTTGACCCCCTTTTGCATCCCCATAGCTCGAGCACGAGCATCTTCGGCATTCTTGGCAGCCACTTTGAAAGCGACCATTTCTTGCATTACCTCATTGGATGTCATGAGGTGATAGTTATGCCTACCTTGGAGACTTTTCAAATCAGTGGGCTCAAATGGCATAAGAGCACTGACATACTTGCGCTTGATCCATGCATCATCAACATGAGTGGCACCATGGTTTCTGAAATTTGTGGCTATTGCCTTAAGCCTCCTATACATGTCTTCATGGTCTTGTCCATCCAACATATAGAATCCTTCAGCTTCGTTGCTCAATGCATCATATCTATTCCTTTTCATACTTTCATTTCCGATGAAGAGCTCGGTGAGAGCATCCCAAGCTTCCTTAGCTGTACTAAGATGCTGAATGTGTGACATATCTTTGTCACCCACACCAAGTTGTATCATGTGTAGAGCTATAGCGTTGAGTTGGCTATCGACAACTTCTCTTCTTGTAAGATTGTTGGGGTTTCCAACATGAAGACTATTTTCGATGATCTTCCACAACTCTATGGAGGAACTGCACACATGAGATTTCATCAAAAATTGCCATTGAGTAAAAGTAGATGCTGAAAGTTTGGGTGGATCACCCCTATTATGTATATGTGGGTGAGGGATAGGTGGATCAGGGGAATATACATGAGAAATCTCATTGTATCCATCCTTACCGCTATCCTTTTTCGAGGAGGAGCTCTTGCTAGTGTCATCACCAACCACTTCGTTATCTTTGGAAACAGTTTTACCCGTTTCCTTGGATTGCGGAGTGGTATCCTCAGAGTTAGATGGAGGTGATGATGCGGATGTGGAGAGACGCATTATCAATTTACGCATCTATTCCATCTTAGACTCCATTGAACTCACCAAGGTTGTTTCCAACGTCTTGAGATCATTCATGGTGACTACCTCCGGAGCATCACTCCCATCTACCTTGGAACCCATACTTCTCTTAGGAGGTTAAGCCCGAAATAAGAGCCGGGGCTCTGATACCAATTGAAATGGATCGTATGGGCACCTAGAGGGGGGTGAATAGGTGATAACCAATTTTTAATACTTTTTCAATTTTAGGCTTGACACAAAGTAAATTCTCTAGATATGCAACTACGAGAATTTCTCTATATGCAACCCTAACTACTAAGCACGTAAAGAGAGGAGCGAAGAAACCGTAGTGGAGCACGCAGAGACACAGGGATTTGTTTTACCACAGTTCCTTCCTTGTTAACGGAAGTACATCTGCATTGGAGGGGTGGGCGGTTCTAAGACCACCATGCCACAATAGGCCTCACCCTATTCTCCGATGGATCTCTCCACGAGAGGCCTAATCCACCTTCTCCACTATTGGATCCCTTCGAGGCGGGAACCAGTGCCTTTTACAACACTATCGGGGCACACAGCCATAACCGAATTGGGGGCTCCCGAGATGACAACAAGCTGCCACAAGAACAAGGTTTATCAATATAAACAAAAACAAGGATCTAGGTATTTTCAAGAAATACTAGATCGGTGGTTCTCCAAATGAATGGAGAGGAGATGAAGCGCTTGATTGCTGATGATGAAGATCGAGTTCTCCTCCTTCGATTCCCCAAGGAACGGGGCCGTTGGGTGGATCTAGGTGGAGATCTCTTGGATGAAGGTTGCAGATCAGATCTTGTCTTTTTCGAATGAATCAACAGATCTGCCAGGAGGGGGAAGGCTAGCTTAAATACCCCCATCCCAGATCTGGCCGTTGAGCAACTTTGGGGGCGGATTATCTGCCCCCCACTAGGGGCGGATTATCCGCCCCCTGGGAAAACTCCGCCCCAAGGACGGATTTTCCGGGATAAACTCCGCCCCCTCTCTAGGGCTGGCGCCTGCGTGACTTGGTGAAGATCCTGGGGGCGGATAATCCGGCCCCCTCCTGGGGTAGATTATCCGGCCAGGCCGGAAAGTCCGGCCAACACTCCGCCCCCTCTGGGGCTTGCGCCTTGGCGGTGAGCAAGGGGGCGGACTATCCGGCCCCCCTGAGGGGCGGATTATCCGGCGGGGCCGGAAAATCCGCCTAGAACTCCGCCCCCTTCTGGGGCTTGCGCCTGCTTGGAAAGAGGGAGGGGCGGATTATCCGCCCCTGGTGGGGGCGGATTATCCGCCCCCCAAAGGCAGATACTTTTCCCTTTTTCTCAGAGAGAGATGCAACACTTCAACACACATTAAAATACTCCTTGATATTGTTATCTAACACAAAAACACTAGGGATTAAGAAATTTTCTTTCACCGTCTCTGCACCTCTTGTTCTAGCAAGGTGGGGCGAGGTGGATAGGACAGAGATAGAGAGGGTTAGGGGCTAGCGTCAGGGAGAGAGGGGCCGGGGAGGCCCCTCGCCTCTCTCGCCAAGAGCGCCGCCAGAGAGAGGAGTGGGGGGCTCGCGGGATAGGAGGGTGCAAATGAGGGTTAGGGTTTCAGGAGAAGGCCTCTGGCCGGTTTTGTTCTGGAGAAAGCAGCGCGCGGCCGTTGGATTTAGGTCGGGCTGCATCGGATGGCCATGTTTCGGCGGTCACTGGCGGCGTCGGGCCAAGTGGGCCGCACGGCTAGGCGAGCGGGCCGCGGTGGCGCAATACGCGAGCGCGCGTTAGACAGTGAGTAGCCGCGGCGCTAGCTGGGCCGTGGGCCGACGCAGGGCCGAGCATCGGGGCGTTTCTGGCAGCGCGGGCGACATATAGGCCGCTGCATCGCGCAGCGGTAGGTTGGCAATGGGCCGTGGCCCAGGGAGGGGCCTGGGCACACTGTTTTTTCTGTTTTATTTTTACAGAAGCTGTTTTTGATGTTTTTGTTCAGTTTTTTGAGCAATTTTCATATAGTTGTTTCTATTCAAAATATTCCAACAAAAATTTAGTTTAGAGAATTCAAAAGTGATAGAATTTTTTCTGTAAAGTTTTAAAAGTTGATTAATTGTGTTATTTTTTCCACTGCAAATAGTTGATAGAAATTGCTTGAATGCAACAAAGTGATAATTAAAATTATTTAAAGATGTGATAAAGTGATTTTAAAGTTGATTATGATTCTGTTATTATATGACGAACGTTATTAATAGCATGATCATGAGTTGTTTATTAATGAGATGAAAGGTGCATTTATCTTTATTTTTGCCCAACGGTGATGTAATTTTAATTGCAAAAACAGTTGCATGTTTAATCTATACCAACGTTGGATTAATGCATACAATTGTTTTTTGTTATCTCACATCTTTTATGGTTTTGAGGAGGTCTCAACCTCATGAGTTGCCTCAAGGACATTCTAATGCTCAGGGGGGACAACTACACTGAGTGGAGGAAGAAAGTAGACCTGGCATTTGTGTGTGCCGAGGTTGACTGTGTTGTGGAAACCAAACAGCCAGTCAAGCCTACAGACCCAGTGAGAGATGATGTTGATGATAATGCTGCTTGGGAAAATAGGAAAAGGGACCATGCTCTAGTGGAGTTGGCTTACTCCATTGACAACCAAAAGTGGGTAAATGCCAACAAAATGTGCTTTGCCTTTGTAAAGAATACGATTGAGAACGCCATTGTGGGATCAATCGAAGAGTGTGCTTCCGTTGGGGAGTATCTAGCAAAGATAAAGAGTCAGTTTACTAGCTCTTCAAAGATGTATGCCACCCAGCTGCTCAAACAGCTGGTCACAGAAAAGTATGCTGGAGGGGCACATGGCATCAGGGAGCACATCTTGAGGATGAGCAACATGGCTGCTAAATTAAAGCCCATGGATGCTGACCTCGAGCTCAAGCCTGCTCTGCTGGTTCACCTTGTCATGGCCTCTCTCCCCCAACAGTTTGAGAACTTTGTGATCAACTACAACATGTCTCCTGAAAATTGGGACATTGAAAAGACCATTGGGATGTGTTCTCAAGAGGAAGAAAGGCTCAAGTCCATTCATGGTGGTTCTCTAAACTATGCGAAGGACAACAGGAAGAGAACCTTCAACAATAGAAACCATGGTGGTTCCCCCTCCAAGCCACATGGAAAAGGCCCACTGCAGTATCAGCATCAGCAGAGTCTCCCAGGGGACAAGGACCAGTGTCACCACTGCAAGAAGCCCGGTCACTTCAAGAAAGATTGCCCAATATGGCTCAAGTCCATAATGGCAAAGAGACAGTAAAGACACAGTTTATTTTGTAAATGAATCCTTGTATAAACAGTTTTCTAGATCTACTTGGTGGATTGACCCTGGTGCAACTATTCATGTTGCAAACTCCTTACAGGATTCCATTCGACAAGGACTTTGCAAAGAATCGAAAGATGCATTGAGGTCGTGAATGGAGTGCAAGCAGAATTTGAAGCTATTGGCGACATCCCTTTGGAGCTAGCTGATGGTTTCATTATTCTGTTAAAAGATGTTTTATTTGTTCCCTCGCTTCATAGAAACTTAATAAGTGTGTCATGCTTGGATAAAGACAGTTTTGAATGTTGTTTTGGAGATGGCAAGTGTGCCATATGGTTTAATGATGCTTGTGTGGGTACTGCTTTACTTCACGATAAGCTTTATTTGTTATCCTTGCATGAAAAGATACTTTGTGTGTGTAATGTGAGTGAGCAAATTTCCTTGTCGAACAAAGAACAAAAAAAACAAAGCGAACTCATGACTCATCGAAGTTATGGCACTGTCGATTAGGCCATATTTCGAGGGGAAGAATAGAAAGCCTCTTTAAAAATGACATTCTTCCTCCGTTAGAGTTCTCAGATATCAAACAATGCATAGACTACATAAAAGGAAAATATGTAAAGCAAATCAAAAAGAGTGCAAACCAAAGTATAGCAACACTAGAAATCATTCACACTGATATTTGTGTACCGTTTCCTATGAAAAGTGTGGATGGTTATGATTCGTTCATAACATTCACAGATGATCACTCCCGATATGGTTATATTTATCCAATTAAAGAAAGATCTGAGGCATTGGATAAATTTAAAATTTTCAAGGCTCAAGTTAAAAATCAGCATGATAAAAGAATTAAAATAGTCCGGTCCGACCATGGGCGGGAGTACTACGGTCGGCACACTCCATATGGTCAAGTACCTAGACCTTTTGTAAGGTTCCTATAGGAAAATGGAATAGTCGCCCAGTATTCTATGCCGGGAGAACCTCGGCAAAATGGAGTAGCTGAAAGGCATAGCTGTACCCTCATGGATATGGTGCGCAGCATGATGAGCTATTCCACCCTCCCATTGGGATTATGGATGGAGGCGCTTAAAACCTCCATTCAGATTCTCAACATAGTACCAAGCAAGTCGGTGCCCAAAACACCGAACAAGTTGTGGACAGGCAGAGTCCCCTCTCTGCGCCACTTGAGGGTCTAGGGGAGCCCAGCTGAGGCAAAAGTTTTTAATCCAAACATTGCAAAGTTAGACCCCAAAACAGTGTCTTGCCACTTCATTGGCTATCTCGATAGGTCAAAGGTTATCGTTTCTACTGTCCTGACAAATACACAAAGTTTGTAGAAACAAGACATGTAGTCTTCTTGGAGGACGAATTTATGAGAGGGAGCATGGTAGCTCGCAAAATTGATCTTGAAGAGAAGAGGGTGCATGCACCTAATTCGATGACTCAGGAGCCATTTTTCTCGCTACCTGTCATTCCACCATCTGCAACCCCTGAGGTTGTGGTGTCTTCACCTGTTGTGACTCCACACGTGACAACAATGGGAGAAGGTTAGGAACATGTCCGCCATGAGCCGCCTGAAACCACTATTGAGCACGAAAGGGAGCCGGAACAACCACACACAGAAAATGTGCCAGAACCTGAGGCACGAAATGAGCAAGAGTCTGACGACCTCAGAAGGTCAAAAAGAGAAAGAAGACCAGCCATTTCTAAAGAAATTTACAAAGTTTACAACACATAAATAGTTCATATGGAGGGTGATCCCACCTCATATGAAGAAGCCACGAGAAGCCCTCACTCAGCCAAGTGGGTGGAGGCAATGGAAGATGAAATGAAACCAATGAGTTCCAACAATGTTTGGGACTTAGAGGAAATTCCTAAAGGAGCCAAAACAGTAGGATGCAAATGGGTATACAAAACAATGTATGACTCCAATGGGAATGTAGAAAAGTACAAAGCAAGACTTGTGGCAAAAGGCTTTACGCAAAGAGAAGGGGTAGATTACAATGAGACTTTTTCTTCGGTATCATGTAAGGATTGTTGGAGATATGCCTTAGAGGCAATAATAAAAGTGGTTATTATTATATCTTTGTGTTTATGATAAATGTTTACATTCATGCTATAATAGTATTAACCGGAAACATTAATACTTGTGTGATTTGTAAACTAAATTAGAGTCCCTAGTAAAGCCTCTTTGTAATACTAGCTTGTTGGTTGATACATGATCGTGGTTTCCCGATCATGAACATTGAGATGTTATTAACAACAAGATCATATCATTAGGAGAATGGTGTGATGGACATACTCCTATAGATAAGCGTAGCATAAAGATCAAGTCATTTCAATAGTTTATTTGCTATAAGCTTTCTGATACATAGTAACCTAATTCCTTCGACCATGAGATCATGCTAATCACCATCGCCGAAAGGATGCTTTGATGACATCAAACACCATACCGTAACTGGGTGGCTATAAAGCTGGCATTGAGTGTTCGGAAAGTATGTGTTGAGGCACATGGATCAAGAGTGGGATTTGTCCATCCATATGACAGATAGATATACTCTGGGGCCTCTCGGTGCAATGTCATACAATTAGCTTGCAAGCATGTGACTGGCTCACAACGGATCAAATATCACGGTAACGAGAAAAGAGTACTCATCGGTAACGAGGTTGAACTAGGTATGCAGACATACCGACGATCAAACCTCGGATAAGTAAACTATCGCGAGACAAAGGGAAATTAGTATCATATGTAAGTGGTTCATTCGATCGCAAAGTAATCGTAGAAATATGTGGGAGACATATGAATTTCCAGATTCCTCTATTGGTTATTGATTGGAGGAGTGTCTCGGTCATGTCCGCATAATTCACGAACCGTAGGGAGACACACTTAAGGATTCAATGTTGTTTAGTAGATATGGAATGTCAGTAGGGAGACCAAATGTTGTTCGGAGTCTCGGATGGAATTCGGGATATCACGAGGAGATCCGGAATGGTCCAGAGAATAAGATTCATACAAAGAAAATCCAATTCCAAAGTTCGGGAATGATTTCGATGTTTTCATCGGAGAGGTTCTAGAAGGGTCTAGAAGGTTCACCGGACCGAAAGGGGAATGGTTCATGAATGTGTCATGGTTAAGTGTAATGATTGGATCATGTCCTAGGTCACTTGGTTGGGCATTTGCAAGAGAGGAATTAAGCTCCAAATTGCAAGTCAAAAGGCAGGTTTGAAAAGTCAAACTAGAACAATGGTTTCCTAGTGGAAGAAGGAAAGAGTCCTTCTTTCCCTCCAACAAAAAGAGGGAGTTGGGGAAGGATTCAAACTCGCCTCTCCCAAGCTTCCCTCCCTCTCATAAATGGAGGGGAGAGGCTGCCCCAAGAGATCACAACCAGCCCTCCGCACCAAGCCACGCCGCCGACGTTGCCGCCGCTTGCCGCCGCGCCACCGCCTCGCGCCGCCCCCGGGTCTTCGCCGTCGCCCTAGCCGCCGCCGACTCCACCTCCTCCTCTACGGCCCTCTAAATCTAGATCGTCGGAAACCCTAGATCCACCATAACCTGCTCCGGCTTAGGCGAAGCCCTGCAGGATTTTCCCTCTACTTCCGACACCACGCTGTCGTGGTGCCGGAATCGTGAGGGGAGAATTACAACCTCCGTTGCCTGCTGGAACAAGGGAGAGGAAGGTCTTCATCGAGTACCAAACATGTGACCGACTACGGAAGCACCGCCGGAACGCAGCGCCGGAAGGATCGTCTACGCGATCTTGAGATCGGTAAGTGTACGACTACATCACCCACGAGAATCTGCTCTCGTTAACCGCTTTGAAATCTTCAAGGGTGAGTACTATAATCGACTCGTTGCTACAATCTAGTAGATAGATCTTGGCTTGTTTGTGTGCATGCGGTAGAATTTTTTTGTTTTACATGCTACTAACCCCTACAGTGGTATCAGAGCCGTGTCTATATGTAGATCTGTTGCACGAGTAGAACACAATGGTTATTGTGGGCGGTGGTGCTTTTATTATCAATTGCTTGTTGTGTACTTTGCATCTTGCGGTATGATGGGATGAAGCGACCCGGGCTAACCTTACATGACATCGTTCATGATACTTGCTCCACGCTTGACAAGCAACTAGTATTGCATAATTGGCTTTGTGGGTGCCTGTATCTCCCATCATAGTATAGATTCAATTTACAACGGGCACTTGATAGTTCAAGCATCAATGTTGTGGTTCTTGTTCATAAGTTAGAACGACGCTTATTGAAAACCCCAAACCACGTAAAACATGCAAAGAAAATTAGAGGCGTCTAACTTTGTTTTGCAGGGGTGTGATGTGATGTGATATGGCCATGATTGTGATTATATATGATGTATGCAATATTCCTTATTGTAAGTTGGCAACCGGTAGGAGCCATATGGTTGTCTTTTAATTTCGTTAAGACTTGTGTGTCTATTATTCAAAGTAGTTGTAATAGTTGATGCTGGTGGACGACAACCATGGAGAGGCACCATTGACCTTGACGCAATGCCAGTGATGATGGATATCATGATCGTGCTTGAAGATGGAGATCGGAAGCATAAGAAGAAAGGCCATATCATATCACATATTATGAATTGCATGTGATTTTAATCCTTTTATGCATCTTGTATTGCTTAGTTCGTGATGGTAGCATTATAAGATGATCCCTCTCACAAAAAAAAATCAAGTTATAAAGTGTTCATCCTTAGTAGGCACTATTGCTAAAGCTCGTTGTTTCGAAGCACCACGTGATGATCGGGTGTGTTAGATTCTGTGAGTGTATACAACGGGAGCAAGCCAGATTTGCTCATGAGGAAGCTAAGGTTTGATCTTGATGAGCCTAGCATGTACAGACATGGTCTCGGAACACGGATCACCGAAAGGTAAAGCATGAGTCATATAGTAGATATGATGAACATGTTGATTGTTCGCCATTGAAGCTACATCAACTCTCGTGATGATCGGTTTTGATGTGGTGGATTTGGTTCGTGTGATCACTAAAACAATGTGAGGGATATTGTTTTGAGTGTGAGTTCACCTAGATTAATTTAACTATTAATTAGAACTCAATTTGTCATAAACTTAGTCTAAACTATTGCAAATATGTTGTAGATCAATGGCGGCCCCTACCATCAATTTTAATGCATTCCTAGAGAAAGAAAAGTTGAAAAACAATGGAAGCAACTTCACGGATTGGCTCCGCAACTTGAAGATTGTCCTCAATGCTGGTAATTTGACCTATGTGCTGGATGCACCGCTGGGTGACCCACCTACAGCTGATGATACCGATGAGGTGAAGAATGTTTTCCTCACTCGGAAGAATCAGTACTCCACAGTTCAGTGTGCTATCTTGTACGGTTTGGAATCAGAGCTTCAGAAAAGGTTTGAGAACCATGACCCACATGATATTGTCCATGAACTCAAAATGATATTTGAGGCTCATGCGGCAATTGAGAGTTATGAGGCTTCTGAAAAGTTCTTTAACTACAAGATGGAAGAGGGCAACTCCGTTAGTGAGCACGTGCTTAAGATGTCGTCTGGGCATGCAAGCAAGCTTCAAACCTTGGGTCTAGTGATTCCTAATGCTTTGGGGATTCACCGTGTCCTCCAATCACTACCACCAAGTTACAAGAACTTTGTGATGAACTACAATATGCAAAACATGGACAAGTCGTTGCCCGAACTCTTCTCCATGCTAAAGTCTATGGAAGTGGAGATCAAGAAAGAGCACCAAGTGTTGATGGTCAATAAGACCACCAAATTCAAGAAGCAAGGCAAGTCTAAGAAAAAGGGAAACTTCAAGAAGGGAGGTAAGAAAGTTACCGCGTCGGTGAAGAAGACCAAGATTGGGCCTAAGCCTGATATTGAGTGATTTTACTGCAAGGGAGAAGGTCACTGGAAGCGGAATTTCCCTAAGTACTTGGTGGATTTGAAGAACGGCAACATCAAGAAGAAAGGTATATCCGATATATATGTTATTGATATGTATCTCACTAGTAGTCGTAGTAGTGCCTAGGTATTTGATACTGGTTCAGTTGCTCATATTTGTAATTCGAAACAGGTGCTGCAGAATAGACGGAAACTAGCAAAGAACGAGGTGACGATGCGTGTTAGAAATGGATCAAAGGTTGATGTGATCGCGGTCGGCACGCTACCTCTTCATATACCATCGGGATTAGTTTTATACTTAAATAATCGTTATTTGGTGCCTGCGTTGAGCATGAACATTATATCCGGATCATGTTTATTGCGAGACGGTTACTTGTTTAAGTCCGAGAATAATGGTTGTTCGATCTATATGAGTAATATGTTTTATGCACATGCACCTTTGATAGATGGTCTATTCTTGTTGAATCTCGATTGTAGTAATACACATATTAATAACATTGAAGCTAAACGTTTGAAATTGAGCGATAACTCGACCTATATGTGGCAATGTTGTCTCGGTCACATTGGAGTGAAGCGTATAAAGAAACTCCATTCCGATGGACTTCTTGAATCACTTTATTTCGAATCACTTGAAAGATGTGAAGCATGTCTGATGGGAAAAATGACTAAGCCTCCATTTTCTGGTATGATGGAGCGAGCTACGGACTTATTAGAAATCATACATACCAATGTGTGTGGTCCAATGAGTGTAGCATCACGTGGTGGTTATCGTTATGTTCTTACTTTCACGGATGACTTGAGTAGATATGGGTATATCTATTTCATGAAACATAAGTCCGAAACTTTCGAGAAGTTTAAGGAATTTCAAAGTGAAGTAGAGAATCAATGTATCAAAAGGATTAAATTTCTATGATCTGATCGTGGAGGTGAGTATCTAAGTTACGAGTTTGGCGAGCATTTGAAGAAATGTGGAATACTTTCACAATTGACAGCGCCGAGAACACCACAATGTAATGGTGTGTCCGAACATCGTAATCGGACTCTCTTAGATATGGTTCGTTCTATGATGTCACTTACAGATTTACCGCTATCGTTTCGGGGTTATGCATTAGAAACAGCCGCATTCACTTTAAATAGGGCACCATCAAAATCCATTGCAACGACACCGTATGAATTATGGTTTGGTCAGAAACCTAAATTGTCGTTCCTTAAAGTTTGGGGTTGCGAAGCTTATGTAAAGAAGTTACAGCCTGACAAGCTTGAACCCAAAGCGGAAAAATGTGTCTTCATAGGATACCCGAAGGAAACTATTGGGTATACCTTCTATCATAGATCTGAGGGCAAAATCTTCGTTGCCAAGAATGGATCCTTTCTAGAGAACGAGTTTCTCTCGAAAGAAGTCACTAGAAGGAAAGTAGAACTTGACGAGGTTGTTGAAACTTCTCTCGGACTTGAGAGTAGCGCAGCACTGGAAGTAGTTCCCGTGGCACCTACACCAATAAGCGAGGAAGCTAATGATGTTGATCATGAAACTTCGGTTGAAGTTACTACGGAACCTCGCAGGTCAACGAGAACTCGTACCACTCTTGATTGGTATGATCCCGTTATGAGTTTCATGTTGGTGGACAACACCGATGACCCTGCGACATATGAGCAAGCGATGATGAGCCCAGATTCCAATAAATGGCAAGAAGCCATGAAATCCGAGATTGGGTCCATGTACGAAAACCAAGTATGGAATTTGGTGGACTTACCGGATGGCCAGAAGTCTATCGAGAACAAATGGATTTTCAAGAAGAAAACATATGCTGATGGTAATGTTACTGTCTATAAAGCTCGACTTGTCGCAAAAGGGTTTCGACAAATTCAAGGAGTTGACTATGATGAGACTTTCTCACCAATAGCGAAGCTAAAGTCTGTGAGGATTTTGTTAGCAATCGCTGCATATTATGATTATGAGATATGGCAGATGGATGTCAAAACGGCATTCCTCAATGGAGACAGTGATGAAGAGTTGTATATGGTACAACCCAAAGGTTTTGTCGATTCTAAAGATGCTAACAAGGTATGCAAACTTCAACGGTCCATTTATGGATTGAAGAAAGCATCCTGGAGTTGGAATCAACGTTTTGATAAGGTGATCAAAAGTTTTGGATTTATACAAACTTATGGAGAAGCTTGTATTTACAAGAAAGTGAGTGGGAGCTCTGTAGCATTCCTATTACTATATGTGGATGACATATTGTTGATTGGGAATGATGTAGACCTTCTTAATAGTGTCAAGCAATATTTGAATAATAGTTTTTCAATGAAAGATCTTGGCGAAGCAGCTTACATATTAGGCATAAAGATTTATAGAGATAGATTGAGACGCCTAATATCATTGTCACAGAGTACATATTTGGAAAAAGTTCTAAAGAGGTTTGGAATGTAAGATAACAAGAAAGGGTTCTTGCCCATGTTGCCCAATATTACCTTGAGTAAAACTCAAAGTCCTGCGAAGGCAGAAGATAGAGAAAGGATGATTAAGAATCCCTATGCCTCAGCCATAGGATCTCTTATGTATGCCATGCTATGTACTAGACCATACATTGCATATGCTGTTAGTTTGACTAGCAGATATCAAAGTGATCCAGGAGTGGATCATTGGACAGCGGTCAAAAACATCCTTAAGTACTTGAGAAGAACTAAGGATATGGCTCTTTCTTATGGAGGTGATGAACAACTCGTTGTTAATGGTTACACCGATGCTAGTTGGAACACCAATCCTGATGATTCTAAATCTCAATCTGGATATGTATTTACTTTGAATGGTGTAGTAATTAGATGGAGGAGTGCAAAGCAAAGCGTTGTGGCGAGATCTTCAACTAAATCGGAATACATAGCTGCTTCGGAGGCTTCACAAGAGGCGATATGGATGAAGGAGTTCATTACAGAGCTCGGTGTGGTTCCCAGTGCGCTGGACCCAATGTCTATCTATTGTGATAACATGGGAGCCATAGCCAATGCGCAAGAACCAAGGTCACACAAGAAGCTGAAGCATATCAAGCTGCGTTTTCACGCTATTCGAGAGCATGTCCAAGATGGTGACATAAAGATTTGCAAAGTATACACAGATCTAAATGTGGCGGCGGATACGTTGACTAAACCTCTCCCGAGGGCAAAACATGACCAGCACCAAACCTCCATGGGTGTTCGGTATATTACCATGTAATCTAGATTAGTTGACTGTAGTGCAAGTGGGAGACTGTTGGAGATATGCCCTAGAGGCAATAATAAAAGTGGTTATTATTATATCTTTGTGTTTATGATAAATGTTTACATTCATGCTATAATAGTATTAACCGGAAACATTATTACTTGTGTGATTTGTAAACTAAATTAGAGTCCCTGGTAAATCATCTTTGTAATACTAGCTTGATGGTTGATATATGATCGTGTTTTCCCGATCATGAACATTGAGATGTTATTAACAACAAGATCATATCATTAGGAGAATGGTGTGATGGACATACTCCTATAGATAAGCGTAGCATAAAGATCAAGTCATTTCAATAGTTCGTTTGCTATAAGCTTTATGATACATAGTAACCTAATTCCATCGACCATGAGATCATGCTAATCACCATCACCGGAAGGATGCTTTCATGACATCAAACACCACACCGTAACTGGATGGCTATAAAGGTGGCATTGAGTGTTCGGAAAGTATGTGTTGAGGCACATGGATCAAGAGTGGGATTTGTCCATCCATATGACGGATAGATATACTCTAGGCCCTCTCGGTGGAACGCCATCCAATTAGCTTGCAAGCATGTGACTGTCTCACAAGGGATCACATATCATGGGAATGAGAAAAGAGTACTTATCGGTAATGAGGTTGAACTATGTATGCAGAGATACCGACGATCAAACCTCGGATAAGTAAAATATCGCAAGACAAAGGGAAATTGGTATCATATGTAAGTGGTTCATTCGATCGCAAAGTAATCGTAGAAATATGTGGGAGCCATATGAATTTCTATATTCCTCTATTGGTTATTGATCGGAGGAGTGTCTCGGCCATGTCCGCATAATTCACGAACCGTAGGGAGACACACTTAATGATTCGATGTTGTTTAGTAGATATGGAATGTAAGTAGGGAGACCGAATGTTGTTTGGAGTCTCGGATGGGATCCGGGATATCACGAGGAGATCCAGAATGGTCCAGAGAATAAGATTCATATAAAGAAAGTCCAATTCCGGAGTTCGGGAATGATTTCGATGTTTTCATCGGAGAGGTTCTAGAAGGGTCTAGAAGGTTCACCGGACCGGAAGGGGAATGGTTGATGAATATGTCATGGTTAAGTGGAATGATTGGATCATGTCCTAGGTCACTTGGTTGGGCATTTGCAAGAGAGGAATTAAGCTCCAAATTGCAAGTCAAAAGGCAGGTTTGAAAAGTCAAACTAGAACAATGGTTTCCTAGTGGAAGAACGAAAGAGTCCTTCTTTCCCTCCAACAAAAAGAGGGACTTGGGGAATGATTCAAACTCGCCTCTCCCAAGCTGCCCTCCCTCTCATAAATAGAGGGGAGAGGCTGCCCCAAGAGATCACAACCAGTCGTCCCCACCAAGCCGCGTCGTGTCACATCCCAAGATTTTCCAAATCTTGTAATGTGAAAAATAAATGAATAAAATAAAACTTTGTTGATTTTCAGGGTGAGAAGAAACTTTTTGAATCCAATTGGAAACCTTCAAAACCTATTTGGATCAAATAAAATCCTAAAGGGATTTAAAAAGATAAATAAACAATAAAATTAAAAAAATATTTAAAATTACTATTTTTGAACTTTTAATAAAAGATTTGGTTTTCAAAGGAAAAGGTAGATTTATAAATTAGGATTATTTTATTGAGCCAAATTAAACCTTGGCCAAGCTTTTGAAATAAAATGTTTTGTTTTGATTAAAAGAGTAAGGGTTTATTTAAATAAAAATAAGGAGAGTTTATTATTAAACCAATTTTATTAAAATAAAGGTTTTACCATTTTAATTAAACATCAAAACATGTTATTTTATTTTAAACAAGTTTTCCAAGTATTTTATATTTTCAAATAAAACCTACTGATTTGGTTTTGATAATATTTAGATTTCAAATGGAGATTTTATTAAATAAATCAAAACCTATTTGAATTAATAATTAAGGTCTATTTTATTTAATTATTAAATAGATCCTAAAGAGAATAAAATTATTATTTTATTTTGGACTTTAGTTTTGTGTTGTTAAATAGAACTAAAACTCAATACAAAGTGTGGTAGAAATTTGATTGATTTGAATGTTTGAATTGTTTGATTGAATTTCAAAACAGAAAAAGAATTGGAAAAAGGAAAAAAGTATCTGAACAAAAAAAAGAAACAAAACGACCCAGCCCAGCTAAGCCCACCTGGCCCAGTTAGCCCACCTCTCATCTCTCCCCGAAGCGTTTTCTGTCACTCACAGGCGAACCCGCAAACCCACTGACGAGCAGGTCCCACTCTCCCTCTCCCTCACTCACTGCCAAGCGTCCCCACTGCCACGTAATCATCTTCCCACCCGCGACCTGTTCTTCCCCCAGACGCCGCTGCCGTTCCTGCCGTTTAATTCTTCGCATGAATTCTCCTTAATGCGGCGTTAATCGCTCGCCGTGACCACGCGGTATTAATCGCCTCCCTCTTCTCTCTCTTTTCCCCCAGACGCCACCCCACCGGAGCCACCAGGCTGCGGCAATTCCTCTCCATACCACCCTCTGTCCGACGACGCTCCGACGACGATTCCGGCCAGCATTCACCGTCCCTCGCCTCCTCGACCACACTCACATATTCCCCAAGCCCTGGCGCATCTCTCTGCATCCCCAACTCGCTCGCACGTGCCTCACAGCGCCGGCAACGACATCAACTGACAGCACCGCCGTCTGCAAGCAACTCCGGTGAGCCTCATCGCCTGAACCCATGCGCGCCTCGACCAGAGCCTCATACCATTTTGTTCGTCTGTGCCTTGTGAACATTCAGGTGCTCGCCATCCGCTCACGCAGGACCCGTAGCCTCGCCCCCGTCGACGTCTGACCGCACCCGAGGTCCAGCTCAACTCCGGTGAGCGATTAAGGACGATCTCGTGCGCCCCTTCACCAGCCAGTACCACGTTGAGCATCAGCAAGCTTCGACGATTCTGGTGAGCCACCCCACTCCTCCTCTAGCCTCCTGTATCGCCGGCAACCTCGCCGCCAGAGCGCCGCCGCCGCACAGTCGCCGCCAGCGCCGCTGCTATTTGGTCAAAGCGATAGGAACCGTTAGATCTGCATCTGATGGCTTGGATAGATTGACTAACCGAAGGGGTAAGAGTGAACCTGCGTCGTGCGATGTCAGTTAGATCCAGCGGCTGTAGTTGCGCAATCCATGCGAACCGGTATTAGCGAACCAGAAACAGACGCGTGTCACTGGTTTGATTTAAAACAGATTTTAGAATCTGATTTAGATGCAAATTTGCAAACCTTATAACTTTTGATCCACACGTCCAAAATTTGCAAATTTTATATCAATGGATTCAGTGGAACAAGCCCTAGCCAACCATACAATTTGTTTAGTAAAAAGCTTCTGGTAAAATGTTTGTTTTTGCAGAATCATTTGTATGCTTGTTTAGAATGTAAAAATTGTTCAAAAATGATTTTGAGGATAAAATCTTTTGCAAATGGTGTGTTATGAACCTACTGACCATAGGAAACACTTTGTGGATTCAAAAATGCATTTGGTGAAACAAAATAATGAATCTTGGATTTAAAACCAATTCTAGTCAAATAAAAATATGGTTTATTTATTAAAAATGGTTTTGAAGGAAAACCTTTGGGAAATGTTTAGTTTTAAACTCTCTGACCCTAAACACAAAGTTTTATGGTTTGAAAACATATTTTGTGAATCCTATAGATTAATGCCTTATTAAAAACATTTCTACACCACATAAAATGATACTTTGTTTAGAAAAGGGTTTATAAATTGAAATCTTTTGCAAATGACTTTGACACTTTATAAAATGACCATTAGGTGTTTTCAAATGTTTATGACCCATTAGGAACCACTTTTTCAAATAAAACAAAGCTTGGCATGCTTGCATGCATTACTTTGACTTTATCATTTTATGTGATGTTTTGCTTGAATGGTAGATTGAATTATTGTTTGCTTGATTGATTTGTAGTGACTTGAAGTGTGTGAACATTGCAAAGATCAAGGAGTGAACCTATACTCTACCAAAAAGTCAAGTGATGCTTCATACTTTTGTCCCATTACTTTCACTATGCATTAGTGATTTTTCTAAGTAAAACTTGCATGGAATTTTGCTAAGTATAAACTATGTTATGGGAAATCCTAGTAGATGAAACCTTAGTAGAAATTTCCTAAGTCAAGATACCTACTACTATCATGCTTAACTTAGCTAGTAGAAAACAAGGGTGGAAAATATATTCACACTATGGAAAAATTTCTAAGTCTGAGGACTTGTGTTTTGTTTAATAAAACAACTAAGTGAATGAATCACCTAGGTGGAATGGAAGGAAAGGTTTGTGTTGAGTGGTTCACAAGGCCCATGTTTATGGTTTACCTTGTGTATCTCACTTGTGGATGGCCACCCAGGAACAAAGATATTTGAGATGTCAAATGTTGAGAAGCTTCAAGTGCAACCACTTGGCATTATGGGCTTTGCCTGGATCATATAGGTTGCAACAACTTAGCCAAATGGACAGTTGGTGGTAGGGTTTGGTAGGGTTTGGTAGGTTGGAGCACGTCCATTTTGGTCTAAGGGAAGGCTTCTGAAAGATCTTGACTTGGTGAAACCAAGTCTGGTGGGGAAAGTGCACCACCTCTGCAGAGTGTAAAATCTAAGTACTTAGCCATGTCCCTGGTAAAGGACAATTTGAGCATCAAGACATGGAAGCTATCAAGAATCTCATCATCCAAATTTCTAAGTTAAAAACTTGTGGTTGAACAAGGGTTAAAGGATCTTCAATCTTTGATTGGGAGATTCCTTGGGAAAGAATATTTTGTCAAAGCAAAAACTTAGTGTTTTCAAATGATAAGGAAAATCTATTTTGAGCAAAGCAAGCCTAAGCTCCACTTAGCCAAATGCATATAGATGATAGACTCCACTATACTACCATAGTATCACTTGCCAATACAATTCAAATGTATTGACCCTTGTGGCTGTAACTTGTTATGTTGCAGGTTTGTTTGATATTAGTGAAGTTAAATGATTAGGATTACAAAGTCTACAACCAACATGTCTACCTGTGGCACTTTGAAGATGAAGGACCCCATGTTTATAGATATTCTGCTGCAATGTAATGTAATAGCCAAATGAGCTATGTAAGATGTAATAACTTATTTTATTCCTGGTTATAAAGTTGTATTATAACTTTGTTTCTTCATATTACATCTTAACTGTGGATGCTAGCTATTGATCCAGGGACTAGCATTGTAAACACAGGGATCTCTACCTTATTAAAGGTTGGGGACCTTACACGTCGTCGCCCCCCCCCCCCCCCGTGCCACCGCCGCCGGATCGTTGTCGTCACCCTAGCCGTCGTCGACTCCACCTCCTCCTCTCTGGCCCTCTAAATCTAGAACGCCGAAAACTCTAGATCCACCATAACCTTCTCTGGCTTAGGCGAATCCCTGCAGGATTTTCCCTCTACTTCTGACACCACGCCGCCGTGCTTCCAGAATCGCGAGGGGGGAACTACAACCTCTGCTGCCTGCTGGAACAAGGGAGAGGAAGGTATTCATCGAGTACTGAACGTGTGACCGACTGTGGAAGCACTGCCGGAATGCAGCGCCGAAAGGATCGTCTACGTGATCTTGAGATCGGCAAGTGTACGACTACATCACCGACGAGAATCTGCTCTCGTTAACCGCTTTGGAATCTTTGAGGGTGAGTACTCTAATCGACTCGTTGCTACAATCTAGTACATAGATCTTGGCTTATTTGTGTGCATGCGGTATAATTTTTTGTTTTCCATGCTACGAACCCCTACAAGGATTCCTTCAGAATCATAATGAGACTAGTTGCACATTTTGATTTAGAGTTGCATCAAATGGATGTAAAGACGGCATTTCTAAATGGAGATTTAGAAGAGAATGTTTACATGAAACAACCCAAGGGTTTTTTCATGGAGGGGAAGGAACATATGGGATGTCGCCTAAAGAAATCCATTTATGGGTTAAAGCAAGCCTCTAGAATTGTTATTTAAAGTTCAATGATACAATTAAAAGATTTGGATTTAAAGAGAATGTTGAGGACAACTGCATTTATGCAAAGTTTAAAAGTGGGAAATATATTTTCCTAATTTTGTATGTGGATGATATCTTGCTTGCTAGCAGCGATGTAAGTCTACTACTAGAAATAAAGAAGTTCTTGTCTTCAAATTTTGATATGAAAGATATTGGTGAAGCTTCTTATGTTTTGGGCATAGAAATTCACCGAGATAGAAAGAATGGAGTGTTAGGACTGTCACAGAAGGCATATTGTGAAAAGATTCTAAAGAATTACAATATCCATGCGAGTAATGCCACACCTACTCCCATAGTCAAGGGCGATAGTTTTGGAAAATTTCAATGTCCAAAGAATCAATATGAGATCGATCAAATGAAGTCAGTACCATATGCTTCAGCCGTTGGAAGCTTACAGTATGCACAAGTGTGCACTCGCCCTGACTTAGCTTTTATCACTGGGGTACTCGGTAGATATAAAGAGAATCCAGGCATAGAGCACTGGAAAATGGTAAAGGAAGCTTTGCGTTATGTGCAAGGCATAAAAGGCCTCATGCTAACATATAAAAGATCTGATTCCCTAGAAATAAGAGGGTATTCAGATGCAGATTTTGCGGAAGATAAAGATGATAGAAAGTCCAAGACATGATATGTCTTTACTCTCGTAGGAGGTGCTATTTTGTGGAGAAGCGCCAAATAGTCAATAGTTGCATCATCTACGATGTATGCAGAATTTATAGCATGTTATGAGGCCATGGGACAGGCGTTATGGTTAAAGAAATTTTTACCTGACTTGAGAGTGGCAGACTACATTAGTAGGCCACTAAAGATATATTGTGACAATGAGCCCACAGTATTCTATGCTCACAACAACAAGTCGAGTAATGCTACAAAGTCAATACATATAAATTATTGTGTTGTGAAGGATAAAGTCCAGGATCAAACTATAAGTCTCGAGCATATAAGGACAAAGGATATGCTTGCGGATCCGCTAACGAAAGGCTTACCTCCCAATGTGTTCAAGGAACACTTAGCCGACATGGGATTAAGGGAAAGCCTATGATTCCTGGACTACAGAGGCCCAAAAGTAACAGGATTTGTTTCAAAATAGAAAAGTATATAGTGGATGCGTGATTCTATCGGCAATTGAGCTGTGACGATGAAACATGCCCTATGTACTGATCCATGATGGAACGAGTAAAGTATAAAGTATAAACTTAAAAGAAAAGTCGAGATCAAGGGGGAGAATGTTAGATTGATCTCTACCCGTTCGAGCCCAACGGCCCGAACGGAGTCCCTCAACCGCGCCCTGATCGGGGGCGTCCAACCTTATCATGGTTGGTGGGCCCCTGTTGCCGCGCTATATAAAGAGGTGGGGGTCCGGCAGCACGGGTAACGAGGTTAGTCACTATGGCGCTCGCCCTACTGATATCCCTATCGATCTCGGGTTCTAGCGTGAGCTGACAGGAAGCACCGCCACCACCCGCACACCCACGCCGTCGCCCCCTTTTCCCCATGGTCACTAGCTCCAGCGCCAACTCCGGCATCCCCTCTGGCTCGTACTCGTCGAGCAAGGGCGCATCTCTCTCTCTCTCTCTCTCTGTGTGTGTGTGTGTGTGTGTGTGTGTGTGTGATGCAATAGATTAAACCCGTATAGATGCTACCGTGACTATCTAGACTAGGAGATCCTAAAGGTTATTCTATATATCAATACTACCCTTCCTTTTCCTCCCATTTGCTTTTGAGTGACAATATTTTGTGCGTGTGCCTCATATATATACTAGCTAGAAGTGTATTGCGCCTGACTGGTGAGCAGCAGCTCGTTTGATGAAAGCATCTGAATCCAACCAGGTGATCAACACCGGTCTACCCTTTCCCACCGGCCGGTGCGTCGCCGTGGATCGAAGACTTCTCAGCTGTGGCCAAGCTCCGATCGATCTGAGACCTGTTTAATTATAGTCGGCATGTTCCGCTGCTACTGTACACTCCAGGTGCATGTATATGCACTACAGGAATGGCCAGATGCGCAGACGGTCGCCTGCTACGCCGACGGCCAAAGGTCGGGGCTGTCGGCGTAGGACCGGGCCAGGCCAGTCCACGTCGCTAGCCCTTGGTGTATCCAAGCCGTCGGCGTAAGCGTCTCTACCCTGACATTCACCCTCGGCATAGCGAGGCCCTCGGCGTAGGCTCAAGACGCGTGGCACATACCGGCCAGGGCGGACGACGCTCTAACGGTGCCTGCTAGTACGCCGAGGGCCACCCTTGGCATAGCGTGCCTGCCAGTACGCCGACGGTCACCCTCGGCGTAGCCTCTGCATTTTTTTTCCTATTTACAAATTTATTTTATATTTGTATCAATTATTTATGTTCTATTTTTATCAACTGGATGATTTCGTACCCTCTGAATAGCAGTCTCCACGCCCACATGAAATGTCGTTGCGAATCTTCTCACACCACGAGAAATTTCCATAAGTTTATATTTGTATCAATTATTTATGTTCTATTTTTATCAATTGGATGATTTCGTACCCTCTGAATAGCAGTCTCCACGCCCACATGAAATGTCGTTGCGAATCTTCTCACACCCCGAGAAATTTCCATATGTTTGTAAGTGTTATTATCGCATGTGTGTGAATTTTATGTATCACACATTTTGGAGAAGTTGTTCAAAGATTCAATGCTTTTATCGCAAGTGGTTATGTCAACCCTTCTGAGGAGCGGACGATAGTTTCTCTTGTAGATATAGCATGTACCAGCTCTTCATAAGGATTGAGACCATGGAAGTATGAACTTTGCACTAGACCATAAGCTTCTGGATGATGCTGAACTTCATGACCTAAACAAACACAAAACAAGAGAGTGCTACGCCGGGCTACCCCTGTCAGAGGAACGTCTAGGGGGGTAGACGATCCGAGTGTGCATAGATCAGGGTTTCGCCGCAGGAAGACCACGAGAACGTCGAAATCAGATGAAAACTTGCATGTGTCCCTAGCATATGTGTGTGAGTGTGGTGCAAGGTTGGTATAGGTGCTTGCATGTGTCCCCCCTCGTATGCATGCGCTCTAACCTAGAAGCGAAGGTTCTCGACTTGTATAAGGGGGAATCTCCCTGTTTAGGTGAAACCGGGTAGGATAGTGCCCCAACTTGTGAACCAACATGGTTTTACATCATCCTATGACCTAAACAAACACAAAACAAGAGAGAGCTACGTCGGGCTACCCCTGTCAGAGGAATGTCTAGGGGGGTAGACGATCCGAGTGTGCACAGATCAGGGTTTCGCCGGAGGAAGACCACAAGAACGTCGGAAACAGATGAAAACTTGCATGTGTCCCTAGCATATGTGTGTGAGTGTGGTGAAAGGTTGGTATAGGTGCTTGCATGTGTCCTCCTCGCATGCATGCACTCTAACCTAGAAGCAAAGGTTTTGGACCCGTATAAGGGGGGATCTCCCCGTTTAGGTGAAACCGGGTAGGATAGTGCCCCAACTTGTGAACCAACATGGTTTTACATTATCCTATGACCTAAAAAAACACAAAACAAGAGAGAGCTACGCTGGGATACCACTGTCAGAGGAACGTCTAGGGTGGTAGACGATCCGAGTGTGCACAGATCAGGGATTCGCCGAAGGAAGACCACGAGAACGTCGGAAGCAGATGAAAACTTGCATGTGTCCCTAGCATATGTATGTGAGTGTGGTGAAAGGTTGGTATAGGTGCTTGCATGTGTCCCCCCTCGCATGCATGCGCTCTAACCTAGAAGCAAGGTTCTGGACCCGTATAAGGGGGAATCACCCCGTTTAGGCGAAACCGGGTAGGATAGTGCCCCAACTTGTGAACCAACATGGTTTTACATCATCCTATGACCTAAACAAACACAAAACAAGAGAGAGCTACGCCGGGCTACCCCTTTCAGAGGAACGTCTAGGGGGGTAGACGATCCGAGTGTGCACAGATCAGGGTTTCGCCGGAGGAAGACCACGAGAACGTCGGAAATAGATGAAAACTTGCATGTGTCCCTAGCATATGTGTGTGAGTGTGGTGAAAGGTTGGTATAGGTGGTTGCATGTGTCCACCCTCGCATGCATGCGCTCTAACCTAGAAGCGAAGGTTCTAGACCCGTATAAGGGGGAATCTCCCTGTTCCGGTGAAACCGGGTAGGATAGTGCCCCAACTTGTGCGAACATGGTTTTACATCATCCTATAACCTAATCAAACACAAAACAAGAGAGAGCTACACCGGGCTACCCCTGTCAGAAGAACGTCTAGGGGGGTAGACGATCTGAGGCCCGCAGATCAGGGTTTCGCCGGAGGAAGATCACGAGAATGTCGGAATGAGATGAAAACTTGCATGTGTCCCTAGAATATGTGTGTGAGTGTGGTGAAAGGTTGGTAGGTCCCATGTGGAAGTCCTAAGTGTGACCCCCTTTGTAGACATGCGTTAACACTTAGTAAAATCCTAGATATATACGTGGAAACTCCCGCCACGGGGGAACCAGAGCCTATTTTATGGCAAAGTCAACCCAACCTTTGCTTTCCATGTACATATGTCCTAAACAAAACCAAAACAAAAAGAAAAGTCCATTGGGCTACCCTCGTATGGAGAAAGCTATAGGGGTAGACCACCGGTTCTCCAGGAGTTATAACACTTGGAAAATCTGTGAGATCATCTTATTTATACTTAAGTTGTAAAGATTGAATTATACAATTCCATCATAGCATATAACTACATCTCGCAAGATGGCCATTAGACTCTTGAACAGAGATCCTGGTTCTGTCAACCCTCCTGAGGAGCGGGCGATAGTTTCTCTTGTAGATATAACATGTACCGGCTCTTCATAAGGATTGAGACCATGGAAGTATGAACTTTGCACTAGACCATAAGCTTCTAGAGGATGCTGAACTTCATGACCTAAACAAACACAAAACAAGATAGAGCTACGTTAGGCTACCCCTGTCAGAGGAACGTCTAGGAGGGTAGACGATCCGAGTGTGCACGGATCAGGGTTTCGCCGGAGGAAGACCACGAGAACGTCGGAATCAGATGAAAACTTGCATGTGTCCCTAGCATATGTGTGTGAGTGTGGTGCAAGGTTGGTATAGGTGCTTGCATGTGTCCCCCCTCACATGCATGCGCTCTAACCTAGAAGCGAAGGTTCTGGACCCGTATAAGGGGGAATCTCCCTGTTTAGGTGAAACCGGGTAGGATAGTGCCCCAACTTGTGAACCAACATGGTTTTACATCATCCTATGACCTAAACAAACACAAAAGAAGAGAGAGCTACGCCGGGCTACCCCTGTCAGAGGAACGTCTAGGGGGGTAGACGATCCAAGTGTGCACAGATCAGGGTTTCGCCGGAGGAAGACCACGAGAACGTCGGAAACAGATGAAAACTTGCATGTGTCCCTAGCATATGTGTGTGAGTGTGGTGAAAGGTTGGTATAGGTGCTTGCATGTGTCCCCCGTCACATGCATGCGCTCTAACCTAGAAGCGAAGGTTTTGGACCCATATAAGGGGGAATCTCCCCGTTCCGGTGAAACCAGGTAGGATAGTGCCCCAACTTGTGAACCAACATGGTTTTACATCATCCTATGACCTAATAAAACACAAAACAATAGATAGCTACACCGGGCTACCCCTATCAGATGAACGTCTAGGGGGTAGACGATCCGAGTGTGCACAGATCAGGGTTTCGCCGGAGGAAGACCACGAGAACGTCGGAATCAGATGAAAACTTGCATGTGTCCCTAGCATATGTGGGTGAGTGTGGTGCAAGGTTGGTATAGGTGATTGCATGTGTACCCCCTCGCATGCATGCGCTCTAACCTAGAATCGAAGGTTCTGGACCCGTATAAGGGGGAATCTCCCCGTTCCGGTGAAACCGGGTAGGATAGTGCCTCAAATTGTGAACCAACATGGTTTTACATCATCCTATGACCCAAAAAAACACAAAACAAGAGAGAGCTACGCCGAGCTACCCCTATCAGAGGAATGTCTAGGGGGTAGACGATCTGAGTGTGCACAGATCAGGGTTTCGCCGGAGGAAGACCACGAGAACGTCGGAACATATGTCCTAAACAAAAACAAAACAAAAAGAAAAGTCCACTAGGCTACCCTCGTACGGAGGAGCTATAGGGGTAGCCCACGTCTAGGGTTTGCTTGGAAAACGAGCACAAGACGGAATAAAAAAGTACATATTAATAATATATTATAGTTTCTTCTATAATAGTAGAGACCAAATAATATATTATAATTTGTTATATTAGTAGACACCAAATAAAGTATCCTGTATAATTTGGTATTAATAAAAAAACCCTTCCTTCAAAAAAACCTGGCTACGCCGAGGGCAGCCCTTGGCGTACGCCTCGCCGTCGGCGTAGTGGTACCCAGGAAAAAAGACCTAGCTACGCTGACGGCTGCCCTCAGCGTACGCCTGGCCGTCGCCATAGCCTTATCCCATTAGACTGTCGCGGCCCACCCCGGGCCACTCACACCCCACCCCTTCCCCTAGCTACCCGAGCCCGCCCCCGACCCCGCACCGCACCAGCCGCCGCCGCCAATCGCCGCCTCCCTCCCCGAGCCTGCCTCCCTCCTCCCCGCCTCCTCCCCGAGCCTCCCTCCTCCCTCCTCCAGCGCCGTTGCCTCCCTCCTCCTTCCCGAGCCTCTTCCCCGAGCGTCGCCGCCTCCCCTTCCCCTCCCCGAGCGCCGCCACCAGCCTCCTCCCTAGCGTCGCGCCTCCACCAGCCTCCTCCCCGCCGCCACGACCTACTCCTTCCCGCCGCCACGAGCTTGCCCCTCCTCCCCGAGCTCGGCCCCCGCCGCCACGAGCTCGCCCCTCCTCCCCGAGATCGCCCCCTCCTCCTCGAGCTCGGCCTCGCCTCCCTGAGCTCGGCCCCCGCCTCCCCGAGCTCGGCCCCCGCCTCCCCGAGCTCGCTGGTCTCCGCGAGTACCTCCTCCACTCCACTCTAGAAGCAAAAATTATTTAGAAATAGAATAGGTAGAACTAGAAATAGAAATAAAACTAGATGCAAAAATTATTTAGAAATAGAATTGGTAGAAATAGAAATAAAATGAGCATGTGTCAAGTATGACTAGAAACACTATATGAGCATGTGAGAAATAAAATGAGCATGTGAGAAGTATCGTAGTGGTGGATTTAGGTTTTTAAAATGTATTGGTAGAAATAGAAATAAAATTGTTTAGAAATAGGACTAGAAACAGTATGTGAGAAGTAGAATATTGTTTAAATGAGCATAATTATACATGTTGTGACTAAGGTGTTCTCTTTATGTCAATGTACAAACTTTGTAGTGTTTTGGGAGTGACCATCCTTGTAGGACTGACTGTCGTTGCGGGAGATGGTGTAGGTGACACCTCGATCCCGTCTCTGAGTTCCATCGCCGACCTCGACACTCGGTTGATCGACTACTTCCTCTACCGTTAAGGGTGAGAATCGGTTCGCCTCTCTTGTACCTAGGTTTATTTTTGTGTCTAGATCACCAAGTCTGTCATGTCACCTAGGCGTCATCCCGACCGTAAGCGTTACGAGACTTAATATGCATTAGTGGTCTCGCATATTTTGAACCGTAACGATTATGGCTTTTATCGGGCAGTCGGCGGATTCATAGTTGGCTATGGTTCTCCCTGGCTCTGCCTCGATTCAAGACAGGATTTCGGTGGCGCCTCCTCGTTGTTCTACGGATGCACATCCTCGTGGCTTTTGCCGACATGTGTATCGGGAGAGCGGCGGTGAGGTGCTGTCGAAATTCTGCTCGGATTGGGGTAGAACCAGGGAGAACTTACCCAATCTACGGATCCGGTGGCTGGTTAGGACCCTCTTTTCCTATTATACATGTAGGTTGATGAATGCATAAAAGTATGAAGCATTTAATCTCCTGTTTGATATAAAATGTTATATTTGTTGTTTGTCTCCCAACAAAGCAGAAGAGGATGGCTGATAATGGGTGGATGTACAGTGGTTGTATTAGTGCGACTAATAAAACAGACGATTGGGTATGGAACACTCATTTGTTAGTGAATGAGTTAGCGCGTGGTTCGAAGGCAATGGTTCGGGGACTTTGTCCTTGCGCTCATTGCACTAAGTGTCATCGTCAGGGAAAGGATGACATGTATAAACACCTTCTGCAATATGGGTACATGTCTAACTATGTCACGCAAGTCGACTTTGCTCGGTACAAACGTGACAGAGGTGAGGTGATGCGTCAGCGGCTCAATGGCAATGAGCACGATGGGATTAGAAACATGCTAGATGATCTCATCGATACCGACCAGCCGAATTCGCCACCTCCACGGGAGGAATCACCAGAACCGGAGGAACCGCTAGAACCGGAGGAACTGGAGCCAACCGCGAAGGCCTTCCTTGATATGATGGCCGCGGCTAAGAGGCCTCTGTACGAGGGTGCAAAGATTTGAGTATGATGGCTAGGCCTCTGTACGCAGCTAAGAGGCCTCTGTACGAGGCCAACCTCGAAGGCCTTCCTTGATATGATGGCCGCGGCTAAGTTGTCATTGCATTGTCTGAAGTTACGTATTGCATTTTCAGGTTATCCCCGATTGGGCCGAGCCGCACCGACTCGCATGGGAGGAGCTGGTTAGGACGAGGTGGCTTAGAGAAGACGAGGAGTTTGCAGCCTTGTCGAGGCGGAACGTGGAGAATCGAGGCGATGGTGGAAAACACTGCGCGGGAAACCGCAACTTTGACCGCTTCAAGGGGAAGGTGATACATATATACATGGAACGACCTGCGTGTATTTCTCGTCATGTTCGTACTTCATATGCATAATATTTCTTTTCGCGATGCAGGTGACCGAGGCACAACCCAAGGAGGTGATTCATGACGTCGCCGTCTATGAGATGATGCGACGAAAGAAGCCCAATTACTCGGATCCTTAGCTCTCGTTGCCCGTGTACTTCGGCACTGCCCAGAACGACTTGGGGAACTACAGCACGATGGTGAAGGCTCGTCACCCCCATGTGGATGACCCCATTCACGCGGAGATCGACGAGGAGTCGTGGTCCTGTCGGGGCACGGATTGCAGCATGGACGCCTCAAGATTCTGAATAAGAAGGTCAGGCCTACCCTCAGCACGAGCTTCATCCGTCTCAAGGCTACCCACCCCACCGACGGCCCCCCTATCCCGCCTCGTGGCCAGCCTCGTCGATCCAGAGATGATGTAAGTTTTTCTCGTTTTCATCATCTTTATGACTTTTGTTCCTGCATGGCTAACCGCTGACGAGATTCCTTGTATTTGAAATTGTAGCCTGAGTTAGACGCGGCCTACGATGCCGCTCATGAGGAATATCAGGTGGCCTTTCGGCAGCATGAGGAGGCAAATGCGATCTACATGCAATACATAAATATATGTCTGAACCTTTATTTTTTGCAAAAGATACAAGTCCCACTTCCCCTAGTTTGTTATATTACGGCCTGACATCTAAACTATCTTGCAGGCCATGTTGGTGAATATTCAAACTGGACAGAATAGAGATTTAGGGCCCGTGCCTCCCATGCCAGGGCCGGCGCCATTTTTGCCATCGAGGGACAGCTTTGCTAGGACATACTACGCATCGACACCGGTAAGTTCTTTGCTAACCCACTGGTTATCGCTTTACTTTGCCTCGCAAGTTGCTAACATGTAGGCAACATGTAGGGAACGGAAGCTTCTGGGAATCGGCACTTTGGCCACGCCTCGCCAGATGGGCGTCAGATCACATCGCTTCATGACAATGGTCCTTCTCTTGACCACTCTGCCGGTGGTTCTCTCGAGCTTCACACTTCTCCTACTCCCTCGCCAGGTGGCTCTTCTGCTGCTTCTACTGGACGCAACCCTCGCCAGAGGTCGCCTCTTTTCACCAGGGGAGATCTCGGGTACACCCCGTCTCCCTCGCCAGAGTTGTAGGCATGTGTGATGATGTATGGATGATACATGTTTGAATTATGTGAACTTTGTTTGATACATGAGCCCTCGGCCTAGCCCACGTCCTGGGGAGGCCCAGCAGCTGCCGCGTGCACGGCTACGCCGGGGGGCCGGCCGTTGGCGTACGTGCCGCGCCGTTATGCGGTCGTGTAACGGCGATGATGCCGTTCGCCGACGGGCCGGCCACGGCCGTCGGCAAAGCACTGCGCCGACGGCTATTTTTCCTCCGCCGAGGGGGCTACGCCGACGGCAGCCCTCGGCGTAGCGTATGCCAACGGCGAAACTGGCTACGCCGAGAGCTTTTTACCGTCGGTCTAGTCGTCGCGTCGTGTAGTGATGTGTATGCATTAGAAGTCTCGCCTTGCTTTGAAACTAGCCGACCGGGCAGCAGCGGCCGCTGCTGCATCATGCATCGCTGCCGGCCCTGTAACTCCGACTGGTTGTCCGATGGCAAGCTTAGCTCGGCGTCCTGGTATGATTGGTAAGGGAGCAGACACAATCATGGAATAGCTTCACATCAGCTATGGCTAGCAAGTGAATGGCAATATAACAACTTCATAAGAATTACAGATCGATCAAGAAAACGTACCAAATTACTTTGAATGGCGTACACACAACAACGGGAAGATCGAGAGATGATGGCGAGATTATTGTGGCCCAGGCGCTCGGTACTGTGACAGACGCGTACATGGCGATTGGAGACAGTGTCTGAAAAAATGAACTTTTTTTTCGACGGGAGGACCAGCAAACCCACTCCAGATATGTACTGGTCCTGAATGAAAAGCATGCCATAATAATTCTCCTACTTATTTGGACATCAATACGTACGTACATATATACAACCAGAAACTTAACTGCGTGTCGTTCCTAATCCAGAGCTAAGCATATACAGACCACAGAACCAGTGGCCCTACCCGTCGTTGATTGATTGGCCTGCTGGCTCGATCGAACATGTTGTCTGCTGTTGCAAAGCTCGGGCGGGCCGATCGATCCCCTGCCTCCAAGAGTTCAGGAGGGAGGTGGGTGGCGCCGCCTAGCTGGCCAGCGCGCACGGCGTCATGCACCGCGGTCATTCGAGGCGGCGACGGAGGTGCGACCGGACACGCCGGACCGGTGTACCATGCATGCATGTAGTATCAGGTGGCCCGTGGATGGAGCTGGACGTGGACCTCCGGGGCCGGCGAGCGAGCGGGCACGGTACCTGCCTGCCTCCGGGCAGGCACCTGGTTAACACACAGCGTGGCACCACACGATGCGTGCCTGGCGCGCGCGCGACGGAGGGAGGGACAGCGGCACGGGCGTGGAGTTTCATCAGGGCCCGGGCGGCGTCCCAGGTCCAGGTTGGTGGGAGGCCGTGTTTGTCTACTGCCATTGGCCTGCCGGGAGCCCGGGACCCGGGAGGCTGGGCATGGCCCATGCATGATGACATGCATGAACGAGTGAGCTTTTCCCCTATTTGTACAAAAGTAATCTTCTCTTCGGTTTCTATTCTAGGAAGAAGCTAGGGATGCATGACCAATTGGTGGAGCGGTCCGTTTATTTTTTTTGTGCAGCCCTACGTATCCTTCGGGGATCTGTGATTTTTATCCCCAGGTCCCCAGCCAACCACGTGTCCTCTTTTTGATTCAAAATCCCGCTTTTGCTACATTTGCCCTGTTTTTGCTATATTTATCCCGCTTTTGCTACATTGTATCAAAAACGGTTCAGTCCAGAAAATAAAAAAACAGACTGGACCTCGCCGGAGATTTCGCCGGAGACCTCGCCGGCGACCGTGTAGCAAAAAAGTTGTGCTAATGTAACAAACCCGATCTCACCGGAGGCTTTCGCCGGTAGACCTCACCGGAGACCGGGTAGAAAAAACGTTACGCTATTGTAGCAAAACTGCAAAACGGTGGTAGCAAAAAGAAAGTACTAATGTAGCAAAAAGAACGACCTCGCCGGAGATATCACCAGTGCCTGCCGTAGCAAAACCGACTTTGCTGAGGACTTTCGTCGAAAATGTCGTAGCAAATATTTTGTGCTATCATAGCAAAAACATAGAAGAGAAATAGGAAAAACTTGCTACTATTGTAGCATCACCCTGTAGCAAAATATCAAAACGCGTCAATTGGTCAGTAGCATCGTGACCCTTCATCTGTAGCAATAATGATCACTTCCAGTAGCATTGTCGTCCTGCCTGTGTAGCACTGTGTCGGAAGAGAAAACTCCAGCGCAGAGGGGTGGCCATGGCACGGAGGTGTGGCGGTGGTACCTCCGGCGAGGGAAGAACAACGAGGATGGCCGGCCATGGCACAGAGGTGTGGCGGTGGGACCTCCGACGGCCGAGGAGCAGAGGCGTCTCGCCGGTGTAGCAGCGCGACCTCGTCCATGTAGCAGAGACGCATCGCGAAGTGTAGCAGCTGCCACCGCACGTAGCAGCCGTCGTAGCGCATGTAGCATCGGTCGCCGCCGCAGTCGCCGCGTGTAGCAGGCTCCGCCGCCATGTGTACCCGGCCATTGCCCCGTCGTGTAGCAGCCTCTGCCGCCGCGTATAGTAGCCTCCACCGCCACATGTAGCAGGCCGCCGCATGTACGAGGCCGGCGCCGCCTTGCAGCAGTAACGGGAGTTTGAAAGGACAGCGGGGGATTTCAGGCATCTTGGAGGGCGGCGTGCCGAGGAAGAAGCAGGACAGGGCGGGTTGGCGTGCAGAGGGAGGAGCAAGGCGGGGCAGCGAGGGAGGAACGGAGGGCATCACGCAGGGGGAGAAGCAGCGCGAGTGCCATGGATTTTGGATTAGAAACACAAGGAAGAGGGACTCCGTCGTGGGGATAAGATTGCAGCGGTGGACCCCATGAACGTCTGTGTTACGCGAGAGGCTGGACACGTGTCAGCACCAGGAACCGAGGACGCGAGTCACGCGATCCCCCGGATGAACGGTATCATTTTCCTTTTTTTTGAAGAATTAGACAAAATGAATGGCCGTAGGGTATGCGCCACAATTGCACACTAAAGCTGGTGTGCGTCCCGTTAGTTAGTGTGTTTTGGTATGGAAATGTACATGTAGGAAAACCATCATTCAATTTGCAAAAAAAATTATGAACAATCTTTTTCTTTGAACGTCGGCATTCAATCTGAATGTGTTGGCATCATGTGCTAGATAGTATGGTGGCCCAACTGCCCTGCCTAATAGAGCAGCCCAATAATATAGGGCTCGTTTGGTAGCCTGCATTAGATTCAGACAGACCCGCTACCGTAGAAAACTGTCAGTTTAGTTCCTAAACTCTCCTACGTTGTGTCCAGCACTGGTCTCAAAGCAGATCAGAGCCAGGCCTAGGGACAACGGTCGAATCAGCCGTTTCCGTGGAGCTAGTCTTGGCTAGACGTAGATTGGACTGCCACTGCACAACGGTTGCACGCGTGGGGAAGCGCGGGAGACGTGAATAACTCCATTTTCACTGTCACACTTGCTGTCACCGCCCCACTCTGCCACTATCCAACGTCCCATCCCATCGGAGAGACCGGACGCACCATCCACCACGCCGTCGAGCGCGCCATCGGCGAATACGAGGCAGGGGATTGAGGAGCGGATCCACACAAGTCGACCCCGCTATTGTCCCCTCTCTATAGCAGTTGTCGCCTATTTTGAGGAAGCCTCGCGAGGCGCCCATAAGGGTTGCGGTGGTCGGGTGATGAGATCCATAGGGATTGCATCGGGGGTTTTCCCTGTCCTGACCCGCTTCAGCCCCGACCCCTCTGCCGGTGCATTGAGGGCGGTGGCCATCACCGAGGGGGAGCCGGTGTCGAGCAGCGAGATGGCGAGGCTGTTAGCCTTCACGGTCGTGCCGTTGAGTCGGCACCTGCCATTCCCGCTAGGGTTCGCTCCAATCCTGGTAGGGTTTCCCGGCATGTCCTTGGCCTTACCGGCCATATTTGTGGCGGCAACAGCGGGAATCGTCTCCTCCGGGCAGTTCGCGGCCACGATGACCACTCCAACCCCCGCCATGATGGCCCAATCTGCCTCGGTTGCTTCACCCCAACTCCGGCGATTAGGCCATCGATCGCTCTGTCGCAGGTGAGGCTTCTATTTTCCCCATATGTTCTTGTGGTGCATTATAGATTAGCTTCACAATGTTGGCCCCGATTGCGTGATTAGTATCTATTTGTTGCTTGATATGTTGTACATTTGTAGAATAGCTTATGTATGTTGCTTCAAATATTGCACAATTGTAGATTAGCATCTTGTGGATGGGTATGCATGTGTAGATCAAATGGCATGGTCATTATGTATGTGTAGATCAATGCATGGCTATTATGCATGTGTATATCAATGCCACTTTCTTGCTCATTCCTATTTGCTTAATCACTATCATTACCATATGTATGTTGCTTGCTCATTCCTATTTTCTTGATCACTAGCATCACCAACTCTATGTTGCTTGATCAATGCCATTTACTTGATCAATAGCATCATCATATGTATGTTGCTTGATCAATGCTATTTGCTTGATCACTAGCATCACCATATGTATATGTTGCTTGGTCAATGCCATTTGCTTGATCATTAGCATCACCATATGTATGTTGATTCCTCAATGGCATTTGCTTGATCACTAGCATCACCATCTGTATGTTGTTTGCTCAATGCCAATAGTTCATACCTATGTCAGCCTGTATGCAACGTACCTAGTTGTTTTTTGCACAATGCATTTGCTAGTGTATTCTAATCAGTTGTGATCAGCAAGGTATCCAAGCGGGACTAGGACACCTTGTGCAGGAACACAGTTCCTCCTGTGCCGGGGTACGAGGACTTCATCTGAGGTCTCCCTCCCTCAACGGCTAGACTAGCCCTCAACAGCTTGCTGGCAGAATTGCAGTCGAAGAAGGCGAAGGATCGTTAGGGCCACAAGCCTCGCATTGGTCACTACAACAATGAAGACCTCACTCATCGCTTCTACGTCCAGATCAAGGCCACGAACATGACTGCACTCCATCTCTCGGACAACATGAAGGCGGTAGTGTTGAAGCAGCTGCAGATAAAGCAGCATGTCTGCACTCTCCCCCTGAAGACCTCCTCCTTCTATGAGTATGGTGTGCAGCTGCAGATGTTCGAGGGATAGATGTACTTCATGTATGGTTGGAAGGAGTTTGCGTTGAAGATTAAGCTGTGGGTTGGAGACATCCTCGCTTCAAGTACATGAACAAGCAGAAGGGCTTCAAGATGACTCTCTTCAGGGCTTTCAACAACACCGAGGAGTTGATCACCTGCGACATCGTCATCTGATACTCCTCCACTGTTGATGAACTTGATTGTATATAGTAGTGTGATGATCATTTGTGTGTACTGGATGTCGGAAGAACCAGTCTATTTTGGGTCACGGTGTGTGTCCCTAACGTGAAAAACCTATCAGGTGGCATGGGATGCAATTGGGGATGAACTACTACTCTAGCTAGTATATCTTCTCTGCAATGTTCTTATATATGTGTTGTTCTATGTTGATGTGGTTTGGTAAAGTCATCATATTTGAATGTGTTGAGTGTATCAGTTTGTCTATGCAGAGAGATGGAATCTGGCTAAGCACCTAATACACTTTTTTTCATCTGCTGGAAAAATAGGCAACCAAACGGATTGCAATCTATACCTAATAATAAAGGAAGGAGTGTTTCTTGTAGTACCTACACTTTTTTAGACAACTTTACCCTTTGACCAAAAAATAAATTACCCACCAATGCTACCGGTAAGTGAAAAAGAAAAAAAACACGCTTCCGGTTCAACACTTTTTCTGACCTTTTTACCCTTTCACAAAACCACATATTACCCGTGGATGCCACCCCTAACTGGATCGGACGCGTTCATGTACTCCCGGTCCAGTCGGAAGTTGCCGCTGCCGTCTACCTCCGCTCACGCGAGCCAAGAAGGTCAGCGGCTTGCGAGCATGGCTCGTCCGTCCCATACACGCAATCTGCGCGTACGGCCGCCTTCGACCACCGTCCTAACAAGGACATCCCGGCAAGGATCGATGGGACCTGACACAAATTTCCCGCGCCATGGCCCCGCAGGTCGACCTAGAATGCCGCTTGCCCGAGCTCCTCGCTGTCTTCTTCCGCGCATCGCCACCAACAGTGCGCTTGCCGCCCCTGCCATCTTCCCTATTGCCAATGTCCAGCGAGCTCCGCATTCCTCCGTTCTCATCAATGGATAGGATCTTGGCGACAAGCTGTGGCGTCCTTGCCGGCAGAGCGACGTTCCACTGCTGAGGCCCATGATCCTCTTCCGGTTCAACACTTTTTCTGACCTTTTTACCCTTTCACAAAACCACATATTACCCGTGGATGCCACCCCTAACTGGATCGGAAGCGTTCATGTACTCCCGGTCCAGTCGGAAGTTGCCGCTGCCGTCTACCTCCGCTCACGCGAGCCAAGAAGGTCAGCGGCTTGCGAGCATGGCTCGTCCGTCCCATACACGCGCGTACGGCCGCCTTCGACCACCGTCCTAACAAGGACATCCCGGCAAGGATCGATGGGACCTGACACAAATTTCCCGCGCCATGGCCCCGCAGGTCGACCTAGAATGCCGCTTGCCCGAGCTCCTCGCTGTCTTCTTCGGCGCATCGCCACCAACAGTGCGCTTGCCGCCCCTGCCATCTTCCCTATTGCCAATGTCCAGCGAGCTCCGCATTCCTCCGTTCTCATCAATGGATAGGATCTCGGCGACAAGCTGTGGCGTCCTTGCCGGCAGAGCGACGTTCCACTGCTGAGGCCCATGATCCTCCACATGCGACTTCAGCTATAGCTATCGGGGCACGTGAGCAGAGCGGAAACGCAGCTTTGGAATTTTGATGCGCTATGTGGGACAGATGTTGGTGAGGTAGCCAAAGATGTTGTTGCCCGTCCTACCCCAAGCAGATGGACGTAGTTGTGGCTGGAAATAGCTAAGCCTGCATCACCGTTTGGTGCTGAAGCCTGGCTCGACTATTATCACGTGTATACATGGGCCAAGGCCCAACATTAATTATATGTTGGTTCGACCGTCAGACATAATTAAGATTAAGATCTGGTATAACTCATATTTAGTTCCATACTTTTTTTTGTGAACCATATTTAGTCCCATACTGCTCCCTTAAACTAAGCCTCACCTGTTTATATTCGTCGGCAAGTTGGCTGAAGTATCAACAAGCCAACTCGAGAAACAACAAGCAGCTACACGCTAATTATTGTCAGAAAAAAAAAATAGTCCCCCGCTGATTGGATCGTGGGCATGAAGGAAAGGAAGGATTGTGATCTGATTAACCGGAGGGATTAAAGGGAAGGAGTTACTATGGCCGGAAAGGAAGGACTGCGATCTGATTAACCGGAGGAATTAAAGGGAAGGAGTTACTATGGCCAGAAAGGAAGGACTGTGATCTGATTAACCGGAGGGATTAAAGGGAAGAAGTTACTGTGGCCCCAATTACATGATGTTGCATAGTTAGAGGAGGAACCGAGGTGGAGGATACGCGCAACACTGGACGAAGCGTGCATAAGAAGTTTTCCTGACTATATTGCCACCGTCCAACATTCAAGGCTATCTAAGATGTTTCTATCTCATAGAGCTTGGAAGCTCCACGCGCGGAGCTTATTTTTTCCTTCACGAGATAGAGATTTGTAACTACAAATAAAAACTGCGAGAGTTCGAGTGTTGATTGCTCTGTGTTGGTGTTGTGCCATTGATTTTTAAAAAATAAATTTATATTTTTTACTGACACTACCATTTGCATGCTGCCATTTTATTTTACTGGTGATTAATATAGTTTTGCTAATTTGATTGGAGCTCGTAACATACTGTCTTCAAGTTTCACATGCATTATGCTAATGTGTGGTGCTAAAAGGAAATTAGAAAAACCGTGGCAACACGACGCGCGGGCATTCTTCTTCCACCGCAACGCGTGGGTATTTTGCTAGTTCAAGTCTAACAGATACAACCGGACTGCAAAAGTTAGTCCAAAGCCTCTATAAGCCTGACAATAACACCGCCAGCTGGGCCGGAGCAAGAATCGTCTGCAGGGCGTCCCGCACTAAATGGGCTCGAACTTTTAGCCTTCTGAGATGCACAGTTCCTCTGGGCGAGACCAGGAGTTCACCTGTCAGCACTCAGCAAATCTCACCGGGGAGCCGGCAGCAGCAGCAAACGACATCGCGTCTCCCATTGTCTTCCTGCTCCAAGACAGCTACCAACTGGCTCCTGCTTTTTGCCCGCATGAAAGTTGATCGCAGCGTGCCACGACGAGCCCACGATTCGTCCCAATCGCTGAACTCTTTTGTTTCGCCTCTGAGGTGTTGTTATGGTCGTGGCACAGTTGTTCGATCGGGGACCAAGTCCAGCCATCTGCAGTTCTGAAAATGAAGGCATGAGCATGCCTGTTCATACATGGTTTGGGAATACTTGGATAGTGGCATGGTGTTGTTTTCTAATGACTCACACCCCACGAGGCCACCAGGCACAAGCTCACGTTTCCTTCCGAAAATCACAGGGGAAAAGCCTTGATAAAATATCCAACGTGTGATTTTATTTTGACAGGATCCAACGTGTGGTTGTTTGAAGTGATAATATCGAAGTCTCTTTTTTTTTCCATTTCGCAAAATAAAAAGTCTTTTTTTTGGGGGGGCGGAATGAGAACTGAGCAGTCGCCACAACACTATGAAATCCGATGCATTTTTCTGCAGGCCCATCTTTAGTTGTGCAGTAGGAGCATCAAATTATTTTCTCTGCGGCCCAACACCCAATTAGGCCAGCTCCGGACCGGATGAGGGCCGGCAAACATGAAAGTAGGCGCTCGAATGGCGAGGCCCATCAGCTGGCTCGCTTAGCAACTTCTTTACCCGTTGCTCGCCATTTATTATGGCTAGGTACCCTTCCTGAGGGTTTAAACTTCCCTGTAAATCCCTCAAAAAAAAACTTCCCTACAAACATTGTTTCAACTGTTGAATAAAATAAAATGGTTGGAGAGTTCTAGAAAAAAGAAAAGCTGGAGTAAATACTAATTCCCTGAAAGAAAGGGCAATGTAAAACGGCTTACTAAGATTTAATCTCTATCTCTATACATGTGGAGATTTGGTGCACGTGGTCACCCCCGCTCCCTTCGTTTTGAAAAGATCAAAATGTTACTTTTGAGTTTTAACAAACAAAAAAAAAACTTGGCTATGAATGTATATGGTCCATACATTTGTGTAAAATTTCAATAAAACAATCATTTTATTTTAGGCTACAGAACAAGAACAGATTTATGACTTTGTCAGAAATTTGTCTTTTTTTGTGTACCCCAAAATACAACATGTTTTTGGATGGTTTTTTATTACAGTCTAGATGTATGTATCTAGTTATATATTTATTTTCATATTTTTGAAGACCTAAAATTATAAGTTTTATCTTTTTAAAAAAATATGATCACGGGTCCCCATGTGCCAAAAAAATACTTTCCGTATATCTACTACTTATAAATGAGCAGATAGCGGAAAATGTGTTTGGGGGACAGGCTCCATAGATCCCTTTTTGAATTTCTCTCAAATCAATATTTTAAAGTTTCAAAAAAAATCCAAAAGAAAAATCAAGATGTCGACATATACTCTACGGCCCTGCAAAATCTCAGCGCAAAATAGCTTACCGGCCTACAAAATAATGACACATTCTAATAAATCTGAAGATTTTCTAATTTGGCACTCTTCACCGCCTCAGATCTGAAATTTTTCATATTTACACAGCCAAAAATAGTGAATATTTCTTGATTTTTTGCACGTAGCTCCAAGTTCATCATCATTATCTATATCGAAGAACTTCTAGACCACCCGCAAAAAAAAAAGAACTTCTAGACGACTAACTAGTATGGGAAGATTTATGTGTCAAAGTGACGCCATGTTCTTGAAGTGTGGTTGCTTAGAGCATCTCCAAAAACCGGCCAATTTTCGGTCGGACATCGTGTTTTTGGTCTGGGTACGCTCAGTTTCCCACTCGCGTACCCAGGCCGAGTTCCCAAGTTCGGCTAAATTCACTTAAACTCGGCGAAATATGAGCGAATATAAGTGAAATTTCATTAAAGTAGGCAAGGGGGGCACATAGTACATCGGAATTTATAACTATAAAAGGCCGCCGCCGTGGTCGACGCCAGACGCAGCAACTACAGGCCGAGGCGGGGGTTGTTGCCAGCCTCGATGTGCGCCACGACTCCGGCCAGAGTCCGTCCTGGAACGCTCCACCAGCGGCGGCGGTAAACCATGTTGTTACGCGGCGGCGGCAAGCCCGGCGGTCCGTCGTGTCGGGCGAGTTTCTCGAGGCGTCTGTCGGCGAAAAACTGCCTCCAGAAGACCAGGTTGCCCTGATCCTCGGCGAGATCCGGGTCTTGCATGGCAGCGATAGCGGCCTGGATCTCTCCGGCGGGTTTTGGGTCTTGCATGGCGGCGATAGCCGCCTGGATCTCTCTGGCGAGGTCTTCTCCGTCTGGCACCGGCGGAACGGGGATCCCGCGGGCGCTGAGTTTCCAGCCTAGGGGGAGACGAGTGTCCGGTGGGGCCGTATAGCTCGCCTCGCGGAGAAGCCAGGCTTCCCAGGCGACAGTGTGCGTAGACCGCGGCCATAGTTCGCCGGAGTTGAGGAGGAAGAAATGTGTGAACGTCCGAAGTTCGTCAGAGTTGTGGTGGTGTGAGAGACTGTGAAGAGAGACGGCGAGATGTACGACTTTTATAGGCCGAAAGAATGGCGGGATGAGTGTAGCGGCGAGGGCGGGAAAAGGAAAACGGCGGGAAGGAGGGCGGCGGGTCGGCTTCTGTCGCTGACAGGCTGGTCCACTAGCCGAATTCGCTTCATCCGACGTCCCGAGGGCGTACCCGGGATCCTGGGTTCGGCCTGGGTGTCCGGACCAAAGTTGGCCTAAATCCGACCGAAAAGAGGTCCCTGGATACACGACTGGACCGATTTTTGGCGCTCGGACGTAATTTCGATGTCCGAATCGGCCTCGTTGGTAGGCGAGTGGAGATGCTCTTACTTTCTTCGGGTAGCAAGACCAGAATTCCGTCACCGGTCACCGACCACCAACCTCGGAGAGAAAAAGCTACCAGCTTTGTCCTTATTGGCAGCTGGTTTCCCATAGGCCATGGCCGCCATGGTCTCCACGGCATTGGTTTCTCGATGGGTACAAGTCCAATCGTGGGCGCAGCTCCTTCAATTTCCTTCCCTCCGGAGAACCGCTACGCATCAACGCCGCCGAGTCTTGCCATTTCTGCTCACGATCGACCACGCAAGTCAGGAGGTAATAACATGGCGGCGATGGTACGTAATGAATGCCAGATGCCTAGCTGTACTGACTGCCAGCACCACGACATTGTGCACGAGCGCGCACTTGATGGGCATTGGACGCCGGTCCTAGGACACATGCCCTCACGCTCTCTCAACATTGTTTGACTCTGAAGAACTGAACTTCTGTTCACATGGTTCAGTCGCAGTCAAAAGTGCAGTGGTTAGAACTTCTGCTCTCAGCGACATTTGTATCGACAAATTTTCTGTCTTGACAAATCAGATCGGCAGTCTAATTGCAGTTTCGTTGCAATCACAAGATGGCAGATCCCTGTCAGTTTTTTTTGTGTTCGTCTGAATTTGTATACAACCAACTAACTGGAGCAACGACTCGTCGTCGAAGACCATTTAGAATTACTTAATAGCCTATTTCTTATACCATATCTCTATCCCTTGAAATTATGGAGCCGAAAGATGGATGCATATGCTGTGTTTCAGTTTGCTAAATGATATCAATTAAAGACAGGCGAACAAAGATAATGGCAACAATAGTAGATCGAAAGCGACTAACCTAGAATCACATCAATGAATACGGAAATCGATCTGATCTCGGTACATCTGTCAGACACACGACTCCACGTGCCCTCCGACGGTGCTAGACGCACCACCTGAACGAGGACAGACGGGGAGGATCTTATTCTGATTTTAGAATATAGCCGCCGTCTCATCATTCCGAAAAACAGAATGAAAACAAGCTAACAAAGTACTGAAACCCTTTCACAGGTGAGGGGCCGTGGTCCGCCACGCCTTCAAGGCCCCAAGGCTACCGTAGACGGAGTGAACCGACGGGGACAACAGTGAGGGAGACGAAACCCTATAAGGGTTCTAGGGGAGCCGCCAATGATCGCCTCTCTCCTCCTGTACCGGTTCGGTTTTGATATGTACTTCTATCTTTTCCTAACTCAAACTTCATAAAATTTGATCAACTTAATAGAAAAACATAGCAACATTCATGAAGCTCATTTAGTACCATTGGATCTGTTTTATAATATAGTTTCATAATATACAAATTTGATGTCATGTACTATGTTGCTATATTTTTCTATAAAGTTACTCAAAATTAAAAATTGACTTAAAAAACAAGTAGCTAGAAGTAGACTGAGGGAGCATGACACATGGTTCACGCTCTGAACATTGTTTGACTCTGAAGAACTCCTGTTCACATGGTTCAGTCACGGTCAAAAGTGCAGTGGTTGTTCCTAGTTCCGACGAATCGCTGGTTAGAACTTCTGATCTCCGCGACATTTGTTTTTCCTTAGTACTAGTACGTGTTTGAATCGACAGAAAGTTTGTCTTGAGAAATCAGAACAGCAGTCTGAATGCAGTTTCGTTGCAATCACAAGATGGCAGATCTCTGTCAGTTTTCTTGTGTTTTATCTGAATGTCTGTACATACAACTCAACCAACTAACGGGAGCAACGAGCAACTTATTGGTGGAGGGAGTGAGCATGACACATGGTTCACGCTCTGAACATTGTTTGACTCTGAAGAACTCCTGTTCACATGGTTCAGTCACAGTCAAAAGTGCAGTGGTTGCTCTGACGAACCGCGACATTTGTTCTTCCTTAGTAGTACGTGTTTGATTTGAATCGACAGGAAGTTTGTCTTCACAAATCAGATCAGCAGTCTGAATGCAGTTTCGTTGCAATCACAAGACGGCAGATCCCTGTCAGTCTTTTTGTGTTTTTTTCTGAATGTCTGTACAATCACTAGCGGGAGCAAACGACTCGTCGTCGTCGATCCACACAAGGCACACGAAACAAAAATCGAAGCAGACAAAAAAGTCTTTCTTCCACTAACAGATCGGACATCTCACTAGCCCGTTCTCGTTGCAGTCCGGGCACCTCCTGAACGAGCCCGCCGCGCCGTCCTCGTCCTCGACGAACACCTTGCAGCTGCCGGAGCAGGCGTCGCAGGGCACGAAACGCGCGCCTCCGCAGCCGGCGCACGGCTCCGCCGGGAGACCCGGTATTGCTTTGCCAGCGCCCGGCGCCGCCTCGCAGGGCTCGAGCGCCTCCGCCAGCTCCCCGGACTCGTGCATGCGGCGGACCTCCTCGGCGCCGCCCAGGTGCCAGCCGTCGACGAACACCTGCGGGAGCCCCGGCGTGGCGAGGCCGAGCGCGCCGCGCAGCTCGTCCTTGTACCCCGCGTGCATCGACAGGTCGCGCTCGTCGACGCGCACGCCGTAGCTGGAGAGGATGGCGCTCGCCGCCCAGCAGTCCTCGTACGTCTGCCGGATGCCGCGGAGGCTCGTCAGGTACACGACCACCCGCCCCGCGCTCTCCGGGGGAGGAGTAGGCGGCGGGGTGGACGGCTTCTTACCCGACTTGCCGCCGTCGATCCTCTGCTGGAACGCGCTGACCTGCGACCGCACGACGCCGGCGAACACCTGGATTTCCTCCTTCCTGACGGCAGCGGCGGCGTCGGGAGGCAGCGAGAGTTCGGCCTCAGCGAGCGCTTCCCGGAACGCCGACAGCACGTCGGGGTCGAACTCCGGCGACCCGGCGGCCGATCGCGCCACCACGCGGTCGCAGTCGTCGTCGTCGTCGAGGCCGTCCATGAGCTCCCAGACGTTGATCTCCTCGGGGTCGCGCGCCGGCGTCTTGGTCGGCGTCCGCGGCGGCGCCCGCCTCTGGCGCTTCGCGGGCTCCTCCACCGCCGGCGACCCCGGGAACCACCGCATGGACCGGCACCTCTCCGCCGCCGCGGCGCCACCAAAGGAAACCGCAGCGGCGGTGGCGCGGTCGAGGCTGAGCGTGCCGAGCGTGGAGGACCTGAGCGCGACGGAGTGGCGCGCCACGAGGCCCGAGCACCTCCGCGGCTCCGGCGCCCGCGCGCCGTCCAGCAGCGCGTGCTTGGACCCTTTGCAGCCCATGATCGACCGATTAATCCACCTGCCAGCAGTCCAGAACCGCCGCCGTTCCACGCCGAGGAGGAGAGAACGGGCGCCGCCGACTACTGTCTACTAGGCAGCAGCGATCGGATAGGAGATTAGAGGAAGACCCGATCAGGAGTAGGCGCAGACGGGCCGGGGCCCAACGCGGAACCGTTTCAAACGGTAGGAAGGAAGGAAGGAACGGTTCGTTGCCGGCGCGGGGCGTGGCGTGGCGGGTGGAAAGGGAAGGGAAGGAAAGGCTGCTGCCCGGGTGCAGCGGGGAGCGGCGGGATCTGTGGTGGGACTGGGTGGAAAGCGGAGACGAATAAGAAAGGGGAGGAGGAGGTGGCGGGTACGTACGGGAGCCGTGCCGTGCGAATTGAAACCGGGAGCAAGGATCACGTACGTACTTTTGGGGGGAGGGCTAGGTAGTAAGTAGTAGGTACGTACTTTGGGGGGCCTCGTGCCGTGGACGTGGAATTCTGCGACGTGATCCTGCCACGGAAACCATCATTCGTCTCCTCTCCTCGGCGTGGCGCCGTACGGTGTACCGCTCCAATCCTGTGGGCTGTGGCACGGCGTCAGCAGTCACTGCCGGCGCCGGTTCGGCAGCAGCTGGCCGCGCAGATGTGCCGTGATTCACTCGATCTCACAGAGGTCCCGTCGCCGCCGGTAGCGACGGATTCTTGCACCGGATTGATGGATTGGCTCGTCCGATCTAGTACCCTTGGCTGTCGGTTGGAAGTTACCATCTACTACTACTCCGTTTATCCATCACCTCTCACAAAGAAAAGATCTCTGTATATCCACGTGCTGGTGCATGGATCGTTAGGCTTTGAAAACGGAACGAAAATATGTGTTATCGTTCTCGTTTCCTCTTTCCGCCGTAATCCGAAACAGAACTGAAAACTTCGGAAATAAACTCGGAATCAGAAATCACCGAAGACGAATATGGAACGAAAACGACATGGAAATGAACTTTTGTCAAAATATAATAGTGAAATCGTATATTTGGTCTGTGCACCAAAAAAACATATTATAACAGATAAGAAATAGATGACAACTTCGACAAGGGGGAATTGAACATAAAGTAACACACGTAATTCAACACTTTATCAACAAGCTCAGAAGTTCACACCCCTAGTTTCACATAGACTGGTATGTAGACCCTGGATATATTCTTTGGCCCGACAAGAATAAGGAAAATCACCGACAAAGCAGTACTTCGTGCATGGATCTGGATGGTTATATTTTTAGAAAGTTTCCGTATTTGTTTATCCATAATTTCTTACCGTTTTTGTTTTCGCTGAAAATGTGGCTCCCTGTTTCGTTTTCCATTTTTGTCTTGAATATTCCATTTTTGTTCCGTTTCCGCACAATGCCGCCTCCGTTTCCGGTTTTAGCACTTCATTTCCTTTTTTATTGAAAACAAACGGAAAGTTTCCTTACCGTTTTGTATGTGCCTTTTGTGTTACACCGGATATTGGTCTTGCTTTGTACTCCTTTCCTTCGGAAATAAGTGCCACGCATTTGTCTAGTTAAGCATGGGCAAACTGTAGATTCAAATGCCTAAAATACAATTTCTGATCAAATTTCAAAAAAGATAAGCTGCTCCGGGCCGAAACCCCGAGCAAGCGTCCAGTCTGAAGGGACGCTAATTCCGCCATTGTACGCATGCCTAGCTAAATAAATCTGCGAATTTATTTTTAAACTGAGGAAGTATGTTTTTTTGGGTGATCTATTGGACGTGTTTCAACAGTCACGGACGTGATGCATAGTCTTGTTGATTGAGGAATCCAGCACGTACGCTGCAGACGGCTTGAGAGATATACATGTGTCCCGACATCGCTAGTGGCTTAGCTTCTTCGATACGATCAAACATCTGGCATCCAAAATCAGCTGAACCCCGGCAAAGTCACAAGCCCGCCCTTTAATCCCAGAAAAAAACACAGACAGACAGGCAGATGCTTGTAGAGCTATACTACTAGGCCAAGCTTTGTTCAACATCGCGGCACACTTCTTTGGTCTAAAGCCAGATGCCATCCACAAACTTTGGCCTGTTTTACTTCGAACGCATCGACAGCGCTGGACCAACGTACATACGGCGGGAGCCAGCTTTGTTTTTTCGCTGGAAACGTAATAATCTTCTTCTTTTTTTATTCGAGGTTTTGAGCGGAGCTGCTAGCTGTTGAGCGTTAGTTCAGACTTCGGACTTGAGAGAGGGCCGTCGGCGTCACGCCGCAGCATATATACCTGGACTCCACTCCACAGGCGTTGTGATGATCGACGTGCTCCTGTTCCCAATCCCGGCGGTCGGTGGCTCGTCCGCTTCGCCTCGCTATCTGTTTTCTTTTTGCAGTAGACCTGTCGCTTTGCTTGGCCTAGCGCCCTGAGCATCTCGGATTAATGTTACCACTTGACGTTCATAAGATGGAGATAGTTGCGTTTTTTCAACGAAAAGAAGTAGCTAGCTAGCTAGGGAGATACGTATTTGTCATGCATCGTGGATGGATAGGTTATAGGTAGGTGGGCTGGTTTCTAGTAAATTCTAAAGAACGACAGAGAAGTGTGGCTCGCGCTTGGTTATCTTTGAATAAGACGAAGTCACTCACTATACAATAATGTACTCGTCTGTTTCGCCGATACAATCACCGATTAGGACCGGCGATCGGACGCCGGCCGGCCGGCCGGCCGGCCCGTTACATCAGTGGACCATTCCGTTCGATCGGTTGGTTAAACCAGGCTTTTCTGCAGTGACCACGGATCTTAATTACTCTACTTATTACTCGTAGCAACCTAAAAGACGTCATAGTGGCCCGGAGCAGGAGGCTACGGCGCGTAGGGTCAAACGCCGTGCCCGTGCGGGAGTTGGTGGCGGTGAGGTGGCTGGCACGACTCGAGCATGATGATATGCGTTCCGGCTCAGCCGCCCGTGTTTGGTTTCTGACTCTCAACTGCTGCACGGGGCGGTTCTTTTTCTTTTCCTTCGTAATAACAGTTGTCAACCTTTCGGGTGCTGAACTATCTTAGAAGAATGCATGCGAGCCGCTGCATCGGATCATTGTAACATCCCAAATTTTAGTTTCAAAAAAAAATCCTAAATTTTCAATTCCATATGTTACTAGAAACATGTTATTCATAACATTTGCATCATAGCATCATGCGGAAAATCTCAGGGCAAAACCCTTTCACAAAAACCCTATTTTGGTTTTCTTAAAATTGTCCTATAAGAGACAAAAGGGGTTTCTGCAAATCCAACTTTCAAAACTATGTAAAAAGGTGCACGTATGATCCTATAATGATCTACTGTTTTTTACAAAAAAAATAGAGACCAAAATAATTGAATTTGGATTTAATATGAAAAAGTTAATTAAAAAGTACAAAACATACAAATAATTAAAAATAAGAAAACCTAACCTAAGAGGGTTGCCGAAGCCGGCCCGCAGATACCTACCGCCTATGTCCGGCGACCGAGCGACGCACATCGCGGCCATGCAAGTGGGCCGACCTAGAGCTTCCACGTGTAGCTCGCCGGCTCCTCCTCACTGCGACAGACAGCCTGGTCCCACCTATCGTCCCCGAGATCAAGAAGAACCCGTGTTTCTCACGAACAACCCGCACAGAAAATCGATTGAAACGGAACCGAATCCATGCCCCCTTCAAGTTGGCTCCAACTATCCGTGCCCCTCTCCAAGTTGGCTCAAACTATTTAATAATCGCACACCGCCGCCCCTTTAACCTTTTTTTGCAAACCGCCACTAGGTTGCTAGAATCCAGATCGATTCCGATCTCGTCGGATCCGCCACCGCAGAAGCTTCTAGAGGTTGAAGACGATGCTGTCTCGGGGCACCCGGACCCCGCTCACCCGCTGTACCTTTTCCCCCTGCTCTACTGCGTCGCCCTAACTCCTTTTTCCCCTCTGCAACGCACGGGAGCGAGTTGACGTTTCCGTCGGAGCTTCATCGTCACCACCCGCCACCGTACTGTTATAATTGCGACAAATAAATAACGAAGAACGAAAACAAAATCACAACAAGGGACACAGATTTAACGTGGAAAAACCACTCAAACAAAGAGAGGAAAAAACCACGGGCGCCAACGGCCAGCAAAACTTCACTATATCGGGGAGTGTTTACATACACCGGGGATTTCACGGATGCAACTCATCCTAATCGACGGCTTACAAGGGATTCATATATCGGTGGAAATCTAGATCTTCGGCCCAAGCCTCCGGCGACGGGCCTCGCTCCACTCGTCAAAAGTTGGCCTATACTTTGTAGAATTTGGATCGACATATAACAAACTTCACCTTAAGACAAATTACTTCTTGTAGCATCAACATCAACCATCTCCCTAAACAAACGAAGCAAATACTTTCGGCGCCAATTGCCACTTGAGTTAATCAGTTAAACCAACTAAGTTCGAGCAAAGCTCAAACTTAGCAACAGGAACTGGTTTAGTCATCATATAGCAGGATTATTATGAGTGCTGATCTTGTATACCTTTAATTTACCTTTAGCAACAATGTCTCTAGCAAAATGGTACTTGACGTCAATATGCTTAGTTCTCTCATGATACATCTGATATTTTATAAGGTATATGGCACTTTGACTGTCACAAAATAAAGTAATGCAACAATCATCTCCACAAAGCTTAGCAAACAAACCTTTTAACCACACAGATTCTTTGCAAGCTTCAGCAATAGCCATGAATTTTTCTAAGTGTTATGCTTGTGCTATGCTATATATATAAAATACCACTGGGGGTTTTCAAAGACTAAAATTTTTATGCTAAGGTCATCCAACATGGGCGAAGCACCGAGCCCAAGATGGAGGATATCATGTCAGCGTCACCGGCGACTCCAAGTATAAGGGCCTTAGCTCTAACACGCAAGAGCTTATAGTACCCCTATGTGAACGCCATTTCCAAGAGTTTGAGGGCCATTACGCACAAACCTTTGGAAGGTGTGATGAGAAAGGAGTTCCAGTTGAGTTAAGCACAGAGGAAAGGGAGACTGCCAAGCGCCGAAGGATCTACTACCAAGACTTATAGTGTCACATCAACGATCTTGAGGAGGATAGCTGCTTTATCCTAAGGAATGATCTCAAAGACTCCATGTAGCTGAAGTGGGTTCGATAAAATCAGACACCAACATTGGTGGATCATGGTGTAGACACGCAATAGGACGCAACATGTGATCATGCGGCAGTCAGTTTTGGTTCTATGCATGTGTCCCCTCACCTGTCCCAATTCGCCGAATAAGCACCATTCTCATAGCGTCTCGTCCCTTGATGATTGCTCGCCAAACCTGCGAGGGAGATGAGCCCAAGGTTGCTTCCAGTAGCCCCGTATGTGGAAAGTAGACGATTTTTAGAATTCTAGAGCTCAGCGCCTCCGGGTTCTGTAGGATTCGCCAGGCCTGACGAGCCAGCATCGCCACATTGAATAGCTCTATATCTCGGAAGCCCATGCCTCCTGAAAATTTTGGGGAGCACATTGTGTCTTCCAGCCACGACACCCAAGCGGTGTTCTGTTTGCCGTCCTTGCTGCCTCACCAGAAGCTACGCACCATTGCATTGATAGCCAGATACAAACCCCTTGGTAGCTTAAATCGTGGCATGGAGAAAGTAGAAATTGCCATGGCCACAGCCTTGATGCAAGCAATTGTTCGAGCCATCCTTGGATCTTTTTCCAGATATGGTCTTTTAGGTATTGAAAAGCTCCGCTCTTCAATGTCCCAACATCTGAAGGCATTCCAAGGTATTTTTCATTCAAAGTCTTACCGAAGACATTTAGGAATGTCTTCACTGTCTATCGAGTGGCCTCTGTACAACCTTTACTGAAGAAAATAGAGGATTTTTCCAGATTAACACGTTGTTCCGGAGCACTGGAATACTTCTTCAGAATCTCATTAACTTTCTAAGTTTCCTGGACACTTGCTCTTACGAAGAGCAGACTATCATCAACAAAAAAGGAGATGGTTCACAGCTGCAGCTATGGGAGCCACCTGGATCCCTTAAAGATGCGATGATTGATGACTATGTTTTAGAAGGTTAGAAAGAACCTCTGCTGCAAGTAAAAAAAAAAAAAGATAAGAGAAAATAGAATCGCCTTGACGAAACCCTGAAAGGACGAAACTCAAGTGGCGGTGGTCGGTGTATAGGATTCTCCTGCATGGCTGCATAGCACCACTCCCGCATCGCCTTCAGATCCAGGTTTAGACGTGATGGCCCAGTTGATATTTCCTAAACCCAAGCCCAAGTTGGCCAACAAAGCAGAAAACCAGAAAAGCCTGACTAAATTTTCAAGCAGGTCCAGCAAAAATAGCCGAATCATTGGCGCCATCTGCGTCTGCGCCGAACCGTGTCCAGCCACAATGCCACCCCCGCCGGCGACATCGGCGGCGGTGGCGGCGCAGCACCTGGAGTCCTTCCTCCCGCGCCTGACCACGCTCTCACACTACAAGCAGTTCCACGCGCGCCTCCTCACCTCCTCCCGCCTCCACTCTGACCCCTTCCTCCGTGCCCGCTTCCTCGACCGCCTCGCGCTCTCCGCGCACCCAGCGGCGCTACCCCACGCCCTGCTCCTCCTCCGCTCCCTCCCTTCTCCAGCCACCAATGACTTCAATGCCGCCATCCGAGGCCTCGCCGCCTCTCCCCACCCCGCGCGCTCCCTCCTCCTCCTCGCGGGCCGCCTCCTTCCCTCCCCATCCCCACCGCCTCCCCGCCTCGACGCCCTCTCCCTCTCCTTCGCGCTGAAGGCCTCCGCCCGGTGTTCCGACGGCCCCACCACCCTCCAGCTCCACGCGCTCGTCGTGCGCCTCGGATGCGCGCCCGACGTCCGGCTGATCACCACGCTTGTCGACTCCTATGCAAAGTGTGGCGACCTCGCTTCCGCGCGGAAGGTGTTCGATGAAATGATTGTGCGGGACGTGGCCTCATGGAATGCGTTGCTTGCTGGGCTGGCTCAGGGGACTGAGCCGAACCTCGCGCTGGCGCTGTTCCACAGACTGGCAGGGAGCTTCCACGAGTTGCCGCCAAGGGAGGCACCCAATGAGCTGACCATCATCGCGGCGCTCTCTGCTTGTGCACAGATTGGCTCATTACAGGACGGGCTGTATGTGCACGAGTTTGCTCGTAAAATTGGTTTCAGCAGCAACGTCCGTGTTTGCAACGCCCTTATTGACATGTACTCCAAGTGCTGTTCGCTAGGCCCAGCGCTAGAAGTGTTCCACTCCATCAAACGAGAAGACCGGACGCTCGTGTCGTACAACACTGCAATACAAGCAGTTTCCATGCATGGCCATGGGGAAGATGCACTGAGGTTGTTTGATGAGATGCCGACATGTATTGAGCCGGACGAAGTGACATACATAGCTGTGTTAGGCGGATGTAACCATGCTGGGCTCGTGGACGATGGCCTCAGGGTTTTTCATGGAATGAGGGTTCCTCCAAATGTAAAGCACTATGGTGCTGTTGTGGACCTTCTTGGCCGTGCAGGCCGCCTTGCGGAGGCATATGATACCATCAAGTCTATGCCGTTTCCAGCAGATATTGTCCTCTGGCAGACATTGCTGGGTGCATCCAAGAAGCATGGTGATGTTGAGCTCGCGGAGTTAGCTGCCACAAATCTTGCTGAGCTTGGTTCAAATGTTGACGGTGACTATGTCCTCCTCTCTAATGTATATGCGTCCAAGGCACGGTGGTCAGATGTTGGCCGAGTTCGTGATACCATGCGAAACAATGATGTGCAGAAAGTACCTGGCTTCAGCTACACTGAGATAAGTGGTGTAATGCATAAGTTTATTAATGGTGACAGAGATCACCCTAAGTGGCAGGAGATATACAAAGCACTAGAGGGAATTGTGTCAAGAATAAGTGAGTTGGGATATGAGCCAGAGACAAGCAATGTGCTTCATGACATTGGGGAGGAGGAGAAGCAGCACGCACTGTGCTATCATAGTGAAAAGCTGGCAATTGCATTTGGGTTGATTGCTACGCCACCTGGGGAGACCCTGCGGGTGATAAAGAATCTCCGAATATGTGGGGACTGTCATCTAGTGGCAAAGCTCATCTCTAAAGCTTATGGCCGGGTGATTGTCATTCGGGATAGAGCAAGATTCCATCGTTTTGAAGATGGCAACTGCTCTTGTAGGGATTACTGGTAAAACACTGGGCACTGGATCATTGGCAGGCTCAAGAGGCCAAGAAAGGTGACAGACTTTTTTGGTCTACTACATGGATGGATACTTGTAATGAGCCACTGACTTCACTAGGATAGCACATCACAAACTTGTCAGCTGATACATTCATACAATCCAGCTTACTAGTGCAGATTTGTGTGATTCAACTTCCATCTGAGAAGAATCTTGCAAGTGAAGCCAACTCCATGAGCTTGAACTTTTCTCTTGGGTTCTGTTGATACAAGAATTCACAACCCACCCAGGTATATGGTCACCAAGAGGTTATCGGATATTGCACCTATAAGCTGTAGGCAGATGATAGCTCGCAGTAGCATTATGCTAGTATGGTATTTGCGAGAACGCTGAGGTCTGTGTGGGATTGGGCTCATGATATTTTTTCCTTTCTGATCTGAGAGAAAATTTCGTATTTGTGGAGCAATTTTTTACGTTGCTTTTTTACTTTCTCCAAACCATGATAGATTATACTCATGGTTTGTTATGTACTCCCTCCGTTTCAAAATAGAAGATGTTTTAGGTTTGTGATGAAAATGTATCTAGACTTCTTTTTGTGTGTAGATTCACTCCAGACGTGAGTGAACCTACATACTAAAAGAAGTCTACATACATTTGATTCACAAAGCTAAAACATCTTATATTTTGAAACGGAGGGAGTATGTTAATATAGCATTGACTTCATCTGGTATCAAATTGTCTAACATTTGAGGATGCAATTTTTTGCTCCATTTTGATCTGTACTAAGGTGGTTGCACAGTTTGAAAAAATCAAAATGTTTTTTCACAAACGCAAAATCTGTCAACATGACATTCTTTTTAATCAATTATACAGGAAGCTGATAGAAAACTTCACTACGCAAAATGAAGTTACCGCCTTACCGTTGTTTTTTGATACCATTTTTCAAGATGTCTGAAGATTCAAGTTTGTAAAGGAACCTCTCTCTTCTTGCCTTTTTTTCCTATTTATTTATGTTCCAACCGCTTTCAGTATGCTGTTTGTTCCTTTCATCCAAGCACGAATTGCAGATAGTGTCGTATGGTGAACCTGTAAATTGTCGGCTTGTATTTTTCCTCTCTTTGTTTGGTATTTTGTTCAATACTTGTTTGTTATGCATGCTGATATGTACAGAAACTCTATGTAGCACTTTGTGGAAGGCTAACCCAATTCCAATGTTTTGTTGGTGAGACATTTATTGTTTTATCACAGGGTGCAAAGAGATGGCCTCGAGGAAGAAGGGGAGAAACCCACAAATCAGTAGATATAATGCATCCAACCAGAAGCATTCTGCTCGTGTAAAGGTAAGTCAGCTATTCTATAGCAGCATAATTAGCAATAGTTCTATTTGTCTTGTGAATGAGAATTGATTAGCCCATACTCCATGGATAAAGTAATGAAGTTTATCCTGTATTCGAGTTCCTTGGTATATATAAAAAATTGAGACCGGCAGAGGGAAGCGCCCCCTGCGGCTATATAGTAAGGTAATGCTATAGGCTCAGGGGAGATATCGAACGCGAGACCTCGCGAGGGCACGCACTAACTGGTTGACGCCCAGTTCCTTGGTACAGAAACAACATGAACTTTCAGCAAGAAGCTCTGCATGTCAAGTTTGTACTGAATTATGTATTGAGCACTGTATTTATCTATGCAGATTCACTGATTCAGGTAGTGTTTGGAAAATTTGATGATTATTATACTCCCTCCGGCCCATATTAATTGACTCAGATTTAAATGAATCTAGACACTATTTAGTATATAAGTTCATTCAAATTTTGACAAATCAAAGTCAATTAATATGGATCGGAGGGAGTAATTGATATTGCTTAGTGCTGATTATTTTTGAGGTGGCGAAGAATATAGCTAGCCAAAATCACGAAGCAGGAGATTAACGAGGCAAGAATGAAATGAATCTGAGAAAAAAGATGATCACACTCAGTGCTTCAGTGTCCAGAGTTGATACAAATCTTCTGGTCTACCATATGCTCCTGCTCTTCCTCTGGTCTATTGGTTTTCCGGGCCTTCAAAAAACATTCACATGGAGTGCGTGACCCTATCCTAAGTCTTTTGATAGACGGTTTTAGCTGATTCCGGCACAAACCCAATTCAGCCCGTAATGCACTGGTTTTGGTCGGTTTGAGCCTGACGGTTCATGGGTCCCAAGGGTTGACGGTAACCGACACCTCAACGGCATCGCATCATCTCTATGGACATCGTTCTAGCTTGCTACTTGTACTTGGGGTAGCAGGCTAGCAGCCTCTGCATGGCCTGCAGACTGAGAGGGACAGCGCCTGCCCAGCAGCAGTTGTTGTCCAGGCTCGGTGCTTCCTTGTCCGTTAAACCATAGTCACATATTTGTACATCCAAACTTTCTCAAATATTTCTAATTATTCTCATTCAAGATGGAGAGGCAGCACACAACTTACAGTCTCAGTCTTCTATGATATGAGCAGACGAAAATTTGCATAGGACTTGTTCTGATTTGCAGCACATTATTTCGCGCAGAATATTCACAAGATACAGTCCGCACCATTCAGCACAATAGCAGATAGCATGGCACGGTTTGTCGTTGCCGGAATCGTAAACAGTATCTGACAAGGAAGAACAAAACGAGTAAAGGAAACAGTTTCTGACAAGGAAGAACAAAACGAGTAAAGGAGAACGGGAGATGCAGAGACTCATGTGTTCTGTGCTGTGTACAACTGCTACAGCTGTTCTGTTTACTTGCTTATTATCTATCTGGATCAAAGATCCTTACATAGCCATGACTGAAAATATCCACGCACTGGGGAGCTTACTGACCACGCCATCCTGTGGTGCTCAACGTGCTGCAGCTACTAACCCGCCACGATTGCTACAACACTGTGCCATCCCATGACAGCCATCGAGGCGAGGAACTAGTCTAGGAAAGACTGAGTCTAAAACTGAACCACGGTGTACAGACACACACTTGGTCCTTATTCTGAACATAACTGAAACTAAACTAAAATGCAGCAGGATTATCCTTCACGGTTGTTTTGTTCTCACATATCACTGTATGTAGAATCTTTTGTTAATTTTACTTCTTTGGTGTGTCTGCATAGTTCCAGTTGGCATGTGCAAAGTAAGTACAACTCCTTCCGCCGGCCACATCTTCTTCACGTATCTGATTGCTAATTTCTTTCAGGCAATCTTCTGTGAGCTTTACCTTCAGGGAGTCAATGTTGGATTCCAGATTCTTGATCTTCGTTGTACCTGTGAAATTATACAGCATATTTTCCAGTTATGAAATGCCAGTCTATTGGACGAATGAGCTTGATTACTTGTCTACTACCAGATGGAGACGTCAGTAAAATCACCCTACCTGCTGAACACTATGCTATCAATGGCATGAGAAGGGATTGCAGCATTAACCTGGTATGGGAACCACATCATCCCCTTGATGCAGAACCCAGGCTAAAGCTAGCTGAGCAGGGCTGCACTTGTGTTCCTTGGCTAGTTCTTCCATCTTCAGATAGACATGCTTGTTCTTCTCCAGATTTTCTGCTGAAAACCGTGGGTGCCCTTTCTGGGAAGAAAGATACAAACAATGGGTTCAAGCCTGAGTAACTGGAAAGAATTGACTTCTGCAGATCAAGCAACTGACTGCATTAGTAGTACCAGATTAGATTCAGCAGACACTTGTTCCGTGACTCCTCTTCCGCCGAAGAACCCGCGGCCGATCGGGCTGTAAGGAACAATTCCAATCCCCAGTTCTCTGAGGAACCACAGTGCAGAAGAATCAGTTTCTTTACATGATCAATGAGAAGTATGAGTCAACTACGGAACCTGGCAAGTAGTCACCTGCAGAGAGGTACAATGTCGGGCTCGATGTCGCGAGCCCAGAGAGACCACTCCATCTGCACCGCGGAGATCGGGTGCACGGCGTGGGCACGCCGGATGGTGTCGGGGCTCGCCTCCGACAGCCCGATGTACCTGACTTTCCCCTCCTCCACTAGCTTCTTCAGCTCACCGATCTGCACCCAGTTTCAGTACAAGAATTACAGTGAGCACAATCAAACACCGGGAATCTCATGTAGTAGTACTGTGCAATTAACAGGATGGAGGAGTAGAGACCGTGTCCTCGATAGGGATGGTGGTGTCTATCCGGTGCTGGTAGTAGAGGTCGATGTGGTCAACACCGAGGCGGCGCAGGCTGGCCTCGCAGGAGGCGCGCACGTACTCCGGCCGCCCGCACACGGACCCCTCGTACAGATTGATCCCGAACTTGGTGGCCACCTGCACCTGCTCCCGCGGCAGCTGCTTCAGCGCCTGTCCAAGCTTAGCACGCTCAGCCTCGAACGCTATGCCCCCACCAAATTATTCAATCAGGCGAGAGGACGAAACCTTGCCGAGGAGTGTCTCGTTGGTATGGGGGCCGTAGATGTCGGAGGTGTCGAAGAAGGTGACGCCGCGGCGGAAGGCGTGCGTGATGACGGCCACGCCGGCGTCGTCGTCGAGCGGGGAGTTGTAGGAGCCCGTCAGGCCCATGCACCCCAACCCCAGCTTGGACACCTGGCTTGTTGGATCATTCCACTGAGACTGACAATGCAAGGAGGGAAGATGATTACCTAATGGATCGATCGAGACTCACCTCCAGCCCCTGGGTGCCGAGCCTGACGCGAGGAATCACCGGGGTTTCCTCCATGGCGCAACGCAGGTCTGCAGGAAGGAGCGCCGACGACTCGAATATTGCCGACTCTGGCAGTAGGAGCAGTAGTGAATCGGCTAGCATATATAAAACGCGGTAGCGCAGCTTCGGGGAATTTTAAATGGGGCGGGCGGAGCGTCCCCCAGAGATCAGGTCTGCAGGAAGGGGCGCTGTGGACTCGTGGAATATCGCCGAGTGTGGAAGTAGGAGCAGTCGACTGATGAGTGACTCGGCGAGCATCGCGATGGCTCAGTTTTCGGTGAATTTTAAACGGGGGCGGGCTGAGCGTGTCCCCCGGAGATCTCAACCCTGGATGCCCAGCCTTCGGAGCTCGACGCGTGTCCCAGAGCCACTGAGGCACACATCTCTACTACTTAGTGCATCTCCAGCGGGCCGACTCGGCCATACAAACTGTCCGATTCGGTTCGAATAAGTCGGCCGACACACATAATTTGAGATTTCTGTTGTGAACGATACACAGTTAAGTATATAATATGTACAGAGAAATCAAATCGGGATGGGACCAGCTCATACCTAGGGTTGGGAGCATTCAGGGGGCACCGCGCCATTTTGTGTCTCATACGTTTTGTTGCGGGTTCCTTGGGGATTGACCCTTGGGATGGATTAATCTTCACGAATTTGGGAGGGGGAAGTGAGGGGAAAGACAATGAACACGATGAACTTGAAGCAAAAGGCAATGTAAAGATACAAATACACGCAAACACACACGATTCCGGTTGTCCTCGTTGGCTCGATCCACCAAACTGACAGAATCCTCATGGAAGAGACCAGTAGGTAGAGATCCACGATGAAAAGATCGATCCAGGGCCACTAGAATCTACTCGTGGAGAGATTGCAATCGATAGAGACCCAAATATATATATATATATATATATATATATATATATAGAGAGAGAGAGAGAGAGAGAGAGAGAGAGATCACGAGATAGAAAGGACCCTCAAACGGCGAGGGTCTTGTACATCCTTGGTCTTGATGAAGATCCAAGAAAGGTTCCTCATATGGGAAGATGGAGGCTAAGCCAATTCTAGTCAATATTCATTCTAGGGTTTCTAGGAAGAGGTGTTGGCATATTTATAGACTAACTACTTGAACAGGGGTATTCTAGGCGTAAACAGGAAGTTCTGGGCAAGTTGGGGGCGTTACATGGGCCATGCCCAGTTCTTGGCACGCATGCCTGCTCCTTAGACATGAGACTCATGGGTCGAGAGGTTGGAAACTCCAGGGTGGCCGGAGACTCCGGGGCAGTCTCCAAGGTAGACTCTGGGTAGCTCTAAAAGCTCATGGAAGTGTGGCCAGAGACTATGCCAAAGTCCTTGAGACAGATCTTCCGAGCGGGTGGAGACTTCGGGTCTAGAGGGTGGAGACTCCGGGGTCCAGGGGCGTAGACTCCGGTCCTAGAGCAATTGCTTCGTTCGTCTCATCTTCGATGCTTATTTCTTGGGGGTCTTGGCTCTTGGGGCATCCTTGACATCTCCTCTTGGCACCATGATCATGGGTTTGGACCTAATCACACGATAGGCATTTGGCTCAAGCAAGATCCCATTCAAGTGAGGACTAAGGGAGTACAAGGGGTGGAAGGAGTTCACCTTATGATGGGCTGCATCATCTCCCTGACGAGGTTTAATCTCATCAATGCCCATTGTTATGGACTTGGGTTTTGGAGAAGATGGGGATGCTGGAGATCGCGGAACGGTTAACAGACAAGCAACCAGGGGACACAAGATTTACCCAGGTTCAGGCCCCCGGAGGGAAAACCCTACTCCTGCTTGTCTGCTCTTGATAACGGCGGAACCGAAGGTTATAGGGTGCGCAGATTCGATCTGGCGTGGAGGTACGTGTGCGAAAGTATGAGTCGAGAGATCTAGGTCGTGCCCTCCTGGCCTTTATATAGATTTAGGCAGGTCCCGGGCATAGTCCTAGTCGGTTACAGGTTCTAGGGTTTTACCCCTTTGAATTTCCTATCTACTCAGTCTTGCTCTCCAAGGATCCGAAGGCACCATGGGCCTGGGCCACCCGAAAGTCTTCATGGGCCAATGTACTTTTGACGTGGGCCTTCCTTGGGCTGGACTAGGTATGCTGAGATCACGTACCCGTAGGGTATAACCATGTCAGTAGCCCCCGAGTGATCAGTCGAATCGTAGATTCGGCTGAGGACTCTTCAATCCTTTGGGTGCAACTATGTATTAACAGTATGTGTGTAGGGATTGTTGATGTGTGTGCCTGACTCACCCGACGGATCAGGGTCAGTTAACTGTCTTAGGACGAAACAACACGATCTTCCTCAGGTTCGAGTCCCTCAACTCGAAACTGGAACATATGCTGACGTAATTCGACTCAGGCCGCGGAGGACTTACAGGAGTGGAATTCCAGTGAATTTAATTGATGTACCCAACGCGTCCGTCGGGATTTTTCATCGTACCTGTTAGCACGGGTTTTTACTAGCAGAGCGCAGTCGTGTGCGTTGCCAGGCCATCAGATGATATCTGTAGGTCTTATCTTTGTGTCGCAGACACAGCATCCGAATGTTTGTCACCGCGGAGGTGTTTCGGGTGGCCAAGAAGATCGTTGCTCACTCAGCGTTTTGTTGGGGCAGAGTTACCGAAAAGTTTTTGCATGCTGATCCGAAAGATCGCAGTGGAAGTTTCATAGGGTGCGCGACCAGCGCTCCCTATGGGAGTAGCCCCCGAGTGTCTGTTTGAGTCGTAGACTCGAGCGGAGACTTTAGTTCAAGTACTTTGTTTATTTTTAAGTCCGTAGGACACAAAAATTTTCGGATGCTTAAATCCATCCTCCCTATGGGAGTAGCCCCCGAGTCCGTAGTGGAGTCGTAGACTCGACGTAGGACTTAAAGAAATATTTTGTCTTTATCCGTCTTTCGGATGCGCGGCCAGCGCTCCTGATAGGAGTATCCCCCGAGTATTTAGTCGAATCGAAAATTCGAGTGAGTACTCTTAGCTGTGGAGCCGGGGAATTGTAGTTGGTGCTAGTATAGCTGTTGATGACATCAGTGCTGACGATCAATGACCTCAAGCGTCTGCTACGCCAGAGATGACTTGACTGGACGAACGTGGGTCCCACTTGCTGACTTTGAATTGATCGGTCACGCGCGGCGTGGAGATAATTACGGCGTCTCCTCGATTTCCGCGCGTAGTGGACGGCGTGGTAACGACGGTTCGTTGTGATGTTGACACGTGTACGGTCAGATCTGCCGTTGGCGTTAGGTCTTCTGGATGGACGGCTGCCGTGTGTCGTTTTCGCTGTTATAATCATTGGGGAAAGCCGCGGTTTGTTTTCACCGCATCAGTTCTTGTTTTCACTGCCTCCTTGTGCTCTAGCGATTCTTGCTGCACGCTGGGATTTCCTTCCACATTTCCGTCGTCGTTTCTGCGTTTTCACCGCCGGTGCCGCCGTAGCGCAATGGTGAAACCAAAGAAATCGTCATCTGCGGTTGGGACCAGCGCCGCCGGAGGAAAGAAAAGCACCACCGCTACCCGTGTCACCGATGGTGTCTGGCGGCGATCGGAGACGCGGGAGAGCGATCTCCGCAAGCTTCGCGAGCGGGGCCTGATCCCGCAGGATAGGGAAGCCGTCAAACTCCCCGGCAATGAGGTAATCCCCCGTCCCCCATCTGGGTATCAGGTTATGTTTCTCGCCTTCGTTATGCGTAGGTTTTATTTTCCAGTCCACAACTTCCTCCGTGGACTGCTCTTCTTCTATGGGATTCAGCTTCATCATCTGTCTCCCAATTCTCTTCTCCACATTGCTTGTTTTATCACTTTCTGCGAGTGCTGGCTTGGCATTGAGCCGCACTTTGGCCTCTTCCGGAAGCTTTATTCCGTGAAGAGGCAATCTGGTTCGGATGGTGTGTATCCCATTGGGGGTTGCATCATCTCCCTTAGTCCCAATCTTCTCTTCTTTTCTTTTTCCATGTCCGAATATGTCCAGTACTGGCGGAGGCGATGGTTTTATATCCGCGACTCCGTAGTGCCCGGGCAAGATTTTGGTCTTGTTCCCTTTGACCCCTCCCAAATGATTGAGAAGAAAAGGTCTTGGAAAAACCAAATCTTGGACGGTGAGGTGGCGGAGATAGAGGCCCTTTACCGTCGGGTGGAGGATCTCCAGCTGATTCCGGAGAAGGAGGTGAACGGTGTGGACATCATCCGGACGTTTCTTGAGCATCGGGTGCAGCCTCTCCAAGCGAGGGCGCACCCGATGTTTCTTTATTCTGGGCGCCGTGATCCGACGAGGGTTTCGACTGAGAAAATCTCCGAGGGGGATCTTGACAGGGCCCTTCGCGCGCTGCTGAAGTTCAAGGCCGGAGAAGAAATCCCGGGGAAGTCGCTAACCCCTCCATTTTCTTCGACGTTGGTCGTACCGCAGGTGTAGATTTGTGCACATAGTGCTTTTTTGTCGGTTGTGTATTTATTTCTTTTGTTTGCTAACAAAGTTCCTTCTAATTTTGCAGAGTTTCAAAGTGTCGGGCATGGTACCGCCATTGCCCAAAAAGTATCTGAATGCCCCGGATAATGAAGTGGTTGAGTCCGTGTCCGAGCTGCCGTCGGCGTGATCTCCGGCGGAGGATGCCGACGAGTCGAGTGAGGACCATACGCGCAAGCGATCACGGAGCTCCAGCGAGTCTTCGGATGCCTCGACTCCTCCGACTCCCAGAAACCCTCTGGGCCTTGAGCGTCATAGTGACGATCATGGAGGTTCTTCCTCTCCCATTCCTGCCATTCCTGTGCGGGCTGTAGCGCCGCACCCGCCAGCGAAGCAGAAGAAGGAAGAAAAGAAGGAGGAGAAGAAGGAAGAGAAGAAGGAGGAGAAGAGAGCCCGAAGGACTCCTCCTGTCTTCGACCTGAGCTCACTGGGCTCGTAAGTTTCTTGTTGTACTATTGTCCTTTTTCCTTCATGATTTTTGCACTTGTGCTGATTTGTCCGTATGCAGGCATTCCTCCCACGGTTCCTCCAGTGATGGTGCGCGGGAGATGATGGGGGAGTCGAAAATTGCGTCTCCTCCGCCTCAGACAGTGGCGACTTCGAGTGGCGCGGCTCCGGATCCTCCGTTGCAGGAGGTGCAGGTGGTTGCGCCTCAGAATTTCGCAGGCGGTCCTTCGGAGTCGCCATTAGAGCATGTAAGTTTTTCTTCTTCATGTCACGGGGGGAGCCCCCGAGTGTCTTCGTGTGTGAATTTTGTTTTTACTTCTTTGTGTTGGGCGTAGCCCCCACGTCCTTTTCTTACTGCTATTTCTTTTTCTTCAGCCTTTTGTGCAGGAGGCCAAGCGGCTGGTGCAGGAGCGCTTGGCGCTGGAAGCGAACCTTCGGCAGCTTCAAGGTACCTATCTGCCTTTTAGTGCCTCTCTTTATTTATCCTGGTCCTATTCTTTAACACTTGCTTGTCTTGAATGCAGAGGAGCATAACACTTCTCTCCGTGAGGTCGACGCTCTCAAGAAGAGCCTTGGTCAATCGGAGCAGAAGGCCGAGGCCGCCGTTGGTGCGAAGGAACGCCTTGAGCTAGAGCTGACTATGGCAGCCGAAGCGAAAGAGCGTCTATAGCAGGAGGCCGCGGATCATGGCTGCTCGTGAAAGAGAGGTGGCGGCGAAGCTCATGGCTGCTGCCAAGGCTATTTCGGGTGAGTGCTAGATTTGTGCTTATTTCTTCATGCCTCGTGTCTTCTTCTATGCTGCTTTTCTTCATGTCTTCCTTCTTATTTTTTGTCTCAGATGCCACAGGCATCGAGTTTGACCGCGGTGCTCTAGAGCACGGGAGTGCTCTAGATGATGCTACTGTCGCGGTCGAAGACCGCTGCAGCACCGTCGTCAGCTCCCTTGCCAAGGCGAAGGAGGTCCTTGGCCGCTTCTACAAGGAGCTTGTTCCTAAGGGCGTGGCCCTTGATGATGTGGATGCTCTGGCGGAGGCTCTGTCAGCCGAAGCGCCTGCGGCGTACAAGCGCAAGCAGAAGGGCATCGACACGTCCGTCGGGCTGGCGATGGCCTTGGCTGCTGGAGCGAAGTTGGATCTGCCCCAGATCACCTCCCGGATGCTGACGACTGCAGATGGATCCGAGGTAGCCTTTGCTGCCTACTCTGCTCGCTGCAAGCGATATGGGCCCAAGCTCATTGATTTGCTGTCTGAGTATGCACTGCGGCAGCAGTGCGGGGCCAAAGCTAGGCAGTCCGGCTCCGAGGCGACTTAGGGTGCCGCATCTTAGGCGTTGTAGACGTAGGGTAGTTTGTAGTCTGTTTTTGTTGTAAATATCTTGAAGAACACCATCCTTGTGCCACGTAGTGGCCTTATATGTTTAATGAATTCTTCGGAGTTGTGCTCTATCATTGTCTGAATGTCTGTGTTCCTTTCTTTTTCTGCTGCTATAGGTTCCTTCGGTTGCTGACCCTGTTGACACCCCGTCCGCAATGCCGCTGCGACCGTCTTTGGATGATTCCTCGCAACTCACTTTTTTTCGGGATCGTGTGCGTAGTCTGGAGAGGGAGTTGCTCGGGTTACGCGGTCATGCCGACGTTTGGAAGTCCAAGGCGGATCGTGGTGTAGCCAGAGAAGAGTACTTGATGGCGGAACTGGTTCGGCTGTCCGAGCAGCTGCAATGTAAGTTGTTCTTTGGTTCGAGCTGTAGCTCAGTTCTTCGGATGGTCCTGCTGGCCTTATTCTTATTTTGTGCGATTATCGCAGGTGCGAACCTTGCTCCGAGGGAAGAAAAGGAGCGTGTCGCTGTTCGGGTCAATTGCTTGACTCAACAGGACATGGAGGCTGGCGGCTTCTTCTGGATGGATCGTGATCGCGCCATGGCTCTAGCGACAGTGCAGGATCGTGTTCATCAAGTTTCGCGGGTGCTCCGCCAAGTGCAGACATCGCTTTCCTCGGTGCTGCACGTCATGTTTCCTTTGGATGCCGTACCGATGAGCCTTGCGGGCCTTCTGTCGAAGTTTCGAAGCATGAGCAATGTCAAGGAGTTGGTGCGGCAACAGCTCGTCGCTGGAGTCAAGGCTGCGTTGTCTCTTGTGACGCTGCACCGACCTGATGTAGATTTGGCTGTTGTGGCAGCTGGGCCGCCTCTTCGGCCGGATGGTGGTGAGTGGGACATGCGGCCACATTACGCGGCTGTAAGGCAGTATGCCGAACAGGTCGTAGATTTGTTTGAGTGGCGTGCTCAGGTTATTCTTCAACATAGGTAGTACCTGTAAAAAGAGATAGATGTAAAACTTGTATATTTTGGCTGGGCGTGTTGTGCCCTTTGTTGTAAAGGTTTGTTTGTTATGAGCACGCAGTGCTTTGATTGAGTACGTGTCATTTTCGTTTGCCTGACGTTGTCAGCTACTCAGGTGTACACGTTTGATCCTCAGTCGATGAAATCGTGAGGTGGGGGGAGCCCCCGAGTGCGTTTGTAGCATGTAGTAAAGTTGCAAAAGAGCGAACTGAAGTTTTGGGGCGGGACACTTAGCTTTATTTATATCGTAATGGAGGAGGTACATTGTTAGGCTGAGTAACCTTGGCTGAAAGCCTTATTGAAAGTAAAGGGGTAGGTAGCTAGGGATAGAATCGTCGCAGGTGCGCGATGTTCCATGGGTTGGAGTATGCGACTCCAGACTCCACATGCTTGAGGCGATAGGCGCCACCTGGGATGACTTCGGTGATGACGTAGGGTCCTTCCCATGGTGACTCGAATTTATTCGGTCGCTTTTGCTTGAATCGCAAGACGAGGTCTCCTTCGACGAAGGACCTTGGGCGCAGCCGGCGGCTGTGGTAGTTGCGGAGACTCTGCTGGTACACCGCTGATCGAGCTGCTGCTATGTCCCGTGCTTCGTCAAGTGTGTCGACAGCGTCTTCGAGTGCAATCGTGGATTCGGCTTCGCTGTAAGCGACGACCCGTGGGGCCTGGTGGCGTACTTCGGCTGGTAGCACGGACTCGGCTCCGTGTACCATGAAGAACGGTGTGTAGCCGGTGGAGCTGTTTGGCGTAGTTCGTAAGCTCCACAGGACGGATGGTAGCTCTTTCGTCCAGGCTCCAGCTTTTTGTTCGAGTGAACTCATGAGGCGCTTCTTGATTCCAGCGCCGATTAGGCCGTTGGACTTTTCCACTTGCCCGTTCGTTTGCGGGTGTGCCACTGAGGCGTACGTGATGTTGATCCCAAGGCCTTCGCAGAAGTCCTGGAATTCCTCGGAGATGAAGTTCGATCCGTTATCGGTGATGATGCTGTGCGGTACGCCGAACCTGTAGACAATGGACTCGAAGAACTTGACGGCGGTTTTGCCTTTCTGGTTGGTGACCGGCATGGCCTCGATCCACTTGGTGAATTTGTCGACTGCAACCAGGAGTAAGACGTGTCCCCCTTTCGAGGATTTTGGCAGTTTGCCGATCATGTCGAGGCCCCATTGAGCAAAAGGCTAGGCTATGGGTATGGGTCTGAGCTCGGACCCAGGTGCGTGCGGTTTGTTGGCGAACCGTTGGCATCCGTTGCATCTTCGGACGATGTCCTTTGCGTCGCTCATGGCTGTTGGCCAGTAGAATCCTGCTCGTAGAGCTTTGGCGACAAGGGAGCGGCTGCCTGCGTGGTGGCCGCAGATGCCCTCATGGATGTCTTGGAGTATGGCTTTGCCGTCGTCGATGGTGACGCACCGTTGTAGTACACCCGTGATGCTGCGCTTGTACAGCTCGCCGTTGATGATGGTGAAGGCTTTTGACCGACGAGATATGCGTCGGGCATTTGTCGGGCTGTCAGGCAGTTCTCCGTTTATCAAGAACTGGAGGTATGGTCGCGTCCAAGTTTCTTCGACTGCCATGACCTGCATTAGGTTGACCATGGCGACCTCTGTGTCCAGTTTTTCGGGTCCTTCGTGTCCTTCGGGTAGCGTAGCTCCCGAGTTTTCTGCTTCTTCTGGTGATCCCTTGGGGAATTTCCACTTGATGGATGGCACGCAGATCTATTCGAGGAACACACCTGGTGGCACCTTTGCGCAAGTGGAGCCGATGTTGGCGAGTCTGTCGGCTTCCTCGTTGCTTTCTCTTCCAACGTGTCGGAGCTCGCAGCCGTCGAATTCTCCTTCGAGTGCGTTGTAGAGTGCGCGGTACGCGATCATGTTTTCGGCGTGTGCGTCGCACTCATTCATCGTCTGCTGGACGACGAGGTTGGAGTCACCGTAGATGACCAGGCGCGTTGCACCGCATATCTTTGCCATCCTCATGCCATGGATGAGGGCTTCGTATTTGGCCTCGTTGTTGGAGGCTCGGAATTTCATCCGAAGGACGTACTTCATCTTGTCGCCTTGCGGGGAGGTCAGTATGACCCCTGCCCCTGCTCCGGCTTCACGCTTGGAGCCGTCAAAGTGCATCGTCCATGACTGCGACATGTTTGGGGTGTCTGGCAGCTGCAGCTCCATCCAATGTACCAGGAAATCCGGAAGGACTTGAGATTTGATTGCGAGTCGCTTCTCGTAGACGATGTCCAAGGGTGACAGTTCGATGCCCCACAGGGCCACGCGTCCTGTGGCCTCTGGATTATTCAGGATGCTGTTCAGGGGTGCCTCGTTGACGACCATCACCTGGTGCTCCTGGAAATAGTGGCTCAGCCGTCGAGCCGTCATGAACACGTCGTAGGCGAGCTTCTGGTAGTGCGGGTACCTTTGTTTTGTTGGCGTGAGTACCTCGCTGAGGTAGTAGATTGGGCGCTGGACCTCGTGGGTCTTGCCTTCTTCGGGTCGTTCGACCACTAGTACGGTGCTGACCACCTGGTGTGTGGCTGCTATGTACAGCAGCAGAGGCTCGCACTCCTTTGGCGTGACCAGGACAGGCGAGGTGGAGAGAAGCCGCTTGAGGCTTTCGAATGCGTCGTTGGCTTCCGGCGTCCACTCGAATTTGTCTGCTTTGTGTACCAGCTGGTAGAATGGTAGGGCCTTCTCGCCCATGCGGCTGATGAACCTGCTTAGCGCCGCTACTCGTCCTGCGAGCTGCTGGATGCCTTTGAGGTTTTTCGGTTTCTCCATCGTCATGATGGCTCTGATTTTCTTCGGGTTTGCCTCGATCCCTCGTTGAGAGATGAAGTACCCGAGCAGCTGACCCGATGGGACGCCGAAGGCGCACTTTTCGGGATTGAGCTTGATCATGTAGCGATCAAGGTTGTCGAACGTCTCGTGGAGATCGTCGATAAGTGTCCTTGCCTCCTTGGTTTTTATTACTATGTCGTCGACATAGACTTGGACGTTGCGACCGATCTGGTCCTTGAGGCAGGACTGCATGCATCGCTGGTACATGGCACCCGCGTTCTTTAGCCCGAAGGGCATTGTGTTGTAACAGAATACTCCGAACGGTGTGATAAACGTCGTTTTCTCCTGATCTTCGACCTTGAGTCGAATCTGGTTATAGCCTGAGTAGGCGTCGAGGAAGGAGAGTTTCTCGCAACCTGCAGTCGAATCGATGATCTGGTCGATCCGAGGAAGAGGGAAGTGGTCCTTTGGGCAGTGCTTGTTTAGTGACGTGAAGTCCACGCACATACGCATGATGTCCGTGTCCTTTTTTGGGACCATCACTGTGTTTACCAACCATTCACTTTCCTTTATTTCCCTGATAAAGTCTGCAGCGAGCAGTCTATTGATTTCCTTGCCGATAGCTTCGGCTCGTGGCTCCGACAGTCTCCGGATGGACTGGTTGACTGGCTTGGTGTCTAGAAAGACATTGAGTGCGTGCTCGGCGAATTCCCTGGGAACTCCTGGCATGTCCGTAGGACACCAGGCGAAGATTTCCCAGCGCTCACGGAGGAATTCGATGAGCGCGCCTTCCTATGCGGAGCTGAGGTCGTTGGTGATCAAGGCCGTCTTGGAGGCATCCGTCGGATGGACCTGTACTTTCTTGGTGTTGACGGTGGAGTCGAAGGACATGTCAGGTGCGTTCTGCTTTGTGACTGGGGGTGCCCCATTGTCCGTCACCTCACGGAGCCTTACAAGCTCGTCTTGCATGCCGAAAGACTGGGAGATTTTGTTGAAATCCCTGTCGCATTGGTCCGATCGGGTGAAGCTCCCGTGGACTGTGATGACGCCCCTTGGTCCTGGCATCTTGAGTAGTAGGTATGCGTAGTGTGGGACGGCCAGGAACCTTGCGAATGCTACACGCCCCAGGATGGCGTGGTATTGCGACGGCCAGTCCACCACTTCGAATTCGAGTCGCTCCTGTCGAAAGTTGTCGGGCTTCCCGAAGATGACGTCGAGCCCTATTTTGCCCAGGGGGAATATGCCCTTCCCTGGGACAATGCCGTGGAACGTTGTGTCTGATTGTTCCAGGCTGCATTGCGGGATCCGCATTGCTGCTAGAGTGCTTACGAACATTAGGTTGATGCCGCTGCTGCCGTCCATGAAGACGCGACTCATCTCGAAGCCTCCGATCTGCGCCTCCAGCACCAGGGCAGCATGACCTGGGCGAGGGATCTGGCAAGGGTGATCCGCGCGAGTGAATGTGATGCAGGACTCCGATCCGCTGAGGTACTCAGGGATTGTAGGCGGAGTTGCCACAGCCAAGTTGATTTGTCGGGTGATTTTCTTCTGCACCCTATTTGTGGGCGTCCCTTCTGGATCATATTTAGTGCTCCTTTTGGTGGGGGGTACCCGGTCCCGGAGTTGTTTTGCGCTGGTGCGACTTGTTGGTTTGGGCCTCCGATAGGCGTCGGTGGAGGAGCTCCGTGTGCTATTTCACCTGGCGCAGGTGCGTTTCCGAACGTAGGGATTGGGGCTTGTTGCCTCATCTGCACCATGCTTTCGCTGAGTTTCTGGAACTCGCGGCAGTCCTTGAGCATGTGGCTGACTTTCTTTTTGCCATCCCGTTTGTCGATGTAGAAGTGGAAGGTGCATGGACCCGAAAGTTTGTCGAATGCTGAGGGTCCGTTGTCGCGGTCGCGGCGTTGCCACTACTGTGCTAGTCGTCCGCTGTCGCAGAAGTTTCCTCCGCGGTATCCTCCGCTGTTGCGGCTGTTGTCGTTGCGGCGGTCGGCGTAGCCGGCCGCGACCATGTCGGGTCCGTCGCGGTCCTCGTAGACGCGCGATCTCCTCTTGCTGCGGCGTTCCCGTCTTCGGCCGTAGTCGTCCTCTTCATCCGATTGTGCTCGGTGAATGCAATCTTCGCCGTCAGCCCACCTGTTGGCGATATCCATGAGGTGGTCGAGTGTTTTGGGCTTGACGCGCCCAAGTTCCTCCTTGAAATCTTGGCGTTTAACGTCGTCCCTGAAGGCGTCGATGGCTCTCTCTTCGGAGATGTGTGCTGCGGAGTTTTTGGTGGTAGACCAGCGTAGTATGTACGAGCGAATAGATTCACCCGTTCTTTGAGTGCAGGCTCGCAACTCTTCGATTGAGGCGGGCCTCTTGCTGGTGCCCTTGAAATTTAGGATGAAGCTGTAAGCTAGCTCCTCCCAACTTCGGATGGACCCTGATGATAAGCTGCTGAGCCAAACCCGCGCTGCGCCTGTCAGCTGCAGCTGAAGGCATTGCATGGCGGTTTCTTTGTTACCGCCGTGCAGCTTGACGGATGACAGATGGTCGCTGAGCCAAGATTTTGGATCTTGCGTGCCGTTGAACTTCGGAGTATCCTAAGGAAGCTTGAAATTGCGTGGCATCTGTGTTCGCCTAACAGATCTGCTGAAGCATCGAGATCCGCAGAGTTCTCCTTCATCTTCATCCATCTCGGACTCGGACGAGCATGCATGTTTGGTCGTGCTTTGTCGATTTTGCGCTGTGTAAGCGCGTCTCTGGCGTCGTAGTCGCGTTTATGGCGATGCGAGCTCTTCTTCCTTCGAGGAAGGTCGTGTTCCTCTTCTTCTTTGGATGAAGGGGTGGGGCTCCGGTCGCGCCTGGCCGGAGCTTTCTTCTTCGGTTCCGCAGGAGCGTCTTCATGGAGCGCAGCTCCGACGAGTCCGAGTCCGGTGAGCGCGGACTTATGCATGGCTCTTTTTAGGTCCCCCTCCGGAGGTTGGTGGGCCGCGAGATACGCAGTGGCTGCCATGATCGCAGCTTGCGGTGTCTTCGGGATGATGTTGCCGTCGGCATCCATATCCATGAACGATGTGTGGAGAGTTCGGGTCACATCACGGTGTTCCCTGGGATCCATGTTCTCCACCCGAGAGCGGTGTTTGTTTCCCTGGTTTCCGTTTGTGCTAGAGCCGGGTGCAATGGCGGAGAGCGCAGCTCGTCGCGCGCTGGACTCAGAGGCTGCTTGCTTGCGTTTGTCGAGCGTCTCCTGCATCTTGACTTGCTTCTTGTGCTCCTCGATGAGGAGGTAGTAGTATGCCATCAGTAGATCACGTGGAGAGTCCACAGGCATGACTATGTCGCATGCGACGGCACGGCGTGCCTGGACCCATCCTTCTTTGCTAAGTTGGATGAGGTGGCCGTTGTTTTCCCCGTTGGGTAGGGGGGACTGGCTTCTTCTGTTCCCGCCGTTTTCGCCGTTTCTGTCCTGCGGGTTGGGGTTCGTGTTGGGCGGCGGGTTAGGCGTTTGCTGCTCCTGGATAACTGCGGCGCATTGGTAGCGTTCGTAGATCGGTCCGCTGCTGCCGCAGCTTTCAGATCCGGAACCGTAGGTCCCTTCATCCGAAGGTGGATCGCACAAATCGGAGTTGCAGCTGTTGCTGTCGTAGAACTCATCTGTCGATGGTGATGTGCGCAGCACGGGGTGTGGAGCCCATGAGGCGGGCCTGATTGATGGCACGGGCACCCGCTCAGGAAGGCGGAGGGTGCCAGTTTGTCCCACCTGGAAGCAGAAGCTCCCGAACAAATTTCGAGTCCGTCGCCTACGGGCTCGAAATCCTTCATGGTGGCCGGCGAGTGGGTGGTGAAGTCGAAAGCGCCGAAGAGGAGGTGATTCTCCGTCGCCGCGGAGTTGTAGATCGATCGGGTCGGGACCGTCACGATCACACAATCAGCAGCCCCGATTCCCATAGACGGCGCCAATTGATGAGGTTTAATCTCATCAATGCCCATTGTTATGGACATGGGTTTTGGAGAAGATGGGGATGCTGGAGATCGCGGAACGGTTAACAGACAAGCAACCAGGGGACACGAGATTTACCCAGGTTCAGGCCCCCGGAGGGAAAACCCTACTCCTGCTTGTCTGCTCTTGATAACGGCGGAACCGAAGGTTACAGGGTGCGCAGATTCAATCTGGCGTGGAGGTACGTGTGCGAAAGTATGAGTCGAGAGATCTAGGTCGTGCCCTCCTGGCCTTTATATAGATTTAGGCAGGTCCCGGGCATAGTCCTAGTCGGTTACAGGTTCTAGGGTTTTACCCCTTTGAATTTCCTATCTACTATAGTCTTTATCTCCAAGGATCCGAAGGCACCATGGGCCTGGGCCACCCGAAAGTCTTCATGGGCCAACGTACTTTTGCCGTGGGCCTTCCTTGGGCTGGACTAGGTATGCTGAGATCACGTACCCGTAGGGTATAACCATGTCACTCCCCCTCTTAAAAAAGAGTTGACCTCGACGATAATCCATCATCATTATGTAAGGAAGGAGATATGCCCATTTTCTTGAGCTTGTAGGCGGTTGGATCTCTTGTGCCAAAACCTTGTTCATAGTTGTCGAAGAGCTTGTAGGTGTTCTTGTCTTCATGTTGCGTTTGGACATCTTGTAGAATGTGTCTTGGAGGTGAAAGGGTAATTGCCCCTATGTGTGATTTTTGTGATTAATGATAATCCATATGGACTAATGTTTTCACTAAGTTTTATGTGAAGGAATATTCCATAGGTCATGCTTGTAGTCCATGTGTTGAATTCAAGTATGGATGCCATGAAGATAAAGATATACCTTGAGTATTGGCATCAAGATCATCGAGTTGAGGAGACGAATATGATATGATCAAGATCTTGAGAGTATGATCTCTATAGAAGAATTTCAAGATATGGCTCTAAGTCGGTGTCATGATAGCCTCATTAGTTGAGCTATGGTTGACTAAGATTTAGAGCATGTAATCAAATGAAGAGTTCTTTATGTACCTCGAGATATTGAGATGGAGCACGAGAAGATACATGGTTGACCAATACAAAGAGTGAAGAGTAATTTCAAGTTGGTTAGTGAAAGGGTAATTGCCCCTATGTGTGGTTTTGGTGATTAATGAAAATCCCTATGGTCTAATGTTTCAACTGAGTTTTATATGAAGGAATATTCCATAGGTCATGCTTATAGTCCATGTTTTGGATTCCAATATGGATGCCATGAAGATAAAAATATACCTTGAGTATTGGCATCAAAATCATCAAGTTGAAGAGAAGAATATGATATGATCAAGATCTTGAGAGTGTGATCTCAATAGAAGAATTCAAGATATGGCTCTAAGTCGGTGTTATGATAGCCTCATTAGTTGAGCTATGGTTGACTAAGATTTAGAGCATGTATTCAAATGAAGAGTTCCTTATGTACCTCAGGATATTAAGATGGAGCACGAGAAGATACTTGGTTGACCAATACAAAGAGTGAAGAGTGATTTCAAGTTGGTCAACACATGAAGCATAAAGAATGTACCACATGGATCTTGTGGTATGGTAAGCCTTGTCAATTATGCATCATGAACTAACCCATTATATATGTGCCTTTGCGTTTTCTATATGGGATAGGTATCTTTCCATGGGAATGCTTCAAAAGTAAAGATCTTATATAGCCCATGAGAGGATGACATCAAGTGGCGATCGTCATCAAGGTTGACAAGGGAAAGTTCAAGATAAGCATCTTGAGAAGATCATTTGCTTGAATCTTGCCGTCCATATTGGTGATAATGGACATGTGAAGACATGTATTAATGAATCTATCCCATAGTTGTGTATGGGGGAGCTAATTATGAGTCTTCACGAAGCAACAATGATCAAGTGTTGCATTCCGGCTTGGGTGGATCTTGAAGCGTTGTCATCAAGATCAAGCGGGATGAGCAAGACAAATGTATGACCTTGCTAGGTTTTCCTTTTACCGGTCTCAAGGTGGTTGTTGGGAGACCGGGTTATAGGATAGATAGCCGCACTATCAAGAGGGGCTTTCGGTTGGGTAACTTGATCATATTGTCATAGGGAGCTCAATCCTTTGCATACTTTGCATATTCCTATTTTGTTGCTTCTTGGTGATTCTCCATGTGAGGTTCTTGAGCTTGTTGCTAGCTCTTCAACAAGCCCAAGTTTATCAAAAACGGAATTCGTATGCATCTTCTATGGCGTTTTCGAGTTTGAAGGTTTTATCGGTTCTTCTTTATGGAGGATTGTTACCTTTCTTCATTTGGTTCAATCCTCCTTTGTTGGGCTATGATGTTTATCTGCACAATATTGTAGAGCTTGTTGTCCTCGTCAAAACAAGCCCAAGATCATCGAAATCGGAGTCCGGATGCAAAAGTTATTGCATTTTTTGTGAAGTCTGTTTCATCCCAGTTGTCGATCCGGTTCAACCGGCTCCAAGACCGGGTGGTCCGGTGCCAGCACCGGTCAACCGGGTTTCAATCGAGATTCAATCAGGACTGTCGGTTTTCTTATACCGAGTCTAACCAAGGCTGGGGTCAGTAACCAAACCCGGTTGGAGTCCGGTTTTCCGGGCTGAGAACCGGACCATCCGGTGTGAGGGTCGGTCCAACCGAACTTTCAACCGAGTTTGAATAGTTTTCTCCCAACAGCCATATTTGCTTTCCCCTATAAAAGTGGGTTCTTCCCCCAACGCGTTTTGAGTGTTCTTGACCACGAAATTGACCTCCATTGTTGAACCTCTTGATCTTGCTTCCTCCCCCTTCCCTCCTATGATTCTTGCATCTTTTTGAGGGATTTGGAAGAGGATATCTAGATCTACAATCCCCACCAATCAATTCCTCCTCTAAGTGAGGGGAACCCATTGGATCTAGATCTTGGAGTCATTGGTAGACTTCCACCATTGTTCTTCCTCTCTAATTCCTCCCTAGCACTTGTTGCTTTGGTGGGATTTGAGAGTGAAGGATTTGACCACCCTTGGTGGTCTTGCTTTGCATTCTTGCATAAGTGTTGAGCTCTTCATTACGATTTGTTCGAGTGAGAGACCGTGAGCTTGTTACTCTTGGAGGGTAACCTCCTAGTTGGCTTGGCGGTTGGTGCCTCGATGTCCTCTTCGTGGAAGATTGTGAAGAGACCCGTGCTTCTCCTTCGTGGAGCTTGTGAAGTGGTTGTGGAGCTTGTCATATCCGGAGTGGAGGAAAAGCTAGCCATAAGGAAAGGGCCTATTCCTTCGTGGGATAGACTCGAAGAAGAAGGTGAGCCTTCGTGGCGTTGGGAATCTTTCATGGAATCCCACACCTCTCCAACGTGACGTACCTTACTTGTAAGGGAACACGGGAATACATCTTCGTCTCCGCGTGCCCCGGTTATCTCTATACCCGAGCTTACTTTCCTTGTGATAGCCTTCGAGCTTGAAGTAATTATATCTTGCTTATCACTTGTGGTATATTTATCTTGTGCTATCTTTCTTATCTTAACTTGTTGTTGGTGCACTTAGTTGAGCCTAGTGTATTTAGGTTTTGTGCTTATAAAATAAACGTTAGTTTGATTCCGCATTCTATCAAGCCAAAACCGTAATAGTTCTAAAATTGCCTATTCACCTCCCCTCTAGGCGACATCTCTATCCTTTCAATTGGTATCAGAGCAAGGTCTCTCCTTGTTTAGGCTTCATCGCCTAGAGTGTAAAGATGTCGGCTAGTAGTATAATGCACAATGACACAATTATCTTTGATAGCACAAATTATGCTTTGTGGAGAAATTGCTTGCTTTGTAATCTTTGGACCTTGTGTACAAATATTGAGCGATTTCTAGATGTAGGTTTTTCTCCTCCTGTGGATCCTCAAAATCTATCTTTAGAGGATGAGAAAAATTTACATCTCGAAGATCAAGTATCTAATGAGATTATTTTCTCCTTAAGCCCCACAGTTAATTTGTTCTTGACGATTTTAAAGCGCAAGTCGTCTCATGAGATGTGGACCAAGCTTAAAGAAATATTTGGTGGGTCCATTTCTCATAGGGTCGATGGTATCTCCATGGAGCTCTCTTCTCCCTCACATCATTAAGAGCTCCAAGTTTCTTCCACCTCCGGCCGCGATGAGATTTCAATTCTTTCCACTTCACTTACATGTGACAAGTCACAAGGTAATGGCATGGTGAGTGGAAAAATCACATGTGATGATGGTAGTGTTTCTCTTTACACCAACTATTCTCGTTCTATAAATTATAATGGTGTAGAGAGTTTGTACTTAAGCACTTCTTGCAACAATGATGCTATATCCGCTTGCGTTGCTAGTCCTTGTATATCATCTAGAAATTATTTGAGTACTAGTGTAGATGATATGCTTGATTTGCCTTGTTCACATGAACAAAATGCTTATATTTCCTCTAGTTGTTTATCTAACAATGTAGAGGAAATCAAACATTCTATGGAGCAAGACATGATCATGAATGAAGATTTAAGACTATCCTCATCTTCATCCTCTCGTGCTCACATGTTCCTTATGGAAAGAGGATCAAAGGTATATCCTACTTTGAATCCCAATATATCTTGTAAAGATAATAGCAATGATAATGATGATAGTGATGATGGCATTGATGAGGATACTAGTGCTCTCTTGCTTGAGTTGACTTTTTTGTGTACCTCCCTTCATGGTAATAATAAGGCTGTTACTTGTCTCAAACATGTTATGGACACCATAACTAAACAAACGGGAACCATAGAGGAGTTGGATTTCCAACTTGATGATGTGAGTCAGAGATTCAATCTTCTTAAGCAAGAGCTTGCCGAGGAGAAGCACACTAATTGTCTCCTCACACAAAAAATTGAATCTTATGAGCTTGAAAAGTAAAATTCCATTAATGATGCTTGTGCTACTAACTCTAATTCTTGTGAAGCATCTACCCTAAAGGAGAACGTTGAGCTAAGGGCTCAACTTGAGTTGCTAACTAGCAAGTATAGGAAATTGGAGGAAAGTCATGAAAAGCTCTCGGACTCTCACAATGATCTTCTAATCTCCCATGATGGGCTCAAGTTAGCTCGTGAGGCAAGTATTACCAAGGTAACATCTTGTGAGCCTCTTTTGGACATTAGCACAACTTCTACTCAAAATGCTATTTTGCCATGTGCTAGTCCTAGTGATCCTTCTAGTCATACTAGTGATAAACCTTGTGTTGGATTACTTGCTTTGCCTTGTTGCTCTAACAATGAAGCTTCTACTTCCTCTAGTACCTATATTTCTACTAAACATGTAGAGGAAATCAAAGAGCTCAAGGCCCAAGTCACTTCTTTGAAGAAAGACTTGGAAAAGAGTCATGAAGGGAAATCCACACTCGATAATATTTTGAGTGTGCAAAAATCCTCAAATGATAAAAGTGGACTTTGATTCAACTCCAATAAAAATAACAAGTCCAAGATCAACAAGAAGGGCCAATACCAAGTCAATAATTTGGCCAAGATTACTTGCTTCAAGTGCAAGGTTGAAGGACATCATGTAAGATCTTGTCCATTGAAGAAAAAGCACTTGAGTGAGAAGCAACAAGGGAAGTGGCCACAAGTTCGAGGTCAAGCCCAAGTTGAAGTTAGGCCTCTTCCAAATAAGAATCAAGATAATGCTCCCCAAGCCAAGAAATCAATGAAGAAGACAAAGGGGAGCACTTGTTGCTACATATGTCGTGTGAAGGGGCACTTTGCTTCTTCATGCTCAAACGGTACCTTATCTAACCCTATCATTGTTGATGATGATTATTCTCTTAGGAAGGATAATGATGGAAATGTGTTTGCCAAGTTTGTTGGAACTCAAAGTGGTGTCAAGAAAAGAAACATTTGGGTTGCCAAGCCTATTATGACTAACCTCTTAGGACCCAACTTGGTTGGGGACCAACTAGCTCAAACTTGATCAATAGGTGTTTGGAGGGCATTGGAGACTTGGCTAACTCTTGAAGAATTAAGGTATCTTCATATATTATATTTGATCAAGCCAAGTTATAAGGATTATCATTTCCATATCTTATATCCAATGTGCCTCTTTGCGGTAACTTGTACTTAACTCATTTATATTGTAAGTTACTTGCCCCTTTACATGTTTTGGTTTTGTACCAAGTATGTGTTTGTATTTGGTGTGCCTCATGATTGATTATTTTGTGTATTCAAGTATGTCTAGGTGTTTGGCACATCATTTACTCCTGTGTTTTATTTTGAGCCTCTAATGCATCTTGATAGTATCTTATTCGGCTCTTTTCGAGTGGTTAATGGAACATCCCATTTGGGGGGAGTGAGATGCCTCGAGCATCTCTCAAACCTTAAAATGTGTGTACATGAGTACTACCACTTAGTATTGATATTGCAAGCTTATCTAGTCACTATGTGGTGTATCATACTCATGAGAAATTCAAATTCTAAATGTCCATTAATTATCTCTAGTTGAGGTTGTTTTGCCTCTTATTAAGAAAAAATTAATATCACATTATGGGGGAGTAATATGCTTATTTTGCATATCACAATCCTAGGAAATGTGAATATATGAGGTAGTGCCACTTAGAGTTGGTATTGTTGATTATCTTGTTTCTAGGTGGCATGTTGGCTCAAACATGGTCCTATTTTTGTTAGAAGCTTTTATTGCTCGTCTTTTCGGTCGTTGTTTGAGTAAGAAATTCTTGGTGCGGTCTTTCTCAAACACATATCTCTATATCTTGTTTGGGATACCATTTGCTTCAAGTTATTATAATCATTGCTTTGCATGATTGTGTGACTAGTTGAAGCTATCAAGAATCTCTATCTTTGCATAGTGCTTAATCTTTTTATTTCTATCCTATGCTTTTTATTGTGAAGATTTGCAATATACCACCGGAAATGTATTCCAATACACTCATTGTCTCCGATAATTGATATACTTGTGTGTGGTAGCATTTGTGGATCATCTTCACTTTGGAGTTCACCTCTTATTGCCTTATTTTATTTCCAAAATTTTGGTGTGGCTCCCATTGTCTTCCTTGGCTTTTGATCATATCTTTGATGATGTTCTTGATTATTATCAAATGTGTTTTAGTGAAATACAAACCTTTTCTTCTAGGAACCTTATGCCATTGTGAAAAGTGTTAAGGGTTTGGTTTATTTGTTGAAACCTTGCTCTTTTGGGAGTTTGTTATCTCATTCTTTCTTCTCTATTTTATTTGCGTGAATGAGATAAATTTTTGAGTATTTGTGTTTTATTTCATGTTTTATGCTCAATAGTGTTTGCTTGGTTCATTTGTGGAACTTTGTTGAGCAAATCTTGTGTTGATCTGATTCTTTGATATATTTTGGACAACAAATGTGTTTTGTCACACCTTGTATGCTTCTTGAATATTCTGGTGATTTTTCCAAATTATATGTTCATTGGATCTTGGAAGTCTCGTGCATGCATGTTTACTAAATGTATATCTTATACCATATTTTGCTTTCCTTGATCCAATATATAGGGTATACTCCATCAAATCCTTAAACGGCTAAGATGTGCATGAAATTCAAATTTCTTCTCTAAATATGCACATATTTTTATGGAGTGTATCCTATATGTTGTGGTTATTCTAACCACTTTGGACCCAATAAGTTTGGGGACCAAGATGTACTTGAATGTTGTTTTAGGTACATTGGAGATGCAATGGATGTTTGTCCCGTCTATAAGGAAAGTGTTGTCACCACATGATAATTGGAGCCAAGCTAGGATGATCTAAACATTCTTATCTACTACATCATACCATTGCTATCTTGGTAACAAGTATCTTATTCATGTATACTATTCTTTCATCCAATATCTTGTAGGTTGCATCTTGGCATGAATTTATTTGTTTGTAAATGTTCGATTCTTGCAAGTATCTTTGAAATTCTTCTCTGTCATTATTGCTTATGTGAGTAATTTAAGATGAGGCATATAATGGGGAGTATATAAAATCATGTTCATGATTCACCAATTCCAAATATGTCTTCTAGCAATTTATTGCATATCAATTCCTTAAGGTACTCTCATGTGCAATATTGTTGAAATTGCATTGAATCACTTCTTTTGATACTTGTTGCCTTTCTCAAAATATCTCAACTAGCATTAGTTCCCTTAGTGTTAGTTGTGATGGTTTTGAGATTTTTGTTTTTCTTTGGTGAAGTTCATTGATATACCATAAGATAAAATAGAGCCATGGGCTATATATGCACTTAAGCAAAATATCATTTTTGGTATATCTTATGACTTCCGCTTGGATATCATGTATTCTTTTTATTAACCTCTTATGTGTGGATGTTTCTTTGTGGATTATTCTCATGTTTTTTTCACTTAGAAAGTTATATACACGAGAGTGTTAATCTCTCGCCTTGATATGCTCGCTCTTTTCCGACCATCTCTCTTATCCTCTTGATTTTTAATGGTTTTGGTAAGGTCTTGATTTATGAGTGCTTGGTTTACTTTTATTGCATCTTCACGCACTCATATCTCATATTTGGTTTCTTTTGGACTTAAGCTTGTGTTGACAAGTGTATTGGTTTATATCTAATCCTTGTATCTTGGTTGTGTTCTAAATAATATAGAGGGAGTGAGGATTCCATGTTTGTGCATATTGTATTCAAATGAAACAACTAATTTATGCACAAACCTTGGGGAACTTCCTTATTTCACTTAGAGCACTATTTGTCCATTTGATTATTTGGATATTTCGATTGCTTTCTTCATATGTTGAAATTCCTTAACCTTGTTATCCTTTTAGCAATACTTGATCCTCAATATAGTTTGATTTCCTCCAAGTGTTCGTCATTGGATATGTGCATGTGATTTCACTCATATTACGAGTAATGCACACCTTGTGTAGGAACTCATACTATATTGTCCTTCTAACCATGTTATACATTTTGGCACTTGTTGTCAATGGGGAGAAGTTTAGAGTGTTTTAAGGGAAATGGTTTTCTACTTAAGATTGCTTTGTACTTAAGTGTTTGCCTTTCATGCATTCCAACTTTATTATGTTTTGCATGGTTGTATATATAGTGTAAACTCTCCCAAAGGTTATGATTGACAATGTATGTAATGAAATTCAAGATCATCACAAGTGCATATATTGTGGGGGAGTTTGCTCTATATATGTTGGTTCTACTCACATCTCCTGCATTAGTTGTAGTTTGTGTGAGTAGAATCGGTTTGATATGGGCTAGTATCTTTGTGTTACTTAACCATATCAAATAAACATCTTGTATATAACTTATTATCAGATAAGCTACGTACTTGTTTCTAATATTCATTATATAAACCCTCTTGTTGTGATTGTCATCCATTACCAAAATGGGGGAGATTGAAAGGGGTAATTGCCCCTATGTGTGGTTTTGGTGATTAATGACAATCCCTATGGTCTAATGTTTCCACTGAGTTTTATATGAAGGAATATTCCATAGGTCATGCTTATAGTCCATGTTTTGGATTCAAATATGGATGCCATGAAGATAAAAATATACATTGAGTATTGGCATCAAAATCATCGAGTTGAAGAGAAGAATATGATATGATCAAGATCTTGAGAGTGTGATCTCAATAGAAGAATTCAAGATATGGCTCTAAGTCGGTGTCATGATAGCCTCATTAGTTGAGCTATGGTTGACTAAGATTTAGAGCATGTATTCAAATGAAGAGTTCCTTATGTACCTCAAGATATTAAGATGGAGCACGAGAAGATACTTGGTTGACCAATACAAAGAGTGAAGAGTGATTTCAAGTTGGTCAACACATGAAGCATAAAGAATGTACCACATGTATCTTGTGGTATGGTAAGCCTTGTCAATTATGCATCATGAACTAACCCATTATATATGTGCCTTTGCGTTTTCTATATGGGATAGGTATCTTTCCATGGGAATGCTTCAAAAGTAAAGATCTTATATAGCCCATGAGAGGATGACATCAAGTGGCGATCGTCATCAAGGTTGACAAGGGCAAGTTCAAGATAAGCATCTTGAGAAGATCATTTGCTTGAATCTTGCCGTCCATATTGGTGATAATGGACATTTGAAGACATGTATTAATGAATTTATCCCATAGTTGTGTATGGGGGGCAAATTATGAGTCTTCACGAAGCAACAATGATCAAGTGTTGCATTCCGGCTTGGGTGGATCTTGAAGCGTTGTCATCAAGATCAAGCGGGATGAGCAAGGAAAATGTATGACCTTGCTAGGTTTTCCTTTTACCGGTCTCAAGGTGGTTGTTGGGAGACCGGGTTATAGGATAGATAGCCGCACTATCAAGAGGGGCTTTCAGTTGGGTAACTTGATCATATTGTCATATGGATCTCAATCCTTTGCATACTTTGCATATTCCTATTTTGTTGCTTCTTGGTGATTCTCCATGTGAGGTTCTTGAGCTTGTTGATAGCTCTTCAACAAGCCCAAGTTTATCGAAAACGGAATTCGTATGCATCTTCTATGGCGTTTTCGAGTTTGAAGGTTTTATCGGTTCTTCTTTATGGAGGATTGTTACCTTTCTTCATTTGGTTCAATCCTACTTTGTTGGGCTATGATGTTTATCTGCACAATCTTGTATAGCTTATTGTCCTCGTCAAAACAAGCCCAAGATCATCGAAATCGGAGTCCGGATGCAAAAGTTATTGCATTTTTCGTGAAGTCTGTTTCATCCCAGTTGTGGATCCGGTTCAACCGGCTCCAAGACCGGGTGGTCCGGTGCCAGCACCGGTCAACCGGGTTTCAATCGAGATTCAATCGGTACTGTCGGTTTTATTATACCGAGTCTAATCGAGGCTGGGGTCAGTAACCAAACCCGGTTGGAGTCCGGTTTTCCGGGCTGAGAACCGGACCATCCGGTGTGAGGGTCGGTCCAACCGAAATTTCAACCGAGTTTGAACAGTTTTCTCCCAACAGCCATATTTGCTTTCCCCTATAAAAGTGGGTTCTTCCCCAACGCGTTTTGAGTGTTCTTGACCATGAAATTGACCTCCATTGTTGAACCTCTTGAGCTTGCTTCCTCCCCATTCCCTCCTATGATTCTTGTATCTTTTTGAGGGCTTTGGAAGAGGATATCTAGATCTACAATCCCCACCAATCAATTCCTCCTCTAAGTGAGGGGAACCCATTGGATCTAGATCTTGGAGTCATTGGTTGACTTCCACCATTGTTCTTCCTCTCTAATTCCTCCCTACAACTTGTTGCTTTTGTGGGATTTGAGAGTGAAGGATTTGACCACCCTTGGTGTTCTTGCTTTGCATTCTTGCATAAGTGTTGAGCTCTCCATTACGATTTGTTTGAGTGAGAGACCGTGAGATTGTTACTCTTGGAGGGTGACCTCCTAATTGGCTTGGCGGTTGGTGTCGCGGTGTCCTCTTCATGGAAGATTGTGAAGAGACCCGGGCTTCTCCTTCGTGGATCTTGTGAAGTGGTTGTGGAGCTTGCCATCTCCGGAGTGGAGGAAAAGCTAGCCATAAGGAAATGGCCTATTCCTTCGTGGGATAGACTCGGAGAAGAAGGTGAGCCTTCGTGGCATTGGGAAATCCTTCGTGGAATCCCACACCTCTCCAACGTGACGTACCTTACTTGTAAGGGAACACGGAAATACATTTTCGTCTCCGCGTGCCTCAATTATATCTATACCCGGGCTTACTTTCCTTGTGATAGCCTTCGAGCTTGAAGTAATTATATCTTGCTAATCACTTGTGGTATATTTATCTTGTGCTATCTTTCTTATCTTAACTTGTTGTTGGTGCACTTAGTTGAGCCTAGTGTATTTAGGTTTTGTGCTTGTAAAATAAACGTTAGTTTGATTCCGCATTCTATCAAGCCAAAACCGTAATAGTTTTAAAATTGCCTATTCACCCCCCTCTAGGCGACATCTCTATCCTTTCAATTAGCACATGAAGCATAAAGAATGTACCACATGAATCTTGTGGTATGGTAAGCCTTGTCAATTATGCATCATGAACTAACCCATTATATATGTGCCTTTGCATTTTCTATATGGTATAGGTATCTTTCCATGGACATGCTTCATAAGTGAAGATCTCATATAGCCCATGAGAGGATGACATCAAGTGGTAATCGCCATCAAGGTTGAGAAGGGCAAGTTCAACATAAGCATATTGATAAGATCAATTGCTTGAAGCTTGTCGTCCATATTGGTGATAATGGACATGTGAAGACGTGTCTTAATGAAGCTATCCCATAGTGGTGTATGGGGGAGCAAATTATGAGTCTTCACGAAGCAACAATGATCAAGTGATGCATTCCTGCTTGGATGGATCTTGAGGCGTTGTCATAAAGATCAAGTGGAATGCGTAAGGCAAAGGTATGGCCTTGATAGGTTTTCCTTTTACCGGTCTCAAGGTGGTTGTTGGGAGACCGGGTTATAGGATAGATAGCTGCACTATCAAGAGCGGCTTTCGGTTGGGTAACTTGATCACATCGTGTTAGGGAGCTAAATCCTTTGCATACTTTGCATCTTCCTATTTTTTTTGTTTCTTGATGTTTCTCCATGTGAAGTTCTTGAGCTTGTTTCCAGCTCTTCAATAAGCCCAAGTTCATCGAAAACAGAATTCGTATGCATCTTCTATGGCGTTTTTGAGTTTGAAGGTTTTACCGGTTCTTCTCATAAGGAGGATTCATAACTTTATTCATTTGGTTCTATCCTCTTTTGTTGGGATATAATGTTTTTATGAACCATCTTGTAGATCTTGTTGTCCTCGTCAAAACAAGCCCAAGTTCATCGAAATCGAAGTCCGGATGCAAACGTTATTGCGTTTTTCGTGAAGTCTATTTCATCCCGGTTGTGGATCCGGTTCAACCGAGTCCCACACGGGACGGTCCGGCGCCAACGTCGGTAGACCGGATTTTAAACCAGATTTTCCGGTTTTCATGACGGAGTCTATTTTGAGTTGGTAAAGAGTGTCGTTCTGGTTTGTAGGCCGGTCCACCGGCCCGGGGACCGAGTTTCCCGGTCCTAGGGCCGGTCCAACCGACTTTTAAACCGGGTTCACAGTTTTCTCCCAACGTCCATATTTGCTTTCCCCTATAAAAGGGGTTCTTCCCCAACGCGTGTTGTGTGTCCTTGGCCACGAAATTTACCACCATTGTTGAACTCCTTAAACTTGCTTCCTCCCCTTCCCTCTTATGATTCTTGCATCTTTTTAAGGGCTTTGGAAGAGGATATCTAAATCTACAATCCCCACCAATTAATTCCTCCTCTAAGTGAGGGGAACCCATTGGATCTAGATCTTGAAGTCATTGGTTGATTTCCACCATTGTTTTTCCTCTCTAATTCCTCCCTAGAACTTGTTGCTTTGGTGTCATTTGAGAGTGAAGGATTTGAGCGCCATTGGTGTTCTTACTTTGCATTCTTGCATAAGTGTTGAGCTCTCCATTACGATTTGTTCGAGTGAGAGATCATGAGCTTGTTACTCTTGGAGGGTGACCTCCTAGTTGGCTCGGCGATTGGTACCACGGTGTCCTCTTCGTGTAAGATTGTGAAGAGACCCGGGCTTCTCCTTCGTGGAGCTTGTGAAGTGGTTGTGGAGCTTGCCATCTCTAGAGTGGAGGAAAAGCTAGCCATAAGAAAATGGCCTATTCCTTCGTGGGATATACTCGGAGAATAAGGTGAGCCTTCGTGGCGTTAGAAAATCCTTCGTGGAATCTCACACCTCTCCAACATGATACCTTACTTGTAAGGGAACACGAGAATACATCTTCTTCTCCGCGTGCCTCAGTTATCTCTATATCCGAGCTTACTTTCCTCGTGATAGCCACCGAGCTTGAAGTACTTATATCTTGCTTATCACTTGTGGTATATTTACCTTGTGCTATCTTTCTTAGGTTAACTTGTTGTTGGTGCACTTAGTTGAGACTAGTGTATTAAGGTTTTGTGCTTGTAAAATAAACGTTAGTTTAATTCCGCATCCTATCAAGCCAAAACCGTAATAGTTTTGAAATTGTCTACTCACCCCCCCTCTAGGCGACATCTCTATCCTTTCAGGAGGTGGTGGCCAATCTTGGGTACCTTGCAAAACTAACAACAAAGATAGAGAATTGTATGACAGATTGTTAGCATGGGTCACACTCAAATCACTGATCTCACTTTTGGTGGCATTCGACGTGGCATTCGAGATTTTTCTACTCAATTTAGGCTTGTGGATCTCACTCCCGTGATGGTGGTTCACTCTCTCACCACTCATCTCACAAGGGTCCTTTTCTTTTTGTATCTTGGGTAAGCTTGTTCCATTAGAGGCAATGATTTGGCTTGGCATCATAGGTTGGATCACAAAGTTTTTGTCGTCCCACTTGAAATAGTAGTGGTTGGTGTGACCATCATGTATAACTCCTCTATCAAATTGCCATGGTCTCCCAAGTAGCATGTGACAAATGGTCATAGGCACGACATCACACTCGACGGTGTCTTCATTGGGACCAATTTTGAAGGAGTCTCGGACTTTGAATTTTATCTTGATGGCTCCATTATCATCAAGCCATTTGACATAGTATGGATCAGATGCTCCATATATTCCAACTTCAGTTTTTTCACAAAGTTTGGTGCTAGCGAGGTTATGGCAACTTCCTCCTCGATGATTACTTTTATGGACTTTCCATCAATTCCGGCTTGAGTTTGGAAGATATTGAGGCATTGGTCTTCTCTTGGAATGGATTTAGTTGTCAAGACTTGTGTGATGACTAGTGAAGGGTTTGGACCATGCTCGCATATAAGCATGTCCTAATCTTTCATGGAGGCTTCCTTTGCAAGAGCAACTTGTGCCAATGCTTCATATTATCCTTCACTCATGGAATAGGTTTCTCCGTTTTCATCCGTACGTATAAATCTTATGTTGATGCACTCATATGATTTGTGGCCCTTTTGTCCACACTTGTAGCAAATGATGTCACTATCTATTTGTTGGAAATATGCCCTAGAGGCAATAATAAAGTTGTTTTTATCATATTGCCTTGTTCACAATAAGTGTTTATTATCCATGCTATAATTGTATTAATCGGAAACTAAATACTTGTATGGATATATAAACAACATAGTGTCCCTAGTAAGCCTCTTATGACTAGTTCGTTAGTCAAGTTATGGTTAAGGTTTCCTAACCATGGACATGTAATGATGTGATGGACAAACCCAATAATAAGCATAGGCATTGATCGTGTTACTTAGTTTGATTGCTATTTCTTTCGTATATGTCAAGTATCGTTTCCATAGAACATGAGATTGTGTTACTCCCTGGTATCGTATGATACTTTGTGTACATCAAGTATCACTTCGTAATTAGGTGATTATAAAGATGGCTTTCAGGTATCTCCGATGGTACTTATTGGGTTGCATGAATCAAGAGTGGGATTTGTCACTCCAAGTGATATAGAGATATCTCTGGGCCCTCTCGGTAGTGTAGCATCCTAAATCTTGCAAGCATGTGACTAATGTGTTTAGTAACGGGGATCTATACCACAGAAGGAGTAAAGAGAACTTGCCAGTAACGAGATTGAACTAGGTAATCCAACGATTGAATCTCGGGAAAGTGATATATCACGAGACAAAGGAAATTGTGTAACAGATTAATGGAATCCTAGACATCATGGTTCAACCGATAGTGATATTCATTGAATGTATGAGAGTAATCATGGCATCCAGGTCCCACTAATGATTATTGCTTGGAGAGGAGTATCGATCATGTCTGCATGTTCTCGAACCCGTAGGGTCAAACACTTAACATTCGATGCTGCTAGGGTTTGATGAGATAAACATATGATGTTATCAAATTTTTATTCGGAGTCCTAGATAGGATCCCGAACATCATGTGGAGTATCAGAATGGTCCGGAGATAAAGAAAAACATATGGGAAAGTATTTTCAGGGTTATCGTAAAATTTCAGGAATTTTCAGTATTGTACCTGAGGTTCTGGAGGGTCCCATAGTGGATCCCACCTATGTCGGATGACCCATATCGACCAAGGGGTGTCATGTAGGCCCATATGGGACACGTGCACCGTTCCCCCTTGGCCCATGCGGCTGGGATAAAAGGATAGGATCAAATCCCTTGAAAATAGGTTGTTAACTTGGGGGAGTCTCCCCCTTGTTTGGCCGATCCTAGGACTTGTAGGAGGGGCCAAGGCATCCCCACACGCCTATATAATATGGAGGGGAGGGCTGGGGCATGGCATTTGATCTGTTGGTTGTCGGGTCCCCTCTCTTCCTCCCGTACTACTACCACTCCGCGCAGATTTTTGGCGAAGCTCTACCAGTTTCTCACCGTTTCTTTCACCACCAAACCGTCATGTTATGGGGATCTCATCCACCTCTCCCTCACCTTGTTGGATCAAGTTGGAGGATATGGCATCAAGTCGAACGTGTGGATACCGCGGAGGTGTTGCCCATGTGGTGCTTCATTTGATTGATCTGACATCGTGTACGTCTACATCAACCACGATCTTTGAGATCATTAGACGATTTGGATCTTCGAGGGTATGTAGATCTGATCTAATTCTCGTTACTAGCATCTCATAGATAAGATCTTGTTGGGTTCCATTCCCTCTTCCGTATATCTTTTCCATGCTATGAATCGTATCAGTGGTATCAGAGCCTAGATCTATGTGTAGATGCTTTGTACGAATAGAACACAATAAAGTTATGGGAGTTGATGATCACGTCGTTACCCTCTCACGTGTATTAGTTAATGTTACGAGATAGTAGGATGAAACGGCCCGGATCAACCTTACGCGAGACCGATTCCACACTCAACATGCAACTTGTATTGCATAACTGGCTAGCGGGTGTCTATCTCTCCAACTAAAGTTAATATTGCTTTTACAACGGAGGGCCCTAAAGGGTGTAGTAGAGACAACATGATTATCAATGTTGTGGCTTTGCATAGGTAAGAATAGTTGTTATTCGTTGCCCATACAAGCCACGTAAAATAGGCAAGAACAAAGAAGAGGGCGTCTAATTTGTTTTTGCAGGGCATGTGATGTGGTATAGCCAAAACTCTGATGTGTTATATATGTGATGAATGCAATGGTCATGTTTTATAATCTTTCACTACTTGCATGTCCATGAGCATGGCAACCGACATGAGCCATATGGCTGTCTCTTTATTGTGTATGACCTGCGTGTCAACTTCAATGCCATGTAATTGCTTTACTATATCGCTATGAGTTAGCTATAGTTATAGTTGCAACATATTGTGTAGACAACATATGCGGTGGCACGGACCTTGGTGTCATGATGATAGAGAGGGATATCATGCCGGTGCTTTGGAGATGGAGATCAAAGGCACAAGAAGAAAAGTCTATACCATATCAGATTATCTATGCACGTGATGTGTATTCTTTTATGCATTTTATTCAATAAAAAAATAACGTGTTATTTATTTTGGCGTGACCCTTCTACAGACGCTATAGTGTGCTATATTTCAAAATAGCATTTTGAAAATAGCCTAAAAATAAAAAAATAGCAAGAATAAATAATATAGTTAAATGGATAAGTGTTTTAGCACAATCAGTTATGTTTAACAATCAAGATTTGCATCCTATATTTGCTTATTGCACACCCTCATCATATGATCACTTATTGCATACCCACCAACCAAAAAATAGCATATATTTGAAAATAGCGCTAATGCTATGATGTTTTAACTCGGTATAGCATGCTATTTTGCAAATAGCGTCATAGCGGGAAAATTTGTGAAAAAATAGCGTGGACCCTCCAAATCTAAATAGCGCGAAATAGCGCACTATTTTTTTCATTGATCTTATTATGCTTTGATTTGATCATGATGGTAGAATTATAATATGATCCCTCACACTTAATATCACGATATCTGTTCTCCCTTAGTATGCACCATTGCAAAAGATCGTTGTTTTAAAACACCACGTGATGATCCGGTGTTATAAACTCTATGTTCACATACAACGGGTGTAAGCCATGTTGCACATGTAGAAATACTTTGGTTAACTTGACGAGCCTATCATGTATAGATATATGGCCTCAGAACACAAGGAACCGAAAGGTTAAACATGAATCATATAGATTATCGGACTTGGTGTAGTGTATTTGGACCCTAAACAACTTTGGGGGATGTTAAGTTTAGTGGTAGTTCATTAGTAGATTAAACTTGAACCATTATTATGAACTAATAATCTAAGTGAATTTGCATAGTTTATTGTAGTCATTGATATTCGTTAACTACCTTGTGTTTAACTTTTATTTGAGATAATAGAACTATAAAATTATAGATATTTACTTCACGGACTGACACCATAATATGTGTGCACCAATTTAAAGATGAAGTCCTAATTGTAATCTTTCAACAAACCTCACTTACTCCACATGGTTAATAAGTTGTATTAATCCATATTTGTACCGTCCAAACTTCCTCAAATATTTCTAATTGTTTTCACTCAAGATGGAGAGGCGCAGCACACAACTTACAGTCTCAGTCTTCTGTTATATGAGCCGATATAAAATTACATAGGACTTGTTCTTATTTGCAGCACATTCACAAGATACAGGCAGCACAATAGCAGATAGCATGGCACGGGTGTTTTGTTCTCACATATCACTGTCTGTAGAATCTTTTGTAAATTTTACTTCTTTGGTGTGTCTGCATAGTTCCAGTTGGCATGTGCAAAGGAAGTATAACTCCTTCCACCGGCCACATCTTCTTCACGTATCTGGTTGCTAATTTCTTTCAGGCAATCTTCTGTGAGCTTCACCTTCAAGGAGTCAATGTTGGATTCCAGATTCTTGATCTTCGTTGTCCCTGTGAAATTATACAGCATATGTGTCAGTTATCAAATGCCAGTCTACTTTAAGAATGAGCTTGATTATTAATCACTTGTTCGGAGGCATCAAAACATTTTACAGTTCAGTTCAAAATTAGCGCCATGGAACAAACTGTAGAGCAAAAGACTACCATGATTGTTCGTCTACCATGAGCATGCTTCTCTGCCAAAGAAAGCTGGATTGCAGTTGAAATATCTCTGTTTCTATGTTTGTACAGTTCCTTCGCTGAGCTTTCTCAAACTACACATTTCACTTGTACCAGAAAGCACATGCAAGCAAAGGCAGTCTTCAGTCTTTTTGTCTACGTGCTTCGGTCCCCCCCTCCCCCCTAAACTTAAGTTTCATGGGCCATTTTATTTCTTTGACCCGTCGAAACCCTACCTGCTACCAGATGGAGGGGGGGGACCGAAGCAAAAGTGTTTGTCTACTACTACCAGATGGAGACGTCAGTAAAATCACCCTACCTGCTGAACACTATGCTATCAATGGCATGAGAAGGGATTGCAGCATTAACCTGGTATGGGAACCACTTCATCCCCTTGATGCAGAACCCAGGCTAAAGCTAGCTGAGCAGGGCTGCACTTGTGTTCCTTGGCTAGTTCTTCCATCTTCAGATAGAGATGCTTGTTCTTCTCCAGATTTTCTGCTGAAAACCGTGGATGCCCTTTCTGGGAAGAAAAAAACAATGAGTTTCAGATCATTATTGACAGCTCCAGATCAAGCAGCTAACTGTACTGGTACCAGATTAGATTCAGCAGACACTTGTTGCGTGACTCCTCTTCCGCCGAAAAACCCGCGGCCTATCGGGCTGTAAGGAACAATTCCAATTCCCAGTTCTCTGGGAACAACAGTGCAGAAGAATCAGTTTCTTTACATGATCAATCAGAACTATGAGCCAATCATGGAACCTCGCAAATCGAACTTGTAATGATGTACAGTACTAGAATTTACCTGCAGAGAGGTACAATGTCGGGCTCGATGTCGCGAGCCCAGAGAGACCACTCCATCTGCACCGCGGAGATGGGGTGCACGGCGTGGGCTCGCCGGATGGTGTCGGGGCTCGCCTCCGACAGCCCGATGTACTTGACTTTCCCCTCCTCCACTAGCTTCTTCAGCTCACCGATCTGCGCTCGGTTTCAGTGCAGGAATTACAGTGAGCAACCCGCACGCAGCAATCAAACACATGGAATCTTTTGGTTGCACATGATGAAGGAAGGAGAGGAGACCGTGTCCTCGATGGGGACGGTGGTGTCTATCCGGTGCTGGTAGTAGAGGTCGATGTGGTCAACGCCGAGGCGGCGCAGGCTGGCCTCGCAGGAGGCGCGCACGTACTCCGGCCGCCCGCACACGGAGCCCGTGCCGACGCCGTACTCGTACAGCTTGATCCCGAACTTGGTGGCCACCTGCACCTGCTCCCGCGGCAGCTGCTTCAGCGCCTGCCCAAGTTTAGCGCGCTGCCTCAGCCTCGGACGCTATGCCCCCACCCAAAAAAGCCAAGAAATCAATCAGGCGAGAGGACGGAACCTTGCCGAGGAGCGTCTCGTTGGCGTGGGGGCCGTAGAAGTCGGAGGTGTCGAAGAAGGTGACGCCGCGGCGGAAGGCGTGCGTGATGACGGCCACGCCGGCGTCGTCGTCCAGCGGGGAGTTGTAGGAGCCCGTCAGGCCCATGCACCCCAACCCCAGCTTGGACACCTGGCTTGTTGGATCATTCCACTGAGACTGACAATGCAAGGAGGGAAGATGGTTACCTAATGGATCGATCGAGACTTACCTCCAGCCCCTGGGTGCCGAGCCTGACGCGAGGAATCACCGGGGTTTCCTCCATGGCGCAACGCAGGTCTGGAGGAAGGGACGCTGAGGACTCGTGGAATATTGCCGAGTGTGGAAGTAGGAGCAGTCGTGAGTCACGCGTCGAGCTCTGGAGGCGGGGCATCGAGGATTCCGCGAATTTTAAATGGAGCGTTGTCGTGATTCGATCGGCGAGCATATATAAAACGCGATGGGGCGGCCAACTTGGCCCTAGCTCCGGCGAGGCGCGTCTCCAGATCTGACGAGGTCGCCTCCACGGCCGCCCCTTGCAGCAGATGTCTCGCGGGGCAGTAGCATCTGCCGTCCATGGTTTGGGCGGTTTGTAGCGGCGGCAGTGGTGGTTTGCAGCAGCCGCGTCGACCGCTTGCAGCAACGACGGTGGTAGTGTGTAGCAGCGACGTCGGCGATTTTGTAGCAGCAGCGGTGACGGTTTGTAGCAGCTGCGTCGACCGTTCACGGCGACTACGGTGTCTTGCTGCTAGGCGGTGCCAATTGTAGCGATGGCAACAACGTTTTGAAGCAAAATCATTGGCTCCTTGTAGCAGTGGTGGTCACGGTATGTAGCAACGATGTCGACGACTTGCAGCACCACCGGTAGGAGGCGGCGATGCCCTTTTTTGAACAATCTCCATTTATCACGGTCACTTTATTTACTACTTTCATTGTTTATTAATATAAAATATTTTGGCAAATTAAGGGCATCTCTAACTCACGGTGGGCATGAGTTTGTCCTGCCATTGGAGTCGACGTTGCAATTGATGTTGGGACTGCTGCCAACGGACCTGAACAAATCAGATCCGAGAGGCGTAGAGTACCCAGTGAATCGACACGAAAGTTGAAACTTCCAAACGTCAAATCTATCTCCCAGAAGATGTTGTCGAAGGCCGAAAGAAGGGTGGCAGGTGTGGAAGGACGTCGACAAAGCCAAAATGGATTTGACCGCTTCCGATCGTCGAGTTGTTGCTTGGTGAAGAGGGAGCCACCGAATTCATGACTCCAGTGTTCAGATTTCTCACAAACGGCACCAATTGACGATGGGTAACCTCGACAATGTCCATTGTTATGGACTTGGATTTTAGGGAAAAGAAGTGTGCTGGTGTCGACTTATCATAGAAACAAACAAGGCGAGATTTACCGTTTAGGCCCTTGTAGAGGAAACTCTACTTCCTGCTTGTCTGATCTTTATTGATGGAGAGTACAAAGTCGTTGGGTTGCTAGATATAATCTAGGTTCTAGCGGATTGCTATGAGTAGATTTTTTTATGTCCACCCTCTTGACTCCTCCCAGCCTTTATATGAGAGGCTGAATCTTAGAGTCCAATCCGAGTCAGTTACAGAATAAAAGGTAACCTTATGGCTATGTCAGCTGTATCTTGGGCTTTGCCTTGATCGCTACGTCTGGTTTCTCGGGTTCAAACGCTTCCAGAATCTTTGACTTCTCATGGGTCTTATCCTAGATTCATACCAGGCATGCCATCAACGAAGACCCGACAGGTTATACCCATGTCACTAACTAATCCCCAATAGTTAGAGGAGTAAAACATCTCTCTAAAACTTAGAAACGTGGTTTGCAGCGGCAGTGGTGGTTTGCAGCAGCGGCGGCGACCTCTTGCAGCAAAGACACCGGTAGTGTGTAGCAGCAACGTCAACCGCTTGCAGCAGCGACATCGGTGATTTGTAGCAGCAGCGATGACGACAGTTTGTAGCATCAGCGGTGGCGGTTTGTAGCAGTTGCGTCGACCGTTCACAGCGACGACGGTGGCTTGCAGCTAGGCGGTGCCAATTGTAGCGATGGCAACATCGTTTTGAAGAAAAATCATTGGTTCCTTGTAGCAGTGGTGGTCATGGTATGTAGCAACGATGTCGACGACTTGCAGCACCACCGGTAGGAGGCGGCGATGCCCTTTTTTGAACAATCTCCATTTATCACGGTCACTCTACTTTATTGTTTATTAATATAAAATATTTTGGCAAACTAAGGGCATCTCTAACTCATGGTGGTGATGAGTTTGTCCCGCCATTGGAGCCGACGAAAGAAGCCGACGTTGCAATTGATATTGGGACTGCTGGCGATGGACCTGAACAGATCGGATCTGAGAGGCGGAGAGACCCAGTGAATCGACACGAAAGTTGAAACTTCCAAACGTCAAATCTATCTCCTGGTCGAGGTTGTCGAAGGCCGAAAGAAGGGTGGGCGGGTGTGGAAGGACGTCGACGGAGCCGAAATGGATCTGACCGCTCCCGATCGTCGTGTTGTTGCTTGGTGAAGAGGGAGTCACCGAATTCATGACTCCAGTGTCAAGATTTCTCACAAACGGCACAAATTGACGACGGGTAACCTCGGCAATATGTCCATTGTTATGGACGTGGATTTTAGGGAAAAGAGGCGTGCTGGTGATTTCGTCGGCTTATCAGACAAACAAACGAGGCGAGATTTATCCAGGTCTAGGCCCTTGTAGAGGAAACCATACTTCCTTCTTGTCTGATCTTTATTGATGGAGAGTACAAAGTCGTTGGGTTATTAGATATGATCTAGGTTACAGTGTTACAATGGATTGCTATGAGTAGATTTTTTGGTGTCCTCCCTGTTGGCTCCTCCCAGGAGAGGCTGAATCTTAGAGTCCAATCTGAGTCGGTTACAAATAAAATGTAACCTTATGACTATGTCAGCTATACCTTGGGCTTTGCATTAATCGCTACGTCTAGTTTCTCGGGTTCGGGTTCTTCTAGAATCTTTGGCTTCTCATGGGTCTTATCTCGAATTCGTACCAAGCATGCCATCAACGGAGACACGACAGGTTATACCCATATCACTAACCAATCCCCAATAGGTAGAGAAGTAAAAAATTCTCCGTAAAACTTAGAAAAGTGGTTTCTAACCGATCCCCAAAACTTAGAGGAGTAAAACCATGATCTCTTAGAAATTCAATCAAATTCAACAGAATTTTGCACAATTCCAACCGAAATTGATAATAACTAGTTATATTCACTACATATGTACATGATACAACCAAAAGTCAGCCAAACTTCACATGAATTCGACCGAAATTCACTAAAAACTAACCTAATCCTCCTCCCAGACAAAGGAGGAGGAATTGATGTCAAGCTCGATGACCGTCGTCGCCGTTGACGGTCCCTCCTCCTCCTCCTTCATCGTCATCGGCGTCGGCGCTATCGACGAACCCGTAGCGTCGACGACCTCCTTCTTCCTCGCCGCGTCCGCCATCTTCTTCGCCGCGGTGCATTCCTCGAGCCGACGTCGCTCCTCCTCGACGAGCTCCAAGTTGTCCTGCGTTATCCGCTCCACCATCTCTGAGTTACGGCTCTCCTCCTCAAGACGCTCGTGTGCCTCCCTGTCCTCCCTTTGCTCGCGGTCAGAGACAAAGCAACGATCAGACAGCGCTAGTGCCAGCACCGAGGAGCACCCTAGCTGGAAGTAAAGCTCGCCGTAGTGGGAGCCGTGGAGCTCGACGTTCTTCATGTTGTATGCCAACACCGCTTGCTCCGGCGACTGGAAGCTCTCGATTCACACCTTCCGGCGAGTATTCCGGTCGCTAATTTCTGTGACCCATGCTCCCTACGACCGTTGCCGCACGCCAGGTAGACTGGCGCCGATTGTACTAGCAGGTTGGGGAGGCTAGAGGAGTGGCGTGGTTACCGACGACGGTGAGGTGGCGCCAATCGTGGAGGGGAACGACGGCCAAAAGAAGAAGTCATGATTGGGGCATGTGGTGACGATGAGCATTGGGAATAGGCAATGGGGACGACCAATGAGAAAATCCGGCCATCGCAGAGTTATGGGGGTGGCAGTGATACGTTGGAAACGTATCTATAATTTTTTATGCTCCATGCTTGTTTAGTATCTACTTTGCTTTGCTTTGTCTACACTTTGAGGTGTTTTTTACATGTTTTCTGGTACTAACCTATTAACAAGTTGCCACGGTGCCAGTTGCCTGTTTTCTGCTGTTTTTGGTTTCAGAAAAGTTAGTAAAGAAATATTCTCGAAATTGGACGGGACAAACGTCAAAGTCAATAACTTTCTGTGGGAAGCAAGAATCCAGAAGACGAGACGGAGATGCAAGCCAGAGCAGCCAAACCCCCTTAGGCGCGGGTGGGCCCTGCCCCGCGCCTGGGAGGGGTGTGCCCCCCTTGGCCGCCTCCTCGGCCTCCCCCTTTCGCCTATAAGAAGCCCCCGATGCAGAAACCCTAAGAACCCGATAAAATCTCCACGAAACCGTCTGTAGCCGCCGCCACCGTCGTCCCTAGATCGGGGGAGGGGATCTTAAGTTCTTCTCGGCACCCTGCCGGAGGGGAGATCATCCCGGAGGCCTTCTATCCGGTATGATGCGTGAGTAGATCTACCTTGGACTATGGGTCCATGTAGTAGCTAGATGGTTGTATCTCCTCCTTTGTGCTTTCATGTATAGATCTTGTGAGCTGCGTTCATGATCAAGATCTAATCTATTTGTAATCATGCATGTTGTGTTTGCGGGAATCCGATGGATATTGAGATTGTTATGTTGGTTTGATTAATGGTTTTGTCTTTATGATTCTATCATGTCTGTGTTGTTTATGATCTTGCATGCTCTTCGTTGTTAGTAGCTATCTTGGCCAAGTAGTTGCTAGTGACTCCAAGAAGGAGTATTTATGCTCGATAGTGGGTTCATGCCTCTAGTTTCCAAGGGAAGTGATAATAATCTCTTCGGTTGTAGATGTATTATTGCTACTAGGGAGAAAACAACGGTCTCTTGTTCATGGAACATGTGGACTGTTTAGCTTACACACTTTGCTTAAAGCAGTTGTCTGTTGCTTGCAACTTAATACCGGAGGGGGTTCGGATGATAACCTAAAGGTGGACTTCTAGTCATAGATGCAGTTGGATGGTGGTCTATGTATCTTGTTGTATTGCCCAATCGAATCTCATAGGATCTTTCTGACTAGTAATTGCATTTTTATACCTTGCTCAGTTCCTATCAATTGTCCTGCTGTAATTTGTTTACCCTTCATGCCATGTTGTTTATCTAAGGAGAGCACCTCTAGTGAACTATGGACCCCGGTCCAATCTTTACCATTGATACATCTTCCACTATTACTTGTTTACTTGTTGCAAACCATTACCTTTCACACCATACGTTTAATTCTTTGTTACAGCAAACCGGTGAGCTTGACAACCTCACTGATTCATTGGGGCAAAGTCTTGAGTTTGTGTTGTGCAGGTCTCCGCATCGCTTGCAACACTTGTGTGACGTTTCCTTCGTCCTACTGGTTCGATAACCTCAGTTTCTTACTAAGGGAAACTTGCTGTTGTGCTGCTTCATACCTTGCTCTTGGGGTTTCTAATGAAGCGTCCCACGACAAGTGCTGGGCGCCATCAAGCTATTTTCTGGAGCCATTTCCGAGGAGGCTAAGGACGTCTTCACTAGGGGAGTCCTTCACTTCCTTTCTCTTTACTTTGTTTTTAGTTTGCTTTGTTTTTTTTTCTTGGTTTTGTTTGCCTCTTTCAAAAAAAAAAACCCAAAAATTAGTCTAGTTTGGTTTGCTTGCTTTATTGAAAACCCCCCCAAAAAATTATTTCCTACTCTAGTTGGTGGTCTGTCATTGCCTTGCTTGGTCATGTTTTCCATCAATGGGTGGATTCTTTGAAACTAGTGCTTATTGGCAAGGTGGGTTCACGGAAGAACAAAAGTATTATTATAAGAAACACCGTTTGTCACAAAAAGGAAAACACTTATGGAAACAAATTGATAAGTTGAATACTATTGCTAAAGACGTGTGCTCTACTTATAATATTACTTATTGCTTTGATGAAGCCTGTTGTTGTAGGAGGTATAAACACCTGCCTTTTTAGTGTGAGTTTAATGATGATGTTACCATATCCTCTTATGTTAAGGGAAATTATGACTTTTATGATGTGGAACAAATTGAAGAATTTATCACTTTCAAGGGTACATTTGAACTTGCTAGTTTGCTTGAAAATACTGATGATGCACCTTATAAACATATGGTTTATGAGATACTTAAATTTTGCTTTGACAATTACAAGAAAGCGAATGGCTATATTCTTAAATATTTTAATAGGTGCTTTTCACAACTGGAAGAGACTAATGCCTTGCAGGAGCTTATGGAAGAAGAAATTGTTGAAACGGGAAGCTCATTAGATGAAAAAGAAGAGGAGAGTGATGAACAAAAGGAGGAAGAATGGATCTTCCCATTCCTATCTTCTAATGAGAGTAACTCTTTATTCCTTACATTATTTGATTGTCCCCTATGCTTACCAAAGGAGGATGAATGTTAGGTTCATGTGGATCCTTTTAAAATATCTACTTTGGATAAAACCTGTGAAGGTTTTTATCCCACTGTTTTTGAGCTTGATAGAAATTATGAGTTTGTAGATCATGAGAAGCATGCTTTATGTGATAGCTATATTATTGATTTTATTCATAATGCTACTGAAAATTATTACGAGACAGGAAAGTATGGTTGTAGAATTTTTCATGGTACTGAAACATCTTTGTATGTGCTGAATGTTTTGAAGTTACTCTTGTTTTATCTTCCTGTGCTTGTCACTTTGTTCTTTGTGAATTTATTTGTGTACAAGATTCTGATGCATAGGAATAGGGTTATACTTAAATGTGTTTTGAATTTGCTTCTTTATGCTCTCTTTTACTACAATTCATATTTCTTATGTGAGCATCCTCTCAAACTTTCTGTGCCTAACTTAAAGGCGTTAAAGAAAAAGTACTTGTTGGGAGATAACCCAATAGTTTCCTTGAGTCTTGGAAGTTATTACTATAGTAATGACCTCTACTTATCCTTTTTGTTTGCGTTTCGTGCCAAGAATGACCTCTAATGAGAGGAAAGTAAGATTTGGGGAGTTGCTGTCCCGAAACAGATTTTTGTCCTCCACCAAAAAAATTCGTGAGGAGTCTATGTAACTCGGATTGAGCTGAAAATTTGTGAATAAATCCCACAGTATGTTATCTAACTTTCGTTAGATCAACACTTTTTGATTTGATCAACACAAGATGTTCAAAAAAATCGATTTCTACCTGCTGGTCTGCTTTGATAGATTTCTGCCATTATTTGCATTTGCTTTTTATTGATTCCTTTTTGAGTTCTCTTTAGGTGAATTGAGCTTTTTGAAGGAGTTAATACAGTATCTTGTGTTTTTAGTGAAAAGCCTTGCTGTTTCAAAGCTTTGCCAAAGGTCTAATATCTTTTAAATAAACTAATGTTGCTAATGAAGATTGTGTGAAGTTTTGTGTAAAGGAAAAAAAATTCAGGTATAGAGAGAGAATGATGTAATGAGATGAAGAATGGACAAAAGATCAAGCTTAGGGGTGCCACCATGGTGTCACCCCAAGAAATATCCAAGAGGTATAAGCATCAAAGCTTTGGGATGCCTTGGGCATCCCCTTCTTCATCAATAAAAAGCTCATGTCTGTCTAAACAATTTGTTTTTATTGTTTCATGTACAGTTGTGTTGTTCTTGGAGCGTCTTAGTTTTTGTTTGCTTTGCTTAGGTTGTTTAGTTTGCTTGAATAAAGTAGTTTGGACCTCCGTTCTCGCTACGTTGTTTTGCAAATAAGTTGCTTGGTGTTGGAAATGAGTAGTAAGTTCTTGTTTGAAGTGCAAGAGGAGCTTGCATTGACTGTGACTTAGAATTTAGCATGACATGCTAGGTGTTGTTTTGACCTTATGCTTAATGATTATTGTTGTAGCATGTCTTGTTCCAAACAATTGGGATTGCTTAGTGTGCCTTGAAGAAATTATGCGTTGTTTTAGCATGCAAAAGCATAGTATTATGGTATTCTCCTTTGATGCTTTGTTTGGGTTGACTTGGCACATGCTCACACCATGTTATGACTATGACAAGTCACCATTAGCCTCTATGATCATTTAGTCCTTGATTTATAGTACCACTCTTTGCTTTGATTAGTAATGCTTTTTTGCACTGCATGATTATGACCATTATTGCTCTCTTAGTTGGTTGCTCCCAGTCTTTTGCTAGCCTCCACTTGTATGAGTAAGTTCTACTCATGCTTCCAACTCCCAAGAAACCAAGTTTTTCCAAAGTGTCCACTATAAACTCCTATGCATGGTGTGTTACACCATTCCAAGTATATTCTTGTTTTCAGCTATCTTCCAATTAAAAACTATTTTGTTATGTGAAAACTTAGTGATTAAAGCCCTCACAAACTTGGTGGAACACTTTATATTCTTTGCCCCTAATAAACTTGAACCATTGTGTCTTCTATGTTGTATATGCTTGCACTTATACGTTGGAATTAGCAGAACCGTGTTGTCAAGGGAAACGTTTTCAACATTGCACTTGTACTTTGTACTCAGTTGATATCATGCTCTTTTGTCTATGTATGTCATCAGTGTGAAATAAAGAGGGAACTTGTAAGTCCATGGAGTTTGTATCCTGTGTTAGAGAAATGCTTGGGCCGCTAGCCTAAGTCATGCCTAATCATGGTGGAAACTTGCAGCATCACCATAGTGACATCTATGAAGCATTCTTCTTATAAAATAAGAGACACATTGAGAAAAGAGGAAAGAGAGAAAAAAAGCACCATATTCCCATGGTAAATAAGAAGATTGTTGAGATGCTCATTGTCTGCTTGCCTTGTCATTTTGGTTATGGGATAACTTCTGTACCATTTGCAAGGGGTACCCAATTGGCGGTTCTCAATGATATGCAAATACTTACAATGACAAGAACTTACAGGTGACTAAAGTTGAGTAGCATGAGGTGTGGCCCTCGTATTCAAGGGACTTGAGATTGCCAACTTATACTTCGTCAAGCATATACTCCATCTTTGTTCACTTTAACCTTAACCACTTCAAGATGCTTATGATAGGGGCAATGAGGGCTGAAAGCTAACAAGTACCATACCATAATTTTTGGAAGCTCTTTTGAAACTTGCAATCTCTGCTTCCTTTACAAAAAGACCTTTCTTCCACCATTATTTGAGTCTCCACCTTCTACTTTTTGGCACCATTAAGAGAGCATAGTTGTCATTCTATGTGCAGTGTTCCAAAGCTTATTGATTGATGCATATTGTAATATTACTTGTTCTTGTGCTATTTGTTTCTAGTTCCCTTGTGAACTTTGAAGGTGTCCTATGCATCTATTTGCTACTCTATGAGGGACAAGCTGATTGTCATTATGCTATGTTTTTTGTATGTGAAACAAACAAACGTTTTTTAATGCATGTTATTCATGATCTTTGTTTATAGCTTGACATGTTGCATGCATAGTTACTATGTCCTATTGTTAAAACTCCATCTTTCATGCACATGTTTAGAGTTCTTTGATCCCAGCTTCCAATGCTTGCAAATGGTTGGCTCTTTATTGTGAGGGTGCATGTCATCTAAAAAAATATTCTTTTTATCACTTACCTACTCGAGGACGAGCAAGAGTTAAGCTTAGGGATGCTTGATACGTTGGAAACGTATCTATAATTTTTAATGCTCCATGCTTGTTTAGTATCTATTTTGCTTTGCTTTGTCTATACTTTGAGGTGCTTTTTACATGTTTTCTGGTACTAACCTATTAACAAGTTGCCACAGTGCAAGTTGCCTGTTTTCTGCTGTTTTTGGTTTCAGAAAAGTTAGTAAAGAAATATTTTCGGAATTGGACGGGACAAACGTCAAAGTCAATAACTTTCCGTGGGGAGCAAGAATCCAGAAGACGAGACGGATACGCAAGCCAGGGCAACCAAACCCCCTAGGCGCGGGTGGGCCCTATCCCGCGCCTGGGAGGGGTGTGGCCTCCCTGGCTGCCTCCTCGGCCTCCCTCTTCGCCTATAAGAAGCCCCCGATGTAGAAACCCTAAGCACCGATCAAATATCCACGAAACCGTCTGTAGCCGCCGCCACCATCGTCCCTAGACCGAGGGGATCTGAAGTTCTTCCCGGCACCCTGCCGGAGGGGAGATCATCCCGGAGTCCTTCTCTCCGGTATGATGCGTGAGTAGTTCCACCCTTGACTATGGGTCCATGTAGTAGCTAGATGGTTGTATCTCCTCCTTTGTGCTTTCATGTATAGATCTTATGAGCTCCGTTTATGATCAAGATCTAATCTATTTGTAATCATGCATGTTGTGTTTGCGGGGATCCGATGGATATTGAGATCATTATATTGGTTTGATTAATGGTTTTGTCTTTATGATTCTATCATGTCTGTGTTGTTTGTGATCTTGCATGCTCTCCGTTGTTAGTAGCCATCTTGGCCAAGTAGTTGCTAGTGACCCCAAGAGGGAATATTTATGCTCGATAGTGGGTTCATGCCTCTAGTTTTTAAGGGAAGTGACAATAATCTCTTCGGTTGTAGATGTGTTGTTGCTATTAGATAAAACAACGGTCTCTTATTCATGAAACATGTTGACTGTTTACCTTACACGCTTTGCTTAAAGCAGTTGTCTGTTGCTTGCAACTTAATACTGGAGGGGGTTCAGATGATTACCTGAAGGTGGACTTCTAGTCATAGATGAAGTTGGATGGCGGTCTATGTATCTTGTTGTATTGCCCAATCGAATCTCATAGAATCTTTTTGACTAGTAATTGCATTATTATGCCTTGCTCAGTTCCTGTCAATTGCTTTGCTGTAATTTGTTTACCCTTCATGTCATGTTATTTATCTAAGGAGAGCACCTCTAGTGAACTAGGGACCCTGATCCAATCTTTACCATTGATACATCTTCCACTGTTACTTGTTTACTTGCTGCAAACCATTACCTTCCATACCATACGTTTAATCCTTTGTTACAGTAAATCGGTGAGCTTGACAACCTCACTGATTCGTTGGGGCAAAGTCTTGAGTTTGTGTTGTGCAGGTCTCCGCGTTGCTTGCAACACTTGTGTGATGTTTCCTTCCTCCTACTGGTTCAATAACCTCGGTTTCTTACTGAGGGAAACTTGCTGCTGCATACCTTGCTCTTGGGGTTTCCAACGAAGTGTTCCACGACAAGTGCTGGGTGCCATCAGGCAGCAGGGGCGCCGACGGTCGTTAGGAGTGGAGGAGACGCCGAGGTGGAGGGGAAGGAATTGGAGGAATCTCTTACTCATCCACTATTCACAGGAGAAAAATAGAAGTCAAGGTCGCCGACTCCTAAATTTGTTACTCCTCTAATGCTGATACGAGATCACTCTAACCAGTTTTTTTTACTTCGGTAAGAGATGCCCTATGTTGTTATTAGTTTGATAAAACAGTGAACGACAGAGAGTATATTATATACTAGCGCAAAACCCGTGCGTTGCTATGGCACAACATCAAATCAAATTAATAATGTTTTATACGATTAAACCCATAGATCAAACGAATCCAAATATCATGAAGTCCTTGATCAACATGTCATTTGTACCGCACAATAGTGAAAACCATATAGTGTTTTAAGACTTCTATGTCATCACACAAGCCTGAAATGTAATATGAACATTTCATTAAATAGTTCTCATATACTTAACCTAATTGTTGGTCAAAGAAAAATCATAAAATACATGTGCGACTTATTTATTGGAATGGAGATAGTATGCGGCTAGGGTTTGATACTGCATGATATATCTTTTGATGAGTTCATTGACTGGAAATATCTATAGAGTCCACGGAAAAGGTTAAGAAAAGTAAAGGCTACCTTCAACTGATCTAAGAAAAATGACTTCAGAACATCGTATTACGATATAAAATTTGTAAGAAAAATAGTTTCAGTAACTATAATCAAATATATACATGCCTTTAAAATAGTACGATATACAATATAAAATATTGTACGGTCTGGTAAACAGCAACTCCCTAACTTCTTTATGCAAATAAAATTTCATTCACATGCATGAAAGTCTTCAATTATAATTAATCAAGAAAAAACTCCATTCATCGCATTACGTATTACAGCCCTAGTGGGCTCAGCCCATATCAGTAGGTAGCAGTGGCGAGCATAATTACAGGCCCAGCCCAAACCCACAGTGCAGCCCACGGTAACGCGAAACCCGCCGACCCAAATCCGGAACGAAGCTAGTCACGCAAATCGCCGTTCTTCCGTAGTTCCGTGCAGCCGCCGTGGCCCTCCTCTCTCCTGGCGTCGCTGCCGTGCACCACCGCCGCCGCCACCAGGACACCCCTATCAGCCATTGCGCCGCCACTCACAGCACATCCTATAATTCACTATCCTGCCGCCGCATGCTCGAACCCGGCACCTAGCCTGCTCGCGGACCCCTCATCGCTTCGCTCGACGCGACCCGCGATGCATCGCGCGATGCGGCTGCGCTGCCTCCTGCGCCCCTCACCCGTCTCCCTCGGCACCCCCGCGACCGTCGGCGGTGGCAGCGGGCGGTTTAGCGCGCCCGACGGGGTACGGAGGCTGGGTGCGCCGTACCAGCCTTTCAGCGAAAGGGGGCGGATTGTCCGGTTCTACAGCTCGAAGGAGGAGGGTGTGGGAAGCGCGGAGGCGGCGGCGGGGAGTGGCGGAAATAGCGGTAGCGGAAGCAGCCAGCAGGAGCACGCGCGGCTCGGGGAGAAGGACCAACAGGAGTGGCTGAGCGGCGAGCGGTTCCTCACCGGCTGCAAGCGGCGGGAGTCGCCGTTCCTCACCAAGCGGGAGCGCTTCCGCAACGAGTTCCTGCGCCGTGTCGTGCCATGGCAGAAGAGCAGCCTCACGTGGAGCAACTTCCCGTACTATGTCGAGTAAGCATGATGAAACGCAAGCACGCCATCTGCTGGGCGTTCTTTTTTCATCCCGAACGTGACTAACTCAGTTGCATTTCACTATCTCTCTTTTGGGTTGCAAGTAAGAACGCGAGGCAGCTGCTGACCGAGTGTGTGGCATCGCACCTGCGGAACAAGGATGCTACTTTGGAGTATGGTTCTCGGCTGCAGTCATCCAGTGGGAGGATATTACTGCAAAGCTTGCGAGGTGTTGTGCAGGAAGAATGACAATGTTTCCCCGATGTGTGTCTTTCTGCTTGTATGGATGATGAGATTTTGTTATTATTGCAGGAACTGAGCTTTACCGGGAGAGATTGGTAAGAGCGCTTGCCCACGAGTTGCGCGTCCCATTGTTGGTACTGGACAGCAGTGTTTTAGCTCCATATGTAAGCCAATCTCCTCCAGTTTTAAAAGCTGAATACTCCAGTTTTGTGGTCAAACCTAATGGCTCACCTCGTCATAGGATAATGGTGAAGATTGTTCAGAGACTGAGGAAGAGGATGGTCATGCCGAGTCAGAAGATGAAGGCTCAGGATCAGAAGTGGAAGATGAAGATTATGATGAAGCAAAGTCTGGTGAAAGTGATGACGACAAAGTTGCCAAATCAGTGGAAGATCTCAAGAAGTTAGTTCCGCGCACTAATGAGGAAGTTGCCAAGGTGTTTGTTTCTGTTGAGCTACCAAATCACATATAGTAGTATTAAAATATGATATTTGATAACGCTTACTATCTTGCTCTTCTTAGTTTATTTAGTGAATTCTGTACCTTTCCTATGGATCTATCCACCTATTTAAAAAATTGTGGGCTGAAGAACTAGATAGATGTTTTTCCTGCAAAATAGTTAAGTACTAGTAAAAAAGCTTATGTTTACATTAGTATCTTGTAGTAAACTTCCGATTAATATTTGCATCTAATAAGTGTCAGTCACATGCAATGTCTTGTTTCCATCTTTTCTACTAATAATAACATGCTAAGCCTTGGACCCCAATTTCCCCTTTCTATTTGTTTGCTTCTCTTTCTGGCTTACAAATTATCCGTTAATAACTTGTATTAGAGAGTTGGTGCACAAGAAAATTCTTCAGCAGCAGAATCCACCACTGAGTCCCCTGAAGAAGAGAAAAGGCCTCTCCAAAAAGGTACATCACTATGTTTTTTGCTCTTGAGCGTTGTTTCCCCCAATATTGACTGCAGATTAAATATCATAATTTATCATGACACTGAAACTTGGTCTTATATTGGTGAATAGCTACTTCTTTTGCTGGCGGAGCCTACCTATCGAGTGTGATAATTACAGGCTAAGCTCTGCTGTAGGTTAATATGTTATGTTATAGGTATTAACTCAGGTGTATTTGCTTGTTAGCCACATATCCATCTGATAATACCAAACCCCTTCACAACTGTCACATTTTGTTTACTGTGTGTTCAACATTCTGCATGTTAGATAAATAGTTGCTAGTCAAGTTGTCAACTATGCACATAGTCAGTTGCATTCTAGTGTTAGCCTTTGTGAAGATCAAACGAAGCATCACTTCACCAGAAAACACTTGAATGATCAACTACTCTATGCGACCACGTTTTCTCCGAACTTAATTTTTTTAGCTCTTTGTATTTGATCACCAGTTCAGCAGTCCAGATGTTTTATAAGATCAATGTAATTCAGCTATTCCACATGCTTAAGTTTCATAGCATACCTATTTGTAAATGTGAAATTCAGGCTGGACCATTTTAATATGTACCAAACTATTTGAAGACCCGACCAACTTCCTTTATCATTGTTTTCAGGTGATAGGGTCAAGTATGTTGGAGCGTCAGTGCTTGTTGAAGCAGATAACAGGTACTTGTGGGAGTTCTGCACTCATTTTTTGGTTTAGCACTTTTATCATGATATGTTTCCCTTTGCATTAAAGTTCTTTCAATTAGTTAAACTCATGTTTTGGTACCTCACTTGATTTGCTACTTTTTGGCCAAGTAATACACGTGCCACTTAGCTGACCATGGTATCATGCACACTTTGATGCATCCATCCACAGAGCGCTGACATGACCGTTATAGTGTTACGTGTTACATGATGTTATGAGTTTATCCTAGCTTTGCATATTTTTGTGTTGTGTTATTTGATTTTCTCACCGTAAAGGAGAGTTTATTTCTGGAAATTGTTAATAAGCATATGAGCATTGATTCTTCATCAGACCTGAATATAACACAAATGAAATTCCAACTCAGACTTTCCACCCAAGGGGTATTTCCATGCATGGTCTGCAATTGTGTGAGATGTGTGACTATGCATATGGAGACACTTGTGGAGCAAGCACGTGGAGAAAGATGGGTGGGCCTTTATGTGGACGTGTAGGACTGGCCACGTGGGTACTTGCTGGTCCAGGTGTATGCATGGTTTGCATGTCTATTCATTTGAGCTCTTGTGCATGTGTATACCTGTGTTGTTAGTTCTGTCTGCATGCATGCTCAGTAATGCTGGTGAGATTGGAGGTAGGTGTCAGGAGGGCATGCTGCACATGTTTGCATTGGTCATTCCCTCTCATCTAACATTGCCATGGACGGACCTACTAATTAAAACTTCTTTTGCTAATCATGATGCATCTCATACAGGATCATTTTGGGGAAAATACCTACTCAAGAGGGAACAGCAGATGCCTATACCTTTATAAGTGGCAGGTGGGTGGATAAATCTTGGTCTCAAATATGTTTTGAAGGCTTTGAATGCATGCCTTGTTCCATGTTTAATTCGCATTTCAGCTTTTCACACTTTGGGATAATTGGATAGATGTTACTTTCCGACTATGTTTAAGTTTTGATTTTTCTCATCAAAAGAATGTAATGTGGATCAACTATTGAAACCATGTGATGGTCTTGAGCATATTATGAAACATTTGTAAGCTCTGTTCAAATCTTTGCTTGCTGTGCTTAAATAAAATACATGATGTATATAATTTATGTGTGTTCAGTCTGATTTTTTGCTTGTAGTTATAAACACTTGTGCTTCTTTTCATCTTGGTATTCCACATCGACATTGTTTCTGATGTATGATTTGGTTTCACATTTCATTTTCTCGATATTACAAGCTTAATATAGCTTAAATCTTAACATTCTTAAAATGCAAATTCTTGTGAACCGTTTCATAACTCAACATTGTTCCAACTGTTAAAATTGCAGAACTTTATCAAATGGACAGCGTGGGGAGATATATGAGATAAATGGTGATCAAGTGGCTGTTATATTTGACCCTTCTGACGAGAAGCTGGCTGATGGTAAAAAGGAGGAAGCTAACGAAGACATCGAACAGCAAGATGCTAAATCATCAGTTTACTGGGTTGACAGTATGGTTCTACTCCAAGCATCCATATCTACATCCAGTTTGAATACCCTGCAATTATAACAATGATTGTGTTTGTACTTTTAGCTCAGGATATTGCGCATGACCATGATACTCAGGCGGAAGATTGGCATATCGCGATCGAAGCATTTTGTGAGGTAATTTGTCACACAATATGTTTCGTGTGAAACATTTTTTCCTTGATTTTTCCTTTCTCTGCATGCATACATTTGCTTCCTTTTACTACCAGTCTCTGCTACATACACTCTGTTCTCTCTCGTCTGCTCAGTAAACTTACCTCTTCTGGGTTTTCTTTGCTTAAATAAATAGGCACTGCCATCTCTTCAACCAGCCATTGTTTACTTTCCGGACAGTTCACAGTGGCTGTCTAGGGCAGTTCCAAGATCAAAACGCAGAGAGTTTATCGAAAAGGTAGAGGAAATGTTTGATCAGCTCAATGGACCTTTAGTGTTGATATGTGGGCAAAACATACTTGAGGCAGCACCCAAGGATAAAGATCCGGTAAGCGATAGAAACTCATCTAGTCCCACTCTCACATGTTTGCATTCATATAATAGATATTTTCTGATTCTTACTTTTGTTATGGATAAATACAGAAGGCGCTGTGGTTTGACAATCTTTCTCGTCTGTCTCCACTGGTAATTTTGTGCTACTTTTCTTTGTAACAATGTCTTAGAGAGATGGTTTAGTTCCTACTAATTTGAAATTTGTATTTTTTCAGACATCATCCTTGAGGAAGCTGGTAGGGGGACTAAAAGGGCGTAAGCCTTCAAAGTCTAATGGCATAAGAAAGCTCTTTGGAAATAAATTCTTTATTCCTCTTCCAAAGGTATTAAAAAGTTTACATCATTTATGTCCTCTGTTCCTGAAAGTAGTGGCATGTTAATCCTAGTGTTGGCCGCACTCCTCTGTTGATCCAGTGACGGCATCTGTTGTTTCATCAGTGAGCGTCGGTGCACAAAAACTTACTAACTGCAAGCAGCAAGCCCCCCTAGCTTGGCTAATGCTGTTGTATTTACAGTGTGTGATACTTTCTTTTATGTTACAGGATGATGAGCAACTGAGAGTTCTCAATAACCAGATTGAAGAGGACAAAAAAATAACCATTTCAAGGCATAACCTTGTGGAAGTACACAAGGTATTGGAAGAGCTATTTGAGCTTAGTCATTATAATCAATTGCATTTCTTTTCCATTATTTGGCCCGCATATGACCAATGACTCCATGGAGTTTCCCCAAGTGCTTACCTGTATAAGTCGACTTGGAAATGCAGGTACTTGAAGAGCATGGGCTATCATGTGAAAATCTGTTGCATGTGAAGTTAGAGGGCATTATTCTGACAAAACAAAGTAAGTCTGCTAACTGGATCCATATTATGACACATATGCTTTTTCCCTGAAATCACGATTGCCAGTGTTGCTGATGTTCTGATGGAGTTTGAATTAAACAATGTCCAACTTAAAGTTTATTGAAGTTCATGATTATTGTTTGGTTTGCGGGTGGCATACTAGCATGCATTCCCATTTTATTGATCTAACCGTAGTTCGAACTCATATAATTACTCTTTTTTATGAACCTTGATTTGCAATGTGCACATTAACCCAGCTTAACTGCAGCCAGAGTACGTGATTTGTGCTCAGTCAGTGGGCATAGGCCCAAAAAATTTGAAGTTGAATGGCCTTACATTGGCCTTATACGCTAAATTAATATCCTCCTTCCTAACCTTTTTTTAACTTATAAGTTCTTCTAGTCCGCTCTGGACTACTTTTCTGCCCTATATTTCCCTTACTATTCTCCCAAACTCTTACCAGATCCCCTGTTCCTCTCCAGCTCACCGTCGCCATAGCTAATGATGTGGGACCCATGTCATCTTCATTTTTCTAACCCATGTCATCTTCATTTTTCTAATAGATCTGGTTTTTAGGTTATTCGTTTTTACCTTCTAAGTTTCTCATTGCGTGGAGTGGTTTTCCCCTTGTTGGTTTTAATGTTCATTATCGTGCCTTGGAGGCAGCGACACGGGTTAGTCTACAGGTGTCAACTTCTCCGTGTATTTCTCCCTCCTTCGTTCTTTGGTTGAAGTCCAGATCCACCCCCTAGGGTTTTGTGCCGGGTGCTCCTCACCCTGTTGTCTGTGGTCGCCATGGTTGGAGGCCCCAACATTATTGGTACACGATGACATAGGATCTGCTGCATGGCATGCCACCTTGTTTACACTGATCACTGAAAATTCCCCCATCACCCAAATGCCAATTGGGCCAACTAGACCCTCCTCATTCCTCAGTTCTCATGTTGTTGATCACTTGTGGAAATGCCACAGTTGCTAGATCTGGCGACAAATTTGCAGCCAGCAAGCTGCAATAGCCATTCCTCATCTTGGTCAGTGGGAGATGTATCCTCGGGATATGCTCGTATTTGTTTTCCTGTTGTTTCAAGTGCTTGTGGGGTGTTGCTACTGAACTTCGTATCACGCTATCAAAGAACTTAAAAGTGTATTAAGTTGTAGTAGGGCAATTATTTCATGCATTTATAATTTGACCTAAGTTGGAGTAGGGCAGTTGCTTCATGCATTTATAACTTTGTGTTGTGAATCCAGGAGCAGAGAAGGTCATTGGATGGGCTAGAAGTCACTATTTGTCGTCAGCAACTCATCTTTCCATAAAGGGTGACAAGCTAGTTATTCCCCAAGAGAGGTATTTCCTCAGTGGTCTGGGCATTCAACTGTATCTTTTGCTGGGGACTGACTGTTGCTGTCTTCCCTTATTTGAAGTCTGGAGCTTGCAATCAAGAGACTAATGGAGCAGGAGGCTTCCACTAAGAAGCTCTCTGAAAACATGAAGGTAGTTTAACTTATGGTTCTTTCATAGAGTTGGTCGTGTTTGCTCTTATTTAGCAAGTTCGTTATGCTGTGCTGATGCCCAACCTCAATGAGTCTTGCTGCAGATGTTTGCAAAAGATGAATTTGAGCGCAATTTCATTTCAGCAGTTGTACCTCCCCATGAAATTGGAGTTAAATTTGATGATATTGGTGCTCTCGAGGATGTCAAGAAGACACTTGATGAACTTGTCACCCTTCCAATGAGGAGACCTGAGCTTTTCTCACGTGGGAACTTGTTAAGGGTATAATGCTTTCCCATTTTACCTGTAGCATATTGGGCTTCTGAATATTTGAATCTGCCCCCTATTACCATATGGGCTTACAAACTACTTTGAATGCCAATTTATATCTATACATTGAAATAGAGTTCTAATGCAGAAGCCGAAATAATCTTAGTTTTATCTTAAGTTCCAAATCTATATATAGAGAAGGTACTTACGGTTTTGGTGGGGCCTTGGTGCTATGCGAGTTTGTTTTGTAGCTCAGTCAATACTCAATATTACATGATGTTGTCTTCTATTTAGTGATTCTTTGGAGAATTTAGAGAGGTTTTTCTGTGGATGTCTAGTAAAGCAGAGAAAAAATGTCCTGAACGTACCTAATGGGTCCTCTAGCGAGTTGGAAAACCTGTATTGAGCCAGCACTAGCATTCCATCCTTAAAATTAATTTCATTGCTATCAGCTTAGAGGTTTTATTCCTATGGTAATTTCATTATTGATATCTGTGATAGTGATAGTGCCGATAGATAAGTAAAATATTCCTCATGAGCTCATGCTTTGGGTACAACAACAACAACATCAAAGCCCTTTTCCCAAGCAAGTTAGAGTAGGCTAGATATGAAACCCAACAGAAAACATGAGGCAACAAAAAAAAGAGATAAAAAGTCAACAAGAAACGAGTAAACTAAGATTCTGGCACATGAATAGCTGATTTCCATGCAGTCCTATCGAGAGCCAAATCTCTCGGTACACTCCACTCCCTCAAGTCCCTTTTTACCGCCTCCGCCCAGTCAACTTTGGTCTTCTGCCCCTCCTAATATTTTCCATACCCTTCAGAATGCCAGTACTCGCTGGTGCTTCTGGAGGCCTCCGCTGGATGTGCCCAAACCACCTTAGTCGGTGCTGGACTAGCTTCTTGTCGATCGGCGCCACCCCTACCCTATCGCATATTCCCTCATTCCCAAGTCAGTCTTTTCTTGTATGGCCACAAATCTCATGCTTTGGGTGTTCAAGATAAATTGCTTCGGTAGTGCTAGTTGCATACTTGTATGCCAGGGTGCAATCTAACCTTATTGAGATTAGTTAAATCATTAAAAGAGCAGAGATGGTAATGTGGAATTATTTGACTCAACTTCATATATCAAGTTGCTAAGTCCATGAAGAAACACTATTAGAATTCTTGCAACACTTATATAAAAGAAATTATCTCTGAAGCAAAGTCTAAAATTTATTTTGCTTTCTTAGATGTATTCTTGTATGCATAGCTTTGTTTCATAGTTGTATTTTTAACATGATGTCTCTGTATGGACCTTTGGTCAGCCTTGCAAAGGAATACTACTTTTTGGACCTCCTGGAACAGGAAAAACACTTTTGGCAAAGGCACTTGCAACAGAAGCTGGAGCAAATTTTATCAGCATAACTGGTTCTAGTATTACATCAAAGGTACTCCACTTCCATATTATCTGAACATCCTTTGACTTGGGACTGTAGGAGTTGTATTATTGTGACAACAGATTGGAATGACAATTATGAATCATTTCCATATGATCTGAAAAATCCTTTTTTTCTATTTGGCAATCCTTCTCCATTTTTGTTTTCCTATTCACAGACACTTGCATGGTTAGCTCCCTCGTACATCAAGTTTACCATTAGTTGTAGGTGCAGACTGATAGGTGATAGCATATCTGAAGTAACCACTAACAAGCACGCTTTATCAGATGCAGTAATTATACTGACAATATTTGACATTCTCTTTGTAAACAAAGACTGGTAATAATCATGTATGGTTTCTCAGATAGCACTAGTCTTCCATTCCATTTGTGCTGTACTAGCAATCAAATCTATTATTAGCTCCTAGACCAATTTCAGTCTTCTTGTGTGCGTACCTGCTGCTGTAATGAAATTACATATATCAAAGTTCATCGTTTTTGTGAATTTCACTTGATGAATGTACTCAACATTTCACAACTCTATTCAGTAGCCAATGTGTTTTCTGTCAACAGTGGTTTGGAGATGATGAGAAGCTCACCAAAGCCCTTTTCTCCTTCGCAAGTCGGCTAGCTCCTGTCATCATTTTTGTGGATGAGGTGAGTTTTGATTTGATCAAACAAGCTGAAGTAGGTTATTTTTATTCAATTCGGTAAGGCATCCTTATCATTTCAACAGGTCACGTGGAATCTCCCGACTCATGCAATTTTGTTTTGCTAATGGTAGGTTGACAGCTTACTTGGTGCGAGAGGTGGTGCAACGGAGCATGAAGCAACAAGAAGGATGCGCAATGAATTTATGGCAGCTTGGGATGGTCTACGGTCCAAAGAGAGTCAAAGGATACTTATTCTTGGTGCAACAAACCGTCCATTTGATCTAGATGATGCAGTAATACGGCGTTTGCCTAGGAGGTAAATTCTGCATCTATGCGCTTTGTGCCTGGGAAAATATTACTTTAGCCTGGGTGTGTTAACAATGTGATGGTCTGCAACATTGATTCATAGGATATACGTCGACCTTCCAGATGCGCAGAACCGAATGAAAATTCTCAAGGTTTTACTTGCCAAAGAAAGCCTAGAATCTGAATTTGGATTTGACAAACTAGCCAATGCAACAGAAGGTTACTCTGGGAGTGACTTGAAGGTACCATGCTTAAGTCATCCGCAGCTGTTCTATTCTTCTCCCCTGCATACCAAATTACTCCCTGTCCACTTATTTTACTCGTGTGTAGCTTCGTATAAACTCGGTTGGTGCCTTTTTCTGCAGAACCTATGCATAGCTGCAGCATACAGGCCAGTTCATGAACTGCTAGAAGAAGAAAATAAGGTGTCATTTTCTTGCTTTTGGTATCGGTTGTTGCATTCTAAGTTTATTCATCATGGGGTCCTCCTTCATGTTTGCTCACATGGTTGCCACCTTCTCTTAGGGGGCTGCGGGCAGTACGAAAACTTCCTTAAGGTCCCTAAAGTTGGATGACTTTATCCAAGCAAAAGCCAAGGTATTATAAACTTGCTGTTTGTTGGCTGCGCTGTGCGTTCCCATGGATTATCATGTTTCAAATCTGATCGTTTTCACCACCTGACAGGTGAGCCCATCCGTCTCTTTCGACGCCAAGAGCATGAACGAGTTGAGAAAATGGAACGAACAGTACGGCGAAGGTGGCAGCAGGAGTAAATCACCATTTGGGTTCGGCAGCTAACATGTTCCGGTAGCGATACTTGTATCGTCTGTAATACAAGCAATGTGCTCATATTTTGGCCATAGGGAATCAGATCAGCGATAGATAGCGCTATTCCGTTTCAGCTCTGATAACCGCCTTTTTGCCTGTAGCGGGCAGCCTTGCCCTTTCTCTGCTTTTTTAGTACTCACCCTATCCGTAGAGAAAAGCCTGATGAACACCAAAATCTCCTCAGCCTGTTTTAGACTGCCCTGTCACCCGTTTCTACTGCTGTAGTGTTGCTGTGTCGCGGCCGATTGCTGCGTGATCAAACTGTAAATAGCTCCAGAAATTTTGACCAGGAACAACTGACGGTGTACGTGTATGCCATCTTGAAATACATCACATGTTCTGTTGTTTCATCTTAGATGTTTTCCGTGATTGGATAACGTTCGCTGCACACTTTTATATGTTGGATTAATCCATTTTGTTTTATTAGTATTTCTGTTGTGTTTCGCACTTTGTGTTGCTTTCGATGTTTCGCTGTCGCTTCTTTAACGGCCTGGGTGTATTGTTTCGGTTCTGTTCTATGTTGTGTAGCAGCTGCCACTTGTACATTTGTCCCTCTGCGATTCCAGTCTTGAACAGGCAAGTTCAGTTCCAGCTGCGTCGTTCCAAATTCTCTTTACACGGCAGCATGTATCTGCCTTTTTCTGCTACGCACTACGCACGTCGCCTCCCAAGAAGAAAGCTGGGTAGGTTGATCGGTTGTGATGATCCAAAGTATCAGTACAAACTTAGTACTACTGAAACAACAACTTGGAGTTGGTAGGTTGATCGGTTGTGATGATCTGCTCCTTTGTCATGCTCTTTTATGTTCGAACCCTTTCTATCTTTTCTTTTTATGTTTGAACTCTTTCTAGTTTAATAGAGGAGACACGCAAGTCTCGTGCGTGTTCTTGAAAAAAGGAAACAACAACGAGAAAAATCTGCGCAGTCGTGCGGTGGGTCCCCAATGTCTGGCGCTGTACATGTCCTAGGAAGCCGCAGAAGATGACCCACGAAATTGCTGGTGGAGGCGTGCACCATAACGACCAACTCCTATATGGCGATGAACAATATTGACCATTTTATCTGCCGCGTCCACACCAGAACCAAACCAACGCCTCGGACTGTTCTCCCAAACGGACCTTAAAGAGGAAATCAACGTACTTGACCGGTTCGCCTGGCGCACAAGGAAGAAGCCACTGGGTCAGCGAAGAATCATGGGTGAGGCAAGCTTTACTTGTTAGGGACTCGCCAGTAAAAGTCCCAATGCGGTGCACACATCATGGCCAAAAGCATCGAACGACCTGAAACTCTTGCTCCGTGGCCTATTGGCAAACAAGCTAGGATGAGTAGTAGGTGAGTCTCCTTCAAAGAAAAAGAAAAAAAAGAGAGTAGTAGGTGGGTCGGTCATAGTTCGGAAAAAGCAACAAGGGAGGGAGTGCTTTTGCTGACCGGTTTGTTACATATTTAAATCTTTTATAATTCTGAGTCAGTTGATATTTTAGTTGCATGTCCATTTGCAAGTAAAAAAGAAAGTTCAGTTATAACCTATTTGCAACCGAAAACCCAACTTGCAACTCAAGGATACACGAACCACGACGCAAATCCAGTAGATTAGGACCTAACCGAGCTCTAACTTAATTACCGGTCAACTGAGAATTAGCAAAACCTTATAACTTAAAAACTATGACGTATGAGAAGGTATGACTTATGAGAAAGATCCAAAATACTATGTTGCTTTGCTCTAATGTGCAAGATCGATTGGTGGAACTAGGTCAAAATAGAACATAAAACTGTTAACACTTTTACGGTTCTTCATCTTGGTGACATGCGGTCACTTCTCTTGTTCCTCTAGTGTTTCTGCTCTTGTATTTGCATCTAGGATTCTTTTGCATGTAACCGCATATGAAGAGAAAATTGTAGTTCGTTTTTCTATCTTGAATCACATTACCCCTCCCCCTCTCACGACATGACCAGCGAAAAGGGAAATAGCCAGTTCCCTACCCCTCTCCACAACAGCGAGCCATGTGGCTCCATTTACTCCGTTTGCTGCTTTGGATGCGGGAGGGCAAGGGAACATTGACGCTTTGTCTCTGGCAGGTGGATAGGTAAGGGTTTGGTGGCCACAATGGCGCCTAGGTGTACAAGCTCTTCCCCACCTTCAGGCCTAGACCTCGTCAAGGAGAGTACGGTGGTGTGGGTTTCTACCATACCTCTCGAACATTGAGAGTTAGGTTTCCCTTGGTTGTGTCACAAGGAGGTGGCACCGACACATCTTTGGGTTTTGTTTTCGAACTCTCACCATGTCTTAATGGTGGCTCTTTCGACATTGAAGGAGGGGTTGGTCGATGAATTTTGTTCCTTGGACCGGTGCGCGGGAAGTGGATCGAGGGCTTCAAGTACAACGAGTTCTCCTTGTGGATGTTGGAGTGTGCGGATTATAGTTTTTTTTTTGAAAATATACTTAGAACCTCGGCCTCTGCATCAGTTGATCACATCGTCTTGTAGTCTTATATTTGTATCATGCATTTCTTTCTTTGTGACATGTAGTAAGGAAAAGTTATAGTTAATTTTCCATTTTTCTGTCTTGACTCGGCATTTCCCCCTCCACCCGCATGCATGACACCTCATCTTTTCTTCATCCCAGTGGCATAAAAGTATAGCACAATACTTTTCTCTTTTCTCTTTTGTTTCTATGGATTTGTTGTCATATTTGCATCAAGGATTCTCTTGCTTGCGAGACCACCTCACGCTGATGGCAGATAGCCTAGTGGTTCCACATTTTCCTCCATGTTCCTTTCAGAAGAGGAGAGGGGGAGGGAAACCTTGACGCTTTGTCCCCGACGTGTATATTGATTTTGGTTTTGTGGCGGTGTTTCTCCGATGGAGGCAGTTATGGTGCTCAGGAAAATAAGATTTCCCCACCTTTGGCCCCATATAAACCTCATCGAAGAGAGTGTGCTAGGGTGGATTTCCGCCGTCCCTCTAGATCAATGAGATTAGGTTTCCCTCAGTTGCGTCACGAAGTAGTGGTTGTGACACATCTTTGGGTTTTCGTTTTCGGGTTTTGACCCGTCTCATGCTCTTAACAAACGCTCACTTTGGCATCAATGTGAAGCTCGTATATCTTATGCAGGAACACGAGGGGTTGGTTGATGGTTGTTGTTCCCTTGAGCAGCGACATCAGAAGTTGGTCAAGGGATTAAAGTTGCCCCATTGGTGAGTTCTTCTATGGGAGGCTGGATCCTACAGACCATAGTATTGATGGATTTCTGTCCCTAGGCAACAATGCAAGGCTAGCGCTGACGACAGAGTTGTAGCAGAAGAGTGCCATCAAACCGTTCTGAAGAACGTGTCTCAAGGATATGTTTGGAATTTTTTTGTTATCAAGGATTCTCTGTAATGATGTGGTTGTTCGTTGAATATCCTTATATTTTGCAAAAAAATATATACTAAAGCCATGGTAGTTCCATATGCTTTATTTTGTATTCTAGCAGAACTAGAGGCTCGCGAAGGGAGTGGGAGAGATGAATAACTAAAGTTGTACTACCCCGTTGAAATGGATCGTATGGGCATCTAGGGGGGGGGAGGGGGTGAATAGGTGCTACTTCAAATTTTAATTCTTTTTAAACTTTTAGGCTTGACATGAAGGTAAATTCTCTAGATATGCAACTACGAAGAATTTCCCTATATGCAAACCTAACTACTAAGCGAATAAAGGCGAGGAACGAGGTAACCATAGTGGAGCACGCGGAGACATAGGATTTGTTTGACCGCAATTCCTTCCTTTTTAAGAGAAGTACGTCTGCGTTGGAGGGGTGGGCGGTACTAATACCACCACGCCACAATAGGCCTCACCATGTTCTTTGATGGATCTCGCCACCAAAGGCCTAATCCACCTTTCCACTATTTGGTACCCTTCGAGGCGGGAACCGATGCCTTTACAACACTAGCGAGCACACATCCACAACTACATTGGAGGCTCCCGTGATGACAAAAAGCTGCCACAAGAACAAGTTAATCAATAACCAAAATAGAGATCTAGATATTTGCAAAAAATATTAGATCAAGAATCCAACAAGTGAATGGAGGGGAATTAAAGAGCTTGATTATTGCCGATGTAGATTGAAGCTCCTTCGATTCCCAAAGATTGGAGCCTTTGTGTGGTTGAATGTGGAGATCTCATATTGGAATCATATGAACAACATAGTACTTTTCTGAATGAATCAAGCGATATGACAGAAGGATCAATTGGGGTATTTATACCCCTTCCAAAAGACAGCCGTTGGAGAAAAAGGGGCAGAATTATCCGGCCTAAGTGGGGGCCGGATTATCCGTCTGGGAAAAACATCCGGCCCGAAATCGGATTTTCCGGTCCAAAAATCCGCCCCCATACCACGTGACGCGCCTTGGCTGACTTTGACAAAAATTTCTAGGGAGCGGATTATCCGGCCCCTGGTGGGGCGGATTATCCAGCCTGGGCAAAAACTCCATCCCTGGCCGGACAATCCATGGGAAAATCTGCCCCTCATACCGTGTGACGCGCCTTGTACCCCTTTGTTGATCGAGGCAGGGGCGGATAATCCAGCCCTAGGCAGGGGCAGATAATTCCCCTCCCAAAACTCTAGTTTAGTTGCATTTGAATGAACAATAATCTATAACAGTAAATACACATTAAATAATCTTTGGTGTTGTTATCTAACACACAAAACACTAGGAATCATGCAATGTTCTTTCACCCATTCCAAAATAAGGCCTCGTTTAAAACAAAGGAGCATCAAGTGATGGTTTTTTTTTCAAAGAAAACACAATGAGGACTATGGGCCATAGCGATAGATACGGGGCAGATCCTCAAACCAATGACCATATAAAATGCGCACAACGTGTTTAGTTACTGTAAAACGGTATTTCAGATGTATGATGACCAATTTGAACCTCGACGATAAGTTTGTGGACTATTCATATATTTAATCATGGAAAAAAGGAAAACCACACCGTTTTTTTTCTACGAGTACAAGTTCATTTTTTAGCATCTCACCTGATGATGTTTTCTTGGTAGTACAACATCTGTGTTCGTTCTAAAATAATTGCGTCAACCTTGTCTAGGTATGCATATATCTAGACGTTGTGTAGATACATACGAATCTAGATAAAGTTGAGACACTTGGACCTTGTTTGCAACATAGGATCTCAAAACATGGAAATAGTATGGAAATAGGAAAAATACACTTGAGATGTCATGTAACCTGAATTTCTATAGAAACTAATACCATAGGAAATTTTTAAAGTGTTATTTGGATGTGGTGCAACAAACCGTAGAAAGTGTAGACACAAAGGGATAAAACATAAAGTGAGACCTCATGTTAGTTTTCCCTCCAAAATTTCTATGAAAATAGCCTATTCCATAGAAATTTCAAAAGATCTCGGATTTCTATTCCTTTGATCCAAATGGTACCATAGGAATTTTCCCTATAGGAATCCCATCTTATAAATTTTCTACAATTTTATTTGTTTTAAACAAGGCCTTATTTTGGAACGGGTGAAAGAAAATTTCAAGATCCCTAGTGTTTTGTGTGTTAGATAACAATACGAAGAATTATTTAATGTGTGTTTAGTGTTGTAGATTATTGTTCATTCAAATGCAGCTAAACCAGAGTTTTGGGGACGAATTATCCGCCCCTGCGTAGGGCCGGATTATCCGCCCCGAGATCGATAGACAAAAGGGGACAAGGCGTGTCACATGGTATGGGGCACGGATTTTCCCACGGATTGTCCAGCCAAGGCTGGAGTTTTTTCCCGGGACGGATAATCCACCGCACCAGGGGGTCGGTGATGAGTGCGTGAACACTTCGTTGGGAGACCCCAAGAGGAAGGTATGACGAGCACAACAGCAAGTTTCCCCTTAGTAAGAAACTGAGGTTATCGAACCAGTAGGAGGAAGTAAACGACTCAAAGGTGTTGCTAGCAACTTGGAGACCTGCACAACACAAACTCAAGACTTTACCCCAGCGAACAGTGAGGTTGTCAATCTCACCGGTTTGCTGTAACAAAGGATTAACTGTATGGTGTGGAAGGTAATAGTAGTTTGCAACAAGTAAACGATAACAGTGGAAGATGTATCAATGGTAAAGATTGGACCGGGGTCCATAGTTTACTAGAGGTGTTCTCCTTAGATAAACAAACATGGCATGCTGGGTAAACAAATTACAGTAGGGCAATTGATAGGACTGAGCAAGGCATAACAATGCAATACTAGACATTCATGATCCTATGAGATTCAGTTGGGCAATACAACAAGATACATAGACTGCCATCCAACTGCATCTATGACTAGAAGTCCACCTTTGAGTTATCATCTGAACACCCTCCGATATTAAGTTGCAAGCAACAGACAACTGCTTTAAGCAAAGTGTGTAAGGTAAACAATCCACTTGTTCCATGAATAAGAGACCGTTGTTTTCTTCCTAGTGGCAGCATCACATCTACAACCTTAGAGATTTCTGTCACTTCCCTTAGATTAAATATAGGCATGAACCCACTATCGAGCATAAGTACCCCTCTTGGAGTCACTAGCAACTACTTGGCCAAGATAGCTACTAACAACGGAGAGCATGCAAGATCACAAACAACACATACATGATAGAATCAATAAGACAAAACCATTAATCAATCTGATATAGTAATCTCGATGTCCATCGGATCCCCGCAAACACAACATGCATGATTACAAATAGATATCTTGATCATGAATGGAGCTCACAAGATCTAAACATGAAAGTACAAAGGAGGAGATACAACCATCTAGCTACTACATGGACCTGTAGTCCAAGGTGGAACTACTCACACTTCATACCGGAGGCTGACATGATGAAGAAGGCCTCCATGATGATCTCCCCTCCGGCAGGGTGCCGGGAAGAGCTTTAGATCCCCCGTTCTAGGGATGAGAGTGGCGGCGGCTACAGACGGTTTCGTGGAATATTGATCGGGTACTCAGAATTTAGACATCGGGGGCTTCTTATAGGCGAAGAGGCGAGGCAGGGGGTCGCCAGGGCGGCTGCAACCCCCAGGTGCGGGCCCACCTTGGCTGCGCGGCCAGGGGGTGTGGCCCCCTGGTGGCCCTCCTCCGTCTTGTATTCAGGCTTCGTGTTCCCACGGTAAAATATTGACTTTGGCTTTTGTCCCGTCCAATTCCGAGAATATTGATTTTCTGCCTTTCTGGAACCAAAAACAGAAGAAAACGGGCAACTGGCACTGTGGCATCTTGTTAATAGGTTAGTACCAGAAAACATATAAAAGCACCTCAAAGTGTAGATAAAGCAAAGCAAAGTAGATACTAAACAAGCATGGAACATCAAAAATTATAGATACGTTTCCGACGTATCAAGCATCCACAAGATTAACTTCTACTCGTCCTCGAGTAGGTAAGTGATAAAAAGAATAATTTTTGATGTGACATGCACCATCAAAATCAAGATCAAACCATTTGCAAGCAATGCAAGCTGGAATCAAAGAACTCTAAACATGAGCATAAAAGATGGAGTTCTAATAGTAAGACAAAGTAACTATGCATGCAACATGAAAGGCTACAAACAAAGATCATGAATAACATGTATTGAAAAACATTTGTTTGTTTCACATACAGAAAACATAGCATAGTGGCAATCAGCTTGTCCCTCATGGAGTAGCAAATATATGCATAGGACACCTTCAAAGTTCATAAGAGTGACTAGATACAAATAGCACAAAAACAAGTAATATCAACAATATGCATCAATCAATAAATTTTGAGACAATGCACATAGAACTAAGAATGGCAACTATGCTCTCTTAACTGGTGCCTAAAGGTAGAAGGTGGAGAATCAACATAATAGTGGAAGAAAGGCCCTTCATAAAGGGAAGCAGGGATTTCAAGTCTCAAAAAGAGCTTCCAAAAATTATGGTACTTGTTATCTTTCAACTCTCATTGCCCTTATCATAAGCATCTTGAAGTGATTAAGGTTAAAGTGAACAAACTATGGAGTATATGCTTGACTGATACGTTGGAAACATATCTATAATTTTTTATGCTCCATGCTTGTTTAGTATCTACTTTGCTTTACTTGTCTACACTTTGAGGTGCTTTTTACATGTTTTCTGGTACTAACCTATTAACAAGTTGCAACAGTGCCAGATACTTGTTTTCTGCTGTTTTTGGTTTCAGAAAAGTTAGTAAAGAAATATTCTCGGAATTGGATGGGACAAACATCAAAGTCAATTACTTTCCATGGGGAACAAGAAGTCCAGAGGAGAGCCGGAGGGGCTGGCCAAGGGGGCAGACCCACCCCAGGCGTGAGGTCGGGTAGACCCGTGCCTGGCTAGGGTTTGGCGGCCCTGGTCGCCTCCCGGACTCGCCCCTTCGCCTATAAGAAGCCCCCGATGCAGAAACTCTCAGTACCCGATCAGAAATCCACGAAACCTTCTGTAGCCTCCGCCACCATCGTCCCTAGATCGGGGGGGTCTGAAGTTCTTCCCGGCACCCTGCCAGAGGGGAGATCATCTCAGAGGCCTTCTCTCCGGTATGATTCGTGAGTAGTTCCACCTTGGACTATGGGTCCATGTAGTAGCTAGATGGTTGTATCTCCTCCTTTGTGCTTTCATGTATAGATCTTGTGAGCTCCGTTCATGATCAAGATCTAATCTATTTATAATCATGCATGTTGTGTTTATGGGGATCCGATGGATATTGAGATTATTATGTTGGTTTGATTAATGGTTTTATCTTTATGATTCTATCATGTCTGTGTTATTTGTGATCTTGCATGCTCTTCGTTGCTAGTGCTTATCTTGGCCAAGTATTTGCTAGTGACTTCAAGAGGGAGTATTTATGCTCGATAGTGGGTTCATGCCTCTAGTTTCCAAGGGAAGTGACAGAAATCTCTTCGGTTGTAGATGTGTTGTTGCTACTAGGGAGAAAACAACAGTCTATTATTCATGGAACATGTGAACTGTTTACCTTACACACTTTGCTTAAAGCAGTTGTCTGTTGCTTGCAACTTAATACTGGAGGGGGTTCGATGATAACCTGAAGGTGGACTTCTAGTCATAGATGCAGTTGGATTACGGTCTATGTATATTGTTTTATTGCCCAATCAACTTCATAGGATCTTTCTAGCTAGTAATTGCATTGTTATGCCTTGCTCAGTTCCTGTCAATTGCCCTGCTGTAATTTGTTTACCCTTCATGCCATGTTGTTTATCTAAGGAGAGCACCTATAGTGAACTATGGACCCCGGTCCAATCTTTACCATTGATACATCTTCCACTGCTACTTGTTTACTTGCTGCAAACCATTATCTTCCACACCATACGTTTAATCCTTTGTTAGAGCAAACCGGTGAGCTTGACAACCTCACTGATTCGTTGGGGCAAAGTCTTGAGTTTGTGTTGTGCATGTCTCCATGTTGCCAGCAACACTTGTGTGACGTTTCCTTCCTCCTACTGGTTCGATAACCTCGGTTTCTTACTGAGGGAAACTTGTTGATGTGCTGCTTCATACCTTGCTCTTGGGGTTTCCAAAGAAGCGTTCCACGACAAGTATTGGGCGCCATCATTGACAAAGTATAAGTTGGCAATCTCATGCCCCTTGAATACGAAGGTCGCTCCTCATGCTAATCAACTTTAGTCACCTGTAAGTTCTTGTCATAGTAAGTACATGTGTATCATAGAGAACCGCCAACGGGGTACCCCTTGCACATGGTACATGAGCTATCCCATAACCAAAATGACAAGGCAAGCACAACGATCTTTTTATTTGCTATTTGCATAGGTTTTTATTAAGGATGCTTCACAGATTGCTCATTATGGTGATGCTGCAAGTTTCCACCGTGATTATGCATGGCTTAGGCTGCCGGCCCAGACATTTCTCTAACACACATACATAACTCCATGGACTTACAAGCTCCCCTTTTATTTCACACCGACGACATCCATAGACAAAAGAGCATGATATCAATTGTGTATAATGTACATGTGCAATGTTGAAAGCGTTCCCCGTGACAACACGGTTTTGCTAATTCCAACGTATAAGTGCAAACATATACAATATAGATGAAACAATGGTTCAATTTTATTAGGGGCAAGAAATATAAAGTGTGCCATCAAGTTTGTGAGAGCTTTAACCACTAAGTTTTCACATAACAAAATACTTTTTAACTGGAAGATAGATGAAAACAAGAATATACTTGGAATGGTGTAACACACCATGCATAGGAATTTATAGTGGACACTTTGGAATAACTTGGTTTCTTGAGAGTTGGAAGCATGAGTAAAGCTTACTCATACAAGTGGAGGCTAGCAAAAAACTGGGAGCGGCCAACTAAGAGAGCAATAATGGCCATAATCATGCAGAGCAACAAAACATTACTAATCAAAGCATAGAGTGGTACTACAAGTCAAGGACTAAATGATCATGGTGGCTACAGTGACTTGTTCATAGTCATAACATGGTGTGAGCATGTGCCAAGTCAACCCAAACAAAGCATCAAAAGAGAATACCACAATACTATACTTTTGTATGCTAAAACAACACATGATTCTTTTAAGGCATACTAAGCAATCCCAATTGTTTGGAACAAGTCATGCTACATCAATAATCACTAAGCATAAGGTCAAAACAACATCTGGCATGAAATGCTAAAGTCTAAGTCACAGTCAAAGCAAGCTCCTCTTGCACTATTCAAGCAAGAACTTTCTACTTCTTTCCAACACCAATCAACTTATTTGAAACAACACAACAAGAACGGAGGTCCAAACTACTTTATTCAAGCAAACTAAGAAAACTAAGCAAACCAAACAAAAACTAAGACGCTCTAAGAACAACATAACAGTGCATGAAACAATAAAAATGAAGTGTCTAGAAAGACCTGAGCTTTTTATTGATGAAAAAGGAGATGCCTTGGGCATCCCCAAGCTTTGACGCTTGTACCTCTTGAATATTCTTGGGGTGACACGGGGTGGCATCCCCAATCTTGAGCTTTTGTCTATTCTTCATCTCATTACATCATTCATTCTCCACACGTGAAAATTTTCCTTCATACAAAACTTCACACAATCTTCATTAGCAATATTAGTGTATTCAAAAGATAAGAGACCCTTGGGTTTAGCTTTAGAACAGCAAACCTTTCACTAAAAACACTAGCTACTGTATCAATTCCCTCAAAAAATCTCAATTTCCCAAAAAGAACCCAAAAAGGAATCAATAAGAAGCAAATGCAAATAATGACAGAAAACTGTCAAAACAGACCAGCAGGTAGAAACCAATTTTTTCGAAGACCTTATGTTGCTCAAATAAAAAAGTATTGAACTAACGAAAGTTAGATAACATACTGGGGGATTTATTCGCAAAATATCATCTCAATCCGACTTACAAAGATTCCTCATGAATTTTTATGGTGAAGCATAAAAATATGTTTCGGGACAGCAACTCCCCAAATCTTATTTCTCTCTCATTAGAGGTCATTCTTGGCACAAAAATCAAACAAAAGGGATAAGGAGAGGTCATTACTAAAGTAATAACTTCCAAGACTCAAGGAAAATCTTGGGTTATCTCCCAACAAGTACTTTTCTTTAACGCCTTTAAGTTAGACATGATAGTTTGAGAAGATGCTCACATAAGGAATATGAATTGAAGTCAAAGAGAGCATTAAGAAGCAAATTCAAAACACATTTAAGTCTAACCCACTTCCTATGCATGGTAATCTTGTACACAAATAAATTTAGAAAGAACAAAGTGCCAAGCATATGAAGATTAAACAAGAGTAACTTCAAAACTTTCAGCACATAGAGAGGTGTTTTAGTACCACGAAAACTTCTATAACCATATTTTCCGCTCTCATAATAATTTTTAGTAGCCTCATGAATAAACTCAACAATATAACTATCACATAAAGCATGCTTTTCATGATCTATAAACACACAATTTTTATCAAGCTAAAAAATAGTAGGATTAAAACCTTCAAACCCACTTTTAACAACTTTATAACAATAATACTGATCATTCAATATAGGACCATCATCTAGAGCTTTATCATAAACATTTTCTAAGCAAAACTCTTTAGTACCATGCATTTCAAAGTTAGGCACAAATATAGGATTATCATAGATAACAGGAGCATAACTATTATCACAAGTTTTACCTATAGCAGATATTTCAAAAGAATCCACAGGAACATAACATTCATCCTCCTTTGGTAAGCATGAGGGACAATCAAATAATGTAAGAGGTAAAGAGTTACTCTCATTAGAAGGTAGGCATGGGTAGATCCATTCTTCCTCCTCTTGACCATCACTTTCCTCCTCTTTTTCATCTAATGAGCTTTCAGGTTTAGCAATTTCTTCTTCCATAGGCTCCTACAAGGCATTAGTCTCTTCCATTTGTGGAAAGCATCTATTAAAATATTCAAAAATATAGCTATTTTCTTCCTTGTAATTATCAAATAAAAATTTAAGTATATCATAAACCTCATATTCATAAGTGAGTCATCAGTATTTTCAAGCAAACTAGCAAGTTCAAATGTACCCTTGAAAGCAATAAATTCTTCAATTTGTTCCACATCATAAAAGTCATATTTTCCTTTAACATAAGAGGATATGGTAACATTATCATTATACTCACATTGAAAAGGTAGGTGTTTATACCTCCTACAGCAACAATATTAATCAAAGTAATAAGTAACATTATAAGTAGAGCACACGTCTCTAGCAATAGTATTCAATTTATCAATTTGTTCCCGTAAGTGTTTCCCTTTTTGTGACAAAACGGTGTTCCTTATAAAAATACTTTTGTTCTTCCATGAACCCACCTTTCCAATAAGAACTAGTTTCAAAGAAACCATCCATTGATAGAAAGCATGACAAATCAAGGCAATAACAGACAAGCAACTAGAGCAGGAACTAATTTTTTTGTGTTTTTTGATAAAAGAAAGCAAACCAAACTAAACTATTTTTTTGGAGTTTTTAATAAAAAGAGGCAAACAAAACCAAGCAAAGAAACTAAGCAAAACAAAAACAAAGTAAAGAGAAAGGTTGTGAAGGACTCCCCTTGTGAAGCCGTCCTTAGCCTCCCCGGCAACGGCGCCAGAAAAAGGCTTGATGAGTGCATGAACACTTTGTTGGGAGACCCCAAGAGGAAGGTATGGTGAGCATAGTGGCAAGTTTTCCCTCAGTAAGAAACCAAGGTTATCGAACCAGTAGGAGGAAGGAAACGACTCAAAGGTGTTGCTAGCAACTTGGAGACCTGCACAACACAAACTCAAGACTTTGCCCCAACGAACAGTGAGGTTGTCAATCTCACCGGTTTGCTGTAACAAAGGATTAACTGTATGGTGTGGAAGGTAATAGTGGTTTGCAACAAGTAAACAGTAACAGTGGAAGATGTATCAATGGTAAAGATTGGACCGGGGTCCATAGTTCACTAGAGGTGTTCTCCTTAGATAAACAAACATGGCATGCTGGGTAAACAAATTACAGTAGGGAAATTGACAGGACTGAACAAGGCATAACAATGCAATACTAGACATTTATGATCCTATGAGATTTGATTGGTAAATACAACAAGATACATAGACCGCCATCCAACTGCATCCACCTTTGGGTTATCATCCGAACCCCCTCCAGTATTAAGTTGCAAGCAACAGACAACTGCTTTAAGCAAAGTGTGTAAGGTAAACAATCCACTTGTTCCATGAACAAGAGACCGTTGTTTTGTCCCTAGTGGCAACAACACATCTACAACCTTAGAGATTTTTGTCACTTCCCTTAGATTAAATAGAGGCATGAACCCACTATCGAGCATAAGTACCCCCTCTTGGAGTCACTAGCAACTACTTGGCCAAGATAGCTACTAACAACGGAGAACATGCAAGATCACAAACAACACAAAAAAGATCCCCGCAAACACAACATGCATGATTACAAATAGATGAGATCTTGATCATGAACGGAGCTCACAAGATCTAAACATGAAATCACAAAGGAGGAGATACAACCATCTAGCTACTACATGGACCCGTAGTCCAAGGTGGAACTACTCACGCTTCATACCGGAGGCTGGCATGATGAAGAAGAAGGCCTCCAGGATGATCTCCCCTCCGGCAGGGTGCCGACGAAAGAGCTTCAGATCCCCCCAATATAGGGACGATGGTGGCGGCGGCTATAGACGGTTTCGTCGAGTATTGATCGGGTACTTAGGGTTTAGGCATCAGGGGCTTCTTATAGGCGAAGAGGCGAGGCAGGGGGTCGCTAGGGCGGTTGCACCCCTAGGAGCGGGCCCACCTTGGCCGCGCAGCCAGGGGTGTGGTCCCCTGGTGGCCCTCCTCTATCTCGTATTCACGCTTCGTGTTCCCCACGGTAAAATATTGACTTTGGCTTTTGTCCCGTCCAATTCCGAGAATATTGATTTTCTGCCTTTCTGGAACCAAAAACAGAAGAAAACAGACAACTGGCACTGTGGCATCTTGTTAATAGGTTAGTACCAGAAAACATATAAAAACACCTCAAAGTATAGACAAAGCAAATCAAAGTAGATACTAAACAAGCATGGAACATAAAAAATTATAGATACGTTTCCGACGTACCAGTCGGATAATCCGCCCCCCAGGAATTTTTTGTCAAAGGCAGCCAAGGCGTGTCACGTGATATGGGGGCAAATTTTTGGCCTAGAAAATCCGATTTCGGGTCAGATGTTTGTCCCGACCGGATAATCCGTCCCCTTTTTCTCCAACGAATGGCTTTTGGCAGGGGGTATAAGTACCCCAATTGATTCTCCTGTCAGATCGCTTGATTCATTCGAAAAAGTGTTGTGTTGTTCATCTGATTCCAATCCAAGATCTCCATATTCAACCACCCTAAGTCCCCAATCATTGGAGAATCGAAGGACGAGGCTTTGGTCTACATCGGCACCAATCAAGCTCTCAATTCCCCTCCATTCACTTGGAGGATTCTTGATCTAGTATTTCTTGCAAATATCTAGATCTCCATTTTGGTTATTGATTAACTTGTTCTTGTGGCATCTTGTTGTCATCACGGAAGCCTCCATTTCAGTTATGTATGTGTACCCCGCTAGTGTTGTAAAGGCACCGGTTCCCGCCTCGAAGGGTACCAAATAGTGGAAAGGTGGATCGGGCCTTTGGTGGCGAGATCCATCGAAGAGCATGGTCAGGCCTATTGTGGCGTGGTGGTATTAGTACCTCCCACCCCTCTAGCGTAGACATACTTCCCTTAACAAGGAAGGAACTGCCGTCAAACAAATCATGTGACTCCGTGTGTTCCACTACGGTTACATCGGCTTTACTCGCTTAGTATATAGGTTTGCATATAGATAAATTATTCGTAGTTGCATATCTAGATAATTTACCTTTGTGTCAATCCTAAAATCTAAAAAAGAATTAAAATTTAGAGTAGCACCTATTCACCCCCCCTCTAGGTGCTCATACGATCCATTTCAATTGGCATCGGAGCCTCGACTATTTATTCGGGATTTATCGCCTAAGAGAGTATGAGTACTAAAGAAGATGGTAGTAAGGCTATGGACAAGGTCACCATGAATGATCTTAGTATGTTGGAAACAACCTTGATTAAATCCATGGAGACCCAAATGCAAGAGATGCGTGAAATGATAGCACATCTCTCGCTACCTACAACCCCTCCTCCATCTTCCTCTGAGGCCGCCACTCCTATTTCGAAGGAGAAAGCTAATTCTAAGTCCAAGGAAGATGGGTTGGAGAGTGATGATAAAAGTAAACACCCCTCCTCAAAAAAGGTAAGTGGTAAGGATGATTATAGTGAGGTCTCTCACTTATACTCACCCGATCCACCAAATCCCTCACCCTCATATAAACAATAGGGGTGATCCACCCAAGCTTATTGCATCTCCTTTTAATCAATGGCAATTTTTTATGAAGTCTCATGTGTGTAGCTCGTCCATTGAGTTATGGAAAATCATCGAGAATGGTCTTCATATTGGGGACCCAAACAATTTGACAAGAAAAGAAATTGTTGATAGTAAACTCAATGCAACGATATTACACATGATTCATCTCGGTATGGGTCCCAAGGACATGCCATATATAGAACATCTCAGCACCTCTAAGGAAGCATGGGATGCCCTCACCGAATTATTCATTGAAATTGATAGCATGAGAAGAAATAGGTATGATGCTCTAAGTAACCAAGCAGAAGGATTCTATATGATGGATGGTGAGGACCACGAAGAAATGTACAAAAGACTCAAGTCCATTGCCACTACTTTTAGAAACCATGGTGCAAAACATGTTGATGGTGCTTAGATCAAGAGAAAATATGTAAGTGCTCTTATGCCATTTGAGCCCATAGATTTGAAGAGCCTTCAAGGAAGACACAACTATCACCAAATGACTTCCAATGAAGTCATGCAAGAAATGACCACATTCAAAGTCGTTGCCAAGAACGCTGAAGATGCTCGTGCACGAGCTATTGGAATGCAAAAGAGGGTAAATGTGGCCTTGAAGGCAAATGTTGTTGAGCAAGAAGATGATGACATTATTGCCATAAACTGCCCCAAGGAGGTCAAACAGACATATGGCAAGTACATGACCTTCTATGCAAAAAACTTTTGGAAGGACCCCGTCAAAGCTAAATCTGAACTTGAACGCAAGAATGGGTCAAATGGAAGGAAGAAAATGGTCTAAAACTGAGATCGTGCTACAATTGTGAAGACCATTTGCATTTTGTAGCTAAGTGTCCCTATCAAAGTCGAGAAGATCATGGGGGTATGCTGGTTCTCAAAAAGAAGTCAAAGACACCTCGAAAGAAAACCATTTGTCAAAAAGAATGCTCCTTACAAGAAGCAACCAAAGATTGTGTTGGTAGCACAAGATGAGTACTTATCCGCAAGTGAAGACGAAGAGGATGATGGTAGCTCACGAGAGGTGGCTCCCATAGCCACCACATCTAGGCCTAGTACTTCACTGTTCGACTCTCCAAATGAGAACGTCACTTGTCTTATGGTAAGATATTTTGAGATATCACTTGTCTTATCCACAACTATCCTGACAACTGACTCCCGTATGTGCCTATTTTGCTCTAGGGCTCCCTTCATATGAATTTGACTTTCAACAATTTTGAAATGTCAAAATATTTCAGAATAAATATATGCGCGTACATCTTTACATGTTAGGTGCGTATAAAGTCGTCACGAAAAATGAATATTTTATGTGCCTTGTGTAAAAAAGATAAAATTTGATGTTAAAATAAGATTCTTCACGAGATATGCTTTTATCTTTTTACATAGCCTATAAAACATATCGTTTTTTCGTGAAACCGCACGTGAGCACATAGAATGTGCAGATACACGTGCAAATATTTTTTCAGATTTTTTAAATAAAATTTTAAAATAAAGTGAGCATATGTACGTGGAATTTAACGTGCCTTTCCGCTGTAAAACGGTTTTCGAGATGTACTAACCAATCATGGATGACAAGTTCGTGGACTCTCCATGTATTTTGCTCTTTTCCCCGTCAGGCGTTGACCAGAGAGAGAGCGCACCTCATTTCCAGGATCCTACGTCTCGATCTCATCTCACCTCACGTGGGTGGCATGGGGAAAACATTTTACATTAACAAGGGGTGAAACGGTAACTTGACATGACCAGATCGACGCAGCGACCCGCCACTCGCCGTCAGCTCCGAGTCGGACCAAGCCTACCGCCACGGAGGCTATTTAAGACCGGGACCGCGCGACCACCACTCGCCGCCACCAGCTCCGCCCCACGCGCCTTCCCTCCATCCAACGCCGCACGCACGCACGCCCCGGCTACCCACCTACCCACTTGCTACGTACGAGAATCCCGTCCTGCACGCAGCCCCGCGGCCGGGATTGGCAATGGAGGCGCTCGCGATGCAGTCGCGGGCCGTCGAGGTCGCCGGAGCCGGGCGCCGGACCGGGGCTCTGGTCGCGGATAGGCGGGCGCGGGCGGGGAGCCTGCGGGTCGGGGGCTCGGCGGGAGCGCCGGCCCTGCGGGCTCGCGGGGCCAAGCCCGTCGCCCCGCTTTGCTGCGTCAAGACATCCAGAGGTCTGTTTTCCTTTTTTCTATCATTCAGCTGTCCACCTTCTCGATTGAAACGATGAGACTCTGGGGATTGGGTCGATGCTAGTATAATACTGTATGATTCTTTTCGCTCGTGGTAACTTCGTATGATCGCGGGTTTCTGTGATTTGTCTCGAGGGATATCTTTCAATCTGTGGGGCTTGGTAATTGTAGATCGATCGGTGGATTGGTGGCAAAAATTTGTTGGGAGAACAGTTCCTCTGCTGTTGGTAAACGTGGTTACCCGTGGACTGAACATAGCTTTGTGTAGTTCGTGGTAGGTAGGCGTTCGCTTTGCTGGGTCAAGTGGGCCAATATTTTGTTTTGATGATGTAGAGGGAGCGTTTGATAAAGATTTGCTATTTATTTCGGACACATTTATCTTACACTCAAAGATTAGCAAATTGGTTGATGTAGTCAGTTACTTGGTGACATATAGGCCATTAAACCTACCAAACCGCAGATGCCGTGTCTTCGTATTTTTTTTGGTGGCTAATTGACGAGGTGTATGAGCTGATTAGTCAAACTGACCTTTTCTTTGTGGCCTTGTTGAAATACAGGTCAGCAGAGCTTGCATAACTCAGTTGACGAAGCCCTCTTGCTAAAGGTGTGTATCTTGTACTGAATTCCTGAACCAAGTGTTTGCTTTCGGACGTTGTTTCTGACGTACTTGTATTGTAATTGCAGAGGAAAGCAGAGCAAGTCCTGTTCGAATTGAACGGGCGGTGTATTTACCTAGTTGGTTAGTTCCTCTACCTGCCTATTAACTGTTACCGACAAGTAAAGACCAAAATTTTCTCTTTTGACTCTTAAATTAATAAGAACACACTCACACTGCAGGAATGATGGGCTCTGGAAAAAGTACGGTGGGCAAGATATTAGCCGAAGTGTTGGGTTATTCATACTTTGACAGTGATAGCTTGGTCGAACAGGCAGTTGGCATGCCTTCCGTTGCTCAGATATTCAAGGTTCATAGCGAAGCATTCTTTAGAGATAGCGAGGTAATGGTTGGTTATAGGTTTTGTGTTGCTGTAGGACTCAGAATTTAAAGACTTCTGGATTAACATTTTATCCTTGTTCTACAGAGTAGTGTCTTGAGAGATCTATCCTCAATGCAGCGATTAGTTGTTGCTACTGGAGGTGGTGCTGTTATTCGGCCAGTTAACTGGTATTGGAATTACTCTGATCTTGCCACCATTTCATATTTTCCTTTTTGTTATCCTGTTTTCTCCTTTGGATGAATAATAACTCCGATCTCTCTCTGTTCTTTCAGGAGTTACATGAAGAAAGGTATGTCGGTCATGTTGGATGTGCCTTTGGATGCGCTCGCGAAGCGAATTGCGCAAGTTGGGACTGCTTCTCGACCTCTTCTAGATCAGCCATCTGCTGATCCATACACAGCGGTATGTACTCTCATTCCTTGAAACTAAGTTGTTTGAACACACTGGTGTCTGTTTTTGGCTGTTTTAGCACACTCACGTAGATTTGTCACTGACCCACTTTACGACTGTAAAATATGACATAGCTATTGTGTGCAAATACTAGATGAGATACAATAATTAATTACAGTGCACATCCATGCAAATTTTAAAAAAATTTACATGTTAATTGGTTGTGCACATTTGTCTTTCTTCATGATCATACTAGTTAAAATTCTTGACTCAGTGATTTGCTTGTGTGACAGGCTTTTGCGAAACTCAGCCTTCTCGCGGAGCAAAGAGGGGATGCTTATGCAAACGCGGACGTAAGAGTGTCTCTTCAAGGTATGTTAGATGACCCCTACCTTCATGCTCATTGAGGAGTTTCCTGTCTCGCCCGAGCAAAGTTATAATTTCAGCAGAAAATAAGTGTCAGCATGTATCTGTGCAGAGATTGCAGCTAAACAGGGCCATGATGATGTCTCTCAGCTAACCCCAACTGATATCGCTATTGAGGTATTGCACATCTCGATAAATTGCTCATGTGCAAGTTGATTTCATGCTTTCTCCAAATCAACCCCAAAAAAGGAGATTTCCCCTGACGTACTTAACTTCCTGCTACGTTTCAGGCCCTAGAGAAGATTCAGAATTTTGTCATTGAGCACTCCATGTCCAGTGGCCCATTTGATGACTTATAACTTGATGATCACAAGAGATAGAGGATGCAAGCTTTGTAGAATTTTGGCCCCCCCTATTTTGTTGTATATCTTGTATGTTTATTTTTGTATCCCTCAACGTCATTTGTTTATTCTTTATTCTTTGTACCCAAAGAGGAGATGAGCTGAAGCATGCTCCGAAAGTAAATAAGAGAATAGCCAATGGGGCTAATGTCATAGAAGTACTTCCGGAGTTTTGATTTCTGAAATATCATTGCACTCACACATTTCACTATGCTGTTTTTTTCGTGGGATCTTTTTTTAGGGAGAAATCAAGTGAAACCCTCTGTATAGTCTTGTTTAACAATTATTTGGAGAGTGATATACTCCCTCCGTTTTAAAATATAAAATATTTTTAGATTTGTGAAGATAATGTATCTAGACTTGTTTTAGTGTTTAGATTCATTTCACAACTGAGTGAATCTACATACTAAAAAAGTCTAGATACATTTACTTCATAAAGCTAAAACATCTTATATTTTAAAACGGAGGGAGTACCTAAAAAACGGTACTTCCTTCGATCCAAATTACTTGTCGCAGATTAGACGTAGCCAGATTTTAGATACTCTCTCCGACCCATATTAGTTGACTCAAATTTGTCTAGATTCATATATATCTAGCTAAGTATCTATTCTAGATGCATCCATAACTGGACAAAGCTGAGTCAATTAATATGGGTCGGAGTGAGTAACATTTTGTCTAAAACTGCGACAAGTAATCTGGAGTAGAGGGAGTATAACTTTTGGAGAAAAAATAAAATAAACGAATGAACATCAAATGTCTTTTACAAAGAAAAAAAGTTACATCATGCTTTTGAAAATTGTCTTCATTTTTTGCATATAATATGGCGACGTTCTGCCATGCCTCAAGCCTCCGGTGAAAAAATATCAGTAACCAAAATCTCTTCGTCAAATTGAATTAGATGTTGCAAATTTATATAGATTCTCACCTATACAATAAAACGATATACATGTGAGTTACCTACACAAATCTGCAATAATTAATTCGAGACAGAGGCTAGAGATTTGAAGTGTCTTATGAGTTGGTGTCTTAGGACAGGTTGTTGAACTGAGTTGCCTGCACAAATCTGCAACATCAAATGTGCGGACGCTCGAGTACTACAGCGCCATTCCGGTGGCACGCGACCACTAGCAAGACCTTCAACTATCATTCTTCTCTCTTTGATATATTCAATGCGTGCATCTCTCGAAACAGGCATTAAGACATACGTCCTGCCATATTAATATAGCAACCACACATAAGACTGCTGTTAGGCCACACAGCACAACGCCTAAAAGGACTGATACAACGAAAATGCTGAGGCAATAGCAAAAAAACATGCCCAAGAAAAAAGAAATGAAAGACGCGGTGAGTTGACTAAACGCTGGTAATTTTCCACCGCTGCGCCCTCTGAAATAGTTCCACCACGCTTCTAGAACTCCGAAACGCCCCCAACACCAAACAACACCTTCAAGAAGGGACACACCGCTAAGATGTCATTGTTGCCCGGCCCAAAGCACTGGACCTAGGGTTTCCCCCGACACTCAGGGTATAGTGGATTGGGGCTATCCACGACGCTCTTAAGGAAGGAACGGCGCCACCTGAAGGCGGCACCGCGTCGGGGTCGAACCGACAAGGATTTCTTCCTAGCCCCACCCACAAAAGAAACCCGGATGCTTCGGAGCATATCCACCATACTCGCCGCCCACCAGCACACACCACCACGATCTTGTATACTCCCGCGTCTTTGTCTCTTCAAGATCATAGGCAAGCAGACCGCATGACGGAGGGACACGACAAAGTTCTAGCGAGGGACAACAGCACAGTGGCTAGTGGGAGGAGACCACCTCCACCACCATGAGGCGGTCGTCGACCGGACATAGGAAGCAGGAGAACACCAGGCCCGGGTAGGACCGGCCAAGCCCTAGGGGGGTCGTAAAGCTCTCGCCATCCCTGCCGCTCTTCCTTGCCAGATCATTCGTCGCCACCGCCAAGCAGATAGGGCCGCAACAGCAGAGGAGCCGACCCTCCCTAGCCTAGATCGGGCTCAAAGGGGTCGGATCTGAGCTGGCATGAGCAGCCTGCCCGCACCATCATAGGGCCCCGTCGCGCGCACGCCGGTGCCGACACCGCCTCTGAAAGGCCCATGGCACCACCGCAAGCACCAGGCCGCGTCGTCCCGAGCTGCACCGCCGCCGGAGGGAAGCCGGCCCCGACCGCTCCCAGCGACGCGGGGAGAGGAGAACCGTCGCCGCCAACGCCGCCCGGCTTAGCCCCATGACTCCTGCTGACGGCGGTAGAGGGGGGAGGAGGAGGGAGGGGGTTACTGGCCGGGGACGAGGAGGGACGCGCCCGTCGCCCTCGGGGGGAGGGGGAGCGCGGGGGTCGCGTTTTTTTCTGGAATAGGCCGCTTGGTTCAATGCATACATTGGAACAGAAATTTCGAAGAAGGATTCATTATCCATCAAACGTCAAGGATGGGCCGACTTTCCACTTGAACACGATCATATCAAGTATGTCGCATTGGTTTCTCGCCTCGCCCTTGAGATAGCTATAAGGCGTGGATCTCCTCGTCTTTGAGATAGCTAGAAGGTGTGTGATAACCCACAAGTATAGGGGGTGTATCGTAGTACTTTTGATAAATAGGAGTGTCGATCCCAACGAGGAGCAGAAGGTGTTGACTAGTGGTATGGAGGAGGAAATCTCTATAAATACTTAGCAAACGGATTTTTATGGGTTTTCTGATAAAGCAATAAAACAAAGTGCAAGTAATAAAGACAACGAACAACTACAGCAAGTGGCCCAATCCTTTCTTAGCAAAGGACAAGCCGGTGGAAATACTTATAAGGACCAAACATTCTCGAGGACACATGGGAATTCTGTCAAGTGCTTTCGCTTCATATAGCTAAGTACTCTTCTTTGGTGTCGTAAGTGTTGTGTGGGTGAACCTGTGCTAATGTACCGACCTTACTTGGACTAATACATACTTGTGATTAAACCCCCTGTAAGCATTTGCAACTATAGAAAAGCAATTAAGATATAAACCTAACCACAACCTTAAACTCTAAGATCCTACGCTCCCTTATGCAATGGTGTCCTAACGGGGGTTCAGGTTTCTGTCACTCCGGTAACCCCATAATTAGTAGCCAAATACACAATGCATTCCCCTAGGCCCATAAATGGTGAAGTATCATGTAGTCGACGTTCACATGACACCACTAAAAGAATAGCACCACAACTTAAATACTAAACCATTGAATAATATCTCAACACAAATCCACTACGAACAACATGACTTCTCACGTGTCCTCAAGAACTAAACGAACTACTCATAAGACATCATATGGATCAAGATCAAAGATGATATGGTGATGGATAACAATCTGAACATAAACAATAATCCAATGGTTCCACTCACAAGCATCAACTACAATAGTAATCAACACCAGGAAAGTTTCCCCTAATAACTAATGCAAGATCCAACACAATTGTTACAACGGGATGGAGTGGTGATGATGGTGCTGGTGGAGATGGTGGTGTGGATGATGATGATGATGATCCCGATGAAGTCTAGCTTGATGACGGTGTTGATGGCGACGATCTCCCCTCTCTGGGAAGGAATTTCCCCAGCAAAAATCTGTCTGCCGGAGAGCTATTTTTCTCTTGGTGTTTTCCGCCCCGTAGAGGCGGCGGAAATCTTTCTGTGGTCGCTCCCTTGGTATTAGGGTTCCGAGAGGAAGTTATAGGCGAGAGGGCGGAGTCGGAGGCCGGCCAGGTGGGCCACACCTCCTCCAGGCGCGGGGCAGGGGGCCCGCGCCTGGGGGGGCCTATGGCCCAGCTACGCCTCCCCTTCTGGCTTCCTTCGTCTTCTAGGAAAATATATTTTCCAATATTTTCTGATCATCGCGAAATTGCATCAAAACACCTCTTTTTCCATCAGAATACTGACTCCGGCAATTCATCCTCCAAGGATCATCCAACATGCAAAAACAGGGGAAAAGACATAAGTAACACCTCATAATAAGACACATATCAATGAATAGAGGCAAATTATGATATAGAATGGTGATGCAAATTGGATGTATCAACTTCCCCCAAGCTTAGACCTTCGCTTGTCCCCAAGCGAAAACTGAGCTCAGTAAACATGTCCATAGGTTTATGGAGTGAAGTGTCGATAAAAGAATACGGACAAGAAGCATCACACTTACCATTACACAACTCATAGAAGAAGGCAACTCGCCATTATATAACTTAGCTTGCAACAAGTCTAGGAGTCACAATAGAGATGCATAAAGATAAATCATAATTGGAATTGGCAAACTTTGTTCCTGGTCAGAGAACAATTGGCAAACAGTTTCACAAAAAGCTTTTGAAGAAGTTTTCACAACAAGAGCACTCTTTGCTCAAAAAGGTTTTTCACAATGATGGCTTTCAAAGTAATACTCAATAGATAAAGAGTCTTGTGCAAACAAGGAAGATAGAGAACATGAGTGAATAAATCACCATATGAATGCTTGAAACACAACAACTCAAATGCTTGCTGGCGATAGAGAGGAAGTAGGTTTACTGACTCAACTCAGAAAATAGGAGAAAGGTCCCTTCATAGAGGGAAGCAGGGATTTTAAGTCATAAAGAGCTTCCAAAAGATTATGGTACTTACTAGCTTTGAGCCCTCATTGCCCCTATCATAAGCATCTTGAGATGATTAAGGTTAAAGTGAACAAAGATAGAGTATATGCTTGACGATATATAAGTTGGCAATCTCAAGTCCCTTGAGTACGAGGGTCGCTCCTCATGCTACTCAACTTTAGTCACCGGTAAGTTCTTGTCATTGTAAGTACATGTGTATCATAAAGAACCGCCAACGGGGTACCCCTTGCACATGATATAGGAGCTATCCCATAATCAAAATGACAAGGCAAGCAAACAGTGAGCATCTCAGTGATCTTTTTATTTACTATTTGCATACATTTTTATTGAGGATGCTTCACAGATTGCTCACTATGGTGATGCTCCAAGTTTCCACCATGATTAGGCATGGCTTAGGCTAGCGGCCGAGGCGTTTCTCTAATACACATACATCACTCTATGGACTTACAAGCTCCCTTTTTATTTCACATCGACGACATTCGCAAACAAAAAGCATGATATCAACTGGATAAGTATCCATAAGTGTTGAAAGTGTTCCCCGTGACAGCACGGTTCTGTTAATCCCAACGTATAGATGCAAACATATACAACTTCGATGACACAATGGTTCAAGTTTATTAGTAGTAAGAAAATAAGGTGTGCCATCAAGTTCGTGAGAGCTTACTAATTAGTTTTCACATAACAAAATAGTTTTTAATTCGAAAGATAGATGAAGCTTGAGAAATTGCTTGGAATAGCAATAATGCTAATAGGTAGATATGGTGGACACAAATGACACAGGTTTTGGTTCAAAGGGATTGGAAACATGAGAAGTATTCCTTCTCAAAACAGGTTTTTGGCTAGCAAGGTTGGATAGCAAGCAAAAGAGTTGAAGGAAACAAGAAAACCTACAAGTGATAAAGCCAAACATGCAATCTTCCTTGAAGACACACAAGATTTTAAATAATAATACTAAGCTTATGAGCCAATGAATAAAGAAATTAAATGATACAAAATACCTGTAAGCTTTTTCTCTTTTCCTTTCAAACCTCAAAAAGTGTTGCTACTGACCAGAACTCGGTTTGCCAAAACCAATTTAGATTTACTTGATGCTCCCAAAGTGAAGCCAATACTGATCAACAAGATCAATCATATAATAGAGATTGCAAACTAAAATAAGAAGTGTAAAAAGTAAAAGATGAAACTTCTCATTAATATTCCATAAAGGCACTCACACCAAGGGATACATAGATAATCAACTAAAGGAGAGATACTTCCACATGCAAACCAACCTATAAGATAACTTCTCTACCAAAGATATGAATCCACTAAAAAGGTAAAAGATAATGATGTGATACCGCGGCACTCCCCCAAGCTTGGAACAAGCCAGGGGGATGCCAAACCTGATTGTAACACCCTCAGAATCAGCCCTATGCAAGTTTCAGCGATTCCCGCCAAACCCGCATAGAAACGATTCAAAGGTGCCCACCAGGCACTTGCGTGCGGGTGGAAAACAAAGTAATATCATTACACAATAGTCCTCGATGGAACCCACAAAACAAATATGTATACAACAGCGACTCAAGAGTCAAGAATACAGATATACAATACAAAGATCCAAATCACCGTGAAACAATACAGCGTCCGAGTACGGACAAGATGCAAATTGAGCTAAGAGCCCTGAAGAATAACCAATGGCGTCCATAACCCTGCCCAGGCCAAGCCGGAAGGGTAACCCTGCTAACGACGTCGATCTCAAAACCTGCTTAAACAAAAGGGGTGCCGACGAAGGGCAAAGGAAAAAGAGAGAGCGGTCAGTACTGAGGCCAGTACACGGCGAGGCTAGAATTCGGCGGTCCTCGCCTACATAGGTATGGTGGACTGAAGCGGCAGCGCAACATGCACTAGAACAACCTATAGAGACTCGATATAACTGTCGGCTATCAGAGAGGGATAAGAAAGATCTATTCGGAACCAATCTGATCCTACCACACAACATACCCATCCTGGTATTTCCCCCTCGAGACCAAACGAGGAAGTCAACCGAGGAACTCACACAGTTGGCAGTTTTATTTATTCAGTTATCGTTGCAGCAATTACTAGTCAGGTATAGATAGTCATCCTGATACAATAAGCAGTGGGCAGTTTTAGTTAACCATTCCATTGTAGTTGCACTCTTACTAGTCAGATACAGTTAGCATGAGATATTCCCAAAACCCAGCAGTTGTTGGTACTTTTATTTAGCCATTCCGTTATAGTTGCAATACTTACTAGTCAGGTACAATGGTAGCAAGCGACAATCCAAACAAGCAATTGTTGGCAATTTTATTTAGCCATTCCATTATAGTGAAGCTGATCACTAGTCATTATAAAGTCAAATTTATAGCACTACTTTAGTTATAGTTGTCTATGATCGAGATACTGTGCTCCAAGTCGTCCATAACCGCGGACACGGCTTTCAGAAAGTTTTACCCTGCAGGGGTGCACAAATAGCAACACACACTCGATCAACCTCAGAAAAACCAAATCAAAACCCAACGAGGCCTTCACGACAAAGCAATCACAGGATTCAGAAATATTTCAGGGGGCCACCCCATTGAGTACACCCGCAACGAAGTTAGCCGACTCCGAGACGGACTCAAGGTTTGCGCCAGTGGCTGTAAATGACTGGGAACCCGAAAATGTGACTGGGCTTGTCGATACCGCGAAAACACTCCGCTGACCTAAACAGTACAGGTGCAGTACCTCGCACAATTTTAAATAAAGCAGTAAAGCATGGCATAAGTACAGGATAGTAAATAAAACCTCAAACTAGTTTGTGGCCCCAAGAAATAAGAATGAATCAAGCTCTGGCTCAGGGGGGTCCCATAATCCTCCCGGATGTGGATAGCGCGAATATTCAAGGAACAGGTATCAAGTACTCGGGGTCCTACGGGACACAAGTGGACGGTTAACAACCAAATAACATCTATTGCCCACCTGTGCCTCTGTATTTACCTACTTCAATTTTAGTTGTTAAACAGTAATTAAAGTCTTGATCATCTCCAACAATAAACACACGGCAAAACTCCAACAACTGTGGTACTCGACGACACACAACAGCACTCGAGCAAGCGACTACTACGCGCAAGTCCAGCTATCTACCAAACAACAGGTAATAGGATGTGTCCAAGGCAATATAAGGCTGCAAGGGATATCACGGGTACGAAAACTAGAGCAACGCAACACGGATAGCAATAGATCAACAGGAGGGAATAAATACTATAAAAGTAAGATAGGTAGAAAGGGGGAGATGCTCGCCTGAAAACATTGTCGAAGGTTCAACCGAAGATCGGGTCGACACTCGCATCCACTCATCGGCCTAGTCCGTGAAGAAGCAAAACACCAGCACAAACACCGGATGCACTGTTTAATACTATGACAGAAGATCGGGCATGATGCATGTATGATGTATGACATGGAAAAGGTGCAATGCAATTAGATCATATTAAGCGGAACCGGGGTCCTGACATTTAATTAAACGGTTCAAGTTATTTATCTACCCCGCAAATTAAATGTTGTAGTAACAGGGTGAAACATGGCATCGATTCGCTACACCAATTTAAATGGAGGCGGTATAATACAAGTATATCCCGCATAAACACTCCATATTTAATTATGAGGTGAATCGGCATAATGCCCCCAACCCACACAAAGATGTATGCAATCATGAACAATTGATATAAGAATTATATATCATTTATAAAAATAGGGGTTCAGGAAAAGGGTCACACATTCGAACTCGGTGAACTTGGGCTCCGAGGGGTTCAGGGTCGGTCTCAGGGTTCGACGGAAGAACGGCTCGACGAGATCGGTCTCGGACAACGGAAGTCGATCTTGTCGCATCCGAGAAGAAGGACTTGGTTGGCGTCGGGGGCACATCGGATTCGCCCGGGTCGGTGTCGATCTTGTCGCTGCGAAGATCTTGTCGGGTCCTCGAATCAGATCGGTCTTGGCGTCCGGGATGAAGATCTTGGCGTTCCGCGGCGAAGTGCTTGTCGTACCGGGATGAAGACCTTGGGGTGCCATCTCGATCATTGGTCAACTTGTTGGAAGTAGAACTTGGCATCCGACTCCCGGGCGTCGGTGCGGGAAGGCGGTCTTGTCGTACCGGGTCGGCGACCTTGGCATCCGGGTTCTTGGCGAACTTGGAGGTCTCGGGATTCGACAAGGATCGGTCTTCGGGTTCCATGACAATGATCTTGTCGTCCATGACCGGGGTTCTCCAGGTCCAGGATGGAGAACTGGGTGTTCCTTGAAGATCCTCGAGGCCCGGGTAGGAGTACTTGATGTCCGAGAAGTATATGCTCGGGTTTCGTCTTTGGTGTCGATCTTGCATTGGACCCTGTGGACGACCTCATGCCGCTTGTGGTGGCGAGGCTCAGCTTCAGTTGCACTTGGTGGCGGGTGGTTCACGAGCCTACAGTCCGCCATCTTCTTCCGGGCAACACAAGCACATGGGCACACCACGATCGAGAGCTTTACCTCCTACGACTGCAACATCTTCATCAGGGGAAAGCTTCGCACTACAGCGCCTTGATGGGACCAAGCGGAGCACCTAGGCAGCAGCGACAACATCCACACGACAGCAGGAAATAAGTGGGCAAGTATGCCTCAAATCTGCTAGGCCATGTCCCACTCATACATTTCAGTGAACACACACCGCTCATGACGCACTACCAGGAAAAAGCTCGGTGTAGGACATCGCTTGTGGTGGCTGCTGGCGGGCAGGGCTACGAGGTGGCCGGCGTGGCGCAAGGCAGGCGGAGCTTCTGGCGGCGGCCACGCGGGGCAGAGGCGGCAACACGCTGGCAGCGCTGGGGCACACGAGAGGAAGCCACGAAGAGGGCCATGGCCTCGGGAGCTTGACGGGCGACCTCGAGAGGTGGTGGCAGCTGAGGGGGACGGCCGAAGGGGGATGCGACAGTCGCGCGCAGAGAAGCAGGCGGAGAGCTCGGGAGGAGGGTCGCAGCGGCTCGGTCCGGCGAAGTAGAGGCGGGCCGGCGGCAGAGGGAGGCGGGGACGCTCGAGAGGCCGACACGAGCGGCCGGCGTCCAGGGCGAAGGGAACCAGGTCACGGCGGCAGAGGGACTCGTGCTGGGGGTGCATGCAAGCGAGTAGGGAGGCGGGCCAGGGGTGGGAGGTAGCGAGCGTGGTGGGTGCGAGAGGACGCAGGAAGGAAGGTGGGGTTTGGGTGGACGGGAGCGTGCCCAGGTGGTGGCCAGGTGGGGAGGAGGGAGTTGGCTGGCGCGCGCGCGGCGTGTGTTGCGTGTGTGTGCTGTGTGCGTGGCAGGCGGGGATTGGACGGGAGAGAGGGAGAGGTGAGGTGGCGCGAGGTGAATGGTCGGGGTGATGTGGCTGGGGATTGGGTAGGTTAGGGTTAGGGTAGGAAAGGGTTTAGGGTTTTCTTTAGATGGGTTGGGTGGTAGGTAGTCTGGTCAGGTTGGGCCTCTGGCCTGACCGATCGGACTGCCTCCCCGGACAAAAATGTTTTATTTATTTATTTTATTTTTAAAACATTTTTGTAAATACTTTTTAGACAAATAAAAGATCGGAACAGACCGAGGTTTTAGTTTGAGATTAAAGGAGAGGGCTAATTAGAAAACAACTTAGGCTTTTACGAAAATAGTTTTTATGCAAAAAAATATATGCATGATGATGAGGATGCCCATATGCAAGGTGGCATGATGACATGAGCATGGGGTCATGATGATGCAATGCACAAAACACCGCGATTTTCTAGTAGTGGTTTTTGCGGGGCGCCACAATTCGACACCACTAACAATGGATCTCGCCCTCGAGATCCGCCTCATGGAACCGGGAAGAAGGGCGGCGATCTGAATCTTCTCGCTTCGTGTAGATCCTCGCGACACCACTAACAAGAGTTCGTTGTCCGTAATCATCAAGAGAACACTCCGGGAACAAAGGGCGAAGGTAGAGGTATCCACAGATAAAGCCACCTCTAACTTCGATAGAAGGAGAGAAAAGATGCGGACTAACCCACTTCAATGTACAAGAGCGAATAGAAAGGGTAGTCGGCATTGGGGCCAATCCATCACGCACCCAAACTAATACTCTGCACGATCAGTAGAAAAGCGTGCAACCATTCTCGGAATCAGACTGAAGATCTCGACAACCGAGGTTCAGAAACAAAGGAGTGATGCAGACTCTGCATCGGATCTGACGTAGATGATGTCGTCGCGTCAGAAAACACCGGAAGGCACGAGAAGGAACAAAGAGAAGTCCACCAGACGAAGGGTTCCTCGGATAGCATGAAGACCAGATGTACCAACACCGTTACCAAATGAGTAAGCGAAACCCTGAAGGTACGATGGAACCCAACCACGAGAAATCCTGGACTCGAAGAGAGAGAAGAGAGCGGATTCAAAACACGCAGAGGTGAGAGGAGAGCAGCAGAGGGGTAAGGAGTAAAATCAGACCTAATCAGAACTATCCAACCGATTTTGCAAAAAATAGTTTTGACACTCTACTTCGGCCGTTAGCTAGGTTATCCTACAGGCTGGACTTGTGGGGTATCGCAACTGCTGAGCTCTGATACCACTCTGTAACACCCTCAGAATCGGCCCTATGCAAGTTTCAGCGATTCCCGCCAAACCCGCATAGAAACGATTCAAAGGTGCCCACCAGGCACTTGCGTGCGGGTGGAAAACGAAGTAATATCATTACACAATAGTCCTCGATGGAACCCACAAAACAGATATGTATACAACAACGACTCAAGAGTCAAGAATACAGATATACAATACAAAGATCCAAATCACCTTGAAACGATACAACGTCCGAGTACGGACAAGATGCAAATTGAGCTAAGAGCCCTGAAGAATAACCAATGGCGTCCATAACCCTGCCCAGGCCAAGCCGGAAGGGTAACCCTGCTAACGACGTCGATCTCAAAACCTGCTTAAACAAAAGGGGTGCCGACGAAGGGCAAAGGAAAAAGAGAGAGCGGTCAGTACTGAGGCCAGTACACGGCGAGGCTAGAATTCGGCGGTCCTCGCCTACATAGGTATGGTGGACTGAAGCGGCAGCGCAGCATGCACTAGAACAACCTATAGAGACTCGATATAACTGTCGGCTATCAGAGAGGGATAAGAAAGATCTATTTGGAACCAATCTGATCCTACCACACAACATACCCATCCTGGTATTTCCCCCTCGAGACCAAACGAGGAAGTCAACCGAGGAACTCACACAGTTGGCAGTTTTATTTATTCAGTTATCGTTGCAGCAATTACTAGTCAGGTATAGATAGTCATCCTGATACAATAAGCAGTGGGCAGTTTTAGTTAACCATTCCATTGTAGTTGCACTCTTACTAGTCAGATACAGTTAGCATGAGATATTCCCAAAACCCAGCAGTTGTTGGTACTTTTATTTAGCCATTCCGTTATAGTTGCAATACTTACTAGTCAGGTACAATGGTAGCAAGCGACAATCCAAACAAGCAATTGTTGGCAATTTTATTTAGCCATTCCATTATAGTGAAGCTGATCACTAGTCATTATAAAGTCAAATTTATAGCACTACTTTAGTTATAGTTGTCTATGATCGAGATACTGTGCTCCAAGTCGTCCATAACCGAGGACACGGCTTTCAGAAAGTTTTACCCTGCAGGGGTGCACAAATAGCAACACACACTCGATCAACCTCGGAAAAACCAAATCAAAACCCAACGAGGCCTTCACGACAAAGCAATCACAGGATTCAGAAATATTTCAGGGGGCCACCCCATTGAGTACACCCGCAACGAAGTTAGCCGACTCCGAGACGGACTCAAGATTTGCGCCAGTGGCTGTAAACGACTGGGAACCCGAAAATGTGACTGGGCTTGTCGATACCGCGAAAACACTCCGCTGACCTAAACAGTACAGGTGCAGTACCTCGCACAATTTTAAATAAAGCAGTAAAGCATGGCATAAGTACAGGATAGTAAATAAAACCTCAAACTAGTTTGTGGCCCCAAGAAATAAGAATGAATCAAGCTCTGGCTCAGGGGGGTCCCATAATCCTCCCGGATGTGGATAACGCGAATATTCAAGGAACAGGTATCAAGTACTCGGGGTCCTACGGGACACAAGTGGACGGTTAACAACCAAATAACATCTATTGCCCACCTGTGCCTCTGCATTTACCTACTTCAATTTTAGTTGTTAAACAGTAATTAAAGTCTTGATCATCTCCAACAATAAACACACGACAAAACTCCAACAACTGTGGTACTCGACGACACGCAACAGCACTCGAGCAAGTGACTACGACGCGCAAGTCCAGCTATCTACCAAACAACAGGTAATAGGATGTGTCCAAGGCAATATAAGGCTGCAAGGGATATCACGGGTACGAAAACTAGAGCAACGCAACACAGATAGCAATAGATCAACAGGAGGGAATAAATACTATAAAAGTAAGATAGGTAGAAAGGGGGAGATGCTCGCCTGAAAACAATGTCGAAGGTTCAACCGAAGATCGGGTCGACACTCGCATCCACTCATCGGCCTAGTCCGTGAAGAAGCAAAACACCAGCACAAACACCGGATGCACTGTTTAATACTATGACAGAAGATCGGGCATGATGCATGTATGATGTATGACATGGCAAAGGTGCAATGCAATTAGATCATATTAAGCGGAACCGGGGTCCCGACATTTAATTAAACGGTTCAAGTTATTTATCTACCCCGCAAATTAAATGTTGTAGTAACAGGGTGAAACATGGCATCGATTCGCTACACCAATTTAAATGGAGGCGGTATAATACAAGTATATCCCGCATAAACACTCCATATTTAATTATGAGGTGAATCGGCATAATGCCCCCAACCCACACAAAGATGTATGCAATCATGAACAATTGATATAAGAATTATATATCATTTATAAAAATAGGGGTTCAGGAAAAGGGTCACACATTGGAACTCGGTGAACTTGGGCTCCGAGGGGTTCAGGGTCGGTCTCAGGGTTCGACGGAAGAACGGCTCGACAAGATCGGTCTTGGACAACGGAAGTCGATCTTGTCGCATCCGAGAAGAAGGACTTGGTTGGCGTCGGGGGCACATCGGATTCGCCTGGGTCGGTGTCGATCTTGTCGCTGCGAAGATCTTGTCGGGTCCTCGAATCAGATCGGTCTTGGCGTCCGGGATGAAGATCTTGGCGTTCCGCGGCGAAGTGCTTGTCGTACCGGGATGAAGACCTTGGGGTGCCATCTCGATCATTGGTCAACTCGTTGGAAGTAGAACTTGGCATCCGACTCCCGGGCGTCGGTGCGGGAAGGCGGTCTTGTCGTACCGGGTCGGCGACCTTGGCATCCGGGTTCTCGGCGAACTTGGAGGTCTCGGGATTCGACAAGGATCGGTCTTCGGGTTCCATGACAATGATCTTGTCGTCCATGACCGGGGTTCTCCAGGTCCAGGATGGAGAACTGGGTGTTCCTTGAAGATCCTCGAGGCCCGGGTAGGAGTACTTGATGTCCGAGAAGTATATGCTCGGGTTTCGTCTTTGGTGTCGATCTTGCATTGGACCCTGTGGACGACCTCATGCCTCTTGTGGTGGCGAGGCTCAGCTTCAGTTGCACTTGGTGGCGGGTGGTTCACGAGCCTACAGTCCGCCATCTTCTTCCGGGCAACACAAGCACATGGGCACACCACGGTCGAGAGCTTTACCTCCTACGACTGCAACATCTTCATCAGGGGAAAGCTTCGCACTACAGCGCCTTGATGGGACCAAGCGGAGCACCTAGGCAGCAGCGACAACATCCGCACGACAGCAGGAAATAAGTGGGCAAGTATGCCTCAAATCTGCTAGGCCATGTCCCACTCATACATTTCAGTGAACACACACCGCTCATGACGCACTACCAGGAAAAAGCTCGGTGTAGGACATCGCTTGTGGTGGCTGCTGGCGGGCAGGGCTACGAGGTGGCCGGCGTGGCGCAAGGCAGGCGGAGCTTCTGGCGGCGGCCACGCGGGGCAGAGGCGGCAACACGCTGGCGGCGCTGGGGCACACGAAAGGAAGCCACGAAGAGGGCCATGGCCTCGGGAGCTTGACGGGCGACCTCGAGAGGTGGTGGCAGCTGAGGGGGACGGCTGAAGGGGGATGCGACAGTCGCGCGCAGAGAAGCAGGCGGAGAGCTCGGGAGGAGGGTCGCAGCGGCTCGGTCCGGCGAAGTAGAGGCGGGCCGGCGGCAGAGGGAGGCGGGGACGCTCGAGAGGCCGACACGAGCGGCCAGCGTCCAGGGCGAAGGGGTGGGGGTGCATGCAAGCGAGTAGGGAGGCGGGCCAGGGGTGGGAGGTAGCGAGCGTGGTGGGTGCGAGAGGAAGCAGGAAGGAAGGTGGGGTTTGGGTGGACGGGAGCGTGCCCAGGTGGTGGCCAGGTGGGGAGGAGGGAGTTGGCTGGCGCGCGCGCGGCGTGTGTTGCGTGTGTGTGTTGTGTGCGTGGCAGGCGGGGATTGGACGGGGGAGAGGGAGAGGTGAGGTGGCGCGAGGTGAATGGTCGGGGTGATGTGGCTGGGGACTGGGTAGGTTAGGGTTAGGGTAGGAAAGGGTTTAGGGTTTTCTTTAGATGGGCCGGGTGGTAGGTAGTCTGGTCAGGTTGGGCCTCTGGCCTGACCGATCGGACTGCCTCCCCGGACAAAAACGTTTTATTTATTTATTTTATTTTTAAAACATTTTTGTAAATACTTTTTAGACAAATAAAAGATCGGAACAGACCGAGGTTTTAGTTTGAGATTAAAGGAGAGGGCTAATTAGAAAACAACTTAGGCTTTTACGAAAATAGTTTTTATGCAAAAAAATATATGCATGATGATGACGATGCCCATATGCAAGGTGGCATGATGACATGAGCATGGGGTCATGATGATGCAATGCACAAAACACCGCGATTTTCTAGTAGTGGTTTTTGCGGGGCGCCACACTGATGATGAATACTCCTTCAGTGGTGGTGATGTTCTCTTAATAAGCTCCTCAATCAGTTTCCTCAAATCCTCAATCTCGAAGGTCAGAGTACGAATCAACTCCGAATTTTTTTCAATGCGGTTCATGATCATATCGAACCGAGAGTCCCAGTCCTTGCTATTCTTTCCCCACTCTTCCTTCTTAGTGTGTTCCTCACCTGCATGGTTAGAGCGAGGCAGATCCCAAACCAAGGGCAAGTTCCCTTTGGTCACCGTTGGTATTGATGCTCATGTATAAGAGTATGGAAGGAATTCTTGGTACGTGGAGGAGATGACCGTGGGACGAAGACAAGACATGGAGGTTTCCCTCATGTAGACATCTGTGCTGTCCTCTTAAGCTTGATAGGTTTCACCACTCCAATGCTTGCGACAGTAGCGCGGGTGTCCGGATGCTTGTCCTCCTCCATGTCTTCTTCTTCCCCTACCAAAATCTCCTTCTCCTTGGGATTGTGAGGATTGTCTTCCTCGGGCTTCTTGCCTTTGTCGTTGGCGAAGATCATGGTGCTCTAAACTTGAGAAGATTTCCTAACAAAACAGACCGAAACGAAAACACGACGAGAACACGATACATGAACGTCGGGGGATCCGTGGGGTTACATATTACAAAGTTTCAATGCATAAGGAAGGTACTGATACGAAAATGAGGCGGCGATGGAGCTCGGGGGCTCACACCCCCTCCAGGCACAGCCAGCTGGGGCCCGCGCCTGGGGTGGGTGTGGCCACCCCGGCCTCCGTTTCCTTCTCTGTTCCGTTTCGTAACCTTTCATATGTTATAAAAACATCAAAAATATAAAAAGATTAGTCTTTCACGAACCTTCTGTTTTCACCACTTTTACCTATTCAAAGACGAACTCTACAGACTCCTTTTCTCCTTCTCCTGGAAATTCCTTTTCTACAAGATCTCACACAAACCTCAATGGCAACATTAGTGTAAGAAAAAACAATAAATCTTTAGGTTCACACTTGTAACACCCTCGGATCAGCCCTATGCAATTTTTAGCAATTCTCGCCAAACCCGCATAGAAACGATTCAGAGGTGACCACTAGGCACTTGTGTGCGGGTGGAAAACAAAGTAATATCATCACACAATAGTCCACGATGGAACCCACAGAACAGATATATACAACATGACTCCATGAGTCAAGAATACAGATATACAATACAAAGATCCAAATCACCTTGAAATGATACAGCATCCGACTACGGACAAGATGCAAATTGAGCTAAGAGCCCTGAATAATAACCAATGGCTTCCATAACCCTGCCCATGCCAAGCCGGAAGGGTAGCCCTGCTAACGACGTCGATCTCAAAACTTGCTTAAACAAAAGGGGTGCCGACAAAGGGCAAAGGAAAAAGAGAGCGGTCAGTACTGAGGCCAGTACACGATGAGACTAGAATTCGGCGGTCCTCGCCTACATAGGTATGGTGGACTAAAACGGCAGTGCAACATGCACTAAACAACCTATAGAGACTCAATACAACTTGCGGCTATCAGATAGGGATAAGAAAGACCTATTCGGATCCAACCTGAAACTATCACCAAGCATACCCATCCTGGTATTTCCCCCTCGAGACCAAACGAGGAAGTCAACCGAGGAACTCACACAGTTGGCAGTTTTATTCCTTCCCTTATAGTTGCAGCAATTACTAGTCAGATATAGATAGCATGAGTCATCCTGATATCATAAACAGTGGATAGTTTTAGTTAACCATTTCGTTGTAGTGACAATACTTACTAGTCAGATATATATAACATGAGGCATCCCAAGGCCCAGCAGTTGTTGGTACCTTTATTTAGCCATTCCGTTGTAGTGAAGCTGATTACTAGTCATCATAAATTCAAATTTATAGCACTACTTTAATTATAGTTATCTATGATCGAGATATTGTGCTCCAAGTCGTCCATAACCGCGGACACGGCTTTCAGAAAGTTTTACCCTGCAGGGGGGCACAAATAGCAACACACGCACGATCAATCTCGGAAAGAACCAAATAAAAACCCAACGAGGCATCACGACAGAACATTAGCAAGATTCATATTTGATTTCAGGGGGCCATCCCACCAAGCTACCCGCTACGAAGTTGGCCGACTCCGAGACAGACCCAGAGGTTTGTGCCAATGGCTGTAAATGACTGGGAACCCGAAAGTGTGACCGAGCTTGTCGATACCGTGAAAACATTCCACATTTGTTCCTAAACAGTACAGGCGCTCCACGCGCAATAGTAAATAAAACAGTAAAGCATGGCATAAGTACAGGATAGTAATAAAGCCCCAAACTACTTGTGTCCCCAAGGAATTAAATATGACTCAAGCTAGGGTTAGGGAGATTCATGGTCCCACATGCGGATAGTGCGAATATTCAAAGAACAGATATCAAGTACTCGGGGCCCTACGTGACACAAGTGGACGGTTAAAAACCAAATAACATCTATTGCCCACCTGTGCCTCTGCATTATTTACCTACTTCAATTTTAGTTATTAAACGGTAATTAAAGTCATGATTATCTCCAACATTAAACATGCGGCATTACTCCAACAACTATGGTACTTGACGACACGCAACATCACTTGAGCAAGAGACTACGACACGCAAGTCCAACTATCTACCAAACAACAGGTAATAGGATGTGTCCAAGGCAATATAAGGCTGCAAGGGATATCACGGGTACGAAAACTAGAGCATCGCAACACAGATAGCAATAGATCAACAGGAGGAAATAAATACTATAAAGTAAAATCGGCAGAAAGGGGGAGAATGCTCGCCTGAAAACACTGCCGAAGATTCATCCAAAGAACGGGCGACACTCGCATCAACTCATCGTCCTAATCCGTGAAGAAGCAAAGAACTAGCACAAACACCGGATGCACTATTTAATACTACGATAGAAGATCGGGCATGATGCATGTATGATGTATGACGTGGCAAGGATGCGATGCAATTAGGCAATATTAAGCGAAACCGAGGACCTGACAATTAGTTAGATGGTTCGTGTTGTTTAGATTACCGCAATTTAAATGTTGTCTTATCAAGGCAAAAATATATCACCGGTTCGCTACACAAATTTAAATGGGGTCAATATTAGACTAGATTCGCCCGCATATGGCCTCCATATTTAATTATTAGATGAGTCGAGAAAATACCCCCAAAGACCCAAAAATATGTATGCGAGTCTGAACAATTAAATATGCAACAGTTTATAATTTTGGCAATTTATAAAATAGGGGCTAGGAAAAGGTCACACATCTCGGATAGAAGATCTTGGTGTTTCGAACTTCTGGCGTCCTCGGTAATGGAGAAGATGTAACACCCTCAGAATCGACCCTATGCAAGTTTCAGCGCTTCCCGCCAAACCCGCATAGAAACGATTCAAAGGTGCCCACCAGGCACTTTCGTGCGGGTGGAAAACGAAGTAATAACATTACACAACAGTCCTCGATGGGACCCATAGAACAGATATATATACAACAGCGACTCAATGAGTCAAGAATACAGATATAATATACAAAGATCCAAATCACCTTGAAAATGATAGAGCGTCCGACTACGGACAAGATGCAAATGGGGCTAAGAGCCTTGAAGAATAACCAATGGCGTCCACAACCCTGCCCAGGCCAAGCCGGAAGGGTAACCCTGCTAACGACGTCGATCTCAAAACCTGCTTAAACAAAAGGGGTGCCGACAAAGGGCAAAGGAAAAAGAGAGAGCGGTCAGTACTGAGGCCAGTACACGGCGAGGCTAGAATTCGGCGGTCCTCGCCTACATAGGTATGGTGGACTGAAGCGGTAGCGCAGCATGCACTAAACAACCTATAGAGACTCGATACAAATAGCGGCTATCAGAGAGGGGTAAGAAAGACCTATTCGGAACCAACCTGATTCTACCACCCAACATACCCATCCTGGGATTTCCCCCTCGAGACCAAACGAGGAAGTCAACCGAGGAACTCACACAGTTGGCAGTTTTATTCATTCCGTGATCGTTGCAGCAATTACCAGTCAGGTATAGATATTCGTCCTGATAGAATAAGCAGTGGGCAATTTTAGTTAACCATTCCGTTATAGTTACGACACTTACTAGTCAAATACAATTAGCATGAGATATCCCAAACCCAGCAGTTGTTGGTACTTTTATTTAGCCATTCCGTTATAGTTGCAATACTTATTAGTCAGGTACAATGGTAGCAAGCGACAGCCCAAACAAGCATTTGTTGGCAATTTTATTTAGCCATTCCATTATAGTGAAGCTGTTTACTAGTCATTATAAAGTCAAATTTATAGCACTACTTTAGTTATAGTTGTCTATAATCGAGATACTGTGCTCCAAGTCGTCCATAACCGCGGACACGGCTTTCAGAAAGTTTTACCCTGCAGGGGTGCACAAATAGCAACACACACTCGATCAACCTCGGAAAAACCAAATCAAAACCCAACGAGGCCTTCACGACAAAGCAATCACAGGATTCAGAAATATTTCAGGGGGCCACCCCATTAAGTATACCCGCAACGAAGTTAGCTGACTTCGAGACGGACTCAAGGTTTGTGGGGCCGGCTGTAAACGACTGGGAACCCGAAAGTGTGACTGGGCTTGTCGATACCGCGAAAACGGGTCACGATCCTAAACAGTACAGGTGCTCCTCGCACAATTTAAATAAAGAAGTAAAGCATGGCATAAGTACAGGATAGTAAATAAAACCTCAAACTAGTTTGTGGCCCCAAGAAATAAGAATGAATCAAGCTCTGGCTCAGGGGGGTCCCATAATCCTCCCGGATGTGGATAGCGCGAATATTCAAGGAACAAGTATCAAGTACTCGGGGTCCTACGGGACACAAGTGGACGGTTAACAACCAAATAACATCTATTGCCCACCTGTGCCTTTGCATTTACCTACTTCAATTTTAGTTGTTAAACAGTAATTAAAGTCTTGATCAACTCCAACAATAAACACACGGCAATACTCCAACAACTGTGGTACTTGACGACACGCAACAGCACTTGAGCAAGCGACTACGACGCGCAGGTCCAACTATCTACCAAACAACAGGTAATAGGATGTGTCCAAGGCAATATAAGGCCGCAAGGGATATCACGGGTACAGAAACTAGAGCATCGCAACACAGATAGCAATAGATCAACAGGAGGGAATAAATACTATAAAAGTAAGATAGGTAGAAAGGGGGAGATGCTCGCCTGAAAACATCGCCGAAGGTTCATCCGAAGATCGGGTCGACACTCGCATCAACTCATCGGCCGAATCCGTGAAGAAGCAAAGCACTAGAAGAAACACCGAATGCACTATTTAATACTACGGCAGAAGATCGGGCATGATGCATGTATGATGTATGACATGGCAGGCATGCGATGCAATTAGGTCATATTAAGCGGAACCGCGGCCCCAACAATTAATTAATAGGTTCATGTTGTTTAGCTACCCTGCATTTTAAATGTTGTCTTAACCTGGCAAAAGATAGCACCGGTTCGCTACACCAATTTAAATGGGACCAATATACGACTAGATTTGCCCGCATATGGATCCCATATTTAATTATAAGGTGAATCGGCATAAGGCCCCCAAACCACAGACAAGTATGCATGCATGATCAATTTAATATGCAACAATTTGATATTACATTTATAAAAATAGGGCTCGAGAAAGGGGTCACACATGGGTTCGGAAGATCTTGGTTCCGGGGGTTCGGGGTTCGGTCTCAAGGTTCGAGAGGGGAAACGATGAAGTTCGGACTCGCGATGGCGAACTTGAGTAGATCGGTACCGGGGCCTTCGGATCTGGGAAGTAGATCTTGTCGCACGAGCGTCAATGCTTCCGGGAAGGAGAACTTGTCGTTCAGGGTCTCGATGTCCGGGGTGAAGTACTCGGCGTCCTCGAGGAGGTACTTGTCGTATCCGAGTCGGCGTCCTTGGCGTTCGGCAACCTACGAATTAGACCTTGGAGTTCCGCGATGATCTTGTCGATTCCCTGTCGAAGGCCTTGGCGCCGTGGCGGTCTATGGCGAACTTATCGGATGCCATGGTCTTCGGAAGATCCCGGCATGGGGACGATTCTCGTCGGGGTCATCCGGGTGGTATCGAGTGATCTCACACGGGCATGAACGAAACATACGGGCAGGAATAAGACCAACACCGAGAGTTTACAGAAGGCACATGTAGCATCTACCACCACTCATCATCGATGGTAAGTAGCAGAGAGCCTGCAGATACACACCGCACAGCCGGTTTACAAAAAACAGGGTGGAGGCCGAGCTAGGCAAAGGAGCCGAGGTCTTACGGCCGTCGCGGCATCCCTGACCGTGAGAACGAGCACACCGGGCGACGATGCTCAGGGATCCAAGAGGAGGACGACACCTGCGGCGGCTGCGGCTGTGGGGAGAGGCACGCAGGGAGAGGACGACGAGAATCGCAGGGGGTCACAGGCGGTGACGCAAGTGTGGACCGAGCAATGAGGGGGCGGCTCGGGCCGGTGAGGCGAGGTCCAGGACGGCGCACTGACGGCGGTCGTAGAAGCTCCCCGCTAAGGAGGAGGCGCGGCGACACGGCGGCGGGGTCACGCGGGGGCGCAGACGCGGCCGGGCAGGAAGGCGAGGTTGATCGAGGCGGGCTGCTGGTGGGGAGCCCGCGGCGGCGACGGGTGGTGGTGAAGGAGAGGGCCAGAGCGGAGCGGGCCCAAGGCGGAGGGAGCGGCCAGGAGCGACGGGGAGGGGAGGCGCTCGCTAGCCGAGGTTGGAGGCGGGGTGAGGCTAGCGGCGAGGTGGTTGTCGAGGAAGGTGGGAGAGAGAGGAGCGTCGGGTAGGGGAACGAGGACGAGGGGAACGAACGGGAGGAGAGGCAGGTGGGATTAGGGTGAGGTGGCGGGCACTGGTTGGTGGGGTTTGGGGAGTGGGGGATGTGGCGAGCCGTGGTTGGCCGGGGTGATGTGGAGGGGGCTGGGTAAGATAGAGCTAGGTAGGAAAAGGGTTTGGGTGGTTCAGGGGTAGGTAGAATTTTATCTGGAGGTGGCCGGCTGGGCTTTCGGGCCTGGCTGGCTGCCTCCCAAAAATAATATAATCTTTTATTTTAATTTATAAATAGATTTTTGTAAATAGTTTTTAGACAAATAAAAGACCCGGAAAAGTCCGGAGTTTTGATTTGAAATTAAGACGGGGAATATTTAGAAAACAAGCTAGGCGTTTAGAAAATAGTTTAGACAAAAACCATGCATGATGATGACGATGCTCAAATGCAATGTGGCATGATGACATGAGCATGCAGTCATGATGATGCAATGCACAAAAACAACGCGGTTTTCTAGTAGTGGTTATTGCGGGATGCCACAATTCGACACCACTAACAATGGATCTCGCCCTCGAGATCCGCCTCATGGTACCGGGAAAGAAGGGCGGCGGTCTGAATCTTCTCGCATCGTGTAGATCCTCGCGACACCACTAACAAGAGGTCGTTGTCCGTGATCGTCGAGAGAACACTCCGGGAAACAAAGGCGAAGGTAGAGGTATCAACCAATCAATCCACCTCTAACTTCGATAGAAGGAGAGAAAAGATGCGGCCTATCCCACTTCAATGTACAAGAGCGAATAGAAAGGGTAGTCGGCATGGGGGCCAATCCATCACGCACCCAAACTATTACTCTGCACAATCAGTAGAAAAGCGTGCAGCCATTCTTGGAGTCAGACTGAAGATCTCGACAATCGAGGTTCAGAAACAAAGGAGTGATGTGGACTCTGCATCGGATCTAGCGTAGATGATGTCGTCGCGTCGAAAAACACCGGAAGGCACGAGAAGGAACAAAGAGAAGTCCACCAGACGAAGGGTTCCTCGGATAGCATGAAGACCAGATGTAGCAACACCGTTACCAAAGGAGGAAGCAAAACCCTGAAGGTACGATGGAACCCAACCACGAGAAATCCTGGACTCGAAGAGAGAGAAGAGAGCGGATTCAAAACACGCAGAGGTGAGAAGAGAGCAGCAGAGGGGTAAGGAGTAAAATCAGACCTAATCAGAACTATCCAACCGATTTTGCAAAAATAATTTTGACACTCTACTTCGGCCGTTAGCTAGGTTATCCTACAGGCTGGACTTGTGGGGTATCGCAACTACTGAGCTCTGATACCACTCTGTAACACCCTCAGAATCGACCCTATGCAAGTTTCAGCGCTTCCCGCCAAACCCGCATAGAAACGATTCAAAGGTGCCCACTAGGCACTTTCGTGCGGGTGGAAAACGAAGTAATAACATTACACAACAGTCCTCGATGGGACCCACAGAACAGATATATATACAACAGCGACTCAATGAGTCAAGAATACAGATATAATATACAAAGATCCAAATCACCTTGAAAATGATAGAGCGTCCGACTACGGACAAGATGCAAATGGGGCTAAGAGCCCTGAAGAATAACCAATGGCGTCCACAACCCTGCCCAGGCCAAGCCGGAAGGGTAACCCTGCTAACGACGTCGATCTCAAAACCTGCTTAAACAAAAGGGGTGCCGACAAAGGGCAAAGGAAAAAGAGAGAGCGGTCAGTACTGAGGCCAGTACACGGCGAGGCTAGAATTCGTCGGTCCTCGCCTACATAGGTATGGTGGACTGAAGCGGCAGCGCAGCATGCACTAAACAACCTATAGAGACTCGATACAAATAGCGGCTATCAGAGAGGGGTAAGAAAGACCTATTCGGAACCAACCTGATTCTACCACCCAACATACCCATCCTGGGATTTCCCCCTCAAGACCAAACGAGGAAGTCAACCAAGGAACTCACACAGTTGGCAGTTTTATTCATTCCGTGATCGTTGCAGCAATTACCAGTCAGGTATAGATAGTCGTCCTGATAGAATAAGCAGTGGGCAATTTTAGTAAACCATTCCGTTATAGTTACGACACTTACTAGTCAAATACAATTAGCATGAGATATCCCAAACCCAGCAGTTGTTGGTACTTTTATTTAGCCATTCCGTTATAGTTGCAATACTTACTAGTCAGGTACAATGGTAGCAAGCGACAGCCCAAACAAGCATTTGTTGGCAATTTTATTTAGCCATTCCATTATAGTGAAGCTGTTTACTAGTCATTATAAAGTCAAATTTATAGCACTACTTTAGTTATAGTTGTCTATGATCGAGATACTGTGCTCCAAGTCGTCCATAACCGCGGACACGGCTTTCAGAAAGTTTTACCCTGCAGGGGTGCACAAATAGCAACACACACTCGATCAACCTCGGAAAAACCAAATCAAAACCCAACGAGGCCTTCACGACAAAGCAATCACAGGATTCAGAAATATTTCAGGGGGCCACCCCATTAAGTATACCCGCAATGAAGTTAGCTGACTTCGAGACGGACTCAAGGTTTGTGGGGCCGGCTGTAAACGACTGGGAACCCGAAAGTGTGACTGGGCTTGTCGATACCGCGAAAACGGGTCACGATCCTAAACAGTACAGGTGCTCCTCGCACAATTTAAATAAAGCAGTAAAGCATGGCATAAGTACAGGATAGTAAATAAAACCTCAAACTAGTTTGTGGCCCCAAGAAATAAGAATGAATCAAGCTCTGGCTCAGGGGGGTCCCATAATCCTCCCGGATGTGGATAGCGCGAATATTCAAGGAACAGGTATCAAGTACTCGGGGTCCTACGGGACACAAGTGGACGGTTAACAACCAAATAACATCTATTGCCCACCTGTGCCTCTGCATTTACCTACTTCAATTTTAGTTGTTAAACAGTAATTAAAGTCTTGATCAACTCCAACAATAAACACACGGCAATACTCCAACAATTGTGGTACTTGACGACACGCAACAGCACTTGAGCAAGCGACTACGACGCGCAGGTCCAACTATCTACCAAACAACAGGTAATAGGATATGTCCAAGGAAATATAAGGCCGCAAGGGATATCACGGGTACGGAAACTAGAGCATCGCAACACAGATAGCAATAGATCAACAGGAGGGAATAAATACTATAAAAGTAAGATAGGTAGAAAGGGGGAGATGCTCGCCTGAAAACATTGCCGAAGGTTCATCCGAAGATCGGGTTGACACTCGCATCAACTCATCGGCCTAATCCGTGAAGAAGCAAAGCACTAGAAGAAACACCGAATGCACTATTTAATACTACGGCAGAAGATCGGGCATGATGCATGTATGATGTATGACATGGCAGGCATGCGATGCAATTAGGTCATATTAAGCGGAACCGCGGCCCCAACAATTAATTAATAGGTTCATGTTGTTTAGCTACCCTGCATTTTAAATGTTGTCTTAACCTGGCAAAAGATAGCACCGGTTCGCTACACCAATTTAAATGGGACCAATATACGACTAGATTTGCCCGCATATGGATCCCATATTTAATTATAAGGTGAATCGGCATAAGGCCCCCAAACCACAGACAAGTATGCATGCATGATCAATTTAATATGCAACAATTTGATATTACATTTATAAAAATAGGGCTCGAGAAAGGGGTCACACATGGGTTCGGAAGATCTTGGTTCCGGGGGTTCGGGGTTCGGTCTCAGGGTTCGAGAGGGGAAACGATGAAGTTCGGACTCGTGATGGCGAACTTGAGTAGATCGGTACCGGGGCCTTCGGATCTGGGAAGTAGATCTTGTCGCACGAGCGTCAATGCTTCCGGGAAGGAGAACTTGTCGTTCAGGGTCTCGATGTCCGGGGTGAAGTACTCGGCGTCCTCGAGGAGGTACTTGTCGTATCTAAGTCGGCGTCCTTGGCGTTCGGCAACCTACGAAGTAGACCTTGGAGTTCCGCGATGATCTTGTCGATTCCCTGTCGAAGGCCTTGGCGCCGTGGCGGTCTATGGCGAACTTATCGGATGCCATGGTCTTCGGAAGATCCCGGCATGGGGACGATTCTCGTCGGGGTCATCCGGGTGGTATCGAGTGATCTCACACGAGCATGAACGAAACATACGGGCAGGAATAAGACCAACACCGAGAGTTTACAGAAGGCACATGTAGCATCTACCACCACTCATCATCGATGGTAAGCAGCAGAGAGCCTGCAGATACACACCGCACAGCCGGTTTACAAAAAACAGGGTGGAGGCCGAGCTAGGCAAAGGAGCCGAGGTCTTACGGCCGTCGCGGCATCCCTGACCGTGAGAACGAGCACACCGGGCGACGATGCTCAGGGATCCAAGAGGAGGACGACACCTGCGGCGGCTCCGGCTGTGGGGAGAGGCACGCAGGGAGAGGACGGCGAGAATCGCAGGGGGTCACAGGCGGTGACGCCAGCATGGACCGAGCGAGGAGGGGGCGGCTCGGGCCGGTGAGGCGAGGTCCAGGACGGCGCGCTGACGGCGGTCGTAGAAGCTCCCCGCTAAGGAGGAGGCACGGCGACGCGGCGGCGGGGTCACGCGGGGGCGCAGACGCGGCCGGGCAGGAGGGCGACGGAGATCGAGGCGGGCCGCTGGTGGGGAGCCCACGGCGGCGACGGGTGGTGGTGAAGGAGAGGGCCGGAGCGGAGCGGGCCCGAGGCAGAGGGAGCGGCCAGGAGCGACGGGGAGGGGAGGCGCTCGCTAGCCGAGGTTGGAGGCGGGGTGAGGCTAGCGGCGACGTGGTTGTCGAGGAAGGTGGGAGAGAGAGGAGCATCGGGTAGGGGAACGAGGACGAGGGGAACGAACGGGAGGAGAGGCAGGTGGGATTAGGGTGAGGTGGCGGGCACTGGTTGGTGGGGTTTGGGGAGTGGGGGATGTGGCGAGCCGTGGTTGGCCGGGTGATGTGGAGGGGGCTGGGTAGGATAGAGCTAGGTAGGAAAAGGGTTTGGGTGGTTCAGGGGTAGGTAGGATTTTATCTGGAGGTGGCCGGCTGGGCTTTCGGGCCTGGCTGGCTGCCTCCCAAAAATAATATAATCTTTTATTTTAATTTATAAATAGATTTTTGTAAATAGTTTTTAGACAAATAAAAGACCCGGAAAAGTCCGGAGTTTTGATTTGAAATTAAGACGGGGAATATTTAGAAAACAAGCTAGGCGTTTAGAAAATAGTTTAGACAAAAACCATGCATGATGATGACGATGCTCAAATGCAATGTGGCATGATGACATGAGCATGCAGTCATGATGATACAATGCAAAAAACAACGCGATTTTCTAGTAGTGGTTTTTGCGGGATGCCACAGAAGATCTTGTCGTATGTTGGTCCTCGAAGTAGTTTTCTCGTGCATCACCGAGGCCGATTGTTCAACTTTGTCCACCGAGAGGTAGCCCATGTCGTTTTTACACATGACCCAACCGTAGCCGATCATAGTCGCAGGAGTCTCCGCATCAACACACATACACATCACCATCTACAGCGCTCGGAACCGCGGATGAAGCACTGGAGGTTGTGTAGAAGGCCCTGGTCACCATGTACCAGGAACACAGATCAAGCACCACCTTGTGCAACACCACAAGCAAAACCACAGCGGCGGTGCTCAGGGTCAATGGCGAGGAGGCGTCTAGAATTCCGGGGCGACGGGGAACTTGCAGGCAGCACCGGCTCGTGGGGGGTTGATGCTGTGGGGGCGCCCTGTGGGGCGACGGTGTTCAGGGAAGCGCGGACCGGACGCAGGCCGGGTTGCAGGGGACGGTGGGGAGGGCCCGCAACGGTCAAAGCGCGAGGACGGCGTCACAAGGTGCTGCACGGTCGGGCTCTGCTCGGGACGCCGTGGTGCAAGACGAGCTTGGATTCCTCCCATGCTGGACCTACTGCAGAGGAAAAGGTGAAACACAGAGTACCACAACGCGCTCGCAGGGACGACACAGGGAGACGCGACTGGCATGAGGACAGCGTCGGGCGGCCTGGCGACACCGGCGAGGGAGAAAGGAGGCGACCGATGGCGGTGCTTGGGACTGAGCCGAATCAGAGGAGATGCGAAGGGGAGAGGACGCATAGACGGTGGCCTCCTGGGAGGCTGGCAGGGAGGGCAAGGACGAGCGTACCTGATGGCGAGAGGGAGGCCAGGGAGATGGCGGCGCAGAGGTGGGAATAGAAGGAAGGAGAGGATCATGGGGGAGACGGGTTCGCGAGGTGGGGGCTCACGTGCGGGTCGCGAGGAAGCCAGGGGACCATGGGTAGCGACGCAGCAAGTGGGGTGGGGCCAGGCGGCAGCAGGCGGGTTGGGTGATGCGGGGGCGCGTGTGTGTGCTGGGTGCGTCACGTGTGTGCATGGTGGTGTGCGTCCAGGGTGTGGCGGTGGCGACAGGGAGAAGTGGGATTAGGTTAGAGGGTCTAGGGTTTGCAGGATTTTATTTTTGGGTACTAGGTGGTCTGGACGGTTGGGCCTTTGGGCCGGCCGGCTGGACTGCCTCCCCGATAAAAACTATTTTATTATTTTTATAAAACAAAACATTTTGAAACATAGTTTTAGATAAATACAAGATCTAGAAAAGACCGAGGTTTCGTATTTGAATAAAGAGAGGGACATTTGTAGAAAATGAAAAAGGGCTTTTAGTAAAATAGTTTTAGACACATAGATGCATGTTGATGTCATGATGATGCAAAGATATAAGACACGCGAATTTCTAGTAGTGGTTTAACCGGGGTGCTACAATTCGACACCATTAATAATGGATCTCGCCCTCGAGATCCGCCTCATCGTACGGGGAAGAAGGTCGGCAATCTGAATCTTCTCCCTTCATGTAAATCCTCGCGACACCACTAACAAGGATTCTTTGTCTGTCTTGAAATCCACAACACCACCAACAAGGTACCGTTGCTCATGTTCGTTGAGAAACACTCCGGATAAACAAAGCTAAAGGTATCAAGAGACAAGGCCACCTTTAACTCCCGTGGAAGGACTAAAATTGCGTGATCCACCGATTCAATATACAAGAGCGAATGATAAGGGTAGTCGGATGGTGATCAGTCCATCGCGCACCCAAAGCATTACTCTGCACATGAATAAGAGAATTATGCAACCAAATCTCGGAATTCAGACTGAAGATCTTGACACACATCTTTTGGAAAACAGAGGAGTGATGCAGACTCTTCATCGGACCTGATGCAGATGATGTCGTCGCGAAGGAAAACACCAGAAGATACAAAGAAAAGTTTTAGCGAATTTTTGATCCACCGAAAGATACAACAGATGAAATATCCATCAGATATCATGAAGACCAAATGTCGAAGCACCGTTACAATAAGATGGAAGCAAAACCCTAAAGGTACGACAAGACCCAACCACGAGAATTCCTAGACTCGAAGAAAAGATAAGAGAACATATCAAAAACACACAAAGGTAAGAGGAGAATAGCAAAGGGGTAAGGAGTAAAAGCAGACCTAATCAGATCTATCCAATCGATTTTCCAAAATAGTTTTGACACTCTACATCGGCCGTTAGCTAGGTTATCCTACAGACTGGACCAGTGGGGTATCGCAACTGCTGAGCTTTGATACCACTATGTAACACCCTCGGATCGGACCTATGCTAGTTTTAGCAATTCCCGCCAAACCCGCATAGAAACGATTCAGAGGTGCCCACCAGGCACTTGCGTGCGGCTGGAAAATGAAGTAATATCATTACACAATAGTCCACGATGGAACCCACAGAACAGATATATACGACACGACTCCATGAGTCAAGAATACAGATATACATCACAAAGATCCAAATCACCTTGAAACGATACAGCATCCGACTACGGACAAGATGCAAATTGAGCTAAGCGCCCTGAATAATAACCAATGGCTTCCATAACCCTGCCCAGGCCAAGACGGAAGGGTAACCCTGCTAACGACGTCGATCTCAAAACCTTCTTAAACAAAAGGGGTGCTGACAAAGGGCAAAGGAAAAAGAGAGTGGTCAGTACTTAGGCCAGTACATGGCGAGACTATAATTCGGTGGTCCTCGCCTACATAGGTATGGTGGACTGAAGCGGCAGCGCAACATGCACTAAACAACCTATAGAGACTCAATACAACTTGCGGCTATCAGATAGGGATAAGAAAGACCTATTCGGATCCAACCTGAAACTATCACCAAGCATACCCATCCTGGTATTTCCCAAGACCAAACGAGGAAGTCAACCGAGGAACTCACACAGTTGGCAGTTTAATTCCTTCTGTTATAGTTGCAGTAATTACTAGTCAGATATAGATAGCATGAGTCATCCTGATATCATAAACAGTGGGCAGTTTTAGTTAACCATTCCGTTGTAGTGACAATACTTACAAGTCAGATACATATAGCATGAGGCATCCCAAAACCCAGGAGTTGTTGGTACTTTTATTTAGCCATTCCGTTGTAGTGAAGCTCATTACTAGTCATCATAAAGTCAAATTTATAGCACTACTTTATTTATAGTTATCTATGATCGAGATACTGTGCTCCAAGTCGTCCATAACCGCGGACACTGCTTTCAGAAAGTTTTACCCTGCAGGAGGGCACAAATAGCAACACACGCACGATCAACCTCGGAAAGAACCAAATAAAAACCCAACGAGGCATCACGACAGAACATTCACAAGATTCATATTTGATTTCAGGGGGCTACCCCACCAAGCTACCCGCGACGAAGTTGGCCGACTCCGAGACGGACCCAGAGGTTTGTGCCAAAGGCTGTAAACGACTGGGAACCCGAAAGTGTGACTGGGCTTGTCGATACCGCGAAAACATTCCACATTTGTTCCTAAACAGTACAGGCGCTCCACGCGCAATAGTAAATAAAGCAGTAAAGCATGGCATAAGTACAGGATAGTAATAAAGCCCCAAACTACTTGTGTCCTCAAGGAATTAAATATGACTCAAGCTAGGGTTAGGGGGATTTATGGTCCCACATGCGGATAGTGCGAATATTCAAAGAACAGATATCAAGTACTCGGGGTCATACGGGACACAAGTGGACGGTTAAAAACCAAATAACATCTATTGCCCACCTGTGCCTCTGCATTATTTACCTACTTCAATTTTAGTTATTAAACGGTAATTAAAGTCATGATCATATCCAACATTAAACATGCGGCATTAGTCCAACAACTATGGTACTTGACGACACGCAACAGCACTTGAGCAAGCGACTACGACATGTAAGTCCAACTATGTACCAAACAACAGGTAATAGGATGTGTCCAAGGCAATATAAGGCTGCAAGGGATATCACGGGTACGAAAACTAGAGCATCGCAACACAGATAGCAATAGATCAACGGGAGGAAATAAAGACTATAAAGTAAAATCGGTAGAAAGGGGGAGAATGCTCGCCTGAAAACACTACCGAAGATTCATACGAAGAACGGGCGACACTCGCATCAACTCATCGGCCTAATCCGTGAAGAAGCAAAGCACTAACACAAACATCGGATGCACTATTTAATACTACGATAGAAGATCGGGCATGATGCATGTATGATGTATGACATGGCAAGGATGCGATGCAATTAGACAATATTAAGTGAAACCGAAACCCCGACAATTAGTTAGATGGTTCATGTTGTTTAGATTCCCGCAATTTAAATGTTGTCTTATCAAGGCAAAAATATATCACCGGTTCGCTACACAAATTTAAATGAGGCCAATACTAGACTAGATTCGCCCGCATATGGCCTCCATATTTAATTATTGGATGAGTCGAGAAAATACCCCCAAACACCCAAAAATATGTATGCGAGTATGAACAATTAAATATGCAACAGTTTATAATTTTGGCAATTTATCAAATAGGGGCTAGGAAAAGGTCACACATCTCGGATCGAAGATCTTGGTGTTTCGAACTTCTGGCGTCCTCGGTAACGGAGAAGATCTTGTCGTATGTTGGTCCTCGAAGTAGTTTTCTCGTGCATCACCGAGGCCGATTGTTCAACTTTTTCCACCGAGAGGTAGCCCATGTCATTGTTACACATGGCCCAACCATAGCCGATCATAGTCGCAGGAGTCTCCGCATCAACACACATACACATCACCATCTACAGCGCCCGGAACCGCGGATGAAGCACTGGAGGTTGTGTAGAAGGCCCTGGTCACCATGTACCAGGAACACAGCTCAAGCACCACCTCGTGCAACACCACAAGCAAAACCACAGCGGCGGGGCTCAGGGTCAATGGCGAGGAGGCGTCTAGAATTCCGAGGCGACGGGGAACTTGCAGGCAGCAGCGGCTCGTGGGGGGGGTGATGCTGTGGGGGCGTCCTGCGGGGCGACGGTGTTCAGGGGAGGGCACACCGGACGCAGGCCAGGTTGCAGTGGACGGTGGGGAGGGCCCGCAACGGTCAAAGCGTGAGGACGGCGTCGCAAGGTGTTCCACAGTCGGGCTCTGCTCAGGACGTCGTGGTGCAAGACGAGCTTGGATTCCTCCCATGTTGGACCTGCTGTAGAGGAAAAGGGGAAACACAGAGTACCACAACACGCTCGCGGGGACGACACAGGGAGACGCGGCTGGCATGAGGACAGCGTCGGGCGGCCTGGCGACGCCGACGAGGGAGAAAGGCGGCAACCGATGGCGGCGCTCGGGACCCAGCCGAATCAGAGGAGAGGCAGAGGAGAGAGGACACACGGACGGTGGCCTCCTGGGAGGCCGGCAGGGAGGGCAAGGACGAGCGGCCCTGATGGCGAGAGGGAGACCAGGGAGATGGCGGCGCAGAGGTGGGAATCGAAGGAAGGAGAGGATCATGGGGGAGACGGGTTCACGAGGTGGGGGCTCGCGTGCGGGTCACGAGGAAGCCGAGGGAGCGTGGGTGGCGACGTAGCAAGTGGGGTGGGGCCAGGCGGTAGCAGGCGGGTTGGGTGATGCGGGGGCGCGTGTGTGTGCTGGGTGCGTCGCGTGTGTGCGTGGTGGTGTGCGTCCAGGGTGTGGCGGCGGCGACAGGGAGAAGTGGGATTAGGTTAGAGGGTCTAGGGTTTGCAGGATTTTATTTTTGGGTAGTAGGTGGTCTGGCCGGTTGGGCCTTTGGGCCGGCCGGCTGGACTGCCTCCCCGATAAAAACTATTTTATTATTTTTATAAAACAAAACATTTTGAAACAAAGTTTTAGATAAATACAAGATCTAGAAAAGACCGAGGTTTCGTATTTGAATAAAAAGAGGGACATTTGTATAAAATGAAAAAGGGCTTTTAGTAAAATAGTTTTAGACACATAGATGCATGTTGATGCAAAGAGATAAGACACGTGAATTTCTAGTAGTGGTTTAACCGGGGTGCTACAACACTTCAACTAGAATCCACCAAAACAAAATCTACTGTAGCAACCCCTTTCCAAAAACCCAAAAGAATCTGAAAGGGAATCAATAAAAGAGGCAAATGCAAATGATGACAGAAATCTGTCAAAACAGACCAACAGGTAAAATTGATTTTTTTTCGAAAACCTTCTGTTGCTCAAATTAAAAAGTGCAAAACTAATGAAAGTTGGGTAACAACTTGGTGAACAAGCACAGAAAAATACAGCTCCATCCGAAATATTGAGCTTCCTCACGGATTTTTACAGTGCAGCACAAAAATCTGTCCCAGGACAGCCACTTTTCACAAGTCCTCCACTTCTCAAAAGTAGTTGAACTTGACACAAAAACCAAAACAAAAAGGATAAGGAGCGGTTATTACTAAGGTAATAAATTCCAAGACTCAACCAAACTCTTGGGCTATCTCCCAACAAGTACTTTTCTTTAATGCCTTTAAGTTAGGCTTGAAAATTTCAAAGATGCTCACATAGGAGATATATATCTAGAGTGAAAGAGAGCATCAAGAAGCAAATAACTAACACATTTGAGTCTAACCCACTTCCTATGAATGGGGGTATCATGAGAAAACAAATTGTTGAAACAAAAAGCCACTACCATAGGAAGACAAAACAAATGCAACTTCAAAGCTTTCAACATAAAACGGGGAAACTTAACATTATTGAGATGCATAAAACCATGTTTCCCTCTCTCATAATAACTTTCAGTAGCACCTTGAATAAAGTTGACAATATAGCAGTCACAGGAAAAACTCTATCATCAGGATGAGCATACTTACAGTCATCAAAAATAGGTCCAAGGTCATAAACTGGATCAATGGAAGCAAGTTGTTCCATCCTGAAATCTTTATTGGGAAAGCTATTTTCATAAGGAGCTTTAGCAAATTTGGAAAAGTTAAACTCATAAGAATCTCCATCAAACTTAGTTAAATCTTTCTCCTTCTTACAATCTATAATACCTCCACAAGTGTTCAAGAAAGGTCTACCAAAAATGATAGGACAAGTTTTACTAGATGTTGAATTAAGCACTAGAAAATCAGCAGGATACTTAATCTTACCGCAAAGAACCTCCACATCTCTTACGATGCAAATGGAGCAAATGGTTTCCTTATTAGCAAGGTGAATAACCACATCAATGTCCTCCAGCTCACAAGGACCAATCTCATGCATAATTTCCCTGTAAAGCTCATAAGGAATAGCACTAGAACTAGCACCAATATCACATAAATCATAATAACAATGATCCCCAATTTTAACAGAAAGCACAGGGACACAAGCTTTTCTAGCTTTACTAGGATGAGAGATAATATTAGAAGCGTCTTCACAGAAGACAATGTGCTCATTCTCTATATTTCTAGTGACAAGGTCTTTCACAATAGCTACACGGGCTCAATACTAATTTGCTCATCAGGTTCCACAGTTTTTTTAGTACCTTTATTATTCGCACTAATCATCATAGAATACTCCTTTACCTTAGCTAGGAAAGGTATTTTCTCAACATAAGGTTCAGGCACAATATGATCAATAGTACAAACTTTGGTATTTCTAACAGGAACATGACTAACAACATCTTTATAAGGTGCATGGTACTTATTCCACTTCTTTTGGGGAATTTCTATGTAAGAGGCAAAGGCTTTAAAACAATTGGCAATACTTTGGCAGTCAAGACCAAACTCATTACTAATATCACGGAAGTCATCAGTTCACATAAAAGATTTTATGCATTCATTATCATAATTTATACCTGACTTTCTTCCTTTATCATTCTCCCAAGCTTCAGTGTTCTGTTGAATACTGTCTAGGAGATCCCATTTAGCTTCTTCCTTCATACGTGTGAACGATCCATCACAATAAGCATCTAGTAAATCTTTATCATGAAGAGAAAGCCTAGCATAAAATTTATTGATAATAATATTGTTAGGGAGTTCATGAATAGGACATTTAAGCATTAATAACTTCAATATCCTCCAAGCTTGAGTTGTACTCTCTCCATCACGAGGCCAAAACTTATATATCAGATTTCTATCCTTATGAATTTCACTGGAAGGATAGAATTTAGAATAAATGAGAGAAGCCATTTCCTCCCATTCCATGGATTTTCCATTCTTCAGCAGTTTATATCATTCTTCATCTCTCCCTTTCAAGGATATAGAGAGTAACTTCTTCTTTACATGTTTAGTTGTGATACCTGCACACTTAAACAACCCGCATAATTCATGGATAAAAAGCAAATGATCACCAGGATGGACAGTTTCATCCCTAAAATAATAATTATCCATAACACGATCAACAATACTTGTAGGTATCTTAAAAGGATCTATCTCAACAGGCGGTGGTTCATCTACTACCCTAACAGTGGTAGTAGTTTTCTCAAACAGAAAACCAAGTGGGTTATCCATATTGGAAACAAAGTAACAAACAGAAACAAAAAACAATACTCATAGTAGAAGTTTCCTTTACCAGTTCCACTCTTCAATAGCGCTTCACTCCCCGGCAACGGCGCCAGAAAATAGTCTTGATAACCCACAAGTATAGGGGGTGTATCGTAGTACTTTCAATAAATAGGAGTGTCGATCCCAACGAGGAGTAGAAGGTGTTGACTAGTGGTATAGAGCAGGAAATCTCTGTAAATACTTAGCAAACGGATTTTTAGGGGTTTTCTGATAAAGCAACAAAACAAAGTGCAAGTAATAAAGACAACGAACAACTACAGCAAGTGGCCCAATACTTTCTTAGCAAAGGACAAGTCGGTGGAAATACTTATAAGGACCAAACGTTCTCGAGGACACATGGGAATTCTGTCAAGTGTTTTTGCTTCATATAGCTAAGTACTCTTCTTTGGTGTTGTAAGTGTTGTGTGGGTGAACATGTGCTAATGTACCGACCTTACTTGGACTAATACATACTTGTGATTAAACCTCCTGTAAGCATCCGCAACTACAGAAAAGCAATTAAGATATAAACCTAACCATGGTCTTAAATTCTGAGATCCTACTCTCCCTTATGCAATGGTGTCCTAACGGGGGTTCAGGTTTCTGTCACTCCGGCAACCCCACAATTAGTAGCCAAATACACAATGCATTACCCTAGACCCATAAATGGTGAAGTATCATGTAGTCGACGTTCACATGACACCACTAGAAGAATAGCACCACAACTTAAATACTAAACCATTAAATAATATCTCAACACAAATCCACTACTAACAAAATGACTTCTCCCATGTCCTCAAGAACTAAACGAACTACTCACAAGACATCATATGGATCAAGATCAAAGATGATATGGTGATGGATAACAATCTGAACATAAACAATAATCCAATGGTTCCACTCACAAGCATCAACTAAAATAGTAATCAACACCGGGAAAGTTTCCCCTAAGAACTAATGCAAGATCCAACACAATTGTTATAGTGGGATGGAGTGGTGATGATGGTGCTGGCGGAGATGATGGTGTGGATGATGTTGATGATGATCCCGATGAAGTCTAGCTTGATGACGGTGTTGATGGCGACGATCTCCCTCTCCGGGAAGAAATTTCCTCGGCAGAAATTTGTCTGCCAAAGAGCTCTTTTTCTCCCGGTGTTTTCCGCCCCGCAGAGGCGGCGGAAATCTTTTTGTGGTTGCTCCCTTGGTACTAGGGTTTCGAGAGGAAGTTATAGGCGAGAGGGCAGAGTCGGAGGCCGGCCAGGTGGGCCACACCTCCTCCAGGCGCGGGGCAGGGGGCCGTGCCTGGGGGTGTGGGCCCCTTTTGGCCCAGCTGCGCCTCCCCTTATGGCTTCCTTCATCTTCTGGGAAAATATAATTTTCCAATATTTTTCTAGTATTTTTCTGATCTTCGCGAAATTGCATCAAACCACCTCTTTTTCCATGAGAATCCTGACTCCGGCAGTTCATCCTCCAAGAATCATCCAACATGCAAAAACATGGGAAAAGACATAAGTAACACCCCATAATAAGACACATATCAATGAATAGAGGCAAATTATGATATAGAATGGTGATGCAAATTGGACGTATCAGTGTGATCATCTATCCGGCTACAATAGCCATGTGGATCATCTCAATGTAGTTGAACTAGAATAAATATTATGATGTAATGGCGCATTCTATGTAACGATTGAAGTTATATATTATCAATGAAATTATATTTGAATGAACTTATGACTACTTTTGTATTTGAAATGTATGATTATTTGTATTTCCTTGCATCACACATTATTATTTATGACAATTTTTTGTATTTTTAAATGTATGAATATCTATATTTTTCCTATATTGTAAACCACTTTATTTAAAAAATCATCTACTTATATTCAAACACGTTTCCAACTTTTAACTGTGTGCAATGTGTTCACCCAAACTCTTTATGGATATATGTTTCCCACATGGTTATGTGTCAATGTTTGCAATGATAGTCAAACACACACATGGATTTTTGACATTAATCATGTGTAAAAGTTGGTCCCATGAGAATCCAAGATGCAACCCTACCAACTTTCATGTACACGTTAGGACCAACAGCCTTATCTGTTCTCACTCCACAACCCCACCCCCACAGGAAAACGCACCTGGTTGGCGAGGCGGAAGCTAGCTTGTGGTTAGAGTGCCAATGACCTCCATGGCGACATGTTGGCCATGGACCCGCATTGATCGACATGCTCATTGGCCGGACCTGCCACCGACACCACCGGTCAAGCCGGCTTGGTCTCTCCCTCCACCATGGCCACGATGCCAACTGCTATCCCTCCCCCTCCCAAAGGTTTGTGTTCGAGCTTTCATGTTTAACTTGTATTTATAGTATAGATCTACTGAAAGCACGGTTAGCAAGGTTGGATTCGTTGGAATATACATTATTAGTGCGACAGTTCTGTGTAACTATTATATTCATTTGCTCAAGTGTGTAGATTATTCGAGTATGTAAAGCAATGAATGTAATCGATGAAACGAAAACTTATAGGGCTTCTTTGTTTTACTTGTTTAGATGATATCCGGTGCTCACCATGAGCATGAACATCACGGGCAACCATACATGGATGTTTAGAAGTAATGAAGATAAGAAACAATCAGTGGATATGTACTGGAAAATAATGGGAATGACATTTGATTCTGAACCGGCGGCTTACGTGGTACAACAGCTATGAGAAAGATCGTGGCTTCATAATTAGAAAGGAGAAGGTCAAGCAAGAGAAAGTTCCTTCGATAGAAATATGGTTAAAACGGTGTGACTATTCCAGGACAAGGAAACATAGGTAGAAGTTCTTAACCATGGAAGGATGCAACTACAAGATAAGACCTGAGTTTCGCTGCAAATGCAATGCACATCTCACTGTGAAGAATGATATGTCCTGTGTTGGAGTATGGATTGCCAAAAGGTAATCACAACCATATCTTAGCTAGACTGGATGAAGTCCCATTTCTCCGGTCTCATAGAAATATTAGAGGTTTCTAGAGAGTTGACATATTATCATTGGGGGCAGCCAAGGAGAGAAAGTATATGATTATGAAGCACTTCATGAGAAAACATGGAAAATATGGTGATGTAGACTTCTTGAGGCAGGATCTGCATAACCTCTATTGTAGGGAGAAGAAGAAGCTTATTGCAAAGGATGATGCTTGCCACAACCATCGTTATTATGGTCACAGGGAAGTAGAATGAATATGATTTATTCTTTGAGTATGATATAATGTTTAAGGACGCCTAAAAGAGCATGTTGTGGTTTAATTCTTAGTGACGACAGGACTATCAGGACTACGGTGATGTGATGTTGTTTGACATCACATACAAGATAAATCGGTATGGTATGCCATCCACTTCTTTCATCGGTCTTAACAATCATCGTGAGAATATGTTGTCCAGGTGCGGCATCACGTCAGAAAGACTAAATCTACATATGTTTGACTGAGAACATGTGTAAGAAGAAGCCGAGGCATATTATCACATATGGGGACACATTGATGATAAAAGTTATTCAGAAGGTCATTGCATATGTCTGGCACGGCGTATGTTCGTGGTACATCAAGAAAAACATGTAGAAACATCTTGGTCGCAAGTTACTGTAGGAGTTTAGATCATTTATATCAACGCCACTTAATAAGCCACCTTTGAGGATAGATGGAATACATTCGTTTGCAATTGGCAGACAAGTAAAACGAAGGATTGGTTGAATAGGATGTACACGAAGAAAGAGACTATGGACTGTCGTGTATGTATCTGATGTATTTTTTCCTTGGTATAAAAAGCAACCATAGGAGTGAAAATTTAAACTCATGCATTCATCTTCACATAGACTTATGTATGTCCCTTGTCGACTTGATTATGCATTATGAGAATGCCATTATTAGCTTCCATGAGACGAGGTGCAAAATGACTGCATTGCTTCCTAGACTTTACTAGTGGTAGTTATGGATTCCGAAGAGATTGAGGTTGTTGCTTCCCATGTCTTTACTTCGACAAACTTCTACATCTTTCAATGAGGTCTAAATAAGATTGGCAAGCTTGAGATTTTTTACGAACCAGTGGGAACGAACTCTATACAGTATATCGTGCAATGGAAAAATAATAGCAAGCACATATTTCTCGGGGAGTATACCCTTAGAAAATTGTCGAAAATTATAAAGAATGGATCGTTAAGGGCACCTCCAGTGGGTCAATCCATTTCAGACTCCAAATATGCATGTTTTGGTTCGTTTGGATTGGCCCACAGATAGAAAATAGGAAATCATCCTTCCATGGTTCGTTTGTGGTGGGGTAAACCCAGCGGGGCGACCCATTTGGTCCGCGCGGGCCATTTTGGCCCAAATTTTCCCATTTCACCCAAATTGACATATATGAATGAAAATATAAGCAAACAAATCAATTTTATATAAAATAAAGTACCCCTAACTAGATCATTACAGAGTTTACACGCCAAAGTACCGAATCAAAGTGCAAAATGACACGAGTTCTATATGGAATATACAAAATAAGATAGACCAAAGAAATCATGCATCACATTCTTGGATGCTCATTTTCCTCTTCTCAAACCAAGCCATTTGACCCGGTTCCATGATGCTCAAGTCAACCATCATGATTTGGTTCTCCTCGGTCATCACTCTAGCCTCTACATCCATGGCTTTAGACTAGACATTGTTCTTTTCAACCTCAAGATCTCTCTTGTGGAGGTCACGAAAGCTTACTATTGTGGCCTATTTTTCGGTGTCGCCTATCATCCCTCTTATCATTTGCCTCCTCCTTCTTGATGATCAACCCCTTAAATATCTCATCCAATGCAAATAATGAAACTTCATGCTTGAGATCTTGCTTCATGTCCTTGTGGCCCCTTGGCCGAACGGCACAACAACATTGCATGAGCCACCTATGCTTGGTAAATCGTCTTCAAGATCTATGAGAAATGATTTATTGTCATGCTTCTTTGACGATCCTTCTAGACTCTTGGTATAAGGAAACACTCATTTTCCACTTGAGACACTTCTTGATCTTCTTCTAATAACAATGGGTCAAGGTGAATGATTTGTTGTCATATTTCTCCTTGAAATACTCCATAGCTTGGATCACCTACACATATGGATAAAATCCATTAGACATACTTACATATTCATGGTACATTGACATGTGAAAAATGGACGAGTTTTTACCATGTCCATGACGCTAGTGCCGCTCACAGTTGTGCTACCATGTGCTCGTATGCACCGCAAAATGTTTTGGACTATGTTTGGATGAATGACCATCTCTTTTGAATAAAGGGATAATTTTGATTGCTATGGATGAAGTAGGACTTGAATTTCCTACACCTATGAAATTACTTGACAACCCTTCACAAATATGTCCCTCCTTTTTGCTCGGCATCGCAATGTCCGATCGTCATCCAAGCCTCACAAAGCACCTTGTCCTCCTTGACCATGTATCCTCCGGTGAAAGGGTAATTGCCCCTATGTGTGGTTTTGATGATTAATGACAATCCCTATGGACTAATGTTTTCACTGAGTTTTATATGAAGGAATATTCCATAGGTCATGCTTGTAGTCCATGTGTTGGATTCAAGTATGGATGCCATGAAGATAAATATATACATTGAGTATTGGCATCAAAATCATCGAGTTGAAGAGAAGAATATGATATGATCAAGATCTTGAGAGTGTGATCTCAATAGAAGAATTCAAGATATGGCTCTAAGTCGGTGTCATGATAGCCTCATTAGTTGAGCTATGGTTGACTAAGATTTATAGCATGTAAATGAAGAGTTCCTTATGTACCTCAAGATATTAAGATGGAGCACGAGAAGATACTTGGTTGAACAATACAAAGAGTGGTTTCAAGTTGGTCAACAAATGAAGCATAAAGAATGTACCACATGATCTTGTGGTATGGTAAGCCTTGTCAATTATGCATCATGAACTAACCCATTATATGTGTGCCTTTGCGTTTTCTATATGGGATAGGTATCGGCATGCTTCAAAAGTGAAGATCTTATATAGCCCATGAAAGGATGTCATCAAGTGGTGATCGCCATCAAGGTTGAGAAGGGCAAGTTCAAGATAAGCATCTCGAGAAGATCATTTGCTTGAAGCTTGTCGTCCATATTGGTGATAATGGACATGTGAAGACATGTATTAATGAAGCTATCCCATAGTGGTGTATGGGGGAGCAAATTAGGAGTCTTCACGAAGCAACAATGATCAAGTGTTGCATTCCGGCTTGGGTGGAGCTTGAAGCGTTGTCATCAAGATCAAGCGGGATGCGCAAGGCAAAGGTATGGACTTGCTAGGTTTTCCTTTTACCGGTCTCAAGGTGGTTGTTGGGAGACCGGGTTATAGGATAGATAGCCACACTATTAAGAGGGGCTTTCGGTTGTGTAACTTGATCACATTGTCATAGGGAGCTCAATCCTTTGCATACTTTGAATCTTCCTATTTTGTTGCTTCTTGATGTTTCTCCATGTGAGGTTCTTGATCTTGTTGCTATCTCTTCAACAATCCCAAGTTCATCGAAAACAGAATTCGTATGCATCTTCTATGGCGTTTTCGAGTTTGAAGGTTTTATCGGTTCTTATTTAGGGAGGCTTCTTACCTTTCTTCATTTGTTTCTATTCTCCTTTGCCGGGCTATGATGTTTCTCTGCACAATCTTGTAGAGCTTGTTGTCCTTGTCAAAACAAGCCCAAGATCATCGAAATCGAATTCCGGATGCAAAAGTTATTGCGTTTTTCGTGAAGCCTGTTTCATCCCGGTTGTGGATTCGGTTCAACCGGCTCCCAGACCGGGTGGTCCGGTGCCAGGACCAAAAAACCGGATTTTAAACCGGGATTTTCGGTTTTGCTATACCGAGTCTATCCGAGACTGCGGTCAGTACCTAATCCTGGTTTTAAGTTCGGCTTTCCGGTCCAGGAACCGGACCGTCCGGTGTTAGGGCCGGTCCAACCGAACTTTTAACCGAGTTCGCACAGATTTCTTCCAACGGTCATATTTGCTTTCCAGTATAAAAGGGGGTTCTTCTCCCAACGTTTTTGTGTGTTCTTGACCACGAAATTGACGTCCATTGTTGAACTTCTTGAGATTTCTTCCTCCCCCTTCCCTCCTATGATTCTTGCATCTTTTTGAGGGCCTTGGAAGAGGAGATCTAGATCTAAAATCCCCACCAATCAATTCCTCCTCTAAGTGAGGGGAACCTTTTGGATCTTGATCTTGGAGTCATTTATTGACTTCCACCATTGTTCTTCCTCTCTAATTCCTCACTAGCACTTGTTGCTTTGGTGGGATTTGAGAGTGAAGGATTTGAGCACCCTTGGTGGTCTTGCTTTGCATTCTTGCATAAGTGTTGAACTCTCCATTACGATTTATTCGAGTGAGAGACCGTGAGCTTGTTACTCTTGGAGGGTGACCTCCTAGTTGTCTTGGTGGTTGGTGCCACGGTGTCCTCTTCGTGGAAGATTATGAAGAGACCCGGGCCTCTCCTTCGTGGAGCTTGTGAAGTGGTTGTGGAGCTTGCCATCTCCGGAGTGGAGGAAAATCTATCCATAAGAAAAGAGCCTATTCCTTCGTGGGATAGACTCGGAGAAGAAGGTGAGCCTCCGTGGCGTTGGGAACTCCTTCGTGGAATCCCACACCTCTCCAACATGACGTACCTTACCTGTAAGGGAACACGGGAATACATATTCATCTCCGCGTGCCTCGGTTATCTCTATACCCGAGCCTACTTTCCTTGTGATAGCCATCGATCTTGAAGTACTTTTATATTGCCTATCACTTGTGGTATATTTATCTTGTGCTATCTTGCTTAGCTTAACTTGTTATTGATGCACTTAGTTGAGCCTAGTGTATTTAGGTTTTGTGCTTGTAAAATAAACGTTAGTTTATTTCGCATTCTATCAAGCCAAAACCGTAATAGTTTTGAAATTGCCTATTCACCCCCTCCCCCCTCTAGGTGACATCTCTATCCTTTCATCCGGTCCTTTGGCCTTTATTCCTTTGTGTTGTGTCATCCATAGAGCTGACATCATTGGCATTATCAACATCGTCGACATCTAATAGAGTTAGAATCATGCCAAAACAATGGCTCCACTTCAATGGAGATTGCATCTTGTTGAGTCTCATAATTGGTCTAGTCGTCCATATGGGTGCCTCCCATTGATAATGGCATGCATGATGGTGTCGTTGTCATATTACTATGCATAATTGGAGATTACAAGCCAATTTCACATCCCAATGGATGGAAAAAAGATAAGTTGTAAGCATATCGAGTCGGCCGATGTCGGTCCAGTCATTCCGTCGAACAGGCGAGGGGTCACATGCATGTTCAGGGATGGGATCACCGGTGACATCTTTCCAGTGTATGTTGTCATGTCGTTGACCCTAGGAGTGTGACTAAGATCGAGGGAAGGAATTATCGACATGAACGAGATCTCCTGCAACATGGAACGGGAGCGATCGACCTGGAGCACGCAACGACATGCAGAACGAGATTGGATGGTACCTTCGCCAATGTAGCTGGTGACAAATGCCGAAGAGGTGGACGATGTCGCCGCCCACCTGGGCCAGGGAGGTGGTGAGTGGATATTGCTTCGTCATGATAATGGCCTAGGTGGTGTCTTAGTTAGGAGGCGATGACACCATCATTAGCCTTGGCCTGAAGGGCTACGATGATCTCGACCTCTTTCTATCGTTCGGCTTTGGCTTTGGCTTTGGCCACCCGTGCCTTGGCCTTGTCTCTCTGGACGGTGTGTTTCCTCATCTCATGAGCTTGATCCTCCACAGTCAGCTCTTTCTTCAGCTTGAGTAGGGCCTTGGCCTTGGGGCGGTGATGGTGGAAGCAGGGAAGGTGGTGGGGGGGGGGCGTCCTCCATTGCTGGCTAGGGCTTGAGTATTTCATTGATATTATGAAGTACATAATAGCAAAGAAGCATGCACAAAATAATATAGTGGAGGGTCAAAAGGCTTCATCAATGTAGATGCACATGCATTTCAAGGATACACAGTTGGTGTTGGTGATCCTGCTGAAGTTTTGACTAAACGCGTACCTAAGAAACATGCAAAAGTTTCTGCAGAGAAGAATCATCCCATGACAGACAAATGGTTTACTATCACTAGTATATAATGAGTGACAAAATCGGCAGGGGTACTTTCACCTCCATCACGCTTATGGCTCTATATACCCCAACCCAACTTGCTCTAGCCCTGGGTCCTCCTGCATCGTTTCTTAAGCGGACCATGGAAGGTGGGGGAGTATCTGCTTGGGGATGATAGAAAACATCATAATTTTATTGTCCCTCCAAACCCCTGCAAAATCTAGTTGAAGTTCGGTCGTGTCGGAGATATTGTTATCTTATTTTTAGACTTCATCGTCTGGCTCCTCCAAAATTATGTTAGGATCGGCTGACTCATCCACTACCACACGCATGACAAGAATACAACGCAAAAAGAGAGACGAGACATTTGAATAAACTGAAGAACAAGGAAGAAGAACGTCCCAATCCATACAACAGGCTGCAAGAACACAAGCTACATGGGAAGCACTTGATGAACATGTTGTGATGGAATAAATGTGTCGATAACATGACCCCACATAATTCAGCAACTTGCCCCACTCCAATTAGGCACAGGCAAGGAACAAAATAAATAAACGACACATATCACCAGGATCAACGCGAGGACACATGCAAGGCGTATACCAACACATAGCCCGATGGGGCACCAGTGTCGGCCGTCTTGCAGCACACTCGCACGCATCACTGCCGCGTCGTGCAGAAAGACCTCAAGAGGTACTGTGTTGGGCCGTCAAAAATCGTCGCCATGCCCAAAAGTCGGAGAAAAAAAATCCACGCGACTTTAAGTAGCATCTATTTGAGTACACGTAAGAATTAATGTTTGGCAGCGGCCACTCGTAGAAGCGTTGCCTTATTTAGCAAGTTGGTCTTCTAAAAAGTTTGAAATAAGAGCAAGATGATTTTCATAATACTACCGATGAGTATATATTGCAGGCCAAATCAAAGAAGCAGCGAAACCTAGATACGAAACACATGAGCAACCAAAATATCGTAAATGTGGATCTCTGTATTTGATTGTTGTATACACTGAACTCTCTAGTTAATTAATAAAAAAACGAAAGCTTCTGCCTTGTTTTGAAAAGATGGTTTTTCTAACACCCGAAGAGCAAAAACCCAGCGTCCTTGTGCTGCTTGACTACAAGTCAAAGATGAACGCTATTGAGACACTGATCCCAACTCATTAACAAGTGGCAACCCAGCGTGGCGTCCACTGGCGTGCATGCGCGCCAGATGTGCATGCGGTGCCTCATCGCAGCCCCCACCCACTCACGCCAAGTCGACACGAGCCCTCGCCATTGCAACACATGTGCACGCGGGCGCCACGTACACAGCGGACGTGTCAAGCGGATGACCCATGCGGCCATGCGTTCGGTGCTGTTATAAAATGGCCAGTTCACAGACCGGTGGGGTCATAGCCTACTTGTGTGCGACCTCATCAGTTCGACCAAAGCACCGCCGTGTTAAGTAAAGATGTCGCTCATGCCATGGCTCGGTGGCCGCGGCGACCCCTTCTCCTCCGACCTGTTTGACCCCTTCGGCGCCTCCTGGCTGTGGGACGCCGCCCGCCGCGGCGGCGAGGGCGGAAGCGGCGGCCGTGACGACGCCACAGCCGTAGCTCGCACCAACGTGGACTGGCACGAGAACGAGAAGGAGCACATCTTCTCCGCCGAGATCCCAGGTAAGTACGTTTTGCTCCGTGTCTTTCTGCTCCTGTGGCGCCATACAACAATGTCTCAACTGATCGCCGCGTGCTGTTGTTGAACGCAGGGGTGAAGAAGGAGGACGTGAAGGTGGAGGTGGAGGACGGCAACGTGCTGAAGATCAGCGGGCAGAAGACGCGGGAGGAGGAGCACAAGGACGACACCTGGAACCGCGTGGAGCGCAGCTTCGGGTCCTTCATGCGGCGGTTCCGGCTGCCGGAGAACGCCAAGGCGGACGGGATCAGGTGCACCATGCAGGACGGCGTGCTCAGGGTCGTCGTGCCCAAGGACGAGGAGGCGCACAAGCAGCGCAACGTCCGCTCCATCGACATCGCCTAAACGCACGCGCGTGTGCATGGAGGAGGGACCTTGCTAGCGTTCCCCCCTGTCTTCCGTCTGCTTCAGTACTACTGCTACTATGTGTGGTGTGCGTGTGGGTCTCCGTGTCTGTTTGTTCTATCTTAAGCTTTGTAGTGTGCTGCGTGTATCGTCTATCGTGTAGCACTGTCTAATGAGGTTGAGTGTGCTTAGTCTAATGATTGCCCTCAGCAACCTTATGATGCTCCATCACAAGTGGTTCAAAATAAAACAAGAAAAGGCCTACTACGAAGGACCAAAATTTAATTTTCACAGTTTGGCAGGGGCCGCCCGAACGCGTACCCCCTCTACCACAAATTATGACGTCCACTCTCCCCGTAGCGAGACGGTAGACCAACGCGCTGCACCAAGTGCAATGTGAGCCGTTGATCTAGGCCACGGCCCTTCATGATCGGCCGTAGACCCCGTCCAGGTAAGTACTTTGCAACGGAGCACCAGGCGCCTCTTATATAGCAGGCTCTCCCGACCAACCTTTGCTCCGCTTCCGAGGTGGTACTAAAATAGGTGAGACGTGCTTCCTCGCGCAGCCGTTCGTGGGTCTCCTATCAGGCCGAATTTGGATAAGAACTGGGCTCTGTATTGCAAAGCCCATTAGTTTTTCTCCTGGAGTTGTTTCCTTTGTTTTGTCGGGGATTCTCTGGTTTTGCACCGGTTTCTGCAAAAAAAAAAAAAAAAAAGGAAATTGCACCGAAGGTCATCATCTGCAATTCTGCGTTCTAAATCAAACGAAAGGCAAGTCATCGTCCTTATAACACCAAAAAGGAAAGACAGTCACCGAACAGAAGAAAGAAAACGAAAAAAAGTCATCTCCGTCCCATTTTGACGATGAGAACTTAGGAGAGAAAAATTATTGTACTACTGCCTTTGTATGGAGAATCAAACATACTAGGTGGATAAAAGAAGCTCGTTGGATTAGCATTTTGTCTAGGAAAACTGTTTGGCCTGCAGAACACGCTACCGCGATGGCGCACCAAAAGTCTGAAAACTACAACTTCTTAGGACCTGTTTGGTAGCCAGCATGAGGTCGGGCAGGCCCTTTGGTGATGAAACTGTGCCGCTCCTGTTTGAATGATTCTTGGGACATTTCGCGTGGCATCATGATTTTATGAAGAGACAACTAAATAAATGGTTTTGCTATTAGTGGATGGATATGAACTAAGACTTTAATGCAATCTGTCTTTTAGGAGTATGAACTTTGTATGTCTATTATCATTGACACAGATTGCAGTTGTTCATGGTCGGATAGGCCTCCTCGCCTCCTCTTATGCACTTAGTTGGTCGGATAGGCCTTCTCTTATGCACTTAGTCTCGGAGATTAAAATATTGGCTAGTTTAGATCATATGTCGTTCACAGTTTAGGGTTAGACACTGCTTCACGCCGAACTATAGTATGGCTCCTTGTAACCCTTGTAATCTCTACTATCTCTACTATCTAAAAAATACGAAAGCGTTGTTTCGTTTTCTGCCGAGGCCTCTACTACGTCGGTTTTCTTTCGTCAACACAACAACGTCCCACTCCACCGGTTTTTATTTGTCCTGTCCACCGATTTTGTTTGCCCAGTCCATCGACCCGCCGACACCCTCTCGTCCTCCCTCCTGCCTCCCACGGTTTCTCCTCCTCTGCATCTCTCGCACTGACGCCGCCGCTCACCTCGCCGTCGCTAGCGCCGTCGCCATCCCATCCCCATAACTCCTGACGACCGACCTCATGCGCCCCAGCGACCACGACCATAACGAACTAGATGAGCAGGGGATTCCACCAACGCACTCAATGAGTCGGGCGCGTGCCCTCCGCAGTTGTCCTGTTGCCGCCACTCTGGTCGTGGAGTAGGCGCATCCTCGCGACAGGCTCCTCGTGGTCTGGACGCACTGAGGCAATAGTTTAGGTTGGTCGCCTGTCATATCTTCGCCTTCTTTTGAACATCACGCCGCCCAACCGCGTCCCTCCTCCACCAGATCTTGTCGTGCTGGTCATTGTTTCTGTTGGATCTGGCCCATGGACCTCGGCTACTGCAGGTACCTGGAGTCACCATGGCTTGTCTCGCGAAGATCTCGCCCTCCCTGGTGCCCGACCCCAGTATCACCACTTCTCGACACCTCAGGTAGGACAACAACGCCATCTCCGGGATAAGGCACGGCAAGGGCACCACATGCCTCTCCAGTTTCCACCGCCTCCAGGACCTCCCCAATACCCAAGGTACCTGTCCTTTATAATTTTATTTGTTGCTAATTCTTTAGCCTGTGCTAAAATTGATCTTGCTCGTTGGTGCTCAGATGCATTTCTATTTAAATCACCACGTCTTGTGCTGGAGCAGTAGTAACTGCAATTCTTGTGCTGGTTCTCGTTATGAAAGTTATATCTATTATCCTATTTAGGAACACTACTTATATCAGATCGGTTCATTTTTCTCAACATTTTGTTCACACGTACATTTACAGTCTTGCCTGATGTCTGCCTAAAAAATTATTTATTTGTTGAGGACAGCCTGGGAAGCTTAAATTGTTGCGGTCACGATTATTCTACCTTATTTGGCTTCCTCTTCGATATCGTGTTGTTTTCTTATCTGATTTCAATTTATGTCTTGTAGATATGTATAGAACTGAAAAGAACGATTAAATCAATATGATCGGATCGGATTGAGAGCTCGTCAACATCAGCGGCTTGCTACGGATTTGGTACGGCAAGTTCTACGGCATGTAGTGGAGCGAATGTGAGGTGGAAGCATCCTGCAATGACCTTGACGCCTGCTACCGCAACCAAAACAGCTGCATCGACAAGAAAGGTACCTATCTTGCCCCCTTTGGAATGGCTTCTGGATGGGAAAATTCATGGTGCGAATGAAAATATGTAAATCTATACAGTACACTGCAGTGTTTTAGTTGTTTGGGCATACGAATTAGACAATTATTCAAATGGTAATCCATGCTCAGTGGTAAATGGTACAAGATGTTAATTTACTAGATAATTCCATGTTCAACTACCTAGCTCAGTAGTATGCAACGTATGCATCACACCTTATGTTATATTGTTGATAAATCATTTTCTATCAGGCTATGGTTCTGCCTCCCAAACTTGCAGTTGCCTTTCACATTCATATGTTCATTTTGCTCTACATTTTGTTCAGACATATATTACAGTCTTATGTTATTCAGTATGCAGTACTGTATTTTTTTCTATTCCAATGGTGCGCAGGATTTTGAAATTGGGTATTCAAGGTCAAAAGAATTACCAAGATAAACTGATAAAGTTAAAAAATTCCAAACAAGAAGGATTATGGACTGAAAATTTTAAATTATTTGAAGTTGAGAGGCTTTTCTATCTTACTGACTTCGCTAACTAATGACTTCCTACCTCACCTTCACATAAGACTTCTAATTAGAAACATGATTAACCATCTGCAGGTGTGGATACTGAGAAAAATTGAACAAAGGGGTTAAAAGAATAGAAGCAAGGTTGCACCACACCTTATGCGGGGCATGTGGTTTCCATGTGCATTTGCTGGTTTTGAGTTTTTACTCAATCTTACTCTCTTAGTGCATAGTTGGCTTAAGTCATGAATCATGTTGGGTTTTCGAGTTGCAAAATTGGGCAAGGGGCCGCTGTGTGTTGGCAAGGTGGGAGTTATGTTTTATTAGACGAGTTCCTAGACGTGAGAAATAGACATATCATGCACATGAGCTGAATTTTGAAAGTACATCATACATACGGTATACATATGAAATCTTTTTCAAAAATAATGGGTATGAACCCGTCGAAGGGAGTCAAGTGTATAAAACTGTAGGTTACTTTGTGCCATGGACTACGAGCTGTCGAGCTGTGCATCCTTGTGATGCACTTCCTCCATCTGCAGATATAAGTCGTTTTTTTGTTTCTCTTAGTCGACAGCGCAAGTTGCATATTTCGACATTACAATGACGCCCTCGCCTTCGCCACCAATAGGTGTGTTAGATCCTGATATGGATGAGCTCTCGTGTGATGTGTCGTATTCCAATGCATCATACACTAGATTGTGCATCAATGACCTCTTGGCGACGTAACAGACAGAGTCTGCTCCTGGTATGTTGCCATGCACATTTGTTGATGTGGGAAATGTGCTGCAGTAAGGATAGAGCATTAACCAAGCAATTAAAATGGGAGAGACCGAGTAGATTTGTGATCAACATCGCCTATGCTTGGGATGTAAGATCGTAGTTGTATTTCTTAGTCTTTTTATTGCTCTTTCTTGGTGTTTTTGTTTTCTGTAGGACAACAATACTTGTTCCTTCTTTTTGCAAACAAACAATATTTATTCGGTCAGAATTATCTAAGGTTTGCAAATATCTACTTTATAATTATCTAAGGTTTGCAAATATCTACTTCATAATTATCTAAGGTTTGCAAATATCTACTTCAGTCAAGAAGCATGGCTTATACTTTGAAAAAAATTATGACCATGTACTAATTATGAAGTATGGTTTGTATTCATGTCCAGCCTATAGACTTCATGTTTTCGAATGGTGTAGGCAATCATGGGATCATCTATGAGGAGGTGGAATCACACTCAGTCCAAGTCACCTTGCCACAGAATGTGTTGCAGGATATAACGAGTAATCTCGCCATCCCATGTCTTTTTCAATAAATTTATGACAGTTTCTACCATGCAGCAACGCGGTCCGTTGCTAGGGAAAGATCATACTCTGATATGCAAGTAGATGAAAAACTAACAGTACTCTGCTTGTACTGATTATTCTCTCTTATTTGCTAGGATGGATAAATTACCATATCTTGGTTCCGAGGCTTCTGAACCGATTTCTTAATTCGTTAAAGGTGCTTCTATATATAGGTGAATGAGCTAAAATTTAAATTATTCACCTATGATTTTTAGGAATTAGGACCACTGGCTACAAGATGTACACCAGATACATTTAGTTCCTTTTTGTCAATGTCTCGATATTTTTGTGCGAAGCATGTCATGTTGGCCAGAGTTCCTCTCCAGCGTGCCATGGATAAAAAGACCGTTACTGTAACATGTAGAATTTTTAAGGTCTGTGTACATTTGCGGCTTGATCTTAATCTTGAGCGGTTATGGATGCCTATTTAAGACTTGATTAATAAATTGGTCAAGATGTTCCCTAGACCAAACTTAGAAAGCATTTTCCTGATAAACAACTATGATTTAACGATTGCCATATTGAAGGTTGGTACTTTTGATCTGTCTCTGGTGGAAGTTTTTAGTGTACAAATATACTACATGCATTGATTGGTCCAAATTATTGGATCTTGCTAATACAGACCGGTGGGAATGTGCAACTTCATTTTAATTTTTGTTGAAATGCTTAACATGTCCATATCACATCTAAAAAATTGTTACCACATTCCTAGACTGGTAATCGGCAAGTTCTCTTGGAGTAGGCTATTTTTGTACATAAATATATCTGAAGTTTTTTTCTATATAGTTATTTTAATGATTTGATCAAGTTTGTTAAGTCACCCACATGTAAGTAGAATTCTATAATATCATTGTGCTTTTCTCTTCCTTTTTTACAATGACATCTCTTCTCTTCTTGAAATTTATTAGCAGAAGATGTTGCTTCAAGTTCGGAAAAGATCAGCATTGGCGACATGGAGCCTCTGGTGAAGGATTTCACATGCCGATGGAAGGCTGTGATCGAGCTGGTGCATGAAGGTGTCATCACGGCCATTAAATTTCTGTGAAGATCTTGAAAGTGGCCTTCACGCAGTTGCTTCTGTTGCTACACCAGGCTGATCGAGTGCGTCAAGAGGGTCAATGGTGGCACTTCCCTAAACAAGGACTTGGTTTCCATATCCTCTATCATGTATGAAATAAAAATACTCTAGGACCTTTTAGTTACTTTCTACCTGCCATTCCACACAACAGGAAGCGCCCTATCAGTTAGCATGTCGTAGTTGATTAATTGTTTTAAGCTATTGCCGAAAGGTTTTAGGTTAATCTTTAATATGAACTTGGTACTTCCATTAGTACTGTAACTTTAGTTTCCAGTAATTTTCTAGAACCATCCAAGATCGATCAGTTCATGTTGTTTGAATTTGATTCTTGGCATCCTTTACCTTGACAATAAGCTAAGTTTTGCATTTACCGATTGGATTGTATGTTATGTACCCTGTTAGTGCATTAGAAGTTTTTTAGTTTTTTCTAATATGTTCTTATTGCCTACTTCCTTTTCCCTGCATTTTAGTGATAGGAATAAGGTGGATTTCTCCTTATATGTACTATATCAGATTCTCCAAACCGATATTAATTAATACAAGCTGAGTGTTCTCACAGTTGACAATTATCACCATTTTTAATTATTATTTGTAGGCATGGAAACAGAGAAGTGGGTATGTACTACTTTCTTAAATTAAACAGTAAAATTGGCTTGCTGAGTACACGAGCTTAACTTCTATATGAGAGAAGAAGCAAGAGGATATAGCTCGACTTCTACTCCCTACACACAACCTAAACATCTTATATTTCCAAACGGAGGGGGTATATGGGAAACCTAAAACATCGTATATTTCCAAACGGAGGGATTATATGGGAAAACAAGTAAGAGACTATTACACAAGGGATATACGCAATGATAGGAGAAAGATCCTAGAGATGTTTTTGCTAGATAGTTATTTTGTTATCATGTATCTCGACGGTGGTTGTACCGGGTGGTCTAACTGAAGCGACGGGCAGAGGAGGTAGTGATAAAAACATACTTCACGTGTCTTGGATGTGCATATTTTACTCTCCCGTTGCAACGCACGGGCATGTTTTCTAGTGAGTTATGAAACTTGACAAAAAAAATGGTCTTGGTGCTAATCTTTTCTATTTTACTGCTTCACCCTTTCTATTTTTTAAAATATAAATCCCTAATAATATATATTGTCTTACACCTTTTCCCCTCACCTCCACATCAACAGTTGCCACCACACTTCTTCAACTGCTCATTGAAGATCGAATTTTCTTTGACTAGTTTTGTTCTCCTCAAATCCATCTCATGCAAGATGTTCATGCACTACAGGAAGCGCTTGGTACGCCGAGGGCTAAAAGCCGTCGGCGTAGCCAGTAAAGACCTCGGCGTAGCAGCCCTCGGTGTACCGTCCTCGGCGGACCTCTCACATGGTCGGATAACGGCGCAGTTGCTACGCCGACGGCCTCACCCTCGGCGTATCCTGACGCCTAACATTTCGGGCAACTCTCCATTATCTTTCGTTGGTTGAGTGGCATGTACTTTCATGGTGCCCGCTTTTCCAATTATGAAGCATGGCTAAGTGATCCTACTCACATTGGACCCAGTGATCAGGTAGTTTGGCCTATAGTAGGGCAAGAAATATTGAATGGTGATGTAGTCGGGGGTTTTCGAGGAATCCAAATAACCTCTGGGTTTTTTCAGCTTTAGCGAGCATCTGGAATAACTAGTGAATTACAACTCTATTGTACTACAATTGGTGCATTGATTTTTGCAGCGTTAATGCTTTTTGCTGGTTGGTTCCATTATCACAAAGCCGCTCCAAAATTAGTCTGGTTCCAAGATGTAGAATCCATGTTGAATCACCACTTAGCAGGATTATTAGGACCCGACGATCGCACCCTCGACGTACGTTCGCCATGTGGAGAGAGCGGAGCAGCCTGGCTCGGCGCTACGCCGACGTCCTCACCCTCGGCGTCTCCCCCTAGCAGCAGAGGGGCTCGGCCCTATGCCGACGGCCTCACCCTCGGCGTTTCCCCCTAGCAGCAAAGGGGTTCGGCCCTACGCTGACGGCCTTACCCTTGGCGTAGCACTGACCATACGCCGACGGCAAGGCCTAGCCCAGCTTTTTTTGGTTACATACACAGCCATGCATCTATATTTCACAGCAATGCATCTATATTTCACAGTACTAATCATTCAAACATGGTCATATCATACATTATTCAAACATGGTCATATCATACATTGTTCAAACATCATCCATGCATGTATTAACATCATCAGACATGCTTACATCTCTGGAGGAGACGGGGTGTACCGAGATCTCCCTGGTGAAAAGAGGCGACCTCTGGCGAGGGTGGCATCCAGTAGAAGCAGCAGAAGAGCCACCTGGCGAGGGAGTAGGAGAAACGACATCGGGAGAACCACCGGCAGAATGGCCAGGAGAAGGACCATTGTCATGAAGCAGTGTGATCTGACGCCCATCCGGCGAGGCGTGGCCAAAGTGTCGGTTCCCAGAAGCTCCCGTTCCCTACATGTTGCCTACATGTTAGCAACTTGCGAGGCAAAGTAAAGCGATAACCAGTGGGTTAGCAAAGAACTAACCGGTGTCGATGCGTAGTATGTCCTAGCGAAACTATCCCTCGATGGCATGCATGGCGGCAGCCCCGGCATGGGAGGCACGGACCCTAAATCCGTATTCTGTCCAGTTTGAATATTCACCAACATGGCCTTCAAGATAGTTTAGATGTCAGGTTGTAATACAACAAATTAGGGGAAGTGGGACTTGTATCTTTTGCAAAAATAAAGGTTTAAACTTACATTTACGTATTTCATGTAGGTCGCATTCGCCTCCAGATATTGCCGAAAGGCCACCTAATATTCATCATGAGCGGCATCGTAGGCCGCGTCAAACTCAGGCTACAATTTTAAATATAAGGAATCTTGTTAGCAGTTAGCCATACAGGAAAAAAATTCATAAAGATGATGAAAATGAGTAAAACTTACATCAGAGTTGGAGGTGGATCGACGAGAATGGCCACGAGGCGGGATAGGGGGGCCGTCGGCGGGGTGGGTAGCCTTGAGACGGCTGAAGCTCGTGTTGAGGGTAGGCTTGACCTTCTAATTCAGAATCTTGAGACGTCCATGTTGCAATATGTGCCCCGAAAGGACCAACGACTCCTCGTCGATCTCCGCGTGAATGGGTTCATCCACATGGGGGTGGCGAGCCTTCACCATCGTGTTGTAGTTCCCCAAGTCATTCTGGGCAGTGCCGAAGTACACGGGCAACGAGGGCTGAGGCTCCGAGAAATCGAGCTTCTTTTGCTGCATCATCTCGTAGACGGCGACGTCATGAATCACCTCCCCAGGTTGTGCCTCGGCCACCTGCATCACAAAAAAAAATTATGCATGTGAAGTACGAACATGACGAGAAATAAATGCAGGTCGTTCCATGTATATACGTACCACCTTCCCCTTGAAGCGGTCAAAGTTACGGTTTCCGGCGCAATGTGTTCCACCATCGCCTCGGTTCTCCATGTTCTGCCTCGAAAAGGCTGTAAACTCCTCGTCTTCTCTAAGCCACCTCGTCCTAACCAGCTCCTCCCATGCAATTCAATGCGGCTCGGCCCAATCGGGGACAACCTAAAAATGCAATACTCAACTCCAGACAATGCAATGGAAACTTAGCAGCAATGTAGAATCTCATTGGCATTTTACTCACCGATATGTACTCTTCCGGCGTCATCGAGTAGTCAGGATTAGGCCTCTTACCGACAATATCTTCCTTCTTGATCCTCACGCCCTGTCAGCCCAGAAGTGACTAGCGGACGTGACCTTCTGGTTGTACCACAAGGTGCGGCACTATCCTATCCGGTTTCACCGGAATAGGAGTTTCCCCCTTATATAAGTCCAGAACCTTCCCTTTTAGGTTACAACGAATGTTCGAGAAGGGGGGCACATCCACCCGGTGTCGTTTTTATGGAAACGGCAGTGCCTAAGGAGGCTAGTTAGTGGTGCGGGAGCAAGCAGGGAAGCGAGCGACGGCGTCCGCAGGCGGGATTGGGTACAAGCAAGCGTCGGAGACACGAGAAGTACCCAGGTTCGGGGCCCTCGTGGTGAGCTAACACCCCTACTCCTGCCGATCTGACTAACTGGATGAACACACAAAGGGCTACAAGTGCTCCTCGAGCTGTATCTGTCCTAACTAGTAGAGAGTGAGGGTCCAACCCTTGCTACGATGCTCCTACCACCCCTTATATAGGTCGAGGTGGCATGTGCAAAGACGCTGCCGACTGGCGGGTCCCACTGGCAGGCCCAGCCGACTATTCCAATACAGTGTTCTACCTCCCTGACGTCTAGCATAGTGTCGCGCCCTGATACGTCAAAAACGTATATATAATTTTTGATGTCCCATGCTTGTTTAGTATCTACTTTGCTTTCCTTTGCCTACACTTTGAGGTGTTTTTATATCTTTTCTGAAACTAACCTATTAACAAGTTGTCACAGTGTCAGTTGCATGTTTTCTTCTGTTTTTTGGTTCTAGAAGGGCAGAAAATCAATATTCTCGGAATTGGACGGGACAAAACCAAAGTCAATATTTTACCGTGGGCGTCACGAAGTCCAGAGGAGAGACGGAGAGGTGAACCGGGGCCACCACACCCCCCTAGGTGCGGGTGGGCCCTACCGCGCACCTGGGTAAGGTGTGGGCCCCCTGGCCGTCTCCCAACCTCGCCTCTTCGCCTATAAGAAGCCCTCGATGCAAAAACCCTAGGCACCCGATCAAAACTCCACGAAACCTTCTGTAGCCGCCGACACCGTCGTCCCTAGATCGGGGGGATCTGAAGCTCTTCCCGGCACCCTACCGGAGGGGAGATCATCCCGGAGGCCTTCTTCTCTGGTATGATGCGTGAGTAGTTCCACCTTGGACTATGGGTCCATATAGTAGCTAGATGGTTGTATATCCTCCTTGTGCTTTCATGTATAAATCTTGTGAGCTTCGTTCATGATCAAGATCTAATCTATTTGTAATCATGCATGTTGTGTTTGCGGGGATCCGATGGATATTGAGATTACTATGTCAGATTGATTAATGGTTTTGTCTATTTGATTCTATCATGTCTGTGTTGTTTATGATCATGCATGCTCTCCGTTGTTAGTAGCTATCTTGGCCAAGTAGTTGCTAGTGACTCCAAGAGGGGGTATTTATGCTTGATAGTGGGTTCATGCCTCTAGTTTCCAAGGGAAGTGACAGAAATCTCTTCGGTTGTAGACGTGATGTTGCCACTAGGGAGAAAACAACGGTCTCTTGTTCATAGAACAAGTGGATTGTTTACCTTACACACTTTGCTTAAAGCAGTTGTCTGTTGCTTGCAACTTAATACTGGAGGGGGGTCGGATGATAACCTGAAGGTGGACTTATAGTCATAGATGTAGTTGGATGGCGGTCTTTGTATCTTGTTGTATTGCCCAATCGAATCTTATAGGATCTTTCTGACTAGTAATTGCATTGTTATGCCTTGCTCAGTTCCTGTCAATTGCCCTGATGTAATTTGTTTACCCTTCATGCCGTGTTGTTTATCTAAGGAGAGCACCTCTAGTGAACTATGGACCCCGGTACAATCTTTACCATTGATACATCTTCCACTGTTACCTGTTTAATTGCTGCAAACCATCATTAACTTCCACACCATACGTTTAATCCTTTGTTACAGCAACCGTTGAGATTGACAACCTCACTATTAGTTGGGGCAAAGTCTTGAGTTTGTGTTGTGCAGGTTTCCATGTTGCTTGCAACACCTGTGTGATGTTTCCTTCCTCCTACTGGTTCGATAACCTCGGTTTCTTACTGAGGGAAGACTTGCTGCTGTGCTGCTTCACACCTTGCTCTTGGGGTTCCCAACAGGCTCCACATCAACTGAGCCATCACGGCCCCCCGGCCGGCACGGAAACAGTGGCGGCCGCCCCCAGTCGACACGGAAATAATGGAGGTCGCTTCGGCCGACACGGGCGGCAACCCCTGTTCCCGCCAGGCACGGGTACGGGCCGGCTCCTCCGGCGTCGGTGCCGCTACAGCTGTCCTTCTGCCTGCCAGGGTTGTGGGGTACTGTGCCCCACGTCACCCGTCTGCCTTGAAGGTCCGGCTAGGTTGCCCTAGCCAGCTACTCTGTCGTGACCAGATGGTCGGACCCATCTGACTAAGCATCTGCTCTGTCTTGTCTTATCTGGCTCGTAGTTCTATCGGCTCGTTCTTGACTTGTCTTGCCTTATCCAGCTGGCATGACCCAGCCGGCTAGATGCCTTTGGGAATGTTTGTTATCCGACCGACTGGGTGGCCATCCTGCTCTTTGTTTGGCCTTCTTTATGACCTGTCTTTGGATTTTTTTTCATCCGACTGGGTCAGCCGGCTGGCAGTTGCATTGCCCCTGCATCCTGTCCGGCTAGCCTACCCGGGGGTGATCCCGCCGACACCCGGGGACTAGGTTTTGCATGTTTCAACACAACACCACACCTCCATGCATGTGCTAGGGCCACATAAAAGTTCCTGAGGTATTCCTACGCCCCGGAGCACGGTTTGCCGTGGAACCCTGATCTGTGGGCCTCAGATCGTCTACCCCCCTAGACGTTCCTCTCATAGGGGTAGCCCGGCATAGCTCTCCCTTGTTTTGTGTTTGTTTAGGTCATATGATGATGTAAAACCATGTTGGTTCACAAGGTGCGGCACTATCCTACCCGGTTTTACCGGAACAGGAGTTTCCCCCTTATATAAGTCCAGAACCTTCCCTTTTAGGTTACAACGCATGTCCGAGAAGGGGAACACATCCACCCGGGGACTAGGTTTTGCATGTTTCAACACAACGCCACACCTCCATGCATGTTCTAGGGCCACATGCAAGTTCTTGAGGTATTCCTACGCCCCGGAGCACGGTTTGCCGCGGAACCCTGATCTGTGGGTCTCGGATCGTCTACCCCCCTAGACGTTCCTCTGACAGGGGTAGCCCGGCATATCTATCCCTTGTTTTGCGTTTGTTTAGGTCATATGATAATGTAAAACCATGTTGGTTCACAAGGTACGGCACTATCCTACCCGGTTTCGCCGGAACGGGGAGTTTCCCCCTTATATAAGTCTAGAACCTTCCCTTTTAGGTTACAACGCATGTCCGAGAAGGGGTACACATCCACCCGGTGACTAGGTTTTGCATGTTTCAACATAACACCACACCTCCATGCATGTTCTAGGGCCATATGAAAGTTCTTGAGGTATTCCTACGCCCCGGAGCGCGGTTTGCCACAGAACCCTGATCTGTGGGCCTCAGATCGTCTACCCCACTAGACGTTCCTCTAACAGGGTTAGCCCAGCGTATCTCTCCCTTTTTTGTGTTTGTTTAGGTCATATGATGATGTAAAACCATGTTGGTTCACAAGGTACGGCACAATCCTACCCGGTTTCACTGGAACAGGGAGTTTCCCCCTTATATAAGTCTAGAACCTTCCCTTTTAGGTTACAGCGCATGTCCGAGAAGGGGGCCACATCCACCCGGGGACTAGGTTTTGCATGTTTCAACACCACACCTCCATGCATGTGCTAGGGCCACATGCAAGTTCTTGAGGTATTCCTACGCCCCAGAGCGCGGTTTGCCGAGGAACCCTGATTTGTGGGCCTCGGATCGTCTACCCCCCTAGACTTTCCTCTGACAGGGGTAGCCCGACGTAGATCCCCCTTGTTTTGTGTTTATTTAGGTCATATGATGATGTAAAACCATGTTGGTTCACAAGGTGCGGCACTATCCTACCCGGTTTCATTGGAATGGGGAGTTTCCCCCTTATATAAGTCCATAACCTTCCCTTTTAGGTTACAGCGCATGCATGCGAAGGGGGACACATCCACCTGGGTACTAGGTTTTGCATGTTTCAACAAAACACCACACATCGATGCATGTGCTAGGGCCACATGCAAGTTCTTAAGGTATTCCTACGCCCCGGAGCGCGGTTTGCCACAGAACCCTGATCTGTGGGCCTCGGATCATCTACCCCCTAGACGTTCCTCTGACAGGGGTAGCCCGGTGTATCTCTTCCTTGTTTTGTGTTTGTTTAGGTCATATGATAATGTAAAACCATGTTGGTTCACAAGGTGCGGCACTATCCTACCCGGTTTCACCGGAACAGGGAGTTTCCCCCTTATATAAGTCCAGAACCTTCCTTTTAGGTTACAACGTGATATGTCGGAAACGTATCTATAATTTTTGATGCTCCATGCTTGTTTAGTATCTACTTTGCTTTACTTTGTCTACACTTTGAGGTACTTTTTACATGTTTTCTGGTACTAACCTATTAACAAGTTGCCATAGTGCCAGTTGCCTGTTTTCTGTTGTTTTTGGTTTCAGAAAATCTAGTAAAGAAATATTCTCGGAATTGGACGGGACAAACGTCAAAGTCAATAACTTTCCGAGGGGAACAAGAAGTCCAGAGGGGAGACAAAGAAGCGGGCCAGGGCGACCAAACCCCCACTAGGCGCGGGTGGGCCCTGCCCCATGCCTGGGTAGGGTTTGGTCCCTCTGGCCGCCTCCTCGGCCTCCCCTTTCGCCTATAAGAAGCCCCCGATGCAGAAACCATAAGTACCCGATCAAATCTCCACGAAACCTTCTGTAGCTGCCGCCACCGTCGTCCCTAGATCGGGGATCTGAAGTTCTTCCCGGCACCCTGCCGGAGGGGAGATCATCCCGGATGCCTTCTCTCCGGTATGATGAGTGAGTAGTTCCACCTTGGACTATGGGTCCATGTGGTAGCTAGATGGTTGTATCTCCTCCTTTGTGCTTTCATGTATAGATCTTGTGAGCTCCGTTCATGATCAAGATCTAATCTATTTGTAATCATGCATGTTGTGTTTGCGGGGATCCGATGGATATTGAGATTATTGTGTTGGTTTGAATAATGGTTTTGTATTTATGATTCTATCATGTCTGTGTTGTTTGTGATCTTGCATGCTCTTTGTTGTTAGTAGCTATCTTGGACAAGTAGTTGCTAGTGACTCCAAGAGGGGGTATTTATGCTCGATAGTGGGTTCATGCCTCTAGTTTCCAAGGGAAGTGACAATAATCTCTTCGGTTGTAGATGTGTTGTTGATACTAGGGAGAAAACAACGGTCTCTTGTTCATGGAACATGTGGACTGTTTACCTTACACACTTTGCTTAAAGCAGTTGTCTGTTGCTTGCAACGTAATACTAGAGGGGGTTTGGATGATAACCTGAAGGTGGACTTCAAGTCATAGATGCAGTTGGATGGCGATATATGTATCTTGTTGTATTGCCCAAATGAATCTCATAGGATCTTTCTGTCTGGTATTGCATTGTTATGCCTTGCTCAGTTCCTGTCAATTGCCCTGCTGTAATTTGTTTACCCTTCATGACATGTTGTTTATCTAAGGAGAGCACCTCTAGTGAACTATGGACCTCGGTCCAATCTTTACCATTGATACATCTCCACTGTTACTTGTTTACTTGCTGCAAACCACCATTACCTTCCACACCATACGTTTAATCCTCTGTTACAGCAAACCGGTGAGCTTGACAACCTAACTAATTCGTTGGGGCAAAGTCTTGAGTTTGTGTTGTGCAGGTCTCCGCGTTGCTTGCAACACCTATGTGACGTTTCCTTTCTCCTTCTAGTTCGATAACCTCGGTCTCTACTAAGGGAAGACTTGTTGTTGTGCTCATCACACCTTGCTCTTGGGGTTTCCAACGAAGTTCTCCACGTCAAGCAGCACCAACAAGTTTTCTGGCGCCGTTGTCGGGGAGGCTTAGGACGTCTTCACTAGGGGAGTCTTCCACTTACTTTCTCTTTACTTTATTTTTAGTTTGCTTGGTTTTGTTTGCCTCTTTTCAAAAAACCCAAAAAAATTAGTCTAGTTTGGTTTGCTTTCTTTATTCAAAAACACACAAAAATTAGTTCCTACTCTAGTTGCTGGTCTGTTATTGCCTTGCTTAGTCATGCTTTCTATCAATGGATGGTTTCTTTGAAACTAGTTCTTATTGGCAAGGTGGGTGCACGGAAGAACAAAAGTATTATTATAAGGAATACCGTTTGTCACAAAAAGGAAAACACTTATGGGAACAAATTGATAAGTTGAATACTATTGCTAGAGACGTGTGCTCTACTTATAATGTTACTTATTGCTTTGATAAAGCTTGTTGCTGCAGGAGGTATAAACACCTACCTTTTCAATGTGAGTATAATGATAATGTTATCATATCTTCTTATGTTAAAGGAAATTATGACTTTTATGATGTGGAACAAATTGAAGAATTCATTGCCTTCAATGGTGCATTTGAGCTTGCTAGTTTGTTTGAAAATACTGATGATGCACCTTATGAAAATGAGGTTTATGAGATACTTAAATTTTGATTTGACAATTACAGGGAAGAAAATGGCTATATTCTTGAATATTTTATTAGATGCTTTCCACAAATGGAAGAGACTAATGCCTTGCAGGGGCCTATGGAAGAAAATATTGTTGAAACTGGAAGCTCATTAGATGAAAAAGAGGAGGAGAGTGATGAACAAAAGGGGGAAGAATGGATCTACCCATGCCTACCTTCTAATGAGAGTAACTCTTTATCCCTTACATTATTTGATTGTCCCTCATGCTTACCAAAGGAGGATGAATGTTATGTTCCTGTGGATCCTATTGAAATGTCTACTTTGGGTAAAACCTAGGAAGGTTTTAATCCCACTATTTTTGAGCTTGATAGAAATTATGTGTTTGTAGATCATGAAAAGCATGCTTTATGTGATAGCTATAATTTTTTAGTTTATTCATGATGCTACTGAAAATTATTATGAGAGAGGAAAGTATAGTTGTAGAAGTTTTCATGGTACTTAAACACCTCTCTATGTGCTGAAAGTTTTGAAGTTACTCTTGTTTTATCTTCCTATGACTGTCAATTTGTTCTTTGTGAATTTATTTGCATACAAGATTCCTATGCATAGTAAGTGGGTTAGACTTAAATGTGTTTTGAATTTGCTTCTTGATGCTCTCTTTGACTTCAATTCATAATTTTTATGTGAGCATCTTCTCAAGCTATCAAGCCTAACTTAAAGGCGTTAAAGTAAAGTACTTGTTAGGAGATAACCCAAGTGTTTCCTTGAATCTTGGAAGTTATTACTTTAGTAATGACCTCTCCTTATCCTTTTTGTTTGCTTTTTATTCCAAGAATGACCTCTAATGAGAGGGAAGTAAGATTTGGGGAGTTGTTGTTCCGAAACAGATTTCTGTCCTCCACCATAAAAATTTGTGAGGAGTCTCTGTAACTCGGATTGAGCTGAAAATTTACAAATAAATCCCCCAATATGTTAGCTAACTTTCGTTAGTTCAACACTTTTTTATTTGAGTAATAGAAGATGTTCGATAAAATTGGTTTCTACCTGTTGGTATGTTCTGACAAATTTCTGCCATTATTTGCATTTGCTTCTTATTGATTCCTTTTTGAGTTCTCTTTAGGAGAATTGAGCTTTTTGAAGGAGTTACTATAGTAGATTGTGTTTTTAGTGAAAATCCTTGCTGTTCCAAAGCTTTGCCATAGGTCTAATATCTTTTGAATAAGCTAATGTTTCTAATGAAGATTGTGTGAAGTTTTGTATGAAGAAAAAATTTCAGGTTTAGAGAAAGCATGATGCAATGAGATGAAAAATGGACAAAATCTCAAGCTTGGGGATGCCACCATGGTTTCACCCCAATAAATATCCAAGAGATACAAGCGTAAAAGCTTGGGGATGCCCAAGACATCCCCTTCTTCATCAATAAAAAGCTCAGGTATGTCTAGACACTTCATTATTATTGTTTCATGCATAGTTGTGTTGTTCTTGGAGCATCTTACTTTTAGTTTGCTTTGCTTAGTTTGTTTAGGTTGCTTGAGTAGTTCGGACCCCTGTTCTCGCTGTGTTGTTTTACAAATAAGTTGCTTGGTGTTGGAAAGGAGTAGTAAGTTCTTGCTTGTAAGTGCAAGAGGAGCTTGCAATTGACTGTGACTTAGACTTTAGCATGACATGCTAGGTGTTGTTTTGACATTATTCTTATTGATTATCGTTGTAGCATGTCTTATTCCAAACAATTGGGATTGCTTAGTGTGCCTTGAAGAAATTATGCGTTGTTTTAGCATGCAAGAGCATAGTATTGTGGTATTCTCCTTTGATGTTTTGCTTGGGTTGACTTGGCACATGCTCACACCATGTTATGACTATGAGAAGTCACCATAGACTCTATGATCATTTAGTCCTTGACTTGTAGTACCACTCTATCCTTTGATTAGTAATGCCTTGTTACACTGCATGATTATGGCCATTATTGCTCTCTTATTTGGTTGCTCCTAGTCTTTTGCTAGCCTCCACTTGTATGAGTAAGTTCTACTCATGCTTCCAACTCCCAAAAAACCTAAGTTATTCCAAAGTGTCCACTATAAACTCCTATGCATGGTGGGTTACACCATTCCAATTATATTCTTGTTTTCAACTATCTTCCAATTAAAAACTATTTTGTTATGTGAAAACTTAGTGATTAAAGCCCTCACAAACTTGATGGCACACTTTATATTCCTTTCCCCTAATAAAATTGAACCATTGTATCATCTATGTTGTATATGCTTGCACTTATACATTGGAATTAGGAGAACCGTGCTATCACGGGGAACGTTTTCAACATTGCACTTGTACTCTATACTTAGTTGATATCATGCTCTATTGTCTATGGATGTCACCGGTGTGAAATAAAGAGGGAACTTGTAAGTCCATGGAGTTTGTATCCTGTGTTAGAGAAACGCCTGGGCCGCTAGTCTAAGCCATGCCTAATCATGGTGGAAACTTGTGGCATCACCATAGTGACATCTATGAAGCATTCTTCTTATAAAAAAAGAAAGACACATTGAGAAAGAGGAAAGAGAGAGAAAAGCACCATATTCCCATGGTAAATAAGAAGATTGCTGAGATGCTCATTGTCTACTTGCCTTGTCATTTTGGTTATGGGAAAGCTCCCGTACCATGTGCAAGGGGTACCCCGTAGGTTCTCAATGATATGCAAATACTTACAATAATAAGAACTTACAGGTGACCAAAGTTGAGTAGAATGAGGTGTGGCCCTCGTATTCAAGAGATTTGAGATTGCCAACTTATACTTCGTCAAGCATATACTCCATCTTTCTCACTTTAACCTTAATCACTTCAAGATGCTTATGATAGGGGCAATGAGGGCTGAAAGCTAACAAGTACCATAATTTTGGGAATCTCTTTTTGAAAGTTGAAATCCCTGCTTCCTTTATAAAAGGCTTTTCTTACATCACTATTGAGTCTCCACCTTCTACCTTTAGGCACCATTAAGAGAGCATAGTTGTCATTCTGTGTGTAGTGTTCCAAAGCTTATTGATCGATGCATATTGTGATATTACTTGTTCGTGTGCTATTTATTTCTAGTCACCCTTGTGAACTTTGAAGGTGTCCTATGCATCTATTTGCTACTCTATGAGGGACAAGCTGATTGCCACTATGCTATGTTTTCTGTATGTGAAACAAACAAACGTTTTTAAATGCATGTTATTCATGATCTTTGTTTGTAGCTTGTCATGTTGCATGCATAGTTACTATGTCCTATTGTTAGAACTCCATATTTCATGCACATGTTTAGAGTTCTTTGATCCCAGCTTTCAATGCTTGCAAATGGTTGGATCTTTATTGTGAGGGTGCATGTCGCCTCAAAAATTATTATTTTTATCACTTACCTACTCGAGGACGAGCAGGAGTTAAGCTTGGGGATGCTTGATACGTCAGAAACGTATCTATAATTTTGATGCTCCATGCTTGTTTAGTATCTAATTTGCTTTGCTTTGTCTACACTTTGAGGTACTTTTTACATGTTTTCTAGTACTAACCTATTAACAAGTTGCCATAGTGCCAGTTGCATGTTTTTTGCTGTTTTTTGTTTCAGAAAAGCTAGTAAAGAAATATACTCGGAATTGGACGGGACAAACGTCAAAGTCAATAACTTTCCATGGGGAACAAGAAGTATAGAGGGGAGACGAAGAAGCGGGCCAGGGCGACCAAACCCCCCTAGGCCCGGGTGGGCCCTGCCCCGTGCCTGGGTAGGGTTTGATCCCTCTGGCCGACTCCTTGGCCTCCCCCTTCGCCTATAAGAAGCCCCCGATGCAGAAACCCTAAGTACCCGATCAAATCTCCACGAAACCTTCTGTAACCGCTGCCACCGTCGTCCCTAGATCGAGGGTATCTGAAGTTCTTCCTAGCACCCTGCCGGAGGGGATATCATCCCGGAGGCCTTCTCTCCGGTATGATGCGTGAGTAGTTCCACCTTGGACTATGGGTCCATGTAGTAGCTAGATGGTTGTATCTCCTCCTTTGTGCTTTCATGTATAGATCTTGTGAGCTCCGTTCATGATCAAGATCTAATCTATTTGTAATCATGCATGTTGTGTTTGCGGGGATCCAATGGATATTGAGATTATTGTGTTGGTTTGATTAATGGTTTTGTCTTTATGATTCTATCATGTCTGTGTTGTTTGTGATCTTGCATGCTCTCCGTTGTTAGTAGCTATCTTGTCCAAGTAGTTGCTAGTGACTCCAAGAGGGGGTATTTATGCTCGATAGTGGGTTCATGCCTCTAGTTTCCAAGGGAAGTGACAATAATCAATTCGGTTGTAGATGTGTTGTTGCTACTAGGGAGAAAACAACGGTCTCTTGTTCATGGAACATGTGGTCTGTTTACATTATACACATTGCTTAAAGCAGTTGTCTGTTGCTTGCAACTTAATACTGGAGGGGGTTCGGATGATAACCTGAAGGTGGACTTCTAGTCATAGATGCAGTTGGATGGCGGTCTATGTATCTTGTTGTATTGCCCAAACAAATCTCATAGGATCTTTCTGACTGATAATTGCATTGTTATGCCTTACTCAGTTCCCGTCAATTGCCCTGCTGTAATTGGTTTACCCTTCATGCCATGTTGTTTATATAAGGAGAGCACCTCTACTGAACTATGGACCCCGGTCCAATCTTTACCATTGATTCTTCCACTGTTACTTGTTTACTTGCTGCAAACCACCATTACCTTCCACACCATACGTTTAATCCTTTGTTACAGCAAACTGGTGAGCTTGACAACCTCACTGATTCGTTGGGGCAAAGTCTTGAGTTTGTGTTGTGCAGGTCTCCGCGTTGCTTGCAACACCTGTGTGACGTTTCCTTCCTCCTTATGGTTCGATATCCTCGGTCTCTACTGAGGGAAGACTTGCTGTTGTGCTCATCACACCTTGCTCTTGGGGTTTCCAATGAAGTGCTCCACGTCAAGCACCATCACAGCGCATGTCCGAAAAGGGGTACACATCCACCCGGGGACTAGGTTTTGCATGTTTCAACATAACACCACACCTCCATGCATGTTCTAGGGCCACATGAAAGTTCTTGAGGTATTCCTTCGCCCCGGAGCGTGGTTTGCCACGGAATCCTGATCTGTGGGCCTCGGATCGTCTACCCCACTAGACGTTCCTCTGACAGGGGTAGCCCGACATATCTCTCCCTTGTTCTATGTTTGTTTAGGTCATATGATGATGTAAAACCATGTTGGTTCACAAGGTGCGGCACTATCCTACCCGGTTTCACCAGAACGGGGAGTTTCCCCCTTATATAAGTCCAGAACCTTCCCTTTTAGGTTACTGTGCATGTCCGAGAAGGGGGACACATCCACCCGGGGACTAGGTTTTGCATGTTTCAACACAACACCACAGCTCCATGCATGTGCTAGGGCCACATGCAAGTTCTTGAGGTATTCCTACGTCCCGGAGCGCGGTTTGCCGCGGAACCCTGATCTGTGGGCTTTAGATCGTCTACCCCCTAGACGTTCCTCTGACAGGGGTAGCCCGACGTAGCTCTCTCTTGTTTTGTATTTGTTTAGGTCATATGATGATGTAAAACCATGTTGGTTCACAAGGTGCGGCACTATCCTACCTGGTTTCATCGGAACGGGGAGTTTCCCCCTTATATAAGTACATAACCTTCCCTTTTAGGTTACAGCGCATGCATGCGAAGGGGGACACATCCACCTAGGTACTAGGTTTTGCATGTTTCAACAAAACACCACACCTCCATGCATGTGATAGGGCCACATGCAAGTTCTTGAGGTATTCCTACGCCCTGGAGCGCGGTTTGCCGCGGAACCCTGATCTGTGGGCCTCGGATCGTCTACCCCCCTAGACGTTCCTCTGACAGGGGTAGCCCGGCATAGATATCCCTTGTTTTGTGTTTGTTTAGGTCATATGATGATGTAAAACCATGTTGGTTCACAAGGTGCGGCACTATCCTTTCCGGTTTCACCGTAACAGGGAGTTTCCCCCTTATATAAGTCCAGAACCTTCCCTTTTAGGTTGCAACGCATGTACGAGAAGGGGGACAGATCCATCCGGGGACTAGGTTTTGCATGTTTTAACACAACGCCACACCTCCATGCATGTGCTAGGGCCACATGCAAGTTCTTGAGGTATTCCTACGCCCCGGAGCGCGGTTTGCCGCGGAACCCTGATCTGTAGGCCTCGGTTTGTTCAAGATATTCCTGTGGACCTTTTTATTTATTTTGGTTTGTTTAAGATATATGTACATGCAAAGCAAAGGTTGGGCATACTTTGCCACAATTAAAATAAGCTCCGGTTGACCCGTGACGGGAGTTTCCAATTAAAGATCTGGGATTTTACTAATTGTTAACGCATGTACGAGAAGGGGATCACACTGGTGGGGAATGGTGTAAAAAATGGGTTGGCATAGGAAAAGGATTGAATCTTTGAACAACTTCACAAAAAAGTGTGACTTATAAATTTCACACACATGTGATAATAACACTTACAAACATGCAAATTTCTCAAGTTGTGAGAAGATTCGACATTTCATGTGGGCATGGAGACTATTATTCGGAGGCTACGAATCCATCCAATTGATAAAATAGAACCTAAATAATTGATACTAATAAATAAATACAAATATAAAATAGGTTCATAATTTGGTAGGAAAAAATTAAAAAAATGTACTATAGTACGCCAAGGGTGACCGTCGGTGTAGACGGGCCGTAAGTCGAGGGTGACCATCGGCGTAGGCTATGCGGACGGCGGATCTCGGCATACTGCTGACGCCATTAGGGCTCCGTCCTAGCCTGGCCGGCTAGTGCTACACGGCCACCCAGTACGCCCAGATCTAGGCTACGCCGACGACAACCATCGGCGTACCGGTGGCTACGCCGACGGCTATGCTATGCCGAGGGCTCGGAAGCTGGGCTGGCCTAGCCTGGTGCTACGCCTACGGTCCCGACCTTTGGCCGTCAGCGTAGCGGTCGGCCGTCGTTGCACGGAGCCATTCTTGTAATGATGTTCCATTATTAAATCCATCCCATGCATATGTTCATGCTTAGATTACTATTAGCTAGAACAGGAATACTCAAAATTTAGAGCTCAAAACATTCTAATTAATACTCCAAATTTAGAGGTCAAAGCATTCTAAATAATGTGTTCTCTAGGTTAGTTATTGTGTTTACCAATCATGATGTCAAAACTGCACCTGTTGGGAACATGGCTAGGCTTTGTCTTAGAGTAACAACAATATATACTTTTGTTTTGTGGTGAGTGTTTTTGTATCATCAATTAGAGACATGGTATCTTATAGATATGTCTATCATATTAGATAAGTTTGTGTGAATAAATAGAATATATGCATGTTTCTTATTTATGAATTCATTCCCAAACTAGCTTCATGCAATTTTCTCTATTAATTCTTATGTTACTACCTTAGCCCTCCAATTATGGCTTGATTCGATGATTTACATAAATATTACGTGCTTCACAAATGGACATGTGGAAGGGCTCATTTCTCTTCTCTATCTTCCCTCTCCTAGCTACGGTTCTTGAGAGCTTCTTCTGTCGCCCCGGGCCAAACCGAGGCCTCCTCTGGTGGCGCTGCCGCTTGGAGTAGGCTGAGACGAAGCGTCAACTGTTGTAGGTTAGATTCTAGGGTTGAGTCTTGTCCCATAGTGGCGTTTGGGAGTAGAGCACCAAAGCTCGCCATGCAAATCTGGTGCGTTCTGATCTTGTTTTTCTTCACCGTGCAACTTTGGTGGCAGAAGTTGTTGCGCATGGAGGAGTAGAGATGGGAGATCTCCAGCAATAAGGTGGTTGTTTCAAGTATCTCTTCAGCGCATACGAGCTGCATCTGGGGAGGACTGGATTTCTTCCTCTCTCTTGTCCATCTCCAATGGTTCGAGCTCATTTTGATGAGAGGAAGGTCTAATGGCTTGGCTATAAGCTCGATGATCTCTCTCTCTCTCTCTCTCTCTCTCAAGGCTATTGCGGTGGACCTTCGGATCCCGGTGCCTACTCACATTCTAGTTGTCGTGGTGGTGACAGGTGCTGGAAGGTGACCAGATCTTTAGCTCCATCGGGGAAGTGGAGCTCATGTTGTGGTGTGGGCTCAGGAAGCTACGGATTTCAACGGAGTTCCCAAACATCGTCTTCTCCGCGAGTTGTTACCCTTGGCAAAATAAGCTGCTCCATACATGGGTGCGACAGGTACCCGTGTTTCTTCTTCCTCTAGGACATTGTGTCATTTCGGGGGATCTTCTTCGATCTCCATGTGGGAGAGCTCGCTAGCCTCGCCCCAAGTAGTATAGTCCCCGGCGGCGTCACTGGTGCCCGGATCTAGAGGTCGGCCAGTTGCTGTAGTGAAGATGAAGGACTCGATTGCTTTTCCTTCTTTTATTTTTAGGTCCTAGATGCAAAGTTAGAGGACTTGATTTTATTTTATTTTTAGTCTACATCCTATTTGTAAATTTGTGTACACCACCTAAATAATGCACACTACTAGGAAAAGGCCCATCAGTGGCGCACCATTTTGGGACTTCTGTGGCGCATATGGGATACGCCACTGTTATCTCGCCACTAAAGTTCAATATGCGTCACAGAAGTTTTTCAGACTTCTTTGGCGCACCCGAACCAGATCTCAAACTTCTGTGGCGCATTTGGCCAATATGCACCACAGAAGTTTTTTTCAAATTTCAAAAAAAAACGGCCAGATCTGGCCGGAGGTGGTGTTCGCCTCCTGCTCGCCGGAGGTAGGGGTCGCCGATGGAGGAGAGAAGGAGGTCGCTGGTGGAGGAGGTGGAGATCTCCGGTGGAGGAGAGGAGGTGGAGGTCGCCGGTGGAGGAGAGGAGGAGGCCGTCGGAGGAGGAGGAGGAGAAGGTCATCTGAGGAGGAGCTTGCCGGGGTGGAGGAGGAGGAAGGTGGGAGGAGGAGGAGCTCACCGGGGTGGAGGAGGAGGGAGGTGGGAGGAGGAGGAGCTCACCGGGGTGGAGGAGGGAAGAGCTCACCGGAATGGAGGAGGGAGGAGCTCACCGGGGTGGTGGTGGAGGAGGAGGAGGAGGAGGAGGAGAAGCTCACCGGGGTGGAGGAGAAGGAGGAGGAGGAGGAGGATCTCACCGGGGTGGAGGAGGAGGAGGAGGAGGAGAAGGTGAGGAGGGGAAGGTTGGAGGAGTGGAAGAGTATAAGAGAGGGAGAAGAGGCGGGATTCAAATTTCGAATTTTGGCCAAGACTTCTGTGGCGCATATGGAAGAAATGCGCCACAAAAGTTTGTCCTTCTTTTTTATTTTTTTGCAGGAAAAAAACGATCTTTTGGCCATAAATTTTTACTCTTTTCGAATTTTGAAAATCTAAATAATCGCTAAACGACCGGAGGTGGTTGCGAGCAGATGCAAAATCTCGTTCTCGTTATTTTGGTATATTATACGTTTTTTTCCGACATCGTATGCAAAAGTTACGGCCGTTTTGCCGTGGCATAAAATTTTTTTGTATAAAAAGTCAAAATGCATGTTTGTTAATTTTCCTACAAATTAGACCATATTACCTATCACTATGTGAAATGATTTTATTTTTTGAAGTGTCTTTTATTTTCTATTATTTTTTACAAGGCTAAAAAGGCGATCCACTGGGGGGTAGAATCTGTTTTTCCTACAGAAACTTCTGTGGCGCATGCCTCTATATGCGCCACAGAAGATGAACTTCTGTGACGCATATGGTCACATGCGCCACAGAAGTTGGAACTTCTGTGGCGTATGTGGACATATGCGCCACAGAAGTTCCAACTTCTTCACACTTCTGTGGCGTATATAGAAAAAATGCGCCACTGGACAACTTTTGTGGCGCATGGTCAGAACCATGCGCCACAGAAGGTCTGTCTATCTATAGCTAGTTTCCTAGTAGTGACAGTTTCTAGGCCCTTCCAGACCATTTCCTATTAAAAAATCAAAACAAGAAGGTGTTATCCCCATATTTTCCTCTGACCTCTAACATTTTGCCGCCATATATTAGAGTTTTTTTTGTCTTTGACCAGAGTTTTGGGAAATTCTAGATAATTGTGTGATCTAGTAAGTAAAATGGGGGATTTTGTTAACGTATAAATCTAAGATATGTCTTTTGGTATCCACCCAAGCAGAACTCCTTAATTTTTGTTTTACTATTAGGTAGTATTCTTTCATAGCTTGAGTACATATACATTTTGCATGTGCCTTTTTGTCATATTGTGTTTTGCTTTATATGTTGCTATCTTCATCAGTTCATATTTTGTTTTCATGGAGATGGAATCCATCGTTTTATATCAGAAGGCCGGGTTAATAAATTGAGCATGTTTAGTGGACAACCGGGTGTACTATCTCTGGTACTTTGAAGTTATGTCTATTAAGAATGGTTCCGACCAACCACCCATAGATTCGATCAGTGTTTCACACCATACAACCTACATATGCTAAATAAAAGATATGTTTTGACCAAAAATGTTATTGGACCATACTCTTTTTATTATTATTACAACTTGAGATCATTCCTCACTAGTATGGATAATATGTTTTAGTAGGTTATTTTATTTTCTACCATAGTTGCATGTCTTTTGTGTTGGATTTATTTTCTTACGTATGATATTTGTTACTATTGATCTTTATGATGTATGTTTATGTATTATCGACCTTTTGACGGGCGTATCGCCGGTTGGTATTGTTCATCCTCAGTCTACTCGAAAGGTAAGGAGGTATCGAAAAGGAACCTGCGGAATAATGGATGCTACATACAGTTTTCTTTCTGACATCGCCAACCAATGAGTACGAAGTTCGATTCTTCCGATGACTCAGTTGATAGAAATGCTAGGCTTTTCTGCGCTCTATTCTATATAAATACCAGGCTTCTGCCCTTATGAATTCTGCTTTGGATTGGAGATATGCACATCGCCCTTTCTAATGCTTTGTGGAGGGAAGAAATGGGCAAGCATTGGTAGAACAAGGATATCAGGTGATTGATACAACAAGGATACCGAGGAATTGAGCTTATCTATCCATGAGATTTGTTTGACAGGAATACCGTCCCTCGATTTGAAGCATCCGTGAAAACATGTATTTTATTTGGAGTGCATATTTAACTAAGTTCATGCAATATTCTTGAGAGGAAAATATTGTGATTTCTCCTCTTTAACTCAAGAGCGGCATTTTATTTCTTTTAATGTGCATTACCATGATTGTTACTCTAGGTGAGCTAATGCAGAGCAAGTAGATGCAGGTATATGATAAGAAGAAGATGCACTGCCAGAAACTCAGCAACTCTGGCTTACCTTTATAAGCCCATATTGCATAAAATGATGATAATAAGTGGTTTGCATGACGTGTTTTTATCTAACAAAGCACTACATTTGCATAACAAGATTTTTCTCCAAGATCACTGTCTAGGCTATGACACCAAAACACCAAACTTGCGGCGTTTGTTTTTCCGAACGAGAGTGATACAGTTTCTATGTTTTTTCTTTTGACTAAGGAGAGGTTGGGTAGATATTATGTTAGTATGCTAGTGTGTATCTTGATATGAAGCAACAAACACATGTTTCTTTTGTATATGCTACTTGCCGAGGTATTACCGAGAAGTAGAAGAGGTCAACATTATTGTTCCAAGAATTTTTTTTGGAGTTTCGTTTTAAAAATATGAGGAGTGCTAGAGTGGGAGGGTTATGCTTTTCATTCGGATATGTTTCATCTTAGTATAAATTGTCATGCGTATTCAGTCGGTATTGGCATAAACAAAGACACACGTAATTTTACTAGATAAGTTACGGAGTGTCAAAATGAAATGCAGGCAACAAGATAAAACTCACGTATTTAAATAGTATCATACTTCTTCCGTCCAAAAATAATTGATCGACTTGGATTTATATGGATCTATACACTAAAATGCATTTAGATATATTAAAATTTAAATAAATCAAGTCAGTTATTTTATGAACTAACCAAGTGGCAACCTAGCCTGGCGTCCATTGGCGTGCATGTGCGCAAGATGTGCATGTCGTACAACAGAGAGCAGCTTCCTCGCGTGGCAAGTGAACACGAGTCCTCGCGGTGGCAACACCTGTGCACCCGCGCGGCACGTATGCACCGGATGTGTCAAGCCGATGACCCAGCTGGCGGCCGTGCGGCATGCGGCCGGTGCTATTAAACTGCTCAGCTTCAACCGCCCTGGTGGGAATAGCCCAGCTCTGCTTTGCTACTGCCCGCCCTCTGAACTCAACCAAAGCACCGCCGTGCTAACCAAAGATGTCGCTCATGCCATGGCTCGGTGGCCGCGGGGACCCCTTCTCCTCCGACCTTTTTGACCCCTTCGGCGCCTCCTGGCCCTGGAACGCCGCCCGCCGCGGCGGCGAGGGCGGAAGCGGCAGCCGCGACGACGCCACGGCCGTGGCTCGCACCAACGTGGACTGGCACGAGAACGAGAAGGAGCACATCTTCTCCGCCGAGATCCCAGGTACGTCTACTTACAGGTCTCTCAGTTCGGTGCTCATGCAGATTGAAAAGTTTCTGTCTGAAACTCTGAATGTTCCTGCGCTGCAAACGTGTGCTCTGTAGGTGTGAGGAAGGAGGACGTGAAGGTGGAGGTGGAGGACGGCAACGTGCTGAAGATCAGCGGGCAGAAGACGCGGGAGGAGGAGCACAAGGACGACGCGTGGAACCGCGTGGAGCGCAGCTTCGGGTCCTTCATCCGGCGGTTCCGGCTGCCGGAGAACGCCAAGGCGGACGGGATCAGGTGCACCATGCAGGACGGCGTGCTCAGGGTCGTCGTGCCCAAGGACGAGCAGGCGCAGAAGCAGCGCAACGTCTGCTCCATCGACATCGCCTAAAAAGCACGCACGTGTGCATGGAGGACCTTGCTAGCGTTCCCCCCTGTCTTCCGTCTGCTTCAGTACTACTGCTAGCCTGCTAGTACTCCTATGTATTGTGTGTGTGTGGGTGTCTCCGGGTCTGTGTTTTATCTTAGTGGTCGTAGTAGCCAGTATGCCACCGTGTAGTATGCGTTGTGTATGCAGCTGCGTGGCAGTATGTATCGTGTACCCCTGTCTAATGAGGTTCAGTGTGCTTAGTCTAATTATCGTCTCTGCAACCTGATGATGCCCAGCAATATGCCTATCATTAAGGGGTTCATCTGGAAAAAAAACATCAAACTTCAGGCAAGGGTCCGAACAGAAAAGAAAATATCCCAAATGGCTCAACTTGTAAAAAGAACACGGCCAAAGGACCAACTTTTAATTTCACAGTTTGGCAGGGGCCGCGCGAACGCGTACCCCCTCTACCACAAATTATGACGTCCACTCTCCCCGTAGGGAGATGGTAGACCAACGCGCTGCACCAAGTGCAATGTGAGCCGTTGATCTAGGCCACGGCCCTTCATGATCGGCCGTAGACCCCGTCCAGGTAAGTACTTTGCAACGGAGCACCAGGCGCCTGTTATATAGCAGGCTCTCCCGAGCAACCTTTGCCCCGCTTCCGAGGTGGTACTAAAATAGGTGAGACGTGCATCCTGCCGCAGCCGTTCCCGTGGGGGTTCGGATCGTGGGTCTCCTATCAGGCCGAGTTTGGATAAGAACTGGGCTCTGTGTTGCAAGGCCCACTAGTTCGTTCCTCATCGAGTTGTTCTTTTTTTTTGTGGGGATTCTCTTGGTTTTGCACCGATTTCCTTTTTTTTGTGAGGATTCTCTGGTTTTGCACCGGTTTCTGCAAAAAGAAAAAGGGAAATTGCACCGAAGGCCATCATCTGCAATTCGGGTGTCCTTATATTCTAAAACCAGACTGGACAAAAGTCACCAAAAAGGAAAAAAAAGAAAAAAGTCATCGTCTGCGTCCATGATGATAAGAATTTAGGAGAGAAAATTATTGTACTAATACCTTCGTATGGAGTAATAAATAATCAAACATACTACTAGGTGAATAAACATAAGCTCGTTGGAATGATTCTGGATAAGGGATTAGCATTTTGTATTTTTGTCTAGGAGAACTATTTCTGAAAAACATACACATACACAGTACGCCATGGCGCACCAAAAGTCTAAAAAATGCCAACTTCTTAGTGAGCCATAGCAAGTTACATTTGCAAAATTTCAACTCTCGGAAGACATTGGCCTCCCCAGATTTTCCTTCGAAGAGAACATGAACCCCAGATTTCCTTCAAAGAAACATGAAAAATGCCCATGGTTCCCCTCCCGTGTCACCCGCGCTCGGGCGGCACCAGAGGGTCCAACCCTAGCCGCCGGGAGGGGCAGCCCCTCTCGCTCTCTCCTCCCTGCCTCCGTTGGAGGATGCGGTCAGGAAAATCTCGCATCGCTGCCGACGGGGGCGGGGTCTCTCCCGCGTTGCCTCGTCGTGAAGGATGTCGGCCTGGGCATCGGCGGCGGGAAGGGGGGCGACGTGTGGCGGAGCAGGGAGGATGTGTGGTGGCAGTGTGGAGGACGCGAGGTCGATGGCTACAGAGTGTGGAGCTTCCCATGCCCTTGGTCGCGCATGGCAGCATGGCCCGGTCTAGGCCTATGCGGGCATGTGTGGGTTGTGGCTCCGAGGCACGACAACGACACGTGGAGCCCTGGCTTCGGCATGTTGTGCGGATGCAGCAATCATGGTGGTCGCCTGGCACGGGAGGCTCCTCCTCGAGCCCATGTTGGTCGTGTAGGTGACTGCGACTCTTTAGACGCTCAAGGGTGGTTGGTACATCGACGAGGAGAGTTCAGAGGAGGTTGGTTCTTCAGAGTTGCCTGGTGTTGGTCGTGACGCGGCTTGTGGTTCAGTTTGCGCGAGGCCCTTGTATCGTTGTTGTTGTAGCGTGTGTGGCTAGTCTTCAGTTTAGCAGTGTGTGTTGTAGCCATTCTTGGCATTGTGTTTCTGCCGTCGGCCTCTTCTTCTATGCAATAGATAGGTCTCCCAGGACATATACTTGGAAAACAAATTAACTCTTATAAATTGGACTATCGCATCGAGAAATATAAGCCACAAGTCTGGATGCATATGTTGCCTAAACCCTAAACCATGCCTTAATTTTAATTTGGTATTGTTAGTTTCTGCCTTGTTTATTTTTTTGCTCACTGCGTAAGTCGATTTTGGGCCTAGAATCTTAGTACTACGTGTTTCAGTCAAATAAATAAGTCACGGTTTCTTGGTCTTGATCCATATTCTTGTTGTCCTCGGATTTCTTTTTTTTGACACACTCCATAAGATCTAAAATATAACGGCATGTGATTTCCTTGTAATATAGAACCTTTCGAGTTATGCAATAAAACGTGTGCATTTGTTGATGCGGAGGCCAGGGCTCAGTTCCATGTTTCAAAAAAAATATGATTTCCTTGTTGGTCCACTAAAAAAGTTAGGATTTATTCAAAAAATGATTAATATATGTGATGGAATGACATACCCACCTGCAATTTTTTGTACACAATATGAGCACGCATGACCCGGCCCGGAGTAGTTCAATCTTCTCTGATTTCGATGATGCAGCCCGAATTAGAGACCTCGACATCATAGAGCACAACAACATAGCATGGAGATGAGACAGATTCAACCTGGAGTTAGGTAAAGTGCTTTTATGAACTTAATCATAGGTTGCTATTGATGATGCGGGATAAGAAACTTTTAGTTCAAATTCTCTGAGTGCTCATGCATGGTCGCAACCCCCCCCCACCCCCCCACCCCACACACACCCCCCCACACACACACACACACCACCACCACCACCACCACCCACACACCCACACCCACACCCACACCCACACACACACGACAACCACCACCATCCCTACACACCCACCCACCACACACACACACACAAAAGTAAAAAAGGTTCATATGACGTACCATAAACATACTGATGAAGATACTTGCTCAAGTATATTTTTACACTATATTGCCTTATCATTCACAGAAAAATCTGGCCGAACATTTGCCGAAGAGGCGGCGTCTGCAGGATAAAGGATCTTTGATTTTAGTCTGTGGGGATGTGCAAGATTTTTTGTGCAAGACTATATGACGGTTGGGTGTTTTGCGCTTGGGCGTTGAACACAAGTCGGATAGTGCCTAGACCGTGTTCGGGGACCTTGTATTAATGTTGACGGAGCGTTTGATGCTGAAACATAGGTCAAACTCTAAAGGCATCAGGCGTTTGTCCGACTCTCTTTTGTTACTCCATCGGACTATCTAGCACCTAGAACATAAGGTTTAGTGCTTGTTTGGCTCTCATCATTTAAATGGAATGAAATGACATTGAAGATATCATTTCATTTGGCAATTCCACATAAATGACAGGGTATCAAAAGGAATTAAGATTAGACATAAAAAACCATGAAATTTGCAAATGAATTCTATAACCAATTATGTGGTAGCCAAACAAGTTGATTCTTGGAATCACAAATAAATCCCTTGTTTCCAGCCCCAAATGATGGGAGACAAATGAGCTCTTAGGGACAACTCTTTGGCCCGTTGACTGACAGCATAACTAGGTGCCTAATTATCAGTCCCTATAGGTCAGACCATCTTGCGTCGGTAGGTTAGTATTTGAGCCCCCCTATATATGGGCCTTACCCTTCACGATAAGGAAGATTCAATACACATTTTAGATGTGGGATCTAAACCATCCCCACACCCTCTCACGTGTTAAGTCTTTGATTCCTTGAGACTTTAGTGAGAAAATTGAGAGAGGAGACCCTATCCATGATCTTGTATCCCCTCTCTTTTGACCAATCAATTTTGTGATTTGATAACCAAGATTTCCCCTTCGTTTTGTTACTCCTGGAGTTTGAGGACTCCTAGGCTCCAGGAATTCCCGAAATCTTTCAATTTGTGATTTGCCTAAAAGTTTTTCTAAGGGATTTGAGGCCCACTCTAAGGTCTCCACTAGTGGACTGAGCTCCTACTACTTGGTGAAGGATAGTGGCGTACGGGGTCCTTCGTTGTAACCCGCACCTCTATAACAGTGACTAGCTTTCCCTCAAGGAAATAGACATCGGGATAAACCTTCGTCTTTGTGTCCGTCGGTTATTTCTATCTAACCTCTTTTACCTTTATGATATTGATCATGCTTGAGGTACCTATGCAACATATAGGTTGTTTCACCTAGTTCATTAGGTTCACTTTATTTGTTGGCAAAACCTAAGAAGTGTGAAAAAGAAAAAGAAAACTTGTAGAAACTTATTCACTCCTTCTAGGTTATCCAGCTTGATCCTTTGGTTGGACTAGATGCATAAACGATGTTACAAGCAAAGAAGGCAATACTGAATACTGGGACGGAGCCGATGAAAATGTGGTGTAACAGGACGATTTGAGAAGTTAGTGTGGGAAATGTCACATGCCAAAGCGAGGAACCAAAGGTGGGAACAATTATTAGGAGTTATTACAGGCATGGACTTAGAGCACCTCTGCTAGGACCCAAACTCGAACACTTACAAAACCACGACCACTTCTCTTATAGGGGGTAGGGGCATTTTTCAACCATTGGCTGACATGGTGGATATTTTTGATACGTGCCTCCAACCCTTCACGTGCGGCTGCACAAACATTGATGACCACCTTTGTTGTCCTCCTAGTGCTATCCGTAGATACATCACAGAGCACCTCCTATGCCCCTCACGCATCTTCTCCTTGGTCGACATCCTCTTTGCTAAGAACCCTGCTCCACGTGACGACTCTAGGTGGTGATGCGTCTTGCCCCAAAAAACTCTAGTCATTGCCCTGCCATGCCTCGACCTCTCACCCATTGCCCATCCCTACCCAAATCGTTCTAAAACTTCCAGAGACGGCCCGTAGCAGGTGAAGACACACACTCTTGGATTCGGGATGATGAAGTACGAGACAGGGGACATCGAGTTCTTTCATCACTCAGTGCCCTCATCCCATGTCCGATCAACACCATTGTGTTGACCTCCTCCATTCCAACTGCACAGGTGTAGTGAATTTGATGGTTAGACAAGTAAAATGGCAAGAAATATAAATGAAAAGGAAGAAATTGGCTGTTGCCATGTGGGTATCATATGTAAGTGCAACCGGGGATGGCTCTTAGAAGCAGTTTAAGGCATGTTAATGTTCTAAGGGATATTGATGGAAATTCTCTTAGAGCATCTCTAGCAGACACCGGAAAACCGCGAATCGAAAAACGCGTTCCCAGATCGCGTTCGAGCTAGTTTTTGCTTGAAGAAGACGATGGCCAGAACAGAAACCACAAATTCGAACCATAAACATGAGTTTTTTGAACATTCGCGAGAGATTTCAAAACGCGAGCATAGTTCATACATAGTAGACACGATCATATATACAAAATGTGAATTCAACCTACATACTACAGGGGATCTGCCGTCTCCGCCTCTACCCTAGCATGTACACAAAATCGGGCTCACCGGAGCCCAGGGAGCGGCGGCGACGCTTCCGGCGGCGGGCTTCACTCCTCGTCGAAGAATTCGAAGTCCGACAGCCCGGGATTCGCGGTTGACGGCGAGGCCCTACTCGAGGAGGATGTCGTCGATGAGCTCGTCGCGCTAAGCTCGACGGGCCTCTGCCTCGACGATGCTCTGGTGCTGGATGACCTAGACCCAGTGGTCGAAGGAGGCGTCATCGATGGCGTAGTCCGCCTCCATGACCACGCGGCCCTCCAGGAGCTCCTCCTTCTTCTTCACCGGTGGCAGCGGAGTCCTCGGAGTCCTCGGCGCGCGAGGAGCTCCCCTCCCCCCGGTGTTGAGTGCAGCAGCACTTCGTTGGGAGACCCCAAAGAGGAAGGTATGATGCAGTACAACAGCAAGTTTTCCCTTAGTAAGAAACCAAGGTTATCGAACCAGTAGGAGAAAGGAAACGCCTCAGAGGTGTTGCAAGCAACGTGGAAACCTGCACAACGCAAACTCAAGACTTTGCCCCAACTAACAGTGAGGTTGTCAATCTCACTGGTTGCTGTAACAAAGGATTAACTGTATGGTGTGGAAGGTGATGATGGTTTGCAGCAAGTAAACAATAAAAGTGGAGGATGTATCAATGGTAAAGATTGGACCGGGGTCCATAGTTCACCAGAGGTGTTCTCCTTAGATAAACAAACATGGCATGCTGGGTAAACAAATTATAGCAGGGCAATTGACAGGACTGAGCAAGGCATAACAATGCAATACTAGACAAAAAGATCCTATGAGATTCGATTGGGCAATACAACAATATACATAGACTGCCATCCAACTGCATCTATGACTAGAAGTCCACCTTTGGGTTATCATCCGAACCCCCTCTAGTATTAAGTTGCAAGCAACATACAACTGCTTTAAGCAAAGTGAGTAGGGTAGACAATCCACTTGTTCCATGAACAAGAGACCGTTGTTTTCTCCCTAGTGGCAACATCACATCTACAACCGTAGAGATTTCTGTCACTTCCCTTGATTAAGTAGAGGCATGAACCCACTATCTAGCATAAATACCCCCTCTTGGAGTCACTAGCAACTACTTGGACAAGATAGCTACTAACAACAGAGAGCATGCAAGATCACAAACAACACGGACATGATAGAATCAAATAGACAAAACCATTAATTAGTCTGACATAGTAATCTCAATATCCATCGGATCCCCGCAAACACAACATGCATGATTACAAATAGATGAGATCTTGATCATGAACGGAGCTCACAAGATCTAGACATGAAATCACAAGGAGGAGATACAACCATCTAGCTACTACATGGACCTGTAGTCCAAGGTGGAAATACTCACGCTTCATACCGGAGGCTGGCATGATGAAGAAGAAGGCCTCCGGGATGATCTCCCCTCCGGCAGGGTGCCGGGAAGAGATTTAGATCCCTCGATCTAGGGACGATGGCGGCGGCTAAAAACGGTTTCGTGGAATATTGATCGGGTGCTTAGGGTTTAGGCATCAGGGGCTTCTTATAGGCGAAGAGGCGAGGCTGGGAGGCGGCCAGGAGGCCCACACCCTGCCTAGGCGCGGGCTCACCCTAGGTCACGCCTGGGGGGTGGCCACCCTATGGCGCCCCTCCGTCTCTCCTCTGGACTCCGTGTTCTCCCCGGTGAAATATTGACTTTGGCTTTTGTCCCGTCCAATTCCAAGAATACTTCCTTACTAGCTTTTCTGGAACCAAAAACAGCAGAAAACATGCAATTGGCACTGTGGCAACTTGTTAATAGGTTAGTACCAGAAAACATATGAAAAGCACCTCAAAGTGTGGACAAAGCAAAGCAAAGTAGATACTAAACAAGCATGGAACATCAAAAATTATAGATATGTTTCCGACGTATCAAGCATCCCCAGGCTGAACTCCTGCTCATCCTCGAGTAGGTAAGTGATAAAAGAATAATTTTTTAGGTGACATGCACCATCAAAACCAAGATCAAACCATTTGCAAGCATTGAAAGTTGGGATCAAAGAACTCTAAACATGTGCATGAAAGATGGAGTTCTAACAATAAGACAAGGTAACTATGCATGCAACATTAAAGCCTACAAACAAATATCATGAATAACATGCATTGAAAAACATTTGTTTGTTTCACATACAGAAAACATGGCATAGTGGCATTCAGCTTGTCCCTCATAGAGTAGCAAATAGATGCATAGGACACCTTCAAAGTTCATAAGAGTGACTAGATACAAATAGCACAAGAACAAGCAAAATAAACAATATGCAGCAATCAATAAGTTTTGAGGCACTGCACATAGAACTAAGAATGACAACTATGCCCTCTTACTGGTGCCTAAAGGTAGAAGGTGGAGACTCAATAATGGTGGAAGAAAGGCCCTTCATAAAGGTAAGCAAGGATTTCAAGTTTCAAAAAGAGCTTCCAAAAATTATGGTACTTGTTAGCTTTCAGCCCCCGTTGCCCCTATCATAAGCATCTTGAAGTGATTAAGGTTAAAGTGAACAAACTATGGAGTATATGCTTGACAAAGTATTAAGTTGGCAATCTCATGTCTCTTGAATACGAGGGCCGCACCTCATGCTACTCAATTTTAGTCACCTGTAAGTTTTTGTCATAGTAAGTACATGTGTATCGTAGAGAACCGCCAACGGGGTACCCCTTGCACATGGTACAGGAGCTATCCCATATCCAAAATGACAAGGCAAGCAGGCAATGAGCAGTTCAGCGATCTTTTTATTTGCTATTTGCATAGGTTTTTATTGAGTATGCTTCACAGATTGCTTATTATGGTGCAGCTACAAGTTTCCACCATGATTAGGCATGACTTAGGCTAGCGGCCCAGGCGTTTCTCTAACACAAAATACATAACTCCATGGACTTACAAGCTCCCTTTTTATTTCACATCGGCGACATCCATAGAAAAAAGAGCATGATATCAACTGTGTACAAAGTATAAGTGCAATGTTGAAAATGTTACCCATAAAAACATGGTTCTGCTAATTCCAACGTATAAGTGTAAGCATATACAACATAGATGACACAATGGTTCAAGTTTATTAGGGGCAAGTAATATAAAGTGTGCCATCAAGTTTGTGAGAGCTTTAATCACTAAGATTTCACATAAAAAATACTTTTTAATTGGAAGATAGCTGAAAACAAGAATATACTTGGAATGGTGTAACACACCATGCATAGGAGTTTATAGTGAACACTTTGGAATAACTTGGTTTGTTGGGAGTTGGAAGCATGAGTAGAGCTTACTCATACAAGTGGAGGCTAGCAAAAGACTGGGAGCAACCAACTAAGAGAGCAATAACGACCATAATCAAGCAGAGAGACAAAACATTATTAATCAAAGCATAGAGTAGTACTACAAGTCAAGGAATAAATGATCATAGAGGCTATGGTGACTTGTTCATAGTCATAACATGGTGTGAGCATGTGCCAAGTCAACCCAAACAAAGCATCAAAGGAGAAAACCACAATACTATGCTTTTGTATGCTAAAACAACGCATGATTCCTTCAAGGCACACTAAGCAATCCCAATTGTTTGGAACAAGTCATGCTATAGCAATAATCACTAAGAATAAGATTAAAACAACACCTAGCATGACATGCTAAAGTCTAAGTCATAGTCAATGCAAGCTCCTCTTGCACTTTCAAGCAATAACTTTCTACTCCTTTCCAACACCAATCAACTTATTTGAAACAACACAACGAGAACGGGGGTCCAAACTAATTTATTCAAGCAAACTAAACAAACTAAGCAAAGCAAACAAAAACTAAGACGCTCCAAGAACAACACTACAGTGCATGAAACAATAAAAACAAAGTGTCTAGAAAGACCTGAGCTTTTTATTGATGAAGAAGGGGATGCCTTGGGCATCCCCAAGCTTTGACGCTTTCACCCCTTGGATATTTATTGGGGTGACACCGGGGTGGAATCCCCAAGCTTGAGATTGTGTCCATTCTTTATCTCATTACATCATTCTCTCTCTACACCTAAATTTTTTCCTTCAGACAAAACTTTACACAATCTTCATTAGCAACATTAGTGTATTCAAAAGATAATAGACCTTTGGGTTTAGCTTTATAACAACAAAACTTTCAATAAAAACACAAGATACTGTAGCAATTCCCTCAAAAATTTCAATTTCCCCAAAAAGAACCCAAAAAGGAATCAATAAGAAGCAAATACAAATAATGGCAGAAATCTATCAAAACAGACCAGCGGGTAGAAATCGATATTTCGAAAATCGTTACTCAAATCAAAAAGTGTTCAACTAACAAAAGTTAGCTAACATACTGGGGGATTTATTCGTAACTTTTTAGCTCAATCTGACTTACAGAGACTCCTCACGAATTTTTATGGTGGAGGACAGAAATCTGTTTCGGGACAGCAACTCCCCAAATCTTATTTCCCTCTCATTAGAGGTTATTCTTGGCACAAAAATCAAACAAAAAGGATAATGATAGGTCATTACTGAAGTAATAACTTCCAAGACTTAACAAAACTCTTGGGTTATCTCCCAACAAGTACTTTTCTTTAACGCCTTTAAGTTAGGCTTGATACTTTGAGAAGATGCTCACATAAGAAATATGAATTGAAGTAAAAGAGAGCATCAAGAAGCAAATTCAAAACACATTTAAGTATAACCCACTTTCTGTGCATAGGAATCTTGTAAAGAAACAAGTCATGAAAGCACAAAGCAACAAGCATAGGAAAGCAAAACAAGTGCAACTTCAAAACTTTCAACATAAAGAGGGGAAACTTAATATTATTGAGATGCATAAAACCATGTTTCCCTCTCTCATAATAACTTTTAGTAGCATCATGAATAAAATTAACAATATAACTATCACATAAAACATTCTTATCATGAGCCACATGCATAAAATAATTATTACTCTCCACATAAGTAGTGGGAGCAAATTCAATACAACAGCTATCATTATTATTCTCATCACCATAATCATCAAATATAGGAGGCATATTATAATCACAATTAATTTTATCCTCAATAGTAGGTGGACTAAAAAGATCATATTCATCATTGTAATCATCATAAATTGGAGGTAAAGTATCATCATAGGCAATAGAATTTTTAGAATTGGTACCAAAGAGATTTTCAATATCAAAAGTAGTGTGCTTTTCCCAATCATGATCACTACTATAGGTAATAGGCATAGGAACATCATCACAAGTTTTACCCATAGTAGATATTTCAAAAGAATCCACAGGAGCATAACATTCATCCTCCTCTTTTTCATCTAATGAGCTTCCTATTTTAGCAATTTATTCTTCCATAGGCTCCTGCAAAGCATTAGTCTCTTCCATTTGTGGAAAGCACCTATTAAAATATTCAAGAATATAGCCATTTTCTTCTTTGTAATTATCAAAGCAAAATTTAAGTATCTCATAAACCTCATATTCATAAGGTGCATCATCAGTATTTTCAAGCAAACCGGCAAGTTCAAATGAACCCTTGAAAGCAATAAATTCTTCAATTTGTTCCACACCATAAAAGTCATAATTTCCTTTAACATAAGAAGATATGGTGACATTATCATTATACTCACATTGAAAAGGGAGGTGTTTATACCTCCTACAGCAACAAGCTTTATCAAAGCAATAAGTAACATTATAAGTAGATCACACCTCTCTAGCAATAGTATTCAATTTATCAATTTGTGCCCATAAGAGTTTCCCTTTTTGTGATAAACGGTGTTCCTTATAATAGTACTTTTGTTCTTCCGTGAACCCCCTTGCCAATAAGAACTAGTTTCAAAGAAACCATCCATTGATAGAAAGCATGACCAAGCAAGGCAAGAATAGACCAGCAACTAGAGTAGGAACTAATTTTTGTGTGTTTTTGATAGGAGAAAGCAAACCAAACTAAACTAATTTTTTTGGAGTTTTTGATAAAAAGAGGCAAACAAAACCAAGCAAAAGAAACCAAGCAAACTAAAAACAAAGTAAAGAGAAAGGTTGAGGAGGACTCCCCTTTTGAAGTCGTCCTTAGCCTCCCCGGCAACGACGCCAGAAAAAGCCTTGTTGAGTGCAGCAGCACTTTGTTGGGAGACCCCAAGAGGAAGGTATGATGCAGTACAACAGCAAGTTTTCTCTCAGTAAGAAACCAAGGTTATCGAACCGGTAGGAGGAAGGAAACGCCTCAAAGGTGTTGCAAGCAACATGGAAACCTGCGCAACACAAACACAAAACTTTGCCCCAATTAACAGTGAGGTTGTCAATCTCACTGGTTGCTGTAACAAAGGATTAACTGTATGGTGTGGAAGGTGGTGATGGTTTGCAGCAAGTAAAAAAGTAACAGTGGAGGATGTATCAATGGTAAAGATTGGACCGAGGTCCATAGTTCACTAGAGGTGTTCTCCATAGATAAACAAACATGGCATGCTGGGTAAACAAATTACAGCAGGGCAATTGACAGGACTAAGCAAGGCATAACAATGCAATACTAGAAAAAAAGATACTATGAGATTCGATTGGGCAATACAACAATATACATAGACCGCCATCCAACTGCATATATGACTAGAAGTCCACCTTCAGGTTGTCATCCGAACTCCCTCCAGTATTAAGTTGCAAGCAACGGTCAACTGTGTTCGCTAGCACATGATTGACGTGGGAGCCTGTTGGGAACCCCAGGATCATGGTGTGAAGCAGCACAACAGTAAGTATTCCCTCAGTAAGAAACTGAGGTTATCGAACCAGTAGGAGGAAGGAAACATCACACATGTGTTGCTAGCAACGCGGAGACCTGCACAACACAAACTCAAGACTTTGCCCCAACTAACAGTGAGGTTGTCAATCTCACCAGTTGCTGTAACAAAGGATTAAACGTATGGTGTGGAAGGTAATGGTTTGCAGCAAGTAAACAGGTAACAGTGGAGGATGTATCAATGGTAAAGATTGGACCGGGGTCCATAGTTCACTAGAGGTGCTCTCCTTAGATAAACAACATGGCATGAAGGGTAAACAAATTACAGAAGGGCAATTGACAGGAATTGAGCAAGGCATAACAATGCAATTACTAGTTAGAAAGATCCTATGAGATTCTATTGGGCAATACAACAAGATACATAGACCACCATCCAACTACATCTATGACTAGAAGTCCACCTTTAGGTTATCATCCGAACCCCCTCCGGTATTAAGTTGCAAGCAACAGACAACTACTTTAAGCAAAGTGTGTAAGGTAAACAATCCACATGTTCCATGAACAAGAGACCGTTGTTTTCTCCCTAGTAGCAACAACACATCTACAACCGAAGAGATCTCTGTCACTTCCCTTGGAAAATAGAGGCATGAACCCACTATCGAGCATAAATACCCCCTCTTGGAGTCACTAGCAACTACTTGTCCAAGATAGCTACTAACAATGGAGAGCATGCAAGATCACAAACAACACAGACATGATAGAATCATAAAGACAAAACCATTAATCAAACCAACATAATAATCTCAATATCCATCGGATCCCCGCAAACACAACATGCATGATTACAAATAGATTAGATCTTGATCATGAACGGAGCTCATAAGATCTATACATGAAAGCACACAGGAGGAGATGCAACCATCTAGCTACTACATGGACCCATAGTCCAAGGTGGAACTACTCACGCATCATACCGGAGAGAAGGCCTCCGGGATGATCTCCCCTCCGACAGGGTGCCGGGAAGAACTTCATATCCCCCGATCTAGGGACGATGGTGGCGGAGGCTACAGACGGTTTCGTGGAGATTTGAGCGGGTGCTTAGGGTTTCTGCATCGGGGCTTCTTATAGGCGAAGGGGGAGGCCGAGGAGGCGGCCAGGGGGGTCAAACCCTACCTAGGCGCGGGGCAGGGCCCACCCACGCCTAGGGGGGTCTGGCCGCCTTGGCTCGCGTCTCCGTCTCGTCTCTGGACTTCTTGTTCCCCACGGAAAGGTATTGACTTTGACGTTTGTCCTGTCCAATTCCGAGAATATTTCTTTACTAACTTTTCTGAAACCAAAAACAGCAGAAAACATGCAACTGGCACTGTGGCAACTTGTTAATAGGTTAGTACCAGAAAACATGTAAAAAGCACCTCAAAGTGTAGACAAGCAAAGCAAAGTAGATACTAAACAAGCATGGAGCATCAAAAATTATAGATACGTTCCCAACGTATCAAGCATCCCCAAGCTTAACTCATGCTTGTCCTCGAGTAGGTAAGTGATAAAAGAATAATTTTTGAGGTGACATGCACCCTCACAATAAAGATCCAACCATTTGCAAGCATTGAAAGCTGGGATCAAAGAACTCTAAACATGTGCATGAAAGATGGAGTTCTAACAATAGGACATAGTAACTATGCATGCAACATTACAAGCTACAAACAAAGATCATGAATAACATGCATTGAAAAACGTTTGTTTCACATACAGAAAACATAGCATAGTTGCAATGAGCTTGTCCCTCATAGAGTAGCAATATAGATGCATAGGACACCTTCAAAGATCACAAGAGTGACTAGAAAAAAATAGTACAAGAACAAGTAATATCACAATATGCATCAATCAATAAGCTTTGGAACACCGCACACAGAATGAAAACTATGCTCTCTTAATGGTGCCTAAAGGTAGAAGGTGGAGACTCAATAGTGGTGGAAGAAAAGCCTTTTTGTAAAGGAAGCAGGGATTTCAAGTTTCAAAAAGAGCTTTCAAAAATTATGGTACTCATTAGCTTTCAACCCTCATTGCCCCTATCATAAGCATCTTGAAGTGATTAAGGTTAAAGTGACAAAGATGGAGTATATGCTTGACGAAGTATAAGTTGGCAATCTCAAGTCCCTTGAATACGAGGGCCACACCTCATGCTACTCAACTTCAGTCACATGTAAGTTCTTGTCATTGTAAGTATTTTCATATCATAGAGAACCGCCAACAGGGTACCCCTTGCACATGGTACAGGAGCTTTCCCATAACCAAAATGACAAGGCAAGCAGACAATGAGCATCTCAGCGATCTTTTTATTTACTATATGTATAGCTTTTTACTGAGGATGCTTCATAGATAGCTCACTATGGTGATGCTGCAAGTTTCCACCATGATTAGGTATGGGTTAGGCTAGCGGCACAGGTGTTTCTCTAACACAAAATACAAACTCCATGGACTTACAAGTTTCCTCTTTATTTCACACCAGTGACATCCATAGACAAAAGAGCATGATATCAACTGAGTACAAAGTACATGTGCAATGTTGAAAACGTTCCCGTTGACAGCACGGTTCTGCTAATTCCAACGTATAAGTGCAAGCATATACAACATAGATGACACAATGGTTCAAGTTTATTAGGGCAAGAAATATAAAGTGTGCCATCAAGTTCGTGAGGGCTTTAATCACTAAGTTTTCACATAAAAAAATAGTTTTTAATTGGAAGATAGATGAAAACAAGAATATACTTGGAATGGTGTAACACACCATGCATAGGAGTTTATAGTGGACACTTTGGAATAACTTGGTTTCTTGGGAGTTGGAGGCATGAGTAGAACTTACTCATACAAGTGGAGGCTAGCAAAAGACTGGGAGCAACCAACTAAGAGAGCATAATGGTCATAATCATGCAGAGCAACAAAGCATTACTAATCAAAGCATAGAGTGGTACTACAAGTCAAGTAATAAATGATCATAGAGGCTAATGGTGACTTGTGAAAGTCATAACATGGTGTGAGAATGTGCCAAGTCAACCCAAACAAAGCATCAAAGGAGAATACCACAATACTATGCTTTTGCATGCTAAAACAACGCATAATTTCTTCAAGGCACACTAAGCAATCCCAATTGTTTGGAACAAGACATGCTATAGCAATAATCACTAACCATAAGGTCAAAACAACACCTAGCATGTCATGCTAAAGTCTAAGTCACAGTCAATGTAAGCTCCTCTTGCACTTCAAGCAACAACTTACTACTCCTTTCCAACACCAAGCAACTTATTTGCAAAACAACACAGCGAGAACGGGGGTCCAAACTACTTTATTCAAGCAAACTAAACAACCTAAGCAAAGCAAACAAAAACTAAGACGCTTCAAGAACAACACAACTGTGCATGAAACAATATAAACGAAGTGTCTAGACAGACCTGAGCTTTTTATTAATGAAGAAGGGGATGCCTTGGGAATCCCCAAGCTTTGACACTTGTACCTCTTGGATATTTCTTGGGGTGACACCATGGTGGAATCCCCAAGCTTGAGATTTTGTCCATTCTTCATCTCATTGCATCATTCTCTCTCTGCACCTGGAATTTTTCCTTCATACAAAACTTCAGACAATCTTCATTAGCAACATTAGTTTATTCAAAAGATATTAGACCTCTGGCAAAGCTTTGGAACAGCAAGACTTTTCACTAAAAACATAAGCTACTGTAGTAACTCCTTCAAAAAGCTCAATTTCCTAAAAAGAACTCAAAAAGGAATCAATAAGAAGCAAATGCAGATAATGGCAGAAATCTATCAAAACAGACCAGCAAGTAGAAACCGATTTTTTCGAACATCTTATGTTGCTCAAATCAAAAAGTGTTGAACTAACGGAAGTTATATAACATACTGGGGGATTTTTTCGTAAATTTTGAGCTCAATCTAAGTTACAGAGACTCCTCACGAATATTTATGATGGAGTACAGAAATCTGTTTCGGGACAACAACTCCCCAAATCTTACTTCCCTCTCATTAGAGGTCATTCTTGGCACAAAAAGCAAACAAAAAGGATAAGGAGAGGTCATTACTGAAGTAATAACTTCCAAGACTCAAGGAAACTCTTGGGTTATCTTCCAAAAAGTACTTTTCTTTAACGCCTTTAAGTTAGGCACAAGAAGCAAGAAGAATCAAGTATTTTCAAATGAAGAAGCATTACCCCTCTTGTTCTTTCCTTTCTTATCTTTCTTATTATCTTTAGGGAAGATATTATTGCTTATAGGAGGAGCAAAATTCATTATGTCTTTTCCCATATCTATTACTGCCCCAAGGCGTTTCAGTAGAGATCTTCCAAGTGTGATCTGTCCTTTGCTTGCACATTCAATAATAAGATAATCAGTAGTCACCATTTTTCCTGAGATTTTTCTAAACACACCTTAAACTATTCTAATGGGTAATATAGTGGCATTGTTGGTAAGAGAGATTTCCTCTCCTCCTTCAGTAAGCCCCCAAAGACTCAGGGAATCATAAATATCTTTAGGCATGAGGCAAAATTCAGACATGATATCACAACGAGCATCAAAAAGTGTAGTGTTTATCGAGACTTTGATTATGGGAAACCACTTTGAAGGCTCAGAATTTATGGGAACATAATAATGATAAGCCCTAAGCGCGTGATAGCAACTATTCATAGCAGCAATACCGGTCTCAAGAGTGTTCAACCTAGCAAAAATATTTGTAAAAGAGGAATCAGACTTGCCAGGTGTACCATAAACCATGATTAATTTCTTTATGACGTCAAAAGCTTCATCCTCAATACATAGCAAAAAAAAATTCTCAACCACAACATCCAAAGCATATCTATAACAAAGAGCAATACCGCGGTAGAAACTATCAATAACCAAGCTAAGGCTTACCTTAGGCTCAGTTTCGCTCTGTAAAGCAGAGATTCTGGACCAAGCTTCTTTAAAACTTTGTTCACCTTTTTCCTTAAAAGTGGAGATTTCTACCATAGGGGAAATAGAGGTTGGTCCAAAACCAGACATGGTAGCAACTAGAAAAGGAACTATTTTTTGTGTTTTTTTTAATAAAGAAAGTAAACCAAACTAGACTGATTTTTGGGTTTTTTTTTGAAAAGAGGCAAACAAAACCAAGCAAAAGAAACTAAGCAAACTAAAAACAAAGTAAATAGAAAGGAAGTGGAAGACTCCCCTTGTGAAGACTTCCTTGGCCTTCCCGACAACGGCGCCAGAAACTTGTGTTGGCTAGCACATGATTGACGTGGGAGCCTGTTGGGAACCTCAAGAGCAAGGTGTGAAGCAGCACAGCAGCAAGTCTTCCCTCAGTAAGAAACCGAGGTTATCGAACCAGTATGAGGAAGTAAACGTCACACAGGTGTTGCTAGCAACGCGGAGACCTGCACAACACAAACTCGAGACTTTGCCCCAACTCAGTGAGGTTGTCAATCTCACCAGTTGCTGTAACAAAGGATTAAACGTATGGTGTGGAAGGTAATGGTTTGCAGCAAGTAAACAAGTAACAGTGGAGGATGTATCAATGGTAAAGATTGGACCGGGGTCCATAGTTCACTAGAGGTGCTCTCCTTAGATAAACAACATGGCATGAAGGGTAAACAAATAACAGCAGGGCAATTGACAGGAACTGAGCAAGGCATAACAATGGAATTACTAGTCAAAAAGATCCTATGAGATTCGATTGGGTAATACAACAAGATACATAGACCGCCATCCAACTGCATCTATGACTATAAGTCCACCTTTAGGTTATCATCTGAACCCCCTCCAGTATTAAGTTGCAAGCAACAAACAACTGCTTTAAGCAAAGTGTGTAAGGTAAACAGTCCACATGTTCCATGAACAAGAGACCGTTGTTTTCTCCCTAGTAGCAACATCACATCTACAACCTAAGAGATTTCTGTCACTTTCCTTAGAAATTAGAGGCATGAACCCACTATCGAGCATAAATACCCCCTCTTGGAGTTACTAGCAACTACTTGGCCAAGATAGCTACTAAAAACGGAGAGCATGCAAGATGACAAACAACATAGACATGATAGAATCATAAAGACAAAACCATTAATCAAACCAACATAATAATCTCAATATCCATCGGATCCCCACAAACACAACATGCATGATTACAAATAGATAAGATCTTGATCATGAACGGAGCTCACAAGATCTATACATGAAAGCACACAGGAGGAGATACAACCATCTAGCTACTACATGGACCCATAGTCCAAGGTGGAACTACTCACCCATCATACCGGAGGCTGGCATGATGAAAAAGAAGGCCTCCGGGATGATCTCTCCTCCACCAGGGTGTTGGGAAGAGCTTCAGATCCCCCATGATCTCGGGACAATGGTGGCGGCGGCTACAAACAGTTTCGTGGAATATTGATCGGGTGCTTAGGTTTTAGGCATCGGGGGCTTCTTATAGGCGAAGAGGCGAGGCTGGGAGGCATCCAGGGGCCCCACAACCTGCCCAAACACGGGCCCACCCTAGGCCGCGCCTGGGGGTGGCCACCCTATGGCTCCCCTCCATCTCTCCTCTCGACTCCGTGTTCTCCCCAGTGAAATATTGACTTTGGCTTTTGTCCCGTCCAATTCCGAGAATATTTCCTTACTAGCTTTTATGAAACCAAAAACAGCAGAAAACAGGCAAATGACACTGTGGCAACTTGTTAATAGGTTAGTACCACAAAACATATGAAAAGAACCTCAAAGTGTGGACAAAGCAAAGCAAAGTAGATACTAAACAAGCATGGAACATCAAAAATTATAGATACCTCGTGTAGTGGAGGGCGGCGCGCTTGCGCACCCCGTCCGAGCGCATGCACCGGCGGTGCTCCTCCTCCTCCTCCACGGGCGTGAGGCCACGGAAACGTGGTGTTGACGGTCCCCGCCGATCTATCGCGGCGTGAATCAAACGGATCTGCTACGTCCTGCGATAAATTGCTCGCCGGTGCTCGGCGATTTGAGCTGTGGTGCGCGTCGGAGGCGTCGAGGGGGCGGTGTCAGAGAGATGGATCGAGACCTGGAAATCGAGCTCGGAACTGGGAGTTTATGGCCCGAAAAAAATTCCTGGGTCGGGTCGTGTTTACGGTGTCTGTGCGGACCAGATTTCATGGCCCGACCCGAAAACCCGTCGGAATTTTCTGGGCCCGACGTTTTTACGGTGTCTGCTAGAGATGCTCTTAAAGGCAATGAATAAAGGAAAAATATAATGAAAGGCCTCGTGCGTGTCGCTGTTTGTGCGGCGGGTGACGTCAGGCCGAGGCATGCGTTGAAATTTCCACATAGCGCGCGACAGTTCTCTCCCCGGTCATGGCCTACGTGGCACATAACGTGGGGCCAAGCTGTCTGTGACACTGTTTTTAAATTGGGGGGGGGGGCGTGCCGTCCGAAAATTAATCCAAGTCCTTCTTTGTCTGCCCACTCGCTCGAGAAGGGTTTGCACCCAGGCGACTCCGTCGGCGACGCCTTCGCCGCTTGTCGCTCGCTCGCTGCTCGCCGCTGTAGACCGACGGGTCCGGCGCATCCCTTGCGGTGGTGAGTTTATCCCGCACCTTTTTACCCTAGCTATCACGTATGGAAGTTGTGTTTGCACCGGCGCTCTCACCACCGCTGATGCGCTCTACTCTCACCGTCGCCGATGCGCTCTAACAAGCCGAATCGGAGTTGTATGCGGTGGCGTTGGTGCTCTGTGTGTTTCCGTTGGTCCGCCTCTCCCATCCCCTCCCCTTTTTTCTGGTGGTGGTGCTCCGTTGTATATGGGTGGGGGCGACGGTGGCGATTTTGTGACCTGCGGCGAAGGGGGTAGCTCGTCGGTGTGTTTCTGCCGCTCCCCCTCACCAATCCCCTCCCCTCCCCTTTCTGGTTGTGGTGCTCGGTTGTATATGGGTGGGGGCGACGATGACGATTTTTCTAGTTTGCGAGGTGTAGCCAATATATGGGTATCCGAGATTTGGGTTTGAGTTCATGTCTGTTTGATCTGGAATATTGCTTGTAGTTGGTCGATTTTGCGTTGGCTCGCTCAACTCCCATCCCTACATGGTAGTTTTTTGTTGTCCGATGGGTCATTTGGGTGGGTGGTTCTTCGATTTTGGTTCTGGTTAGATTTTTGAGTCCTAGATTTTTGGTTCTGGCTCTGGTAGATTTTGATTTTGGTTCTCTTGGGTGGGCGCAAGTAGTATGTAAAGTACAAATGGGTAAGCCAAGTGATAGAGAGGATTCAGTTCATATGCAAGAGCCATAAGAAGTTTTTGGGTGGTTGAAATGAGTGTGTAGGTAACAAGTGCTTGAGGAATTTGTGGGGCTGTGTTTACATGTGTGAATATGCAAGATCCATAAGGAGTTTTATGATATTCATAGCATTCATATGTTGACATAATGGGGTGGTGCTAGAGCCATCAGCTGTGTGTAGGAGGTTTGGCATCTTTTTTGCAATGTCATAGGATTCATAACCTATCAATTTGGGAAAATATACTCTATAGGTGTAGCATTTTGCCACATTTTTTTTTGCTTCGGTGATATAAAAAGTGATGATCTATACTCTGTATTGCAACTACTTTTTTGGACATTTCATGTCATCACAGTATCTGCTGACGTGTTTCATTTCATTGTTGTGCACTGGACCAGCTACCAATTATTCCTTTTTAGCAGTTTTTCATCAAGTAGGAATAAATCTGTTTTCATCAAGTACGAATAATCTGGTAGTCATTTAAAAATAAGCTGGTAGTTGTGTTGTATATAATCTAGTAGTTTTTTTATAAGGAAAGTTGTGTTGAATAAGCTGCTAGTTGTTCATATATAATCTGGTAGTTATTTAAAAAGGTAGTTATTGTGTAAGTAAACCTTTTTTTAAGGAATAAGATGCTAGTTGTTTATATATAATCTGATAGCCATTTAACAATAAACTGGTAGCTGTATGTACATAATTTGGTAGTTGTTTTATAAGTAAACTTTTTTAAGGAACAATATGCTAGTTGTTTTATATATAATATGGCAGTCATTTAAAAATAATCTGGTAGTTGTATGTATTTAATCTGATAGTTCTTTGGATAAGTTGGTAGTTCTTTTTGTATATAATCTGGTAAGTATGGTTTTGTAAGTAACATGATATGTTTTTTATATATTTTGGAGGTCATTTGTATTTAATATAGTAGTTCAACTATGAATAATCTGGTAGGCTCTCCTGCATAATCTGGTAGTCATTTTTATTATGAGAAACCTGCTAGTTGTTTTAATATAATTTGGAAGTTTATGTATATAATCTGAAAGTTTTTTGTATATAATCTGGTAGCTTCTTTTTTTGTATATAACCTGGTAGTTAATTTATTTAGGTCTTAGCAATTCTATTTTTTGTGCCTTTGTTGTTTGGGATGTTGCCATTATTTTTAGTTGAGACTATTTCTATATACTAATAATTTTCTTTTTTCTTTTTTCTTTTGCGTTTTTTAATTCAATAGCGGGGCTTGATGTGATGGCTCAAAGGAAGAAAAAACAAAGGGATGCTATTATTGCTCGGCAGGGAAAAGTTCCAAGAAAGAAGCGTAATGTAAGTTGGATGTGTGGTAATATGAACCTTTTCTGTTAAGCTACTTTTTATTATGTTGGTAGCTGCATTTAGTTCAATCTGATATTTAATGCATTGATATCATGTAGAAATAACCTTTTCCTGTTTTCATCCATTTTTGTTCTCATGTTTTGTTAATAGGTTTTCGCTGGAGAACGGAACAGGGCCTCGCCGACACCTATCTTAAAGTTGTACAAGAGTTTAACTAACGATCAACGCAATGCCATAGTAGCCATGGGGTATGGTAGTTTCCTTGATATCAAGTGTGAGCAGTTGCACAATCCTATTATTTACTGGTTTGCACAGTGTTACGATCCGGCTAGGCGATCTTTTGTAATCCCTCGTCGTGGAGTGATCCCTTTGACAGAGGAGTCTGTCCATGATATGATTGGGCTGCGATGTGGACAACTGGCTGGCAAATACTATGTAGATTATGATTTGGAAGCCGAGATTGCAGGAAGACCTTTTCCTGGTGAAAGTAGTAGGCCAAAAGTTTCTGAAATTGGCAAGAAGATACCTCAGTACAAGGAGGCGGATGAAACATTTAGGGAGCTTTGGATGTTCATTACATCTACAGATGTTGCTCCTACTACTGATACTAGAATGAGTAACAAATGTTATCCAATGTTGATACGTCACTATTTGTTACATTTTACAGCTCCTTTTAAATTCCTTTTGAGTTTTATACATCTCTGTATACATGTTACTCTTTTTTTAGTCTTGTGATCTGATGACCCACAAGTGTAGGGGATCGCAACAGTCTTCGCGGGTAGTATTACCCAATTTATTGATTCGACACAAGGGGAGACAAAAAATACTTGCAATCCTTAACAACTGAGTTATCAATTCAGCTGCACCTGAAAATAGTTCTTGCTCACAGAATTTTATCAGTAGCAACAATTTGTAGTAGCAATAGCAACAGTGAAACAGGAGTAATAGTAACAGTAACGGTAACAGTAGGATTCGAGTGCGGTAGGCATAGGGATGGATGGACGGGCGTTGCATGGACGAGTCTAAACATGTAACTTCAAGATATAGGGCATTGCAGATAAATAATAATAAGCATCCAAGTACTAAACAATCCTAGGCATGTGCTCACAATGAGAACTTGCACAACATTTTCTGTCTAGCCAGCCCGTGGCAGCGGGGCCTCTAGGGAACTACTGGCAATTAAGGTGCTCCTTTTAATAGAGCACCGGAGCAAAGCACTAACACTCCGTGAACACATGTGATCCTCACACCATAGCCACCCCCTCCGGTTGTCCCAATTATTGTCACTTTGGGGCCTTTGGATCCGGACAATGATACGTGTACACAACTTGTAGATAAGATCACAAACAATACTATCATAATGATTCAATAATAAGTTTAGATCTGAGATCATGGCACTCAGGACCTAGTGACAAGCATTAAGCACAACAATTTGCAACAAAGTCAAATAGCACTAATAGAGATACTAGGCACTATGCCCTAATAGATCTTATTCGATTACATGATAGAACTCATCCAATCCCTACCATCCCCAAGCCTACAGCGAGGGATTACTCACTCATGGATGAGGGAAACATCGGTGGTTGATGGAGATGCATTTGTGATGACGATGGTGATGATCCTCTCCAAATTCCTAATCCCGGCAGGGTGCCAGAACGGAGTTTCTAGATCTGAATCTTGGTTTCTGGTGGCGGTGGCGGAGCGGAACTCTTTCTGGAAAACTATCGAACCCCCCTCGGTTTTTAGGTCGAAAGGCAACTTATAGGTGCAGAGGGAAGCCGAGGAGATGCCTGGGTGGCCACACCTCCACCAGGCGCGGGGTTAGGTGGGCCCGCGCCTGGGGTTGGTCTGGCCCCCAGGCCTCCCCTCCGTCTCTTCTTCTAGCTCCGTGGATCTTCTGGTGAAATATAATTTTTGGCATATTTTCCGGGATTTTTCCTGATAGTTCATTTTCTGCATAAAAACAAGACACCAAGGTAATTCTGCTGAAAACAGCGTCAGTCTGTGTTAGTTTTATCCAAATCACACAAGTTTAGAGAAGAAACAATAGCAAAGTGTTCGAGAAAGTAGATACGTTTTGGACGTATCAACTCCCCCAAGCTTAGCTTATTGCTTGTCCTCAAGCAATTCAGTTGAAAACTGAGTGCGATAAAAGAACTTTCACGAACACTTTGCTTCATATGATGTAAATATTCGCACCACATGAGTAGATGCTTAGACAATTCATAATAAGGAGTATGCAACTAAGTCTACTCAATAGTCATTGCAAGCTATGAAGATAAACCAACTCAATAATAATAAGTAGCATGAAACATAAACATAAGCAACATTGCAGTGCTCATAATAAGGTATGATAGAGTGGTATCTCGCTTGCCTTTGTTTGAAGAGCACAATATAAATGCCAAGGCACCTCTGAAGTTCACATGAAGACTAGAGATAAAGATATCAGAGATACAAGCATCAAAGTCATGACATAATTAACCAAGTTTTGGAACAAACACAAGAATGACAACTATGTTCTCAAGAAGGTGATCATAGAATAAGTGGTGACTCAACAAGGTTGTGAAAACGGTTTTGTGAAGGTTTGAAAGGCTTCCCAATGCTGAAAGGAAGGTACTCATTAGCTTTGAGCTCTCATTGCCCCTAGCATAGGTATCTTCATGTGGTTAAGGTGAAAGTGAGGTCCACTCTGAATCATATGTTTGACAGACCATAGACTGGAAATCCCAAGTCCCTTGAGTACGAGGGTCGCTCCGCATGCTACTCAACTTTGGTCACCTGAAAGTTCTTGTCATTGTAAATACATGCATATCATTAAGAACCGCCAACGGGGTACCCCTTGCACATGGTATAGGAGCTTTTCCATAACCAAAATGACAAGGCAAGCAGACAATGAGCATCTCAGCAATCTTTTTATTTACCATATGCATAGCGGCCTAGGCGTCTCTCTAACACAATGTATAAACTCCATGAACTCACTAAAAGGATACGGATGTCGCCTAGAGGGGGGGGTGAATAGGCGATTAAAACTTTTCCTAGAGTGGCTCAACAAAGGCGGAATAAAACTAGTGTTTACTTTGTAAAGCACAACCTAGAAACAACTAAGGTTTACCTATGTGCACCAACAACTTATGCTAAGCAATACAAGCAAGAAAGTGATAGCAAGATATATATTACTTCAAGCACGAAGGCTATCACAATGTAAAGTGCATAAGTAAAGAGCTCGGGTATAGAGATAACCGAGGCACGCGGGAACACCGAAATTTTACCGAGTTCCTCCCAACATGGAGTACGTCTCGTTTGGAGAGGGGGTGGTATCAAACCACCAACGCCACAAAAGGCCTCCCTTATTCTCCGGTGAATCTCACCCCAATGGGATCGATCCATGCTTCCACTATCGGTGCACTTGTCGGTGGCAACCGGAACCTCTCACAAGATTGGGGCACTTCTCCACAACTCAATTGTAGGCTCCCAACAAATGCCACAAAAGGCCACAATGCCACAAAGGCTACAAACCGTCTAGGGTTCCAAGAACCCAAGAGGGACAAGCTCCAATGAGTAAATCAAACCAAATCCTCCGAGGAGAACTCAAACCGATGCACCAAATGCAAATGGCAAGAACACCACAAAGATGCTCAAATCCCTCACTCTCAAGTTCCAACAAAGCTACTAAAGATATTGTGGGAACAAGAGAGGAGGAATCAAAGAGAGACACAAAATCCCCCAAAATCTAGATCCCCAAAGATACACTCACAAAGAGATGTTTTGGTTTGGTCAAAACGTAGATCTAGATCTCCTCCAACTACCCCTCAAATATATGCAAGAATCAATGGAGGGATGAGTAGAAATCGAGCTTAAGGAGTAAGGCAAATAGGGGCAAAGCTTTAGATCCAAAGAGGAGGAATAAGTAACCCTAAAAGGCAAAGGGGCAAACTATTTATAGGGCTGGGCAAAATATGGCTGTTGGAGCCTGAAAGAAGCGGTAGTACCGGAAGTTCAAGCGGTACTACCGGAGAACTCCGGTACTACCGGACCAGGTACCGGACTTGGTACCGGAAGACCAATATTCAAAATTCATAAGCCCTGGCCACAGCGGTAGTACCATTGATGCTACCGTAAAGCGGTAGTACCGCAAATGGCAACCGGTACTACCGGACGTGAAGTGGAATCAGCAGTTTAGACGAAAAAAGTCTCTGTCACGCCAGGTTGTAAAATGCGGTACTACCGCATTTTACTACCTAGGCAGACAGAAGGTTTTTGCCAACGTTCAACAGTCTCTGCCCTGTGCGGTACTAAAATGCGGTACTACCGCATTTTAGTACCGGAGCAGGCAGAAGCTTTTGACAAGTGGTCAAAAAGCTTCTGTCGTGTTAGGTACTAAAATGCGGTACTACCGCTTTTTAGTACCTAGCCCGGCAGAGTCTTTTTGACAGTTAGTCAAAACCATCTGTCGCATCCGGTAGCAAAAAGCGGTACTACCGCTTTTTGGTACCGCACCAGGCAAATATTCAAACGGCAATTACTTTTGACTGGAAGCTCCGATTGACCCGATTCCAATTGCGTTGGATAGAGGACGACAAGGGCTTCCCAATAAAAAGTGGAAATATTGATTATCACCAAGTGAGAAAGTATCAAGTAGAATAATGTGATATACCTAACTTGGTGAGAAACCGAAAAGCCGCATAAATCAAAATCACAACAAGATACAAATGGAAGATCCGATTTTGATGAACAAGAGCTTGTTATGGAGATTACCACAAGCTCTATATCCTCACATGGATAAGACCAAATAACAACCAAATACGATGATGCAAGTATGCAAAGGTTTGATCTCTCTCCGAACGATGTGACCGAATTACTCATACGAGAGCCCCTCTTGATAGTACGGTTATCTATCCTAAACCCAGTCTCACACACACAACGTGAGACCGGCAAAAAGGAAACCCTATCAAGATTATACCTTTGCCTTGAGCATTCCACTTGAGCTCGGTGTAGACGATCTTTCCCTTCTCAAGATGGAACGCCTTTCTTGATTCCTCATCATCGACCTCGCATATTGAGCTTGCCCAACATATCTTCTTTGCATTTCATCGACCTTGAAGCCAACACATGCTCCAAGCGATGCCAATGGACAAATCCTACAAGTATAACTTAATACACACATTAGTCTATAAAGATTGTCATTAATTACCAAAACCACACATGGGGGCCCAACATGTTCTTTCACTCACAGCCTTCCCTTTTATTTCACATCGTCGACATCTGTAAACAAAAGAGCAAGGAATCAACTGGATGAGATATCCACAAAAAGTGTTAAAAGCGTTCCCCATGGCAGGACAGTTTTGCTGACTCCCAGTATATAATTAGCAAGCATATAACTTTCATAGACTAGTCACAATGGTTCAAAATTATTAAGCGCAAGGAATAAAGTGTACCATCAAGTTCGTGAGAGCTTTACTAACTAACTTTCTCAAAATAGACAAACATTTTATTTTGGAAGAAAACATGGCATATAGAATATGCACTAAAATAGCAAATGATGCTAATAGGTAGGTATGGTGGACAGAGCTGGCAATATTGGTTTTGGGGAGTTGTAAGCACAGGTAGAGCACATACTCAGTGCAAGTGAAGGCTAGCAATAGAGAGGAAGCGACAAACGAGAGAGCAATAGCTGTCATAATCATGCTTGCAACAAAACATGACTAACTATGGCATGAAAGTGATACAAGAACTCTGAGGCAAAATAAATCATCGAGGCTTACTAACTATTGATTAGTCATATGCATGCGTGAGCATGTGCTAAGTCGATTCTCATGAACAGTTAGAGGAGGATACCACAATGTCATGCCAAAGTATGAATAAAACAATGCAAGCAAACATTCATATGACATGCTACAAACTATTAGCAAGCTGGAGCTGATCATAGACAAGCAAGACCTACTAAGCATCCATAATGACATACACCTTACACAAACAGGCTAAGCATGCTCACAATGATGAGTATATGTACAAAAATCAAACAAATAGAGTTCGTTACCAGCCTCTTACCACACCTTGAGTTGTCTTAATCTCCATTATTGCCCTTCACTTGTGTGACTTGAATAATTAACATGAAACCAAAATCCACTAAGGACGGCTAAACCATGCAAAGAACTCACAAAACCAAAGAAGACCAACAAATATTTTTGGTGTTTTCGATTTTTTTAGAAACAAGCAAACAAAGAAAAACCAAACAAAAACAAAGCAAACCAAACCAAAGCAAAGAAACAAACCAAAGCAAATAATTTGGATTTTTTTCTTTTAAGGCAAACCAAAGCAAAGAAACAAACCAAGAGAAACAAATAAAATATTTTTGGTATTTTCAGGTTTTTAGAAAGAAGCGACAAAAACCAAAAATAAAGCAAAAACAATGGATATACAAAAAACCGACCGAACATGATATATATATATATAAGTGTGATGTCGGTGTACCTACCCCCAAGCTTAGGCTTTTGGCCTAAGTGGGGCTCAATAATGCGGATAGTACCCCCATGCTGGTGGGTCATCATAGGAATGATCATAGTCAGGCACCTGCGATGGAGAAGAAGACGCGCCCCAATCAAATGAGGGTTGTTGGTATGAAGACTCTCCCAAGTTGGAGGGCTGAACCGAATTGTCTTCGGCATCCTCTTCAACATTCTCTTCTTGTTGGGAGAGTTCCCCCACATAAGTGTCAAGCTCCTCCTCCGTAAGTGACCATCCTTGCCTGTTATCAAAGTTAAACAAAGCAGGTGCAGGCAAATAAACTATTTTCTCAGTCCTACCCTTTCTCCGACCTTGCTGGGCAAAAGATATTTCATAAGGTAAACTTCTCACATTGGCTCCCAAAGAAACAAAACCATGCTGAATCATGGATTCAATATCAAGCCTCTCTATGGGGAATTGAAAATCTGAAAAGTGGGGCTCTAAACCATGGAAAGCTAGCAACCTAGAAGCAATGAGACCTCCACAAATTCCACCCTTCTCACGGCTGGTGGTGAGATGGTGAGCTATCAAAGCACCCAGACTATAAGAATTATTCCTATTCAGAGCAGTTGCGATAAAAGCTAGATCAAAAGAAGATAACTTCCTAGCAATCTTTCTAGCAAGAACACACTTGGTAATGAAATAAGAAAAGTATCTAATAGCTGGGAGCTAGATGTTCCGAATTTTACCACTTTCCTTTGAGAAGTCAAAACCTTGGCAAATCTCAACATACAAATCAACAAGTGACTTGGGCCTCTCCTTGATCTTCTCACAAGATCCCCACTGAGGTACTCTAATTGCTGCACATAAATCAGCAAAAGGCAGGTCGGCAGGTATATTATATATTTTGTAATGGACCATGGGATTAGAAGCAGACCAAGTGAAATGGAAGTCCTGCACAAAAGCCATGGTTAGATTAACATATTGGATTGGTTCACCTTCCAAAAAGTGTTCCAACCCTGCATTTATAACCATAGTTTGGAAATCTTGGAGGATCCCCGTAGCTCTCATAAATTCATGGCATGGATACATGGAAGGAAAAACTGCCTCCTCACGATGAACCTTCATTGGCTCATGCACCATCAAGTCAATTTTTGTTAACAATTTTTACCTCTGCCATAAACTGATAAGCCAATGAATTTTTTATGACAGTAACAACTATTTAATATGGCAATTAAATACTTTTTTATTTTTCCTACAACTCCATGTTTGTAAAAACCTAGTAGTCAAGTATATTTTACATGATAATTGTTTATAATTAATCTGGAAACTAAACCTTGTTTTACTTTTTTATACTATAGCGCTGATTCAAAGGAGGTTCACGAGCAGTCCGGGGGTAGCAATAAGCCACAAAATCCTCCTGTATCTAAGAGTGTGAATACCTATCAAAGGTGTGATATTTTGACTGTTATGGGAGTTTTTACAATCAACTTTTTTTGCTTATAGTATGTAAGATATATAGTTTTTTTGTCTAACATCCTTTTTCGCGTTTTCCTTTTTTGTGCCTGTAGAAAACGACATAAATTATCAAGCAACACACCTTCAAGGAAATCTCCTAGGCTTGCTCAGATTCAAGATATGAGAAACCCCAGTACTGAGCATGTTAGTGATGCCAAGTGCAAGTCTACTAGCTTATCTCCAACCATCGAGGATGGGAAGAGTTCAAATTCAGCTTTTGTGGTGTCCCCTACGGTTATCAATAATCAAAAATATGCCACTGCTGCGATGATCCGCGATGGGAAGTCAATGATCACTGCTATCCCAATTTCCCCTGCTGCCACAAAGATGCCATCAGCTAGCAATGCTGCAACAATTTCTGTTGGCAGTCAAAAAACCAATTCAGGTGATGGAAAAAACAAGGCCAATGCAATCTAGATATCACCAACTGTTGACAACTTGCAATCAAAAACAGCCGCAACAAGTGAGAACATGTGCAGAACCACGGTGGTTTCACCGTTAGCACAAGGTACATTCCCTAGGGGTAGCAGCAGCTATTACAGGCCATGGAAGTTGTCCCCTTTAGTTGGTGCTCAATTGGGAATTCCTGGTTTTCTTAGTGGGCAACCAATTGCAGTACCACCAAAAATTCAAGAACTTGTTAGAGGGTTATCTGAATCAGTAACAAAGCAAGGAGTGTTGCCTAGGGTTGATGAAACATGGGCAAGCACAGCAGAAGGTACTTCTATAAAAAGGAAATATATGGATGCAGGAGGTCCATCTACTATTTCAAACAGAGATAACTGTTTGGGAATGTTTACACCTCCACCTTTCAACTTGGGGTTTAGTTCACAGGAAGATTCTGGTAATGATTCTCCAATGGATTGCACAGTCTCTACCAAGAAACATTCGATGCCCACATTTGCTCAAGATGTTGCTCCAATAGCTTGGGCAGATCCACGAGGTAACCCCTTTTGTTTGTATTCAACAGTTTTTTTTCAGCTATGGAATTTTGCTAGTATGCTAATAAACATGAATGATCTTGTACAAAAAAAAATTATGCTAATATCGAGTAATATAAACCTTGTAATTTGTTCTTCTCTCTATTTTTTGCATCTGATAACTACGTGTTCAAAACATGGTAGGTAAACATAGGAATAAAGTTTAATTATCTGGTAACCTAGTTTAATCAATCTGGAAGCCAATATTATTTAATTAGGCAACCAAATTTTTTGCCATAATTTGTGTGCAATGCGAATCAAGTTTTTTTACATGCGAGCCAAGTGTATATAGGATAACTGTTTTTGATAAAATTTTTATTGCTGTCCACAGAAGTAGCAAGCAAACCTGTTGAAAAAACATGCATTGACTCTGATTTTGAAGAATTCAAGCTGTCAAAGGAGCTAGAAGATTACATCCTCAATAAAACTGATTTCCTTAGTGAGGAAGTTGCGGCAGAGCTTAATAAGTATGAGGATTATTGTAAAGCATTCTCGAAAAGAAGGAGAGAGTTGGTAAAAGCTGCAGCCCCCGCAAGCACCATGGATGGTACCGTTGTTCAAAGCATAACACGGAAGGTGCAAGCTCACAAAGTGAGGGTAAAAATTGTGTCCCGTTTCTTGGTGTCTACTTTTGATAGCTTGATCAAAGTCAATTCAGACCAACAGAATGTATACCAGAAGCTAATGTTGAACAGCAAACATACAAGCCCAAGCAAATCCAACTTGAAAAGGTAAACATGATTTATGTTGTATGGTAGTTGTTCCTTATATAATCTGGTAGTTGTTCTTATATAATCTGGTAGTTGTTCAAATATATATGGCAGTTATTTTTTCATAGTTGTTCAAATATATATGGTAGTTGTTCAAATATAATTTGGTAGTTGTTCACATTTATCTGGTAGCTATTCCACTAAAGAGAAACTATGTGGCACCCGGGGTTAGCACGACTCTCCACTAAACACATTTTAAGCTGGTAGCTGTTCAAACTTAATATGGTAGTTGTTCCTCTTTTATTGTGGTAACTGTTCATTTTTAATCTGGTAGGTGTTTTTTTCTCCTTTTTATCCTGGTGGTTGTTCATGCTTAATTGTTTTCATTCCTTCCTTTTAAACTAGGTACCAGATTGTAAAATACACAGACAACTGTGTTGTAACATGTGACTTGGCTAATTCTATACACGTTAGGGATAAATTGTCAAATCACTGCATAAAAGTTGGTATTGAGTATCTGCGTCGTACAAACAAAGTGGAGGGCAAGATGATAATGCCATATGAGCTCTCCACTTTTTTGATTACTGGACAGTTTGAGAAGAAAGTTATTATTTCTTATTTCACAATAAGATCAGAGTACTCTCTCAGTGTAATAAAACAAGTTAGAAACTACTCTAAAATTACTCTGAACTTAAACAACATGTTAATTATCATATTAGCAGTGCTAAGTTGCCTATTTTAATTCAGAGTAGTTGCCTATTTTTTTCCTTTTGTGTGTGTTTTCAGCAGGTTAATTACCATATTACCAATTCCAAGTTGCATGTTTAATTCAAAGAAGTTGCCTGTTTAATTCAGATCAGTTACCTGTTTTTCCCTTGTCTGTTTTTTTGTCCAGATTTCTTTCCCAGTCCTTGAAGAGGTTAGCAGAGGAACTAAGGAAGGCAATCACTGATATTGCTTGTCTATGAACTTTCAAGCTGAAAGGTTTGAAGCACTTGACTCCATGCGTGGCGAAGGGAGTGAAAGTCTCACTAAACATGCAAACGCTCTAATCAGTAAGATTAAGGCTTTATGGCAGATTCATTGTGCCACCTCAAAGGTCTAGATAGAGGATTGGGAACTTACAATTGTTAATGTGCCAGTGCAAGAAAATATGTATGTCAACTTTTCCTCTGTCTTTTTTATTTTTAGATTAGGATTTCTGAATTTTGTATACTACAGTTTCAGTTTCCAGATAATATTGATGTGTTTTTTGTTTTTCCCCTCGTAGTTTTAATTGTGGTTTTCATGTGCTTTAAAACATCGAGTATTGGGATGGGCAGAAGATCCCACAAATTGGTAAAGGTGATGCTTATAAACTAAGGAGGATCATACCATACAAGTGGATCACTACTGATTTCAATGAGGAAAAGGATTACTGGAGAAGTAATTTGAACAACAATGTGATACGGTAAAACTACAATTCTTCATACATATATGAATATAGATGGAAGTAAATAGGTCATACATTCGCACTATCTTTTACAACATGAAACAACAACAAAATGTAGAACATTAGTGATTGTTTATGTGGTAATCCAGAGGGCTTTTTTTAATTCTAGTTTGGTAGCTGCGGTCTTTCTGGGCATGTTCTTAAATCATGTTTCGTCGAGCCACATTGTTTGCATACACGGAGTTCCTTCCAGCCAATGTTCAGTGCATTCTCGAATGCATACTTTCTCTTTCTTCCTTTTGTGTTTGATTTGCGGGGATCACGTATGTGAGCATGGGATGTTTACGAAGATGCTGCAGTGGTTGGAGGTATTATTGGGTCTGAACTTGTGAAGTTAGCACTGTTAGTTGGCTTAGGACCAGATGTGGGTGCTGATGACTTTGGAGTAGCCTTCTTGCGTTTGGGTGGATGTATTTCTGGCCCAGATCTTTGATGTTGTTCATCCATACTTGTTGTAGTTGCATCTTGCTGGTTTCTCTAGGTTGTAGTATATCGTGAAGAATTTGTTGCGAGAGCAGAATTAACAGAAACTTTTTTGCTCTTTTCTCCGTCTCTCTCTTTAGTGTAGACAAATCCTTCTTCATATTTTTTAGATGCATCCTTATTATCTTCTTGCCATCATCTATTTGATTACCGTATAGTGCCAATCTTTTGAACTCATTGCACATTGTTGCCAGTGACATCTTCTTCCTAGACTCCTTCAGCATCTCCGCTGGTTGGCCTGATGTTTCTTCGACTAAATTCTCCTCTACGCTCCAAGTCCACCTTTTAAGAATATATTCCAGTGGCATCACTATCAGTCCTATATAGAACATGGTCTTCATTTGGAAAAGCAAAAAAAGTAGGTAGCATAGTTAGTATGTTTCTCAAAAACATAATATGTCAAAACTAAATAAATTTGCAATTATGTTCATTTTTAATCTGGCAGTTTTTTCATATGATTTATAAGCTACTATATTTTTTAAACATGGTAATCATTTATTTTCCTAGCAGGTAACTAGTCATAATTATTCTGGGAACTGACAACAAGTTTTTAAATTACCTTTAGAATATGACAACACACTATGCCATCCCTCTCAAATCTACAGCATTGACATTTGTACTCAGTATTTTCATGGTCTGCATAAACTTGGTAGTTTTTGTCGTGATATGTGGGCACAAACTTTGTGATGCATTCGAGCATGTAAATATGGTCAGCAGTCTATATTATGTTGTAGGAAATTGTATATAGCATTTCTTTTTGAAAACAGATGAGTCTGCTTCTTCTTTGTTTTGTGTTTTCATTATATTTTCTTGGATAGCAGCATATTGACGAACAAACTTGCGGACTGAGTTTGAAGGACTAATGTATTGTTTCAGCACTGCATTAAACCCTTCACTCTGTTGGGTTGTCTGCATGAATGTGTATAAGGAGTGCATAAAGTATGTCGGGACCCAGTAACTTCTTTTTTCATATAGTGCCAGAAACTTAGTATGTCCTTGCAAGCCAAACTTTTGTATCATGTCATTCCACCTCTCTTCAAATTCCTCTGGTGACAGTTTGCAATTTAGGCAATTATTTATCACTTCTTATAGGCCAGGAATCCTTGCAACTAATGGCCCAACCTCTTTTGTTGCCTTGTCAACTATATGTCAACGACAATTCCTAAGCCTAGTGTTTGGAAACTTGTTATTTATTCCTAACCTCATTTCAAAATCCTGATCTGTAATTATATTTATTGGAGCTAGACCATCCATGGCAATTATAAAAGTCTTAAATAACCAGTCAAAACTAGAACTGAGCTCATTCATTAAGAACCCACATCCAAGCTGGATAGACTGTCCATGATTGTTTATCCCTATAAATGGAGCAAAAGGCATCTTATACTGGTTGGTAAAGTATATTGTATCAAAAGATATGCAATTATTGAAGTGTTTGTATGCTCTTCTAGTAGCTCCATCTATCCTAAATAAGTTCTCAGCCCTGTTTTCATCATCAAGCGCGAATCTGTAATAAAAATCTTTATCTCGCTGCTTCATTTCATCAAAGTACGTAAATATATATTGCATATTTGTGTACTTGTTCTCAGCTTAAATTAAAGCTCTGAAGTTCGCAATGTATTTGGGTGTATATGGAACTCCTTCAAGCGACTCATAGAGTGTAGCCATAACTTGCATCATCCTACTTGTTTCTATATTCACTGAATGAAGAACTTTGATAAAATCTTGGTCCTCCTGCGGGATTTCTCTATGTGATCGTAGGAACCCTATTAGTGACCATTTGTTAATCAGCGGGTGGTTATGCTGATCACAAAAGTTCGTCACAACCCAGCTGCCATCCCTAAACTTGATCATCATTCGAGCTTGGCAGTTACTTCTTGTGTTTGTACTCCTATTCCTCTCCGGCACAACAGGCATAGGATTTTGAGTGTCTTCATGTTCTTTTTTCCGGTGACCTTCCTTGTGACAAACAAGTGCTGCCCTTATGTACCCTCCAGTTACTCGTGACTTCTTCTTGTAGTTGTACCTAATGCCGAATCCCTTCCTCCGCGCATACATCTTGTAGTGCCTTTCAACTTCCTCCAATGTATCGAACCTCATGTGTGTAGTTGGCAGCTGGGGTGTAGAAATGACTTCTGGGATCCCATCATTACCACTGTTTTGTTCTGCCAGAGGTGTGTGAGCAGCACTTGACTATGCTAGACTCATGTCAGGGCCAGTAATCCCGAGCGAACCACCCCTAGAAAGTGTTTCTTCATTGTTTGCACCAAAAAGTATCATATCTGCATTTTTTTCACATTAGTATGAAGCACATTAGAATTCTAGAAGTTTTATGAAAACTGAATTATTTAAATTGTTGTTGTGATTGGAGCTAGTAGGAAACATGGCAAACAATCTGGAATTTCTGGTAGTTCTGCATATATAACTTGGTAATCAGTGCATAAAAAATCTGGTAATTCTGCATGTACAAAGCTAATTTTGGTATTTATGCATGTATAACCTGGTAATCAGTGCATAAACAATCTGGCAGTTCTGTTTTTTCTAGCCTTTTGTCTGAATAACATGGTAATCATTTCATAAGTAATCTAGCAGTTCTGTATGTATAACCAGGCAATCATTTGATAAATAATCTGGCAGTTTCTGAATTTCTAGCTCGGTTGTGAATAACCTGGTAATCATTTCATAAATAATATGGCAGTTCTGCATGTATAACCTGGCAATCATTTGATAAATAATCTGCCAGTTTCATTTTGTTTCCGAGTTTTTAGTATTTTGTGTGTAAAACCACATATATACCTTTATTATTCAGTTAAAGACACATCACCATTAGACTCATCCATCGCTAAAAGTTGATCAATATCCATGGTTTTTCTTTTGTGTAACCTGCAAAGTCAATTGTTTTTGAATTTGGTCAAATTCATCATGCTTACTCTTTTTTCAATGTAGGAATGAGAAGTCAATTTTTAACATGCATGCAACATTTAAGTAGATGATGCACAAGGTTGAAGTTGATCATTCACATGGAAGCATATGCAATTTTCTATATGCAAGGATCAAGTTACCAGATTCAAAATGTTGGTTACAACACAAGCATGGAAATATTTCAGTCATGATATCCCTAGGATCTGTTTGGATACATGTTTTCTTTATTTCTTTGTAGTTTGTTAAACTACAATTAGTACCCTCTTTCTTGAACAAGTATCTTGTTTGTTTGTTGATATATTTTTCTACCTGTTCTACGTGCTCATATCAAAACTTCTATGCGAGAATCCATCTCCATATTTTTCTACTTGTTCTTGTTCTATGTGTGTTTTTGTAATAGAGGTGAAATTTCTGGAATTAAGGAATAGAGGGGATGGGGGAGAAGGGATGGGGGAGATGGGACGACCAACCTGTTTTACTCCACTAGTTTTTTCTGGAGACAGAGGAATATTTTTGCTTCTCCATGGCTTTAGGTTTGGTTCTGTTTTCTTAAGGAAGAAGAAGCTGGGAGGTGGCCGATGGGAGTGATTGCAAAGGACAAGGGATGGGGGAGAGGGGATGGAGGATCGGGGTTGGCAGCAGAGCTGTCCTAGGTCCAGGCGTCAGCTGTCCTGGAGGCCCAGGCTCTTGCGTGCGACATAGGCACGTCGCTTTCGCGTGAGCTGGCAGCCGCCGCTCGGGAGCAGTGCGTCGCCGTGCGTTAGCACCGTCCATGAATTAAACCTAGGGTTGACGAGAGAGATAGAGAGAAAGTGAATTAAGGTTTAGAGTGCAATCCCGAGTGTCGGTTCTCAATCGTCCGGCCCAAGAAAATCTGAACGACTGGAAAACTGAAAATCATTTCGATCTCTAAAATAAAACTCTTTTAAAATTTACCGCTCTGCATTTTGTTGACGCAGAAACTGGAAAGATAACATTTTCCGCGATAGCCTAGCCGCTATCCTTGTCAGATATTTTTGACTCTCGCCGCCGCCGCGCCCTCCCCCGCTATCGTCTGCGCCGGCGGCGGCCATGCTTCTCCTCCAGGAACACATCCTCTTCATATCTTTCCGTCCCCGCGCCGCCACTACCCACCTCTCTTTCCCCCACCGATGCATCTTCTCCAATACCCGATTCGCCACCAAAGCCGCCGTCGCAGCCGTCGCATCGTCGGCTAGCCCTGCCCCGTTCGCCGTGGAGGACTATCTCGTTGCGTCCTGCCACCTCACCCCGCAACAGGCCGTCAAGGCTTCCAAGGTCCTCTCCCACCTCAAGTCCCCCTCCAGGCCCGAAGCCGTTATCGCCTTCCTCTCCGACATCGGCCTCTCCCACGCCGATGTCGCCGCCGTCATCGTCTACGACCCTCTCCTCCTCTGCTCCGAGGTCGACAAGACCCTCGTACCGCGCCTCGCCGAGCTCCGGGACCTCGGGCTTTCTCCGTCCCAGATCGCCCGCCTCGTCCTCGTCGACCCCGCCCGCTTCCGCCGCCCCACCATCATCTCCAAGCTCCAGTACTATCTCCCCCTCTTCGGCTCGTTCGAGACCCTCCTCCAGGCGCTGAAGAACAACTCCTACCTCCTCAGTTCCGACCTCGAGAACGTGGTCAAGCCAAACGTGGCGCTCCTGCGGGAGTGCGGGCTAGGTGACTGCGATATCGCCAAGCTGTGCATCCCTGTGCCGAGGCTTCTCACCACCAATCCAGAGCGAGTTCAGGCGATGGTGACTCGTGCAGAGGATGTTGGTGTGCCCCGTGGCTCCGCGATGTTCAGGCATGCGCTGCTGGCTGTTGCATTCCTCAGTGAGGAGAAGATTGCTGCAAAGGTGGAGTTCCTGAAGAAGACATTTGGGTGGTCGGATGCTGAGGTGGCCATCGCTGTCGCCAAGCTACCGGTTGTGCTGAGGAACTCCCAAGACAGGCTGCTGCGCATGTCGGAGTTCCTGATGTCCGAGGTTGGGTTGGAGCCTGAGTACATTGCTCACAGGCCAGCAATGCTCACTTATAGCCTAGAGGCCCGGCTCAGACCCCGCTACTATGTTGTGAAGTTTCTTAAGGAAAATGGATTGCTGCGACACGACCGAAGCTACTATACTGCAGCCCAGGTGAGCGAGAAGGTATTCTTAGAGAAGTACATACACCCTTACAAGAAAGCTGCGCCTTGCCTTGCTGAAGACTATGCTGCCACTCTCAGAGGGAAAGTGCCCACAAGATTCAGATCGCAGGAACCAAAATCAGTCTCTAAAAGTATTTAACTGCTTATTGGACAATGAAGCTTTCTCTATGGAGTCTGCACACTCAGCTGGCAAGTCATGTTTCTGTGTTGTTCGTCTAACACTTTAACTGGATGCTGGATGTCTGCTATTGCATGCCACTTACAGTTTTGGTAGTTGCTAACATTATCTGAACTCGGATATGTTTTGGTCGTCAGCCAGTAAAGAAGAAAGCATGGCACAGTAGTAAAGAAGAAAGCATGGCACAGTTATGAATCAGTTCTTCATCACATGCCATGTTAATACACATTGTTTCTAAACATGGCTTGTTGAGTCTGTAATCTGTACTAAGATCAAACAACTTTCAGCGTCTTTCGGTCTAATTTGGAATGGAATGCAAGAGTTTTCCTGTTCATTTAGGAAATGAACTTATTCCGATTAAATTCCCATGCAATCCTGCATTACAAACATGCCCTCTAATGTGTATTAACAGCTTTGTCAGTATCTATTTCGTTATTTCAATTTGCATATACTTTATCTTCTCCCATTATATGATTTTATCCATCCTTATGAGGATATAGTTCCAGACCTTGCCGATACATATGCTTCTAACTTTGCCGGAAAATGCCAGTAGAGCTGTTCTTTGAAATAACAATGGGAAAGAGAAAGTGCTGACACTCGTGAAAATTACCAGTGAGAAGAAAGAGTTCTAAGGTTGTCATATTCATGGTTTATTCCTGCAATCTTTTTACAATTTTTCTACGAGTTATCAATTGCAGCATTACCAACTGAAGAAGAGCTTTGTTCTACACACGACTTCCACATATAGCTAGGTATGGGTTGCTATCACTTTGTTTCTTAGGTTCTTCACAACCAGGTGCTTACATATATATTTTTTGTGTAAATTCTTCGAGTAATGTGTTCACTTATTCAGCTCCAGTGTCCAGTACATTGTTCATTTCCATTTTTACAAAAGTAAGTTGTTCGAAACTCGCAAGTGCTTGGATTAATGCATAGCTTGAATGGTCTGTTGCTCTCTTCTTGGACCAAATTTATCTGTAAGAAATTTGCGTTGGCTGTGTATGAACCAAACCGAAAATATGCATGAGCCTCCATTACAGTGTAACAGTTCTGAAAATCAGATATTGCATATTAGTTGGACAGACTGTATGAGTTAGGATAAGCTAAACAGAAACTTTATAAGAGAAAACTATCAATTCAACATGACTTTGTCACTGTCCTTTAATCTAATGGGGTGAGAACTGATATTGGTTGTTGGGTGGTTGGGGCATGAAGAAATAAAATGCAAAAGGTACATACTACAAGCTACAGCTTCGATGTTTAGGCCGTACATACTGCAATATACATCTTAGATGTTTAGGCCTTTTTGAGGAATTTAGGCGAAAGTTCTTCCATATTTCTCTTATTCAGACCCTGCATAGTGAAAAATTATTCATTCACAAATTTACATATGCTCTGGCAGCAAAAATATTGAGGAACTATGGATCTGAAAATCAATTTTGCAAAGCTACAGATTGAGCCCAAATTTACTGCACTAAGCTACAGGTCATTGCATGACACGGAAAATGGCACCTCGGCCATATGAGGCTGGATGGCGGACCTGGAATGTACTAGCTCTACACACTAAATTGGTCTAAAATCTCTAGCTTGGTGAAGTAGATTCTTAAATGCCTGGTTCCTTGATACTTTTGCAGAAGTATTTATGCAAAAGTTACTCCTGCAAGTTTGATTCTTGAAATGTGTTTGGCCTAGTGTTATTTATAGCACATGTTTTGTTTGTTCATTAGCACTATATGCAACCGTGTTTGTCCTAATTGCATATTATGATGATTATTCAGTGCCAAGTTGCAAAACCATGTTAATATGTACATTAAGGATCAGTATGCCTTATGTCTCAGCCCAGACCAGACTAAGCTGGGACTTCTAATGTATTACTCCCTCCGTTTTAAAATATAAGATGTTTTAGGTTTGTGAAGAAAATGTATTAGACTTGTTTTAGTGTGTAGATTCACTTCAAATCTGGATGAACCTAGATACTAAAAGTAGTCTAGATACATTTGCTTCACAAAGCTAAAACATCTTATATTTTGAACCGGAGGGAGTACAACAGTTATTTTTCGGCCCAATTTCATCATCTGGGTGCAGTTTTTTGTGATTCTCCATTTTTCCAGTTCTGAAGTTCACAGATTATTTCTATATCTTTTTGTCAACTTACAGATTATTTCTCTAGCTAGGCACTTCAGGTTCTACAATAGGTCTAGGTCAAATCTTTAGGTGTGGTACCAGGTTAATTTCCACGCTTCATTTTCGTCCCTTATGAGTTATGACCTTTCTTTCCACTCAAGTTTCATGTCTCATTTGTTCCAGCTCTTAAGCTTTCATTTGTACTCATGACTCGAGAGCTGGCTTTTGACAGAGAGACCTCGAACGCAAAATCCTTTTAAAAAATTGTGTAGTCACTCTTTTCTTTTTCAACCCTGAAAACAGTAGCAGCTCTGACTGTAAAGTCTTGCACTTTTTTTAGGATAGTGTAAAACATTATTCAACTTGAGTTGATTACATGGAGAGGTATTATACTACAATGTCATAAAGTGAATTATGGGTCTCTTAAGATTCCATTTGGTGGTGATCGGAATTTGCATTTTTACATGATGGAAATTTGGTTAGCATCAGAGAGTTTGGATATCCTTGTTTTTTGTTGTGTGGAAAACCCCAGTTGCCCAAGTTGTTGGCAAATGTTTTGTTCTCAAATTCCACCGTGTGCTATACTGCTATGTGAAACGTGGGCTAAGGATTGGTAATCTAAACTTTTGCATAGTATCATAGTAGGACACCATATTTTGTTCGTAACCCTAATTTTATCATATTGACTGTGAGAAGGCCATTTATACAATGGATAATTTTATCATATTGACTGTGAAAAGGCCATTTATACAGTGGATAATTGATCTTCAGCTACTCTTACATGTAGTCCCTGGTCTTGCCCATCACCATAAGCATGTTTTCTTTTGCTTTGTGTGGTCAGATATCAAAAGCTCTCTGCTAGGACACCATTCTGGACCTCGAGCAAGACTGCAAAGAGTTACACAGCATAGCCACCTGTGTTAGCAGACGCATCAGGAGGTGCCTTGTTTTAGTCAATGCCATGACACGGCTCAGAGTGTAGCATGCATCCAGCATGTCACCTCTTTTTAAGTCACACCATAGCCACATGTGTAACACATGCATTAGGACGTGGCTTGTTTTGGTTAATGACATGGCACAGCTTAGAGCGTGAAATCTAACCAACTGAGCTACGTTTAGTTGGCGACCAGAACCTTTCGCATAGAACCTACAAGAACTTTTTATGCCATTGCCATGAGTTGTGATATGTTTATAGTCAAGGTTGCGTAGATACGTATCATGCTTGAGAGATGTCAGTGAATATTAACTACTATAGTAGCTAGTTTTGGCTTGTCTTGTGTTTTCTATTTCTGCATTGTGTCTAGTCTATTTACTCTTGTATTTTGTTTTGACCATGTGACTGAGATGTAATTGCACACTCAGTCGATCCACCTAGTTTTTCTTAGTCAACCGTGTTTATTGAAGTCTTAGCTGAGCTCTCCTAGGGGTTCTTTGATATCAAAGGATTTTCGTAGGATGATTAAGCCTCTATGGTGAACGTAGAAAAAGAGTTGTACCTTTCACCAAAGTAGGTGTACCTTATCGCCGACATTTGTTTGACGATCTAGCAACAATTGTTATAAGGTCACTATGAAAAAAAAGCTATCGCTGTAGCGACAATTTCATCACATTTGGTAAAACTATTTGAGTTAATTAACAATATTTCACAAGAAAAAAAATCACACCCTTAGTCCTCGTCCAACTCCAACTACAAATACGAATACAAGGTAGTGGTTTCCCCAAACAACATCAATTGCCTGAGACGAGAGAGATGAGACAATGCCCTGTGTACTATGCAACACACCAACATTGTTTTTACATGTTGAGATGATTTAATTTGTTCATCTGTAGCTACTAGCTAGGGTATTTAGCTAGTATATGGAAAACTCCACTAATTCCCACGGCACAAATGTCGCAACATGGTTGTTGTGGCCTATGTTAAATGAAAAATGCGCAATCAAACACAAAGAAAACTTAGTAGTATAAGTAAATCACATTAGTTTAGTCGGGTTCTCTAATTATCATTCGTTGAAAATTAACTTAATTCCGAGTCGACTCTCGGACCATTGGATTGCACCGTGTTTCATTTGTGTTGTGAGCTGCACATCGTTGCAACTGAGAAAAATGTCACAAACTGTTTGATTACGTCGTGATTCATGCTAGACACGGAAGTTGGACATGGTCTGCAAAAGATATTTCCCCAGTTGCACGTGAGTTCCAACTAAGAGAAAAAATGTTCCAAAGTATTGGATTACATCGTGATTCATGTTGGAACGAGAGTTATACATGGGTTGCAATTGAAATTTAGATGTGGTCATCTGATTGAGAGTTAAGTTAATTCCCACTCGTCCGATGACTCGTCACTCTTCAAATTTGCAGGACACAACGTCACGTCCACAATCTTTATCTCTTTGACCCTATTTGCACATAAAGAAAATATAATGCTTCTAGCCCCTGGTTGGAGATATGCCTTTTATTTTCAACAATCTATTGCATTTTCTAATGTCAACTAAACCAAAGGAAATACACTTATGAAAAAAAAAGATCTTATTATGAGTATAAAAAGGATCATAAATTTTGATAAAAAAATGAGTGTGTGACTAGCTACATTAGGAAATTTTAAAATAAGCAAGTAATAGTTCTCTTATTACTAGAATCCTCTTTTCCCAATCTAAAATCCTTTTTTCCCGCAGCTCTCAATTTTCAAGTTTCCTTTCACACGCCCAAATTCCTTTTTAAGCGCGAAAAAGAAGCGCCACAACGAAAATCTCTGCGTCCTGATTGGTCCATCTGATCCCCTCCACGGATCGCGCGCCCCTTTCCTTCCTTCCCGGTTCCTATAAAACCCGCCCTCCTCGCCGCCGATCGATCGCACAATTCAAACCAGCAGCGCGCGCTCCATCTCGATCCAGCCGCCAACACCACATCTCGATCTTAGATCGTCGGAGAAGGAGGAGCAACATGGTCGGAAGGAAGCTCGGCGGCGGCGAGAGGAAGAAGGCGGTGACGCGGTCCACCAAGGCCGGGCTCCAGTTTCCCGTCGGCCGCATCGGGCGCTTTCTGAAGAAGGGTCGCTATGCCCAGCGCGTCGGCTTCGGCGCCCCCATCTTCCTCGCCGCGGTCCTCGAGTACCTCGCCGCCGAGGTAACTACCTTCCTCTTCGTCGTCTCGATCGATTCTCGCTCTGCTTTTTCACGCGCTCGACGGATCGGTTTGTTCTGACGCGATTGATTTTGGTTTCTTGCCTCAGGTCCTGGAGCTGGCCGGCAACGCCGCCAAGGACAACAAGAAGAGCCGCATCATGCCCCGCCACCTGCTGCTCGCCATCCGCAACGATGAGGAGCTCGGAAAGTTGCTCGCCGGCGTCACCATCGCCCATGGCGGAGTGCTGCCCAACATCCAGGCCGTCCTGCTCCCCAAGAAAACCGCCGATAAGGTCACTGCTGCCGCCGAGAAGGAGTCCAAGTCGCCCAAGAATAAGAAGGCCGTCGCTACGGAGTAACCGCGCTCCTAGCCTGCACTGCATAGGGAGGGATCCAAAGTGTCTTGTTGCTTAATTAGTTCCATTTCAGAGAGGCGAAAATGTTTCTTGGTTAGGTCGTGTATGTACTGCTGGTTTGCAAGACAAAATTGGTGGCTTTTGGTCTCGAGTTGTAATGGAAGCTGAAGATTGAATCGTTTACCCTATCAACCTTTCGTTTGAATGTCGTGTATGCGAACTTTCCCTTTGTCTGTTCGTATGACTGGATCATCGATCTTCATGCGATTTCTTTGCTCAGTAGAAATTTCCTAGATTTTTCTCCTAGTTAGTTCTTGAGGTCGATTCTGAAAACAATTTGGTTCGGTGGAGTGCTGATTTTTTTAGGGGTGATCTGATTTGGGATAGGCGGATAGATGTATATCTAATCCGCCTATTCGTGTGGAATGGATCGGACAGGCTCGGGCAGTTTGGTCACGTTGATGGAGATGACCTAAGCCCACGAAGCAAGCGAGTGTTGGCTCAGTTGCCTCTCCGTCCTCTTCTTTCCTGCACATATGCCCCTCTTCCACACAAGTTCTCTTCTTTTCGGACTGTAATTGATCATATCTATTCAATCTAAATTTTGTGCAGGTAGTATTCGTCTGGGTTCTGGTTAATTTATTCAGACCAATCTTGATATCAGATCTGATAGTATGTTGATTTGGGGAATTCCTCAACTGTCAATTCATTGCCAGGTGAGTTCCTTTGTACTTTCGTACCTCATATCTTTCATTCTTAAGTATGCATGTAAATGTCGTCTGCTAGCTTAGATTATTTATGTGCAGTGACGACTCAGATCATTGCAAATCTTCCCTTGTATGATTCTCTTGTACACACACTGCTGTCACCAAAGTTCGGACATGGCTCCTGGGAAGGTTAGCTTTTGTTTATTCTGTTATTTTGTACCTTTGATCATTCACTGTAATGTATGGTGCATGTTAGAGTGCAGAGTATACAACTGAGCCGTCATATTATTTTGCCCAGATTTTAAGTTTTTCGGAATTGCACGTCATGTTTTGATCACATCCTATCTTTGGGTCTAGTTTTAGCCTTATGCTGGAGCTGGATGATGCATTGTGCAAAAGGATGACATTGCAATGGACATTGAAGATGAGCTTGAAATGCCTTCTGCCCACTGTTTGTTGTGTTGGAGCACACAAAATATCTAGACTGACCTGATTTGCTAACGATTGTAGGCAATGTCTATGTATGGTCTCTTGATAGTTGATACTGAACCTGGTGTGCATGTTAAGACAGTGATGAGTGAGATCAATGCATGAAACTGATAATGATCAGTAGCTAACAGTCCATATGCATCATACTAATACTACTCCATGATATGATTTTATTCCTTATTGACATGCTCACATTCATAGTTCTGTATTACTATTTTTTTTTGTGAAAGAGCTGATAAATTAATGAGGTCGTCCGATGACAAAGATGAAGCAGAGAAGTTGTTTCACATCAAAAGAGCCGAAGGAGACTGAGTACAAGTACTTGGCTGCTATGGGTATTGCCAAGGTAGCGGCAAGGCTATAGTGGACAGGCTGAGAGACCGCCTCATCGCTTTCTCAGAGAATGTCCATGGTACCATTGCAAAGAATATCATGGACATGGTTCTGGTGACCCAATAGCACACCATGAAGGAGATTGGAGAATCGTTCAAGTTCTCTTCAGTGTTCATCCCCCCATGGTTTGGAGCCTGTCAAAATGTCGTATCCCAGATAGATGGTCTCCTATTGGCCAATACTTTATAAGAGGACATTGTTAGACGATATTTTCAGTTTTCGAAGAGTTTTGAGCTGAACACCAAGCAACTGATTGTTTCACTTAGTTATGCTTGCCGTAGGTAACCGAAAGATTTTAGCCTTTTCATGCTCTATACAAAATAAAAATAATGTGAAGGCCAAAGCAGCTATATCCTTGTTCTCTATTCAGTTTGCTGATAATTAACCTTCACAGGTTGGTGCTGAATCATCTATGACAATACCTTGATAATAGTAAATATTATGATATTTCACATATTTACATAAATGTATATCAATGTATTGAATAAATAGACGGGCGCATGATCTAGCTTTCAGCCTTCTTCAGTTACACTTTCCAGCTCAAAGGTAATATTGTCGTCCTACGAATACCTTAATTTATTTTGTTATGCTTGATTTGGTCATGGTATCATGCATTAGACAGTGACACAATTACCAAATACTACTTGAAGGCACCAGGGCTACGCTACATTTGTGTATCTTCCCTTCTAGGACTTTCTCATAGTATTTGTTTTCATTGTTACTGCAGATGAAGCAATCTAGAGACCAACACTCTCTTTCTTTCATTGTATTGCAGCTAAGTATCTTTCATTACAACACAATGCAGCTTTGTTTTTCAAAGATATTGCAGATGGCAGTATCGAGGATAAGAAGCAAGCTTGCTACAGAAACGTTTTCGGTGAATACTGACATTGTTATCTTCCAGTGATCATTTTAGGCTTCTTTCAAGAAATAAGCAGACAAGATAACTTCCGCCAAAGTGTATAATTGCTGCAACTGAAACTGGACCAGCTGAAGTTGTTATGAGGTTCGGTTCCTCTGTCCTGAATTAGATGTTGCAGGATGCGACAGATTTGTCTAGATTTGCATTTTTTTCTTTGAACGTTTCTAGATACATTCAGGACTGAGGGAGTACTGGATTTTAGCATCCTTTTGGCACTTGGCAGCGTGTCCTCATACCAAAATAAAGCAAGCGTAAAACATACTGAATAAAACCACGATAGAATCTCCCAACACACAGATACAACCGCAATTCCTTCTGGTAATTAACACACTGGCCTTAAAAATAATCATCTACCCCAAAGAACTGTAATGGGCGACTCAGGTTGTCACGCCCCGGAAATTCGGGACCATGACTAGAAATTCCATGAATTCGCCGAAAGCAAAATTTCGCGAAATCCCGAGTGATTACAAAACACAGCCATCGCATACAAACTCATAGGAATAATATTACAAGGGTAGATAATATCACATAAATATTTTTCTTACAATCCAACATTAAACAAGGTTCTCTCATCTTAAAATCATTAAACCATGACTAACGCATATAAACGTTATTGATTTTACACACGTGGCTATATTTCCAGGATATGCCCTCGAGCGTAGGAATGACCTAGAACTCAAAATCTTCTCCGTGAAGGAAGACATCAGGATCAACCTCCGCGACGTCTCCGGGTGTTTCTGAGAAATGTTTATATAGCAAGGGTGAGTACTGAAGTACTCAGCAAGTCACAAGATAGTTTCCAATTTAAAGTTTTATTCAAGATCAATTAACCAGGAAAATCCCATAAATTTCCTTGTGGTCAAACCCATAGTGGTACCATTTTCACCACTTTGCCAAATGGAGGGGAAAACATCGTCCGTCCGCGGCATACTTAATCTCACCAAGTGATCATACTTGGTATCATTTATTTTCTTCAGTATATATATTTATTTTTCTTTCATTCTGTATCATGGATTTTAGATATGTAAGTGTGTGCCTCCGATGGCTCCGTGCTAAGCCAAAGTGGCCCAAACCGCTAGGGTTTGCGATATTGCTATCATTGGCATCAGAACCTTTAATCGATGGCTAAGTTTTTATCTACTCTATCCTTTGAAGATTCTACCCGAAAAGGTCTCGTCACTCGAATCCCACCGGGAGTATGTCAGGGCCACGGAAATCGATAACATACTATAGCATCCCAACTCCGAGTGTCTTCCCGTTGATCACCCATACCAGGGTCCATCTACCTTGTAGAAAATCCATAGGAATAGAGTAGGGGTTCTTACAATTTATGTGGTGTGTTTTATTGTTTTGTGTCAGGGATGTACCACAGGTTTACCCATCAACTAGGCCCACATACTAGGGCACATAATCCAAAGTAAAGGATCTCATCCAGGTGATGAGTCCTTTTTATACCAAGTTTTTGAAGGTGGACATGACCTCCAAGCAATCATACAAACAATCATGCATCATCCATCAAGCAAGTCCAGGGTTTCCTCTAGGGTTGGTCTCAAGGCATAACATAAAATATTGATATTGATGGTTCAGGGGTTCTACTATTGCACATAGCTTCCATATTCCAAAATCATTTATCACCAAAATTTCATCGATGAGAGAGGTGACTTGCCTAGAGAAAGGTCTTTCGGAAATTCCTCGACTCCGAGATGGTGCACTCCTATGTCAAAATCCTCCGAGGCTTCACCAATGGGTCCTAAAATGTTCAGAAATGTTTGCCCAAGGTTATTACTTGTATTTGTGAACTAAGGTTGAGATATAGATAAAAGGAACCTTTATTTTGCCACATATACATAAAGGTTTTGAGTTCTATTAGCCTAGTAAAATAATTTCTAAAGGTATTTGGAAATGTTGTTTTAAAACAGAGGTTTATGAGGTCTAATATAGCCCTCTTTAAAAAAAAAAAAATTGGCCAGAGTGTCCTTGCAAAAGGACGTGTTTTTAAATGCATTTCAAATTGAAAACATAAATGAAAATAGAAAAAGAAAAGGGTTTAAACTTGTTTTTTTTCTACTCGGGCTAGAAAGAGAGCAGTTGGCCCAGCACTGGGCCTGGCCGCGGCCCAGGAAATGGCCTGAAGTGGCGTACCCTTCAGCAGGCGAGGAAAAAAAAGAAAAAGAGGAAGCAGACGAGGAGGGAGAAGAGGAGGGAGCTCACCGGCGGTCGGCGGTGCTGGAGGCGGGCTCGGCGGCGGTGATGTTTGAAATTGATGAGACGGTGGCGGTTGGGAGGATAGGAGGGATCGATTCCCATAGAGAAATCGAAAATTGGAGAAGGTTGGGAGGCTTTATAGGAGAGGGCAGAGCTTGGGGCGGCAACGCGTGGCGGCAGTGAAGAAATCGGCGGCGTCTACAAGCTTATCTGGCGTCGTTGGTGTCCTCTCGGTCCTTCTTGAAGTGTCTGAGGTGTTGGCGAGGTCCTGGAGCGAGGCAAGGTGGCGAGCGGCGAGCGGTTAGGCGGCGGCAGGGACATGGCGCTCGCGTACGGCGGGGTGACGGCGAAGCAGTGTGCGGTATGGCGACGACGAGCAGCGGCACGAGCGAGCGACGCGCGACGCGAGGGTGCACGTCAGCCACAGCAACCGGTGGGGCCAGGGCGGCGGCGGTGCTGGCCGGTGATGGGGAAATCGACGGCAGAGCTAGGGTTCATTGCTGTTCTTCATGTTCCTCCTTTGTTTTCTTCTCTCTTTTTTGTCTAATTTGTTTGATTCCAATTTGTTCGAATTTGCCTTTCCAAATTTGTTTTCAAATTTGCTTTAGTGTAGAAAAATTTGGATTGTTACACAGGTCTTCACAAATCTTTAATCAATCCACATAACTGTATTTTTGTAGTACATGAATCCACAAAACTGTATCGGCCAACCTCAACAAACAGTTATACTATTTAATTTTACAAGCTAATCCAATTCTGAAGACATACTGGTCCTATCTATCACATATTCGGAGTGAGACATACCGCTGTAGGGTAAAGGATGCTCAAAGAACTCGCAGCTCGGCAGGGAAAGACATGCTTGAACGTCCTTGTTTTGGGGTCATAGGCCCTTGCACCTCCCCAGTCACGAATTCCGACCAAATCAATCGTCTGTGACACCCAGGGAGCAGAGAAATAAATGAGCTGAGGTTCTACACCAGGAAGATCCTCAGTGCGTAAACACGCCGAGTGGTTCAGTCCGATGAAAATCGCATGATCTCCCAAGTCCTTCATCGGCACATTCCTGTGACCTTCAAGCTTAGGATCAACCTTACGAATCTTCAACTTGACATGTACCTACTCTTCGCGCTTGTAAGGATCACGCGGACTTGCCAGAGATCACCCCACGGCGTAGACACCAGGTGTCTAGTAAGAAGAGGTGTTCTGTGACTAGAATGCTGAACGATCACCAGGTAGAACCATGTTCCTAGATAGTCTGTAGGATAGACTATGTTTCTGCCCAAAAGATAATGTTCCAGGTCTCCATTGCTGTCGTAGACGGCCCTCACGCACGCCGCCGCGAAATCGGTGATCGGCGGGAGAGGGATCGTGTGCGAGTCGAAAGGGTTGAGCAGAACGAGATTGGAGAGGTCGTTTACCAGAATAAGCCATCCGTGGGAGGCTCCGCAGCACGCGACGAAGCAGCCCTTGGGAATACTGACGTTGTAAGCTCCAGGGACCCAGTTCATCTCGGATTTCACCTGGAATTCCCTTTGCTCGAGGAAGTCGGTCCAAGACACGAGCCACGGCCTGCGGGAACGTGGGATGCCGGCGGCCGTGGCCGCCGAGCGCCATGACGTGCAGACGGCGGCAAATGCAAGGGCTTGTGGGAGCTCGAGGCGTTGCAGGATGCTGAGAAGGAGGTCCATTGGGAGGTCCGACCAACCGGATGGTGCTGCCATCACTTATAGTAGAAAAAGGGCATATATTTCCGGCTTCTAAGGGTCTCTAGACCCGAATTTGTACCCGGGACTAAAGACCTCTATAGTCCCGGTTTGTTACAACCCGGGACTAGAGGTCACCGCATGGGTCACCGCATGGTCGTTTTTATAAAAGGGGAGGGTGACGAAGGACCTTTAGTTCCGGGTCGTAATACGGGCCTGGACTAAAGATCTTTTTTCAAATATTTTTTTATTTTTTTTTCGATTTTTTTCTTCAACTTTTGAATTGTTTGACTCATAATCCTCTCACTTGGAACATTTGTAGTACTAAGTATATCTAATCTTAGGTCGAATTACACTTACGGTAAACTTCTCAGTCGGTCACCCATCCTAGCACTGCTCTACTCTCAGCACGCTTAACTTCTCTGTTTCATTAGGATGTTTTCGCGCGGAGCCCATTTATATCTTGTTGTCAACACTATCATATCTATCCTATTAGTCCATATCAATATGCCATACATCTTTATTTTTTGAAATTACAAACAACTATTTTAGTAAACAACAATAAATAAGTAATAATTATATTTTAATCCAATGAAAGTAAAAAAACAAATAAAATAATATTTTTTTGCCATTTATTCATTTAATATGGCATAAATAATATCTTTAAATCTGTAAATCGAAATTCGACAAATAGTATATCCATAATTATCAAAAAATATGAGGAATCCAAATATGGAATAAATAAAATTGCAAAAAAAATTAAAATAACTTTTTTTTTCTTTTCAAATTTTTAAAAATCTAAAATAATCCAAAACGGCCTAAGCCTATTGAAATCGAACTTACAATTTTTTCCACACATTTTGATAGGTTGTACATTTTTTTCGATATCGTACGCAAAAGTTATAGCCAATTTAAGTTTTCCTGCCGGCCCGCATCCCACGACCCGGGACTAAAGGGTGTTGCCCGTGCCTAAACCCCTTTAGTCTCGGGCTGTATCACGACCAGTGACTAAAGGTCCGAAACTATCCGGGACTAGAGTTTTCTCGGGCTCCTAGCCACTGAAAATAGTATGAATCGGGACCAGTGCTCATACTGGTCCTGGCCCGTGACAAATCGGGACTAGTGTTAGACTCTAGATCGAACCGAAAACTCTACTAGTGCATAGTAACTCAATACTTCAGATTATGTGCTTGCGACCTTTTATATGACAAAGCAAACAAACGATCCAATGTATACGTATCTATGACTCTACCCGGATTATCTCGGTCTCAGAGGAAATCGGAAAACCAACCGAAAGCTGAATAGAACTCGGACAAGCTCATAGCCGTACTGCACTCATACACTGATACACGGGAACGCACGTAAAAACTGCATCTTTTATGTGTTTGGAAGGAAAATCGTAGAATTAAGGCAAGTAACGAGTGTAAAAACACGCATCTACCTAAAATCAACAAACTGAGCTGAATTCTCTGCATCTTTGTACAACAAACAACAACAGCTCACCTCCCGATTTTAAAAAGAATTTTTTCTATGTTAGGATATCTCTAACCGATCCCAAAAAACGGTTAGAGGAGTAACAGTTATCCTTTTACTCCTCTAACACGGACCTAATCGAACTCGTATAACCGTTAGAGGAGTATAAATTTTTTAAAAGTCAGCAATATATAAGAGTCATTGACCACTCTAGAGAAAAACCTGAGCTCCCACCTTGCCGCCCCATTCACGCCGGCGTCGCCTCCGGTGACCACCAAAACCCGCCGCCAGCACCCCGGACACCGCGCCGCCCTCGAGCCCATATTTTGATTGAAAGGAAAATTGTGGAATTAAGGCAAGTAACGAGTGAAAAAACACGCTTCTCCCTAAAATCAACAAACCGAGCTAAATTCGTTCGTGCAAAGCCCGTTTGCATTGGCATGTGCACCCAAGACATCCGCCAGAAAAAACATTGCACAAAATAAAAAAGAAAAAAAAATACTACAATAATTAATACGTAATATATTAAAACAGGCCATTGTTCAACCTATTACATGTCCAAAATGCAAGAAAAAAGAAAACACCCTACATATACTAGGAGGATATCCTAGGAGGAAGCGTGTCTGACTTGTTCTATGCTTGTTTGGGATTTTCACTTTAGGTGACAGGCCGTTAGGGCACTATTTATAGGGCAGAACCATACAGTTGCCTCATGATACAACAAATGCAAAAGTAATTGAGACCGCCGTCTCAGAAGTTTTTCATTCAACGCAATAATTGTTTTCTTGCCTCAAAATACAACAAATGCAAAAGTAATTGAGACCAGATGTTTTCGAATAATATGAACCGTTTGAGATGGCGGTTTCAATCATTTTAATGCTTGACCGCTTGTGCTTTGTGGCACTAGTTGCACATTGTGACTACCTGATACTCCATGATTAGACTATTCACAACAAAATTGCTATTGTTCTAGCACTGGAAAAGTGAGCGAGCAAATATTTTCAGGTTGGTTCTGGAAATCAACAGAGTTGTTTGAAATTCGAGACTTAATGAGATACAGAGTGTCGGGCCTAGGTTTGACCTACGGTGGACCGAGGATACAACCAACCTACTCTGTAACACAGGTTGGCTCGGTGTGCACTTGAATTATGTTTTTTGAACGGGAAAAGGTCTCGAGAGACCTAGATTGCTGCAAATAACCACACATGGCGGGTACAAATTTTCGCAGGGGCCCGAGGCAACACTCACACAAAGGACCTCAATTCGAGGATAAGGGCCCTGCAGTTTATAGAAAACACTCTAAACCAAAAAGAAGAAAAGCCATCAAGCCCTTGGATGTCGCTGCCGAAGCTCGCCAACATCCTCAAGGTGTGAATCACACCGAGGACGGAGGAAGAAGCTCGAAGCCTCACTGCAGACGAAGAAACCCTGCCTCTGGCCATCTCTCCGCTAGCGGGGACAAACCACTTGTTGTCGACGAAACGCCAAGCTTCGGCAAAGGGGGCGCTCCACCATCGTGGAGAGAACTCAGGGCCTCCATTCGGCCAGCAAAGGCAGAAGTCCGATAGCCTCACGCCACCATGGGACAACCGCGGGTGAAAATCATCAAGCTGTAGCAACAAGCTATCTCAACTTTGTCCCGACGCCATCCCCGCTCCAACATCCATCGCTCCCCCCACCGAGGCCGGCCAAGAGCGGATGCCGAGCGAGACGACCTCCAGGAAGAAGTTGCCAGCGCTTATTAAGAAGGAGGCTCACCACCTGGGAGGACTCATCCGCCCTCTACCACGGACGCCCAGCGAATCCTCCCCGCGGCAACTGGTCGATGCCGCGCCAAATCGACGAACCAGAACACCTCCACACCTCTAAAATCCGAAGACCAAACTCCAACCCACACCCCCCGCCACCACGACCAACCATATCGAGTGACGCAAGGAAGTGGAGGTCGCCGATCAGAGAAGGGACGCACACCAGGGTCTTTATTATGGAGATCCCAACAGAGGAGCAGCTTGTCGTCTGCTCCAACCGCTGGAGCACCACGCCGCCGCCACCCATCCTTTGGTTGTGCCAGTACCAAGCCAAGAGCACCGGCACCCTACTCCAGACTACCGGCAGAGCGCCGAGCAACCTACAACTAAGTCTAAAGCCTACGCCGGCGCCTCTCCTCCGTCCTCTTCGACCGGTGGCGCCGACGGAGAGGGCTCGGGATCGGCCCAGGAGAAGACGGTTGACTCTCAAAGGATAGGGGGATGGAGAAGGAGAGCGGTGGGTGAGGGAGCTCTAGCTTTGAATTATGTTGTTGTTGAGAAGATAAATCATATGTGGTCCTAAAATATATGTGCTTTCAACCTCTTAGGGCGTCTCCAATGCTTATTTTCATTTTGGGTCATAAGCTGGGTCCCACTGTATCAGCTATAAGAGAACGAAACGCCCACAATGCTTAAGGTCGTTTTGTGTTTTAAGATGGAGCCCACATTAGCAGACTACTTTTCTCCAGCAGCAGTTCCCAAATCTGTTTGCAGCGTACGACATGCAAATGAACGCACGGAGGGAGAGAGAAGAGAGAGAAAATACATTGGTTTTTTGCTTATGGCCGGGTCATACCAGTAAGACCGACCTTAAGGATTCTTTTCTTATGACCGAGTGACACAATGTATAAGGCCAGGCCATAAGGCTATTTCTTGCGCTATGACCCAGCTTATTTCCACATTGGAGACGCTCTTATATCCTTTTGAGAGGACAAATGAAGTCACTAGCATTTGTGAATTCATTATTGTCACGTACACATGCCTGGTTTACAGTCTCTCTGAATTGTAGACTAAGGTTTGTTTTCCTATAAAAGCTCTTTGGATCATAGGATTGAGTAAGCAAGTTATTATGGATTCTAGTTCTATGCCTTCCATTCGAAACAATTCCCAACGTGAGATCAAACCTCATCTTAATTTTCTTTTGAGAGAAGAAAGGCCCAATACTCTCTCTCTCTCTCTCCTCTGCAAGATTACTTTGCTTTTCTGTGCACCATCCAAAGATATCTAGTGTAGAATCTATCTTGTAAAAATCATGTAGGAATCAACAGTTCTAGGCATCCCAGTCACGTGTTTCTCCTATTCCTACATTTCCAAAACCCTGATGTCCAAAGATACGTTTAGAAGTTCAAGGAATTTTGGAGAGCCTAAATTTCCTATATGGATTGTTTGATCTCTATGAGTTTCTATTTCTATTAATTTAAATATTCCTTTCCCTATATTTTGTAGCTAGAGAGAAGTTTTATGTCCAATCCAACCCATTGAAACTATCTTTTTCTTTTTTTGAGGGGGAATCTATCTTTTTTAGCAATGTCATCAAACAACCTTTGGTGCAAGTCAAAGTGGTATTCACAATATCTCATAGGGATTCAGAATTACATGACTCTGCAGTCTCACATTTTATGTAAGAAGAGATTAACCTTTTAAGTTGTAGGACGCACTTTTGAATTTCGAATTTTAAATATGGTGCAATCTGGATCAGGAAATGGGTGTAAAACCCTAGAGGCTACTCATCACTCATCAGTCATCACTAGAAGAGAAAAAAAAAACCGCAGGCTATAGCAACAACACCTCTCTCCCCAAAACGGCCGCCGCCGCCCGCCGCCGCAACGCCATGCTGCATCTCCGGAAGCTCAGTTCCCCCTTCTTCTCCACATCCCATATCCACAATCGCTCCCTGTCTCCCCTCTTTTCTCTCCACCGTCTGCTCGCCTCCACCGCGCCCGTTTCCCCTGAACCGTTCGCCGTCGAGGACTACCTCGTCACCGCCTGCGGCCTAAGCCGACTGAAGGCACGCAAGGCGTCCACGAGGCTCTCCCACCTCAAGTCCCCCGACAGGATCGACGCCGTCCTCGCCTTCCTCTCCGCGCTCGGCATCTCCCGCCCCGGCATCGCCGCCATCGTCGCCACCGACCCGCAGTTTCTCTGCGCCGATGTGGAGAAGAACCTGGCGAAGCGCGTCGTCGAGCTCACATACCTCGGCCTCAAGCGCTCCCAGATCGCGCGCCTCATCCCGATCGCCCGCTCCACCTTCCGCACTAGCTCCCTCGCCGGCAACCTTGGCTTCTGGCTCCCGGTCTTCGGCTCCTTCGACAAGCTCGTCGCGGCCATCAAGGTGAACGGTGGTCTCCTCGGATCTGACCTCGAGAAGATCGCCAAGCCCAACCTGGCCCTCCTCCAGCAGTGCGGGATAGACATACGGCAATTTTCCGGTACATACGTCAGCCGGGTGCTCACTAGGCAACCCGAGCAGGTCCAGAAAGCCGTGTCCTATATCGGTAAGCTTGGCGTACCACGGAATTCCCTGATGTTCCGCTACGCACTCATGGCGTTTGCGGCTCAGAGCCAGGAGATACTCGACAAGAAACTGGGGATCTTTGAGATGCTTGGTTGGTCACAGGAGGATGTGTTGATTGCTGTGAGGAAGATGCCGGTTATCCTCACCATGTCTGAGGAAAGGCTGCGGAAAAATCTTGATTTCTTAACAAAGGATGTTGGGCTGGAGATACCTTACATTACTCGAAGGCCAGTGCTGGTGATGTATAGCCATGAGCGCCGCTTGTTGCCCCGGCATTCCTTGCTAAATATTCTCAATGCGAAGGGATTGCTTCATCCTGACCTTGACTTCTATTCTGCGGTTGCGCTGACCGACAAAAAGTTTCTGGACAAGTTTGTGCACCCTTATGAAAAGAGTATCCCAGGCCTTGCTGTGACTTATGCATCTTACTGTGCCGGGAAGGTGCCAAATGGAGTTGATACCTGAGAAGACAAAGGGGGACAAGAGGATCTGCACATACCTTGGCTGGGAAATGGGATTGGTTTGTTGGAGCAACATTTTAAGGTTCGTCACCCCCTTGACCCATTTTTCGGAAGTTTAACAGTTTGATGTAGATGATCCTGTGGAAAACGCCACTAGTTAACAAAATAGTAGAGCAACAGATGTGATCATCGTGAAGGTGGGTTGTGGAATGCCATTTCCAGTAGGGAACATGCTGGATTTATATGTAGTTTACATCTATTGTACCCCCTCTGTTTCAAAATATAGGACATTTTGAAAGTTCAGTTTGAACTCCCAAAATGTCTTATATTTAGGAACAGAGGTAGTATAAATTTTTATCTAGACTTGTCTGCGTCTGGACCTGATGCCATATTAAGTGTTGTGTTGTCATTTTTGTAATTTGACAATCCTTGTCATGTTAGTGATTTAAGTTTTTGTAGAACTTGCAACTGTCGAAATCAAGGTTGCCAGATTCAGAGTTTGATCCTTTTTTATTCGCCACTTACTAAAATTAGAGTTTATCGGAGGTACACATCTTTGGTTTGTGAACACAGTAATTTTGATTCTCTGACTCTGATCACGAGCGAGTTTTTGTTTCGTGGACCCAATCATTACAATTTGTGATCTTTGTTGTTGATTCCTGAACCAGTTATTTTTGTGTGACATAACAGTATAAAGTAAAAATATTGCATGATTGCTTATAGAATAGAATCGCACAAACATCAAAGCATAAAAGGCGAGTTACCATACTGGAAAAGAGAGTAAGACTTAAAGATTGAATTACTAAGCCAACTAGATGCAGGTTGCATCTATCTGCCAAGTGATGTAACTAATAGACCAATACTCTCTTTGATGAACAAGGCCATGAACTTAGAAAAAAGGCAATATGTCGCTTGCTGAAGAGTATGCTGCAGCAGTTCTAGATTTTACAATTTACACTCTCAGTTGCTAAAACTTAAACTACAGAAAAATATACTGTCTTGCTGTCTTTGCTTTTCCAGTAGTATATTTGTTTTCATGAAGAGACCGGCGCTATTATTATGTCTTCTTTCTCTTATTCATTGCTGAAAGCATGGATGAGTATGATCGTCATTAAGTACATCCTTGAGGTTCCTCAATTGCAACTCTTGATTGTTCTAGAGTTTTTGGTCTCAATTTCCCACTTATAAAATGGACCTTCCTGGTAACTCAATTTTGTTTTCCTATTAGGATTATACAAAGGACAATCTAATTCCTCTGTGCCGATGAGCTACTAATAATTTTCTTTGGCACTTGTGCAGCACCTATAATGCTGCAAAAATGCATCAAATTGAATTATGGTCAACATATGAGGATGTAGAAAGAAAATTCTTTCTCCTCCTATTTTTACAGAATTGGATCAGGTGTTCAAATATTGATATTTGTAATGTCAAAATAAAACAATTAAATTCAAAGGCAATGAATATTCTTGTTTTCTTACTTGCTTATAAAGATCTGAGTTGGTCCCAGTCTGTTCACCCAGATTATCTCTTAAGTTGCCAAGAAATTAATTACCACAATTATCATAGATTTTATGTAGTAGACATATGTATTGTTAATTTTTCATTAGTTGTTTTTATTTTGCATAAAGTTAACTATTATGATGACACAAGGGTTTAAATAACTCAAGCAATGCAAAAAACTTCCTAGCTGGGCGAAGCTAGTAGAACTAAGGATTGGGTTCATCTATGTAAAACTACGGTGTGAAACTAAGTGATATAAGGTGCCAAGTAGAAGTTTAGCCTAGATTATAACAGATCCATTGGGTTCATTTGAACCCAACCATTACATGCTGGCTCCACCACTGCTTAGAGCATCTCTAGCATATACCGCATCCGGCCCCGTCCCGCAAAATAACCGCCAGTTTGTGGTATGACACGGAAAAAGTGGCTTTTCTAGATACCATAAACCGTACCGCATCAGAATTTTTTTTGCGGTTCACAAGGGGGGTTATCATAAAAAATTGCAGTTTTGATCAAGATTCTCTAAGAGGTAAAAGCAGAGCCCCTTCTGTAACGGGAAGTTAACCTTGAAAATTCAAACCGATAAGATCCAACTTTGATAGTTGCATTAGAGGAACCTTGAGGAGGTAGTCAAAGATGGCTCGTCGTGTTTTAGAAGATGATCATGAGATGCATGACAGATAAATACCCGTGGCCTCTTCTAAGACTCTGAATTAAACTCCAATCCTAGTCTTTTGTGCTACACTGACGCTGTTTGTCGACAAATTGCCTTATTTTTGCTAAGCTTAACGCCTTGTTCATCAGTATCATATTTTTTGCTTTGCTTTTGAACTCATTCTGTCTTGACAGCTTCTTTCTTCAGTACGGAGTTGGCAGCCTGGTAGCGAAGAAACGGTGGAGCTATTTAGCAATGTTGGGCAGCTCCTGTCGGTAGCACATCTTGGCCCTGTTGTTTTTTCTGATAAATTCGATTAGTGACAAGTTCAGACTAGACAATTTTTGGTTGGTAAATTTTGCTGGCGCTTGGTGGAGCGGTACTTTACCGAGTTAGTCTTGGTGAGTGCTATAGGAGGGGAGACCTAAGTGCTAGTACTGGTATTTGAGGTGCGGCGGAGAGTCATTTTCCTTTTTAAAAGTTAGATTGTTTATTAATTGTCATCAATCCAGTATGGAGTTGGTATCTACGCATGGGTGGCAAGCATGGTTTGTTCACTGGTTCCTGCATAATATCATTTTTCTTATCCTGATCATTAACATTCTTCCGACGTATGTATAAAAGTCGACTGGTTTCACCAAGCCAAGACCAGCGTCGTGGGATGCCTCTAACCCATCCTTCACCGTGACACGAATGGGATGTGATGTAAGTAGATGTCAGAGTATCAAAGCCTTCAGCATGCCTGCTGCGTCGTCGAATCACTGCCTCCGAGGAGACGAGAAGGAGGCGTTTCAGATGAGGACACATAGACGTGCCCCGTTGCTCCCACCGTTTGGAGCATGATAATGCCTTGATTCCCACACATCTGCTACTTCCACAGCTCTGTTCAACTTCACTTTTGTGATCTTTTTGGACAATAAAATGCCATCTTCTCAATCTAGAACCCATGGTCTACCAGGACAAAACGCCGATGTTGGTTGCGTCAATCATGACGTGGTGGTTGAAGGCCAAGCAAGACGTGGAATTCGTGCCTCGTTTAAAGAAGGAAAGAAATATAGAAGTCGAGGAGGGGGGGGGGGGGGGGTGTTGGTGAATAAAGAGAAAGACTCTTATGATTATATTGCGCGTAGTAGTTTGATGCATGAAACATGTAATGACAGTTATTTATAGCAGAAGAATGTAAAATATATGAATTCGAACAAAAGATACGAGACAATTTATTCAAACACTCTTAATCATCGGCGTAAACATACACCAATGAACACTCGCAAAGAAAAAGCATACACCGATGAAACACAACAATATACACACAAGACCATGCATGCCCCTCATCACATCAGTGAACATCGAAACAAACAAACAACATCAACATGGGAACTTTAAATAAATCTTACTAGGAAGTTATCAGATCATCAGACGTAGCACTCGTAGAGCTTGATGTCCATCTGCAGACGGAAGTAGAAGGAGCCCTGGACAAGGTCGGTGCGGATGGTGACGATGCCGCGCGCCATGAAGAAGTCGCCGGTGCCTCCGACGACGGTGAAGTCGCGCGTGTCCTCGTCCATGGGGTCGGCGCCCATGACGTTGAGGGTGCCCTTGTGCGCCGCGGAGTTGAACACGAGCGAGAAGGAGAACCACGCGGCGTAGGTCTCCTTCTTGTCGTAGAAGTAGAACCCTTGGGCGAGCGCCGCCGGCTTCTCGTTCCCGGCGGGCAGCTCTTTGCCCTCGGTCACCATGTCGTTGAACACCACCAGCATGCCGAAGAAGGTGTTGTTGCTGAAATACGTCGTGCCCAGCGCCGTCGGCCTGGTCGCCGGCGCCGCCGTCGCGTTCTGGGAGTTGTTGACGCCGTTGTAGAGGATGTCGTGGAGGTAGAGGGTCATCTTCGTGCACGGCTCGTCGGAGCTGCTCGAGACGACCCTCTTGCGGCCGTTGGCGGCGGCGGCGCCTGCCATGCTGAGCAGGAACACGACGAGCACGATCCTGAATGATGCGGCGAGGCCTTGCATTATGGATCACTGCAGCTGTGTCACTAGAGGCTTAGTTCAGCACAGCTAGCCGAAGATCAGTATCGATCAAGTGAGTGACCACGTGTTGTTGTCGTTGTGTCTAGAGCTCAACCAGAGCATGCGATTTATAGAGCAGAGAACGACGACGAAAGGCGTGCGTGCGCAGTATGATATCTATGGTCGGTACGACGGCGTTGCATTTAATTAGATATATCCTGTGGTTCCAGCCTAATCGATCAATTGTATCATGTGTTGGTATGACCTTGTCGCCCTTCAACCTCAAAGAACGAGTACTTAATTTCCCATGCATTGCCATGCGTGCAGTTTAACCTCCAGAAAAGTGGGCATTGTGCATGCCGTGAGAGCATAGCTACAGCTTGTCTTGCTGAACGTGCGGCGGAAGAACGTGCGTCTCGTCAGACCGTCTCTTCGTTTCGTTGTCTACGTCGAAAAGTACTCATCATGTAACGTCTCGGCAAAATTACTGTCGGGTTTCGACGGAAATACTGTCGGGTCTGAGCCAACAGTGGATGCCAAAGGGGTCTTTGCCCGAAGAGAGCAAGGACGTACAAGGTACAACAACGGCGTTGCATTAATTAGATATCCTGTGGTTCCAGCCTAATCGATCAATTATATCATGTGTTGGTACGACTTTGTCGCCTTCAACCTGAAAGAACGAGTATGCATTGCCGTGCGTGCAGTTTAACCTCCAGAAAAGTGGGAATTGTGCATGTCGTGAGAGCATGCATATATAATCTGTACAATGCCTAGATATTGTATAGGAATTGCTTCGATCAACAATCACGTTAAAGGGCAAAATCCACAATGCACGCCTAGATAAGGTAAAACTTTTTTATTAAAAAAAACCTCGCTCCGTGTCACCCCTGCAGCGTCCGGGGCAACAGCCGCCACCCCCCGAACCCTCTTCTTCCCCTTCCCCTTACTCCACCCTTCCCGCCGCCGCCGCCGACGAGAGTCGTCGGGCAAAGCCCGCACGGTGCCGGCGGCGGCGGACTTGTTCTTCCCGCACGAAGGAGTACTGTCGGGGGCAGATTCTCCTTGGCGAGGTGCGCTGCTGCTGCGGTGTCGGCCGGCAAAGGCCCGACGAACATGAACGGCGGTGGTGGCGGGCATATCGATGCAGGTCGCGGTAGCCCTAGAGGTGGCTAGAGCGATGGAGGAGTCCAGCGTTGGTGCTCGGGCGGCCCAGATCTAGGCCCTTGGGGCCGATCTGGGTTCGTTTGGGCCTGGTCATCTTCTCCAATGGCGACCCCTGGATGTGGCACGATGTGAGAAGGAGGGCAGCGGCGCCTACGGCCTCTCTGTTGTAGCATGGTGGTGGAGGCTTTACGGGCCGATTTGGGCCCAGCTGGACCTATCTAGGTCTGATGTGCCTCTGCAGCTGTGTCCGGTCGGCAACCGCCTATGGCGGCGAAGGATCGTTCCCTCCGAGTGGCTGTCGTGCTGCCGCCTTCTAGTTTCAACTATGCCACATCTCGTGCCTCGCAGGCCACACACTGATTTGTTCCTTGCCTCATTGACTGAGTTCTTGGATGCCAGGGCGGCGGCCCTGGAAGGTGGACTGCACGGGAGACTCTACGGCGAGCGATGTGGCGGTGGTGGTCTTTCTCTTCAGCCATGTGGATGGCGAGGAGCGAGCATTTGGGGACTTTGGTGTTGACAGCGTTTCGGCTTCGACAACTCCCAGATCGTGTGTCGGAGGCCTATCTCGGGGAAAACAGGCATGGCGGAAGTCGGGGAGCAGTACAAAGGTTTTTCCGGGCAAAATCTCAGTGCTTTGGCACCAACGGTGGCGATGCCTACGAGTATCGTTACCCTCTTGGGGTGCCACTGCGGCTACCTTCTTCACTACAGGGCTCCGGGTGAAAACCCTTGACCATTGATCTCGGCGGCAGCGGCACGATGCGTCGTTACCCTCTTGAGGGCGTCGTCGTGGAGCCTCGGCTCATTGTCTTTGATGGCTAGTTTATTTTCTTCGTGTTTTTCTTGTTTATTTTGATATACTTTGTAAAGGGGTCTCCCCACCACCTTGTATCTGTTCGGCCAATGTTGCTTTATATATAAAGTGGGGTGAAAGCCTATTTCGAGGTAAGGTAAAATAGTCCTTGTCAACTGCCACTTGACACTCAACTAACTATAGTGACAAATTTACGCCCATCTTTTTTTGTGAAATTCCACGATTTATTAATAATCATCAACATCAGTACAAAGAAACCTAAAAATATTAAATACAAATAGGTCCACAGACCACCTAGCGACGACTAAAAACACTAGCACGAGCCAAAAGTGTGCCATCGTCCTTGCCCCTCCATCACCAGAGCCGAGAAAAGCTTGTCGTGGTAGAGCTTGTTGTAGTAGACGGACGGGAAGTCGTTGTGCTAAGGTCACAAAGGACCATAACACTTTAGCAGCAATCATTGCCAATGATGATATCCATAAATCGGAAGATACTAACCTAAACTCACACCAACGAACACAAAAACGGACTAGATCCAAGGAGATCCTCCGGACACACGACTTCACGCGCCCTCCGTCGATGCTAGATGCACCACCAGAGCGAGGATAGGGAGGAGGGGACCTTATTATGACTTCAATATGTATCCGCTGCCTTAACATCCTGAGAAAAACATAGAAAAGACCTAAAAAAGGACGAGAAACCTCCCGCTAGCGAGAGATCGTGGTCCGCACACCTCCGAGGCCCTGAGGCCACGGGAAGCGGAGCAGACCGACGACGTCGCCAGTGGGAGTACAAAACCCTAGATGGGTTCTACTCCGCCTCTAGATCAATTTTATCGTGTCTCATGCACCTGGTCGGAAAGGATACAAATGCCGCCTAGAGGGGGTGAATAGGCGGTTTAAAACTTTTCCGAGAATGGATCAACAAAGGCAGAATTAAACTAGTGTTTACTTTGTCAAACAAAAAACCTAGAACAACTAGGGTTCACCTATGTGCACCATCAACTTATGCTAAGCAAGACAAGCAACTACGTGATAACAAGATATATACTTCAAGCACGAAGGCTATCACAAAGTAAGGTGCATAAGTAAGAGCTGAGATATAGAGATAACCGAGACACGCGGAGACGACGATGTTTTACCGAGTTCCTCCCAAAATGGGGTACGTATCGTTTGGAGAGGTGGTGATATCAAACCATCAACGCCACAAAAGTCATCCCTTGTTCTCCGGTGAATCTCACCCCAACAGGATCTATCCACACTTCCACTATCGGTGCACTTGTCGGTGGCAATCCGGAACCTCTCGCAAGGTTGGGGCACTTCTACATAACTCAATTGGAGGATCCCAACAAACAAGAGTTGGGAAAGCTCCAAGACTTCATTGGAGGTCCCAACTAATCCACAAACCTGCAAAAAAAACTAAACAGTCTAGGGTTCCGAGAACCCAAGAGTAAAAAGTTTCTCGCGTTTCACCCAATCAAATCCTCACCGAGAACTCAAATCGATGCACCAAATGCAATGGCAAGAATGCAAGAAGTTCTCAAGTCATTCTCTCCCAAATTCCACCAAAGCTACAAAAGCTTATGGGGAATAAGAGAGGAAGAACAATGGAGGAAATCCACAAAAGACTCCAAGATCTAGATCCCAATATGTTCCCCTCACTTAGAGGAGAGATTGATTGGTGGAGTTGTAGATCTAGATATCCTCTTTCAAATCCCTCAATAATATGCAAGAATCATAGGAGGGATTGAGGGGAAGCAAGCTCAAGAAGGTCAACAATGGAGGGGAAGACTTGCAAAACTCGGGAGGGAACCATTGGGCAATAAGGGCCCCTTATATAGGCCCACTCTCTTCCAATCTTTTTCTGTCCGTTGGGGAAATTCCACACCGGAGACTCCAGTCTGCATTCATATCACACCAGAGATTCCGGTCTATCTCCAGTCCATCTCCGAACCCCCATACAATATGTCCTGGGCCTGGTCTTGATGCTCCCTCTGGAGATTTGGCAGGAACTTTGAACCTGAGCACATCGGAGATTCCGGTCTGTCAGTATACACCGAAGATTCCGTCCAATATATGTCCTGGGAACCATCAGTCCAGCAAGGGAGGATAGAGCTAAATAAGAGGAAAACTTCAAATAGCGATATCTAGAGTTTGGAAACTCCAATTGACCCAAAAACAATTTTGTTGAAAATATTGGATACCACCAAGTGAGAATATTTCATGTATTATAATGTGAGATACCTCCCTTGGTGAGAAACCAGAAAACCTCCAAGATAAAAAACGCAATAAGATATAAAAGGGAAATCCGTTTTTGATGAACTAGAGCTTGTTATGGATGTTACCACAAGCTCTAGAACCTCACACGGATAAGATCCAAATAACAACCAAGAAATATAATGCTAAGTATGAAAAGGTTTGAGCTCTCTCCGAAAGATATGATTGACTTACTCACTTGAGAGACCCTCTTGATAGTATGGTTATCTATCCTATAAACCGGTCTCATCAACAAACACCATGAGACCGGTAAGAAAGAAACCCTATCAAGATCATACCTTTGCCTTGCACATATTCCACTTGATCTTGATGATGATGATCTTTTCCTCCTCAAGATGGAACATCTTTATTGATTGCTCTTCCTTGCACTTGCTTGATGAAGACGTGCACCTTTCTCCCCCATATACCATGGGGAAACCTCTTATTTGTCCTTGTCTTCATCGATCCATGATCACGAGGACGACAATCTTTAAGCATGAGATCTTCTAGATATGGCGCTGTTGGAGATATGCCCAAGAGGCAATAATAAAGTGGTTATTATCATATCTTCACACTTATGATAAATGTTTACATACCATGCTATAATTGTATTAACCGGAAACATTAATACTTGTGTGATTTGTAAACTAAAATAAGAGTCCCTAGTAAAGCCTCTTGTTAAACTAGCTTGTTGGTTAATATATGATCATGGTTTCCTGATCATGAACATAGAGATGTTATTAACAACAGGATCATATCATTAGGAGAATGATGTGATGGACATACTCCTATAGATAAGCGTAGCATAAAGATCAAGTCATTTCAATAGTTCAATTGCTATATGCTTTCTGATACATAGTAACCTAATTCCTTCGACCATGAGATCATGCATATTGCCTTTACTGGATGGATGCTTTGATGTCATCAAACACCACACCGTAACAGGGTGGCTATAAAAGTGGCATTGGGTGTTCAGAAAGTATTGGTTGAAACACATGGATCAAGAGTGGGATTTGTCCATCCACATGACGGATAGATATTCTCTGGGCCCTCTCGGTGAAATGTCATCCAATTAGCTTGCAAGCATGTGACTTGGTCACAAGGGATCACATATCACGGGAACGAGAAAAGAGTACTTATCAGTAACGAGGTTGAACTAGGTATGCAGAGATACCGACGATCATAACCTCGGATAAGTAACATATCGTGAGACAAAGGGAAATTGGTATCGTATGTAAGTGGTTCATTCGATCGCAAAGTAATCGTAGAAATATGTGGGAGCCATATGAATTTCCAGATTCCTCTATTGGTTATTGTTCGGAGAAGTGTCTCGATCATGTCCGCATAATTCACGAACCGTAGGGAGACACACTTAAGGATTCGACGTTGTTTGAGTAGTTATGGTATTATGAGAAAGAGACCGAATGTTGTTCGGAGTCTCGGATGGGATCCGGGATATCACGAGGTGATCCGGAATGGTCCGGAGAATAAGATTCATATAAGGAAAGTCCCGTTTCGGAGTTCGGGAATGATTCCGGTGTTTCCATCGGGAACATTCTAGAAGGTCCCGGATTGTCCGGCACTCCGGGGGGGAAGGGGTACATGAATGTGTCATTACATGTTGGAATGATTGCATCATGTACTAAGTGTTCTTGCTGTCCCAAATAAAGGATTAAATTGAATCCTAAATTGAAAAAGTCAAACGGCTAGTTTGAAAGTCAAACGGCAGTTTTTGGGAAGTGGGAGGAGAGGAGGAAACCGACTTGAGGGAGGAGTCCTCCTCCCCAAGCCGGCGCCCCACCTAGGCCGAGTTGGGGAGGGACTCCACTCCCTCCCCTTGGCCGGCCAGCCCTCCCACCTATATAAGGAGGGGCAGGGCTCCCTCCTAGCATACACAAGTTTCCTATCCTCTAAACTAAACCCTAGATCTAGACCCCGGTTTAGAGCTATTCGGTTTAGAGCCTTCTAATTGGTTTAGAGCCTTCTAATTGGTGTGTCTAATTACTAGACCACTAATAGCCTCTCTCATAAGCTCCACCATACTCGCACCGGCTTAAGGCGAAGCCCTGCGGGATCTCCCCTCTACCTCCGGTACCACGCCGTTGTGCTGCCGGAATCGCGAGGAGAGTACTACAACCTCCGCTGCCTGCTGGAACAAGGGAGAGGAAGGTCTTCGTCGAGTACCGAACGTGTGACCGACTGCGGGAGCGCTGCTGAAACGTGGCGCTGGAAGGATCGTCTACGCGATCTTGAGATCGGAAAGAGTACGACTACATCACCCACGAGAATCTGCTCTCGTTAACCACTTTGGAATCTTCGAGGGTGAGTTATTCCATCGACTCGTTGCTACAATCTAGTAGATAGATCTTGGCTTGTTTGTTTGTATGCGATAGAAAATTTTTGTTTTCCATGCTACGAACCCCTACAGTGGTATCAGAGCCGTGTCTATATGTAGATCTGTTGCACGAGTAGAACACAATGGTCATTGTGGGCGTTGATGCTTTTATTGTAGATTGCTTTTTGTGTACTTTGCATCTTGCGGTATGTTGGGATGAAGCGGCCCGGGCTAACCTTACATGACATCGTTCATGAGACTTGCTCCACGCTTGACATGCAACTCGTTTTGCATAAGTGGCTTTGCGGGTGTCTGTTTCTCCTAGCATAGTAAAGATCCAATTTACAACGGGTGATCAACAATGCTAGTATCAATGTTGTGGTTCTTGTTCGTAAGTTAGAACAACACTTATGGAAAGCCCCAAACCACGTAAAATATGCAAAGAAAGTAGAAGCGTCTAACTTTGTTTTGCAGGGGTGTGCAGTGATGTGATATGGCCATGATTGTGATTATATTTGATGTATGCAATGTTCCTTATTGTAAGTTGGCAACCGGCAGGAGCCATATGGTTGTCTTTAATTTCTGTTAAGACCTGCGTGTCTATTCAAAATAGTTGTAATAGTTGAAGCTGGTGGACGACAACCATGAAGAAGCGTCATTGACCTTGATGCTATGCCGGTAATGATGGAGATCATGTTCGTGCTTGAAGATGGAGATCAGAAGCACAAAGAAGAAAGGCCATATCATATCACATATTATGAATTGCATGTGATGTTAATCCTTTATGCATCTTGTATTGCTTTGTAGACGACGGTAGCATTATAAGATGATCCCTCATGCACATAAATTTCAAGTTCTAAAGTGTTCACCCTTAGTATGCACCGTTGCCAAAGCTTGCTGCTTCGAAGCACCACGTGATGATCGGGTGTCTTTGATTCCGCGGGTGAATACAACGTAAGCAAGCCAGATTTGCTTATGCGGTAGCTAAGGTTTGATCTTGACGAGCCTAGCATGTACAGACATGGCCTCAGGAACACGGATTACCGAAAGGTAGAGCATGAGTCATATAGTAGATATGATGAACATGTTGATTGTTCGCCATTGAAGCTATATCAACTCTCGTGATGATCGGTTTTGATGTGGTGGATTTGGTTCGTGTGATCACTAAAACAATGTGAGGGATATTGTTTTGAGTGGGAGTTCACCTAGATTAATTTAATTATTAATTAGAACTCAATTTATCATAAACTAAATCAAAGTGAATTTGCATAGTTGTTGTAGTCATTGGCATCCGTTTACCACCTTGCGCTTAGTTATAATTGAGATGATAGAACTATAGAATTCTGGTTAGTTACTTTACGAACTGGTATCGTATTGTTTTGAAGTGTTAATCTAAAGTTTAAAAGTCCTATTGCAAACTTTCAGTAAATTCCGGTTACTCCATGAAGTTTAATAATCAGTATTAAATCAAGAGTAACAATTCCAAGTGTTAGTATATAAGTATCATGTTTGTCTCCATGATTCTTGATATTCAAAGGATTCTCTTAATATCAAGGTTATCTAGGATCTGAAAGAGTTGTTTCAGAAACCATGACGTGTGGAAGATATTGTGATATCTGAAACGAAGTTTTGGTTGCAACATGATAGAGTATAATATGGCAAAAGTCATGTTCTCATATTTGATGAGAATTTGCAAAAGGTTGGAGACACTTGTTGTCCTAATCCACCAATAGGATTTGGAGAGCAACATTATACTCATGATTCACCGTTATAAGCTAAAAGTAGCTTGATCATGGATAAATCCATGATGAGGGTGAATATTTGATGTAGGTAAAATGTTTACTACACCAAGAGATTACTAAAGAAAGGAATTTGAAAGAACACCAAACATTTGATAATGGTGATCTACTTCAAAGTGCAAATCCAAAGACATTGGTATTTAACTATACATGCTTTGGACTAGATGTCATATGTATGACTCCACTATTGATGTTGATAGATTCTTTCAAACTGAAAAGGAAATACTGAAAGAGAATCTCATAAATATATGGCAGAAAAGAAAAGACTAGAATCGTTCAGTTTAAGTATATAGATGATATACATGTTATGGCTATATTCTTTGCTTGTTAAACAATGTGGTTCTTAAGTATTTGATACTGAATTTGTTGGTGTGAATCGTCATACGAAACAACACAATTCATGAACTACAATGGCCTAAGTAACTAGCAAAAGAATATGTGATGATGTTTATCGAGAACAAAATAAAGGGTTATTGTGTTGCTTGTTAAACATCAAAGCTTGCCTTCAAAGATTTGTTTTATCAGGTATTATGAGAACAAAAGGATTGTTCAAATAATTGCCGTAATCCATAAAAGATGGATGATTCGCGAATCTCGTTGGAGACATCATATCCATAAAACTAGTGCTAAAATGTCGAAAGACAAATTGATTGAAAGATCACTTAGGAAGTGACATCGCTGTTTGAATTATATTGGAAAGATAACATGAAGAAACTCCATGTGGATGGAATTTTGGAGTCTTCTGATTTTTGATCAAAAGACGCTTGTGAAACTTTCCTAGAGATAATTAAAACTTCGTTCATAGGCCAAAAGGGAACGAATGACTAGCTTATTGGAACTTGTACATATTGTTGTACAAAGTCCGTTATGTGTAGTCAAGAGCGATGGATTTCAACTTCATATGCTTTCTCCGAAAATTTGAGTGAATATATGAATATTTACTTAATAAGGATGAAGTGTGAAATATTTGAAGAGTTCAAAGACTTTCAAGATGAAGTGCAAAATCATTGTAACAAGAATATAAACAGTTTATGATAAAGATCATAAAGGAAGATATTTGAGTTACAAGTTTAGCATAATACCTAAGATTTAAGGAATCGTTCCGTGGATTTGCATTTTCCCGAAACACCATAAGTGTATGGAGCGTTCGAGATATGTAATTAAACCTTGTTTGACATGGTAAGATCAAAGGTATAATTTATAAAACTGCCATTATATTTTAAAGATTAAAAGCTTTAGAGATTACCGTTTTTCCACTGAAAAGAGCTCCATCATAATCCGTTGAAATGACACCATATAAGGTTATGGTTTGGGATAAAACCCAAGTTGTCCTTTCTTAAACATTGGTATGCTATGCATAAGAAAGATGTTTGCAACCAAAGTCGGATGAACCTGTCTTTGTATGACTATTAAGTATTCCTCCATAAACACCGGAGACAAAAGTGTTTGTTGCTTAGAACGTCAAGTTTCTTTTGGAAGGAATTTTTCGTGAAAAGTTAAGTGGGAGGACAATAGAACTTTGATAAGGTTAAAAGAACCTTAGCTGTATGTGCAAAGTTGCGCAGCGCCGAAAAGTGTTCCGGAGGCGGCAACAATGCTCATGGCTCACGTACCTCAAAGGTTGTGGTCACGGAGATCTAAGTTCCTATTGAAACAAGTAGATCGGGTAAACAATCAAATACCAAGATTTGAGGGTTGAATCATTATTTGAGAATAATGAACCGACTACATGCAAAGAAGCGATGATGGGCCCTGACTCCGTCAAATGGCTTGAAGCCATAAAATCCGTGATAGTTCCATACACGAGAAATCAAGTTTTGAACTTGAAGGACCCTCGAGAAAGGTGTAAGACCTTACAGTTGTGTCTGGATCTATAAAGAAATAGACATGGATGTTTTACATCTATGAAATAGTCGACATGTTGGGAAAGAGTTCACAACAATGTTCAAAGGTTGACTATGACAAGATTTGATCTATCATAGTGATATTTAGTCTAGACGGATTAATGTAGCAACCACTACATATAATTTGTTATATGGTAGTTGAATAAACAAAACAAGTTCTTCTAATAGAATCGTTACCTAGGACATGTGCATAAACACGGTCCATAGGGTTTTGTTAATTCAAAGGATGCTAAAAGCATATGCAAACTTCAATGGTTAGAGTGAGCATAGCGGAGTTGGAATCTTCACTATGATGAAACTGTTAAAAGGGTTTAATTTCATCAGAGACAAATGAAGATGCTTGCATTTGCAAGAAATTAAGTGGGAGCGCTAAGACATGTTTCTAATACATTATGTGGAAGACATATTGTTGATTGGAAATAATGTATCTTTTATTAACACATATTAAGAATTTCATCCCGATGAAAGACTTAGGCAAAACCCAAATATTTGGCATCAATAGACGCTAATATGGTTGTGCCAGAAGTACATAGATAAGATATTGAATGAGTTCAATATAGAAACTACAAGAGAAGGTTCTTGTTGCACAGAAAGGATTGAATGAGTTCAATGTTGATGATATATTCAAGTGTATTGACATTTGGTAAAGTGAAACAAATAATCAAGTATAGATTGATACTTGATGTATGAAATCACAAAGAGTATTTATATCAATCATACTGTGATATGTACAAATCCAGATATGTCCTATGCTCTAAATGTTGTGAGCATATACCAGAATGATTCGTAAGATGATCATTGGACAATAGTAAGGATATTCTTATGATCTTTTGGAAGAACTAAGAGTATATTATTTGTAGAAGTGACAAATAGATGGTTAGTTCATTGTAAAAGTACTACATTGATACTAGCTTTGTCACAAAGTACAGATTAAGTTTATCTCAATCTAAACTAAGGGTGGCACAATATAATGGAAAGTGAGTTCCATAATGGATTTGGATGATTTCCAAAGTTAAGACATTGTGACAGATACTACAACAAAAGGCTAAGTATATGACTGCTATTATAGCAGCAAAAGAGGGCATTTGTGTCAAGTAGTTTGTTATCAAACTAGGTGTAGTTCACAGTGGGATAATACTATGAAGATATATTGTGCGACAATATTATCAACATGTTTTAACCCTAAAGAGCTAAAGGTCACACCGAAATACCAAATTTATACAAAGCCATCTCATTAGAGAATGAGTGATGCATAGAGACGCAAAGACATGCAATTACACACGGACCTGGAAGTGTCAGATCCGGAGATCAGTTGACCACTAGCAATCGTGTACATACAACACTGGAAAGCCATAGGTGTTATATACACAAAGGTTCGAAACTAGATTATTGACTCTAGTGCAAGTGGGAGACTGTTGGAGATATGCCCAAGAGGCAATAATAAAGTGGTTATTATCATATCTTCACACTTATGATAAATGTTTACATACCATGCTATAATTGTATTAACCGGAAACATTAATACTTGTGTGATTTGTAAACTAAAATAAGAGTCCCTAGTAAAGCCTCTTGTTAAACTAGCTTGTTGGTTAATATATGATCATGGTTTCCTGATCATGAACATAGAGATGTTATTAACAACAGGATCATATCATTAGGAGAATGATGTGATGGACATACTCCTATAGATAAGCGTAGCATAAAGATCAAGTCATTTCAATAGTTCAATTGCTATATGCTTTCTGATACATAGTAACCTAATTCCTTCGACCATGAGATCATGCATATTGCCTTTACTGGATGGATGCTTTGATGTCATCAAACACCACACCGTAACAGGGTGGCTATAAAAGTGGCATTGGGTGTTCAGAAAGTATTGGTTGAAACACATGGATCAAGAGTGGGATTTGTCCATCCACATGACGGATAGATATTCTCTGGGCCCTCTCGGTGAAATGTCATCCAATTAGCTTGCAAGCATGTGACTTGGTCACAAGGGATCACATATCACGGGAACGAGAAAAGAGTACTTATCAGTAACGAGGTTGAACTAGGTATGCAGAGATACCGACGATCATAACCTCGGATAAGTAACATATCGTGAGACAAAGGGAAATTGGTATCGTATGTAAGTGGTTCATTCGATCGCAAAGTAATCGTAGAAATATGTGGGAGCCATATGAATTTCCAGATTCCTCTATTGGTTATTGTTCGGAGAAGTGTCTCGATCATGTCCGCATAATTCACGAACCGTAGGGAGACACACTTAAGGATTCGACGTTGTTTGAGTAGTTATGGTATTATGAGAAAGAGACCGAATGTTGTTCGGAGTCTCGGATGGGATCCGGGATATCACGAGGTGATCCGGAATGGTCCGGAGAATAAGATTCATATAAGGAAAGTCCCGTTTCGGAGTTCGGGAATGATTCCGGTGTTTCCATCGGGAACATTCTAGAAGGTCCCGGATTGTCCGGCACTCCGGGGGGGAAGGGGTACATGAATGTGTCATTACATGTTGGAATGATTGCATCATGTACTAAGTGTTCTTGCTGTCCCAAATAAAGGATTAAATTGAATCCTAAATTGAAAAAGTCAAACGGCTAGTTTGAAAGTCAAACGGCAGTTTTTGGGAAGTGGGAGGAGAGGAGGAAACCGACTTGAGGGAGGAGTCCTCCTCCCCAAGCCGGCGCCCCACCTAGGCCGAGTTGGGGAGGGACTCCACTCCCTCCCCTTGGCCGGCCAGCCCTCCCACCTATATAAGGAGGGGCAGGGCTCCCTCCTAGCATACACAAGTTTCCTATCCTCTAAACTAAACCCTAGATCTAGACCCCGGTTTAGAGCTATTCGGTTTAGAGCCTTCTAATTGGTTTAGAGCCTTCTAATTGGTGTGTCTAATTACTAGACCACTAATAGCCTCTCTCATAAGCTCCACCATACTCGCACCGGCTTAAGGCGAAGCCCTGCGGGATCTCCCCTCTACCTCCGGTACCACGCCGTTGTGCTGCCGGAATCGCGAGGAGAGTACTACAACCTCCGCTGCCTGCTGGAACAAGGGAGAGGAAGGTCTTCGTCGAGTACCGAACGTGTGACCGACTGCGGGAGCGCTGCTGAAACGTGGCGCTGGAAGGATCGTCTACGCGATCTTGAGATCGGAAAGAGTACGACTACATCACCCACGAGAATCTGCTCTCGTTAACCACTTTGGAATCTTCGAGGGTGAGTTATTCCATCGACTCGTTGCTACAATCTAGTAGATAGATCTTGGCTTGTTTGTTTGTATGCGATAGAAAATTTTTGTTTTCCATGCTACGAACCCCTACAGGCGCATCTTTAGCTTGCACAACATTTCTTCTAACTCCATTTGGATGATGTCTTGAAGATACACATTAGGAACTCTATCTTCTTCTTCAAGACACCCTTGATCTAATTTTCTTTATTCTTATTCTTCATTTCTTTTACCTTGAAGACAACACATGCTCCAAGCGATGCCAAATGACAATTCCTACGAGTGCAACTTGATACAAGCATTAGTCCATAGAGATTGTCATTAATTACCAAAACCACACATTGGTACACATGATCTTTCAGGTTCGCTGGTTACGCCCATCTTTTCTGACATATATATTCCAGGTGTCACCCTCGGCAAATGGCTCTTGAAAAACATGGATCAGCGAACATGTGCTCGTCGAGTGCTCTTTTGTTTGAACTCAATAAAGCCTTCACCATGTTATTTTTGGGTACTCGACAATATAAAGTAAAGTGAGTGTGCGAAAAAATCATCCAGAGAAGGCTATCCCCTGTGTGCTCCTAGTCAACGAACCGCTCCTCCTGTGTGGCCCCCACTCAGGCAACACTGGAGGGCCCAAGCCCTAGCCGCCTTCGGCCGGCCTCCCTCCTCTCTCCCAGTCTCCATTGAAGGACGCGGATGAGAAAGCTCTCGCCGTCGATGATAGATGTGGAGTCTCTCTCATGGTGCGTCCTCCTTGTCATGAGGGTCATCAACCTGGGCAGCGGCGACGATTCCAAATGGCGTGGTGGCAGCATAGGGATGGCACATGGTCGAGGCAACGTCTCATGGTGAAGCCACTAATGCTCGTGGTAGCACATGGTAGTTGGGCCTGATATGTGATTGTGCGGGCATGTGCGGGTCGCGACTTCAGGCGTGGTGTCGGCGTGAGGAGATCTATATCCTATAATGCGTGGGTGTAGCTGCTATGGTGGTCGTCTGGCATGGGATGCCTCCTCCCCCAAGCCTATGTTGGCTATCGACATGGTCGGCGGTGGCCATCACCCCTCTTCTTCTATGGTGAGACATACACTGCTTCTTGCTTCTCTGGTGGTGTTCAAGCCGATGACCTCATCCTCTCCCCTAAGTCAATGCTTCAGCAGCATCGGGGTCACTGGGAAGGACCATGGTGAAATCCCTGCTTGGCATCATCAGTTTCGGACCATGGCGACGCCCGTGGGTGCCACTTACTTCCAGGAGGCATGGTATTGGTACTAACCATGTCTTCCTCTCCTCTGGTGCCGGGAGAAACCCTAGGTCGGTTTTGCCAGACTAGGCAGCAACGATGCCACAATGTCATTTTATTATTAAAGATGTCGCCTTGGCTACTGAGGGGAGGCCGATGTGATGCGCTTCTAGTGTTGAAAACTACACAGGGTGTGGTCTTCTATGGCGTAATGTACGACATGGTGGATTTGATGGATTCATTGCATAGAAAACAAAAAATCCTACGGTTTCAATTTCCAAGCTCAAATCTAGGTGATACTTGTAACAGTTTCAGAAGGACTCACCCTCGAAGACCGAAAGCGGGATAACGTTCTCGCAAAAAAACATGGTTGATGTAGAATGTACACATTTGTCCTCGAAGGTCGTAAAGACGATCAACGCCACAATTGGGCATCGCTTCCGTAATCAGTCACACGTCTAGCGCGATGACGATCTCCGTCCCTTGATCCAGTTGGGCAGCGGAAGCAGTGGATCCTTAGAAACTCCAGAAGCACTATGACATGGTGGTGGTGGACAAGGTCTTGAGCAGCGTTTCGCCTAAGCACCATACTCGCGATAGTGGAACAACTAGCATGGGGGAGAATATGGCAACCAAAGGGCATATGAGAGGAATGGATCAGAGAGGTGTGTAAGGGAGGGGTCTCCACCACCTCCTTTTATAGGAGGAGGGGGAAGTGATACCTTCGATCCAGATTATGGATGTAGTTTAGTTCTTTTTCCCTATTAGACCTAGGTTCATCGAATCCTCGGTAAGTAGAAAGCGTAGTAAGGTTACTTAAACGGACCTTCGGGAGTTTTAGAATTCCTTTTGTGTTTTCACCGGACCAAGAGTTTATGATCTTTTGTTAATGTTGATGATGGAGAGAGAGAGAGGGCCTCGGGCTTTCAGTTTCACCAGCAGCTGTGCAAAACATCTGATGGAAATAAAAGATACTAATAAAGTATGCATGTAATTGTTAGAGCAAGACAATTATATGTGGGCAGTGTATCCATAATTGCTATTGCCTCCGCAGCCGCTTATAGCAATAACCTACTAGTATCATCCATAGAAGAAAGAGAACTAATGATATGCATAGTGATGTCACCGTTAATCCCAAGTAGATCCCTCACATACAGCCATACTACCCATTCTATCACTAGGATTCTCAACCTGCTGATGAGTGCATAATTGCATCATGTTTTAGATTATTATTTTGCATTGTAGATGTAGGATCTTGGTATTTTACGGCGTTCGCACACACTTTTTATGTTCATTTTCGCCAGGATCGGGACAGATGATGGATCCGATGGACAAAATTCTTGGACCAGTTATATTGGAGTGAAAAGGAGACAAAACTACGTAAATTTCTTATTTGGGAAATATTAATAATACTAGAAGAAAACCCAAAGAGAGCAAAGAAGACAGAAGGTTTAACGACCAACTATGCGGGCCGCCGCCGTATAGTTGGCGCCGCCAACGCCTTCTCAAATAGTTTCACCCCGTGCAACTGGATCAGAGAGACAACATATAGAACACCCAGAAATCGCCGAAACCTCAGCTCTGAAAGGCATCTGGAGGGGGAACTTGCCCTAGGGTTCCATCTTCACCCTAAGCAGATATAGGAGGCCAAGGCATCGATCTCCATCTTCATCAACCGCTGCATCTTCATCACCACCACCATCTCCATCCATCCCATCTAGATCTTGTTCTAATTCTTGCACTAGTTGTGGATTTATACAAGTACTATTCATCGATAATCGTTTTCATTACCATTGCGATGATGTTGTTTGCCTCCATGTCTGAGTAGAGCATTAGTTCTTGGGGAGATGGAGAAACCATAGCATGAGACCGAAATAAGATAAAGTTTATTATGGTATTCATCGCTGTGACCATGTGTTAGATTGTATACATCTTGATGTTGGGAGAAGTCGACCTCTCAATATTTGCCTCTTGTGGGGACTTGATGTAGGGAACTACTTGTTGGTAGACGGAGGGATGTTAGCACTTACATTGACTATAAAGCTACCCTTGCGTATCAACTTGGGAATCGAGGAACTCACAAAACACTATCCATGCCATAGGATATGTCCCGCGGGATTATGTCCCTTAATAGCATAGTAATTCAATTGATGTTGATTGCTTCCTACTGTGGTTATGAGGATGCTTTGAGCAGTGATTGCTGCCTCTTTGTCCAAATACGGAGTTCCTCCCACACATACATAGTTGAGAATGTTCATGATAATAATCTTTACCTTAGCCCTTTATAATGCTAGTGGTGTATCCGCTAATCCCTGAGAACACCTTTTCCCACTAAACTTTCAAATCTCTTTTACATACGCGATACTTATTTTCTGTATTCAGTTTTATTTACTTTACTCATTGTTCTCTTCTACCAAAAAACTCAAAAACACCTTTTTACGCAATACTCGCATTTTATCTTGTCATTTAGAACTTTATTTAGCATTTCTAGTTTTAGTATTTATTTTAAGAATTCTTAGACTTCAGACTCCTTCTCCCTGTGTGATCGATATCTTTATTTCGAAACTAGCTACAACCGATCTATGCACTTGCAGTCATCAAGCTATTTTCTGGCGCCATTTCCGGGGAGCTAAGTGCTGTAGGTCTTTTAGTTTTTGCTTATATACTTTAGTTTTATTAAGTTTTGTTTTGAGTTACAAGTTTCCACCAACATGATGGAGTTTGAGCATATGACTAGTGCTAACCCACTCAATCACTTTAGAAAGCCCTATGATATTTATAAAAGAGCCTACTCCAACGAGAAGATAAGGGGGTTTGAAATAAATCATCTACTACTTGATATTTTACACAAGAAGCAATTTATCAGAGATGAAGAAGATCCCGATCCATATGAGCATGTTGCATATTTCAAAGATATATGTGGCATGTTCCAATTAACGGGTATACTGCCGATGAGGTAAGGTTTAAACTTTTTAGTCAAACTTTGACAAGTACAACTCTCTCATGGTATAGATCTCTATCCTCAGAAGCTACTACTACTTGGGATAATTTAGCTTGCGAATTCCTATCTAAATATTACACATTATCAAAATCTTTTGGAATCAGGCGTCTTATAATGACTTGGAGGAACCGTCCTAATGAAGGACTAGTAAGAGCTTATGTAATATTTAAAAATTTACTTAGTCAATGTCCTCACCATGATTTTCCTGAATGGTATTTATTGCATATATTTTCTGGCGGTTTAATTGAACCTAATAAAATTAAACTAGACACTTGCGTGAGAGAAGATTTTATGGATTTACCTATAACTAAAACTTGGGCTTTACTTAATAGAATTCGCGATCATAGAGTTTCATGGAATTTTGGTCTAGGAAGTGAAGGAGGCACAGAAATAGATCATAAATGTATTCACGACTATAATAAAAAAGGCCATGTTAATGAATTATCTAAATAGCTTTATTTAGATTCAGATCTTGTGTTGCAAGTTGTTAAATCTTTTACAGAACACATCAAAGCTCCAAAATAGGGTTCGGCCAGGTATGATCCACCACCCGAACCTAAGAAGAAAATAGAAGTTAAAGCAACATTGGCCTCCCTAGAACCAATGTATGAGATACCTTTTCCTAACACTACACAAACGCCTATTTTGGAATATGAACAGGTCAAGGCAGTATAGGAGGAGAAAGAAGAGGAAAGTGTGCCAATAATTGAAGAACAACTGAATGAAACAAAATATGAAGAGGTAACCAAGGAAGTAATCATGGCTATGTATGCAGATTGTAACATAGTTGGACTTGATGAAGAGACTTCTATATTGGTTGAAGGTAAAATTAAGGGAAAAGATGTGGGTAAGCCTATTCTTCCCTGCATATTTAAAGAAACCTCGCATTATGGTTTATGTGATCTTGGCACCGAAGTTAATGTTATATCCTATGTCTTTTATTTGGAAATAAAAGAAGAGATAGCACCGGCTACAATAGAAAATACTGATATGACAATCATGTTAGCCAATAAAAATCTTAGAATTCCAATGGGATTAGTTGAAGATGCAACTGTCACAATTGGCAATAAAAATTTCCCTATTGATTTTGTAGTTGTTGATATGCCAATTGGCACTCTTTGCCCAAGCATATTTGGAAGAATTTTTTTGAGTGATATAGGTGCCACAGTTGACTTAAAAGAGGAGGTTATATCCCTTAAGCTTGGGAAAATGGAAAAATAATTCCACATTTCCAAATTTAAAGACAAACCTCTACATATACAAGAAGAAGAGAAAGAGAAGATTATCGAAGAGATGGCAACTCTTTTCTTAAATAATCAAGATGAAGAAATAAATGAAGACCCAAATTGTAAAGAAATAATTATGGAGGACAAAACTTTAGAAGAATTAGAAAGTGAATTTGATTAATTTCCCAATGAAGAATCTCCAACTGATGAAGCTTTTTAAGAACCAGAAAAGAGAGGGGATGAAGAATTACCACCCCTAGAATTAAAAATTTTACCAGATAATCTTAAGTATAGTTTGTTAGATGATACTAATAAATTCCTTATTGTTATTAGTGCTAAACTTTTAGGGGAAGAAGAAGAACTCGTGAAGGTACTAAAGGAGCAACGCAAGGCCTTTGGGTACTCAATGGGTGACTTGAAGGGTATTAGTCCCATGATAGCCTCCCATCAAATATTCATGGAGGAAGGTGGTAAACTAGTTGCGGAATTTAATAGAAGACTAAAGCCTGAAATGAAGGAAGTGGTAAGAAAAGAAATAGTATGCCTACTTGATGCACGTATAATCTATCCTGTAAAATAAAGTGAATGGGTAAGTCCTGTTTATTGTGTTCCTAAGAAGGGCGGCTTTACTATTGTTCCTAATGAAAACAATTAATTGATACCTACTAGAACTATTATTGGACATAGGATGTGCATAGTTTTCAGGAAATTGAATAAGGAAACAAGGAAAGATCACTATCCTTCACCGTTCATAGATCAAACTTTAAAGAGGTTAACAAACCACACACATTTTTGTTACTTGGACGGATATTCTCGTTTTTTCCAAATAGTTATTCATCTTGATGACCAACTTAAAACAACTTTCATTAGTCCTTATGGTTTACATGCTTACCGACGCATGCCTTTTGGGTTATATAATACTCCAGCTATTTTTCAAAGATGCATGACTGCTATTTTTGCAGATTTTATAGAACTGATAATGGAAGTATTTATGGATGATTTTTCTGTCTATGGAACTTCGTTTACTAGTTGCTTGGATAATCTCAATAGAATTTTCCAGTATTGCAAAGAAACTAATCTTGTCTTAAACTGGGAGAAGTGCCATTTGATGGTCAAAGAAGGCATAGTCCTTGGACATAAAGTATCAGGTAAGGGTATTGAATTAGATAGGGCTAAAGTTGAAGCAATAGAAAGAATGCCACAACCAAGGGACGTAAAAGGTATAAGAAGTTTTCTTGGCCATGTAGGATTTTATAGAAGGTTCATTAAGAATTTTTCTAGAATTTCTAAACCTTTGACTAATCCGTTGCAAAAGGGAGTAGGGTTCAATTTTGATGATAAATGCCTTATTGCCTTTGATAAACTTAAATATGATTTATCTCATGCTCACATCATTAAACCACCTATATGGGATATGACTTTTGATTTAATATGTGAAGCTAGTGATGATGTTGTAGGAGTAACTCTGGAACAACACATAGGTCGCAGATTTAATATTATACATCATGCTAGTATAACTCTCAAAAGTGCTCAAAAGAATTATCCTAAGGAATAAAGAGAAATTTTTGCTCTATTTTTCTCTTGTGATAAGTTTCGTTCTTATATTGTTGATGCAAAAGTAACAGTTCATACGGATCATGATGGTTTAAAAGAACTCCTCGAGAGGAAGATTCATAAGCCAAGACTGATCCGTTGGATCCTTTTACTTCAAGAATTTGAGTTGCAGATCATGCAGAGACAAGAAGCAAAGGTAGAGGATGCAACATCTATATTTTCCCAGCAAGACACCGATCTTATTGAGAGGAGCTTTAGTCCTAGTGATTTTCGTTTCTTAGAATTATTATATGAGCGAAGGTCAAATCCTCCCAAGAAGAAGAAGTCCTTGTTGTTGGAGGAGTTTATCACTCGCGACTAAATAAATGGTAAGAGAAAGGTAAGTTTTCTAACTCAAATAAGTGCCTTGTTTTCATAGTTTTTGCTTTTAAAAATTCCACCTTTGAATTCCTCTTGTTTTTCTGAAGTTTTTGAGGGGTTTCTGTAACTATACGACCACAACTATACAGCCGGAGAAAAATCTCCCGCCGTATAGTTGGTCACCAAAGCTTTTGTATCCCCCTCGCAAAATAATTTCGAGGTGCAATATCTATATGGCCGCAACTATACGGCCAGAGAAAATTCTCCCGCCGTATAGTTGCTCATCAAAGCTTTAGTACCCTCGACCCGTTTTTGTTATTATTCTTATAAAAACGCGCTTTGTCGGTTCCTAGTCGGTAATCTAACCGACCTGGGCTTGAGATATTTGGAAATATCTGCCTGGAACCAACTATACGGTCGAAACTATATGGGCCGCGACCGTATAGTTGATCGTTATGGCGCATGACTCCTCCAAATCCACGATTTCTTTTCCTAATCGGTTTGAATTGTTTTCTTGGACGAGAATCTGGTGTTTGTCACGAGTTTTACCGACCTCTGACCCCTCTTATTTACTTCCCTTGTGCCTCTCTCTAATCACAAATGACTAGGAACAAATCCAGCTATGCGATATCCCATCCCAGGCCGTGGAAAACCTATGGGGCTCATTGCTCCTAGGGACCTTTCTAGCAGCCCGTCGATGGAGGCCGGCGATGAGGAGGTGGAGAGGTTTAGCCCGGGGTACAAAGTGTATGTCAAGCCAATCTTCTACAACAACGACCCCGATGAAGGATGGGGCGATGTTTACATCTGCTGCAATGTCTATGATCTCCCGGAGGTCGACTGGGCGGCAATGAAAATAAATCAAGAAGAGAGAGAAGGCCGTAAGCCGCACGGAAAAAGGGTGTGTGGAGACGGTCAAGTTCATCACTACAAATCCAAGGCCGCATAAGCGTAAGGAAATACCTAACATTGGTGCAGGTGCTAGCAAGGGACCGGCGTTTCCCCGCTCTAGGCCTATCACTGGCTCTCGTATGAGGGTGAAGCCTCAAGAGGAGTGGAGGAGCAGCTTCTACTTCCCTGATCCACCAATAATGGATGAGGAAGAAAAAGTTGTCCCCGGGACCAGATCACGTGCGAGCACTGGAGATATATCAGAAGCAGGAGCTACTCCATCACGTTGAAGTTCGTCACCGCCTCAAGGAGATAGAGGAAAAGGATGATCTTGTCCCAATGGTGACTAAGCTCACGGATAGGGTGTACACTCTGCAATCTGATTTACGCAGGTGCTACAGCCGCATCACTGCTCTGGAATACACCAACAAGAAGCTACGCACCGCGGTTCTACATGCTATGGCGCCACAGTGACCTTCAATAAAACACGGTATCAAATAATCGTGAGGGATTATTTGATCCCGCCTGACTTGATTCCAAGATTGGGGAGATCTTTAAGACCTTGTAATCTATCTTACAAGTTTTTATTTCTATTCTAGTTTTGCATTAGTTCGAGCTCATAAATAAAGTTTGCATCATTAGAATTCCCTTCAGGAATAGTTGATCACTTTTATGAAATTCTGAGTTTATTATAATATATGGAGCATTATTGAGTTTGAGTTTGTCTTATTGGATATATGAATGACTTGAATATGATTTTACTGGCACTTGATGATAGCAATAGGAGTCTTCCACACATTGGTATTAATGGAACATATAAAGATAATTTGATCAATATGTTGTAAGTCAATAGTTTGATTTATAAAAAAGAGAAATTATCAAGTTAATTAAGATTTAAAAGAAAAACCTTGAACAGAGAAGAAATTATAAGTGCTATCAAATGGAGTGAGAACAAGTTTGAGGTAGAATACTCAAGTTATAAAGATGCTTCATATATGTTTGGAATTTGATAATTGAGATCGTTAAACTTTGAAATTCCTACATGAAGTGGAATATATGGTTAGCTCCTTTGCACAACACTTAAACAAAAGTGTGAGCACAAATATATATAGAAAAATAAGAAAAAGAAAGATGAATAAAAAGAGCAAATGTGCAAAGAGAAAATAGGCATATACCACTATATTATAGTAAAACAAAGAGACGTTTGAGATTTTGAATCCCAAGTGAATATGTTAATCCTAAAAACACTTGGGACTACCTCACTAACTCATTTGGTTGAACCGAATACTTTTACATCATGTTGAGAATAATCTTTTGTGAACTATTAATTGCTAAGGTGTGGAAGCGTGCTAATATTATTCGGATGGTTTGAGTAAGGTACTATTCATGAACTTATTTATATGTATTTTTTATGATAAACACATGCTGCAACTACCGCATTTATTTTATCGACTCAGCTTCATAAATACGAAGATCACATCCATTAAGCTAAACTTGCTCGGGACGAGCAAGAGTCTAAGCTTGGTGAAGTTGGTGAGTGCATAATTGCATCATGTTTTAGATTATTATTTTGCATTGTAGATGTAGGATCTTGGTATTTTACGGCGTTCGCACGCACTTTTTATGTTTATTTTCGCGAGGATCAGGACAGATGATGGATCCGATGGATACAATTCTTGGACCAGTTATATTAGAGTGAAAATGAGCCAAAAACTACGTAAATTGATTATTTGGGAAATATTAATAATACCAGAAGAAAACCCGAAGCGAGCAAAGGAGACAAAAGGTTTAATGACCAACTATACGGGCCGCCGCCGTATAGTTGCCTCCGCCTCCGCCCCCGCCTCCTCAAATAGATTCACCCCGTGCAACTGGATCGGAGAGACGACATATAGAACACCCAGAAATCGCTGAACCTTCACCTCCGAAGGCATCTGGAGGGGGAACTTGCCCTAGGGATCCATATTTGCCCTAAGCAGATCTGGGAGGCCACGACATCAATCCCCATCTTCATCAACCGCTGCATCTTCATAACCACCATCATCTCCATCCACCCCATCTAGATCTTGTTGTAATTCTTGCACTAGTTGTGGATTTATACAAGTACTGTTCATTGATAATCGTTTCCATTACCATTGCCATGATGCTAATTGCCTCCATGTCTGAGTATATCATTAGTTCTTGGGGAGATAGAGAAACGCTAGCATGAGATTGAAATAAGATAAAGTTTATCATGATATTCATCGCTATGACCATGTGTTAGATTGTCTACATTTTGATGTTAAGAGAAGTCGACCTATCAATATTTGCCTCTTGTGGGGACTTCATGTAGGGAACTACTTGTTGGTAGACGGATGTATGTTAGCACTTACAGTGACTATAAAGTTGTTGGCACCCCTTGCATATCAACTTGGGAATCGAGAAAACTCACAAAACACTATCCATGCCATGGGATACGTCCTCCGGGATTATGTCCCTTAATAGTGCAGTAATTCAATTGATGTTGATTGTTGACTGTTGTGGTTATGAGGATGATTTGGGCAGTGGTTGCTGCCTCTTTGTCCAAATACGGAGTTCCTCTCGCACATACATAGTTGAGAATGTTCATGATAATAATATTTACCTTATCCCTTTATAATTCTAGTGGTGTATCCGCTAATCCCTGAGAATGCTTTTTCCCACTGAAGTTTCAAATCTCTTTTACCTACGCGATACTATCACATCCCAAAATTTTCCAAATTTTGTAATGTGAAAAATAAATAAACAAAATAAATAATTGTTGAAATTTAGGGTGAAAAGAAAATTTTTGATTCCAAATGGAAACATCAAAACCCATCTTGAACAAACTTTGAATGAAGTTTAAATCCAACTAAATTCAAATCAAGTGAAATCATTCTTCATAAATGCATCTTGAAATTTAAACACTTGGAAAATAAACCAAAACCCTAAAACTCTATTGGGAGATTTCCAAGATATCTCTAAGGCTATGGATTTGATCCATATAAAATTTGCCAACAAACATTTATAAATGATCAAGAATGACAAATTGATATATTATAAAACCATAGAAATTGGTTTCACTTAATTTGGAGCCATAGATAAAATCTTATGAATTTAAAAGATAAGGAAATTGAATTTCCAAAGCTAATAAAGCACCTATCTAAAAATCCATACCAAATGGTGAGCAATTAATCCTAAAGATATTTAAAAGGATAAATAAATATCAAATAAAATTTTACAAATTGGAATCACCAAGTTTGGACCTTTAAATAAAAAGATATGGATTTTATAAAGATAAATAAAGAAATAATAAATAAGGACTATTTTAAAAGACAAATTAAAACTTGGCCAAGCAAATAAAATAAAATAAAATAAAATATTTTTGTTAAATAAAAAGAGTAAAGGATTATTTAAATAAAAATCATAAGGATTTATTAATTTTTATTTAAGTAAAGACATTTTTCCAATTTAAAATGAACATTAAAACATATTAAAATATTTTAAATAATAATTCAAAGTGAAATTATTTTTGTATAAATAAAACCTACTAAAAAAGGTTTGATAAAATTTAGAATTCAAATAGAGTTTGAAACCATATTTAGAATCCTATTTAATAAAGATAAAATGTCTATTTAAAATAAATAATAAACCCTAAGAGAATAAAAGAAATTATTATAAAATGGACTATATAATACATAAATAAACAGATTAAAAACCTATTAAATATTTGGAAAAGATTTGAAATAGAAATCTGAAATCAAAAGAGTGTTTGAATTTGAAAACAGAAAAATAGAAAAGAAAAAGGAAAAAGAATCAAGAGAAAAAAATAGAAAACAAATCGGCCCAAAATCCTCAGCCCGCCATATCTCCTTTTTTATTCTCTTTCGTTTTTTCTTCTTTCTTAGGCCTTATTTTCCTAGCCCAATCCATATCAGCCTAGCATTCGATCGTCTTCTGCCTCTGAACATGAATCTGAACGTGAATGTTAACTGAATTACACAGAATCTTGATTGCATCTTCCCGTCACGATTCCAACAATTGTAGACTCTAAAACGCCTAATATTAAACATAAAAGCTAATTCGCATTGAATCATGGTCCTATTTAGAGGATTAAAATCCGTTTTAACGTACCTTGAATCACAACCGAAGACTGTGACAGCGCAAATTTCGTGGCTTTAATTCCCGTTTATTCTGCCCATTAAAACTTTGTCCGTTTTCTTCTATATATTCCCCTACCTCTCCTTCGTATTTCCCCTCAAAATTCCCAGAGAGAGAGAGCCGTCAGGCTGCTCCAATTTCGGCTTGACCATCCGCAGTTACCGATGAACGTCGTCGACAATTCCGATGAAATCAGAAATCGACGACCACAATGAAGACCTAAGGTTGCCCACAGCTCCGACCCCTCTCCCCATCCTACTTCGTAACATGAAGAAGGACTCGACGCTGATCATACAAGAGAGACCGTCACGAGTTGCGGCAACCTGGCGATGAGATTTCTGGAATGCCGTCCATGGCGACCACCCAGTCGCTGCCGACCAATTCATCATCGTCGGCCATGCTCTGCTACTGTAAGTCGCTGAGAATTCGTGTCAAGCTTCATAGGCTGTTGGTTTTCTTCTTCTTTTTTTGGAACCACGTTGACCAGCTATTGAACCGGTATCATCAAATCATTTTATGCCACGATGACTGTTCACGTACACATCAACATTCGGTCGCTTTGTATATGCTAGCTCATGCCAAACTTTGAAAATTCACCTAAAATCAACCGTAGATCCAAATTTAGCAAACAATATACCTACAGATTCAGAAAAATGTGTAGAACACATTTCTGTAATAAAATCAACATTTTACAGAAGCAAAATTTAAAATAGTTTAAAAATCATATTGTAGTATTTTAATTATAGAAAATTCTCCGTTAATGCAAAAATCAAAAATAAATATCCCTAGAATCCTTAGGAAATATAGAACTCAATGGATCCCTTAGTTTCCAGTTTTGACAAGTATAAAATACTCGAACTTCAAATGAGCTACAATGAGTAATTTGTCATAACTAAAAATCTATCTTTTTTTAAGTGATTCCTTTTGCATATGGAACATATTAGAGTTTTATATTCAGTAACAAACCTGTTTAAATTTCTTGAACTCGTTAACTACATATTCATTTAAAATTTTGCAAAATAGAACCTCCTATGCCACATCACATAATCAATCAATCTTATTCCGTTCTTTTCACTATGAGCGTATAATGATCATAGGCATCCAAAAGTATCATAGATGTTCTATCTTTGACAAAATCAACTTGGATCTATTTTATATAAAAAAAATCAGACCCTCAAGACCATATCCTACAAGCCATTTTCTAGCCATAAAGATTTATCCGCATTGAGTTATAAAGTGAATAAACACTAAAAATAAAATGAATAATATATCTTGCTAATTGTTATTTTGCTTGATTGTGTTTGTTCATGAACGGTGTGTTTATGTTGTGTTATTTTTATCTTATAGCTTGAACGGAGAGCAACGTACATGTATTCTTGAGAGAAGTATAAGATATTCAATTACTCAAAAAGGCAAGTGGTGCTTCATACTTTTGTCCCAATATTTTGGCTATGCATTAGAAATATTTTGTATAGGGCTTGCATGAATATTTTTACTAAGTATCTATATGCTATGCTTGGGAAATCCTAGTAGCTGTAGAATTGTTAGAATTTTCTCTAAGTTAAGATACTTGCTATTGCCATTCTTAGCCTAGCTAGTAGCAACCAAGGGTGGAATATATACATGCTATGGAAAAATATTGCTAAGTCTTTGATTTATGTTTTTGCTTAATAAAACAACTAAGTGAATGAAACACCTGGGTGGAATGGTAAATGCTTGGTGGTTTTTTGTTGAGTGGTTACACAAGGCCCATTTCTATGGTTTACCTTGTGTATGTCACTTGTGGATTGCCACCCAGTAACAAAGAGATTTGAGATGTCAAATGTTGAGAAGCTTCAAGTGCAGCCACTTGGCATTATGGGCTCTGCCTGGATCATATGGGTTGCAATAACTTAGCCAAATGGACAGTTGGTGGTAGGGGATGATAGGTTGGAGCGCGTCCATTCTGGTCTAAGGGAAGGCTTCTAAGAGATCTTGTCTCGATGCATGTCGAGTCTTGTGGGGAAAGTGCATCACCTCTGCAGAGTGAAAAATCTAAGTACTTAGTCGTGTCCCTGGTAATGGACAATTTGAGCACCAAGACATGGAAGCTATCAAGAATCTCATCATCCCAATTTCTAAGTTAAAAACTTGTGGTTGAACAAGGGTTAAAGGATCACCAATTTCTATTGGTAGATGCCTTGGGTGATTTTGTCAAACAAAAACTTAGTGTTTTCAAATGATAAGGAAAATCTATTTTGAGCAAAGCAAACCTAAGCTCCACCTAGCCAATGCATATAGATGATAGACTCCACTATACTACCATAGTATCACTTGCCAATACAATTCAAATGTATTGACCCTTGTGGCTGTAACTTATCATGTTGCAGGTTTGTTTGATGTTAGTGAAGTATGTTGATTAGGAGTCTACAACCAACATGATTGCCTGTGGCACTTTGAAGATGAAGTACTCCATGCTATATAGTTATTTCTGCTGCATTGTAATGAGATGGCCAAATGAGCTATGTAAGATGTAATGAATTATTTTATTCCTGGTTATAAAGTTGTAATATGACCCTTGTTTCTTGATATTACATCTTAACTGTGGATGCTAGCTATTGATCCAGGGACTAGCATTGTAAATACAGGGATCTCTACCTTATTAAAGGTTGGGACCTCTACAGATACTTATTTTTTGTATTCGTTTTATTTACTTTACTCATTGTTCTCTTATACCAAAAACCCAAAACACCTTTTTACGCAATACTCGCATTTTATCTTATCACTTAACTTTATTTAGCATTTCTAGTTTTAGTATTTATTTCAAGAATTCTTAGACTTTAGACTCCTGCTCCCTATGGGGTCGATATGTTTATTTCGAAACAAGCTACAACCGATATGTGCACTTGCAGTCATCACCTGTAGACCAGTCATCACTCTCACTCCCTATACCTGGATCAATCCTTGGGGTTTGGGGGTACCTGACAAGTCCTTAGATTGAATCAAGAGAGGGTACAATAATCATCATGTCATACGAACTAATACATGATACCATCTATGATAAATAACATGCACAAATGCTACATGGCTAGGCCAAAGCCCTTAGCCCAAGGAGAATTACTCACACACAGAGATGAAATCAACAACCAAAAACATTGTAATGGAAATCATGAGATTGATAGAAAATAGTCTTAGAATGTCGCCAATTGGAGATGAGATCTACTATTACAAGTGGTGGAATATGGCTATGGTGGTGGAGAAGGGTTTGGAGATTAGATCTAGATCTATTCCTCCGGCGTGGTGGCTTCTGGTAAAAAAGAGTCGAGGGCAGAGGTCGAGGAGGCGTTTTCTCATTGCCCGAGGCATCTTTATATAGGGGTCCCTTCACAAAATTTGTTCTGTTTGACCTAGCGATGTCGGTGCCAACTATACGACCGGAATAAAATTCTTGTCGTATAGTTGGTCGTTAAAGGCACTGCCTCCACTTCATGGCTCTAGGTTTCTATGAGTTGTTGGAAATCTTGTATCTTTGACTTTAATGTAGGGATTCCCATCATCAAACGTCATTATCTGCGCAGGGAAAAATAGAAAGAAAGGATTTCATACCACTTTGATAATTAGGCATTAGTGGCAGGGTTTATAGAGATATTTCATCAATATATGAATAATATCCAGTTTAAATGTGAGTGTGGATGGCTATATTTCACAGCCATCAACCTCCCCAAGCTTAAACTTGATCGTCCTCGAGCAAAAAAACCAAAACCAAAAATGTACTCGGCATTAAAACTGAAATAATGAGATTATGATATTACTCATGATTGGTAGTCTCATGTTTCCTCCACTTTATTAATCTAAAAAACTTCAGCATAGATAGATTAATGGCAAGCATATCATACGAGTTTCATGAATCCTTATAGCACAGCAAAATTATTGTAAGCATGGATGATTCGAATGAGTAAACTCTATTCCATGTCATGTAATCAACTCATAAGCTTGCCTTTGAATAATACAGTATAATCATGTAAAATTGAGAGTATGAGAGTTTGTCATGAAAAGCATATACACTAGAGTATCTCAATTCTCCCACATCAATAAATCAAGACTTTTCAAGCACTACTTCTCTATTCATTGTCCTTCAAGAATTTCAGTTCTTAAGTAATTAAGAGCATGCCAAAAAAAATTATTAGTTTTATCGGGCTGTGATGGACACTCGTGGCATCACTAAGGTTGTATTCCTTTTGCATAATGATTAATCATATCAGCCAAAGGAGTGATTCCATCATGAACACAGCTACACGGGAGTGCCAAGAATCTTACCCATTATAGCATTGCTGCTACATATGTTTAATCAACTCATAGCCAAAATCTAGGAGTTTCCTCCATGAAGATCGTTCGTAGGCTAGCAGAGTTGTTGGCATCCCATGAAGTTTGACACGCATAAAGCTATATCATTCTCATGATTCACAACATGCTCACAAAAACTGCTAAACATTAATTCAGTTGAGCAAATATTTTCAAAGAGAGCTATCAAGTCAATTAGTATTTTCTATGGTGTTGAGTGTCTCTAGGAATACGCTTTCAAGATTAAACACTACAACACTCAAATCTTCAATTGTGAGACTTTTTTATTTCAATTATTTAGCTGGAAAAAACATACTCAACTAAATACACATGCAAACAAAATTTCACTATAGTATAAAGACTCACTCCACCAATATAATATCTTAACATTTACTACTAACTAGCATGGGTTTCTCAAACTTCAAAAGTGGGGAGTCATAAGGCATACCTCTCATGTTTAGTTCCACTTCTCTCTTCCCTTTTGATTTGTTCCTTGGAAACTCGAAGTCGATCACTCTTCCTGCAAATACATGAGAACCTCTAGGAGAAAAGAAAAGAAAGATGGAAATAAAGATGGAAATAAAGATAAATGGAGAAAACTTTTTGTTGTTTTTGAGAGAGGGAATCAAAGAATAGAAAATGTGCGGCAAATCTCGGCTTGAAAATCTCGAAAATAAAATAACTAAAGACAAAGTATTGGGGAAACCAACACGAGTGCTTATAAACTCAAATAAAAAGCGTAACCTCGAAATAAAATTAAGCAAATGAATGCCAACTCAAAATAAATAGAAAACTTCCCCAAGCTTAGGCTTTTGCAAGCCCTTCAAATCATTGAGGTAGCGGGAAAAAGTTGTAACCCCAATCCGCAAATTGAGTTGATAGGTTACTTGTGGTTTCTCGGAGGTTCAGGGCGAGATTATGCATCCCCTCCATAGTCCCTCCAAGTTCTTGGAAGTCTTGATATGTAGCGAACCGGTTTGGTGGATGCTCCTCTTGGTAAGGAACTTCTTGCTCCTCTTCTTGGTCCACATCCTCCTCCGGAATCTCCTCCTCGGGTTGATGTTGTTCAACCTACACATCATATAGCAAACGTCCCTCCTCGATAGAGAAGAGACCATTAGGAAAAGGAGTAGGGTAGAGACGCCCAGCTCCTGCAATATGCAAGTAAAAACCACCACCTCTCCGAGTGAGCATTCCACAAGCTTTCAAAGTAGAGAAACCAACACGTAGCTCACCTAGCACTGGTTCCAACTCGCCTAGGTCGATTCCTAGGGAAGTGGCAAGCACGGTGATCTAGCTGCGTTGTTGAAAGCAGCTTTTGCGAGGACTAAGATGCCCTCCTCATTGAGTCTTGTAAACTCATTTCGTGCCTTCAAGGTGTTAGCAATAACATAGAACAAATAGCGAATAGCAGGATGCTGAATATTCTTCCCTTTATTGACTCTAGAAGTGAAACTCATTCCATTATAATAATGATATGGGGAAGGATGCATGTCGGCAAAATGCGCGTAAAGCATTAACATCATTGTTTGTTAAACTAAGACAATTGCACCATTCATCAAGTGTTAATGTATAATTGTTGTTCATAAGTCGGAAAAAAATCATGTCCTCTCCATACCATGTTTTAACGGTGCTTGTCAAAGAACTTAAGAATTTAAGAGTTAACCGACGATAAGTAGGCACATCATGAAATACAAAGTTTTGCAGGCCAACCCTATTGCAAAGTAAATTAAAGTCATCAGAAATACCGAGTTGGTTCAATATAATGGGACAAGCCCTCTTGGTTGCCTTCACTTCTCGGTTCTTGATCTTGTTGAAGCGATCACGTTGGAGCTCATTCTTGAACCGTATCCGCATTCGCTCCCGAGCTGCAGCGGTAGCAGTAGCCTGAGAAGGACTCGCAGTGGCATGAGCACGCGTTTGACTCCTTGTGTTCATCTTCTAAAAATAAATAAGAAAGACAAAAATAAAACTTTTTGATCCAACAATAATAAGCATAGCATATTCCTCATCATAGCACACTAAATAATATCCTCAAAATAATAATCTAGGCAAGAGAAACATGGCAATTGGTTCTAAATAAGTCTCACCCTAGATTGATAATGTCAATAGACCAGAGATGAATTTGCAAAAAGTAATTGGAGGATTAGAGGAGAAACATACCGTACATCACTTGTGTGCGAGGAAATCAAACAAAATTGAGTAGAGATGAATATCCCTTGAGGTTTTGAGAGAGTTTGGAGGTAGAAGAGAGAAAGAAAGGATTAAGATTTGGTGTTTTGGATACCTTCTCGTGCATTTAAGTGGTCGGACGCAACTATACGGTCGCAACTATACGGCCGGAAAATTTTGTTCCCGCCATATAGTTGGTATGTAACATCCCAAAAATGTTGAACAAAGGTTATCAAATTCCAATCACCAAAATTAGGGTTAACAAAAACTTTTGTTAGTTCAAATCATTATGAATGCATGTGTGTATGTGATGATTGTGTGAATGCCTAAATGGACTTGTGTGATTGATCGAAATACCAAGGAATGGTTTAAATATTAAAACAACATCATCTAAAACATTTCCAAACAGAAACAAATCAAGAGAAAATCAAAAACAAAACAAATAAGCAAATGGTCATTTTTGCCAATCTTGCTCACTAGACCACTTTGAGTGTTTTTAGTCCAAGATTTCAAATAGAAACTTTTCCGTTTCTTTTCACCCCTTGCTAGACCAAGTAAAAGTGAATCAAATCCCACCTTTCAAACTTGCAGAAACATTTGGCAACTTGATTCAAATCACAAATCAAAATTGAATCTGAGTCATATGTGAAGATCACCATTTCTCAAAACCCAACCAAACCAATTCCACTTGACCAATACCACTAACCAGAGACTCTCTAGTATGTAACCAACACATCCACCAAGTTTGAATCCAAAATTCAAATTTGAATCTCTTTCGGCCATTTCATCAAACACCTTGTAATCAACAAACAAACAAACATCAAACACTATTAGGAGCATTGATTTTGGCCAACCTTGTTCCCTCTCTAGCTCACCCTACACTCTTAGTAGATGATCAAACTAAGTTAACTAGCTTTAGCACCACTGTGAGAATGCGATGGCCATCAATGGTGAGCATGCCGAGCCCAACGGCCACCCTATTATCGCCAGCAAGCTAGGAGAAGCACTAGCCTCACCAACCTTGTCTGGGACACTGACCACCGTCCACCGCCACCCCCTGTCCAAGCCTCAAGCACTACCAGCCCCTGGACCACACAGCCTGAGCATTCCAAGCCTCTTTGTGAGCGTGCCGAGAGTGCGCCAGAGCGTCACCCGCGACATAAGCCCACAGACCGTGCGCCGCCCTCGCTGCTTGCATGCGTGATCGCCAGCACCCCAGCAACCCGCCAGACAACCCCATTCACCTTTGCGCGGACCATGGATGTTGTGCGCCATTAAAACCACCGTCAGACCCGCTCAGAGCACCGTGATGTTCTGACCGTTCCTCACCGCCCCATGCCGCGTAGCCATGCCGTTGAGCTTCGCCAGGGAGAAAAGCACCGCCCCCTATCGTCGCCCATGCCAGTATCCCGCTGTGTCGACGACCACGACGAGATTCACCCGCGCCCGGCGGTCCCCTTCAGGCATTATAAAAGGAGGCCACCCCCGTTCGATCTGAGCACACCATCTCACTCCCCACCTCTCACTGATCACACCCACTCACTCCCGGAGCAAGGCGAGCACCAGGTGGCCGAAATTTCACCGGAGTCTGTCGCTATAGAGGAGGAGAGGCGCCGTCGATTGAAGCCGCTCCAGGAGGAGCTGCCGGTACCAGGAGGTTCGCCATTGTCAACTTCGTCGTTCGCCCCCGTCATCGACCATCGCCTGAGCCCCGGTGAGCCCCCGTCGACCCCCACTGGCCACGCTAGGGTTCGACCTCGCTGCGTCCTATTCAGGCGTGGACGATGAACCACAACCGTAGATCTAGCTTCTAATCCTACGGCCCTAATAGCCCCGTACCCCTTCGCCACTCTCTATCTCACTGAAGAGTGGGGACAACCACTTAACCAGCCTGAACGCGCTGTGCGTAGTGGGCTGGCCCAGTTAACTCTCCCGCGCGACCCAGTAATTCAAATCTAGGTTTATTCATTTAGTTTCAAACTTAGTTCTATACCCAGATTCAAAAATCAACCCAGCTCGATTTACTGAACCAAAATGCATAAAACCAATTTTGTTAGAAAGGTACTGGAATTCTTAATCCAAGACCGTTGGATTCAAATCAATTGGATTTGTAGATCTCCTATAGTAAAAATAACAAGGAAGAAGCTTTTCTGCATTCAAACATTTTTCAAAATTCAACCATAAAATCTTTTGACTTGATTCCAACTCTCAAAAATCACATTTAACCTTACCTTTATAATATATAAAAATATATAGGTTTACTTGTAGAAATAATGATCAAGTAATAAAAGAATGCTCATAGGCATTTCTAGTCACTTTAATTAATTAAAATAAAAAGGTTAAAATTTATTAAATTGTGACACCACTTTAAATCACATTCCCAAGTACTGAAATATTTGGTGATGACATGTGTCAACATGATCCCATGTTTTAGTTGGAGAATATTAAATCTTAAGTAGTTTTTCAATGAGTAGAAATTACTTTTCTAAAATAAAAGGAAATAAAACTATTTACCTTAATGATTGTAATGCTTGTGATGATCCTATATCATCTAGTGAAAACCTTGGTGTGATAGATAGAAATAGTTAAGTATTGTTTGGTGATTGTGTACCTCGTATTTATTTATAGACGATAGTACCAACCAAGGATACGAGGAAGAAGGAGGATACTACGAGGAAGAAGCCGAGGAGAACTTCAACCACTGGTCTGCACAAGGCAAGCTTATACTGATATCTTAGCAAGATACTATTTAAGCAAGCCTGTACTTGAAACCTTGCAAGCCTCACTATACAAGTTGACTTAGCAAGATAATACTTGCAAGCTTACACTACTTGATACCCAATCCTAGTTTTACTTGCAAGCTTAGTATTTTATTTCTTTATCAAAGTTTTTATTTGAGTTTACTTGGTGACTTGTAGATATTAGAAGGATAATTGAAGGTAGCATAAAGAGCATAAAACTTGGCCTAAGTTAGATAATCTTGATGCCATCCTGAGGCATGAGATTGAACTTAGCTAGTTCACACTTGTTTACCACCCCTCATTAGTGTTTACCATCCCTTGTAGATGCTAGTGCTAAGCATAAAACTTGATCAATTTAGATGGGAATACTTGGTGAAAATGGTTATGAAAACCCTAGAATGATGAGTCATTCTACTAAAATAATTTGCCATGTGTTCTTTAACACCAGATGATTTGGATGATGAAAATGTTAAGGCATGAGCCTTAGCCCTTTATAAAACGGATGGTTGTCTGGATGCGATACCATTCCTATTTTACTGTACAACCATAATACCCAAAATTTGGGTAGGGCTTGACTGGAAATTTATATACCTTAGTATGGGTTCCCTTGCGGCCAAGGTTTGAGCTGAGGCTACCTTGTGAAGATTGTCCACCTGTTCAGTTCCCAAGATGACAGTTGGTCATGGTTGGGAGGCCAAACTCACAAGAGAGGTGCTTATACTAGGGCGTGTAATTGAAAGGTTAGGATTGATTATCCGCATACTGAGTATGGTGAATTCAGGATTGTTCCTGACAGATGTATCGAATGTTGTGGTGAAAGTGTACAATCTCTGCAGAGTGTCAAACTATTCGAATAGCCGCGTCCGTGGTTATGGACAATTGGAGTGGCCATACCGTTCCATCGTCATATGTTTTCAAAATGACTTGTGAAATGATTCATGACTTTGACTTAACTTGACTTGACCACAACAGGGTTGTGATATGAAATTCAAGTTCCCACTTAGGTGTTGTAAAACTTTCAACTAGCTTTCTTTGCTTCTGAACCTAGTTAAGGTAAACCTGGCTTTTTGCAAAATAACCCTAGAGCTTAGTACTTCCTATTCCAAAACTACTTCACTTGTTAGTACTAGTTTGCGAGTACTTAAAGAGTACTCATGGCTTTGTCCCTGGCTATTCCCGTGGCCATACTATGAAGAGGAGTATCAGGAAGATGGACAACATGAAGGTTACGATAACTAGGATCATCTCCCATCGTCAGCATTGCCTGTGACCATGAAGATGGAGCCTCGCCTACGCTATCATTATTATTATGTTATTTCCGCTGCTTGAATTGTATTAAGACTGGATCATGAGATCCTTATTTGAACTATACGGCTAGAATTTTAATTCTCGTCGTATAGTTGGTCGTTAAAGGTACTGTAGTCATAAAAAAATCTATTTCTTCAAGAATTACTTTTTAAACTGAAACTTAGCGAAACACCATGTTTTGACAGAAAAATGACAAACTAAAATGCCGACCAACATTAGCATGTGTAAAACAGGAATTTTAGTACCACCAAATCTCTCCTTCTCAACTGGAGTTTTCTAGCACTTTATTTAACATGAAACTAAAAAAAACTTTACTCAAACCTTTATTTCACATGGGTTATCTCCCATGCAGTGCTCTTTTATTTTCAATAGCTTGACCTGATGTTGCTCACTTAGGCCAGATGAGTGAAACACCCACTCCAAAATAGTTGACCTTTAAAGTGATGGCCTCCTTATAATCATGCTTGGCTTTCTTCTTTCTGGGAAAATGAATATAACAAAAGGATATCGCGAAGGCAATTGAAGCTTCACATTACTTCATGTAAATTAATCAAAGCCTTAATAGTTCTTAAGAATGGATGGCCTAATATGATAGGAGCAGTAGCATCTTCAGGCATGTCAACAATAACAAAATCAATAAGAGAAGGACAACCTTTAATGTATACTAAAGTATTCTCTTTAATTCCTACTGCTTGTTTGTAGGTAGAATCTGCTAGATGTAATTTTAACTCGGTGGTTTCAAAAGAGCCAAGATTTAACTTATTAAAAAGACTTTTTGGAATTTTTGAAACACTTGCTCCTAAATCACAAAGTGCAGCTATTTCATTTGTCCCAATTTTAATATTAATAGTAGGATCAAATATATCATCAAGCTTAACAGGTAATTTTTCAGCAATTTTCTTATATTCTTCTTCAAGATCACGTACCTTTATTGCTACCTGATTAACGGGGTGTTAATACATAGCTTCCTCATTTCCTTCACTTACCAGAATCTTGACATTGATCATTTTCACAAGATCTTCAACTGTGTAATTTGGTGAAGGAGCATTGCTATAGTCAAGTTCTTCAGGTTCTTCCCTTTGGATTCTTATCATCTTGAGGTCTTCAACTGGATTGGGCTCAGCTTTACCTGCAAATTTAGCTAGAATGAGAGTTTGACTCTCGGTTATATTACCTAGCTGTGCCTCAACAATCCTTGTTCTTTCCTAGAGGTCCTGGAAATCATTCCTCAAACTCACAACTTGGTTAGATAATTTACCAAGCATAACATCATGGTTCTCCGCTAATTTAACTAGGATATTATTTTGCTCATTTTGCGAATCCATAAAATACTTAAGAGTTTCTTGGAGACTACCATTACTTGATGCCATATTATTACTAGAGTTACCTGCAGGACTAGAATAGTTTTTCTAAAAATTTGGATTATAATTCTTCTTTCAAGCAGGGTTATAATCATTACGAGCTATGAATTATATTTCTTCAATATTTGATTCTTGGATAGCTCTTACCTGAGTTTCCTTACCTTTGACGGCTAATATGAGCTCATCTAACTTAGCATTGAGTTCTTCATTTTCTTGAGGTGTGATGGAGTTCACCTTCTTTGTGTTTGATCTTTCCACATGTAACATCCCAAAAATCATAATTTGAAAAGTTTGCATATCATTCATGCATTCATAAGCATTTGGTTATTTTCAAACTAGATTTCAAAATGAGAAACCATTCTTATGCCTATTATTTTATACTAGAAAGGAAAAGGTTCTATTTTACTCTCAAAGTATGAGAATACCTTATTATGATCAGAAATATTTCAAATATGAATGTAAAGCTTGCACAAAATTCTCAAAACAAAATTCAAATATAAAACCACTTTATGCCTATTATCTATAATCATATTAAGGCAAGGTTTTATTTTATTTTCCTTTATGTCAAAGTGCTTTGGACTAAACAGTAAGGTTTTACACTCATTTAAGTACAAAGTTTTCACTACAAAAATCCAAAAGAAATTTGAATTCAAACTCATTTGAAAAACATTTGAAAATGATTTCAGAAAATCAAAACAGAAATAGAAAAGGAATAAAGAAAAAGAAAAAGACCGGTGCCACCTATTCGGCCCAGCAGCAGAAGCAGCCCAGCAAGCCCACCCGGGCCTTTCCTCTCTCTCTCTCTCACGCGATGCAAGCCTACCCCACGCTCACTGACTGGTGGACCCAAACGCCACGCAATCATCGTCCCCAAATCCCACACCCCCAACCCCGTCGTCGCCGCCGTTACCACCATCACTGCCGCGATTGAAGCAGGCTTAATTGCCGATCAATGCCATGTAATCCCCTCGCCCCTCACCGGCTATTTAACCTCCTCCCCACTCTGCTCTTTTCCCCTCACTCGGCGCTCCTTCTCTGCCACTAGGCTGCCCGCAATTCCATTTACACTGCGGCGGTACCGAGCGTCTCCAGCGACGTATTCCGGTGAGCATAGTGCCCCCTTCGCCTCTGGTTCATGCGAGTTTGTTCGCCTGGTTCCTGCGCATCATCTCATGCCATCTGTTTGCTCTGTAATGCACCAGGACGTCACCTCCGTCGAGCCCAGTGAACGACCGAAGCTTCGCTTGACTCCGGCGAGAAATCCTGGTAATCTTCGAGCGCCCCTGCCTTCTGCTTGCCTCTGTCTAGTTTGCCGTATCATTGCGCGTCTCCTGATACACCTGGTTTGTATTAGGGCTATCCAGAGCGTCGCCAACGTCTTCGCCACTGTGCACCCGACGCCTGCAAGCTTTCCGACGAGCTCCTCCGGCCAATACAGCACGCCCCCATCCACACCAGCGAGACGTTGAGCATCAGCGCGACCTCGCGAGTCTGGTAAGCGTCTCTGCCAACCCCAGACCCTCCGTAGCCGTCGGAACCCCACTGGCAGTGCGCTGCTGCTGCGCCGCCAGGCAATGGTCGCGTGCTCAGCAGCCGTTGGATCTAGATCTAGCGCGTAGGATTAGATCACTTATCGAAGGGGTACGAATAGATCTGGCCCGTGCGATTTAATTTAAATCGTGCGGCCCTTGTTGATCGATCCGGCCGAACCGGTACGGGCCAATCAGACACGCCCACGTGTTTGTAATTTTAATTTAAAATCTGTTTTGAATCTATTAGTTATTCAAACTTGTAAATTCAATAACTTTTTTTCTGTTTATCCAAAAAATGCAAATAAGATATCAATGGAATCACAAAAATAAATCTTACACATCTGTAGGATTAGTTTTGTATTTTGCCTCTGTTAAAATAGAATTTTATGCAGATACATTTGTAGGTCTATTTTGTGTATAAAAATTATTTGGAAAATGTTTTAAAAGTCAAATTTACTTTATTTGGTGTATAATTGTTTAGTTTATTGTTCAGTACTATTTTACTTGTCTTGTTTAGTTTAGAAAAATCATCACATGGCATTTGCATGCATTCGTATATTTTTGCTTGAAATATGAATTTGGTGCTATCATTTTATGTGTAGATTTTGGTGCTAGTGGTGATTGTGACTGTGAGGATTGTTGTTACTCCCCCAACTACCAAGGCAAGTGGTGCTTCATAATTTTGTCCCAATATTTTTGACTATGCATTAGTGATATTTTGTATAGGGATTGCATGATAATTTTTAAGTATCTATATGCTATGCTTGGGAAATCCTAGTAGTTGTAGAATTGTTAGAATTTTCTCTAAGTTAAGATACTTGCTATTGCCATGCTTAGCCTAGCTAGTATCAACCAAGGGTGGATTATATGTATACTATGGAAAAATATTGCTAAGTCTTTGACTTGTGTTTTTTTTAATAAAACAACTAAGTGAATGAAACACCTGGGTGGAATGGTTGTTTGGGTTATGTTGAGTGGTTACACAAGGCCCATATCTATGGTCTACCTTGTGTATCACACTTGTGTAAATCCACCCAGGAATAAAGGGATTTGAGATGCAATATGTTTAGAAGCTTCTAGTGCAACCACATGGCATATGGGCTCTGCCTTGATCATATAGGTTGCAATAACTTAGCCATTTGGACAGTTGGTGGTAGGGTGATAGGTTGGAACGCGTCCATTTGGTCTAAGGGAAGGCTTCTAAAAGGTATCGTCTTGATGAAAGTCAAGTATTGTGGGGGAAAGTGCACCACCTCTGCGGAAGGAAGAATCTAAGTACTTAGCCGTGTCCCCGGAAATGGACAATTTGAGCATCAAGACATGGAATCTATCAAGAATCTCCTCATCCCAATTTCTAAGTTAAAAACTTGTGGTTGAACAAGGGTAAGGTTCACCAATGTCTATTGGTGGTTCCTTGGGAGTTTTTGCCAAACAAAAACTTAGTGTTTTCAACTGATAGGTAAAACCTATTTTGAGCAAAGCAAGCCTAAGCTACACTTAGCCAAATTCATGTAGAAGCTAGATACTGTTATTCTACCAAGGTATCACTTGCCAATACTATCCAATGTATTGACCCACTGTGGCTGTAACTTGTAATGTTGCATGTTACTCTGATGAGGATTAGGGTTATGAGTCTACACTCAACATGCTTTCCTGTGGCACATGAAGATGAAGACTTTTATTTATATTGTTAAGTTAAACTCTTGTACTAGCCTATGGCTATGGAGTTGTAGAAGACTATGTTATCTCTAGAATGACGATGTAATAATGACCTTTGTTTCTGTGTACTTCATCTTAAACCGTGGATGCTAGCATTTGATCCAGGGATTAGCATTGCAATCACAGGGACCTTTACCTTTATAAAGGTGGGGTCTTACACCACATGCCATTGGGCATGGTTGTCTTGCATATTGTCTAACAGCTGCTTTGCTTCGGTAAATTTTTTTACCCATAAGTGTTCCTCCAGTTGTAGTATCAAGCATAGACTTAGATACAATGTTAAGAGCATTATAAAATAAATGTAGAATTAAGCAATCTTCCATCCCATGGCTAGGACAGTTTCTCATGCATCCTTTCATTCTCTCCCATGCAAGCGCTAGTGGCTCGCGCTCATCCTGTCTAAAACCAGTAATATTAGATCTTAGTTGCATAGTCTTTGCAGGTGGAAAGAATTTATTCATAAATAAAGAAGTACATTCCACCCATGATGCAACAATATTTTTAGGCAAAGATAGCAACCATTCTTCTGCTCTTCCTCTAAGAGAGAAAGCAAATAAGCGCAACTTGACCGCATCGGGGTCAACATCTTTAATGCGCATGATATCACATATTTCAGTGAAAGCATTTAAGTGCATACCTACATCCTCAGCAGCAAAGCCTCCAAATTGATTCTGTTGAACCAAACTTAAATAGTGGGGCCTAATTTCATAATCTTCAGCAATAATTGTTGGCTATGTAATATGAGTATGCAAATAATCATTATTGGGAGTTGCAAACTCCCCAAGCTTCTTTTCAGCCTTATTTCCTATGTTTTTGGATTTTCTTAAACAAATACTACTGATAGTAAAAACAAGAATTTAAAGGACTAACTAATTTATTTGTTTTTTCAAATAAAGACTGAAAGCAAACTGACAAAATTAAAAACAAGAATTTAAACTAGCAAGGTTCCTACTAACCTCACCATGGTAGCTATTGCTTCCCCGGCAACATGGCCAGAAAAAGGGTTGATACCTTCGATCCGGATTACAGATGTAGTATAGTTCTTTTTCCCTAGTAGACCTAGGTTTATCGAATCCTCGAGAAGCAGAAAGCGTAGTAAGGTTACTTAAACGAACCTTCAGGAGTTTTAGAATTCCTTTTGTGTTTTCACCAGACCAAGAGTTTGCGATCTTTTGTTGTTGATGATGATGGACAGAGAGAGAGGTCCTTGGGCTTTTGGTTTCACTAGTAGCTGTGCAAAACATCTGATGGGAATAAAAGATAATAATAAAGTATGCATGTAATTGTTAGAGCAAGATAATTATATGTGGGCAATGCATCCATAATTGCTATTGCCTCCGCAACCGCTTATAGCAATAACCCACTAGTCTCATCCATAGAAGAAAGAGAACCAATGATATGCATAGTGATGTCACCGTTAATCCCAAGTAAATCCCTCTCATATAGCCGTACTATTGTTGGGAATATGCCCTAGAGGCAATCATGTATGATAAGATTTCCCATTGAATTCATAAAGATATTAAGTAGTCCTTGTATAAACATCTGATGTGTATCATTGAATATGTGATTCGGTTGTGGAACTATGCATTCATGTTGTTTGTACTAAATATCCTTGGTCATCGAAGTTGTGCTGGACACACAACTTAGACCAATGTAAAAGTTGGCTTGATGACTCGGTTCCACTTGTCATGAGCATGGAGATGCTATTCCAACTTACACAAATTCGGCTAAAGAGTTTAGCGAGTCGGATTGACCCATATTGAGGTACAACGAACAAGTTGTCATTTGTATATCTCAATCAATGTAATCCTTTGACCTGAGGTTATTGCATAGTCCGAGTTGAGGATCACCGACTTAGGTTCTGTCAAACGCTGATCCGTAACTGGGCAGTTATAAAGGCAGAGTTCGGGTCGACTGAGAATCAAGCTGCGTGATGTGAATAACCAAGATGGGATTTTGCCCCTCCACTTGGAGAGATATTCTCTGAGCCCTCTCGTGAGATATGATTCGGAAAGCATGGCCATGCACGACTCAGTTAAGTGTTAACCGAGGCGATCGACTAAGAGTTAGTTGGGTGAATCACTTATCTCGGATCGAGAAGAGAGTCGGACTATTTAAGGGATGACATATATTCGCCTATAGTCTAACAAGGTATATCATGAGGCAAAAGAGACTCGGACATAAGTCGCATTGGAAAGGCAAGTCGTCATGACTCTTTGGTACTTGGGAGTCGGCACGTTTGTCTAGGAGCCGCTACCGACTGATCGATTGAGAGTCGGACTCCAATCGTGTCCAAGTAGCCATGAGCCTGCGTGTAAGGTCCCAACCTCTAATAAGGTAGAGTCCCCTGTGTTTACAATGCTAGTCCCTGGATCAATAGCTAGCATCCACAGTTAAGATGTAATACCAAGAAACAAAGGTCATAATACAACTTTATAACCAGGAATAACATAATTTTATTACATCTTACATAGATCATTTGGCTATTACATTACATTGCAGCAGTAAACTATAAGCATGGGGTCCTTCATCTTCAAAGTGCCACAGGCAGACATGTTGGTTGTAGACTTGTAATCCTAATCACTTAAACTTCACTAAATCAATCAAACCTACAACATAACAAGTTACAGCCACAAGGGTCAATACATTTGAATTGTATTGGCAAGTGATACTATGGTAGTATAGTGGAGTCTACCATCTATATGCATTTGGCTAAGTGGAGTTGAGGCTTGCATTGCTCAAAATAGATTTTTCCTTAACATTTGAAAGCACTAAGTTTTTGCTTGACAAAATCATTTTTCTCAATCAAAGATTGAAGATCCTTTAACCCTTGTTCAACCACAAGTTTTTAACTTAGAAATTTGGATGATGAGATTCTTGATTGCTTCCATGTCTTGATGCTCAAATTGTCCTTTACCAGGGACATGGCTAAGTACTTAGGTTTTACACTCTGCAGAGGTGGTGCACTTTCCCCACAAGACTTGGTTTCACCAAGACAAGATCTTTCAGAAGCCTTCCCTTAGACCAAAATGGACGCGTTCCAACCTATCAAACTCTACCACCAACTGTCCATATGGCTAAGTTCTTGCAACCTATATGATCCAGGCAGAGCCCATAATGCCAAGTGGCTGCACTTGAAGCTTCTCAACATTTGACATCTCAAATCTCTTTGTTCCTGGGTGGCCATCCACAAGTGAGATACACAAGGTCAACCATAAACATGGGCCTTGTGAACCACTCAACCAAAAACCACCATTCAAGTCCCATTCCACCCAGGTGATTCATTAATTTAGTTGTTTTATTAAACAAAAACATAAGTCCTCAGACTTAGAAATTTTCCATAGTATGGATATATATATTCCACCCTTGTTTTCTATTAGCTAAGCTAAGCTTGATTGTAGTAGGAATCTTAACTTAGGAAAACTTCTACTAAGGTTTCATCTACTAGGTTTCCCTATAGCAAGGTTTATACTTAGCAAAATTCCATGCAAGTTTTACTTAGAAAAATCACTAATGCATAGTGAAAGTAATGGGACAAAGTATGAAGCATCACTTGCCTTTTTGGTAGAGGGTATAAGTTCACTCCTTGTCCTTGCAACAATCACACTCTTCAATTCACTACAATTCAATCAAGCAAGGCACAAACTCAATCTACCAATCAAGCAAAACATCAAATAAAATGATAAAATCAAAGTAATGCATGCAAGCATGCAAAGCTTTGTTTTATTTGAAAAAGTGGTTCCTAATGGGTCATAAACATTTGGAAACACCTATTGGTCATTTTGTAAAGTGGCAAAGGCATTTGCAAAAGGTTTCACTTCATAAACCATTTTCAAAACAAAGTATCATTTTATGTGGTGTAGAAATATTTTTACTAAGGCATTAATCTATAGGGTTCACAAAATATGTTTTCAAACCATAAAACTTGGTGTTTGGGGTCAAAGAGTTTAAAACAAAACATTTCCCAAAGGTTTTCTTCCAAAACTATTTTTAATAAATAAACCATATTTTTATTTGGCTAGAATTGGTTTTAAATCAAAGAATCATTCTTTTGTTTCACCAAATACATTTTTGTAACCGCAAAGTGTTTCCTATGGTCATTAGGTTCAAATCACACCATTTTCCAAAGATTTTATCCCCAAAATCATTTTTGAACAATTTTTATAATCTAAACAAGCATACAAATGTTTCTGCAAAAACAAACATTTTAACAGAAACTTTTTACTAAACAAAAGGCATGGTTGGCTAGGGCTTGTTCCATTGATTCCATTGATATAAAGTTTGCAAATTTTGGACGTGTGGAACTAAAGTTATAGATTTTACAAAATCACAAATCTAATAGATCAATTCTGTTCTAATTCAACTCAACAGAGACACGTGGCGTGTTTCTATTCGCTGATACCGCTTCGTCTGGATCACGCGCTGTAGGCCGTAGGATTTAAGTCATATCGCACGGCTCAGATCACACGTACCGTTTCGGTTTAAGTCAATCTATCGCGTTCACTGGATCATGATCTAACGGCTTAGATGAGTTTGACCATCAGCTGGCGGCGCCGGCGATGACGACTGGCGGCGCACGCTCTGTCCGAGGTGGTCTGGCCGTTCTAGGAAGCGAGAGAAGAGGAGGAGAGGCTCACCGTGATCGCAAGGACGTGGGGAAGCTCGACGTGCTGGTTGCAGACGAAGGGGCGCTCGCATGTGCTGGCGATTGCTCGCCGGAGTTGCTGTGGGCGGCGGGTGCCTCTGGAGGTTGTCGGGGACAGAGTTGCAGGTCACGCCAAGGCAAGTGGAAGGAAGCATTAGATGCGTACGAGTATGGGGAGTAAGGGTGTGTCATTGGGAGGGCTCGGGGAGGTCTGGCTTACCAGGGAGATTTCGCCGGAGTAGACGCGTCGTCGGTGGTGCTCAGATGTTGACGAAGCCGAGCGTCTAGAGTGGTCGCGGCCAAGCAGTTGACGCTGGGAGGTACGCCAGGGGATGCAGAACAAGTTCGCGTGCCGAGGGAGTTGAGGGGCGGCGAGGTGTGGCCGGAATTGCCGCCGGAGAGCGTCGGAGACAGTGGCGGTTTGGAGACGATTCCGAGCAGCCTGGTGGCTCTCTGGTGGCTCTGGTTTGGGGGAAAGGGAGAGAGGAGCATGGCGTTTAATACTGCGTGGTTGCTGGACTGAATCAACGCGGCAATAACGAGTATTGACGCGAGCTTTAATCGGCAGAAACCGTCGGCGATGTTTGCGCGCGGGTGAAGACGATGAACAGGAGGGGTGGGGTCGGCTGGTCAGCGAGAGAGAGGAGAGGGGAATGGGTCCACTTGTCATCGTCTGTATGGGTGCGTGTTCGAGTGAAAACGTTTCGCTGAGGGGAAAGAAAGGTGGGCTGCGAGTTGGGCCTTGCTGGGCTGCTGTTGTTTCTTTTTTATTTGTACAGAATCTTTTTCCTATTTGATTTTCTGTTTTGAATTTCAAACAACAATTCAAACATTCAAACAATTCAAACATTCACCACACTTGTATTGAGTTTTGGTTCTGTTTAACAACACAAACCAAATCCCAAATAAAATTTATAACTTTATTCTTTTTAGGATCTATTTAATAATTAAATAAAATAGACCTTAATTATTAATTCAAATAGGTTTTGATTTATTTAATAAAATCTCCATTTGAAAACTAAATATTATCAAAACCAAATCAGTAGGTTTTATTTGAAAATAGAAGATACTTGGAAAACTTGTTTAAAATAAAAAAAATAACATTTTATTTTAGGGTCCATTAATAATTAAATAAAATGGACCTTAGTCATTAAATCAAATAGGATTTGTTTTATTAAAAACTTTATTTTGAAATCTAAAATAAGACCAAAACACTTCAGTAGATTTTATTTGAGAATATAAAGTACTTGGAAAACTTATTTAAAATAAATAAATAAGTTTTAGTGTTTATTTAAAATGGGAAAAGCCTTTACTTAAATAAAATTGGATATTAAATCCTTATTATTTTATTTAAACAAACCTTTACTATTTTCATCAAAACAAAACATTTTATTTCAAAAACTTGGCCAAGGTTTAATTTGGCTCTATAAAATAATCTTTATTTATAAATCCACCTTTTCTTTTGAAAACCAAATCCTTTTTATTAAAAGATCCAAAATAGTAATTTTAAATATTTTGAAGTTTATTGTTTATTTATCTTTTTAAATCCCTTTAGGATTTTATTTGATCCAAATAGGTTTTGAAAGTTTCCAATTGGTTTCAAAAGTTTCTTCTCACCCTGAAAATCAACAAAGTTTTATTTTATTCATTTATTTTTCACATTACAAGATTTGGAAAATCTTGGAATGTGATAGGCTACCACCCTTAAAATAAATCTCGTCCCGAGATTTGGGGAGGCTAGGGTTACAAGTTGGTTCAAAACAACTTGGGTACTTCCACCCTTTAAATTTTTCATCTAAATTACATCTTGGCTGGCTTGGGATTTTGATGTAACTTTCCTGGACAGAAGTTTGCATAGTGGCCTAGCTCCTTGCATTTGAAACATGTGACAAGGCTGAGGTCTTGAGGTGGCTTCTCTGGACAATATGATGCATAATGTCCTAACTCTTTGCAGTGGTTGCACATCACTTGGCTAAAATCCTTCCTTATCTTGGGTTTCACTAGCTTTTGTTTGTCTTCTTGTCTCTTCTTATTTTCTGGGCATTCACTGGAATAGTGTCCCTTCTCTTTGCAATTGTAACATTGCACTTGAGTAATATCCTTCTTCTTCTTTTTGGGTCTCTCCAAAGCTAGGAGTTCTTCTAGTTCATGTTCTTCATATCTCACCTCAGAGGTGGGAAATCTTTCTCTCTTCTTGGGGCATTGATCTTCATGCTCCTTGGATGCATGATCCTTATCTCCACAAATATTGGTAGCTTGGGTTCCTTCTAGATTAACATCTTTGTCATCCTTGTTGTCATTGGCTCTTTGGGAAAAGTTTTCTCCCATGTTGATCATTTGAGTAACCAATCCTTGAAACAATTGGGATTGAAGTTTCAAAATCCCTTGTATGGCTGGGTCTAGTCCATTGTTGTTGGCTAGAAGCTGAGTTGTCTCTTGGCTCAACTGGTTTTGGGTTGCTATAAGTTCTCTCATATTGTCCTCTTGGTTGTTGTTGGTGTCATCAACCTTGATGTTGGAGTCTCTTGGAGAAGTCATCTGGTTGGGTTGAATTGAGATTAGAATAGGCAAGACATTTCTAAGGAAATAGTTCTAATCACACACATCACAATTCACTCAAGCAATGTGCAAGCATTCACAAACAACTTTTCACTCAAACAACAAAGTTCAAGCACATTTTTAGGCAACAAAATATTTTTGTTACACCACATAAGTTGGTGTGTTTGACTTAACTAAAATATGGTGGTCCATCTATATGGTTCACTTGAAATCCTTCAATCCTTCTTGGTTGATTCTCCTTGAACAAAATCTTTGTATCCTTGGAGAAAATTTCTCATGTCTTGGTCACAAAACTTCAAAGGTGATGATGGCTCCTTTTATTTGGTGTTTCCTTAGTCTCCAAATCTTGATCAAGATTTCTTGTCTCTCTTGTCCTTAGTAATATCTAAGGTTGAAGTCCTTGGTGAAAATGCTGAAGATGTTGAAGTCATTAGAGTTGAATAAGTCCTTTGCACATGGTGAAGTCTTTGGTCATGGGGTAGGTTTTTCCATCAAGTTGAAATAGATGAGATGTTGAACCAAAATCAAAATGGTTGAGGAAAGAGTTTACAAGATTGTTTGTAAATAAGTTTTGGAACAAATACAACTCTTATTTTTCTAAGGGGTTTTGTCCAATCCTAGGTTTACAAATCCTACAGGCAACACAATGCTCTGATACCATCTGTAAGGTCCCAACCTTTAATAAGGTAGAGTCCCCTGTGTTTACAATGCTAGTCCCTGGATCAATAGCTAGCATCCACAGTTAAGATGTAATACCAAGAAACAAAGGTCATAATACAACTTTATAACCAGGAATAACATAATTTTATTACATCTTACATAGATCATTTGGCTATTACATTACATTGCAGCAGTAAACTATAAGCATGGGGTCCTTCATCTTCAAAGTGCCACAGGCAAACATGTTGGTTGTAGACTTGTAATCCTAATCACTTAAACTTCACTAAATCAATCAAACCTACAACATAACAAGTTACAGCCACAAGGGTCAATACATTTGAATTGTATTGGCAAGTGATACTATGGTAGTATAGTGGAGTCTACCATCTATATGCATTTGGCTAAGTGGAGTTGAGGCTTGCATTGCTCAAAATAGATTTTTCCTTAACATTTGAAAGCACTAAGTTTTTGCTTGACAAAATCATTTTTCTCAATCAAAGATTGAAGATCCTTTAACCCTTGTTCAACCACAAGTTTTTAACTTAGAAATTTGGATGATGAGATTCTTGATTGCTTCCATGTCTTGATGCTCAAATTGTCCTTTACCAGGGACATGGCTAAGTACTTAGGTTTTACACTCTGCAGAGGTGGTGCACTTTCCCCACAAGACTTGGTTTCACCAAGACAAGATCTTTCAGAAGCCTTCCCTTAGACCAAAATGGACGCGTTCCAACCTATCAAACTCTACCACCAACTGTCCATATGGCTAAGTTCTTGCAACCTATATGATCCAGGCAGAGCCCATAATGCCAAGTGGCTGCACTTGAAGCTTCTCAACATTTGACATCTCAAATCTCTTTGTTCCTGGGTGGCCATCCAAAAGTGAGATACACAAGGTCAACCATAAACATGGGCCTTGTGAACCACTCAACCAAAAACCACCATTCAAGTCCCATTCCACCCAGGTGATTCATTAATTTAGTTGTTTTATTAAACACTAGCTAAGTGCCCGTGCGTTGCTACGGCTTCTAAAAACACCTTCGTGTTGAGATCCTTATAAACCGTGTCGCTTTAGTTCTTCTTCCCGGTGTCGCCTCCACCTCGACAAATCGCACTTTCTCCGGTGTCCCAGTCGAATGGATCTACTGTTTTTCTCCTATGTGTCATCTCTCCCTCTACGAACCACCTTTTCTCCTGCGCCCAAACCAAATGCATACCTCGTGTTTTTGTCATCGTCACGCAACAGGCTTGCAAGACGTGCATTTTTTAGTAGCAGGTATTCGTTCCTTATCTTGTTGACACGAGATCTTCGGCGGCGGGCATGTGCTTAGGGGGTCGGGATATTCGGCGCATGCATAGGAGCAAGGGAGCCGGTGCAATGTAGACCATTTTTCTAGCGTGTTGAACAAGAAGACGTGGATCATCATAATTGAATGGTTTGTTTGTTCAACGCTAAACTTATATTCTTGCTAACCCTTATTTTTTTATTTAAAATTTTGTCCTGTTTTTATTTTAAATTAAACCCCACTTTTCAGCTTTATTTTATATCTATTAAGTAAGTTAAAAAATACATCCGCCAATCCAACTGTACTGAAGTGGCCTAGCCAGGCCACACACACGCGCATGGGAACACCACGAAAGACACATGCAACCAACACAGCAACGCACGAACTATTTGTTGCTCCCAGCCCCGCCACCAGGTCCCTTCGCGACTATATCTACCATGAAGACTAAATGAATTCAATCATGTACTTCCTCAGTCCTAAAAAAGATGTCTCAAGTTTATTTAAATTTGGTTGTATCTATATACTAAATAGTGTTTAGATACATTTAAGTTTAGACAAACTTGAGACATCCTTTTTAAAACGGAAAGAAGTAATATTTTTCAATCATGTACTATGTTTGTCAGAAACAAACAAATCAAGAGCAGATTAAAAAAGCACTACTACCTCAATTCTATAATGTAGAACGATTAGCAAACTAATTTAGGAAGTATACTTGATAGCAGCCGTTAGTTTTAGCCTCGCTCACTGCTACCCATCAAACACGCACATGTAATCAACATGTACTTTTGTTCCTGCACAACATCCATTTACCTTCGTGCTGATGCCTATAGGAAGTAGATCGAGCATTACGGCCGTTGCAGCGTGATATAACGATGACACGCCACACGCACGCCTGCCCGCAGAGTGCAAATGATACATACGTGGAGACCGGATAAGCAATGAAGGTTGAGAACATCCGATTAACTGAAAAGTGGAGGAAGACGCCTATGGCGAGAGAGTTGACGGCAGCCGGCAAAATTGATTGGCGTAAGTGGATTGTGGCGTGGAGAAATAGATCTTCTCTATAATAAAAAAGAAGAAGAAGAGCCATATCCAGGAACAGATGTCGTGTAGATATTTTTTCTGAGAGAAACATAGAGAGACCAAGTATACAAAGGCTCTTTATTGCCAGATCCACGAGCAGATGACATTCAGATTTTTAAGTTAACCAATATGCTAATAAATGGTTTGCCTGCAGTTGCAGTTCTTGTCAGCATTACATCGAACACCATCCGTGCATGGGAAGTCTTGGCATAAGAACGCGTGGAGACGAGGCCTTGCGCGATGCAGACAAAAGCAGAAAACGCGGCCGGCGAAGCTGGAGCACTGCACGGTTGAGTCAACCTATGTACGAAGGTGTGCTGCACGGAGATGGAGGCGTGTGCGGCGGTTGCTGGCAGCAGGAGGTGGTCGGCGTTGTCTTTGTAGCAGCGACGGAACGGAGAGCTTGAGGACGGATACCCGCGAAAGGTCACCAAGGACAACGTCAGCCGGAGGAGCTCGTATGCGCTGGCGGTGGAGACCGAGCAGAGCATGGGACGGACGAAGCATGGTGGCGTCGGTGCACTTGCGGGCGGCAGGAAGGAGAAGCTCGCGTTTTCGAGATCCGATGACTAAGTGCAAAAAACCAGGGCCTCCGTCGCGATTCCCCGCTGCCAAGAGCTCTTCCCAACCCCTGAGGTCGCGCCTCCGTTCTTCCTCCTAGACCACGACATCAAGCGTCAGCCGACGTTCTTCTCTGCATCTCGTCGTCGCTCTGGCCGGCATCCCCGCCGTCTAGGCGGACGTCCCGTGACGCCCTGGTTTTTTGCTTCCGCGGTCGCTAGGTCGGGTCGCCGCCGCGTGAGGCACGGTCGCCGGTCGCCGCCACCTCCCAGGTTCGGGGCACCGCCATGTGTGGCATCGGTAGAGAAGGAGACAGGGGCAGGAATTCGTTCTCGGAGAGAGGTAGCGATTTAGCCATGGAAGTTATTTCAGTTCACTAAGCGGTGGCACTCCCTGTAAATACCCCAAACGTGCAGGGGCAAAACGGTCCACAAAAAATCGGAACCAAAATCAGGAGGACGAACCTACCGTTCTGTAAATTAGTAGATAGAAAACATAAGTCCTCAGACTTAGAAATTTTCCATAGTATGGATATATATATTCCACCCTTGTTTTCTATTAGCTAAGCTAAGCTTGATTGTAGTAGGAATCTTAACTTAGGAAAACTTCTACTAAGGTTTCATCTACTAGGTTTCCCTATAGCAAGGTTTATACTTAGCAAAATTCCATGCAAGTTTTACTTAGAAAAATCACTAATGCATAGTGAAAGTAATGGGACAAAGTATGAAGCATCACTTGCCTTTTTGGTAGAGGGTATAAGTTCACTCCTTGTCCTTGCAACAATCACACTCTTCAAGTCACTACAATTCAATCAAGCAAGGCACAAACTCAATCTACCAATCAAGCAAAACATCACATAAGATGATAAAATCAAAGTAATGCATGCAAGCATGCCAAGCTTTGTTTTATTTGAAAAAGTGGTTCCTAATGGGTCATAAACATTTGGAAACACCTATTGGTCATTTTGTAAAGTGGCAAAGTCATTTGCAAAAGGTTTCACTTCATAAACCATTTTCAAAACAAAGTATCATTTTATATGGTGTAGAAATATTTTTACTAAGGCATTAATCTATAGGGTTCACAAAATATGTTTTCAAACCATAAAACTTGGTGTTTGGGGTCAGAGAGTTTAAAACAAAACATTTCCCAAAGGTTTTCTTCCAAAACTATTTTTAATAAATAAACCATATTTTTATTTGGCTAGAATTGGTTTTAAATCAAAGAATCATTCTTTTGTTTCACCAAATACATTTTTGTAACCGCAAAGTGTTTCCTATGGTCAGTAGGTTCAAATCACACCATTTGCCAAAGATTTTATCCCCAAAATCATTTTTGAACAATTTTTATAATCTAAACAAGCATACAAATGTTTCTGCAAAAACAAACATTTTAACAGAAACTTTTTACTAAACAAAAGGCATGGTTGGCTAGGGCTTGTTCCATTGATTCCATTGATATAAAGTTTGCAAATTTTGGACGTGTGGAACTAAAGTTATAGATTTTACAAAATCACAAATCTAATAGATCAATTCTGTTCTAATTCAACTCAACAGAGACACGTGGCGTGTTTCTATTCGCTGATACCGCTTCGTCTGGATCACGCGCTGTAGGCCGTAGGATTTAAGTCATATCGCACGGCTCAGATCACACGTACCGTTTCGGTTTAAGTCAATCTATCGCGTTCACTGGATCATGATCTAACGGCTTAGATGAGTTTGACCATCAGCTGGCGGCGCCGGCGACGACGACTGGCGGCGCACGCTCTGTCCGAGGTGGTCTGGCCGTTCTAGGAAGCGAGAGAAGAGGAGGAGAGGCTCACCATGATCGCAAGGACGTGGGGAAGCTCGACGTGCTGGTTGCAGACGAAGGGGCGCTCGCATGTGCTGGCGATTGCTCGCCGGAGTTGCTGTGGGCGGCGGGTGCCTCTGGAGGTTGTCGGGGACAGAGTTGCAGGTCACGCCAAGGCAAGTGGAAGGAAGCATTAGATGCGTACGAGTATGGGGAGTAAGGGTGTGTCATTGGGAGGGCTCGGGGAGGTCTGGCTTACCAGGGAGATTTCACCGGAGTAGACGCGTCGTCGGTGGTGCTCAGATGTTGACGAAGCCGAGCGTCTAGAGTGGTCGCGGCCAAGCAGTTGACGCTGGGAGGTACGCCAGGGGATGCAGAACAAGTTCGCGTGCCGAGGGAGTTGAGGGGCGGCGAGGTGTGGCCGGAATTGCCGCCGGAGAGCGTCGGAGACAGTGGCGGTTTGGAGACGATTCCGAGCAGCCTGGTGGCTCTCTGGTGGCTCTGGTTTGGGGGAAAGGGAGAGAGGAGCATGGCGTTTAATACTGCGTGGTTGCTGGACTGAATCAACGCGGCAATAACGAGTATTGACGCGAGCTTTAATCGGCAGAAACCGTCGGCGATGTTTGCGCGCGGGTGAAGACGATGAACAGGAGGGGTGGGGTCGGCTGGTCAGCGAGAGAGAGGAGAGGGGAATGGGTCCACTTGTCATCGTCTGTATGGGTGCGTGTTCGAGTGAAAACGTTTCGCTGAGGGGAAAGAAAGGTGGGCTGCGAGTTGGGCCTTGCTGGGCTGCTATTGTTTCTTTTTTATTTGTACAGAATCTTTTTCCTATTTGATTTTCTGTTTTGAATTTCAAACAACAATTCAAACATTCAAACAATTCAAACATTCACCACACTTGTATTGAGTTTTGGTTCTGTTTAACAACACAAACCAAATCCCAAATAAAATTTATAACTTTATTCTTTTTAGGATCTATTTAATAATTAAATAAAATAGACCTTAATTATTAATTCAAATAGGTTTTGATTTATTTAATAAAATCTCCATTTGAAAACTAAATATTATCAAAACCAAATCAGTAGGTTTTATTTGAAAATAGAAGATACTTGGAAAACTTGTTTAAAATAAAAAAAATAACATTTTATTTTAGGGTCCATTAATAATTAAATAAAATGGACCTTAGTCATTAAATCAAATAGGATTTGTTTTATTAAAAACTTTATTTTGAAATCTAAAATAAGACCAAAACACTTCAGTAGATTTTATTTGAGAATATAAAGTACTTGGAAAACTTATTTAAAATAAATAAATAAGTTTTAGTGTTTATTTAAAATGGGAAAAGCCTTTACTTAAATAAAATTGGATATTAAATCCTTATTATTTTATTTAAACAAACCTTTACTATTTTCATCAAAACAAAACATTTTATTTCAAAAACTTGGCCAAGGTTTAATTTGGCTCTATAAAATAATCTTTATTTATAAATCCACCTTTTCTTTTGAAAACCAAATCCTTTTTATTAAAAGATCCAAAATAGTAATTTTAAATATTTTGAAGTTTATTGTTTATTTATCTTTTTAAATCCCTTTAGGATTTTATTTGATCCAAATAGGTTTTGAAAGTTTCCAATTGGTTTCAAAAGTTTCTTCTCACCCTGAAAATCAACAAAGTTTTATTTTATTCATTTATTTTTCACATTACAAGATTTGGAAAATCTTGGGATGTGACACTGCGGGGTCACACACTTAAGAGCGGGAGCAAGTTCGGATTAGATCTGAACCTGTAATCTGGTTGGGTTGGACCTGAACCGGATTAGGACTGAGTTAGTGAGTTGGACTCACGGTGACTAGTGTTATATGGGCTTTAGTGAATGGGTCGCGCGAGCAGAGCTCACGTTCACTCCCTATATATAGTGGGGCACCGTAACCTAGAAGGGTTAATCGTTGTTCGGTGAGGTCATTCCACGTGTTGGAAACCCTAGCTCCACAGCAGTCCTGTCGCCGTACCGAACCTAGCAGTTCGCCGCCGGTGCTCCTCCTTGTACGTGTGGATACCAGCAGAGGTGATGTGCGTTCAGCACCAGGACGATCGGATCGTGAGGACTGCACTGCATCAACTGACGCGCTACATCAGTAATCCGCAACTGCGCGTCTAGTGGTAAACCTTGTGGCCTTCTACCTTAGCTAGATCTTGGGATCACCATGTTAGAGGAAATTTTTTGTTTTATCTCCGCGTGGCCCAACAGTGGTATCAGAGCGATAGCTTCTGGTTTTAGGCTCGAGATCTCGCATATGTGATATGCGGTATGCTGTAGATGAGATCTATATGCTGTTTTGGTGGTCGATCTATGAGATAGATTGATTTTGTACGAGGTTGATTGGATCAACTATACTCGGGGAATGGTAGATCTAATTTCCGTGATCATACTGCTGAGGTCGTGGAACGACATACCCCTACCAGTCGGCTTCCTCCATCGGGGTAGACTGTGACACGTAAATCCAGAGGCGATGATCGAAGATCAAAAAGTTTGATCGAATCGGAACAATGGTCGGAATCCATGTTCGGATCGTAGATGAGATCTACGTTTTTGGAAAAATCGTTGGGCGCTGCCCGCACCCAGGAGGGGCGTTGCCCCTTCGATCCCCGCCCGCTATCCGGCTAGCGGGACCGCCGGCTTCGCCCTGTCATAGCGCCTTAGATGTCGTTGCGAGATTCACAACGCCGGTAGATATTGTATCTATGCATAACTTGTTTTTGCAGGAAGTTGTGAATGGTATGGTTCATGTGCATGTGATGTATGTGTGTAATCCATACATGATCTGCGAATCACAGTTTTTGTCAGCCGGCTGGAGCCTAGGTGCTATCATTTTATTGTATAACGACCTGCGTGTCGGATTCTCCTTGTAATTTACTTTACTAAGCTAGTGTAGCTGTTTGGAGAACTCGGAAGGCATGCAAGGCGATGTACATGTCGGCGACATGGATTAAGACGGCAAGTGACAAGAGTTGGCACGAGTTGGATTACAGGCTTTGTGGAGATGGAGATCTCCATGAAGGGAGCCATACCATTTCACATTATAATTTCTTTATTTTGTGTTATTGTTATGTCTCTGTTTTCCCTCTATTAGATAGTCGGTAAAATCCAATCCCTCAAAGAAGGTCTAGTCGGTTTTCCCGCCAGTGTTTGCACCATCACAAGTCAGACATTTTTTGGTAGTGGGCTCATAAAATTGAGGTGCTGCCAATTCTTTCCGACTAGGTGGGTTCGAGTCGAACTCTTACTGCGGAAACACTCGGTAAGCTAGACGGGTCTATCACAACGGTTGTGGGACTCGGGGAAAAGTCGGATGGAAGCCGGGGCATGTGATGCCACCCGTCCAACAGGAGTCGTATGAGATACGATTGACAAGGAGTTGTCTACCTAGATCACTTGGCGGCTAGCGGTGATGCTAAAGCTCACTATCCGACTTGCTTATTTAGGATCCTGAATCACTAAGCAACCATCGGAGGGGTGTTGGTTCTAGTGGGATCATAAAATATTAAAAAAATTAATATGCTTGCTCTTTTATGAATACATGTCTTAAGTGTTTTGCATATTTTCTGTTGTAGATCATGGCACCAAGTAGCAGTCACTCTCAGATATCCGGTTTTGCGTTGAGGACCATTCTTGAGAAATATAAACTGAACGACACTAATTTTACCAACTGGTATCGAAATCTGAGAATTGTTCTCAAACAAGAAAAGAAGGACCATGTCCTAGACAACCCACTTCTAGATGAGCCAGATGAGAATGCGACTGTCGCTGCCACCAATGCCTACCGTCGGGCTAAGGATGAGTCCACGGATATTAGCTGTCTTATGCTTGCTCACATGGAACCGGACTTGCAAAAGCAGTCCGAGCATGTTGAGGCCTACGATATGATCGAAAGCCTCAAAAGTATGTTCTAGGCTCAGGCGAAGACTGAGAGGTATCAAGTCTCTCAGGCTTTGCTGAGTTGCAAGCTTAAGGATGGTGATCCACTGAGTCCGCATGTGATCAAAATGGTTGGTTATGTGCAGTCTCTGGAGAGGCTTGGCTACCCCATTAGCGAAGAGTTCGCTACGGATATAATTCTGAACTCTCTTCCTAGTGCATATGGGCAGTTCATTTCGGACTACCACATGCATGGTATGGATAAGAAGCTCACTGAATTACATGGGATGCTCAAGCAGGCAGAGGCGGTTCTCAAGAAGGGCGCCAGTCAAGTGTTGATGGTGCAGAATAAGGCTAAGTTCAAGAAGAGTTCTTGGACTAAGAAGAAGGCTAAGTCAGGAGGAAAGCAGGCTCCAGATCTGGTCCCAAGCACTTCCTCAGGGACTAAGCCATATCCTTCATCCGGATCCACTTGCTTCTACTGCAAGGTGGATGGCCACTGGAAGAGGAACTGCAGCAAGTACTTGGCCGACAAAGCCAAGAGTGGAGGTATGACTTCCGACTCAGGTACACTTGTTTGCAATGTTATAGACATATATCTTGCTGATGCACCTAATAGTTGTTGGGTATAAGATACCGGATCAGTTATTCACATCTGCAACTCGTTGCAGGGACTGGTAAGAACTAGGAGCGTAGCAAGAGGCGAGGTTGATATTCGAGTCGGCAACAAAGCAAGAGTTGCTGCGTTGGAAGTCGGCACGATGCAACTTCATTTACCTTCCGGATTCATTATGGAACTGAATAATTTTTATTATGTTCCAGTGCTCAGTCGAAACATTATTTCTGTTTCATGTTTGATGAGGCAAGGCTATGAGTCGAATATCAAGAATAATGGTTGTTCTTTGTATTTGAATGATATGTTTCACGGCTTTGCACCCATCCAGGACGGGTTATTTATTTTGAATCTTGATGGTGAGTCGGTTTATAACATAAATGTTAAAAGGTTGAAACCAAATGATCTGAATATGACTTAATTTTGGCACTGTCGGCTTGGTCATATAAGTTGGAAACGCATGAAGAAGCTCCATGATGATGGACTCCTAACTTCGTTCGACTTGGAGTCGTTCGAGACATGCGAATCTTGCCTACTCGGCAAAATGACCAAGACACCTTTTGCAAAGAGTTGTGAAAGGGCGTCCGACTTGTTGGGACTAGTACATAGTGATGTATGTGGACTAATGAGCACGACAGCCAGGGGTGGTTATGAGTACTTCATTACCTTCACTATGATTTGAGTAGGTATGGATATATCTACTTGATGAAACATAAGTCGGAAGCCTTTGAAAAGTTCAAAGAATTCTAGAATGAAGCACAGAATCAACTCGGCAAGAAAATAAAGTTTCTTCAGTCGGACCGAGGAGGCAAGTACATGAGCCATGAGTTTGATGACCATCTGAAAAGTTGTGGAATAGTTCCCCAACTTACTCCGCCATGAACGCCATAAAGGAATGGTGTTTCAGAAAGGCGGAATCGAACCTTGTTGGACATGGTACGGTCAATGATGAGTCGGACAGATCTGCCTTTATCATTTTGGGGTTATTGTTTAGAAACAACGGCGTTCACACTAAACAGAGTACCATCAAAATCGGTAGAGAAGACACCGCATGAGATGTGGACAGGCAAAAAGCCGAGTTTGTCTTTTCTTAAGATTTGGGGTTGTGAAGCATTTGTCAAGCGACTTCAGTCGGACAAGCTTACAGCCAAGTCGGATAAGTGTATTTTCGTGGGGTATCCGAGGGAAACCTTGGGTTACTACTTCTACAACCGAGAAGAGGGCAAAGTGTTTGTCGCTCGGAACGGTGTCTTCCTTGAGAAAGAGTTTCTTAGTCGGGGAGTAAGTGGGAGCACGGTGCAACTCGAAGAAATTCGAGAGGAACCGGCTAGTAGCGAGTCAGCAAAAACCTTGGAGGTTGAGCCGATCGTGGCAGCTGAGCCGGCAGCAGCACCTGTACTATGAAGATCGGCAAGATTACGAAGTGTTCGTGATGTGTTACTGTTAGACAGTGATGAGCCGGCAAATTATTCGGAAGCGGTGGTGGGATCTGATTCCGGGTCATGGCTTGGAGCCATGAGATCCGAGATAAAGTCCATGGATGAAAATCAAGTTTGGAACTTGGTTGATCTGCCAGACGGTGCAAGACCCGTCGAGTGCAAATGGGTCTTTAAGAAGAAAACTGATATGGATGGAAATGTTTCAATCTATAAAGCACGCCTTGTCGCGAAGGGGTTCCGACAAGTTCAAGGAGTTGATTACGACGAGACTTTCTCGCCCGTAGCGATGCTTAAATCAGTTCGGATCATGTTAGCTATAGCGGCCTATTTCGACTATGAGATATGGTAGATGGATGCCAAAACGGCTTTCCTTAATGGAAATTTAACCGAGGACGTGTATATGATACAGCCCGAGGGTTTTGTCGATCCGGCTAATGCTGACAAGGTGTGCAAACTTCAGAAATCCATTTATGGGTTGAAGCAAGCATCTCGGAGTTGGAATATTCGTTTTGATGAGGTAGTCAAATCGTTTGGCTTCATCAAGAGTGATCATGATTCTTGTTTGTATAAGAAGTTTAGTGGGAACAAAGTAAATTTTCTTATCTTATATGTGGATGACATATTACTAATTGGAAATGATGTCCAGATGTTGCAAGAAACCAAGGAATCATTGGAAAGGAGTTTCTCAATGAAAGACTTGGGTGAGGCAACATACATCCTCGGAATCTGGATCTATAGAGATAGATCAAGGAGGCTCATTGGATTGAGTCAGAGTACTTATTTGGACAAAGTGTTGAAGAAATTCAACATGGAATCGTCTAAGAAGGGGTTCTTACCGATGTCCCATGGTGTAAAACTTAGCAAGACTCAGTGTCCTTCGACAACTGATGAGCGAAGTCGAATGAGTGCGATTCCATATGCTTCTGCAGTCGGATCCATCATGTATGCCATGATTTGTACTAGGCCGGATGTTTCCTATGCTCTAAGTGTTGTGAGCAGATACCAGGCTGATCCTGGAGAGATCCACTGGACAGCGGCTAAAAATATCCTAAAGTACTTGAGAAGGACTAAGGATATGTTATTGGTTTATGGTGGTGAAGATGAACTCAGTGTAAAGGGTTACACGGATGCGAGTTATCTTACCGACTCTGATGATTCTCGTTCACAATCCGGATACGTGTTTATTATAAACGGAGGTGTTGTGAGCTGGAAGAGTTCCAAGCAAGAGACTATGTCTGCGTCTACAACAGAGGCTGAGTATATTGCCGCCTCACAGGCAGCAAAGGAAGCTATTTGGATGAGGAATTTCCTCATGGATCTTGGTGTGGTTCAGGGCTCGTCCAATCCGTTAGACGTGTATTGTGATAACAATGGTGCTATTGCACAAGACAAGGAACCTAGACAACACCAGAAGAACAAGCACATACTCATGCAGTACCACCTGATTCGCCATTTCATGGATCAGGGTGATATCAAGTTATGCAAGGTACTCACAGATGCAAATATTGCGGATCCGTTGTCAAAGCCGATACCACAGCCGAAGCATGAGGCACACCTGAGAGCCGTGGGCATTAGATGCTTAGACATGTGATGTCAGAAGATTGACTCTAGAGCAAGTGGGAGACTGTTGGGAATATGCCCTAGAGGCAATCATGTATGATGAGATTTCCCATTGAATTCATAAAGATATTAAGTAGTCCTTGTATAAACATCTGATGTGTATCATTGAATATGTGATTCGGTTGTGGAACTATGCATTCATGTTGTTTGTACTAAATATCCTTGGTCATCGAAGTTGTGCTGGACACACAACTTAGACCAATGTGAAAGTTGGCTTGATGACTCGGTTCCACTTGTCATGAGCATGGAGATGCTATTCCAACTTACACAGATTCGGCTAAAGAGTTTAGCGAGTCGGATTGACCCATATTGAGGTACAATGAACAAGTTGTCATCTGTATATCTCAATCAATGTAATCCTTTGACCTGAGGTTATTGCATAGTCCGAGTTGAGGATCACCGACTTAGGTTCAGTCAAACGCTGATCCGTAACTGGGCAGTTATAAAGGCACAGTTCGGGTCGACTGAGAATCAAGCTGCGTGATGTGAATAACCAAGATGGGATTTTGCCCCTCCACTTGGAGAGATATTCTCTGGGCCCTCTCATGAGATATGATTCGGAAAGCATGGCCATGCACGACTCAGTTAAGTGTTAACCGAGGCGATCGACTAAGAGTTAGTCGGGTGAATCACTTATCTCGGATCGAGAAGAGAGTCGGACTATTTAAGGGATGACATATATTTGCCTATAGTCTGACAAGGTATATCGTGAGGCAAAAGGGACTCGGACGTAAGTCGCATTGGAAAGGCAAGTCGTCATGACTCTTTGGTACTTGGGAGTCGACACGTTCTGCTAGGAGCCGCTACCGACTGATCGATTGAGAGTCGGACTCCAATCGTGTCCAAGTAGCCATGAGCCTGCGGGGTCACACACTTAAGAGCGGGAGCAAGTTCGGATTGGATATGAACCTGTAATCTGGTTGGGTTGGACCTGAACCGGATTAGGACTGAGTTAGTGAGTTGGACTCACGGTGACTAGTGTTATATGGGCTTTAGTGAATGGGTCGCGCGAGCAGAGCCCACGTTCACTCCCTATATATAGTGGAGCACCGTAACCCAGAAGGGTTAATAGTTGTTCGGTGAGGTCATTCCATGTGTTGGAAACCCTAGCTCCACAGCAGTCCTGCCGCCGTACCGAACCTAGCAGTTCGCCGCCGGTGCTCCTCCTTGTATGTGTGGATACCAGCAGAGGTGATGTGCGTTCAGCACCAGGACGATCGGATCGTGAGGACTGCACTGCATCAACTGACGCGCTACATCAGTAATCCGCAACTGCGTGTCTAGTGGTAAACCTCATGGCCTTCTACCTCAGCTAGATCTTGGGATCACCACGTTAGAGGAAAAATTTTGTTTTATCTCCGCGTGGCCCAACAACTACCCCTTCTGTCACTAGGGTTCCCAACCTGTAGATCAGTCATCACTCACACTCCCTATACATGGATCAATCCTTGGGGTCTTGGGTACCTGACAAGTCCTTATATTGAGGCAAGAGAGGGTACAATAATCATCATGTCATACAAACTAATACATGATACCATCTATGATAAATAACATGCATAAAAGCTACATGGCTAGGCCGAAGCCCTTAGCCCAAGGAGAATTACTCACACATGGAGATAAAATCAACAACCAAAAACATTGTAATGGAAATCATGAGACTGATAGCAAATAGTCTTACAATGTCGCTAGTTGGAGATGGGATCTACTATTACAAGTGGTGGAATATGGCTATGGTGGTGGGTTTGGAGATTAGTTATCGATCTATTCCTCCAGCGTGGTGGCTTCTGGTGGAAAAGAGTCAAGAGCAGAGGTTGAGGAGGCATTTTCTCGTCGCCCGATGCATCTTTATATAGGGGTCCCTTCACGAAAGTTGTTCTGTTTGACCTGGCGATGTTGGTGACAACTATACGGCCGGAATAAAATTCCCACCATATAGTTGGTCGTTAAAGGCGATGCCTCCACTTCACGACTCCAGGTTTCTTTGAGTTGTTGGAAATCTCATATCTTTGATTTTAATGTAATGATTCCCATCATCAAACATCATTATCTACGTAGGAAAAAATAGAAAGAAAGGATCGCATACCCCTGATACATCGTAAACGTATCTATAATTTTTGATGTTCATGCTTGTTTAGTACCAACTTTGCTATGCTTTGTCTACACTTTGAGGTATTTTTATACATTTTCTGGGACTAACCTATTAACAAGATGCCGCAGTGTCAGTTGCCTGTTTCTACTGTTTTTGGTTTCAGAAAAGCTAGTAAGGAAATATTCTCAGAATTGGATAGGACAAAAGCCAAAGTCAATATTTTACCGGAACAAACACAGAGACCGAAGGACAGCCAGAGGGGCGCCACAGGGCGGCCACACACCCAGGCGCGGGCCCACCCTAGGTCGCGCCAGGGCAGGGTGTGGGCCCCCTGGGCGCCCTCCTGCCTCCCCTCTTCGCCTATAAAATCCCCCGATGCAGAAATCCTAAGAAGGTTTCAGAAAAGCTAGTAAGGAAATATTCTCAGAATTGGATAGGACAAAAGCCAAAGTCAATATTTTACCGGAACAAACACAGAGACCGAAGGACAGCCAGAGGGGCGCCACAGGGCGGCCACACACCCAGGCGCGGGCCCACCCTAGGTCGCGCCAGGGCAGGGTGTGGGCCCCCTGGGCGCCCTCCTGCCTCCCCTCTTCGCCTATAAAATCCCCCGATGCAGAAATCCTAAGAACCCGATCAGATCTCCACGAAACAGTTTGTAGCCGCCACCACCATCGTCCCTAGATCGGGGGGATCTGAAGTTCTTCCTGGCACCCTGCTGGAGGGGAGAGATCATCTTGGAGGCCTTCTTCATCACCATGCCAGCCTCCGGTATGATGCGTGAGTAGTTCACCCTTGGACTATGGGTCCATACAATAGCTAAATGGTTCTTTCTCCTCCTTTGTGCTATCATGTTTAGATCTTGTGAGCTCCGTTCATGATCAATATCATCTATTTGTAATTATATATGTTGTGTTTGCGGGGATCTAATGGATATTGAGATACTATGTCAGATTGATTATTGACTCTATCATGTCTTATTGATTCTATCATGTCTGTGTTGCTTGTGATCTTGCATGCTCTTCGTTGCTAGTAGCTATCTTGGCCAAGTAGATGCTAGTGACTCCAAGAGGGTGTATTTATGCTCGATAGTAGGTTCATGCATCTAGTAATCTGGGGAAGTGATAGGAATCTCTAAGGTTGTAGATGTGTTGTTGCTACTAGGGAGAAAACAACAATCTTTTGTTCATAGAACAATTGTATTGTTTACTTTACACACATTACTTAATGCAATTATCCGTTGCTTGCAACTTAATACTGGAGGGGGTTCGGATGATAACCTGAAGGTGGATTATTAGTCATAGATGCAGTTGTATGACGGACTATGTATATTGTTGTAATGCCCAATCAAATCTCATAGGAATCATGATGTCTAGTATTTGCATTGTTATGCCTTGCTCAGTCTGTCAATTGCCCCGCTGTAATTTGTTCACCCAGCATGTTATCTATCTTAAGGAGAAAACCTCTAGTGAACTGTGGACCCCGGTCTAATCTTTACCATTGTTACATCATCTATTGTTATTGTTTACTTTCTACCAGCAACTATTACCTTCCACACTATATGTTTAATCCTTTGTTTTCAGCAAATCGGTGAGATTGACAACCTCACTGTAAGTTGGGGCAAAGTCTTGAGTTTGTGTTGTGCAGGATTCCAAGTTGTTAGTGATGACCCACAAGTATAGGGGGTGTATCGTAGTACTTTCGATAAATAGGAGTGTCGATCCCAATAAGGAGCAGAAGGTGCTGAACAGTGGTATGGAGCAGGAAATCCCTGTGAATACTTAGCAAACGGATTTTTAGTGGTTTTATAATAAGGCAACAAAACAAAGAGCAAGTAATAAAGACAACGAACAAACAGAGCAAGTGGCCCAATCCTTTCTTAGCAAAGGACAAGCTGGTGGAAATACTTATAAGGACCAAACGTTCTCGAGGACACATGGGAATTCTGTCAAGTGCTTTCGCTTCAAATAGCTGAGTACTTTTCTCTGGTGTTGTAAGTGTTGTGTGGGTGAACCTGTGCTAACATACCGACCTTACTTGGACTAATACATACTTGTGATTAAACCCCCTGCAAACATCCGTAACTACAGGAAAGTAATTAAGATATAAACCTAACCACAGCCTTAAACTCTGAGATCCTACGCTCCCTTGTGCAAAGGTGTCCTAACGGGGGTTCAGGTTTCTGTCACTCCGGCAACCCCACAATTAGTAGCCAAATACACAATGCATCCCCCTAGGCCCATAAATAGTGAAGTATCATGTAGTCGACGTTCACATGACACCACTAGAAGAATAGCACCACAACTTAAATACTAAACCATTGAATAATAACTCAACACAAATCCACTACTAACAACATGAGTTCTCCCATGTCCTCAAGAACTAAACGAACTACTCACAAGACATCATATGGATCAAGATCAAAGATGATATGGTAATGGATAACAATATGAACATAAACAATAATCCAATGGTTCCACTCACAAGCATCAACTACAATAGTAATCAACACCGGGAAAGTTTCCCCTAATGAACTAAGCAATATCCAACACAATTGTTACAGCGGGATGGAGTAATGATGATGGTGCTGGTGGAGATGATGATGATGATGATGATCCCGATGAAGCCTTGCTTAATGATGGTGTTGATGGCGACGATCTCCCCTCTCCAGGAAGGAATTCCCTCGGCAGAAATCTGTCTGCCGGAGAGATCTTTCTCTCTCGGTGTTTTCCGTCCCGCAGAGGCGGCGGAAATCTATCTGTCGTCGCTCCCCTGGTGTTAGGGTTCCGTAGGGAAGATATAGGCAAAAGGGCGGAGTCACGAGCCGGGCAGGTGGGCCACACCTGCCCTAGGCACGGCAGAGTAGGGACCCGCGCCTAGGGGGTTGTGGGCCCCCTGCGGCCCTTCTTCGCCCCTCCTTCTGGCTTCCTCTGTCTTCTGGGAAAATATATTTTTCTGGTATTTTTCTGATCTTCGTGAAATTGCTCAAAACGCCTATTTTTCCATCAAAATCCAGACTCTGGCAGTTCATCCTCCAAGAATCATCCAACATGCATAAACAGATGAAAAGACATAATAATACATATATCAATGAATAGAGGTAAATTATGATATAGAATGGTGATGCAAATTGGGCGTATCAACTCCCCCAAGCTTAGACCTTCGCTTGTCCCCAAGCGAAAACTGAGCTCAGTAAACATGTCCACAGGTTTATGGAGTGAAGTGTCGATAAAAGAATATGAACAAGAAGCATCACAGTTACCATTGCACAACTCATAGAAGAAAGCAACTCACCATTATATAACTTAGCTTGCAACAAGTACAGGAGTCACAATAGAGAGGCATAAAGATAAATCATAATTGGAATTGGCAAACTTTGTTCCTGGTATGAGAACAGCTAGCAAACAGTTTCACAAATAAAGCTTTGTAGAAGTTTTCAAACAGGAGCACTCTTTGCTCGAAAAGGTTTTTCAATGAAGGCTTTCAAAGTAATACTCAATAGATAAGAGTTTTGTGCAAACAAGGAAGATAAAGAACATGTTTGAATAAATCACCATATGAATGCTTGAAACACAACAACTCAAATGCTTGCTGGATATAGAGAGGAAGTAGGTTTACTGACTCAACTTGGAAGTAGGACAAAGGTCCCTTTATAGAGGGAACCAGGGATTACAAGTCATAAAGAGCTTCCAAAATATTATGGTACTTACTAGATTTGAGCCCTCATTGCCCCTATAATAGGCATCTTGAGATGATTAAGGTTAAAGTGCACAAAGATGGAGTATATGCTTGACAAAATATAAGTTGGCAATCTCATGTCCCTTGAATATGAGGGCCTCTCCTCATGCTACTCAACTTCAGTTACCGGTAAGTTCTTGTCATTGTAAGTATTTTCATATCATAGATAACCGCCAACGGGGTACCCCTTGCACATGGTACATGAGCTTTCCCATAACCAAAATGACAAGGCAAGCATACAATGAGCATCTTAGCGATCTTTTTATTTAGTATGTGCATAGCTTTTTATTGAGGATGCTTCATAGATAGCTCACTATGGTGATGCTGCAAGTTTCCACCATGATTAGGCATGGCTTAGCCTAGCGGCCCAGGCGTTTCTCTAACACAAAATAGATACTCCATGGACTTACAAGTTCCCTCTTTATTTCACACTGGTGACATCCACAGACAAAAGAGCACAATATAAATTGTGTACAAGGTACACGTGCAATGTTGAAAACGTTCCCCGTGACAACACGGTTCTGCTAATTCCGACGTATAGGTGCAAGCATATACAACTTCGATGACACAATGGTTCAAATCTATTAGGGTCAAAGAAATAAGGTGTGCCATCACGTTCGTGAGAGCTTTACTAACTAGTTTTCACATAACAAAATACTTTTTAATTCGAAAGATAGATGAAGTTTGAGAATTTGCTTGGAATAGAAACAATGCTACTAGGTAGATATAGTGGACACAAATGGCACAGGTTTTGGTTCAAAGGGATTGGAAACATGAGAAGTATGCCTTCTCAAAACAGGTTTTTGGCTAGCAAGGCTGGGTAGCAAGCAAGAGAGTTGAAAGAAACAAGCAGACATACAAGTAATAAAGGCAAACATGCAGTCTTCCTTGAAGACACAAAAGATCTTAAATAAAGAATACTAAGCTTATGAGCCAACAAGAAAGAAAAATAAATGATACAAAATACCTGTAAGCTTTTTTTCTCTTTTTCTTTCAAACCTCAAAAATTGTTGCTATAGACCAGAGATCGGTTTGCCAAAACCAATTTAGAGTTACTTGATGCTCCCAAAGTGATGCCAAATACTGATCAACAAGATCCATCATATAATAGAGATAGCAAACTAAAATAAGAAGTGCAAAAAGTAAAAGATGAGACTTCTCATTAATATTCAATAAAGGCACTCACACCAAGGGATACATAGATAATCAACTAAAGGAGAGATACTTCCGCATGCAAACCAAACTATAAGATAACTTCTCTACCAAATATATGAATCCACTAAAAAGGTAAAAGGTAAAAGATGATGGTGGTGATACCGCGGCACTCCCCCAAGCTTGGAACAAGCCAAGGGGATGCCAAACCTGATGATGAATTACTACTTCGGTGGTGGTGGTGTTCTCTTGTCTAGTGTCAGAAAATCCTCCAGCATCTTACGGAGTCTGTTATTTTCCTCTGCAAGCATATCCACTTTCATCCTCAAAGCACGGTACTTATCACAAAACTCATCAGTGGTTCGAAGGGATTCCACTGCCTCAGGACAGTATCTGAAGTCTGGACCGAAGGCTATGATTCCCTTCATGTTACGAGAAAAAGCATCCCCAGTGTTAATTGCTCCTACAAAAGTAGGTTTCCTTGCCCTTGTCCCTGTGACGGTTTGTTCTTCCAACTTTATCTCCTCCACGGGCTTCTTGCCTTTGTCGTTGGTGGAGACCATGGTGCTCTAAACTTGAGAAGTTTTCCTGACAGAAACAGATCGAAATGAAAACACTACGAGAACATAATGCACGAACCTCGGGGGATCCGGGGGTTATATATTATGAAGTTTCAAAGCATAAGGAAGGTTTTGATATGAAAACGAGGCGGAGTCGAAGATCGGGGGAGGCACACCCCCTCCAGGCGCGGCCAGCTGGGGCTCGCGCCTGGGGTGGGTTTGGCCACCCCGACCTCCGGTTCCTCCTCTGTTCTGTCTCATAACTTCCCTTATGTAGTAAAAACATCAAAAATATAAAAAGATTAGGCTTTCACGAACCTTCTGTTTTCACCACTTTTACCTATTCAAAGTCGAACTCTGCAGATTCCTTTCCTCCTTCTCCTGGAAATTCCTTTCTTCACAAGGAAATACACAAACCTCAATGGCAACATTAGTGTAAGCAAAAACAATAAACCTTTGGGTACACACTTCAACTGAAAACCCATCAAAACAAAAGCTTCTATAAGAGGCAAATGCAAATGACAACATAAATCTATCAAAACAGACCAGCATGTAAAGATTGATTTTTTCGAAAACCTTCAGTTGCTCAAATCAAAAAGTGCAGAACTAATGAAAGTTGGGTAACAACTTGGAGAACAATCACAGAAAAAATGCAGCTCCATCCGAAGTACTGAGCTTCCTCACGATTTTTTACAATGCAGCACAAAAATCTGTCCCAGGACAGCCAATTTTCACAACTCCTCTACTTCACAAAAGTAGTTGAAATTAACACAAAAAACAAAACAAAAAAGGATAAGGAGCGGTTATTACTGAAGTAATAACTTCCAAGAATCGACAAAACTCTTGGGTTATCTCCCAACAAGTACTTTTCTTTAATGCCTTTAAGTTAGGCTTGAAACTTTCAAACATGCTCACATAGGAGATAAATATTTGAAGTGAAGAGAGCATCAAGAAGCAAATATCCAACACATTTGAGTCTAACCCACTTCCTATGCATGGGAGTGTCATGAGAAAACGAATTATTGAAACAAAAAGGCACTAGCATAGGAGGACAAAACAAATGCAACTTCAAAGCTTTCAACATAAAACGGGGAAACTTAACATTATTGAGATGCATAGAACCATGTTTCCCTCTCTCATAATAACTTTCAGTAGCACTTCGAATAAAGTCGACAATATAACTTTCACTAGCAAAAAATTTATCATCAGAATAAGCATACTTACAGACATCAAAAAGAGGTCCAAGGTCATAAACTGGATCAATATAAGCAAGTTGTTCCATCCTGAAATCTTTATTAGGCAAACTATTTTCTCAAGGAGCTTTACCAAATTTGGAAAAGTTAAACTCATAAGAATATCCGTCAAACTTAGTTAAAAATTTCTCCTTCTTACAATCTATAATAGCTCCACAAGTGTTCAAGAAAGGTCTACCAAAAATGATAGGACAAGTTTTGCTAGCTGCTAAATTAAGCACTAGAAAATCAGCAGGATATTTGATCTTACCACAAAGAACCTCCACGTCTCTTACAATACCAATGGGGCAAATGGTTTCCTTATTAGCAAGGTGAATAACCACATCAATGTCCTCAAGCTCACAAGGACCACTCTCATGCATAATTTCCCTATAAAGCTCATAAGGAATAGCACTAGAACTAGCACCAATATCACATAAACCATAGTAGCAATGATCACCTATTTTTACAGAAAGCATAGGAACACTAGCTTTTCTAGCTTTACTAGGATGAGAGATAATATTAGAAGCATCTTCACAGAAGACAATGTGATCATCCTCTATTTTTCTAGTGACAGGGTCTTTCATAATAGCTACCACAGGTTCAACATTCAATTGCTCATCAGGCTCCATAGTTTTCACTGTACCTTTGTTATTTGCACTAATAATCATAGAATACTCCTTTACCTTAGCTTGGAAAGGAACTTTCTCAACATGAGGTTCATGCACAATATGATTAGTAGTACAAACTTCAGTACTTCTAACAGGAACATGACTAACAACATCTTTATAAGGAGCATGGTACTTATTCCACTTCTTCTTGGGAATTTCTATGTAAGAGGCAAAGGCCTTAAAACAGTTGGCAATACTTTGGGAATCAAGACAAAACTCATTACTAATATCACAGAAGTCATCAGTTCCCATTAAAGATTTAATGCATTCATAATCATAGTTTATACCTGACTTTCTTCCTTTGTCATTATCCCAAGCTTCAGTGATCTCTTGAATACGGTATAAAAGATCCCATTTAGCTTCTTCCTTCATACGTGTGAATGATCCAGCACAAGAAGCATCTAGTAATTATTTATCATGAAGAGAAAGTCTAGCATAAAAGTTATTGATAATAATATTGTTAGGGAGTTCATGAATAGGACATTTAAGCATTAGTAACTTCAATCTCCCACAAGCTTGAGCTGTACTCTCTCCATCACGAGGCCAAAAGTTATATATCAGATTTCTATCCTTATGAATCTCACTGGGAGGATAAAATTTAGAATAAAAGAGAGATGCCATCTCCTCCCAATCCATAGATTGTCCATTCTTTAGCAGCTTATACCATTCTTCAGCTCTCCCTTTCAAGGATATGGAGAGTAACTTCTTCTTCACCTGTTTAGTTGTGATACTTGCACACTTAAATAATCCGCATAATTCATGGATAAAAAGCAAGTGATATCCAGGGTGGACAGTTCCATCTCCTAAATAATAATTATCCATAACACGATCAACAATACTTGTAGGTATCTTAAAAGGATCTATCTCGATAGGTGGTGGTTCATCTACTACCCTAGAAGTGGTAGTAGTTTTCCCAAACAGAAAACCAAGTGGGTTATCCATATTGGAAACACAGTAACAAGCAGTAACAAAAGCAATACTCACAGTAGAAGTTTCCCTTACCAGTTCCACTCTTCAATAGCGCTTCACTCCCCGGCAACTGCGCCAGAAAATAGTCTTGATGACCCACAAGTATAGGGGATGTATCGTAGTACTTTTGATAAATAGGAGTGTCGATCCCAACGAGGAGCAGAAGATGTTGAACAGTGGTATGGAGCAGGAAATCCCTGTGAATACTTAGAAAACGGATTTTAGTGGTTTTCTGATAAGGCAACAAAACAAAGATGTAACACCCCAGCATTAGAGCTTTGAAATAAGCTGAACCCAGATGTGTGCATTGCATTCATGCATAGAAAATCTGAATAATTTTTGCGCTTTTAAATAAAAACCTGTCAAAGTGATTGAAGCTTCTCTCAACTTGATGGAATTGAAGTAGATCATCAAGTTGACTGCGATAAGTTTCAATATGACCTTTGCTAAAACCTTATTTTGGGTAAACATGATTTGATCTAAGGGTAGATCAAATGTAATAAAATTAAACCCTAATACATTACTTAATGATTTATATTTGATCCTTAGGTGATCATATCATAGTATTCATTACAAAAACTCATGAATACTAAGTTATAAACATAACTTAAGTAATAGGAATGTAACAACTAGATCTTGATCTATCTTAATCTCATCTACTTATACCATGAGTATCATGGTAATACCTAACCTTAACTCTTCAATGAGATTGAGTAGGAAAGAAACCAAAGTCAAGATCATTCACCATGTATCTTTCTTTCCATATCAATCCTTATCATTTCTATTGGATATTATCCCAATATCTGTTGTTCATCAATGTTGAGTAATCAACTATTGATTCACCAATTCTTGATCTATAAACTCATGTCTCTATCATAGCATTCACTTTAAAAGCCTTAGAGAAAGAAGTAAGAAGTGGTAGGTGGTAATGCTAGATTTAAATATCATTATAGGATGAGAGTGTTGGAAGAGAATAAGAACAATGTGATAATTGATGGAGTTAATTCACTCCTGAAATGATAGAAGAATTATATGGAACCTATAATTGTATGGTGATAAAGAAGATTATAAGGATGAATCCTGAAGATAGATACCAAGGAGTAATCCTATTGGATTAAGTAAGCATAGTCCATGAATAGCATCCCTTTAATCCAATAGAGATACTAAGAAGATAATTTCAATACAACTGTAATGTTGTATTGACGAAGCCTTGATTAGCCAACTGGAAACCTAAACCATAAAGGATCAAAGGATTATAATGATGATGCTTTAGCCACCAATATTGAATGCTTATATCCTGTATAAGTGACATTGGTGGATAGAACATGATTAAACCCTAGTCTAGATATATTATCCTAGATTAGTCATTACAAGTCACATTAAAATAATGTGAGGTTGGAATATTAGATACTGGATTTAAGTAGAGACAAGATAGTATGATTAAGATGATGCTAGAGCAACATTGGATTATAGAAGTAGTAGTTTCCTCTTGGGAAATACTAACACTTGAGGTGAAGTAGTTTGATATAGACATCTACTGGAGTAATATTAAGGTGGATGATTAAGGAAGAGTATGAATGGAGTTAGAAGTAACCATTTGTTGGATTGGAGGTTAGTTGATATAACCAAGTATAGATATGAGAGGATTATGAAAGCTTTAGTGTCAAGCTCATTGGATTTATAAATGGGTTTAAAAGAATAAAGGATGGATAAGAATGTTCTTGGGAAGCAAAGCTCATCATGTTAACACATGATGATGGATAGGAACAAGTAGTATATCTAGGAAAGGAATTCTTTAAGTAGAAGTCAAGAATGGTGAATTATGGAAGATAGAAATTTTGGGTAAACATTAAACCATAAATCTATAATCAAGCTTAACATCCATCCCATCTGTTGGATAAATCATCTTATTTCCACAAAGCTTTATAGGAATATTTCCTATAGCAAATCACTTAAGCACATCTTTGTCATTCCTAATTATCATAATTAAATGTGCTTAGGAGTTATCTTTATCAAATCCTTTTCATAAGACATTCCAGATAATAACTTTCTATTTTAAATGGTGATATCATTAAAAATCACAAACATAAAGACAATGTGTTTAGCCATTAATCCTTATTCACATCAACAAAAGAATATAAGTATAATAAGAACCCTAAACCCTAGGGTACGCATTTACAATCCACACCCTAACTCTTCTGTTAGTTATAATAAAATATATATACATTATTAATTCCTAGATTTATAGGAGTAATATTAACCAGATGATTTCCTTTGCATATCATACATCAAATAATGATCTATGATCATTATATAAAAATTTCTCTCCAAACTATAAGCTAACTAAAATTAAATCCCATAAACAAATAAGGGAATATCCTAATATAAATCCATGATTTATTATGAAGAGAAAATTCATCACAAAACTTATTACAGAATATTAGAAGGATAAGTACTTGTTTAAAGAAAATAAAGAAACTCTAAACAATATATAATAAAAGCTCAGAAAATAACTTTAAATACATTCATGGTTCCTGCAATTGTTTAACAAATAAATTCTATAAAGAAAGATTCCAAAGTAAATAAAAAATACAAATCTTAAAACAAAGGTGTAAATACAAAACAAGAAAGGAAAACAGAAAACAGGAAAGAGTTAAAAAATGGACTCAGTCCAGAAACTGGCTGTGGCCCATTTCCCTCTACCTTATCTACTACTCACGTGCAGCCCGTGGCAGCCCACTTCGGCCCACACAGCCCACACAACGGCTCATCGGTGACTGGCAGATGGGACTAGAGGGGGATCGCGGGTTGAGAATAAAGAATTGCCAGGGGGTTTTCTGCAAATGTTCATTGTCGTCTTCCTCGTGCGTCACAAGCAGCTCACTGGAGGAGTCCGCCGCCGCCCGATGCCGTCGCCGTCGTCAGCCATGCGTCGCGATGCCCGCCACCATCCCAGAGGAGGATAAGAAGACCACCATGACGTCTCTACTCATCCCTATCTCCATTTCTTCCTCTTCCTCTCTGTCTCCTCTCATATGCCGAAACCCTAGCTCGCCGGAGACATTTGTCGTCGTCGCTCTGAAGCTCCCCTTGCCCTATTGAGCTCACTGTTGGAACTGTCGTGTTTCCCTGGTTCATCTCGTGGAAGGAATCTGCCGTGCACGCCCTCAATCGAGCTCATGGTCTCGTCTTCTCGAAGTCCGACCACCGTCGATTCGTCGTCTTCAGGCCTTCCTCGACCTCACTGATCTCACTACGAGCACCGTGGTGAGTCCCTGATCCTCCCGAGGCTCTCCAAATTTTCATTTGCTTCATAAATCAAGTGCTCGCCATGTAACTGTGTTCTCTACCGCTCGTCGTTGCCGGACTCCCTGTTCTAGTGACCCTTAGGGGGCGGCGCTGCCACTATTTAGTTCAATAGTTTCCCCTGCATCGAAAGCCCCTAGTTGCACATCCCAAAACCCATACATGCGCCGTCTCCGACGATGTTCTGGCGAGGTTCAGCCGAGCTAATGTCAGGGTGATGTCACCCTTGACCGGGTCAGCCCTTTGACTGGTCTTTGCTGATGTGGCATGTGACAAGGTATAGGGCCCATTTGTCATTTTCTGGGAGTAAGAACAACTTCGGTAACAAAAACATTAATCAAACTGGGTATGCCATGTGGCCAATGGCCCACTAGTCAGTGACCTTGGGTAGGTTTAGCTTAGGTGTAAAAAGTTCTGTGTCTGTTTAGTAAATTGATAAAACAATATAAATTCAAATATAAATATTCCATAAATGAAATAAAATGATTAAATCTTGATTAATTAATATCTTATGTTTTATAATTCTTAAAAATATGTGTAATATAGGAAAATTTTCATAAAAATAAAATCTATAACATTAAATTATTATTATCAAACATTATTATGCTAACAATTTAAATAATTATTATTTATTAAAGATTTATAAATAATAAAACTTAGATAATTCATATTTTAATATTGGTAAATGTTAAAAATATAAATAAAATACCAAAAATCTTAGAAAAATAATATCTATAATTTAAAACTATAATCATGTATTATTATTTCACCTAATTCAATATTTATTATTTATTAAGTATTTATAAAGTAATAAATCTTATAAAAATCATATCTTATTATTTATAAATCACAAAAATAAATGTAATAGACCAAAATGATCACAAAAATAATACATACATGTTAATAATATAATATTCCACATTTGAGGTAAATAAAAATTTAAACAACTTAATAACTTGAATTTAAACTTATTTCCTTAATTGATAATTCATATACGGGTAAATAAAAATTGTTAATATTTATAAAATTGCCAATTTAGGTCTAATAAGTAATACTAGTCTTAAATATTTATACTATAAAGTCAAATTGGTCCAACACATTTTAAATACAATTCTATTGAAGTATCCTTCAACCATATGTGTAGTTTATTTTCCAAAAAGATCTTTACCAAATATAAAATCTTTAAGAATGATATTTTAACCAAATAAAATCTTTTACCATTGTTTTACTCACAACTTTATAATGGACTAAATCTAGAGATAATTCATCAGTAGTAAATAATATTATTTACTTATTCACAAACCATAACCACACCCTTATGAGGAGATAAATCCTATTATACATTTATAATGTTAAGAAACCACTACTCAAATAAAAGTAATGTCATTCTTAAATAACTTTAATGAAACAAAATGAATTAAACAAGATACAAGTATCATGAGTAATACACCTAAGTCTATCTATATCTTTAAAGTTAACTTTAGTCTATAATACTTTAAATACTATGCTAAAGACTTTGTTATGTGTTTTATAGTTAACTTTGGTTTGTTATAATTAAGTTATAAAGCATATTAATACCAAACTAACTAAGTTAAAAACCAAGATAGATAAGTCTCAAATACTACTAATATCATTATTCAAATAAAGCAATTCTTTCTTACTTAAAGACTATAACTTGAAAGAACACCTAAAAAGGTTAACTAAAATTTAAATACTTCTCCTTGGCTAAGTAAGATTTACTTCAAAAGTTATTCTTTTAAGGTACATTATAAAACAAGACATAAGCATTTTTATGAAAGCTCTAAATGATGAACAAACCTTATATACATAGTCTACAGATACATTTCCCACTTGAGTATTCCATTATTGTGTGTGCTTTATTATACTTACATGTTGTTTCACACACACTCACAAGCCTTAATAAGAAGCACAAGCATGAAACTTATCTAAAAGGACAACACATTCTAAGTTAACCATTTCCAGTTTCCAAACCCTAGATCAACATTATCCCCGGGATTCGCATTTATAAAGTGCATTACATTAATTATGCATAAAAGCATCCTACTTCTTTAAACATTAGTCCTTACCGGACCAATGATGCTAATTTCAGATATTGGATCTTATATTGTCTTGAAGACCGTGAGTGCATAATCTTGCAATCACAAAAGGCAAGTTCACACTTGCTCATGTCCTTTGATTATTTTCTATAAAGTATTTTACAAATCCAGTGTTGTCATCACCTGCATTTGAAAAAGGTCCGAAAACACTATTTTCATAATAATGTGATTACACGTTATTTACCAAGAGGTAATAACCTACTATGAAAGTTCTGGTGGTAAAGGAACATATTATCTTGGACTTAACAACCAATGTCGCCAGTGATTCTTGCGCCGTATATCACGCGTTAACCATGAGATTTGGAATGGGATAGAGAAGTCAGTTGTATCTTCTTCCTCTCGCATGTAGCCGGATGTGAAGGTCATGGATGTTATCACTCGTAGCATGCATATTAATTGGTAATTCGTAGAGGATATGCAGCATATGGGTGGGAACCCTCAACGTCCCACGATAGTTCTGGCATCTAACGGTCTGTACAAACCATTGTCGTAATTCAATGGGTGGGCATGGTGTACACCAAGGAGGCATGTTAGGTCGCGAAGGGGGCAGTGATTGTCTTGGATCTTAGAATGGGCCCCATACCAAGGAAGTATGGACAAGGTCATGTCTTGGTTGTGCAACAAGGCTAAGGTCTCTCATGGGTAAATTAACGCACCTTTGCAGAGTGTAAGAACTGTAACTTGTTACTCCCTGTTCCGAGAAGGAGCTACGAACGCGGCGGGAAAGGAACTCCATGAAAGTTCTGGTAAACCCGTGAAGGCTGATGGACATAGCTTTTCAGAATAAAACTTGCATTGCCTACGACCTACGGTCTGTGGCTGTAGATATAGTGAATCAAACACTCCTTTTCTAGTAAACTTGCTGAGTACGCTCGTACTCAACGTATCTTCTTAATCCTGGCTAGATTCTGAAGCCATTAAGACGACGTCTACATCAAGTTATGATCCAGGAGTCATCATCAAAAGCTAAATCTCTTCAATGAAGTCAAGAAAGTCAACATATACATGAACTCAAGTGAAGACGAAGTTACTGATTAGATAGGAATATAATCTCTAGCCATAGAACCTATTTCTATAGTGTATTGCAATAGAAGCAATGCTAGATCAATAGTTCAGATACTAGTCTTATTAGTATGACAGTTTTTGAGTTGTTTATTTCTGATTCTTCTTTGTAAGAAGTTTCTTTATCTCTCTTTAACCTAGAGTGTTCTCTGGATCTTGTGTAAAGAGTTGAGTTGTAACCTATAGTCATGTCTTGGACCTGCTGTGTTTCTGTTGTACCACTCTGAGGTATGTAATATTAGTGAACAGTGTTTCATTGGTGTTATGTCAACGACTATAGTGTACTACATCATGCAGTGGTATGCTAGGTCACCGCAAAAGAGCAAGTAAAAAAGACAATGAACAAACTGAGAAAGTGGCCCAATCCTTTCTTAGAAAAGGACAAGCCGGTGGAAATACTTATAAGGACCAAACGTTCTCAAGGACACATGGGAATTCTGTCAAGTGCTTTCGCTTCAAATAGCTGAGTACTCTTCTCTGGTGTTGTAAGTGTTATGTGGGTGAACCTGTGCTAACATACCGACCTTACTTGGACTAATACATACTTGTGATTAAACCCCCTTCAAACATCCGTAACTACAAGAAAGTAATTAAGATATAAACCTAACCACAACCTTAAACTCTGAGATCCTACGCTCCCTTATGCAAAGGTGTCCTAACGGGGGTTCAGGTTTTTGTCACTCCTGCAACCCCACAATTAGTAGCCAAACACACAATGCATCCCCCTAGGCCCATAAATGGTGAAGTATCATGTAGTCGACGTTCACATGACACCACTAGAAGAATAGCACCACAACTTAAATACTAAACCATTGAATAATAACTCAACACAAATCCACTACTAACAACATGACTTCTCCCATGTCCTCAAGAACTAAACGAACTACTCACAAGACATCATATGGATCAAGATCAAAGATGATATGGTAATGGATAACAATCTGAACATAAACAATAATCCAATGGTTCCACTCACAAGCATCAACTATAATAGTAATCAACACCGGGAAAGTTTCCCCTAATGAACTAAGCAATATCCAACACAATTGTTACAGCGGGATGGAGTAATGATGATGGTGCTGGTGGAGATGATGGTGTGGATGATGATGATGATCCCGATGAAGCCTAGCTTGATGATGGTGTTGATGGCGACGATCTCCCCTCTCCGGGAAGGAACTCCCTCGGCAGAAATCTATCTGCCGGTGAGATATTTCTCTCTCGGTGTTTTCCGCCCTGCAGAGGTGGAAGAAATCTATGTGTGGTCGCTCCCCTGGTGTTAGGGTTCCGTAGGGAAGATATAGGCGAAAGAGCGGAGTCGGGAGCCGGGCAGTTGGGCCACACCTGCCCTAGGCGTGGTCCAGGGGGACCCGTGCCTAGAGGGGGTGTGGGCCCCCTGCGGCCCTTCTTCTCCCCTCCTTCTGGCTTCCTCTGTCTTCTGGGAAAATATTATTATCCCATATTTTTCTGGTATTTTTCTGATCTTCACGAAATTGCATCAAAACGCCTCTTTTTCCATTAGAATCCAAACTCCGGCAGTTCATCCTCCAAGAATCATCCAACATGCATAAATAGATGAAAATACATAAGTAATACCTCATAATAATACAAATATCAATGAATAGAGGTAAATTATGATATAGATTGGTGATGCAAATTGGACGTATCAGTTAGCAACACCTTGGAGTTATTTCCTTCCTCCTACTGGTTCGATAACCTTGGTTTCATAACTGAGGGAAAACTTGCTGCTGTGCTCATCATACCTTCCTATTGGGGTTTTCCAACGAAGCTCTACAGTGATCTAAGCCCATCAACCCCTTTGATCATTAGGCATTAATGGCAGGGTTTAGAGAGATGTTTCATCAAATATATGAATAATATCCAGTTTAAATATGAGTGTGGATGGCTATATTTCACAGCCATCAGGAAACCCCTTCCCATGGCTGGCGTCCAAGGAGGTTCCCCCACCTCTTCCAGCATTCATGTGGGTGGACACTCCACTAAAAAAAATTCAAGTCCACTTTCTCCCATTAAATTTTCACTCAAGAAATCAAAGGTCTTTACATTAATGCACTTTAATTCATCTGGTTTAATGCCACTCAATTTAATGAACACTTCATTTAATGAACATTTCATTTAATGAACACATTAATGATTTATTCCTTGCAATATTTTGATACATCAAAACTATTCCGACAGTTTTATCAAAACAGTTTCTATGATGTCTAGTATTTTCTCATGTGTTTCGTATCCACTCAAATGTGTCTATGAGCCTTAAGTGTGTCACCCTACGGTTCATGAACTAAGTGGACATGATCAAGAATCTCTTCGATAAATAATCATCAGCAGGAACTGGAGATCCATAACAACCCCCACTTACTCAAAGTTGAACTAGTGATCGTGTGATCTTTTTAGTAGTAACCAATTCCTTTTGTCTCGCAATATTTTACATGTCCGAGATCCGATCATTTGGTATCATCTATACCTAGTTTGATCTCATTGTCGACAAGTACTCTTTTCTCGTTCCCGTGATATAACATTCCTCGTGATCAAATCACCTGCTTGCAAGCTGTTATCAATGTGATATCACCGAAAGGGCCCAGATTATATATCTCCGTCATTGGAATGGAAAAATCTCATTCTTGATCCATGAGACTCAACTAACACTTTCTAAGTATCCTATTACGATGTGACATTTGATGAAATCACCCTGTTACGGTGTGAAATTCGATGAAATCAAAGTACTCTTCAAGTGTTAGTGATTGACGTGATCTCATGGTCTAAGGATTAGTGTTACTCCGAGTGAGATAGCAATATAAACTTTGAAGACATGATCGTATTGCTAAACCTATCGTGGGTGAATGTTCATCACATCATTTTCCAATGATATGACCTTGTTATTAACAACATCCGATGTTCATGATCAGGAAATCTTGATCATCTGTTAATCAACAAGCTAGTGTTATGAGAGGCATTACTAGAAACCTTTTTCTTTGTTTATTAAACACACATGTATTAAAGTTTCTGGTTAACACAATTATAGCATGAGAAATAAACATCTATTATAAACTTGGAATAAGATAATAACCGCTTATTATTGCCTCTCGGGCATATTCCTTTCAGAATGCAGCTTAGTCAGCGTCTTCCCTGAGTTTGGTAGGATCCCGCCTCCTACTCGCCATCTCTTAGTCACATAGGGGGAGGTGCGTTCGTCCAGGTTGCCTCGGAGTCACCGTCTTGCTATGGTTGTGTCTTGCTTGGACCATGACGTGGTCTTGTAGCTTTGTGCACCATCTCCTCATCTTTCTTGGTAGGAGGTTGGGCAAGTCATGTTGTTTGAATGGGTCGTCTGTTGAGGATTTGTTGCAAGCCTCTTGGCAATTAATCATGTCGGGTGCATGGAATCCAATGACAGAAAAATGAGTCTAATAGTTATTTGAGATCTATTTGGGAGTAACGGTAACGTCATTGATCATATTTTTTTGGTTTGTTTTACATAATAATTGTTGTAACCCTGCCCGATGATAGTGTAGTGGTTGGACAAAAGTCTATGATAAGCGTTGCTGACAATTACCATAGTAGTTATGCATGTACCGCCCATAATATTTATTGATATAAATCACAATACATGAACAAGCTATGATTATTTTACGGTTTTCGCGGATTTACATCATCTAGAGTTGCTCTCTAAGCTGGAGAAAATTGCAGGGAACACCAATCTTTCTAGGAGTTGTTGCACAAAATCTAGAAACAAACTCTCTTTTGCAGCTGACCACATGTTTTGGCTTAATTAGTTGCAACTAGCCCAAATGAATCATTTTATGGTGTTGACAAGATCTCGAGAGGTGGGCCCCACTTTCTGACAACAAGTTTTGGCTTAATTAGTTACAACTAGCCTAAATGAAGTATTTTATGGTGTTGACAAGATCCCAGCAGGTGGAGCCCACTTTTTTTTGCACATAACACCATTGTTTAGTGGAGTTGTAGCATATAACATAAAAGTAATGCAGATTTTACACAAAACACATCAAATCCATGGTTATTTCAATGGCAATCTCACTATTAGTAAATAAATAAAACACACCAAATCAAGAAAAATTGTCGGTCCAAATAGAAACAAATCTTACGAAAACCACGTAGCATATATCTCTAATAAATATCTACTAAAAGGCTGCATATACTAACCAATAAACTATATACCAAATCGCCCGCAAAAAGAAACTATATACCAAATTGACAAGAACATTTCATCTCTAATCACATCTGTATAGTGTCTAACCAAAAAATATGTTTGCATAAAAATATGGAGCACTAATACACCTAAGGTATTATTTTATTTCAAGCTACCAGTTACAAGTAAAGATAAGTTTTCTCTTGCATATATGAAGAGAAGTTTGTAATTCCGATGTGCTCCACAAAGTAGTATAGACTACTCAGTAATGTTGAATATAAGCAATAATCCATATGATTTAATCCGAATAATAAACTAATAAAGCATGATCATACAGACAGTAGTAAAACCAATCATGCAGATCAACAAAGTAGATGAACAAATTACATCTATAGGAGATAAACCTATCACATCTACACCAAACACTAGAACAAAGAACTCTAGCATAATCCAAAAAAGACAGTTGAGTATCACGTACAGTATAGGCTGAATAGCAGTCGCAGCGGTCGCAGCAGCGTCGCTCATGTTGAGGTTGTTAAAGAGGTCGTTGACGTCCGGGAAGAAGTTGTTGTTCGGGAACTCGTCGTCGGACGACGTCGTGGTTGCTAGTAGTCGCGCTTGAGCGCTCCCTAAAAACCTGCACCCGTACAGGTTCACAAGAGGAGGGGTTCCGGAGGCCTACTGTCCCGATCTGCGGTGCACGCCGCAAGCCAGGATAGGGAAGACAAAAGCGACGGCGCAAGGTTCTGGAGGTAGGCGCGTGTGTGGATTGATTCACCGATTAGGTTTAGCGCAGAAGCTTATATAATGCAGGTTAGGGAGATCGTGGGCTCAGCCCACGTCCGAGTCGGTAATAGTCCACGTTCATAAAAACTAGAAACGGCTGTAATTAACGCATCCGTTAATGACTCATAATTAGTTTTCGCAACCAGCAAAATAAAGCTCGGCTCGGCGAGATTCCCACAACCCGCGGCGCGCGCGCGTCATGATGAGGCGAGGCGGGCGGCGTCGGAGGAGGAGTGCGCGAGGGCTACTCTTCTTGTCACACCTTAGTGAGTGGTGCAACACTCTACTATATAAGGTGGTCGAACTCCCCTTCAACTAGCAATGTGGGACTAAACTTTAGTACCACTACACAGCCATATGCTGCCATATACAAGTGGGCCAAAGAGAATTTCAGAATTTGTCTAATGGGCCAACAGCCCAAAACTCACCAAATTCCAACAATCCCCACACAAAGTCTCATTGGCACATCACATCACTTTTCTTTCAGAACATTGTTTTATATACCGGTGTGTAGTGGAGACTATTAAGTTGAACTTCCACGTTAAACTTCATGCTACACTAGCTAGCAACTTGAATAGTGGACTATGCCTTGAACTACAAGTTTTCTGCGCTAGTTTCACACAAAATCTAGACCGGTACAGGGCTACCGTCGGCTTCCCCGCGGTTTGGAGCTTATGCGTCATACTCCAGGGCCTTTCATGAGTTTATTAGAGAGCACCCAACTCTCACGGACTGCGACGATTGACAGTCAGACTCATATAGGTGTGTTCATCAAGAGATGTTCTGCAGGACAACATCTCCGCTTATAAAAAGTCACTTGGAACACATTAAGATAAATATCAACCTGCCATGCAGATTAAGAGAGTATTGCATCTTTATGGAGATGTAAATATAATATGGGGATACTCTCCTCTTAGCTGACCAACAACTTGTCTCCCAGCTCTAATTCACGGGATCTCCGATCATATAGAGTGGGTTGCCACTAGGATAAACTCGTAGCATGGGTCTCAAACCCATCTCCCTCGATGCATTATCTATCACATTGCGTGATAAACCCTTTATGAAGGGATCTGCCAGATTCTTAGATGTTTGGATGTAATCCAACGCAATAACTCCGGAGTTTCTCAGTTTCCTGATAGATTTCAATCTCGTCTTCACATGCCTTGATGACTTCATATTATCCTTAGAACTGTTTACTTTGATGACCACAGTTTGATTATCACAGTTCATCGGGATGGAGGGTATTAGTTTTTCAACCATAGGTAAGTCCATCAAGAGCTCACGAAGCCACTCTTCTTATATAGTGGATGTGTCTAATGATGTGAGTTCTGCTTCCATTGTTGACCTCGTTAAGATGGTCTGCTTGCAAGGCTTCCAGGAAACAGCGCCACCACCAAGTGTAAAAAAATAACCACTTATGGCCTTAATCTCATCAGCATCAGATATCCAGTTTGAATCACTATAACCCTCAAGTACCCGTGGATACCCAGTATAGTGAATACCATAACTCGCAGTGCCTTTCAAATAGCGCAAAACTCTTTCAAGAGCATGCCAATGATCATCTCCAGGATTTGACACAAATCGACTCAGTTTGCTTACAGCAAAGGAGATGTCAGGTCTAGTAGCGCTGGCTAAATACATGAGCGAGCCAATAATTTGAGAATATCTCAATTGATCTTTAACAGTCCTTCGATTCTTTCGAAGTAGCACACTCGGATCATAAGGCGTTGGAGAAGAATTGCAGTCGCTATACCCGAAGCGACTCAATATCTTTTCCACATAGTGAGACTGAAGCAGTGTAATCCCACCATTGTCATCCTTTAGTAGCTTGATGTTTAATATTACATCAGCCACTCCCAAGTCCTTCATCTCAAAGCAGCGAGATAGGAACTCTTTGACCTCCTCGATAACAGCGAGGTTGGTCCCGAATATCAATATGTTATCAACGTAGAGACACATAATAACTCCCTCGCCCCCACCATGGCGATAGTACACACATTTGTCAGCTTCATTTACAACAAAGCCTTCAGCATTTAAAGTTCTTTCAAACTTCTCGTGCCACTGCTTAGGAGCTTGCTTAAGACCATACAAAGACTTCACTAACTTACACACCTTTCCTTCTTGACCATCTACTACAAATCCGTCAGGCTGCTCCATATAAATTTCCTCATCTAGCTCTCCATTTAGAAAAGCTGTCTTAACGTCCATTTGATGAACGAGAAGACCATGTGAGACAGCCAAGGAAAGTAGTACTCGAATAGTGGTCAATCTGGCTACAGGTGAGTAGGTATCGAAGAAGTCTTCACCTTCCTTTTGGGTATAACCCTTAGCCACAAGACGTGCCTTGTACTTTTCAATAGTACCATCAGGGCTAAGCTTTTTCTTGAACACCCATTTACATCCTACAGGTTTACACCCATAAGGACGATCAGTGATTTCCCCAGTACCATTAGCTAAGATGGAGTCCATCTCACTTCGAACATCTTCCATCCATTAGTCAGCATCTTGAGATGCATAGGCTTCTGAAATAGAAGTGGGAGTATCATCCACAAGGTACACAATGAAATCATCACCAAATGACTTTGCAGTCCTTTGTCTCTTGCTCCTTTTGGGAGCTTCATTGTCATCCTCCACAGGATCATCAGAGTGTTCTATCGGCATAGTGGGTTCAGGAATTATAGAAAATTCCTGACTAGATGAACTAGTCATCTCCGGATTTGATGAGCTGGACATACCTTTCATAGGAAAGATGTACTCAAAGAAATTCGCATCATTCGACTCCATAATTGTACCAACATGCATGTCGGATACCTCGGATTTTACTATCAAAAATCTATAGCCAATGCTATGAAAAGCTATCCCAGAAAAACACAATCAACGGTTTTTGGTCCAAGATTTCGCTTCTTGGGTATTGGAATATTGACTTTCACCAAACAACCTCAAGTTCGTAAGTAAGAGAGTTTAAGCCTTTTCTTTTCCCATTCCTCAAATGGAGTCATGGTTTTATCCTTTACAGGAACACGATTTAGGACATGACACGCGGTCATTAGCGCCCCCCCCACCGTTCCTTGGAAAGATCCGATGTATCTAACATGGCGTTAACCATATCAGTTAGAGTGCGATTCTTTCTTTCGGCCACCCCATTTGACTGAGGTAAGTAGGAAGGCGTCCTCTCATGTATAATACCATGTTCCATACAGAATAAATCAAATTCATTTGAAAAGTACTCTCCACCATGATCCGACCTTAGCCGCTTGATTTTAAGATCAAGTTGGTTTTCTGCCTCAGCTTTATAGATTTTGAAGTAGTTCAAAGCTTCATCTTTAGATTTCAGGAGATAAACATAGCAGTATCTAGTGGAGTCATCAATCAATGTCATAAAGTATCTTTTTCCACCTTTTGTCAACACACCATTCATCTCACAAAGATCTGAATGTATAAGTTCTAGCGGTGCTAAGTTTCTCGGTTCCACAGCCGTATGAGACTTGCGGGGTTGCTTTGCTTGCACACAAACTTGGCACTTAGAACCTTTGACAGTGGTAAATTTTGGAATTAAACTCATATTGGCTAGCCACGTCATGCAACCAAAGTTAATATGACAGAGTCGTGAATGCCAAACATTGGACTCATTATCATTGCACACATGATTAATAACTTTAGTACATGAGTCTGACAAAGACAAGCGGAACAGACCTCCGCACTCATAACCCTTTCCAACAAATTATACATACTTAGAAATTACAACTTTACTGGACTCAAAAACCAACTTAAAGCCATCTCGACATAAAAACGATACACTGACGAGATTCTTATTGATGGAGGGAACGTGCTGCACATTCTTTAGCTATACGGTTTTCCCCGAAGTAAACTTTAGATTTACCGTACCAACACCATGAATAGAAGCACGTGAGCCGTTTCCCATCAGCACGGAAGAAGTCCTTGAGACCTGATAAGAGGAAAACATGGAAATATCAGAACATACATGTGTATTATCACCTGTGTCTATCTAGGGCTGGAATTATAACTCGAAACTCGCGAGTTAAATGAGTAACTCGTGGCATAGCTCGACTCGGCTCGAACTCGGTGTCTAACGAGTCGAGCCAAGTTTTTTATTTGAGCTTGTTTATTCACCCAAGCTAAATGAGCCACTCGCGAGCTACTCATTTAGCTCGTTAAACTCGTTCAAATATAGAGTTTAATTTTTTTTATAGATAAGTGTCAAACTATGAATGTTCCTTGAACATGTAATGGTGTAGAGCTACTATGTTTTTCATTGATCTTCCTTCGTGTTATTATGGAAGTACTATTGTTTGTTCTAGTTTCAAATTACTAGGTTAATTACTAATTTTTATTATATATACTCATATTCATAAATTATAACAATCTAAATGAGCTGCTCGTGAGCTACTCGCGAGTTTGCCGAGTCGAGCCGAGTTTCAAATATGAGATCGTTCTTAAACGAGCCGAGTCGAGCTAACTCGTTAGTTGAACGAGCTTTAGCGAGTCGAGCCGAGTTGGCTCGGCTCGGCTCGAATTCCAGCCCTATGTCTATCCACCAATCAAGAGAATGACATACTGAAAGGATAGTAGGTAAAATACCGTACCCAGCATCCTTTATCTCAGTATCGCTAATAACAACATTCGCCGTCTTGCCGCCGTTCCCATGTTGACGCTTGTCAAAGCGATTATGGCAGCTAGGAGCCCAATGATCAGGATCACCACAGACGTGGCAAGAGCCTTTCCTCTTATCATTTTTCTTCTTGAAGTTGGTTGAGTGCGTGGCCTTGTTCTTGCTATCGAACTTTCCCTTTCCTTCAGTTTTGTTCTTATTCTTAAACTTGTGGATTGGAAGTTTTTCCTCTGCACTAAATTGGCAGTAGAACCTCTCTCAAGTCCTCGAGCAGTTTTGTCCTTTGCTCTCGTCTTCTCTTCCACATGAAGAGACCCAATGAGATCCGTAACGGAAAACTCTTGTCTCTTATGTTTCAAATAAGTAGCAAAGTTCCTCCACGAAGGAGGAAGCTTGGCAATAATGCCACCAGCCAAAAATTTGTCCGGTAAGGAACACTTGAACTTCTCAAGTTCTTTGGCAAGTGATTGTATCTCATGAGCTTGCTCAACGACGGAGCGCTCATCAACCATCCTGTAGTCATAGAATTGCTCCATGACATACAGCTCAGTGCCAGCGTCCGAGACCCCAAACTTGGCCTCGAGCGCTTCCCATGCGTCCTTGCCATTATCAAATGACATATAAGGGTCAACAATGTTGTTCCCAAGAACACTGAACAAAGCCGTCATAAACATGGTATCGGCTTTCTTAAAGTTCGCTTCCTGCTCAGCAGAAAGATATCCTTCAGGCTTGCCAAGAGTGACACTATAGCAGTTTAGGTTTTCAAACCAAAGAACGGCTCTCTTGCGCCATCTCTTATAGTGCATGCCATCAAAAGGAGGCGGCCTAGTAGCCGCGGCTACACCAGTGAAATTCAGTTGCCTATAATCAGGTTTTTCGATTGTTGGAAATATAAGCAATAATCCATATGATTTAATCCAAATAATAAACTGATAAAACATGATCATATAGATGGTAGTAAAACCAATCATGCAGATCAACAAAGTAGATGAACATATTACATCTATAGGAGATAAACCTATCACATCTACACCAAACGCTAGAACAAAAAACTCTAGCATAATTCGAAAAAGACAGTTGAGTATCACGTATAGTGTAGGCTGAATAGCAGCCGCAGCGGTCTCAGCAGCGTCGCCCATGTTGAGGTTGTCGAAGAGGTCGCTGATGTCCGGGAAGAAGTCGTTGTTCGGGAACTCGTCGTCGGACGACGTCGTGGTTGCCAGTAGTCGCGCTTGAGCGCTCCCCAAAAACCTGATCACCCCTCACCCGTATAGGTTCACGAGATGCGGGGTTCCGGAGGCCTACTGCCCCGATATGCGGTGCACGCCACAAGCCGGGATGGGGAAGACGAAAGCGGCGGCGCAAGGTTCTGGAGGTAGGCGCGTGTGTGGATTGATTCACCGATTAGGTTTAGCGCAGAACCTTATATAATGCAGGTTAGGGAGATCGTGGGCTCAGCCCACGTCCGAGTCGGTAACAGTCCACGTCCATAAAAACTGGAAACTACTATAATTAACGCGTTCTTTAGTGACTCATAATTAGTTTTCCCAACCAGCAAAATAAAGCTCGGCTCGGCGAGATTCCCGCAACCGGCAGCGCGCGCGTGTCATGACGAGGCGAGGCATGGCGAGGCGAGACGGGCGGCGTTGGAGGGCTACTCTTCTTGTCACACCTTAGTGAGTGGTGCAACACTCTACTATATAAGATGGTTCAACTCCCCTTCAACTAGCAATGTGGGACTAAACTTTAGTACCACTACACAGCCATATGCTGCCATATATAAGTGGACCAAAGAGAATTTCAGAATTTGGCTAATGGACCAACAGCCCAAAACTCACCAAATTCCAACAAATACCTAGGACAAATCACCTCTATAAAAACATGCACGACAATAAGCGAAAACAATATAATTACAACAAAACCAAGCAGTGTCAACTAGATTGAGTAGTACGTGATTTTATATATTTGCTTGATCTGAGATTTATATCTAAACTGAAAAGACAATTAACAAGAAAACATAACAAGTTAATTATCAAAACAGCAAACCTACTCGTTAGGGATGCTATCAAAGATGTTAAATAGTTATTCATTTGGGTCAGGTGTAAAAAATAAAAGTACAAACTATGCTAGCCATAAAAAAATAAAATTATTTCTATATTTGATGCAATAAATGCCACGAAGCCTGATGTTAGCTGTAATTTTCTCAAGCTCTAGTGAAAAACTGAAGAAAAAAAGTTTAGGCTTAAGGGCATGTTTGGTTGAGCTTTTATCTAGGCTTTCTACACTTATAAGTTGAAGCCAAACCAAACAGCAAATCAGACAACTACATTTCGGTAGCAAAACGTGCTTAATTATACTAGGAGCCTGTAGCATCTCCTGAGGAGCTTTCCCAGCTTTCAACAAATCCCACGTTCACATACCCCTGCCACTCACTTGAAAATTACAGCCGGCTGCCATCCCATATATTCCCAAGGCCCACCCATTTTTTTGCCTCGCTTGGATCGTTGTTTTTTAGTCCGGTGGTTTTCATTTTGTGAAGAGGTTAAGAAGAAGATGTCCATATAATCCAGCGGGTAAACCGCACCAGCGGTCCTAATTCTTTTCGCGTGCCTTCAGTTTGGTCCTAGTTCTTCCAAAATGCATATCTAGGTCCTAAGTCTTTCGTAAGTGATTCATGTGAGGTCCTAAATTGGGTTGACCCATGTTGACTGATGCCACGTCAAAAGTGAGTCCCACGTGGCATACCAGCCATCATGTATATTTGCTAATAGACCCTTCAGGTTGTATTTATTCATCTCCAAATCCCCTGCCTTCGCATTGTAGACCAACGGTGGAGGTGCAACTCCGGTGAAGATCGGCGCCATCCTGCTCCTCATCGACGCTGAATTGGAGCCACACTTTGTTTAGGATCTCGGCTGCAGGGTGTTGAAGAACGTCAACCCGTCGGCTATGCTCATGTTTGAGCACTTGCCCCAGCCATCAATAATAGTCCACGACCGACCTCGTCAGCACCGCACATGAATCAAGACACCAGAGCATGACAGTGGCTTGGTGGACGCTGGTGCAATGAGCCACCACCTCCCGAGGTGCATAGTACCGCAGAGAGACATGAACACGGACCTGGACCCGGAGAGCGCGCCCCTTCCGCCCACGTAGGAACTCACCGCCGTGCGGCATAAGCAAAGCCAAGACATGAGTGTGGTGTAAGCAGAGCCGTGACGTGCACCTCGCTGCCGCACGCGCAGCAGAGAATGCCAGGTCTGACTCAATGACACAACCTGCCTAGCTGCTGACGTGGAAGCGGCGTGTAGCCCGCCGGCAACACGCGCATGGGAGTGGCGTGCATTCTGACAAGGTAGGATCGCGACGCACATTTGCTGGGATCTTGTGTTGCTTGTGTAGGTGCGATGGATGAGACGGGTACATGAGTGGGCAAGGGGGGAAAACTCATGGGCTCCATCCTCACGACAATCGCCTCACCGGAGTTGCACCTCCACTGTCGGTCTACCGTGCAAAGACAGGGGATTTGGAGATGAAAAAATACAATCGAAAGGGTCTATTCGCAAATATACAGGGTGGCTGGTATGCCACGTGGGCCTCACTTTTGACGTGACACCAGTCAACGTGGGTCAAACCTATTTAGGACCTCGCGGGTCAAACCTATTTAGGACCTCGCGTGAATCACTTACGAAAGATTTAGGACCTAGATATGCATTTTGGAAGAACTAGGACCAAACTAAAGGCACGCGAAAAGAATTAGAACCGCCGGTACGGTTTACTCTAATCCAGCAGTTTTTGTTAAAAAACGATAATCCAAACGAGGCTTTAGGTTTAGAAACGGAGGAAAGAAGATATATTTTCCCTAAATAAAAGGGAAAAAGATAAGAAGATATTTCCCTCCAAAGAAGACACGATTTTAAACGCGCTACATTATCCCCAAGCCGCCGGGAAACCATTGCGAACCGGCTGCCGCCGGAACGCCATGGTCCATCTCATCCTCTCTTTCCTCATCCACACCCCATCCCATCACCCCGCCTCCCGCGTCTCTCCATTCTTTGCTGTTCACCGCAACTTCTCCACCATCACCGCATCCACTGAAGCAACCCCTTTCGCCGCTGAGGACTACCTCGTCGCCACCTGCGGCGTCACCCGCGCCCAAGCTCTCAAGGCATCAAAGAAGATCTCCCACCTCAAGTCCTCCTCCAAGCCCGACGCCGTTCTCGCCTTCCTCTCCGGCCTCGGCCTCGCTCGCTCCGACATCGCCACCCTCGTCGCCGTCGACCCGCGCTTCCTCTGCGCCAGCGTGGAGAGGACCCTGGCGCCCCGCGTCATCGAGCTCAGGGATCTCGGCCTCTCGCGTTCCCAGATCGCTCGCCTCGTCCCGCTCGCCCTGTGCTCCTTCCGCAGCAGCTCCCTCAGCCGCAACGTCGACTTCTGGCTCTCCGTCTTCGGCTCCTACGACAAGCTCCTCAAGGCCCTCAAGATGAACTCCGGCCTCCTCGCCGCCGACCTCGACAAGGTGGCCAAGCCAAATCTGGCCCTCCTCCAGCAATGCGGGCTAAGCGCCTCTCTGTTCTCCGAGCCCTTCATCTCCCGGGTACTCATCAGGAACCCTCAGCAAGTCCAGGACGCTCTGGTGCACATTGACAAGTTCGGTGTGTCGCAGAGCTCGCGGATGTTCCTCTACGCGCTGGTGGCGTTCACTGTCCAGTCTCCTGAGAAGCTCACTGAAAAGATTCAGATCCTCGAGACGCTTGGCTGGTCACATGACGATGTGTTGTTGGCTGTGAAGAAGATGCCGGGGATCCTGACCGTATCCGAGGAGAGGCTGCAGAGGAATATGCATTTCCTGACGAAGGTTGCTGGACTGGACATATCTTACATCGCTCAAAGGCCGGTGCTGCTCAAGTACAGTCTTGAGCGCCGTTTGTTTCCTCGGTACCGCTTGCTTAAGCTACTCAACGTGAAGGGATTGCTGGATCTCCGGTTCGATTACCATGCCGCCTCGCTATCCGAGAAGAAGTTTCTTGGCAAGTTTGTTCACCCTTACAAGGAGACTCTTCCAGGCCTTGCTGATGTTTATGCTTCTAGTTGTTCTGAGAAACTACCAATGGAGTTGCTATCAAAAAAGAAAAAAGGGAACTAGAGAATGTGCCATGCCTTTCCTGGGTCAGTACCATATGATTGCCGTGTTGGACGGAAGATTTTAAGGTTTGTCAACCCACTTGATCTACTTTCTAGTTCTGTATGTGATACTCTAGTACTGTTATTACTGATGAAAAAGCAGATTTATGGACCATGATTTTCATCTTGCAAGAAATGGACCGCTTAATGCGATTTCTAGAACTGATCGTGTTTGACTTAGTTGCAGCTGGATTAGCTATTTCTTGTGCTTTCACTAGCAAATGGTTGTGTATCTAGACATGAGTACATGACTTGACATCTGTGTATCTGGTTGTGAATAGTTGTATTTATGTTTTGATTTGCCCGAAGACATGCAGTTAACTATTTATAAATTTAGACGTCACTTTAGCTGTGCAAGATTAATTTTTAGAAACTGGCAAAGTTTTTTCATTTGTACAAACCAAGTTGACATCAGTTAGATCTTACACCACAAAGCAGAGCCATGAAAGTAGAGATTTATCATTTTACAAGACGATTGGATGATTTTTCAAATTGGAGAAGTTGCAATCTTCTAGTGCTTAAGCCAAATAACTTGCTGTGTGATGCGTTACATAAATAATGCAGTAATAGAATTGACATCAAGTGAGTTGCCATATTAGGCAATTATAGATACATATCACACAATATATTTTCAAATTCAATATACAGTACTCATTGACAAGATTGGCTAATAGGAATATTACAGATTGCCTCAGCGTCCATTTTATATTCCTGTCCATATCAGTTACTGTTTGTTGCTTGCTTCTCTTCTGTCTTGGAAAAGTGAGGGTTTCCTATCTGATCCAAGGGAAGAAAGAGAGGTGGCACAATTTCTCTTTTGTTGATAGACAAAATCTTGGATTAAGGTAGTGGCAATTTCAGTTTAAAGCCAAGAAACATCTAAGTTAAGCTAGCAGCTAGAAATAATTATGTAGATTCTCAGTCTCTGGTGGACTTCAGGATTCCATTAACTATGTATTGAAAGGCTTAAAATTTCAAACCACATGGTGGCATGATGTAGATGCATGATAGATTACCCCTTGCTGAAGGGGTTGTGCCTCCTCATTTCTGTGCAATATCCTCTCTAATGTACCATGTCGTATTGTTCCAGGTAAAAAACTGATGCAACCGTAGTACATCCTTCGAGTCAGGTTTATAAACGAACATCTAAAAAAGCATTTACTTAAAAGTATAGTCGAGCAGAATAAAACTGAAAAGTCACTGTAATGCACCATCTGATTTATCAACTCTCAAGACCAATGTATTATCCCCAATTCACATCACCCTTCCCACATCGCCTAAATCCTAGGGTTTCCTACATCTTGAATGGGATGAAGATGAGAGTTTTGTTGTAGGTAAAACAACTGCTTCTTCACGGTAAGCTTCGTTCTGCTCTCATTCATTCTCTTGACTAGATGTATGGATTTTTATTATGAAAATGTGATTCTCGGTTTTCAAACAGAGCCTACACGGCACTTGTATTTGGTTTAATGGACATTGCTCTATGAGTGCATTGTTGATGCCATTTCCACTCTACCACTCAGCCTGTGCTGCAATGTATATTTAGCAAGGAGCTATGATGCACGATGTGCAGTGGTCACACTTGGGTGCACAGCGTGGTCCCTTTTCTTTCATGTTAATACGACATCAGAGTTGTGCTCTATGGATGTTAACTTTTCCACGTGCAAACACGGATGCATCATTGAACTATGGAAATGACATTCTATCTTCCAGTTGTTAATTTATAATTTCTTGGTATATTCTACTGTACCCTTATGTCTTTATAGGGTGAAAAATATGTAAGGTTATATGGGATTTATTAGTTACTCCCTCTGTTCCAAAATATAAGATGTTTTAGCCTTATTGTGAGAAGCTTGTATCTAGATGACTTTTAGTGTATAGGTTCGGAGCAAAATAAGTGAACCTACACACTAAAAGGTGTCTAGATATATGTGTTTTAAAAAAAAGCCTAAAACATCTTATATTTTGGAATAGAGGGAGTATGTAACTTGAGGGATGCTAGCCAATGTTACTGGTATATTCCCTCTGTAACCAAATATATGTCATTGCAACTTCCAAATTCTATTTCCACAAACAAGTCATATTATGATGTCAAGGCAACATTTTATCATATATTTGAAAGCGCCTTAACTTTTAAAACGTTGACCAACAGGGAAAGAATTTCTCCGTTAGCTATACGTTGTTAAATAGATGAGACCTTTTTAGCAGCGGATTTATACGCGCTAGATAACACCCCGTTTAATTTGGTCGCACTTGCGACTCGTCTCACCACTATGAGGTCAAGCCACCAAGCCAGCACTTGGTTCTCAAAGCACCTTAACTTTACGCTATTTGTCTGTGAAATTATACTTTTCCAACCAATTTGGACTGTTAATATCATCTTCTATTAGTTGCAGAAATTGAAGTGGCCAAATCTACCGGTAGCTCATGCATATTTGGTAATTTGCACCCATGCCTTGTTTGTAAGCTTGTCGCTATCATGGCAGGTAAGTACATGGAAAAGGAGGCGGTAGAAACTTAAGCGAGCTGGATGATGTCGCTCAATCATTCGTCTCTTCTTGACATCAAATTTCCCATCCGGTGCATGCTTTCCCACTATCGCCTCCATTTTCCCCAAATCCTTTAGGTCGTGAACTTCTCGTCTTTTTAGGTTTGTTTCTACTCTCTCCGTTTTAAAATATAAGATATTTTAGGTTTGTAAAAAAATCTAGACTACTTTTAGGCGTAGGTTTACTTTTTAGTGTGTATATTCACTTTTTAGTGTGTGAACTTACACACTAAAAATAGTCTAGATATATTTTTTTTATAAACTTAAAACATCTTATATTTTAAAACGGAGAGAGTATTTTCCTTATCAAACTTTACACTTTCATAGACTATGAACATGTACGCTGTAAAAAGAATCAGACATTTTGAAAAAATCGTGAACACTTTTTTTTTTGTGGCATCCTAAAGTGTTCACGAATTTTCGGGCATTGACCAGGCGGAGGCGGGCCTCTTTAGATTGGGTAGCAAATATGGGCTGGTCTTTCAGTACACGTGCAGCCCTTAACCCAAATTTACTAGCCGCCGCAGCTCGTCGCAATCCCTTTCCGCCCAGGCGCCCGCCGCCGCTGCCGCCGCCGTGACGCCATGACCCGCTATCTCCGGACGCGGGTCCTTTCTCTCTTCCTCAGCTACAGGTCATCCCATGTCCCGGCCTCCAACCTCGTTCCCCTCCACTGCCTCCTCTCCACCACCGCATCCTTTTCCACCAAATCCTTCTCCGTCAAGAAATTCCTCGTCGCCGACTGCGGCCTCACCCCAGAGCAAGCCCTCAAGGCCTCCAAAAGGCTCTCCTACCTCACGTCCCTCTCTAGCCCTCAGGCCACCCTGGCTTTCTTCTCTGGCCGTGGCGTCCCCCGCGACGATATCGCCGCCGCCGTGGCCGCCGACCCGCGCATCCTGTCCGCCAGCGTGGGGAGGGTCCTCACCCCCCGCTTCACCGAGCTCGCCGAAATCGGCCTCTCGCCCTCGCAGATCGTGACCATCCTCTCGATCCGCCGCACGGGGCTTGTCCGCGGCAACGTCCAGTTCTGGCTCCATACCCTGGGCGGCTACCACAAGCTCCTCCCTCTCGCCAAGTTAAATCGCGAACTCCTCAGCGCCAGCCTCGACAAGGTGATCAAGCCGAACCTCAACACCCTCCAGGAATGCGGGGTAAGTGCTTGTGAGATTGGGGGTATAAGCTTGTACTCTAGTCGGCTCTTCACTGTGAAACACAAGTTTCTCCTGGGCGCCATCGCGCAAGTGGAGGAGTTAGGCGTGGAGCGGGGCTCAGGGATGTTCCGTCGCGCACTCGCTGCACTCGCCTTCATGAGCAAGGACATTCTTGCCGGGAAAATACAGCTGTTGCGGAATCTGGGGTTTTCACAGGATGATATAGTGATGATTGCAAAGAAGGCGCCGCTTGTCCTGGCAAAATCTGACAAAAAGATCCAGCAAGCTGTGGACTTCTTGATGAAGGATATATGTCTGCAGGCACCCTACATTGCCCAAAGGCCAGTTCTGATCATGTATAGCCTTGAGAAGCGGTTGATGCTCCGGCACTCCTTGCTCAAGCTTCTCAGGCAGAAGGGATTACTGAATGTGAAGTGGGATTTCTATACCACGGCCTCGCTGTCTGAAAAGAAGTTTGTAGAGAAGTTTGTGGATCCTTATAAGAATAGTGTTCCAGGCCTTGCTGATGATTATGCGTCTGGGTGTCTTGGGAAAGCACCAGATGGAGATGCTTCACCATAAGACTGAAACTGTGGTGTGCAAGAATCTGCCCATTTTAAGGCTATACGTTAGGTTTTTTTTTCACAAGAGTGGGCTCCTGATCAACGAGCTTGGTTTGGTGCCAGAGTACACTGTGGATTTTGATAAGACCTGCACTAATCATGTAGAGCGTGGGGAGGCATCTGGTTCCCTGGCATCGTGTCATGAAGGTCCTGCTGGCAAAGGGATTGCTGAAACTTTTTGTTTTAACGCACTACTTACTTGTTCAGAGGATACAATCAAATCAGATTGTCGCAAAGACAGTGTCCCTGGGCTCACTGATACATAGTATAGTGCAGATTGTGCTGCGGAGGTGCCCCCCAAGGTCAGTTTTGACATTTTAACATAGGATTTCCGTATCCTTTGTTGTACTAGGTGTTTAGGTGTTAACACTCCAGCTTCTGCCCATTAGCTACTGTCCATGGCACAACCGCAGTACCGCACAAACACTCTTAGTTCTTAGTCTCAGCAAACGAACAACTAGTCATCTGATGAATCCTTGTCAAAATTTGGATATGTATGAAGGAATTGGATTATTTGCCTTATTGCTCGTGTCTCACTAGTCAATAATTATATCTGCCATGCTCTAGGTTATCCTTAAGTTCAAATGCTGTTGTTTAAGGTGATCACATAGAAGGAATAAGCATAGAAAATCATGTATCCTTAATATACATGTTAGAAGAAGATGCTTTTTCCATGTGATCACCAAAGTGACATAACTCCCTCCATGCTGCTAAAGTGATTTGTTTCCGAGCTTTGGCTTATTTTTCTTGGCTACATTAAGCATAGACAATCTAGACCAGTTTTTAATCTGGTACAGTGTAGACTTTAGAAGAAATATGTTTCTGTTTTCACAAACTTGGATGAATTGATTTTAGGTTGTTTGTAAATATGTTGGAGCAGCTTGAGCATGAGCAAGATATGATGTATAGCTCACTTGCTGTTAGGTAAAGTGCTTACCCTGAATAGAGTTGTATCCAACATAAATGAATGTGCCATACTGCCATTGCTTCTGCTGTGGATCTGTTCCAATGCTTATCATCAGGACCTGCGAAGGGTAAAAGAAAATGATGGAAGCAGTAGTATAATTTGGTTCGATGCTGGTAGCATGTATGCATGACATGACCAAGAGACCCGGACCATGGGTGTCTGACAGAAATTAATAAAGACATTCAATATGAATGTTCTATATATATTTTTCCCCAAATTGTCCCATATGAGTGTGTATCAGTAAGAATGGTATGTTGGGCACAACGTTGGGTGACTATTATCGACGGATCAGGCATTCACATGAGATATGCTTGACTAGCATGGTGTAGGCTCAGATATGAGCATGTACCGTTTGGAAAACTTGAAACCTTTGATGCATGGTTATTATTACCACGGCAGGCAAGCCAGCGAGTATGGACACGGTGCTCATTGGTCTCTGGCATTGTAGACATTGGCCACCCAGTCGTAAAATGAATCTAGGATAGAGACGATAGATGTATCTAGAAGTAAAATGATTCCTGGTTCCTTTCAAGCTGTAAGACTCGGTTAAGTACTCGTATAACAATCTCTACAATGTCAATATATGGATAACTGGTTGTTCGTTTACACATGGAGCATTCAGTGGGAAATCAATAGTTTGTGCTTTCATTCAAGGGTTCTGTATGAAATTTCAGGATTACATGGCAGCAGTTGTTAGTGTTGATTCTCGGTCATCAAAGATGGAAGCACAAAAATGCATCTAAAGGGATGATGCTGAGCATATGCAGTATGCCACTCTAGTCTCTACAAAGCCCTCTTCTGATATTTGCTTTTGTGCCTACTTGACATAAGATTATCTCGAAGTGTATCGGCAGTAGATGATCAACAATAGATGAGCGATTTAACACAACTAGTCGTGAACCTCCTGCTCAACTCATGCATGTCAAACTGCAAGGAGAGCATCACCAGCTGTGAGCAACTTTGTTGCATTTTTTGCGTGGATAGCAACATCAGTACGGGCCATTGGTCCTCAAGAGTCAAGATATGGGTGGATGCCATGGACACTCCTAACGTTCAGGATCCCCATGGTGCTAGTTTGATGCAGTGTTAACCATACTGGGATGGCAAGTAAAGACATGGTGCCCCATTTCTCCCAGTTGTCGATGCTGAAGATAATAGGTTACTCCTATACATTGGCAACCTGGCCGTAAAACCATTCCCGGTGCCTTCCAAGCTTACAAAACTCTAACACTTACTCCAACATAATCTCTACTCTCAGAATATACAGGCGATCTTCGTTCACCCTCCATCACAGTAGAGATTGGAACTTAAGAGTATTGAAATGGACCTAGCTGTGCTTAGTTATATGTTGGGCATTGTTGCCGTGGAAGTGCTTTACTGCTATGTATTTATCAGCTTGTGCTGGTGCACCGTGCACACCACTTCAATTTCAGAACATGTGGTACTATGCCTAGTCAGTTTTGATTGGGTATCTTTGCCTTTATGGTGCAAATATATTGCACCTACACTATGTATGCTCAAATTTCGAACGCCTGCGCCGGCGACGGCAACCTTACTACTTACCTAAGTATTATTTCCTTGGAAACGCCATTCTACACCAGGATGCATACACCCGGTATGAAAAAATATTTTTAAAAAAGTTAAATTTTTTGAAGAAAAATATGATCATGTGTAGCTTCATGTTTGAGGTGCACACAAAGTCATTCCACTGAAAACTGATGTGTTTTGTGTGCGGTGTCAAAAAGACAATCTTTTGCGTCGGGAAGCACGTTACTTTAGCATCAAATTTTATCTTTTTTGCACAAGCCACCCAAAATGTTCATTTTTCGCGAAACGAACTTTGCACGCAACTGAAACTTGAAGTTCTACATGCACATATTTTTTTTGAATTTTTTTGGCATTTCAAATTTTGACAAAAATCAAATTCAAATAAATGGTGCATATGCACCCGATTATTTCCTATGGTACTTTGATTTGGACTCTTGGGTTCGTCTGGATCCATGATTTGGTTGCAGCTTGAGAGTACGAGAGATGAATGCACTTCTATTTTGGTGATTTAGGCCATTGTATTGTATGTGTTCATGTGTACGGTTTTGAAGCACAATTTGATGTTTTGGTCTAAAATTTTGAATATTTGTGCTGGCGGCGACAACCCTACGACCTAAGTATTGTTTCCTCGACTTTCACTCGTTTGTCTGTGGCTCGTTGCTCTGGTTGGTTTCTTGAACCAGAGACAGGGATAAGAGTAATTGCTATTCCCTCCGATCCAAATTAGTTGACTTAAATTTATCTAGATTTGATTGTATCTATACATGATTTAATATTAGATTCATCTGTATCCTTACTAATTTGAGTCAATTAGTTTGAGTCGGAGGGAGTATATTCTTTGTTTTGTTCTTACGGTCAATCAACTTTATTGACTTCGGCAACAAAAAGCGCCTCATTGCAAATGGGGCAGAAGCAATATACGGATGTTGAAAATACTCCTTTCCCATTCAAACATTGGGTTTTACGACTTCACTGGTTCATGATTTTGCAGGGTTAGAGCATCTCTAACCAAACCCCTAAAGCCGAGCAAAAATGGTCGGAGGATGGAGACAATGATTTGTACTTCGCATGCCATCAACACTTGTTAATGAGGCATTGTTCAAAGAAAATGGAGCTAACCAACCAATACAAGCATTTTTGGAACAAATCCATAAGCGTTACAATTCAAGTACAAGAGGAGAAGCTACATAACATCATCACTTGTGAGTAGGTGGCGCATTCTAGTTATATGTGCTATAATGCAAAGCTAGAACACTAGGTTTATCATGTATGCCAGTGGTCGGTATGCGTCACTTTGACAACTATTTACCGCGTAGGAAAAACTTATTTGTAGGGTACTATGATTATGCTATCGGTTTGTATAAACTAATCTATTGGTCTATATAAATTGTGAATCTTATATTATATATCGTTATGTATTTATGTGCTAAATTGCAGCAATTATCTAAAAAACTATTCTTTAGGGAGTTAACAATAGGAGTTCGGCTAGAAACCTTATACGTTTTAAAGGAGCAAAATTATTCCTCTAAAGGATAGGGAGGCTTCTACTCTAAATTATAAGAGTTCCATTAATGATGCTCTTACTAAGCGGGCTTTTGACCACATCTTTTCCTAAACCACATTTCAAACTGACCAAATTAGCAGTCCCCATCCCCGCTAAAAATAAGCAATTTTTCTCGTGAGTATTGCCTAATTTTCCCTAGCGCAAAAATGATAGAAGTACCCCTGAATTGGGCCTAAATTAACTGTTCAGGCTCGCAAAAATCCAATTCGGCTCCGATGGCAATAAAATAATTGTTTAAAAAAACATTTCAAAATATCAAAAAGTAAAACAAATACTCGCAATTCCAGACATTCTACATCTGTGCACAAGTTTTCGGGGTAAAGGAAATTCTTTTGTGTCCCGTGTAAAAAAGTTCGATGCTCCAACATGAATATTTTGGGACATCTTTGTCTTTTTACACAAGCAATATAAAATATTCTTTTTTAACTTATGTGCAAACTCAATATAAAATATCTAGATGTCCACCCAATATTTTCTTTCAGAATTTTAACATTTTGAAATTTGTTTTTGATAGATTTTTCATAATAGGTTTATATGTACGAGGCAAAACACTGTCTGCGTGAGTCTCGATCTAATACGAACCGTAGCTCCCTAGTCGTCATCAGCCTCAACCCTACCAGAAACCCCGCCCACAGCGAGCATTCCGCCGCCGCCGCCATGCTCCGCCTCCAAAATCGGCTGTTCTCTCTCCTCCGCAACGACAGCGCCTCCCCTCTCCCCGCCTCCACCCTCGCCTCCCTTCACCGCCACCTCTCCGCCGCCGCGTCCAGCTCCGCCGGCTCCCCTTTCTCCGTCGAGGACTACCTAGCCACCACCTGCGGCCTCACCCGGGCGCAAACACTCAAGGCGTCCAGGTTCCTCTCCCACCTCAAGTCCCCCTCCAACCCGGACGCCGTACTCTCCTTCCTCTCGGGCCTCGGCCTCTCCAGCTCCGACATCGCGGCCGTCGTCGCCTCCGACCCCAAGTTCCTCTGCTCCAAGGTGGACGAGACCCTCGCCCCCCGCGTCGCCAAGCTCCGCGACCTCGGGCTATCCGCCTCCAGTATCGCGCGCCTCGTCCTGATCGGCGCCCACGCGCTCCGCTCCTGCGACGTTGCCAGCAGGCTCCAGTTCTGGATCCCGTTGTTTGGCTCCTTCGACGAGTTCATGCAGGCCGTATCAGGGGGCTCTCTGGGAGGCGCTTCCCTCCTGAGGCGTGAGATCGACACGATTGTCAAGCCCAACCTTGCGCTGCTTCTGCAGTGCGGGCTAACTGTTCGTGACCTCGCCAAGACCGGCATCAGCGGGACGTGGGCGATTGTCTGCAAGCCAGAAAAACTCAAGGAGCTAATCGCACGCGTGGAGGAGCTCGGAGTGCAGCGCGGCTCGGGCCAGTTCATGTACGCTCTCGCGACAGTCTCCTGCTTGAAACCAGAGAGGCTTGCTGCAAGGAAGGAGCTACTGAAGAAGACCCTTGGCTGCTCTGATGAGGTGCTGCAAATCGCGATCGTCAAGCACCCAAGCATCTTAAGAGCGTCCGAGGACAACCTGCGCAGCACGGTGGAGTTCCTCGTCACCAAGGTCGGTCTTGAGCCAGAGTACATCGTGCGCAGGCCTGCACTGATCAGTTACAGCCTGAGAGGGAGGCTGGTGCCTCGATATATTGTCATGAAGATACTGCAGGGCAAGGGGCTTATTAGTGCTGAGTATTGCTCAATTGTTGTTGCCAGCGAGAGGTACTTCGTCGAAAGATTCATCGACCAGTACAAGGAGAGTGTTCCTGACCTTGCAGATGTGTATAATGCAGCTCGTGCAGGGGAAATACCATCTCACCTCCAACCTTGACACATTTCTACTTTCTAGGGATATTGAAGGTTCATATATTTTCCATGGTCACAGCTAGCTAGTAGTGTTCGCATAGCACTGCTGTTGTTTCTTTATCCTCTCTTCATTTAGTATTGTGACTGAAGCAGCACTGCCGCTGATTTTATTGGCCATACCATGACAAGTTCCATTTGCTGCACCATATGGAACAGTTGAAATCCTGATTTTTGTCGCTCATTTCTTACAGTTTTGTTGGTTGATATCTGAATTGCGGTAAATAGACGCTGAATAATGATGATCCTGGCCAAATGATGTGTATGTTGCTCCCTATATAGCAGTGCAATTGTAAAAACTGGATAACAAAATTCTGTTTTGAGATACCAATGGTGGAGACTGGAGAGGGAGGGAAATGATTGCAATGCCCACTTTTTCTCTGATTTGGCCACACAAAGCGTGAACAGGAGCTTCAAGAGAGCTATAGGGTGTCACATGAGCTTCTGTAATTCTGGGCCTTCCGCCTTCATATATTGTAGCGGCATTTCCACAAAACTGCAGTTCTCAGCCTCTTTAGTTGTATACATATTTCGGTGAACCCCAGCCTAAACCAGTTCCCGGTGCCTTTCAAACCCACACAACTTATTTACATACATTGTGATCTTTACTCTCTGAATATATGGGCGATCTCAGTTCATCATCACTATAGTAACTGGAACTGAGAGGCTTGGAATAGACATATATTTATATATATTGGGCATTCTTGCCATGAAGTGCTCCACTGCATCCCATTTATCTCAGTTACTGTGGATGCACGGCGTTTTCAATTTGCTATCTTGGCCTTTATTGCAGTATATTTTTCTTTTCCTCTGTCATAGACTCACATGCTTTTCATACCATTCGCACCAATTGTCATGTGCTAAACTTGATAAATATATGAGAACAATGATATGTCACTCAACTTTGATTTCCTTTTGTCACAAAAGCACGTCTTTACTGTTGGAAACATATCATCAAGAATAAGCTAGCTTTAGTACAGAGTAGAATGTGACCTATGTTGTATTTTAAATCCCATTGTATTTTTACTCAGGATAGTTGAATGATTCCTACTATCCAATTTGCCTTGCCTACAACAGCCGAAGATGCCGTTCCAACAAGACTGCTTTTCTTATACAGTGTGCAAACCGTGATCATACAAACACACCTCTTGTTCATGAATTCGATACTTCCTTTTCTGCTTTGCATAGCATTTTGAGTCCTGCAATACTGGAATGTGCATCGGCATTAAAAAGAATTCTAAGTTCTTCTGTTTGTTGATCCCAAGCACCCAAGCTTCTTAAGAGCATATCCGAGGACAACCTGCGCAGCACGGTAATGTTCCTGATCACCGAGGTCGGTTTTGAGCCAGAGTACATCATGCGCAGGCCTGCACTGACCGGTTTCAGCCTGAACGGGAGGCTGATGCCCCAATATATTGTCATGAACATACTACAGGACAAGGGGCTTCCCAGTCCTAAATTCAGCTCACTGATTTATGCGGCCGAGAGATACTTCACTTCAAGGTTTATCGACTATTACAGGGAGAGTGTTCCTGAGCTTGCAGATGTGTATGCAGCAGAGCTCGTGCGGAGAAAATACCCTCTCAACCCCAACCTTGACATGTCTCTTGGGGGTATTGAAGGATCATTGTGGTGTGCCTTATGCTAACAGTGATTCACATAGCAGTGGTTTTTATCCTCTCTTGATTTAAGCATTGTGACTGAAACAGAACCGACACTGTGTTGATTGACCATACCATGACAAGCTCTATTTACTGAACCCCATATGGAACAGGTGAAATTGTGATTTCGTCTCCCATTTCTTACAGTTTTGTTGATTGAAGAAATTTGAGTTGGGGGAAATTTTGGTATGACAGCACGAATTTTGACAGCACGAAATTCGGTATTGTATTTGCTGTTGGACACTGAAAATGGATGGTCCTGGCCAAATTCTATGAATTTGTATGTTGCTCACGAGATAGCGGTAAGATTGTACTATTCTTTTCCTTCCCTCTCCACCTCTCCTGATCAGGATTCATGAGGTATTTGAGCTTTGAGCGAGGTATATTTCGTAACTGGAGTTTATGGAGTTCAAGGCATGTGCCCTCCACTCCAGCAGCACTGCCACCAAGCTGGAGTTTTTAACCCCCTTCGTTTGATGCTTTACGTAGCCCCCTCTTGAGTCTGATGAATACCTCTGCGCTAATCTTAGACATTGAGAAGTCTGTGGAGCCAAACCCTGTGCTGCATCTGGCAATGCAGGATAAGTGGTTGTGATATTGTCGACAGGCTATTGTTCAGCATGTTTCTTCTTCTGTCCAAACCAGAGAGTATCAGGGTCAGGGTTAGCTTCTGCACTTTAAGAACGGGGAAGCGCCAATGTATACCGACTTGTATATCCTGCATCGCCGAGGAGATGATTGCTTAATATGGAGGATTGAGTTCCTGTAGACTATTTGCAAAAAAAATAAAAAAATTGCAGTGCGCTTTTGCTTGCCTGAAGCTCCCTGCATGTCATACCAGGGGCAGGGTGATGAGCTAGGTCCTTTATATTCGGCTTGTTCTTGTGAGTTTGCATTGTTTCGGAAGAAGCTCCATTAGTTTTTCTCAGCCTATTTTTAAATCTAATTGTGTCTGACACTCTATTGTGCATATATGTAGTCTACAATCTAAACATGCTTTAGAAGAACAATATAGCCAAAGTGTATGTCACAGGAGTGCATCCATATAAGATATGTACCTTCTTTAGACATATCGGATCCGTGGCGCAATGGTAGCGCGTCTGACTCCAGATCAGAAGGTTGCGTGTTCGATTCACGTCGGGTTCAAAATCCCGAACTATGTCCGATTCTTTTTTCCTTTATATACGAACATAATTCTTCTGAGGCGACGCACCCAATTTTTTTCCCTAACTGGTGACACACCGAAAGTTCACACAAAAGGAAATGTTCCTCAAAGATTGGCATCCTCATAGAATATATTACTCCCTCCGATCATAAATAAGTGTCACGGTTTTAAACTAACTCTAGTTTAAAATGACGATACTTATTTAGGATCGGAGGTAGTAATTGTTTTGATTAGTTTTTTTGCGGGGTGTTGTTTTGATTAGTTGAATTGCATCTTTTTTGCGAAATTCCACCGATTTATTAATAATCATCAACAATAGAATAAAGAGTTCAAAATTCTTGGTGCCAAACGATGCGGAATTGTGGATGGAGACTTGAATTTGTGTGGGACGTACCCAATTTTTTGAACTCTGACACACCGAAAGTTCACACAAAAGGAAATGTTCCTCAAAGATTGGCATCCTCATAGAATATATTACTCCCTCCGATCATAAATAAGTGTCACGGTTTTAAACTAACTCTAGTTTAAAATGACGATACTTATTTAGGATCGGAGGTAGTAATTGTTTTGATTAGTTTTTTTGCGGGGTGTTGTTTTGATTAGTTGAATTGCATCTTTTTTGCGAAATTCCACCGATTTATTAATAATCATCAACAATAGAATAAAGAGTTCAAAATTCTTGGTGCCAAACGATGCGGAATTGTGGATGGAGACTTGAATTTGTGTGGGACGTACCCAATTTTTTTTTTGCGAAATTTTACCGATTTATTAATAATCATCAACAATAGAATAAAGAGTTCAAAATTCCTGGCGCCAAACGATGCGGAATTGTGGATGGAGACTTGAATTTGTGTGGTGACAATTGTGGATGGAGACTTGAATTTGTGTGGTGACGCACCCAATTTTTTTCCCTAACTAGTGACGCACCGAAAGTTCACACAAAAGGAAATGCTCCTCAAAGATTCGCATATATATATATTATATATATACATATGTTAATTGTTTTGATTATTTTTTTTGCGGGATGTTATTTTGATTAGTTGAATTGCATCCCTCCTTTTTTTGCGAAATTCCACCGATTTATTAATAATCATCAACAACAGAATAAAGAGTCCTAAAAGTAATAAAAGTTACAAATAGATCAATGGACAATCTAGCGATGAATACAAACACGGACACGAGCCGAAGGCGAGCCGCCGTACTTGTCCCTCCATCACCGGAGCCGGGCAATGCTTGTCCTAGTAGGGCTTGTAGTAGTAGACGAACGAGAAGTCGTCGTGCTAAGACCCCAAAGGACTAGCGCACGAGAGCAATAAGAAAGAAGTCTATATAACCCCCACAACTATCAGGTTACAGACACAACACCCCTCTAAGTTTAAAGTGGTGCACTTCACCCCCTCAAGTATGCAATACCAGGTAATTGACCCCCTAGCCCGTTCTAAGCAGTTTTGTATGCCAGTTTTGCCATGTGTCGCTCTTTCTTTTGCCCACAAGGGTCAACGATGTCGAAGGGAGCACAGTTGGGAAAGATCATGATCCATTGTGACCTCTAGTTGGTTCCCCGTTGTTTTCGCTCTTAGGGGAACCCGCGCTGATGGCGGATGATCTATGGCAGTGGTAACACTGCCGGAGATGGTAGAGCGGCAGTAGGGCAATAATAAAGATGTTATTATTATAATTCTTGTTCATGATAAAGTTTATATTCCATGCTAGAATTGTATTAAGCGGAAACTTTGATACTTGTGTGGTTTATGAACAACACTGTGTCCCTAGTACGCCTCTATGGACTAGCTCATTGATTAATGATGGTTAAGGTTTCCTAACCATAGACATGAGTTGTCAATTAATAATGAGATCATGTCATTGGGAGAATGATATGATGGACAGACCCAAATCAAGCAGAGCAATTAGATCGTGTCATTGTGTTTATTTTTGCGAAGCTTTTTCTTATGTCAAATATTGTATTCCTTATACCATGAGATAATGCAACTTCCTGGTATCGGAAGAAAGCTTTGAGGTCATCAAACGTCATCCTATGAGAGGGTGATCATAAAGGTGTCTCTGAGGTGATCGGAAAGTACTTGTTGGGTTGTATGTATCGAGATGGGATTTGTCCCTCCCAAGTCGGAGATATATACTTCAGGCCCACTCGGTAATCGATATCAACTCCGCTTGCAAGCAAGTGGTTAAGGAGTTAATCACAAAGTGATATCGGATTACGGAACGAGTAAAGTACTTGCTGTGAACGAGATTGAACTAGGTATGCCGATACCGACGATCGAATCTCGGGCAAGAAAAATATCGTGCGACGAAGGGAATATATATATATGGGATTAATTGAATCCTGGCATCGTGGTTCATCTGATATGATCATCGATGAATATGTGGGAGTCAATATGGGTTTCCAGACCCCGTTGTTGATTATTGATAGAAGATCATGTTTGCATATTCTCGAACCCGTAGGGTCACACACTTAACATGTCTCGACGCTAGGATAGAATGGATAATTGGTTTATAAGTTTTTGTTCGGAGTCTCGGATGAGATCTAGGGCATCACGAGAGGTTTCGGAATGGTCCGGAGAATAAGATTCATATAAGGGAAAGCAGTTTTTGGATTTCGGAATTGTTTCGGAATGTTCGGTATTGTACTGGAAGCTTCTAGAACCTTCTGGAGTGGGACCAACGTGGCCCCGCTTGTCGGGAGGGGGTGTGGGCCTACGAGGGAGTGCCCTGGCCGCATTGGGCCAGGGGCACAAGGCCCCATAGGCCCAGCCGGCCAAGCCCTAGGGGAAACCCTAGGGAGAGCTTCTAGAAGGGGGGGAACTTGCCCCCCACTCCACCCCATGTGGCCGCCGGCCCTAGGGCTTGGAGGAGGGGCAAGGGCAGGGGCGCACCCTTCCCCACACACCTCCTCAAACCCTAGCCGCCTAGTTGATGCCCTCCTCTCTCTCTCCCGACTGCGCGTAGGCGAAGCCCTGCCGCATAAACTCTCCACCTTTGCACCACGCCGTCGTGTTGTAGATCAAATCTATCTCTCCACCCCACTTGCTGGACCGAGGAAGGAGGATACGTCGAGGTGGCGTACGTGTGCATCTCTCAGAGGCGTCGCCACTTGCGGCGTTGGATCGAATCGGATCGCGAGGAGGAGAAGGCTAGTACGACTACATCAACCACGTTCCGTTGAATGTTCCGCTGTGCGATTTCTTCAAGGGTATGAAGATCTCATCTATCCCCTCTCGTTGTTTGCATCTCCTAGATTTGATCTTGGCTTCCCCGTTCGCATCCGTAGAATTTTTTTGATTTACTATGCTGCGAAACCCTTCAGTGGTATCAGAGCTAGATCTATGCGTAGATGTATTTCACGAGTAGAACGCAACATACTTGTTGCGGGCGTTGATGTTTTTTGTTGCAAGCCTCTTGTTGTGTACTTCTTATGACGCGGGATAGTGAGATCGAAGCGGTCCAGGCCAACTTTACGCGACCTCGTTCGCGAGACCGGCTCCGTACTTGACGTGTGGCTTGTTCCACACATGCGGCTGGTGGATGCCAGTTTCTCTCACTATAGTTGTCATGGGATTTACATCGGATGTTGGCAACCATAATATCACCGTTGTGGCTTTCCGTAGGTAAGAATTGTTCTTAGCTTGTTACTCCCATAAGCCACATAAAACATGCAACAACAAAGTAGAGGCGTCTAACTTGTTTTTGCAGGGAGTGTTTCTGTGATATGGTATGGCCCAAGATGTGATGTGTATGTTGTATGCAATGATCATGTTTTGTAATATTTCACGACTTGCATGTCGATGAGTACACAACCGGCAGGAGCCATATGGTTGTCTTTATAACTGTGTATGACCTGTGTGTCAACTTCTTATACGCCATGTAATAGCTTTACTTTATCGCTAAGTAGTTAGCAATAGTTGTAGTTGCTATTTGTGGTGGAGGCAATCATGGTGGAGTGATGGAGATCCTGCTGGCACGCACAAGATGGAGATCATTGCGCGGAGATTGGCTATACCATGTCACATAAAATTATATGCATGTGATGTTTATCCTTTTATGTATCTTATTATGCTTAGATCGCGACGGTGGCATTATAAGATGATTCCTCACTTAAAGATCAAGATAAAACTGTGTTCTCCCCATGTATGCACCGTTGCGAAAGTTCGTCGTGTTCAAGCACCACGTGATGATCGGGTGCTATAAACTCTACGTTCACATACAACGGGTGCAAGCCAGTTTTGCACACGCAGAAATACTTGGGGTTGACTTGACGAGCCTAGCATGTACAGACATGGCCTCGGAACACACGAACCGAAAGGTTAAGCATGAGTCATATGAATGATATGATCGACACTTTGTTGTCCACCATTGAAACCACGTCTCTTCTCGTGAAGATCGGATTAGGTGTGGTGAATTTGGATCATGTTCACTAAACAACTTGAGGGATGTTGAATTTAGTGGGATTTCATCTAGTAATTTGATTAAGTTGAACTAGTTATCATGAACATAGTCTAAATTGTACTTGCAAATTTTGTAGATCAAATGGCTAAGTCCAACTTCAACTTTAACGTTTTTGCTGAGAAAGAAAATCTTAAGAACAATGGGTCTAACTTCACCAACTGGTTCCGCAATCTGAGAATCATTCTCGCTGGCGGACAAAAGGACTATGTCCTTGAGAAAGCGCTAGGTGACGCCCCTGCTGTAGATGCGCCGGCTGATGAAAAAGCTGTTTATCAGTCGCGCAAAGATGATTATGGTGTGATTAAGAGCACCATGTTGTTTGCTATGGAATCGGACCTTCAAAATCATTTTGAGGAGTTCGCCGGGCCCTTTGAGATTCTTGAGGAACTGAAAACCATGTTTCAGACTCAGGCCCGTTCTGAGAGATATGAGATCTCTGAGAAATTCTTCAACTGCAAGATGGAGGAAGGGAGTTCCGTTGGTGAGCACGCCATTAAGATGTCGGGCTACACTCAACGTCTTGAGCAACTGGATTGCAAGATTCCAGAAGATCTCAAGATTGACAGAGTTCTACAATCACTCCCTCCTAGCTACAAAGGTTTTGTAGTTACTCATAATCAGATTGGTTCCACTGATACGATCACTGAGCTCTTCGCTAAGCTGAAAGCTGCGAAGGTGAACATCAAGAAAGATAATCATGTGTTGATGGTCAACAAGCCCCCCAGCTTTAAGAAAGGTAAGGGTGCAAAGAAGTCCTTCAAGAAAGGCAGCGGCAAGCGCGTTGCCCCTGCTGAGAAGAAGCTCAAGTCTGGACCTAAGCCGGACACTGAGTGCTTCTATTGCAAGGACAAGGGTCACTGGAAGCGCAACTGTCCGAAGTACTTAGCGGACAAGAAGGCTGGCACCATCAAAGGTATATTTGATATACATGTTATTGATGTTTACCTTACTAGCGCTCCTTGTAGTGCCTGGGTATTTGATACTGGTTCAGTTGCTAATATTTGTAACTCGAAACAGGAGCTGCGGAATAGACGGCGGCTAGCGAGGGATGAGGTGACGATGCGCGTTGGCAACGGATCAAGAGTTGATGTGATGGCCGTCGGCACGCTCTCTTTAGTTTTACCTTCGGGATTAGTTTTAAATCTTAATAAATGTTACTATGTGCCTGCGTTGAGCATGAACATCATATCTGGATCGTGTTTATTGCAAGACGGTTATTCATTTAAATCGGAGAATAATGGTTGTTCTATTTATATGAGTAACATCTTTTATGGTCATGCACTTGCTATGAATGGTTTATTTCTTCTGAATCTCGAAAGCAATGAAACACACATCCATAACATTGAGGCTAAGAGATGCAAGGTAGATAATGATAATACGACTTATTTGTGGCACTGCCGTCTATGTCATATTGGTGTAAAACGCATGAAGAAACTCCATTCTGATGGACTTTTGGAGTCTCTTGATTTTGAATCATTTGACACGTGCGAGCCATGCCTCATGGGCAAGATGATCAAAACCCCGTTCTCCGGAATAATGGAGCGAGCAACGGACTTGTTGGAAATCATACCGATATATGCAGACCAATGAGTGTTTCGACGCGCGGTGGTTATCGCTATTTTCTCACTTTTACCGATGACTTAAGTAGATATGGGTATATCTATTTAATGAAACATAAATCTGAAACATTTGAAAAGTTCAAAGAATTTCAGAACGAAGTGGAAAACCATTGTAACAGGAAAATTAAATTTCTATGATCCGATTGTGGAGGTGAGTATTTTAGTTATGATTTTCTCACGCATCTTAAAGCAAGCGGAATCGTTTCGCAACTCACGCCACCCGGAACACCACAGCGCAATGGTGTGTCTGAACGCCGGAATCGAACTCTATTAGATATGGTGCGATCAATGATGTATCTTACAGATTTGTCGTTATCATTTTGGGGTTATGCATTAGAAACCGCTACATTCACTTTAAATAGGGCACCATCTAAATCCGTTGAGACGACACCGTATGAACTGTGGTTTGGTGCTAAACCTAAGTTGTCGTTTCTTATAGTTTGGGGATGCGAGGCTTACGTCAAGAAGTTGATGCCGGACAAGCTCGAACCCAAAGCGGAGAAATGCGTCTTCATAGGATACCCTAAGGAAACTATTGGGTATACCTTCTATCACATATCCGAAGGCAAAGTGTTTGTCGCAAAGAACGGATCCTTTCTTGAGAAGGAGTTTCTCTCGAAAGAAGTGAGTGGGAGGAAAGTAGAGCTAGACGAGGTTATTGAACCTTCTCTTGAGTTGGAGAGTAGCGCAACACCTGAAATTGTTCCAGTGCCGTCTGCACCAACAATAGAGGAAGCTAATGACAAGGATCATGAAGCTTCGGACGATGCTACTACTGAACGAGGTCGACAAGGTCACGTGCCCCTCCTGAGTGGTACGGTAACCCTGTCTTGACTTTCTTGTTAGTAGACAACAGTGAACCTGCGAACTATGAGGAAGCAATGATGAGCCCAGACTCTGAGAAATGGCTAGAGGCCATGAAATCCGAATTAGGATCCATGAGCGAAAACCAAGTATGGACTTTGGTGGACCCTCCTAGAGACCGAAAGGCCGTTGACTGCAAATGGATTTTCAAGAAGAAAACGGACGCAAATGGTAATGTTACTGTCTATAAAGCATGACTTGTCGCGAAAGGTTTTCAACAAATTCAAGGTGTTGACTACGATGAGACTTTCTCTCCCGTAGCGATGTTTAAGTCCATTCGGATTTTATTAGCAATTGCTGCATTTCATGATTATGAAATATGGCAGATGGATGTCAAGACTGCGTTCCTCAATGGCAACATCGATGAGGAGTTGTATATGATGCAACCCGAAGGTTTTGTCGATCCTAAGGATGCTGATAAGGTGTGCAAACTTCAGCATTCCATTTATGGACCGAAGCAAGCATCTCGGAGTTGGAACCTTCATTTTGATCAAGTGATCAAGAGCTTTGGATTTGTTCCAAATTGCTACGAAGCTTTTATCTACAAGAAAGTGAGTGGGAGCTCAGTGACATTTTTGATACTATATGTGGATGACATATTGATTATTGGAAATGACATTGACATGCTTAACGATGTGAAGAGTTATTTGAACAAATGTTTTTCAATGAAAGACCTAGGGGAAGCTTCTTATATATTGGGCATCAAAATCTATAGAGATAGACAAAGACGCCTGATAGATTTAAGCCAAAATACATACCTAGACAAAGTTCTAAAAAGGTTTAGAAGGGATAAGGCAAAGAAAGGTTCAGTGCCTATGTTGTCGGGTAAGATATTAAGCAAGGCTCAGTGTCCAGCTACGGTAAATGATAGAGAAGCTATGAGCAAAGTGCCTTATGCCTCGGCCATAGGTTCTATCATGTATGCCATGCTGTGTACTAGACCGGATGTGTCCAATGCTCTTAGTTTGACGAGCAGATACCAAAGTGATCCAGGAGTGGAACACTGGACAACGGTGAAGAACATCCTAAAGTATTTAAATAGGACTAACGAAATGTTCTTAGTCTATGGAGGTGATGAAAAGCTCGTCGTAAAAGGTTACGTCGACGCTAGTTTCGACACCAACAAGGATGATTCTAAATCTCAGACAGGATACGTTTATATTTTGAATGGAGGAGCTGTGAGCTGGAGAAGCTGCAAGCAAAGCGTGATCGCGGGATCTACAGTAGAAGCGGAATACATGGCTGCTGAAGAAGCGTCAAGTGAAGGAGTTTGGATCAGGAACTTCATCACTAAGCTTGGTGTGGTTCCAAGTGCCTTGGACCCACTGGAGATATTGTGTGACAACACTGGCGCCATAGCACTGGCTAAGGAACCAAGATATCATCCAAAGACCAAGCACATCAACCGCAAGTTTCATATAATTCGAGATTATATAACAGATGGAGATCTGAAGATTAGCAAAGTACATACAGATCTGAATGTCGCAGATCCGTTGACTAAACCTCTTCCACGAGCAAAACATGATCAGCACCTTAGTGCCATGGGTGTTAGATTGTTGCCAGATGTAAACTAGATTATTGACTCTAGTGCAAGTGGGAGACTGTTGGAATTATGCCCTAGAGGCAATAATAAAGATGTTATTATTATAATTCTTGTTCATGATAAAGTTTATATTCCATGCTAGAATTGTATTAAGCGGAAACTTTGATACTTGTGTGGTTTATGAACAACACCGTGTCCCTAGTACGCCTCTATGGACTAGCTCATTGATTAATGATGGTTAAGGTTTACTATCCATAGACATGAGTTGTCAATTAATAATGAGATCATGTCATTGGGAGAATGATATGATGGACAGACCCAAATCAAGCAGAGCAATTAGATCGTGTCATTGTGTTCATCTTTGTGAAGCTTTTTCTTATGTCAAATATTGTATTCCTTAGACCATGAGATAATGCAACTCCCTGGTATCGGAAGAAAGCTTTGAGGTCATAAAACGTCATCCTATGAGAGGGTGATCATAAAGGTGTCTCTCAGGTGATCGGAAAGTACTTGTTGGGTTGTATGTATCGAGATGGGATTTGTCCCTCCCAAGTCGGAGAGATATACTTCGGGCCCACTCGGTAATCGATATCAACACCGCTTGCAAGCAAGTGGTTAAGGAGTTAATCACCAAGTGATATCGAATTACGGAACGAGTAAAGTACTTGTTGTGAACGAGATTGAACTAGGTATGCCGATACCGACGATCGAATCTCGGGCAAGTAAAATATCACGCGACAAAAGGAATATATATATGGGATTAATTGAATCCTGGCATCGTGGTTCATCCGATATGATCATCGATGAATATGTGGGAGTCAATATGGGTTTCCAGACCCCTTTGTTGATTATTGATAGAAGATCATGTCTGCATATTCTCGAACCCGTAGGGTCACACACTTAACATGTCTCGACGCTAGGATAGAATGGATAATTGGTTTATGAGTTTTTGTTCGGAGTCTCAGATGAGATCCAGGACATCATGAGAGGTTCCGGAATGGTCTGGAGAATAAGATTCATATAAGGGGAAGCAATTTTTGGATTTCGGAATTGTTTCGAAATGTTCGGTATTGTACCGGAAGCTTCTAGAACCTTCCGGAGTGGGACCAACATGGCCCCACTTGTCGGGAGGGGCGTGGGCCTACGAGGGAGTGCCCTGGCCGCATTGGGCCAGGGGCACAAGGCCCCATAGGCCCAGCCGGCCAAGCCCTAGGGGAAACCCTAGGGAGAGCTTCTAGAAGGGGGGAAACTTGCCCCCCACTCCACCCCATGTGGCCGCCGGCCCTAGGGCTTGGAGGAGGGGCAAGGGCAGCCGGCCAGCCCTCTATATAAAGAGGGCAGGGGCGCACCCTTCCCCATACACCTCCTCAAACCCTAGCCGCCTAGTTGCTGCCCTCCTCTCTCTCTCTCTCTCTCTCTCTCTCTCTCTCTCTCTCTCTCTCTCTCTCCTCTCTCTCTCTCTCCCGACTGCGCGTAGGCGAAGCCCTTACGCAGAAACTCTCCACCTTTGCACCACGTCGTCGTGTTGTAGATCCAATCTATCTCTCCACCCCACTTGCTGGACCGAGGAAGGAGGAGACGTCGAGGTGCCGTACGTGTGCATCTCTCGGAGGCGTCGCCACTTGCGGCGTTGGATCGGATCGGATCGCGAGGAGGAGAAGGCTAGTACGACTACATCAACTACGTTCTGTTGAACATTCTGCTGTGCGATTTCTTCAAGGGTATGAAGATCTCATCTATCCCCCCCTCGCTGTTTGCATCTCCTAGATTAGATCTTGGCTTCCCCGTTCGCATCCGTAGAATTTTTTTGATTTACTATGCTGCAAAACTCTTCATATAAACCAGCTTAGCAGGGGCAAGGGGGCCAATTACCCAGTATTGCTTAGTTGAGGGGGTTAAGTGTACCACTTTAAACTTAAAGGGGTGCTGCGTCTCAGACCTGATAGTTGTGGGGTTCATATGGAATTCTTTCGAGCAATAACCATCACCGAAGATGACAAACGTGGATGAAAGAGACTCACCTCAAATCACACAAACGAATACGAAAAACGACTGGATCCTAAGGGGTTCGTCGAACACACAACTCCACGTGTTCCTCCGTCGATGCTAGATGCACCACCAGAGCGAGGATAGGACGAGGAGGACATTATTCTGACTTCAGGACGTGGCCTCCGTCTCAACATCCGGAAAAAGACAATAAAATCAGTCTAGACGAAACACTGAGACCTCCCGTCGGCGAGAGGCCGTGGTCCGCCACGTATCCAAGGCCCTAAGGACGCAGAAGACGGGACAGACCGATGGCTTAGTCGGCGGAGGGAAGGAACCCTAAATGAGTTGTAGCCGCCGCCTCTCTTTTATTTTCTATGTACCGGTTCAGGAATTCTATCCTAATTAACCATATATTTCATAGGAAATTTTGTGTCCACTCAAATCTCTTGGAAACTGTCTTTTGGGTTTCATGTGAGGCACTCAAACAAATTAGAGTATTGTAGAATTTGAATGAGTATGACAATTGCTCTGGTGAGCAATTGTTGTGGGAGTAAGGCTTTTCAACCCGCATAGAAAACCCTCAGAAAACACGTAAGAAGTGGCAAACCTCCCACGTTTCTCAAGCGAGCCCAGACTCAATCGGAGTAATGTCCTCAATGACCAAGTCGTGAGCCACCGTTCGTCTTCAACTCTGGTGAAATTGTTTCACGTGAAAAGCCTCTCTGGAAAATCAAATACCACTACCTTTGACGACGTCGACCACAGGAGCTCGCCACATCCTAGCCCTAAGCCATGCGCGAGCTAGAGCTAGTGGCGTCAACTATAGCCGCACGACAGCCCGCTCGGCACACCTGGTTGCTGTCGCACACGACTCTCTGAAGGGTTTCACAGCATAGTAAATAAAAAAAATTCTACGGATGCGAACGGGAAAGCCAAGATCTAATCTAGGAGATGCAAACAACGAGGGGGAATAGATGAGATCTTCATACCCTTGAAGATTCGCATAGCGGAACGTTCGATGGAACGTGGGTGATGTAGTCGTACTCGCTTATCCTCCTCGCGATCCGATCCGATCTAACACCGCAAGTGGTGATGCCTCCGAGAGATGCACACGTGCGGCACCTCGAGGAGGAGGTGTGGGAGAAAGAGAGAGAGGATGGCGGCTAGGGCTTGAGGAGGAGGTGTGGGAGGGGGTGTGCCCCCAGCCCTATTTATATAGAAGGGTGGGCGGCCAGCCCTTGCCCCTCCCCCAAGCCCTAGGGCCGGCGACCAAGGAGGGAGGAGTGGGGGTCAAGTTTCCCCCCTTCTAGAAGCTCCCCTAGGGTTTTGCCCTAGGTTGGCCGGCTGGGCCCTATGGGGCCTTGTGCCCCTGGCCCAATGCGGTCAGGGAACTCCCTCATAGGCCCATGCCCCCTCCCGGCAGGTGGGGCCATGTTGGTCCCCCTCCGGAAGGTTCTAGAAGCTTCTGGTACAATACCGATTAACCCGAAACAATTCCGAACTCCAAAAATTGCATTGCCTTATATGAATCTTATCCTCCGGACCATTCCGGAACCTCTCGTGATTTCCTGGATCCCATCTGAGACTCCTAACAAAAACTCATAAACCAATTATCCAATCTATCCTAGCGTCGAGACACGTTAAGTGTGTGACCCTTCGGGTTCGAGAACATGCAGACATGATCTTCTATCAATAATCAACAGCGGGGTCTGGAAACCCATATTGACTCCCACACATTCATCGATGATCATATCAGATGAACCACGATGCCAGGATTCAATCAATCCCATATATATATTCCCTTTGTCTCACGATATTTTACTTGCCCGAGATTTGATCGTCGGTACCGTCATACCTAGTTCAATCTCGTTCACAGCAAGTACTTTACTCGTTCCGTAATCCGATATCACTTTGTGAGTAACTCCTTAATCACATGCTTGCAAGCGGTGTTGATATCGATTACCGAGTGGGCCCGAAGTATATCTCTCCGACTTGGGAGGGACAAATCCCATCTCGATACATACAACCCAACAGGTACTTTCCGATCACCTGAGAGACACCTTTATGATCACCCTCTCATAGGATGACGTTTGATAACCTCAAATCTTTCTTCCGATATCAGGGAGTTGTATTATCCCATGGTCTAAGGAATACAATATTTGACATAAGAAAAGCTTCGCAAAGATGAATACGATGACACGATCTAATTGCTCCGCTTAGTTTGGGTCTGTCCATCATATCATTCTCCCAATGATATGATCTCATTATTAATCGACAACTCATGTCTATGGTTAGGAAACCTTAACCATCATTAATCAATGAGCTAGTCCATAGAGGCATACTAGGGACACGGTGTTGTTCATAAACTACACGAGTATTAAAGTTTCCGCTTAATACAATTCTAGCATGGAATATAAACTTTATCATGAACAAGAATTATAATAATAACATCTTTATTATTGCCTCTAGGGCATAATTCCAACACTCTCAGCGGCAACTAGAGAAGCTAAAGCTCGCCAATGCACGCACTGTTGGGTTCACAACATAGAAAACAAAAAAAATCCTACGATGGGAACATCTAAGTACCAAGATCTATCTACTAGATACAAGCAACGGGTGGATATACATCCATAGAATACATACCCTTGAAGACCTAGTAGCGTTAACGAGGTTGTACTCGTGGATGATGTAGACGAACGCTTGCCGATCTCAAGATCATGATGAAGTCCATCTGGTCCAGCACCATCAAGTCCAGCACCGCAAAGCAGTGGTGCATCCGTGATCACACACACGTACGGGTACCCCGACAACCTCTGTGCCCTCGCTCCAACGAAGCAGCGGAAGCAACAAATCCTTCTAGAAAAAGCCACCGGGAACATGTATCTCGGTGATCCGAGACCATGGGGAAATTCTAAAGGGGGGAGAGAGATCCTTCGTGAGGAGGTGTGCTTTGAGAGGATGAGAGGGGGCCTTTTATAGGGGAGAGGGGGACACCCAAGGGGCATGGTGCCCAGCCATGGGGGCTGCCCCCACCTCTCCAATATTCATGTGGGTGGAGCTCCCACTCAAAATGAAAAGCCACCACTCCTATAAAAGAGCCTCCACTCAAAAATCCATTTCACATGCAGAACCAGTTTCAGCAATTTCAACCGAAACAGTTTCGGTGTCTAGTGAAATAAATTCCTGCGATTTCCTTTTCTTTTTCTGACATATCATTTGCTCCGAATGGTGTAGGTATCCCTTAAGTGTGTCACCCTACGGTTCGCAAATAATGCAGACATGATCGAGACCCCTCTCCGATCAATAATCAGTAGTGGGACCTAGAGATCCGTACTGACTCCCACACATTCAACGATGACTTTTGTGATCGTGTGAACCTTTTACGCTAGTGTCTTAATCCCTTTGTTTCATGATATATTACATGTCCGAGATTCGATCATCGGTATGTCCATACCTAGTTTGATCTCGTTACCGACATGCACTCTTTTCTCGTTCCCGCGATATAACATTGTAGTGATCAAATCACTTGCTTGCAAGCTAATCAATGTGATATCACCGAGAGGGCCCAGGGCATATCTATCCGTCATCGGGATGAACAAATTCCACTCTCGATCCATGAACCTCAGCATAACACTTTAGTAGTTTTAAAGCCATCTTTATAATCACCTAGTTACGGTGTGACGTTTGATGTCATCGAGAAACTCTTCCGGTGTTAGTGATTGACATGATCTCATGGTCTAAGGATTAGGATCACTTCGTAAGTTGTTATAGCAATATAAACTCAATGGCTTTGATCGTAATGCTATACTTTGGATGACTGTTCATCACATCATTACACTAATGTTGTGACCTCGTTATTAACAACATCCAATGTCCATGATCAGGAAACTTTGATCATCTTGTTAATCAATGAGCTAGTTTATAAGAGAGGCATAACTAGGAACTTCCTTTTTGTTTATTAAATACACATGTATTAATGTTTTCGTATTAATACAATTATAGCATGCAAAATAAACATTTATCATAAATAAGGAATACGATAATAACCACTTTATTATTGCCTCTCGGGCATATTTCCTCCAGTCTCCCACTTGCACTAGAGACAATAATCCAGTTTGAAAACTTTGCGTATTTGAACACCTATGGATTTCTGGTGTTCCATATATACAACTGCAAGTGGTTAACATAATCTACGGATCTGATGCTTTCAGGTCCGTGTGTATTTGCATGTCTTTGCGTCTCCACGCATCACTCATTCTCTAATGAGATGGCATTGTATAAATTTGATCTTTTGGTGAGACCTTTAGTTTCTTTGGGTTAAAACATGTCGATACTATTGTCGTACAATATATCTTTAGTGTTAGCCCGTTGCGAACCACACCTTAGTTTGATAACAAACTACTTGACACAAATTCCCTCCTTTGCTGCTACTATAACAGTCATATACTTAGCCTTTTGTTATAGTATCCGTCACAATGTCTTAACTTTGGAATTCATCCAAATCCATCATGGAAACTTTCTTTCCATTTCATTGTGCCACCCATAGTTTAAATTGAGATAAACTTAATTTGTATCTTGTGACAAAACTAGTATCAATGTAACGCTTTACAATTAACTATTTGTAATTGTTTGTCACCTCTACACAAATATATTCTTAGTTCTTCCAAAAGATCATACAAATATCCTTACTATCGTCCAATGATCATTTTATGATTCATTCTGGTATATGCTCATAACACTTAGAGCATAGGACATATCTGGATGTGTACATATCATGGTATAATTGATCAAAACATTCTCGTAATTTCACTCATCAAGTGTCAAAGCACTTGAATCTTGTTTCACTTATCAAGTGTCGATACACTTGAATCTTGATTCAATTCCTTTCCATGCGACAAGAACTTTTTCTCGTCGTTTCTATATTGAACTCCTTCAATATCTCATATATGTATGTTTGGCACAACCATATTAGAGTCACAGTCTATCCACTATAGACATTCATGCTAAATATTCAGGTTTTGCCTAAGTATTTCATCGAAATGAAATTCTTAACCTTTGTCAATAAAAATTACATTATTTCTAATCAACAAGATGTCCTCCATATAATGTATTAGAAATATGTCTCAGCGCTCCCACTTAATTTCTTGCAAATGCAAGCATCTTCATCGTCTCCTGATGAAAACTCCTTTTCATCACGATGAAGATTCCAACTCCGCGATGCTTACTTCAAACATTGAAGTTTGCATGCCCTTTTTAGCATCCTTTGAATTAACAAAACCCTTTGGATCGTGTCATGTACACGTTCTAGGTAACCATTCTATTAGAAGAACTTTGTTTTGTTTACTCATCTATCATATACCAAATTATATGTAGTGGTTGCTATTTTAATCCGTCCAGACTAAATATTGCTATGAAAGATCAAATCTTGTCATAGTCAACTCCTTGAACATTGTCGTAAAATACTTTATGACATGTCAACTATTTCATAGATGTGAAACATCCATGTCTGTTTCTTTATAGATCCAAATACGACCGACAGGTTTGTACACCTTTCCGGAGGGTCTTCCAAGTTCAAAACTTGATTTCTCGTGTATGGAACTATCACAGATTTTATGGCTTCAAGCCATTTGACGGAGTCAGGGACCATCATCGCTTGTTTGTATGTGGTCAGTTCATCATTGTCAAACAATAATGATTTACTCTCAAATCTCAGCATTTGATTTGTTTATCCGACCGACTTGGTTCTATAAGAACTTAGATCTCCGTGACCACAACCTTTCAGGCACATAAGCTATGAGCATTATGGCATCCTCCGGAACCATTTCCGGCGCTACGCAACTCAACACATTTATCTAAGGTTTGTTAACCTTATCAAAGTTCTATTGTCCCCCCACTTAACTTTTGCGAAAATTCCTTTTTTCAAGAAACTTCACATTTCAAGTGACAAACCCTTTTGTCCTTGGTGTTATGGAGGAATACCCAATTGTTATTCCAAACAACCTACAAAGACATGCTCGTCCTACTTCGGTTGTAAACATCTTACTTATGTTTAGCATACCAAAATTTAAGAAATGACAACTTGGGTTTTACCCCAAACCATAACTCATATGGTGTCATTTCAAAGGATCAAGATGAAGCTCTTTTCAGTGTAAAAGCGATAGTCTCTAAAACTTTAATCTTTTAAAACATAATGGCAGATTTGTAAATAACACTTTTGATCCAACCATGTCACGCAAGGTTTCATTACAAATCTCAAACACTCCATACTCCTATGGTGTTTCGGGAGATGTAAATCTATGTGTTTTGCTAAACTTGTAACTCAAATAAATCCCTTTATGATAAATCATAATTCATTTATTTTTCTTGTTACACTTGTAACTCAAATAAATCCCTTATGATAAAATCATAAACCATTTTATTTTCTTGTTACAATGATTTTTCACTTCATCTTGAAAGTCTTTGAAACATTTTCAAATATTTCATACTTCTTTCTCATTAAGTGAATATTAACTCAAATTTCCGGAGAAAGTATATGAAGTTGAAACCCATCGCTTACGACTACACATAATGGACTACATACATCGATATGTATAAATTCCAATATTTTAGTCGTTCGTTCTTCTTTGGCCTCTGAACGAAGTTTTAATTATACCTAGGAAAGTCTTACAAGCGTCACTTGATCAAATCAAAGACTCCAAAAATCTATGAAAATGGAGTTTCTTCATGTTTTATTTCCAATATAATTTAAACGGTGATGTCACTTCGTAAGTGATCTTTCAATCATTTGTCTAGCGACATTTTATCATTAGGTTTTATGGATGTGATTTCTCCAACTAGATTTGTAAATCATCCATCTTATATGAAATACGGTAATTATTTGAACAACCTTTGTTCTCATAATACCTGATTTGAATAACTATTATTAAAACAAATCTTGAAGTCAAGCTTTGATGTCAACCAGAAATACAAACAACGGTTTATTTGTTTTCGATGAACATCGTCACATATTCTCTTGCTAGTTATTTAGGCCATTGTGGTTCATGAATTGCGTGGTTCAGTATGAAATTTTATACCAACCAATTCGGTATCCAATACCCAAGAACTACATTGTTTAACAAGCAAAGAATACAACCATAACATGTATATCATCCATATACCTAAATTGGATATTTTCAATCTTTTCTTTTCTGCCAAATATATTTTATAGATTCTCTTTCAGCATTTTCTTTTACTTTTTAAAATAATCTATCAACATCAACAGTGGCGCCATATACATGACACATAGTCCAAAGCATGTATATTCAAATAATAATACCTTTGGACCTGCACTTTGAAGTAGATCACCATCATCAAAATGATCGGCATCCTTTCAAAATCCGTTCTTTAGTAATCTTTTAGTGTAGTAAACACTTTACATACATATTTTATTCATCCTTATCATGACGACTTTCATGATCAAGCTAATGTAGCTTATAAAGACAAATCGTGAGTATAACGTTACTTTCCAAAACCCTTTTGGATGATTAGGATGTCTAGCATCTCCAACCTTCGCAAATTCTCATCCAATATGAGAACATATATTATACTCTATCATATTGCATGATACTTAAGATACTAACACTGGAATTGTTACTCTCGATTTAATACCAATTATTAAATTTCACGGAGTAAACAGAGTTTGCTGAAAGTTTGCAATAGGACTTTAAACTTTAGTTTGACACTCAACACAATAGATACTAGTTCGTAAAGTAAATATCCAGAATTCTATAGTTCTATTATCTCAATTACAACTAACATAAAGTGGTGAACGAATTCCAATGACTACAACAAATTATGCAAATTCAGTTTGATTTAATTTATGATAAATTGAGTTCTACTAATCCAAATTAGAAATGAACTCCCACTCAAAAACGACATCCCTCGTGTATTTTTGGTGATTACATGAACCAAATCTACTACACCAAGTCCGATCATCACGTGAGTCGGTGTAGCTTCAAAGGAGAGCATCCATATGGTCATCATATCAAAACATATGACTCATGCTTAACCTTTCGGTCCGTGTTCCGGGGCCATGTCTGTACATGCTAGGCTCGCCAAGTAAGAACCTTAGTATTTGCGTATGTAACTGTCTTACACCCGAGACATGCTCATGGATTCAAGTACACCCGATCATCACGTGATGTCTTGAAGCGACAAAACATTGTCAGTGCATACTTAAGGAAGAACATATTTTTATCTTGATATCTAAATGAGGAATCATCTTATTATGCTAATAAAACGCCAAACAAGCAATATACAATGCAATCAAACATCACATGTTTGTAAGTGAATTGATATGGTTCCCGCATATGATGTCCATCATGTGCACCGTGGTATGATCTCTATCATATCTCTATGTGTAAGGCCAAGGTCTTATGGAACTTACACGTTATGTGTGTTGTAAGAGTATCATCTCATACTTATACTTACAACATCACTATATCATAACACTAGCCCGGCAACAATCTAAACTAGACGCCTCTAATTTATCTATTGCAAGTTTTACGTGGCTTAGGACTTTCAAATATAGAACCGTTCTTACCTACGAACATGAACCACAACGGGGATAACCAAATTGTTGACAACTCGTTGCAAATTAGATATTGACTATAGTAGGAGAGACAGACACCCGCGAGCCACTTATGCAAAACTAGTTGCATGTCAAGCGTGGAACAGGTCTCATGTGCGAGGACATGTAAAGTTTGACCGGACCGCTTCATCCCACTATGCCACCAATATCCAAAGTACAACTAAGAAGCAATAAAATAATCATCATCATCATCCACATACTCATATATGTACTACCCGCACAAAGAATCTACGCATAGATCCGGCTCAGATACCACTATTGAGTTCGCATCATAGAAAACAAAATTTTTCCTACGATGGAAATATCGAAGTACCAAGATCTATCTACTAGATACAAGCAACGGGTGGATATACATCCATAGAATACATACCCTCAAAGACCGAATAGCATTAACGAGGTTGTACTCGTGGATGATATAGACGAACGCTTGCTGATCTCAAGATCGATGAAGTCCATCTGGTCCAGCACCATCAAGTCCAGCACCGCAAAGCAGTGGTGCATCTGTGATCGCACACACGTACGAGTACCCCGACAACCTCCGTGCGCTCGCTCCAGCGAAGCAGCGGACGCAATAAATCCTTCCAGAAAAAACCACCGGGAACATGTATCTCGCTGATCCGAGACCATGGGGAAATTCTAAAGGGGGGAGAGAGATCCTTCACGAGGAGGTGTGCTTTGAGAGGATAAGAGGGAGGCCTTTTATAGGGGAGAGGGGGGGAACCCAAGGGTCATGGCGCCCAGCCATGGGGGCTGCCCCCACCTCTCCCACATTCATGTGGGTGGAGCTCCCACTCAAAATGAAAAGCCTCCACTCCCATAAAAGAGCCTCCACTCAAAATCCACTCACATGCATCAAAATCCACTCTCATTTAAATAAAACTCTTTTATTTTTTATTCAGAATTTTGTTAATTACTTTAATTAACAAACATTCACATAAAACCCCTTGCTAGTATTCCATTTCACATGCAGAACCAATTTCAGCAATTTCAACCGAAACAGTTCCGGTATCTAGTGAAATAAATTCCTGCGATTTCCTTTTATTTTTCTAACATATCATTTGCTCAGAATGGTGTAGGTATCCCTTAAGCGTGTCACCCTACGGTTCGCGAATAATGCAGACATGGTCGAGACCCCTCTTCGATCAATAATCAACAGCGGGACCTAGAGATCCGTATTGACTCCCACACATTCAACGATGACTTCTGTAATCGTGTGAACCTTTTACGCTAGTATCTTAATTCCTTTGTTTCATGATATATTACATGTCTGAGATTCGATCATCAGTATCTCCATACCTAGTTTGATCTTGTTACCGACATGCACTCTTTTCTCGTTCCCATGATATAACATTCTAGTGATCAAATCACTTGCTTGCAAGCTAATCAATGTGATATCACCGAGAGGGCCCAGAGCATATCTATCCGTCATCAGGATGAACAAATTCCACTCTCGATCCATGAACCTCAACATAACACTTTAGTAGTTTTAAAGACATCTTTATAATCACCCAGTTACGGTGTGACGTTTGATGTCATCGAGAAACTCTTCCGGTGTTAGTGATTGACATGATCTCATGGTCTAAGGATTAGGATCACTTCGTAAGTTGTTATAGCAATATAAACTCAATGACTTTGATCGTAATGCTATACTTTGGATGAATGTTCATCACATCATTACACTAATGTTGTGACCTCGTTATTAACAACATCCAATGTCCATGATCATGAAACTTTGATCATCTTGTTAATCAATGAGCTAGTTTATAAGAGAGGCATAACTAGAAACTTCCTTTTTGTTTATTAAACACACATGTATTAATGTTTCCGTATTAATACAATTATAGCATGCAAAATAAACATTTATCATAAATAAGGAATACGATAATAACCACTTTATTATTGCCTCTCGGGATATTCCCTTCACGCACGTCTCGTCACCGCCTCCGCTCGGATGCTCGCCCCCCGCATGCTAGCTTGCCCATTCTTCAGCCACCCATAACAGAAGAAGCTCGCTGCTCGCCGTGCATGCACGTCTCGCTGGCCACCTCCACTTGGACGCTCGCCCGCCCGCACGCCAACATGCCCAAGCATGGGCCACCTAGAACATGGACACGCCGGTGGCTGAGATGTGGGTCCATCGGCTAGCACGAATAGGACCCATGAGCCTTTTTAGAAATTTGTATGCCCAACTAGTACTAAGAGTGTGGATGAGTACTACAAGAAGATGAAAGTTTCAATAATGAAAGCAAACATCTTGGAATCCTCGGAACAAACAATAGAAAGATTCTTGAATGGATTGAACTTGCTGATCATCGGTGGCAAGCGATATGTGCAATAGTTTCGTGGTGCTTGTTCATGTTTATTGAAAAGTTTTATTTACTAGATCATTTGTTGTATTTTTTATCCCATTTCATTTTTAATTTAAATTCATTTTAATCTATGGATTTGGAATGTTGTTGCAATATGTCGTAAAATTATATTCGCATATATACATATATACACATAGAAAAAATAGAAGAAAAAAGATACGGTGGATTGTGCCATTAAAAGAGGCACAAAGTTTGAGGAGGATCGACGTGCGTGGGCCGCTACGGTCAAAGCCTCCGGTCCACAGACTGCCGCATCCACCGACGACCGACCCACGTGATCAGAAACGTCCGTCCGGGCCCTTTTTCCTTTTCTTCCCTCTCGGCTCGGCCAGTTTCCGGTCTTCCCGCTCCTGACACACCACCCCTTCCCTCTCTCCCCGGTCTCCGTTTCAATTTTCCATTTCATCCCCTCTTCTCTCGAGTCAAAATCCATTCTCCTCTCGGTCTTAACACCAGTAAAACCCTCGCTCACGCCGCCGCTTCCTCAGTTCCTCCCTCCTTCCCGTGCCCCGCCTCCTCCCCACCTCTCCCAGATCAATCTCTGCCCCGCCTATTCCCGATTCTTATTTTGCCGTCGCCTCCGTCGACTCGAGATCTCCCGGATTTCAGGTTCGAATCCGTCCCCCCCGTGTTTTTCGTTGTCGCGTCCTGAGGTGGAAGTGCTCGCCGTTTTATCTGTTAGATCGTTTGAACCGTGGAATCTCGCCGCTCTTTTCCCCGGCCGCCGTGGTTCAGCGCCGCGGGGAGGTTTCCCTAGGGTTTATCGTCTGGTTCTGTCGGTCTAATCCGCGGGTTAGGATCTCGTGGGGGTTTCGCTAGTATCGTGATCTGCGAGCGCTGCTTGTTTTGATGTGCGGTTGGTTGTGCGCGCGGATTGCTGTTTCGATGCTTGTGGTCGGTTCGGTGTGTTCTCTGACACCGGTTTGGGGATGAGACGTGGTTTAGTATCACCAAAATACGAACACCATTACTGTGCATTCCCTGTGCGATTGCTCCGGGGTCTCGTGTGAGATCTCAGTCTGTAAATCCATTCGAGTGCTCACTTGCTTGGGCACAGCGCATATGGCTGTCCGTTTGGAGACTAGCCGAGTAGTACTGGCTGTGGTGCTAATTCTGAACGACATATCAGATTGGTAATTTTGGTGTAATGGTGTCTGGTCCTGTGATTTGGATTTGGTGGTGTGTCAATAACTCCACCAATTTTAATCAAGTTCAGTGGATTCCATGTTTGCATTTGGAATGTGGTTCATCCTCCTCTGCGAGAAGGACATTTGTGGAGAAATTGCTCAAGTATCCTCGCTGCTTCTGTTTACTGATTTGGGTGTATATTCTGCAGCTTATCACGCAGCACAAAAGCTGTTCAGCGTGCACGGGTCTATCCTGTATTCATTTCTCGAGATAGTGGACAGCAAATCTGCATCATTATATTTTTGGCATATCTACTTTTTCTGACTGTGCACTGATCGATCTTGTATTCATTTCTTGAGAGCTGATTTATCGAATACAGCAAGTTTGCATTTCTAATGTTATTTAATATAAGCTGCTGCTGCGGAGGTTTAACGGTGCATCCTCCTATGAAGAGAACATTTGTTGCGAACTTGCTCAAGTGCCATTGCTGCTTTTTGTAACTGATTGGGTGCATATTTTGCAATTTATCATGCAGCACACACGATTTTGGCTATGTACGGTCTATCCTGTATTCCTTTCTTGTCATTGTGGATGAAAAATGTGTATCATTGTATTGTTAGCATATGTATGTAGTTTGCTCATGCCACTAGAAGTCTAGAAATATTCGTTTGCGTACTCACATGAGTTTCTGACTGATACAAACCACGCCTTGTGAAAATGCACTGGAGCTAAAAAAAATAAAGAATTTGCCTCTAGGAAGATTTAACTTGCATAACAGTTCGTTTCAGTATGACGTATGCCAAATGTCAACATTCCTTCATTGCATCAAGTTTTTTTTAAGATGGTAGATCTCTTTGCCACATGTCCTTGATATTGTCCTTTATTTGACTTATTAACCTAAGAACATTCAGCAGCATTTTATTTTGTTCATTTATTTCCATTCGATCCATGTCCTTTGTTACTTGTTAATAGTTTCTGTCGTGCACAGGCTTACTGCTGAAGGTTGTTTTTGCAGATTGGTAAGCTTTCCTTTGCGACATGGGGGATGGGGACAAGGATGCGGTAAACGTTTTTGTCAGTGAAGATTCCCCTAATCCTGGAGATAAGGGTGAAAATGAAGGGGATCTGTTGAAGAAAACAGAAATGTTGGATGTAAAAGAAACAGTAAATTCTCTGAGTGAAAAATCAAGCAATGATGAAGAAGGGCAGATCCATGGGAGAGATAATTCAGAAAAAGATCTCAATGAGCAGATGGGTAAAAGCAGAAGCCCCGATGCCATGGAACCTATAGATTCAAACCAGTCTGTGAAAGAGATTCTTGAAGAAGAAAAATCGGAAGAGCCAGTTTTTGATGGAACTGAGGTTCCTGAAATGGAAGGATTGAGGTGTTCTTCTGATCAATCTGTGGAACTTAATTCAGAAGCGCAGCAAGGGTCTGTGATCAACGAAAGAGCTGCTGCGATCAGGGATTTTGTTAAGGAAAAGGGAGCCGTTGCAGTGTCCACATTTATACGCCGCCTATCTGGCAGAAAGGATGAGAATGATCTTCCTGTTGAAGATGACAAGAATGATGGTTCAGAAAGTGCCAATGGTGAGAAGACTGTCTCAGGTCCTGAAATGAAACCAAAAGAGGCACGACAGAAATCTGAGGAAAGAACCACATGGAATCCACTGAACTTGATTAAAATTGGAGGAGATATTGACACTTCAACAACTGGGGAAGCTGGGCATGGAAATGAGCCTGGTTTGATAGAGCAACCAACTGCAAAAGGTAGGATTATCCTATACACAAAACTGGGGTGTGAAGATTGCAAAATGGTTCGGTTATTCATGCATCAGCAAAGGCTCAAGTATGTTGAGATAAACGTTGATATATTCCCCAGTAGAAAGTTGGAGTTGGAAAAGAATACTGGGTCATCCACAGTACCAAAAGTGTATTTCAATGACCTGCTGATTGGAGGCTTAACTGAATTGAGGAAAATGGAGGAGTCTGGCATACTTGATGAGAGAACCGGTGTTCTTTTCAAAGAAGAGTCCTCATCTGCTGCTCCTTTGCCCCCTTTACCTGGAGAAGATGATGAATCTGGATGCGGGAAGATGGATGAGTTGGCAACCATTGTCAGAAAAATGAGAGAGTCGATTATTCCGAAGGATAGGTTTTACAAAATGAGAAGGTTTAGCAACTGCTTTCCTGGTAGTGAAGCTGTAGATTTTATATCAGAAGATCAGTATTTGGAGAGAGATGAGGTAAAATGTGTACTGCTAACTTTTTTTGTATTGGTGCCATATATAGTACACTCCTATATGGATTTGAAACAACATTAGTCTTTTGTTTGACTCTCAAGAATTATTTTAATTTAAGAATAGATGACAAATTTTCATTATTTATAACTGATCTCTGGAAAGGATTTCTCATTTAGGAACCATGTATCTATTTTGTATGTTCCCTACTGTAAGAATATGTCACTGCCGTCACCTTTCTTACCATTTGGTGGATACATATTATCTGTGTAGGCTGTTGAATTTGGAAGAAAGCTTGCAAGCAAACACTTCTTTCGTCATGTTCTAGAGTAAGCTTTGAGATAAACTTAAAATATTATTCTCATTTCTATTATCTATCAGTTGGAACATTTGGAGTTTATTAATATACTGCTTGTGTTGCAGTGAAAATGTCTTTGAAGATGGAAATCAGCTGTATCGTTTCCTAGATCATGATCCCACAATTATGACACAGTGCTACAACATCCCTAGGGGCATCATCGATGTTGCACCAAAACCCATGGTTGAAATCGCATCAAGGTTGAGAAAGTTGTCTTATGCCATTTTTGAGGCTTATGTATCTGAAGATGGTAGACATGTTGACTACAGAAGCATCCAGGGTAGTGAGGAATTTAAAAGGTTAGCACTTGCACAGACTCTAGTATATGCAAGACCCAAGTTACTGAATAATCCATGTATTATTTATATGCAGATACTAAAATGAATGAAAATGTATTGCTTGTTCTAACTAGTTGTGACAAACTTTTAGTCAGTACATTTGTTCAAATTCATATTGTAATGACTAGATGCTGTAAATTATAAATTTGTAAAAGCATATTTTGTAAGTAGGCTGATAAGTGATAACCTGGTTGTTGTGTATTGATTACCTTAGTGTCATAGGTGATGGGTGTACTTATAGTAAGCTAACGTTTCTTGCACAGGTATATTAGAACAACAGAGGAGCTCCAGAGGGTGGAAATTACTGACCTGGCACGTGAAGAAAAGCTTGCTTTCTTCATAAATCTGTACAATATGATGGCTGTCCATGCGTTAGTGACATGTGGTCATCCTGCTGGACCATTGGACAGGAAAAAGTTTTTTGGAGACTTTAAGTATGTCATTGGCGGATGTGCCTATTCACTGTCAGCTATCGAAAATGGCATTCTACGTGGCAACCAAAGGCCACCCTACAACCTTGTGAAACCTTTCGGACAGAAAGACCAAAGATCCAAGGTGAACAAAGCAGATCCTGTCCGCAAAAGGGAAACATATATGTATCTGTTTATTAGTAGAAATATGTGCTATCATGAACTCATGACACCTACACTCGTGCTCTTTTTCTTAGCTTTCGTGTTATATACTTTTCTTATATCAAGTAATGCTTCTTAAGACTATGCATGCGACAAAGTATGTGTTGAGCAAGAGGTATTCCAACAATGGAACTCTTAAATTTGCTTAGTCTAGGGCATACAACCCGCAGTTTTTCCTAGAAAGGGCAGCCTAAATGGAACACGCTTGATATGTGTTAGTGGCTGTAAAAATCACTGAACATTAGGGTGGTGGATAGGTAATCACAGCAAACTTTCCTATCGTTTGCATGAAATAAACTCAACTTTCTACCTTGACCTTCTGGTTCAAACAAAAAACATGATTCTCTTTTCTCATAAATGCTTAATATCTGGTGCCAAATAATATCGGGTTGGACGCATAGAAGGCTGCATGCTAGTGAGTATTCCAGCGAAGTGTCTACAAGTGGATGCTGGAAGTCTTCTACAGCAGATAGCATAGAGCATTGATATAGCAGGCACTACTTGTGCTACATTTGCAGAACCAGTCATCAGTTACTTCTTTGAGGAAGAGAATAGAGATATCTAAAACTTACCTAGTATGTAGGTCCTAGGGCTGTAGATTGCGAGTCTTTTGACCACTAATCATGTCCCCAAAATATGAAAGAATATAGAAGGAAAGTCCCATTCTGTGTCCATTATTTGTTTACTGTAACTGTATTATGTTTCTGGAAAGTAAGGTTGCTGAGATGTGAAAGATCGTAAAAGGTTATATGCGCAATAAATTGCTGCCAGGGAAAGGTAAAATGTCTATATATAGAAATCGGGCTCTTAATGCTCTGCATCGTAGCGCTTGTGTTAGCGCAACGGAACCCCGTAGCTGAACCTACTTTCCAAATCATCCACATAATGCAGACAGCTGTTAGCATGCTATAGCAGCGCTACAATATTAGTGCACCATTTTGTTTAAAACACCGTCATTTTTAACTAATTAATTCCTTTGTTTGTAAGTGTCACCAATTGAGTTAAAAATGCTAATATTGCAGCCAGATAAAATTTGACCGACTATTTTTTTCCTTGTTTGTAACTGCAGGTGGCCCTATCATACCCTGAACCTCTTGTTCATTTCGCTTTGGTATGTGGTACCAAATCTGGACCTGCACTTAGGTGTTACTCGCCAGGAAATATTGATAAAGAGTTGATGGAAGCTGCACGTGATTTCTTAAGGAACGGAGGACTGATTGTTGATCCTGAAGCAAAGGTTGCATCTGCAAGCAAGATTTTGCGATGGTAAGACGATAAGGCAACTGCTATTCTAGCTTTACCAATAGGGTCTTGAGTATTTTACTATTCTTGCTTACGGCTTCTCCAGGGGATCCCCATTAGCCCCCATTTTCCATGATGTATCCACATGTGCTCCACCCCTCCTTGTCATGAATGCCGTGATGCATCTCAAGAAAATCAATTTACAGTAATCAATAGAATTTATTGAATTACAGAAAAAGAAAAAAACTCACCTTGGTCAAAAGACCGAACAGGTTGTGTGCGTAGGCTCGTTGCGACGGCGAGTGTGGCGCCGGGCGAGCTGTGGGTGGTGGCGAGGGGTGGCAGCGAGAGGTGGCAGGGCGGCGAGAGCGCCTGGGCAAGGCGAGAGGAGACATAATAAAAAAGAGGGGCTGGGAGGAGAGAGTGGATCAGGTGTGGGGTTTGCTGATGTGGCAAGGGAGCCAGACAGATGAGAGAATTCTCTTTTTTATCTCAATTTGGGTGAGATTTAGGGGTTTGGATTTTCCATTTGGCATTTGAGAGGATGATGGGGCCTTCCTTGGGTCTCGTTTTTGACCCCTGGACACCCCTGGACAGATGAGAGGGGATGGCGAGTTCCCTTGGCGATACCCTTGGTAGTTTAAGTTACCAGAATTCGTAGCATAACAACAATGTATTTAAGAGTATTGTTTTTAGTGGAGCATATTGACATTGACATGTTCAATAATACTGCTATATTAGAAAAGGGAGTTTACTCTAGGTATAAGCTACAACAGTAGAGCTGCCGCAACATAAGCTAGATATATTTTATTTTAGCTGTTTTGACCTTTTGCCTTGTAGTTGGAGACATAAAGTATATACCTGTGTGATGTGGGTCTGCTTGTTTTTTGTTACTTTAATCTGCCTTTGGTTAATCTGGATATGGATGTATGATTAGTAATGCTCCAAAAAGGGTGACACATGAGTTTTTAGCTCTTTGATGGTGCATTGATACTCATACATGCGGCCTTCTAATTAGATTGTACATTTCTGAAGACAGAATATCTGCACAATGCTATTGCTACAATTTAAACAGGAATATAAAAGGATGCTGATGATTTTATAGATAGATATGAATTGGTGTGCTTTGGTGGTTTGGCCTATATGTACTTGTTCAACTGGGAATGTTTAATTTGATAATATGGAGGATACAATAGTATGCGCAGTTGGCCATTTTGACGGCATAGGATGTAATCACAAGAAATAGAACTGGGACTGCATGACATACAAACTAAGGGAATGCAGATTCAATAAGTTCATTGACGATCTGATATCGATCATTTAATCTGTCTGGGGTTACAATAAAATTCCTAGCTATCTTATTACATGACAGATTGCCAGATGATCAAAAAATTTATATACAGTTCGACTTGGACATCTAGTGAGCAAGTCCCAAATATTACCTTGGTTACTCTTACCTGATAGGCATTGTGGTGAAATTGTAGCAGTTGTAAATAATTGAGAGGTTTACTATCAATTTATAATGTGAAATACTGAAATCTTATGACAATATGGCTAAAAACTCATGCTCTAAATGATTTTCAGGTACAACACAGATTTTGGTAAGAATGAGACAGAAGTGTTGAAGCATGCAGCAAATTATCTCGAGCCTGCAGCGTCGGAGCAACTCTTGGAACTGCTTGCAAACACTCAACTGAAGGTCTCGTATCAACCTTATGACTGGAGCTTGAACATTTAGCTGCTGCCAGGATATTATTTATACAGACGTTCACCGTGTAACTAGAATACCTGTTGTTTTTTTTTGCGAAAACTGGAATACCTGTCGCCCAAAGATTTCTAGAAGGACGCCACTTGTGTACCCAGATTTTTTTTGGCAAAGTCGGCTGCGCACATAAATGTTGGCGTATTATGGATTTTTTTGCCAAACTGGATGGCCAGTGTTCCGTTCATTTGACTGAATTAGCACCTTCCATATTTCCTGATTGCCGTTTCTTACTCAGTAGTCACAGTTATTTTTACTGCAGATGTCATGTTGCCTTCGGTATTGCTGCCATTTAGTAGGTGTTATGCTTGCAGATGCTGGACTCTAAATAAAGTAGTACTAGCTTGCAGGAACAGTGGCTTGTTCTGTTCCATTATTAGCAGTCTTTTGATGAATTTGCTTTTGTGGTAATCAAACCCGGTCTGCAAAAATTAGATGTACTTCAGAATTGTATATTATTTAGTTATTCAGCTTTTTACAGTACACACAATGATTTATATAGTCCCTCTGTTTCAGAATATAAGAAGTTTTAGGTTTATGAAGAAAATGTATTCTTTTAGTGTGTATGTTTACTCGGGTTAGAATGAATCTACACATAAAAAAAGTCTAGATCCATTTTCTTTACAAATCTAAAACATTTTATATTTTAAGAGGGAGTACAACTGATTGAATAGTTTTCAGTGACCTCCTTTTATTCTCTATGACTGGATTCCTTTGACGGGATGCACTTTTTTGGTTATTTGTGAATGCTTGCATTTTCTAGGTCATCACCGTTTTGCTTTGCCGTCGGTATTCACATTAGAGCACCGGCCGGCATGATATTCTTTCCTTTGAGAACAGAAAAACATCCCTTGTAAAATATTTTGGGCCATCGTGGCTTTATATAAGTCATGTACTCTCTTCGATCCATATTAATTGATTTGGATTTGTTAAAATTTGAATGAACCTATAAAATCTAGACAAATGTGAGTAATTAATATGGGCCGGAGCGAGTATTGTATTACTATTGTATTTATATTCATACGCACCCCTTTGTGAGAACAAGCCTTTTCTGGTCAGTGATTAATTTACCAATATGCGGGTTAGAGTTATTTTGTCGATTTGCAGGGGAACTTTTGTATTGTTCATCTGGGCATAAATTAGCCTCGTTAATAGTTATCTGCGCCACGCTTGAATTTTTATCACAATATTGGTTTGCTAATTGTTTAGCTGGACAGATTGTGCACTGCTGAACATAATGAATCACTTTGTTTCATGCCAGGCCAAGCAAACATGTTCTTGACCTTCTGATAAGTGACCAGTGCTCCTAAGTGACCCCCCAGGCCAAACAATTTTGCACGGTGTCGCGCCAGGAGAGGGAATCAGCGACAATGTCGCGAGGAGTAAGGGAATTCCCAGTAGGGTTCTATTTCAAGTTTCTGAATCGATGATCTATTCTTAGTGGCACCACGGTGCTACAACCGTTGCCTGCGTGTGGCTTTCATTGTACGCAGTCATTTGTTAAACCAGGCAAAGCCGCAACTACTCCCGTTCGCATGGTCTCCACACCGTGCCATGGGGTTCATCCATCAGGGCGATGCCTTTGCCGGCAAGGTCCTTCCTGATCTGGTCCGATACGTCAAACTGCTTGTTGTTCCTTGCCGCGACTCTCTGCTCAATCTGCTCCCGCAGTGACTCCTCTGTCAGCCCTGCCCGCTTCATTGCTTTTGCCTTCAGCTCCTCCAGTACCTGTTGGATTGAAATGTGTTCAACGTTTGCTTTGCGGTCAACATCATAAGAGGAAAAGGACGTATTGTCTAGATAGTAGTACCTCTGCCAAAGCTGATGGTGGCATCAGGCCGAGGATGGACAGTTTGCTCTTAATCTCGGCACTCAGCGCAGCCAGAGCTTGAATGTGGCCCTCTAGCTGTTCCTGTGGCTTCTGCTGCTGCTGCTTCTTCTGCTCTTGCTTCTTCTTCTGCTGTTCCAGTTTTTGCTGCAACTTCTGAAAACAGAAAATGTGTTTGAATCAACTAGCAAGAACTAGAAATGGATTTACCCCCAGGATTCAGAGCATCCAAACCTTGTCAGCACAAAAAAAAGAGCATCGATGTACCTTCGAATCATTCAAATTGCTGTTTATTGCCTTCAGCAGCTCCATGAAGCCATCCAGAACATCTGTAGTTCGAAGATCGTCTGATATAGATTCTAGAAAAGCTTTATGGTGGTCGTCAACCAGTGTTTGCACCTCAGCTGGGACCGGGACAGATATATTCTTTTCACGATACAGAGACACCGTTTCATCGCAGTCATATAAGGTCTGCGTGAGGCAAAAGTATGTTGAATGGATAAATTTTTATTTGAAATCAAATCATCATGAAAAAATATCCAAGTTTATGTGAATCACCAGATAAATGTAGTATACGCGATCAGATGCAATCTCTAGTGCTTTATCAGAATAATTCATGTCAGTTCTATAATGCGTGCGCATCAAGAAAAATCTTAAAGCCAAAGGATGGTACCAAGTAATAATCTGAAAAGAACAGAAACTTTAGACATGTTAGAAAACACCATACAAGTTCAAATGAGAAAATTACAAGTCAGACATTGTCCCCTTACGTCTCTGATCGTGAAGAAGTTATTATCTGATTTCGACATTTTCTTATCAGCGTTGTTAATAAAACCATTATGCATCCAGCATTTGACCTCACTTTCTGGATAAGCCGCTCGGCTTTGTGCTAGCTCATTCTCATGATGAGGAAATATCAGATCTCTCCCTCCACCATGGATATCAAATACATGTCCTAAATAGCAATCACTCATTGCGCTGCATTCAATATGCCATCCTGGTCTTCCATCACCCCAAGGGCTCTCCCAGGATTTCTCACCCACCTTACCAGCCTAGACACGGTAATGAGGATAAGAATGAAGTGGCGAACTGGCGATGCGCAAGAGTAAACTGTTCACGGCGATGCATCAAACTTACCTTCCATAATGCAAAATCTTTACGATTCCGCTTATTTGGATCAACAGCAACCCGCGAACCATCATGATTATCATCCTGATACGTACCGGGAAAACTGTAATATTCAGGAAAACTATCAACTGAAAAGTAAACATTGCCTTCGACAACATAGCCTTTGTCATTCTTGATTATCTGTTCACATACACAAAGTGGGAAGAGTTTTACCAAAGTGATAGTGTGAGAGATTCCCTCAAAAAATTTAGTGTGAGATAAAATAAAATTATCATATAAAACACAAACAATTGACACTGCTGGACAGTGAAATTGTGACTGTTTGCTATACTTTAATCTGAATGGTGACAAACAAATGCATCGGTGTGAATTTTTTTAAAGGAGCAACAAGCTGGAAAAATATCATGACAGTAACAAGCAATAGAAACATTGAACAGTAACACAGCTGGGTTGGTATAGCATTGGAGGTGATTTTGAACAGTAACAGGGAAATCGAAAATACCTTGGTGATAAACTCTATAATATGTTTGATATGTCCCGTTACACGAGGCTCCAAAGTGGGAGGCAGGCACTGCAGCTTCTTCACGTCAGCATGAAACTCTTTAATAAACCGACTGCTCAAGCTGGTTATGTCTTCACCATTCTGATTCGCCCTTTCGATAATCTGCAAAACCATAGCAAGTTTTGGTATCATTACAACACTAGAAGCTAAGAAATGAGTTTATCTGGAAAAAAATATATTCAGAAGAGCAGTTGATTTTGATAAACAATCACATGTATGCATTACGATTACATATATATGCCAAAACCACCAATAGTTACACCAAAATCTTGCGCCCATGGCCATGAGGTAGCTGATAGTTACGAGTATGGACTCTGCCAAAAATGGTGAATATCTTATCTAGATGTGTTTAAATTAATGACAAATTAAATTCGAATTATTTTGTAGTTCGGAACAAAGTTCCTGTGGGGCATCAACGGAATCTGAATTAAAAAAAAACAGAGTTCTTTTGTAAAAAAATCAACAGATAGTAAGAACATATACAAAAATATGTTTATATGAGAGCTCTTCAACATATATAAAACAATCATCCTCCCTCAACTACTAAGTGTACATCTATAAATTCAACATGGAACGTTACCTTATCATCAATGTCGGTGAAGTTGCGCACATATGTAACATCGTACCCCAAGAACTTGAGATATCTACATCGGTTCAAGGACAATTAGGAAAAGAAGTATATTACTAAAATGTTAGGCACAATAGCAGCAGAAACCACTTGATGCCATTTTCATTTTCTTCAACTACCATATAGTCTTTTGCCTAATGTATCAACACATTAAATTTCACAAACTTTAGTAGTCTGCTGCATCGGCTAAACTTAAGGTGTTCCAAGTAAGCAGTACCACAGTTTGAAAATATGGACACAATTTATGTCAATGGCGAATGGTACAAAAAAGCAAGAGCGTGACAAAGGGTTTGACCTATCACATAGTCAACAGACACATAACCAGATTCATACCCCTGGACTGAACATACCAAATCAGAGCACGACCAAGAAAACACAATTCCACATCTCAGCAAGCTCAATCACTAAACTAACACTCCCTGTTCCCCAGATTCCTTATGTGCACAGGTTTTGTGATCAAGGGTTCCGTGATCTCCATTGTTTTAATCAAGCAATGTTGGAAAATCAGTGTTGGCGTTTGCTCAGTGACCCAGATTCCTTATGTGCACAGGTTTTGTTATCAAGGGTTCCGTGATCTCCATTGTTTTAATCAAGCAATGTTGGAAAATCAGTGTTGGCGTTTGCTCAGTGACCCAGATTCCTTATGTGCACAGGTTTTACGAGCTAAATACTACCTAGATGGTGACTTGATCAATGCAAGGTTGAAAAAAGGATCGTAGTTTACATGACAAAGTATCATTCAGGTTTGACAACCTTTAAAAGAGGGTGCATTTGGCGACCAGGTAATGGACAGACTATTAATATCTAGATAGATATGTGGTTGCCAGTAGTCCGACATGGATGGTGGTTGCACCTAGAGGAAATTGTTTCTGACCAGAGTTGAGGAGCTGATTGATCTAACAGGGTTTAGTCAGAGATAATTTCTGGCCAGTGGATGTGTATCGCATCTTGCGGATTCCCCTACCAAATTTTGGACAGCCTGACTTTATTGTGTGGCAGTGTGGCACATTAACAGATCAGGTTGTTTTTCTGTGAAATCCGCATACCACCTGGAGTGGCGTGTGGAGTATCGAAGAAGGGTGCAGTGTACAGACTCATCGGATAGATCATCACCCCATGAAGTCTGGAAGAAAATTTGGAAGGCAAACATATCCTGTAAAGTTCAGATTTCTATTTGGAGGACACTGCACGGGATTGTTCCATGTTTTTGCATGTTGGCAAATAGACATATCGGCTCATCTGTTAATTGCCCCGTATGTATGGTTGACGCAGATCTTCCGCGTCATATGCTCTTTCTATGCCCAAGAGTGTTTGAGATATGGGAGGGTTTAGGGTTGATCGACTTCATCAGATCGGCAACTACTTTGGATCGCTCAGGATCAATGGTATTGGAGGAATTATTGTGCTCATCAATGCCAGGTGGTGTAACATGCAATGTTGAGCATTTTGCATAAACTGTTATGATCACATGCTGGTACTTATGGTGGGCAAGGAGACAGATAAAGAATAAGGAACCTGCGCCGACACCGGAGAGAACTGTCATCAATATTTTTGGTATTTTTAGGTCTTTAGCCGAACAATTTGGTGCCCAATCCCTTGTGGTGGAGTCTTATTCAATGGAAGTGGTCCAGGCTGTTCTTAATCCTTCAGAGTACAGAGGTACAAGTGCGGTGGTTATTGACGATTGCCGACATCTACTCATGATGCTTGGCATGGCAACAATACAACATTGCCCGCGAGAAGCTAATGGTGCCGCTCATGAGCTTGCTCGCCTTGGTCTGAGGGAGTTCTGGTTTACCGATCCACCTGATTTCCTTAAACCTGTAATTGTAGAGGACCCTGTATTGATTCAGTAATAAAGTTGCCTTAAGTTAAAAAAACACTCCCTACTCCCCCACACACTTCAGAGCACTAGCGAGTATTTAGATAACCAGTTTCCCCAACCACGGTTGCTGAGCTTTCATATGATCGATTTCTGTAGGAGCCAGTTGAACGGGAGTATATTGGCGTCTGAATCTGCTTCATATCCCTACCTTCGTCCCAATAAAGGCATCGAGCTACATTCTTACAGAAACCGATCTCGCAATTGCGAGTCTAGGCAGCGATATCTGGGCAGGGCGTGGGCGTTACCGATATAGAACGTCGAAGGCGACGTAGGCGCGGCCGTGGCCGGCGTGGCTGAGGTCGTAGGGCGTGACGCCGCAGACGTACATTTTGACCTTGCCCTCGACGTGCGGCACGAAGAGCTCCTTCTTCTTCGTCATGGAGTTGAAGAGCTTCAGAGGCGGCGCGCCCTCCGCTTCGCTCGTGGGTACGGAGACGGAGGGTAGGGCGGTCGCCTCCGCCGTGTCCTCCGCGACGGTGAGGCCGGAGAGAAGGGTCGCCAGCGGCGGCGTGTTCTCCGCCATCCTGGGGATGCAGGTGCAAACCCTAGAACCGGCGGCGGCGGCAGGGCAGCAGGAAGGAGGAGAACGGCGTGTCGGCGAGCCTCCGCGTGGGCAGGCGCTGGTTGGCGGCGGCGCTCTGCGGCTCGAGCGAGGAAGGGAGGCGAGCACGGGGACGAGGGGATCGACGAGCGGGGCGGGCGCTCGGGTTATAGTTAAACACAGCAACAGTCGCTATAGTCGTCGTCGTCGGCACCGGTTCGATTTAGTCACGGTGCTTGAAATTTATGAATTACTCCCTCCGTTTTAAAATATAAGATGTTTTAGTTTGTAAAGAAAATGTATCTAAACTTGTTTTATTCTAGATTCACTCCACAACTGAACGAACCTAATACTAAAAAAAGTCTAGATACATTTGTTTTATAAAGCTAAAACATCTTATATTTTAAAACTAGGGAGTATATTCGTGTATTTATAAATTGTATTTATGAGTATAAGATGTTTTAGGTTTGTAAAGAAAATGTATCTACACTTGTTTTAGTGTTTAGATTCATCCCAAACCTTAGTGAACCTACATATTAAAATTAGTCAAGATACATTTGCTTCACAAATCTAAAACATCTTATAGTTTAAAAAGGAAGTGCATTAAGCAAAAAAAAAAGTATGTCATTCTGTTCACGGGGTGCATTAAGCCACATGTGCACATAGGGATTCTATAAATAAGGTCACGTGTGGTACAAATATCTCAATCTTGTTAGTTGTATCCTGGGCAGTCTAGATGGCCTTGCCCAATAGCAAAAAGTAATGGTGTTAAACGGTATAGATGTGAGACTATAATATGCACATAGGTGCATCGTGTTAAACACCGTAAGGCTGCAAAAAGAATTATAAACGAACTGATACGGGTGTGATGTGTTGCATTGCACAACATCATACTGTTCAAGTTCTGACACAAAAACAACCTACCTCACACAGAGTAGCATGGAGAAAAAATCTGCATACGTCAATATAAAGTACACTGCTTTTCGTGTTTGTCCCCATATAGTGGCTAACGCCTACGCAGTCTTAGGCTTCTGATACGGCACGGCAGTCAATGTGTTTGTTAATCGCCCGATTACTATATCACCGTTGGTAACCAATAGTGAATGGGCAGTACAAATCTCAGCACACATCGTATGGTGTTGGATGGGGAGACAACTATCCCACACTATGTGTCATTCATGTTTTTGTTAGACGAGTTCTAAATTTTGTTCCGATTGTAAATATTCTTGTTCCTCCATTGGCATTAGTAGGGATTTGTTTCTTTACGCGTTTAAATTTATTTTTTCACGATTTATTTTTTAGGTCCTCTTGTACTCGTGTTTTGTTCCACAGTTTTCAATTTTTTGTTCAACTTTATTCATAAATTTGTTCCTCCCATAGTCATAATTCATTCCATCGATGTCAATATTTTCACTTAGCCTTGTTCCATGAGAAGTCATCTTTTGGTTCACCGTCCTTATATGTTTATTCCCTATAACTGTTGTTCCACATGTAGATTCAATTTTTCCCTTGGCGCTAGAAGTTTTGTCCCAACTATAGTGTGACTTGGTCCCTTAAAGTTTTTGCGCATGGAGGGCAGATTTGTTCCTCGGACCCTATAGTTTTGTTCCCTATGGATACAAGTTTTGTCCCATTGATGTCAAATTTTGGTCCCTACCTTTTGGTTCCTTTTTTCTGTAGATTTTTTTGAATTTGTTCCATCTTTTCTAAATTTTTGTTCCTCTTGAAAATGTGATGTGCTACTTGGGCGCTAAAATTTTGTTCCAGTTAGCTCAAATTTGTGTTTCCTGTAATAGTCATGAATTTTTCCTCATGGGTATTTTTTTGTTCTGATAGGTTTAAATTTTGTTCCACACATGTATATGTGATTTATTATTTTGTGCAATAGTATTTTTTTCTAAGTTCGTTCATGATTTTGTTCTATTTAGTCTAAATGTTAGCTCCTCGTGTGAATGTGACGTGTTTCTTGGACACTAAATTTTTGTTCCATATAGTCCAAATTTGTATTTTTCGGCTCGTTAAATTTTAGTTTCACATGTATATGTGATTTCGGTCTTTTGGCGCAATAATTTTTGTTCCAACTGCATTCGTGATTGTTGTTTGAATTAATCTAAATTATAGTTCCCCGTGTAAATGGGATGTGTTCCAGTTAATCTAAACTAGTGTTTTTCTGTAGTGGTCCTGATCTTTTTTGAAGGAAACGTGAGCTTTATTGATTAGGCAACAATATTATAATCGTTTGCAACTAACAAGGACACATAGGTCGGAGTTGAGTCATGTAACACACAACTATCATCCCCTTTGCCTAACTGTGCCGGAGCATGCGCAACACTATTACTCACGACGTTCCACTTTACTAATACAAAAAATTGGTAAACATTTAGGAGCTCATTGCCTTCCGCATATAAACTCCAGGCAGCGGGGTACAAATTTCCATTCACAAAGAATGGGTTGGCCCATGTGGTCTCTCACCATAATTCCATTACGTACCCGTCTTCTTGCTCACATAGTCCCATCCAGCGTCAACGTTTGCTTTGTGCGTACCTTCTGCTGGTGCTGCCCATCGGGAATGTCAGGTACAACAGGAAGAGGACACAAAGGTGTATTGATGTTTGCAGACACAAAGGACACCAAGTAGCTATTCAAATATGGGATCGATGCTGATATAGAGGCCTTACCATCACCATGCACCACATTATTTCGGTGATGCCACCATGTCCGCCACAACAGGAAGAGGATTTTCGCTCTCGAGGCCGACAGACACATTGCTTAGCTAGGAGGTTAAAGATCCATTCCTTTCCAGTATTGCTGAACTCACTATCCCGGGGCAAGTCCCATATTGGTTGCATTCCTTCGCACAACGCCCGTGCGAGAGTGCATGCACGTAACGAGGGCATGGTAGCCATATCCTCTCTTCCCGCACCACATATAGCACATGTCGGGTCTATCTGGCAATTCGTCTGTGGAGATTTGCTCCCTTCATCAGCAACTCCATATAGCCCCTTCGTCAGCAACTCTAAACCATGCATAATACCTTGCCAAGTTGGTGAAGTAGTGGTCCTGATTTGTTCCTGCATGGGTCAAGAATCACATGTTTAATGGACTAACTTTTCAATGTTTTAATGAAAAAATGAAGTAAGGGTATATATGGCAGGTGCTAATGCTTTAATATCACTGCAGCTTTAATAGTCGTTCTTTGGTAGTACTCCCTCCTTCACGGTTTATAGGGCGCGCTACAAAATTCTCATGGACCTAGGCGTTATCCTATTGGCTGAAAAATCTCGTGAAGTACGTTGCAGAATTAGCAGGTGAATTAATAGCCGCGCCTAATTAAACGGATTTAATGTTATCGGTAACCTTTCCAGCCTATTAGCGAGGGCTTAAGGCGCATGCACCCGTCAAGGAGGAGAGAAAGGAGAGGAGATAGTTGGCAATTGATTGCATGCGTGGGCTGTTGCATGCAGACATCCCTTGCATGCAGGGAAGTTGGAAGGAAACCCAATTAATTCACACCTCTTCATGACTGTTGCATGCAGCCACATTAATTAACAATTAATTCTTGTGTGCCTTAAAATGCTGTAGTTTTGGGAAAAACCAAATTTGATTAGACGCCCTGCAAACTGTGAAGGAGGTAGTAACTAGTTTTAGAGCCAGACTTCGGATCAAGGAGACGACAACAGTGTCCAATGCATGCGCGTCCAGGTCCGCATCCAGCACAACATGCAGGAAGGTTTTCATCGCGTTCGCGTCCAGTGTAGCCGGGTATTGTGAGCCAGCTGAGCGACGGAAGCCGGCCCAGGCGAAGCATGTCGAAGAACATGTTCCTACATGGGCCACTTCCTCACCGGCCCAGTCGGGTGGGACGCCTGGTAGGGGACGCCCGGGCGCCAGGGAGAAGCCCACATGAGCTTCAGGCTGGGATCTCTCTCCAAAAAAACATTTTTCTTCTTTTATTATTTTAAAACCATTTTGCAAATAGTTTTCCTATGGCGTCCTTCTGGGTTTTATGTTGCTTTGGAAAATTCTGTATGAATCTCTCACTTGCAAAAACTACACCAGTTTCTCATCTCCCCCTCTCCTCTCCCTTTCGCCTCACCGCTTGAGAGTCTCTCGAGAGTTATCGGGCCAAACCTGAGCCCTCCTCGGTGTCTATGCTGCCCGGAGATGGCGAAGGGGCGGCGCCGGTGTAGGTAGTACTAGCAGTAGGCTTAGGGATGTAGTTTTATAGGTAGTAGATAGGGTGTTGGTCGGCCTTGTGTCGCGGTCTCAATGCTCCCGGTGCTGGCAGGCCGGAGAGAAGGGTCGCCAGCAGCGGCGTGTTCTCCGCCATCCTAGGGATGCAGGTGCAAACCCTAGAACCGACGGTAGCGGCAAGGCAGCAGGGCAACAGGCAAGGGGAGAACAATGTGTTAGCGATGTTGGAGATATGCCCAAGAGGCAATAATAAAGAGGTTATTATCATAGCTTCATGCTTATGATAAATGTTTACATACCATGCTATAATTGTATTAACCAGAAACATTAATACTTGTGTGATTTGTAAACATAAAAGAGTCCCTAGTAAATCCTCTTGTTAAACTAGCTTGTTGGTAAATATATGATCATGGTTTCGTGATCATGAACATTGAGATGTTATTAACAACAAGATCATATCATTAGGAGAATGATGTGATGGACATTCTCCTATAGATAAGCGTAGCATAAAGATCAAGTCATTTCAATAGTTCGTTTGTTATAAGCTTTTTATACATAGTAACCTAATTCCTTTGACCATGAGATCATGCTAATCACCATCACCGGATGGATTCTTTGATGACATCAAACACCACACCGTAACTGGGTGGCGATAAAGGTGGAATTGAGTGTTCGGAAAGTATATGTTGAGTCACATGGATCAAGAGTGGGATTTGTCCATCCATATGATGGATAGATATACTCTAGGCCCTCTCGGTGGATGTCATCCGATTAGCTTGCAAGCATGTGACTGGCTCATAAGGGATCACATATCACGGGAATGAGAAAAGAGTACTTATCGGTAACGAGGTTGAACTAGGTATGCAGAAATACCGACGATCAAACCTCAGATAAGTAAACTATCACGAGACAAAGGGAAATTGGTATCGTATATAAGTGGTTCATTTGATCGCAAAGTAATCATAGAAATATGAATTTCCATATTCCTCTATTGGTTATTGATCGGAGAAGAGTCTCGGTCATGTCTGCATAATTCATGAACCGTAGGGAGACACACTTAAGGATTCAATGTTGTTTAGTAGATATGGAATGTAAGTAGGGAGACCGAATGTTGTTTGGAGTCTAGTATGGGATCCGGGATATCCCGAGGAGATCCGGAATGGTCTGGAGAATAAGATTCATATAAGGAAAGTCCGATTGCGGAGTTCGGGAATGATTTCGATGTTTTCATCGGAGAGGTTCTAGAAGGGTCTAGAAGGTTCACCGGACTGGAAGGGGAATGGTACATGAATGTGTCATGGTTAAGTGGAATGATTGGATCATGTCATAGGTCACTTGGTTGGGCATTTGCAAGAGAGAAATAAAGCTCTAAATTGAAAGTAAAAGGCAGGTTTGAAAAGTCAAACTAGAACAATGGTTTTCTAGTGGAGGAAGGAAAAAATCCTTCTTTCCCTCCACCACAATCCAACTAGGAGAGGGAGTTGGGGAAGGATTCAAACTCCCCTCTCCCAAGCTACCCTCCCTCTCATAAATAGAGGGGAGAGGCTGACCCAAGACCACACAACACCACCCTCCCCACCAAGCCGCGTCGCCGCCGCCTCGCGCCACCGCCGGATCGTCACTTCCGCCCTAGCCGCCGCTGACTCCACCTCCTCCTCTCCGTCCCTCTAAACCCTAGATCACCAAAAACCCTAGATCCACCATAACCTGCTCCGGCTTAGGCGAAGCCCTGCAGGATTTTCCCTCTACTTCCGACACCACGCCGTCGTGCTGCCGGAATCGCGAGGGGAGAACTACAACCTCCGCTGCCTGCTGGAACAAGGGAGAGAAAGGTCTTCATCAAGTATCGAACGTGTGACCGACTGAGGAAGCGCTGCCGGAACGCAGCGCCGGAAGGATCGTCTGTGCGATATTGAGATCGGAAGTGTACGACTACATCATCCACGAGAATCTGCTCTCGTTAACCGCTTTGGAATCTTCGAGGGTGAGTACTCTATCGACTCGTTGCTACAATCTAGTAAATAGATCTTGGCTTGTGTGTGTTCATGCGGTAGAATTTTTTTTCCATGCTACGAACCCCTACAGTGGTATCAGAGCCGTGTCTATATGTAAATCTGTTGCACGAGTATAACACAATAGTCATTGTGGGCGTTGATGCTTTTGTTGTCGATTTCTTCTTGTGTACTTTGCATCTTGCGGGATGGTGGGATGAAGCGGCCCAGACTAACCTTACATGACATCGTTCATGAGACTTGCTCCACGCTTGACATGCAACTTGTATTGCATAAGTGGCTTTGCGGGTGCTTGTTTCTCCCAACATAGTGAAGATTCAATTGACAACGGGTGATTGACAATACTAGGATCAACGTTGTGGTTCTTGTTCGTAAGTTAGAATGACACTTATTGAAATCCCCAAACCACGTAAAACATGCAAAGAAAATTAGAGGCGTCTAACTTTGTTTTGAAGGGGTGTGTTGTGATGTGATATGGCCATGCTTGTGATTATATATAATGTATGCAATGTTTCTTATTGCAAGTCGGCAACCGGCAGGAGCCTTATGGTTGTCTTTTAATTTTGTTAAAGACCTGCGTGTATATTATTCAAAGTAGTTGTAATAGTTGATGCTGGTGGACGACAACCATGGAGCGGTGCCATTGAACTTGACGCCATGCCGGTGATGATGGAGATCATGTTCGTGCTTGAAGATGGAGATTGGAAGCACAAGAAGAAATGTCATATCATATCACATATTATGAATCGCATGTGATGTTAATCCTTTTATGCATCTTGTATGCTTAGATCGCGGCGGTAGCATTATAAGATGATCCCTCTCACAAAATATCAAGTTATAAAGTGTTCGTCCTTAGTAGGCACCATTGCCAAAGCTCGTTGTTTCGAAGCACCACGTGATGATCGGGTGTGTTAGATTCTGCGAGTGTATACAACGGGAGCAAGCCAGATTTGCTCATGCAGAAGCTAAGGTTTGATCTTGACGAGCCTAGCATGTACAGACATGGTCTCGGAACACGGATCACCGAAAGGTAAAACATGAGTCATATAGTAGATATGATAAACATGTTGATTGTTCGCCTTTGAAGCTACATCATCTCTCGTGATGATCGATTTTGATGTGGTGGATTTGGTTCATGTAATCACTAAAACAATGTGAGGGATATTGTTTTGAGTAGGAGTTCAACAACAATATGATTAAAAGTTGAACACTATTTATCATAAGTTAAATCAAAGTGAATTTGCATAGTTGTTGTAGTCATTGGCATCCGTTTACCACCTTGCGCTTAGTTATAATTGAGATAATAGAACTATAGAATTCTGGGTAGTTATTTTACGAACTGGTATCGTATTGTTTTGAAGTGTTAATCTAAAGTTTAAAAGTCCCATTGCAAACTTTCAGTAAGTTTCGATTACTTCATGAAGTTTAATAGTTGGTATTAAATCAAGAGTAACAATTCCAGTGTTAGTATATAAATATCATGTTTGTCTCCATGATTCTTGATATTCAAAAGATCGTTTTAATATCAAGGTAATCTAGGAGTTGAAAGAGTTGTTTCAGAAACGTGTGGAAGATATTGCGATATCTGAAATGATGTTTTGGTAACAACATGATAGAGTATGATATGGCAAAGTTTATGTTCTCATATTTGATGAGAATTTACAAAAGTTTAGAGACACTAGTTGTCCTAATCCTCCAAAAGGTATTGGAGAGCAACATTATACTCGCGATTCACCGTAATAAGCTAAAGTAGCTTGATCATGAATAGTTCCATGATAAGGATGAATATTTGATGTATGTAAAATGTTTGCTACACTAAAATATTACTAAAGAATGGAATTTGAAAGAACACCAAACATTTGATGATGGTGATCTACTTCAAAGTGCAAGTCCAAAGACATTGGTATTTAACTATACACGCTTTGGAGTATGTGTCATGTGTATGACTCCACTATTGATGTTGATAGATTCTTTCAAACAGAAAAGGAAATACTGAAAGAGAATCTCATAAATATATGACAAAAAATAAAAGACTAGAATTTTCAGCTTAGGTATATAGAGGATATACGAGTTATGGTTGTATTCTTTGCTTGTTAAATAATGTGGTTCTTAAGTATTGGATACTGAATTTGTTGGTATGAATCGTCATACGAAACAACACAATTCATGAACTACAATGGACTAAGTAACTAGCAAAAGAATATGTGATGATGTTCATCGAGAACAAATAAAGGGTTGTTGTGTTGCTCGTTAACATAAAATCTTGCCTTCAAGATTTATTTTATCAGGTATTATGAGAACAAAAGGGTTGTTCAAATAATTGTCGTAATCCATAAAAGATGGATGATTTACAAATATGGTTGGATAAATCACATCCATAAAACTATTGCTAAAAATGTGGAAAGACAATTGATAAGAAATATCACTTAGGAAGTGACATCGTCTTTTAAATTATATTGGAAATAAAACATGAAGAAACTCCATGTGGATGGAATTTTGGAGTCTTTTGATTTTTGATCAAATGACACTTGTGAAACTTTCCTAGAGATAATTAAAACTCTGTTCATAGGCCAAAGGGAATGGATGAGTAGCTTATTGAAACTTGTACATATTGTTGTATGAAGTCCATTATGTGTAGTCAAGAGCGATGGATTTCAACTTCATATGCTTTCTCCGAAAATTTGAGTGAATATATGAATATTTACTTAATGAGGATGAAGTGTGAAACATTGAAAATGTTCGAAGACTTTCAAGATGAAGTGCAAAATCAATGTAACAAGAAAATAAAGAATTTATGATAGGATCATAAAGGACAATTTTTAGTTGCAAGTTTAGCATAACACCTAAGATTTGAGGAATCGTTCCATAGTTTTATGTTTCCCGAAAAACACCATAGTAGTATGGAGTGATCGAGATATGCAATAAAACCTTGTTTGACATGGTAAGATCAAAGGTGTCATTTATAAAACTGCCATTATATTTTAAAAGATTAAAAGCTTTAGAGACTACCATTTTTCCACTGAAAAGAGCTCCATCATGATCCATTGAAATGACACCATATAAAGTTATGGTTTGGGATAAAACCCAAGTTATCCTGTTGAACATTGGTATGAGCATGTCTTTGTAGGTTATTTCGGATAATCATTGGATACTCCTCCATAACACCAAAGACAAAAGTGTTTGTTGCTTAGAACGGCATGTTTTTTGAGAAGAAATTTTTCATGAAAAGTTAAGTGGGAGGACAATAGAACTTTGATAAGGTTAAAAGAACCTTAGCTATATGTGCTGAGTTGCGCAACGCCGAAAAGTGTTCCGGAGGCAGCAATAATGCTCATCGCTCACGTGTCTCAAAGGTTGTGGTCATGGAGGTCAAAGTTCCTATTGAACAAGTAGGTCGGGTAAACAATCAAATACCAAGATTTGAGGGTTGAATCATTATTTGACAATAATGAATGGACTACATGCAAAGAAGCGATGATGGGCCCTGACTCCGTCAAATGGCTTGAAGCCATAAAATCCGTGATAGTTCCATACAAAAGAAATCAAGATTTGAACTTGAAGGACCCTCGAGAAAGGTGTAAGACCTTACAGTCGTGTTTGGATCTATAACGAAATAGACATGGATGTTTCACATCTATAAAATAGTCGACATGTTGGGAAAGAGTTCACAACAATGTTCAAAGGTTGACTATGACAAGATTAGATCTTTCATAGCGATATTTAGTCTAGAAGGATTAATGTAGCAACCACTACATATAATTTTGTTATGTGGTAGTTGAATAAATAAAACAAGTTCTTCTAATAGAATTTTTACCTAGGACGTGTGCATAACACGGTCCATAGGGCTTTGTTAATTCAAAGGATGCTAAAAGCGCATGGAAACTACAATGGTTGAAGTAAGCATCGCGGAGTTGGAATCTTCACCATGACGAAACTGTTAAAAGAGTTTAATCTCATCGGAGATGATGAAGATGCTTGCATTTGCAAGAAATTAAGTGGGAGCTCTAAGACATATTTCTAATACATTATGTGAAAGACATATTGTTGATTGGCAATAATGCATATTTTGTTAACACAAGTTAAGAATTTCATTTTGATGAAAGACTTAGGAAAAACCCGAATATTTGGCATCAATATCTATAAGGATAGATTGAGATGATAATATGGTTGTGCCGAAAGTACATAGATGATATATTGAATGAGTTCAATATAGAAACTACAAGAAAGGTTCTTGTCACACAGAAATGATTGAATTAATTCAATATTGATGATATATTCAAGTGTATTGACACTTGGTAAGTGAAACAAAGATTCAAGTATAGATTGATACTTGATGTATGAAATCACAAAGAGTATTTATATCAATCATATTGTGATATGTACAAATCCAGATATGTCCTATGCTCTAAATGTTATGATCATATACGAGAATGATTCATAAGATGATCATTGGACGGTAGTAAGGATATTCTTATGATCTTTTGGAAGAACTAAGAATATATTATTTGTAGAGGTGACAAATAGATGGTTAGTTCATTGTAAAAGTACTACATTGATACTAGTTTTGTCACAAAGTACAAATTAAGTTTATCTCAATCTAAACTAAGGGTGGCACAATATAATGGAAAGTAAGTTTCATAATGGATTTGGATAAGTTCTAAAGTTAAGACATTGTGACAGATACTACAACAAAAGTCTAAGTATATGACTGCTATTATAGCAGCAAAAGAGGGCATTGTGTCAAGTAGTTTGCTATCAAAGGTGTAGTTCACAGCGGTAAAATACTATGAAGATATATTGTACGACAATATTGTCAACATGTTTTAACCCCTAGGAACTAAAGGTCTCACCAAAGGATCAAATTTATACAAAGCCATCTCATTAGAGAATGAGTGATGCGTAGAGACGCAAAGACATGCAATTACACACGGACCTATAAGTGTCGGATCCGAAGATCAGTTGACCACTAGCAAACGTGTACATGCAACACTAGAAAGCCATAAGTGTTGAATACACAAAGATTTGACACTAGATTATTGTCTCTAGTGCAAGAGGGAGACTGTTGGAGATATGCCCAAGAGACAATAATAAAGAGGTTATTATCATATCTTCATGCTTATGATAAATGTTTACATACCATGCTATAATTGTATTAACCGGAAACATTAATACTTGTGTGATTTGTAAACATAAAAGTGTCCCTAGTAAAGCCTCTTGTTAAACTAGCTTGTTGGTTAATATATGATCATGGTTTCCTGATCATGAACATTGAAATGTTATTAACAACAAGATCATATCATTAGGAGAATGATGTGATGGACATACTCCTACTGATAAGCATAGCATAAAGATCAAGTCATTTCAATAGTTCGTTTGCTATAAGCTTTCTGATACATAGTAACCTAATTCCTTCGACCATGAGATCATGCTAATCACCATCAAATGATGGATGCTTTGATGACATCAAACACCACACCGTAAATGGGTGGCTATAAAGGTGGCATTGAGTGTTCGGAAAGTATGTGTTGAGGCACATGGATCAAGAATGGGATTTGTCCATCCATATGACGGATAGATATACTCTGGGCCCTCTCGGTGGATGTCATCCGATTAGCTTGCAAGCATGTGACTGGCTCACAAGGGATCACATATCACGGGAACGATAAAAGAGTACTTATCGGTAACAAGGTTAAACTAGGTATGCAGAGATACCGACGATCAAACCTCGGATAAGTAAACTATCGCGAGACAAAGGGAAATTGATATCGTATGTAAGTGGTTCATTCGATCGCAAAGTAATCGTAGAAATATGTGGGAGCCATATGAATTTCCAGATTCCTCTATTGGTTATTGATCGGAGAAGAGTCTCAGTCATGTCTGCATAATTCACGAACCGTAGGGAGACACACATAAGGATTCGATGTTGTTTAGTAGATATGGAATGTAAGTAGGGAGACCAAATGATGTTCGGAGTCTCGGATGGGATCCGGGATATCACGAGGAGATCTGAAATGGTCCGGAGAATAAGATTCATATAAGGAAAGTCTGATTGCGGAGTTCGGGAATGATTTCAATGTTTTCATCGGAGAGGTTCTAGAAGGGTCTAGAAGGTTCACCGGACCGGAAGAGGAATGGTACATGAATGTGTCATGGTTAACTAGAATGATTGGATCATTTCCTAGGTCACTTGGTTGGGCATTTACAAGAGAGAAATAAATCTCTAAATTGAAAGTCAAAAGGCAGGTGTGAAAAGTCAAACTGGAACAATGGTTTCCTAGTGGAGGAAGGAAAGAATCCTTCTTTCCCTCCACCACAATCCAACTAGGAGAGGGAGTTGGGGAAGGATTCAAACTCCCCTCTCCCAAGCTTCCCTTCCTCTCATAAATAGAGGGGAGGGGCTGCCCCAAGACCACACAACACCACCCCTCCCCATCAAGTCGTGCCGCCGCCGCCCCAGCGCTACCCCCGCTACCGCCGAATCATCACCGCGGCCCTAGCCTCCGCCGACTCCACCTCCTCCTCTCTAGACCTCTAAACCCTAGATCGCCTGAAACCCTAGATCCACCATAACCTGCTCTGGCTTAGGCGAAGCCCTGCAGGATTTTCCCTCTACTTTCGACACCACGCCGTCGTGCTGTCAGAATCGCGAGGGGAGAACTACAACCTCCGCTGTCTGCTGGAACAAGGGAGAGGAAGGTCTTCATCAAGTACCAAACGTGTGACCGACTGCGGAAGCGCTGCTGGAACGCAGTGCCGGAAGGATTGTCTGCGCGATCTTGAGATCGGAAGTGTACGACTACATCATCCACGAGAATTTGTTCTCATTAACCGCTTTGGAATCTTCGAGGGTGAGTACTCTATCGACTCGTTGATACAATCTAGTAGATAGATCTTGGCTTGTGTGTGTTCATGCGGTAGAAATTTTTTGTTTTCCATGCTACGAACCCCTACAAGCGAGTCTCCGCGCAGGCAGGTGCTGGTTGGCGGCGGCGCTCTGCCGCTCGAGCAGGAAAGGGAGAGGCAAGGGAGGCGGGCACGGGGACGAGGAGATCGACGAGCGGGGCGGGCGCTCGGGTTACCCTGCGGCTCGAGCGGGGAAGGGAGAGTGGCGGCGGCTGGCGGGCTACGCCCAACGCGTGCGTTTATAGGCTCCGCTCAGGTGGGCGCGCGCGTTGGGCCAGCCCATATGACGCCTTTATTCTTTATGTTTCTTTTTTCTGTGTTTGTTTTGATCTTTTATTTTATATTTCCTTTTTTCTGTTTTCTTTTTATTTTCTGTGTTTATAAACATTTTTCAAATATGAACTGCTAGGCCGAGACCCTACGCCACTCCCGCCGAAGTCGGACTGGGGAGTGGCTTCGGTTGAGCTGCTGGGCCACGGATGGGCCAGGAACAGGCTGACTTCGGCGGGGATGGGAATGGGCTTCAGGCCGGGATCTCTCTCCGAAAAAACCATTTTTCTTCTTTTAATGTTTTCTGTTTATTTTAAAACCATTTTGCAAATTCCTAAAAAACCATTTTGCAAATAGTTTACCTATGTAGCCCTTTTGGTTTTTACGTTGCTTTGGAAAATTCTGTATGAATCCCTCTCTTGCAAAAACTACACAAGTTGCTCATTCCTCTCCTCCTCTCCTCTCCCTTTCTCTTCACTGCTTGAGAGTCTCTCTCGAGTTCCCGGGCCAAACCTGAGCCCTCCTCGACGGTTATGTTGGCCGGAGATGGCGAAGGGGCGGCGCCGGTGTAGGTAGTACTAGTAGTAGGCTTAGGGATGTAGTTTTATAGGTAGTATCTAGGGTGTTGGTCGACCTTGTGTCGCGGTCTCGGGTGCTCCCGGTGTTGGCAAGCTACATCCGGGAGGTGATCTTCCTCATCATGTCCGTCGTGCTCCTACGGTGGGAGGTGGCGCTAGTAGGGGAGGAGAAGAGATCTTGTGTCAATAAGATCGGTGTGCTACCGGTTTCGGTGGTTTCTGGCAGGCTCGGCGGTGGTTTTGCTACCTTTATTGCTTCGGTCTGTGCTCTACGTGGAGGCGAGGAGGGGAGAAAATCGGGCGATGGCGGTGGCTTGCCATTTATTTTGCGGTAGGCGATAGGATCGCCGGAGTATCGTATGTCCGAATGGCGTCCAGTCCCACCTCTGTCGTCGGGAACAGCTCCTTCCAGCCGACGTCTCCAGGACGACTTCAACCTCTAGGCCATGATGCTATTTGGGAGGCTCTCCGACTACAACGCAGAGGGTTCCCTCCTCACTCGCTTCATTCTCGGGAACAGTGAGGGTGACTATGTGGTGGTCGGTGGAGCCGTTGGCCTCGATTGCTTTTCCAGATTTCTTGCTGAGGTCCTTTGCGCAAAATGTAGGGACTTGTTTGTAATTTTCTTCTTCTTATAGTCCCTTTCTGTAGAGAAAATTACACGTGACACCAAGCTTTGGTGTTAAATTTGCACAAAACACAGAAACAAAATATTTGTTGCAACTAGCCCAATTTGTTGTCTAATGAGTTGCAGCTAGCCCAAATCGAGTATATAGTGCCTTAACGGTATATCTAACACATGGTCTCGTATTTCTATACTGTATACCATAATTTTATATAAATTAAAAAATAGATATCATAGATATCTTAATACGAGCGTCAATTTGACACATGAGTTCTCACAAAGCTCTTTTTAAAAATTATAAAATTCAATTTTTTAGCTTCGAAAAATTTATACAGAATATCAGAACGTAGTTAATGATTTATTCGACCTTCTTGTGCAGATCTCGGAGCATGACAATATAACTTTTCAATCTTCTATAATATATCCAATTCAATCTTCTATAATTTCACATTAAAAATTTGCATGCTTGTAACACGCATATTTTACCACATCAAGATTATTTTTCTGATTTTTTTGTACATAGTTGTCTATTGATTTTTTTTTGTGTAGGCATAGGCATAGACGCTGCAGTAGTGGTATTAGGCTGAGTTCGATTGAAACGTTAGATACATTAGACCGAGCTTTGTTTGTTAAGAGGATATAAATACAAAAATATTGGCCCACACAAGTGATATACAAGATAGAAATACACACATACATGTTAGATACGTTTTTAAGGACTATAATCTCTATTTAAACTGTATTTGGGCTAGGTGCAATGATTAGACCAAAAGTTGGGGTCTGCTGCAACATGTCTTTTGTTTCTGTGTTCTATACAACTTTGACACCAAAACCTGGCGTTATATGCAATTTTCTTCTTTCTGTAAAATGTACTCCCACCGCTTTGAATTAATGGAAGCTCTCGGTCCTTCATAACCGACCCCTCGGTCCTTCATAACCGACCCCTGTTCAAAAAAATCCCTCTCTTGCTTCACATTTTGGGTGTGCAACTTGTCTCTACTCTTCAGGAACCGACTCCTACGGAGCATCTGAACAATTAGTCCTATATTTTTTTTTACAACAACAGTTAGTCCTATGCTGTCACAAAACATGAGATTCTTGCAATTTTCCTTATCAATGTATATTTTTATGCTGAGCAACGTGGTTGTCATACGAACATGCCATGTCTACGGTCCAAATTGGTTCTTGGAGCTTGCAGAAAAGGAGGCCCACCCCAGGTCCAGCGCATTTGGGGATGTCACAGTTCTAAAACTGTAGAAATGGAGAAATAGTACTACTAGTATAAGACACCAAAAATACAGTGAGGTCTCTGTCTCTCTCATGGGGGAGTTGAGGTTTGCCAAAGCAATTCAAAGAAGTGTCTCGTTCTTTTTGATAGCTTTCATCACCAAACATTCCACACCAAACTCATTTGGTCCAGACTGGCCTCTAGTGTCTCGCAGAATTGTTCAAACTAAGAAAAGTATACCTAATTTCAACCTTTTCCTAATTTAGAACTTAAAAAACTAGCAGCCGAAGTAAACAAGAAAACTGGCTGGTCTTATCATCAATGGCGTCGAGCAGACGTTAGCCAGACTGTCACATGTTCATATGGCGGCTGGCCGACATGACAGCTAAACCGAAGCTAGGGTCCACAGCCCAGTCAGCAGTTCATCGCCACCGTCGTGGCCCAGCATATGCTGACACTGCAACCGCCGTAACGCCACGGCAGCCCACAGCTGCAGAGCAAGCAAGAGATCCAAAAGACAGATACAAAAGGCTCTCCATCAGTCCAACAAATTCCCTTTACACTTCTGGACAGAAATCACTTCCCTATTACAAATAACAGATAAAAATATATATATGTATAGTAGCAACTGGCGGAAAAAATCTCGATAAATACTATACGGCTATATATATGTAGTAGCAGAAAAAAGTGGCACCTCGTTTTTTTGACATCACCGCACATGTTCTACAACTTAAAATAACAGCAAACATCCAGGTCTCAGACTCCTGAACATGGGTACAGAAGACCCCGCTGTCAACTCCAGAGAAAACTTCACCGTCAGGCAAAGATGATATAACATGTGGTGTTAATTACCGTCTCTTAGGCTTTCAAGAACCAATCGTTAGGGCCGACTCGCAATCTTTCTGAGCATGGCACCAATATACAGAATACACAATGGGGGATGAATCGGCGTCACAATATCGTGCATCCACATCTGTTCTGCTTGGGAGAATTCGACAGGTGCTTCTCTGAAAGAAAAAAAAAAGGCAACACATTGCAATGATTAAATGAAACAAAAGTATGATGATACAATGAATTTCAGAAATGTATGAACATATTTATGATGTCACGAAGAATTCAGCAAATGTATATAAATTTACCTACTTTAAATTTTCACAATAAAATGATTGTATTAACAAGACATCAGATAGCAGCAGCAATTACTATAGTATGCAACCACAAATCACCTTCCAACGATGAGAAAGAAAATGTCAGAAGTATAATCTGCTACTTCAGTTCAATGATAAAATTTCTGATAGAACAGAACACGGTGATTATGGATCAACTAAACGGAAGAGAAAACAATGTTCAGACCCAGAATTTTGATATGCAACATAGAATGAAATGTAGTACACATGCAGACAAATGGTCAATGGTAACTTCTTCTGAAAATTTGAACCACACAAAATAGAATTTCAACCCTTCCAGACCCTAGACCAAGTGAGATCATCAAACATATAAAGAAATAGGCTTTGAATAAATAAGAGGAAAATCAAAGCATTACCACTTTTGTCACTCTGGGGAGGGCGTACGACAACATGCATTGTGATTACACCTCCTGGAACTTCTCCTACTGGGACTCGAGACTCAGCAAGAGTTTTGTTGTTCTCCAGTATCCTTCCAGCATTGATGAGCTTCACGTCATTAAGAGTTTTTGGAATAACGTCTTTATCTGTTAAAAATAGTAAGATGCACTCAACACAGATAACTGATGTCCCCCCCGGAGCAAGTAATTCAGTTTCTAGAAGACTGAAATAATTGATAGAAGTATTCAGAGAATTTGAAGTACTTGCAGAAGCTGGAAATCATATCCCCCAGAAAAGAGAAGTGCTAACTCAATGCATCTCATCACAAGAAAAACACTATTTCAACCTTACTGAAGCATGGTCATCTACATGTTATGTACCATGTTGTGGACTATTCCTCAAAGGATACACTGTATGTGGTGCGAAAGAGATCGTCTATTTCCTTCTCTATCGTGAAGGACATGGTTTTTGAGTCGCCAACTAGTCGCCAAGTCATTTTGTAAATTTGGTGACTCACGACTAATCGGTGACTAATTGCTGACTTGGACTGACTAATCACCGAGCCAAGTGAGTAGTAATCGAGGTAAACAAAATAAGAACTGCTGCAACTAAGTCCTCCCCCCCAACCCACCCACCCAAATCAGATTTACCAAAAGATCAATTTCTGCAAAAAATAATTAGTGTTTTGCCGCGTCCAATTACCAAACAAACAATTTAAAAAATACACATCATAAGTAATATTCCGATTGTACTGTTAGTACATGGTACTTCCTGTGTGCGTACATTGCGGTCCAGTCTCATGAAAGTGCTTAAATGCTGTGGAAATCTACATTACAGTTACAAGCATAATCCCGCAATACTTGCCTCTATAAAAGCACCAACTGTACTAACATCCAGTAGTTCAGAATTGGTACTGGACCACTAAAATGAGGACAGTATCCAAGGACACCAACAGGATAAGAAGGCAGACAAACAGTCTCCTCAGATGGTCCTGTGATCACATGTTTGCAGAAGATCTCATCATGCATAATAACAGATACAGAAACCTAAAATTCTTTCAGAGCACTAGCAACCTCTGCCCCCAATACAGAGAAAAAATATCTTCTGCTTGTCCCTTTACAAGAATGCAAGAAAAGCAAGAACTTCTAAATTTATACTGATATATCTACCTGTCAAACATATTTGGTAGTACTAGGGGTAAGGAGACTTCTAAAAGCATCAGTTACTTGGACATGTATTACCTAACTAACCAAAGGACATAAGAATCACGCAATCCACGGAACAACCTGATCCGTTGATGCGAAATCACACTATGTTTGTCGCAAAAAGCAAAGATATGCGTAGCTCCCAGATCCAGACCCAACCATCTGCACGGGAACTCTTTACCGGATCAAGAAACGGATAGAGGCACGAGTGGCGAGACGACCGCGCAAGCAAGCTCCCCGAAACATATGGCGTCAAAAGCGGAGACGTATAAATATACGCGGAGGAAGGGGAAGAGGGAGGGAGAGGGGAGGGGGAGGGGTCGATCGGTCTCACCCTGCGGCCACCGAGCGAGGACGAACTCCTTGAGCGCGGTGACGGTGGTGGAGGGGTCGTACTTGTTGGGCCCGATGTCCGTGCCGTCGAACAGCCGAAACTTCACCTCGATCGGCTCTTTCCCGCCGGCCATCTTCCCGGCCGGATCACGGCGCACCTCCTACGCAAGATCCCAACAACCGCTGCGCTGGCCGGCTCAGTCGACCACGGGCCGGCAGAGGAATTCGGGGAGGAAAAGCTGCCAAATTCGGCGCAACCAGGGCAAGAAACCGATGCGGCGGATCCCACGAAGGATCCGCTTTCTCCTTTAGTTAAGCAAGAATTTAGAATTCTTTCGTGGGGAGCAAAGCGACGAGACGGGCGTCTCAAGGGGAGAGAGAAGGAAGGAGTGGGATTCCTCGGTGTTTTCGCAGATACGTCCCCGGAAAAACTATATTTATCCTGGAGTTCTAGTGGGAACATAGCTGTCTCCTTGCCTACCTGGTGCTGAGTGCTCATCTTCTTTTTTTTGCGAGTGCTTTTTTCAAGAGATTTTTTTTTGCGAGCGTTGAGTGCTCACTGGTAACTTTTTTTTTTTAGCGGAGAGTGCTCACTGGTAACTATGCCTAATGTGTGGCTGCATGGGTTACAAATTACAACTACTAGTCTAAAATCTAGCGCCTCTTTTATCCAAATAATTTGAATATTTATAAGACATTTTGGATTAAGTTACTTGGAAAAATCAGTATAAGTTCTTTATAATTTGCATATTACTGAAACCTACATAAACTTCTCTTATATTTGTACTTGTGCTATATTTTAAATGAAAATTTATATCTTAAGGGTTTTTTCTGTGATGCAATCACACAAATCATTTTAAAAATTCAACCCTATAGGATTGAGTGAACATAACACTGCAATCCTACGGTTTTAATTCGTATTTTTACATCATACACATCCTATTTGGTACAAAGAAAAGTTTAAAGCAATCTGTACAATTTCAAAATCATATAAATTATTTTTTCTATAGATTCACTTCGATTCAAATAAATGCACCTCCAAAAATTGTATTGAGCACCAAGCCCCTTCCCCTGATCAGCACCTAGACGACCACAGTTATTGTATTGAGCACCATTGTCACGCTACTACATGTTCTGCCCACCGTTTCCTCTGTACCGACCATGATCATTATATTGTCCATGTTGTTGATCATTGTATTGTCCATGTTGCTGACCATTATTTTCACGATACCGACCTCCATCTCGACGGCCATTTCGACCACGTGGATAGTCACGGTTGTTGTAGTTCTAGGCACGGGCTTGGCGGCGAGAAACATTATTTACAGATGACTGAAAAGTGCCCGAACATTGGACCGATTCAGACAACATATTCTAATGAAGATCGAAGGCTTGAAGTTGCGGGCACATGCCATTAAGGGTTGTGGGAGGAACAAAATTAATCGAAGCCACTAGGGGAGTGTACTCACCATCAAGACCATTCAAAATATACCCCTTTAACTCATCAGCGTTAACAGTTTTACCGGCCTCTGCAAGTTCGGAGACAAAACTTTCATTTTGTGATGTACTTGTCGACACTCAACTCGTTTTTCTTGGTATTAGGGAGTGCACCATGCAACATGTTGACCATGGCACGGGACTTGGAGGAAATAAGATCATCAATCATGCCCCATACCTCAGGTGCGTGCTCAAGACCCATCACATGTGACAAGAGATATGGGGAGATGGACCAAAGCAGGAAGCCCATGACCATTCGATCGCGGGCATGCCAGATCTGATATGTTGGATTAGCCACGAGCTTCTTCTTATTGCTCTCATCCTTGACCTCGATTGTTTTGGTTAGTGCAAGATTGGAGCCGTCGAGCAACACCATGACCATCGCACCGTGAAGACCAGGAATAATTTGAGTCTTCCATAGTAGATGGTTATCTCGTGTCAGCTCCTCCGTGGGAGGAGACCCAAGCGTCATCGCGATACTCGCCATGTCAGAGGAGGACGAGGCCATCAAAAGAAAGGGTTTTAGGAGGGAGGGAATTCCAAGCCATGAATCACAACTAGAAGAGATTCTGGTTGTTGTATGGCATGACGATCACCGTCGGCTAATTTTTCGTGTGGAGATTGGGTCTAGATGTCAGAGAGGAAGTCACTCTGATACCATATCGGTTTTGGAGTTGGAAGGAACGATAGCCCGCTAGGGCTCTCGGTTATGTGTTGATATACACGAAAAAATCCCGCGTGGTGGCACGTACACGAGTATGTATCAAGGTCGGTGTACTACACTGTACATCTTATTACTCTAACAATGGGATGTATAAAAATGCCAATATATATCTCAACGTCCTAGTTTTTTTTATCTTATTTCCCAACACTATCCCCATTTTCACAATTTTCGGTTTACTGAACATGATTCCCCAGATGTTCTTGGAGGAGGAACAATCCACTGCAAAAGGAAAAAGACCGGCTATAGTTGGCTCCCATGTGTTATGCTAACTTGCTACTAAAAAGATTAAAAGGATTATCATGGTGACATTCAATGCGATTCTAAAATTAAGCTAGCAAAAAAACAATAAAATTTGACCAAAATGATTTATATAGCCCCCGTGGTGGCATGTACACGAGTACGTATCAGGATCGGTGTATTACATTGTATACTGTACATATTACATCATATTACATGATGTATAAAAATATAGTCCTGGTGTTTTTTATCTTATTCCCCAACACTATCTGATTTTCACAATTTTTTGGTGAAATTTCTTGAATGTTTCTCATATTTTACCTATTTTCGAACACGATTCCTCATTTGTTCTTGGGGTGGGTGATCCTAACAAATTCTTTAGCCTTTGGAGGAGGAAAAGACCGCCATAGTTGGCTCGCATGTGCTATGCTAACTTGTGTGTAACAGGTTGAAGTATTGCACTTAATGCTTTTGAAGTCCAAGGAACAGGAATTGTGGGGATTCAACCACCTGACTTGGGGTGACTTCTTTTGGGCTTCTAGACTGGCTTATAAGTTCCCCACTGGAGAAGCCCAAAAGAAGTATATGCTTCTAACCCGTTTTTTCCCCACCGCTGTTTTTGCTTATAGTGCAATTTTTGCGGTCCAGAGAAACTGCTCGAGACCTACTTCTCGCAGCTTCCCGCAAAGAACCGAACCGGAATAATTGGAGTACCCCTAATTTTCGTGGAAATTGCGCCAGAAATGCCACCGTGGGCCTAACGCGAGTCGTTCCGGAAGTTTTCTCCTGATCTTTTCCCTGGCCCTCACGCGAGTCATCCCGAGCAACTCCTAGCCTCACTCCTTGATCCCCGCCGCTAGCCCGCCGCCACACCTGCTCGACGCCAGCCCGCCGCCGCACCTGCTCGCCGCCGCCGAGGATTCCCGTCGCCAGTCCGCCCTCCTTGATCCCCGCCGTGTGCCGCCGTTGCGGAACCGTCCATGGTTCACGTCCAGAGCGCCGCCGCTCTCGTCTCTCCACTCCTGCCGGTCTCTCACCACCGCCACCTCCAGATCTCGGCAGAGAGGGGGCGGATCCCACCCGCCTCGGCAAGTTTTGGCCCATACCTTATCACCCCGGTCCTCTCAGCTCCAATCCCCGGTGGATTTCGTCCCCCACTCCTGCCGGTCTCCCTCTGCCGTAGGTTTCCGCCCACCCGGACCAACCCTCTGCCCCAGCCACCTCCTCCCTCCACCTGTGATACGGTCCGCAACTTACCCCAAGGGTTTCCGGATTGACAAGACCATCAAGCCCTATGACGGCACCGCCAAGCCAGCTACATGGTTGCAGGACGTGGATATCACCGGGGGTAACCCCAACGTTGCCGTCAAGTACCTCCCATTGATGTTGGCGGGTATGGCCCATCAATGGATTGATGACTTGCCAGAAAGATCCATATGCAATTGGTTGGACATGCAAGAAGCATTCACCAAGAACTTCGAGGGTACGTACAAACGTCCCTGCACTATTGGCAATCTACATCGGTGCGTGCAAGAGAAAGACAAGACATCTCGCGCCTACCTCTCCCGCTGGCTGGATATGAAGAATTCTTGCGCAGGAGTGCACGCCTAGTCCGCCATGGCCGCTTTCATCGATGGATTGGAAAGGGGCACGTTGCTCCGACATAAGCTGAAGCACTTGCGGGACAATCACCAGCTAGACTTGAACAGATGATTCAGTTGGCCAGTGAGTTCGCAGCTGCCGACGACGATGCTTGCGGCTCTCTGCTGGCAATGGCCCTTCCAACTCAAGCTCGGAGGAACAGCAGCACCAAGCGGAAGACCGCACCATAAGAAAAGCAAACCCCCGACATGGTCGCCATGACTTTTGCAGGACGAGGTGATGGCGGACAGCGTGGCCGAGGACGGGGCAGGTCGTGGGCAGCAGCAGGAAGTGAAACTACCTCGGAAGCGCTCCGTGTTCCCCAAACCTACGAGTAATACCGTGATATGTCGTGCCTCGTACACCTTGACGCCAACGGCAAGGCCACCCACACCAATCGCCACTGCAAGTTTGTCAACGACCTCAAGGAGGACCCGGAGTCCGGCTACAAGCAAAGTCGGAAGAATAGACCGCGAGGCAAGGGCAAGGGGAATAAGAAGGAGGAGGAGTCCAAGGATTCAAGTGACATGGACGAGGACGTTGACCCCCAAGAACGCCGCCAAGGGAGATGGCAAAGGCAAGAACCCCTTCGAGAAGAAGGCGGCAGTTTTCCACACTTTCCTTGGTACCCCCACCGTCCGACAAAAAAACACCTCCATGAGGATACTGATGGCTACTCTACCCCCAATTCCCCAGTACCTGCGCTGGTCGGAGATTCCAATTACTTGGGACAGGAATGATCACCCAGACCTCATCCCTACAGAGAACCAATACGCCATGGTCATCAACCCCCTGATTGACGGCAATGAGTTCACCAAATGTATGGTGGATAGTGGAAGCAGCATCAACATCACGTATCTGGATACACTGCAGAAGATGAGCTTGACGGAGGCAAACCTAAGGCGGACCAACACCGTCTTCCACGGCGTAGTTCCTGGCCGGGAGGCTCGGTCCCTTGGGTGCATCACACTTCAGGTCGCTTTTGGTGATGTTAATAATTACCGCCAAGAGCGCATGACCTTTGAGGTGGTCCCCTTCAAGAGCGTGTACCACGTCATATTCGGCCGCGACATATTCCACACCTTCATGGCCAAGCCATGCTTCGTCTACAACAAGCTCAAGATACCCAGACCAAACGGTGTCATCACCGTATCCAGAAGCTTTGCCAAAGCAAGGGACTGTGAGATTGGAGAAGCAGCCTATGTAGAAGCTGTCCTCTATAGTGCAGAATTCAAGGAGATCTAGAGCAAGGTCGATGCCTCGGAGATGCCCGCGTCAAAGAAACAGATTTCTGACTCCGCCCCAACATTCAAGGCCGCCATCGAGACCAAGCCGGTGGAACTTGTGGTAGGCAATGCCTCCAAGACCACCACCATTGGGACAAACCTGGACCCTAAATAGGAAAGTGCGCTCGTCGAGTTCCTCCGTGAGAATAGGGACATCTTTTCCTGGCAACCTGCCGACATGAAAGGTGTACCTAGGGAACTTGCCGAGCATAGCTTGAATATTGATCCAAAATGTAAACCAGTGAAACAACCTCTACAACACTTTGGAGATGAGAAGAGACGCTCCATAGGCAAAGAGATAGCTAGGTTACTTAAGGCTAGTTTTATCCGAGAAGTCCTTCACACCCAATGGGTGGCCAATCCTGTACTTGTCCCCCAAAAGGGAACCACAAAATTAAGAATGTGCGTTGATTACACCGGCTTGAACAAGGCATGCCTCAAAGATCTGTTTTCTTTGCCTCGCATTGAACAAGTCATTGACTCGACGGTGGCTCGGAAATTTTGTGTTTTCTCGATGCATACTCAGGATACCACCAGATCAAGATGAGGAAGTCGGACCAATTGGCCACTTTGTTCACTACACCCTACGACATGTTTTGCTATGTCATGATGCCCTTTGGGCTGAAAAACGCAGGTGCCACGTACCAGCGGACAATGCAACATTGCATACACGATCAAATTGGTCGGAACGTTCACGCCTATGTGGACGATATAGCGGTGATGTCTAAAAATCAAATGATTTAATCTTCGACTTAAAAGAAACCTTTGATAATCTCCGAAAATACAACATGCTGCTTAACCCTAAGAAGTGCGTCTTCAGGGTTCCAGCCGGCAAATTGTTGGGCTTTATCGTTTCCCAGCGTGGAATCGAGGTCAACCCGGAGAAAATCAAGACCATCTTAAATATAAACCGTCCGACATGCCTAAAGGACATACAACGGCTAACAGGTTGTGTTGCAGCAGTTAGTTGGTTCGTCAGCCGACTTGGAGAGAAGGCTCTGCCGCTGTACAAGTTGCTGAAGAAGGTAGACAAATTCACGTGGACGGACAAGGCAGATGTAGCATTGAAGCAGCTCAAGGAGATACTTTCCTCAGCGCCTATCCTTTCAGCACCCGAACCTGGAGAGCCCATGTTAATTTACATGGCGGCCACCAACCGGGTAATCAACATCGTCGTCGTGGTAGAGCGGGAGGAACCAGGCTATGAGCACGGAGTTCGATGACCAGTTTACTATGTAAGCGAGGTCTTGACGGAGTCCAAGCAGCGTTACCCGCACTACCAAAAGATAGCTTATGGAGTATTCCTTGCTTCTCGGAAGCTAAGGCACTATTTCTAGGAGCACCCTATCATAGTGGTGAGCAAGACTCCACTGTCCGACATCATCAACAACAGCGACTCTACAGGTAGGGTCACGAAGTGGGACATTGAAGTTGCCGCCTTCGAGATCACCTACAAGAGACGCGACGCTATTAAGTCACAAGCCTTGGCGGATTTTATCGCAGATTGGACGGAGATGCCAGATGCTACCCCAATGCCGGAACCAGAATACTGGGTGATGCACTTTGACGGATCAAAGCTGATCAATGGTCAGGTTTGCGAGCCAATGGATTAATTCTGCAGGGAATCAAGCCACGTCTTGAGGCACCGCTACATAGAGCAGCTGGAGCCTGGGCGGAAGAATTACCATCTGTGCTGTGGAGTTTACGAACTACACCCAATAGATCCACCGACTACACCCCTTACTTCATGGTATATGGAGCAAAAGCCATCCTGCCATCCGACATCCTTCATGATGCACCAAGAGTTGCCGCCTACGACGAAGATGACGCTGAAGAACCCAGACGCCTAGATGTGGACCTTCTCGAGGAGGAACGCGTATTGGCATGCCAAAGATCCGCCATCTACCAGCAGAAGCTACGGATCTACCATAGTCACCGCGTTCAGCATCGCTCGTTTAAAGAGGGGGATCTGGTGCTCTGACTTAAGCAGAAGAAGTCACACAAATATCCCCGCCATGGGAAGGACAGTTCATCATAAGCAAGGCGCTGCTTAATGGGTCTTACTACCTCGTTGACAATCGTGAACTGAAGGATAGACCCAACTGAAGGGAATATGCCCGAGAGGCAATAATAAAGTGGTTATTATCGTATTCCTTATTTATGATAAATGTTTATTTTACATGCTATAATTGTATTAATACGGAAACGTTAATACATGTGTGTTTAATAAACAAACAGAAAGTTCCTAGTTATGCCTCTCTCATAAACTAGCTCGTTGATTAACAAGATGATCAAGGTTTCCTGATCATGGACATTGGATGTTGTTAATAACGGGATCACAACATTAGTGTAATGGTGTGATGAACATTCATCCGAAGTATAGCATTACGATCAAAGTCATTGAGTTTATATTGCTATAACAACTTACGAAGTGATCCTAATCCTTAGACCATGAGATCATGTCAATCACTAACACCGGAAGAGTTTCTTGATAACATCAAACGTCACACCGTAACAGGGTGATTATAAAGATGGATTCAGAACTACTAAAGTGTTATGTTGAGGCCCATGGATCGAGAGTGGAATTTGTTCATCCCGATGACGGATAGATATGCTCTGGGCCCTCTCGGTGATATCACATTGATTAGCTTGCAAGCAAGTGATTTGATCACTAGAATGTTATATCACGGGAACGAGAAAAGAGTGCATGTCGGTAACGAGATCAAACTAGGTATGGAGATACCGATGATCGAATCTCGGACATGTAATATATCGCGAAACAAAATAATTAAGATACTAGCGTAAAAAGGTTCCGACGATCACAAGAAAGTCATCGTTGAATGTGTGGGAGTCAGTATGGGTCTCCAGATCCCGCTTCTGATTATTGATCCGAGAGGGGTCTCGATCATGTCCGCATTATTCGCGAACCGTAGGGTGACACACTTAAGAGACATCGACATCCATTTGGAGCAAAAGTTTCATGCCAAAAAGAATAACAAGCGCAGGAATTTATTTCACTAGATACCGAAACGGGTTTTCGGGTGAAATTGCAGAAAGTGTTTCTGCATGTGAAATGAAATACTAGCAAGGGGTTATTTGTGAATGTTTGTCATTAAAGTAATTGACAAAATTCTGAATAAAATAAAAGAGTTTTATTTAATGAGAGTTTGCATTAAATTTGGTGGAAATTTAATGGGATTTTGAGTGGGTTTTTGAGTGGAGAAAATTGAAGGGCCATTTTGTGAGTGGAGCGTCCACCCACATGAATGAGGGAGAGGTGGGGGCACCCTCCATGGCCGGCGGCCATGCCCCCTTGGGCTGCCCCCCCTCCCCTATATAAGGAGCCCCTCCTCTCACTTCTCACTCACACCTCCTCGTGAAGGATCTCTCTCCCCCTCTAGAATTTATTCCCCATGGTCTCGGACTAGCGAGATACATGTTCCCGGTGGCTTTTCGGCAAGAAAGAGTTGTGCTTCCGCTGCATCGCTGGAGCGAGGAGGCGGAGGTTGCTCGGTGCCTCGAACGTGTGTGCGAGCACGGATGCGCTGCTGTTTTGCGGCGCTAGGACTTCCTCTCGATCTTGAGATCGGCAAGAGATCGTCTACATCAACCACGAGTTTGGACTCGTTAAGCTTTGTCGGTCTTCAAGGGTATGTTCTCTACGGATATACATCCGCCCGTTGTTTGTATCTAGTAGATAGATCATGGTACATAGTTGTTCCCATCGTAGGATTTTTTTTTTGTTTTCTATGCTGCGAACCCTACAGTGGTATCAGAGCCGGATCTATGCGTAGATACTTTGCACGGGTAGTACACATATGAGTATGTGGGCGATGATGATCATTTTATTGCTTCTTAGTTGTACTTTCGATATTGGTGGCATAGTGGGATGAAGCGGCCCGGACAAACTTTACATGTCCTCGCACATGAGACCTGTTCCACGCTTGACATGCAACTAGTTTTGCATAAGTGGCTAGCGGGTGTCTGTCTCTCCTACTATAGTCAATATCTAATTTGCAACGAGTTGTCAACAATTTGGTTATCCTCGTTGTGGTTCATGTTCGTAGGTAAGAACGGTTCTATCTCGAAAGTCCTAAGCCACGTAAAACTTGCAATGGATAAATTAGAGGCGTCTAGTTTAGATTGTTGCTGGGCTAGTGTTATGATATGGTGATGTTGTAAGTAGAAGTATGAGATGATACTCTTACAACACACATAGCGTGTAAGTTCCATAGACCTTGGCCTTACACATAAAGGTATGATAGTGATCATACCACGATGCACATGATAGAGATCATATGCGAGAATCATATCATTCCACTAATAAACATGTGATGTTTGATAGCATCTTATATTGCTTGTTTGGCGTTTTATTAGCATAATAAGATGATCCCTCATTTAGATATCAAGATAAAAATGTGTTCTTCCTTAAGTATGCACCGACAATGTTTCGTCGCTTCAAGACATCACGTGATGATCGGGTGTACTTGAATCCACGAGCATATCTCGGGTGTAAGACAGTTACACACGCGAATACTAAGGTTCTTACTTGGCGAGCCTAGCATGTACAGACATGGCCTCGGAACACGGACCGAAAGGTTAGGCATGAGTCATATGTTTTGATATGATGACCATATGGATGCTCGCCTTTGAAGCTACACCGACTCACGTGATGATCGGACTTGGTGTAGTGGATTTGGTTCATGTAATCACCAAAAAGACACGAGGGATGTCGTTTTTGAGTGGGAGTTCATTTCTAATTTGGATTAGTAGAACTCAATTTATCATAAATTAAATCAAAGTGAATTTGCATAATTTTTTGTAGTTATTGGCATTCGTTCACCACCTTATGCTTAGTTGTAATTGAGATAATAGAACTATAGAATTCTGGATATTTACTTTACGAACTGGTATCGTATTGTGTTGAGTGTCAATCAAAGTTTAAAGTCCTATTGCAAACTTTCAGCAAACTCTATTTACTCCGTGAATATTAATAATTGGTATTAAATCGAGAGTAACAATTCCAGTGTTAGTATCTTAAGTATCATGTTTGCCTCCACGATTCTTGATTGTTTTAATATCAAGTTTATCTAGGAGCTTGAAGAATTGTTTCAGAAACCATCATGTGTGGCAGATATAACGATATCTGAAACAATGTTTTGGTTGCAATATGATAGAGTATAATATATGTTCTCATATTGGATGAGAATTTACGAAGGTTGGAGATGCTAGACATCCTAATCATCCAAAAGGGTTTTGGAAAGTAATGTTATACTCACGATTCTCCTTTATAAGCTAAATTGGCTTGATCATGAAAGTCGTCATGATAAGGATGAATAGAAGATGTATGTAAAGTGTTTACTACACTAAAAGATTACTAAAGAATGGATTTTGAAAGAATACCGATCATTTTGATGATGGTGATCTACTTCAAAGTGCAAGTCCAAAGGTATTATTATTTGAATATACACGCTTTGGACTATGTGTCATGTATATGGCGCCACTTTTGATGTTGATAGATTCTTTTAAAAGGAAAAGGAAATGCTGAAAGAGAATCTATAAAATATATTTGGCAGAAAAGAAAAGATTGGAAATATCCAATTTAGGTATATGGATGATATACATGTTATGGTTGTATTCTTTGCTTGTTAAACAATGTGGTTCTTGGGTATTGGATACCGAATTGGTTGGTATGAAGTTTCATACGGAATGACGCAATTCATGAACCACAATGGCCTAAGTAACTAGCAAGAGAATATGTGATGATGTTCATCGAAAACAAACAAACCGTTGTTTGTATTTCTCGTTGACATCAAAGCTTGACTTCAAGATTTGTTTTAATAATTGTTATTTGAATCAGGTATTATGAGAACAAAGGTTGTTCAAATAATTACCGTATTCCATATAAGATGGATGATTTACAAATCTAGTTGAAGAAATCACATCCATAAAACCTAATGCTAAAATGTCGCAAGACAAATGATTGAAAGATCACTTATGAAGTGACATCGCTGTTTAAATTATATTGGAAAGAAAACATGAAGAATCTCCATATTCATGGATTTTTGGAGTCTTTGATTTGATCAAGTGACGCTTGTGAAACTTTCCACGTGATAATTAAAACTTCGTTCAAAGGCCAAAGAAGAACGAACGACTAAATTATTGGAATCGATGTATGTAGTCCATTATGTGTAGTCGTAAGCGATGGGTTTCAACTTCATATGCTTTCTCCGGAATTTTGAGTGAATGTTCACTTAATGAGAAAGAAGTATGAAATATTTGAAAATGTTTCAAAGACTTTCAAGATGAAGTGGAAAATCATTGTAACAAGAAAAATAAATGAATTATGATTTAATCATAAAGGGATTTATTTGAGTTACAAGTGTAACAAGAAAATAAATGAATTATGATTTTATCATAAAGGGATTTATTTGAGTTGCAAGTTTAGCAAAACACCTAGATTTACATCTCCCGAAACACCATAGGAGTATGGAGTGTTTGAGATTTGTAATGAAACCTTGTGAGACATGGTTGGATCAAAGGTGTTATTTATAAAACTGCCATTATGTTTTAAAAGATTAAAGATTTAGAGAATACCGCTTTTACACTGAAAAGAGCTCCATCTTGATCCGTTGAAATGACACCATGGAAGTTATGGTTTGGGGTAAAACCCAAGTTGTCATTTCTTAAATTTTGGTATGCTAAACATAAGTAAGATGTTTACAACCGAAGTCGGATGAGCATGTCTTTGTAGGTTATTTCGAATAACAATTGGTTATTCCTCCATAACACCGAGGACAAAAGGGTTTGTCGCTTGAAATGTGAAGTTTCTTGAAGAAGGAATTTTTCATAAAAGTTAAGTGGGAGGACAATAGAACTTTGATAAGGTTAACGAACCTTAGCTAAATGTGCTGAGTTGCGCAGCGCCGGAAAATGTTCCGGAGGCTGCCATAATGCTCATAGCTTATGTGCCTCAAAGGTTGTGGTCACGGAGATCTAAGTTCTTATTGAACCAAGTCGGTCGGATAAACAATCAAATACTAAGATTTGAGAGTAAATCATTATTGTTTGACAATGATTAACCGACTATATGCAAAGAAGCGATGATGGGCCCTGACTCCGTCAAATGGCTTGAAGCCATAAAATCCGTGATAAGTCCATGTAGGGGTTCGTAGCATGGAAAACAAAAATTTTCTATCGCATACAAACAAACAAGCCAAGATCTATCTACTAGATTGTAGCAACGAGTCGATGGAATAACTCACCCTCGAAGATTCCAAAGTGTTTAACGAGAGCAGATTCTCGTGGGTGATGTAGTCGTACTCTTTCCGATCTCAAGATCGCGTAGACGATCCTTCCGGCGCCGCGTTCCCGCAGCGCTCCCGCAGTCGGTCACACGTTCGGTACTCGACGAAGACCTTCCTCTCCCTTGTTCCAGCAGGCAGCGGAGGTTGTAGCACTCTCCTCGCGATTCCGGCAGCACAACGGCGTGGTACCGGAGGTAGAGGGGAGATCCCGCAGGGCTTCGCCTTAAGCCGGTGCGAGTATGGTGGAGCTTATGAGAGAGGCTATTAGTGGTCTAGTAATTAGACACACCAATTAGAGGGCTCTAAACCAATTAGAAGGCTCTAAACCGAAACAGCTCTAAACCGGGGTCTAGGTCTAGTTTCTAGTTTAGAGGATAGGAACTTGTGTGTGTTGGGAGGGGAGCCCTGCCCCTCCCTTTATAGGTGGGAGGGCTGGCTGCGCCATGGGGAGGAGAGTCCCTCCCCAAGTCGGCTTGGTGGGGCGCCGGCCAAGGGAGGAGTCCTCCCCAAATTCGGCCTCCACCAATCCTCCTCTTTTCCCACTTCCCAAAATTGGCAGTTTGACTTTCAAATTAGCCGTTTGACTTTTCCAATTTAGGAATTTAAATAAACCCTTTATTTTGGACAGCGAGAACACTTAGTACATGATGCAATCATTCCATCTTGCAATGACACATTCATGTACCCCTTCCCCCCCGGAGTGCCGGACATTCCGGGACCTTCTAGAATGTTCCCGATGAAAACACCGGAATCATTCCCGAACTCCGAAACGGGACTTTCCTTATATGAATCTTATTCTCCGGACCATTCCGGATCACCTCGTGATATCCCGGATCCCATCCGAGACTCCGAACAACATTCGGTCTCTTTCTCATAATACCATAACTACTCAAACAACGTCGAATCCTTAAGTGTGTCTCCCTACGGTTCGTGAATTATGCGGACATGATCGAGACACTTCTCCGAACAATAACCAATAGAGGAATCTGGAAATTCATATGGCTCCCACATATTTCTACGATTACTTTGCGATCGAATGAACCACTTACATACGATACCAATTTCCCTTTGTCTCACGATATGTTACTTATCCGAGGTCATGATCGTCGGTATCTCTGCATACCTAGTTCAACCTCGTTACTGATAAGTACTCTTTTCTCGTTCCCGTGATATGTGATCCCTTGTGACCAAGTCACATGCTTGCAAGCTAATTGGATGACATTTCACCGAGAGGGCCCAGAGAATATCTATCCGTCATGTGGATGGACAAATCCCACTCTTGATCCATGTGTTTCAACCAATACTTTCCGAACACCCAATGCCACTTTTATAGCCACCCTGTTACGGTGTGGTGTTTGATGACATCAAAGCATCCATCCAGTAAAGGCAATATGCATGATCTCATGGTCGAAGGAATTAGGTTACTATGTATCAGAAAGCATATAGCAATTGAACTATTGAAATGACTTGATCTTTATGCTACGCTTGTCTATAGGAGTATGTCCATCATATCATTCTCCTAACGATATGATCTTGTTGTTGATAACATCTCAATGTTCATGACAAAGAAACCACATCATCAATCAACCAACAAGCTAGTGAAGTATAGAGGCCATACTAGGGACTTCAAATTAAGTTTACAAATCACACAAGTATTAATGGTTTCCTTGTTAATACTATTATAGCATGAATGTAAACATTTATCATAAACACAAAGATATATAATAATAACTACATTTATTATTACCTCTAGGGCATATCTCCAACAGTCTCCCACTTGCACTAGAGTCATCTAATCTAGATTACATGGTAATATACCGAACACCCATGGCAGTTTGGTGTTGGTCATGTTTTGCCCTCGGGAGAGGTTTAGTCAACGGATCCGCCACATTCAGATCTGTGTGTACTTTGCAAATCTTTATATCCCCATCCTGGATATGTTCTCGAATAGCGTGGAAACGCAGCTTGATATGCTTCAGCTTCTTGTGTGACCTTGGTTCTTGCGCATTGGCTATGGCGCCCATGTTATCACAGTAGATAGACATTGGGTCCAGCGCACTTGGAACCACACCCAGCTCTGTAATGAACTCTTTCATCCATATCGCTTCTTGTGAAGCCTCCGAAGCAGCCATGTATTCCGATTCAGTTGAAGATCTCGCCACAACGCTTTGCTTTGCACTCCTCCAGCTAACTGCTGCACCATTCAAAATAAATACGTATCCAGATTGTGATTTAGAATCATCCGGATCGGTGTTCCAACTAGCATCGGTGTAACCATTAACAACGAGCTGTTCATCACCTCCATAAGAAAGAACCATATCCTTAGTTCTTCTCAAGTACTTAAGGATGTTTTTGACCGCTGTCCAATGATCCACTCCTGGATCACTTTGATATCTGCTAGTTAGACTAACAGCATATGCGATGTCGGGTCTAGTACATAGCATGGCATACATTAGAGATCCTATGGCTGAGGCATAGGGAGTCTTACTCATCTTTTCTCTATCTTCTGCCGATGTCGGACTTTGAGTTTTACTCAAGGTCGTATTGGGCAACATGGGCAAGAACCCTTTCTTGCTATCTTCCATTCCAAACCTCTTTAGAATTTTGTCCAAATATGTACTTTGTGACAGTGATATTTGGCGTTTCGATCTATCTCTATAAATCTTTATGCCTAATATGTAAGCTGCTTCGCCAAGATCCTTCATTGAAAAACTATTATTCAAATATTCCTTGACACTATTAAGAAGGTCTACATCATTCCCAATCAACAATATGTCATCCACATACAGTATTAAGAATGCTACAGAGCTCCCACTCACTTTCTTGTAAATACAAGCTTCTCCATAAGTTTGTATAAAACCAAAACTTTTGATTACCTTATCAAAACGTTGATTCCAACTTCGGGATGCTTGCTTCAATCCATAGATGGACCGTTGAAGCTTGCATACCTTGTTAGCATCTTTAGGATCGACAAAACCTTTGGGTTGTATCATATACAACTCTTCATCAATGTTTCCATTGAGGAATGCTGTTTTGACATCCATCTGCCATATCTCATAATCATAATATGCAGCGATTGCTAACATAATCCTCACAGACTTTAGCTTCGCTACCGGTGAGAAAGTCTCATCGTAGTCAACTCCTTGAATTTGTCGAAACCCTTTTGCGACAAGTCGAGCTTTATAGACAGTAACATTACCATCAGCATCTGTTTTCTTCTTGAAAATCCATTTGTTCTCGACAGCCTTCCGGCCATCCGGTAAGTCCACCAAAGTCCATACTTGGTTTTCGTACATGGATCCAATCTCGGATTTCATGGCTTCTTGCCATTTATTGGAATCTGGGCTCATCATCGCTTCCTCATATGTCTCGGGGTCATCGGTGTTGTCCACCACCATGACATTCATAACGGAATCATACCAATCTGGAGTGGTACGAGTTCTCGTTGACCTCCGAGGCTCTGTAGTAACTTCAACCGAAGTTTCATGATCACCATCATTAGCTTCCTCTCTTATTGGTGCAGGCACCACAGGAACTTCTTCCGGTGCTGCGCTACTCGCAATTTCGAGAGAAGGTTCGACAACCTCGTCGAGTTCTACTTTCCTTCCAGTCACTTCTTTCGAGAGAAATTCCTTCTCTAGAAAGGATCCATCCTTAGCAACGAAGATTTTGCCTTCGGATCTATGATAGAAGGTATACCCAACAGTTTCCTTCGGGTATCCTATGAAGACGCATTTTTCCGCTTTGGGTTCAAGCTTGTCCGGCTGTAACTTCTTTACATAGGCTTCGCATCCCCAAACTTTAAGGAACGACAATTTAGGTTTCTTCCCAAACCATAATTCATACGGTGTCGTTTCAACGGATTTAGACGGTGCCCTATTTAAAGTGAATGCGGCTGTTTCTAATGCATAACCCCAAAATGATAGTGGCAAATCTGTAAGTGACATCATAGAACGAACCATATCTAAGAGAGTTCGATTACGACGTTCAGACACACCATTACGCTGTGGTGTTCCCGGCGGTGTCAACTGCGAAAGTATTCCACATTTCTTCAAATGCTCGCCAAACTCGTAACTTAGATATTCACCTCCACGATCAGATCGTAGAAATTTAATCTTCTTGTTACGTTGATTCTCTACCTCACTTTGAAACTCCTTAAACTTCTCGAAAGTTTCGGACTTATGTTTCATAAAATAGATATACCCATATCTACTCAAGTCATCCGTGAAGGTAAGAACATAACGATAACCACTGCGCGATGCTACACTCATTGGACCACACACATCGGTATGTATGATTTCCAATAAGTCTGTAGCTCGCTCCATCATACCAGAAAATGGAGTCTTAGTCATTTTACCCATCAGACATGCTTCGCATCTTTCAAGTGATTCAAAATCAAGTGATTCAAGAAGTCCATCGGAATGGAGTTTCTTCATACGCTTCACTCCAATGTGACCAAGACGACAGTGCCACATATAGGTCAAATTATCGCTTGATTTCAAACGTTTAGCCTCAATGTTATTAATATGTGTATTTCTACTATCGAGATTCAATATGAATAGACCATCTATCAAAGGTGCATGTGCATAAAACATATTACTCATATAAATCGAACAACCATTATTCTCGGATTTAAACAAGTAACCGTCTCGCAATAAACAAGATCCCGATATAATGTTCATGCTCAACGCAGGCACCAAATAACAATTATTTAAGTATAAAACTAATCCCGATGGTAGATGAAGAGGTAGTGTGCCGACCGCGATCACATCAACCTTTGATCCGTTTCCCACGCGCATCGTCACCTCGTTCTTCACTAGCTTCCGTTTATTCTGCAGCTCCTGTTTCGAGTTACAAATATGAGCAACCGAACCAGTATCAAATACCCAGGCACTACTACGAGTACTAGTGAGATACACATCAATAACATGTATATCAGATATACCTTTCTTCTTGATGTTGCCGTTCTTCAAATCCGCCAAGTACCTTGGGCAATTCCGCTTCCAGTGACCTTCTCCCTTGCAGTAAAAGCACTCAGTATCAGGCTTGGGTCCAGCCTTGGTCCTCTTCGTCGGCGTGGTAACTTTCTTACCACCCTTCTTGAAGTGTCCCTTCTGCTTAGACTTGCCTTTCTTGAATTTGGTGGTCTTATTGACCATCAACACTTGGTGCTCTTTCTTGATCTCCACTTCTGCAGATTTTAACATAGCAAATAGTTCTGGCAACTCTTTGTTCATGTTCTGCATGTTGTAGTTCATCACAAAGTTCTTGTAACTTGGTGGTAGTGATTGGAGGATGCGGTAAACTCCCAAAGTATTAGGAATCACTATACCCAAACTTTGAAGTTTATTTGCGTGCCCAGACATTTTAAGCACATGCTCACTGACGGAGCTACCCTCTTCCATCTTGCAGTTAAAGAACTTTTCAGAAGCTTCATAACTTTCAATTGCCGCATGAGTCTCAAAGATTAATTTGAGATCCTCGACAATATCATATGGATCTGACTCTTCAAACCTTTTCTGAAGCTCCGATTCTAAACCATACAAGATAGCACACTGAACTATGGAGTACTGATTCTTCCGAGCGAGGTAAACATTCTTTACTTCATCGGTAGCATCAGCTGCAGGTGGGTCACCTAGCGGTGCATCCAGCACATAGGTCAAATTACCAGCTGTGAGGACAATCCTCAAATTGCGGAACCAATCCGCGAAGTTGCTTCCATTGTTTTTCAACTTTTCTTTCTCTAGGAACGCATTAAAATTGATGGTAGGGGCTGCCATTGATCTACAACATATTTGCAATAGTTTAGACTAAGTTTATGACAAATTGAGTTCAAATTAATTAATGAAATTAAACTAGGTGAACTCCCACTCAAAACAACATCCCTCACATTGTTTTAGTGATCACACGAACCAAATCCACTACATCAACACCGATCATCACGAGAGCTGATATAGTTTTAATGGCGAACAATCATCATGTTCATCATATCTACTATATGATTCATGCTTTGCCTTTCGGCGATCCGTGTTCCTGAGGCCATGTCTGTACATGCTAGGCTCGTCAAGATCAAACCTTAGCTTCCGCATAAGCAAATCTGGCTTGCTTACGTTGTAGTCACCCGCGGAATCAAAGACACCCGATCATCACGTGGTGCTTCGAAGCAGCAAGCTTTGGCAACGGTGCATACTAAGGGTGAACACTTTTAGAACTTGAAATTTATGTGCATGAGGGATCATCTTATAATGCTACCGTCGTCTACTAAGCAATACAAGATGCATAAAGGATTAACATCACATGCAATTCATAATATGTGATATGATATGGCCTTTCTTCTTTGTGCTTCCGATCTCCATCTTCAAGCACGAATATGATCTCCATCATCACCGGCATAGCATCAAGGTCAATGACGCTTCTTCATGGTTGTCGTCCACCAGCTTCAACTATTACAACTATTTTGAATAGACACGCAGGTCTTAACAGAAATTAAAGACAACCATATGGCTCCTGCCGGTTGCCAACTTACAATAAGGAACATTGCATACATCAAATATAATCACAATCATGGCCATATCACATCACTGCACACCCCTGCAAAACAAAGTTAGACGCTTCTACTTTCTTTGCATATTTTACGTGGTTTGGGGCTTTCCATAAGTGTCGTTCTAACTTACGAACAAGAACCACAACATTGATACTAGCATTGTTGATCACCCGTTGTAAATTGGATCTTTACTATGCTAGGAGAAACAGGCACCCGCAAAGCCACTTATGCAAAACGAGTTGCATGTCAAGCGTGGAGCAAGTCTCATGAACGATGTCATGTAAGGTTAGCCCGGGCCGCTTCATCCCAACATACCGCAAGATGCAAAGTACACAAAAAGCAATCTACAATAAAAGCATCAACGCCCACAATGACCATTGTGTTCTACTCGTGCAACAGATCTACATATAGACACGGCTCTGATACCACTGTAGGGGTTCGTAGCATGGAAAACAAAAATTTTCTATCGCATACAAACAAACAAGCCAAGATCTATCTACTAGATTGTAGCAACGAGTCGATGGAATAACTCACCCTCGAAGATTCCAAAGTGTTTAACGAGAGCAGATTCTCGTGGGTGATGTAGTCGTACTCTTTCCGATCTCAAGATCGCGTAGACGATCCTTCCGGCGCCGCGTTCCCGCAGCGCTCCCGCAGTCGGTCACACGTTCGGTACTCGACGAAGACCTTCCTCTCCCTTGTTCCAGCAGGCAGCGGAGGTTGTAGCACTCTCCTCGCGATTCCGGCAGCACAACGGCGTGGTACCGGAGGTAGAGGGGAGATCCCGCAGGGCTTCGCCTTAAGCCGGTGCGAGTATGGTGGAGCTTATGAGAGAGGCTATTAGTGGTCTAGTAATTAGACACACCAATTAGAGGGCTCTAAACCAATTAGAAGGCTCTAAACCGAAACAGCTCTAAACCGGGGTCTAGGTCTAGTTTCTAGTTTAGAGGATAGGAACTTGTGTGTGTTGGGAGGGGAGCCCTGCCCCTCCCTTTATAGGTGGGAGGGCTGGCTGCGCCATGGGGAGGAGAGTCCCTCCCCAAGTCGGCTTGGTGGGGCGCCGGCCAAGGGAGGAGTCCTCCCCAAATTCGGCCTCCACCAATCCTCCTCTTTTCCCACTTCCCAAAATTGGCAGTTTGACTTTCAAATTAGCCGTTTGACTTTTCCAATTTAGGAATTTAAATAAACCCTTTATTTTGGACAGCGAGAACACTTAGTACATGATGCAATCATTCCATCTTGCAATGACACATTCATGTACCCCTTCCCCCCCGGAGTGCCGGACATTCCGGGACCTTCTAGAATGTTCCCGATGAAAACACCGGAATCATTCCCGAACTCCGAAACGGGACTTTCCTTATATGAATCTTATTCTCCGGACCATTCCGGATCACCTCGTGATATCCCGGATCCCATCCGAGACTCCGAACAACATTCGGTCTCTTTCTCATAATACCATAACTACTCAAACAACGTCGAATCCTTAAGTGTGTCTCCCTACGGTTCGTGAATTATGCGGACATGATCGAGACACTTCTCCGAACAATAACCAATAGAGGAATCTGGAAATTCATATGGCTCCCACATATTTCTACGATTACTTTGCGATCGAATGAACCACTTACATACGATACCAATTTCCCTTTGTCTCACGATATGTTACTTATCCGAGGTCATGATCGTCGGTATCTCTGCATACCTAGTTCAACCTCGTTACTGATAAGTACTCTTTTCTCGTTCCCGTGATATGTGATCCCTTGTGACCAAGTCACATGCTTGCAAGCTAATTGGATGACATTTCACCGAGAGGGCCCAGAGAATATCTATCCGTCATGTGGATGGACAAATCCCACTCTTGATCCATGTGTTTCAACCAATACTTTCCGAACACCCAATGCCACTTTTATAGCCACCCTGTTACGGTGTGGTGTTTGATGACATCAAAGCATCCATCCAGTAAAGGCAATATGCATGATCTCATGGTCGAAGGAATTAGGTTACTATGTATCAGAAAGCATATAGCAATTGAACTATTGAAATGACTTGATCTTTATGCTACGCTTGTCTATAGGAGTATGTCCATCATATCATTCTCCTAACGATATGATCTTGTTGTTGATAACATCTCAATGTTCATGACAAAGAAACCACATCATCAATCAACCAACAAGCTAGTGAAGTATAGAGGCCATACTAGGGACTTCAAATTAAGTTTACAAATCACACAAGTATTAATGGTTTCCTTGTTAATACTATTATAGCATGAATGTAAACATTTATCATAAACACAAAGATATATAATAATAACTACATTTATTATTACCTCTAGGGCATATCTCCAACAGTCCATACACGATAAATCAAGTTTTGAACTTGGAAGACCCTCCGGAAAGGTGTAAAAACCTATCGGTCGTATTTGGATCTATAAAGAAACAGACATGGATGTTTCACATCTATGAAATAGTCGACATGTCGTAAAATATTTTATGACAATGTTCAAGGAGTTGACTATGACAAGATTTGATCTTTCATAGCGATATTTAGTCTGGACGGATTAAAGTAGCAACCACTACATATAATCTGTTATATGGTAGATGAATAAACAAAACAAAGTTCTTCTAATAGAATGGTTACCTAGGACGTGTACATGACACGATCCAAAGGGTTTTGTTAATTCAAAGGATGCTAAAAAGGGCATGCAAACTTCAATTGTTGAAGTAAGCATCGCGGAGTTGGAATCTTCACCGTGATGAAAAAGAGTTCTCATCAGGAGACGATGAAGATGCTTGCATTTGCAAGAAATTAAGTGGGAGCGCTAAGACACATTTCTAATACATTATGTGGATGACATCTTGTTGATTAGAAATGATGTATCTTTTATTGACAAAGGTTAAGAATTTCATTTCGATGAAAGACTTGGGCAAAACCCGAATATTTAGCATGAATGTCTATAGTGGATAGACTGTAACGCTAATATGTTTATGCCAAACGTACATATATGCGATATTGAAGGAGTTCAATATAGAAACGACAAGAAACAGTTCTTGTCGCATGGAAAGGAATTGAATCAAGATTCAAGCGTATCGACCCTTGATAAGTGAAACAAGATTCAAGTGCTTTGACACTTGATGAGTAAAATCACAAGAATGTCTTGATCAATCATACCATGATATGTACACATTCAGATATGTCCTATGCTCTAAGTGTTATGAGCATATACCAGAATGAATCATAAAATGATCATTGGACGATAGTGAGGATATTCTTATGATCTTTTGGAAGAACTAAGAATATATTTGTGTAGAGGTGACAAACAATTACAAATAGTTCATTGTAAAGCGTTACATTGATACTAGTTTTGTCACAAGATACAAATTAAGTTTATCTCAATTTAAACTATGGGTGGCACAATGTAATGGAAAGGAGATTTCATGATGGATTTGGAAGAGTTCCAAAGTTAAGACATTGTGACGAATACTACAACAAAAGGCTAAGTATATGACTGCTATAGTAGCAGCAAAGGAGGGAATTTGTGTCAAGTAGTTTGTTATCAAACTAAGGTGTGGTTCGCAACGGGCTAACACTAAAGATATATTGTACGACAATAGTATCGACATGTTTTAACCCCAAGGAACTAAAGGTCTCACCAAAAGACCAAATTTATACAACGCCATCTCATTAGAGAATGAGTGATGCGTGGAGACGCAAAGACATGCAAATACACACGGACCTGAAAGCATCAGATCCGTAGATTATGTTAACCACTTGCAATTGCGTATTTGGAACACCAGAAAGCCATAGGTGTTCAATACACAAAGTTTTCAAACTAGATTATTGTCTCTAGTGCAAGTGGGAGACTGAAGGGAATATGCCCGAGAGGCAATAATAAAGTGGTTATTATCGTATTCCTTATTTATGATAAATGTTTATTTTACATGCTATAATTGTATTAATACGGAAACGTTAATACATGTGTGTTTAATAAACAAACAGAAAGTTCCTAGTTATGCCTCTCTCATAAACTAGCTCGTTGATTAACAAGATGATCAAGGTTTCCTGATCATGGACATTGGATGTTGTTAATAACGGGATCACAACATTAGTGTAATGGTGTGATGAACATTCATCCGAAGTATAGCATTACGATCAAAGTCATTGAGTTTATATTGCTATAACAACTTACGAAGTGATCCTAATCCTTAGACCATGAGATCATGTCAATCACTAACACCGGAAGAGTTTCTTGATAACATCAAACGTCACACCGTAACAGGGTGATTATAAAGATGGATTCAGAACTAGTAAAGTGTTATGTTGAGGCCCATGGATCGAGAGTGGAATTTGTTCATCCCGATGACGGATAGATATGCTCTGGGCCCTCTCGGTGATATCACATTGATTAGCTTGCAAGCAAGTGATTTGATCACTAGAATGTTATATCACGGGAACGAGAAAAGAGTGCATGTCGGTAACAAGATCAAACTAGGTATGGAGATACCGATGATCGAATCTCGGACATGTAATATATCGCGAAACAAAAGGATTAAGATACTAGCGTAAAAAGGTTCCGACGATCACAAGAAAGTCATCGTTGAATGTGTGGGAGTCAGTATGGGTCTCCAGATCCCGCTTCTGATTATTGATCCGAGAGGGGTCTCGATCATGTCCGCATTATTCGCGAACCGTAGGGTGACACACTTAAGAGACACCAACATCCATTTGGAGCAAAAGTTTCATGCCGAAAAGAATAACAAGCGCAGGAATTTATTTCACTAGATACCGAAACGGGTTTTCGGGTGAAATTGCAGAAAGTGTTTCTGCATGTGAAATGAAATACTAGCAAGGGGTTATTTGTGAATGTTTGTCATTAAAGTAATTGACAAAATTCTGAATAAAATAAAAGAGTTTTATTTAATGAGAGTTTGCATTAAATTTGGTGGAAATTTAATGGGAATTTGAGTGGGTTTTTGAGTGGAGAAAATTGAAGGGCCATTTTGTGAGTGGAGTGTCCACCCACATGAATGAGGGAGAGGTGGGGGCACCCTCCATGGCCGGCGGCCATGCCCCCTTGGGCTGCCCCCCCTCCCCTATATAAGGAGCCCCTCCTCTCACTTCTCACTCACACCTCCTCGTGAAGGATCTCTCTCTCCCCCTCTAGAATTTATTCCCCATGGTCTCGGACTAGCGAGATACATGTTCCCGGTGGCTTTTAGGCAAGAAAGAGTTGTGCTTCCGCTGCATCGCTGGAGCGAGGAGGCGGAGGTTGCTCGGTGCCTCGAACGTGTGTGCGAGCACGGATGCGCTGCTGTTTTGCGGCGCTAGGACTTCCTCTCGATCTTGAGATCGGCAAGAGATCGTCTACATCAACCACGAGTTTGGACTCGTTAAGCTTTGTCGGTCTTCAAGGGTATGTTCTCTACGGATATACATCCGCCCGTTGTTTGTATCTAGTAGATAGATCATGGTACATAGTTGTTCCCATCGTAGGAATTTTTTTTTGTTTTCTATGCTGCGAACCCTACACCAACAAGGATCATAAGCGTATGCGACGTGACCCGGATGATGACTACCCGGAGCTTGAACGGCCATGGAACATAGCACAACTACGTCCTTTCTACACTTAGCATTTTTATCTATTGTGTACCTCTTATATGATCAATGAAATAAAGCTCTCTGGTTCACTCATATTTCTGAGTCTTTTACCTCCTTTAGTGTTCATTTTTGGATCATATAAAACCTTTATGCACAAGCTTTGAGATTGCACTTGTGAAAATTCCGCCTACGGGCGTTAGCTTAAGTTTTCTGGTCTACACGTTCTTTGTCGTTTTTGTGTGGATTCTGGAGTAGTGACTTTTGTCACTTATTGAAAGAACATGTTGGGCCCCCATGTGTCGTTTTGGTAATTAATGACAATCTTTATGGACTAATGTGTGTATTAAGTTATACTTGTAGGATTTTCCCATTGGCATCACTTGGAGCATGTGTTCGCTTCAAGGTCGATGAAATGCAAAGAAGTTTTATCGTGCAAGCTCAATATGTGAGGTCGATGATGAGGAATTAAGAAAGGCGTTCCATCTTGAGAAGAGCAAGACCGTCTACATTGAGCTCAAGTGGATTGCTCAAGGCAAAGGTATAATTTTGATAGGTTTTCCCTTTTGCCGGTCTCACGTTGTGTGTGTGAGACCGGGTTTAGGATAGATAACCGTACTATCAAGAGGGGCTCTCGTATGAGTAATTCGGTCACATCGTTCGGAGAGAGCTCAAACCTTTGCATACTTGCATCATCGAATTTGGTTGTTATTTGGTCTTATCCATGTGAGGATATAGAGCTTGTGGTAATCTTCATAACAAGCTCTTGTTCATCAAAATCGGATCTCCCATATATATCTTGTTGCGATTTTGATTTATGCGGCTTTTCGGTTTCTCACCAAGTGAGGTATATCACATTATTCTACTTGATACTTTCTCACTTGGTGATAATCAATATTTCCACCTTTTATTGAGAAGTCCTTGTTGTCCTCTATCCAACGCAATTGGAATCGAGTCAATCAGACCTACCGTTTAAAAGTTATGACAGTTTGATTATTTGCCGTTTTAATTCTAAAAGGAAAAAAGAAAAACAGTGTTTCTGGGCCGACCGGTACTACCGGGCCCAGTACCGGTCGTGTCTGACTGCGTGCAGCCTATTCCTGTGTGGCCCGGTACCCACAATCGGTTCTACCGGACCGGCCCAGTAGTACCGCCGGGTGGGCCGGTACTACCGGCCGGTCCAGTTTAATTTTCCCAGATCCAGCGCCAGCTTAGCCCATCTCCTCACTCACGCACTCGCTCGTGTTTGGCTCGCTGCTGGGCCTCGCATGCCGCCGCCGCCAGATGCGCGCGCCGGCCCTGCCACGTTGCAGCGTTGACTCGCGCGTGCACGCGCGCTCGCCCGCCTACCGCGCTGCCGCGAGACCCCACGTTGGCCCCACCCGCGCGCGCGCCTGCGCTAAGCTGCTGCGCTGCTGCTGCGCGCGTGCATGCTGCCGCTGCTGCGCGCATGCATGCATGCGAGCTGTGCTGCTCAGCTGCTGGCCCTGCTCGCTGCTCGCGTTTCTTGCTTGCTGCGGCGGCTGCTGCTTCTCTCTCTCATACATGTGTTGACTTTCCCCTTTTTTCTGCTATTCATGCGGTAGTACCGGTCGGTCCTGACTGAAAAACACCCAAACGGCTAGTTTTTCTGGGCCACTATTTAAGGCTTTGGCCTTTTTCAGTTTGGTTAGCTCCTCTATTGTCTATTAGGCTAAACTTTGTCCACACTTGCTCTAGATCTTAAATCTTGCCTAATCTTTTTCCTCCGATGATTCTTGTCCATATTTGAGTGGAAAAGAGAGGAGATCTAGCCCCACGTTTTGACCTAACCGATTCATCTCTTTGTGAGTGCATCTTTGGGGATCTAGATTTTAGGGGATTTTGTGTCTCTCTTTGATTCCTCCTCTCTTGTTCCCCCAATAGCTTCAGTAGCTTTGTTGGAACTTGGGAGTGAGGGATTTGAGCATCTTTGTGGTGTTCTTGCCATTTGCATTTGTTGCATCGGTTTGAGTTCTCCTCGGAGGATTTGGTTTGAATTGCTCATTGGAGCTTGTCCCTCTTGGGTTCTTGGAACCCTAGACGATTTTGTGGCCTTGGTGGCATTTGTTGAGGCCTTTTGTGGCGTTTGTTGGGAGCCTCCAATTAAGTTGTGGAGTTGTGCCCCAACCTTGTGAGAGGTTCCGGTTGCCACCGACAAGTGCACCGATAGTGGAAGCGTGGATCGATCCCATTGGGGTGAGATTCACCGGAGAATAAGGGAGGCCTTTTGTGGCGTTGGTGGTTTGATACCACCCCCTCTCCAAACGAGACGTACTCCATGTTGGGAGGAACTCGGTAAAATATCGGTGTCCCCGCGTGCCTCGGTTATCTTTATACCCGAGCTCTTTACTTATGCACTTTACATTGTGATAGCCTTCGTGCTTGAAGTACTATATATCTTGCTATCACTTTGTTGCTTGTATTGCTTAGCATAAGTTGTTGGTGCACATAGGTAAACCTTAGTTGTTTCTAGGTTGTGCTTTACAAAGTAAACTCTAGTTTTATTCCGCCTTTGTTGATCCACTCTAGGAAAAGTTTTAATCGCCTATTCACCCTCCTCTAGGCGACATCCGTATCCTTTCAATTGGTATCAGAGCCCGGTCTCTCATTTTAGGCTTCACCGCCTTGAGAGTAAAGATGTCAGCTAGAGGATTAGTGCACAATGACATGTTCACATTCGATGGCACAAATTATGATATATGGAAAAATCGCATGCTCATTCATTTTCGGGACATGGACCCAAATTTGGAGCGTATTGTAGATATAGGTTTTTCTCCTCCAATGGATTTCAAAAATCTATCTAGTGAGGATGAGAAAAACTTATATCTTGATGCTCAAGCTTCTAATGTGCTTGTTAATGCTTTGAGCTATGTAGTTACATCTTCAATCATTCCTTTTTGGAGCGCTCATGAGTTATGGACAAAACTTCAAGATAAATATGTTGTGTCCAACATTATTGAGGATGATTGTGTTGCTTCCACTTCCGGTCGAGATGAGTTCTCATCCTCTACCACTTCACCAACATGTGACTTTTCACATGGTAATGATATGGTGAGTGGTGATAGAAATTGTAATTTGGATAGTGTGCTTACTATTTGTAATCCCTCATCTCTATCTAGTTGCAATGATCTATCTTTGGACTTTAACACTTCTAGCACTACAAACTCCTTACATGCTTGTGTTAATAGTCCTTGCATATCATGTAGAAATGACTTGAATAAATCTCATGATGATATGCTTGTGTTGTCTTGTTGCCATGATAAAAATGCTTCCATTTCCTCTAGTGCTTGTGTTGCTAACCATGTAGAGGAAACCGAAGATCTATGGGCCAAGACATGGTTTTGAATGAAGCCACAAATGCAATCTCATCTTCAACTTCTTCCGGTACCCACCTATGACTTATGGCTAGGGATTCTAAGGTAACTCCTACTTTGGAACCCATTACCTCTTGTGATGAGGAGGATGTGGATAATGTGTAAGAAGAGCTTGATATTGATGATTTATATGAGAAGGGTGAGATTGTTTATCGTGCCCTTGTTAAAAAGGATATTGCTTGTTCTAACTTTGTTGAAGTCTTGGACTTTGCTATTAAGAGAAAAGAGCATATTGATAAGTTAGAAACACAAATTGAGGTGCATGATAACAACGTTGATAAAATGTGTAGTCTTGAGCGTGAGTATGCTAATATAATTGCAAACCTAAATAAAGCTCTTGAAGAGGAACAAACCACCAAGGAATCTCTTGAGGAGACCTTTGCTTTAGAGCTATCTAGAGTAAAGGAATCTCATGATAGAGATCTTGAGGTGGCAAGTGATCTCAAACATAAAAATGATGAGACTCAAGTTGCTTATGCTAAACTCCTTGAGGATTTTGAGCACCTCAAAAATGGCTCTAGGGTCATAAAGGGTGAGCTCATCAAACTCACCGAGTCACATGAGAAACTTAAAGCCTCATATTCAAAAGAGCTTGCCAAGTTGCCCTCACCTCTTGCAAATTGTGATGATGCTTGTGCTACTAACTCTATTTCTTGTGAAGCATCTACTTTGAAGGAGAATGTTGAGCTAAAGGCTCAACTTGCGTTGCTAACTAGCAACTATGGGAAATTAGAAGAAAGTCATGTTAAGCTCTCGAGCTCGCATGAGGATCTTCTAGTCTCCCATGGTAGGCTAAAGGTAGCTCATGAGGCCATCATGTCAAAGTAACATCTAGTGGGCCTCATGTGGACATTAGCACTATATCTACTTCAAATGTTATATTGCCATGTGCTAGTCCTTGTAATTCATCCTCTCACAACCATGCTATATCTCATGATGAATTACATTCCATGCCTTGTTGCTCTAACAATGTAGCATCTACTTCCTCTAGTATTTGTGTTGAAACTAACCATGTAGAGGAAATCAAAGAGCTCAAGGCTCAAGTCACTTCTTTGAGAAATGACTTGAAAAAGGGTCATCAAGGGAAGGTCACACTCAACAAAATCTTGAGTGTGCAAAAATCTCCCAATGACAAGAGTGGGCTTGGATTCAACTCCAATGTCAAGAACAAGTCTACTATCAAGTTGAAGCACAAGGACAACAAGAAGAATGGCCAAGATCAAGTCAAGAATCCGGCCAACATTGTTTGCTTCAAGTGCAAGGAAGAAGGGCACCATGTTAGATCTTGCCCATTGAAGAAAAAACCTCTTAGTGTGAAGCAACAAAGAAAGTGGCCTCAAGATCCACCTCAAGTCATTAATGGGCCTCTTCCTAAGAGGACTACTCGAGCTCTTCCTCGAGTTGTGGCTTCACCTAAGAAGAAAGATGGCAAGAGTAGAACTTGCTACATATGCCGTGAGAAGGGGCATATTTCTTCCTCATGCACTATCGGTATCTCCTCATCCAACCCTATCATTATTGATGATGCTTATTCTCTTTGTATGGATGAGGTTGGCAATGTGTTTGCCAAATTTGTTGGTGCCCAATGTGGTGTCAAGAAAAGAACCATTTGGGTTGCCAAGCCTATTGTGACTAACTTCTTAGGACCCAACTTGGTTGGGGACCAACAAGCCAAAACTTGATCAATAGGTGTGTTTTGGAGGGCATTGGAGACTTGGCTACATCATGAAGAGTTAAGGGATCTTCATTATTATATTTGTCAAGCCAAGTCATGTGGTTTATATTGCTCCTATTATTATTATATTTCCAATGTTCCTCCTTGTGGTAACATATGCTTAACTCATTTCATTGAAAGTTACTCTCCCCTTGTGCATGTGTTGGTTTTGTATCTTCCATGCTTTTGTACATGTTGTGCTTTCCACTTAACTATCTTGAGGTATCAAGCATATTTGTGTATGATTAGGTGGCACACCATGTATGTGTGTTTCTTGTGTTTGAGCCTTACTTGGTTATATTTGGTATCTTATTTGGCTCGTTTGAGAGATTAATGGATTATACCATTTGGGGGGAGTGTTATGCTTGGGCATTCCACAGTCCTAAAAATTGTGTGTACATGAGGAATACCACCTAGTATTTATATTGGATTATTGTCTAGTCTCTATGTGGTATAATTCTCATGAGAAATTTAATTTTATAATGTCCATTAATTATCTCTATTTGTATCATTTTGCCTCGTGTTGGTTTTATGGTAGTATCACATTATGGGGGAGTCATATGCTTAGTGCATATTACAATCCTAGAAAATGTGAATATTCGAGGTTGTGTCACTTAGAATTGATATTGATAATTATCTAGCACCTATGTGACACATTTTTCTCATACAAGTTCCAATTTGCTTGAATGCCTTTATTAATCATACTTTGGATCTTGTATATGAGAGTGTTTCTTGGTATGTGGTTTCTCATATTTAGATCTCTATATCATAATAGAAACCATTTGCTTCAAGTTACTCTAATCACTAGTGATTGTGTGACTATTGGAAGCTACCAAGAATCTTGTTCGAAGTATCATTCTTAATTCTTATATTTTTGTTATATGCTTCTTGTTGTGACTATGATCTTGGATATCCATGCAAACTACCTTGGGAAAATTATTTCCAATATTTCTTGTCCTTGGACAATGTGTACCCAACTTATGGTAGAATTTATTGATCATATTCACTTTGGCCCTTGCTTAATTTTATCCTATCTTTGGCCAAGAAAATGTTTTGTGTTGTCTCCCAAGCCTTCCTTGCTTCTTGTGGATCTTCTTATTTTATCGATATCCTCTTGTGTTTTATTTAATGTAGGTAGTAGTGATGATCTCATTTGTGTGCATTTTGCATTCAAAAGAAAATCCTATATAATGTACTACTTATGAGTGAGCTCTCCTATATTATCTAGAACAATCCATTTATGCTTCTTGTTTTGTTCCTTATCATGTTTTATGTGCTTGTAAGCTCAATGTTTTCGTTTTGGTATTTTGTGCCATCATGAAAAATTTGGAGAGTTTGGTTTACTTGTTGGAACCTTACTCTTTTTGGGATTTGGTGTTGCCTCATTCCTTATTTCACATTTTGACCATTTTAGAATGAGATAAATCCTTGAGCATTTGTATTTTTATCTATCTTTTGCTCTTTGGATTTTGCCTAGTTCATTTTTGAACTTATACTCTTTCATGTGTTGAATTGGTTCTTTGATACAATTTGGACACCACTTGTCTTGTCACACTCTTGTGTGTGCCATCTCGGTTTACTTGGTGTTTTTGTTCAAATTGTATCTCATTTTTGGTTCTTGAAAGCTTTACACATGCATATTTACTATATGTTTATATTATGGCATGCTTGCTTTCTTTGATCCAATATATAGGGGAAACTCCACCAAATCCCATCGGCTAAGTTGTGCATGAAATTCAATTTCATATCAATATGCACATAATTATGTGGAGCCTCTCCTATGTATTGTAGTTGCACTAACTACATTGGACCCAATAAGTTTGGGGACCATTTTGTACTTAAATGTGGTTTAGGTACATTGGAGATAGATTGGATGCTTGTCTCTCAATTTTGAAGAAATGATGCTTACATGAAAATTGGAGGCAAGCTATAGGATGATCAACGAATTCATATCCTCTACATCCTACCAATTATATCTCGGTAACAAGTATCTCTTGCTCATGCATATTTATCTTGCTTCCAACCTTTGGTAGGTTGCATCTTGGTATGAATTTTTGTTATTATATTTATTGTTGTATCTCTAGCCATGGTATTAAGAGAACTCTCTATTGTAAATGTGTAGAAGTTGAGATGAGTGCATATAATTGGGACTATATAAAATCATGCATATGATCCATCAATCCCAAATATGTCAATCTAGCAATTTTATTACCTATATTTTCCTCAACTTCTCTCATGTGCAATAGTGAGATTTTGCTAGTTGTTTATTCCTTGTGATACTTGTTGCCTTTCTCCATATATTTGAACTTTCCCCTTTTCCCTTGGTGATAGTTGTAATATATGTAGTGTGTTGGTATTTGAAGCTCATTAATATACAATAAGTTATATTTGAGCCTTTGGTTGTGCTTTGAAGCAAAAATCTTATTGGTATATGTTATGACTTTATTTTAGCTTTTTATGTGATTTATTGTATATCTTCTTTGTGTGTGCTTGTTTCTTTATGGGAATATGTCTTTGTGATATTTTCCACTTAGAGACATATACACATATGAGAAGATAATTTTAGTTGATTTTTTAATCCTTGGAGACCACCTTTCTACTCCTTTTGATTCTTCGGTGGCTTCCAAATTTAATTGCCTATGAGTGCTTGTTCCTCTTGTTTGCACATTTTGGCACTCATATCTGTTCTCTCATGCCTTGTATTGTTAAATGAACTTGGATGTGTGAGGATTCCATGATTATGCACCTTGTTCCCAAATGCAATTATCATGATTGGTGCATTATCTTTGGGGAGCTCATCCAATTCATTTAATAATGCTCATTTGTTTTTTTATTTGATGTGTCTTAAATGATTATGGGGAAACGAGGATTCCATATTTGTGCAATATGCATTCTAATGCATTTATTTTGAATTGTGCACAAATCTTGGGGAGCTTCTCTACTGGTTATTTGAAACACTCTTTTGCTCATATCATAATATCTTGTAGTTTCCATTTGGACTCATTTGTTGTTTTCAAATTGGTTTGTCGGACCTTGTAGTTGCTTGCATCATTTGACTTTATTTTTGCAATCTTCGGGTCCTCGATATAGTTCTACTCCCTCCCAAGTATTCATCATTGGATATGTGCGAAAGCACACCTTTGGAGGAATTATTACTATGTTTGCCTTCTAGAACTTGTCACCCATTTCGGCAATCGATGTGTGGCATCCCGCAAAACCACTACTAGAAAATCGTGTTGTTTTTGTGCATTGCATCATCATGACCGCATGCTCATGTCATCATGCCACATTGCATTTGAGCATCGACATCATCTTGCATTTGCTTGCATAAAACTAATTGTGGAAAAACCTGTTTGTGTTTTCTAAACGCCCCGTCTTTGTTCAAACGCAAAACCCGGGTCACCGGATTATTTTGTTTTGTTTGCTATCGGTTTGCAAACGGTCCGTTTAAAACAAATAAAATATTAAATTATTTTAGTGGGGGCAGTCGAACGGGCCAAATCGACCCGGACAACCACCCCCAGAACAAAACGGTCCACCCCAAAAATCCCTAATCTACCTAGTCCTAGTCTACCCAACCTATCCTACCCAGCCCCTCTCCACCTCACTCCCTCCAATCGTCTCTCGCCACCTCACCTCTCTCCCTCCTCCCCACCACTCACATGCTGCCATCTCACCCCCCAAACACCCCCTCTCCTTTTTCCTCTCTCTCCTGACCCACCCAGCACACACCCACACACGCCACTCGTCAACCCCCACCTCCCTGCCCTCGGGCCCCACTCCCGCCACCTGTCCCCGACCACAACCACGCAACACCCGCCCTCACACCACCCCGGCCCCACCTGACCACAGTCCCTCCCCTCGTCCCCGCACCACCCCAGGTCCACCTCCCCCTGGGCCCGTCCCCACCCCGTCGTCCCCATCCTCCCACCCCGCTCCTCACGTCCTCTCTCCTCCCTTCTTCCTCCGGTCCGACGCTCCCTCCGCCGGCGCCCGCGCGGCCGCACCCCACCTCGCCCTCGCCTTCCCTCGGCGCCCCCTCCTCCTCCTCGGCCCGGACCCGCCGGCCTCCTCCCCTCCGCGCCTCCTTGACGCCGCCCTCCGGCCGGCCTCGCGCGCAAGCCGCCACCGCCCCTGCTCGCCGGCCCCGGCCCTCCTCCGCCACCGTCTCGCGCTTCCCCCTCCGCTCGTCAACCCCGCGCTCGCCGCGGCTGAGCCCTGCTCCGCCCGAGCCGAGCTCGCCCGACCCCCTCCGCCTGCCGCCGGCCTCCCCGACGTCGGGCCGCCCTCCTCGCCGGCTCCTCCTCCCGTGCGCCGCCGGTCTCCGTCCTCGTCCTCGCCGGCGCCGCGCCCTCCACCTCGCCTTCGCGTCGGCCGCCCTCAAGCCCCACCGTCGCCCCAGTCACGGCCGCCTCGCCCCTCGGCCTCCAGCACCTCCCCCAAGCAGGCCCGACCCCGTCACCCTCCTCGCCGGACCCCCCCTCTCCTGCCAGACCCTTCTGCCCACGAAGCCGCCGCCGCCTCTGGCCGTTCCTTCGACACGACCCTGCGTCCTCCCTGGTGTCTGCGTCTCCAAGCTCGTCTACCGCCATCAGCAGCCGCCTCAATCCACTAACGCTGGTTCCTGTTCAAGTTGTTGTCAATCCGTTGGTGTGATGTGAAGTGGCTCGACACAAGTTTTGTTTGTGTGGTGTGGTGGTACCATGAAGTCAAACCCGAGAAGATGGTGTGGTAGCCTTGATGCGATGTGGGTGCCGCCCTCCAAAGACAAGGTCGACACCGACACGACAATCGAAGCCGCGAGAGACCTCAAGTTCCCCTACATGGACAAGAAGATCGCCTACCCAGACCCAAGGTCGACAAGCTCGTCTTCACGGAACACCAAGAACTTCCCCCTGAACGCCAAGGTCGTCGACACGGATACGACATGAACTTCCGCTCGGCAACGCCAAGTGCTCCTTCCCGGACCCGAAGACCATCGGTCAAGTTCACCACCGACAAAAGACGGAATACAAGTTCTACTTCACGGATACCAAGCGACAAGATCTACTACCCCGATCCGAAGACCCTAACCCCGGAGTCCGAGACCGATCCCGTCGAGACCGATCCCGTCGAACCCCGAACCCCAGATCCGGACCCTGAGACCAAACCCCGGAACCCCAAGTTCGTCGAGACCCCCTAATGTGTGAACCCCTTCCCGAAACCCTATTTCATAATAGAATACAACTTGTCGCATCTTAATTGTTCATGCATGCATCCTTGTCTGTGGTTTGGGGGCCTTATGCCGATTCACCTCTAATTAACTATGGGGCCCATATGCGGGCAAATCTAGTCTCATATTGGCCTCATTTAAATTGTGTAGCGAACCGTTGATATATTTTGCCTTGTTTAAAACAACATTTAATTGCGGGGTAGCTAAATAACTTGAACCGTTTAATTAATTGTCGGGACCCCGGTTCCACTTAATATTGACCTAATTGCATCGCACCTTTGCCATGTCATACATCATACATGCATCATGCCCGATCTTCTGCCGTTGTATTAAATATTGCATCCGGTGTTTATTCTAGTGTTTTGCTTCTTCGCGGATAAGGCCGTTGAGTTGATGCGAGTGTCGACCCGATCTTCGGTTGTACCTTCGGCAATGTTTTCAGGCGAGCATCTCCCCCTTTCTACCTATCTTACTTTTGTAGTATTTATTCCCTCCTGTTGATCTATTGCTATCTGTGTTGCGTTGCTCTAGTTTTCGTACCCGTGATATCCCTTGCAGCCCTATATTGCCTTGGACACCTCCTATTACCTGTTGTTTGGTAGATAGTTGGACTTGCGCGTCGTAGTCGCTTGCTCAAGTGCTGTTGCGTGTCGTCAAGTGCCACAGTTGTTGGTGTATGGCCGCATGTTGATGTTGGAGATGATCATGGTTTTACTTATCGTTCACTTTAATTCCTGTTTAACAACTAAAATTGAAGTAAGTAAGCAGAGGCATCGGTGGGTGATAGATAATATTTGGTTTCCGACCGCCCACTTGTGTCCCGTAGGACCCCGAGTACTTGATACATGTTCCTTGATTTATCGCGCTATCCACATACGGGGAATTATGGGCCCCCCTTAGCCAGAGCTTGATTCAGTCTTATTTCTTGGGGCCACAAACTAGTTTGAGGTTTTATTTACGATCCTGTACTTATGCCATGCTTTACTGCTTTATTACGATTGTGCGAGGAGCACACTGTACTGTTTAGGATCGGGACACGTTTTCACGGTGTCGACAAGCTCAGTTTTGGGTTCCCAGTCGTTCACAGCCGTCCACCCAAACCTCGGGTCCGTCTCGGAGCTAGCTTACTTCGTTGCGGGTGTACTCCAAGGGGTGGCCCCCTGAAATATTTCTGAATCCTGTGATTGCTTTGTCGTGAAAGCCTCGTTGGGTTTTGATTTGGTTTTTCCGAGGTCGATCGTGTGTGTGTTGCTATTTGTGCACCCCGGCCGGGTTAAAACTTTCTGAAAGCCGTGTCCGCGGTTATGGACGACTTGGAGCACAGTATCTCGATCATAGACAACTATAACTAAAGTAGTGCTATAAATTTGACTTTATAATGACTAGTAATCAGCTTCACTATAATGGAATGGCTAAATAAAACTGCCAACCAGTGCTTGTTTGTGTTGTCGCTTGCGACCATTGTACCTGACTAGTAAGTATTGCAACTACAACGGAATGGCTAAATAAAAGTACCAACAACTGCTGGGTTTTTGGGATATCTCATGCTAATTGTATCTGACTAGTAATTGTTGCCACTACAATGGAATGATTAACTAAAACGGCCCACTGCTTATTTTTATCCGGATGATTATCTACACCTGACTAGTAATTGCTGCAACGGTAACTGAATAAATAAAACTGCCAACTGTGTGAGTTCCTCGGTTGACTTCCTCGTTTGGTCTCGAGGGGGAAACACCCGGATGGGTTTGTTTGGTGGTAATGTCAGGTTGGTTCCGAATAGGTCCTTCTTATCCCTCTCTGATCGCCGACAGTTGTATCGAGTATCTATAGGTTGTTTAGTGCATGCTGCCGCTGCCGCTCCAGTCCACCATACCTTTGTAGGCGAGGACCGCCGAATTCTAGTCTCGCCGTGTACTGGCCTCAGTACTGACGCTCCTCTTTTTTCCTTTGTATTTTTCGGCACCCCTTTTGTTTAAGCAGGTCTTGAGATCGACGTCGTTAGCAGGGTTACCCTTCCGGCTTGGCCTGGGCAGGGTTATGGACGCCATTGGTTATTCTTCAGGGCTCTTAGCCCCATTTGCATCTTGTCCGTAGTCGGACGCTGTATCATTTTTAAGGTGATTTGGATCTTTGTACCGTATATCTGTATTCTTGACTCTTTTAGTCGCTGTTGTTTATATCTGTCCTGTGGGTCCCATCGAGGACTGTTGTGTAATGTTATTACTTCGTTTTCCACCCGCACGAAAGTGCCTGGTGGGCACCTTTGAATCGTTTCTATGCGGGTTTGGCGGGAATCGCTAAAACTTGCATAGGTCCGATTCTGAGGGTGTTACAGAGTGGTATCAGAGCCCAGCTGTTGCGATACCCCACAAGTCCAGCCTGTAGGATAACCTAGCTAACGGCCGAAGTAGAGTGTCAAAACTATTTTTCAAAATCGATTGGATAGTTCTGATTAGGTCTGATTTTACTCCTTACCCCTCTGCTATTCCCCTCTCACCTCTGCGTGTTTTGAATCCGCTCTCTTCTCTCTCTTCGAGTCCAGGATTTCTCGTGGTGGGGTTCCGTTGTACCTTCAGGGTTTCGCTTCCTCCTTTGGTAACGGTGTTGTTACATCGGGTCTTCATGCTATCCGAGGAATCCTTCGTCTGATGGACTTCTCTTTGTTCCCTCTCGTGCCTTCCGGTGTTTTCCGACGCGACGACATCATCTACGCCAGATCCGATGTAGAGTCTGCATCACTCCTTTGTTTCCGAACCTCGAATGTCGAGATCTTCAGTCTGATTCCGAGAGTTGGTTGCATAATCCGCCTATTCGTGTGCAGAGTAATGGTTTGGGTGCGCGATGGACTGATCACCATCCGACTACTCTTATCATTCGCTCTTGTACATCGAATCAGTGGATCCAGCAGTTTTACTCCGTCCCCGGAAGCTAGAGGTGACTTTATTGTTGATACCTCTACCTTCGACCTTTTGTTCCCGGAGTGTTCTCTCGACGATCACGGACAACGACCTCTTGTTAGTGGTGTCGCGAGGATCTACACGAAGCGCGAAGGATCAGACCGCCGGCCTTCTTCCCGGTACCATGAGGCGGATCTCGAGGGCGAGATCCATTGTTAGTGGTGTCGAATTGTGGCATCCCGCAAAACCACTACTAGAAAATCGCGTTGTTTTTGTGCATTGCATCATCATGACCGCATGCTCATGTCATCATGCCACATTGCATTTGAGCATCGACATCATCTTGCATTTGCTTGCATAAAACTAATTGCGGAAAAACCTGTTTGTGTTTTCTAAACGCCCCGTCTTTGTTCAAACGCAAAACCCGGGTCACCGGATTATTTTGTTTTGTTTGCTATCGGTTTGCAAACGGTCCGTTTAAAACAAATAAAATATTAAATTATTTTAGTGGGGGCAGTCGAACGGGCCAAATCGACCCGGACAACCACCCCCAGAACAAAACGGTCCACCCCAAAAATCCCTAATCTACCTAGTCCTAGTCTACCCAACCTATCCTACCCAGCCCCACTCCACCTCACTCCCTCCAATCGTCTCTCGCCACCTCACCTCTCTCCCTCCTCCCCACCACTCACATGCTGCCATCTCATCCCCCAAACACCCCCTCTCCTTTTTCCTCTCTCTCTCCTGACCCACCCAGCACACACCCACACACGCCACTCGTCAACCCCCACCTCCCTGCCCTCGGGCCCCACTCCCGCCACCTGTCCCCGACCACAACCACGCAACACCCGCCCTCACACCACCCCGGCCCCACCTGACCACAGTCCCTCCCCCCGTCCCCGCACCGCCCCAGGTCCACCTCCCCCTGGGCCCGTCCCTACCCCGTCGTCCCCATCCTCCCACCCCGCTCCTCACGTCCTCTCTCCTCCCTTCTTCCTCCGGTCCGACGCTCCCTCCGCCGGCCGCACCCCACCTCGCCCTCGCCTCCCCTCGGCGCCCCCTCCTCCTCCTCGGCCCGGACCCGCCGGCCTCCTCCCCTCCGCGCCTCCTCGACGCCGCCCTCCGGCCGGCCTCGTGCGCAAGCCGCCACCGCCCCTGCTCGCCGGCCCCGGCCCTCCTCAACCACCGTCTCGCGCTTCCCCCTCCGCTCGTCAACCCCGCACTCGCCGCGGCCGAGCCCCGCTCCGCCCGAGCCGAGCTCGCCCGACCCCCTCCGCCTGCCGCCGGCCTCCCCGACGCCGGGCCACCCTCCTCGCCGGCTCCTCCTCCCGCGCGCCGCCGGTCTCTGTCCTCGTCCTCGCCGGCGCCGCGCCCTCCACCTCGCCTTCGCGTCGGCCGCCCTCAAGCCCCACCGTCGCCCCAGTCGCGGCCGCCTCGCCCCTCGGCCTCCAGCACCTCCCCCAAGCAGGCCCGACCCCGTCACCCTCCTCACCGGACCCCCCCTCTCCTGCCAGACCCTTCTGCCCGCGAAGCCGCCGTCGCCTCTGGCCGTTCCTTCGCCGCGACCCTGCGTCCTCCCTGGTGTCTGCGTCTCCAAGCTCGTCTACCGCCATCAGCAGCCGCCTCAATCCACTGACGCTGGTTCTTGTTCAAGTTGTTGTCAATCCGTTGGTGTGATGTGAAGTGGCTCGACACAAGTTTTGTTTGTGTGGTGTGGTGGTACCATGAAGTCAAACCCGAGAAGATGGTGTGGTAGCCTTGATGCGATGTGGGTGCCGCCCTCCAAAGACAAGGTCGACACCGACACGATAATCGAAGCCGCGAGAGACCTCAAGTTCCCCTACATGGACAAGAAGATCGCCTACCCAGACCCAAGGTCGATAAGCTCGTCTTCACGGAACACCGAGAACTTCCCCCTGAACGCCAAGGTCGTCGACACGGATACGACATGAACTTCCGCTCGGCAACGCCAAGTGCTCCTTCCCGGACCCGAAGACCATCGGTCAAGTTCACCACCGACAAAAGACGGAATACAAGTTCTACTTCACGGATACCAAGCGACAAGATCTACTACCCCGATCCGAAGACCCTAACCCCGGAGTCCGAGAACGATCCCGTCGAGACCGATCCCGTCGAACCCCGAACCCCAGATCCGGACCCTGAGACCAAACCCCGGAACCCCAAGTTCGTCGAGACCCCCTAATGTGTGAACCCCTTCCCGAAACCCTATTTCATAATAGAATACAACTTGTCGCATCTTAATTGTTCATGCATGCATCCTTGTCTGTGGTTTGGGGGCCTTATGCCGATTCACCTCTAATTAACTATGGGGCCCATATGCGGGCAAATCTAGTCTCATATTGGCCTCATTTAAATTGTGTAGCGAACCGTTGATATATTTTGCCTTGTTTAAAACAACATTTAATTGCGGGGTAGCTAAATAACTTGAACCGTTTAATTAATTGTCGGGACCCCGGTTCCACTTAATATTGACCTAATTGCATCGCACCTTTGCCATGTCATACATCATACATGCATCATGCCCGATCTTCTGCCGTTGTATTAAATATTGCATCCGGTGTTTATTCTAGTGTTTTGCTTCTTCGCGGATAAGGCCGTTGAGTTGATGCGAGTGTCGACCCGATCTTCGGTTGTACCTTCGGCAATGTTTTCAGGCGAGCATCTCCCCCTTTCTACCTATCTTACTTTTGTAGTATTTATTCCCTCCTGTTGATCTATTGCTATCTGTGTTGCGTTGCTCTAGTTTTCGTACCCGTGATATCCCTTGCAGCCCTATATTGCCTTGGACACCTCCTATTACCTGTTGTTTGGTAGATAGTTGGACTTGCGCGTCGTAGTCGCTTGCTCAAGTGCTGTTGCGTGTCGTCAAGTGCCACAGTTGTTGGTGTATGGCCGCATGTTGATGTTGGAGATGATCATGGTTTTACTTATCGTTCACTTTAATTCCTGTTTAACAACTAAAATTGAAGTAAGTAAGCAGAGGCATCGGTGGGTGATAGATAATATTTGGTTTCCGACCGCCCACTTGTGTCCCGTAGGACCCCGAGTACTTGATACATGTTCCTTGATTTATCGCGCTATCCACATACGGGGAATTATGGGCCCCCCTTAGCCAGAGCTTGATTCAGTCTTATTTCTTGGGGCCACAAACTAGTTTGAGGTTTTATTTACGATCCTGTACTTATGCCATGCTTTACTGCTTTATTACGATTGTGCGAGGAGCACACTGTACTGTTTAGGATCGGGACACGTTTTCACGGTGTCGACAAGCTCAGTTTTGGGTTCCCAGTCGTTCACAGCCGTCCACCCAAACCTCGGGTCCGTCTCGGAGCTAGCTTACTTCGTTGCGGGTGTACTCCAAGGGGTGGCCCCCTGAAATATTTCTGAATCATGTGATTGCTTTGTCGTGAAAGCCTCGTTGGGTTTTGATTTGGTTTTTCCGAGGTCGATCGTGTGTGTGTTGCTATTTGTGCACCCCGGCCGGGTTAAAACTTTCTGAAAGCCGTGTCCGCGGTTATGGACGACTTGGAGCACAGTATCTCGATCATAGACAACTATAACTAAAGTAGTGCTATAAATTTGACTTTATAATGACTAGTAATCAGCTTCACTATAATGGAATGGCTAAATAAAACTGCCAACCAGTGCTTGTTTGTGTTGTCGCTTGCGACCATTGTACCTGACTAGTAAGTATTGCAACTACAACGGAATGGCTAAATAAAAGTACCAACAACTGCTGGGTTTTTGGGATATCTCATGCTAATTGTATCTGACTAGTAATTGTTGCCACTACAATGGAATGATTAACTAAAACGGCCCACTGCTTATTTTTATCCGGATGATTATCTACACCTAACTAGTAATTGCTGCAACGGTAACTGAATAAATAAAACTGCCAACTGTGTGAGTTCCTCGGTTGACTTCCTCGTTTGGTCTCGAGGGGGAAACACCCGGATGGGTTTGTTTGGTGATAATGTCAGGTTGGTTCCGAATATGTCCTTCTTATCCCTCTCTGATCGCCGACAGTTGTATCGAGTCTCTATAGGTTGTTTAGTGCATGCTGCCGCTGCCGCTCCAGTCCACCATACCTTTGTAGGCAAGGACCGCCGAATTCTAGTCTCGCCGTGTACTGGCCTCAGTACTGACGCTCCTATTTTTCCTTTGCCCTTTGTCGGCACCCCTTTTGTTTAAGAAGGTCTTGAGATCGACGTCGTTAGCAGGGTTACCCTTCCGGCTTGGCCTGGGTAGGGTTATGGACGCCATTGGTTATTCTTCAGGGCTCTTAGCCCCATTTGCATCTTGTCCGTAGTCGGACGCTGTATCATTTTTAAGGTGATTTGGATCTTTGTACCGTATATCTGTATTCTTGACTCTTTTAGTCGCTGTTGTTTATATCTGTCCTGTGGGTCCCATCGAGGACTGTTGTGTAATGTTATTACTTCGTTTTCCACCCGCACGAAAGTGCCTGGTGGGCACCTTTGAATCGTTTCTATGCGGGTTTGGCGGGAATCGCTAAAACTTGCATAGGTCCGATTCTGAGGGTGTTACACGATGCCAATGGGGGAGAAGTTTTAGAGGGTTTAAAGGAAGTTGGTTTATGCATTGAGTTTGTTCTTGTGCATTTGCCTCTCATGCTCTTGCATCTTTGTTGTTGCTTATCATGTGGTATATAGAGGAAACTCCACCAATGATAATGATTGGCAATGTATGCAATGAAATTCAAGTTCATCACACATGCATAGATTGTGGGGGAGTTTGCTCTATATATGGTGGTGGTACCAATATCACATACTTTTGTAGTATTTGATATTGCTATTACCATTTCATTCAATAATATTCCTTATATAAACCCTCTTAAAGGGATTGTCATCAATTACCAAAATGGGGGAGATTGAAAGAACATGTTGGGCCCCCATGTGTGGTTTTGGTAATTAATGACAATCTTTATGGACTAATGTGTGTATTAAGTTATACTTGTAGGATTTTCCCATTGGCATCACTTGGAGCATGTGTTCGCTTCAAGGTCGATGAAATGCAAAGAAGTTTTATCATGCAAGCTCAATATGTGAGGTCGATGATGAGGAATTAAGAAAGGCGTTCCATCTTGAGAAGGGCAAGACCGTCTACATCGAGCTCAAGTGGATTGCTCAAGGCAAAGGTATAATCTTGATAGGTTTTCCCTTTTGCCGGTCTCACGTTGTGTGTGTGAGACCGGGTTTAGGATAGATAACCGTACTATCAAGAGGGGCTCTCGTATGAGTAATTCGGTCACATCGTTCGGAGAGAGCTCAAACCTTTGCATACTTGCATCATCGAATTTGGTTGTTATTTGGTCTTATCTGTCACATCCCAAGATTTTCCAAATCTTGTAATGTGAAAATAAATGAATAAAATAAAACTTTGTTTGATTTCCAGAGCCAGAAGAAACTTTTTGGAATTTAAATGGAACTTCAAATCTATTTGGATTAAATAAAATCCTAAAAGGATTTAAAAGGTTAAACATTTATAAAAGGAAAATAAAATATTTGGAATTGCTATTTTTTTTCTTTCAAATAAAAGGTTTTAGTTTCCAAAGGAAAAGGAAGGATTTTAAAATAAGGAATTATTTTATAGAGCCAAATTAAACCTTGACCAAACATGTTGAAATAAAAAAACATTTTGTTTGATTAAAATAAATAAAGGTTTATTCAAAATAAAACAATAAAGGATTTAATATCCAAGTTTTATTAAAAAAAAAGAGGTTTTATTATTAATAAACCATCAAAGACTTGGCTATTTGTTTAAAATTAAGTTTTTCCAAGTATTTTATTTTCTTAATTAAAACCTACTGATGTGGTTTGGTTTTATTTTAGATTACAAAATAAAGATTTTAGATAAAACAAATCCTATTTGAATTAATAACTAAGGCCCATTTTATTTAATTGCTAATGGACCATAAAATAAAAATGTTATTTTGTTTTGGACAAGATTTCCAAATATATTTTATTTTCAAATAAGACCTACTGATTTGGTATTGAAAGTATTTGGATTTCAAAAGAATATTTTATTAATTAAGTCAAACCCTATTTTATTAAATAACTAAAGGTCCACTTCATTTAATTATTAATGGACCCTAAAGTAATATATTATTTTGTTTTAAACAAGCTTTCCAAATATTCCTTATTTTCAAATACAACCTACTGAATGGTTTAAAAATTATTTAGTTCTCAAATGGAGCCTTGAATTAAATCAAAACCTATGGATTTAATAATTGATACATCTATTTAGTTAATTAATAATGGACCCTATTATTAAAATTATTAATTTGAATTTGGATTTTGGTTCATGTTACTGAACAGAACTAATTTCAATATTACAAAGTTTGGTGTTGTTTGAATTATTTGAATGCTTGAATAGTTGGATGAAATTCAAAACAGAAAAATAGAATTAGAAAAGGAAAAAGAATTCAGACAGAAAAAAATAGAACAGCTCACCCTCTGGCCCAACTAACCCAGCAGCAGCCCACCTAGCCCACCTCACCCTCGCCCCCGAACCGTTTTTCTTCACCACAGAAGAAACCCGCACCCTCACTGACAGGTGGACCTCCTCCTCTCTCCTTTCCCACTGACCGACCGACCCCACTCCTCCTGTTCTTCCTCCCCACCCCCACGACCTGTTCTTCCTCCCCCGTCACCGTTGCAGGCTTTGAATTCGCCTTAACGCCGCGAGTAAAACCTGCAGTGATCACGCACGATAAAGCGTATTCCCCTCCTCTATCATTCCCCCCAAACCCCACGCCTCGAGAGCCACCAGGCTGTCGTAATTTTCTTCTGCACCGCCGCAGTCTCCGACGACCCTCCTCACCGATTACGGCAACCTCATGCCGCCCCCTGCCTTCCCAAGCACGCAGACAAGTTCCCCATATCCTGGCAAACCCCCTCGTAGTTTCAGCTCGCCCGCGAGTGCCCTGCAGGCTCGGCAACGACAACTACCGCCGTCGCCATCGTCTGTTTGCTACTCCGACGACGCCCACAGGTAGATTCCGACCACCCTGTGTCTTCTCGATCACGCAAACATCTTTGCCATGGCCTTGCGCAGCTAACCCAGTCCTCCGTTTGTCTTCTCGTGGACCATAGCGTCGTCCTCGACCTCGACCACGTGCATCCGCCGCCAGAACGAACTACGGTGAGGAATCCCGCCCGTCCTCGTGCGCCCCTTCGTCAGACAAGAACACGTTGAGAATCAGCAAGGCGCAGAGAACCTGGTGAGCTACCCCTCTCTCCCTCTAGCCCCCTGTGTCGCCAGCAACCTCGCCGCCAGAGCCCGCGCCGCCATCTGCCGCCGCTAGCGCCGCCCTCCTCTGGTCAGTCGCACAGTAGCCGTTCGATTTAAATCCAACGAGTGCGATAGATCCATTTAACTGAAAGGGTACGCTAGTTCTGAACCGTGCGATATGACTTAAATCTAACGGCTGCTGTCAGCCGATCCGCGCGAACCGTTTTCATCGAATTTAGAACGTGCCGCGTGTCACTGGATGAATTAGAATAGAGTTTGAAATCAGATTTAAATACCATTTTGAAACCCTTGTAACTTTCAAACCACACGTCCAAAAATTACAAATTTTATGTCGTTGGATTCAGGAGAGCAAGACCTAGCCAACCATGCCCTTGGCTTAGCAAATAGTATCTGTTTGTTTGCTTGTTTTTGCAGATTCTTTTGTGAGCTTGTTTAGATTAAAATTGTTTAAAAATGATTTTTGGATTAAAACCTTTGCAAAATGATTTGTTGTGACCTTACTGACCCTAGGAACCAACCCATGGCTTTGAGAATGAAATTGGAAAAAATTTAGAATGGATTAATTGAATTAGTCTATTTCTAGCTAAGTAAAGATAATGGTTTTACTATGAAAAAGGATTTTGGAATAAAAACTTGGGAAAATATTTTGATTCAAAGCTACTGACCCAAAACACCAAGTCTTGAGAGTTAGAAACTTTTTGTGAGAAACTTAAAGATTTTTGATTTGATAAAACCATTTTCCACCACATAAAATGTTGAATGGATTTTTAAATAGATTTTGGGCAAAACCCTCTAACTAATGACTTTGCCATTTTGGTAAAAATGACCAATTTGGACCTTACAAAGTTTATAAAACCTAGTGGATACCATCCTTGCAATAGAACCATCCTTTGCATACTTATGCATGACTTAGATTCCATTGCTTTGTGAGTGTGAGAATGTTTGTTTGACTTTGGTTTGGAATGATAGATGATTTTGTGTTTGCTTGATTGACTTGTAGTGAATTTAGCAAAGTGTGAGACTAGCAAGATCAAGGAGTGAACCACCATTCCCTACCAAAAAGGCAAGTGATGCTTCATACTTTCTATCCCATTACTTTCACTATGCATTAGTGATTTTACTAAGTAAAACTTGCATGGATTTTGCTAAGTATAAACCTTACTATAGGAAAACTAGTAGATGAAACCTTAGTGGAAATCTTCCTAAGTTAAGATTCCTATTACTATCAAGCTTAGCCTAGCCAATAGAAAACATGGGCGGAATATATATTCACACTATGGGAAAAATACTCTAAGTCTGAGGACTTGTGATTTTGTCTAATAAAACAACTAAGTTAATGAATCACCTGGGTGGAATGGGACTTGCTTGGTGGATTTTGGTTGAGTGGTTCACAAGGCCATGACTTGGCTTGTGTATCTCACTTGTGGTATGCCACCCAGGAACAAAAGAGATTTGAGATGTCAAATGTTGAGAAGCTTCAAGTGCAACCACTTGGCAATATGGGCTCTGCCATGATCATATAGGTTGCAAGAACTTAGCCATATGGACAGTTGGTGGTAGTGTTTGATAGGTTGGAGCGCGTCCATTTTGGTCTAAGGGAAAGCTTCTGAAAGATCTTGTCTTGGGAAACCAAGTCTTGTGGGGAAAGTGCACCACCTCTGCAGAGTGTAAAACCAAAGTACTTAGCCATGTCCCTGGTAAAGGACAATTTGAGCATCAAGACATGGAAGCAATCAAGAATCTCATCATTCAAACTTCTAAGTTAAAATCTTGTGGATTGAACAAGGGTTGTTTGAAATCTTCAATCTTTGATTGAGAGATGCCTTGTAAAGGATCTCCAATCTTTGATTGAGAAAAATGACTTTATCAAAGCAAAAACTTAGTATTTTCAAATGTTAAGGAAAAATCTATTTTGAGCAATGCAAGCCTCAACTCCACTTAGCCAAATGCATATAGATGATAGACTCCACTAAACTACCATAGTATCACTTGCCAATACAATTCAAATGTATTGACCCTTGTGGCTGTAACTTGTATGTTGCAGGTTTGATTGTTTTTAGTGAAGATTGATTGTTTAGGATTACAAAGTCTACAACCAACATCTGCCCGTGGCACCTTGAAGATGAAGGACCCCCATGCTTATAGTTATTCCGCTGCAATGTAATGTAATAGCCAAATGAGCTATGTTTGATGTAATAAACTTATGTTATTCCTGGTTATAAAGTTATATTATGACCATTGTTTCTTGATATTACATCTTAACTGTGGATGCTAGCTATTGATCCAGGGACTAGCATTGTAAACACAGGGGGCTCTATCTTATTAAAGATTGGGACCTCTACATTATCCATGTGAGGATATAGAGCTTGTGGTAATCTCCATAACAAGCTCTTGTTCATCAAAATCGGATCTCCCATATATATCTTGTTGCGATTTTGATTTATGCGGCTTTTCGGTTTCTCACCAAGTGAGGTATATCACATTATTCTACTTGATACTTTCTCACTTGGTGATAATCAATATTTCCACCTTTTATTGAGAAGCCCTTGTTGTCCTCTATCCAACGCAATTGGAATCGGGTCAATCGGAGCTACCGTTTAAAAGTTATGACAGTTTGATTATTTGCCGTTTTAATTCTAAAAGGAAAAAAAGAAAAACAGTGTTTCTGGGCCGACCGGTACTACCGGGCCCAGTACCGGTCGTGTCTGACTGCGTGCAGCCTATTCCTGTGTGGCCCGGTACCCACAACCGGTTCTACCGGACCGGCCCGGTAGTACCGCCGGGTGGGCCGGTACTACCGGCCGGCCCAGTTTAATTTTCCCAGATCCAGCGCCAGCTTAGCCCATCTCCTCACTCACGCACTCGCTCGCGTTTGGCTCGCTGCTGGGCCTCGCATGCCGCCGCCGCCAGATGCGCGCGCCGGCCCTGCCGCGTTGCAGCGTTGTCTCGCGCGTGCACGCGCGCTCGCCCGCCTGCCGCGCTGCCGTGAGCCCCCGCATTGGCCCCACCCGCGCGCGCGCCTGCACTAAGCTGCTGCGCTGCTGCTGCGCGCGTGCATGCTGCCGCTGCGCTGCTGCTGCTTGCTGCTGCGCGCATGCATGCATGCGAGCTGTGCTGCTGGCCCCGCGAGCTGCTCGCGTTTCTTGCTTGCTGCGCCGGCTGCTGCTTCTCTCTCTCATACATGTGTTGACTTTTCCCTTTTTTCTGCTATTCATGCCGGTACTACCGGTCCTGACTGAAAAACATCCAAACGGCTAGTTTTTCTGGGCCACTATTTAAGGCTTTGGCCTTTTTCAGTTTAGTTAGCTCCTCTATTGTCTATTAGGCTAAACTTTGTCCACATTTGCTCTAGATCTTAAAGCTTGCCTAATCTTTTTCCTCCGATGATTCTTGCCCATATTTGAGTGGAAAAGAGAGGAGATCTAGCCCCACGTTTTGACCTAACCGATTCATCTCTTTGTGAGTGCATCTTTGGGGATCTAGATTTTGGGGTATTTTGTGTCTCTCTTTGATTCCTCCTCTCTTGTTCCCCCAATAGCTTTAGTAGCTTTGTTGGAACTTGGGAGTCAGGGATTTGAGCATCTTTGTGGTGTTCTTGCCATTTGCATTTGTTGCATCGGTTTGAGTTCTCCTCGGAGGATTTGGTTTGAATTGCTCATTGGAGCTTGTCCCTCTTGGGTTCTTGGAACCCTAGACGGTTTTGTGGCCTTGGTGGCATTGTGGCCTTGGTGGCATTTGTTGAGGCCTTTTGTGGCGTTTGTTGAGGCCTTTTGTGGCGTTTGTTGGGAGCCTCCAATTAAGTTGTGGAGTTGTGCCCCAACCTTGTGAGAGGTTCCGGTTGCCACCGACAAGTGCACCGATAGTGGAAGCGTGGATCGATCCCATTGGGGTGAGATTCACCGGCGAATAAGGGAGGTCTTTTGTGGCGTTGGTGGTTTGATACCACCCCCTCTCCAAACGAGACGTACTCCATGTTGGGAGGAACTCGGTAAAATATCGGTGTCCCCGCGTGCCTCGGTTATCTTTATACCCGAGCTCTTTACTTATGCACTTTACATTGTGATAGCCTTCGTGCTTGAAGTACTATATATATCTTGCTATCACTTTGTTGCTTGTATTGCTTAGCATAAGTTGTCGGTGCACATAGGTAAACCTTAGTTGTTTCTAGGTTGTGCTTTACAAAGTAAACTCTAGTTTTATTCCGCCTTTGTTGAGCCACTCTAGGAAAAGTTTTAATCGCCTATTCACCCCCCCTCTAGGCGACATCCGTATCCTTTCACTTATTGTCGGTGATTTTGTGCTTAGGTTATTGACGGTGCCATTGGGCATCATCACCTGAGCGCATGGTTCCGACAACGAGTCTTCCGACTCACGAAAAGTCAAGCATAAAAACCAAAGTAATGGATAAGCCAGCACTTGCTTAAAAAATATATACATGCTGGAACCAGTTCTTGAGTAGCAAGAAATAAACAACCATTGTTTTCCGCCTTAAGTTAACAAGTAGTTTTTTCCGCATACAAATTCCAAAGGAAACAAATATTACATATTTTTTTATTCCTCTGGCGCAGGTGACTTGGACGCAGCATCATCAGCAGCAGGAGAGCCATCTTCCTCGAACTCGACAGTGTTGAGGGACTCGGAGGAGCTTTGGCTGTTGCCGTCAATGGTTTTCATGGGCACGAAGACGATAGGATCGACCGGCTCGGCGACTCTGGTGTCAAAACCCGCGAGCGACGCCAAGATAACTTCGTGATCTATCTTTTGGCCTTCGTCGTCCACCTCGGGGACACCGGAGGTCACCGTGTCGATGTCGGCATTTTCATAGTGCGCCTTGACCATTGACAGTGCCATCCTCGCGCCAGCCCATGTACATGAAGCTTTCCAGCTTGCAATACGCTCGGGTGCTCGGCGCAAGATCTCTGAGAACTTCTCCACTGTAGCACCCCAGGTAAAACCACTACTAGAAAATAGCCTGCATTTATATCTGTGCATCATCATCATATCTGCATGCATGTTTTAACTAAAACTATTTTGAAAAGCCCCTCTTTGTTTCTAGATATTCCCCATCTTCATTTCAAATATAAAACCCCGGTGTTTCCGGATGTCTCTATTTGTCAAAACCCTATTTGTAAATGTTTTTATTTTAAAAGAAATAAAATAAATAAATAAATATAAAATATTTTTTCGGGGAGGCAGCCGCAGGCCAGGCCCGAGAGCCCTGCCCGGAGCCACCTACTACCCGACCAAACCCTAGCTATCCTACCTAACCCTAATCTATACCTGCCCTATCCAATTCCCCACCCCACACTTCCCAGCAGCCGCCGCCACTCCCCAGGTCCACCTCGTCAACGCGCCCCCCACGCGACCACCCCGCACCTGGTACTCCACCACCCAGCGACCAACATGACCAACACCCCGCTGACCCATCTCACCATACTCCCCGACAGCCTGGCCCCACCCCGTTTTCCCTATAGCCCCCGCGTCTCTCTCCTCCTCGACACGCTCGCTCCCCATCCTCTCTCGCCTCCTGTCGTTGGCCGCCGCCGCCAGGGACTTCGTCTATAGAGCTTTCGTCGTCGCGGCACCTCGTTCATCAGCCTCCTCGGCTCCGTCCTGTCCCCGTGAGGCCCGGCCATGACCTCCTGCTTGCCTCGGTGCCCGCGCCGATGCATCTCCGACCTCTCCCCGTCCTTCCCCTCGCCAGGCCCACGCCTCCTCTCCGGCCACCCTGCAGCGCCTCAGCGCGCCTCGCCGCCCGGAGTTTCGTGCCGACCCGAGGACCGCCTCTGCAGCCAGCGACGGCGCCCCTGCGAGGTCATCGCGTCGCCGTCCTGTCCCCGTCCTCCGCCGTGGTTCCTCGTCCGCCTCCGCCCCACTTCTATCCACCTCTGGCCCCGCAGCACACCGACCGTCCCTCCTGCATCGTCCTCCTCGCGCCCATGCTACACCTCCACGGCGGGCCACCTCGCAGGGCAGCCAACCGCTGTCTCGCAGCCCTGAATCGCCAGCAGGTGTTTGTGCTTCGGTTTGGAAGAGGTCACACCCCCTGGAGTACAGTGAAGCTAGCAGGCCTGCAACTTGTTTTCTTCTCTCCTGCGGCAAGTTACATGAACCATCGAGATGCCACTCGAAGTAATCGTTGCCAATTCAAGATCTTCGTCATGGCGAAAGAATTGCTACTCGGACCCGGAGTATCCCTGGACACCAAGACCTCCACACAGAACCCGATCCCTCGGGACGCCAAGCTCTTCTCCTCGGATCTGAAGCCCCGAACCCTTGGCGTACCCCAAGATCACCCCAAGATCATCGATACCGATGTGTGACCCCTTTTCCTGAGACCAATATTTTTTAATATATAATATACACTTGTTGAATATTAAATTATTCATACTCGCATGCATATTTATGTGGTTTGGGGGCATTAGGCCGATTCACCTTATAATTAAATATGGAGTCCATATGCCAGAGAATCCAGTCTTATATGGGCACTCTTTAAATTTGTGTAGCAAACCGATGCTATGTTTTGCCATGTTAAGACAACATTTAAAATGTGGGGCATCTAAACAACAAGAACCTATAATTAATTGTTGGGACCCCGGTTCCGCGTAATATTGCCTAATTGCATCGCATCTTTGTCATGTCATACATCATGCCCAATCTTCTGCCGTAGTATTAAATAGTGCATCCGGTGTTTCTTTTAGTGCATTGCTTCTTCTCGGATTAGACCGATGAGTTGATCCGAGTGTAGACCCGATCTTCGGATGAACCTTCGGCAATGTTTTCAGGCGAGCATTCTCTCCCTTTCTACCTATTTTACATTTCTAGTCTTTATTCCCTTCTGTTGATCTATTGCTATCTGTGTTGTGATGCTCTAGTTTTCGTACACGTGGTATCCCTTGCAGCCTTATATTGCCTTGGACACATCCTATTACCTGTTGTCTGGTAGATAGTTGGACTTGCGTGTCGTAGTCGCTTGCTCAAGTGTTGTTGCGTGTTGTCAAGTACTACAGTTGTTGGAGAGATGCCTTATGCTTTATGTTGGAGATGATCATGGATTTAATTACTGTATAATAACTAAAATTGAAAGTAGGTAAATGCAGAGGCACCGATGGGTAATAGACAATATTTTTTTTAACCGCTCACTGGTGTCCCGTAGGACCCCGAGTTCTTGACACCTGTTCCGAGATCGAGAGCGCTAACCACAGGTGGGGTGTGTGGGCACCCCCATCGATTTAGTACCTGATTTCAATGTACTATACTGGGGGCCACAAAGTAGTTTGGGGCTTCATTACTATCCTGTACTTATGCCATGCTTTACTGCTTATTTACGATTGCGCGTGGAGCGCCTGTACTGTTTAGGAACCCCGTGATACGTTTTTGTTGTATCGACAAGCCCAGTCACACTTTCGGGTTCCCAGTCGTTTACAGCCGTCGACACAAACCCTGGGTCCGTCTCGGAGACCGGCCGACTTCGTTACGGGTAGCTTAGTGGGGTGGCCCCCCGTGCTTGCTTTGGGTCTAGGAAACATCGTGTCCGAAACCCCGTCGACATACCATTGGGTGTATGTTTTGTGATCTTGTACCTACCTGATCTGACAACAAGGGTGTAGGTGCGTGTGGAAACTTTGGTGCACCCCTGCAGGGTTAAATATTTTCGAGAAGCCGTGTCCGCGGTTATGGACGACTTGGAGCACAGTTCTCGATCATAGACAACTATTACTAAAGTTTACTGTTATAATTTGACTTGTATCCGATATGACTAGTAATCAGCTTCACTACAACGAAATGGCTAAATAAAAGGGCTAACCACTGCTGGGTTTGGGATATCTCATGCTAACTGTATCTGACTAGTAAGTGTTGCAACTACAACAGAATGGTTAACTAAAAGTGCCCACTGCTTATTATATCAGGATGACTATCTATACCTGACTAGTAATTGCTGCAACGATAACTGAATAAATAAAACTGCCAACTGTGTGAGTTCCTCGGTTGACTTCCTCGTTTGGTCTCGAGGGGGAAATACCAGGATGGGTATGCTTGGTGGTAGTATTAGGTTGGTTCCGAATAGGTCTTTCTTATCCCTCTCTGATAGCCAACAGTTATATCGAGTCTCTATAGGTTGTTTAGTGCATGCTGCGCTGCCGCTTCAGTCCACCATACCTATGTAGGCGAGGACCGCTGAATTCTAGTTTCGCCGTGTACTGGCCTCAGTACTGACCGCTCTCTTTTTCCTTCGCCCTTTGTCGGCACCCCTTTTGTTTAAGCAGGTTTTGAGATCGACGTCGTTAGCAGGGTTACCCTTCCGGCTCGGCCTGGGCAGGGTTATGGACGCCATTGGTTATTCTTCAGGGCTCTTAGCTCAATTTGCATCTTGTCTGTACTCGGACGCTGTATCGTTTTAAAGGTGATTTGGATCTTTGTATTGTATACCTGTATTCTTGACTCTCTGAGTCATTGTTGTATATATCTGTTCTGTGGGTTCCATCGTAGACTATTGTGTAATGGTATTACTTTGTTTTCCACCCGCACGAAAGTGCCTGGTGGGCACCTTTGAATCGTTTCTATGCGGGTTTGGCGGGGATCGCTGAAACTTGCATAGGGCCGATTTCGAGGGTGTTACAGAGTGGTATCAGAGCTCAGCAGTTACGATACCCCGCTGGTACAGCCTGTAGGATAACCTAGCTAACGGCCTATGTAGAGTGTGAAAAATATTTTTGGAAAATCGTTTGGATAGATCAGACTAGGTCTGCTTTTATTCCTTACCCCTCTGCTATCCTTCTCTTACCTCAACGTGTTTTGAATCTGCTCTCTTATCTTTGCTTCGAGTCCAGGAATTCTCGTGGTTGGGTTTCCGTCGTGCCTTCAGGGTTTTGCTTTCTTCCTCTTGTAATGGTGTTGCTACATCCGATCTTCATGTTATCTGATGAATCTTTCATCTTTTGTATCTTTCAGTGGACCAAAAAATTCACTAAAAAATTTCTTTGTATCTTCCGGAGTTTTTCAACATGACGACCTCATCTACATCAGATCTGATGAAGAGACTACTTTATCCTTTTGTTTTTGAATCTCGATTGACAAGATCTTTAGTCTGAATTCTGTGAGTTGGTTGCATAATCCTCCTATTCATGTGCAGAGTAATGCTTTGGGTGCGCTATGGACTGATCACTATCTGACTACTCTTATCATTCGCTGTTGTTCATTGAATGGTGAATCGATGCAATTTCACTCCTTCCATAGAAGTTAGAGGTGGCCTTATCATTTGATTCCTCTACCTTCGTCTTTTATTTATCCGGAGTGCTCTCTCGACAGACATGAGCAACACCCCATGTTGGTGGTGTCGCTGATTTCAAGGTGGAGAAGGAATCTTTGTTAGTGGTGTCGTGAAGATCTACATGAAGCGAGAGGATTCAGACCATCGGCTTTCTTCCCCGTACCATGAGGCGGATCTCGAGGGCGAGATCCATTGTTAGTGGTGTCGAATTGTAGCACCCCGGATAAAACCACTACTAGAAAATCGCCTGCATTTATATCCTTGCATCATCATCATATCTGCATGCATGTTTTAACTAAAACTATCTTGAAAAGCCCCTCTTTGTTTCTAGATATTCCCCATCTTCATTTCAAATATAAAACCCCGGTGTTTCCGGATGTCTCTATTTGTCAAAACCCTATTTGTAAATGTTTTTATTTTAAAAGAAATAAAATAAATAAATAAATATAAAATATTTTTTCGGGGAGACAGCCGCAGGCCAGGCCCGAGAGCCCTGCCCGGAGCCACCTACTACCCGACCAAACCCTAGCTATCCTACCTAACCCTAATCTATACCTGCCCTATCCAATTCCCCACCCCACACTTCCCAGCAGCCGCCGCCACTCCCCAGGTCCACCTCGTCAACGCACCCCCCACGCGACCACCCCGCACCCGGTACTCCACCACCCAGCGACCAACGTGACCAACACCCCGCTGACCCCTCTCACCACACTCCCCGACGGCCTGGCCCCACCCCGTTTTCCCTATCGCCCCCGCGTCTCTCTCCTCCTCGACACGCTCACTCCCCATCCTCTCTCGCCTCCTGCCGTTGGCCGCCGCCGCCAGGGACCTCGTCTATAGAGCTTCCGTCGCTGCGGCCCCTCGTTCATCAGCCTCCTCGGCTCCGTCCTGTCCCCGTGAGGCCCGGCCATGACCTCCTGCTTGCCTCGGTGCCCGCGTCGATGCATCTCCTACCTCTCCCCATCCCTTCCCTCGTCGGGCCCGCGCCTCCTCTCCGGACGCCCTGCAGTGCCTCAGCGCGCCTCGCCGCCCGGAGTTTCGTGCCGACCCGAGCACCGCCTCTGCAGCTAGCGACGGCGCCCCTGCGAGGTCGTCGCGTTGCCGTCCTGTCCCCGTCCTCCGCCGTGGTTCCTCGTCCGCCTCCGCCCTGCTTCTGTCCACCTCTGGCCCTGCAGCACACCGGCCGTCCCTCCTGCACCGTCCTCCTCGCGCCCCTGCGACACCTCCGTGCCGGGCCACCTCGCAGGGCAGCCAACCGCTGTCTCGCAGCCCTGAATCGCCAGCACCCACCTCGCGAGCGCTGCGCCCAACAGGTGTTTGTGCTTCGGTTTGGAAGAGGTCACACCCCCTGGAGTACAGTGAAGCTAGCAGGCCTTCAACTTGTTTTCTTGTCTCTTGTGGCAAGTTACATGAACCATCGAGATGCCACTCGAAGTAATCGTTGCCAATTCAAGATCTTCGTCATGGCGAAAGAATTGCTACTCGGACCCGGAGTATCCCTGGACACCAAGACCTCCACACAGAACCCGATCCCTCGGGACGCCAAGCTCTTATCCTCGGATGTGAAGCCCCGAACCCTTGGCGTACCCCAATATCACCCCAAGATCACCCCAAGATCACTGATACCGATGTGTGACCCCTTTTCCTGAGACCAATATTTTTTAATATATAATATACACTTGTTGCATATTAAATTATTCATACTCGCATGCATATTTATGTGGTTTGGGGGCATTAGTCTGATTCACCTTATAATTAAATATGGAGTCCATATGCCGGAGAATCCAGTCTTATATGGGCTCTATTTAAATTTGTGTAGCAAACCGATGCTATGTTTTGCCATGTTAAGACAACATTTAAAATGTGGGGCATCTAAACAACAAGAACCTATAATTAATTGTTGGGACCCTGGTTCCGCGTAATATTGCCTAATTGCATCGCATCTTTGCCATGTCATACATCATACATGCATCATGCCCGATCTTCTGCCGTAGTATTAAATAGTGCATCCGGTGTTTCTTTTAGTGCATTGCTTCTTCTCGGATTAGACCGATGAGTTGATACGAGTGTCGACCTGATCTTCGGATGAACCTTCGGCAATGTTTTCAGGCGAGTATTCTCCCCTTTTCTACCTATTTTACATTTCTAGTCTTTATTCCCTTCTGTTGATCTATTGCTATCTGTGTTGCGATGCTCTAGTTTTCGTACACGTGGTATCCCTTGCAGCCTTATATTGCCTTGGACACATCCTATTACCTGTTGTCTGGTAGATAGTTGTACTTGCGTGTCGTAGTCGCTTGCTCAAGTGCTGTTGCGTGTTGTCAAGTACCACAGTTGTTGGAGAGATGCCTTATGCTTTATGTTGGAGATGATCATGGATTTAATTACTGTATAATAACTAAAATTGAAAGTAGGTAAATGCAGAGGCACCGATGGGTAATAGACAATATTTGGTTTTTAACCGCTCACTGGTGTCCCGTAGGACCCCGAGTTCTTGACACCTGTTCCGAGATTGAGAGCGCTAACCACAGGTGGGGTGTGTGGGCACCCCCATCGATTTAGTACCTGATTTCAATGTACTATATTGGGGGCCACAAAGTAGTTTGGGGCTTTATTACTATCCTGTACTTATGCCATGCTTTACTGCTTTATTTACGATTGCGCGTGGAGCGCCTGTACTGTTTAGGAACCCCGTGATACGTTTTCGCTGTATCGACAAGCCCAGTCACACTTTCAGGTTCCCAGTCATTTACAGCCGTCGACACAAACCCTGGGTCCGTCTCGGAGACCGGCCGACTTCGTTACGGGTAGCTTAGTGGGGTGGCCCCCCGTGCTTGCTTTGGGTCTGGTAAACATCGTGTCCGAAACCCCGTCGACATACCATTGGGTGTATGTTTTGTGATCTTGTACCTACCTGATCTGACAACAAGGGTGTAGGTGCGTGTGGAAACTTTGGTGCACCCCTGCAGGGTTAAATCTTTTCGAGAAGCCGTGTCCGCGGTTATGGACGACTTGGAGCACAGTTCTTGATCACAGACAACTATAACTAAATTTTACTGTTATAATTTGACTTGTATCCGATATTACTAGTAATCAGCTTCACTACAACGGAATGGCTAAATAAAAGGACCAACCAATGCTGGGTTTGGGATATCTCATGCTAATTGTATATGACTAGTAAGTGTTGCAACTACAACGGAATGGTTAACTAAAAGTGCCCACTGCTTATTATATCAGGATGACTATCTATACCTGACTAGTAATTGCTGCAACGATAACTGAATAAATAAAACTGCCAACTGTGTGAGTTCCTCGGTTGACTTCCTCGTTTGGTCTCGAGGGGGAAATACCAGGATGGGTATGTTTGGTGGTAGTATCAGGTTGGTTCCGAATAGGTCTTTCTTATCCCTCTCTGATAGCCGATAGTTATATCGAGTCTCTATAGGTTGTTTAGTGCATGCTACGCTGCCGCTTCAGTCCACCATACCTATGTAGGCGAGGACCGCCGAATTCTAGTCTCGCCGTGTACTGGCCTCAGTACTGACCGCTCTCTTTTTCCTTCGCCCTTTGTAGGCGCCCCTTTTGTTTAAGCGGGTTTTGAGATTGACGTCGTTAGTAGGGTTACCCTTCCGGCTCGGCTTGGGCAGGGTTATGGACGCCATTGGTTATTCTTCAGGGCTCTTAGCTCAATTTTCATATTGTCCGTACTCGGACGTTGTATCGTTTTAAAGGTGATTTGGATCTTTGTATTGTATACCTGTATTCTTGACTCTTTGAGTCATTGTTGTATATATCTGTTCTGTGGGTTCCATCGTAGACTATTGTGTAATGGTATTACTTCGTTTTCCACCCGCACGAAAGTGCCTGGTGGGCACCTTTGAATCGTTTCTATGCAGGTTTGGCGGGGATCGCTGAAACTTGCATACGGCCGATTCCGAGGGTGTTACAGCCACATATTCCACCGCGATGTTAATCTGGAGGGGCTTGGCTATCTCTTTGGTCTGCTTGATGGCGGTGTTGATAAAGTTGCCGGCAAGGACCATGCATTCCTTTGGCGGAGAAGGGGACCGGGTTAACCCCATAGGAGCTGCAAAATTCCGACAAAGGAACGCAGGAGTTCAACAAACACAAAAAGTTCAAAGTATCTAACTTACAGAAGTACAAGGCGGAGAATCACTTACTGAAGATGCTAATCTTAGCCTGCCGGAGAGTTTCCTTCATGGAGTCCCGTTCTTTTCGGAGGATCTTGTATGCTTCAAGATGGCGCTGATTTTTCTCATCAGCAGCTTTATTCTGCTCTCTCAGGATAACGATTTCCTCCTTCAAGCGGTTCATCTCTGTGTTGGCGGACTCTTGCAGGACTTTCATGGAGTCCTCATGCATCTTCAGCATATCCTTCCTCTCCTGCTTAAGGATCTTGTTTTCACTATCCAGCTGCTGAATATTCTTAGATTGTTCAACAATATCCTTAGTCTTGGAAATGGTTTCTGCAAGTCGGAGAAAGAACAGTACACAATGAGTACTCAGAGAATGTTGGCACAAGACCAAGTCAGAATACGAAAAAGAAAGGAAAAACAGACGCTTGCTCTTGGTGATTTGTTCCTTCAAGAAGGCAGTTTTACCCTTTTCGGCTTCCAAGTCCTTGCGCATCTTCTGGTACTTGTCGTTGGCCACGCCTCTCCGAGCATTCTCATTCTATGGAAAATTTAAAACTATTTAGTCTACTTGGAGCATCTAGCCGGATAACTATCCACATAGAGGCTTGGGGGCTATAGTGAGAGTTTTTAACTTAACAATATGCTTAGTATTTCTTTAAGCATCTAGTCGGAACTGATTCAGTTTTCGATTAGAAGCTTGGGGGCTACAGTATAAAGTTTTTAACTCAGTCATATGCTTAGCTTTTCTTTAAGCATCTAGTCGGAACTAATTTAGTTACAACTAGAAGCTTGGGGGCTACAGTATTGAAATCTATAAACACTGTGTATGCTACTCTAAAAGCATCTAGTCGGAATATTTCATTCAAACTATATGCTTGGGGGCTACAGTGAGAAGTTTTCTAGTTTAGTCACTCTTAGAGCATTTAGATGCAAAGACCTATGGTTTTCCATATAAATCCTCGGGGGCTACAGTGGTATACTCATATGAAATGCAAAAGGCAAATAAAACTTACAAGTGCAATGATCTTGAGGTTGGTAGCACTCTCAACAAGCAACTTGCCAAAAGAAAGGCTGTTTCCTTGCAAGATTTCTGCTTGCCGGAGAAGCTCCTCAAGACCGCATGTCGGAGATGTCGGTGCCGCACTAGGAACCAAAGCGGAGCTTATAGGGGTTCTTGGCATGGAAAACAAAAAATTTCTACCGCATGCACACAAACAAGCCAAGATCTATCTACTAGATTGTAGCAACGAGTCGATAGAAGCACTCACCCACGAAGATTCCAAAGCGGTTAACTAGAGCAGATTCTCGTGGGTGATGTAGTCGTACACTTGTCGATCTCAAGATCATGTAGACGATCCTTCCGGCGCTACGTTCCGGCAGCGCTTCCGCAGTCGGTCACACGTACGGTACTGGATGAAGACCATCCTCTCCCTTGTTCCAGCAGGCAGCGGAGGTTATAGTTCTCCCCTCGCGATTCTGGCAGCACGACGGCGTGGTGTCGGAAGTAGAGGGAAGATCCCGCAGGGTTCGCCTAAGCCGGTGCGAGTTATGGTGGATCTAGGGTTTCCCGGTGATCTAGGGTTTAGAATACCGGGAGGAGGAGGAGGTGTCGGTGGCGGCTAGTGCGGCGGCGGCGGTGGTAGCGGCGGCAGCACACATGTGTGGGAGGGCTAGGGCTTGTGTGTTTGGGGCAGCCCTCCCTCTCTATTTATGAGAGGGGGCAGCCTAGAGAGAGGGGAGTTTGAATCCACTTCCAAACCCAAGTTGGAAGGACTCTTTCCTTCTTCCACTAGGAAACCATTGTTCCAGTTTGACTTTTCAAACCTCCCGTTTGACTTTCAATTTAGAGCTTTAATTCTCTCTCACAAATGTCCACACCAAGTGACCTAAGATATGATCCAATCATTCCACTTACCCATGACACATTCATGGACCATTCACCTTCCGGACCGGTGAACCTTCTAGAACTCTCCAATGAAACATCGGAATGTTTCCCGAACTCTGGAATCGGACTTACCTTATATGAATCTTATTCTCCGGACCATTCCAGATCTCATCGTGATATCCCGGATCCCATCCGAGACTCCGAACAACATTCGGTATCCCTACTAACATTCCATATCTACTAAACAACATTGAATCCTTAAGTGTGTCTCCCTACGGTTCGTGAATTATGCAGACATGACCGAGACACTTCTCTGATCAATAACCAATAGAGGAATCTAGAAATTCATATGGTTCCCACATATTTCTACGATTACTTTGTGATCGAATGAACCACTTACATACGATACCAATTTCCCTCTGTCTCGCGATAGTTTACTTATCCGAGGTTTGATGTCGGTATCTCTGCATACCTAGTTCAACCTCCTTACCGATAAGTACTCTTTTCTCGTTCCCGTGATATGTGATCCCTTGGGAGCCAGTCACATGATTGCAAGCTAATTGGATGACATTCCATCGAGAGGGCCCAGAGTATATCTATCCGTCATATGGATGGACAAATCCCACTCTTGATCCATGTGCCTCAACACATACTTTACGAACACTCAATGCCACCTTTATAACCACCCAGTTACGGTGTGGTGTTTGATGTCATCAAAGCATCCTTCCGGTGATTGTGATTAGCATGATCTCATGGTTGAAGGAATTAGGTTACTATGTATCAGAAAGCTTATAGCAAATGAACTATATTAAATGACTTGATCTTTATGCTATGCTTAACTATAGGAGTATGTCCATCACACCATTCTCCTAATGATATGATCTTTTTGTTAATAACATCTCAATGTTCATGATCAGGAAACCATGATCGTACATTAACCAACAAGCTAGTTTAACAAGAGGCTTTACTAGGGACTCTTTTTATGTTTACAAATCACACAAGTATTAATGTTTCCGGTTAATACAATTATAGCATGGTATGTAAATATTTATCATAAGTATGAAGATATGATAATAACGACTTTATTATTGCCTCTTGGCCATATCTCCAACAGTCTCACACTTGCACTAGAGTCAATAATCTAGTTTCAAACCTTTGTGCATTCAACACCTATGGCTTTCTAGTGTTGTATTTACACGATTGCTAGTGGTCAACTGATCTCCGGATCCGACACTTTCAGGTTCGTGTGTAATTGCATGTCTTTGCGTCTCTACGCATCACTCATTCTCTAATGAGATGGATTTGTATAAATTTGGTCCTTTGGTGAGACCTTTAGTTCCTTGGGGTTAAAACATGTTCATAATATTGTCGTACAATATATCTTCATAGTACTATCCCGCTGTGAAGCACACCTAGTTTGATAATAAACTACTTGACACAAATGCCCTCTTTTGCTGCTATAATAGAAGTCATATACTTAGCCTTTTGTTGTAGTATCTGTCACAATGTCTTAACTTTATAACTCATCCAAATCCATTATGGAACATACTTTCCATCATATTGTGCCACCCTTAGTTTAGATTGATATAAACTTAATTAGTACTTTGTGACAAAACTAGTATCAATATAATACTTTTACAATGAACTAACCATCTATTTGTCACTTCTACAAAATAATATATTCTTAGTTCTTCTAAAAGATCATAAGAATATCTTTACTATCGTCCTATAATCATCTTATGAATCATTCTGGTATACGCTCATAACATTTAGAGCATAGGACATATCTGGATTTGTACACATCACAACATGATTGATAAAATACTCTTTGTGATTTTATCTATCAAGTATCAAAAATACTTAAATCTTTATTCAATCCTTCATGTGCAACAAGAACCTTTATTGTAGTTTCTATATTGAACTCATTCAATATCTCATCTATGTACTTCTGGCACAACCATATTGGCGTCACAATTTATCTATATAGACAATAATACCAAATATCCGGGTTTTGCCTAAGCCTTTCATCGAGATGAAATTCTTAACCTGTGTCAATAAAAAGATAACAATATGTCTTCCACATAATGTATTAGAAACATGTCTTAACGCCCCCACTTAATTTCTTGCAAATGCAAGCATCTTCGTCGTCTCCGATGAAATTAAACTCTTTTAACAGTTTCATCATTTTGAAAATTCCAACTCCGCGATGCTTACTTCAACCATTGAAGTTTGCATATGCTTTTAGCATCCTTTGAATTAACAAAACCCTTTGGACCATGTTATGCACATGTCCTAGGTAATAATTCTATTAGAAGAACTTGTTTTGTTTATTCAACTACCACATAACAAAATTATATGTAGTGGTTGCTACATTAATCCGTCTAGACTAAATATTGCTTAATGAAAGATCAGATCTTGTCATAGTCAACTCTTTAAACATTGTTGTGAACTCTTTCCCAACATGTCGACAATTTCATAGATGTGAAACATCCATGTCTATTTCTTTATAGATCCAAACACGACTGTAAGGTCTTACACCTTTCCAGAGGGTCTTTCAAATTCAAAGCTTGATTTCTCGTGTATGGAACTATCACGGATTATATGGCTTCAAGCCATTTGACGGAGTCAGGGCCCATCATCGCTTCTTTGCATGTAGTCGGATCATTATTGTCAAATAATGATTTAACTCTCAAATCTTGGTATTTGATAGTTTACCTGACCTACTTGGTTCAATAGGAACTTAGACCTCTATGGCCACAACCTTTGAGGCACGTGAGCCATGAGCATTGATGCTGCCTCCGGAACACTTTTCGGTGCTGCGCAACTTTGCACATATAACTAAGGTTCGTTTAACCTTATCAAAGTTCTATTGTCCTCCCACTTAACTTTTCACGAAAAATTCCTTCTCAAAGAAACTTGACTTTCTAAGCGACAAACATCTTTGTCTTCGGTGTTATGGAGGAATACTCAACGATTATTCGAAATAACATACAAAGACATGTTCATCCGACTTTGGTAGTAAACATGTCACTTATGCATAGCATACCAATGTTTTAAGAAAGGACAACTTGGGTTTTATCGCAAACCATAACTTTATATGGTTTTATCCCAAACCATAACTTTATATGGTGTCATTTCAACGGATCATGATGGAGCTCTTTTTAGTGAAAAAGCGGTAGTCCCTAAAGATTTTAATCTTTAATATAATGGCAGTTTTATCAATTACACCTTTGATCTTACCATGTCAAACAATGTTTCATTGCATATATCAATTATTCCATACTCATATGGTGTTTCGGGAAACGCAAATCCATGGAACGATTCCTTAAATCTTAGGTGTTATGCTAAACTTGTAACTCAAATATCTTTCTTTATGATCTTATCATAAACTATTTATATTCTTGTTACAATGATTTTGCACTTCATCTTGAAAGTTTTTGAACTTTTCAAATGTGTCACACTTCATCCTTATTAAGTAAATATTCATATATTCACTCAAATTTTCGGAGAAAGCATATGAAGTTGAAATCCATCGCTCTTGACTACACATAATGGGCTTTATACATCTATATGCACAATTTCCAATAAGTTAGTCATTTGTTCACTTTTGGCCTATGAACGACGTTTTAATTATCTCTAGGAAAGTTTCACAAGCGCTATTTGATCAAAAATCAAAAGAATCCAAAATTCCATCCACATGGCGTTTCTTCATGTTTTCTTTCCAATATAATTTAAATGGCGATGTCACTTCCTAAGTGATCTTTCAATCAATTGTCTTTCGACATTTTAGCACTTGTTTTATGGATGTGATTTATCCAACGAGATTTGTAAATCATCTATCTTTTATGGATTACGACAATTAATTGGACAACCCTTTTGTTCTCATAATACCTGATAAAACAAATCTTGAAGGCAAGCTTTGATGTTAACGAGAAACACATCAACACTTTATTTGTTCTCGATGAACATCATCACATATTCCCTTGCTAGTTACTTAGGCCATTGTAGTTCATGAATTGTGTTGTTTCGTATGACGATTCATACCAACAAATTCAGTATCAAATACTTAAGAACCAAATTGTTTAATAAGCAAAGAATATAGCCATAACATGTATATCCTCTATATACATAATCTGAACAATTCTAGTGTTTTCTTTTCTGCCATATATTTATGAGATTCTCTTTCAGTATTTCCTTTTCTTTTTGAAAGAATCTATCAACATCAATAGTGGAGTCATACACATGACACATAGTCCAAAGCGTGTATAATTAAATACCAATGTCTTTGGACTTGCACTTTGAAGCAGATCACCATCATCAAATGTTTGGTGTTCTTTCAAATTCAATTCTTTAGTAATATTTTAGTGTAGTAAACATTTTACTTACATTAAATGTTCATCCTTATCATGGAATTATTCATGATCAAGCTACTTTATCTTATAACGGTGAATTACGAGTATAATGTTGCTCTCCAAAACCTTTTGGAGGATTAGGACAACCATCGTCTCCAACCTTTTTCAAATTCTCATAAAATATGAGAACATGACTTTTGCTATATTATACTCTATCATGTTATAACCAAAACTTTGTTTTAGATATCATAATATCTTTCACACATGATGGTTTCTGAAACAATTCTTTCAGCTCCCCGATAACATTGATATTAAAACAATCTTTTGAATATCAAGAATCATGGAGATAAACATGATACTTATATACTAACACTAGAATTGTTACTCTTGATTTAATACCAATTATTAAATTTCACGGAGTAACCGGAACTTACTGAAAGTTTGCAATAGAACTTTTAAACTTTAGATTAACACTTCAAAACAATACGATACCAGTTCGTAAAGTAACTAACCAGAATTCTATAGTTGTATTATCTCAATTATAACTAAGCGCAGGTGGTAAACGGATGCCAATGACTACAACAACTATGCAAATTCACTTTGATTTAATTTATGATAAATAGTGTTCAACTTTTAATCATATTGCTGTTGAACTCCCACTCAAAACAATATCCCTCACATTGTTTTAGTGATTACATGAACCAAATCCACCACATCAAAACCGATCATCATGAGAGATGATGTAGCTTCAAAGGCAAACAATCAACATGTTCATCATATCTACTATATGACTCATGCTTTACCTTTCGGTGATCCGTGTTCCGAGACCATGTCTGTACATGCTAGGTTCGTCAAGATCAAACCTTAGCTTCCGCATGAGCAAATCTGGCTTGCTCCTGTTGTATACACTTGCAGAATCTAACACACCCGATCATCACGTGGTGCTTCTAAACAACGAGCTTTAGCAATGGTGCCTACTAAGGATGAACACTTTATAACTTGATATTTTGTGAGAGGGATCATCTTATAATGCTACCGTCGCGAACTAAGCAATACAAGATGCATAAAAGGATTAACATCACATGCAATTCATAATATGTGATATGATATGGCCTTTCTTCTTGTGCTTCCGATCTCCATCTTCAAGCACGAACATGATCTCCATCATCACCGGCATGGCGTCAAGGTCAATGGCGCCGCTTCATGGTTGTCGTCCACCAGGATCAACTATTACAACTACTTTGAATAGACACACAGGTCTTAACGGAATTAAAAGACAACCATATGGCTCTTGCCGGTTGCCGACTTACAATAAGGAACATTGCATTCATCATATATAATCACAATCATGCCCATATCACATCACAGCACACCCCTGCAAAACAAAGTTAGACGCCTATAATTTTCTTTGCATGTTTTACGTGGTTTGGGGCTTTTAATAAGTGTCATTCTAACTTATGAACAAGAACCACAATTTTGATGCTTGAACTATCAAGTGCCCATTGTAAATTGAATCTTTACTACGATGGGAGAGACAGACACCCGCAAAGCCACTTATGCAATACAAGTGCATGTCGAGCGTGGAGCAAGTCTCATGAACGATGTCATGTAAGGTTAGCCCGGGCCGCTTCATCCCACCATACCGCAAGATGCAAAGTACACAAGAAGCAATTGATAATAAAAGCACCACCGCCCATAATGACCATTGTGTTCTACTCGTGCAACAGATCTACATATAGACACGGCTCTGATACCACTATAGGGGTTCGTGGCATGGAAAAAAAATCTACCGCATGCACACAAACAAGCCAAGATCTATCTACTAGATTGTAGCAACGAGTCGATAGAAGCACTCACCCTCAAAGATTCCAAAGCGGTTAACGAGAGCAGATTCTCGTGGGTGATGTAGTCATACACTTGCTGATCTCAAGATCGTGTAGACAATCCTTCTGACGCCGCGTTCTGGCAGAGCTTCCGCAGTCGGTCACACGTACGGTACTCGATAAAGACCTTCTTCTCCCTTGTTCCAGCAGGCAGCGGAGATTGTAGTTATCCCCTCGCGATTTCGGCAGCACGACGGCGTGGAGTCGGAAGTAGAGGGAAGACCCCGCAGGGCTTCGCCTAAGCCAGTGCGAGTTATGGTGGATCTAGGGTTTCCTAGTGATCTAGGGTTTAGAATATCGGGAGGAGGAGGTGTCAGCGGCGGCTAGTGCGGCGGCGATGAGGCGGCGACGGCGGCGGCGGCGCGACGGCGGTGGCAGCGGCGCACGGGTGTGGAAGGGATAGGGCTTGTGTGTTTAGGGCAGCCCTCCCCCTCTATTTATGAGAGGGGGGAAGCCTAGAGAGAGGGGAGTTTGAATCCACTTCCAAACCCAAGTTGGAAGGACTCTTTGCTTCTTCCACTAGGAAACCATTGTTCCAGTTTGACTTTTCAAACCTCCCGTTTTACTTTCAATTTAGAGCTTTAATTCTCTCTCACAAATGTCCACACCAAGTGACCTAAGATATGATCCAATCATTCCACTTACCCATGCCACATTCATGGACCATTCCCCTTCCGGACCGGTGAACCTTCTAGAACCTCTCTGATGAAAACATCGGAATGTTTCCCGAACTCCGGAATCGGACTTTCCGTATATGAATATTATTCTCTGGACCATTCCGGATCTCCTCATGATATCCCGGATCCCATCCGAGACTCCGAACAACATTCGGTATCCCTACTAACATTCCATATCTACTAAACAACATCGAATCCTTAAGTGTGTCTCCCTACGGTTCGTGAATTATGCGTACATGACCGAGACACTTCTCCGATCAATAACCAATAGAGGAATCTGGAAATTCATATGGTTCCCACATATTTCTACGATTACTTTGCGATCGAATGAACCACTTACATACGATACCAATTTCCCTTTGTCTCGCGATAGTTTACTTATCCGAGGTTTGATGTCGGTATCTCTGCATACCTAGTTCAACCTCCTTACCGATAAGTACTCTTTTCTCGTTCCCGTGATATGTGATCCCTTGGGAGCCAGTCACATGATTGCAAGCTAATTGGATGACATTCCATCAAGAGGGCCCAGAGTATATCTATCCGTCATATGGATGGACAAATCCCACTCTTGATCCATGTGCCTCAACACATACTTTACGAACACTCAATGCCACCTTTATAACCACCCAGTTACGGTGTGGTGTTTTATGTCATCAAAGCATCCTTCCGGTGATTGTGATTAGCATGATCTCATGGTCGAAGGAATTAGGTTACTATGTATCAGAAAGCTTATAGCAAATGAACTATATTAAATGACTTGATCTTTATGCTACGCTTAACTATAGGAGTATGTCCATCACATCATTCTCCTAATGATATGATCTTTTTGTTAATAACATCTCAATGTTCATGATCAGGAAACCATGATCGTACATTAACCAACAAGCTAGTTTAACAAGAGGCTTTACTAGGGACTCTTTTTATGTTTACAAATCACACAAGTATTAATGTTTCTGGTTAATACAATTATAGCATGGTATGTAAACATTTATCATAAGTATGAAGATATGATAATAACCACTTTATTATTGCCTCTTGGGCATATCTCCAACAGAGCTACCCGGCGTAAGTGTCGGGTAGACTATCTTCGGGAACTCTACGGTTTTCCTGGGGGCGAAGACACCGCCTTCGGCAGACGTACCACTCTCCACCACCGCCTTACCACTACTGGCATCCTTAGCCGGAACTTTAGCCATTTGGGTTGCGGTACTTTCTTGCGTTGCCTATTCACCAACAACGGCAAGCTCTACGGAGGCACCTGAGTCCACTTCCATGGCGGAAGGTCCAGATGCATCTTTGGTCCGTGAGCTTGTCGGAGCAGGCGTAGGCTGGACGATGGGAGTAACAGGGGCGATGGCGAGAGATGCGTGGGGAGACACATCATGATGCAACATATCCTTGATGTTTCTAGAAGCCCCCAAAATTTTGGAGGTCTTCTTCAAACTGGTAGTGGCTTTCTTCCTGAAACGTGCAAAAGTATAAGTACATGAATAAGACAGGCAATGGATAATGTCAGAGAGAAAGAAGCTTACACAAGAGGGGGTGCTTTGGCAAAGGGGATCCCGGTAACCTTTCTTTTCTCTGCCTCTAGGGCGGCGGTAGTCTTCTTGGAGGCTCCACCCTCTGCCTTCTTTTTCTTCCCTCCGTCGGCAACGTTAGAGGTGGAGCTCTTCCGCTTTCACGCCAGCGGGACATCGTCGTCGGACACGACGGTGAATTCCTTCATCTTTGGATTGTAGATTTGGACAACCATGCTATCGTCCTCTAGATAGCTGAGCTGTTAAGTGAAAACCCAAAATGTTAGATGAGATGGTAATGGCTAGACAGAAGAACTAGAGTATATGTCATACATAGAAAATAAACAGGTACCTTTGGGCACTTGCCCTCTATGAACATGTCGTAGGTGATGGTGAAGCCACGCTTCCTATCCTTCACCTTGACGATGTCCTTGAGACGGAGCTTGACGGAGTCGCTCGAGAGTTGTCCTCGGAGATGCGGAGGCTATCCTTCCTATCCTTGGTATACTCGTGCATCAACTTAGAGTGGTGTTGCAGAGGCTGGATCCACCTGATGAACCAGCACATGGCCAAGTCCAATCCGGTCAGAACTGTCTCTACGAACCACTCTATCCGCATTATAGCGCGGGAAGCGTCGATGTCGGAGGGAAGGGAGGCCTGTGATCTCCATGTCGAGGCTTCGGCGGCAGCTCCATCGACGAAGTCCGGATACGTCGCTTCTCGGCCGGCCAGAGGGATATCTGGGCTATAGAAGTACGTTCGTTGCCAGTTTTTACAAGACTCATGGCCGACGATGTCGGGGAACCGCCGGCCAGTCCGGATCTTAAAACTAATCGTGCCATAGTTCCTGAGATCGTCCTTGCCGGCTCCGGCTTCCCGCTTGACGGTGAAAAAGTATATAAAGAGATCTAGCCTAGGCCTAATCCCTAAGTAACCCTCGGAAAGCGCCGCATAGTTTCTAAGCGTGAGGATGCTATTGGGGGAGAGGTTCTGCGGCTATACTCGGTAATGATTGAGGATAGCTAGGAAGAAATTGGAGATGGGCAGGGAGACACCATGTACCATTTGGGCTTTGAGGTACACCTTCTCTCCGGCTTGGGGAGAAGGAGTGACCTCACCGGCCAGGCGAGCCCCTCCGTCGCAGGTAGGTAGCCCTCGATGAGCAGCTCCTTGATATCGTGGTCCGTGATGTCCGAACTGCACCAGTCCCCCTTGTGGGAGTCGTTGTCCTCCTCTAGTAGCTCCAGCACCGCTGGATTGTGGTCGCCGCCGGTGGATTCGACCACCGCGGATTTGGGATCACCAGGCCCTCTGAGGGCACGAGGATGGTGCTCGCCGGCTTCGCCGCGACATCGCCTGACGCCGCCATGGAGGGGGCGGAGCTGCTGCTGGCCATTGGGAGGATACAGTGGTGACTGGGAAAGGTCGAGGGGCTAGGGTTTTTCACAATCGCACGGAGAGATCGAGGAGGCGCTCGCTGGAGGAAGAAGGTGACGCAGAGGAGAATGAGGTGAAAAGTAAAAATTCCACCGTTGTTACAATTTATAACCTTCGGCGTCAAGATTCGTGCGGAATGATCGAACGGTTGACGCATGGACGACGTGTGCGGGAGCGCGGAAATTTCGCCACATTCCCAACCGTCGCCGCCAACGGTTCATATCGCTCGCGCGGGAAAAATGACATGATTGCGTTCTCTGTATGTGTGAGTTACGAGGCATTGCTGACCTACGTCTACATCGTCCTAGCTATCACTGGCAGGTGAACCATCACATCGGAATATTCTGGCATGGCGGATCCAATCCGGCTATGGAAGAGTACGATAGAAGATTCAGCAATTCTCTGTCTTACAAATTGAAGACGGAGAAAACCTTGGAGGGTTCTTTGGGAGGACTACAAGATATTGCTTGACGATTTGCCGACATCCATCTAGATGGAGCATTCAACGTGAAGAGGCAAGCTGCGCAAGATATTGAATTTCTCCGGGGGCTACTGTTGGGGATATGCTATATGGGTATCCTCATAGCATGTCTCCTATCCGGATAACCCGGGTGGTCCACAGTTGGTAGCATGGCCCATGGCCTGCTGGGAGGCCCGGTTAGATGGATCCAGAAGGGAGGCCCATGCCGGATAAAGGAAGTCTATGGAGGAGTCACCGACATACCCGGAGCCTTGGAGTGCAAGATACGCTAGACTAGTTGTAAGCGGTATAGGACTCTGTAACCTGTCCGGCTAGGACTTTTCCCTGTAACCCTAGGACCTGGTGACTATAAGTCGGGCCTATGGGAGCCTTTAGGGCAGACAACTTTACACAATCTTAGACAACCTAGTGTCGACTATGATGCACCTCGCACAGCAAACCAATCCCTGTAACTCGGCGTATTGCCATTATAGTGATTTATAGCAGGAGTAGGATTCTGCCACCGTCGTGGGATCTGAACCTGGGTAAGCTGTGTACCTCGTACCCGTCAACCGTCCTCCTTCCCCCACGTATCTAAACATGCACTGTGAGGACCCCTCCATGGCGTACTCGTCAGCAATACCACGACAACCATTGAATAATAACTCATCACAGATTCACTACTAACAACATGACTTCTCCCATGTCCTCAGGAACTAAACGAACTACTCACAAGACATCATATGGATCAAGATCAAAGATTATATGATAATGGATAACAATCTGAACATAAATAATAATCCAATGGTTCCACTCACAAACATCAACTGCAATAGTAATCAACACCGAGAAAGTTTCCCCTAATGAACTAAGCAATATCCAACACAATTGTTACAGCGGGACGGAGTGGTGGTGATGGTGCTGGTGGAGATGATGGAGATGATGGTGTGGATGATGATGATCCCGATGAAACCTAGCTTGATGATGGTGTTGATGGCGATGGTCTCCCTTCTCCGGGAAGGAATTCCTCCGGTAGAAATCTGTCTGCCGGAGAGATCTTTCTCTCTTGGTGTTTTCCGCCCCAGAGGCAGAAATCTATCTGTGGTCGCCCCCTGGTGTTAGGGTTCCATAGGGAAGATATAGGCGAAGGGGCGGAGTCGGAGGCCGGGCAGGTGGGCCACACCTGCCCTAGGTGCGGGGTCAGGTGGGCCCGCGCCTAGGGGGTGTGGCCCCCCTGAGGCCCATCTCCGTCCCTCCTTCTGGCTTCCTTCGTCTTCTGGGAAAATATAATTTTCCAATATTTTTCTGATCTTCGCGAAATTGCATCAAAACACCTCTTTCTCCATCAGAAACCTGACTCCGGCAGTCCATCTTCCAAGAATCATCCAACATGCAAAAACATAGGAAAATACATAAGTAACACCTCATAATAAGACACATATCAATGAATAAAGGCAAATTATGATATAGAATGGTGATGCAAATTGGACGTATCAACTCCCCCCCAAGATTAGACCTTCGCTTGTCCCCAAGTGAAAACTGAGCTTAGTAAACATGTCCACAGGTTTATGGAGTGAAGTGTCAATAAAATAATACGGCCAAGAAGCATCACACTTACCATTGCACAACTCATAGAAGAAAGCAACTCACCATTATATAACTTAGCTTGCAAAAAGTACAGGAGTCACAATAGAGATGCATAAAGATAAAACATAATTGGAATTGGCAAACTTTGTTCTTGGTCAGAGAGCAGCGGGCAAACAGTTTCACAAAAAGCTTTGTAGAAGTCTTCAAAAACAGGAGCACTCTTTGCTCAAAAAGGTTTTTCACAATGATGGCTTTCAAAGTAATACTCAATAGATAAGAGTCATGTGCAAACAAGGAAGATGAAGAACATGATTGAATAAATCACCATATGAATGCTTGAAACACAACAAGTCAAATGCTTGCTGGAGATAGAGAGGAAGTAGGTTTACTGACTCAACTTAAAAATAGAAGGAGGGTCCCTTCATGGAGGGAAGCAGGGATTTCAAGTCATAAAGAGCTTCCAAAAGATTATGGTACTTACTATCTTTGAGCCCTCATCACCCCTATCATAAGCATCTTGAGATGATTAAGGTTAAAGTGAACAAGGATGGAGTATATGCTTGACGAAATATAAGTTGGCAATCTCATGTCCCTTGAGTACGAGGGCCGCTCCTCATGCTACTCAAGTTTAGTCACTAGTAAGTTCTTGTCATTGTAAGTACATGTGTATCATAAAGAACCGCCAATGGGGTACCCCTTACACATGGTATAGGAGCTATCCCATAACCAAAATGACAAGGCAAGCAGACAAGGAGCATCTCAGCGATCTTTTTATATACTATGTGCATAGCTTTTTATTGAGGATGCTTCACAGATTGCTCTATATGGTGATGCTGCAAGTTTCCACCATGATTAGACATGGCTTAGGCTAGCAGGCCAGGCGTTTCTCTAACACACATACATAACTCCATGGACTTACAAGCTCCCCTTTTTATTTCACACCTACGACATCCGCAAACAAAAGAGCATGATATCAACTGGATATGTATCCATAAGTGTTGAAATCGTTCCCCGTGACATCACGGTTCTGCTAATCCCAACGTATATATGCAAGCATATACAACTTCGATGACACAATGGTTCAAAGTCTATTAGGGGCAAGAAAATAAGGTGTGCCATCAAGTACATGAGAGCTTTACTAACTAGTTTTCGCATAACAAAATACTTTTTAATTCGAAAGATAGATAAAGCTTGAGAATTTGCTTGGAATAGCAATAATGCTAATAGGTAGATATGGTGGACACAAATGGCACATGTTTTGGTTCAAAGGGATTGGAAGCATGAGAAGAATGCCTTCTCAAAACAGGTTTTTGTCTAGAAAGGCTGGGTAGCAAGCAAAAGAGTTGAAAGAAACAGGCAAACCTACAAGTGATAAAGCCAAACATGCAATCTTACTTAAAGACACAAAAGATCTTAAATAAATAATACTAAGCTTAAGAGCCAATCAACAAAGAAAATAGATGATACAAAATACCTCTAAGCTTTTTTCTCTTTTCCTTTCAAACCTCAAAAAGTGTTGCTACTGACCAGAGCTTGGTTTGCCAAAACCAATTTAGATTTTCTTGATGCTCCCAAAGTGATGCCAAGATCAATAATATAATAGAGATTGCAAACTAAAATAAGAAGTGCAAAAGGTAAAAGATGAAACTTCTCATTAATATTCCACAAAGGCACTCACACCAAGGGATACATAGATAATCAACTAAAGGAGAGAAACTTCCACATGCAAACCAACCTATAAGATAACTCCTCTACCAAAGACATGAATCTAAAAAGGTAAAAGATAAAAGATAATGGTGTGATACCGCGACACTCCCCCAAGCTTGGAACAGGCCAAGGGGATGCCAAACCTGATGACGAATTACTCCTTTGGTGGTGGCGGTGTTCTCTTGTCATCATCAAACTTCCAAGGCAAAGGTTCCCCATATAAAAAGGACGTCCTAGTTTCTGCAATCCTGAAACTAGCAGCAGAGCTTATGTGATTAAATCTAGCCTCATACTCATAGTTTTGATTTTGTATGTTGTAGAGTTGTGCTTGTAGTTGGTTGGTGGTCTGACGGAGTGAGAAGATTTCGTCTCGGAGCTCAGCAACTTCCTCTTTGTGCTTGGTGATGAGTTCTGAACTTATCTTATGGATGATATCCACCTCGCGTTCCGCCATCTTCTTGTACCTGAAAACTTCCTGTTCCAATGCTTCCATCCTGTCTTCCAGAATGCCTTCTCCTTTAGGGCCTCTAACTTCTTTCATCTGCACCTTCTCATCCTTGAGAATCAGCTCCTTGGGATGAATCCTCAACTCATACATGTACGGGTTGATGACACCCATGGAGGAATCCTCCATGGGTGATCTAGAGGAAGACATTGTGGCTCCAAAACTGAGAATTTTCCTGACAGAAACAGATCGAAACATAAACACAACGAGAACACGATACAAGAACCTCGGGGAACCCAGGGGGTTATATATTACGAAGTTTCAATGCATGAGGAAGGGACTAGTACGAAAAAGAGGCGGAGACGGAGCTCGGGGGGCTCACACCCCCTCCAGGCGCGGCCAGCTGGGGCCTGCGCCTAGGGTGGGTGTGTCCACCCCGGCCTTCATTTCCTCCTATGTTTCGTTTCGTAGCCTTCTGTCTGTAATAAAAACATCAAAAATATAAAAAGATGGGTTTTCACGAACCTTCTATTTTCACCACTTTTACCTATTCAAACACGGACTCTGCAGATTCTGGTGTTTGGTTTCTAATAAATTATTCTGGAGTCACCATTTGAATATTGTCAACGTCTTCATTATAAGAATCTCCAGAAATATAATGTTTGAGCCTTTGGCCATTCACCACCTGTGTAGTGGTGTCCTTCAAAGAAGATATTTTGATAGCACTTGAACGATATACTTCCTCAATAACAAAAGGTCCTTCCCATTTTGAGAGTAGTTTCCCTGCAAAAAATCTGAGACGAGACCTATACAAAAGAACTTTCTCACCAACATGGAACTCCCTTTTGATAATTCTCCTATCATGCCATCTTTTTAATTTTTCCCTAAAGAGTCTAGCATTTTCATAAGCTTCACTTCTCCACTCATCTAAGGTACTCATGTCAAGCAATCTTTTCTCACCAGCAAGTTTAAAATCTCTATTTAACTCTTTCACTGCCCAATAAGCTTTGTGTTCTAATTCTAAAGGCAAGTGACAAGCTTTCCCATAGACCATTTTGTACGGAGACATCCCCATAGGATTTTTATAAGCAGTTCTATAAGCCCATAAAGTGTCATTCAACTTTTTAGCCCAATTTTTCCTAGATCTATTAACAGTCTTCTGCAAGATAGATTTAATTTCCCTATTGGAAAGTTCTACTTACCCACTGGTTTGGGGGTGATAAGCTGAAGCAATTCTATGGTTTACATCATACTTAGCGAGAGTTTTTCTAAAACCCCCATGAATAAAATGAGAGCCTCCATCAGTCATGAGATATCTAGGCACACCAAACCTAGGAAAATTAACATCTTTAAGAATTTTAAAAGAGGTCTTACCATCAGCACTATTTGTAGGTATAGCTTCTACCCACTTTGTAACATAGTTGATACGTAAAAAACGTATCTATAATTTTATGCTCCATGCTTGTTTAGTATCTACTTTGCATTGCTTTGTCTACACTTTGAGGTGTTTTTATATCTTTTCAAGAACTAACCTATTAACAAGTTGCCACAGTGCCAGTTGCCTATTTTCTTCTATTTTTTGTTCCAGAAAGGCAGAAAATCAATATTCTTAGAATTGTACGGGACAAAAGCCAAAGTCATTATTTTTCCTGGACCAACACGGAACCACGAAGCAGAGACGGAGTAGCACCAGGGTGGCCGCGGGCAAGCCCTGGTGGCGCCTACAGGGCGTGTGGCCCCCCTGGACCTCCACCGACCCTGCCTCCTGCGCCTATAAGAAGCCCCCGGGGGGAAAACCCTAAATCATCCAGACGAAATCCACGAAAACCTCCGTAGTGCCTCCGCCACCGAAGGGGAGATTCGGGGGACAGAAAGTCTCTGTTCCGACAGCCTGCCGGAACGGGGAAGTGCCCCGGAGCCATCTCCATCGATCTCCATCGCCATCTCCATCACCATTGTTGATTCCCGTGATGAGGAGGGTGTAGTTCTTCCTCGAGGCTAAGGGCTCTACCGATAGCTATCTGTTCATCTCTCTCTCTATGCATGATCTTTTTGTGGTCACGAGCTTTGTAATCAAGTAGATCTACCTTGCTACTCAAGTGCATCAACAGATCTCTGCTCTCCCCACATGTGTGTAAGTGACATCGTGAACGCCATGGTGGCACTTAGGCTAGAGTCTACATAAATACTCATCGTGCTTTAATAGATCTATGCTTTTCCCCACGTGTGTGAAATTGACAGCGTGCACGCCGTGTGTGGCACTTAAGCTAGATTACATATTTATTTATCATGAGTATATTTTGAGTTGGTTGTCTCTATGAAATTGTGGTGTTTGTTGGAACCATCTAGCGCTCAAGGTGACAGTGTGGGGTTATCTAGATTGGGGAAGGCCCTACCATGGATTAGAGTGTCCAACCGGAGAATAGTTAAGAGTAGTATCATGAAGAGAGGATATTTATATGAGAGAGTGTTCACTAGTGAAAGTATGATCCCTAGGCCTTGTTTCTAAACATTGAAACACCGTTTGCATCTAGATCTGTTGCATGTTTGCTTGCTTTAGTCTTTACCTCACTCACACACGTTACCCCACGTCAAGAACAAATCAGAAGCTATTTTCTGGCACCGTTACCGCTTGTATTTCACTATCTCTTCGCCGAACTAGTGCACATATACACCTGACAAGTGTATTGGGTGTGTTGGGGACACAAGAGACTTCTTGTATCTTGATTGCAGGGTTGCTTGAGAAGGAATACCTTTGACCACTTCCTCCCCGAGTTCGATAAACCTTGGGTGATACACTTGAGGGAAACTTGCTGCTGTTCTACAAACATCTGCACTTGGAGGCCCAACAACTGTCTACAAGAATAGAAGTGCGTAGACATCAAGCTATTTTCTGGCGCCGTTGCCGAGGATGTAAGGTAAAAGGTACTCACATCCTCCGGTGTGAGTGCTCGAAGTTATTTCCTTTAGATTCTGCAATTTTGTCTTTTTGTTTCTTGTTTTCACTAGTTAGGCTTAATGGAAAACAACAACAAAATTAGAGAGCTCTATAGCATTTATCTTGAGTTAGGACATGAAGTGTTTGAAGAGAAAATTTAAAAACCTATGGAACTTTATTTGCATGGTAATAGCAATGTAATTAGTATGAATTATTTGGACACCATTGTTGATAATGTTATGGAAAAGTTTAATCTTGGGGAAGCTAGTTTTTATGAAAATGATCTTTTTAGTTCCCCAACTTTGGAAGATAGCTATTCTGTTGCTTATGATGATACCAAACCTCCAATTTATGATGATTACAATGATGAATATGATATTTTCAGTCAACCTACTATTGAGGAGAAAATTAATTGTGATTACAATAGCCCTCCTATATTTGATGATTATGGTGATGAGAATAATAATGATAGCTATTTTGTTGAATTTGCTCCCACTACAATTAATAAGAATGACTATGCTTATGTGGAGAGTAATAATAATTTTATGCATGTGGCTCATGATAAGAATGTTTTATGTGATAGTTATATTGTTAATTTTGTTCATGATGCTACTGAAAGTTATTATGAGAGAGGGAAACATGGTCTTATCCATCTCAAAAATATTAAGTTTCCCCTTTTTATGTTGAAAATCTTGAATTTGCACTTGTTATGCTTTCCTATGCTTGTTGCTTTGTGATTTAATGACTTGTTTCTTTACAAGATTCATATGCATAATGGGTTAGACTTAAATGTGTTTTGAATTTGCTTCTTGATGCTCACTTTTACTTCAACTCATATTTCTTATGTGAGCATCTTCTCAAACTATCAAGCCTAACTTAAAGGCGTTAAAGAAAAGTACTTGTTGGGAGATAACCCAAGAGTTTTCTTGAGTATTGGAAGTTATTACTTCAGTAATGACCTCAACTTATCCTTTTTGTTTGCTTTTTGTGCCAAGAATGACCTCTAATGAGAGGGAAGTAAGATTTAGGGAGTTGCTATCCCGAAACAGATTTATGTCCTCCACTATAAACATTAGTGAGGAGTCTTTGTAAGTCGAATTGAGCTGAACATTTACGAATAAATCCCCTAGTATGTTAGCTAACTTTCGTTAGTTCAACACTTTTTGATTTGATCAACATAAGGTCTTCGAAAAAATCGGTTTCTATCTGCTGCTCTGTTTTGACAGATTTCTGCCATTATTTGCATTTGCTTCTTATTGATTTCTTTTTGGGTTCTTTTTGGGAAATTGAGCTTTTTGAGAGAAATTCTACAGTATATTGTGTTTTTAGTGAAAGTTTTGCTGTTTCAAAACCCAAGGGTCTATTATCTTTTGAATACACTAATGTTGCTAATGAAGATTGTGTGAAGTTTTGTAAGAAGGAAAATTTCAGGTGTAGAGAAAGAATGATGTAATGAGATGAAGAATGGAAAAAAACTCAAGCTTTGGGATGCCACCCCATGTCACACCAAGAAATATTCAAGAGGTACAAGCGTCAAAGCTTGGGGATGCCCAAGGCACCCCCTTCTTCATCAATAAAAAGCTCAAGTCTTTCTAGACACTTCGTTTTTATTGTTTCATGCACTATTGTGTTGTTCTTGGAGCGTCTTTATTTTTGTTTTTAGTTTTTGTTTGCTTAGTTTTCTTGAGTAATTTGGTTGGATAACAACACACTTATTTTGGAGAGAGACACACTCTGTTTTCATTACTTAGAACACTCTAGTTTTCATTCTTATTATTCTGTGAGTGTTCACTTTTGCTAGCACTGCGTTTAGCTTCAGTTTTCTTGTGCTTTCAGCTTGGAACTTTTTAGTTCTTCTTTGTGTATTTGTGAGACAATCTCACTGATATTTTTTGATTATTATCCTTGTGATTTGTTTCAAATAATTTGATTGGTGTTGGAAAGGAGTAGGAAGTTCCTGCTTGAAAGTGCAAGAGGAGCTTGCATTGACTGTGACTTAGACTTTAGCATGACATGCTAGGTGTTGTTTTGATCTTATGCTTAGTGATTATTTCTGTAGCATGTCTTGTTCCAAACAATTGGGATTGCTTAGTGTGCCTTGAAAGAATTATGTGTTGTTTTAGCATACAAAAGCATAGCATTGGGGTATTCTCCTTTGATGCTTTGTTTGGGTTGACTTGGCACATGCTTACACCATGTTGTGACTATGAACAAGTCACCATAGCCTCTATGATCATTTAGTCCTTGACTTGTAGTACCACTCTATGCTTTGATTAGTAATGTTTTGTCACTCTACATGATTATGGCCATTATTGTTCTCTTAGTTGGTCGCTCCCAGTCTTTTGCCAGCCTCCACTTGTATACGTAAGCTCTACTCATGCTTCCAACTACCAAGAAACTAAGTTATTCTAAAGTGTCCACTATAAATTCCTATGCATGGTGTGTTACACCATTCCAAGTATATTCTTGTTTTCATCTATCTTCCAATTAAAAAGTATTTTGTTATGTGAAAACTTAGTGATTAAAGCTCTCACAAACTTGATGGCACACTTTATTTTTCTTGACCCTAATAAACTTTAACCATTGTGTCATCTATGTTATATATGCTTGCACTTATACGTTGGAATTACCAGAACTGTGATGTCACAGGAAACGCTTTCAACATTGCACTTGTACTTTGTACACAGTTGATATTATGCTCTTTTGTCTATGGATGTCGTCGGTGTGAAATAAAGAGGAAGCTTGTTAGTCCATGGAGTTATGTATGTGAAGGGTTTCGCGGCATAGTAAATCAAAATTTTCTACGGATGCGAACAGAGGGAAAGCCAAGATCTAATCTAGGAGATGCAAACAACGAGAGAGATTGGATTAGATCTTCATACCCTTGAAGATTCGCACAGCGGAACGTTCGTCGGAACGTGGGTGATGTAGTCGTACTTGCTTCTCCTCCTCGCGATCCGATCCGATCTAGCACCACAAGTGGCGGTGCCTCCGTGAGATGCACACGTGCAGCACCTCGACGTCTCCTCCTTCCTCGGACCAGCAAGTATGGTGGAGAGATAGATTAGATCTACAACACGACGGCGTGGTGTATATGGTGGAGAATTTCTGCAGCAGGGCTTCGCCTACAAACAGTCGGGAGGGAGAGAGGAAGGGCAGCAGGGCAACTAGGGTTTGGAGGCAAGGTGTAGGAGGGAGGGGGCGCACCAGCCCTCTATATATATAGGGGGGGTGGCCAGCCCTTGCCCCTCCTCCAAGCCTTGGGCCGGCGGCCAAGGGAGGGAGAAGTGGGGGGCTAGGACTCTCCCCCTTCTAGAAACCCTATCTCTAGTTTAAACGAGTTTAAACTCTCTAGGATCGGCTGGGCCCTATGGGGCCTTGTGCCCCTGGCCCAATGCGGCCAGGACACTCCCTCATAGGCCCATGCCCCCTCCCGGAAGGTGGGGCCACGTTGGTCCCCTTCCGGAAGGTTCTAGAAGCTTTCGGTACAATACCGATTAACCCGGAACAATTCCGAACTCCAAAAACTGCATTGCCTTATATGAATCTTATTCTCCGGACCATTCCGGAACCTCTCGTGATATCCCGGATCCCATCCGAGACTCCGAACAAAAATTCATAAACCAATTATCCAATCTATCCTAGCGTCGAGACACGTTAAGTGTGTGACCCTGCGGGTTCGAGAATATGCAGACATGATCTTCTATCAATAATCAACAGCGGGGTCTGGGCACCCATATTGACTCCCACACATTCATCGATGATCATATCGGATGAACCACGATGTCAGGATTCAACAATCCCATATATATATTCCCTTTGTCTCGCGATATTTTACTTGCCCGAGATTCGATCGTCGGTACCGTCATACCTAGTTCAATCTCGTTCACAACAAGTACTTTACTCGTTCCGTAATCCGATATCACTTTGTGATTAACTCCTTAACCACATGCTTGCAAGCGGTGTTGAAATCGATTACCGAGTGGGCCCGAAGTATATCTCTCCGACTTGGGAGGGACAAATTCCATCTCGATACATACAACCCAACAGATACTTTCCGATCACCTGAGAGACACCTTTATGATCACCCTCTCACAGGATGACGTTTGAAGACCTCAAAGCTTTCTTCCGATACCAGGGAGTTGTATTATCTCATGGTCTAAGGAATACAATATTTGACATAGGAAAAGCTTCGCAAAGATGAACACGATGATATGATCTAATTGCTTCGCTTAGTTTGGGTCTGTCCATCATATCATTCTCCAATGATATGATCTCATTATCAATTGACAACTCATGTCTATGGTTAGGAAACCTTAACCATCATTGATCAATGAGCTAGTCCATAGAGGCATACTAGGGACACGGTGTTGTTCACAAACCACACAAGTATTAAAGTTTCCGCTTAATACAATTCTAGCATGGAATATAAACTTTATCATAAACAAGAATTATAATAATAACATCTTTATTATTGCCTCTAGGGCATAATTCCAATAGTCTCCCACTTGCACTAGAGTCAATAATCTAGTTTAGATCTGGCAACAATCTCACACCCATGGCACTGAGGTGTTGATCATGTTTTACACGTGGAAGAGGTTTAGTCAATGGATCTGCGACATTCAGATCTGTATGTACTTTGCTAATCTTCAGATCTCCATCTGCTATATAATCTCGGATTATATGAAACTTGCGGTTGATATGCTTGGTCTTTGGATGATATCTTGGTTCCTTAGCGAGTGCTATGGCGCCAGTGTTGTCACACAATATCTCCAGTGGGTCCAATGCACTTGGAACCACGCCAAGCTCAGTGATGAAGTTTCTGATCCAAACTCCTTCACTTGACGCTTCTGCAGCAGCCATGTATTCCGCTTCCACTGTAGATCCCGCGATCACGCTTTGCTTGCAGCTTCTCCAGCTCACAGCTCCTCCATTCAAAATATAAACGTATCCTATCTGAGATTTGGAATCATCCTTGTCGGTGTCAAAACTAGCGTTGACGTAACCTTTTACGACGAGATGTTCATCACCCCCATAGACTAAGAACATTTCTTTAGTCCTATTTAGGTACTTTAGGATGTTCTTCACGGCTGTCCAGTGTTCCACTCCTGGATCACTTTGATATCTGCTCGTCAAACTAAGAGCATTGGACACATCCGGTCTAGTACACAGCATGGCATACATGATGGAACCTATGGCCGAGGCATAAGGCACTTTGCTCATAGCTTCCCTATCATTTACCGTAGCTGGACACTGAGCCTTGCTCAATATCTTACCTGACAACATAGGCACTGAACCTTTCTTTGCCTTATCCATTCTGAACCTTTTCAGAACTTTGTCTAGGTATGTACTCTGGCTTAAAGCTATCAGGCGTCTTTGTCTATCTCTATAGATTTTGATGCCCAATATATAAGCAGGTTCACCTAGGTCTTTCATTGAAAAACACTTGTTCAAATAACTCTTCACATCGTTAAGCATGTTGATGTCATTTCCAATAATCAATATGTCATCCACATATAGTACCAGAAACGTCACCGAGCTCCCACTCACTTTCTTGTAGATACAAGCTTCGTATCAATTTGGAACAAATCCAAAGATCTTGATCACTTGATCAAAACGAAGGTTCCAACTCCGAGATGCTTGCTTCAGTCCATAAATGGAACGCTGAAGTTTGCATACTTTATCAGCATCCTTAGGATCGACAAAACCTTCGGGTTGCATCATATACAACTCTTCATCAATGTTGCCATTGAGGAAAGCAGTCTTGACATCCATCTGCCATATTTCATAATCATGAAACGCAGCAATTGCTAATAAAATCCGAATGGACTTAAACATCGCTACGGGAGAGAAAGTCTCATCGTAGTCAACACCTTGAACTTGTCGAAAACCTTTCGCGACAAGCCGTGCTTTATAGACGGTAACATTACCATCCGCATCCGTTTTCTTCTTGAAAATCCATTTGCACTCAACGGCCTTTCGGTCGCTAGGAGGGTCCACCAAAGTCCATACTTGGTTTTCGCTCATGGATCCCAATTCGGATTTCATGGCTTCTAGCCATTTCTCAGAGTCTGGGCTCATTATCGCTTCCTCATAGTTCGTAGGTTCACTGTCTTCTACTAGCAAGACAGTCAAGACAGGGTTGCCGTACCACTCAGGAGGGGCACGCGACCTTGTCGACCTGTGACGTTCAGTAGCAGCATCGTCCGAAGTTTCATGATCCTTGTCATTAGCTTCCTCTATCGTTTGTGCAGGCGGCACTGGAACAATTTCAGGTGTTGCGCTACTCTCCAATTCAAGAGAAGGTTCAGTAACCTCGTCTAGCTCTACTTTCCTCCCACTCACTTCTTTCGAGAGAAACTCCTTCTCAAGAAAGGAACCGTTCTTTGCGACAAACACTTTGCCTTCAGTTCTGTGATAGAAGGTATACCCAATAGTTTCCTTAGGGTATCCTATGAAGACGCATTTCTCCGCTTTGGGTTCGAGCTAGTCCGGCATCAACTTCTTGACGTAAGCTTCGCATCCCCAAACTTTAAGAAACGACAACTTAGGTTTAGCACCAAACCATAGTTCATACGGTGTCGTCTCAACGGATTTAGATGGTGCCCTATTTAAAGTGAATGCAGCGGTTTCTAATGCATAACCCCAAAATGATAACGACAAATCAGTAAGAGACATCATCGATCGGACCATATCTAATAGGGTTCAATTCCGGCGTTCAGACACACCATTGCGCTGTGGTGTTCCGGGTGGCGTGAGTTGTGAAACGATTCCACTTGCTTTAAGATGCGTGAGAAAACCATAACTCAAATATTCACCTCCACGATCGGATCGTAGAAACTTAATCTTTCTGTTACGATGGTTCTCCACTTCATTCTGAAATTCCTTGAACTTTTCAAATGTTTCAGATTTATGTTTCATTAAATAGATATACCCATATCTACTTAAGTCATCGGTAAAAGTGAGGAAATAGTGATATCCACCGCGCGTCGAAATACTCATCGGTCCGCATACATCGGTATGTATGATTTCCAACAAGTCCGTTGCTCGCTCCATCATACCGGAGAACGGTGTTTTGATCATCTTGCCCATGAGGCATGGTTCGCATGTGTCAAATGATTCAAAATCAAGAGACTCCAAAAGTCCATCAGAATGGAGTTTCTTCATGCGCTTTACACCAATATGACCTAGACGACAGTGCCACAAATAAGTAGTATTATCACTATCTACTTTGCATCTCTTAGCCTCAATGTTATGGATGTGTGTTTCATCCCTTTCGAGATTTAGAAGAAATAAACCATTCACAAGAGGTGCATGACCATAAAATATGTTACTCATATAAATAGAACAACCATTATTCTCCGATTTAAATGAATAACCGTCTTGCAATAAACACGATCCAGAAATAATGTTCATGCTCAACGCAGGCACATAATAACACTTATTAAGGTTTAAAACTAATCCCGAAGGTAAAACTAAGGAGAGCGTGCCGACGGCCATCACATCAACTCTTGATCCGTTGTCAACGCGCATCGTCACCTCATCCCTCGCAAGCCGCCGTCTATTCCGTAGCTCCTGTTTCGAGTTACAAATATTAGCAACTGAACCGGTATCAAATACCCAGGCACTACAACGAGGGCTAGTAAGGAAAACATCAATAACATGTATATCAAATATACCTTTGATGGTGCCAGCCTTCTTGTCCGCTAAGTACTTCGGACAGTTGCGCTTCCAGTGACCCTTGTACTTGCAATAGAAGCACTCAGTGTCCGGCTTAGGACCAGACTTGAGCTTCTTCTCAGCAGGGGCGCGCTTGCCGCCGCCCTTCTTGAAGGGCTTCTTTGCTACCTTACCTTTCTTAAAGGAGGGCTTGTTGACCATCAACACATGATTATCCTTCTTGATGTCCACCTCCGCAGCCTTCAGCTTTGCGAAGAGCTCGGTGATCGTATCAGTGGAACCAATCTGATTATGAGTCACTACAAAACTTTTGTAGCTGGGAGGGAGTGATTGCAGAACCCTGTCAATCTTGAGCTCCTCTGGAATCGTGCATTCTAGTTGCTCAAGCCGTTGAGTGTAGCCCGTCATCTTAATGGCGTGCTCACTAACGGAACTCCCTTCCTCCATCTTGCAGTTAAAGAACTTCTCGGAGATCTCATATCTCTCAGAACGGGCCTGAGTCTGAAACATGGTTTTCAGCTCCTCGAGAATCTCAAAGGGCCCGAGATAGTCTTCAAAACGATTTTGAAGTTCCGGTTCCATAGCAAACAACATGGTGCTCTTAATCACACCATAATCATCTTTACGCGACTGATAGACAGCTTTCTCATCAGCCGGCGCAGTTGCAGCAGGGGGGTCACCTAACGCTTTCCCAAGGACATAGTCCTTTTGTCCGCCAGACAGAATGATTCTTAGATTGCGGAACCAATTGGTGAAGTTAGACCCATTGTTTCTAAGCTTTTCCTTCTCAGCAAAAACGTTGAAGTTGAAGTTGGACTTGGCCATGTGATCTACAGTATTTGCAAGTACAATTTAGACTATGTTCATGATAAATAGTTCAACTTAATCAAATTACTAGATGAACTCCCACTAAATTCAACATCCCTCAAGTTGTTTAGTGAACACGATCCAAATTCACCACACCTAATCCGATCATCACGAGAAGAGATGTGGTTTCAATGGTGGACAACAAAGTGTCGATCATATCATTCATATGACTCATGCTTAACCTTTTGGTTCTTGTGTTCCGAGGCCATGTCTGTACATGCTAGGCTCGTCAAGTTAGACCCAAGTATTTCCGCGTGTGCAAAAACTGGCTTGCACCCGTTGTATGTGAGCGTAGAGTCTATAGCACCCGATCATCACGTGTAACACCCTCAGAATCGGCCCTATGCAAGTTTTAGCGAAACCCGCCAAAACCCGCATAGAAACGATTCAAAGGTGCCCACCAGGCACTTTCGTGCGGGTGGAAAACGAAGTAATAACATTACACAACAGTCCTCGATGGGACCCACAGAACAGATATATATACAACAGCGACTCAAAGAGTCAAGAATACAGATATAATGTACAAAGATCCAAATCACCTTGAAAACGATAGAGTGTCCCGCTACGGACAAGATGCAAATGGGGCTAAGAGCCTTGAAGAATAACCAATGGCGTCCATAACCCTGCCCAGGCCAAGCCGGAAGGGTAACCCTGCTAACGACGTCGATCCCAAAACCTGCTTAAACAAAAAGGGGTGCCGACAAAGGGCAAAGGAAAAAGAGGAGCGTCAGTGCTGAGGCCAGTACACGGCGAGACTAGAGTTCGGCGGTCCTCGCCTACATAGGTATGGTGGACTGAGCGGCAGCGGCAGCATGCACTAAACAACCTATAGAGACTCGATACAACTAGCGGTTATCAGAGAGGGATAAGAAAGACCTATTCGGAACCAACCTGATACTAACACCAGTCAAACCCATCCTGGTGTTCCCCCCTCGAGACCAAACGAGGAAGTCAACCGAGGAACTCACACAGTTGGCAGTTTTACTTATTCAGTTATAGTTGCGGCACTTTACTAGTCAGGTTTAGATAATCCTCCTGATAAGGTAAGAAGTGGGCACTTTTAGTTAACCATTCTGTTATAGTGGCAACACTTACTAGTCAGATACAATTAGCATGAGATAACCCAAAACCCAGCAGTTGTTGGTACTTTTACTTAGCCATTCCGTTGTAGTGAAACTGATTACTAGTCATATCGGATACAAGTCATTTTATAACAGTAAACTTTAGTTATAGTTGTCTATGATCAAGCACTGTGCTCCAAGTCGTCCATAACCGTGGACACGGCTTCTCGAAAAGATTTAACCCTGCAGGGGTGCACCAAAGTATCCACAAGCACTTCGACCCTTTTTGCCAGATCAGTTAACATACACCCATCGGTATGTCGGCGGGGCCTAAGTCACGACGTTCCCAGATCCAAAGCAAGTACATGGGGGCCACCCCACCAAGTCGACACCCGCAACGAAGTCGGCCGGTCTCCGAGACGGACTTAGGGTTTGGGTAGACGGCAGTGAACGACAGCAAATCCCCAAACGGGGACTGTCGACACCGCGAAAACGTGTCCCGATCCTAAACAGTACAGGTTCTATCTGTCGCACAATTTAAATAAAGCAGTAAAGCATGGCATAAGTACAGGATAGTAAATAAAACCTCAAACTAGTTTGTGGCCCCCAGTACAATACTTTGAAATCAGGTAATAATCAATGGGGGGCCCATATCTCCCCACCTGTGGTTAGCGCGCTCAATCTCGGAACAGGTGTCAAGAACTCGGGGTCCTACGGGACACAAGTGGGCGGTCGGAAACCAAATATTATCTATCACCCACCGATGCCTCTGCTTAATTCAATTTTAGTTGTTAAACAGTAATTAAAGTGAACGATAAGTAAAGCCATGATCATCTCCAACATCAACATGCGGCAATTCTCCAACAATTGTGGTACTTGACGACAAGCGAAAACACTTGAGCAAGCGACTACGACGCGCGGGTCCAACTATCTACCAAACAACAGGTAATAGGATGTGTCCAAGGCAAATATAAGGCTGCAAGGGATATCCGGGCACGGAAACTAGAGCATCGCAACACAGATAGCAATAGATCAACAGGAAGGAAGTAAATACTATAAAAGTAAGATGGGTAGAAAGGGGGAGATGCTCGCCTGAAAACATTGTCGAAGGGTTCAACCGAAGATCGGGGCGAAGCTCACATCAACTCATCGGCCTTATCCGCGAAGAAGCAAAACGCTAGAATAAACACCGGATGCAATATTCAATACAACGGCAGAAGATCGGGCATGATGCAGGTATGATGCATGACATGGCAAGGGTGCGATGCAATTAGATCATATTAAGCGGAACCGAGGTCCCGACAATATTCAAGTGGTTCGAGTTATTTAGAACCCCTGCAATTTAAATGTTGTTTTAGCATGGCAAAAGATAGTACTGGTTCGCTACACAAGTTTAAATGAGGCCAATATGAGACTAGATTTGCCCGCATATGGGCCCCATATTTAATTATTAGGTGAATCGGCATAAGGCCCCCAAACCACACAAATATGCATGCAAGTATGACAAGTTGATATGCAACAATTTGATATTTCATTTATAAAAATAGGGCTCGAGAAAAGGGGTCACACATTAGGGTTCGGCAGATCTTGGGGTTCCGGGGTTCGGGGTCGGTCTCAGGGTCCAGGATTCGACGGGGTTCGGCCTCGGCGGGTTCGTTCTCGGACTCCGGGGTTAGGGTCTTCGGATCGGGGTAGTAGATCTTGTCGCATCCGCGGCCTTCGGGTACGGGATCGGTCTCCGGGTTCGGGGGTCTCGGCGTTCCATGAAGAAGTACTTGGCCTGGCGTCGGGGCATCGGTCTCGCCCTGGTTGCTGTCGTTCTTGTCGTCGCGTAGGTCTTGTCGGTTCCACGGTTTCGGTCTTCGGGATCCAGGAAGGAGGCCTTCGGATCCTCGGGTCCGTGTCGGAGTACTTGGCGTCCGCGAGGGAGTACTTGGTTCGGCGTCGGGGCACATTGGGTCCGCCCTGGTCGATGTCGTTCTTGTCGTCGTGCAGAACTCGTCGGGTCCGCGCTTCGGATTTCGTGAGGCGATCTTGCCGCTCCGTGCTGAAGTCCTTGAGGTTTCCTCCCTGTTCACCGGTGGCGAACTTGGAAACGGCGCCAGGGTTCGGGGTGTCGAGGCTTGGGCTCTGGGGCGGGGAAGAAGCGCTTGGCGTTCCGAGACGGCGTTGTTCGATCATCGGATCCGAGGAGGGCACTTGTGGTTTGGGCTCCAAGGGTCCGTGGCGAGCTTGTTCGGCGCCGGTGGCCTCCCGACTACCTTGGCAGCGAACCTCGTCACGGCTTCCACGCAGATGAGGTCGACGCCACTGGAGGCTGCAAGGAAGAGGCCGACGAGGTGCGGGCGCTAGGCGTCGGGGAGGAGGACGGGCGACGGCCGGAGCGCGGGCCGGCGGGGGAGGCTGCAGGCGAGCGGGTCTGGGGAGACGGACGGGGAGGACTCGTGCCGGGGCGAGCGCGGGCTCGAAGCAGGGCGGCGGGCCGGCGAGCTCGGAGCAGAGGCGGGGCGGACGGAGCCGGCGCGCGGCGGCCGGAGGGAGACGTGCGGAAGGGCCGGCGAGCGGCGGGGCGGAGCCGGGGGCGCGCGGGACAGAGGGCCGATGGAGGGGATGGTCGCGGTGGCGGGGAGGACACGCTGGCGGCGGGGCCTGCTGGGGAGGTCCTCGGGGCAGGGGCGGAGGACGCCGCGGCTTCCGCTGCTGGGGCGGCGAGCACGGGGAGGTCGAGGTGCAGGCGGCGACGACGGAGGAGGGGCTGCCGGCGGGGCGAGCGGGCGCGGCAGAGGCGGCGCTGCGGGTCTAGCGGCGGGGCGACGAGCACGGGGACAGGGTCGCGCGCGGGGAGGGCTCCGGCGAGGGAGGAGGCTCGCTGGCGGCGCGGGGCTCGCGAGCGCGCTGGGGTGGGCTGCGCGTGGAAGACGCGGGCGCCAGGCGGGTCCCGCGGTGGGCCACAGGCGGGGGATGGGGAGGCTGGCGCTGCGGGTCTGCTGGCAGGTGGGGACCCGCGGTGAGTGGCTGTGTGTGTGTTGGCGCGTGGAGTGAGTTGTGTGGGCAGGTGGAGAGAGGGAGGAGAGAGGGCTGGGTGAGGTGTCAGCATGTGAGTGGGTAAGGGAGAGGGAGGTGGTGAGGTGGCACGATCTGAGTGGTCGAGGTGATGTGGCTGGGGGGTGGTTAGACTAGGGCTGGGTGTAAAAGGTTTATGGGTGGACCGTTTATAATTCTGGGGGTGGTCGTTCGGGTCATTCGGCCCGTTCGACTGCCCCACTAAAAATAATTTAATATTTTTATTTAATTTTGAATGCGCCGTTTGCAAGCCGATATCGGACAAACCAAATATCCCGGCGACCCGGGGTTTTGCGTTTGAATTAAGACGGGGCGTTTAGAAAACAAAACTAGGTTTTTCTGCAAATAGTTTTATACAAGCAAATGCAAGATGATGACGATGCTCAAATGCAATGTGGCATGATGACATGAGCATGCGGTCATGATGATGTAATGCACAAAAACAACGCGATTTTCTAGTCGGGGTTTTGCGGGATGCCACATCACGTGATGCTTGGACACGACGAACTTTCGCAACGGTGCATACTCGGGGAGAACACAGTTTTTATCTTGATCTTTAAGTGAGGAATCATCTTATAATGCTACCGTCGCGATCTAAGCATAATAAGATACATAAAAGGATAAACATCACATGCATATAACTTTATGTGACATGGTATAGCCAATCTTCGCGCAATGATCTCCATCTTGTGCGTTCCGGCATGATCTCCATCACTCCACCATGATTGCCTCCACCACGAATAGCAACTACAACTATTGCTAACTACTTAGCGATAAAGTAAAGCTATTACATGGCGTATAAGAAGTTGACTCGCAGGTCATACACAATTATAAAGACAACCATATGGCTTCTGCCGGTTGTGTACTCATCGACATGCAAGTCGTGAAACATTACAATACATGATCATCGCATACATTATACACATCACATCTTGGGCCATACCATATCACAGAAAACACTCCCTGCAAAAACAAGTTAGACGCCTCTACTTTGTTGTTGCATGTTTTACGTGGATTATGGGAGTAGATGCTAAGAACGATTCTTACCTACGGAAAGCCACAACGGTGATATTATGGTTGCCAAACTCCGGTGTTAATCCCATGACAACTATAGTGAGAGAAACTGACATCCACCAGCCGCATGTGTGGAACAAGCCACACGTCAAGTGCAGAGCCAGTCTCGCGAACGACGTCGCGTAAGGTTGGCCTGGACCGCTTCAATCTTACTATCCCGCGTCATAAGAAGAACACAAACAAGAGGCTTGCAACAGAAAACATCAACGCCCGCAACAACCATGTTGCGTTCTACTCGTGAATCACATCTACGCATAGATCTAGCTCTGATACCACTGAAGGGTTTCGTGGCATAGTAAATGAAAATTTTCTACGGATGCGAACAGAGGGAAAGCCAAGATCTAATCTAGGAGATGCAAACAACGAGAGAGATTGGATTAGATCTTCATACCCTTGAAGATTTGCACAGCGGAACGTTCGTCGGAACGTGGGTGATGTAGTCGTACTTGCTTCTCCTTCTCGCGATCCGATCCGATCTAGCACCACAAGTGGCGGTGCCTCCGTGAGATGCACACGTGCAGCACCTCGACGTCTCCTCCTTCCTCGGACCAGCAAGTATGGTGGAGAGATAGATTAGATCTACAACACGACGGCGTGGTGTATATGGTGGAGAATTTCTGCAGCAGGGCTTCGCCTACAAATAGTCGGGAGGGGGAGAGGAATTGCAGCAGGGCAACTAGGGTTTGGAGGCAAGGTGTAGGGGGGAGGGGGCGCACCAGCCCTCTATATATAGAGGGGGGGCGGCCAGCCCTTGCCCCTCCTACAAGCCTTGGGCCGGCGGCCAAGGGAGGGAGAAGTGGGGGGCTAGGACTCTCCCCCTTATAGAAACCCTATCTCTAGTTTAAACGAGTTTAAACTCTCTAGGATCGGTTGGGCCCTATGGGGCCTTGTTCCCCTGGACGAATGCGGCCAGGACACTCCCTCATAGGCCCATGCCCCCTCCCGGAAGGTGGGGCCACGTTGGTCCCCTTCCGGAAAGTTCTAGAAGCTTCCGGTACAATACCGATTAACCCGGAACAATTCCGAACTCCAAAAACTGCATTGCCTTATATGAATCTTATTCTCCGGACCATTCCGGAACCTTTCGTGATATCCCGGGTCCCATCCGAGACTCCGAACAAAAATTCATAAACCAATTATCCAATCTATCCTAGCGTCAAGACACGTTAAGTGTGTGACCCTGCGGGTTCGAGAATATGCAGACATGATCTTCTATCAATAATCAACAGCGGGGTCTGGGCACCCATATTGACTCCCACACATTCATCGATGATCATATCGGATGAACCACGATGTCAAGATTCAAACAATCCCATATATATATTCCCTTCGTCTCGCGATATTTTACTTGCCCGAGATTCGATCGTCGGTACCGTCATACCTAGTTCAATCTCGTTCACAGCAAGTACTTTACTCGTTCCGTAATCCGATATCACTTTGTGATTAACTCCTTAACCACATGCTTGCAAGCGGTGTTGAAATCGATTACCGAGTGGGCCCGAAGTATATCTCTCCGACTTGGGAGGGACAAATTCCATCTCGATACATACAACCCAACAGATACTTTCCGATCACCTGAGAGACACCTTTATGATCACCCTCTCATAGGATGACGTTTGAAGACCTCAAAGCTTTCTTCCGATACCAGGGAGTTGTATTATCTCATGGTCTAAGGAATACAATATTTGACATAGGAAAAGCTTCGCAAAGATGAACACGATGACACGATCTAATTGCTTCGCTTAGTTTGGGTATGTCCATCATATCATTCTCCAATGATATGATCTCATTATCAATTGACAACTCATGTCTATGGTTAGGAAACCTTAACCATCATTGATCAATGAGCTAGTCCATAGAGGCATACTAGGGACACGGTGTTGTTCACAAACCACACAAGTATTAAAGTTTCCGCTTAATACAATTCTAGCATGGAATATAAACTTTATCATGAACAAGAATTATAATAATAACATCTTTATTATTGCCTCTAGGGCATAATTCCAACAGTATGTGTGTTAGAGAAACGCATGAGCCGCTAGCCTAAGCCATGCCTAATCATGGTGGAAACTTGCAGCATCACTATAATGACATCTATGAAGCATTCTTCTTATTAAAAAAAGAGACATATTGAGAAAAGAGGAAAGAGAGAAAAAGCACCATATTCCCATGGTAAATAAGAAGATTGCTGAGATGCTCATTGTCTGCTTGCCTTGTCATTTTGGTTATGGGATAGCTCCTGTACCATGTGCAAGGGGTACCCCGTTGGCGGTTCTCTATGATACACATGTACTTACTATGACAAGAACTTACAGGTGACTAAAGTTGAGTAGCATGAGGTGCGGCCCTCGTATTCAAGGTACATGAGATTACCAACTTATACTTTGTCAAGCATATACTCCATAGTTTGTTCACTTTAACCTTAATCACTTCAAGATGCTTATGATAGGGGAAATGAGAGCTGAAAGCTAACAAGTACCATAATTTTTGGATTATCTTTTTGAGACTTGAAATCCCTGCTTCCCTTTTGTGAAGGGCCTTTGTTCCACTTTTATATTGAGTCTCCACCTTCTATCCTTAGGCACCAGTTAAGAGAGCACAGTTGCCATTCTTAGTTCTATGTGCAGTGTCCCAAAACTTATTGATTGATGCATATTGTTGATATTGCTTGTTCTTGTGATATTTGTATCTAGTCACTCTTATGAACTTTGAAGGTGTCATAATGCATCTATTTGCTACTCTATGAGGGACAAGCTGAATGCTACTATACCATGTTTTCTGTATGTGAAACAAACAAACGTTTTTCAATGCATGTTATTCATGATCTTTGTTTGTAACCTTCCATGTTGCATGCATAGTTACTTTGTCTTAATGTTAGAACTCCATATTTCATGCACATGTTTAGAGTTCTTTGATCCCATATTTCAATGCTTGCAAGTGGTTTGATCTTGATTTTGATGGTGCATGTCACCTCAAAAATTATTCTTTTATCACTTACCTACTCGAGGATGAGCAGGAGTTAAGCTTGGGGATGCTTGATACGTCGGAAACGTATCTATAATTTTTGATTCTCCATGCTTGTTTAGTATATACTTTGCTTTGCTTTGTCAACACTTTGAGGTGTTTTTATATATTTTCTAGAACTAACCTATTAACAAGTTGCCATAGTGCCAGTTGCCTGTTTTCTTCTGTTTTTGGTTCCAGAAAGGCAGAAAATCAATATTCTCAGAATTGGACTGGACAAAAGCCAAAGACATTATTTTCCCCGGACCAACACGGAACCACGAAGCAGAGACGGAGTAGGGCACCAGGGTGGCCACACCCCCAGGCACGGGCAAGCCCTGGTGGCGCCTACAGGGGGTGTGGGCCCTCTGGACCTCCACCGACCTTGCCTCATGCGCCTATAAGAAGCCCTCGGGGAGAAAACCCTAAATCATCCAGAAGAAATCCACGAAAACCTTCGTAGCGCCGCCGCCACCAAAGGGGAGATTCGGGGGACAGAAAGTCTTTGTTCCGACACCCTGCCGGGACGGGGAAGTGCCCCCAGAGCCATCTCCATCACCATTGCTGATTCCCATGATTAGGAGGGAGTAGTTCTTCCTCGAGGCTAAGGGCTCTACCGGTAGCTATGTGTTCATCTCTCTCTCTCTATGCATGATCTTGTTGTGGTCATGAGCTTTGTAATCAAGTAGATCTACCTTGCTAATCAAGTGCTTCAATAGATCTCTGCTCTCCCCACGTGTGTGTAAGTGACATCGTGCACGCCACGGTGGCACTTAGGCTAGAGTCTACATAAATGCTCATCGTGCTTTAATAGATCTATGCTTTTCTCCACGTGTGTGAAAGTGACAGCGTGCACGCCGTGTGTGGCACTTAAGCTATATTACATATATATTTATCATGAGTATATTTTGATTTGGTTGTCTCTATGAAATTGTGGTGTTTGTTGGAACCATCTAGCGCTCAAGGTGATAGTGTGGGGTTATCTAGATTGGGGAAGGCCCTACCATGGATTAGAGTGTCCAACCGGAGAATAGTTAAGAATAGTATCATGAAGAGAGGATATTTATATGAGAGAGTGTTCACTAGTGAAAGTATGATCCCTAGGCCTTGTTTCTAAACATTGAAACACCATTTGCATCTAGATCTGTTGCATGTTTGCTTGCTTTAGTCTTTACCTCACTCACACACGTTACCCCACATCAACAACAAGTCAGAAGCTATTTTCTGGCACCGTTACCGCTTGTATTTCACTATCTCTTCGTCGAACTAGTGCACCTATACACCTGACAAGTGTATTGGGTGTGTTGGGGACACAAATGACTTCTTGTATCTTGATTGCAGGGTTGCTTGAGAGGGAATACCTTTGACCACTTCCTCCCTGAGTTCGATAAACCTTGGGTGATCCACTTGAGGGAAACCTGTTGTTGTTCTACAAACCTCTGCACTTGGAGGCCCAACAACTATCTACAAGAATAGAAGTGCGTAGACATCAAGCTCTTTTCTGGCGCCGTTGCCGGGGAGGTAAGGTAAAAGGTACTCACATCCTCCGGTGTGAGTGCTCGAAGTTATTTCCTTTAGATTCTGCAATTTTGTATTTTTGTTTCTTGTTTTCACTAGTTAGGCTTAATGGAAAACAACAACAAAATTTGAGAGATTTTTAGTATTTTTCCTAAGTTAGAACTTGGTTTGAAAAGAAAATTAAAAAACCTGTGGAACCTTCTTTGCATGCTAATATCAATGTTATTAGTATGAATTTTTTGAACACCATTGTTACTAATGGTATGGAAACGACTAAGCTTGGGGAAGCTAGTTTTTATGAAAAAATCTTTTTAGTCCCCCCAGCTCCAGGGAATAAAATTTGCTCTTATGATACTTTATCTCCCATATGTTGTAATTCTAATGATACTTGTGATATTTTAAATCCACATATTGAAAGTGTCCCTTTTAAAATACCTATTGAAATTGTTGAATGTGTTATGAATAACTACTATTTTGGAGATGGAACTGTCCATCCTAGTGATCATTTACTCTTTATACATGAATTATGCGAGTTGTTCAAGTGTGCAGGTATTTCAATGGACCAAGTTAATAGGAAGCTATTCCCTTTCTCACTTAGGGACAAAGCAAGGGAGTGGTATGAGCTACTAGATGATCCTCATCATTTGGAGTGGAAGGAACTTGAATCTCTCTTTTACTCTAAATTTTATCCTCCTCATGAAATTCATAAAGATAGGAATCATATTTATAATTTTCATCCTCATGAGGGAGAAAGTATTGCCCAAGCTTGGGATAGATTGAAGCCACTAATGCTCAAATGTCCCATTCATGAGATCCCTAGTAATATTGTTATTGATAATTTTTATGCAAGGCTTTCAGGACATTAGACTATCTAGATACCTGTTTAGAGGGATCCTTCACAAGTAAGAAGGTCAAAGCTAAGTGGGATCTTCTTGAAACAATTCAATACAATACCGAAGATTGGGATAACGAGAAAGGTAAAGAACCAAGTATAAACTATGAGTATGATTGCATTAAGTCTTTCACTAAAACTGCTAATTTTCAAGAGCTTAGTGGTAAATATGATCTTGATCCTCAAATTCTTGTTAGATACTATAGAGCCTTTGCTTCCCATATTAATTCTCCTAAATAAAAATGGGACATGTATCATGAACCTTTTAAAGACAATTGCATGGAAAATGAAAATGTTATTAATGATTGCAATATACATGCTCAAACTTCTGAAAGTACTATTTCTTATAAGAATGCTATTTTTTGTGGTATGCATAGACCTTGTGAGAAGAATCAAATAGAAGAAGAATATTGTATCACCCACTGGAATGAAAAAACCAAAACGTGGAGGCTCTAAATGATCTTGGTAAAAAAATTGTGCCCTCTACCCTTTTATTTGTGAACTCTGTTATGAAGTGTGTCATTTCAATTTTCAATGCTCAGGCCATATGAGTACTGCAAGCTTTTATTGTGATAACACGATCACTGATAATCAACATGATGAACTTACATTGTTTTTGGGGTGTGAAGAGTTATCAAGAAAAACTTCTATAGTAGACATGAGTGCTTTTGGTATGAATTGCGTCCTGCATGGGTGTCATCTTTATTGTGTTGATAATTGCCACGTGAATACTTACATACAAAATCTTATAAAAGATGATATTTAACCAAAATATGACAGGACTGATATCATGTTGCTCCTATCATAGTTTTTGCTGATGAGTCTGAACTAGATGATGTTCCTATGCATGTTACATATAGTAGTGATCATGACTGGGAAAATCACACCACTTTTGATATTGAAAATCTCTTTGGTGCCAATTCTGAAAATGATGATATTAATAATTGTTGTGCTATTTGTGCTATCCATGTTCCTTCCAATGATGATATGTTTACAAATGAACACACCTGGGAAGATAGCTATTCTATTGTTTATGATGATACTATACCTCCAATATATGATGATTACAATGATGAGTATGATATTTTCAGTCCACCTATTATTGAGGAGAAAATTTATTGCGATTACAATATGCCTCCTATATTTGATGATTATGGTGATGAGAATAGTAATGATAGCTATTTTGTGAATTTGCTCCCACTACAATTAATAAGCATGACTATGCTTATGTGGAGAGTAATAATCATTTTATGCATGTGGCTCATGATAAGAATGTTTTATGTGATAGTTATATTGTTAATTTCATTCATGATGCTACTAAAAGTTATTATGTAGAGGTCCCAACCTTTAATAAGGTAGACATCCATGTGTTTACAATGCTAGTCCCTGGATCAATAGCTAGCATCCACAATTAAGATGTAATATCAAGAAACAAAGGTCATAATACAACTTTATAACCAGGAATAAAATAATTCATTACATCTTACATAGCTCATTTTGAAGGGAATATGCCCGAGAGGCAATAATAAAGTGGTTATTATCGTATTCCTTATTTATGAGAAATGTTTATTTTGCATGCTATAATTGTATTAATACGGAAACGTTAATACATGTGTGTTTAATAAACAAAAGGTAGTTCCTAGTTATGCCTCTCTTATAAACTAGCTCGTTGATTAACAAGATGATCATAGGTTTCCTGATCATGGACATTGGATGTTGTTAATAACGAGGTCACAACATTAGTGTAATGGTGTGATGAACATTCATCCGAAGTATAGCATTACGATCAAAGTCATTGAGTTTATATTGCTATAACAACTTACGAAGTGATCCTAATCCTTAGACCATGAGATCATGTCAATCACTAACACCAGAAGAGTTTCTTGATAACATCAAACGTCACACCGTAACAGGGTGATTATAAAGATGGATTCAGAACTACTAAAGTGTTATGTTGAGGCCCATGGATAGAGAGTGGAATTTTTTCATCCCGATGACGGATAGATATGCTCTGGGCCCTCTCGGTGATATCACATTGATTAGCTTGCAAGCAAGTGATTTGATCACTAGAATGTTATATCACGGGAATGAGAAAAGAGTACATGTCAGTAACGAGATCAAACTAGGTATGGAGATACCGATGATCGAATCTCAGACATGTAATATATCGCGAAACAAAAGGATTAAGATACTAGCATAAAAGGTTCCGACGATCACAAGAAAGTCATCGTTGGATGTGTGGGAGTCAGTATGGGTCTCCAGATCCCGCTTCTGATTATTGATCCGAGAGGGGTCTCGATCATGTCCGCATTATTCGCGAACCGTAGGGTGACACACTTAAGAGACACCGACATCCAATTGGAGCAAAAGTTTCATGCCAAAAAGAAAAGGAAAGCGCAGGAATTTATTTCACTAGACACCGAAACTGTTTCGGTTGAAATTGCTGAAACTGGTTCTGCATGTGAAATGGAATACTAGCAAGGGGTTTTATGTGAATGTTTGTTAATTAAAGTAATTAACAAAATTCTGAATAAATAAATAAAAGAGTTTTATTTAAATGAGAGCTTGCATTAAGTTTGGTGGAAATTTAATGCATGTGAGTGGATTTTTGAGTGGAGGCTTTTTAATGGGAGTGGAGGCTTTTCATTTTGAGTGGGAGCTCCACCCACATGAATGTGGAAGAGGTGGGGGCAGCCCCATGGCTGGGCGCCATGCCCCTTGGGTGCCCCCCCTCTCCCCTATAAAAGGCCCCCCTCTCCTCCTCTCACATCACACCTCCTCGTGAAGGATCTCTCTCCCCTCTAGAATTTATCCCCCATGGTCTCGGACTAGCGAGATACATGTTCCCGGTGGCTATTCGGCAAGAAAGAGTTGTGCTTCCGCTGCATCGCTGGAGCGAGGAGGCGGAGGTTGCTCGGTGCCTCGAACGTGTGTGCGAGCACGGATGCGCTGCTGTTTTGCGGCGCTAGGACTTCCTCTCGATCTTGAGATCGGCAAGAGATCGTCTACATCAACCACGAGTTTGGACTCGTTAAGCTTTGTCGGTCTTCAAGGGTATGTTCTCTACGGATATACATCCGCCCGTTGTTTGTATCTAGTAGATAGATCTTGGTACATAGTTGTTCCCATCGTAGGAAAACTTTTGTTTTCTATGCTGCGAACCCTACAGTGGTATCAGAGCCGGATCTATGCGTAGATGCTTTGCACGGGTAGTACACATATGAGTATGTGGGCGATGATGGTCATTTTATTGCTTCTTGGTTGTACTTTGGATATTGGTGGCATAGTGGGATGAAGCGGCCCGGACAAACTTTACATGTCCTCGCACATGAGACCTGTTCCACGCTTGACATGCAACTAGTTTTGCATAAGTGGCTAGCGGGTGTCTGTATCTCCTACTATAGTCAATATCTTATTTTCAACGAGTTGTCAACAATTTGGTTATCCTCGTTGTGGTTCATGTTCGTAGGTAAGAACGGTTCTATCTTCGAAAGCCCTAAACCACGTAAAATTTGCAATGGATAAATTAGAGGCGTCTAGTTTAGATTGTTGCTGGGCTAGTGTTATGATATGGTGATGTTGTAAGTAGAAGTATGAGACGATACTCTTACAACACACATAGCGTGTAAGTTCCATAGACCTTGGCCTTACACATAAAGGTATGATAGAGATCATACCACGGTGCACATGATGGAGATCATATGCGGGAACCATATCATTTCACTAATAAACATGAGATGTTTTGATTGCATCTTATATTTCTTGTTTGGCGTTTTATTAGCATAATAAGATGATCCCTCATTTAGATATCAAGATAAGAATGTGTTCTTCCTTAAGTATGCACCGACAATGTTTCGTCGCTTCAAGGCATCACGTGATGATCGGGTGTACTTGAATCCACGAGCATATCTCGGGTGTAAAACAGTTACACACGCGAATACTAAGGTTCTTACTTGGCGAGCCTAGCATGTACAGACATGGCCTCGGAACACGGACCGAAAGGTTAAGCATGAGTCATATGTTTTGATATGATGACCATATGGATGCTCTCCTTTTAAGCTACGCCGACTCACGTGATGATCGGACTTGGTGTAGTGGATTTGGTTCATGTAATCACCAAAAAGACACGAGGGATGTCGTTTTTGAGTGGGAGTTCATTTCTAATTTAGATTAGTAGAACTCAATTTATCATAAATTAAATCCAAGTGAATTTGCATAATTTGTTGTAGTCATTGGCATTCGTTCACCACCTTATGCTTAGTTGTAATTGAGATAATAGAACTATAGAATTCTGGATATTTACTTTACGAACTGGTATCGTATTGTGTTGAGTGTCAATCAAAGTTTAAAGTCCTATTGCAAACTTTCAGCAAACTCTATTTACTCCGTGAATATTAATAATTGGTATTAAATCGAGAGTAACAATTCCAGTGTTAGTATCTTAAGTATCATGTTTGCCTCCACGATTCTTGATTGTTTTAATATCAAGTTTATCTAGGAGCTTGAAGAATTGTTTCAGAAACCATCATGTGTGGCAGATATAACGATATCTGAAACAATGTTTTGGTTGCAATATGATAGAGTATAATATATGTTCTCATATTGGATGAGAATTTACGAAGGTTGGAGATGCTAGACATCCTAATCATCCAAAAGGGTTTTGGAAAGTAATGTTATACTCACGATTCTCCTTTATAAGCTAAATTGGCTTGATCATGAAAGTCGTCATGATAAGGATGAATAGAAGATGTATGTAAAGTGTTTACTACACTAAAAGATTACTAAAGAATGGATTTTGAAAGAATACCGATCATTTTGATGATGGTGATCTACTTCAAAGTGCAAGTCCAAAGGTATTATTATTTGAATATACACGCTTTGGACTATGTGTCATGTATATGGCGCCACTTTTGATGTTGATAGATTCTTTTAAAAGGAAAAGGAAATGCTGAAAGAGAATCTATAAAATATATTTGGCAGAAAAGAAAAGATTGGAAATATCCAATTTAGGTATATGGATGATATACATGTTATGGTTGTATTCTTTGCTTGTTAAACAATGTGGTTCTTGGGTATTGGATACCGAATTGGTTGGTATGAAATTTCATACGGAACAACGCAATTCATGAACCACAATGGCCTAAGTAACTAGCAAGAGAATATGTGATGATGTTCATCGAAAACAAACAAACCGTTGTTTGTATTTCTCGTTGACATCAAAGCTTGACTTCAAGATTTGTTTTAATAATTGTTATTTAAATCAGGTATTATGAGAACAAAGGTTGTTCAAATAATTACCGTATTCCATATAAGATGGATGATTTACAAATCTAGTTGGAGAAATCACATCCATAAAACCTAATGCTAAAATGTCGCAAGACAAATGATTGAAATATCACTTACGAAGTGACATCGCCGTTTAAATTATATTGGAAAGAAAACATGAAGAATCTCCATATTCATGGATTTTTGGAGTCTTTGATTTGATCAAGTGACGCTTGTGAGACTTTCCTCGGGATAATTAAAAACTTCGTTCAAAGGCCAAAGAAGAATGAACGAATAAAATATTGGAATTTATACATATCGATGTATGTAGTCCATTATGTGTAGTCGTAAGCGATGAGTTTCAACTTCATATGCTTTCTCCGAAAATTTGAGTGAATGTTCACTTAATGAGAAAGAAGTATGAAATATTTGAAAAACGTTTCAAAGACTTTCAAGATGAAGTGAAAATCATTGTAACAAGAAAATAAATGGTTTATGATTTTATCATAAGGGATTTATTTGAGTTACAAGTGTAACAAGAAAAATAAATGAATTATGATTTTATCATAAAAGGGATTTATTTGAGTTACAAGTTTAGCAAAACACCTAGATTTACATCTCCCGAAACACCATAGGAATATGGAGTGTTTGAGATTTGTAAGGAAACCTTGTTTGACATGGTTGGATCAAAGGTGTTATTTATAAAACTGCCATTATGTTTTAAAAGATTAAAGCTTTAGAGACTACCGCTTTTACACTGAAAAAGAGCTCCATCTTGATCCGTTGAAATGACACCATATGAGTTATGTTTGGGGTAAAACCCAAGTTGTCCTTTCTTAAATTTTGGTATGCTAAACATAAGTAAGATGTTTACAACCGAAGTCGGATGAGCATGTCTTTGTAGGTTATTTCGAATAACAATTGGTTATTCCTCCATAACACCAAAGACAAAAGGGTAAGTGGGAGGACAATAGAACTTTGATAAGGTTAACGAACCTTAGCTAAATGTGCTGAGTTGCGCAGTGCCGGAAATGGTTCCGGAGGCTGCCATAATGCTCATAGATTATGTGCCTCAAAGGTTGTGGTCACGGAGATCTAAGTTCTTATTGAACCAAGTCGGCCGGATAAACAATCAAATACTAAGATTTGAGAGTAAATCATTATTGTTTGACAATGATGAACCGAATACATACAAAGAAGCGATGATGGGCCCTGACTCCGTCAAATGGCTTGAAGCCATAAAATCCGTGATAAGTCCATACACGATAAATCAAGTTTTGAACTTGGAAGACCCTCCGGAAAGGTGTAAAAACCTATCGGTCGTATTTGGATCTATAAAGAAACAGACATGGATGTTTCACATCTATAAAATAGTCGACATGTCGTAAAGTATTTTATGACAATGTTCAAGGAGTTGACTATGACAAGATTTGATCTTTCATAGCGATATTTAGTCTGGACGGATTAAAGTAGCAACCACTACATATAATTTGGTATATGGTAGATGAATAAACAAAACAAAGTTCTTTTAATAAGATGGTTACCTAGGACGTGTACATGACACGATCCAAAGGGTTTTGTTAATTCAAAGGATGCTAAAAAGGGGCATGCAAACTTCAATTGTTGAAGTAAGCATCGCGGAGTTGGAATCTTCACCGTGATGAAAAAGGAGTTTTCATCTGGAGACGATGAAGATGCTTGCATTTGCAAGAAATTAAGTTGGAGCGCTGAGACATATTTCTAATACATTATGTGAAGGACATCTTGTTGATTAGAAATGATGTATATTTTATTGACAAAGGTTAAGGATTTCATTTTGATGAAAGACTTAGGCAAAACCCGAATATTTAGCATGAATGTCTATAGTGGATAGACGGTGACGCTAATATGGTTGGGCCAAACGTACATATATGAGATATTGAAGGAGTTCAATATAGAAACGACAAGAAATGGTTCTTGTCGCATGGAAAGGAATTGAATCAAGATTCAAGTGTATCGACACTTGATAAGTGAAACAAGATTCAAGTGCTTTGACACTTGATGAGTGAAATCACGAGAATGTTTTGATCAATCATACCATGATATGTACACATCCAGATATGTCCTATGCTCTAAGTGTTATGAGCATATACCAGAATGAATCATAAAATGATCATTGGACGATAGTAAGGATATTCTTATGATCTTTTGGAAGAACTAAGAATATATTTGTGTAGAGGTGACAAACAATTACAAATAGTTCATTGTAAAGAGTTACATTGATACTAGTTTTGTCACAAGATACAAATTAAGTTTATCTCAATTTAAACTATGGGTGGCACAATGTAATGGAAAGGAGATTCCATGATGGATTTGGAAGAGTTCCAAAGTTAAGACATTGTGACGAATACTACAACAAAAGGATAAGTATATGACTGCTATAGTAGCGGCAAAGGAGGGAATTTGTGTCAAGTAGTTTGTTATCAAACTAAGGTGTGGTTCGCAACGGGCTAACACTAAAGATATATTGTGTGACAATAGTATCGACGTGTTTTAACCCCAAGGAACTAAAGGTCTCACCGAAAGACCAAATTTATACAATGCCATCTCATTGGAGAATGAGTGATGCGTGAAGACGCAAAGACATGCAAATACACACGGACCTGAAGCGTCAGCTCCGTAGATTATGTTAACCACTTGCAATTGCGTATTTGGAACACCAGAAAGCCATAGGTGTTCAATACACAAAGTTTTCAAACTAGATTATTGTCTCTAGTGCAAGTGGGAGACTGAAGGGAATATGCCCGAGAGGCAATAATAAAGTGGTTATTATCGTATTCCTTATTTATGATAAATGTTTATTTTGCATGCTATAATTGTATTAATACGGAAACGTTAATACATGTGTGTTTAATAAACAAAAGGTAGTTCCTAGTTATGCCTCTCTTATAAACTAGCTCGTTGATTAACAAGATGATCATAGGTTTCCTGATCATGGACATTGGATGTTGTTAATAACGAGGTCACAACATTAGTGTAATGGTGTGATGAACATTCATCCGAAGTATAGCATTACGATCAAAGTCATTGAGTTTATATTGCTATAACAACTTACGAAGTGATCCTAATCCTTAGACCATGAGATCATGTCAATCACTAACACCAGAAGAGTTTCTTGATAACATCAAACGTCACACCGTAACAGGGTGATTATAAAGATGGATTCAGAACTACTAAAGTGTTATGTTGAGGCCCATGGAACGAGAGTGGAATTTGTTCATCCCGATGACGGATAGATATGCTCTGGGCCCTCTCGGTGATATCACATTGATTAGCTTGCAAGCAAGTGATTTGATCACTAGAATGTTATATCACGGGAATGAGAAAAGAGTACATGTCAGTAACGAGATCAAACTAGGTATGGAGATACCGATGATCGAATCTCGGACATCTAATATATCGCGAAACAAAAGGATTAAGATACTAGCGTAAAAGGTTCCGACGATCACAAGAAAGTCATCGTTGGATGTGTGGGAGTCAGTATGGGTCTCCAGATCCCGCTTCTGATTATTGATCCGAGAGGGGTCTCGATCATGTCCGCATTATTCGCGAACCGTAGGGTGACACACTTAAGAGACACCGACATCCAATTGGAGCAAAAGTTTCATGCCAAAAAGAAAAGGAAAGCGCAGGAATTTATTTCACTAGACACCGAAACTGTTTCGGTTGAAATTGCTGAAACTGGTTCTGCATGTGAAATGGAATACTAGCAAGGGGTTTTATGTGAATGTTTGTTAATTAAAGTAATTAACAAAATTCTGAATAAATAAATAAAAGAGTTTTATTTAAATGAGAGCTTGCATTAAATTTGGTGGAAATTTAATGCATGTGAGTGGATTTTTGAGTGGAGGCTTTTTAATGGGAGTGGAGGCTTTTCATTTTGAGTGGGAGCTCCACCCACATGAATGTGGAAGAGGTGGGGGCAGCCCCATGGCTGGGCGCCATGCCCCTTGGGTGCCCCCCCTCTCCCCTATAAAAGGCCCCCCTCTCCTCCTCTCACATCACACCTCCTCGTGAAGGATCTCTCTCCCCCTCTAGAATTTATCCCCCATGGTCTCGGACTAGCGAGATACATGTTCCCGGTGGCTATTCGGCAAGAAAGAGTTGTGCTTCCGCTGCATCGCTGGAGCGAGGAGGCGGAGGTTGCTCGGTGCCTCGAACGTGTGTGCGAGCACGGATGCGCTGCTGTTTTGCGGCGCTAGGACTTCCTCTCGATCTTGAGATCGGCAAGAGATCGTCTACATCAACCACGAGTTTGGACTCGTTAAGCTTTGTCGGTCTTCAAGGGTATGTTCTCTACGGATATACATCCGCCCGTTGTTTGTATCTAGTAGATAGATCTTGGTACATAGTTGTTCCCATCGTAGGAAAACTTTTGTTTTCTATGCTGCGAACCCTACACATTTGGCTATATCATTACAATGTAGCAGGAATAACTATAGCATGGAGTCCTTCATCTTCAAAGTGCCACAGGCAATCATGTTGGTTGTAGACTTGTAATCCTAATCAACACACTTCACTAACATCAAACAAACCTGCAACATAATAAGTTACAGCCATAAGGGTCAATACATTTGAATTGTATTGGCAAGTGATACTATGGTAGTATAGTGCTAACTATCATCTATATGCATTTGGCTAAGTGGAGCTTAGGCTTGCTTTGCTCAAAATAGATTTTCCTTATCATTTAAAAACACTAAGTTTTTGCTTGTCAAAATCACCCAAGGCATCTCCCAATAGAAATTGGTGATACTTAAACCCTTGTTCAACCACAAGTTTTAACTTAGAAATTGGGATGAGGAGATTCTTGATAGCTTCCATGTCTTGATGCTCAAATTTTCCATTGCCAGGGACATGGCTAAGTACTTAGATTTTTATACTCTGCAGAGGTGGTGCACTTTCCCCACAAGACTCGAGATGCATCGAGACAAGATCTTTCAGAAGCCTTCCCTTAGACCAGAATGGACGCGTTCCAACCTATCATTCCCCTACCACCAACTGTCCATTTGGCTAAGTTATTTCAACCTATATGATCCAGGCAGAGCCCATAATGCCAAGTGGCTGCACTTGAAGCTTCACAACATTTGACATCTCAAATCTCTTTGTTCCTGGGTGGAATTCCACAAGTGTGATACACAAGGTAAACCATAAAAATGTGCCTTGTGTAACCACTCAACACAAACCATTCTTTCCATTCCACCCAGGTGATTCATTCACTTAGTTGTTTTGTTAAACAATCACAAGTCCTTGACTTAGAAATATTCCATCGCATGAATATAATCCACCCTTGTTTTCTACTAGCTAAGCTAAGCATGATAGTAGTAGGATTCTTAATCTTAGGAGAATTCCACTAAGGTTTCATCTACTAGGAATTCCCATGGCATAGTTTATACTTAGCAAAATTTCCATGCAAGTCTTCACAAAACATCACTAATGCATAGTGAAAATAATAGGACAAAAAGTATGAAGTATCACTTGCATTTTTGGTAGATATTATAAGTTCACTCCTTGATCTTGCAATAATCACACTCTTCAAATTCCACTACAATTCAATCAAGCAAGCAAATATTCAATCTACCATTCAAGCAATCATCACATAAAATAATAAAAATAAAGCAATGCATGCAAGCATGCCAAAGATTGTTTTATTTGGAAAAGTTGTTTCTATTAGGTTATAAACATTTGAAAATACCCATTGGTCATTTGTAAAAGTGGTAAAACCATTTGATATCAAGTTAGTGAAAAAGGCCATTTTAAATCATTTTGTTTTGCTAGAAATGACTTAAATCAAAGGAAGATTTTCTAGTGTTTGCCAAATATATTTTTAAACATGAATGTTAATGTTTTAAGGTCAAGTGTTTAGTATTAAACCATTGGCCAAAGGTTTCATCTAAAAATCATTTTTAAATCAAACAATATTTTATTTTGCTGGAAATGTTTATGAACAAAGTAATAATTTTATAGGGTTAACCAAATATATATTTTCAAATCATAAAACTTGGTGTTTAGGGTCAGAGGGTTTAAATCAAATCATTTTACAAAGGTTTTACTCAAAAAGCATTTTTAAACCATAATCAATATTTTTATTTAACTAGAAATGCTTTAATTCAAAGATTTATTCTTTGGCTTCACAAAATACACTTTTAAATACATAAGTTGGTTTCTATGGTTAGTAGGTTCAAATCAAAGAATTTACCAAAGATTTTACCTTAAAAATATTTCTAGAACAATTTTTATATTCAAATTATTCCTACACAAGTTTCTACAAAAACAACCAATTTAACAGAAGCAATTTACTAAAAAAAGTACATGGTTGGAAAGTACTTGTTTTGCTGATTCCATTGATATAAAATTTGCAAAATTTGGACGTGTGGATCAAAAGTTATGCAATTTACAAATTCAAGCAACTAATAGATTCAATTCTGTTTTTAAAACAAATCCTGAGCCACCTGTTGTGTTCTGATTGGCCGAAAACGGTTCATGCGGATTGGCTTCTATGGTGCGTTAGATTTTAAACAGTTCGTGTGGTTCTGATCTAGCGTACCGCTTCAGTTAAGTGGTTCTATCCTATCCACTGTATTAACATCTAACGGTCCAGAGCAACTGGTCAGGAACTGGCGGCGTGAGCGACGGTGGCTGGCGGCGGAGCGATCTGACAGTGGTGTCGCCGGCGATGCAGTGTAGAGGTCCCAACCTTTAATAAGGTAGAGATCCCTGTGTTTACAATGCTAGTCCCTGGATCAATAGCTAGCATCCATAGTTAAGATGTAATATCAAGAAACAAAGGTCATAATACAACTTTATAACTAGGAATAAAATAATTCATTACATCTTACATAGCTCATTTGGCTATCTTATTACAATGCAGTAGAAATAACTATAGCATGGAGTCCTTCATCTTCAAAGTGCCACATGAAATCATGTTGGTTGTAGACTTGTAATCCTAATCAACACACTTCACTAATATCAAACAAACCTGCAACATAATAAGTTACAGCCACAAGGGTCAATACATTTGAATTGTATTGGCAAGTGATACTATGGTATAATAGTGGTATCTATCATCTATATGCATTTGGCTAAGTGGAGCTTAGGCTTGCTTTGCTCAAAATAGATTTTCCTTATCATTTGAAAACACTAAGTTTTTGTTTGTCAAAATCACCCAAGGCATCGCCCAATAGAAATTGGTGATCCTTTAACCCTTGTTCAACCACAAGTTTTTAACTTAGAAATTGGGATGAGGAGATTCTTTATAGCTTCCATGTATTGATGCTCAAATTGTCCTTTGCCAGGGACATGGCTAAGTACTTAGATTTTTCACTCTACAGAGGTGGTGCACTTTCCCCACAAGACTCGGCATGCATCGATACAAGATATTTTAGAAGCCTTCCCTTAGAACAGAATGGACGCATTCCAACCTATCATCCCCTACCACCAACTGTCCATTTGGCTAAGTTATTTCAACCTATATAATCCAGGCAGAGCCCATAATGCCAAGTGGCTGCACTTGAAGCTTCTCAACATTTGACATCTCAAATCTCTTTGTTCCTGGTTGGCATTCCACAAGTGAGATACACAAGGTAAACCATAGAAATGGGCCTTGTGTAACCACTAAACAAAAATCCTTCCAAGCAATACCATTCCACCCAGGTGATTCATTCACTTAGTTGTTTTATTAAACAAAACACAAGTCCTTGACTTAGAAATACTCCATAGCATGAATATAATCCACCCTTGTTTTCTACTAGCTAAGCTAAGCATGATAGTAGTAGGAATCTTAACTTAGGAAAAATTCTACTAAGGTTTCATCTACTAGGATTTCCCATAGCATAGTTTATACTAAGCAAAAATTCCATGCAAGTCCTACTTAGAAATATCATTAATGCATAGTGAAAATAATAGGACAAAAGTATGAAGCATCACTTGCCTTTTTGGTAGAGAATATAAGTTCACTCCTTGATCTTGCAATAGTCACACTCTTCAAATTCCACTACAATTGAATCAAGCAAGCAAATATTCAATCTACCATTCAAGCAATCATCACATAGAATAATAAAAACAAAGCTATGCATGAAAGCATGCCAAAGATTGTTTTATTTTGAAAAGTGGTTTCTATTAGGTTATAAACATTTGAAAACACCCATTGGTCATTTGTAAAAGTGGTAAAACCATTTGATATCAAGTTAGTGAAAAAGGTCATTTAAATCATTTTTGTTTTGCTAGAAATGATTTAAATCCAACGAATATTTATAGTGTTTACCAAATATATTTTTAACACAAATGTTAGTGTTTTAAGGTCAAGTGTTTAATATGGAAACCACTTGCAAAAGATTTTACCTATAAACCATTTTTATACCAAAGTAATATTTTATGTTGTTGAAAATGCTTTTTAGCAAAGTAATAATTTATAGGGTTCATCAAATATATTTTTAAATCTTAAAACTTGGTGTTTAGGGTCAGAGAGTTTAAATCAAATCATTTTCCAAAGGTTTTATTCAAAAAGCATTTTTAACACATAAACCATATTTTTTATTTAACTAGAAATGCTTTAATTCAACGATTTATTCTTTAACTTCACAAAATACAATTTTAAAACCATAAGTTGGTTTCAATGGTCAGTAGGTTCAAAACAATCCATTTGCCAAATATTTTGCCCTAAAAACATTTCTAGAATAAATTTTATGTTCAAATTATTCCTACACAAGTTTTTGCAAAAACAACCAATTTAACAGATGCAATTTACTAAACAAAGTACATGGTTGGATAGAATTTGTTTTGCTGATTCCATTGATATAAAATTTGCAAAATTTGTACGTGTGAATCAAAAGTTATGCAATTTACAAATTCAATCAACTAATAAAAAAAATCTGTCTATGTAAACAAAACAGTGCCACACGTCGCATTCTAATTGGAGCATACCGGTTCACACGGATCGGCCTACGCGGTGCGTTGGATCTAAAGTGGATCGTGCGGCATAGATCACTCCACACCGTTTTGTTAAATGATTCTATCGTGTCGACAAGATCGTCATCCAACGGCTCACAGCGCAACGACCACTAACTGGAGGCGCTGGCGACGAACGCGCGGTGGCGGCGCTCTGTCAGCGGCGTTCTGGCGCAACCATGAAGCAAGGGAGAAAGGGAAGGGCTTACCAGGTTCGCCGTGGCATGTGGATACTCGACGTATGCTTGGTTGTCGGAGGGGCGCTCGGGGTTGCTGTGAATCACTCGCCGGAGTTCGCAAAGGCGTCGGGTGCTCTCAGTTGATGATGATGGAGAGGTTACGGTGCATGCTAGAGGAAAAGGGAGGTACGGTTAGATGCACAATGATGTGGCGAGTATAGGAGCATCAATGGAAAGGGGAGGCGCGGTCGGATGTTACCAGTAGAGGTCGCCGAAGTTGGAGTAGACGGCGGCGCTGCTCAGACGTGGATGTTGCCGAGCCTATGGGGTGCGCGCGGGCAGACGGAGGGTGTTGGCAGACGCGCACGGTGATGGCGATCAAGCTCGTGGGGAGTGGGAGGCAAGGGGCAGCGAGGATCGGCCGGAATCGCTTGCGAAGCTTGTCGGAGCAGAGAGAGGTCTCAGGCGAAATCGGAGCGGCCTAGTGGAGGAGAGGGTGGAGTGAGTGAAGGGAAAGGGAGAGGAGAGGCAGGCTCTTAAGATGGCATGGTCGTGGGGCTGATTTACTGGGGCATTAACGCGTATTGATCTGAGGTTTAAACGGGCAGAAACCACCGGCGAGGTCAGAGCGCGGGTGAAGACGACGACTCTCGGGTGGGGTCTGTTTGACAACGAGAGAGAGAGAGAGACGATGGGGTCCAGCGGTCAGGGACGGAGCGGGTGTGGTTTCTGGTGGAAAAAATCTTCGTGAGAGGGGGAAGAAATGGGCTTGCTGGGCCTGGACTGGGCTAGGTTAGCTGGGCTGGGTCCTTTCTATTTTTTTGTTCTGTTTCATTTTTCTATTTCCATTTTCATTTGTGTTTTGAATTTGTTTAAACATTTCAAACAACCATTTGAGTTCAAAACCTTCCAAACTTTCTGTAAGTTTTTAATCTGTCTAAACATGTATTTTTAAATACCATTTTAGGAATAATTCTCTTACTTATTTATGGTTTATATTTTATTAAAAAATGGGCACTTTCCTTTATTAAATAAGATTTAATTAAATTCTCAAACCCTTATTTGAAATCAAAATTTCACCAAACCTTTTTCATTAGGTTTTATTTATTTAATGGGGTGATAAATAATTCACTTATTAATCATTTTAATAATTCACTTTGAATTATTTAAAGTATTTTAATATGACTTATTAATCATTTTAAATTGAGCATTTGTCCTCATTTAAAATAAAATATAATATGGTTTTAATTCCATATAATTTTATTTGTTTATGTTTCTTTTATTTCATTTAAGTTAATTAAATAACTTTTATTCCACTTTGGGCAAATTCAATTTATTATTTTCCCATGATTTAATTAATCATTTCTATTAGGAATTTTATCTTTATCCATATATAATTAAAATATGGTTTATTGCCATATAATTTTATTGGAATAATATTTATCCCTTTATTTTATTTGGATTATTTTTATTTCATTTGCTTATGGATTTGGCCAAGATTTAATTTGGCTTTTAAATATTCCTTATTTATTTATTTATTTATTCCTTTCCTTATCTTATAAAATCCATATTTTTTTATTTATAGATCCAAACTTGGTGATTCCAATTTGTATAATTTTATTTAATATTTGTTTGTCCTTTTAAATCTCTTTAGGATTATTTTCTCACCATTTGGTATGGATTTTAGATAGGAGCTTTATTAGCTTTGGAAATTATTTCCTTTCATCTTTTTAAATTCATAAGTTTTTATCCATGGTTCCAAATTAAGTGAAACCAATTTCTATGGCTTTATAATATTTTTATTTATCATTTTGATCACTTATAAATGTTTTGTTGACAAATTTTTATATGGATCAAATCCATAGTCTAAGAGAGATCTTGGAAATGATTTCCTTCCATTAGGATTTTAGAGTTTTGGTTTATTTTCCAAGTGTTTAAATTTCAAGATGCATTTATGAAGAATGCATTTCACCTGATTTGAATTTAGTTGGATAAATATTTTATTCAAAGTTTGTCCAAGATTGGTTTTGATGTTTCCAATTTAGAAAAAAAAAGTTTCTTTTCACCCTAATTTCAATAATTAGTTATTTTGTTTATTTATTTTTCACATTACAAAATTTGGAAAATTTTGGGATACGACATGCAGGAAGCGGGAGATGGTGGGGAGAGGCTCACCAGATTCCCCGCGACACGAGGATGCTCAACGTTGCTTCGGTTGTCAAAGGGGCGCTCGAGGTAGACTGGAATTCCTCGTCGGAGTTCGCAACTGCGTCGGGTACGTCTATTCGTCGTCGGAGGCGAGGATGGAGGACGCGCTAAGACAAGTGGAAGGCACTGTTAGCTTCGCGAGAGTGAGGCGAGCATGAGAGTGTCCACGAGGGGGAGAGGGGCGGTCAGATGCTACCTGGGGCACTCGCCGGAGTCGAGGTAGTGGACGGTGGCGAGGAGGCGTCGTCGTTGCCGAGCGTCTGAGGCGCACGCTGCTAAGCTCGGGGTACTAGGAGATGCAGGAGATGCAGGGGAACACGCTCGTGTGCTCTGGGGCAGTGGGGCTGGCAATGTCTGGCCGGAATCGGTCGAGGGAGGTTGTTGGAGCAGACAGGACGAGAGCAAAAATTTGCGTTGTCTGGTGGTTCACTAGGTAGGGCGCGAGAGGGAAAAGAGAGAGGAGGGTGGTGCGATTAAGTGTCGTGATTCCTGCGAGTAATGGTCGCGGCGTTAAGGAGAATTAAGCCCGCGGAATCAAGTCTGTAATGACGACGAGGTTTGGGGAGAAGTGGTCGCGGGTGGGGAAGATGGTCTCGCAAGTGGGGATGCTTTGTCAGCGTAATAGAGAGAGAAAAGAGTGGGGTCCAGCGGTCAGTGAGGGGGCAGGTTTCTTCTGCGGTGAGAAAACGCTTCGCGTTAGAGAGAGGGAGAGTGGGCTAGTTGGCCAGTGGGCTGGGCTTGCTGGGTTGGGTTGTTTTCCATTTTTTTCCTGATTCATTTTTCTTTTCTATTTTCTTTTTCTGTTTTGATTTTGTTCAAAGAATTCAAACAAACATTTGAATTCCAAACCCTGCCAAAATTTCTATAAGTTTTTAATCTGTCTAAACATGTATTTTAAATACCATTTTAGGAATAATTCTCTTATTTATTTATGGTTTATATTTTATTTAAAAAGGGCACTTTCCTTTATTAAATAAGATTTAATTAAATTCTCAAACCCTTATTTGAAATCAAAATTTCACCAAACCATTTTCATTAGGTTTTATTTATTTAATGGGGTGTTAAATAATTCACTTTGAACTATTTGAAATATTTTAATATGATTTATTTATCATTTTAAATGAGTATTTGTCTTCAATTAAATAAAACTTGATTATGGTTTTAATACCATATAATTTTATTGGAATAATCTTTATCCATTTATTTTATTTGGATTATCTTTATTTTCATTTGCTTATGGATTTGGCCAAGATTTAATTTAACTTTTTTAATACTCCTTATTTATTATTTCTTTCTTTATCTTATAAAATCCATATCTTTTTATTTTTAGATCCAAAATTGGTGATTCCAATTTGCATAATTTTATTTAATATTTGTTTATCCTTTTAAATCTCTTTAGGATTATTTGCTCACCATTTGGCATGGATTTTAGATAGGAGTTTTATTAGCTTTGAATTTTAATTCCTTATCTTATTAAATTCATAAGATTTTATCTATGGCTCCAAATTAAGTGAAATCAATTTATATGGTTTTATAATATTTCTATTTGTCATCCTTGATCTTTTATAAATGTTTGTTGACAAATTTTTATATGGATCAAATCCATAGTCTTAGAATAATCTTGGAAATGATTTATTCCATTAGGGTTTAAGAGTTTTGGTTTATTTTCCAAGTGTTTAAATTTCAAGATGCATTTATGAAGAATGCATTTCACTTGATTTGAATTTAGTTGAATTCAAAGTTTGTTCAAGATGGGTTTTTAAGTTTCCATTTAGAAACAAAAGTTTCTTTTCACCCTAAATTTCAACAATTATTTATTTTGTTTATTTATTTTTCACATTTCAAAATTTGGAAAATTTTGGGATGTGACATATTATGAGAGAGGGAAACATGGTCTTTATGTATCTCAACAATATTAAGTTTCCCCTCTTTATGTTGAAAGTCTTGAAGTTGCACTTGTTTTGCTTTCCTATGCTTGGTGCTCTGTGCTTTTATGACTTGTTTATTTACAAGATTCCTATGCATAGGAAGTGGGTTAGGCTTAAATGTGTTTTGAATTTTCTTCTTGATGCTCTCTTTTACTTCAATTCATATTTCTTATGTGAGCATCTTCTCAAACTATCAAGCCTAACTTAAAGGCGTTAAAGAAAGCACTTGTTGGGAGATAACCCAAGAGTTTTCTTGAGTCTTGGAAGTTATTACTTCTGTAATGACCTCTCCTTATACTTTTTTTGTTTTCTTTTTGTGCCAAGAATGACCTCTAATGAGAGGGAAGTAAGATTTGGGGACTTGCTGTCCCGAAACAGATTTCTGTCCTCCACCATAAAAATTAGTGAGGAGTCTTTGTTACTCGAATTGAACTCAAAATTTACGAATAAATCCCCCAGTATGTTAGATAACTTTTGTTAGTTCAACACTTTTTTATTTGAGCAACAGAAGATGTTCGAAAAAATCGGTTTCTACCTGCTGGTCTGTTTTGACAGATTTCTGCCATTATTTGCATTTGCTTCTTATTGATTCTTTTTTGAGTTCTCTTTTGGGGATTTGAGCTTTTTGAAGGAGTTACTATAGTATATTGTGTCTTTAGTAAAAATCCTTGTTGTTTCAAAGCTTTGCTATAGGTCTAATATCTTTTGAATACACTAATGTTCCTAATGAAGATTGTGTAAAGTTTTGTATGAAGGAAAAATTTCAGGTGTAGAGAAAGAATGATGCAATGAGATGAAGAATGGACAAAAGCTCAAGCTTGGGGATAACACCCCGGTATCACCCCAATAAATATCCAAGAGGTACAAGCATCAAAGCTTGGGGATGCCCAAGGCACCCCCTTCTTCATCAATAAAAAGCTCAGGTATGTTTAGACACTTCGTTTTTATTGTTTCATGCCAAGTTATGTTGTTCTTGGAGCGTCTTAGTTTTCGTTTGCTTTGATTAGTTTGCTTAGTTTGCTTGAGTAAGTTGGTTGGTTACACCACACTTCTTTTTGAGAGACACACACTCTGTTTTCATTGCCTAGAACACTCTAGTTTTCATTCTTATTGTTTTGTGAGTGTTTTCTTTTGCTAGCACTAGATTTAGCCTTAGTTTTCTTGTGCTTTCAGCTTAGAACTTTTTAGTTCTTATTTGTGGATTTGTGATACAAGCTCACTGATATTTATTGATTATTATCTTTGTGAGTTGTTTCAAATAAGTTGATTGGTGTTGGATAGGAGTAGAAAGTTCAAGCTTGAAGTAGTGCAAGAGGAGCTTGCTTTGACTGTGACTTATACTTTAGCATGTCATGCTAGGTGTTGTTTTGACCTTATGCTTAGTGATTATTGTTGTAGCATGACTTGTTCCAAACAATTAGGATTGCTTAATGTGCCTTGAAGGAATCATGTGTTGTTTTCGCATAAAAAAGCATAGTATTGCGGTATTCTCCTTTGATGCTTTGTTTGGGTTGACTTGGCACATGCTCACACCATGTTATGACATTCACAAGTCACCATTAGCCTCTATGATCATTTAGTACTTGACTTGTAGTACCACTCTATGATTTGATTAGTAATGCTTTGTTGCTCTGCATGATTATGGCCATTATGCTCTCTTAGTTGGTTGCTCCCAGTCTTTTGCTAGCCTCCACTTGTATGAGTAAGTTCTACTCATGCCTCCAACTCCCAAGAAACCAAGTTATTCCAAAGTGTCCACTATAAACTCCTATGCATGGTGTGTTACACCATTCCAAGTATATTCTTGTTTTCAGCTATATTCCAATTAAAAACTATTTTGTTATGTGAAAACTTAGTGATGAAAGCCCTCACGAACTTGATGGCACACTTTATATTCTTTGCCCCTAATAAACTTGAACCATTGTGTCATCTATGTTGTATATGATTGCAATTATACGTTGGAATTAGCAGAACCGTGTTGTCACGGGGAATGTTTCCAACATTGCACTTGTACTTTGTACTCAGTTGATATCATGCTCTTTTGTCTATGGATGTCAGCGGTGTGAAATAAAGATGGAACTTGTAAGTCCATGGAGTTTGTATCCCGTGTTAGAGAAACGCCTAGGCCGCTAGCCTAAGCCATGCCTAATCATGGTGGAAACTTGCAGCATCACCATAGTGTCATCTATGAAGCATTCTTCTTATAAAAAAAGAGACACATTGAGAAAAGAGGAAAGAGAGAAAAGCACCATATTCCCATGGTAAATAAGAAGATTGCTGAGATGCTCATTGTCTGCTTGCCTTGTCATTTTGGTTATGGGATAGCTCCTGTACCATGTGCAAGGGGTACCCCATTGGCGGTTCTCAATGATATGCAAATACTTACAATGACAAGAACTTACAGGTGACTAAAGTTGAGTAGCATGAGGTGTGGCCCTCGTATTCAAGGGGCATGAGATTGCCAACTTATACTTCGGCAAGCATATACTCCATCTTTGTTCACTTTAACCTTAATCACTTCAAGATGCTTATGATAGGGGCAATGAGGGCTAAAAGCTAACAAGTACCATAATTTTTGGAAGCTCTTTTTGAAACTTGAAATCCCTGCTTCCCTTTGTGAAGGGCCTGTCTTCCACTATTATTTGAGTATCCACCTTCTACCTTTAGGCACCATTAAGAGAGCATAGTTGTCATTCTGTGTTACGTGTCCCAAAGCTTATTGATTGATGCATATTGTGATATTACTTGTTCTTGTGCTATTTGTTTCTAGTCACCCTTGTGAACTTTGAAGGTGTCTTATGCATCTATTTGCTACTCCATGATGGACAAGCTGAATGCCACAATGCTATGTTTTCTGTATGTGAAACAAACAAATGTTTTTCAATGCATGTTATTCATGATCTTTGTTTGTAGCCTTTCATGTTGCATGCATAGTTACTATGTCCTATTGTTAGAACTCCATCTTTCATGCACATGTTTAGAGTTCTTTGATCCCAGGTTTCAATGCTTGCAAATTGTTTGATCTTGGTTTTGATGGTGCATGTCACCTCAAAAATTATTCTTTTTATCACTTACCTACTCGAGGACAAGCAGGAGTTAAGCTTGGGGATGCTTGATATGTCGGAAACGTATCTATAATTTTTAATTCTCCATGCTTGTTTTGTATCATTTGTCTTATGTTTTGTCTACACTTTGAAGTATTTTTATACACTTTCTGGAACTAACCTATTGACAAGATGCCACAGTGCTAGTTGTCTGTTTTCTTCTTTTTTTGGTTCTAGAAAGGCAGAAAATCAATATTCTCGGAATTGGACGGGACAAAAGCCAAAGTCAATAAATTTCCGTGAGGGACACGAATCCAGAAGGAGGGACGGAGAGGCACCAGAGGGTGGCCAGACCCCCCTAGGTGCAGCCAAGCCTGGCCCTTGCCTAGGGAGGGTGTGGGCCCTCTGGCCACCTCCTCGGCCTCCCCCTTCGCCTATAAGAAGCCTCCGACCCAAAAACCCTAGGGAATCCAGAAGAAATCTACGAAAACCTCTACTGCACCACCGCCACCGAAGGGGATATTCAGGGGACAGAAAGTCTCTGTTCCGGCACCCTGCCGGGACGGGGAAGTGCCCCTGGAGTCATCTCCATCGATCTCCATCTCCATCTTCATCACCATTGTTGATTCCAATGATCAGGAGGGAGTAGTTCTTCCTCAGGGCTAAGGGCTCTACCGGTAGCTATGTGTTCATCTCTCTCTCTCTATGCATGATCTTGTGGTCATGAGCTTTGTAATCAAGTAGATCTACCTTGCTACTCAAGTGCTTCATTAGATCTCTGCTCTCCCCATGTGTGTGAAAGTGACAGTGTGCACGCCATGGTGGCACTTAGGTTTGAGTCTACATAAATACTCTTTGTTCTTTAACAGATCTATGCTTTTCCCCATGTGTGTGAAAGTGACAGCATGCATACCGTGTGTGGCACTTTGGCTAGATTGAATATTTGTTATGAGTTATATTTGGAGTTGGATGTCTCTATGAAATTGTGGTGTTTGTTGGAACCATCTAGCGCTCAAGGTGACAGTGTGGGGTTATCTAGATTGGGGAAGGCGGACTTTGAGGAGTGCTGTTATAGCCCTACTGATGATTAGAGTGTCCAACCGGAGAGTAGTTAAGAGTAGTATCATGAAGAGAGGATATTTATATGAGAGAGTGTTCACTAGTGAAAGTATGATCCCTAGGCCTTGTTTCTAAGCATTGAAACACCGTTTGCTACTAGATCTGTTGCATGTTTGCTTGCTTCCATATTTGTTCCGTTTTCTGGGGAGGTTTTGGGCTTTTACCTTTCCTCCACGCCATCAGCTCTTTTCTGGCACCGTTACCCCACATCAACAACAAGTCAGAAGCTATTTTCTGGCACCGTTACCACTTGTATTTCACTATCTCTTCACCAAACTAGTGCATCTATACACCTGACAAGTGTATTGGGTGTGTTAGGGACACAAGAGACTTCTTGTATATTGATTGCAGGGTTGCTTGAGAGGGAATATCTTTGACCACTTCCTCCCTGAGTTCGATAAACCTTGGGTAATCCACTTAAGGGAAACTTGTTGTTGTTCTACAAACCTATGCACTTGAAGGCCCAACAACTGTCTACAAGAATATAAGTGCGTAGACACCAGTCTGTCCACCCCGGGCTCCGTTTCCTCTTCAGTTTTGTCTCGTAACTTCCTTATGTATTAAAAACATCAAAAATATAAAAAGATTGGGGTTTCACGACCCTTCTATTTTCACCACTTTTACCTATTCAAAGACGAACTCTGCAGTTTCTGGTGTTGGGTTTCTAATGAATTCTTCTGGAGTCACCATTTGAATAACATCCACATCTTCATTATAAGAATCTCCAGAAATATAATGTTTTAGTCTTTGACCATTAACCACATGTGTTGTGTCATCCTTTAGAGAAGAAATTTTGATGGCACCTGAATGGTACACTTCCTTGATAACAAAAGGTCCTTCCCATTTGGAGAGTAGTTTCCCTGCAAAAAATCTGAGACGAGACCTATACAAAAGAACTTTCTCACCAACATGGATCTCCCTTTTAAGAATTCTCCTATCATGCCATCTTTTCCCTTTTTCCTTATAGAGCCTAGCATTTTCGTAAGCTTCCGCTCTCCACTCATCTAGATTACTTAAATCGAGCAGTCTTTTCTCACCAGTAAGTCTAAAATCTCTATTCAACTCTTTCACTGCCCAATAAGCATTTTGTTCTAATTATAAAGGCAAGTGACAAGCTTTCCCATAGACCATTTTGTAAGGAGACATCCCCATAGGATTTTTATAAGCAGTTCTATAAGCCCACAAAGCGTCATTCAACTTTTTAGCCCAATTTTTTCTAGATCTATTGACAGTCTTCTGCAAGATAGATTTAATTTCCCTATTGGAAAGTTCTACTTGCCCACTACTTTGGGAGTGATAAGCTGAAGCAATTCTGTGGTTTACATCATACTTGAAGGGGTTCGTATCATGGAAAACAAAAAAATTCTACCGCATGCATACAAACAAGCCAAGATCTATCTACTAGATTGAAGCAACAAGTCGATTAGAGTACTCACCCTCGAAGATTCCAAAGCGGTTAACGATAGCAGATTCTCGTGGGTGATGTAGTCGTACACTTGCCGATCTCAAGATCGCGAAGACGATCCTTCCGGCGCTGCGTTCCGGCAGCGCTTCCGTAGTCGGTCACATTCGGTACTCGATGAAGACCTTCCTCTCCCTTGTTCCAGCAGACAGCGGAGGTTGTAGTTCTCCCCTCGCGATTCCGGCAGCACGACGGCGTGGTGTCGGAAGTAGAGGGAAGATCCCGCAGGGCTTCACCTAAGCCGGTGCTTAGCATCCTTATTTGTCATAAGGTACTTAATAGATGCATGATCAGTATGAATAGTAACCTTAGAATCAACAATATAAGGTCTAAACTTATCACAAGCAAAGATTACAGGTAAGAACTCTTTATTTGTAGTAGCATAATTCTTTTGAGCACTGATACGTTGGAAACGTATCTATAATTTTTGATGCTCCATGCTTGTTTAGTATCTACTTTGCTTTACTTGTCCACACTTTGAGGTGCTTTTTACATGTTTTCTGGTACTAACCTATTAACAAGTTGCAACAGTGCCAGATGCCTGTTTTCTGCAGTTTTTGGTTTTAGAAAAGTTAGTAAACAAATATTCTCGGAATTGGACAAGACGAAGGACAAAGTCAATTACTTTCCAAGGGGAACAAGAAGTCCAGAGGAGAGCCGGCGGGGCCGGCCGGGGGGCAGACCCACCCCAGGCACGGGGGCAGGTGGGCTCGCGCCTGGCTAGGGTTTGGCGGCCCTGGTCGCCTCCCGGACTTGCCCCTTCACCTATAAGAAGCCCCCAATGCAGAAACCCTGATTACCCGATCATAAATCCACGAAACCGTCTGTAGCCGCTGCCACCATCGTCCCTAGATCAGGGGGTCTGAAGTTCTTCCTGGCACCCTGCCAGAGGGGAGATCATCCCGGAGGCCTTCTCTACGGTATGATTCGTGAGTAGTTCCACCTTGGACTATGGGTCCATGTAGTAGCTAGATGGTTGTATCTCCTCCTTTGTGCTTTCATGTATAGATCTTGTGAGCTTAGTTCATGATCAAGATCTAATCTATTTGTAATCATGCATGTTGTGTTTGCGGGGATCCGATGGATATTGAGATTATTATGTTGGTTTGATTAATGGTTTTATCTTTATGATTCTATCATGTATGTGTTGTTTGTGATCTTGCATGCTCTCCGTTGCTAGTGGTTATCTTGGCCAAGTAGTTGCTAGTGACTCCAAGAGGGAGTATTTATGCTCGATAGTGGGTTCATGCCTCTAGTTTCCAAGGGAAGTGACAGAAATCTCTTCGGTTGTAGATGTGTTGTTGCTACTAGGGAGAAAACAACGGTCTCTTGTTCATGGAACATGTGGACTGTTTACCTTACACACTTTGCTTAAAGCAGTTGTCTGTTGCTTGCAACTTAATACTGGAGGGGGTTCGGATGATAACCTGAAGGTGGACTTCTAGTCATAGATGCAGTTGGATGACGGTCTATGTATATTGTTGTATTTCCCAATCAACCTCATAGTATCTTTCTGGCTAGTAATTGCATTGTTTTGCCTTGCTCAGTTCCTGTCAATTGCCCCGCTGTAATTTGTTTAACCTTCATGCCATGTTGTTTATCTAAGGAGAGCACCTCTAGTGAACTATGGACCCCGGTCCAATCTTTACCATTGATACATCTTACACTGTTACTTGTTTACTTGCTGCAAACCATTACCTTCCACACCATACATTTAATCCTTTGTTACAGCAAACTGGTGAGCTTGACAACCTCACTGATTCGTTGGGGCAAAGTATTGAGTTTGTGTTGTGCAGGTCTCCACGTTGCCAGCAACACCTTTGAGACGTTTCCTTCCTCCTTCAGGTTAGATAACCTCGGTCTCTACTGAGGAAAACTTGCTGATGTGGTCATCACACCTTGCTCTTGGGGTTCCAACGAAGTGTCCCACATCAACATTGGGTGCACGCATCAAGATTTCTGGCGCCGTTGCCGGGGAGGCTAAGGACGTCTTCACTAGGGGAGTCCTTCACTTCCTTTCTCTTTACTTTGTTTTTAGTTTGCTTTGTTTCTTTTGCTTCGTTTTGTTTGCCTTTTATTCAAAAACCCAAAAAAATAGTCTAGTTTGGTTTGCTTGCTTTATTCAAAAAACACAAAAAAAATTAGTTCCTGCTCTATTTGTCGCCTTGCTCTAGCTCACCATGTTGCTCCCCCAGTTCGCTCTGAAAAATCTTGCAATAGGTAGTGGCTCCATAATTGGGAAAGATAATATTGAAGAATTCTTTAATTATGTTAGCAAGCATGAGGATATTGAGGATAAATCTATAGCTGAACTTGCTCCTAATTATGAGATTGCTGCAGCTTCTTTAGTTCATATGTTGGAGGCTAGGTTTGTTAGCCTTAAACCCTTCATACAATTCTTATTCCTAAAACTAAAAGAAGATAAGAATGTTGAAAAAAGGGAATTAATCCTTGAAACTTTATCAAAAGAATTCCATGATGTTGCTAGGGAGGCCAAAAAGGTTTTTGAACATTTCAATATGCTAGGTTCAAGTGTAGATGTTGTGGGTATTTCTAATAAAACTAAGTCTAGAGAGGAATTCAATATACCCATACCCTATAAGCTCGTTGGAATGCATGAAGCCTTTGAAAATAACTTCGATTGGATTGCCCCTGAAAATCTTTTTGATGAAGGTAGTAGACCAAAGAGAGATGACAAAGGATCCTAAAAAAACCATTTGGATGAGATACCTTTCATAGTTGAAGATTTTGCAAGTATGAATGTTAATGCTTCTTCATTTGAAAATACTTGATTCTTCTTGCTTCTTGTGCCTAACTTAAAGGCGTTAAACAAAGTACTTGTTGGGAGATAACCCAAGAGTTTCCTTGAGTCTTGGAAGTTATTACTTCTGTAATGACCTCTCCTTATCCTTTTTGTTTGCTTTTTGTGCCAAGAATGACCTCTAATGAGAGAGAAGTAAGCTTTGGGGAGTTGCTGTCCCGAAACAGATTTCTGTCCTCCACCAAAAAAATCGTGAGGAGGCTCTGTAACTTGGATTAAGCTCAAAATTTACGAATAAATCCACCATTATGTTTGCTAACTTTCGTTAGTTCAACACTTTTTTATTTGAGCAACAGAAGATGTTCGAAAAAATTCGTTTCTACCTGCTGGTCTGTTTTGAGAGATTTCTGTCATTATTTGCATTTGCTCTTATTGATTCCTTTTTGAGCTCTCTTCAGGTAAATTGAATTTCTTTGAAGGAGTTAATACAGTAGCTTGTGTTTTTAGTGAAAAAACTTGCTGTTCCAAAGCTTTTCCAGTGGTCTAATATCTTTTGAATAAGCTAATGTTGCTAATGAAGATTGTGTGAAGTTTTGTATGAAGGAAAAATTTCACATGTAGAGAGAGAATGATGCAATGAGATGAAGAATGGACAAAATATCAAGCTTGGGGATTCCACCATGGTGTCACCCCAAGAAATATCCAAGAGGTACAAGCGTCAAAGCTTGGTAATGCCCAAGGCATCCCCTTCTTCATCAATAAAAAGCTTAGGTCTGTCTAGACACTTCGTTTTTATTGTTTCATGCACAGTTTGTGTTGTTCTTGGAGCGTCTTAGTTTTCGTTTGCTTTGCTTAGTTTGCTTTAGTAGTTTGGACCCCCGCTCTCGTTGTGTTGTTTTGCAAATAAGTTTGCTTGGTGTTTGGAAAGGAGTTGTAAGTTATTGCTTGAAGTGCAAGAGGAGCTTGCATTGACCGTGACTTAGACTTTAGGATGACATGCCAGGTGTTGTTTTAGCATTATGCTTAGTGATTATTGCTGTAGCATGTCTTGTTCCAAACAATTGGGATTGCTTAGTGTGCCTTGAAGAAATTATGCGTTGTTTTAGCATGCAAAAAGCATAGTATTGTGGTATTCTCCTTTGATGTTTTTGCTTGGGTTGACTTGGCACATGCTCACACAATGTTATGAAAATGACAAGTCACCATTAGCCTCTATGATCATTTAGTCCTTGACTTGTAGTACCACTCTTTGCTTTGATTAGTTTGCTTTGTTGCATTGCATAATTATGGCCATTATTGCTCTCTTAGTTGGTTGCTCCCAGTCTTTTGCTAGCCTCCACTTGTATGAGTAAGTTCTACTCATGCTTCCAACTCCCAAGAAACAAAGTTATTCCAAAGTGTCCACTATAAACTCCTATGCATGGTGTGTTACACCATTCCAAGTATATTCTTGTTTTCAGCTATCTTCCAATTAAAAACTATTTTGTTATGTGAAAACTTAGTGATTAAAGCCCTCACGAACTTGATGGCACACTTTATTCTTTGACCCTAATAAAATAGAACCATAGTGACAACTTTGTTGTATATGCTTGCACTTATAAGTTGGAATTAGCAGAACCGTGTTGTCACGGGGAATGTTTTCAACATTGCACTTGTACCTTGTTGTACTTAGTTGATATCATGTTCTTTTGTCTATGGATGTCACCGATGTGAAATAAAGAGGGAACTTGTAAGTCCATGGAGTTTGTATCCCGTGTTAGAGAAACGCCTAGGACGCTAGCCTAAGCCATGCCTAATCATGGTGGAAACTTGCAGCATCACCATAGTGACATCTATGAAGCATTCTTCTTATAAAAAAAGAGACACATTGATAAAAGAGGAAAGAGAGAAAAAAGGCACCATATTCCCATGGTACATAAGAAGAATTGCTGAGATGCTCATTGTCTGCTTGCCTTGTCATTTTGGTTATGGGAAAGCTCCTGAACCATGTGCAAGGGGTACCCCGTTGGCGGTTCTCAATGATATGCAAATACTTACAATGACAAGAACTTACCTGAACCCCAAGTTGAGTATGCATGAGGTGTGGTCCTCGTATTCAAGGGGCATGAGATTGCCAACTTATACTTCGTCAAGCATATACTCCAGCTTTGCCACTTTAACCTTAACCACTTCAATATGCTTATGATAAGGGCAATGAGGGCTGAAAGCTTACAAGTACCATAATTTTTGGAATCTCTTTTTGAAACTTGTAATCCCTGCTTCCTTTACAAAAAGGCCTTTTTTCCACCATAATTGAGTCTCCACCTTCTACCTTTAGGTACCATTAAGAGAGCATAGTTGTTATTCTGTGTGCAGTGTTACAAAGCTTATTAATTGATGCATATTGTATTATTACTTTCTCTTGTGCTACTTGTTTCTAGTCACCCTTGTGAACTTTGCAGGTGTCCTCTGCATTATATTGCTACTCTATGAGGGACAAGCTGAATGCCACTATGCTATGTTTTTTGCATGTGAAACAAACAAACGTTTTTCAATGCATATTATTCATGATCTTTGTTTGTAGCTTGTCATGTTGCATGCATAGTTACTATGTCCTATTGTTAGAACTCCATCTTTCATGCACATGTTTAGAGCTCTTTGATCCCAGCTTTCAATGTTTGCAAATGGTTGGATCTTTATTGTGAGGGTGCATGTCACCACAAAAATTATTCTTTTTATCACTTACCTACTCGAGGACGAGCAGGAGTTAAGCTTGGGGATGTTGATATGTTGGAAACGTATCTATAATTTTCGATGCTCCATGCTTGTTTAGTATCTACTTTGCTATACTTGTCCACACTTTGAGGTGCTTTTTACATGTTTTCTGGTACTAACCTATTAACAAGTTGCAACAGTGCCAGATGCTTGCTTTCTGCTGTTTTTGGTTTCAGAAAAGTTAGTAAAGAAATATTCTCGGAATTGGACGGGACGAAGGACAAAGTCAATTACTTTCCGTGGGGAACAAGAAGTCCAGAGGAGAGCCGGAGGGGCTGGCCAGGGGGGCCAGACCCACCCTAGGCGCGGGGGCAGGTGGGCCCGCGCCTGGCTAGGGTTTGGCAGCCCTGGTCGCCTCCCGGACTCGCCCCTTTGCCTATAAGAAGCTCCTGATGCAGAAACCCTGAGTACCCGATTAGAAATCCATGAAACCGTCTGTAGCCGCCGCCACCATCGTCCCTAGATCGGGGGGATCTAAAGTTCTTCCCGGCACCCTGCCGGAGGGGAGATCATCCTGGAGGCCTTCTCTCCGGTATGATTCGTGAGTAGTTCCACCTTGGACTATGGGTCCATGTAGTAGCTAGATGGTTATATCTCCTCCTTTGTGCTTTCATGTATAGATCTTGTGAGCTCCGTTCATGATCAAGATCTAATCTATTTGTAATCATGCATGTTGTGTTTGCGGGGATCCGATGGATATTGAGATTATTATGTTGGTTTGATTAATGGTTTTATCTTTATGATTCTATCATGTTTGTGTTGTTTGTGATCTTGCATGCTCTCCGTTGCTAGTGGTTATCTTGGCCAAGTAGTTGCTAGTGACTCCAAGAGGGAGTATTTATGCTCGATAGTGGGTTCATGCCTCTAGTTTCCAAGGGAAGCGACAGAAATCTCTTCGGTTGTAGATGTGATGTTGCTACTAGGGAGAAAACAACGGTATCTTGTTCATGGAACATGTGGACTGTTTACCTTACACACTTTCCTTAAAGCAGTTGTCTGTTGCTTGCAACTTACTACTAGAGGGGGTTCAGATGATAACCTGAAGGTGGACTTCTAGTCATAGATGAAGTTGGATGACGGTCTATATATATTGTTGTATCGCCCAATCAACCTCATAGGATCTTTCTGGCTAGTAATTGCATTGTTTTGCATTGCTCAGTTCCTGTCAATTGCCCCGCTGTAATTTGTTTACCCTTCATGCCATGTTGTTTATCTAAGGAGAGCACCTCTAGTGAACTATGGACCCCGGTCCAATCTTTACCATTGATACATCTTCCACTGTTACTTGTTTACTTGCTGCAAACCATTACCTTCCACACCATATGTTTAATCCTTTGTTACAGCAAACCGGTGAGCTTGACAACCTCACTGATTCGTTGGGGCAAAGTCTTGTGTTTGTGTTGTGCAGGTCTCCACGTTGCCAGCAACACCTTTGAGACATTTCCTTCCTCCTTTAGGTTCTATAACCTCGGTCTCTACTGAGGGAAACTTGCTGCTGTGCTCATCACACCTTGCCCTTGGGGTTCCAACGAAGTGTCCCACGTCAACATTGGGTGCATGCATCAAGCAGCATCCATGGTCTTGCTAGCATAATGAATAACATGCATCATCTTGTCAACACGTTGTCCAAGGACAGCACCCACAACAAAGTCACTAGCATCACACATGATTTCAACAGGTAAACTCCAATCAGGTGGTTGGACAATAGGGGAAGTTGTCAAATCTTTCTTAAAAGTTTCAAAAGCTTCCTTACAATCATCATCAAAAACAAAAGGTACATCTTTTTGAAGAAGAATAGTAAGGGGTTTTGAAATTTTGGAGAAATCTTTAATTAACCTCCTATAGAAACCAGCGTGACCAAGAATACTACGAATACCTTTGATATCTCTAGGACAAGGCATCTTCTCAATTGCTTCATTTTGGCTCTGTCAACTTCAATGCCTCTTTCAGAGATCTTGTGTCCAAGAACAATCCCTTCATTAACCATGAAATGGCATTTCTCCCAGTTAAGAACAAGGTTGGTTTCTTCACATCTCTGCAAAACTTTATCAAGGTTGTGCAAATAGTTATCAAAAGAAGTTCCATAGACGGAAAAATCGTCCATGAAAACCTCCACAATTTCTTCACAAAAAACATGAAAGATAGCAGACATACATCTCTGAAAGGTAGCAGGAGCATTACATAAACCAAAAGGCATACGCCTATAAGCATAAGTACCATAAGGACAAGTGAAAGTGGTTTTCTCTTGGTCCTGTGCTTTCACAGCAATTTCAGAAAACCCAGAATAACCATCAAGAGAGCAAAAATGAGTCTTTTTAGACAACCTCTCAAGCATTTGATCAATAAAGGGCAAAGGATAATGATCTTTCTTAGTAACTTTATTGGGAACATTATATACCCAACCACTACTCTAAAATCAATGCACATTATATACTCAACCACTACTCTTTGGGGTATAAGCTCATTATACTCATTAGGCACAACAGTTATTCCCCCTTTCTTGGGAACACAATGAACAGGGCTAACCCATTGACTATCAGCAATAGGATAAATAATACCAGCATCAAGGAGTTTTAATACCTCATTTCTTACCACATCCTTCATCTTAGGATTTAGACGGTGTTGGTGCTCAACAACTGGTTTTGCATCAGGCTCAATATTAATAGCATGCTGACATATAGTAGGAGAAATTACTTTTAAATCATCAAGAGTATATCCCATAGCTCCTCGGTGCTTCTTCAATACTTCCAATAACCTTTCTTCTTCCTTCCCTAAAAGTTTAGAACTAATAATAACAAGATATTATCTTATCATCAAGATAAGCATATTTAAGATCATCAGGTAAAGGTTTTAATTCAAAAATAGGATCCCCTTTAGGTGGTAGTGTGGTACCCAAATCTTCCACAGGTATATTATGCTTAAGCTGTTCCGGCTGACGAAGGAAAACTTTGTCAATCTCATTTCTTTCCTTCATGAAGACATCACTTTCATGGTCTTCCATGAACTGCTGCAAAGCATTGTTATGAGCAAGAGAAATAGCAGACAGTTGTTCAACCCTGAAATCCTCACCAGGTAGTTCATTTTCATAAGAAATTTTGGAAAATTTGGAAAAATTAAACTCATAAGATTCTCCAGCAAACTTAGTTAAAACTTTTTCCTTCCTACAATCTATGATAGCCCCACAAGTATTAAGGAAGGGTCTACCAAAGATAATATGATAGGTTTTACTAGCTTCTTTACCAAGTACTAGAAAATTAGCAAGATATTTAATCTTACCACAAAGGACATCCACATCTCTTACAATACCAATGGGGCAAACTTGCTCTCTATTATCAAGGTGAATAACCACATCAATATCCTCAAGCTCACAAGGACCAATCTCATGCATAATTTCCCGGTAAATCTCATAAGGAATAGCACTAGAACTAGCACCAATATCACATAAACCATAGTATCTATGACTACCAACTTTAACAGAAAGCACAGGGACACTAGCTTTTCTATCTTTCTTAGGATGAGAAAAAATATTAGTAGCGTCTTCACAGAAGACAATATGCTCATCCTATATATTTCTAGTGACAAATCTTTCACATAGCTACCACAGGCTCAATATCAATAAGCTCATCGGACCCTACAGTTTTCTTTGCGCTTTTGCTAACCACATTAGCCATAATATAATGCTCCCTTACCTTGTAAGGAAAAGGAGTTTTCTCAATATAAGGTTCAGGCAAAATAGGATCAACAATACAAACCTCTGTACTAGCAGGAACATGGGTGACAGTGTCTTTATAAGGAGCGTGGTACTTGTCCCACTCTTTCTTAGGAAGTTCAATATAAGAGGCAAAGGCATTAAAACATTTTGCAAGAACTTGGGGATCAAGGCCAAACTCATTGCAAATATCACGGAAGTCATCAGTTCCCATAAAAGATTTAATGCATTCATAATCATAATCTATACCTGCCTTTCTTCCTTTGTCATTCTCCCAAGCTTCAGTGTTATCTTGAATACGGTCTAAGAGATCTCAATTAGCTTCTTCCTTCATACGTGTGAATGATCCAGCACAAGAAGCATCTAGTAAATTTTTATCATGAAGAGAAAGCCTAGCATAAAAGTTATTGAGAATAATATTGTTAGGGAGTTCATGAATAGGACATTTAAGCATTAGTAACTTCAATCTCCTCCAAGATTGAGCTGTACTCTCTCCATCAAGAGGCCAAAGGTTATATATAAGATTTCTATCCTTATGAATCTCACTGGGAGGATAAAATTTAGAGTAAAAGAGAGATGTCATCTCCTCCCATTCCATGGATTGTCCATTCTTCAGCAGCTTATACCATTCTTCAGCTCTCCCTTTCAAGGATATGGAGAGTAACTTCTTCTTTACCTATTCAGTTGTGGTACATGCACACTTAAACAACCCACATAATTCATGGATAAAAATCAAGTGATCACCAGGATGAACAGTTCCATCCCCAAAATAATAATTATCCATAACACGATTAACAATACTTGTAGGTATCTTAAAAGGATCTATTTCAACAGGAGGTGGTTCATCTACTACCCTAGAAGTGGTAGTAGTTTTCCCAAACAGAAAACCAAGTGGGTTATCCATATTGGAAACAAAGTGATAAGCAGTAACAAAAGCAATACTCACAGTAAAAGTTTCCCTTACCAGTTCCACTCTTCAATAGCGCTTCACTCCCCGGCAACGGCGCCAGAAAATAGTCTTGATGACCCACAAGTATAGGGGGTGTACCGTAGTACTTTCTATAAATAGGAGTGTCGATCCCAACGAGCATCAAAAGGTGCTGAACAGTGGTATGGAGCAGGAAATCCCTGTGAATACTTAGCAAACGGATTTTTAGTGGTTTTCTAACAAGGCAACAAAACAAGGAGCAAGTAACAAACATAACGAACAAACGGAGCAAGTGGCACAATCCTTTCTTATCAAAGGACAAGCCGGTGGAAATACTTATAAGGACCAAACATTCTCGAGGACACATGGGAATTCTGTCAAGTGCTTTCGCTTCAAATAGCTGAGTACTCTTCTTTGGTGTTTGTAAGTGTTGTGTGGGTGAACCTGTGCTAACATACCGCCCTTCCTAGGACTAATACATACTTGTGATTAAACCCCCTGCAAACATCCATAACTATAGGAAAGTAATTAAGATATAAATCTAACCATAGCCTCAAACTCTGAGATCCTACACTCCCTTGTGCAAAGGTGTCCTAACGGGGGTTTAGGTTTCTGTCACTCCGGCAACCCCACGATTAGTAGCCAAATACACAATGCATCCCCCTAGACCCATAAATGGTGAAGTGTCATGTAGTCGACGTTCACATGACACCACTGGAAGAATAGCACCACAACTTAAATACTAAACCATTGAATAATAACTCATCACAGATTCACTACTTACAACATGATTTCTCCCATGTCCTCAAGAACTAGACGAACTACTCACAAGACATCATATGGATCAAGATCAAATATGATATGACAATGGATAACAATCTGAACATAAACAATAATCTAATGGTTCCACTCATAAGCATCAACTACAATAGTAATCAACACCGAGAAAGTTTGCCCTAATGAACTAAGCAATATCCAACACAATTGTTACAGCGGGACGGAGTGGTGATGATGGTGCTGGTGGAGATGATGGTGTGGATGATGATGATGATCCCGATGAAGCCTAGCTTGATGACGGTGTTGATGGCGATGGTCTCCCCTCTCCGGGAAGGAATTCCCCTGGCAGAAATCTGTCTGCCGGGGAGATCTTTCTCTCTCGGTGTTTTCTGCCCCCAGAGGTGTAACTACCTCAGTGAATTACGCTCCTAGATACAAGCCTGGATGAACGGCAGTGGTTGAAATAGTACGGTGGGGCCCCAAAAGGCACTCACGGGTAGACCTTTCGGCCGTCCCAACCACTTCCAATTCATCGGGACCTGCACGGGCGGCGTAATCGGCAGGCGAAGGGATCAACTACATACACAAGTGAGTATGTATGCAAGCCACCATACAAAAGTACATCAGAGCCATTCCATCTAAAAAGAAAGGAAATATAGCAACGCCATACGGCAAGATTCAAATATCCTGAATAAATTTATAGTTTAGGATAACTCCTCATACAACACACATCAGAGTATCAAGCGGAAGCGGCAAAACAAGTCCGAGTACGGATAAGAAGCAAATCGGCATAAGATGCCATGGAAATAAGCACATCCCGCCCACAGATCTCACGGATCCCCGTTCCCGGAATCTCTACACCGATCGATCGTTGCCAACATCATCAGCCTCTTCCACCCAGTATCCGTCCTACGAGGGTACCTGTTCATATGAACCAATAATTTATCGTGTGAGACCCTAAGGGTACTCAGCAAGTCTTAATGCCTCTAAAGGGGACACAACCTGGGGTGACGCAATTGCAGCAAAAGATAAACCCTAGCAGTTCCATAGATAAACGCTATCCATCCGCCTAACCAATGATAGACGGATGTCCGTGAATTAATGACAACAGTTATAACAGTAATACCATCAGATCCATCCTCCTCCTCGCTTACCAACGAGGAAGCGGACGAACAACCCCCATCCGTTGGCAATTTTATTAACCATTCCATGAGTGTTGCACTATTTACTAGTCAGTTGTTTAGTCAAGTTAAAAGCGGTACTTTAGTTATGCTTGTCTATGATCGAGAAACTGTGCTCCAAGTCGTCCATAACCGCGGACACGGCTTTCAGAAAGTTTTAACCCGGCCGGGGTGCACAAATAGCAACACACACTCGATCAACCTCGGAAAAACCAAATCAAAACCCAACGAGGCTTTCACGACAAAGCAATCACAGGATTCAGAAATATTTCAGGGGGCCACCCCTTAAAGTAGACCCGCAACGAAGCCGGCCGGCTCCGAGACGGACTTAAGGTTGTGGGGACGGCTGTGAACGACTGGGAACCCGAAAGTGTGGCTGGGCTTGTCGACACCGCGGAATCGTGCCACGATCCTAAACAGTACAGTGTGCTCCTCGCACAAGCGTAAATAAAGCAGTAAAGCATGGCAAAAGTACAGGATCGTAATAAAACCTCAAACTAGTTTGTGGCCCCAAGAAATAAGACTGAATCAAGCTCTGGCTCAGGGGGGTCCCATATACCTCCCGGATGTGGATAGCGCGATAAATCTTGGAACAGGAATCAAGTACTCGGGGTCTTACGGGACACAAGTGAGCAGGAAAAACCAAATAGCAGATATTGCTCACCGGTGCCACTTTCATTAGTTGTCCCATTACTACTCAGGTTAAGTTGTTTAGGTACCTCGTTATCCATCAGACACTCACAAACCCTACACATGCTGTTCTACGACTCGCATGGCTCAAACAACTCCTGTAGTAATGGCTCATGGGATGGAGGTACAGGCTTGGTGGGGTTTAAAAGTAAAGGCTATGCAATACTTGGGATTCAGTTTAATGCAATCGCGACTCAATGCTACAAGAATAAGATAGAGGCAATAGGTACTGTATGTATGCAAGCATGTGGTAGTGCTTGCCTGGCAGCTCGGTGGAAGCGAGAGACGGATCTGGGTAGTGCTCCTGGTTCTCTTGATATATCCCCTGCTCAGCGTCTATTCGAAAGAAGAACCAAACAAGCAAGGGCCAACATAAATAAAGTGCACAAGCATAGGAATAAAATGCGACAAGCAAACAATCATGCCATGATGAATGATGCACAATTTACATGGTAATAAGGTAGCATGGCATAGTGAGGTGTGGAAGACAAGTAATAACATTTTATGGGGTTTTGGATCACATTTGTTGCCATAATAGTTGCTGTACACTATATTTTTATATGATGCATGCTGCAATTGAAGTCATGGATAGCATAAAAAGAAAGGTCTCGTCGAGCTAATCATTTTAGACATATCATTTGCTAAATTTGGATTTATAAATCAAAAGTTATTAATTATTTAAATTCCAGTGGCATTTGTGGTAATTTAATTCAACTTGGAATTTTAAATGTGCAAAAGGCAATTTGAATGGCATATTTGAATTTCTTACATTTTTCTGGTTCAGAAACATATATTGTTTGTATTATTTGGATTAGTATTTGAAAAGTTATTTAAAACTGAATTGAAATTTGAATTTGAATTAATTTAGAAAAGATTTGAATTTAAACAGACTCTCGAAAACTTTTAACACCCAGGCTAATCTAACCCTAGTCACAGACAGGTGGGGACAGGCGCACCTGGACCCACACGCCAGTGGCTGAGAGGGAGAAGGACCGCGGGTGAAAACACAGGAAACCTGGGAGCCTTTTTAGAAAAAGCTCCCCGACGCTGCCAGTGGGCCTGGGCTGGACGGCGGGTTGGCAAAACAAAAGAGGGGGGGTTTGCAAGAGATCCTGGCGCACTGTTTTTCTTCCTCTGAACCGAACAGGGCGTGCGCGACAGACGCTCGCGCGACGCGCGCGGCGCGGTGGGGGTTCGATCCAGGGACCTGGGGCGCGCGCGCAGACGCGGCTACCGCTGCGGTGGCTGCGGGTTGCTGTTGGAAAGGGGGGCGCGTGCTAGATAGGGCTATGCGGCGCGTGTTAGCGGCAGACGTCGACGAACTCTGGCGCGCGGAGGCCGCTCGACAAAAAGATCGCCGCGTCCAGGAAGCGACTAAGAACGGGAGGATGTCTGGGAGGGCTAGGGGCTCACCGCGGGCTCGGTGGCGTGCTCGGATCGGGTCGGGGCGCAGAGGAGCGACGAGGACGCAGACGCGCTGGCACTAGGGTTTGTCGGGCGGCGCAGCGCTGGTTCCGGCGGCTCCTGTTCTCCTCCTCCTTGGCGACGAAGGCAGGGCGATGCAGGGGACCTCCGGGGCTTCCTCGACGCCCGCAGCTTCCACACCACCGGCTAGGTAGATGGGGCAGGGGGGTAGACTGGCGGTGGACGGCGAGGCGAGGTAGATGGCGAGGAGAGGAAGGGGAGAAAAGGGCGAAGCCCTGAGCAGATCTGGGGAGAGCAGAGGGGGGTGCTGGGGTGTAGATAAGAACGGGGCAGGTGGGGCTTGCGTGGGGGAGGGGAAGGTGGCCTCGGTGCCACCTTTTCTCTCCTCACGTGCATGGCATGGGGCCAGGGGGTGGCGCGGCAGGGCTGGGAAGGGGAGAGGGAGGCTGGCAGGTGGACCTGAGGGGGAGCTCGTGGCCAGGCAGGCAGGAGGGGCCCTAGGGCAGGGAGAGAAAAGAGGGGGGAGAGGTGAGAGTGGCCGGCTCGGTCTAGGGTTTGGGGTGGACGGTAGCTAGGTGGGTCCAGCAAGGTAGAGAGAGGGGGTAAGAGAGGGGTGGTGAGCTAGGGCATGGCAAACATGTGGCCATGCTAGGTTAGCTAGAGAGGAGAGAAAGAGAGAAACACACTTAGGGTTCGTTTTAGATTAGGTGGGTTTTAGGGTGTAGGTTAGAGAGGGTATGGGGTGGCTTAGGGTTTAGCTAGGATGGGGTATGGTAGATTAGGGTTTTAGAGAGAGAGAGAGATGTGGTGTGGTTCTCTTGGACAAGATCAAGCAAGAACAAAACAAACTCAAGCTAGAATTGGCCAAAAGAGAGAAGGAAAAGGGAGGTGGTGATGGCCTGGATGGAGATGGGGATGAGGTTTGGATGCTAGCATGCATCAAGCAAGACCAAGACTAAGGGGTAGAGAGAGAGATGATGATCCACTTAAGATTCAAATAAAAACCAAATACCAAAAGAAAAGGTGGCACTTGCATGGCCCATGCAAAATATTTAATGTCATGAGGATTCTTGTGAAAACAATATCATCCCATGGCATTATTATTATGCATTCCCAAAATTGGAATAAAAGCCAAGCAAAAGAAGTAAAAAGGATGCCCCATGTGGAGTAGATGGAGATGACCATATTTGAAATACAATGGAACTTACTAGTGTGTATGTGCCACTAGATGCTCAATAGTCCCAACAATACCCCAACATGAGCATAATTCCATAATAATCCAGATGGAGGCTAGGAAAAAGGTTCCCACTCACAAGGCATGCAAAGGTGGCCATGTGGCTCTCATATAACAATAATGTGAAAACAACATGATGCCAAGATGAGAGCAGGTGGAAATAATTGGACCAATCCCAACCCACATGAGCTAGAGGTAAAACCAATAAGTGCCAAGCTCATATTTAATTGGATGGTGGAATTATAAGGTGGTGAAAGACAGGTGGTGGAGTTCATAAGAGATATGCCCCCAAACCAACTTGGGCATTTAACAATATATCAAGAACCAAATACAATATCAAGAGGCAACTACAATTAATAATGCACATGAGATAAGAACCAAACAAGAAGGGGTTTTATATGATGCTCAAATGCAAGGTGGCATGATGACATGAGCATGATATGATGATGATGCAACAATTATATGTAGGAAGTGGTCCTTTTATTACTAGAACAAGTAGCATTACAGGTGTTAGACAACTGGGATGCTACAACTCTCCCCCACTAAACAGGAATCTCGCCCCGAGATTCTAGGAAGAAGAAGAAGACACAAAGAGAGAAGGATGGTTGGCACGGAGTTCATCTTCACGCTCCCAAGTGGCTTCATCAACAGAATGGTGTGACCACTGCACCTTGCAGAACTTGATGGACTTGTTGCGAATCCTTCTTTCTGCGGTCTCAAGGATTTTGGTGGGGTGTTCTTGATAAGACAGGTCTTCTTGGAGATCGATTAGCTCATGATCCACGGTCCTGCCGGGATCTTTGAAGCACTTCTTGAGCTGAGAGATGTGGAAAACATCATGGACCTTGAGTTTTTCCAGGAGCTCCAGGGCATAAGCAACTTCTCCTCTTCTACCACGGATCTTGAAAGGACCGATGTATCTAGGAGCCAGCTTTCCTTTGATACCGAAGCGATGTGTTCCTCTCATGGGAGTGACACGAAGGTACACGAGATCACCAGGGGCATACACCATGTCCGTGTGCTTCCTGTCATAGTTGCTCTTCTGACGACTTTGAGCAATCTTCAGGTTCTCAAGAATGATATGCACCTTCTCCTCTGCCTGAGTTACAATGTCAGGGCCGAACCAGATTCTTTCTCCTGCACCTGACCAACCAATCGGAGTTCTGCACTTGCGACCATAGAGAGCCTCGAATGGTGCCATCTTCAGACTCTTCTGGAAGCTGTTGTTGTAGGAGAATTCAGCATAAGGAAGACATTCCTCCCACTTCATGCCAAAAGAGATGACGCAAGCACGAAGCATATCCTCCAGAATCTGATTGATCCTTTCCACTTGTCCTTGCGACTGAGGGTGGTAAGCAGTGCTGAAGTTCAACTTTGTTCCCAAAGCATTTTGGAAACTCTCCCAGAACTTGGAAGTGAAGATGCTTCCACGGTCTGAACTGATCTCAAGCGGAACCCCATACAGAGAGACAATTCTGTTGATATAGAGCTCAGCCAACTGAATTCCAGAAATTGTTTCCTTGACGGGGAAGAAATGAGCCACTTTAGAAAGCCTGTCAATGACAACAAAGATTGCATTGTTGCCCTTCTGCGACCTTGGAAAGCCAGTGATGAAGTCCATCTCTACTTTCTCCCATTTCCATTCCGGGGGTTTCAATGGCTGTAGAAGACCGAAAGGTTTCTGATGGACAGCTTTCACTCTGCGGCATACATCACATTCCGAGACATACTTGGCACAATACCGTTTCAAACCAGGCCACCAATATTGTGTTTTCAAGTCCAAGTACATCTTTGTGCTGCCAGGGTGGATAGAAAGAACCGAATCATGCGCCTCCTTGAGAACTTGGTCTCTCAAACCCGGGTAGTTTGGAACAAACATCCGGTGGTCGAAGAAAAGCGTGCCTTGATCATCTATGTGGAAGGACTCATACTTCGGAAGCTCAAGTTTAGAGATGATGTTTCTGGTGTGCGGGTCACCCAGCTGACGAGAGCGAATCTTTTCTTCCAAGAGAGGAGTAGCCAGAAGGTTCAGGAGATGCCCTTGTTCCACAACTTCCAGGTTGAGCTGGCGGAATTCCTTGCACAAAAGAGGTTGCTGTTCTTCCATCATGAGGTTGTTGACATAAGCTTTACGGCTGAGAGCATCTGCCATGACATTAGCTTTGCCCGGTGTGTAGTTGATGGTCACATCAAAGTCATTGATTGCTTCGATCCATCTCCTCTGCCGAAGGTTGAGATCAGGCTGAGTGAAGATATACTTCAAACTTTTGTGGTCAGAAAAGATCTCACATCGGTTGCCAAGCAAGTAGTGCCTCCATAGCTTCAAAGCAAAGACAACTGCTGCTAGCTCGAGGTCATGTGTGGGATAGTTGATCTCATGCGTCTTCAACTGTCGAGAGGCATAAGCAACCACTTGTTTTTCTTGCATAAGGACCGCACCCAATCCTTGCAAAGAGGCGTCGCAGAATATCTGGAAAGGCTTAGATGTATCCGGAGGAACCAAGACTGGTGTGGAAGTGAGCTTCTCTTTGAGTGTCTCAAAGCTTTCTTGACACGCAGGAGTCCACAGGTATTTCTTGCCTTTCTTGAGGAGATCGGTAAGCGGCTTCGCTATCTTTGAAAAGTTCTGAACAAAGCGACGACAATAACTAGCCAAACCGAGGAAACTCCGCACTTCTTTTACATTAGCCGGAGGAAGCCATTCAACAATTGTCTTTACCGTTTCCGGGTTGACTGCAATGCCCTTGGCAGAGATGACATGACCAAGATAGGTTACTTCAGGCAGCCAAAACTCACACTTTGAGAACTTTGCATACAAGCGGTTCTCACGCAGCTTGTTTAGGACACACCGCAGGTGTTCTTCATGCTCTTCCTTGGACTTAGAATAGACCAGGATGTCATCCAGATAGACCACAACGAACTTATCCAGGTACTCCATGAAGACCGAGTTCATCAGCCTCGAGAAAGTAGCAGGTGCGTTGGTGAGACCGAAAGACATCACCGTGTACTCATACAGGCCATAGCGGGTGGTGAAAGCTGTTTTAGGAACATCTTCTTTGCGAATTTTGATTTGGTGATAACCACTCCTCAAATCCAGCTTAGAGAATACCACAGCTCCAGCCAACTGGTCAAAGAGATCATTAATCCGCGGAAGGGGATATTTGTTCTTGATGGTTTTAGCATTGAGAGCCCGATAGTCAACACAAAGTCTATCAGTCCTGTCCCGCTTCTTCACAAAGATTGTTGGGCTACCCCAAGAAGAAGTACTGTGTTGAATGAAACCCAACTTCTCTTGTTCGTCAAGCTGTCGTTTGAGTTCAGCCAACTCAGCAGGACCCATTTTATAAGGCCGCTTGGAGATAGGAGCCGTTCCAGGTTCAAGCTCAATTACGAACTCAACCTCACGATCCGGATGCATACCCGGCAACTCTTCAGGAAAAACATCCGGAAACTCACAGACCACTGGGACTCTCTGAATAGCTTCCATAGCATCATCATTCAGAGCCGCTAAGGAGAAAAGCTGGACAGCAGGAGTCAGACTTGGAGAAAAGACTATATGGCCTTCAGGAATCTTCAGAGAAACCGAGCGTTCAGCACAATCAATCACAGCTGCATTTGCCGTCAACCAATCCATGCCCAAGATGACATCAATGTCAGAATTGCCCAGAACAATTAAGGAAGCCGAGAACAAAGAGCCACCAATCTCAATTTGAATGCCATGACTGATATAAGCAGCCCTCATGTTTGAACCAGGAGATAGGACCATCAACTTCTTAAGGAGAGGATCCAAGGCTAACACATTCTCATTTGCAAACTTGTGAGAAACAAATGAATGCGATGCACCAGAATCGAACAAAACTCGTGCAGGGACTGAGTTAACAGGAAGCATACCCATCACAACTCCAGGTGCATGCTCAGCTTGAGCGGCGTTGACACAATTGGCACGAGCAACCGTAGACCCGGGCTTGGTGTTGATGTTGAGAGCCCGAGGTGGTGGTGCACGAACCATAGGAGCGCTTGCTGCAGATCTTGGCGGGGGTGGAGGGAGAGCTTTGTTCTTCAACGGACAGTTCCAGTTGGGATGTCCATGATCTCCACATGTGAAACAAGCACCATGTGGACGTGGAGCAGAGTAGCCAGGGACTCCGCCAGGCGCTCCAGGGTAGTTGTGGGTGTAGCCCCTGGGAGCCGCAGTGGTGAAGTTTGGTGGCCTTGACGCGTAACTTGCAGGTCTTGGTGGAGCCGGGAGCGACGGTGGGGTGTTAGGAACCCAGACACGCCGCTTAGAAGGAGCTGCCATAACCGAAGAGCTTGATGCATCCCTGTTGTGTTTCTTGGACTCCTCGAACGCTTGCCGACTTGCCTCCTCTTGCAAAGCTGTGTGTTGTAGTTCCAGGAAAGATGCCGGCCTTGCATGTGTGATTGCATACTTGATCGATGCATTGAGCCCTTGCCTGAACCTCTTCTGCTTCTTCTTGTCATCAGATACCTCATCACCACCATAACGAGAAAGATTCATGAAGTTCCTGATGTAGGTGTTGACGTTATCATTTCCTTGCTTCAGGTTGAGAAAAGCTTCCTTCATCCTTTCCATCACAATCTCTGACAGAAACTGCTCCTTGAACGCTCCAGAGAACTGTCCCCAGGTAGGCTGAAAACCAGTGCAGCTTGCCTTCAAGTAATTTTCCCACCAAAGAGCTGCATCTCCCTTAGAAGGTGAGTAGCACACTTTACCCACTCCTGCTCAGGAACATCAGCAGTCTCAAGAAGCCTTGACGTCTCACGTAACCAATCATCCGCATCCAGTGGTCGATCGGAAACATCAAACTGACGAGGGTTGAATTTCAGGAAGCTCTTGATGTCTCCTCGCTTGGGAGGTGGAGGGAGTGGAGCAAACTCATTTCTTCTGACACTTTCTTCCAAGCGCTGCTGGTTCTGCTGCATTGTTGCCAAGGCATTAGCTATGTTTGACAATGCGGCCCCAAGCTCTGGTGGTATGTCCTCATCTGAACGGCGTGGTGGAGCCATCCTGAGATTGATATAAAACACAAGTCAGTACTATAATGGAGAATAATAATAATCCAAGATAGTACCAAAATGGAATTAACCAAGATTAAAGGATACAATTTACTGAGATGATATTAAAATATCAACAAAGTTCATAGCACCTAAAAGATATTAAGCATATCGCACACGACTGAAAAGGAGTGTGGTACACAAATATATCAAAGAAAAATTTTCCACAAATTTCGGCATTAAAATACCAATAGATGCACAAAATTACTTAACGAATCAAGATTAGTGACTCTACGAATTCAATATACAAAAGCGAATGATAAGAGTAGTGGTATGGTCGCGACTCCATCCCGCACTCAAATCATTACTCCGCACATGAACAAGTGGAACACATATCCTAACCCCTTCTTCTCACGTTGAACCTAAAGATTGGTAACTACGGAAACGAACACCCCAAACAAGATAGCGTCGGATACAAAGAGTAAGACAGATTGCGTCGGTTTGCAAAAGCCTGTCGGTATGGAATGTACCAACAGTTGATAACCAAAGGCTGATTAGATAACAACTTGGATGCAACAGATAGACAAGGGATTACACACACACACACACAAAACCTATGGTACTACGGAAACCCCGAACACGTGAATCCTAGTTTGAATTTTAAGAAGAGGATTGAAAACGTTGCACTTCCTTACCAGAAAAGGGTGGGTGGGTGGGTAAGAAGAAAAGTGGAAGCAGTCCTACTCTCGCATTTTTGTTTTTCCCTAGTATACATAACTACCAAAATATTTGCTAGACTGACAACGACCGTTTGGCTGAAACCCTGAAGGTCGGGATGGCTCTGATACCAATTGTAACTACCTCGGTGAATTACACTCCTAGATACAAGCCTGGATGAACGGCAGTGGTTGAAATAGTACGGTGGGGCCCCAAAAGCCACTCACGGGTAGACCTTTCGGCCGTCCCAACCACTTCCAATTCATCGGGACCTGCACGGGCGGCGTAATCGGCAGACGAAGGGATCAACTACATACACAAGTGAGTATGTATGCAAGCCACCATACAAAAGTACATCAGAGCCATTCCATCTAAAAAGAAAGGAAATATAGCAACGCCATACGGCAAGATTCAAATATCCTGAATAAATTTATAGTTTAGGATAACTCCTCATACAACACACATCAGAGTATCAAGCGGAAGCGGCAAAACAAGTCCGAGTACGGATAAGAAGCAAATCGGCATAAGATGCCATGGAAATAAGCACATCCCGCCCACAGATCTCACGGATCCCCGTTCCCGGAATCTCTACACCGATCGATCGTTGCCAACATCATCAGCCTCTTCCACCCAGTATCCGTCCTGCGAGGGTACCTGTTCATATGAACCAATAATTTATCGTGTGAGACCCTAAGGGTACTCAGCAAGTCTTAATGCCTCTAAAGGGGACACAACCTGGGGTGACGCAATTGCAGCAAAAGATAAACCCTAGCAGTTCCATAGATAAACGCTATCCATCCGCCTAACCAATGATAGACGGATGTCCGTGAATTAATGACAACAGTTATAACAGTAATACCATCAGATCCATCCTCCTCCTCGCTTACCAACGAGGAAGCGGACGAACAACCCCCATCCGTTGGCAATTTTATTAACCATTCCATGAGTGTTGCACTATTTACTAGTCAGTTGTTTAGTCAAGTTAAAAGCGGTACTTTAGTTATGCTTGTCTATGATCGAGAAACTGTGCTCCAAGTCGTCCATAACCGCGGACACGGCTTTCAGAAAGTTTTAACCCGGCCGGGGTGCACAAATAGCAACACACACTCGATCAACCTCGGAAAAACCAAATCAAAACCCAACGAGGCTTTCACGACAAAGCAATCACAGGATTCAGAAATATTTCAGGGGGCCACCCCTTAAAGTAGACCCGCAACGAAGCCGGCCGGCTCCGAGACGGACTTAAGGTTGTGGGGACGGCTGTGAACGACTGGGAACCCGAAAGTGTGGCTGGGCTTGTCGACACCGCGGAATCGTGCCACGATCCTAAACAGTACAGTGTGCTCCTCGCACAAGCGTAAATAAAGCAGTAAAGCATGGCAAAAGTACAGGATCGTAATAAAACCTCAAACTAGTTTGTGGCCCCAAGAAATAAGACTGAATCAAGCTCTGGCTCAGGGGGGTCCCATATACCTCCCGGATGTGGATAGCGCGATAAATCTTGGAACAGGAATCAAGTACTCGGGGTCTTACGGGACACAAGTGAGCAGGAAAAACCAAATAGCAGATATTGCTCACCGGTGCCACTTTCATTAGTTGTCCCATTACTACTCAGGTTAAGTTGTTTAGGTACCTCGTTATCCATCAGACACTCACAAACCCTACACATGCTGTTCTACGACTCGCATGGCTCAAACAACTCCTGTAGTAATGGCTCATGGGATGGAGGTACAGGCTTGGTGGGGTTTAAAAGTAAAGGCTATGCAATACTTGGGATTCAGTTTAATGCAATCGCGACTCAATGCTGCAAGAATAAGATAGAGGCAATAGGTACTGTATGTATGCAAGCATGTGGTAGTGCTTGCCTGGCAGCTCGGTGGAAGCGAGAGACGGATCTGGGTAGTGCTCCTGGTTCTCTTGATATATCCCCTGCTCAGCGTCTATTCGAAAGAAGAACCAAACAAGCAAGGGCCAACATAAATAAAGTGCACAAGCATAGGAATAAAATGCGACAAGCAAACAATCATGCCATGATGAATGATGCACAATTTACATGGTAATAAGGTAGCATGGCATAGTGAGGTGTGGAAGACAAGTAATAACATTTTATGGGGTTTTGGATCACATTTGTTGCCATAATAGTTGCTGTACACTATATTTTTATATGATGCATGCTGCAATTGAAGTCATGGATAGCATAAACAGAAAGGTCTCGTCGAGCTAATCATTTTAGACATATCATTTGCTAAATTTGGATTTATAAATCAAAAGTTATTAATTATTTAAATTCCAGTGGCATTTGTGGTAATTTAATTCAACTTGGAATTTTAAATGTGCAAAAGGCAATTTGAATGGAATATTTGAATTTCTTACATTTTTCTGGTTCAGAAACATATATTGTTTGTATTATTTGGATTAGTATTTGAAAAGTTATTTAAAACTGAATTGAAATTTGAATTTGAATTAATTTAGAAAAGATTTGAATTTAAACAGACTCTCGAAAACTTTTAACACCCAGGCTAATCTAACCCTAGTCACAGACAGGTGGGGACAGGCGCACCTGGACCCACACGCCAGTGGCTGAGAGGGAGAAGGACCGCGGGTGAAAACACAGGAAACCTGGGAGCCTTTTTAGAAAAAGCTCCCCGACGCTGCCAGTGGGCCTGGGCTGGACGGCGGGTTGGCAAAACAAAAGAGGGGGGGGGGGGTTTGCAAGAGATCCTGGCGCACTGTTTTTCTTCCTCTGAACCGAACAGGGCGTGCGCGACAGACGCTCGCGCGACGCGCGCGGCGCGGTGGGGGTTCGATCCAGGGACCTGGGGCGCGCGCGCAGACGCGGCTACCGCTGCGGTGGCTGCGGGTTGCTGTTGGAAAGGGGTGCGCGTGCTAGATAGGGCTATGCGGCGCGTGTTAGCGGCAGACGTCGACGAACTCTGGCGCGCGGAGGCCGCTCGACAAAAAGATCGCCGCGTCCAGGAAGCGACTAAGAACGGGAGGATGTCTGGGAGGGCTAGGGGCTCACCGCGGGCTCGGTGGCGTGCTCGGATCGGGTCGGGGCGCAGAGGAGCGACGAGGACGCAGACGCGCTGGCACTAGGGTTTGTCGGGCGGCGCAGCGCTGGTTCCGGCGGCTCCTGTTCTCCTCCTCCTTGGCGACGAAGGCAGGGCGATGCAGGGGACCTCCGGGGCTTCCTCGACGCCCGCAGCTTCCATGCCACCGGCTAGGTAGATGGGGCAGGGGGTAGACTGGCGGTGGACGGCGAGGCGAGGTAGATGGCGAGGAGAGGAAGGGGAGAAAAGGGCGAAGCCCTGAGCAGATCTGGGGAGAGCAGAGGGGGGTGCTGGGGTGTATATAAGAACGGGGCAGGTGGGGCTTGCGTGGGGGAGGGGAAGGTGGCCTCGGTGCCACCTTTTCTCTCCTCACGTGCATGGCATGGGGCCAGGGGGTGGCGCGGTAGGGCTAGGAAGGGGAGAGGGAGGCTGGCAGGTGGACCTGAGGGGGAGCTCGTGGCCAGGCAGGCAGGAGGGGCCCTAGGGCAGGGAGAGAAAAGAGGGGGGAGAGGTGAGAGTGGCCGGCTCGGGCTAGGGTTTGGGGTGGACGGTAGCTAGGTGGGTCCAGCAAGGTAGAGAGAGGGGGTAAGAGAGGGGTGGTGAGCTAGGGCATGGCAAACATGTGGCCATGCTAGGTTAGCTAGAGAGGAGAGAAAGAGAGAAACACACTTAGGGTTCGTTTTAGATTAGGTGGGTTTTAGGGTGTAGGTTAGAGAGGGTATGGGGTGGCTTAGGGTTTAGCTAGGATGGGGTATGGTAGATTAGGGTTTTAGAGAGAGAGAGAGATGTGGTGTGGTTCTCTTGGACAAGATCAAGCAAGAACAAAACAAACTCAAGCTAGAATTGGCCAAAAGAGAGAAGGAAAAGGGAGGTGGTGATGGCCTGGATGGAGATGGGGATGAGGTTTGGATGCTAGCATGCATCAAGCAAGACCAAGACTAAGGGGTAGAGAGAGAGATGATGATCCACTTAAGATTCAAATAAAAACCAAATACCAAAAGAAAAGGTGGCACTTGCATGGCCCATGCAAAATATTTAATGTCATGAGGATTCTTGTGAAAACAATATCATCCCATGGCATTATTATTATGCATTCCCAAAATTGGAATAAAAGCCAAGCAAAAGAAGTAAAAAGGATGCCCCATGTGGAGTAGATGGAGATGACCATATTTGAAATACAATGGAACTTACTAGTGTGTATGTGCCACTAGATGCTCAATAGTCCCAACAATACCCCAACATGAGCATAATTCCATAATAATCCAGATGGAGGCTAGGAAAAAGGTTCCCACTCACAAGGCATGCAAAGGTGGCCATGTGGCTCTCATATAACAATAATGTGAAAACAACATGATGCCAAGATGAGAGCAGGTGGAAATAATTGGACCAATCCCAACCCACATGAGCTAGAGGTAAAACCAATAAGTGCCAAGCTCATATTTAATTGGATGGTGGAATTATAAGGTGGTGAAAGACAGGTGGTGGATTTCATAAGAGATATGCCCCCAAACCAACTTGGGCATTTAACAATATATCAAGAACCAAATACAATATCAAGAGGCAACTACAATTAATAATGCACATGAGATAAGAACCAAACAAGAAGGGGTTTTATATGATGCTCAAATGCAAGGTGGCATGATGACATGAGCATGATATGATGATGATGCAACAATTATATGTAGGAAGTGGTCCTTTTATTACTAGAACAAGTAGCATTACAGGTGTTAGACAACTAGGATGCTACAAGAGGCGGCAGAAAGCTATCTGTGGTCGCTCCCCGAGACTTAGGGTTCCGTAGGGAAGATATAGGCGAAGGGGCGGAGTCAGAGGCCGGGCATGTGGGCCACACCTTCCCTAGGCGCGGGGTTAGGTGGGCCCGCGCCTAGGGGGTAGGCCCCCTGAGGCCCCACTTCGTCCCTCCTTCTGGCTTCCTTCGTCTTCTGTTAAAATAATATGTTTCCATATTTTTCTGGTATTTTTCTGATCTTTGCGAAATTGCACCGAAACGCCTTCTTTTCCATCAGAATCCAGACTCCGGCAGTCCATCCTCCAGGAATCATCTAACATGCATAAACAGATGAAAATTCCATAAGTAATACCTCATAGTAAGACAAATATCAATGAATAGAGGTAAATTATGATATAGAAAGGTGATGCAAATTGGGCGTATCAGCAAGTAATAAAGACAACGAACAACTGCAGCAAGTGTCCCAATTCTTTCTTAGCAAAGGACAAGCCGGTGGAAATACTTATAAGGACCAAACGTTCTCGAGGACACATGGGAACTCTGTCAAGTGCTTTCGCTTCAAATAGCTGAGTACTCTTCTTTGGTGTTGTAAGTGTTGTGTGGGTGAACCTGTGATAATGTACCGACCTTACTTGGACTAATACATACTTGTGATTAAACCCCCTGCAAGCATCCGCAACTACAAGAAAGCAAATAAGTTATAAACCTAACCACAACCTTAAACTCTGAGATCCTACACTCCCTTGTGCAAAGGTGCCCTAACGGGGGTTCAGGTTTCTGTCACTCCAGCAACCCCACAATTAGTATCCAAATACACAATGCATTCCCCTAAACCCATAAATGGTGAAGTATCATGTAGTCGACGTTCACATGACACCACTAGAAGAATAGCACCACAACTTAAATACTAAACCATTGAATAATATCTCAACACAAATCCACTACTAACAACATGACTTCTCCCATGTCCTCAAGAACTAGACGAACTACTCACGAGACATCATATGGATTAAGATCTAAGATGATATGGTGATGAATAACAATCTGAACATAAACAATAATCCAATGGTTCCACTCACAAGCATCAACTACAATAGTAATTAACACCAGGAAAGTTTCCCCTAAGAACTATGCAAGTATTCAACACGATTGTTACAGCGGGACGAAGTGGTGATGATGGTGCTGGTGGAGATGATGGTGTGGATGATGATGATGATGATGATGATGAAATCGATGAAGTCTAGCTTGATGACGGTGTTGATGGCGACGATCTCCCCTCTCTGGGAAGGAATTTCCCCGGCAGAAATCTGTCTGTCGGAGAGATCTTTCTCTCTCGGTGTTTTCCTCCCCGCAGAGGCGGAGGAAATCTTTCTGTGGTCGCCCTCCCGGTATTAGGGTTCCGAAAGGAAGATATAGGCGAAAGGGTGGAGTCGGAGGCTGGCCAGGTGGGCCACACCTGCCCTAGGCGCGGCCCAGGGGGACCCGCTCCTAGGGGGTGTGGGCCCCCTATGGCCCAGCTACGCCTCCCCTTCTGGCTTCCTTCGTCTTCTGGGAAAATATAATTTTCCAATATTTTTCTAGTATTTTTCTAATCTTCATGAAATTGCATCAAAACACCTCTTTTTCCATCACAAACCTGACTCCGGCAGTCCATCCTCCAAGAATCATCCAACATGCAAAAACAGAGAAAAAGACATAAGTAACACCTCATAATAAGACATATATCAATGAATAGAGGCAAATTATGATATAGAATGGTCATGCAAATTGGACGTAGCAGTCTCACAATTGAAGGCTTGGGTGTTGTAGTGTTTACTCTTGAAATCTTATTCCTAGAGATACTCAACACCACAGAAAATAATGATTGACTTGATAGCTCTCTTTGAAAAGATTTGTTCAATTGAATTAATGTTTAGCGGTTTTTGTGAGCATGCCAAAGTTTGACTTGTGAATCATAAGAATGATATAGCTTTATGCGTGTCAAACTTCATGGGATACCAACAACTCCGCTAGCATACGAACGACCTTCATGGAGGAAACTCCTAGATTTCGGCTATGAGTTGATTAAACATATGTAGCAGCAATGCTATAATGGGTAAGATTCTTGGCACTCCCAGGTAGCTGTGTTCATGATGGAATCACTCCTCTGGCTGATATGAGTAATCATTGTGCAAAAGGAACAAAAACCTTAGTGATGCCACGAGTGTCCATCATAGCCCCATAAACTAATGATTTTTTTTGGCATGCTCTCAATTACTTAAGAACTGAAATTCTTGAAGGACAGTGAATAGAAAAGTAGTGCTTGAAAAGTCTTGATTTATTGATGTGTGCGAATTGAGATACTTTAGTGTATATGATCTTCATGACGAACTCTCACACTCTTATATTTACATGATTATATTTTATTGTTCAAATGCGAGCTTATGAATTGATTACATGACATGGAATAAAGTCTACTCTTCTGAATCATCCATGCTTACAATAATTGTGATGCGCTATAAGGATTCATGAAACCCGTATGATATGCTTGTCATTAATCTATATATGCTGAAGTTTTTTAGATTAATAAAGTGGAGGAAACATGAGACTACCAATCATGAGTAAGATCATCATCTCGTTATTTCAGTTTAAATGCCGAGTTCCTTTTTGATTTTGGTTATATTGCTCGAGGATGATCAAGTTTAAGCTTGAGGAGGTTGATGGCTAGGAAATATAGTCATCCACGTCCGCATTTAAGCTAGATATTGTTCATTTATTTGATGAAATATCTCTCTAAATCCTGCCACTAATGCCTAATGATTAAAGGGGTATGCAAACCCTAAATCCTGCCACTAACCCCTATATAAAAAGGCTTCGGGCAACGAGAAAAAAGTGCTTCTTTTTTACCTCAACTCTCCCTGCCACTAGAAGCCACCACGCCGAAGGAATAGATCTAGATCTAAATTTCCAAACTCTTCTCCACCACCATAGCCATATTCAACCACTTGTAATAGTAGATCTCTTCTCCAATTGGCGACATTTTAAGACTATTTGCTATCAATCTTATGATCTTCTATTACAATGTTTATGATTGTTGATTTCATCTCTATGTGTGAGTAATTCTCCTTGGACTAAGGGCTTCGGCCTAGCCATGTAGCTTTTTGTGCATGCTATTTATCATAGATGGGATCATGTATTAGTTTGTATGACATGATGATTATTGTACCCTCTTCTGCCTCAATCTAAAGACTTGTCAGGTACCCAAGACCCCAAGGATTGATTCAGATATAGGGAGTGTGAGTGATGACTGATGTGCAGGTTGAGAACCCCGGTGACAGAAGGGGTAGTACGGCTGTATGTGAGGGATTTCCTTGGAATTAACGGTGACATCACTATACATATCATTAGTTCTCTATTTTCTATGGATGAGACTAGTAGGTTATTGCTATAAGCGGTTGCGGAGGCAATAGCAATTATGGATGCACTGCCCATATATAATTATCTTGCTCTAACAATTACATGCATGCAATATAATTATCTTTTATTCCCATCAGATATTTTTGCACAGCTACTGGTGAAACCTAAGGCCCTAGGCCCTCTCTCTCTCTCCATCGTCAACAACAATAAAAAGATCACAAACTCTTGGTCCGGTAAAAACACAAAAGGAATTGTAAAACTCTTGAAAGTCCGTTTAAGTAATCTCACTTTGCTTTCTGCTTCTCGGGGATTCGATAAACCTAGGTCTACTAGGGAAAATGAACTATACTACATCCATAATCCGGGTCGAAGGTATCATTCACCAGCGCGTATTTCCGGCCGCTCGGCAGCATGCGTATTTCTGACCACACGACAGCTGCTCATGCAGTGCATGCGAACAAAGGAAGTCCAACGCCGTGTAATAAGGCAGTGCACGAGCGGTGCAACTCATGCACTATCGACCAAAAGCAGTGCAATATAGTACAACAAGGCAGTGCATGGATCGTGCACTGCCAGACCACCGCACAGTGTACTGCGACGTTAGGCAGTGCAACACAGTACAACAAGACAGTGCATAGGCGGTGCACTGCCTAAACAGTGCGCGGTGCACTGCCTGGACACCACGCAGTGCACTGCAACCAAATGCAGTACAACGAGGCAGTACACTGCCAAAACACCGCGCAGTGCATTGGGAACTAAGGCAGTGCAACACAGAACAATAAGGCGGTGCGTCAGCGGTGCACTGCCAGAACATTGCGCAGTGCACTGCGACCTTAGGCAATACAATATAGTACAAGAAGACAGTGAGTGGATGATGTACTACCAGGACATCGCGCGGTGCACTATGACCTTAGGTAGTGTAACATAGTACAACATGACAGTGCACTACCAGGACACTGCGCCATGCATTGCAACCGAAGGGACCGTGCACTGGACCAAAAGACAGTGCAACCTACGCATCAAAGGCAGTACGAGAAATAAGTTCGTCGAAACATATCAACAATGGATCTAGTTTTAAAGATCTGGACGTGACTAGCAAGGTTGTGAAAACATATATCGATTTGGACTCTCTATTTGAAAGATATCGCAGTTATCGTGTTCAAATATACAAAAAAGAAAAGGGAAAATGACCCGCGACCCTCTCCTCATCCACCATGTGTCGCACGGGAGAAGGCCGTGACAGCGCGTGAGGCACTCCGCGCCTGCCACGTCCAGGCAACAGCAGCGACACGACCTCCCAGGAGCACGCCCTTTTTCTAGCCTTTTCGGTGTAAGGATGCTACATTCTTTGAGGATATTTTTCTGATGAAAGATATGCCTAGTACATCTAGATAGGAATCTGTTGAAACTCCTGAACCTGCCATTATCATGGAATATTATGAACGAACACATGCGATACGTCGTAAACGTATCTATAATTTTTGATGTTCCATGCTTGTTTAGTATCAACTTTGCTATGCTTTGTCTACACTTTGAGATATTTTTGTACATTTTTTGGGATTAACCTATTAACAAGATGTCGCAGTGCCAGTTGCCTATTTTCTGCTATTTTTGGTTTCAGAAAAGCTAGTAAAGAAATATTCTCGGAATTGGACGGGACAAAAGCCAAAGTTAATATTTTACCGAGATGAACATAGAGACCAAAGGGCGGCCGAAGGAGGGCCACGAGGCCTCCACACCCTAGGGTGGCGTGGGCCCCCATAGGGCGCGCCGCCACCTGGTGTGGGCCCCTCGGGTGCCTCCTGCCTCACCTCTTCGCCTATAAAATCCCCCCGATGCCAAAACCCTAAGGACCCGATCAGATCTCCATGAAATAGTCCGTAGCTGCCGCCACCATCGTCCCTAGATCGGGGGGATCTGAAGCTCTTTTCGGCACCCTACCGGAGGGGAGAGATCATCCCGGAGGCCTTCTTCATCACCATGCCAGCCTCCGGTATGATGCGTGAGTAGTTCACCCTTGGACTATGAGTCCATACAGTAGCTAGATGGTTGTTTCTCCTCCTTTGTGCTATCATGTTTAGATCTTGTGAGCTCCGTTCATGATCAAGATCATCTATTTGTAATCATGCATGTTGTGTTTGCGGGGATCCGATGGATATTGAGATACTATGTCAGGTTGATTATTGATTCTATCATGTCTGTGTTGTTTGAGATCTTGCATGTTCTCCGTTTCTAGTAGCTATCTTGGCCAAGTAGATGCTAGTGACTCCAAGAGGGAGTATTTATGCTCGATAGTGGGTTCATGCCTCTATTGAATTTGGTGAAGTGACATAAATCTCTAAGGTTATAGATGTTTTGTTGCTACTAGGGAGAAAACAACAATCTTTTGTTCATGGAACAATTGTATTGTTTACTTTACACACATTGCTTAATGCAATTATCCATTGCTTGCAACTTAATACTAGAGGGGTTCGGACAATAACCTGAAGGTGGATTATTAGTCATAGATGCAGCTGGATGGCGGTCTATGTATATTGTTGTAATGCCCAATCAAATCTCATAAGAATCATGAATGTCTAGTATTTGCATTGTTATGCCTTGCTCAGTTCCTATCAATTGCCCCACTGTAATTTGTTCATCCAACATGTTATGTTATTTATCTGAAGGAGAACACTTCTAGTGAATTGTGGACCCCGGTCCAATCTTTACCATAGTTACATCATCTACTGTTACCGTTTACTTTCTGCAAGCAATCATTACCTTTCATACTATACGTTTAATCCTTTGTTTTTAGCAAGCCAGTGAGATTCACAACCTCACTGTAAGTTGGGGCAAAGTCTTCAGTTTAAGTTGTGCAGGATTCCAAGTTGCTAGCAACACCTTGGAGTTGTTTCCTTGCTCCTACTGGTTCGATAACCTTGGTTTCATAATTGAGGAAAAATTTGCCGCTGTGCTCATCATACCTTCCTCTTGGGGTCTCCCAACGAAGCTCTATAACTGAGCCGCGTCAACATGATGAAATCCCTAAGGAGTAAGACAATGAAGTTCCTGTAAGGAACAAGATACATAGGATTGCAAAATCCTTTGGTGATGACTTCATTGTCTATCTCGTGGATGACACTATCACCTCTATTTTAGAGTCTTATGCATCTCCTGATGTAGACAACTGTAAAGAGGTTGCCCGTAGCGAGATGGATTCCATCATGGCTAATGAAACTTGGGAGATCACTAATCGTCCTTATGGGTGCAAACCTGTAAGATGTAAGTGGGTGTTCAAAAAGAAGCTTAGGCCTAATGGTACAATTGAAAAGTACAAGGCTCGGCTTGTTGCCAAGGGTTATACCCAAAAGGAAGGAAGACTTCTTTGATACTTATTCTCCTGTGGCTAGATTGACCACTATTCGAGTTATACTCTCATTGGCTGCCTCACATGGTCTTATTGTTCAAAAAATGGACGTCGAGACAGCTTTCCTTAATAGAGAGTTGGATGAGGAAATTTATATGGATCAATCAGATGGTTTTGTAGTAGATGGTCAAGAAGGCAAGGTGTGCAAGATACTGGAATCTTTGTATGGCCTGAAACAAGCACCTAAGCAATGGCATGAAAATTTTGATCAAATGTTAACATCTGCTGGCTTTTTTGTAAATGAAGCCGACAAATGTGTATACTATCGCCATGGTGGGGCGAAGGAGTTATACTTTGCTTGTATGTTGATGACATACTAATTTTTGGGACACATATTATTGTCATCGAACATGTCAAGAGTTTCTTGCCTCAAAGTTTTGACATGAAAGACCTTGGAGAAGCTAATGTTATTCTAAACATCAAGCTGTTGAGAGATGAGAATGGCGGAATTACACTTCTGCAATCTCACTATGTGTAGAAGGTTTTGAGTCGCTTTGGCTACTCAGATTGTACCCCTTCGCTGACACCATATGATCCTAGTAAGAATAACTAGAGATCAGGTGAGATACTCTTAGATTATTGGCTTGTTAATGTATTTAGCTAGCGCAACAAGGCCTGACAACGCGTTTGTTGTGAGCAAACTTAGCCCGTTTGTTTCCAATCCGGGAGATGATCATTGGCATGCTCTTGAGAGAGTAATACGCTATCTAAAGGGTACGTCGAGTTATGGTATTCACTATACCGGAGAACCTATGGTACTTGAAGGGTATAGTGACTCAAACTAGATCTCTGATGCTGATGAGTTGAAAGCCACAAGTGGATATGTATTCACTTATGGTGGTGGCGCTTTTTTATGAAAGTCTTACAAGCAGACCATCTTAACGAGGTCAACAATGGAAGCAGAACTCACAACACTAGATACAGCTACTGTCGAAGCATATTGGTTTCGTCAACTCTTGATTGACTTGCAGGTTGTTGATAAACCTTTGTCGGCTATCCTTATGAATTGTGAAAATCAAACTGTGATTATCATCAAGACATATAAAGAGAAGATTGACATCTGTTAGGAAAATGAGAAACTCTGGAGTAATAGCATTGGATTATATCCAAATAGCTAAGAATCTAGCAGATCTTTTCATAAAAGGTCTATCAAGAAATGTGATAGATATTCTATCAAAGGAGATGGGTTTGAGACCCACATGAGTTACCGTGGTAGTAACCCAACCTATGTGATCGAAGATCCAATAAATTAGGACATGGAAAACAAGCCAGTGGCTAACTGGAACCCACTCCGTTGAAGATGCATTGCTCTCACGATCTGTATGGCAGGTTAACTTAGTCTTAATATGTTCATAGGCTTGTATAAACCAAGATGCTATCCTATAGAGCAGTCTTGAAAGAACGCACCTATGTGAGCCCGACTGCTAGTCACTGTCTATGAGACAGAGTAATATCTAGGAAACTCATGAATAGGCCAGGAGTATGACTTATATGCTCCACCTGAGGTTAGTCTTCGGAAGCCTAGTATCAGTATGACATTAGGTGAAACCCATTTACACAAAACTGCCAATTCAAGTCTTAGTCTATTGTTAGTTGTTGATGATTGTAGTCTAGTACTCTAGGTGGAAGTTTAACTTAACAGTCTCCATTGAAAAACGCTGGTATATCAAAACAGTGATTTGGAACAAAATGATGTGATGTGCGAATGCGACTTTGTTTGGGGGAGGGGGTGATTGTTGGAATTTGTGGTATTTGCATATTGGGATTTGGCCCATAACAAATACAAATTCTGAAATTCTCCTTGACCCATTATTTGTGGCAGCTCATGTGTGTGCTAGTGGAGCTAAAGTTTAGTCTCATATTGCTAGTGAAAGGGGAATTGGACCATCTTATATAGTAGAGTGTTGCACCACTCACTAAGGTGTCAGAAGAAGATAAGGCGCCGCGCACTCCTCCTTCGACGCCGCCCGCCACGCCTCGCGTCGTCAAGACGCACAAGCGCCGCGGGTGGCAGAAATCTCGCTGAGCCAAGCTTTATTTTGCTGCTTGGGAAAAATAATTATGTATTAATTACGAGTCATTAACGAACGCATTAATCAACCAACGTTTCCGTATTCTGGATCGTGGGTTGCTGCCGACTCGGTCGTGGGCTGCTACTCATGTCCTACCCGGCCCGCACTATATAAACAGGCAGACGCGAACCATAGCCGACACAAGCAATTAGATTGCATCTGCCTACCTGCGCATCGTTGTTCCACCTCTCTTTGCTGGCCTTTGCTACTCCATCCCGCCATCTGCGTGCATGGCCGTCCGGTAGAGCAGGCCTCCAGAATCCCGTCTCTCTGATCCTGCACTGATAGAGAGATGATAATGTTTTTGGGGAGCGTCTAGGCGCGACCGCTCAAGTTTTTCTCCATCCTCTACGTCCGGCTTCCTCGACTCAATCGCCATGTCGGACGACACTGTCAAGAAGGTTGCCGATGTCGTTTCTGCTGCTGCTGCCGATGGCGGATCTCTTTTGTTTCGTCGCTAGTCATACCATCTATGTATTACAGTATATGTAGATGTGCTAGGTTTTTATTTGTCTATATGGTGTATGTCTACTATGCGTATGATACTTAATCTTAGAAATTATACTGTCATAATTTATACTTGAATTAAATTAATGCGAAAACTGCTAATTATTTCAACATGGTTTGAGGTCAGTCTCTTCCAATCTACGTTTGTCATTTTCGATGATGGTTGTTGCTCTAGTGCACTGGTCCTTTGAGGCCTTAGCACGACGACTTCCATCAGTCTACTACAATAAGTTTTACTACGACAAGTTTTGCCTGACTCCGGTGATGAAGAGGCAAGGATCGCCGTGCTAGTGTTTGTAGTCGTCGTTAGATGGTCCAGTGATCTATTTGCATTTTTTAATTAATTTTAGGACTTTTTATACTACCCTTGATTATTATTAACTAATCAGTGGAATTTTGCAAAAAAAAATTGATAATTTACACCTGCTGCTAACTTAATGTGCCACATCCTGTAAAAAAAAACTTAATGTGCCGCATATCCCTCCGTCGCAGATATGGAAACTTGCGCAACGTTCGGATCGATCACGTCCAGCTGTAGCATTAATCGTCCGCCGATACACACTGTCAAAATAAACCTGCATGGATAAACAGGGAAGGGAATCGCACGCGCCCCTCCACGGCTTATCTGTCACGCGTAAGCGCGTCCGTGTCCCAGGAAAGAAATCAATCAAATCACCAGGTTGGTCGCTATCCGCTCATCTCACCCTGAAAAACCCAAACGGGTCGACGGTATAAATAGGGACGTCAGCCCTCACGGCCCGATAGGGAGAGATTTTGTTCCAGAAGGAAGATCTCTCTCTTCTCCTCTCTTCCACGGCCGTGCGCCGCGAATCCGCTGGCCATGCTCCTCTCCGTTCACTCCCACAACCGCCGCCACGGCCTCCAAACCCTAATCGCCGCCGACGACGTCGTCGCCCCTGGCGGCCGCAACGTGACCACGCGCACCATAGCCGCCTCGCGCCGCGCGGTCTGCGGCGATCGCGATCCGGACCCCTTCGTCGACGACGAGGAGGTGGAGGAGGAGGGTGGGCGCTGGGAGATGTACGGGTGGAGGCGCCGCCTCCGCCGCCTGCCCCCGCTGATCCCGTCGCTGCGGCGGGCGGGGAGCTCGCCGTGGGCGCTGACGCGGACGCGCACCGCCGACGGGCGGGTCGTGGTCACGCGGGATCCCGCCCCGCAGCGGGGCCGCGTCGTCGCCAGGAGGCTCGACGGACGCCTCATCCTCGACCTCGTCGACAGCAGCCCCGTGCCCCCGCCACCGCGGAAGCGTCTTCCGGCGCATCCTTCGACGCCGATCGCCCAGGAAACCGACGCGCCAGAAGCGACAGACGACGACGAGGAGGCGAGCGGCGCCGACATTGAAAGCGCCCGGGGCCGCGACGTGCCTGCCGCCCTGCGCGCGTCGATAGTGGCGTCGTCGTCTCCCGTGGGTTCGGCGGCGGCCTCGCCTGTCCCTGCCGTGGCGTGCTTCGAGGCCGTGATCCGCATGTCCCCGCTAAGCAAGATGCCAATCATGAGTCTCCCCAGGATGGTGCACTGATGAGATGAGATCAACCACCAAGCCGTCGGCGACGTCTCCATCTTGGGGAAAATTTTGCACGCTTATTACTCGGTATGCATCTAAGAAGAAATTTTGTGCAGACATCGAAACAATTTCGTAGCCATCTTAGGTAAGGTCGAGCGAGAGCGGACCAGTTCTTTGTTGAGAGTGTGTCTAAGAGGAGAAGCAAGAAAAAGATAATCCTGATTGGATACTGGATATGATATATATTCCGTACAAGTTAGGGTTATACTACTGTTCGCCGCATATTGTCGAGTTGAGCCGTACCAGACTTAGCATGGTGCTTCATGTTATAACTGTACGGCTGAAGACGTCTTGGGGAAATGTTTTTGATCGAGTTGAAGATTTCTTTTGTGGGCACCATCGGCGGTGTAGATTGAGATCATAGCGGAAGGAAATAAAAACAGAGGATTACTGGGACATGATGTAATCTATATAGCGTTCTATAGTGCTATTTTTTGTACAGATTATAAGGGATTTCTCCCGTGTTCCCTTTCATTTCGAAAAGAAACTTGTAGAAGCATGGGACACAATTTCTTCAGGGTAAGCCCGGGATCATCATCCTTTTCAAGGACTTCAACACTACAACATCTAGTTCTCTTCGAGCCCAAATCTCTACACATCCACCTCACATCACCACATGAACTGAGCTATCAACTTCAGGGACAGCCTAACAGCGATGCGCGGGCATAGTGTTCCTTTCCTTTAGTGGAGATTTTCCAAGTGAAGATCCACTCGAAATCAAAACAAGTCAACTTGCAGTGAGGCTCAGAGGTCTTAGCTTCTGTAGTGGTTGATCCATGAATAAGCCCGTCTCCCCTCCCTCCAACTCTTTGAAGGGTACCTTCTAGTTTCTTAAGTAGCTTATCACTAGTTGTCAGACCTGTTTCATATAAGCCAAGTGGTCATGTTAAAGACAAGACTATTTCTAGAGTTCCACACACCCCAGAGGATGGCAATATAGATTACAAATGTAAGAACTTATTGGCTTATTGCATAACACTTTTTAGCTACAGATTCAAAGCCAGTGACTTGAATGTAAAAAACTTCGAAAACATCTAACCAAAGTAGTCTAGCAACAATACATTCAAACATAAGATGATGTATTGTTTCAGTTTCTTTACAAAACTCACATTCCAAAGTTTTGGGGATGCCCCTAGTTGTCAAATTATCTCTTGACATGATTTTGTTTTGTGAAAAGAGCCATAGTACACCTGCACTCTTGGTGGAATTTTTAGACTCCAAACTGAAGGTAAGAAAAATTGTTGAACCCCTCTAAAGTTAATGATGGAATACATAGAACTAGAGGAGTATGTCCCTTTGGATTCATATTGCATGAGATGATAATCATTATCACTAAAAGAAATGCTTTTATAAATCTTCAGAATTTCATGCCATTGAACCATCATATCTTCAGTAAAGGTTCTCCTAAAGGTCCCTTTAAATCTGCTCCCCATTCCACAGATCAACAATGGTCTTAGTTTGTTGGTTGAACACAAAATAAATGTCCAAAAATTGGACAGATAAAGGGGAGTTACCAAACCATATATCTTCCTAAAAATTTATCGATTTATCATTACCTACTCGCCATCTATAACCTATTTTAATCGCCCTAGATGCCCACATAACACTCTTCCAAAAAGTGAAAGGGAGAATACCATGGCAGGACATGATGTTAGCACTTTTAGTGTTATATTTTGCAACAATGACTCTTCCCCGCAGAGCCCCTCCCCCCCTGAATGAATCTTTTGATATAGGATCCAATCAAACAGAGATTCAAATCCTACTGATTTGGAATAGCTAGACCCCTAGAATCTTTCTTCATGCAGATATAAGGCAAGATAGCTAGATACAATCTATGGTTTCATTTCTCATAATTCCACATAAAATTGTCCAACTAAGTGTTAAGCAATTCTAGATCCCATTTAGGGAATTTAAAGAAAGAAAGCAAGTAAATTGAAATGCTAGCTACACAAGCATTAATCAAAGTTCTTTTTGTTGTAGAGGAAAGCAATTTCCCCCTCTAACCAGTAATTCTAACAAGGATAATTTCAATTAAAGCTTGTAAATCCTCTCTTTTAAGTTTGCTAGAGTGTAAAATAATTCCTAAATATTTCAAAGGGAAGTCCCTAGCTAGACATTGAATTTTTTCCAAAAATGGAAGTAAATCATCTTGTTACATATTACTCCAATTGGCAGCATATCACTCTTATGGAATTTTATCCTCATGTCTAAAAATTGTTCAAAGAAAATGAGAATCCACTTAAGATTTCTAGATATCCTAGTATCACTTCCTAAGAAGAGGAGAGTGTCATCAACATAATATAAGATTATGACACCTCCGGCAGTGAAATTAGGCCATAGCCGTCTAACTAGGCCCTATTGGGCTCCTTTCATGAGCATCATAGAAAACTGTAGGGTTCGCAGCATAGAAAACAAAAAATTTCCTACGATGGGAACAACTATGTACCAAGATCTATCTACTAGATACAAACAACGGGCGGATGTATATCCGTAGAGAACATACCCTTGAAGACCGACAAAGCTTAACGAGTCCAAACTCGTGGTTGATGTAGACGATCTCTTGCCGATCTCAAGATCGAGAGGAAGTCCTAGCGCCGCAAAACAGCAGCGCATCCGTGCTCGCACACACGTTCGAGGCACCGAGCAACCTCCGCCTCCTCGCTCCAGCGATGTAGCGGAAGCACAACTCTTTCTTGCCAAAAAGCCACCGGGAACATGTATCTCGCTAGTCGGAGACCATGGGGGATAAATTCTAGAGGGGGAGAGAGATCCTTCACGAGGAGGTGTGAGTGAGAAGTGAGAGGAGGGGCTCCTTATATAGGGGAGGGGGGCAGCCCAAGGGGGCATGGCCGCCGGCCATGGAGGGTGCCCCCACCTCTCCCTCATTCATGTGGGTGGACACTCCACTCACAAAATGGCCCTTCAATTTTCTCCACTCAAAAACCCACTCAAATTCCCATTAAATTTCCACCAAATTTAATGCAAACTCTCATTAAATAAAACTCTTTTATTTTCTTCAGAATTTTGTCAATTACTTTAATGACAAACATTCACAAATAACCCCTTGCTAGAATTCTATTTCACATGCATAACCACTTTATGCAATTTCACCCGAAAACCTGTTTCGGTATCTAGTGAAATAAATTCCTGCGCTTGTTCATTCTTTCGGCATGAAACTTTTGCTCCAAATGGATGTCGGTGTCTCTTAAGTGTGTCACCCTACGGTTCGCGAATAATGCGGACATGATCGAGACCCCTCTCGGATCAATAATCAGAAGCGGGATCTGGAGACCCATACTGACTCCCACACATTCAACGATGACTTTCTTGTGATCGTCGGAACCTTTTACGCTAGTATCTTAATCCCTTTGTTTCGCGATATATTACATGTCCGAGATTCGATCATCGGTATCTCCATACCTAGTTTGATCTCGTTACCGACATGCACTCTTTTCTCGTTCCCGTGATATAACATTCTAGTGATCAAATCACTTGCTTGCAAGCTAATCAATGTGATATCACCGAGAGGGCCCAGAGCATATCTATCCGTCATCGGGATGAACAAATTCCACTCTCAATCCATGGGCCTCAACATAACACTTTAGTAGTTCTGAATCCATCTTTATAATCACCCTGTTACGGTGTGACGTTTGATGTTATCAAGAAACTCTTCCGGTGTTAGTGATTGACATGATCTCATGGTCTAAGGATTAGGATCACTTCGTAAGTTGTTATAGCAATATAAACTCAATGACTTTGATCGTAATGCTATACTTCGGATGAATGTTCATCACACCATTACACTAATGTTGTGACCTCGTTATTAACAACATCCAATGTCCATGATCAGGAAACCTTTGATCATCTTGTTAATCAACGAGCTAGTTTATAAGAGAGGCATAACTAGGAACTTCCTTTTGTTTATTAAACACACATGTATTAACGTTTCCGTATTAATACAATTATAGCATGCAAAATAAACATTTATCATAAATAAGGAATACGATAATAACCACTTTATTATTGCCTCTCGGGCATATTCCCTTCAGTCTCCCACTTGCACTAGAGACAATAATCTAGTTTGAAAACTTTGTGTATTGAACACCTATGGCTTTCTGGTGTTCCATATACGTAATTGCAAGTGGTTAACATAATCTACGGATCTGACACTTTCAGGTCCGTGTGTATTTGCATGTCTTTGCGTCTTCACGCATCACTCATTCTCCAATGAGACGGCATTGTATAAATTTGGTCTTTTGGTGAGACCTTTAGTTCCTTGGGGTTAAAACATGTTGATACTATTGTCATACAATATATCTTTAGTGTTAGCCCATTGCGAACCACACCTTAGTTTGATAATAAACTACTTGACACAAATTCCCTCCTTTGCTGCTACTATAGCAGTCATATACTTAGCCTTTTGTTGTAGTATTCGTCACAATGTCTTAACTTTGGAACTCTTCCAAATCCATCATGGAATCTCCTTTCCATTACATTGTGCCACCCATAGTTTAAATTGAGATAAACTTAATTTGTATCTTGTGACAAACCTAGTATCAATGTAACGCTTTACAATGAACTATGTGTAATTGTTTGTCACCTCTACACAAATATATTCTTAGTTCTTCCAAAAGATCATAAGAATATCCTTACTATCGTCCAATGATTATTTTATGATTCATTCTGGTATATGCTCATAACACTTAGAGCATAGGACATATCTGGATGTGTACATATCATGGTATGATTAATCAAAACATTCTCGTGATTTCACTCATCAAGTGTCAAAGCACTTGAATCTTGTTTCACTTATCAAGTGTCGATACACTTGAATCTTGATTCAATTTCTTTTCCATGCGACAAGAACCGTTTCTTGTTGATTCTATATTAAACTCCTTCAATATCTCATATATGTACGTTTGGCACAACCATATTGGCGTTACAGTCTATCCACTATAGACATTCACGCTAAATATTCGGGTTTTGCCTAAGTATTTCATCAAAATGAAATTCTTAACCTTTGTCAATAAAAGATACATCATTTCCAATCAACAAGATGTCCTCCACATAATGTATTAGAAATATGTCTCAGCGCTCCCACTTAATTTCTTGCAAATGCAAGCATCTTCATCGTCTCCTGATGAAAACTCCTTTTCATTAAGGTGAAGATTCCAACTCCGCGATGCTTACTTCAACAATTGAAGTTTGCATGCCCTTTTTAGCATCCTTTGAATTAACAAAACCCTTTGGATCGTGTCATGTACACGTCCTAGGTAACCATTCTATTAGAAGAACTTTGTTTTGTTTATTCATCTACCATATAACAGATTATATGTAGTGGTTGCTACTTTAATCCGTCCAGACTAAATATCGCTATGAAAGATCAAATCTTGTCATAGTCAACTCCTTGAACATTGTCGTAAAATACTTTACGACATGTCGACCATTTCATAGATGTGAAACATCCATGTCTATTTCTTTATAGATCCAAATACGACCGATAGGTTTTTACACCTTTCCGGAGGGTCTTCCAAGTTCAAAACTTGATTTCTCGTGTATGGAACTATCACGGATTTTATGGCTTCAAGCCATTTGACGGAGCCAGGGCCCATCATCTCTTCTTTGCATATAATCGGTTCATCATTGTCAAACAATAATGATTTACTCTCAAATCTTAGTATTTGATTGTTTATTCGACCGACTTGGTTCAATAGGAACTTAGATCTCTGTGACCGCAACATTTGAGGCACATAATCCATGAGCATTCTGGCTGCCTCCGGAACATCTTCCGGCGCTGCGCAACTCAGCATATTTAGTTAAGGTTTGTTAACCTTATCAAAGTTCTATTGTCCTCCCACTTAACTTTTACGAAAAAATTCCTTTTTCAAGAAACTTCACGTTTCAAGCGACAAACCCTTTTGTCTTTGGTGTTATGGAGGAATAACCAATTGTTATTCGAAATAACCTACAAAGACATGCTCATCCGACTTCGGTTGTAAACATCTTACTTATGTTTAGCATACCAAAATTTAAGAAATGACAACTTGGGTTTTACCCCAAACCATAACTTCCATGGTGTCATTTCACCGGATCAAGATGGAGCTCTTTTCAGTGTAAAAGCGGTAGTCTCTAAAGCTTTAATCTTTTAAAACATAATGGCAGTTTTATAAATAACACCTTTGATCCAACCATGTCAAACAAGGTTTCATTACAAATCTCAAACACTCCATACTCCTATGGTGTTTCGGGAGATGTAAATCTAGGTGTTTTGCTAAACTTGCAACTCAAATAAATCCCTTTATGATAAAATCATAATTCATTTATTTTCTTGTTACACTTGTAACTCAAATAAATCCCTTTATGATCAAATCATAATTCATTTATTTTTCTTGTTACAATGATTTTCCACTTCATCTTGAAAGTCTTTGAAACATTTTCAAATATTTCATACTTCTTTCTCATTAAGTGAACATTCACTCAAAATTCCGGAGAAAGCATATGAAGTTGAAACCCATCGCTTACGACTATACATAATGGACTACATACATCGATATGTATAAATTCCAATAATTTAGTCGTTCGTTCTTCTTTGGCCTTTGAACGAAGTTTTAATTATCCCGAGGAAAGTCTCACAAGCGTCACTTGATCAAATCAAAGACTCCAAAAATCCATGAATATGGAGATTCTTCATGTTTTCTTTCCAATATAATTTAAACAACGATGTCACTTCATAAGTGATTTTTCAATCATTTGTCTTGCGACATTTTAGCATTAGGTTTTATGGATGTGATTTATCCAACTAGATTTGTAAATCATCCATCTTATATGGAATACGGTAATTATTTGAACAACCTTTGTTCTCATAATACCTGATTTAAATAACAATTATTAAAACAAATCTTGAAGTCAAGCTTTGATGTCAATGAGGAATACAAACAACGGTTTGTTTGTTTTCGATTAACATCATCACATATTCTCTTGTTAGTTACTTAGGCCATTGTGGTTCATGAATTGCGTTGTTCCGTATGAAATTTCATACCAACCAATTCGGTATCCAATACCCAAGAACCACATTGTTTAACAAGCAAAGAATACAACCATAACATGTATATCATCCATATACCTAAATTGGATATTTCCAATCTTTTCTTTTCTGCCAAATATATTTTATAGATTCTCTTTCAGCATTTGCTTTTCCTTTTAAAAGAATCTATCAACATCAAAAGTGGCGCCATATACATGACACATAGTCCAAAGCGTGTATATTCAAATAATAATACCTTTGGACTTGCACTTTGAAGTAGATCACCATCATCAAAATGATCGGTATTCTTTCAAAATCCATTCTTTAGTAATCTTTAATTGTAGTAAACACTTTACATACATATTCTATTCATCCTTATCATGACGACTTTCATGATTACGCCAATTTAGCTTATAAAGGAGAATCGTGAGTATAACATTACTTTCCAAAACACTTTTGGATGATTAAGATGTCTAGCATCTCCAACCTTCGTAAATTCTCATCCAATATGAGAACATATATTATACTCTATCATATTGCAACCAAAACATTGTTTCAGATATCGTTATATCTGCCACACATGATGGTTTCTGAAACAATTCTTTCAGCTCCTAGATAAACTTGATATTAAAACAATCAAGAATCGTGGAGGCAAACATGATACTTAAGATACTAACACTGGAATTGTTACTCTCGATTTAATACCAATTATTAAATTTCACGGAGTAAATAGAGTTTGCTGAAAGTTTGCAATAGGACTTTAAACTTTGATTGACACTCAACACAATACGATACCAGTTCGTAAAGTATATATCCAGAATTCTGTAGTTCTATTATCTCAATTATAACTAAGTATAAGGCGGTGAACGAATGCCAATGACAACAATAAATTATGCAAATTCACTTTGATTTAATTTATGATAAATTGAGTTCTACTAATCCAAATTAGAATTAAACTCCCACTCAAAAACGACATCCCTCGTGTCTTTTTGGTGATTACATGAACCAAATCCACTACACCAAGTCCGATCATCACGTGAGTCGGTATAGCTTCAAAGGCGAGCATCAAATGGTCAACATATCAAAACATATGACTCATGCTTAACCTTTCGGTCCGTGTTCCGAGGCCATGTCTGTACATGCTAGGCTCGTCAAGTAAGAACCTTAGTATTCGCGTGTGTAACTGTCTTACACCCGAGATATGCTCGTGGATTCAAGTACACCCGATCATCACGTGATGTCTTGAAGCGACGAAACATTGTCGGTGCATACTTAAGGAAGAACACATTCTTATCTTGATATTTAAATGAGGGATCATCTTATTATGCTAATAAAATGCCAAATAAGCAATATAAGATGCTATCAAACATCACATGTTTATAAGTGAAATGATATGGTTCCCGCATATGATCTCCATCATGTGCACCGTGGTATGATCACTATCATACCTATATGTGTAAGTCCAAGGTCTATGGAGATTACACGTTATGTGTGTTGTAAGAGTATCATCTCATACTTCTACTTACAACATCACCATATCATAACACTAGCCCAGCAACAATCTAAACTAGACGCCTCTAATTTAACCATTGCAAATTTTACGTGGCTTAGGGCTTTCGAAGATAGAACCGTTCTTACCTACGAACATGAACCACAACGAGGATAAACAAATTGTTGACAACTCGTTGCAAATTAGATATTGACTATAGTAGGAGAGACAGACACCCGCTAGCCACTTATGCAAAACTAGTTGCATGTCAAACGTGGAACAGGTCTCATGTGCGAGGACATGTAAAGTTTGTCCGGGCCGCTTCATCCCACTATGCCACCAATATCCAAAGTACAACTAAGAAGCAATAAAATGATCATCATCGCCCACATACTCATATGTGTACTACCCGTGCAAAGTATCTACGCATAGATCCGGCTCTGATACCACTGTAGGGTTCGCAGCATAGAAAACAAAAATTTTCCTACGATGGGAACAACTATGTACCAAGATCTATCTACTAGATACAAACAACGGGCGGATGTATATCCGTAGAGAACATACCCTTGAAGACCGACAAAGCTTAACGAGTCCAAACTCGTGGTTGATGTAGACGATCTCTTGCCGATCTCAAGATCGAGAGGAAGTCCTAGCGCCGCAAAACAGCAGCGCATCCGTGCTCGCACACACGTTCGAGGCACCGAGCAACCTCCGCCTCCTCGCTCCAGCGATGTAGCGGAAGCACAACTCTTTCTTGCCAAAAAGCCACCGGGAACATGTATCTCGCTAGTCCGAGACCATGGGGGATAAATTCTAGAGGGGGAGAGAGATCCTTCACGAGGAGGTGTGAGTGAGAAGTGAGAGGAGGGGCTCCTTATATAGGGGAGGGGGGCAGCCCAAGGGGGCATGGCCGCCGGCCATGGAGGGTGCCCCCACCTCTCCCTCATTCATGTGGGTGGACACTCCACTCACAAAATGGCCCTTCAATTTTCTCCACTCAAAAACCCACTCAAATTCCCATTAAATTTCCACCAAATTTAATGCAAACTCTCATTAAATAAAACTCTTTTATTTTCTTCAGAATTTTGTCAATTACTTTAATGACAAACATTCACAAATAACCCCTTGCTAGAATTCTATTTCACATGCATAACCACTTTATGCAATTTCACCCGAAAACCTGTTTCGGTATCTAGTGAAATAAATTCCTGCGCTTGTTCATTCTTTCGGCATGAAACTTTTGCTCCAAATGGATGTCGGTGTCTCTTAAGTGTGTCACCCTACGGTTCGCGAATAATGCGGACATGATCGAGACCCCTCTCGGATCAATAATCAGAAGCGGGATCTGGAGACCCATACTGACTCCCACACATTCAACGATGACTTTCTTGTGATCGTCGGAACCTTTTACGCTAGTATCTTAATCCCTTTGTTTCGCGATATTTTACATGTCCGAGATTCGATCATCGGTATCTCCATACCTAGTTTGATCTCGTTACCGACATGCACTCTTTTCTCGTTCCCGTGATATAACATTCTAGTGATCAAATCACTTGCTTGCAAGCTAATCAATGTGATATCACCGAGAGGGCCCAGAGCATATCTATCCGTCATCGGGATGAACAAATTCCACTCTCAATCCATGGGCCTCAACATAACACTTTAGTAGTTCTGAATCCATCTTTATAATCACCCTGTTACGGTGTGACGTTTGATGTTATCAAGAAACTCTTCCGGTGTTAGTGATTGACATGATCTCATGGTCTAAGGATTAGGATCACTTCGTAAGTTGTTATAGCAATATAAACTCAATGACTTTGATCGTAATGCTATACTTCGGATGAATGTTCATCACACCATTACACTAATGTTGTGACCTCGTTATTAACAACATCCAATGTCCATGATCAGGAAACCTTTGATCATCTTGTTAATCAACGAGCTAGTTTATAAGAGAGGCATAACTAGGAACTTCCTTTTGTTTATTAAACACAAATGTATTAACGTTTCCGTATTAATACAATTATAGCATGCAAAATAAACATTTATCATAAATAAGGAATACGATAATAACCACTTTATTATTGCCTCTCGGGCATATTCCCTTCAAAAACGCATCCACTACTCTATTATTAAATAGTAAAGAAGCAACAAGGTCCCCTTGCCTTAGACCCTTACCTACAAGGAAGAAGTTCCCTTCTACATCATTTATTTTAACAACCACATAACCAGTCTGGGAAAGTTTTATAATCATTTTTAATCAAGATTGGATCAAAAACTCTATGTTCTAATACTTCATAAAAGAAAATATAAGTTAACTTCAACATAAGCCTTTTCATAATCTATTTTAAGCAGCAAATCCTGTTATTTTTTCCTATGCACGTCATGAATAATCAAATGACAGGTAGTACACTTTATAGAATGAATCTCCTTGTAATAATAAAGGTATTCTGGTGATAGGAGATTGATATCAGGTCTTGGTTCAAAATCAAAAAGACATTTGTAGTGATCAAAGGCTACTTTTAGCATATATTTTATCTCAGTGATAGAGCCATCTAGAACATGGATAAGCTATTTTTCTCCTTCTCGTATTTGCCACAACATGGAAATAAGTCGTGTTCCATTAAAATATTTCTCTCCCTAGATCTTTAATCCAAAAACTATTCAAATACCTAGTGATAAAATCTAATCTAATTATATCTTCATCACTAAGAGGCCGAGTTTCATATTTAATATCAAGAGCATCATACTCTTCCATTAGATCTTTTTTCTCTATTCTAATAACATCTTTAAAATAAGCATTCCAGCCTTCTACAAGCTCTCTAACTTTCAGCTAAGTGTCCTAAAAGGGCATTGTTCACTTGGCGGAGTATCATTTATGGCCGGGATCTTCTCAAGGCTGGATTAGTGTGGCGTATTGGTGATGGCTCTCGAGTTCAAGCTATGGTGGATAGATGGATACCTAGTACGAGTGCACAACACCCACTAGGGTGCAAACAGGAGGTGAGACCGAAATTGGTGAGTGAGTTACTTGTCCAAGGTGGCGGTGCTTGGGATGAGCAGAAGGTGCGGTCCCTCTTCTTCGACCAAGATATTAAGGATATCCTATCTACTCGGGTTGGCAGGCCTGGCTCTGAAGATTTTCTTGCTTGGAACTACACTAAGTCAGGTGTGTTCTCCGTCAAGTCGGCCTACCACCTCGCCGTGCAAAGTAAGAGGGAGGCTAAAGGAATGGTTGGTCCGTCAAATTCCTGTGACCAGCACAAGGGCTGGCTATCTCTTTGGGCAGCGGATGTTCCTGGTAAGATCAAAGTTCATTTCTGGAGGTTAATTGAGAATGGCCTTGCGGTGGGTACAAAACTCAAATACCGAAGAATTAAAGACGGTGCCAATTGTCTAGTGTGCGGCAAAGAGGAGAGTTTAATCCACCGCTTATGGGACTGTTCTCACTCAGCAATGACATGGACAATCTTCTTCGAGGAGACGGGTATATCACTGGATAAACCCCCTGATAGGCTGCGATGCCATTAAGAACTCCATGGGTGGCTCCTGGACTGGGTTGGAAAGGCAGATGACAAATCTGTTATTTGGATGCTCACCTTGGTGTATAACATGTGGCTAGAGAGAAATGAAGCCAGAGACTCTATTTGCATTGCTGGTCCCAAGAAGATTGTGCAAAGAACCCTTGCGGGTGTTGGTGAATGGTTGAATATTCACAAGCCATCGACACCTTCGACTAAGGTAAAGGAGCATTGGCTCCCGCCGATGCAGGGGTGGTGTAAGGTCAATGTTGACGACGCTTTCATGTCATTGGAGGCAAAGGGCGGCGGTGGCGTAGTGATACGTGACCACTATGGGAGCTTTTTTGGCAGGAGCTTGCCATTTTTTCCCCTATGTCATTGACGCTGAGTGTGTCGAACTCTTGGCCTGTCACAGAGGTCTGCTGGTGGCAAAGGAAGTGCAGGTTTCGAGGTTGATTCTGGAGACAGACAGTGTCGAGGTTGCTGCGAAGCTAAAGAGGGAAGATCAGGACAGGTCGGTGCATGCCCCCCTGGTTAATAAGATTAAATATCTTCTTCGAGGCTTTCAAGAAACCTTGGTACGATCGGTGTGACCGTTCTGCTAATGAAGTTGCTTACAAAATGACAAAGGAAGGCCATGATAATAAGTTGTGTGAAGTGTGGTTTCGTGTACTCTAGACTGTATTAAGTGCAGGGTGTTGTTGGACTCGGGGACTAGCTAAATAAAGTCGCAGCCAACTTATCTCAAAAAAGCTTTCTAAAATATCCAGTTATAGACCACCAGTTCTATAGTACTATTCGCAGCTAGCATGGTGCGTCGTGCTATTTTCTCGCTCTAAGGCTGAAGTGTGTGTTACGTGCAATTATTAGTTAACTTTACTAGACTTTGCAGAATTTGTTATGAGGAGAAATTTTGTGGCCACCGAGCTGAAGAAATCTTTTTCAGGATACCATCAGGTGAGAATCTCACCGTGAGATCCTAGTCAATCAAACGAAGTAAAAAAAAAAAGGATTAGCCTTCTAGGCGGAGATTCTTTTCCTGTTTTTTTTGGTAGAGGACTGGTAAAAAGAATCGGATGAAGTTCGGGATATTGAACCCGACGTGAATCGAACACGCAACCTTCTGATCTGGAGTCAGACGCGCTACCATTGCGCCACGGATCCGATTTATGAAAAATCTAGCTTTACCTTTTATAATTTGGGTGCATCTGACTGCAAACAGAAGTTGTTGGAGGTCTCCGTGGGCTCCCCAGCCGGGATGTAAGATGTAACCCTTCTATCCAAATACGGCTCACTCGCAAATAAAATATCATACGTTTCCTTCTGCCCCCACTTCACTTCGAGAAATCCCATCCAGATCCAGTGGAAAAAAAAATGGTCACCCACCCCTCGTCTCGCTGACATGGGCCCTCTTTAACATATGGGCGTTGTTGTGATACAGTAACACTTATCTTTGGGTTTTCGTTTCTTTTACTATATTTGGTCGTTAGAGCATCTCGAGCGGACCAATCTATTTTATACAACAGTTTAGTGCTTATAGGGTGACATGCACAGGAAATGGAGCTATTTTTCCTAGCCCGTTTCAGTGAGGGTGTCCTAGCGAGCCGACAGATTTATCCTTCCCTCTTGTCACCATGGACGACACGTCCCGTAACGAACCAATCCGCCAGCTTCTGCCCGTCCCCTTGTTACCCACGCACAGGCTATCATTTCCCTCGCACGGCTAGTTCTTGTTTCCCGTCCTGGCCGTGGGCTATAAAAAGATGGCACGGCGAGGTGGACATCATCCCAACCCTAGCTAGTTACCACCAATGCCTTGTCACGGGTCCAGGATCAGCGAGATGGCACGCCAACACTTTTGCAAGGACGTCAAGGTGCATACAATCGCCATGAGGGAGGCAACAGAAATCGCCGAGTACGCAACATCGGAGGACCGCGAGGAGACGTTTGGGTCGTACAGCGAGGGGATGAGGGCCAAGGTGGAGGCGAAGGCGCCACACGAGGCGATGGCTGCAGCCGAGGTGATCGTCTTGGACGACCTCGTGGCCACTGTGGAGTTGGACAACGATGACGACTTCGACATGCCCGATGAGATTGACACGCCAGATGTGAGCGACGAGCAGCGGGCTCTGATTGTGACCTTCGTGACCTCCCACCGCGATGTCTTTGGCCGCTAGTTCATGAGTATCAAGCAGCAAGCTCTACAGGGCATCCTCGCCGAGAGGGCGACCACGGAGGCCAGGTGCGCCATGCCGCGCCAATCCTTGGTAGAGGCGCGCGGCTGTGGTGGAGGTGAGGAGGAGTCGGCAGAAGGATGTGGGACAAGAAGAACTAGGAGCAGAAGACCATTGCGACAAAGGAGATGGGGGGCAGGAGGCGAGGGGACGCTGGAAATGCCAACATGGGCGCGGCCATCGCACGCTAGAGGGATAAGGTGTATGCCTCAAGAGCCCGCTCGATGGACGACAGGGCTCAATGCCGCCATGACGAGAGGGAGCGGTGCCGGACGGAGCTGATGGTAAGGCGACAATGAACGACGGGTTTGACCGTTGGCAATGTGCACGCCGGCGGAGTGGTCGGACCACGTTGGGGCCAAGGAAGGAGAGGAGCAGACGACGCCGTTTAGGGTAGTTTTATTCGATGTGATGGCTATCTAATTGAGAAAACTTGGTTTCTCTAACTGTTTGTGTCACTGACTTGCGGGGGATCGACGAGCCGATGCATGGACACGCGAAGTATCCACGTCGTCGCATTTTCTGTCCAAATTTAGTCCAGAAATGCGTTTGTGCGTGTCCACATGTGTGTTTGGGTTGCGCCACTGAACATGTTTTATGTGTCCGTTTGTCCGCACGTATCAAAATGGACTGCCTCCGGTCCGTATACATCGATCCGCTGGAGATGTCCGTAGTAAATGCGATTATACTTGCACAAAAAGGTATGGCGGCAAGTGCAGTATATATACGCACGCACCATGCGGCAGAAGATTCTATTCGCGGTGCTGCGGCTGTCGGCATCGGCTACTCCACCTGTACTTGCACGTTCCATGAGGTCGGTGCGTGCGATGGCCGCCGGAGCCGTGAGGCCCCACGTCACATGGAGAAAAAGAGCCAGAGGGAGAGAGAGAGAGACCGGCAGAGCAGCAGCATCGTTCTCGTCAGCTCAGCCACTGGAGCATGTACAGTTTGGCCACGTGTAACAGACAGACAGACATCCAAGATGATCGATCTGGAAGGCATGCTGCTCTCGCGATTGAGCTTCAGCTTCGGCTCCAGCTAGCCATCGCTCGGATGAATCTTTTCCGCCGTGGGTATTTGTTCAGGGGTTCGCGTGTCATAGCAAATAATGACGCACGTCCGAAGAGAAGATGTTACTGTTGATCAGCCGCATGGTCAGTTCGGTATGCTAGGACCTGTCAGGGATTGGTGGGCTGTGATTGACTGTGACGAGAGGTGTTGGTACCTCATTTGCTAGCCATATGTCACAGCTAGAAGATGCGTCACTACCGTCTACCGAAATACTAAATTGATAACCACACTTATATAGAATATAGAAGGTGTGCACAAAGTAACAAAGACACAAACCCCACGGAGTTCATCCCTCACAACATCGAATGCACTGAAAATCTGGTTGAGAGTGCATTGACTTTTGTTGGAGGCTTGTTGAATGTTGTGGAAGACTCTAGGGCCTTAGTCAAAAGCTGCAAATTTTCGTGACTGAAAATCGCAGTAAAAATATACATCCTGAAAAAATACAAAAAAAAAACACTTAACAAAGAAAAATAAACAAATAAGTTCAAGAATATAAGTACAAAAGCAAATAACAAATTGAAAATGCAAATTATACTAACAAAAGTTGTGGAAACACCATTGCAGAAGATTGAAGATGTTTGCATCAAAGCAATTATGTGTGTTTACGTGGGGAAAAATATTTACTTGGAAGTCTGGGTGCAAGGTTAATCAACATGTTTGTGAGCTCCTCGGTCATGTTTATATCTTCTTTTTTCCATTTTGGTGTGGGTGCCACACTTTCTTGATGGGCCATGGCTATTGGTCCGACGCCGGTCTCATGTAATCTTTGAAGAACCATATAACACTTCTCATCGCATCCGCGGGCTGATGGAAATTGTTCGTGTGAACTAAAATCTTAACCTTTATAGACAAAGAATGATGTAAGAAGATACATACTTTTATGTTCTCGCCAATTTAGGAGATGAAATAGTTAAAATTGTAATTTTCTACATACGATATATTTGGTCATGCCACCTCATGGATTTTATCTATAGGAATTTGAATTCCTCTAACTTGTGTGAAATACCCATGACACGAGTTTATCGAAGTGTATAAATATAACTAGTGAATTGCACATTTAGCCCTTAATTATGCATTTGTGACACCAATTCCCCAACTAATGAAAGTTCGTTTAGACTACCCCATATAGAAAAGTTGAGCCCTCTTTTTATATATGTGTCATATGCAAGGTGAGGTGATGATCATGATCCAAAGATATCAAGTAGACGGCAAGGAATGTGAAAAATGGAGAAGAGAAGGTTGGACATATAATCGACGATGACGTTCTCCAAGATTTACACATTTTTACTGCGTTGTCAGTCCTAACTAATAGAATAGGAAAAATGCTTAAATGGGGGTAAAACCGGGTGGTACAAAGTTTCTTAGATGGGATATTCAGGTACATATTTTCACCAAATATGGTTATGCGTAATTATAAATGCACAACAAAGGGGTAAAAAGTAAAATTCACTCTTAAATCAATGACATGAAATTTGTGAGCCATCGTGAATGTTGTATAGGGTTTACACAAGCAAGAAGAATATGTGTGCTGGATATGACCTCTCTATCGAATATGATTTGATTTTCACCAAAATTAAAGCACACCATATTCTCAAATGGAGAGCCTAGTTTTTCCTTAATATTTTTTTTTGCGAAAAAGGCCTTATCTGAGACTAGCACTTGCAAGAAAATCCTTACAAAACACACACACATAAGTTCTTGAAAAGTTCAGCATCATCTTCCTCTTGCATCCCTCGACAGCGCGCCGTGAACAAAGCTCGATATCGCCTCTAGGCCTCCGACGTATCAAGCTCGTGTCAGAGAAAGTCTGAAAAAAAGCCAAACACTTGTAGAAGCAGCAACTGTGAAGTCATGGACGCAATCTTGAGAGATCGTCGTCCCGGGGAAGCTAGTACCGAGATGGCTCGGGAGATAATCCCAACTCCGGCTAGACCAAGATAGGAGACACAAAACTTGCAAGTTACTCGATGGAGTCGTATGTATCTAGCTGAGGTTCATCGGGCGGAGGTAAAACTTGAGGACGCCAATACGTTGCGTCATCACCCCCTCCAAATTAAAGGATGTCGTCTATGGAGACGGAGTCTTATTACGCCAGACCTATTGTCCGAGGACCGACTCCAAACTCCAGCATGTCGACGCTTCTCGGAGAAAAAACATACTTGGGACAGGCCGAAGGACTTTTATTTCCACGATTTTAAATACGCTCAGATGGGAAGCGATGCCCTAATGTCTGAGGACCGACTCCAAACTGCAGCGTGTCGACACTTCTCATAGAAAAAACATACTTGGCACAGGCCGAAGGACTTTTATTTCCACGGCTGCTAATGCCTCTGCATCGGTTTTTTCTTCCTAGATTATTCAGACTTTCAGACTCCATCCAAACGCGGCCGCGCTAGGCCGTCGCCTAGCGCGGGGTCAAACACACATGACACACCGACACAATTAATACGCCGCACGCACAATTATATCCTCCATGCTCTAACAACAATCGATTCGGTAAGCACGTATAGCGAGCTAGCCATGCATGCACTGGCATGCAGTTGCAGTTATATATGCGGCGGCGGTTGCGCCGTCGCATTCGCCCGGAGAAGCAAACGTCGCCACCCACCGCTGCGCCGTCGCCATCTCCGGCCCCCGTCCCCGTCCGTCCGTCGTAACAAAAAGATCGATCCGTCGACGAAAAAACAAGCCAAAGCTTCGCCGTGAATTCTCCTGTCGTACCACAGTTTTTTTCCTTCCGTAGATTCGGAGCTCCCATTTCTTTTTTTCTCAACGAAACATGGCAGGACAAAATCAACGCTCAGTAGTTCAGACGTACTGCTCCTACTACAGTCGATTCGTCTGGGTGCTTTCTGCTGGGGTTAAATTAAATTAAACCAAAGGCCCCGGCGAGGCGATTGCCACCGCTTAATTTCTGGACCGTCTGGCCAATAATTGAGCGATCATCCATCCTGCACATGGGCCGCTCCCGGTTGCCAGGTCGGATTGCAGGGGCTTTGTCGTCTTTTCGCTTTCTGTGGTCCGGTAGTTACATGGAGTAGCCTGCTGATTAGGCAATCCCAGGCATCCATATGCAGGGGACTAGCGTGGGGTATTTTCAAGCGATCATCAATCATGGCGATGAAGGTACCACCGAACATGCATGCTAGATTCCCACGTACGATACGATGCCCGGGAGGAAAAGAACATGTTTCGGTTTTGGTAGGAAAAAAGAGCTGTTTATCATGATCTGCCAAAGCATATAGGATACGTTTGGTTTATGCCCTGACGCGCCCTACCAATTGGCGGGCATGACCAAATTTTTGGCGAACGAAACAGCCACCCTTAAAACGCCCACGATTTGGCTAAAAACTGCACTGTTTCATGCTATGTGGACTGGGCTAGCCAAAAAATTGGATACAAACCAAAGAGCAGTGGTAGGTCATGGGTTTGCCAAAAATTTGGTAAGGCCAGCATAGGAGCCTTCAAATAGTACCAACATTTAGCAACGAAAAATATCCATGAGTTACATCTACTCCCTCCGTTCGGAAATATAAAACGTTTTAATTTTGTAAATCGAATGTATCTAGATGTCTTTTAGTGTATAGGTACGAGGTGTCTAGATATATATATTTATTTCACAAAGTTAAAATGTCTTATATTTCTAAATGGAGGGAGTATATCTCTATATTACCACGCTAAAGTATGAGTTATTTCAGGATATCCCGATCACCTTAAACTTTCAATAAATCCAATGAACATTATAAATCCCAAAACAATGCCTTCATGTCCTCTTCGCCTTTCTTTCCTTCTTTCTTATGTCTACTCATGGGTACACTTTGGTGTCTCATAGAGAAAATCAATAATCATCACCAATGATGTTTCAATCATCCATTTGGTGGCTAATTCAGCACCATTACAATCTATATAACTCCTACACACACCAAACATGAAAGCAATACACTTAGCACATGCTCTAGCTAGTTCGAAACATATTTCAAACCTTTTGTTTATCTCAATGAGATTTTAAGTCATTCTCTATGGATTATACCAGAAGCAGATAATCAGACGATAAATAATAGAGACAACAAATGAACTTATACCGCGATGCCAAACGCAAACCCTGACCCCATGCTTAATTGATGGTATGTTCTGAGTATATCGAGCCCATCGGGTTGCTCCTAAGTCATCGATATGGCCGAAATATCGATTGATAAGTCATTATCAGCGGCCAACAGAAACCACAATATATATCAGCCGATATGGCGACCCATGCAAACAAACAATTTTTATGACTATGACCTGAGCTAACAACATATTTACAGAAATTGGCTAAAACTTATAGTGCATATTGACATGAGCAAATGGCCATGACGTCATAAATGGGTCAGGTTGTACAAATGTTTTGGGTTTTGGTGAAGAATAAATTAATTAACGTGTACGAATGTTTTGCTGAAGAAAGAGACTCGTACGAAAGCACCTCCACTAGTTTTACAGCTATGCACAAGTTGGCAGATACCTCTCCCAACCTGTTGTTGATTTTGGCTCTGGAAGACAAAACATCTCCAGGTCCAGCCCATGCAGACTGGCACTAATCAACAAACACCTCCACCAGCTTGCCCCTCTCCCTGATTAACAAACGATTGTTTAATCCAAATAGCAAAGCTTAAGATAAAATAATCAAAATCTTGCACATGCACCCTTCGGAATCTAAACATCTTATGCAGTATCCTTTTTTTTACCTTTTTAAGAGAAGTATTAAGAGAAGTATTTGGTTACTACCGGTAAAATCGATTATGCTTCTGTGACCATTCGCAGCACCCGTTCGCTCGCTCGCCCCCCTGTGGGCGACGGGCGAACCCTTGCCGCCTCCCACCCACCGCCCCTCCCTCTCCCTCTCCCCGGCCGCCGCCGCCGGCGTAAGTCGCTGGGCTTCTCCCGCGCGGGGCTGGCGGCGGCGGGTCGGCCTCTTCTTGACGCGCGAACGGAGGGCAGGGCCTCTCGACGGCGCCGGTGCTCCTCGGCGGTGGACAGTCCGGCTCGGCGGCGTGAGCCGCAACCGGGTGGTGGCGATGCGGCGGCGCAGCCGTTGGCTGCGGGGGGCTACGGTGGCCAGCATGGCCGGCTGGTCGCCGGCGAGCGGCCAGCAAAGCCCAATCTGCCCAGATCTGGGCCAAAAAGGGCTCCATCTGGGCCTGGGCGGGCCGTGCCTGGCGCGGTTGCGGCTTCTCCGGTGGATGAGATAGCAGAGCTTGGCATGGGTTGGTGGCGGCGGCGGTGCTCCTGCTGCAGTGTTGCGGCGGGACTTCACGGGCCCTCTCGGGCTCGGACGGGCCGGCGGGCCTAGTGTGTCCTACTGCTACACCCGGTCGGCTACCGCCTCCCGACGATGGAGGTGGCGGAGGTAGTTCCCTCCCGGGTGGCGCTGTACCACTGACCCTCGTCGATGCTCCTTGCTTATCATCTTTACCGGCCTCGCGACGTGGACCTCAGTGAGATGGCGGGGGTGATTGCAAAACCGTGGTGGCGCGCGCTGGTGGACGGCAAGGTTGGTGGACGTTCCGGAGGGCCTGGAGGCGTGGTTTTTTTGGGGGTCGGGAGAAATCCCTGTCTCGGCACCGGCGCGGTGATGCCTGCGGGTGTCACCTTCCTTCCTGAAGGGCGTCGGAGATCCCTCTTCCCCACCCCCCGTTGTGGACCGGGGGAAACCCCAGGATTGGTTCCGGGGAGATCCCTTGGAACGATCCGGACAGCAGCGACGTCATCGTCGCTTTCCTTCTTGGAGATGTTGCTTGGTACACGGCGCTTCGGAGCGTTAGGAGCGGGGTGGAATTTCGTCGGAGGGCGCATCGGTGGAGAATCCCCTTCGTTTTCGTCGAACCGCCGTTCTCGGCATTGTTTTCTCTTTCTTTATTTTTTGTTTCTCTTGGGCTCAGATTTTGCTGTTTTGCCCCAGCGGTGGTATCCTTGTATCGGTGGTTTGCTATATGAATATAGCGGGGCGCAAGCCTATTTCGAGTGAAACTACCGGTAAAATCTACTTGGTCTCCTTCCGAGTAAAGGATATCTGTTGTAGGGTGTTTTGCAAAATTTGTTTCCTTTGATGCATGCATTTCTCTAATTGTATAAATGACATGAATGTTCTCCTTTATCCCTTTTGGTAGAGGCAATTATCTTAGTAATTTCTGCAATGCAAATGAATATATCTTTATGTTACAAACCAAGTTACAAATTTCGACTAAAAAGACACTTATTATGGATCGTACTTGACATGCAAAGCAAAAAAAAAGATAAACATATGCCATTTTGCAAATACGAAACACGAGAAGGGTGATCATGCAAAAGCTGCAGTACAAAGTTCCAAACCAAGTTGCTCCCCACTGCCACTGTCGGCGGTCGTTGGGAAGGAGCAGAGAGCTCACTTGCTATATAAATTGCAGCTCCCTTTTAGCCCCCGATAATTAGCGTTAATAAAATCCGCGCCAGGGAGGGAAAAAGAAAACCGAGAGCGTAACAGACAGACGCCTCTGTCTCTCTGCCGCTGCCGCCTGTGTATGGGCAGCGCCTCCCTCCCACTCCCTCCCACTGGATCTGCAGTGGCCGCGTAGCAGGAGGAGGAGGAGGAGGCGAATTCTAGAGATTTTTCGCAAAATCTCGCGTCCATTCCATGTCAGGTTCGGCTCTCCTCGCTCTTCCGCATCTTCCGATTTTCCTCTGTTTTTTTCTCCGTGGCGGTTTCGGTTGGTTGGTTGGGGAGCGGCGGCGCTGGCGTGCTGCTTCAGTCGAGCTCGGAGAAGAGCGCGTGATCTAGCTGGCCGCGCGGAGGGGAATTCGCGGGCTAATTACCGTCGAATGCAGCGGTTTCATGGGAGCTGGTTTAGGAAATTGGGAGTGTGCCGTGCGCGTGATCCGCTTGGCGGCAGTAGCTACATCATCCGTCCGGGGTTAGATCTGGGGGCTGCGCATCGGTAGCTAGCTATGTCCGATCCACAGTCCGGGCTTAGCTCGGCTCTCTTCACTGGATTGGCCCTGTGCTGGATCTGACGTAGCTGTATTTTCCTCTTTTCTGTCGGTTTCAGGTTGAGTGCTCGGCAGTGAGGAAGCGGATAGTCTGATCTGCTCAGCTCAAGGGGTTACACACAGCTAAGAAGATGGCGGCCGCATTGGCGTGGAGGTTCAATGGAACTAATGGCGGCAGCCACGGCGGCGCAGATCTGGTAGGTGTTGCCCTCTTGGTCTTGGATGTTGTTTGTTCTGAGCTAGTAGAGTGTGGCTGGTAGCCTGTCGCTTTCAAGTGTATTTCTTCAGTTGTAATCTTGCTTCTGTGCTTTTTTAAATAAATTTCCTGGGGCTGCATTGGGTTTGTATGCGTACATTGGATTAATCAAATCAATGGTTAAATACAGTACTAGGATACTCTTTGATATGAGATCAGTACCTGGTCTACTTGATACAAGTCCTTCCTTCCTATTGGTCGAATTTTAAGCACTAGAGTTCTTATTGAGATGTAGTCTTACAAGCCTTTCAACTAGGTCTACCAACTTTGTCTGGAAAATAGTTTGCGATATCTGTATCTTGAGATTGAGGAGCTAGTAAGCTGTTACTTGCGTTGTTCTCTTGGCATTGACAGTAGCATTCTTCTGGTCTGGGCCATATATGTTCACTCAGGTGATGCTGAAAAATGGGCCGAATAAACTCTTATGCTTGTGTTGTGCTAGCTTTTGACATTTATCACCATAGGAAAGCTTTAAAATTTGATATATGCACGTAATTATGTCGGATTAAGCAAAATCGTGTGAAAAATAAACTTATTGAATGGCTAAATTTTTGTTGCATCTTTTCGTGGTATTGATGCACTGAATCTCAGGTTCATTTTGTGGACCTATGTTATGTTTGATTGACAATAGAATGCTTGTCATTGCCACAACTTTCTGTAACTTTGTCTTATTCCATCTTACCTTTTACGTATAAATCCATGTCAGTTAAGTAATTTGACAAACTATAATCTAGATAATTATTCTGGAACTTCAGAAAGTTAATTGAGTCATGCCATAAAAGTTTCTGCTATGCTTCCATGTAATTAGAGGGAGTCCTGATATGCTTCTTATGATACTTTACTTCATGGTGTTTATCACTGCATATTTCTACAGTGATTTCATAGGCATCTTTGAAACATTATTACTCCCTCCGATCCATATTACTTGTCGTAGAAATGGATGTATCTAGACATGTTTTAGTGCTAGATACATCCAATCTAATGACAAGTAATATGGACCGGAGGGAGTATCATATTGTCTATATTTATCTTTGAACTATCTGTAACCATGTGATTTCCATCAAGAAGATATTTATCCGTGGGACTTTGCGTACTTCTGTGCATGAAGATAACTGTCATTTGTTACACTTCGAGGAGGACATTGTTTTGTATCTTTCTTTGACTTTGAAGAGAAACATGGGATTGATCTGACATCATGGTCATCATTCTGAACACTCGACCTATGTTTTGAAATCATTCTGTTCACTATTGTGACTTTGTGTACCGTTATGCAATACTACGTTTGCATCTACTACTTATGGTGTTCAATGTTTTATGCAATGGAATGCTATCAGCTCATGCGAAATTCATTTTTTTTAACTTGTTGGCATCTTTAATGCTAATTACTCCTGTTTGGCTATTAACAGGAAAGGCATGCGGACAAAGTTCAAGATTCTGAGCCGCCAACTCCTGTCTCAGTCATGAGAATGGGCAAGTAAGTTGATATTCTACTTCTTTGTTGCTGTGCTAAACACTAGCATAATTTATGAATGTGAATCTACAACAGAAGTTCTACTATTAGTGCCTCATCTTATTGTTTTGTTCTTTTCCCTTTGTAGTTTTGAGGGTATATATCTGTTGCATTTCTAGGATATTCTTCCATAACATTATGCAATATAACTGTGAAGTCTTCAAAAGATGATCTAGGAAATGCTGTTAATTGGGGAATATCAAACGGGGAAAAGACGGGACTACTAAAATATCTGTTTTATTCACTTGAGGAATAAGTTTCTAGAACTCATTTCTATGACAACCAAATCATTAGGGGAAAGGAAATGAAAGAGTCTATAACAACTGCCCCATACCTCAAGAAATTTGTGCTTCAAACAAAAGCTTTCTCGATATCTCGGTTATTATTTGGATCTGTCTTGAAATTATGAAAGCAAAATAAGCAACTAGACCTCCACATTTGAATACATGGTTGCTTCGATTTATGATATTACAACTGTAACAAGATGCTATTGTACATGGAAACACGCACATGATTTTAGATTCAAAAGCAGGATTGCGAATTTTAAAATGTTATGGGCCTTACTGCATGGGAGAGGTGAACTGAGCATCGCTCAGCTTGCTAGAGGCGCGAGTGATTGCCTACCCTACCCGGGTTTGAGGCTTGGCTTCCACGGAGTGTGCTCATTTGCTCAATATTCTTTTCTACGTAAAAATGCCATGGGTGCTAGTGCCTGTTGGTCAAGTACAGGGCCCTTAGGCTCCTAAAATAGGAATCTAACATGATGGGTGACAAGGCAACCAGTTTATACAGAAGTTGGTCGAAGCACCAAACGGTTAGTTAGGCTCCTGGGTCTTTTTGATAGCTTTTCGCTTTTTTTTTTCCTTTAAGTTTGTACTTTGGATCTTCTTGATGATATCTCTCTAATAGGCCTTTAAGTTTGTACTTCGCATCTTCTTGACGCTATCTCTCTAATACAAATGGCATGCAATTTGATGCTTGTTCGAGAAAAAAAAGTCTTGAGCATTGTCAATGTCCTAAAGAACTTAAATTTTGGATTGGAGGAAGTAGTATCATAGTTGTGAACTTCTGATATACTAATATGCCCATGTAAGTTGCATCCCATCAAAACTATTGTGAATATTGAACACTATAACTAAGATGATTGTCTGTAACTGCAGGAACCGAGTCAATATGGAGGATGAGGAGACACTTTCAAGTGTTGCTCAGTGTATTGAGCAGTTGCGGCAGAGTTCTTCGTCCACTCAAGAAAAAGAAAGCTCATTGAAGCAGTTATTGGATCTTGTTCAAACACGTGATACTGCATTTGGAGCTGTTGGATCACATTCACAGGCTGTTCCAATACTTGTTTCTCTGCTCAGGTCTGGCTCATCTGGAGTTAAGATGCTGTCTGCTACTGTTCTGGGGTCTCTTTGCAAGGAAGAGGAGCTAAGGGTGAAGGTTCTGCTTGGTGGTTGCATCCCTCCATTGCTTGCTCTTCTCAGGTCCAAGTCAGCTGAAAGTCAGACTGCAGCTGCCAAAACGATATATGCAGTTTCTCAAGGTGGGATAAGGGATCATGTTGGATCAAAGATATTTTCAACGGAAAATGTTGTTCCAGTACTGTGGGAGCAACTCAAAGTTAGCCTCAAGAATGAGAGTTTGGTGGATGGCCTGCTAACTGGAGCACTGAAGAACTTGTCAAAAAACACAGAGAGGTTCTGGTCAGCAACCGTGCAATGTGGTGGAGTTGATATACTTATAAAGCTGGTTGGTTCTGGACAGACAAATACTCTAGCAAATGTGTGCAATCTTCTTGGGGCCTTAATGATGGAAGACTCGTCAGTTTGTTCCAAAGTTTTATCAGGAGAAACAACAAAACAGCTCCTAAAGTTACTTGGTCCTGGTAATGAAACTTCAATTAGAGCAGAAGCCGCTGGTGCTCTCAAATCCCTTTCTGCACAGAGTAAAGAAGCTCGGCGTGAGATAGCTAGTTCTAATGGGATTCCTGCTCTTATAAATGCCACTATTGCTCCATCAAAAGAGTTCATGCAAGGAGAATCTGCCCAAGCACTGCAAGAAAATGCGATGTGTGCATTAGCAAATATTTCTGGTGGTTTATCTTATGTAATCTCAAGCCTTGGTGACAGTCTTGAATCATGCTCTTCCGCTGCACAGATTGCTGACACTCTTGGTGCATTAGCCTCAGCATTAATGATATATGACATAAATGCAGAATCAATCAGTGCTTCAGATCCGCTGGTCATTGAGAAAACACTGATGAAACAGTTTAAGCCCAAGGCACCCTTCCTTGTACAGGAGCGTGTAATTGAAGCTTTAGCCAGCTTGTATAGTAACCCAGTTCTCTGCAAGACACTGGCAGATTCTGATGCAAAACGCTTGCTTGTTGGTTTGATAACCATGGCAGGTACTGAGGTGCAAGATGACCTAATGACATCACTTTTTGCTCTCTGCAAGAAGGAGTGTGATTTATGGCAAGCTCTACAAGGTCGTGAGGGTGTTCAGCTATTGATTTCTTTACTTGGTCTATCCTCAGAACAGCAGCAGGAATGTGCTGTTGCTCTGCTCGCTCTTCTGTCGAAGGAGAATGATGAATGCAAATGGGCTATCACTGCTGCTGGTGGCATACCTCCTCTTGTTCAAATATTAGAAACTGGGTCTCCCAAAGCTAAAGAAGATTCAGCAACCATCATTGGCAATTTATGCAATCACAGTGAAGACATACGAGCATGTGTTGAAAGTGCTGATGCAGTTCCTGCTTTACTATGGCTTCTGAAGAACGGAAGTGACAATGGAAAAGAGATAGCATCCAAAACACTGAATCATCTCATTCACAAGTCAGATACTGGAACTATTAGTCAGTTATCTGCTCTGTTGACAAGTGAACAGCCTGAATCAAAAGTTTATGTTCTTGATGCTTTGAAAAGCTTGCTTTCTGTTGCACCACTTAATGATATTCTGCATGAAGGAAGTGCTGCAAATGATGCAGTTGAGACAATGATCAAAATTCTAAGCTCCCCTAAAGAAGAAACTCAGGCTAACTCGGCATCTGCTCTTGCTAGTCTGTTCCATTGCCGTAAAGATTTACGAGAAACACATATTGCAGTGAAGACACTATGGTCAGTCATGAAACTGATTGACACTCAGTCTGACAGAATACTAATGGATGCCTCATGTTGCCTTGCTGCCATTTTCCTTTCAGTCAAGCAAAATAAGGAGGTTGCTGCAGTTGGACGGGATGCATTAGCTCCACTAGTCTCACTAGCAAGTTCTACAGTCCTTGAAGTAGCAGAGCAAGCAACCCGAGCTTTGGCAAACCTTTTTCTTGATCATGAATTGTCTGCCCAAGTATCTTTTGAAGAAATTCTGTTCCCTTTAACGCGTGTTCTTAAGGAGGGATCTATTGATGGAAGAATTCATGGAGCAGCAGCAATAGCTCGTCTTTTGCAGTGTCGACCCGTTACCCAGCTTATCTCGGATACTGTTAATCGCTCTGGTGCTGTCCTTGCTCTAGCTGGTCTCTTGGAAGCTGCTAATGGTGATGCTTCTGCAACATCAGAAGTCCTCGATGCACTGGTGCTTTTATCAAGATCTAAGGTGTCAAGTGGGCATACCAAGGCTCCCTGGGCTGCTCTTGCAGAAAATCCCCACACCATACTTCCCCTTGTTTCTTGTGTAGCTGATGCAGTACCCTCCTTGCAAGATAAGGCCATAGAAGTTCTGTCAAGGCTCTGTTTTGACCAACATGATGTTGTGGGTGGTTTGGTTTCTGAAATCCCAGGTTGCATATCATCAGTGGCACGACGAGTCATTGGTTCCAACATGCTGAAAGTTAAAATTGGTGCATGTGCTCTTCTAGTTTGTGCAGCTAAAGAGCATTGCCAAAAGCAGATAGAGATCCTGTGTGATTCAAGCCTGTACATTCAGCTAATTCATTCACTAGTTGGTATGATCAGTACAGCAAATTTGCCTTCTGAAAATGGGGATGGTGAAAGGATAGCAGACATTAAAATTTCCAGACACTCCAAAGAAAATAACAGTGACGCTGAAATGGTGTGCCATACTGCTGTAATCTCGGGTAACATGATTCCACTCTGGCTACTTGCTGTCTTTACGCGGCATGACAATAAAACAAGAGCAGAAATTCTAGAAGCTGGAGGGGTCGAAATGCTCACCGAGAAGATTTCACAAAATGCATTCCTATATGTGGTATGTTAATGCTAGTTATTGAATTTTTCATTTTCTTTGTATGTATGCTAATTGGTATGTGAATATTAGTTTCTCTTACACACTTCATTGTTCTTGCATCATATACCTTACAGTCAACAACTACTAGCTTGTAGACTGAATAATCTTTATGTTTGGGAAGACATAAAATCAATTTTAGAAAACAACACATGTAGATTTATGCCGCAATGCCCTTCTAGATTGATCAAGTTGCCAATGAATCATCTGTTGAGGAGTTGTAAGTTTGCACGACTAGCTTGATATAACTTTGCCATCTATTTTGTCTAGAAGATTTATCCAAACATACATTTGTTTCGTTGTGTCCAAATATTCCAGCATGAAAGATGTCCCCTGATGTCTACCAAAACTTTAATCACATTCCAGCAACCACAAATTGAAGTGACACTCAAAGAAAAGATTCATGGTATCTTCCATCACATTTTCATTGTGATGGAAGATACCATGAATCTTATTCCAGCAACCACAAAACTTTAATCACATTCCAGCAACCACAAATGCTCACCGAGAAGATTTCACAAAATGCATTCCTATATGTGGTATGTTAATGCTAGTTATTGAATTTTTCATTTTCTTTGTATGTATGCTAATTGGTATGTGAATATTAGTTTCTCTTACACACTTCATTGTTCTTGCATCATATACCTTACAGTCAACAGCTACTAGCTTGTAGACTGCATAATCTTTATGTTTGGGAAGACATAAAATCAATTTTAGAAAACAACACATGTAGATTTATGCCGCAATGCCCTTCTAGATTGATCAAGTTGCCAATGAATCATCTGTTGAGGAGTTGTAAGTTTGCACGACTAGCTTGATATAACTTTGCCATCTATTTTGTCTAGAAGATTTATCCAAACATACATTTGTTTCGTTGTGTCCAAATATTCCAGCATGAAAGATGTCCCCTGATGTCTACCAAAACTTTAATCACATTCCAGCAACCACAAATTGAAGTGACACTCAAAGAAAAGATTTATGGTATCTTCCATCACATTTTCATTGTGAAGTACACAATGAACTGAATCAATTCTGAAGTTCTATCTGAATAGATGTAATGTTGAATTTTCCATACAACTAAGCCATATGAAAAATTCTGCGCTTGTCCTATACATGATTTTTGGTATTAATCTGCAAGGTAAGTTTGAAGCGCTTGAGGATATGTTATTGTCTTCTAAATTCCATCGATCTGCATGATAAGTTCTGTTTAGTATTTTGGTTTTGAAACTTGTCTAATGCTACTTCTGGAGACCCATCATATATCTTACTCTAGCACTGTCCTCCAAATCCTTATTGGATAGAAGACCTATTTCGCTATTCATATTGAAAGATAGTGTATATTCTTTAATGCCGCACATAGTCACATACTTCAAAATTCGGCAAGATCAAAAGTAAAATTATGCTATGATTTTTCGGCTGGATAAGATGATGGTATTTTGGAAGTTCTCATGGCATTCTCTTTTGTATGTGTTAATAATTAATAATTTGGCATTCTTTTGGGCTGCAGCTGACAAGTTCATTTTCCTAAATTCTTAGTTTTGATGAGGAAAGATCCATTGCGTAAATATCTACTTGAACTCAGATTTGCTATTTTCTTATGTACCCATCATGCATTATCTTTATACTTATAGCTATTCGAGTTCTTATTTCTTTCCAATTGGGTCTGCTTATAATGCATGTTCATGCTTTTATCAGGGTGAAGAAGATAACACTGCATGGGTCTGTGCCTTACTTCTTGCATTGCTATTTCAAGAAAGAGAGACGAACCGGTCTAATTCAGTATCGCATTCAATTCCTGTGCTCTCAAACTTGTTAAGGTCAGATGAGCCAGCATACAGGTACTTCGCCGCACAAGCTTTGGCAAGTCTGGTGAGCAATGGTAGCAGAGGAACGCTTCTGGCTGTTGCTAATTCTGGGGCTGCCACTGGACTTATATCTTTGCTTGGATGTGCTGATGTTGATATAGCTGATCTTGTGGAGTTATCAGAGGAATTCATGTTGGTGCATAATCCTGATGAAGTTACTCTGGAGAAGCTATTCAGAGTTGATGATATCAGGGTTGGTTCAACTTCCAGAAAATCTATTCCTCTTCTTGTTGATCTACTTAAACCCATTCCAGAAAGACCTGGTGCTCCTTTCTTGGCATTGGGTCTTCTGACACAATTGGCTGTTGATTGTGCCCCAAACATGCTGCTAATGGCTGAAGTTGGAATCCTAGAAGCACTTACCAAATACCTATCACTTAGTCCACAAGACGCAACAGAAGAAGCTACAACCGAGCTGTTGGGCATTCTTTTTAGTAGTGCGGAAATAAGGCAACATGAATCAGCACTTGGTGCTGTAAACCAGCTTGTGGCAGTCCTTCGTCTAGGAGGAAGAAATTCACGGTACAGTGCTGCAAAGGCATTAGAAAGCTTGTTTTGTGCTGACCATGTCAGGAACAGTGAGGCAGCTCGACAAGCTATTCAGCCGCTTGTAGAAGTTCTGAGTACTGGCATGGAGAGGGAGCAGCATGCAGCTATATCAGCACTTGTTAGGTTGCTTTGTGACAATCCGTCAAGAGCACTTGCAGTTGCTGATGTTGAGATGAACGCAGTGGAGGTTCTCTGCCGGATTCTGTCCTCGGATTGTTCAGCTGAGTTAAAAGGTGATGCTGCTGAACTGTGCGGTGTTCTGTTTGCAAATACAAGGATCCGTTCTACTATGGCTGCAGCCCGTTGTGTGGAACCTTTGGTCAGTTTACTGGTTAGTGAAGCAAACCCGGCCCAGCTTTCTGTAGTTCGTGCACTGGATAAGCTTCTGGATGATGAACAACTTGCCGAGTTAGTGGCAGCACATGGGGCAGTCATTCCCCTTGTTGGGCTTTTGTTTGGAAAAAATTTCATGCTTCATGAGGCAGTTGCCAGAGCTTTGGTAAAGATTGGAAAGGATAGACCGGCTTGCAAATTGGAAATGGTTAAGGCTGGTGTAATTGAGAGTATTCTTGATATTCTTCATGACGCTCCAGATTTTCTTTGCATTGCATTGGCAGAAATGCTTCGGATTTTGACAAACAATGCCAGCATAGCAAAGGGTCCATCTGCAGCCAAAGTAGTACAGCCTCTTTTCTCTCTGCTATCTAAGGCAGACACTGGTCCTGAGGGACAGTATAGCACTTTGCAGGTTCTTGTCAATGTTTTGGAGCATCCTGAATGCCGTGCTGATTATAACTTGACACCCCGCCAAACCATTGAGCCAGTCATTACTTTACTGAATTCATCTCCACCAGCTGTGCAACAATTAGCAGCAGAGCTCCTATCTCATCTTCTCCTGGAAGAACACCTCCAGAAGGATACAGTAGCAGAACAATCCATCACTCCTCTTATTCAAATTCTCTCATCGGGTTTGCCGAATCTACAGCAGAGAGCTATAAAAGCTCTTGCTAACCTTGCATTAGCCTGGCCAAATACAATTGCAAAGGAGGGTGGTGTGTTTGAGTTGTCCAAGGTGTTGTTGCAATCTGATCCACCTTTGCCTCATGTCGTATGGGAATCTGCAGCAGCTGTCCTGTCTAGCATTTTGCAGTACAGTACCGAGTTTTTCCTTGAGGTTCCTGTTGCGGTACTAGTGCAATTGCTCAGATCGGGGACTGAAAGTACTGTTGTGGGCGCACTGAATGCTCTGCTTGTATTGGAGAGTGATGATTCAACAAGTGCAGAAGCAATGGCTGAAAGTGGTGCCGTAGAAGCTCTGCTGGATCTCTTGAGGAGCCATCAGTGTGAGGAAGCTGCTGCCAGACTCATTGAGGCATTGCTGAACAATATAAGAATAAGGGAGGCGAAAGCTGCTAAAAATGCTATTGCACCTTTGTCCATGTACCTTCTGGATCCACAAACACAGTCTCAACAGGGAAGGTTGCTTGCTGCTCTTGCTCTTGGAGATCTTTTCCAAAATGAAGGTCTTGCTCGTTCGACTGATGCCGTTGCAGCATGCCGTGCTCTGGTCAATCTTCTTGAAGACCAGCCAACTGAAGAGATGAAAGTGGTTGCCATTTGTGCCTTGCAGAATCTAGTCATGTATAGCCGAGCAAACAAAAGAGCAGTTGCAGAATCTGGTGGCGTCCAGGTCTTGCTGGACCTTATCAGCTCAAGCAATCCGGACACTTCTGTTCAGGCAGCAATGTTTGTCAAACTTCTATTCAACAATCACACTATCCAAGAATATGCGACGAGTGAAACAGTCAGAGTTATAACTGGTAAAATAATACTAGCACTTTCTTCTTTCTGCTGGATCACTTCAAATTATCACTTCTCGTGTTTCAGTGCCTTCCATGCTATACAAATCAAAATCTGTCTTTAATATTAGCAAGTCAAACTTAACGATATACGGCAAAGAGAAGAATCAAGGTGTTTACATTTGCGCGAAGTTTGTAATTCACATGTTCTCATATGATATTATGTTTTAGTTTTAATACCAATTAGTACTCTATTTTAGTGCTTGTCTACTCAAGATAGGCATTCTTTTAAACTCTTATCTTTCTCGAGAAAAATACCAGTTTCATTCTGGCATTCTGGAATGTGGTTATTTTCTACCTGGAGTTTACTTTGTGTACCTGATGATGGGTGTTCTGCATGCAGCTTCAATTGAGAAGGATATATGGGCATCTGGGAGTGCTAACGAGGAGTATCTTAAAGCGCTTAATGCTCTACTTAGCAACTTCCCTCGTCTGAGAGTCACTGAACCTGCTACAATATGCATTCCACATCTTGTAACGTCCCTTAAAACTGGTTCTGAAGCAACTCAAGAAGCAGCACTGGATTCGCTATATCTGCTCAGGCAAGCGTGGACGGCTTGCCCAGCTGAAGTATTTAAAGCTCAATCAGTTGCTGCATCAGAGGCTATTCCTCTACTTCAGTACTTGATACAGTCTGGCCCACCACGGTTTCAAGAAAAGGCAGAGCTACTACTTCAGTGCTTGCCTGGCACACTTACAGTTACTATAAAGCGTGGCAACAATCTGAGGCAGTCTGTGGGAAATGCTAGTGCATTCTGCAAGCTTACTCTTGGAAATAATCCTGCAAGGTTGACAAAGGTATGTCTAATTCTTTGCGCTTCTCGTTTCAGGGATATAGGCCATGCTTTCACAATAATCCTGTAGCACAATTTAGTACTTCCATGCTTTCAAAATAAACTTGCTATATCTGGAGTTAATATTACTCCCTCCGTAAAGAAATAAGCGACTTGGATTTGTTTAGATTCGTATGTATCTAAACAATAAAATGCTCCTAGGTACATGTGAATCTAGATAAATCCAAGTCACTTATTTCTGGATGGAGGGAGTATATGTTTTCTCCTGATTTATTGGCTACTATGTGTACTGCTATGCTGTATTAGCACATCCATACCAAGCTTGGACATTGGTTTATGGGCTAATTGTGGGTCCTACTACTTCTCGTAAGAGGCATTTCTTGGTAAAGCTTTGGTAGTTAGTTCAAATCATAAGTACTTCAACTTTACCAAGTACCCCTCCTCCAAACTTGGCCTAGGGTTGAGGCCTATCAGGGGTTTGCTAGTCATGTGGCGCAGTAACCCCGATGTAAAACACACTCTACGGTAGCAAACAGCAGAATGGAGGGGCTTTTTTTTCACAATTGCTGGGTAATGGAGCATTGAAATGCGTTAAGTCAATCTCCGATATTAGCATTGACATTATAAATTCCACGAACTAATCTTAGTGTCTTTTCTTTTGGTGTTTAACTTGAAGCATAAATATTTGCTAGTTTATTTTCTTAATGATAATTGATGCTGATAAATATATATTTATTTGACTTGAGTTTTTTTTCTCCTGCACCGATTGTAACGAAGTTGATTCACCTAACTGAAATGCTATATACAGATTGTCTCGACTGGTGAGGCACCCGAATGGGATGAAGCCTTTGCATGGGCTTTTGATAGCCCTCCCAAAGGCCAGAAGCTCCATATCTCTTGCAAAAACAACAGCAAATTCGGAAAGGTACTTCAATGCATTATATTTACCACTTCATATTCTCTTGCTGTTTCATGCCATTGTATTTCAATACTCAAGCACTCGAACTGTTTTCGCAGAAATCGTTTGGTAAGGTGACAATCCAGATTGATCGGGTCGTCATGCTGGGTTCAGTTGCCGGAGAGTACACCTTGCTACCGGAGAGCAAAAGCGGTGCAAATAGGAACCTGGAAATCGAATTCCAATGGTCAAACAAATGAAGACAGTATCTACAGAATTAGGTGCCCTGTGTAAGTTAAAATATATAAGGTGAAGAGTGGTTTTCTTGTTTATTCCTCTGCTAAATGCTACCATGTTTGTGCATCAGTGTAAATAGGCGGCAGAGAAAGTTGTTCTTTTGTTGTACCTTTTCTGAGAGATAAAAACAGATTGAGATCAGATTTTTTGTATACTGATTGTAATGGACCGATTCATTATTTGTTACACGCGGATTTTGTTTTGTAATCTTTGTAAAGCATTTTCTCGGAAGCAGGAGAACTTTGCCTATTTGGTTGATGAACCTGGTTCAGTTTTTTGGTCATCGTAGTGTTTGGTTTGGGGAGCCTCCAACTCCACCGATTCCTAGTAGTCCTCAGAGAATCCTTTAGCCGTGTGCCCAAAGGGCTATTGGGTGTGCCGGACGGAAAAACGTGCCCAGCCCAGTGCCACAAATGTTTGTTCCGTACGGTGAGGCCGGCTGTCCTCGCCTCATAGTAAGCTTGCTCGTCCCTGCCCCATAGGAAGCGTTACGGGGCGGCGGACACAAACAACAACTGTCGTGGGCCTTGCCCTGCGTGAGGCGAGGACTTGTCCCTAGATCGATTCTTAGCACACGCAAGGAGAAGCCTCCCTCTTCCAACGAGGAGGAGGTGCCGATGGATCCGGTGCAAGATCCACTCCTTGCCTCCTTCGAGACTTGCTCAAAATTAGAGAAATGCGACCTGCAGCCTCGAGGAGAGAAACGTGGCCATCGAGCAGCACGTCATGCAGATCTCCGGCGACAGGGTGGGGAACTAGGGATGGAGGAGAGCGGCCTCCTGCTCACGGAGGCTGAAAGGCCATTTTGCGTATCAACATGCAGAACGAGGCATATGTCGCGGCTTGCGAGGCTGCCCACCTTGCCTTGGTTGAACAGACCCGCCAAGCGGCGAAGTAGTGGAGGTGGCAAGGGTGGACCTGCGCGGCGAAGTAGTGGAGGTGGCAAGGGTGGACCTGCGGCGCGTAGCAGCACGCAGACCATGGACGAATGGTGGAGAAAAAAAATCTACGGATACAGGTCTGGAGGAAGGCCGAGTGAGAGTCTAAGAAGTGGGGTGCGAAACAAGACGATGCTAGACCCTCTCGCCGGAAGGACAGGGGACGCTTAGTTTAGGGTTTGGATTTAAATTATGTTAAATTTTGTTGAGTTTGTAAAATTTCATCCGGAATATAAATGAAATTTATATTTCCACATTGAAATCGAAAATCTACTGGGAACGCTGGAAAGAAGCGTCCCCCAAACGCCCCCAAATGCGGCAACAAGTGCCGACGCCCTCATACGCCCTGATCGTGCCCTGTTGTCGGACGCCGTTTGGGTGACGCGGCTGGATACGCTAACGACAACGGTCCGTTCCATTCCACTCTCTCGACCAAACAAACTTCATAATTCCTTCTTCGTACCAATCCATTCCACTGACTTAGTTATTTTACCGCTATTCATAAAAGAAGATTTGACTGGAGTGTCCACTCCACGGTGAAAAAGGCGAAGGTCAGCCACACATCATGGCGGCTGCCACGTGTCATGGACCAGCTGGCCAACAGGCCGAGGCGAATGCGTAGGCCATCACCATTATTATTCAGCCAGTCACCGGCAGTCCAGCACCGTCATCATCTAGAAACGGAAGAGAGAAAGCAATCCGAAGCATCACGAGGCACTACCAGCCACAGCCAGCAGCGTCACCAACGTGTTTATGTGACGAATCACACCCAATGGCTGCTCTGCTACGTGATATCTTTCCAGTTTCCACCCTAGTATGATGCAAGCAACTTTCCATCCATGGCCTCGTCGTCGTCGTCGTCGTCGTCCATCTCGAGCGAGCCAAAGCAAAGCTGCCCCGGAGTGGTGGAGTTTCTTCATGCATGGTGACACCATCAGATCCACCATCAGGTTAAACTCAGCTAGCTTTCTTGTGTGGGTGCCAAGCTTTGATTTTGACCAATATACTGGTAGCTCATCGTCGTGCCTCCACCGTCCACTCGGAGCATCTCCACCGGCCCATCCCTTTCCCAAAAATGTGTCCAGCGTACCCCAAACTGTGTCTGCTCTGCCGCAGTGACGTCAGATCGAATTCACTGAGATTTAGGATATTTCACAACGGATTTGAAAGAATTTTTAAATTAAAATTAACCTAGCCCTAATCGTCCTTTGTCGTTGGAGGGCACGAGGATGATGCGACCTCCTCGACATACCACCGCATGGCTTGCATGAGGGCCGACATGTCATCCAGTTTGGCGGGATGACGTGCTCTCCGACCCGCGCAAGGCGGCCAAAACCCAGGCATGTCCTCCATGTCGCTGTTCTCGCGCTAGGGAACGATGTAGCCGGCTGACATATCCTCCGTCTAGCTCCGGCTTAGGCATGTACAACAGTTGCGCGGTGTTGCCTAGCGTTGCGGTAGCGGCAAGCCCTCCATCCTCGTGGAAAAGGCGGTCGGGCATTGCACACCATAAATTACGCTCATAGGCGTTGAATCACGACGATGGATGTTGTCCATGAACTGCAGACAAGCCCCATGCTCGCCATGGCTAGGCCACCAATCGAAGTCGTAGTGGTACCATGGGTCGGCATTTGCCTCCGATGAAAGCAGATGTCGGCATTGGTGGATCTCCAGTGTGAGAGCTCATGCACTGTGTTAGGAACGGTGGCCTAGAAGCATCACTTTCCGTCTTGTATATATAAGTAGTCCTGTATGAACTAATTGTACTTGTCATCGAATATGTGATTGTGGTACTGAAAGGACATTTCTCTACTAAATGTGTTTTGGTGTTTATTATCAGTACACGTGAGGTCTGACCGTTGTCTAAGTGTTTCAGGTTTTTCTAAACTGAAAATACTAAGAAGAATAAGAAGAAGAAGAAGAAGAAGAAGAAGAAGGAAGAGAGGAAAATCTGAAAATGTCGCTATCATGCATGAGGAGACTAGAATCTCTGGTGTGTTTCCAACAAAAACTCCGGTGCGTTTGCGCCGGAGACTCAAGTGCGACAACACAGGAGACTCTAGTCCGTCTGATTCCTCGTGATGTCGAAGTGATGACCACATGTAGAATGGCAGACTAGAGACCCCCCGGAGACTGGCCGAAAAATTCAGGATTCGAAGGCCAGGCCGGAGACTCCGGTGTATGTTCACTAAAGACTCCGGGGTAAGTAGCCGCAATGGCTATATTTCCAGGGTACCTATAAAAGGCACCCTTCTCCCCCAAGTGAAGACCGCGGCTTCCACTCCCTCCTCCATTGTTGCTAAGCTCAAATCCTCAAGAACTCCTTCCCAAGCCACAAGAACTTGAAGCCCCTTGGGGAATCAAGGGAGGAGACCAAGATCTACACTTCCACCAAGGGGATTTATTTTCCCCCATGTTCTTGTGAGTAACTTGTTGCCCTTGGGTTTGTGAAACCCTAACTTGAAGAATTCACCCCTAAGCTCGCTCGTGTGTTGTAAGAGCTTTGTAGTCGTGGTGAGAGCCTCCAATTGAGTTGTGGAGTAAGCCCCAAGCTATGTGCAAGGTTACGGTGGCCAACGAGAAGACCCCCACTTAGTAGATCGAGTACCCACCTTTGTGGTGTGTGCTTGGGAGAAGAAGGTGAGCCTTTGAGGCGCTTGGGTGACTTTGTGTAGCCCCAACACCTCTCCAACGTAGAGGTACTTCCCTTTAGAAGGAAGGAACTCTAGGAATCACATGCTCATGTCTATTAGCGGTTATCTCTTACCTTTACATTATTGTTTTGTTTACCTTGTCATCTATAGAAATTTATTTAGTTGCATATCTAGAGAATTTATCTTAGTGTCAAGCCTAGCCTTAAAAAGGATATAAAATTTGGCCGCACATATTCACCCCCCTCTAGTCGATCATATCGATCCTTTCAAGAACCTTGTACTCCCCTGCCCCAAATAAGATGTCACAGATTTGTGTAGATTACATGTATACATACACTAAAACAAGTCTAGATACATGTTATCAGACAAATCTGTAACAAGTAATTCGGTAAATATGAAGTACTTAATTCAGTTGTGTTGAACACACACTACCAAGACTAGTGTGTAAAACATTGTGCATGGAAATGATAGCCGATTCATAGTGGCTATGCAAAAGAGCTATGCTAGCCGGAGTAGACCAAGGTTTAGCCGTCGTGAGTATACATCACACTAATAATCATCAGCAAAAATGCAAAGATATCTAAAAAAAAAATGCAAATAGTTCAAACGATCACATAATGGCTAGTACAGACCTTAGCGCGCGCTGCAGGAGACGTCTATTTTCGCTCTTTTCGGATGCGCGGCGTGGCACCACATGATTAAGGTGCTACCTACTACAGGTGTCAGTGTTTTTTGGACACGTTTCGCCACACGACATCAACTCGGATGTTCACCGATGAAACGCCACGGACAGGACGGTCGGGAGAGATGTCACGAGATCGATCAATCGGGCCGCCGTGCACAATGATGCATCGACCAACGAGAGTGGCACGGTCGCGGTAACTTGAGCTGGATGCAATTCCCTTTTTCCCTGCCATGGGTTTTTGGACGCATCTGCCATGCCGCCCTGGGATCTTTTTTGGGGGTCGAATGATTGGGGGAAGCGATTAGCGAAGAAGAAGGCGTCAATTTGTGGCGACGGCGACAGCTTGGCGTGTTCCCTGCCGGCCAGCTCATCCACCTGGAGGGACGGTGCCTCCGCTCGTCGTACGTACTACCCCGAGCCTGGCTGTCCCCCCCTAGTCCCTAGACCTGCTTCAGCTATCGCGGCTCGTGGCGTGTCTTCCTCAGCGGAACTTGCCGCACACACTGTGCACCGCACGCCGGACACGAACTGGGATGAGGAGAAAAGGCGCTTCGATTCCTTTTCTCTAAGGTCGGGGTCGGTTAGGGCATCTTCACGAAGTCGACTTCTATAGCAATTAGCGGCCGCCAGGCACAGGATTCGATCCCAACGACTCGTCTCGCTTGCTCCCCACGGACAACGAGGCGGGTCTCTGGCGCCGCCTCCTCCAAGCCCCCCATCTCCCCTTCCTTTCCCACCGCCGTCGGCATGCCCAGCCGGGCTAAGCCCGTGCGGAGCCGGCGGCGGCGGGCCTCTTTTTCCCGGCGGCAGCAAGGTGCGCGAGGTGCTGCGCTGACGGCAGCGCGCCATGGCAGGGCCGGCATGGGCTGAGAGACGTGGCGGCAGAGGACCAGCTACTCCGAGCAGCGTGGCGGCGGGCTGTCCGACAGGTAGGGAGGCGGACAGGGGCGCAAGAGCCACCGGCGGTGTACGCTGCATGGCCCGATTTGGGCCGTGCGGGCCCCGTCCGGGGTTCTCAACCACCAGCAAGGTGGGTGTCAGCGACCTCCCCTGGCTGCCCGCAGGCTGGCGGCGGACAGGGCCGCAGGTTCTCGCGGCAGCGGGCTCTGCAGGGCCCCATCCAGGGACCTCGGCCTACTGCGCGGCGGCGGGTGGCAGACGGCCTCGGCTTGCTAAGGCGCGTCCAGGGCACCAGATCTGGGCCGGGCGGGCCTAGGTCTGGTGGTCGCCTGACAATTCCTGCCCAGGGGGCCCGGGGGCTGCACGGAGGCGTCGTGTTTGCCATGCTCGTCCCTCCTCACCCCTGCGGGTCTAGGTGGTGATCCTCAGACCAGCGGTGGACCGGTAATCCCGGATGAACATGGTGGCAAGCGCGCTGCTGCTTGGCGGCGGGGGTCTGCGGTTTCAGTGGATCTACTGGCGGGCGGAGAGGAAGAGACTAGTGCTAGGGTTGGCTACGACGGTGACACCCTTGCTGCAGTGTGGCAGTGGGGCTTCACGAGTCCTTGGGCTTGGCCAGACCAGTAAGGGCCTGGTTTGCCCCGCTGGCACATCCAGTCGGCTATCGCCTTCCGGCGGTGGAGGTTGTTCCCTCCCGTGTGTCATTATACTGTCGACCCTCGTCGGCGTTTCTTCGTCTCGGTTGTTCCAGCCTCGTTCTATGGGTCATAGTGAGGCGACGGTGGTGACTTCAAGACCGTGGTGGCGTTTGTTGGTGGGCGGCGAGCTGGTGGTGCTTCGAAGCATCCGAGAGCGTGGTTTTTTGAGGGGTCGGGAGAAATCCTTGTCGTTGACACCGACATGGTGACGCCTGCGGGTGTCGCTTTACTTCTTGAAGGGCGTCGGGGGTATCTCTTTCCCACCTCCCGTTGCATATAAGGGGAAACCCCAGGTCTTGTCCGGGCAGCAGCGTCGTCGTCGTCACTTCCTTCTTGGAGGTTCTGCTTGATGTGCGACGCTTCAGAGAGGCTAGGAGAGGGGTGGTTCTTCTCCGGTGGGCGCAACGGTTTCGGGTCACCCTCGTTTTCGTCGAGCCTCTGTCGTTGGCTTTGTTTTCTTTTTCGTTTCTTTTTTGTTTTCTTTGTGTTTTGTGTTATGGGCGTTGTGCTGTCTGGCCCTGCAGCGGTATCAATCGTGGTTACTATATTTATATAGCTGGGCATATGCCTATTTCGAGAGGGCATCTTCACCGAGCCGACCGTCTGCGCGTGTCCAAACTGTCCGTATGGACGTGCGGGGTGTGCGTGGCACCCCAGCGGGCGATCCATCCGGCGAAACGCGTCCGACCCGATTCATCTGTGCATATAATCTGGGACTCGGTTGCGTCGGCCCGAATGCGCGCTTGTTCGAGCACGTCCTCCGTTTATCATTGGCGGTCCCTCCCGCCAGTGGCACAGAAACCACACCACTTCTCCCTCCAAAAAATCTCTCCCAAATTTTCCACTGGCGGGAGCGGAAGGGAAGGCGATGGATCCCGCCGCCATGGTTGATGATGCGCCCTCCGCCGCCAAGAAGCGCGGCCGACCGAGGAAGCCCACAAAGGACCAAACGCCGGAGGAGCGGAAGATCGAATCGGAGAAGCGCAAGGGCCGGCGGGTGGCGGCGAGATATTGACGCACCACTGCTAGGCTCGAGACGGAGCGTCGGGACGGGGAGGAGCGCCTCCTCGTCACCAAGAACAGGGTCGACGCCAACGAGGTGGCAGTGAATGCCGCCAAGCACGCCGTCAACTTGACCAAGCAGGAGGTGTCCGACACCATTTTTGCTAGCGCCGTCTCTCTTCCCGGCCTGGCCATGGACGGGACGTCCTTTACCAGTTTTGTCACTTCCACGCCTACAGGCCGGCCACCAGCTCATCCCAGGGCGACAGGACCGCGCACGCCCTCGCTTGGAGGCCACCAGCTGTCTCGGTTCAACCATCCCCGCACGGCGTCATCAGAGGCGGGAGAGCCCGTCACCGACCTAAACCGCACTCCAACCACCACGGACGCAACCCCGGAGGCGTCGACGAAGCGGTGTACCATCCCTGCCGCGAACATGCCGACGCCAGTCAACCTATTCGACGGAATGTGCGCCGAGTGGCCGGCCGCCGACGACACGGTATGATTGCCACATTTCTTCGCCATTGCCAGTGCACTGCTCACGCCGCTTTATGATGGACAATTGACGTGTAGGATTTCGTGGGAAACAACAGCGAGAACGTCATGAACGACATGATCATCGAGTGTGGCCACGGCTATGCCAACAGCGGCGAGGCCGAGACAGAGACGCAACAAGAAACCCAGCAAGATGCATGCAACATTGCGAACGAGGCATTGTTCGGGAACAATAGAAACGATGGCACTTCCATAGGCGAGGGCGTCAAGGCCGCGTCATTGGCCGCTTCACTTGCGTCCTCAATTGTCGACATCAAGAAGGTGAGCCAACGAACCGGGGGCTACACCCCCGCCGAGGACAAGTTCCTATGCAAGGCATGGATAGAGATTTCACAAGATCCACTATGCGGCGCCGAGCAAAAGGGATTTGCCTATTGGAAGAAGGTGGACAGGTTCTTCCATGAGCATAGGAAATTTGGGAATGACGCCTTTCTTAGCGATCAAAATGATCTCTCCCTCTCCAAGCGTTGGGGCACCATCCATGCCGAGTGTAGCAAGTTCCAAGGCTCCTACGAGATGGTGACGAAAAGGAAAATAAGCGGCTTACAGCCGCTTGACATGCTAAAACCTCTTCCCCTCTTTGTCGATGTTTTGCATCTGCATTTGCCGGTTGAGCCATTGTTGGCATCCATGTATGTAGATCATTAAAGCAATGGAGCATTTCAATACGGTGAACGATAACAAGGCTTTCTCGTTGTGCCATTATTGGACGGTGCTCAAGGACACCAAAAAATGGGAGACTAGCTTTGTCCTTTGGAGAGAAATTAGCAAAAAGAAGGGCAAGAGCAATGCTTCGACGGGCGGCGTCGTCGACCTAGATGACGACAATGACGAAGGCTTCATCCCATCTGCAAGCGACGGGACTGTCGGCCGTGCCCGCCGTCCCGGTGGCCACAAGGCCATGAAGTCCGACCTTGCCCGCCAGGCTGGTTCCTTGGCGTTCCAGAAGACCTTGAAGAGGCCATCGCCGAGAGGGAGGAAAGGCGGCGCAAATAGAAAGAGGTCACCGCCAAGGCCTTTGTCGAGCTGCAGACGAGGTCCATTGAGGCGAAGGAGGCCAACGCCAAGGCTGGGCTGATGGATATCGAGGCCAAGGCGAAGTCGACGGAGGCCGAAGCCAATGCCAAGGAGGCCGAGGCCAGGCTGGAGGCCGAAGCAAAAGCCAAGACCAAGGAGGCCGAAGCCAAGATCATGGCCAAGGAGAACACCATCATGTTCACCGACCTGGATAGCATCGCCGGCCCCGATCGCATGGCTTGGAATGCGAAGAGCCAGCAAGCCATTAGGGTCGCGATTCCTAAAGGCAATGGCGACAGCAGTTGCAACTTTCTGGGAAGAGAAGCTGCCATCTTTTGGACATTGTGTATGATATTATCCCCACATTTTATATCCACTGGCCACTTGTTGGCGACGCCCAAAGGGCGATGGTGCACATATGCTATGTTATTTGCCATTGATCTGTGTGTGTCTTTGACCAGCGATGTCGCCATTTTCAACTGATTTGCATCCCTGTCCAGCGACGACGCCAACGCCCGCCTACGCGGACAAATGGTCCCATCGCTGGGCGCGGCTAGCCGGACCCCCTACCCATATCAACCGCGGCTCGACCAAACGGACACAAACGGACTGTTTGGGATGACCGTATGGATCGGCCCGGTAAAAATGCCCTTAGATTAGCTAGTCGCCTCATGAAAATGAGGGCTCTCCGTTTGTGGCCGTTGAAATAAGCTTTAAATAAAATCGATAAGCTACTGCGTAAGGAGTACTTGTGCAAAATTTAACTTCATGTTTGAAACAATAAGAATGCCATAATATCACTGAAACACACTCGTAAAGTAACAACAAAATAAAGCACAAAATGTTGTGCATCTATTCACTGAATTCTTTTAGATAGAGATTCTAATAAGTACCCGACCTAGCTAATACTAACCACTATAAAAGGTGGAGATGAGTAGTTGCGGCAACTAGAATGAATCGAAATGTGTTGCTACTAAGAGCATCTCCACTCGCCTACCCAAGACGCCGATCCGGACGCCGAAATTCGGTTCGAACACCGAAAATCGGCCCAGTCGCGTACCCAGGGACCTGTTTTCGTCCGGATTTTGGCGTGTTTTGGTCTGGCCTACCCATGCCGAACCCAGGTTCCCGGGTACGCCCTAGGGACGCCGAACGCCGTAAAAAAGGGCGTGGGCCAGCTCTGTCGGCGAGACAGTCTCATTCCCACCCACTCCACTCGCCCAGACTGCCGCGAAGAGCTCTGTCGCCATGACTTCGTCGGCGGAGCTCCCCCGCGCCGAGACATGCCCACGCTTGTAGCTACGCTCGCCGTAGTTGCCGCCCACCTCCACGCCTTCTCTGCCGCCGCTTTCGCCGACCTAGCCTCGCCGTATCTCTGCTTCGCTCCGTGCTCCCACCACCATGCCCGCCAAGTGTTCGACATTTGGCCGGATTCGGCCATGGACTCCGACAGCGACGAGATACTATCCACTGACCCTGACGAGGACGAGATACTCGCCATGGATTCCGACGACGAGGAGTTGCTCGCCGTACTCCTGGAGGAGGAGACCGCCGAGGTCGCCGAAGGTGAAGAGCACTTGCAGATCCTCGCATCGCTCACCCAGCTGTACATGCAGATGGCAAAGCCGAAGCGCGGTGGTTCGGCGCCAGGTCGCATGAAGTGCAAGGCGAGACAAAGGATAGAGGGCTATTGCATGTTGTACGCCGACTACTTCGCCGACCAACCACTCCATGGAGAGGACGTGTTTCGCCGCTGTTTCAGGATGAGCCGGAAGCTCTTCCTCAAGATCGTGCATGCCATCCGGGAGTTCGACCCATATTTCCTTTGCAAGAAGGACTGCACCGGCTTGGTTGGGTTTTCCTCGCTTCAGAAGTGCACCGTGGCAATGAGGTTGCTTGCATATGGAGCTCCGGCTGACAGTGCCGATGACTATCTACGCATCGCCGAGTCCACCGCCCTTGATTGCTTGTACAGGTTCTGCAGGGCAGTGATTGCAGTGTTCGGGGAAGAGTACTTGAGATCACCCACTGCTGAAGACACTGCTCGGATCCTCGCAATCAATGAAAGTAGAGGATTTCCTGGTATGCTTGGAAGCATAGATTGCATGCATTAGGAGTGGAAGAACTGTCCATTTGAATGGCAAGGAATGTACAAAGGCCACAAAGGAGGTTGCATTATGATACTTGAGGCAGTTGCTACACATGATCTTTGGATCTGGCACTCCTTCTTTGGCATGGCAGGATCGAACAACGACATCAACGTCCTCAACTTCTCAACTGTCTTTTTCAAGCTTGTTGAGGGCCATGCTCCCCCTGTGGAATTTGAGATCAGAGGGCACCACTACAACAAGGGATACTATCTATCAGATGGCATCTATCCAAGATGGCCAACATTTGTGAAGACTATCTCAAGCCCAATGCTCCCCAAGCATTCTCACTTTGCCAATGAACAGGAAGCTTGCAGGAAGGACGTGAAGCGGGCATTTGGTGTGCTCTAGCAGAGGTTTGCAGTTGTCCGGTTCCCTGCTATGACCTGATCGAAAGATCAGATGTGGAAAGTGATGAACTGTTGTGTGACCTTGCACAACATGATCATTGAGGATGAGAGGAAGGATACAATGTGTTTGCCGAGGAGGACGAGCCATACTACAGACAGGGTCCTCTTGCCGAGCCTGATCATAAGGTGCCTCCAACATGTGCTGCATTCATCGCAATGCGTCAGGAGATCCGAGATCCGGTGATGCATCAACAGCTGCAGGATGATCTTGTCGAGCACCTATGGATACGTAGGGGCAACACGACGTAGACGCTGAGCATGAACTGGCCGAACTTGGCCGAAATATGCTGTACTTTTATTGCAGGCCGAACTATGTTTACATTTACGCCGAACTCTGTTTAAAATTTCATCGAACTTTGGTCTTAAAGTGTTCTGTATTCATTGTATGATGAACTATGCCGAAATTTGGACGAACTTGAGCCGAATTTGAGCAGAAATGGGCGACCCAGGAACTCGGCCTGGGTACGCGAGTGGGAAACTGAACGTACCCAGACCAAAAACTTGCGCCGTTCGGCCAAAGTTTGGTCCGGATTTCGGCCTGAGTTCGGCCAACAAGTGGAGATGCTCTAACAATGGTTGAGGAGAAATTACAGCCGGGGCCGGAGAAAGCGGGGTGGAGAGATATAAGGCGAGGGTCTTTTTGATTCACTTCAAAATTTGAGAAATAAGAAAGACACAAGATTGGAGTGCGATACATGAATTTGAACAAAAATGTTTGACATCACAACAAAGAAGGGATTGAGTGGATTAGTATTTTCTTCCAAAAGAAAAGTGCAACTGAAGCCTTAAAAAAGATCTTAAAGATTTCAATCCTATGAATCAAACAATGAACAGAGAAACAAATTTCTATAAAAAACCCAAACCTTCTACTACAATTTTTTCAAATCCTTTGAATCGAACGAGCTCTTGGAAAGAATCGAGGGCCTCTGCAATGCAATACTTCCCTATTCAGAAATATAAGACATTTTAGCTTTATGAATCAAATGTATCTAGATGTCTTTTAATGTAAGGTTTATAGAGGTTTGGAATGAACATATGCACTAAAAGGCGTCTAGATATATTTATTTTACGAAGCTAAAATGTCTTATATTCTTAAACAAAGGGAGTAAATTTGAAGCAAAATCCTGTTTCAGATGGGGCTCTGTCTTTTTAGGAGTTCCGGGTGCACGTAGCAAAAACGCTAGAGCAAAATAAAAAAGGTTGCATTCACAAATATTGGGGCCATAAATCCCGAGAAAGAAATGCTGAAGTTGAGAGGGCCCATGGCCTACAGCCGTGAAGTCAGAATCGCATCAGTGACGAGGAGGGAGAGAGGGAAAAGTATCCACAGATTCCGATGGACGGCCCAGATCCCACGATTCCTCCCCCCGCCTCTCCTCTTTAACTACTCCCCTCCCTCGGCTGAACCTCTCTGCGCTACCTCCCTCCCCACTCGCCATCTCCCACTCCCTCTCAGGCCCAGGCCTCCCTCCCCTCTCCGAACCCGTCCACTTCACACCGAGAGGAGGAGGAGGAGGACGGAGAGGCGACGGTCCCGAGAAGCGGGAGATCCTAGGCGCGAGCGATGACGACGCTGGGGAAGAGGCACAGGAGCAACTCGATGCGGCGGACCACCAGCATGTCTGGGTTCGCGGTGCCGGCGGAGGAGACGGCGCGCCAGCCGACGCGGGCGGCGAGGGGCGCCTCGGCGGCGCCGGCGACGGGGTGGGGCGCCGCCTCATCCTCGGCCGCCATGCAGAGGCGGCACTCGGGGGACTTCAACGAGGCCATGGAGACGGCGGCCTTCTTGAAGGCCTGCGGGCTCTGCTGCCGCCGCCTCGGCCCCGGCCGCGACACCTTCATATACATGTAAGCAAAGGTTGGGCCTTGCGCCTGCCGTACTTCTCCTCCTCTTGCTTGCTTATTATTTCCGTGAAATCTGCCATAATATAATCTTCCTGCTGCTTTCGGACGTAAAGACCGATCTTATTTCTAGAGCCAGTTTTTTCTTGATCAGATCAGACTTGCGCTTCTTTCCGGTGTGAGCCGATGTCTTCTTATGATCTGGCTATTCGACCTGTTTTTTTTTGTTGGTCGAAATGGACAATGATTTGATCTTGACGCCTCCTATTTTCGGCATAAATATTCGATTCAGGGCAGGACAGAAATCAAATGCAAGTAGGAAGTGGAAACAAATACTTACAGTATAAGAATCAGTTCCTTTCCGTTTGTGCATTTTTCTCCCCTGTTTCCAGGGAAGGAATGGACTCATTTTTGTGACGACAAAACGAGTCCAAAACAACTCGTTTCCCTTTCGTCCAGCTGTGCAAATAGCATTCTGAACAACCTCCTCATCATTCATGGGATGTTGAGTGGGTCTCCTCCCTCCAATAATACTGACAGATCACAGATCTGTGCTTCTTTTCACTAGCAGACATGTCGCTGATTAACTGATGTAACCGATTATCTACGACCAATCATCACTCATCACTGACCTTTATTTTTCTTGTGCAGGGGTGAGGTGGCCTTCTGCAGCCTGGAGTGCAGGCAGCAGCAGATGAACCTGGACGAGCTCAAGGAAAAGAAATGTTTTCCCTCCGCCGGCACCGGCTCGGACGGCACCAGCGGCACCATGGCGGCCGCCTAGCATCGCCGGAGCAAACAAAAGGAACTTGTTGGCACCCCCTAGCTAGGGAACCAAATCCATTGGTTTCTGCCAACATATGTGCATGATATATTCTATATGGGTGTTATTGTGTATATTGCTGGTTCAGGTTGTGAGCCAGTAGGGGGTGTAGAGATTGGGACTGGAACTAGTGAAAATTTGCAAGCGGTAGTACTACACCTGTGCTATCCTGGTGCAAATTAGGCCATGAGGTTTGGAGTTGCCACTGTTAAAATTTTTCCAAGGAAGAACTTAAAGCTCTCCAGCTTGTCTGAAAGTCTGCTCAACTGTTGAATTTTTCCAAGTATCTGTTGCATTTTTATTTTTTGTTCTGTAGAAAGAATCTTGAGGTAGCTAGATAATTAGGGTTGTTTGTTTGACCCTTCCACAAAGCCTTTTAAACCACTCCAGCAAGAATTTCACCATTGATCTTAGCAATCAAGTGATCGATCACTCCTCACATGGTGCTCACATATTCCTTTCAGTTTGATTGCGTGGTATACAGGTTGTAAGCGCACCATGATACTGACATCAGGGATCGTGCTAACCGTTTAATATTGACCTTGACTAAGCCGCATGCTCTGCCAGGTCTCGTGGCACTTGGCTGGTTAGATCATCGATCTGGTTTGCATCAAAGCAACATAAGAGAATCTGCCAGGTCTTGTGGCACTTGGCTGGTTAGATCATCGATCTGGTTTGCATCAAAGCAACATATGAGAATCTCACAGGTGTACCTAGTGGCATTTTTTTTGGGCGAAATAGTTGGTACTTAGTGGCTTACTAATTCTGGCGGTACTTGATCAGAACTCAGCTGCTAGATCAAGATGGGATCTTAATTTGCAGTTTTTGGCAAACTCTTAGACATCAGACTAAAATATACTGTACTATGCTTATGGCAGCGATAAAACGTATCCACCCAGATCTCACCCCCATCTAGTAATATCAGAGCCTCCCCTGGTTATGCTTCCGAAGGAGCAAAGGAGAAAAGACAAGTGTGACCTGCATGATACAAAGCAACAAAATGCTCTCTGTTTTAAAATTAGAGAAATAGCAAATCGTCGTCTTGGGAATATATTAGAAACGGCAGATGCTTCCTATCGTTCTCCAGCAGTGTTGATGCTGGGTGCCATGCCCAGTGGTGATGATGCTGACAACCAACAGAAATGAGAAATTCCATGTCCAAGTGACAAACTAGGTGTGGTCACATGATAGCTCTGTGTCCGTTGATACGATCTATGGAGTACGAAACAGAAAGGCATGCCGTAGAGTGTGAGTTTGGAACCTGGGTACATAAAGCTGTTTCTAAAACTTGGCAAAAAATCATATACGGAGTACATATATTTGTAAACTGTGACTCTGTTCTAAAAAACATACACCCGTAACTTGGTTAAAGTTTACGATAATAAGTTTCTACTCATTTTCTAGGTGGATGCATTATTTTCATCAATTTTTTAAATAAAAATACGAGTTTTTGCTATATTCTAGAAAGATATGTTTTTATTCAATTAACATGACTCTTCCACCCGCTCCATCTCAAGAAAAAACCCTTAAAAAGTAAGATAGGTTCATGTACCATGGTTCCGAAAAAAAATGTTTCTATACATTCCCTAGATTTTACATCGCCGGTTCTTTCCAATGGGGCGTCTTACCCCTTTCCATTTCATGCAAAAGCGAAATACAAAATTCTTTTTTACAAAGTTTGTCGAGTTGGAGCACTAACAAGAAACCCACTGTGACGCTCGATCTCAAAACGTCGCTATGGGACGAAAACATGTTACCACCTATCCAACATAGTTAAAACGAGCATAGTTCACAACATTCACCAGAAGGTAAAATTCTACCCAAAACACAAAGACTTAAAGCTAACAGGAAACATTGAAATAACAACAACAACATCATTAATAGAGCCAGATAAATATCCAATCATAGCACGATATTTTCTGAACTCTGTTCCAGATCTCCTTGCAATACCTGTTGCCAGCTTCATCAACTTTCTTGTTCCATTGATCACCTTCTCCTTATCATAGCCAGCCTCAATACCTGGCTAGTAAAGTAAGAAAGGAGCACATACTGAACATAGCCTCCATAGAAGTCCTTATAATGTGACCATCAAAAGTCACTTTGTTTCTCACTTGCTAGATTTCCTAGCAAACAGCCGCAATTCCGACCATATAGGAGGAAAGGTAAATAATAGGTGTTCAACAATTTCAACTTGTCTACAAAAGGATCAAGTGGGACTCCCAAGCCACTTACGACATCTCACGTTATCTCTAGTAGGAATAGCATTTCTAAAAGTTTGCCACATGAAGATTTGAGTTTTCAAAGGAATTTTAGCTTACCAAATCAATGTATTGTTTGGACCAAATAAGTTACTTTCCAGGTATCCATAAACATATTTATGATAGAAAATTTTGTTCCTAGTGAATCCCCAAGCAACACAATCAAGCTCATCTTTCAGATGAATTTTATCAAATCTCGCAACCAAGTTCTCCAACTGTTCTACAAGGATCCCATGCAATCTTCTTCGAAAGTTCATATTATGCCCACTACCCGCAATTTTTTAAATAATGCACTCTTGCATTTGATAGATAGCATACAATTCAGGAAATCTTTCACATATAAGAGGACCAGGAACCCAAGAATATTTCTAAAGGCTCATAATATTGCCCCTATTCAAGGTTATTCTCCTACAAGACAAATATATTTCTTCCACTTGTAGAAGGGTTTTCTAACAAGGAGAATCATTAAATTTAGGGGATACAATTGCCACAGTTTTATTTAGAAGATATCTTACTTTGAAAATTCTTTGCCAAATCTCATCTAGGTATATCAAGGTTCCACCAGCATTTAATAAGCAAGGGAGTAATTCTTACTAAAGATAATCTTGTGAAAAGGAATTGGCATGGAAGTACTCAATGTGTTTTTTGTCATCATGATGAGACAATTAGGCATTTATTATTTCATTGTAAATTTGCTCGATCTATATGGTTACTCATCCAAATAGCTTCTGGTTTATCTTCCCCATATTCGGTGGCCAATGTTTTTGGTAACTGACTACATGGGGTAGACGATAAATACAAGATTTTGTTTAGAGTGAGAGCGCTTGTCATTATTTGGTCACTATGGCTATGTAGAAATGACAAGATTTTTAATAACATTATGTCTTCTTCCTTGCAGGTTATATATCGGGCCACGACTATTCTTCGATCATGGACTACTCTCCAACATATGGAGTTTCGCGACTTGTTTGTGGAGGGGTATACGTGGTTGGAGGATACGCGCGAGGGATATTTTCTTCCGACATGGATGGGCCCGTGATTTTCGGATTGATCTTCCGTAGCTCCAGGCAGTTTTATTTATCGCTTTTTGTATCTGTCTACTTTCTTTAGGCTATAGTAGTGTGGTTTATGCGGCTGTATGCATCTTAGTTACGCAGAAGCCGGGTGTAAACATTACTCAAGGTAATAAAAGTGCTCATTTCCAAAAAAAAAACATTTAATAAGCAAGCTCATATTTTGTCCCCTTAAATCATTAATTCACATCCCGTCTTTTTTATCTGCACACTTTAAACCATTTCACCACATAATAAACTTTTCTGATCTTTTCTCTTCTACCAGGAAAAATATTTTTCTATGTTTATCAGCTTTCCCAACACAGGATTCCTTGAGAAGAAACATGGACATAGGATAATACAATGTAGAATACAAACGAGCATCAATAAGGATTTTCTTACCACTAGAAGAAACAACATTACCAACCCAGGCATCCAATTTCTTGACAAGTTTAGAGTCAATGAAATCCCAATCTGAATTTTTCAAAGTCACATGAGAAATAGGAACACCTAAATACTTTATTGGCGGTGTCCCTACATGATAACCAAAAATGTTAGAATAGAACACAACAATTTCATTATCTCCTCCAATAGTAAATATTTCACTCTTCATGAAATTAATATTTAAACTAGACATGAGCACAAAAGAATGTAACAACAACTTCAAATTGATAGAGTTTCTAGGATCATGATTTATGCATAACACAATATCATGCACATTTAAAAAATGGAGGTGATAACCCCGTCCTCTGCATCAAAGTGATGCACACAACCTTATTTATTTATTATCCAATGAAACCTTAATTATAAAGATAATACAAACATCAACCCGAAGCCACCTCTCTAACCTAAAACCTTGATGAAGCCGGTGACCATGTTAGAGCCAACACTCTGGCCACACACCACACACATAATCACATAACCGTAGTCCCCATAACCGCCTCATGGCGAGCCAGGAACACAAACTGGTCGATCTTATTCTCAGGGCACACCAACGTGCATGCTTAAACCATTGCTGCAGTCACCAACCCATCTTCAAGAGGATCAAATTAAAGACTTTGCTAGGCATGCCGTCGATGCCACCACGACGCCACACAATGCCACCACACACACACACGCATGCACGCGTGCATCGCCACCGTGACCCCTTGGCACCATGCCGCCGAGTCCCGCTATCTGATGCAACTTGAAACCTCCAGAAGACATGTCGTACGTAACACCTACCGAATAAGACATGACTGAAGGATAGAAACCCCTTCGGGAAAGATCCAGGCCTATCGGCAATCCATAGACTGAGCTCTCGACACCATTTTAGCAAGAGATTCAACAATAAAATTAAATAAAGCAGGTGACAAATGAACGCCTTGACGAACCCCTTTAGAACTTTGAAAATAAGATCCCATCTTATTTTTTAACTTCATACTAAAAATACCATAAAAAATAATCTATCGAACCCAGGAGTACCTCAACTCATTAAAAACCTCTCATCTCATGACAATCTAAAAGGAATTCGCAATTCAGTTTGTCGTAGGATTTCCTGAAATCCAATTTAAGAACCACATCACATTGTTTATTAACATGAGTATTGTTAAGCCATTCATGCAAGAAAATCACACCGTCCATGTTATTTCTTTTTTATATATAAAGGCTTATTGTTGTATACTAAACAGTTTGTCGGCATAGGGATCCAGCCTCAAAGTTGAAGTTTTATTTATCAGCCTGTAAATACACCATAGCAACCAAATAGGATGATATTATGTTATCTTGTCAGCTCCAATAATTTTTGGTAGCAAAGTTATCACACCATAATTCAAACGTTTCACATCTAATATTTGATGATAAAAAATTAAAATGACATCACTTCTGCCAGTAGTGTTGAAAGAATTCTATGGGAAGTTTTCAGGTCCATGGGCCTTATTAATGTCCATAAAAAATAAAACAATGTCAATTTCTTGAATAGAAAAAGTTCTAGGAAGATTCTCATTATCAACACTATTTAATTTCCATCATCATTCCACAAGGATGGGTCAAGATGCAACAAATTCCCAGGTGCATGACGAAAAAGTTCTCTATAAATGTGGCATGCCTAAAAAATTCCACAAGGATGGGTCAAGATGCAACAAATTCCAAGGAGTACCTTCTATATTAACATTTCCTTTCAGAAAGTGAAAAAAAAATAGTGTTTTAGGTGTGTCGTAAGTTCAATTTCCATGAGTTCGACCAAAGTTATATAAACCTTTACAATATTCAAAACGTCAAGCTTCTATATGGTACATATATTTATTGGTGATGAAGTGTATCAAACGATTTTCTTTTTTTTTGTTGATATATTTTTCTAAAAACTTGGTCAAAGCTAAAGTAGTTTAACCTAATTCTAAAAACAAATAGGATGATATTGTGTTATCTTGTCAGCTCCAACAATTTTTGGTAACAAATTAATCACACCACAATTCAAATGTTTCGCATCTAACATTCGAATGATAAAAACAATGGAAAATGAACATGACTTCTTGCTTAACCAGCTGCCAACAATGTTTAAATAATTCTATGGGAATGTTATGAGGTCCATGAGCATTATATTAATGTCCATAGAAAATAAACCAATTTCGATTTCTTCAAAAGAAAAAGGTCTAGTGAGATCCTCATTATCAACACTATTTAACTTTTCATCATCGTTCCACAAGGATGGGTCAAGATGCAACAAATTCCTAGGTGCATGACGAAAAAGTTCTCTATAAAAAATCTGTGGCATGCCTAAAAAATTCCACAAGGATGGGTCAAGATGCAACAAATTCCAAGGAGTACCTTCTATATTAACATTTCCATTTTCAGAAAGTGAAAAACAATTAGTGTTTTAGGTGTGTACTAAGTTAAATTTCTATGAGTTTGACCAGAGTTATATAAACTTTTACCAATATTTACGATGTCAAAGCTTTTATATGATACATATATTCATTGATGATGAATGTATGAAAACAATTTTCTTTTTTTAGATGTTGATATATTTTTCTCAAAACTTGGTCAAAGCTAAAGCTGTTTAACCTAGGATAAATCTGCAATCTCAACTAACTCCATCCTGTATTAGATGTCACACTATGATTTTTTTTCTCTTTTTTGTCTAGATTAATCCAGTCACTCCAAAACGGAGGGAGTAAGCTCTTGGAATTATTTTGCTCCTTTTTAATCTGGCACCGAGTTTTCTCGTGACGAGCGTACCACTCACGAAGCTCCCGTGGGTTCAATATTTCCCATTTCGCTTAACCGTAGGTGGTCACAGACGACGTAAACTGACGATGCCACGTAGTGCTAACAAAAATGTTCAGTTCACACCACTTTTTTTTTTTCTTTTGAGATGTTCAGTTCACACTACCAGTGACGGACGATCGAAGCCAATGGACCGATGTGGGAGAAGCAGTAAACAAATGGAGGAGGCGTGCAGATTGATCGGCAGCCGTCCAAGGTCCAAGACGTACGTCGTTCAGTCGTTGGCGCCGTCAGGCCTCGTTGTTGCTTCCTCCACCGAGAATGCGCAGCGCCGTCGGTGTGGTCACCACGGCGTTGGCCCGGTACGGCGGGCGCGCCACTGCCCGTTCACTCGATCACTTCAGTGCCACTGCATGCCACCGTTCCGTGATGAACCCACGACCACGAGGCCCTCCGTCGCGTTCAGTTCACGTACCAGAACTGTGAAGGATACGATACGATTCACCTCGTCCAAGCCTCTGGGATTTGCTTCCGTACGCGTCGGTATCGATACGCCGACGGCAGCTCTGCGTGCGTGCGTACAGCCGCGACGAAGGCGTGGTGTGTGGTCGGGGGTCGTCGACGGTCGACGGCGTGCGGGCGGACGGTCACCTTTCGAGGGTTCGAGCGGCGCCGTCCGAAGTCTGCTTGGTGGCGACGTGAGTTGGTGCCGCGTAATCGCACGCACATGGCTCGTCAAATGGCCGACCTGATGAGCAGAGAAGCGGACTGCTGGCTACGGCATGGACCCGCTCATTTTCCCCTTTCTCTTCTCTCTCTTGTCCTCCCTTCCTTCCTTGAGAGTCCAGACTGAAAGCATCACCACTCGTTAGACGTTCTCGTGCCAAAATTCAGAAGTATTTTGGTTCGGACAAAACTAGTTTTTCCACGCGAGTTTCGCGTTTGGCTAAAATTTAACAATTTTTTGTAAACTTTCGAATATAGACTGTTTTGGTCGAACTTTGGGCGAATATAAGCGGTTTTGGGCAAATATGGACGAACTTTGGGCGAATATGGTCGATATGGATGAATTTTGGACGAATATGGGCGAATACAGACGAACTTTGGGCGAAAATGGTCGATATGGACGAACTTTGGACGAATATGGGCGAATATAGACGAACTTTGGGCGAATATGGTCGAATATGGGCGAACTTTGGGCAAACTTTGGATGAATATGGACGAATATATGCTGACTGGGCAGGTCCACTCGCCGACTGTTTTTTTTCCGCCGAATTCGCTTCATCCGGCGATCCCGGGATCCTGGGAATGGTCTGACCAAAGTTGGTCCAAATCCGGACGTAAAGAGGTTCCTAGGAACGCGTCTGAGCGAAATTTCGATGTCCGGACCTAAAATTCGCCCTGGGGTCGGCGTTCTGGGAACGTGAGTGGAGATGCTCTGAGTCTCTGCCTCTGGCCCCCTTCTCCCTTGGCGGTGCTGCCGTCCGATGCGGACTTGGTAGTAGGTGTCATGCCTGTAGCTTGGAGTGGAGTTTCAGATCATGATAGCTAGATCTAGATCTAGGCGAGCTAGGGTTTCTTCTGCTCGCCCTCAGACTCTTCTGGTTGGAGCTGGGAGTGGAGGGGAAGGCCACGATCTCCTTCAATAAAGCCGTCGTTCGGTGCTATCGCCTGATGTGGAGAAAAGGGTGCTGCGAAACTTCCTTCGGCCGGCCGTGGTGGCGATGAAAGGAAGTGCTCCGGTGGTTCTTGTTCTCCAGCAGGAGGTTGGTGGGCGCCTTGGAGAGATTTTCTCCGATAGTTCATCCTCAGCGACTCTTCGTCGACGCCGGGCAGCCGTCCAGCTGCTAACTTCATGGCTGTGAGGCAGCCACTCCCTCCCTGGTCGCCGGCAAGCTGGCGAGCGATGTATAACCTCTGGGCTTTTAAGCCAGATTGGAGGCCCTCTAGCGCCGATGCGGTGCGCTCCCGATGCTCTACCCCAAGTGGTCATGTCCCCGGTGGTGGTGTGCTTGACCGCAGTCGGTTGCTTCGTCAAGGTTTCGGTGGAGGAGGAGGAGCAAGGAGAAACCCTAGACTTGATTGCTTTTCAGTTTGTTTTTACTGCTAGTGTCTTCAATGCAAATTCCAAGGGCCGTGTTGTATTTTCTTTTTCTGTTGAGGTCCTTCATGTAAATGTTACTCCACCGACGATAATATAAATGCAGCAGTCGGGGTCCTTCGAGACCCCTCCCCTCGTTCCAAAAAAAAAAAAAATGAACAGAGAAGCCAAAGATGCTTCTCTAGTTGTTCTGTCCTGGCAACATGTCCATTTGGAGGTGAGGGCATAATAAGACGACAAATAGAATTGGAAATCACCACCAAGCAGCAGGTTGTTGACGGCGCCGCTCGAACAAGGAGCTGCTGCTGAGGTCCTGTGGCTTGTCTTATTCTCTATTTTACGGCGCGGCTAAAAAAGCGAAAAACATCTCGTTTCGTCTCGCGACCTGAAACTGAAAGCACAACCTCGTCCACCCATCGATACAACACGATCTATCGCCACCGCTCCAGCTTCGATCGGTCTGTCTTCGTCGGTAGGTAGATACTACCGCTCCAGCTTCGATCACCCTATGCAGCTACACTCTCTCTGCTTCTTTGCAGCGACTTGTCGTCTTCGTCGGTACGTAGATACTATCCACCACTGAACTTTTCTTCGCGGGGATCGACGATCGATCGATTGAACTTGTCAGCACGGCGAAGAAAAAAAATCTCCGGAAAGGTTTGGTCTGGTTCTACCGATGTCTGCATCGCAGATTTGTTTGGGCACCACCCATCAACCCATGTCCTTTATTACGAGATACTGTACATTTGTAAGAAGATAGTAGTACTACTTTGATTAGTCTACGCTGATGTGAAGAGCGCACACATGAACGGCTGCGCCGATGGGCCCTATCGCACTCAATAGCAACTTCAAATCTACGAAAGCTCCGATTGATCAGCAACACAAAAGTGTGCTAATGCTTCAAGTGGAAAAGTAACTTCCTACCGTGTTCTACCCCAATCATATGAGTATCTAAGAAAAAATTTATAAAAAAACCCAGAAACCTCAATCGAAAAAAGCACAGCTAAAAATACTACTCTCTCCCTCTGTCCAAAATATAAGGCACCTAAGGATTAGATAGAAATAAAATCTTACTAACTTTGTCTAAATATTTAGAAAAAAATATCTACATCTGCATTATTAAATGGACACAATACTAAAATACAATTTATGGTAAATCTATTGATATTGATTCAATATTGCAAATATTTATATTTTTATGTATAAACTTGCATTGATTAAACTTAGAAAGCTTTGACTTCTGACTAACTCTTAGACGCCTTATATATTAGAACGGAGGGAGTACTACATATGAATATAATCATGTATCGTCAAATTCCACCAATACATCTTTCACAAACATCTATACCTCAAGTTTGCTTCGTTATCACCCACCATAAGTAAGTGTATAGGATAATTTCACACATGATGAATAAATTGCCTATCCCTATCACCAGTTCGGATTGTTGGTTGCGTTGGCTAGTGCATGCAATTTAATTTGGTATCAGAGCAGGAGTCCTATAATCAAATCTTGGCCAACGCATCAATTAAAAAAGAACATTGCGGCTCCCCAAACATGCGTTATAATAGGCCAAAGGGCTAAGACGTGGAGTGAGTGTTGAATTAAATTGTCTAGCCATTTTCATCAGTTCGGACTTCTAGTTGCGTTGGCTAGTGCATGCAATTCAATATGATATAAGGTCCTAGGATCAAATCATGACCAACGCAAGAATTAAAAACAAATATTATGGCTCCCCAAACATATATCACAATAGATCAAAGGGCAAAATACATAGGATAAGTGTTGAAATAAATTGTCTATCTCTTTCCATCAGTTCGGAATTTTAGTCTAGTTGGCTAGTACATCAATTCAATAGCACAAAATAGGTTTCGAAGAATCCATACTCGTTTTGAAGAAATATGAAAATTAAGGATATAAGACTCCAAAATGACACGCCGGGCATGACACAAGATATGGTATGTCAAATATCATCACGCTATGGATTGTTCAAAAATACATTAGGATTGTCCGGTGGTGGTTTTGAACCGAACAATCTAATTTTTGACCGAAATTTGTATGGTCATATGTCACAATTAGTAGCCAGTGAGTCCCCGAGTTTGACTTTTAAACAACAATTCACTTACAGAACGATTGTACCGAATGGTGCACCACATTTTAGGATACTGTGCTACCGAAGCATATATGGATAGTAGCTTGTTCATGTAGTCATATTATATTTATTTACTCTACCTATTCTAGGATGCTTTGTTGAACTTGTTGTATTAATTATGTTTCTTTGTATGGTTTGCCGGTATACTGGTGCATGTACCTATCTGATTAAATTTTGTTTCTGACCCAAGTCTACTCCATTTTTGTTTTAGATCCTCGGTTCGATGTAACCATAGAGAACCCACAACCAATACTCCACTTTGAACCGACAAACAAAAAATTGACAATGGATATGATAACAGAAAAACCAGACATGATCCGATTTGATAATATCCCACACACCCACGTAATTTCACTATATATGTACGCCTACTAATCTACACCAACAGAGAGCACGTGAATGGTTGGGATGGGGCTAAAGAACAACTTCAATTATTTAGTCGGATGCATATATAGTTTGATTATCTACAAAGTGACAATGCTCTCTAAAAGGAAAAAATAATGTAACCATGTCATGAACCAATCATACGAGTTAGCAATCTAGAGTAGCTAGTTTATATCATACCGCGCTAGAACAATCACTCGGTAACCACATTTGCTTTCCAACATGTTCGATCGACCAGATTAATTAGTGGTCTAGTACTTTGCAGATCGTTAATTAGTGTGCTTAATTAATTGAGGGAACACGAGAGAAAGCAGCTGAGATTCAGGCAACTTGGTGTACTTTGCGTGCCATCGATCATCGATCGATGCACGGGATGATGTTCTCTCCAGGTAGTGAATAAATAATACCATTGTCCCCTCTCACGGTACCGGGAGGCCAATCTAGGCTTGAAACGTATGCAGGACCCCTTTTAACCTGTACGTGCCCCGTGCCTAGACAGATCAAAACAGAGTAGACGCGCACCTCGTTAGCTTAAGCGCCGGCTTTGGCACGCAGGCATCACTAGTGGAGTGTTTGGTGGGTTGGCATGTTTCGGGAGGGGACCTGTCCCCCGGCCTAGGGTTCCACACCGGCGTCATCGCTGCCGTGGATGGGGAGGCCGCTGCGTTTTAAATTGCTCCCGGTACATGTCACTGTGTGCTGGCTCTGATGTGGCGGGTGGGTGGCTGGCCACGCCGAGACAAGCTGCCATACGGATTTTGTGTAGTTTCGTTTTACTAGGTGCGGTAGCTTCCTACCATCTAGGATGGGATGTCGACATTCTGCTGACTTGGAAGTACAAAATTGTGCCGGAACATGTGTTTTGGTCCGCTGGCTGTGATATTACATGTTTGCGAAAATGAACTTATAAATGATTAACATATCCAAGCTATCTGGTCTCGTATATGTAATATATTTTAAATTTGCATATATTATTACCTGTCCGCAGTCCCCATCGATCCCATCTATCAGTTATATATCAGGATTCAAGACCCTGGTTGATCGTGAATATATTGTAGTATATAGTATAAAACCTATAATACCCGTTGGCGATCGGCGGCCAAAGGTACTGGTGAGACGCAGCTCTAGCTGACGGGGAAAGAAACATTATGTGTTGGTTGTTTCTTGTTCAAGGTCTTGGTCTTCCACTTGCAGCCAAGTGGCATCACAAAGTATTTGGATTTGCCATGCGTACGCCATTGCAACAGCTTACACAAATAATGTTATAGACAACAAGAGAGCTCAATCTAGTTTGGTCTTCCTCGGTGATGTTACCAATAATGTGATGTACTTGAAATGTGAACATCCCTTGCCTTCATGTCTCATTTGTCTATATGTTGGTCCGCATATGGTTGATATCTCACTGAGACACTAACTTCATGCATGTTCACTCGGAAGTTATTAGCTAATTTGTAGCGTAATCTTTGCCCATGTTGCTAGGGTATACTTCTGCTGAAATTTTCATCAACATTAGTCTTGTGTTATGAATGTGGTCCATATGGATCCTCTACTAGCTATGTCAATACCGGCCATATATGGTAAGATTCTTGTTGCCTAGCTGAAATATTTAGTACCTGAAAAGGACATGCTTGTAACTACCACGAGTTTCTAAAAGCATTCTAACTACCAAAGGTTCTGTTTCTGTCCAGAAATGGGTCTGCCCTTTCTCGTGGTTCAAGGGCCAGGATATGTATCTGCAGCAACAAGGTGTTATCCTTCACCTAGAAATTTCTGTTGAAAAGACATTTGATCATACTTTCTTAAGATTGAATGATTTGGCTATTCGAAATGTGCCAGCAGCTCCCGAGCACCAGTGCTCTTGTTTTTTGAAAAAAATTGAAGAACCTATTTCTAGGACACCAAAAAGTCTGAAAAAAAAATATGCGCACACATATAAACATTTCGAAGGTACGATATAAATTTCAGAGGAAAATACATTGTCTTATTTGAAATTAAAAGACAAATTTTGGACAGAAATCTAGGTTTTTTTACTCTATATATATAGCAAGAAATTTGTCCTTCTGCAGCCCAAAACAAAAAAGAGTTTTTCTACTGAAACTTGCTATGGTTATTCAGACCATGTATATGTATGTCCATATTTTTTTCTTGGATTTGTTTTTGCTATTTAGCTTATAATACATCAGCAGAAGAACAAATACATAACCGGATGTCTATATAGGTTCTCAACCTGGAACAACACAAGCCACTCTAACAATGATTACACATGTCACATGGACGCAAACGCAACAACACACATTAGGAATGGTCCGCAGCTAGCCAAGTGCACCGCCAATTCCATGCATGATGATGACAATACCGAGTCCGAGGTGTTACGGTAGCAAGCAACTCTCATTTGTATGCACCATGTCGCTCCCATAGACTGCCCTCATCGAATTGGATAGATCCGGGCATCCGACATTGATCACTAGCGGTAGAGAACCAAGAGCATGTCATCGGTTTGTCCTGAGAGAGAAACCCTAGCCATAACACTTGTACCTAGAGTACATGACCAAAAATAGAATTGGCTGAAATAACCTTACATTAAGGGAGTAAATTGCAAAAAAAAAAAAAAATTAGGCAAAATTAACAATGTTTTAAGAAAAACCTATTCAGCTAACACTTTTTAAAGTGAAGGCCGAAGTCCAATGTTAATTCATAATGCCAATTGGCCAAATAGACAAGAGTGCTGATCCAATTTACAACCACCCCCCAACACACACAAGATAAAGCTAGAAACACCTAGTAAACAACCCACGGTGCTACGAACAACTATTATACTATATATACTAACAAATTATTCATATCACACTAATAACTGTCATACGAATACTCTAAGATGCCAAGACATAGTATTTGCGACGTAGAGAGTGCATTTGGCAGCGCCGCCCTAAGCTCTAACCATGCTTCGGTTTTCGGCGGGCCAAAGGTTCTACAGAACGAGATGTTCCATGTCCCCTCCTGGACCACGGCGGCTACCCTAAGAGATGGTTGAGATTAAAACACAAATAAGTTAGGGTACACCTCCCGTAGGTGGCGCTCCCTAAGCCATGAGTCCAGCCAAAATATGGTACCTTCTCCATTCCCTATATGTAGAAAGTAATACCTAGTCGGATCTCATGATTAATCTCCTGGATGGAGTGCTAGAATTGGGAGCCATCCCAGCAATCATAATCCAGGAGAGGGCGTCCTCTCATGTATTTGGCCGTCTGCGAAAAGAGTTTTTCCTGTAGTGTATTTAGGGTTTGAGCAGTGTCTGTCGTATGCTTGGTGTCGAGTGCCCGTTTCACGGTCTCACTCGCACATCACATGGCTTGTCAAATGGCTGACCTAACGAGCAGAGACACATACTCGTTGCGAAGTTGTCAGGTTTGCTTTTGGGAGTGTATATATGCAACGTGTCCGGCCGTGTACTGACCTTTCGGAGGTGCACCCGTCGGTGGAAACAAGTTGTTATGTTGAGGGAGAGGACATCATGTAGTCGTGACATACAAATGAACCAGCAGTTTTCACTCGAAGAAGGCACAAATGCGCATTGTAACATTTGATCCATCCTCCCACGACTGTGCGACTTTTTTTTGGAAACGAGCATATATTAATATCACATGGATACCAATTACACATAGCCTCTGCAACAACGCATACCCTAATGGCAATACGGATGCACACACCAAAAATAGAAGAATTACAAAAAAAGAAAATTTCCGCTACAATAATTAGATCCTTAGCAGCAGCAACACTATCACTACCAAAACAACACCAGAAGTCCAACCCCTCCAAAAGTGATGCCTCTAAGCAGGAAACCGTACACAAGCGATATCATCGCCCGATCAAAGATCTTAGGTTTTCACCCTGGAGAAAGTTCTTGCTCGCAAACAATGCCTTCTGCAAGATCATTGCTAGGCACAACCAATGAAGGCCAGGCCTTGGGTTTTCACTCTGCAGGGTAAGACTGTGAACTCCTCATGTGATGTCACCCCCTGTAACTGACGTTGCTGTGAGTCACAGATAACCAAGCCAGATCCTCATCGCCGTAAAGACTCAATCCACCATAGCTCGCCCACATGTCTCTGACTTCATGACATTCTCCACATCTGAATTCACCATATGTATCTTCAAAGAAATGTCACATGATGGTAACAGGTAGCAGAGGTTCACCATGCTCTCACTGAAACCAAACAGCCAGCAAAAAAACACAGGTGTACATGACCGAATTCCTTCCGATCCAGCAAGCTCCAGGCATATGCACCCATAAGAGTTCGCCAGCGGAGACTTTCGGAACCAGGCACTCCGGCCAGATCAATGAAGACACGCATCAAGTAGATCAATGGAGACAGGCATAATTTTTTTTGTTTTGTGACTTGAAAGCACAACATTGTCATGCGCTGGCCGTATTGCATGCTTCGATCGACATAGCTCCTTGAGTACCCGCCTGCCTAGCTACTTCGATACATTGTCTGATTCTTTGCAGCGAGTTGTCATCTTCATCCCTAGCCCGTACGTACGGATGATCGCACTCGTCCTTGCGCACCGCGAAGAAATTCCCAAAAAGTATCATCTTGTTATCACGACGTCTAAATCCTAAATTTGTTTGGGTACCATCCATATATCTCATATCCTTCAGAAGATGCATTTTTAATTAGAAGATACTTTGATCAGTCTACGGTTTTACACCGTGTGGCTGTGCCGATTGGGCCTCTCGCACTCCAGAACAACTTCAAAATCACCAAATCTCCGATTATTGGTACAAAGTGCTGGTGCTCTAGGAGGAAAAGAAACTTCTATACCATGCCATAACCAATCATATGAGTTGTTGGTATAGGTGGCAAGTATATATCATGTTCGAATATGCAAAACAGATTCCTTGCAAAAAAATAAGAATATACAAAACAGATCACGGGTGATATGGGTCCTGTTACTTAACAAACAAAAAACAATAGTATATAGAATTCTAAACATTTCTTAATTTTATTGAAAACGTCACATAAATAATATCTGAGTTCTGAATATATAAAAAATAAACTAGTATTATCTGTAAGTTTTTTGTCAACACATCTTTTTAGAACACAATCATGAACCAAATTATACGAGTTAGTGATCTAGCTAGGTACTATAGTTATTATAACTTATATATGTCCCCATATATAAGACGAATTTAACAAAACTAACTGGCTTACCAAACATCTTATGAAAATGAACGGAGCGAATAATAATAGTGTCATGTTCTCGCTAGAGCAATCAGTCACACTTTCTTTCAAATCTGATCGGCCAACCGGGTAAGCTAGTAATCGCCTTGTACTTTGCAGATGCTTAGTAGTATGATTAATAGAGGGCATACGAGAAAGCAACTGAGATGAGATTCGAGCAAGTTGGTGTACTTTGCGCGCCACTGATCGATGCTGGATAAACATATTAGACTATCAGTGTTCCCTGTCACGGAACCGGGAGGCCAATCCAGGCTCGAAACGTACGTGGTCACGCCATAATACCACGCGTAGACCAAGACACGCACCTCGTCGCCTCGTAAGCCGCAGCTAATTGGATTAGATTACTCACTATCTAGTCACTTTGATTAGCTTAAGCATCGGCTTTGGCACGCAGACATCACTGGTGGAGTGTTTGGTGGGTTGGCATATTTCGAGAGGGGGCCTGTCCCTGCGCCCGAGGTTCCACACCAGCGTCATCGCTGCCGTGGCTAGGGAGGCCGCTCAGTTCTTAAATTGCTCGCACACATGTCAGCGCGCGCTAGCTTTGATGTGGCTGGACAGGCTGACGCACAAATTGTAGTAGTTTTCTAACATATAGCATGACATTTAAGATTTTACTGGCTTGGCCAAATCGAAATGTCAACATACATGACGACACAATTAAGATTGGCTAAACGACAGTTTAGTTCATTTTATTTAAATTTAAACTAAAACCCTGACACTTATTATGGATTGCAGTAGTTTTCTGCCACATAGGACGGCATGTCAACATTTTAGATTTTACTCACTTGTCCAAACGAAATGTCAACATACAGAACGACACAATTAAGATGGAGTAGTAACAAATTAACCACCGGATAGCATCATATACATTCTTCCTTTTCTTTCTATCTTTCAATTTTGAAATTTGCTATACATAATTACAATTAAACATGATAACATACATTACTCCAAAGAAAACTATAAAGTTGTATACCTGGAGCACACCATCAAGAATTCAAGATATGAATTGAGAAGATTATGTTTAGTCTAGAAAAACTTCCAAATTTAATTTCTGACCAAGATTTTGTTAGAGGTCACAGTTGATCTGACCAATGCATCCAGTATCTCTTGTGAAGCCATACAACCCGCGACATGATTGTGGTGTGTAGTAGTGAGCTCCGTGTGCATCTACATGGCAGAAAATGACGAATCAACATAATACTCTCTTTGATCCGTAATATGTCTCGAGAGTTTAGTTTATTTTAGTCTAAATTTAAGCTAAAACCACTATACTTATTCTGGATTGGAGGGAGTAACTTTTTTTGTGCACAGTAACTTCTACAATGGCGCGTGCTAGGCGTACGTCTACCATCTACCCGACGGTCCCATGTATCAGCTACCCAGATACAAGATCCCAGTCCTTGAACACAACCTGATCGTCTATATATAGCACAGAATAGTATAGTACAGTATAAAACGTCTAAATCTGGTGGCTTCTAGTCCAAGGCATTGTTATGGGATTAACTTCACCTGAAAGAGAAGGCCATCGCCTGGAGTGAAGAAATTCATCAGTGGCGACGGGGAAAGGTACGGGTTAAACGTAGCTATATGTGACAGGGAAAGAAAGAAATATTATGTGTTGGTTGCTGCTTGCTCAAGGTCCCGGTCTTCCACTTGCAGCTTGCAAGTGGATGCATTAAGTATTTGTGATGAGTAGTAGAGATCTCAATCTAGTACGGTCTTCTTTGGTGATGCTACCAATAATGTGATGCACTTCAAACTTGCCACTCCCCAAGAGTCATTCCTGTGTCGATCTGGTAAATCTAACTAGTGCAACATTCTACTTTGTCTAGATGTTGGTATATGGTTCAAATCTTAGCAAGACACAAACTTCATGCATGTTCACTCGAAGTTATTACTCCCTCGGTCCTGAATTACTTGTCGCAGATTTGTCGAGATACACATGTATCTAGATGTATTCGACGGATATATACATAAGAATCTAGATAAATTTACGACATTTAATCCGGGACGGAGGGTTGCAGCATATTTCTTGCCTTTGTGTTGCTAGCATGGCAAACTTATGTCGAAATTAACTTGCATCAACTATATAGCCTTCTTAGATGTGGTCCATACGGATCCTCTATTAGCTAGGAAAAGTCACCACTTGCCATATATGGTTAGTTTCTCTGATGCTTACTTGAGCTCAATGCCAGAAAAGGACATGATCCTAACTACCACCATTTTCAAAAAGGATTCTAACCACCAAAGGTTCTGATTCTAACCCCCTTCCCCTCTCTCGTTGTTCAAGAGACAAGATATCTGCAGCTACAAGATGCCATCCTTCAACCAGAAACTTCCATTGAAAAAGTAGACGATCGTACCATTTAAAGATCCAATGTTTTGGCTATTTCGCTGAGAAATAAAATCAGTAGAGAAAACAGAAAATGGATGTACATGTCCTCAACCTGCAAAGCCACCCCTGACCGTCAGTCGTAAAGGCAGATCTAGTGACCCGTATTTTGATGTGTATATGTGCGCGCTTGTGTGTCCGTGTGTGGACAAATTGTTTCGATTTAAGAACATTGTTCAGACCAATATATATGGTGAGGTTTGCTTGTATTTGTTTGTATTCAGGTGTGGGCTATCAATAGGTCTGGTACAGTGTATTTTTTGTGTGAAAAATCCACCTATTGTATTCATAATCGTCAACAACAGTACATGAAATGCTAAAAGTAATAAAATTACAAACAAATCTAGACCACCTATAGTGACGACTACAACCACTCGAGACCACCGAAGACGCGCCGCCGTCCTTACTCCTCTATTAATAGAGCCGGACAAAGCTTGTTGTAGTAGAGCTTGTAATACTAGATTGATGAGGATTCGTCGTGCTAAGACCCTAAATGACTAGTGCACGAGATAAGCAACCATCGTTTATGAAGAAAACCGTAAATCAAGAGGAACACCTATCAAATCCAACGAGACCCGCTGGAGACACACCACCACACGCGCTCGCTGGAGCAGGGGCTGGCAAGGAGGACATTATTCCATCTTCAGAGAGTCGTCACCGCCACGTATTCTCGAGTAGGACACAAATCTGGCATTGTTCTATGTTTTGTATGATCAAATTTGATGTGGCAATTCAAAGATTAATTTCTGCCCCCACTTAGCTACTGGATTAATCGTAAGAAGTACTCCCTCTATTTCAAAATATAAGATGTTTTAGGTTTTTTTTTGGAAATGGGCGCATTTATTAACTTAAAATTTAATGTTTACACCCGGACTCTGCATAACTAAGATGCACACAGCCACACAAACAATAGAACAAGGGAATAAAAAGGAAGATAAGCATTACAAAAAAGCACTATCGAAAAAATTGCCTTCAATCTAAGGTAGACCAATCCTCAAATCACGCGGCCGTCCATGTCGGGAGAAAATATCCCTCGCCGTGTCCTCCAATCGCGTACATCCCACCACAAATAAGTCGCGAAACTCCATACGTTGGAGAATAGTCCATAATCGTAGGATAGCCGTGGCTCGAAAAATAACTTGCAGAGGAGAAGATACAATGTTATTAAAAATCTTGTCATTTCTACAAAGCCATAGCGACCATATAATGGCAAGCGCTTTCACCCTAAACAAAGTTCTATACTTGTCAACAATTTCATGCAGCCAATTACTAAAAACATTGGTTACTAAACATGGAGGAGATAAATCAGAAGCTATTTGGATAAATGACCATATAGAGCGAGCAAATTTGTAATTGAAAAATAAATGACGAATTGTCTCATCGTGATCATTGTGTACTTCCATGCCAATTCCTCTTTGCAAGATTATCTTTTGTAAGAATTACACCCTTACGTAAATACCATGCAAATATCTTCGTCTTAAGGGGTATTTTTATTTTCCAAATTTTACTATTATCATCGACCGGGATATCAGGTTGAACCAATGCTCTATATAGTGGGCCAACAGAAAATTTACCATTTTCTAGTAATTTCCATTTGAACACGTCAACACCGTCCGACAATTGTATCATGGATAATTGTAATAGTAGATTGTTCCAGGATACAAGTCGAGGACCAATGAGACTTCTTCTGAAAGACACATTGGGAGGATTTTCTTCCATCACTGTGGAAATTGTATCCCCTTTGTGTGTGACAATCGAATATAGAGCTGGATATTGTTCGCGAAGTGTAGTTTGGCCAAGCCAGTTATCTTCCCAAAACCTAATCTGTGATCCATCCTTAATCTCGAAAGCACCAAAATGAAAGAAATGTTTTTTGGTGGCCATAAGACCCGTTCAAAAATGTGAATCACCGGGTTTCCAAACCACTTGAGGCACAGATTTGGACCCCACATATTTCCTCCATAACATGGTTCGCCATACACCATCTTCCGTAAGTAGTTTTAAAAGCCATTTGCCTAGAAGCGCGGTGTTTTTGACTTGCAAATCATGTATGACCAGTCCACCATACTCCTTCGGGCGGCAAACCACATTCCATCTGGCCAGTCATACTTCTTTTTCTCACTATCCCCTTGCCAAAAGAATCTTGAACGGAAATAATCCACTTTGTTCAAGACACCTTTTGGTAATTGGAAAAACGAGATCATATACAGTACCATATTAGTAAGTACCGAATTTATGAGAGTCTTCCACCAAGGGATAACAATTTGCCTTTCCAACTATTAAGATGTTTTTGTAGTCTTTCCTCAACAAGTTTCCATTCAGCAATTATGAGACGCCGATAATGAAACGGTATTCCCAAATAGTTGATTGGAAAATGCCCCTGACCATAGCCGAAAAGTTCAACATATAGGTGGATCTCGTTTTGGGCCTCACCGAAACAATAGAAATCACTCTTATGGAAGTTAATTTTAAGTCCAGATTAACTGCTCGAAAGATCATAATATTAATTTTAGGTTTTTAGCCTTCTCTAGATCATGTTCCATCAAAAGGATTGTGGTCATTAGCGTATTGAAAAATAGAGAGACCACCATCAATAAGATGTGGAACTAATCCTTCAATTTTCCCACCAGCCTTTGCTCTCTCAATAAGGATAGCCAACATATCAGCCATTGTATTAAATAGTAAAGGCGATAATGGATCCCCTTGTCTCAGTTCTTTCTTGGTCTGGAAGTATTTGCTAGTATCTTCATTTACTTTAATGGCAACACTACCCACAGACACAAACGACTGAATGAGAGTGCGTCACTCCTCAGAAAAACCTTTCATACGAGTGTTTGCTGGAGGAAAGACCAATTAACCTTGTCGTATGCCTTCTCAAAGTCAATCTTAAACAGTACACCATTTTTTTATTGTATTTCATGAATTGTTTCATGCAAAATTACAACACCATCTATGATATTTCTTCCTTGCATGAACGCAGTTTGAAACGGGCTAACAACATGGTCAGCAAATGAGTTTAGTCTAATCGTGGCAACTTTAGTAAAAATCTTAAAGCTGACGTTAAACAAGCAGATTGGGCGATACTGTTGTATACGTTCTGTATTGTTCACCTTAGGCAGTAAAATTATATTGCCAAAGTTTAGTCTAAAGAGATCCAACTGGCCGACTTGTAAAAACCCAAACAAATGCATGGGTCCTCCTTCATAACGTCCTAAAATTTTTGGTAAAATTCCGCTGCGAAGCCATCAGGCCCTAGCGCTTTGTTATGTTCCATTTGAAAAACAACTTTCTTAACCTCTTCCTTGGTATATGAGGCAGTTAGAAAGGTGTTTTCTTCAACAGAAACCTATGGGATATCGGTCATTTGGGACTCGTCCTGAGAGAATGAATTATCTGCTGGGCCCCAAACAAGGATTTATAATAACCAGTAATATATGACTTTAGCTGCTCCTATCCCTCAGTCATACCTTCATCCTAGATCAGAGAGTGAATAAGTTTCTTCTTATGCTTGCCATTGGCAACAACACGGAGGTACCTTGTATTCGCATCTCCTTCCAGAAGGAATTTTGCTTTAGAGCGTTGGTACCATTTGAGTTCCTCTTCACGCAGGATTCAGGCTATCTCTGCATTCGATTGACTTTTAAGCTCAATTTCTTGTGCAGTTAATGGCCCGACCTCCACAGAAGCCTCTAAGTCATCAATTATAGATGTTAGGCGTATTTTTTTGTTTTTTAGGATCCCAGCTGTGTGCCTGGCCCAGCCACGAAGGAACTTGCGTAAAGCACGCATTTTGTTATTCCATCGTAGGATAGGTGTTTGGCCACCAACCGGTTTCTCCCAAATAGCCTTAACCATCTCGTAAAAACCATCACTGATCATCCATCCGAGATCAAATTTAAACTCATTTGTAGACTTCCGTGGCGGTGATCCAAAAGATAAAAGTAAGGGAGCATGAACCAACAAAGCCTCAATACCCTCTAGAGCTCGAACAGTTACCATAGGGAACTTATGTTCCCAGTCGGTATCCATAAGCACTCTATCTAGTTTTTCGTATGTTGGCTCCGGAAAACTATTAGCCCAGGTAAATTGCCTTCCTAGCATTGTAACCTCTCTTAAGTCCAGACTGTCTCAACATTGAACAAAAAAGGCTAATGTTCATAGAACCGGCCCCGACTTTTCTCGGTGAGGGAATCTAAGCAAATTAAAATCCCCTCCTATAAGAATAGGGTATGGATTGTCCTTTTCCAGATTCACCAGCTCGCGTAAAAAGTCAGCCTTATAAACATCCTAGGCGGCCCCATAAACGACGAGTAGAGACCATGTGAAATTGTCAGCCTTGTTACGGATATGGAGTTTTATAAAAAATCTCCCACCGAACTACCTAAAACTTCCATATTCTCATCTCGAACGCCTAACAGGACCCCCCCAGATCGACCACGCGGCGGACGTGATATCCACGTGAAGTCCACTCCACCAGAAAGGCGATTGAGTAGGCCTTGTGAAAATTCTCGTCTACCAGTCTTAGAAATACCCAGAAAATCCAACTTATGGTCTCTCACACAATCATCAAAGAATAAATGTTTAGCCAAGTACCGAAGACCTCTGCTATTTTAAAAAATTCCATTCATTGAGAAACTATAGGATATTTGGATACACGGGATCTCTTGCGCGACCTCTGGCTCTTTGATTTTCGACCAGAAGATTTTATCTCATACATAGAGGCAAGCCCAGTCTCATCAAAGTCCACCTCCGACACTTCACCAACTAAGTGAGAAAGGAGTTGACCATCTACTGTGGCATGCAAGTCCTCCTCCTCATCGGTTAGTGAAGCATCAGGAACAACAGCGACCTTAGGAGTAACCGTTAGACGGTCAACCTCCATGTGTCGCAAAATATTAGAAGAAAAAAGAACATCCTGTACAGAACTACCCAAACTAATGCCGACATTGGCTACTTTAGAAGAAATAACAGGAGTAGAAGAAGACAAAAAGGATTTTGAAGAGCCCATTATACATGGCTAATCTAAGTTCTTCTCAGCCTTACGACACATGGCCTTGACCATGGAATCCTCATCAGTAGCCGATGCCCCAGAGTCATCGACTCCATGGCGCGAACTGTGCCTGAAGGGGGTATGACCCCCTTGCGCAACACCTGGTGTAGCAATACCAGGAGAAGAAACCCGCGTTGGAGACATAGACAGCCCTGACCCCTCCTGGGTCCGACCACCCCCGTCGTCCAACGAGATCTCATGACCCTCCAAAGGAGGCCACCCATTCTGATCATGAGTCACCATGTCCGCCCGTACCATGTCGACGTGCTCGGGCACTCCGTCACGGTCGGCGAACCCCTCCTGGGCGGGCCCCACGAGGATGCCAACCACGTCCCGTCCGCCAAAGCCATGGTCAGCCGAACCCTCCTGGGTTAGCTTCCGTGATCTCTCCAATAGTACCACGTCCTCGAGAATCGGCCGAGGGCGGTCATACGGAATAGATCTGCCCATAACATGCATCCTAGACCTCGCCGGTGAAGCTGAATGAGCCCGCTGAACCATCACAGAGGTAGACCATAAAGCCTCCTGCAAACTGAGCCTGAGTGATATGAGGCGCTGAAGAAAGTGCCCCTTCCACAAAGGGGAGAATCCAAGGGAAGAGCATCCACTAATTCTCTTCCACGTGGGGTCGACGGATTGGCATTGAACGGTGTGACAGCAAACATCCTCTGTGCCTCATGAGTAGAAGATGGAGGTGCCGAAACCCCCTGCCCAGGCATATCCAAGGAGGAACTAGATCCCACCGCCTGAGTAGTAGCAACCGTAACAGAAATATCCATAGCATCCTCCATATGATTCTCATTAGAATCATCATTTGCATCATCTCCCCCTTTCCGCCACAAGAAAGGAACAAACTCAGGCTCTGGAATATAACCTTCAGGCTCCAACCTGAAACGGAACTCATAGGCCCTATGGTTAATCACAGCATTCGATGCAATATAGTGACCCAGAGAATCATGATGCTTCAGGAAGACCTTAGTATCAAACATATCCACAAGAATACGAACTACCCCACGCTTCTGCAAACTGAATAGATCAACATCTAGGGTATTCCCCATGAGACCACCAACAACCCACAGACCAGAGAAAGAGCGTAAAATATGGGGAACCCCTTCGACATGCAACCAAACCTGCTATAGCTCGAACTTGTGGGGCACCTCTTGCGTCCTGTAAGCAGAGAAAGAAAGCTGAGACGTATAGAGCGGCACTGACATCTGGATCCCATCAACCTCGTCCAGTGATACATCGGAAACGTATATATAATTTTTGATGTTCCATGCTTGTTTAGTATCTACTTTGCTTTGTTTTGTCTACACTTTGAGGTGTTTTTATATGTTTTCTAGTACTAACCTATTAAAAAGATGCCACAGTGCCAGTTGTCTGTTTTCTTCTGTTTTTGGTTCCAGAAAGGCAGAAAATCAATATTCTCGAAATTGGATGGGAAAAAATCCAAAGTCAACATTTCACCGAGGAGAACATGGAGTCCAGAGGAGAGACGGATGGGAGCAACAGGGCGGCCGCACCCCCCAGGCGCGGGCCCACCCTAGGCCGCTCCTAGACAGGGTGTGGGCCCCCTGGCAGCCCTCTTGCCTCGCCTCTTCGCCTATAAAATCCCCCCGATGCCAAAACCCTAAGCACCCGATCAATATTCCATGAAACCGTCTGTAGCCGCCGCCACCATCGTCCCTAGATCGGGGGGATCTGAAGCTCTTCCCGGCACCCTGCCAGAGGGGATATCATCCCGGAGGCCTTCTTCTTCATCATGCCAGCCTCTGGTATGAAGCGTGAGTAGTTCCACCTTTGACTACGGGTCCATGTAGTAGCTAGATGGTTGTATCTCCTCCTTTGTGCTTTCATGTCTAGATCTTGGGAGCTCCGTTCATGATCAAGATCTCATCTATTTGTAATCATGCATGTTGTTTTTGCGGGGATACGATGGATATTGAGATTACTATGTTAGATTGATTAATGGTTTTGTCTTATTGATTCTATCATGTCTGTGTTGTTTGTGATCTTGCATGCTCTCTGTTGTTAGTAGCTATCTTGGCCAAGTAGTTGCTATTGACTCCAAGAGGGGGTATTTATGCTCGATAGTGGGTTCATGCCTCTATTTAATCTAAGGGAAGTGATAGAAATCTCTAAGGTTGTAGATGTGATGTTGCCACTAGGGAGAAAACAACGGTCTCTTGTTCATGGAACAAGTGGATTGTTTACCTTACACACTTTGCTTAAAGCAGTTGTCTGTTGCTTGCAACTTAATACTGGAGGGGGTTCGCATGATAAACCAAAGGTGGACTTCTAGTCATAGACGCAGTTGGATGGCGATCTATGTATCTTGTTGTATTTCTCAATCGAATGTCATAGGATTATGATGTCTAGTATTGCATTGTTTTTCCTTGATCAGTCCTGTCAATTGCCCTGCTGTAATTTGTTTACCCAGCATGCCATGTTTGTTTATCTAAGGAGAACACCTCTAGTGAACTATGGACCCCGGTCCAATCTTTACCATTGATAAATCTTCCACTGTTTACCGTTTACTTGTTGCAAACCATCATTACCTTCCACACCATACAGTTAATCCTTTGTTACAGCAAACCGGTGAGATTGACAACCTCACTGTTCGTTGGGGAAAAGTCTTGAGTTTGTGTTGTGCAAGTCTCCAAGTTGCCAACAACACCTTTGAGTCGTTTCCTTCCTCCTACTGGTTCGATAACCTTGGTTTTATATACGTCGGAAACGTATCTATAATTTTTGATGTTCCATGCTTGTTTACTATTTACTTTGCTTTGTCAACACTTTGAGGTGTTTTTATATGTTTTCTGGTACTAACCTATTAACAAGGTGCCACAGTGCCAGTTGCCTGTTTTCTTCTGTTTTTGGTTCCAGAAAGGCAGAAAATCAATATTCTCGAAATTGGATGGGAAAAAATCCAAAGTCAACATTTCACCGAGGAGAACATGGAGTCCAGAGGAGAGACGGATGGGAGCCACAGGGCGGCCGCACCCCCCAGGCGCGGGCCCACCCTAGGCCGCGCCTAGACAGGGTGTGGGCCCCCTGGCAGCCCTCTTGCCTCGCCTCTTCGCCTATAAAATCCCCCCGATGCCAAAACCCTAAGCACCCGATCAATATTCCATGAAACCGTCTGTAGCCGCCGCCACCATCGTCCCTAGATCGGGGGGATCTGAAGCTCTTCCCGGCACCCTGCCAGAGGGGATATCATCCCGGAGGCCTTCTTCTTCATCATGCCAGCCTCTGGTATGAAGCGTGAGTAGTTCCACCTTTGACTACGGCTCCATGTAGTAGCTAGATGGTTGTATCTCCTCCTTTGTGCTTTCATGTCTAGATCTTGGGAGCTCCGTTCATGATCAAGATCTCATCTATTTGTAATCATGCATGTTGTTTTTGCGGGGATACGATGGATATTGAGATTACTATGTTAGATTGATTAATGGTTTTGTCTTATTGATTCTATCATGTCTGTGTTGTTTGTGATCTTGCATGCTCTCTGTTGTTAGTAGCTATCTTGGCCAAGTAGTTGCTATTGACTCCAAGAGGGGGTATTTATGCTCGATAGTGGGTTCATGCCTCTATTTAATCTAAGGGAAGTGATAGAAATCTCTAAGGTTGTAGATGTGATGTTGCCACTAGGGAGAAAACAACGGTCTCTTGTTCATGGAACAAGTGGATTGTTTACCTTACACACTTTGCTTAAAGCAGTTGTCTGTTGCTTGCAACTTAATACTGGAGGGGGTTCGCATGATAAACCAAAGGTGGACTTCTAGTCATAGACGCAGTTGGATGGCGATCTATGTATCTTGTTGTATTTCTCAATCGAATGTCATAGGATTATGATGTCTAGTATTGCATTGTTTTTCCTTGATCAGTCCTGTCAATTGCCCTGCTGTAATTTGTTTACCCAGCATGCCATGTTTGTTTATCTAAGGAGAACACCTCTAGTGAACTATGGACCCCGGTCCAATCTTTACCATTGATAAATCTTCCACTGTTTACCGTTTACTTGTTGCAAACCATCATTACCTTCCACACCATACAGTTAATCCTTTGTTACAGCAAACCGGTGAGATTGACAACCTCACTGTTCGTTGGGGAAAAGTCTTGAGTTTGTGTTGTGCAAGTCTCCAAGTTGCCAACAACACCTTTGAGTCGTTTCCTTCCTCCTACTGGTTCGATAACCTTGGTTTTATATACGTCGGAAACGTATCTATAATTTTTGATGTTCCATGCTTGTTTACTATTTACTTTGCTTTGTCAACACTTTGAGGTGTTTTTATATGTTTTCTGGTACTAACCTATTAACAAGGTGCCACAGTGCCAGTTGCCTGTTTTCTTCTGTTTTTGGTTCCAGAAAGGCAGAAAATCAATATTCTCGGAATTGGACGGGACAAAAGCCAAAGTCAATATTTTACCGTGTGGAACACGAAGCCGGAGTACGAGACAGAGGAGACCCACCAGGGGGCCACACCCCCTGGCTGCGCGGGTGGGCCCACCCCGTGTCTGGGGGGTGCAGCCGCCCTGGTGGCTCCACTGCCTCGCCTCTTCGCCTATAAGAAGCCCCCGATGCAGAAACCCTAGGAACCCGATCAATATTCCACGAAACCGTCTGTATCCACCGACACCATCGTCCCTAGATCGGGGAATCTGAAGCTCTTCCCGGCACCCTGCCGGATGGGAGATCATCCCGGAGGCCTTCTTCTTCATCATGCCAGCCTTCGGTATGAAGCGTGAGTAGTTCCACCTTGGACTACGGGTCCATGTAGTAGCTAGATGGTTGTATCTCCTCCTTGTGCCTTCATGTCTAGATCTTGTGAGCTTCGTTCATGATCAAAATCTCATCTATTTGTAATCATGCATGTTGTGTTTGCGGGGATCCGATGGATATTGAGATTACTATGTCAGATTGATTAATGGTTTTGTCTATTTGATTCTATCATGTCTGTGTTGTTTGTGATCTTGCATGCTCTCCGTTATTAGTAGATATCTTGGCCAAGTAGTTGCTAGTGACTCCAAGAGGGGGTATTTATGCTCGATAGTGGGTTCATGCCTCTACTTAATCAAGGGAAGTGACAAAAATCTCTAAGGTTGTAGATGTGATGTTGCCACTAGGGAGAAAACAATGGTCTCTTGTTCATGGAACAAGTGGATTCTTTACCTTACACACTTTGCTTAAAGCAGTTGTCTGTTGCTTGTAACTTAATACTGGAGGGTGTTCAGATGATAACCCAAAGGTGGACTTCTAGTCATAGATGCAGTTGGATGGCGGTATATGTATATTGTTATATTGCCCAATCGAATCTCGTAGGATCTTTTCTTCTAGTATTGCATTGTTATGCCTTGCTCAATCCTGTCAATTGCCCTGCTGTAATTTGTTTACCCAGCATGCCATGTTTTTTTATCTAAGGAGAACACCTCTAGTGAACTATGGACCCCGGTCCAATCTTTACCATTGATACATCTTCCACTGTTACTGTTTACTTGCTGCAAACCATCATCACCTTCCACACCATACAGTTAATCCTTTGTTACAGCAACCGGTGAGATTGACAACCTCACTGTTAGTTGGGGCAAAGTCTTTAGTTTGTGTTGTGCAGGTTTCCATGTTGCTTGCAGCACCTTTGAGGCGTTTCCTTCCTCCTACTGGTTCGATAACCTCGGTTACTGAGGGAAAACTTGCTGATGTGCTGCATCATACCTTGCTCTTGGGGTTTCCTAACGGGGTGTCAACACGCATCAAGACTTTCTGGCACCGTTGCCAGGGAGGATAAGGACGTCTTCACAAGGGGAGTCCTTTCTCTTTACTTTGTTTTTAGTTTGCTTAGTTTCTTTTTCTTGGTTTTGTTTGCCTCTTTTTATCAAAAACTCCAAAAAAAATAGTTTAGTTTGGTTTGCTTTCTCCTGTCAAAAACACAAAAAAATTACTTCTTGCTCTAGTTGCCACCTTGCTCTAGCTCACCATGTTGTTCCCAAAGTTCGACCTGAAGGACCTTTCGATAGGTAGTGTCTCTATAATTGGGAAAGAAATTATTGAAGAATTCTTTAATCATGTTAGCAAGCATGAGGATATTGAGGATAGATCTATAGCAGAACTTTCTCCTAATTATGAAATTGTTGCAGCTTCTTTAGTTCATATGTTGGAGTCTAGGTTTGTTAGCCTTAATCCCATGATGCAAATCTTGTTCCTAAAACTAAAAGAAGAAAAGAATGCTGAAAGAGAGAGAATTTATTCTTGAAACTTTACTCAAAGAGTTCCATGATGTTGCTAAAGAAGCCAAAAAGGTTTTTGAGCGTTTCAATATGCTAGGATCATGTGTAGATGTTGTGGGTACTTCAGATAAAACCAAGCCTAGAGAGGAATTAAAAATACCCATACCCTTTAAGCTTGTTGGGATGCATGAGGCCTTTGAAAAGAATTTTGATTAAAGTAGTAAACCAAAGAGAGATGAGAAGGTATCCTCCAAAACTCATTTGGATGAGATACCTTTCATAGTTGAAGACTTTGCAAGTATTGATGTTAAAGCTTCCTCATTTCAAAATACTTGATTTCTTGCTTCTTGTGCCTAACTTAAAGGCGTTTAAGAAAAGTACTTGTTGGGAGATAACCCAAGAGTTTCCTTGAGTATTGGAAGTTATTACTTCAGTAATGACCTCTCATTATCCTTTTTGTTTGCTTTTTGTGCCAAGAATGACCTCTAATGAGAGGGAAGTAAGATTTGGGAAGTTGTTGTCCCGTAACAGATTTTTGTGCTCCACCGTAAAAATTCGTGAGGAATATCTGTAAGTCGTATTGAGCTGATAGTTTATTAATAAATCCCTCTATATGTTATCTAACTTCCGTTAGTTCAACACTTTTTGATTTGAGCAATAGAAGGTCTTCTAAAAAATTGGTTTCTACCTGCTGGTCTGTTTTGACAGATTTCTGCCATTATTTGCATTTGCTTCTTATTGATTCCTTTTTGGGTTATTTTTGGGAAATTGAGATTTTTGAGGGAGTTGCTATAGTAGATTATGTTTTTGGTGAAAGTTTTTCTATTCTAAAGCTAAACCCAAAGGTCTATTATCTTTTGAATACACTAATGTTTCTATTGAAGACTATGTGAAGTTTTGTATGAAGGGAAAATTTTAGGTGTAGAGAGAGAATGATGTAATGAGATGAAGAATGGACAAAAGCTCAAGCTTGGGGATGCCACCCCGGTGTCACCCCAATACATATCCAAGAGGTACAAGTGTCAAAGCTTGGGGATGCCCAAGGCATCCCCTTCTTCATCAATAAAAAGCTCAGGTCTTTCTAGACACTTTGTTTTTATTGTTTCATGATCTGTTATGTTGTTCTTGGAGCGTCTTTGTTTTCGTTTGCTTTTCTTAGTTTGCTTGAATAAAATAGTTTGGACCCCCACTCTTGCTGTGTTGTTTCAAATAAGTTGATTAGTGTTGTAAAGGGGTAGAAAGTTCTTGCTTGAAATAGTGCAAGAGGAGCTTGCTTTGACTATGAATTAGACTTTGGCATGTCATGCTAGGTGTTGTTTTGACCTTATGCTTAGTGATTATTGCTGTAGCATAGCTTGTTCCAAACAATTTGGATTGCTTAGTGTGCCTTGAAAGAATCATGCGTTGTTTTAGCATACAAAAGCATAGTATTGTGGTATTATCCTTTGATGCTTTGTTTGGGTTGACTTGGCACATGCTCACACCATGTTATGACTATGAACAAGCCACCATAGACTCTATGATCATTTTGTCCTTGACTTTTAGTACCACTCTATGCTTTGATTAGTAATGTTTTGTCGCTTTGCATGATTATGTCCATTATTGCTCTCTTAGTTGGTTGATCCCAGTCTGTTGCTAGCCTCCACTTGTATGAGTAAGTTCTACTCATGCTTCCAACTCCCAAGAAACCAAGTTATTCCAAAGTGTCCACTATAAATTCCAATTCATGGTGTGTTACACCATTCCAAGTATATCCTTGTTTTCATCTATCTTCCAATTAAAAAGTATTTTGTTATGTGAAAACTTAGTGATTAAAGCTCTCACAAACTTGATGGCACGCTTTATTTTTCTTGCCCCTAATAAACTTGAACCATTGTGTCATATATGTTTTATATGCTTGAACTTATACGTTGGAATTAGCAGAACCGTGCTGTCACGGGGAACGCTTTCAACATTGAACTTGTACTTTGTACAAAGTTGATATCATGCTCTTTTTTCTATGGATGTCGTCGGTGTGAAATAAAAGGGCAGCTTGTAAGTCCATGGAGTTATGTATGTGTGTTAGAGAAATGCCTGGGCCGCTAGCCTAAGCCATGCCTAATCATGGTGGAAACTTGCAGCATCACCATAATGACATATATGAATCTTTCTTCTTATAAAAAAAGAGACATATGGAGAAAAGAGGAAAGACAGAAAAAAGCACCATATTCCCATGGTAAATAAGAAGATTGCTGAGATGCTCATTGTCTACTTGCCTTGTCATTTTGGTTATGGGATAGCTCCTGTACCATGTGCAAGGGGTACCCCGTTGGAAGTTCTCTATGATACACATGTACTTACTATGACAAGAACTTACATGCGACTAAAGTTGAGTAGCATGAGGAGCGGCCCTCGTATTCAAGGGACATGAGATTGCCAACTTATACTTTATCAAGCATATACTCCATAGTTTGTTCACTTTAACCTTAATCACTTCAAGATGCTTATGATAGGGGCAATGCGGGCTGAAAGCTAACAAGTACCATAATTTTTGGAAGCTCTTTTTGAGACTTGAAATACCTACTTCCCTATATGAAGGGCCCTTCTTCCACTATTATATTGAGTCTCCACCCTCTATCCTTTAGGCACCAGTTAAGAGAGCATAGTTGCCATTCTTAGTTCTATGTGCATTGTCCCAAAACTTATTGATTGATGCATATTGTTGATATTGCTTGTTCTTGTGCTATTTGTATCTAGTCACTCTTATGAACTTTGAAGGTGTCCTATGCATCTATTTTCTACTCCATGAGGGACAAGCTAATTGCCACTATGCCATGTTTTCTGTATGTGAAACAAACAAATGTTTTTCAATGCATGTTATTCATGATCTTTGTTTGTAGCCTTTCATGTTGCATGCATAGTTACTTTGTCTTACTGTTAGAACTCCATCTTTCATACACATGTTTAGAGTTCTTTGATCCCAGATTTCAATGCTTGCAAATGGTTTGATCTTGATTTTGATGGTGCATGTCACCTAAAAAATTATTATTTTTATCACTTACCTACTCGAGGACGAGCAGGAGTTAAGCTTGGGGATTCAAGATGCAAATGGTCCGGTCCGGTTTGGACCCGGTGTTGGACCACTGAACCTAGGGGAAAATAAGCAGGTTAAGGTTTGGCCCGCACCTCCTTCCTAGGGTAATGGGTAATCCCAAGGTTCGACCCTCTTTTCGATACTTGACAGCAAACATAGCAGCATATTCGGCTTTGATATGTGATCATCCGTCTGCATGCTCGGACCTGCCGCCGCGGAACTCCTGGGCACCGTCCTCTGCCACACGGCCACCTCCCATCCTCACCTATCATCAAGGCCAAGGTGTCAACGCCCTCGACAGAGCTGGAACAACGCTGCCTCGCCTCATCACCGTCATGATCCATAACGCCAAGGTCGTCATCTCCACCTGCCGGCCGGCCGGCAAGACGAAGGCGTGCAAGTAGTTAGATGACTACTAGAAAAGGGGTTAGGGATGGTGTACTGCACGAGTTCTAGGCGCTCTCTGCTGCGAGCCTGCCTGCAAGTGCCTCTCGCGGCGTTCCGGCGGCCGGCGACAAGCGGGGATGAAGTGGCGAAGGGTTGAGAAGCTAGATTGGTGTCAGTGTCAAGGCTCTAATCCAACGAGATCTGGCAACACCCTCGGCTGCGAGTGCCTCCCAAGGGACGGGGGCTTCCTCTCTCCCGACGGCGTACTCATGTCCAGAGAGAGAGAACCGAGCGAAGGTTCGGTTCGGCCCTAGGGACGAATGGGTATTACCCTTATTGGACCTACTTTTTTCAGGGCCACCCCGCTAACCTAATGGTAACAAAACGCAGGTTCGATCCAGCGGTCCAGTGGATAGAACCGGACCACCTGCATCTTGATTGGGGATGCTTGATACGTCAGAAACTTATCTATAATTTTTGATATTCCATGCTTGTTTAGTATCTATTCTGCTTTGCTTTGTCTACACTTTGAGGTGTTTTTATATGTTTTCTGGTACTAACCTATTAACAAGATGCCATAGTGCCAGTTGCCTATTTTCTTTTGTTTTTGGTTCTAGAAAGGCAGACAATCAATATTGTCGGAATTGGACAGGAAAAAAGAGCCAAAGTCAATGTTTCACCGAGGAGAACACAAAGTCCAGAGGAGAGACGGAGGGGAGCCACATGGCGCCGCACCCTCCAGGCGTGGGCCCACCCTAGGCCGTGCCTGGACAGGGTGTGGGCCCCTTGGTCACCCTCCTGCCTCGCCTCTTCGCCTATAAAATACCCCAATGCCAAAACCCTAGGCATCCGATCAATATTCCATGAAACCGTCTATAGCCGCCGCCACCATCATCCCTAGATTGGGGGATCTGAAGCTCTTCCCAGCACCCTGCCGGAGGGGAGATCATCCCGGAGGCCTCCTTCTTCATCATGCCATCCTCCGGTATGAAGCGTGAGTAGTTCCACCTTGGACTACGGGTCCATGTAGTAGCTAGATGGTTGTATCTCCTCCTTTGTGCTTTCATGTCTAGATCTTGCGAGCTCCGTTCATGATCAAGATCTCATCTATTTGTAAGCATGCATGTTGTGTTTGTGGGGATCCGATGGATATTGAGATTACTATGTCAGATTGATTAATGGTTTTGTCTTATTGATTCTATCATGTCTGTGTTGTTTGTGATCTTGCATGCTCTCGTTGTTAGTAGCTATCTTGGCCAAGTAGTTGCTAGTGACTCCAAGAGGGGGTATTTATGCTCGATAGTGGGTTCATGCCTCTATTTAATATAAGGGAAGTGACAGAAATATCTAAGGTTGTAGATGTGATGTTGCCACTAGGGAGAAAACAACGGTCTCTTGTTCATGGAACAAGTGGATTGTTTACCTTACACACTTTGCTTAAAGCAGTTGTCTGTTGATTGTAACTTAATACTGGAGAGGGCTCGGATGACAACCCAAAGGTGGACTTCTAGTCATAGATGTAGTTGGATGGCGGTCTATGTATCTTGTTGTATTGCCCAATCGAATCTCATAGGATTATGATGTCTAGTATTGCATTGTTATGCCTTGCTCAGTCCTGTCAATTGCCCTGTTGTAATTTGTTTACCCAGCATGCCATGTTTGTTTATCTAAGGAGAACACCTCTAGTGAACTATGGACCCCGGTCCAATCTTTACCATTGATACATCTTCCACTGTTTACCATTTACTTGTTGCAAACCATCATTACCTTCCACACCATATAGTTAATCCTTTGTTACAGCAAACCGGTGAGAGTGACAACCTCACTGTTCGTTGGAGCAAAGTCTTGAGTTTGTGTTGTGCAGGTGTGGCATCCCGCAAAACCACTACTAGAAAATCGCGTTGTTTTTGTGCATTGCATCACCATGACCGCATGCTCATGTCATCATGCCACCTTGCATTTGAGCATCGTCATCATCTTGCATTTGTTTGCATAAAACTAATTTCCGAAACGCCTGGATTGTTTTCTAAACGCCCCGTCTTTAATTCAAAACCAAACCCGGGTCTCCGGATTATTTTGTTCTGTCTGCTATCGGTTTGCAGAAGCTTTGTTTCCAACAAATAAAATATTAAATTATTTTAGTGGGGGCAGTCGAACGGGCCGAATCGACCCGAACGACCACCCCCAGAAATTAAAACGGTCCAACCTAGACCCTTTTCTACCCAAACCTAACCTACCCAACCCCTCTCCACCTCACCCCCACCAATAATCTCTCGCCACCTCACCTCTCCCCAAAGCCCCACCCACTCACATGCTGCCACGTCACCAGCCACCCCTCTCTCTCTCTCCACTTCCCCTCCCACCAACCAGCACACACGCATCACACGCACACACGCCAGCCCATCCCCACCTCCCTGCCTGGATCCACAGGTCCCACCCCTGTCGGCCCTCCTTCCCCACGCACGAGCCTCCCTCCCCTGTTCTTCTTCCTCCTACCGCGCTCATCCCCTTCCCAACCTCCCTGCACCCCCGTCGCTCCCTCCCCGCCTCACCGGCCGCCGCGCCCTCCCTCTCTCGCCTCCGCCCCGCCGCCGCCAGGCGTTCTTCACCCCGCGCCGCCCGACCTCGCCCTCTGCCCCTCCGCCTGAGCCCGCCGGCGACCACCGCCCCCTCCCCGCTCCTCTCCCCCAGCCGGCTACCGACAACCCTGCTCCCCACCTACCGCGAGCCCTCTCCCCCAAGTTCCCCCGGCTCGCCGGAGCCTGCCCCTCCTCCTTCCCGCGACCCGCGTCGCCCTCGACCGCGCCTGCGCCTCCCCTCTCGCCGGCGACCCCGCACCTCTCCACCTCACTCGCGTCCGGCCGCCCCGCCCGATCGCCGCCGCCCCGCGCGCCCCAGCACCCTCGCCAAGCCCCGCCGGCCTCCTCCGGTCTCCCCCAATCCTCCCGCGCCACCGGCCGCGACGCTCGCCCCCGGCCCGAGCTTCCTCCACCTCGCCGGAGCCCCTGCCGTCCGAGCTTCCCGGTCGCCGCGCCTGCGGCCGTGGGCCGCACCGCCCCACCTCCTCGTCAAGCTCTGGGGCCGGCACCGGTGCCGCCCGAGCCCTCCCTGTCCTCTCCGGCGTGCGCCTCATCCCCGCAGACCCCTGCACCGGCCGTGCCCGCGCACCTGTCCGCTCTTTGCCGCTGTCACCCTCTCTCCGTCGCCTCTGCGTCCGCCCTGCCCTATTCGAATTCTCCGGCCATGACCTCGCCTGCGCGCGGTGTGTTCCTGGCGGTTGCCGTCCGCCCTGGGCTCAAGCACCGCCTCTAGCACGTTGTGCTACTGGGAATCTGTTCGGTGTGTCCCCCTGTAACAGATGGACTGGTTGTGTGATGACACCCGTTCGTCAACTCAATATGGTGACCGATGTATGAGTGTGGTGTTGCATATATGAAGACCGTGTGAAGATAGGGAACGCGTATTGTCGATTGCAGCGGCTACTTCGCCCCTCATGATGACCCAAGTGCGCCCTCAACAACCTTAGCCAAAGCCACGAGTTCTTCATCGCGGATCACAAGATCATCTCCATGGACGTCAATACCTCGGAACACCAAGTTCTCCTTCACGGAATCCAATGCCCGAATCCTCGGTGAACCCCCAAGATCTACGCCACGGAACAACAAGGCCTTCGAGGTGGAACCGACAAGATCTGCAACACGGACGCGGAGAAACCCTCGGACGCCAAGATCTTCTCCTCGGGACACCGGGAGCTCCCCTGAACGCCAAGGTCATCGGCACGGATACGACAGGAACTTCCCTCGGACGCCAAGGTCTAACCCTCGGACCCGAAGACCGCGATGATGTTGAACCAAGATCCCCATCGAACAAGATCGTCACCAAGACCGGCCATGTGGAGATCCGAAGACCGATCCCGGAGTCCGAACCTCGATCCCGTCGAACCCTGGACCCCGAGACCTACCCCGAACCCCGGACCAAGATCGCCGAACCCTAATGTGTGAACCTTTTCCCGAACCCTATTTTATAATATAATACAAATTGTTGTATATTAAATTGTCATACTCGCATGCATATTTGTGTGGTTTGGGGGCCTTATGCCGATTCACCTAATAATTAAATATGGGGCCCATATGCGGGCAAATCTAGTCTCATATTGGCCTCATTTAAATTTGTGTAGCGAACCGGTGCTATCTTTTGCCATGTTAAGACAACATTTAAATTGCGGGGTAGCTAAACAACTTGAACCATATAATTAATTGTCGGGACCCCGGTTCCGCTTAATATGACCTAATTGCATCGCACCTTTGCCATGTCATACATCATACATGCATCATGCCGATCTTCTGCCATTGTATTAAATATTGCATCCGGTGTCTCTTCTAGTGTTTGCTTCTTCGCGGATAAGGCCGTTGAGTTGATGTGAGCTTCGCCCCGATCTCCGGTTGAACCTTCGACAATGTTTTCAGGCGAGCATCTCCCCCCTTTCTACCTATCTTACTTTTCTAGTATTTATTCCCTCCTGTTGATCTATTGCTATCTGTGTTGCGATGCTCTAGTTTTCGTACCCGTGATATCCCTCGCAGCCTTATATTGCCTTGGACACATCCTATTACCTGTTGTTTGGTAGATAGTTGGACTTGCGCGTCGTAGTCGCTTGCTCAAGTGCTGTTGCGTGTCGTCAAGTACCACAGTTGTTGGAGCCTTGCCGCATGTTGATGTTGGAGATGATCATGGCTTTACTTATCGTTCACTTTAATTCCTGTTTAACAACTAAAATTGAAGTAAGCAGAGGCATCGGTGGGTGATAGATAATATTTGGTTTCCGAACGCCCACTTGTGTCCCGTAGGACCCCGAGTGCTTGATACCTGTTCCTTGATTTATCGCGCTATCCACATCCGGGAGGTATATGGGACCCCCCTTAGCCAGAGCTTGATTCAGTCTTATTTCTTGGGGCCACAAACTAGTTTGAGGTTTTATTTACGATCCTGTACTTATGCCATGCTTTACTGCTTAATTACGATTGTGCGAGGAGCACACTGTACTGTTTAGGAATTGTGACCCGTTTTCGCGGTATCGACACCCCGAGTTTTCGGGTTCCCAGTCGTTTACAGCCGGCCCCACAAACCTCGGGTCCGTCTCGGAGCTAGCTTACTTCGTTGCGGGTGTACTCCAAGGGGTGGCCCCCTGAAATATTTCTGAATCCTGTGATTGCTTTGTCGTGAAAGCCTTGTTGGGTTTTGATTTGGTTTTTCCGAGGTTGATCGAGTGTGTGTTGCTATTTGTGCACCCCGGCCGGGTTAAAACTTTCTGAAAGCCGTGTCCGCGGTTATGGACGACTTGGAGCACAGTATCTCGACCATAGACAAGCATAACTAAAGTAGTGCTATAAATTTGACTTTATAATGACTAGTAATCAGCTTCACTATAATGGAATGGCTAAATAATACTGCCCACAATTGCTTGCTTTGGGTGTCGCTTGCGACCATGGTACCTGACTAGTAAGTATTGCAACTACAACGGAATGGCTAAATAAAAGTACCAACAACTGCTGGGTTTTGGGCTATCTCATGCTATCTGTATCTGATTAGTAAGTGTTGTAACTATAACGGAATGGTTAACTAAAAGTGCCCACTGCTTACTTTATCAGGATGATTAACTAAACCTGACTAGTAATTGCTGCAACGATAACTGAATAAGTAAAACTGCCAACTGTGTGAGTTCCTCGGTTGACTTCCTCGTTTGGTCTCGAGGGGGAAACACCAGGCTGGGTTTGTTTGGTGGTAGTATCAGGTTGGTTCCGAATAGGTCTTTCTCACCCCTCTCTGATTGCCGCCAGTTGTAACGAGTCGCTATAGGGTGTTCAGTGCATGTTGCTGCTGCCGCTGCCGCTTCAGTCCACCATACCTATGTAGGCGAGGACCGCCGAATTCTAGTCTCGCCGTGTACTGGCCTCAATACTGACGCTCCTTTCTTTTTCCTTTGCCCTTCGTCGGCACCCCTTTTGTTTAAGCAGGTTTTGAGATCGACGTCGTTAGCAGGGTTACCCTTCCGGCTTGGCCTGGGCAGGGTTATGGACGCCATTGGTTATTCTTCAGGGCTCTTAGCCCCATTTGCATCTTGTCCGTAGTCGGACGCTCTATCATTTTCAAGGTGATTTGGATCTTTGTATATTACATCTGTATTCTTGACTCATGGAGTCGCTGTTATATATATCTGTTCTGTGGGTCCCATCGAGGACTGTTGTGTAATGTTATTACTTCGTTTTCCACCCGCACGAAAGTGCCTGGTGGGCACCTTTGAATCGTTTCTATGCGGGTTTGGCGGGAATCGCTGAAACTTGCATAGGGTCGATTCTGAGGGTGTTACAGAGTGGTATCAGAGCTCAGCAGTTGCGATACCCCACAAGTTCAGCCTGTAGGATAACCTAGCTAACGGCCGAAGTAGAGTGTCAAAACTATTTTGAAAAAAAAATCGGTTGGATAGTTCTGATTAGGTCTGATTTTACTCCTCACCTCTGCGTGTTTTGAATCCGCTCTCTTCTCTCTCTTCGAGTCCAGGATTTCTCGTGGTTGGGTTCCGTCGTACCTTCAGGGTTTCGCTTCCTTCTCTGATAACGGTGTTCTACCATCCGGTGTTCAAGCTGCTTGATGAATCCGTCTACGGTGTTACCATTCTTTGATCCTTGTTTGTGCCTTCCGGTGTTTTCCGACGCGACGACATCATCTACGCCAGATCCAATGCAGAGTCTGCCTCACTCCTTGTTTCCGAACCTCGCTTGTCGAGATCTTCAGTCTGTTTCCGAGAATGGTTGCATGTTTTTCCACTGATTGTGCGAAGTAATAGTTTGGGTGCATGATGGATTGGCCCCCATGCCGACTACCCCTTCTATTCGCTTTTGTACATTGAAGTGGATGAGAATGCATCGGTTCCCTCTTTCTATCGAAGATAGAGGTGGCTTTATTTGTGGATACCTCTACCTTCGACCTTTTGTTCCCGGAGTGTTCCCTCGACGATCACGGACAACGACCTCTTGTTAGTGGTGTCGCGAGGATCTACACGAAGCGAGAAGACGCAGATCGCCGACCTTCTTTCCGGTACCATGAGGCGGATCTCGAGGGCGAGATCCATTGTTAGTGGTGTCGAATTGTGGCATCCCGCAAAACCACTACTAGAAAATCGCGTTGTTTTTGTGCATTGCATCACCATGACCGCATGCTCATGTCATCATGCCACCTTGCATTTGAGCATCGTCATCATCTTGCATTTGTTTGCATAAAACTAATTTCCGAAACGCCTGGATTGTTTTCTAAACGCCCCGTCTTTAATTCAAAACCAAACCCGGGTCTCTGGATTATTTTGTTCTGTCTGCTATCGGTTTGCAGAAGCTTTGTTTCCAACAAATAAAATATTAAATTATTTTAGTGGGGGCAGTCGAACGGGCCGAATCGACCCGAACGACCACCCCCAGAAATTAAAACGGTCCAACCTAGACCCTTTTCTACCCCAACCTAACCTACCCAACCCCTCTCCACCTCACCCCCACCAATAATCTCTCGCCACCTCACCTCTCCCCAAAGCCCCACCCACTCACACGCTGCCACGTCACCAGCCACCCCTCTCTCTCTCTCCACTTCCCCTCCCACCAACCAGCACACACGCATCACACGCACACACGCCAGCCCATCCCCACCTCCCCGCCTGGATCCACAGGTCCCACCCCTGTCGGCCCTCCTTCCCCACGCACGAGCCTCCCTCCCCTGTTCTTCTTCCTCCTACCGCGCTCATCCCCTTCCCAACCTCCCTGCACCCCCGTCGCTCCCTCCCCGCCTCACCGGCCGCCGCGCCCTCCCTCTCTCGCCTCCGCCCCGCCGCCGCCAGGCGTTCTTCACCCCGCGCCGCCCGACCTCGCCCTCTGCCCCTCCGCCTGAGCCCGCCGGCGACCACCGCCCCCTCCCCGCTCCTCTTCCCCAGCCGGCTACCGACAACCCTGCTCCCCACCTACCACGAGCCCTCTCCCCCAAGTTCCCCCCCGGCTCGCCGGAGCCCGCCCCTCCTCCTTCCCGCGACCCGCGTCGCCCTCGACCGCGCCTGCGCCTCCCCTCTCGCCGGCGACCCTGCACCTCTCCACCTCACTCGCATCCGGCCGCCCCGCGGCCCCAGCACCCTCGCCAAGCCCCGCCGGCCTCCTCCGGTCTCCCCCAAGCCTCCCGCGCCGCCGGCCGCGACGCTCGCCCCCGGCCCGAGCTTCCTCCACCTCGTCGGAGCCCCTGCCGTCCGAGCTTCCCGGTCGCCGCGCCTGCGGCCGTGGGCCGCACCGCCCCACCTCCTCGTCAAGCTCTGGGGCCGGCACCGGTGTCGCCCGAGCCCTCCCTGTCCTCTCCGGCGTGCGCCTCATCCCCGCAGACCCCTGCACCGGCCGTGCCCGCGCACCTGTCCGCTCTCTGCCGCTGTCACCCTCTCTCCGTCGCCTCTGCGTCCGCCCTGCCCTATTCGAATTCTCCGGCCATGACCTCGCCTGCGCGCGGTGTGTTCCTGGCGGTCGCCGTCCGCCCTGGGCTCAAGCACCGCCTCTAGCACGTTGTGCTACTGGGAATCTGTTCGGTGTGTCCCCCTGTAACAGATGGACTGGTTGTGTGATGACACCCGTTCGTCAACTCAATATGGTGACCGATGTATGAGTGTGGTGTTGCATATATGAAGACCGTGTGAAGATAGGGAACGCGTATTGTCGATTGCAGCGGCTACTTCGCCCCTCATGATGACCCAAGTGCGCCCTCAACAACCTTAGCCAAAGCCACGAGTTCTTCATCGCGGATGACAAGATCATCTCCATGGACGTCAATACCTCGGAACACCAAGTTCTCCTTCACGGAATCCAATGCCTGAATCCTCGGTGAACCCCCAAGATCTACGCCACGGAACAACAAGGCCTTCGAGGTGGAACCGACAAGATCTGCAACACGGACGCGGAGAAACCCTCGGACGCCAAGATCTTCTCCTCGGGACACCGGGAGCTCCCCTGAACGCCAAGGTCGTCGGCATGGATACGACAGGAACTTCCCTCGGACGCCAAGGTCTAACCCTCGGACCCGAAGACCGCGATGATGTTGAACTAAGATCCCCATCGAACAAGATCGTCACCAAGACCGGCCATGTGGAGATCCGAAGACCGATCCCGGAGTCCGAACCTCGATCCCGTCGAACCCTGGACCCCGAGACCTACCCCGAACCCCGGACCAAGATCGCCGAACCCTAATGTGTGAACCTTTTCCCGAACCCTATTTTATAATATAATACAAATTGTTGCATATTAAATTGTCATACTCGCATGCATATTTGTGTGGTTTGGGGGCCTTATGCCGATTCACCTAATAATTAAATATGGGGCCCATATGCGGGCAAATCTAGTCTCATATTGGCCTCATTTAAATTTGTGTAGCGAACCGGTGCTATCTTTTGCCATGTTAAGACAATATTTAAATTGCGGGGTAGCTAAACAACTTGAACCATATAATTAATTGTCGGGACCCCGGTTCCGCTTAATATGACCTAATTGCATCGCACCTTTGCCATGTCATACATCATACATGCATCATGCCGATCTTCTACCGTTGTATTAAATATTGCATCCGGTGTCTCTTCTAGTGTTTGCTTCTTCGCGGATAAGGCCGTTGAGTTGATGTGAGCTTCGCCCCGATCTCCGGTTGAACCTTCGACAATGTTTTCAGGCGAGCATCTCCCCCCTTTCTACCTATCTTACTTTTCTAGTATTTATTCCCTCCTGTTGATCTATTGCTATCTGTGTTGCGATGCTCTAGTTTTCGTACCCGTGATATCCCTCGCAGCCTTATATTGCCTTGGACACATCCTATTACCTGTTGTTTGGTAGATAGTTGGACTTGCGCATCGTAGTCGCTTGCTCAAGTGCTGTTGCGTGTCGTCAAGTACCACAGTTGTTGGAGCCTTGCCGCATGTTGATGTTGGAGATGATCATGGCTTTACTTATCGTTCACTTTAATTCCTGTTTAACAACTAAAATTGAAGTAAGCAGAGGCATCGGTGGGTGATAGATAATATTTGGTTTCCGAACGCCCACTTGTGTCCCGTAGGACCCCGAGTGCTTGATACCTGTTCCTTGATTTATCGCGCTATCCACATCCGGGAGGTATATGGGACCCCCCTTAGCCAGAGCTTGATTCAGTCTTATTTCTTGGGGCCACAAACTAGTTTGAGGTTTTATTTACGATCCTGTACTTATGCCATGCTTTACTGCTTAATTACGATTGTGCGAGGAGCACACTGTACTGTTTAGGAATTGTGACCCGTTTTCGCGGTATCGACACCCCGAGTTTTCGGGTTCCCAGTCGTTTACAGCCGGCCCCACAAACCTCGGGTCCGTCTCGGAGCTAGCTTACTTCGTTGCGGGTGTACTCCAAGGGGTGGCCCCCTGAAATATTTCTGAATCCTGTGATTGCTTTGTCGTGAAAGCCTTGTTGGGTTTTGATTTGGTTTTTCCGAGGTTGATCGAGTGTGTGTTGCTATTTGTGCACCCCGGCCGGGTTAAAACTTTCTGAAAGCCGTGTCCGCGGTTATGGACGACTTGGAGCACAGTATCTCGACCATAGACAAGCATAACTAAAGTAGTGCTATAAATTTGACTTTATAATGACTAGTAATCAGCTTCACTATAATGGAATGGCTAAATAATACTGCCCACAATTGCTTGCTTTGGGTGTCGCTTGCGACCATGGTACCTGACTAGTAAGTATTGCAACTACAACGGAATGGCTAAATAAAAGTACCAACAACTGCTGGGTTTTGGGCTATCTCATGCTATCTGTATCTGATTAGTAAGTGTTGTAACTATAACGGAATGGTTAACTAAAAGTGCCCACTGCTTACTTTATCAGGATGATTAACTAAACCTGACTAGTAATTGCTGCAACGATAACTGAATAAGTAAAACTGCCAACTGTGTGAGTTCCTCGGTTGACTTCCTCGTTTGGTCTCGAGGGGGAAACACCAGGCTGGGTTTGTTTGGTGGTAGTATCAGGTTGGTTCCGAATAGGTCTTTCTCACCCCTCTCTGATTGCCGCCAGTTGTAACGAGTCGCTATAGGGTGTTCAGTGCATGTTGCTGCTGCCGCTGCCGCTTCAGTCCACCATACCTATGTAGGCGAGGACCGCCGAATTCTAGTCTCGCCGTGTACTGGCCTCAGTACTGACGCTCCTTTCTTTTTCCTTTGCCCTTCGTCGGCACCCCTTTTGTTTAAGCAGGTTTTGAGATCGACGTCGTTAGCAGGGTTACCCTTCCGGCTTGGCCTGGGCAGGGTTATGGACGCCATTGGTTATTCTTCAGGGCTCTTAGCCCCATTTGCATCTTGTCCGTAGTCGGACGCTCTATCATTTTCAAGGTGATTTGGATCTTTGTATATTACATCTGTATTCTTGACTCATGGAGTCGCTGTTATATATATCTGTTCTGTGGGTCCCATCGAGGACTGTTGTGTAATGTTATTACTTCGTTTTTCACCCGCACGAAAGTGCCTGGTGGGCACCTTTGAATCGTTTCTATGCGGGTTTGGCGGGAATCGCTGAAACTTGCATAGGGTCGATTCTGAGGGTGTTACAGCAGGTCTCCAAGTTGCTAGCAACACCTTTGAGTCGTTTCCTTCCTCCTACTGGTTCAGTAACCTTGGTTTCTTACTGAGGGGAAACTTGCAACTGTGCTCATCATACCTTCCTCTTGGGGTCTCCCAACGAAGTGTTCACGCACTAATCATCCAGGTCCTCAAAGGATGGGAAGCTCACTAAGAATGCTTAATCTCCATATGGCAAAGCCTCCTACTTCCACTGGTCGCGCACTATGCACCTCCTGGCTATCTGATGCTGAACAACATCCGCCGAAACCATCTGTCCAGAAACTCGCACCAGAGCAATAGGGGTCTGACTAGGAAAAAATGATCACGAGACGCTGCATTAGGAATCCGAGTAAACAATGTAATATCATTGCCTATACCAGCCATATAAGGAGTCAGATGCGGCTGCTTAAGCAGCGGACATCTCAAAGTGGGATGGGCAGAGTTGTCACAAATGTAGCAATAATGCCCGACCTTGCAGTCTTTAGACGCATGAGTATTGACATCACACTTCTAGCATCTAACAAACTTCTGACTCTTCTTGTAAACTATAGCAGCTGCCGGTGCAGCATTAGTTACTTGTGGAGTCGCAACAACTGGTGCACAAGTATTACCCTGATGACCCTGCAAAGTGTATGGATACTGAGCTTGTTCACCCTGAGCCGGGAAAGGAGAAACAAATTGACCAGGCTGAGGCTGAGGGACCCCATACAGACCAGTACCCTGCTGCTGAAATTGCTGATCCACCTGCTGCTGCTTCTTCTTCTTCTTCCGCTTCGGAACAAGAGCAGCAGCAGCCCCAAGTCCCACCGCAAACTGCTGCCCCGACGAAGGACCTCCAAGCGTCGGCAAAGCAGCTGACATCCCCTGCATACCATGTGGGACAACAACATACCCCGCCGACGGACCTCGGTAAGGCGGTTGTAGGGGTTGCTGAACAAGTTGCGGAGCCTAAGAGTTGAAGTACTGCAGAGGCATAGGTGCCTGGTTGTAAAACCCCTGCCCAGCCGGGTACATCGACGACCTGAACACGGTCGTAGGCATCCGGAACTGAGGCGCCGCCATCTGTTGCGGCAGCACAACGGCCGGGTCCCCCTGGCGGAGATGTGGCAGGTCCCCGAGCAACACCCTGATACGTCGTAAACTTATCCATAATTTTTGATGCTCCATGCTTGTTTTATATCATTTGTCTTATGTTTTTTCTACACTTTGAGGTATTTTTATACACTTTCTGGAACTAACCTATTGAAAAGATGCCACAGTGCCAGTTGCCAATTTTCTGCTATTTTTGGTTTCAGAAAGCTAAATAATGAATATTCTCGAAATTGGAAGGGACAAAAGCGAAAGTTCATATTTTCCCTAAATGATACAGAAAATTGAACACGAGATGGAGGAGGACACCCTAGCCCACGCCCATAGGGGGGTGTGGACCCCCTGGCCCTCCACCGACCTTGCATCCTTCGCCTATAAGAAGCACCCGACTCAGAAACCCTAAATCATCGACTAGAAAGCCACGAAAAGTTCTGCATTGCCGCTGCCACCGAAGGGGAGATTCGGGGGACACAAGTCTTTGTTTCGGCACCCTGCCGAGATGGGGAAGTGCCCCCGGAGCCATCTCCATCGATCTTTACTACCATCCTCATCACTATTCCTGATTCCCATGATGAGAAGGGAGTAGTTCTTCCTTGAGGCTAAGGGCTCTACCGCTAGCTATGTGTTCATCTCTTTCTCTATGCATGATCTTGTTGTGGTCATGAGATTTGTAATCAAGTAAATCTACCTTGCTACTCAAGTGCTTTAATAGATATTTAGCTCTCCCCACGTGTGTGTAATTGACAGCATGCATAACGCGGTGGCACTTAAGCTAGAGGTTACATAAATACTCATCACGCTTTAACAGATCTATGCTTTTCCTCACGTGTGTGAAAGTGACAACGTGCACACCGTGTGTGGCACTTAAGCTAGGTTACATATATATTTATCATGAGTATATTTGGAGTTGGATGTCTTTATAAAATTGTGGTGTTTGTTGGAACCATCTAGCGCTCAAGGTGACAGTGTGGGGTTATCTAGATTGGGAAAGGCAGACTTTGAGGAGTGCTGTTATAGCCCTACCATGGATTAGAGTGTCCAACCGGAGAGTAGTTAAGAGTAGTATCATTAAGAGAATATATTTATATGAGAGAGTGTTCACTAGTGAAAGTATGATCCCTAGGCCTTGTTTCTAAACACTGAAACACCGTTTACAGCTAGATCTGTTGCATGTTTGCTTGCTTCCATCTTTTTGCCTTTAGTCTTTACCTCACCATCAAGCTATTTTCTGGCACCGTTACCACTTATATTTCACTATCTCTTCACCGAACTAGTGCACCTATACACCTGACAAGTGTATTGGGTGTGTTGGGGACACAAGAGACTTCTTATATCTTGATTGCAGGGTTTCTTGAGAGGGAATAGATTTGACCACTTCCTCCCGGAGTTCGATAAACCTTGGGTAATCCACTTAAGGGAAACTTATTGCTGTTATACAAACCTCTGCACTTGGAGGCCCAACAACTGTCTACAAGAATAGAAGTGCGTAGACATGAAGCTATTTTCTGGCGCCGTTGCCGAGGAGGTAAGGTAAAAGGTACTCACATCCTCCGGTGTGAGTGCTCGAAGTTATTTCCTTTAGATTCTGCAATTTTTTCTTTTTGTTTCTTGTTTTCACTAGTTAGGCTTAATTGAAAACAACAACAAAATTAGAGAGCTTTATAGTATTTATCTTGAGTTTGGACACGAAGTGTTTATAGAGAAAATTAAAAAACCTATGGAACTTTCTTTGCATGCTAATAGCAATGTTGTTAGTATGAACTTTTTGAACACCCTGGTTACTAATGCTATGGAAACATCTAAGCTTGGGGAAGCTAGTCTTAATGAAAATGATCTTTTTAGTTCCCCAACTTTACGGAAGAAAATTTGCTCTTATGATACTTTATCTCCCATATGTGGTAATTCTAATGATACTTGTGATATTTTAAATCCACATGCTGAAAGTGTCCCTTTTATAATACCTATGGAAATTGTTGAACGTGTTATAAACAACTACTATTTTGGAGATGGAACTGTCCATCCTGGTGATCATTTACTCTTTATACATGAATTATGCGAGTTTTCAAGTGTGCAGGTATTTCAATGGACCAAGTTAAGAGGAAGATATTCCTTTTATCACTTAAGGACAAAGAAAGGGAGTGGTATGAGCTACTAGATGATCCTCATCATTTGAAGTGGAAGGAACTTGAATCTCTCTTTTACTCTAAATTTTATCCTCCTCATGAAATTCATAAAGATAGGAAATATATTTATAATTTTTATCCTCATGATGGAGAAAGTATTTCCCAAGCATGGGTAAGACTGAAGTCACTAATGCTCAAATGTCCCATTCATGAGCTCCCTAGTAATATTATTATCGATAATTTTTATACAAGGCTTTCAGGGCATTACAAGGACTATCTAGATGCCTGTTTAGAGGGATCCTTCACAAGTAAGGAGGTCAAAGCTAAGTGGGATCTTCTTGAAACAATTCAAAGCAATACTAAATATTGGGATAACGACAAAGGTAAAGAACCAAGTATAAACTATGAGTATGATTGCATTAAGTCTTTCGCTGAAACTGCTGATTTTCAAGAGCTTAGTGCTAAGTATGGTATTGATACTCAAATTCTTGTTGATTGTTTAGAGCTTTTGCTTACCATATTTGTTAGACCCCACCATTTAAGGTAAAGGCCCATGTGATTGCAATGCTAGTCCCTGGATCGAATTGCTAACATCCACAGTTTAAGATGAAGTACACAGATACAAAGGTCATTATTACATCGTCATTCCAGAGATAACATAGTCTTTATAACTCATTAGCCAAGGCTAATACATAGAGTTCATAACACTTAAAAAAATAAGTCTTCATATTCATGTTCCACAGGCAAACATGTTGAGTGTAGACTCATAACCCTAGTCTCCATCAGAGTAACCTGCAACATCATAAGTTACAGCCACAGAGGGTCAATACATTTGGAATTGTATTGGCAAGTGATACCATAGTAGTATAGTAACATCTAATAACTATATGAATTTGGCTAAGTGTAGTTCAGGCTGGCTTTGCTCAAAATAAGGTTTTTCTTATTAGTTGAAATCACTAAGTTTTTGTTCGACAAAAACACCCAAGGAACCACCAATAGACACTGGTGAACCTTTACCCTTGTTCAACCACAAGTTTTAACTTAGAGAAATTGGGATGAGGAGATCCTTGATCATTTCAATGTTTTTGAGGCTCAAAATGTCCGTTACCGGGGACACGGCTAAGTAGTTAGGTTTTACCCTCTCGAGAGGTGGTGCACTTTCCCCACAAGAATCGACATGCATCGATATGAGACTTTTCAGAAGCATTCCCTTAGACCACCATGGACGCGTTCCATCCTATCAACCCTACCACCAACTGTCCATCTGGCTAAGTTCTTGCAACCTAGTTGGTCAAGGAAGAGCCCATATGCCAGGTGGATACACTAGAAGCTTCTCAACACTAAACATCTCAAATCTCTTTGTTCCTGGGTGGCCATCCACTAGTGTGATACACAAGGTAAACCATAGACATGGGCCTTGTGTAACCACTCAACACAAACCAATCTTCCCATTCCACCCAGGTGATTCATTCACATAGTTGTTTTATTAATCCAAAAACATAGTCATAGACTTTGCATAATAACATAGCATGAATAATCCACCCTTGTGTTCTACTATCTAGACTAAGCAAGCTAACATAACAAGTCTCTTAACTTAGGAAAATTTTACTAAGACAATGTCTATAGGATTTCCCATGGCATAGCATATACTTAGAAAAATTTCCATGCAAATCCTACCCAAAATATCACTAATGCATAGTAAAAATAGTAGGACAAAATATGAAGCATCACTTGCCTTGGTAGTTGGGGGAATAGGAACAATCCTCACAATCAGAATCACCACAATCACCAAAATCTACACATAAAATCATAACACCAAATTCACATTCAAGATACAAACAAAAATATAAATGAATGCATGCAAATGCAATGGAATGATTTTCTACACTAAACAAGTCAAACTAAATAGTACTGAACATAAAATAAACTCCCTAAAGTCTAAATAAACCAAAATTTAATCTAAAACAATTTTCTAAACAATTTATATAGCCAAAATAAGCCTACAAATGTTTCTGTATAAAATCCTAAGTTTATAGAAGCAAATAGCCAAACCAAGGCCATATATGCAAAGAGTTTATTTTTCTGAATCCACTGATATAAAATTTGTAATTTTTGGACAAACAAATCAAAAGTTATTGAATTTACAAGCTTGAATAACTAATAGATCTAAATTCAGATTTTAAATCGAATCTAGTGACACGCGGCGCATTCTGATTGGAGCGTACCGCTTCGCGCTGGATCGCGTTACTGCACCATTATATCTAAAGTGGATCTTGTGGCTCTGATCAACTCGCACCCCTTCGCTTCTATCTCTAATCCTAACCGCTAGATGAAGATCTAAAGGCCCAGATCTAAACGACCAAAGACTGGTGGCGCAAATGTCTCTAGCGGCGGCGACGGCACTGGTAGCGACACGCCTGCGATGCTAGAGGGGTAGGGGTGGTGCCGATGCTTACCAGAGTCGCATGGATGCGAGGAAGCTCAACGTGTGCTTGGCTTGGACAGAGGCGCACGGACACAGGCTCAGATGCTCATCGGAGTTGGTACTGATGATAGGCGTTTACGAGTGGCAACGAAGTGGACGGTCTAGGGCGCAACAGGGAAAAAGAAAGGCATTAGAAAGTGCGCAAGATCACGGCGAACCCGATGGTGTGAAGCAGGGGTCAAGGGGTGCTCGGAAATTACCGTGATTGCTCGTCAGAGACGAACAGTGCCTCAGGTGCTTGCAGGAGTTGACGGGGACGACAACCTGGGGTGATTTGGGACAGACCAGATGCATGGTTAGATGCACAAGAGCAAGGGGATCACGATTATGTGAACCAGAGGCAAGGGGGCACGCTGTTCTTACCGAAATAGCTCGCTGGAGCTGCTCGGGTCTGCGGCGGTGCGAGCTAAAATTGCGAGAGCCTGGCGGCGCTTGGGGTTCGAAGTGTTGGGAAAATGGTCATAGAGGGGTGGTGCTTAAGTAGCCGGAGCAGGGGTGGCAATCACGCGACGAATCAATGGGATTTAACGAATTAAAACACGTCAGTCACTGCAGGGAAAAAACCGGCAGCGAGCTGGTCGCGGGCGGGATTTGGGGATGACGATGCTGACAGGGCCCACTGGGCAGTGAGGGGGGGGTGTGCATGCGGGTGAGAAAGAGAGAGAAGAGGGAAAACCCCGGGTGGGATAGATGGGCCAGGTGTTGCTAGGCTGAATAGGCTGCGCCTGTTTTTATTTTTTTCTTTTAGCCTTTTTTAATTCTGTTTTGATTTTCTAAAATGGATTTGAAAGCTCATTTCAAATATTTTTGAATTCAAATTTTCACCAGACTTTTGTATTGTGACTCTAGTGTCCAAAAGTGTGTCAAACACATACAATCACACAAAATCATCTTTGGTCTTGAAAATAAAAATAAAACCATCCCTATATACATATAAAATAAGATGGGTTTAAATATGGTTTCATTTAGGGTTTTGTTTTGAAAAAATTTGTGCAAGATCAATATGCCATGATGATATGAATGCAACTACATGATTTTGCATTTTATGAAATTTGGGATGTTACAAATCTAACCCCCTTAAGATGAATCTCGCTGTCGAGATTCAGATTGGCTAGCAAATAGGTGAGGGTGATATTTCCGAAGGTCATCTTCTCTTTCCCAAGTTGCTTCTTCCTCGGTATGATGATTCCATAGTACTTTGCATAATTTGATAGTCTTGGTGCGAGTGACTCTTTCTGCTGACTCGAGAATCTTGATAGGTTTCTCTTCATAAGTAAGATCACTCTCCAACTGTACTTCTTCCATTGGTATAGTGTCTTTCAATGAAGTTTCTTCCATCTCCGGATGACACTTCTCACCTGACTCACATGAAACACATTATGAACTGCAGATAGTGATTCGGGCAATTCTATCTCATAAGACACTTATCCTTTGCGGCTCAAAATCTTGAATGGCCCTACATATCGAGGTGCTAATTTTCCTTTGACTCCAAATCTCTTCACACCACGAAGTGGTGAGACTCTAAGATAGGCTCTATCACCTACTTCATAGGTGACTTCCGTATGTTTTGGATCTGCATAGCTCTTTTGTCGGGACTGTGCTATCTTCAATCTGTCCTTTACCAACCTGACTTTCTCTTCAGCTTCCTTGATCTGTTTTGTTCCGAAATTTTTTCTTTCTCCTACTCCACTCCATAGTAATGGCGTAGTACACTTCCTTCCATAAATGAATTCAAACGGAGCCACCTGTATGCTCGATTGATAGCTGTTATTGTAAGAGAATTCTACGCATGGCAGACTTTCATCCCAACTAGATCCATAATCTAGTGCACAAGCTCTCAACATATCTTCCAAAATCTGATTGGTCCTTTCTGTCTGTCCATCAATCTGAGGATGAAAAGCTATGATGAATTCTAGTCTTGTTCTCAAAGATTCATGTAGGTGTCGCCAAAAATGCAAAGTGAACTGAGTTCATCTATCAGACACAATACTCTTAGGTACTCCATGCAGACATACAATCCTATTCATATAGATCTTAGCCAATTTAGCACTTGTATAAGTAGTCTTCACGGGTATGAAATGAGCCACTTTAGTTAGGCGATCCACAACAACCCATATAGAATCGTATCCGGACCTAGTCCTTGGCAATCCAGTGATAAAATCCATACCAATCTTATCCCACTTCCAATCAGGTATAGGTAGTGGTTGTAATAACCCTGCTGGTTTCTGATGTTCCGCCTTCACTCTACTACACACATCACACAAAGCAATTTGTTCTGCGATATCTTTCTTGAGATTGTTCCACCAAAATCTTTCCTTCACATCCATGTACATCTTGGTGTTACCCGGATGAATAGAATATGGTGAATTGTGTGCTTCTTGCAGAATCAATTTCCGAAGCTCCAGATCTTGTGGTATGCAAATACGCTTTCCATACCATAAAGTTCCTTTTTCATCTTCATGGAATCCTTTAGCCTTTCCTTTACTAATTTTACCCTTAATCTCCTCTATTTCCTTGTCCAACTTTTGGCTTCTTTGATCTTGTCCAACAATGTTGGTTGAACTTCCAAAGACATGAGATATCCTTCAGGCACTAACTCCAATCTTAGCTCTTTGAATTGAGCACACAAATCATATGGAAATTCTCCCTTAGTGTGGCCATTCACATAAACTTTATGGCTTAAAGCATCAGCTACAACATTTGATTTACCGGGATGGTATTGCAAACTCAAGTCGTAATCTTTGATAAGTTCAAGCCACCTTCTTTGTCTGATATTGAGCTCCTTCTGGGTGAAAATATATTTCAAACTCTTGTGATCTGTGAACACTTCACAACGCTTTCCCAAAAGATAGTGTCTCCATGTTTTGAGTGCATGGACAACATAGGCTAACTCTAAGTCATGAGTAGGATAGCTCACTTCATGAGTTTTGAGTTGTCTCGAGGCATAAGCCACAACTTTCCCTTCTTGCATCAAAACTCCACCCAATCCTTGGTGAGATGCATCACAATAGACTTTAAAGTCCTTCTCTAAATATGGCAGACATAAGACTGGTGCTGACACTAGTCTCTTCTTCAATTCTTGGAAACTGGTTTCACAACCTTCTGTCCAATCAAACTTCTTCTCTTTCTTAAGTAACTCCGTCATTGGCTTAGCTACTTTTGAGAAATTCTCAATGAACCTTCTATAGTATCCGACCAAGCCTAGGAAACTACGAACTTCTTTAACTGACTTGGGAGATTCCCACTCAGTTACAGCTGGCACCTTTGCGGGATCGACAACTATACCATCTCCGGACAGAATATGTCCAAGATATCCAACTTCACTCAACCAAAATCCACACTTACTAAACTTGGCATACAACTTGTGCTCCCTGAGTTTCTCAAGTATCAAACGCAAATGTTCTTCATGCTCTTCTTTGCTCTTGGAATAGATCAATATGTCATCGATGAACACAATAACAAACTTGTCAAGAAACTCCATGAACACTTTGTTCATCATGTTCATGAAATAAGCTGGTGCATTTGTTAATACAAATGGCATTACAGTATACTCATACAATCCATACCTAGTGGTAAAATCAGTCTTAAGTATGTCTTGTTCTCTAATCTTTAGCTAAAAATAGCCTGATCGGTGATCAATTTTTGAGAACACACGAGCTCCTTCTAGCTGATCAAAGAGATCATTGATTCTTGGTAAAGGATACTTATTCTTTATAATCACCTCATTGAGTGAATGATAATATATGCATAGTGATGACCCACAAGTATTGGGGGTGTATCGTAGTACTTTCGATAAATATGAGTGTCGATCCCAACCAGGAGCAGAAGGTGGTAAACAGTGGTATGGAGCAGGAAATCCCTGTGAATACATAGCAAACGGATTTTTAGTGGTTTTTTGACAAGGCAACAAAACAAAGAGCAAGTAACAGAAGTAACGAACAAACGGAGCAAGTGGCCCAATCCTTTCTTAGCAAAGGACAAGCCGATGTAAATACTTATAAGGACCAAACGTTCTCGAGGACACATGGGAATTCTGTCAAGTGCTTTCGCTTCAAATAGCTGAGTACTCTTCTTTGGTGTTTGTAAGTGTTGTGTGGGTGAACATGTGCTAACATACCGCCCTTCCTAGGACTAATACATACTTGTGATTAAACCCCCTGCAAACATCCGTAACTATAGGAAAGTAATTAAGATATAAATCTAACCACAACCTTAAACTCTGAGATCATACACTCCCTTGTGCAAAGGTGTCCTAACGGGGGTTGAGGTTTCTATCACTCCGGCAACCCCACGATTAGTAGCCAAATACACAATGCATTCCCCTAGGCCCATAAATGGTGAAGTATCATGTAGTCGACGTTCACATGACACCACTAGAAGAATAGCACCACAACTTAAATACTAAACCATTGAATAATAACTCATCACAGATTCACTACTAACAACATAACTTCTCCCACGTCCTCAAGAACTAAACGAACTACTCACAAGACATCATATGGATCAGGATCAAAGATGATATGATAATGGATAACAATCCGAACATAAACAATAATCCAATGGTTCCACTCACAAGCATCAACTACAATAGTAATCAACACCAGGAAAGTTTCCCCTAAGAACTAAAGCAATATCCAACACAATTGTTACAGCGGGACGGAGTGGTGGTGCTGGTGCTGGTGGAGATGATGGTGTGGATGATGATGATCCCGATGAAGCCTAGCTTGATGACGGTGTTGATGGCAACGTTCTCCCCTCTCCGGGAAGGAATTCCCTGACAGAAATCCGTTTGCCGGAGAGATATTTCTCTCTCGGTGTTTTCCACCTGCAGGGACAAATGGGTACATGCCTGTAGATCTTCTTCTCACAGCGAGCACTTGATTACGGAGCCTGATTCTATATATTATTTATGGATTATTATAGAATCTATCTTTTTCTTCAAATCATAGTGGGGCCCCTAGAGGCGGTGGAAATCTATCTATCATCGCCCCTAGGGTTAGGGTTTTGTAGGGAAGATATAGGCGAAGGGGCAGAGTCGGAGGCCGGGTAGGTGGGCCACACCTGCCCTAGGCGTAGCCTCAGGTGGGCCCGCGCCTAGGGGGTGTGGGTCCCCTTCGGCCCCCTTCGCTCCTCCTTCTGGCTTCCTTCATGCCCAGGTAAAATAATATGTTTCCATATTTTTCTGGTATTTTTCTGATCTTCGCGAAATTGCACCGAAACGCCTTCTTTTCCATCAGAATCCAGACTCCGGCAGTCCATCCTCCATGATTCATCCAACATGCATAAACAGATGAAAAGCCATAAGTAATACCTCATAATAAGACAAAATTCAATGAATAGAGGTAAATTATGATATAGAATGGTGATGCAAATTGGGTGTATCAACTCCCCAAAGCTTATACTTCGCTTGTCCCCAAGCGAATACTAAGCTCAGTAAACATGTCCATAGGTTTATGGACTGAAGTGTCGATAAAAGAATACGAACAAGAAGCATCACACTTACCATTGCACAACTTATAGAAGAAAGCAACTCACCATTATATAACTTAGCTTGCAACCAAGTACAACAGTCACAAATAAAGATACATAAAGAGAAATCATAATTGGAATTGGCAAACTTGTTCTTGGTCAGAGAATACCTGGCAAACAGTTTCACAAAAGCTTTTTGTAGAAGTTTCAAAACAGGAGCACTCTTTGCTCAAAAAGGTTTTTCACAAGTGAAGGCTTTCAAAGTAATACTCAATAGATAAGAGTTTTGTGCAAACGAGGAAGATAAAGAAGATGATTGAATAAATCACCATATGAATGCTTGAAACACAACAACTCAAAAGCTTGCCGGAGATATAGAGGAAGTAGGTTTACTGACTCAAACTGGTAGTGGGAGAAAGGTCCCTTCTTAGAGGTAGCATGTATTACAATTCATAAAGACCTTCCAAAAGATTATGGTACTTACTAGCTTTCAGCCCTCATTGCCCCTATCATAAGCATCTTGAGATGATTAAGGTTAAAGTGAACAAAGATGGAGTATATGCTTGACGAAATATAAGTTGGCAATCTCATGTCCCTTGAATATGAGGGCCACTCCTCATGCATACTCAACTTTGGGTCCAGGTAAGTTCTTGTCATTGTAAGTATTTGCATATCATTGAGAACCGCCAACGGGGTACCCCTTGCACATGGTACAGGAGCTTTCCCATAACCAAAATGACAAGGCAAGCAGACAATGAGCATCTCAGTGATCTTTTTTATTTACTATGTGTATAGCTTTTTATTGAGGATGCTTCATAGATGACTCACTATGGTGATGCTGCAAGTTTCCACCATGATTAAGCATGGCTTAGGCTAGCGGCCCAGGTGTTTCTCTAACACAGAATACAAACACCATGGACTTACAAGTTCCCTCTTTATTTCACACCGTTGAAATCCATAGACAAAAGAGCATGATATCAACTGTCTACAGAGTACAAGTGCAATGTTGAAAACGGTCCCCGTGACAGCACGGTTTTGCTAATCCCAACGTATTAATGCAAGCATATACAACTTCGATTTTCACAATGGTTCAAGTCTATTAGGGGCAAGTAAATAAAGTGTGCCATCAAGTTCGTGAGAGCTTACTAACTAGTTTTCACATAACAAAATACTTTTTAATTTGAAAGGTAGATGAAGCTTGAGAATTTGCTAGGAATAGCAAAAGCTACTAGGTAGATATGGTGGACACAAGTGGCAAAAGTTTTGGGTTCAAAGGATTTTGGAAACATGAGAAGTTTGCCTTCTCAAAACAGGTTTTTGGCTAGCAAGGCTGGGTAGAAACAAAGAGAGTTGAAAGAAACAAGCAAACATACAAGTAATAAAGCCAAACATGCAATCTTCCTTAAGACACAAAAGAATCTTAAATAAAGAATACTAAGCTTATGGGCCAACAAGAAAGAAAACAATTAATACCAAATACCTGTAAGCTCTTTCTTTCTTTTTCTTTCAAATTAATGCCACTGACCAGAACTCGGTTTGCCAAAACCAATTTAGATCCACTTGATGATCCCAAAGTGGTGCCAATACTAAACAACAAGATCCATCATATAATAGAGATTGCAAACTAAAAATAAGAAGTGCAAAAGGTAAAAGAGAGACTTCTCATTAATATTCCAATAAAGGCACTCACACCAAGGGATACATAGATAATCAACTAAAGGAGATATACTTCCACATGCAAACCAAACTATAAGATAACCCCTCTACCATAGATATGAATCCACTAAAAAGGTAAAAGAAAATGGTGGTGATACCGCGGCACTCCCCCAAGCTTGGAACAAGCCAAGGGGATGCCAAACCTGATGACGAATTACCCCTTTGGTGGTGGTGGTGTTCTCTTGATAAGCTCCTCAACAAGTTTCTTCAAATCCTCCATATCGAAGGATAGAGTACGAATTAACTCCGAATTATGCTCAATGCAGCCCACAATCAACTCAAACCAAGGATCCCAGTCCTTGTTATTCTTTCTCCATTCTTCCAAGTTAGAGCGTTTCTTCCCTGCACGGTTAGAACAAGGGGTACTATAAGGAAGTGTGCGTGGATCGAGGATATAATGTGGAGTTCTCCCTCCTGTAGACATCCGCGCTGTCCTCTTAAGCTTGGTAGTTTGTGCCACCAAACCAATGCTTGCGATGGTAGCGCGGGTGTCCGGTTGCTTGTCCTCCTCCATTTCTCCTTCATAATCTACCGGAATCTCCTCCTCCTTGGGAACTTGAGGTTCTTCTTCTTCAGGCTTCTTCCCTTTGTCGTTGGCGGAGGCCATGGTGATCTAAACTTGAGAAGATTTCCAGATAGAAATAGATCGAAACAAAAACACGATGCACGAACCTCGGGGGATCCGGGAGTTTATATATTACGAAGATTCAATGCATAAGGAAGGTTTTGACATGGAAACGAAGCGGAGACGGAGTTCGAGGGTGGAAAACCCCCTCCAGGCGCGTCCAGGCTGGGCCCGCGCCTGGGGTGGGTTTGTCCATCCCAGGCTCCGTTTCCTCTTTAGTTTCGTCTCGTAACTTCCCTCATGTATTAAAAACATCAAAAATATAAAAAGAATGGGGTTTCACGAACCTTCTGTTTTCACCACTTTTACCTATTCAAAGACGAACTCTGCAGATTCCTTTCCTCTTTCTCCTGAGAATTTCCTTCATACAAAACCTTTGCACAAACTCAATGAAAACATTAGTGTAAGCAAAAACAATAAACCTTTGGTACACACTTCAACTGAAAACCCATCAACACAAAAGCTTCAATAAGAGGAAAATGCAAAAGACGGCAGAAATCTGTCAAAACATACCAGCAGGTAAAGATTGATTTTTTCGAAGACCTTCTGTTGCCCAAATCAAAAAGTGCAGAACTGATGAAAGTTGGGTAACAACCTGGAAAACATGCTCAAAACATTTCAGCTCCATCCGAAGTACTGAGCTTCCTCACGAAGTTTTACAATGTAGCACAAAAATCTGTCCTAGGACAGCCACTTTTCACAACTCCTCTACTTCACAAAAGTAGTTGAACTTGACACTACAAAAAGGATAAGGAGCGGTTATTACAGAGGTAATAACTTCCAAGACTCTACAAAACTCTTGGGTTATCTCCCAACAAGGACTTTTCTTTAATGCCTTTAAGTTAGGCTTGAAACTTCTAAAGATGCTCACATAGGATATATATCTGGAGTGAAAAAGAGCATCAAGAAGCAAATAACCAACACACTTGAGTCTAACCCACTTCCTATGCATGGGGGTATCATGAGAAAACAAATTGTTGAAACAAAAAGCCACAAGCATAGGAAGACAAAACAGATGCAACTTTAAAGCTCTCAACATAAAAAACGGGGAAACTTAACATCATTGAGATGCATAAAACCATGTTTCCCTCTCTCAAAATAACTTTCAGTAGCACTTTGAATAAAGTTGAAAATATAACTGCCACTGGAAACAACTTTATCATCAAAATAAGCATACTTACAATCATCAAAAAGAGGTCCAAGGTCATAGACTGGATCAACTGAAGCAAGTTGTTCCATCCTAAAATCTTTATTAGGCAAGCTATTTTCACAAGGAGCTTTAACAAATTTGGAAAAGTTAAACTCATAAGAATCTCCATCAAACTTAGTTAAAAAAATTTCTTCCTACAATCTATAATAGCTCCATAAGTATTCAAGAAAGGTCTACCAAAAATGATAGGACAAGTTTTGCTAGCTGCTGAATTAAGTACTAGAAAATCAGCAGGATATTTAATCTTACCACAGAGAACCTCCACATCTCTTACAATACCAATGGGGCAAATGGTCTCCTTGTTAGCAAGGTGAATAACCACATCAATGTCCTCGAGCCCACAAGGACCAATCTCATGCATAATTTCTCTGTAAAGCTCATAAGGAATAGCACTAGAACTAGCACCAATATCACATAAACCATAGTAGCAATGATCACCAATTTTAACAGAAAGCACAGGAACACTAGCTTTTATAACCTTACTAGGATGAGAAATAATATTGGAAGCGTCTTCATAGAAGACAATCTGCTCATCCTCTATATTTCTAGTGACAGTGTCTTGCACAATAGCTACCACAGGTTCATCACTCAAATGCTTACCAGGCTCCACAGTTTTCATTGTACCTTTGTTATGTGCACTAATAATTATAGAATACTCCTTTAACTTAGCTGGGAAAGGCATTTTATCAACATGGGGTTCAGGACAATATGATTAGTAGTACAAACTTGAGTACTTCTAGCAGGAACATGACTAACAACATCTTTATAAGGAGCATGGTACTTATTCTACTTCTTCTTGGGAATTTCTATGTAAGAGGCAAAGGCGTTAAAATAGCTGGCAATACTTTGGGAATCAAGACCAAACTCATTGCTAATATCACGGAAGCTATCAGTTCCCATAAAAGATTTAATGCATTCATAATCATAATTTATACCTGACTTTCTTCCTTTGTTATTCTCCCAAGCTTTAGTGTTCTCTTGAATTCGGTCTAGTAGATCCCATTTAGCTTCTTCCTTAATACGTGTGAATGATCCAGCACAAGAAGCATCTAGTAAATCTTTATCATGAAGAGAAATCCTAGCATAAAAGTTATTGAGAATAATATTGTTAGGGAGTTCATGAATAGGACATTTAAGCATTAGTAACTTCAATCTCCCCCAAAATTGAGCTTTATTCTCTCCATCAAGAGGCCAAAATTTATATATAAGATTTCTATCCTTATGAATCTCACTGGGAGGATAAAATTTAAAGTAAAAGAGAGATGACATCTCCTCCCATTCCATGGATTGTCCATTCTTTAGCATCTTATACCATTCTTCGGCTCTCCCTTTCAAGGATATGGAGAGTAACTTCTTCTTCACCTATTCAGTTGTGATACCTGCACACTTAAACAACCCGCATAATTCATGGATAAAAAGCAAGTGATCACCAGGATGGACAGTTCCATCCCCAAAATAATAATTATCCATAACACGATTAACAATACTCGTAGGTATCTTAAAAGGATCTATCTCAACAGGAGGTGATTCATCTACTACCATAGCAGTGGTAGTAGTTTTCCCAAACAGAAAACCAAGTGGGTTATCCATATTGGAAACAAAGTAACAAGCAGTAACAAAAGCTATACTCATAGTGAAAGTTTCCCTTACCAGTTCCACTCTTCAATAGCGCTTCACTCCCCGGCAACGGCGCCAGAAAATAGTCTTGATGACCCACAAGTATAGGGGGTGTATCGTAGTACTTTCGATAAATAGGAGTGTCGATCCCAATGAGGAGCAGAAGGTGCTGAATAGTGGTATGGAGCAGGAAATCCTTGTGAATACTTAGGAAACAGATATTTAGTGGTTTTCGGACAAGGCAACAAAACAAAGAGCAAGTAAAAGAAGTAACGAACAAATGAAGCAAGTGGCCCAATCCTTTCTTAGCAAAGGACAAGCCGGTGGAAATACTTATAAGGACCAAACGTTCTCGAGGACACATGGGAATTCTGTCAAGTGCATTCGCTTCAAATAGCTGAGTACTCTTCTTTGGTGTTTGTAAGTGTTGGGTGGGTGAACCTGTGCTAACATACCACCCTTCCTAGGACTAATACATACTTGTGATTAAACCCCTTGCAAACATCTGTAACTACAGGAAAGTAATTAAGATATAAATCTAACCACAGCCTTAAACTCTGAGATCCTACACTCCCTTGTGCAAAGGTGTCCTAACGGGGGTTCAGGTTTCTGTCACTCCGGCAACCGCACGATTAGTAGCCAAATACACAATGCATTCCCATAGGACCATAATGGTGAAGTATCATGTAGTCGACGTTCACATGACACCACTAGAAGAATAGCACCACAACTTAAATAATAAACCATTGAATAATAACTCATCACAGATTCACTACTAACAACATGACTTCTCCCATGTCCTCAAGAACTAAACGAACTGTTCACAAGACATCATATGGATCAAGATCAAAGATGATATGATAATAGATAACAATCTGAACATAAACAATAATCCAATGGTTCCACTCACAAGCATCAACTACAATAGTAATCAACACCGGGAAAGTTTCCCCTAAGAACTAAAGCAATATCCAACACAATTGTTACAGCGGGACGGAGTGGTGGTGATGGTGCTGGTGGAGATGATGGTGTGGATGATGATGATGATCCTGATGAAGCCTAGCTTGATGATGGTGTTGATGGCGACGGTCTTCCCTCTCCGGGAAGGATTTCCCCCGGCACAAATCTGTCTGCCGGAGATATCTTTCTCTCTTGGTGTTTTTTGCCCCCAGAGGTGGCGGAAATCTAACTGTCGTTGCCCCCCCCAAGGTTAGGTTTCTGTAGGGAATATATAGGCGAAGGGGCGGAGTCGGAGGCCGAGCAGGTGGGCCACACCTACCCTAGGTGCGGCCTCAGGTGGGACCGCGCCTAGGGGGTGTGGGCCCCCCTTCGCTCCTTCTTCTAGCTTCCTTCGTCCTCAGGTAAAATAATATGTTTCCATATATTTCTGGTATTTTCCAATCTTCACGAAATTACACCAAAACGCCTTCTTTTCCATCAGAATCCAGACTCCGGCAGTCCATCCTCCAGGAATCATCCAACATGCATAAACAGATGAAAAGCCATAAGTAATACCTCATAATAAGACAAATATCAATGAATAGAGGTAAATTATGATATAGAATGGTGATGCAAATTGGGCGTATCACATAGCCTTTGAGTTTTATCTTTCTTCTCAACAAACAGAACTGGTGCACCCCAAGATGAAGACTTGGTTGGATAAATCCTTTCTGCAATTGTTCTCCAAGCTGTTTCTTGAGTTCTTTCAACTCATCAACTGAGATCTTGTAGGGCCTTTTTCTATTGGTCCAGATCCTGGTAGTAAGTCAATCAATAACTCCACATCTCTATCTGGTGGCATTCCTAGTAATTCTTCTGGAAACACATCCGGGTACTCGTTCACTACTGGTACACTGTCTATTCTAACCCCCTTAAGAGAATTTATCTTACTCCCTTTGGATTCAAAGTTAGACTTGAACTTAATCCGTTTCTTATCCGGGGTTGTGAGTGTGACAGTAAGATTGGCACAATCTATAACTCCTTCATACTTAGTCATCCAATCCATGCCCAAAATTACATCCAATCCTTGGGAATCTAGGATTATCAGACTAACTGGAAACTTATACTTTCCAAACTCTATTACTAGATCATGACATCCAAAATTTACTATCATGTCTCCACCTAGGGAGCTTACTTTAATAGGACAGCCAATAGTTTCAGTTGGAAGTCTATTTTTGTCTACGAATGCTCTTGATATGAATGAATGCGATGCTCTGGTATAAAAAAGAACAAGTTCTGGAAAGGAATTAAGCTTGAACTTACCAGCCACAACATCAGACCCCTCATAAATTTCTTCCACATTGATGTGGTTCACTTGACCCTTCTGAAAAGGGTTTCGCTTGTTGGTTCCATCAACCTTCTTTTCTGGGCATTCATTTACATAGTGCCCAGTTTTATTGCACTTGAAGCATTCAACCTGCTGATGTCCCTCTTAGCCGGCTAACTTCCATTGCCATTTCCACCGTGATGGATCTTGTGTCCACTCTTGTGGTTCTTATATCCACCATTGTCATGACTACGGTGATTCTTGTTATCATGGTGATGGTTACTGTTGTGGTGGCTATTATACTTCCCGTGTTTGTGGGATCCAGAACCTCCACTATCTTCACCATGGAAACGCTTGTGATACGATCCCGATCCATGCTTATCAAAGTGGTACTTCCTCTTCCTACTCTCCACCTGCTTCATCTTTCTTTCCAAGATGATGGCTTTGTCACACAGTGATTTATAAGTTGGAACATATGCAACGGATAGCTGCATGCACATCTCATCATTCATCCCTTCAAGGAATTTTTCTTTCCTCTTAGCATCAGTGTCAACATCATCCGGTGCATAAAGTTCCAGATTGTTGAACTCCTCAATATATTCTGCCACACTCCTGAAGAGATATGAGCAGTGCGGAATCCATCCTCAAATATTGCCCAAGTCACATCTTCAATAGGAGTGGTGATTTGGAAGTTATCCCACCATGTAGTTGCTGGTCCTTCAAGTAGATGTGCTGCAAATCTGACCTTTTCCTCATCAGTGCAGCCCACAGTGACCAAGTCCTTGTTCATAGAACATAGCCAATCATTGGCTTCCATAGGATCAGTGGTTCCCAAAAACATAGGAGGCCTCAGTCTTAGAAACCTTGTAAGCATATCAAAGGTTGGTGGGTTATTTTGATTGTTGTTGTTGTTGTTGTTGTTGTTGTTGTTGTTGTTGTTGTTGTTGTTGTTGTTGTTGTTGTTGTTGTTGTTGTTGTTGCTGTTGCTGTTGCTGTTGCTGTTGTTGTTGCTGTTGCTGTTGCTGTTGCTGTTTTTGTCGTCGTTGTTGTCGTTGTTGTTGTCGTCGTTGTTGTCGTCGTTGTTGTTGTCATCGTCGTCGTCGTTGTCGTCGTCGTCGTTGTTGTTGTTGTTGTTGTTGTTGTTGTTGTTGTTGTTGTTGTTGTTGTTGTTGTTGTTGTTGTTGTTGTTGTTGTTGTTGTTGTTGTTGTTGTTGTTGTTGTTGTTGTTGTTGTTGCTGTTGTTGTTGTTGTTGTTGTTGTTGTTGTTGTTGTTGTTGTTGTTGTTGTTGTTGTTGTTGTTGTTCTAATTCTGATTCACCATAAACTGAGTCATCATTTGCATCAACTAAGTCTGGGTTGTCATCAGCTGCTGCATCTCATTGCCATTGTTGTTATTGTTGTTAGTGTTGGGATTGGCACGATAGGGAGGCATCTGTGGTTTCAATAAGGATAAGTAATGAGATATAACCCATACATAGCAACATTCACAATACACAAGCACAATAAACTTAGAGTTTAAACAACATGATCAACAAGTTTAGGAAAAGTAAACACACTAGCAAAGTCATCCACACGTTGGATGATCAGTGCGACTCGATAAATAGAAGGATGATAGATAGAGAGGTAGCCAAGTAGTCAACACTACTCCACCAGTACGACCTCCTCGTCCACTAGAGCAAGTCATGTTGCCTCCATTGCTGCCTTGTACTCCTCCACACTGGTGGCCAAGGCATCGACCTTCGCCCGAAGGGCTCTCTTGTGCGAGCGCAACCTCTCTATCACTCCCTGCAGTGTCTCTAGCTCAAGATCCTTGAGCTCTATCTCGGCCTTCATCTCATTGATCTTCTTGTTTCTATCCTACACTCTCTTTTCTTGGTTCTTGAACCTCTTGTCTTGCTTCTCAAACCTAGCCTCCATTTCCTTGATGATCTCATCCTGCTCCACGAAGGCCTTGTCCTTCTCCCTTAACTGGACTTGAATCTCGTCATTGCTAAGCATGATGTTGGTCCTATAGGTGTCGAGGTGTCTAACGAGGCTCTCTAGGTACTGAAGATAGAGACATACAGGCTCAATAGTCTCCTTAGTGGCATCGTCATACACTACAGCCTCTCCCTCCTCATCATGTCTCCCAAATGGGTGGAAGTAGAGGCCCGTGAGCTCAGCGGAGTGGCGTCCACAAAGGCGTCCACGTAGCTCCTGCATGGTGATGTCGAGTCCCTTCTCCTTATCATCATGCATAATATTGAAGGCAATCTCCTCGGTAGGGGGCTCTGACTGGCGTCCTGGCTGGGAGACTTTGAATCCCCATAAGTCCTTCCTCTCAAACTTCCGGATCTGAAGTCCCTTAATGCTAGGGAGGGGGAGACCAAGCACACTAACAAGTTGCACAATACGGGATCCAAAACGAGTCCCATTGAACTCCTCGGTGGTGGTGACAACAAAGCTAGGCATCTATTGCATAGGAAGGAGAAAAATTAGAAACAATACAAGTAATGAAAAGAAAACAAGATAGTAGAAACAAAAGCTTAGAACAAACACATAAATTATTTCGAACACACAAGTAATGGCATACAATATTCAATCACAAACACTAAGGTTCAAACATAACTTAGACAAATTTTTGCCATACCACATAGGTTGGTATGATCAAAATTATTAACGCGAGAAAACGACAAGTGTGATGGTCCAATTATTGGAGTACGTCGCAACTCTCACTCACTAGTAAAGGTAGCTATTTGGGCATCCTTGGAGGCAATCTGCTTGTCTTGATCACAAGACTCCCATACTAAGTCTATGAATCTTCCCTTAGACGCTTGTTGGTAGTTTCTAAGTCTTGGTTATGCTTCTTCTCCTCTCTAAGGTAATTTTGAGTGTTGAGCATTCTACACTTGAGTCTATCTCCAAGCTCATTGATGGCATTCCAAGCTGCATTCCTTGCAGAGTCAAAGAATGACTTGTGCATTTCAGAGTTGGTGACCATGCAGAATCCTGACTCTTTGTGGTTGTCTTCCTTGTTTTTGTACAAGTGAAGTTGTACCCACCAATACTCTTCTCCTTCATCCATCACGGGAAATCCTTTGTACATTGCTGCACCATGTATCCCCATGGTAACCATAAGGTTCTTGAGTGCATTGGGAAACTCCGTCTCACACTCTAAGGTCATGGTCATGAGTCGTCCCTTCTTGACGGCGTCGTTGATGGAGTTCATCTACAAATTGAGATGAGAAATAAGATTGGGAGAAGTTCTACGAGATGAAAAGAAACAAGTGTAGAAATTTGTAAAGGAGTTTGCATTTCCTAGTGGTTTCCTTAGTCTAATCCATCTTAGGGTAACAATCCTACAGGCAAAATAGTATTCTGATACCATCTGTTAGACCCCACCATTTAAGGTAAAGGCACATGTGATTGCAATGCTAGTCCCTGGATCGAATTGCTAGCATCCACAGTTTAAGATGAAGTACATAGATACAAAGGTCATTATTATATCGTCATTGCAGAGATAACATAGTCTTTACAACTCATTAGCCCAAGGCTAATACATAGAGTTCATAACACTTAACGAAATAAATAAGTCTTTATCTTCATGTGCCACAGGCAAACATGTTGAGTGTAGACTCATAACCCTAGTCTCCATCAGAGTAACCTGCAACATCATAAGTTACAACCACAGAGGGTCAATACATTTGGAATTGTATTGGCAAGTGATACCATAGTAGTATGGTAACATCTAATAACTATATGAATTTGGCTAAGTGTAGTTCAGGCTGGCTTTGCTCAAAATAAGGTTTTTCTTATTAGTTGAAATCACTAAGTTTTTGTTTGACAAAAACACCCAAGGAACCACCAATAGACATTGGTGAACCTTTACCCTTGTTCAACCACAAGTTTAACTTAGATAAATTGGGATGAGGAGATCCTTGATCATTTCAATGTCTTTGAGGCTCAAAATGTCCTATACCGGGGACACAGATAAGTACTTAGGTTTTACCCTCTCGAGAGGTGGTGCACTTTCCCCACAAGACTCGACATGCATCGAGACGAGACTTTTCAGAAGCATTCCCTTAGACCACCATGGGCGTGTTCCAGCCTATCAACCCTACCACCAACTGTCCATCTGGCTAAGTTCTTGCAACCTAGTTGGTCAAGGCAGAGCCCATATGCCATGTGGTTGCACTAGAAGCTTCTCAACACTAAACATCTCAAATCTCTTTGTTCCTGGGTGGCCATCCACAAGTGTGATACACAAGGTAAACCATAGACATGGGCCTTGTGTAACCACTCAACACAAACCAATCTTCCCATTCCACCCAGGTGATTCATTCACATATTTATTTTATTAATCCAAAAACATAGTCATAGAATTTGCATAATAACATAGCATGAATAATCCACCCTTGTGTTCTACTAGTTAGGCTAAGCAAGCTAACATAACAAGTCTCTTAACTTAGGAAAATTTTACTAAGACAATTTCTATAGGATTTTCCATGGGCATAGCATATACTTAGAAAAATTTCCATGCAAATCCTACCCAAAATATCACTAATGCATAGTAAAAATAGTAGGACAAAAGATGAAGCATCACTTGCCTTGGTAGTTGGGGGAATAGGAACAATCCTCACAATCACAATCACCACAATCACCAAAATCTACACATAAAATCATAACACCAAATTCACATTCAAAATACAAACAAAAATATAAATGAATGCATGCAAATGAAATGGAATGATTTTCTACACTAAACAAGTCAACTAAACAGTACTGAACACAATGTAAACTTTCTAAAGTCTAAATAAACCAAAATTTACTCTAAAACAATTTATATAGCCAAAATAAGCCTACAAATGTTTCTATATAAAATCCTAATTTTACAGAAGAAAATGGCCAAAGAAAGGCCATAGATGCAAAGAGTTTATTTTTCTGAATCCATTGATATAAAATTTGTAATTATTGGACCAAAAGATCAAAAGTTATTGAATTTACAAGTTTGAATAACTAATAGATCTAAATTCAGATTTTAAATCGAATCCAGTGACACGTGGAGCGTACCGCTTCGCGCTGGATGACGTTACTGTACTGTTAGATCTAAAGTGGATCCTGCGGCTCTGATCAACTCGTACCCCTTAGCTTCTATCTCTAATCATAACCGCTAGATGAAGATCTAAAGGCCCAGATCTAAACGACCAAAGACTGGCGGCGGCGACGTCACTGGCGGCGATGCGCCTGCGATGCTAGAGGGGTAGGGGTGGTGCCTATGCTTAGCAGAGTCGCGTGGATGCGAGGAAGCTCAACGTGTGCTTGGCTTGGACAGGGGCGCACAGACACAGGCTCAGATGCTCATCGGAGTTGGTACTAACGACAGGCGTTTATGAACAGCGACTGATTCAATGGTATAGGGCGCAACAGGGCAAATGAAAGGCATTAGCAAGTGCGCAAGATCACGGCAAACCCGATGGTGTGAAGCAGGGGTCAAGGGGTGCTCGAAAATTACCATGATTGCTCGCCGGAGACGAACGACGCCTGGGTGCTTGCAGGGGTTGACGGGGACGACGACCTGGGGCGATTTGGGATAGACCAGAGGCATGGTTAGACGCTCAAGAGCAAGGGGATCACGATCGTGTGAACCAGAGGCAAGGGGTGCGATGTTCATACCGGAATAGCTCGCTGGAGCTGCTCGGGTCTGCGACGGTGCGAGCTGAAATTGCGAGAGCCTAGCGGCGCTTGGGGTTTGAATTGTTGGGTAAATGGTCGCAGAGGGGTGGTGCTTAAGTAGCCGAAGCAGGGGCGGCAATCATGTGGCTAATCAATGGGATTTAACGAATTAAAACGCGACAGTCACTGTGGGGAAGAAACGGGCGACGAGCTGGCCGCGAGCGGGATTTGGGGACGACGATGCTGACGGGGCAGCGGGTCCACGGGGCAGTAAGAGGGGGGGTGTGTGCACGCGGGTGAGAAAGAGAGAGAAGAGGGAAAACCCCGGGTGGGCTAGATGGGCCGTGGGTGTTGCTGGGCCGAATAGGCTGCGCCTGTTTTTATTTTTTCTTTTAGCCTTTTTCAATTCTGTTTTGATTTTCTAAAATGGATTTGAAAGCTCATTTCAAATCTGTTTGAATTCAAATTTTCACCAGACTTTTGTATTGTGACTCTAGTGTCCAAAAGTGTGTCAAACACATACAATCACACAAAATCATCTTTGTTCTTGAAAATAAAAATAAAACCATCCCATATACACATAAAATAAGAGGGGTTTAAATATGGTTTTATTTTGAATTTTTTTGTGCAAGATCAATATACCATGATGATATGAATGCAGCAACATGATTTTGCATTTGATGAAATTTGGAATCTTACAATATTAATGCTCATAAAGGAAAGTGGGACATGTATCATGAGCCTTTTAAAGACACTTGCATGGAAAATGAAAATGTTATTAATGATTGCAATAAACATGCTCAAACTTCTGAAAATACTGTTTCTTATAAGCATGTTAATTTTTGTGGTATGCATAGACCTTGTGCGAAGAATCAAAGAGAAGAAGAATATTGTATCACCCACTGGAATGAAAAAACTAGAACGTGGTATAAGGCTCTAAATGATCTTGGTAAAAAAATGTGCCCTCTACCCTCTTATTTGTGAACTCTGCTATGACGTGTGTCATTTCAATTTTCAATGCTCAGGCCATAATAATAACCTTTCTAATCCAATGAGTAATGCAAGCTTGTATTGTGATATGCAACCACTGATAATCAACATGATGAACTTACATTGTTTTCGGGGTGTGAAGAGTTATCAACAAAAAACTTTGGAAGACATGAGTGCTTTTGGTATGAATTGCGTCCTGCATGGGTGTCATCTTTATTGTGTTGATAGTTTCCACGTGAATACTTATATACAAAATCTTATAAAAGATGATATTTTACCAAAATATGGCAGGACTGATATGAGTTTTGTTCTTATTAATGAAAAGGAGGAATCCTCCAAAGTTTCTTCTATTGTCTCTAACAATAAACCAGGGTATGTGGAGAAGCTTCCTTTCAAGCCTCTCCCTCCTATAGAGGAGAAGAAGAAGAAGAGGGGTAAAAGGATAGAGGAAACAGTATCTTCCTCTAAGCATGTTGCTCCTATCATAGTTTTTGCTGATGAGTCTAAACTAGATGATGTTCCTATGCCTGTTACCTATGGTAGTGATCATGACTAGGAAAAGCACACCACTTTTGATATTGAAAATATCTTTGGTACCAATTCTGAAAATGATGATATTAATAGTTGTTATGCTATTAGTGCTATCCATGTTCCTTACAATGATGATATGTTTACAAATGAACACACTTGGCAAGATAGCTATTCTATTGCTTATGGTGATACTATACCTCCAATGTATGATGATTACAATGATGAATATGATATTTGCAATCCACCTACTACTGAGGAGAAAATTTATTGTGATTACAATATGCCTCCTATATTTGATGATTATGGCGATGAGACTAATAGTGATAGCTATGTTGTTGAATTTGCTCCCACTACAATTAATAAGAATGCCTTTGCTTATGTGGAGAGTAATGTCCTTTTTATGCATGTGGCTCATGATAAGAATGTTTTATGTGATAGTTATATTGTTAATTTTATTCATGTTGCTACTGAAAGTTATTATGAGAGAGGGAAACATGGTTTAATGCATCTCAACAATATTAAGTTTCCCCTCTTTATGTTGAAATTTTTGAAGTTTCACTTGTTTTGATTTCCTATGCTTGTTGCTTTGTGCTTTCATGGCTTGTTTCTTTACAAGATTCCTATGCATAGGAAGTGGGTTAGACTTAAATGTGTTTTGAATTTTCTTCTTGATGCTCTCTTTACTTCAATTCATATTTCTTATGTGAGCATCTTCTCAAACTATCAAGCCTAACTTAAAGGCGTTAAATAAAAGTACTTGTTGGGAGATAACCCAAGAGTTTTCTTGAGTCTTGGAAGTTATTACTTTAGTAATGACCTCTCCTTATCCTTTTTATTTGCTTTTTGTGCCAAGAATAACCTCAAATGAGAGGGAAGTATGATTTGGGGAGTTGCTATCCTGAAACAGATTTTTGTGCTCCAATGTAAAAATATGTGAGGAATCTCTGTAAGTCGGATTGAGCTGATAGTTTCTGAATAAATCCCTCAGGTTGTTATCTAACTTTCATTAGTTCAACACTTTTTGATTTGAGCAACAGAAGGTCTTCGAAAAAATCGTTTTCTACCTGCTGGTCTGTTTTGACATATTTCTGCATTATTTGTATTTGCTTCTTATTGATTCCTTTTTGGGTTCTTTTTGGGAAATTGAGCCGTTTGAGGGAATTGTTACAGTAGCTTGTGTGTTTAGTGAAAGTTTTTCTGTTCTAAAACTAAAACCCAAAGGTCTATTATCTTTTGAATACACTAATGTTTCTAATGAAGATTGTGTGAAGTTTTGTATGAAGGAAAATTTTCAGGTATAGAGAAAGAATGATGTAGTGAGATGAAGAATGGACAAAAGTTCAAGCTTGGGGATGCCACCCCATGTCACCCCAAGAAATATTCATGAGGTACGAGCATCAAAGCTTGGGTATGCCCAAGGCATCCCCTTCTTCATCAATAAAAATCTTAGGTCTTTCTAGACACTTCGCTTTTATTGTTTCATGCACTATTGTGTTGTTCTTGGAGCATCTATGTTTTTGTTTTTAGTTTTATTTTGTTTGGTTTGCTTGAATAAGTTGGTTGGATTACATGACAAGTCATTTGGAGAGAGACACGCTCCGTTTTCATTGTTTAGAACACTCTATTTTTCACTCTTATTGTTTGTGAGTGTTCTCTTTTGCTAGCACTGCGTTTAGCCTTAGTTTTCTTGTGCTTTCAACTTAGAAATTTTTAGTTCTTCTTTGTGGATTTGTGAGAGAAGCTCAGTGGTCTTTATTGTTTAATTATCTTTGTGAGTTGTTTCAAATAAGTTGTTTGGTGTTAGAAAGGAATAGGAAGTGTCATGCTTAAGTGGTACAAAAGGAGCATTGCTTTGACTATGACTTAGACTTTAGCATGTCATGTTAGATGTTGTTTTGACCTTATGCTTAGTGATTATTGCTGTAGCATGACTTGTTCCAAACAATTGGGATTTCTTAATGTGCCTTGAAGGAATCATGCGTTGTTTTAGCATACAAAAGCATAGTATTGTGGTATTCTCATTTGATGCTTTGTTTGGGTTGACTTGGCACATGCCCACACCATGTTAGGACTATGAACAAGTTACCATAGCCTCTATGATCATTTAGTCCTTGACTTGTAGTACCACTTTATTCTTTGATTAGTAATGTTTTATCGTTCTGCATGATTATGGTCATTATTGCTCTCTTAGTTGGTCGCCCCTAGTCTTTTGCTAGCCACCACTTGTATTGAGTAAGCTGTACTCATGCATCCAACTCCCAAGAAACTAAGTTATTCCAAAGTGTCCACTATAGATTCCTATGCATGGTGTGTTACACCATTCCAAGTATATTATTGTTTTCATCTACCTTCCAATTAAAAAGTATTTTTTATGTGAAACTTAGTGATTAAAGCTCTCACGAACTCGATGGCACACTTTATTTTTCTTGCACCTAATAAACTTGAACCATTGTGTCATCTATGTTGTATATGCTTGCACTTATATGTTGGAATTAGCAGAACCGTGCTGTCACGGGGAACGCTTTCCACATTCCACTTGTACTTTGTACACATTTGATACCATGCTCTTTTGTCTATGGATGTCGTCGGTGTGAAATGAAAGGGGAGCTTGTAAGTCCATAAAGTTATGTATGTGTGTTAGAGAAACATTTGGGCCTCTAGCCTAAGCCATGCCTAATCATGGTGGAAACTTGCAGCATCACCATAGTGAGCAATCTATGAAGCTTTCTTCTTATAAAAAAGAGACACATTGAAAAGAGGAAAGAGAGAAAAAAAAGCACCATTTTCCCATGGTAAATAAGAAGATTGATGAGATGCTCATTGTCTGATTGCCTTGTCATTTTGATTATGGGATATGATGGGGATATGCCTACCGGGGTATACCCAGCAGGACGTTTCCGACTGGCCCAGGAACTGGCGAGTGGGCCTGCAGGACGGCGACTAGATCAAGACCTGGCGTGGATCCAAGCGACTGGAAGCTGAAGGCCTAGGAGAGTAGATAGGCCCAGTCGGATTAGGTTAAACGAGTGCCGAAACCTTAACTGATTCGGTTGAGATATGTAAACCCTAGGGGGGTGAGTCTATATAAACCTCCCTACAGGGCGTGTAGAGGGTACGTTCCATCATCCACCCAAGCGACTCGCTGCCTAGCCGTCGAGCTCGCCCCATTGTACTTCCATCATAATACAATCTAGCAGGAGTAGGTCTTTACCCTCCGGGGGGCCGAACCTGGGTAAAACCCTATGTCTCCGCCCTCATCTCGCACCGCAGATGGCTGGCCGCCCTTGCCCCATGTTCTACTACTCGCTGCCGATTGCAGCGTCTGCCGTGGTCATTCCCACGATAGTGGCGCCCACCATGGGGCCTGGCCGGTATTCTGCGGCGAGATCCAATCTGCCCATCAACGAGTCGGTCGCCACCGGCCGCATGATAGCGATCGGCGAGATGCTCCAGATCTTGCCGAGTAGCTATGTCCCGGCGGCGCGACCCGTCACACTTAGCATGATCTTGCCAGTCGGCACGATCAGACTCTTCGTCGACCTCACCGACGTCATCGTCTCGGAGGATTCGGCTCACATCCGCGAGTCGCCGCCACGCGACCGGCTCTCCAAGAGCCAGGTCTGCACGATCCACCGCCTCGCCTCCGAGTACAACTCGGCCTACAACGACGTGGCGGAAACCACCGCAACCGCGGAAGACGCGACCCTCAACGATGACGCCGACTCGGCGACCCCGGCGTCACTCGCTGGATCCATCATCGCGGCTTCGCCCGTGGGCTCCATCACCCAGGTCTCCAACGTTGGAGACTTCGAGGATCCCTCCATCCTTGGGATCTTCGACTTCGACTCCGGATCGGAAAACTCCGCCGGTCTCCGCGACGGGACCGGTCGCCACTCCGTGACTGGCACCGACCCGCCGGAGGATCCCTTCTCCACCCCGATCCCTCCTAACGCCACGGCAACCGAGGTCGAGGAGATCCGCCTGAAGCTGGCGGAGGCAGTCCGCAAAAAGCAAGCCGAGCGCGAAAAATTTCGCCTCGAGAAGGTGACGGCGCAGGAGCTGTCACATTACCACCAGCAGCGAATCAGGTCGCGCTTGAACCCCACCGTCCAGGGGTGCGCCCTGAACTTCGACGACGAGAACGACCCGGCCCGCGTGGCCGAGCGCGCGATCTGCGAGAACGCGCCACCCGGAGGAAGCGCCCGGCCCCCACCAGGGTTAACGGCAAACGGTGCCCCACCTCCACCCAACCGCGCACCCCCCAGGGACCAGCCGCGGATCGTGGTCTCCTCACGGGAGCGAGATGCGAACGGCCTACCACTGTTCTCCACCCCGATGGACAACCTCGTGGCGGGCCGAGCAGCGGCCGACAACATCACAGCCACCGGTGGCGGCGCCCTACAGATCCAGTACGTCAAGGCCCTGCTCACAAAGGCGGTCGAGCAACAAAACGCAGGCGTCGACTCACAGGGCCGGATGTACTCGCGTTCATCGGGTAGCAGAGCGGCCTCAAGCGGCCATCCATTGGCGGAAAACACCCTCAACTGCCCGCCACCCGAACCACTGCAGCTCCAACACCGACCCGCGAACGCGGCACTCTCCACCAACGACCCCAGGCCAGCGACCAACTTCGTCGCCGCCAACGGTCAGCCCGTCGACGCCCGCACACACATCATCAACAACCAGAGTTGGCGTGCACGCCAGCCCGACGACCTGCGACACACCCTAACCAATCGCCGCGACGGCGAGATGATGGGGTTGCTAAGCCGACTCGGTCCCCGATGCTTCGAACCGATGATCCGAGGCGAAAAATACCCGGCGAACTTCAAAGCGCCGAAGGAAATAGAGAAGTACGACCCTTCGTACGACCCCTCCGTGTGGCTGGACACCTACCTCATGGCGATGGGGATCGCTGGCCACACCGACCTGCTAGCCGCCCGCTACCTCCCCCTAATGATGGAGGGAGCGTGCAGGCAGTGGATCAACACTCTCCCCCCGGATAGCATCGACTCCTGGGAAGAGATGTGCGATGCCTTCGTCAGGCACTTCGAGGGTTCCTACACCCGCGCCACCACCATCGAGGACCTGGAACGATGCGTCCAGGGACCCCGCGAGTCGACCCGCAGCTGGGTCCAACGGTGGCAATAACTATGGTACAACGCGGTCGGCATCCACCCGGACACCGCGATCCACTGCTTCAAGACCTCGTGCCGCTACGAGCCCTTGGTCGCCAAGCTCAAACGAGCATACCGCACACTCGACAACATACCGGACCTCCTTGCGATCGCCAAAAGATACACGGAGGAAGACCCAAACCAGGAAACCGACGACGAGTCGGGTGGTCAACGCCGCACGAACGGAAACGACAACAGACGACGGTCCGACCTACGCTACAGCAACACTCGCCTCACCGGCAAGTGCCGCAGTGACGGGCGAGTTGACTTCGTCGCCAACGCTGGGCACGCGCAGCGCGAGCCCAAGACCTTCCGCCGCGACGGAGGGCAATGCCGCGACGGCGGCAACTACAAGGCGAAACCAAGGTTCGACCCCGCGGCCCTCCCTAACCAACCTTGTGCGTTTCACAACAGGGAAGGGAAGCCCACCACGCACACGACCGCCGACTGCCACTCTCTCAAGGAGATCGAGAAGGCACGGCGAGCGCAGGAGGACCCCGACAACAACCCGCCAAACGGCGGAAAATTCGGTAGCGTGGCCGGCTCGCTCCACACCTTCACAGGCTTCAACACGAAGCACGAGAAGAAGGTCATCGCCCGCGCCGTCGCCGTCAACGCGGTGGCCCAGGTGGACGTACCCCAGTTCCTCAACTGGTCGGAGCAACCCATCACCTGGAGCCGCCAGGACCACTCGACACGCATCGAGTACCCAGGCCGAGTCGCCCTGGTGGTCAAGCCCAAGGTGGGAGACTACTGGCTCCCCAAGACATTGATGGACGGCGGCAGCTCCATCAACATCTTGTACCTGGACACCTTTAGGCGACTTCGGCTCCCGCAGTCGATGGTCGAGACGACCTACACCACGTTCCACGGCATCGTCCCCGGTCGGAAGGCGTTCCCGATCGGGAAGGTCACGCTGCCAGTCACCTTCGGCACACCAGAAAACTTCAGCGGATCGTCTTCGAGCTGGTGCCCTTTGACAGCCCCTACCACTGCGTCCTGGGGCGCCAGGCGTTCGCCAAGTTCATGGCGGCGCCCCACTACGCGTACAACGCGATGAAGCTCCCCAGACCACGTGGCGTCATCACCATACACGGCGACCCCGACATGGCCGCCGAATGCGAGGCCAAAGGATCCGAACTCGCTGACGCCGTCATCGCGGCTGAGGCCAACCACGCCGACGAGCTCACCAAGTACGCGAGCGGGGTCAACAACAATGACCCCACTATACTCAAGAAGCCCAACTTGGAAGGCGGCAACACCTCAGCCTTTGAGGCAACGACGCACACCCGCACCGTCGAGCTGGTCCCAGGCGACTCCAGCCAAACGGTGACGATCGGGACGGGCATGAGCCCAGCATAGGAAGGCGCGGTCATCGAGTTCCTCCGTGAGAACAGGGACATTTTTGCATGGAAGCCCTCTGACATGCCTGGTGTCCCTAGGGAACTTGCTGAGCAAAAACTCAATGCTGACCCCAAAGTGCGGCCTGTCAAGCAGTCGCTGCGGACCTTCAATGAAGAGCGCCACCGAGCCATCGCCGAGGAGGTGCAGCATCTACTCACTGCAGGTTCATCCGGCCAATCAAGTACTCCAAGTGGCTGGCAAACCCAGTCCTGGTCGAGAAGAAAAATGGGACCTGGAGGATGTGTATCGACTACACAAACTTAAACAGCGCCTGCCCGAAGGAGCAATTCGTCCTCCCGCGAATCGACCAGATAATCGATTCCACCGCGGGCTCGGAGTCGCTGTGTTTCCTCGATGCCTACTCTGGGTACAACCAGATCAAAATGGCTGTCGAGGACAAGGAAAAGACGGCATTCATCATGCCATTCAGAGCCTTCTGCTACACCGCCATGACCTTCGGCCTCAAGAACGCCGAGGCGACCTACCAGCGGTGCATGCAGGAATGCTTTGCGAGCTAAATTGTCCGCAATATCCACGTCTACATCGACGACGTGGTAGTGAAGTCCGCTCACCAGAGCGACCTACTCGCCGACCTGGCGGAAACATTCGCCAACCTGCGGAAATACAAGATAAAGATAAACCCAGGCAAGTGCACCTTCGGTGCACCAGCAGGGAAACTACTGGGCTACGTCATCTCCAAGCGCGGGATCGAGGCTAACCCCACCAAGATCGACACGATCGCTCGACTCGGCAAACCCGAGTGCCTGCGCGACATCCAGAAGCTGGTCAGGCGAGTCGCGGCTCTCAGTCGCTTCATCCCCCGATTGGGCGAAAAGGCGATGCCCCTATACCGCCTGATGCGCAAGAACCCCACCTTCCAGTGGGACAAGGAGGCGGACGACACGCTCCGCGAACTCAAGAAGGTGCTACTCGCAGCACCGCTACTCGCCGCCCCCGTCGACAAAGAACCCATGCTGGTCTACATCGCGGCTTCCAAGCGCGTCGTTAGCGCTGTCATGGTCGTCGAGCGGCCAGAGGAAGGAAAGGAGTGCCCGGTACAGCGACCGGTGTACTATATCAGTGAGGTCCTCACCGAGTCGCGCCAGCGATACCCGCAATACCAGAAACTGGTATACGCGGTCTTCAGAGCACAGCGGCGACTGCCACACTACTTCCAGGAACACCCGATCACGGTCGTCTCCTCAGCACCGTTGCAGGACATCATCCGCAACCGTGAGGCGACCGGGCGAGTCGCCAAGTGGGCCGTCGAAATCGGCGTCCACAACATCAAGTATGAGCCACGCAAAGCGATCAAGTCGCAGGCTCTCGCGGACTTCATCGCCGACTGGGAAGAGGCCCAGCAGCCAGAAAAGCTGCCGTACCTCCACTATTGGAGCCTGCACTTCGACGGCTCCAAGAATGCAGATGGCGTAGGAGCAGGGATCGTCCTGACTTCCCCGAAGGGCGACAAGCTCCGCTACGTCCTCTGCCTCGACTTCACTCCCTGCACCAACAACATGGCCGAGTACGAGGCACTACTCCATGGCATGCGAGCCGCCAAGGAGATGAATGTCAACTGCCTACACTGCTACGGAGACTCCGACCTCGTCGCTGGGCAGGTCGCTGGTACCTGCGATGCCGTCTCCCCCACCATGGCGGCATACCGCCAAGCAGTGGACAACCTGGGCGGACACTTCGCAGGCTATTCCGTCGACTGGATCGACAGGCGGAAGAACGAGGAGGCCGACGCACTCTCTCGTATCGGCTCGGCTCGACTCGCACCACCCTCCGGCGTTTTCCTCGACACCATCACCAAGCCTTCCGTCTCTCCCCCAAGGGAGATCGACATCGGAGTCCTGCTGCAACCAGAGGCAGCCCTGGTCGCACTCATCGCCGAGCCAGAAGACTGGACTACGCCGTACATCGCCTACCTAGAGGGAGGCACCTTGCCGGCAGACGAAACAGACGCCCGGATGATAGCACGTCGCTGCAAATCCTTTGTCATCATCGACGGCGAGCTCCACAAGCGCAGCGTGACCGGCGTGTTCCAACGCTGCGTCCAACCCGTCGAAGGACGCAAAATCCTCCACGACATCCACTCCGGCGACTACGGCCACCACGCCGGCGCCTGCTCTCTGGTCGCAAAGGCTATGCGGCACGGCTTCTACTGGCCCACTGCACACGCAGACGCCGTCGACATTGTCCAGCGGTGCGCCGGGTGCCAGAAGTATGCCAACCAGACACACGTTCCGAGCTCAGCGCTCAAGACAATCCCCATCACCTGGCCGTTCGCCGTGTGGGGCATGGACATGGTAGGCCCTTTCAAAAAGGCCCCCTCCGGCTTCACCCACCTCCTGGTCGCGGTCGATAAATTCACAAAGTGGGTGGAGGCCAAGCCAGTCCGGAAATGCGACAGGAAGACCGCCACCAAGTTCCTACGCGAGCTCATATATCGATACGGGTTCCCCAACAGCATCATCACGGACAACGGCACCAACTTCGCCAAAGGGGCCATGGCCGAGTTCTGCGAGGAACATCACATCCGACTCGACCTCGCCTCAGTCGCACACCTGGAGTCCAACGGCCAGGCGGAACGGGCCAACCAGAGCATCCTCCATGGCCTGAAGCCACGGCTCCAAGTACCACTCGAGCGCACCGCCGGGTGCTGGGTCGAGGAGCTACCCTCCGTCATCTGGGGCATCCGCACCTCGGCCAACAGGTCGACAGGGTTCACCCCCTTCTTCATGGTGTATGGCGCCGAGGCAGTCATGCCCACCGACCTAGAGCACGACTCACCAAGGGTCGTCCACTACACGAAGGCTGCGAACGAACTCGCACGCCAGGATGGAATCGATCAACTCGACGAGGCATGCGACCTAGCTCGCTCCCGCACTGCCATCTACCAGCAAGGCCTCCGCCGCTACCATAGCCGGCGGGTGAGGACTCGCACTTTCCAGGAAGGCGACCTGGTGCTACGCCTCATCCAGGAAAAGAAGGGCATGCACAAGCTCTCCCCCCCCCCCCGTGGGAGGGACCATTCGCCATCATGCGAGTACTTGGCAACGACGCCTACTACCTCACCGACGTCCGCGGAGACGGGAAACTCGACGTCAAGCGACCGTGGAATGTAAACCTCCTACGGAAGTTCTACTCCTAGAACTCCATACATGTACCCTCCACTAGCTATGAAATAAAACGTATCGGTTACCGCAAATTGCGTCTACTCTCCATGTCTTGTGCCACTCGCACTCGTAATAACAAGTGTCAAGCTAACTGCAGAAGTCAACCTCTGGTTCAGCGACCGGCATGGCCAAGTAGTGCGTTACGAGGGCACTGGGTTACCCCAGGACTCACCACGTCCACGAAAAACGCCTACCCGGAGCCCCATTGGAGTCGCCTAGCTCGACTGGCTTAACGAGCCAAGACAACTGCCTTCGCTCCTCACAGCGACCATGATCCTCCGCATCCTCGACACAGCGACTTGAACGGCCAAGTACCACGCTCGGGTAATGACGACCAGTTAAGAACGAGCGGCTAGGGAAAAACGCCAAGTACGAGAGCGTGCCCAGGACTCGCCATGCGACTGACCCAACGGGCCAGGCAGGAGTGATGCGCTCACTCTGACGCGCCCAGTCCTCACCCACCCTAGAGCCGCGACTAGAACCACCAAGTACCACGCTCGGGGACTCGAATACCCGACCTCGTTCGCGCAAGGGAAAACGGTGAAGTAAAGAGCACTCATGGGAGTCGCCCTGCGACTGGCTTTCCAAGCTCGGGCGAGTCGACCTCAATAACAAAACAACCGACAAAACACTCGAAACCACAAACACATAACAAACAAGGTAAACCCCATAAAAAGGGCGGACGCGCTCGGGGACTCGTTCAATCATCAATCACAATCACAAGACAACTCACAAAATAACGCGAAATCGCATTATAGCAGACCAAAGTTGTTACAAAATACAAGTTGCGCCCAATGGCCGAACTGCTACTAACGCCCCAGGGCACAATGTTTTATTCCGCAGGCTTCGATGTCGACTCGCCGCCACCCTTGCGGTTGCGAATGAAGGGAGTGTACGGGTTCGACGGGTACGTCGTCAGCTCACCCGCCATCGCAGCACGGAAGGGCTGCTCGATCTTGAAGTCCCGGTGCGGCGGCTCGGGATCGTTGGGAGCGACGGTCGTCTCCTGATAAGGAAGGAGGTCGCCCATCGCCAAGACACGATCAGAGTACACTGCGGCACGGTCTATCAGCTTCAGCACCTCGGCAATCTCCACCGAGCCCGTCGACGAGGGGTAGCCACTCGTCACGTCGTCTAGATCGAAATCCTCCCGGAAGTGGGCGAGCCCAAGGCTAAGCGCCGTCGCCGCCCCGCGCCGGAACGCTGACCGCGTTATGAACTCGACGACTGACGGCGCCTTCTCTAGATACCGCCACACTTCGACGAGGTCGCTGGGAATCACTTCCGTGGGCGACATCTCCTGAAGATACGCCCGAATGCAAGCCGCAGACAACATGGCCGAGTCGACCAGAGTGGCCACACACTGCCGTGCGTCGTACGACTGCGCCTCTTCCGAGCTGTCGATAATCCGACCTGTGGACAGAGGGTGGCAGTGAGTACAACAAAGATCACGCAATGCAACTACTACAGGCAGAGGCAGGCACACTTACCAATCAAAGGACGGCAGAGACCCGTGATGAAGCTTTGAAGAGAGGAGTAGTCGTCTTGTAGCCCAGCAACGAGGGCGTCAGAGACCCTACGCTCTTTAGCGGCGGCCGTAAAAACAGCCTTGGCTCGCCCATCCGCTGAACTCGCCTCCTCCTTCGCTTCCTTAAGCTCGCGCTCAAGGTCGGCGATCCGCTTCTCAGCCGTGCTCAGCGCAGATTGAGCCGCCGTCAGTTCACTCGCCGGGACAAGGCCCTGGCGGACCTCCTCTGCCTTCGCAGCAATCGCCTGGAGTCCCTTGTTCGCCTCTTGGATGGCAACAAGTTCCTTCTCCGCGCGACACTTCGCAGCAAGTCGGTCGGCTGACTCATGCTGCAAGCCCTGTGCACAAGTCAAACAGTTAACAACAAAGGAATCCTAAGTGCCCACCCGCTGAAATTCAGCGACTGGACACTCGGGGACTGGAAATCAAAAATCCTAAGTGCCCACCCGCTGAAATTCAGCGACTGGACACTCGGGGACTGGAGATCAAAAAACCTAAGTGCCCACCCACTGAAATTCAGCGACTGGACACTCGGGGACTGGAGATCAAAAATCCTAAGTGCCCACCCGCTGAAATTCAGCGATTGCGCACTCGGGGACTGGGTGCTAGAAATAAAAACAACACACCAAAAGAATCTGACCACTGAAATTCAGCGGCTCGATCCTCGGGGACTGGACATACCTGGATGGCTGCGCCAAGCATGCCATGGAGCTGTAGCGCGTCCACGGATGCGAGAAGAGCCGGAGTGTGCCCACGATGCTACTCTATCTCCGTTTCGGCGACCCCAGGTACGCAGCTCGATGGCGTGGTACCACTCGCCGTAGCCTCTCTGGCCATGAATGGGGGGAAGGTCGCGATGGATGCGCCGGCACCAAGAGAAGCCGGCTCGGCCACCCCAGGCGAGGAAGCACCCTCCTTGATCTTCAAGTCCGCCTCCGTCGCAGGACCACTCGGAGCAACCGTCGTGTCGTCAGACACCGTGACGACATCGCCGCCCTTGGCCTTCTTGGCACTGTCTGCGGGGGCAGCGACCTCATCAGCCTTCCTCTTCCGAGAGGGGTTCTCCTCGGTGATGACTGGCGGCACTTTGGCCACGGACGGGTGGCCTATCTTTTTAACTCCAGTCCTGCGAATTGATTACATGAGCAAAATGGTCCGAGTACAACGAAAAGCAAGGCAGGTGAACAAAACTCACTTGGCGACTGGTATGAACCGCAGCCCCGTGTGGATGCTGGCCGGCTTCTCAAGTTCGGGGCCCAGTTTCCGACTGAGGCCCATCTCCAAAACATCATGCACCCAAGACACGGAAGGCCTCTTCGTCGACGAGGCCGCGACAGGAGCCTCCGAAACGATTTCGGCAGGAGCTCTCCTGGGAGGCGAAGCTGCCGCGGCTGGAGCAACCCCCAACCCAGATACTGGGGCGAATGGGGGGAAGCGAGGCCAGAGGTGCCTCACTCAGGGCGGCAGTGGCATCCGGTGCTGCTGCCGTCTGTGGCGCTTCATCCCTGGCCAGGCTGGTGGCGTCGGAACTACTCGCCGAACGAGGCGGAGATGCCTGTTTCGCCGGCTTCGTCTTCCTCTTCGGTGGGGCCTTCACTTCCTTCTTCTTCTTCTTTTTCGACGGAGTGGCCTCGCGACGCGAGGTGTGTTCGGGAAGCTCGTCGTCGTCATGACGTTCGAGGCTTCTACTCGCCTCGAGTTCGCGCTGATGCTGACCACGAGTTTTGCGAACCAGTGGGGCGGCCTCTTCCCTGGGCTCGTCGTCGTCGTTGCTCCTGTCGCTCTCGACGCCGCCCTTGGCAGGAGGCGACTCACCCCCATTCTGGACGGACGAGCTCGAGTTCTCGTCGTCCGCGGGTGGGAGCCACCCTCCACCACTTTAAATAACTGCAGCTGGCACGAGACAATATCAGTATAACCGCGACAACATCAACTGCGACTGCGAATAATGGTGAAAACAACGACTTACCATTGGGGCTGGATGCTTCGCGGTGTAGGGGGCGACCCCGGCCTTCGCGTCCAGGTATGTTGCCTGGGTGATCTTCTTCAGCGCCAGGGTATAGTCTTCGAGGTTCCACTCGGCGAGGCAGGATTTCGTCGAGTCTTCCCTGACCGTGTACTCGTACATGTAATGGTCACGGCGGGCCAGGGGAACGAGTCGCCGCCCGAGCCAACAGTTGTACAAGTTGATGGTCTGAAGACCCTTCTTCTTCAGGCCGCGGATGGTTTGGAGCATCTCATCCACGACCATCCGCTGGTCTACTGGGAGCTTGCCGACTTGGAGTCGGCGCGGTTCGGGCCGGTCGGCGGAGTACCTTGGGATCGCCACCTCGCCGTCTGGAGTCGCCTCGGTGACGTAAAACCAAGACTTCTTCCACTCGCTCGCCGCCTTGGCAGGTAGCATCAGGTCAAAGAAGGAGGCCTTCGACTTCAACTGAAACGTCAGGCCACCCACAGCAAGCATTGGGCCACCTGATTCTTCGCGACTGATCCTCCCGTGGAACAGATCTTGCCATAGGGGGAAGTAGGGCCTGCAGCCCAGGTAGCACTCGCAGAACGCCATGAAAATGGTGAGCTACTCGATGCTGTGCGGGCCCAGGTCCGACGGGTGGATCCCGTAGAAGGCGCAGAAGTGCCGAAAGAAGAGAGACGTCGGGAACCCCAGCCCTCGTTCCAGATGGCTGGTGAAGCAAATAAACTCTCCCTCGCGCGGATCTGGAGTCACCTCTCCGGCCGCGGGGATGCGCCACCTGCCAGCGCGCAGGATCCCGGCCTCCTCGAAGGACGCCAGTAGCGCCCTGGTGCACTTGGACCTGCCCCATGGTTCGGTGGAGGGGGCCATTGGCTGAAAGGTTCGCGGAGGTCGAAGGTTTCTAGATCAATTGGATCGCGACGCGGGGGAAAACGGAGGTGCACGAAATCGGAGGAAAGACGAAGGAGTGTCTTCTCGATCGCCTGCCATTTCCCTTATATAGCGGATGTTACCCGCCAATTTCGGGAGCCGTTACTACGCGGTGATTACGCCGAAAGTTACCGTTGGATTACCCCAATGGCTAGTTTGACCTCATCTAACGGTCCAACTTCGTCCATTCGACTCGCCGACCTGATCACTACAACAGTGACTAAGCATTTCGCCGACCCGTTTGCCGAGCTGCGACCCGATTAACCACTGTCATTGCAACCAGAATAATTAGTTTTTTTCCTTTATTCAGGAGCCCGCCACCGATTCGACTGGGCGTCCGCATTGGAACCGTATACTCCGACTGCTAACGAACACCTGCGCCCAATCGACGATGGCCTCGGGGACTACTGATGGGGATATGCCTACCGGGGTATACCCAGTAGGACGTTTCTGACTAGCCCAGGAACTGGCAAGTGGGCCTGCAGGACGGCGACTGGATCAAGACCTGGCGTGGATCCAAGCGACTGGAAGCTGAAGGCCCAGGAGAGTAGATAGGCCCAATCGGATTAGGTTAAACGAGTGCCGAAACCTTAACTGATTCGGTTGAGATATGTAAACCCTAGGGGGGGTGAGTCTATATAAACCTCCCTACAGGGCGTGTAGAGGGTACGTTCCATCATCCACCCAAGCGACTCGCTGCCTAGCCGCCGAGCTCGCCCCATTGTACTTCCATCATAATACAATCTAGCAGGAGTAGGTCTTTACCCTCCGGGGGGGCGAACCTGGGTAAAACCCTGTGTCTCCGCCCTCATCTCGCACCGTAGATGGCTGGCCACCCTTGCCCCATGTTCTACTACTCGCTGCCGATTGCAGCGTCTGCCGTGGTCATTCCCACGACAGGATAGCTCATGTATCATGTGCAAGGGGTACCCCGTTGGCGGTTCTCTATGATACACTTGTACTTACTATGACAAGAACTTACTGGTGACTAAAGTTGAGTAGCATGAGGAGCGGCCCTCGTACTCAAGGGACATGAGATTGCCAACTTATACTTTGTCAAGCATATACTCCATACTTTGTTCACTTTAACCTTAATCACTTCAAGATGCTTATGATAGGGGCAATGAGAGCTGAAAGCTAACAAGTACCATAATTTTTGGAAGATCTTTTTGAGACTTAAAATCCCTTCTTCCCTTATGAAGGGCCTTTCTTCCACCATTATATTGAGTCTCCACCTTCTATTCTTAGGCACCAGTTAAGAGAGCATACTTGCCATTCTTAGTTCTATGTGCATTGTCCAAAAACTTATTGATTGATTCATATTATTGATATTACTTGCTCTTGGACTATTTGTATCTAGTCACCCTTATGAACTTTGATGGTGTCCTATGCATTTATTGCTACTCCATGAGGGACAAGCTGAATATCACTATGCTATGTTTTCTATATGTGAAACAAACAAACGTCTTTCAATGCATTGTTATGCATGATCTTTGTTTGTAATCTTTCATGTTGCATGCATAGTTACTTTGTCTTATTGTTAGAACTTCTTCTTGCATGCTCATGTTTAAAGTTCTTTGATTCCAGCTTTCAATGCTTGCAAACATTTTGATCAAGATTGTGATCGTGCATGTCACCTAAAAAATTATTCTTTTTATCACTTACCTACTCAAGGACGAGCAGGAGTTAGGCTTGGGGATGCTTGATACGTCGTAAACGTATCTATAATTTTTGATGCTCCATGCTAGTTTTATATCATTTGTCTTATGTTTTGTCTACACTTTGAGGTATTTTTATACACTTCCTGGAACTAACCTATTGAAAAGATGCCACTGTGCCAGTTGCCTGTTATTTGCTGTTTTTGGTTTCAGAAAGCTAAAAAATAAATATTCTCGAAATTGGACGGGACAAAAGCCAAAGTTCATATTTTTCCCCGAACGATACGGAAAATCGAAGACGAGACGGAGGAGTACACCAGGGTGGCCACACCCTAGGTGCACGCGGTCCCACCCTAGGCCACACCCACAGGGGGTATGGGCCCCCTGGCCCTCCACCGACCTTGCCTCCTTCGCCTATAAGAAGCCCCGACTCATAAACCCTAAATCATCGACCAGAAAGCTACGAAAAGTTCCGCAGCACCGCTGCCACCGAAGGAGAGATTCTGGGGACTCTGTTCCGGCACCCTGCCGGGACGGGGAAGTTCCCCTGGAGCAATCTCCATTGATCTCTACTACCATCTTCATCACCGTTGTTGATTCCCATGATGAGGAGGGAGTAGTTCTTCCTTGAGGCTAAGGGCTCTACTGGTAGCTATGTGTTCATCGCTCTCTCTCTCTCTCTATGCATGATCTTGTTGTGGTCATGAGATTTGTAATCAAGTAGATCTACCTTGCTACTCAAGTGCTTTAATAGATCTTTAGCTCTCCCCACGTGTGTGTAAGTGACAGCATGCATACCGTGGTGGCACTTAGGCTAGAGGTTACATAAATACTCATCGTGATTTAATATATCTATGTTTTTCCCCACGTGTGTGAAAGTGACAGCGTGCACACCATGTGTGGCAGCTAGGTTACATATATATTTATCATGAGTATATTTGGAGTTGGGTGTCTTTATGAAATTGTGGTGTTTTTTGGAACCATCTAGGGCTCAAGGTGACAGTGTGGGATTATCTAGATTGGGAAAAGCAAACTTTGAGGAGTGATGTTATAGCCCTACCATGGATTAGAGTGTCCAACCGGAGAGTAGTTAAGAGTAGTATCAATAAGAGAAGATATTTATATGAGAGAGTGTTCACTAGTGAAAGTATGATCCCTAGACCTTGTTTCTAAACATTGAAACACCGTCTACAACTAGATCTGTTGCATGCTTGCTTGCTATGTTTTTGCCTTTAGTCTTTACCTCACCGTCAAGCTATTTTCTGGCACCGTTACCACTTGTATTTCACTATCTCTTCGCCGAACTAGTGCACCTATACACCTGACAAGTGTATTGGGTGTGTTGGGGACACAAGAGACTTCTTGTATCTTGATTGCAAGTTTGCTTGAGAGGGAATACCTTTGACCACTTCCTCCCTGAGTTCGATAAACCTTGGGTAATCCACTTAAGGGAAACTTGCTGCTGTTCTACAAACCTCTGCACTTGGAGGCCCAACAACTGTATACAAGAATAGAAGTGCATAGACATCACACCCCGCGGAAGCGGTGCAGCGGACGACTGCATTGCAGCAATAGGCCCCCGCGGCGTGGCAGAGCCGGTCGATCCCGAACCAGACGGCGCCCATGGGTTTGGCGCAGCCATCGGAGAAGGGGCTACCACGGCGGCAAAGGATCTGTCCGGCGAGACAAACGAGAACGACAGAAGAACAATCCCGAAAGGCGGAGAAGATGGAGGTGAAGATGGATTCCCGGCGTGACCGTGCGGCTGGGCGACGGTTCAGCAGCCGAGACAGAGAGCGGCGGCGTAGATAGACTTGATGAGGTCGAAAACACGGAATCCATCGTGATCTTTGCACGAAAGAGCCTGCGGGCAACAACCGTCCAAGAAAAAAGAAATATGTCCCCCTTGACCCAACCTCCACGTAAGGAACAAGACCAGCTGGCCCCACCTCCACTTCCGCGTCTAGAGCTGCAAAACCCGGATCGAGCGATCGCCTACACGTTGATCCCGGAGCACAGCGAGCCGCCTCCGCCTCAATGAACATCCCGAGAATCGGCGGCGCCGAGGACAGCCTCGGCGGCAGAGGACCCCGCCAAGGTCTGATCTTGGGGCCCCTAGAGAGAGCCAGACCCATCGGCGAAGAGGATGATCTCCTGCGAGCCGACGACCACGGCGGAGAAGCGGACAACCTCCGGCCAACAGCGACGCCGAATCTTGCATCCCGTCCGCGCCGCACGACCCCGGCGACTCCTTCTCCCAGAACCTTGAAGCCGGTTTTGGGAACCCCATGTCTTCCCAAAATTCTTGGCGGATCTCTGCATCCGTTTAATATAAGATGTTTTAGCTTTATCAAAGGATTGTATCTAGATCCACTAGTAGAAAACTAGCCAAATGATTTGACCTTTAGTACCGGTTTCGTAAGAACCGGTACTAAAGGATGCATTAGTACCGGTTTAACTGCGCAGGTCACCGGCAAACCTTAGTACCGGTTCATTTAGGCTGTATAGTACCGGTTCGTAACACGAACCGGTACTAAAGGGTTTCGCGCCAAATTTGAGGCAGAGGTGGGTCCAGCGTTGCACCTTTAGTATAGGTTCATATAAAGAACCGGTACTAAAAGGTCTCCAGCTCTATTTCTTAACGCGAGCCACCCGAGCCAGCTTCATTTTTGCTTCTCCTCTCATATTTCCAAATATTTCCCTCCTCTCACACTCCAATAAATCTCCATTTTCTCCACCATTTTGTCAAGATTGACGGCATCGGCCGTCTATCCAAGGGTTAGCAATATCATCCTAATTTAGCTTATTTCATTGCTAGTCTAACTCGTATCATTTTTCTAGTGCTAGCAAGGTGTTCGATGAAATGCCTAAGTTAGGGATTTCATTCTTTTTATATGCAATTTGAGCTCAAATTGAAGTATGATTTTTTGATTTTAGTATCGTCCCCGTCCTCATCGCCGTCGATCGCCAGCGTCGTCCCCTAGCCGGCACAACCTCAGTGAGTCTCTTTTTTTATAAAAACACTTAGTTTTATGTGATGATAAACTTGAATATTAATTAATTTGGTCACTCATATATTCATGATGTTGTGTAATTAATGATTTTTTATATACTTATATAATGCAGATGAATTGACAATGGATGTACGGTGACCGATGCCATCCCGAGTTCATTACTGGCATGCATTATTTTCTCAACGTGGCTGAGGCAAACAGGCGGTCAAATGGTTTCATTTGTTGTCCATGTAGTTCCTGTAAGAATACGAAGGATTACTCTACTTCAAAAACCCTTCACGTCCACCTGCTTGAGAACGGTTTCATGCCCGGCTATAATTGTTGGACCAAGCACGGAGAAAGAGAGGTTATAATGGAAGACAACGAAGAAGAAGAGGATAATGACAACTATCCTATGTTCACAGAAGACGGTGATAGTAGAATGGGGGGAGACGAATCTGAAGAAGAGCCCATTTTTGATGAGCCCATTTTTGATGAGCCCGATGACGATTTGGGTCGGGCCATTCTTGATGCGAAGATAAACTGCGGAAGTGAAAAGGAGAGGTTGAAGTTGGAGAAAATGTTAGAGGATCACAACAAACTATTGTACCCAAATTGCGAAGATGGCCAGAAAAAGCTAGGTACTACACTGGAATTGCTGCAATGGAAGGCAGAGAATGGTACTTCTGACAAGGGATTTGAAAAGTTGCTGAAAATAATAAAGAAGATGCTTCCAGGGAAGAACGTATTGCCCTCTAGTACATACGAAGCAAAAAAGGTTGTCTGCCCTCTAGGATTAGAGGTGCAGAAGATACATGCATGCATCAATGACTGCATCCTCTACTGCGGTGAGGAGTACGAGAATTTGAATGCATGCCCGGTATGTGGTGCATTGCGGTATAAGATCAGGCGGGATGACCCTGGTGATGTTGAGGACGAGTCGTGCCCCAGGAAGAGGGTTCCTGCCAAGGTGATGTGGTATGCTCCTATAATACCACGGTTGAAACGTTTGTTCCAAAACAAAGAGCATGCCAAGTTGTTGCGATGGCACAAAGAGGACCGTAAAAAAGATGTGATGCTAAGACACCCTGCTGACGGGTCGCAGTGGAGAAAAATCGACAGAGAGTTCAAGTCATTTTCAGAGGACGCAAGGAACTTAAGATTTGGTCTAAGTACAGATGGCTTTAATCCTTTCGGGGAGCAGAGCTCTAGTCATAGCACCTGGCCAGTGACTCTATGTATCTATAATCTTCCTCCTTGGTTGTGCATGAAGCGGAAGTTCATTATGATGCCAGTGCTCATCCAAGGCCCGAGGCAACCCGGCAATGACATTGATGTGTATCTGAGGCCATTGGTTGAAGAACTTTTACAGTTGTGGCGTGAAGAAGGTGTACCTCTGTGGGATGAGCACGCACAAAAGGAATTTAACCTACGAGCGTTGTTGTTTGTAACCATCAATGATTGGCCTGCTCTAAGTAACATTTCAGGACAGTCAAATAAGGGATACAATGCATGCACACACTGTTTAGGTGAGACTGACAGTATATATTTGGGAAACAAGAATGTGTACCCGGGGCATCGCCGATTTCTTCCAAAACAACATCACGTAAGAAAGAGAGGGAAGCATTTCAGAGGTGAGGCAGATAACCGAACAAAGCCTACCCGCCCTACTGGGGATGTTATATATGATATGGTCAAGGATTTAAAAGTGATCTTTGGAAAGGGTCCTGGCGGAAAATCTGTTCCGAATGATGTTGACGGACACGTACCCATGTGGAAGAAGATGTCTATATTTTGGGAGCTACCCTATTGGAAAATACTAGAGGTTCACTCTGCAATCGACGTGATGCACGTGACGAAAAATCTTTGCGTGAACCTGCTAAACTTCTTGGGCGTGTATGGGAAAACAAAAGATACACCGGATGCACGGCAGGACCAGCAATGTATCCATGAAGGAAACAACCTGAATCCAGAGAAGTATCAAGGTACTGCCAGCTATGCTCTTACCAAAGAAGAGAAGGAGATCTTTTTTGAAGTCCTGAGTAGCATCAAGGTCCCGTCTGGCTTCTCGTCGAATATAAAGGGAATAATAAACATGTCAGAGAAAAAGTTTCAAAACCTAAAGTCTCATGACTGCCACGTGATTATGACACAATTACTTCCGGTTGCATTGAGGGGCCTTCTGCCAGAAAATATTCGAGTACCCATTGTGAAGCTATGTGCGTTCCTCAATGCAATTTCTCAGAAGGTGATCAATCCACTAACTCTACAAAATTTACAGAAGGATGTGGTGCAATGTCTAGTTAGCTTCGAGTTGGTGTTCCCACCATCCTTCTTCAATATTATGACGCATCTCCTCGTTCACCTGGTCGAAGAGATTGGCGTTCTCGGTCCTGTATTTCTACACAACATGTTCCCCTTTGAGAGATTCATGGGAGTCTTAAAGAAATACGTTCATAACCGTGCTAGGCCAGAAGGAAGCATCTCCAAGGGCTATGGAACAGAGGAGGTCATTGAGTTTTGTGTTGACTTTATTCCTGACCTTAAGCCGATCGGTGTTCCTGAATCGCGCTATGAGGGGAGACTGCGTGGAAAAGGCACACTAGGAAAGAAAGCAACAATGTGTATGGACGGACATTCTTTCACTCAAGCACACTACACAGTTTTACATAATTCTAGCTTGGTGGCTCCGTATATAGTGGAACACAAGAATATTTTACGCTCGGAATACCCGGGACAACGTGAAGATTGGATTGATGGAGAACACATGAAGACTTTTGGCGGTTGGTTGCAAACACATCTCATTAATGGCACTGATGAAGAACAGCTATACTTGTTGGCCAAGCAACCATCTTCGACTATATCGACTTTTCAAGGGTACGAGATAAATGGAAATACATTTTACACGATCGCCCAAGATAAAAAGAGCATCAATCAAAACAGTGGTGTTCGCTTTGACGCAGCAGAGGACAATGGGAAGAAGGTCACATATTATGGATACATAGAGGAGATATGGGAACTTGACTATGGACCTACTTTCAAGGTCCCTTTGTTCCGGTGCAAATGGTTCAACCTGAAAGACGGGGTACATGTAGACCCGCGGTACGGAATGACTACAGTGGATCTCAAGAATCTAGGGTACGACACCGAACCATTCGTCCTAGCCAGTGAAGTGGCTCAGGTTTTTTATGTGAAGGACATGTCTACCAAATCGAAAAAAAGAAAAGAAAGGCAAGAGGACACGTCATACGATGAGCCAAAGCGCCACATAGTTCTTTCAGGAAAAAGAAACATCGTGGGAGTAGAGGACAAGACAGACATGTCAGAAGATTATAATAAGTTTGATGATATTCCACCCTTCAAGGTGAAAACTGATCCAAGCATCGTGTTAAATAATGAAGATTGTCCATGGTTGCGTCGCAATCAGAAGAAAGGGAAACACACAAAGAAAACTCAGAAGACTAGATAGGGATGTTGTTGGTGATGTGTAATAATGTATTAAACCTTTCTCCGTGAACATTGTCCGTGCTTCCAAGACCCCGATACCAGCGACTACAATGGCGACGTTTATAGGGCTAGGCACGAGTATGACTGAATCACTCCAACATTCAAAAACAAGTTTGGTTGATTGTGACTTAATCTGGCCATGTATCTTAATTTTCAGTTGAGCTATGTACTTTAATTCCAGTTCAATCATAATAAAAGTTTATTCCCGCCTATTATTTCCCGCCCTTTTCCTCTCGCCCATTTCCTCCGTCATTTGGCCCGAGGTAAGATTGTCGAGGAAATAAAGATCTGGCCTGGCCACACACCACCGCCACGCAGGCCCGCCGTGCAGCTCCTCCTGCCTTCGAGAGACACGCCACCGCGCTCAGCGATGGCCATCCAGCACCGCCACGACGCACGGCCGAAAACACTGCCGCCTACCCGCCATGGAAACCTCGAGACGAGGAAAGAAAGCCCCGCCGCCACCTTCCTGGGGCGCACGCGACGTTACTGATTTTATGGAAACAAGATCTCACACCCGCCGGCCATGGCGGCTTCCAGCTTTGACGACCTGACGACACCTTCGACAGGCGCACCCCTCTTGCCGCGACCATGACGGAGGTGGATGCAGCCGTGCCGTGCGGCTCCCTGAACTGGGAGGTGCTCGTCCTGCTCCGTCTGACGCCGGACGCCCCGTAGCCGGAGACGCGACCTGGAACGCGAGACTTGCAGGTTGTCTAGGAGATGCTAAAATGGACCAGGCGGCTTGTCTGGAGTCCACTATGGTGAACGGTACTCGTGTGCCTATTTTGCCCTCCACTTGTTGCGAGTAACAATTGTACTGGTTAAGATTTTAACTCCAGTATGATTTGATACGAGCCTTTGGATTGACTGCAATTAACGTCCCTTATTAATTTGAGGATACTATAAAATGCCTCATAAACAAATACAAAAATAGCAAAATTCTAGGAAAACAGAAAAAAAACTAAGACTTTTGGTACCGGTTGTTATTTGGAACCGGTACAAAAAAGAATTAATATGGGTTGTTTGTTGGAACCGGTACCAAAAGTATAAACAAATACAAAAATAGCAAAATTCTAGGAAAACAGAAAAAAACCTAAGACTTTTGGTACCGGTTGTTATTTGGAACCGGTACAAAAAAGAATTAATATGGGTTGTTTGTTGGAACCTGTGTGAATATACAGCGACGACGAAGCGTGTCTTATCCAAACCGGTCTCCATCTCCCTCAATCCGCCGCTCCCGCGCGCAGTCCGGCGCCGCCGCGCTCCCCCGGCGCAGCTCCCGCAGTCCGGCGCCGCCGCTCCCCTGCCTCTCCCGCAGTCCGGCGCCGCCGCTCCCCCGCCTCTCCCGCAGCCAAGCCGCCGCCGCTCCCCGGCGCAGCTCCCCGGCCGCTCCCCCGGCCCGGCGCAGCTCCCTCCCCGGCACAGCTCCCTCCCCCGGCGCAGCTCCCCGGCCAAGCTGCCGCCGTCCTCGGCCGGACGCTCCGCCCGCTCGCCGGCCGTGCTCCCTCACCGTCGCCGCTTGTCCCCAGGTGAGTCCCCTCCTTCCGGCGAGCAGCGTCGGCGTCGATTGTGAGCAACCTGCAGGGACAGAGGCGGGCACGACGTGACCGTCTGCACCAGGTCGATCCCGCCGACGTGCAGCTGCATGGACGTGGTCGACAACTGCGCTGCAACCTGCAAGGCCTGCAAGCCCCGATACCCGCCCCGCCGCGTTTGCCTGGACAAGTACACCGGCGACCCTGGGCATAGCTGAATACCCATTATTTTTTGTAAAAGAAAATTGTGTAGTAGTATTCAGTCCAAAACTTCTAGCTCCTCTTGGTCCATAGCATCAATTTCCAATTTTAAAACTAGCAAATCAGCAATTTCTCTTCTCCCAGTTAGATTATTATTGATTGATTGGTGACTCCATCGATCGAGTGATGATCTAGGCTGCAGTTGTACGCGATTTATGGTGAAAACACAGACACAGAGATGAAGAGTAACGGTGGTGATTTAAAGACATTGTGCGCGAGAGCAAAGACAAAAAGACTAGTTCCACATCTTTCTATGTTGCTTTGTTTCTGTGTATGGACTCGATTGTGAGCAACTTGATTCAGTGTGTCGATATTTTGCTATCTAAAGTTGCTGTAATCCTAAAGAAAAAAAGTCAGAATTTTGACATGCTAGTGCTATTTATCTGCATCATATGTGATTATGGTCGTTGAAATTTCTTCAAGTTGTGAAAATTGTGATGCTAATTCTGGACATGAAACTGTTGTTACATGATGAAACTAATTTCTGCCGGTAGATAGTACTAGCGTTAGAAAAGTAACAACCTGAGCCTTCGAGCCGGCCAACTTTGCGACTACTAGTTCATATGCTACAATATATCCTAATTTTCTAATTAAGCAATACTTCTTTACACTATAAGCTTCAAATTCTAGTTTCTTATATATTAACAGCTATAGTACGGCAAGGCGACGTGCTATCGTTGAGCTATGGAGCACGACCCCTTCATCCGAGATGAGGAGCAAGAAGACATTGTGCAAAAAATGATATATGAGAGTGCCCGTGGACCAGAACCCGATGGAGATGACAATGATTTTGGCTCACAATTTCTGAACGATGTCGGTGAGGGACTTGAGTCTGAAGAAAGAAGAGACAACGAAGTGTCCTTAACAACCTCCGGCAAGGTGTATTTATATTAAGGCTATGTTCATCAGTAGATGCATTGATTTATTTGTATTGCACTTATTAACGAATAATTTTTATTTTAGCCTTCTGGATCATCGAGCAAATGTGATAAAGGGACACGAGGCCCGACACATCGTCTATCGGGCGAGGGTAGATTAGCCCTCACCGCATTTAAGGATAGTGGTGAACCGGTGGAACCCAAAGAGTACTGCCGTAAATTTATAAATCAAGCTGGAGTTATTGTTAGGGACCATGTACCGATCAGCATTGTAGAGTGGCATAAGCCGAAGAACGCGGGGGATGAAGCTAGTTATGTCAACGATACTCTAAATTTTTTTCTTTGGGACAGTCTACTAACACACTTCAACCTACCAGAAAACTTGACGGAAGGCCAGAAGACGAAAGTAAAGAAATGGACTCTTATGAAGATGGCCACACAATTTCAGACCTGGAAGAAAAAATTATGGGCCAAATATGAAGATGCAGATCCAATATTCACTAAAAGTCTAGTGAAGATAGAAGCGCACTGGCCCGCATTTAAGGCGTATAAGCAATCGTCTACTGCCGTGTCCCGATCAGTCATGGGTACGAAAAATGCTGCAAAGAAGAAATATTTCCATAAATTGGGGTCAGGTGGCTACAAGACTGCCATTCCAAAGTGGATAGCATTTGAAGATAAACTGATGAAAGCAAAGATCGATCCACAGACAAAGGACTGGCCCAACCGGTCCAAGTTCTGGTTGTTTGCACATGGGGCAGGGTTGGACCTAAAGACAGGGCGGATCGTTGCAAAGGGAAAATGGAAGGAAAAAATTACAAAAGTCACGAAGCTGCTTGTAGATGCAATAGAAAAAGTTAAAAAGGGAGATTACATTCCCGATAGAGAGAATGACGAGTTGACACTCGCTCTGGGGAACCCTGAACACTTTGGACGATTACGAGCCCTCCCAGGTGTCACCATAAAGGAAGCGTGGCCGGAGTGCGCTGACCGTTATAGAAGTCGTGCAAGAAAGAAGAAGCAGGACTTAGACCGGTTATCGGAATTGGAACGTAAGGTGCAGCTGCTTGAGAAAAATCAAATAGACTCAACTAGTCGACAGAGGGCACCTGATCAGCAACTGTTTCTACAAGATACTCAAGCCGATGTTGCCCCATCTCAGCCAAGAAGCAGCGTGGGTTCCTCGCATCTTGTAGGATGCGGAGCAAGCTACCCCGTGGATTATGTCACGGAGAAAACAGATTGCGAGCTACATGTGCCAATGAGGAACATGTCCATTAAGGTGGCGGATGGCTATGTTTACCCAAATGAAGATGGAGCAACGCACCATCATATGCCCATTCCGGCTGGCTATGCTCGTGTCGGGGTGGACGACGTTGTGGCGGGTTATGAAACAATGGATCTTGATTTTCCTGGAGGTGACGATGAGAAGACAATGGGCGATGTCAAGCGCAGTTTCGCCCTATGGAACAAGAAATACATTATCTTTTCGCCAAGGCCAACAATCCTCGTAGCAGTCCACATGAGCAGCAAAGTCCACATGAGCAGCATATGCCATCGACTCCTCCTGGTAGCAGTCCACATGAGCAGCAAAGTCCACACCTACTTGAGAGGGACCCCAGCGCGAGTCCACCATCTCGATATCCTCCGCGTAAGAAAGCGCCCGTTAAGCGGAATGGTTCGCCGACTAGGAAGAGACTTAGAAAGGAGAAAGCACCGCCGCCTATTCAGAAGTTACCTTGGGAAAGAACTATCGAGGAATGCACCGTAATCTCTAAGTCCGAGGTGGAAGCCCATTTTGCTAAGAAAGTGCCAGAGATACCTTTTGAGAAGACATTAGATCCGGTGAAAGTTGTGCGTACCGTTGAGAATCTATATGACCCTGTACCATCGCCGCCATCTGACTATAGGCGTTCTATTGAAAGGTCATATGACGAGATGGTCTTGGCTAAAAAATCTAATCAATCGGTGGTCCAGGCAAAAAAAAAGGGAAACAAGTGCACCAGCTCGGAGAACAACCCGTTCAATCGCCCCCCCCCCCTCTCAAGGTGTTTGACACGAAGGCCGTTCAAAGTTCTCGACAAAACACAACCGATTACCCCATCGCTGAAGTAGCATATAAATTTGTTCAAGGGGAAGATTTGGTCGAGAATGTCAGGTTGCTATCAACAAGTATGCGTAATTTGCATATATGGTACACTAATGCCACAAAGAAAGGGATCGAGGCTATCATGGTGCGAGTTAAGGATGAGCACTACTTCCAAGAATACAGTGTGAGCGTTGAATTCTGCGAACTTTTTCAGTTATACAATCTCCGGGCCCTCGACAAATCTATCATCAGTTGCTATTGTCTGTAAGTGATTTATTTATGTAATTTGAGAAGTCTTTAGCTCAGCTCGTTCATTGTCTGCAATTATACTCAATATAATCTTTTGTGCGCTATATTATGCAGATCGAAGAAGCTCGAATGCAAAAGGGATGAAATCAAGGACATTGGGTTCATTGACCCAGATACAATGCATGTAAAAACCATAGAAGATCCCATATATAACAAGGATACACCGGAGACTTTGCTAAGGTTTTTGAAGCGACAACGTGACAAAAAAATAATACTTTGGCCTTACAACTTTAAGTAAGTGTTACTGTCTTCTAACACATTTTTTTTGCTCACCAGATGTTAAAATTTTAACTGATGAGTTATATCTATGACACTGCATATTTAAACGTGCACAGGTTCCACTTTATTCTTATCGTCATTAAAATGTATGATGGAGAAGTTGAAGTCTTTGACTCACTAACCAAAGAGCCTATACTATACAAGACGGCTTTTGATATGCTCAAAAAGTAATTTTAAATCTTATTGATTTTTTCGTTAATTTCCTGATATCAACAAATTGCTAACTCTTTTATGCATTTTCTTTATCGGGCAGCGTATGGCAAAAGTTCATCGAGGAAGATCCGGCCGGTGGATGGAAACCGAAGCTGATATGGCGTTTGAACAAAGTAAGTAGTACTACCGAGGTCCACACACCTTTATCATACTTGATTATTGTTTGATTGAATTATATTCTTGTATAGAAATGTGCGAAACAACCACTGGGCACTAATCTATGTGGATACTATGTTTGTGAGTACATTCACAAGATTGTCAGCGAGAGAATGAATAATAAAAGAAATAAAGAGGTACGTAAACAATAATCACAAATTTATTTTGTTTCAGTTGTGCTGAGTTTTAGTCATAATTGTTTCATTATGATTTGATATATATATACACATAGCTCATGTATTTATTTGTATCTCATTCTTTTACAGTTGGCAAGAAAGCGGGACACGCTCTCAATTGAGCACCGCTTCAAAGCAATTGGCGAGGAATTGGCGGGATTTTTCCTTCGGGACGTCATAGCTAATTTCGGAGAGTACCACTATGCATGAAGATCGATCTTCATGCATGTACTACATGTAATATATAGTTTGCCTCGGAGAGTACCACTATGCTACATGTAATATATAGTATGCTCCGAAGAGTACCACTATGCATGTACTACTTAATTTGGGATCTTATGCAATTACATATTTTATATATATGCATCAAGTTGATATGCATCAAGTTGATATGCATCACCTTGATCTTCATGTATTACCTAAACCCAAACGCGTTTCTGACACATCGACGGGATCCTCGTATGATGAAATGATCTGATACCCTAAACCCCTCCTTAAACCCTAAACACTGAATTCTTTGCCTAATCTCTGCCGTGTCCCCACTTTTGGTACCGGTTCGTGTTACAAACCGGTACCAAAGACTCCAGCCCCGCTGGCTCATGCGTGCCCACGTGGAGGCACTTTTAGTACCGGTTCGTAAGGAACCGGTACCAAAGGAGGGAATGATTTAGTCCCGAATGATTAGTACCGGTTGCCAAACCGGTACCAAAGCTCCTCTGGAACCGGTACAAAAGGGCATTTTCCTACTAGTGATCTCTTTTAGTGTGTAGGTTCACTCTAAACCTATATAAACCTACACACACAAAAGAGATGTAGATACACTTCGTGTACAAAGCTAAAACATCTTATATTTTGAACGGAGGGAGTACTTCATTATTTTATCATGCGATTCAAAACTCTTAAGGTGCCAAGGGTGCATTTGGTATCCAAGATCCAACACACAGAACGAGCGCCAGCTTTGCACATCTGTACATGGATGCGAATATACCTCCATATGATTCTACATCCATCAATCTATCATAAGATATTCGTATTATAGTTCAAGTGGCTACTGTGTCAAGTACTGACTAGTCAATATTCATTTACATGCTGCTGAAGTCAAAGCTCACAAACTTGGAGAATATTTTGGCGTGTGAGACGTGAACGCCCAGTAGTAAGTACTCCCTCTATCCTAAGAGCATCACTAGCAGGATCCTAAAAGGACAATTCGTATCGCAGTTTACGGGCCATGAATTTTTTTTTTTACGGGTCAGAGATGAGTCGAGATAGGAGCAGCACTCGTAAACGCAACCCGTAAAACAGAATATTTTCTTTTACAGGTTGCGTTTACGGGGGTTGCGCCACGCGTTCACCGTGCCCACCCGTAAAATAGGGCTTTGGACAGTTTTTTTTTTATATAATTTCATATACTCAAATATACACAAGTCATTCAAGCAATAGTAATAATCAATCAAATAAATAGTATGAGCATACAAGAATCATCCAAATTATTACAACAATGTTTCAATCAAATTACAATAAATAGTTTGAATCACAAGATTAACAAATAACAAATGTTTCACCATACAAATAAATAGTTCATTTCACAAGAAGAACAATAGTAGATCATGCCCTACGGCCTTCTCTCTGCCAGTGGTGCTCGATGAGATCATTGTTGAGCTGCGTATGGGTTGCCTCATTTTCAATCTCTCGATGTGTCTCAAGAAAAGCTTGAATGTGGTCGGGGTTCCTCTTGAGTTGCACTCTTGTGCCAACGTTGTCGTAGAAGCATGGAAAATTTAACCCTCTCTCATCCCCGAGGATCATGTCAATGAGCTTGGAGTGGCCGAGGGTGCGGTTCCGATAGATGCAGACGCGGCCCGGCATCGATCCGCGCTGCCAATCCAGCAGCCTCCGATGGTTGTCGAGGTCCTTGCCGGCGAGGAGGAGGGTCGTGATTTCCAAGTCGTTGTCCTGGAGCAGCTCATTGAGGTCCGAATCGTACGAAGACGACCAGTCGAAGAGATCGACCTCCGCGTCGGTTTTATCTCTGATTTCGACGGCTCGGCAGCGGATTCCGGTGGAGGAACGGTGGGCGGTGGTGTAGGGGAGTCAGGTTCGCCGGGGCGCGCGGGGGAGCTTGCCAATTTTGGTCTCGGGCGGCAGCGGTGAAGAATCTTGTGGCGGTGGCGGCACCTGCGTGGAGTGGGGAAGGAAAGGAGGCGGGTGGGAACTGAAATTTCCTCCCACGCGCGAGTGAGGGTTGTCGATAGGCCTTTTTGGCCGAACCCTTAAAATTTTTGTACGGTCCGCACTGTTTAGGGGTCCTGATATGCATCGTTTTTGCTTGCAACACGTAAATTGGTAGTTATTTTTATGGTTTGTCCCTTTCAGGGGTCTTGCTAGTGATGCTCTAAGGCTTATATTTTTTTTTGAAAGATCAAACTATATAAAGTTCTTGAAAAATCAAAATATATTAATATTTATAATATGAAACACATGTTGGAATTTTTGTATAATTAGGCCCAGCCCATTTATTATATGCCAATAAATTCCTGAAATCCTAGAGACCCATTTGACCCATTCATGAAAGGCAAGAGCTGGGACAAATGTTTAGTCCCACATTGCTAGTTGAGTGAAAGTTGGACCAGCTTATAAGGTGAGCTCTCCTATCACTTGGTAAAAAGGATGAGAAGGAGAAGGAGAGAGTTCCACATGCGCGCTCCTCCTCCTCACTCGCCTCGCCTCGCCACGACGCGCGCGCGCCGCGGGTTGCGGGAATCTCGCCGAGCCGAACTTTATTTGCCACGCATGAATGGGGTTCGCTTCAACTTCTGTCCATTCGTTTCATCTTCTGCGCAGTTTGTCTGCCTACCCCTCTGTATCTATATAAGAGAGAGGTCGCGCTGTAGGGTTCGCAGCATAGAAAACAAAAAATTTCCTACGATGTGAACTATATACCAAGATCTATCTACTAGATACAAACAACGGGCGGATGTATATCCGTAGAGAACATACCCTTGAAGACCGACAAAGCTTAACGAGTTCAACTCGTGGTTGATGTAGACGATCTCTTGCCGATCTCAAGATCGAGAGGAAGTCCTAGCGCCGCAAATCAGCAGCGCATCCGTGCTCGCAAACACGTTCGAGGCACCGAGCAACCTCCGCCTCCTCGCTCCAGAGATGCAGCGGAAGCACAACTCTTTCTTGCCGAATAGCCACCGGGAACATGTATCTCGCTAGTCCGAGACCATGGGGAATAAATTCTAGAGGGGGAGAGAGATCCTTCACGAGGAGGTGTGAGAGACAAGTGAGGAGGGGGGCTCCTTTTATAGGAGGAGGGGGGAACCCCAAGGGGGTGGCCGGCGCATGGGGTCTGCCCCCTTGCCCTCCCCTCTTCATGTGGGTGGACACTCCACTCACAAATCTCCTTTAAATTCCCTCCACTCAAAAGTCCACTCAAATTCCCATTAAATTTCCACCAAATTTAATGCAAACTCTCATTAAATAAAACTCTTTTATTTTATTCAGAATTTTGTCAATTACTTTAATGACAAACATTCACAAATAACCCCTTGCTAGAATTCTATTTCACATGCATAACCACTTTATGCAATTTCACCCGAAAACCTGTTTCGGTATCTAGTGAAATAAATTCCTGCGCTTGTTCATTCTTTCGGCATGAAACATTTGCTCCAATTGGATGTCGGTGTCTCTTAAGTGTGTCACCCTACGGTTCGTGAATAATGCGGACATGATCGAGACCCCTCTCGGATCAATAATCAGAAGCGGGATCTGGAGACCCATACTGACTCCCACACATTCAACGATGACTTTCTTGTGATCGTCGGAACCTTTTACGCTAGTATATCTTAATCCCTTTGTTTCCCGATATATTACATGTCCGAGATTCGATCATCGGTATCTCCATACCTAGTTTGATCTCGTTACCGACATGCACTCTTTTCTCGTTCCTGTGATATAACATTCTAGTGATCAAATCACTTGCTTGCAAGCTAATCAATGTGATATCACCGAGAGGGCCCAGAGTATATCTATCCGTCATCGGGATGAACAAATTCCACTCTCGATCCATGAGCCTCAACATAACACTTTATTAGTTCTGAATCCATCTTTATAATCACCCTGTTACGGTGTGACGTTTGATGTTATCAAGAAACTCTTCCGGTGTTAGTGATTGACATGATCTCATGGTCTAAGGATTAGGATCACTTCGTAAGTTGTTATAGCAATATAAACTCAATGACTTTGATCGTAATGCTATACTTCGGATGAATGTTCATCACACCATTACACTAATGTTGTGATCCCGTTATTAACAACATCCAATGTCCATGATCAGGAAACCTTGATCATCTTGTTAATCAACGAGCTAGTTTATGAGAGAGGCATAACTAGGAACTTTCTGTTTGTTTATTAAACACACATGTATTATCGTTTCCGTATTAATACAATTATAGCATGAAAAATAAACATCTATCATATACTTGGAATACACATAATAAACACTTTATTATTGCCTCTCAGGGCATATTCCCTTCAGTCTCCCACTTGCACTAGAGACAATAATCTAGTTACATAGTGATAAATCTAACACCCATTGAGTTCTGGTGTTGATCATGTTTTGCTCTAGGGAGAGTTTTAGTCAACGGATCTGCTACATTGAGATCCGTATGTACTTTACAAATCTTTATATCTCCATCCTTGACATGCTCGCGGATGGAGTGAAACCGGCGCTTAATATGTTTGGAATGCTTGTGAGACCTTGGCTCTTTGGCATTGGAAATGGCACCATTGTTGTCACAATAGATCACCATTGGGTCCAACGCGTTTGCCACCACTCCTAGTTCGGATATGAACTCCTTCATCCAAACTGCTTCCTGAGCCGCTTCTGAAGCAGCAACATATTCGGCCTCCGTTGTTGATCCCGCTACCACAGGTTGTTTGGAGCTCCTCCAACTAACCGCTCCGCCATTCATGAGAAATACGTATCCGGATTGAGACTTAGAGTCATCCGGATCGGTGTCAAAACTAGCGTCGACATAACACTTAGCGACGAGCTCTTCTTCACCTCCGTATACAAGAAACATATCCTTACTTCTTCGTAAGTACTTAAGGATATTCTTGACCGCTATCCAGTGTTCCGAACCTGGATCCGATTGGTACCTACTAGTCAAACTAATAGCATGTGCCACATCCGGTCTTGTACATAGCATGGCGTACATTATAGAGCCTATGGCTGAAGCATAGGGGACTTTGTCCATTATCTCTCTTTCTTCCGCCGAAGCCGGACTTTGAGTCTTACTCAATGTCTTGCCTTGCAACATAGGTAAGAACCCCTTCTTACTTCCGTCCATTTTAAACTTCTTTAAAATCTTATCAAGGTATGTACTTTGCGATAGCCCTATTAGGCGCCTAGATCTATCTCTATAGATCTTTATGCCTAATATGTATGACGCTTCACCTAGGTCCTTCATTGAAAATTTGCTGTTTAGATAACTTTTAACACTGTTTAAAAGATCTATATCATTTCCGATCAATAATATGTCATCCACATATAATATCAGAAATGCCACATTGCTCCCACTCACTTTCTTGTAAATACAAGCTTCTCCATAAGTTTGGACAAATCCAAACTCTTTGATCACCTCATCAAAGCGGAGATTCCAACTTCGTGATGCTTGCTTCAATCCATAGATGGATCGCTGAAGCTTGCACACCTTGTTAGCATCCTTAGGATCGACAAAACCCTTTGGTTGTATCATATACAACTCTTCTTCAATATTACCATTGAGAAACGCGGTTTTGACATCTATCTGCCATATCTCATAATCGAAATATGCAGCAATTGCTAACATAATCCTAACTGACTTTAGCATCGCTACGGGAGAGAAAGTCTCATCGTAGTCAAGTCCTTGAATTTGTCGAAACTCCTTTGCGACAAGTCGAGATTTATAGACGGTCACATTACCATCAGCATCAGTTTTCCTTTTGAAAATCCATTTGTTTTCCACGGCCTTTCGGTCATGAGGTAGTTCCACCAAGTTCAAAACTTGATTTTCATACATGGATTCCATCTCGGATTTCATGGCTTCTAACCATTTGTTGGAATCCGGGCTCATCATCGCTTCTTCATACGTCGCAGGGTCATCATTTTCATCAACCATGAAATTCATGACAGGATTTCCGTACAGCTCTGGAGCTGCACGCGTCCTGTTTGACCTGCGAGGTTCGGTAGTACTCTCTTTCGGAGTTTCATGATCATTATCATTAGTTCCCTCTTCAACAGGTGGAGCCAACTCCGGAACAACTTCCGGCGCTGCGCTACTCGCCATACTTTGAAGAGAAGGTTCCACAACCTCTTCGAGTTCTACCTTCCGACTACTCACAACTTTCGCGAGAAACTCTTTCTCTAGAAAGGATCCATTCTTGGCAACAAAAACCTTGCCCTCGGATCTGTGATAGAAGGAATACCCAATAGTTTCTTTAGGGTATCCTATGAAGACGCATTTTTCCGCTTTGGGTTCGAGTTTATTCGGTTGAAGTTTCTTCACATAAACATCGCATCCCCAAACTTTAAGAAATGACAGCTTAGGTTTGTTTCCAAACCACAATTCATACGGTGTCTTTTCAACGGATTTAGATGGTGCCCGATTTAAAGTGAATGCAGCAGTTTCTAGTGCATAACCCCAAAATGACAACAGCAAGTCCATCAGAGACATCATAGATCGAACCATATCTAATAAAGTACGATTACGACGTTCCGACACACCATTTCGCTGTGGTGTTCCGGCAGGTGTGAGTTGTGAAACAATTCCACACTCTTTCATGTGAGTGCTAAACTCGTTACTTAGATACTCACCTCCACGGTCGGACCGTAGAAATTTGATCTTTCTATTACGATGATTTTCCACTTCATTCTGAAATTCCTTGAACTTTTCAAAGGTTTCAGACTTGTGTTTCATCAAGTAGATATAACCGTATCTACTCAAATCATCCGTGAAAGTAACAAAATAACGATATACACCTCGCGCCGACACACTCATTGGACCACATACATCAGAATGTATGATTTCCAATAAATCTGTCACCCGTTCCATTGAACCGGAAAACGACGTTCTAGTCATCTTGCCCATAAGGCATGGCTCACATGTATCAAATGATTCATAATCAAGTGATTCCAAAAGTCCATCCGAATGGAGCTTCTTCATGCGTTTAACGCCAATATGACCTAGACGGCAGTGCCACATATATGCGGATATATCATCATTAAGTTTAATCCTTTTAGCATCAACATTATGAATATGTGTAACATTATCATCGAGATCTAATAGAAATAAACCATTCATCATCGGTGCATGACCATAAAAGATTTCATTCATATAAATGGAACAACCATTGTTCTCGGATTTAAATGAATAACCACTTCGCATCAAACACGATCCAGATACAATGTTCATGCTCAGTGCAGGCACTAGATAACATTTATTCAAGTTTATAACTAATCCCGACGGTAAGTGGAGAGGCAGCGTTCCGACGGCGATCACATCAACGCTTGATCCATTGCCGACACGCATCTTGACCTCACCCCTTGCTAGAGGTCGCTTGTTCTGTAGCCCCTGATTCGAGTTACAAATATTAGCAACTGAACCGGTATCAAATACCCAGGTGCTACTGCGAGCACTAGTCAAGTACACATCAATAACATGTATATTATATATACCTTTGTTTGCCTTGCCGGCCTTCTTGTCTGCTAGATACTTGGGGCAGTTGCGCTTCCAGTGGCCAGTCCCCTTACAATAGTAGCACTCGGAATCAGACTTAGGTCCAACTCGGGGTTTCTTTTCAGGCGCGGCAACAGGCTTGCCGCCCTTAATTCCCTTCCGTTTTCCCTTCTTGTATTTCTTGAAACCAGTGTTCCTATTGATCATCAACACTTGATGTTCCTTTTTGATCTCCACTTCTGCAGTTTTAAGCATTGACAGAAGCTCGGGGAGAGACTTCTTCATGCCTTGCATATTATAGTTCATCACGAAGCTCTTATAGCTAGGTGGCAGAGACTGCAGAACACGATGGATTCCTAAGTCAATGGGAATCGATATTCCCAAGGACACAAGCTTATCGGCGTAACCCGACATCTTGAGTACATGCTCACTAACGGAGCTGTGCTCTTCCATCATGCAGCTAAAGAACTTTTCTGAAGCGTTGTAGCTCTCTACAGCAGCATGTGTGTCGAAAATCATTTTCAACTCACCCATTGTATCAAATGCATTGCCGTTTTCGAAACGCTTTCGAAGTTCCGGCTCTAGCCCATACAATATGCCGCAATGAACTAAGTTGTGGTCCTCCTGACGAGTCTGATAGACATTCTTCTCCTCGTCAGGGGCATCATCAAAAGGTGGGGGGCCTAACGACGCTTCTAGCACATATTGCTTTTTGCAGCAGAGAGGAGAATCCTCAAATTCATGGCCCATTCGGTAAAGTTGCTACCGTTCGTTGCTAGTTTCTCTTTCTCCATGAACACATTGAAATTAAAAGCAGGTGGTGCCATCTACAACAGAATTTGTAAAGTTTAGACTAAGTGTATGATAGATTGAGTTCAACTAATCTATATTACGAATGAACTCCCACTCAAAAACGACATCCCTCGTGCCTTTTTGGTGATTACATGAACCAAATCCACTACACCAAGTCCGATCATCACGTGAGTCGGTATAGCTTCAAAGGCGAGCATCAAATGGGCATCATATCAACTATATGACTCATGCTTAACCTTTCGGTCCGTGTTCTGAGGCCATGTCTGTACATGCTAGGCTCGCCAAGTTAGAACCTTAGTATTTGCGTGTGTAACTGTTTTACACCCGAAATATGGTCGTGGATCCAAGAACACCCGATCATCACGTGATGTCTTGGAGCGACGAAAACATAATCGGTGCATACTAAAGGAAGAACACATTCTTATCTTTATATTTAAATGAGGGATCATCTTATTATGCTAACAAAGCGCTAAACAAGCAATATAAGATGCTATCAAACATCATATGTTTATTAGTGAAATTATATGGTTCCCGCAGATGATCTCTATCATGTGCATCGTGGTATGATCACTATCATACCTATATGTGTAAATCCAAGGTCTATGGATTTTACACGCTATGTGTGTTGTAAGAGTATCATCTCATACTTCTACTTACAACACTACCATATCATAACACTAGCCCAGCAACAATCTAAACTAGACGCCTCTAATTTATCCATTGCAAGTTTTACATGGCTTAGGGCTTTTGAGATAGAACCGTTCTTACCTACGAACATGAACCACAACGAGGATAATCAAATTGTTGACAACTCGCTTGCAAAATAGATATTGACTATAGTAGGAGAGACAGACACCCGCTAGCCACTTATGCAAACTAGTTGCATGTCAAGCGTGGAACAGGTCTCATGTGCGAGGACATGTAAAGTTTGTCCGGGCCGCTTCATCCCACTATGCCACCAATATCCAAAATTACAACAAAGGAGCAACAACATGATCATCATCGCCCACATACTCATATGTGTACTACCCGTGTAAAGTATCTACGCATAGATCCGGCTCTGATACCACTGTAGGGTTCGCAGCATAGAAAACAAAAAATTTCCTACGATGTGAACTATATACCAAGATCTATCTACTAGATACAAACAACGGGCGGATGTATATCCGTAGAGAACATACCCTTGAAGACCGACAAAGCTTAACGAGTTCAACTCGTGGTTGATGTAGACGATCTCTTGCCGATCTCAAGATCGAGAGGAAGTCCTAGCGCCACAAATCAGCAGCGCATCCGTGCTCGCACACATGTTCGAGGCACCGAGCAACCTCCGCCTCCTCGATCCAGCGATGCAGCGGAAGCACAACTCTTTCTTGACGAATAGCCACCGGGAACATGTATCTCGCTAGTCCGAGACCATGGGGAATAAATTCTAGAGGGGGAGAGAGATCCTTCACGAGGAGGTGTGAGAGACAAGTGAGGAGGGGGGCTCCTTTTATAGGAGGAGGGGGGACCCCAAGGGGGTGGCCGATGCATGGGGCTGCCCCCTTGCCCTCCCCTCTTCATGTGGGTGGACACTCCACTCACAAATCTCCTTTAAATTCCCTCCACTCAAAAGTCCACTGAAATTCCCATTAAATTTCCACCAAATTTAATGCAAACTCTCATTAAATAAAACTCTTTTATTTTATTCAGAATTTTGTCAATTACTTTAATGACAAACATTCACAAATAACCCCTTGCTAGAATTCTATTTCACATGCATAACCACTTTATGCAATTTCACCCGAAAACCTGTTTCGGTATCTAGTGAAATAAATTCCTGCGCTTGTTCATTCTTTCGGCATGAAACATTTGCTCCAATTGGATGTCGGTGTCTCTTAAGTGTGTCACCCTACGGTTCGTGAATAATGCGGACATGATCGAGACCCCTCTCGGATCAATAATCAGAAGCGGGATCTGGAGACCCATACTGACTCCCACACATTCAACGATGACTTTCTTGTGATCGTCGGAACCTTTTACGCTAGTATCTTAATCCCTTTGTTTCACGATATATTACATGTCCAAGATTCAATCATCGGTATCTCCATACCTAGTTTGATCTCGTTACCGACATGCACTCTTTTCTCGTTCCTGTGATATAACATTCTAGTGATCAAATCACTTGCTTGCAAGCTAATCAATGTGATATCACCGAGAGGGCCCAGAGTATATCTATCCGTCATCGGGATGAACAAATTCCACTCTCGATCCATGAGCCTCAACATAACACTTTATTAGTTCTGAATCCATCTTTATAATCACCCTGTTACGGTGTGACGTTTGATGTTATCAAGAAACTCTTCCGGTGTTAGTGATTGACATGATCTCATGGTCTAAGGATTAGGATCACTTCGTAAGTTGATATAGCAATATAAACTCAATGAATTTGATCGTAATGCTATACTTCGGATGAATGTTCATCACATCATTACACTAATGTTGTGATCCCGTTATTAACAACATCCAATGTCCATGATCAGGAAACCTTGATCATCTTGTTAATCAACGAGCTAGTTTATGAGAGAGGCATAACTAGGAACTTTCTGTTTGTTTATTAAACACACATGTATTAATGTTTCCGTATTAATACAATTATAGCATGCAAAATAAACATCTATCATATACTTGGAATACACATAATAAACACTTTATTATTGCCTCTCAGGGCATATTCCCTTCACGCGCCTCCTCTCAGATACACTGCCACACATCCTTTGCGCCTCCAGTTTCAGAGCACTGTGCTACTTAGATCTTCCCCATCCCGTCTCGCGGCGTGCACCGCGAGCCGGGACAGTAGGCCTCCGAGACCCCGCTGCTTCGAGTCCTGTACGGGAGAAGGGCGATAAGGTTTTTGGGAAGCGCTATCGGCGCGACTACTGGCTTCGTCACGGTCTCCCTCACGGATAGCGACGTCTTCCCCGACGAGGACTTCTTCCCTGACATCAGCACCCTCTTCCTCGACGACATGGCCAACGACAGTTCCAACGCCGGCGGTTCCTCTTCTGCCACTGCCGTGTATATCTTCTTTCTCAATCTTGTTCTGATCGTATCCAAACTTTTACGCCTTGCAGTTTGTTTGGTTATATGCCTTAATATGTATTCGCTATTTCACATGATTAGTATATTGCCTATTATTCTAATCATGTTTTATCTAGCGTTTATTATGGATAATTCGCTTGGTAAATTGCTCTATTATTCAACAATCCAAAAACCTTATTTCAGGCAATTTGCCCCAAGTGGCTTTGTTGCTTCTATGAAGCCACCTGTGTTCGGAGGTGTCAATTACAAACGATGGCGTGCGAGAGCAGTGCTCTGGTGGTTCAGACCATGAGCTGCTATAACGCCATCCATGGCGCACCTGAGGGAGAATTTAATCCCGCTCAGGAAGGATATGTGGGATGCACTCGAGAGAAAATTTGGAGTCTTCGATGCTGGCAGTGAACTGTATGTCATGGAACAATTCAATGACTATAAGATGGTTGATGACCGCCCCATTGTGGAGCAGGCTCATGAGATACAGTCACTTGCCAGGGAGCTTGAGCACTTCACTTGTGTGTTACCGGACAAGTTTGTTGCCGGAGGCATTATTGCCAAACTTCCCCAGTCATGCAGGAATTTTGCTACTTCTCTGAAGCACAAGAGATAAGAGTTCTCCGTGACGGATCTCATTGGGACTCTTGATGTGAAAGAGAAGGCAAGAACAAAAGACACACGTGCTTGAGGTACCGAGGGAGGTTCCAATGCCAATCTGGTACAGGACAGGAACTTCCAGCCTCATAAGTTCAAGAACAAAGGCAAGTTTGATGGCAAAGGAAAGTTCAATGGAAAGAACAAGGCCTCACAGTCTTCCAGCTTCAAGAAGAAGACTGATAAGAGGAAAGGTGCTTGTCATGTGTGCGGTGATCCTGATCATTGGGCTCCTGCTTGTCCCAACCGCTTTGACAAGCGCCATCATGGGAAGGGCAGCAAGACTGCTAATGTTTTCATGGGCGACGTTGAGATGAAAGATGTTGGGTATGATATATTACCTACTATTCTTTTATTATGCCATTCTCCTGATTGGTGGATTGACACGGGCGCTAATGTATATGTCTGTTATGATATTTTCATGTTTTCTTCATATCAAGTCAGAGGGAGTCAAACCGTTCTGATGGGGAACGACTCACATGCTTCTGTTCATGGTGTTGGTACGGTCGATCTGAAGTTTACTTCGGGAAAGACCGTGCGCCTGAAGAACGTGCATCATGTTCCCTCAATAAATAAAAAACTTGTTAGCGGATCTCTTCTGTGTCGAGATGGCTACAAGATTGTATTCGAGTCCAATAAATTTGTAATTTTGAAGTATGGAACCTTTGTTGGTAAAGGCTATGAGTGCAGAGGCTTGTTCCGCTTATCTCTGTCAGACATTTGTAATAAAGTTGTAAATCATATTTACACGAATTTTGAATCAAATGTCTGGCACTCTCGTCTTTGTCATATTAATTTTAGTTGTATGACGTGCCTGACCAAAATGAATTTAATCCCTGATTTCACAACTGTTAAGGGATCTAAGTTCCAAGTCTACGTGCAAGCTAAACAACCTCGCAAGTCACATACGATTGCAGAAGTGAGAAATTTAACACCACTAGAGATCATACATTCTGATCTTCGTGAGATGAATGATGTGTTGACAAAAGGTGGAAAGAAATATTTCATGACTTTGATCGATGACTCTAAGAGATATTGTCATGTGTATCTTCTGAAATCAAAAGATGAGGCTTTGAGTTTCTTCAAAATCTATAAAGCTGAGGCAGAAAATCAACTTGATCGAAAGATTAAGAGGCTTAGGTTTGATCATGGTTGAGAGTATTTTTCCAACGAGTTTGATTTCTTTTGTGCGGAACATGGCATAATTCATGAGAGGACGCCTCCCTACTCACCCCAGTCAAATGAAGTAGCCGAAAGAAAGAACCATACTCTAACAGATTTGGTTAATGCCATGTTAGATACATCGGGTCTCTCTAAGGAATGGTGGGGGGAGGCACTATTGACCGCATGTCATGTCCTAAACCGAGTTCCCACAAAGAACAAAGAAATTACTCCATTCGAAGAATGGGAGAAGAAAAGATTAAAACTCTCTTACGTACTTGGGGTTGTTTGGCAAAGGTTAATGTACCAATCCCCAAGAAGCGCAAGCTTGGACCAAAAACCATTGATTGTGTTTTTCTGGGCTATGCTTTTCATAGCATTGGTTATAGATTCTTGGTAGTAAAATCTGAAGTGCCTGACATTCATGTCGGAACAATCATGGAGTCGACTGATGCGAATTTCTTTGAGGATATCTTTCCAATGAAGTATAAACCTAACTCATCAAATCCGGAGATACCTAGTTCATCTAATCAGGAATTTGCTACATTATCTGAACCTACCATTCCAATTGAACACTCTGAAAGTCCTAATGAGGATGATAATAAAATTACTAAAAGAAGCAAGAGACAAAGGACTGCAAAGTCTTTTGGTGATGATTTCATTGTGTACCTTGTGGATGACACTCCCACTTCCATTTCAGAAGCATATGCATCTCTTGATGCTGACTATTGGAAGGAAGCCGTCCATAGTGAGATGAATTCCATCTTAGCTAATGGAACATGGGAGATCACTGATTGCCCTTATGGGTGTAAACCTTTAGGATGCAAGTGGGTGTTTAAGAAAAAGCTTAGACCTGCTGGTACTATTGAGAAGTACAAGGCATGGCTTGTGGCCAAGGGATATACTCAAAAAGAAGGTGAAGATTTCTTTGACACTTACTCACCTGTTGCCAGATTGACCATCATTCGAATATTACTCTCATTGGCTACCTCTCATGGTCTTCTCGTTCATCAAATGGACGTTAAGACAGCTTTCCTTAATGGAGAGTTGGATGAGGAAATTTACATGGATCAGCCAGATGGCTTTGTGGTAAATGGTCAAGAAGGAAAGGTGTGCAAGTTGTTGAAGTCTTTATATGGTCTAAAACAAGCCCCTAAGAAGTGGCATGAGAAGTTCGAAAGAACTTTAACTGTTGCAGGCTTTGTTGTAAATGAAGCTGATAAATGTGTGTACCATCGCCATGGTGGGGGTGAGGGAGTCATCCTTTGTTTGTATGTTGATGACATACTGATTTTCGGAACCAACCTTAATGCAATTAAGGAGGTCAAAGATTTCTTATCTCGTTCCTTTGAGATGAAGGATCTGGGAGTAGCTGATGTCATCCTGAACATCAAGCTATTGAGAGATGATGATGGTGGGATTACATTGCTTCAGTCCCACTATGTGGAAAAGATCTTGAGTCGTTTTGGGTATAGCGACTTCAAGTTTTCTCCTACTCCGTATGATCCTAGTGTGTTGCTTCGAAAGAATCAAGGAAATGCTAGAGACCAACTGCAATACTCTCAAATTATTGGCTCGCTTATGTATTTAGCTAGTGCCACGAGGCCTGACATCGCCTTTGCTGTAAGCAAACTCAGTCGATTTGTTTCAAATCCAGGAGATGATCACTGACATGCTCTTGAGAGAGTTATGCGATATCTAAAGGCACTGCGAGCTATGGCATACACTATACCGGGTTTCCGAGGGTACTAGAGGGTTATAGTAATTCAAATTGGATATCTGATGCTGACGAGATAAAGGCCACAAGTGGATATGTATTCACACTTGCTGGTGGCGCTGTTTTTTGGAAGTCTTGCAAGCAGACCATCTTAATGAGGTCAGCTATGGAAGCAGAACTCACAGCATTAGACATAGCCACTATTGAAGCAGAGTGACTTCATGAACTCTTGATGATCTTACATGTGGTTGAAATGTAGGGTTCGCAGCATAGAAAACAAAAATTTTCCTACGATGTGAACTATATACCAAGATCTATCTACTAGATACAAACAACGGGCGGATGTATATCCGTAGAGAACATACCCTTGAAGACCGACAAAGCTTAACGAGTTCAACTCGTGGTTGATGTAGACGATCTCTTGCCGATCTCAAGATCGAGAGGAAGTCCTAGCGCCGCAAATCAGCAGCGCATCCGTGCTCGCACACACGTTCGAGGCACCGAGCAACCTCCGCCTCCTCGCTCCAGCGATGCAGCGGAAGCACAACTCTTTCTTGCCGAATAGCCACTGGGAACATGTATCTCGCTAGTCCGAGACCATGGGGAATAAATTCTAGAGGGGGAGAGAGATCCTTCACGAGGAGGTGTGAGAGACAAGTGAGGAGGGGGGCTCCTTTTATAGGAGGAGGGGGAACCCCAAGGGGGTGGCCGGCGCATGGGGTTTGCCCCCTTGCCCTCCCCTCTTCATGTGGGTGGACACTCCACTCACAAATCTCCTTTAAATTCCCTCCACTCAAAAGTCCACTCAAATTCCCATTAAATTTCCACCAAATTTAATGCAAACTCTCATTAAATAAAACTCTTTTATTTTATTCAGAATTTTGTCAATTACTTTAATGACAAACATTCACAAATAACCCCTTGCTAGAATTCTATTTCACATGCATAACCACTTTATGCAATTTCACCCGAAAACCTGTTTCGGTATCTAGTGAAATAAATTCCTGCGCTTGTTCATTATTTCGGCATGAAACATTTGCTCCAATTGGATGTCGGTGTCTCTTAAGTGTGTCACCCTACGGTTCGTGAATAATGCGGACATGATCGAGACCCCTCTCGGATCAATAATCAGAAGCGGGATCTGGAGACCCATACTGACTCCCACACATTCAACGATGACTTTCTTGTGATCGTCGGAACCTTTTACGCTAGTATATCTTAATCCCTTTGTTTCCCGATATATTACATGTCCGAGATTCGATCATCGGTATCTCCATACCTAGTTTGATCTCGTTACCGACATGCACTCTTTTCTCGTTCCTGTGATATAACATTCTAGTGATCAAATCACTTGCTTGCAAGCTAATCAATGTGATATCACCGAGAGGGCCCAGAGTATATCTATCCGTCATCGGGATGAACAAATTCCACTCTCGATCCATGAGCCTCAACATAACACTTTATTAGTTCTGAATCCATCTTTATAATCACCCTGTTACGGTGTGACGTTTGATGTTATCAAGAAACTCTTCCGGTGTTAGTGATTGACATGATCTCATGGTCTAAGGATTAGGATCACTTCGTAAGTTGTTATAGCAATATAAACTCAATGACTTTGATCGTAATGCTATACTTCGGATGAATGTTCATCACACCATTACACTAATGTTGTGATCCCGTTATTAACAACATCCAATGTCCATGATCAGGAAACCTTGATCATCTTGTTAATCAACGAGCTAGTTTATGAGAGAGGCATAACTAGGAACTTTCTGTTTGTTTATTAAACACACATGTATTATCGTTTCCGTATTAATACAATTATAGCATGCAAAATAAACATCTATCATATACTTGGAATACACATAATAAACACTTTATTATTGCCTCTCAGGGCATATTCCCTTCAGTCTCCCACTTGCACTAGAGACAATAATCTAGTTACATAGTGATAAATCTAACACCCATTGAGTTCTGGTGTTGATCATGTTTTGCTCTAGGGAGAGTTTTAGTCAACGGATCTGCTACATTGAGATCCGTATGTACTTTACAAATCTTTATATCTCCATCCTTGACATGCTCGCAGATGGAGTGAAACCGGCGCTTAATATGTTTGGAATGCTTGTGAGACCTTGGCTCTTTGGCATTGGCAATGGCACCATTGTTGTCACAATAGATCACCATTGGGTCCAACGCGTTTGCCACCACTCCTAGTTCGGATATGAACTCCTTCATCCAAACTGCTTCCTGAGCCGCTTCTGAAGCAGCAACATATTCGGCCTCCGTTGTTGATCCCGCTACCACAGGTTGTTTGGAGCTCCTCCAACTAACCGCTCCGCCATTCATGAGAAATACGTATCCGGATTGAGACTTAGAGTCATCCGGATCGGTGTCAAAACTAGCGTCGACATAACACTTAGCGACGAGCTCTTCTTCACCTCCGTATACAAGAAACATATCCTTACTTCTTCGTAAGTACTTAAGGATATTCTTGACCGCTATCCAGTGTTCCGAACCTGGATCCGATTGGTACGTACTAGTCAAACTAATAGCATGTGCCACATCCGGTCTTGTACATAGCATGGCGTACATTATAGAGCCTATGGCTGAAGCATAGGGGACTTTGTCCATTATCTCTCTTTCTTCCGCCGAAGCCGGACTTTGAGTCTTACTCAATGTCTTGCCTTGCAACATAGGTAAGAACCCCTTCTTACTTCCGTCCATTTTAAACTTCTTTCAAATCTTATCAAGGTATGTACTTTGCGATAGCCCTATTAGGCGCCTAGATCTATCTCTATAGATCTTTATGCCTAATATGTATGACGCTTCACCTAGGTCCTTCATTGAAAATTTGCTGTTTAGATAACTTTTAACACTGTTTAAAAGATCTATATCATTTCCGATCAATAATATGTCATCCACATATAATATCAGAAATGCCACATTGCTCCCACTCACTTTCTTGTAAATACAAGATTCTCCATAAGTTTGGACAAATCCAAACTCTTTGATCACCTCATCAAAGCGGAGATTCCAACTTCGTGATGCTTGCTTCAATCCATAGATGGATCGCTGAAGCTTGCACACCTTGTTAGCATCCTTAGGATCGACAAAACCCTTTGGTTGTATCATATACAACTCTTCTTCAATATTCCCATTGAGAAACGCGGTTTTGACATCCATCTGCCATATCTCATAATCGAAATATGCAGCAATTGCTAACATAATCCTAACTGACTTTAGCATCGCTACGGGAGAGAATGTCTCATCGTAGTCAACTCCTTGAATTTGTCGAAACCCCTTTGTGACAAGTCGAGCTTTATAGACGGTCACATTACCATCAGCATCAGTTTTCCTTTTGAAAATCCATTTGTTCTCCACGGCCTTTCGGTCGTGAGGTAGTTCCACCAAGTTCCAAACTTGATTTTCATACATGGATTCCATCTCGGATTTCATGGCTTCTAACCATTTGTTGGAATCCGGGCTCATCATCGCTTCTTCATACGTCGCAGGGTCATCATTTTCATCAACCATGAAATTCATGACAGGATTTCCGTACAGCTCGGGAGCTGCACGCGTCCTGTTTGACCTGCGAGGTTCGGTAGTACTCTCTTTCGGAGTTTCATGATCATTATCATTAGTTCCCTCTTCAACAGGTGGAGCCAACTCCGGAACAACTTCCGGCGCTGCGCTACTCGCCATACTTTGAAGAGAAGGTTCCACAACCTCTTCGAGTTCTACCTTCCGACTACTCACAACTTTCGTGAGAAACTCTTTCTCTAGAAAGGATCCATTCTTGGCAACAAAAACCTTGCCCTCGGATCTGTGATAGAAGGAATACCCAATAGTTTCTTTAGGGTATCCTATGAAGACGCATTTTTCCGCTTTGGGTTCGAGTTTATCCGGTTGAAGTTTCTTCACATAAACATCGCATCCCCAAACTTTAAGAAATGACAGCTTAGGTTTGTTTCCAAACCACAATTCATACGGTGTCTTTTCAACGGATTTAGATGGTGCCCGATTTAAAGTGAATGCAGCAGTTTTTCTAGTGCATAACCCCAAAATGACAACGACAAGTCCGTCAGAGACATCATAGATCGAACCATATCTAATAAAGTACGATTACGACGTTCCTACACACCATTTCGCTGTGGTGTTCCGGCAGGTGTGAGTTGTGAAACAATTCCACACTCTTTCATGTGAGTGCTAAACTCGTAACTTAGATACTCACCTCCACGGTCGGACCGTAGAAATTTGATCTTTCTATTACGATGATTTTCCACTTCATTCTGAAATTCCTTGAACTTTTCAAAGGTTTCAGACTTGTGTTTCATCAAGTAGATATAACCGTATCTACTCAAATCGTCCGTGAAAGTAACAAAATAACGATATCCACCTCGCGCCGACACACTCATTGGACCACATACATCAGAATGTATGATTTCCAATAAATCTGTCGCCCGTTCCATTGAACCGGAAAACGGCGTTCTAGTCATCTTGCCCATAAGGCATGGCTCACATGTATCAAATGATTCATAATCAAGTGATTCCAAAAGTCCATCCGAATGGAGCTTCTTCATGCGTTTAACGCCAATATGACCTAGACGGCAGTGCCACATATATGCAGATATATCATCATTAAGTTTAATCCTTTTAGCATCAACGTTATGAATATGTGTAACATTATCATCGAGATCTAATAGAAATAAACCATTCATCATCGGTGCATGACCATAAAAGATTTCATTCATATAAATGGAACAACCATTGTTCTCGGATTTAAATGAATAACCACTTCGCATCAAACACGATCCAGATACAATGTTCATGCTCAGTGCAGGCACTAGATAACATTTATTCAAGTTTATAACTAATCCCGACGGCAAGTGGAGAGGCAGCGTTCCGACGGCGATCACATCAACGCTTGATCCATTGCCGACACGCATCTTGACCTCACCCCTTGCTAGAGGTCGCTTGTTCCGTAGCCCCTGATTCGAGTTACAAATATTAGCAACTGAACCGGTATCAAATACCCAGGTGCTACTGCGAGCACTAGTCAAGTACACATCAATAACATGTATATTATATATACCTTTGTTTGCCTTGCCGGCCTTCTTGTCTGCCAGATACTTGGGGCAGTTGCGCTTCCAGTGGCCAGTCCCCTTACAATAGTAGCACTCGGAATCAGACTTAGGTCCAACTCGGGGTTTCTTTTCAGGCGCGGCAACAGGCTTGCCGCCCTTAATTCCCTTCCGTTTTCCCTTCTTGTATTTCTTGAAACCAGTGTTCCTATTGATCATCAACACTTGATGTTCCTTTTTGATCTCCACTTCTGCAGTTTTAAGCATTGACAGAAGCTCGGGGAGAGACTTCTTCATGCCTTGCATATTATAGTTCATCACGAAGCTCTTATAGCTAGGTGGCAGAGACTGCAGAACACGATGGATTCCTAAGTCAATGGGAATCGATATTCCCAAGGACACAAGCTTATCGGCGTAACCCGACATCTTGAGTACATGCTCACTAACGGAGCTGTGCTCTTCCATCATGCAGCTAAAGAACTTTTCTGAAGCGTTGTAGCTCTCTACAGCAGCATGTGTGTCGAAAATCATTTTCAACTCACCCATTGTATCAAATGCATTGCCGTTTTCGAAACGCTTTCGAAGTTCCGGCTGTAGCCCATACAATATGCCGCAATGAACTAAGTTGTGGTCCTCCTGACGAGTCTGATAGACATTCTTCTCCTCGTCAGTGGCATCATCAAAAGGTGGGGGGCCTAACGGCGCTTCTAGCACATATTGCTTTTGTGCAGCAGAGAGGAGAATCCTCAAATTCATGGCCCATTCGGTAAAGTTGCTACCGTTCGTTGCTAGTTTCTCTTTCTCCATGAACACATTGAAATTAAAAGCAGGTAGTGCCATCTACAACAGAATTTGTAAAGTTTAGACTAAGTGTATGATAGATTGAGTTCAACTAATCATTATTACGAATGAACTCCCACTCAAAAACGACATCCCTCGTGCCTTTTTGGTGATTACATGAACCAAATCCACTACACCAAGTCCGATCATCACGTGAGTCGGTATAGCTTCAAAGGCGAGCATCAAATGGGCATCATATCAACTATATGACTCATGCTTAACCTTTCGGTCCGTGTTCCGAGGCCATGTCTGTACATGCTAGGCTCGCCAAGTTAGAACCTTAGTATTCGCATGTGTAACTGTTTTACACCCGAAATATGGTCGTGGATCCAAGAACACCCGATCATCACGTGATGTCTTGGAGCGACGAAAACATAATCGGTGCATACTAAAGGAAGAACACATTCTTATCTTGATATTTAAATGAGGGATCATCTTATTATGCTAACAAAGCGCTAAACAAGCAATATAAGATGCTATCAAACATCATATGTTTATTAGTGAAATTATATGGTTCCCGCAGATGATCTCTATCATGTGCATCGTGGTATGATCACTATCATACCTATATGTGTAAATCCAAGGTCTATGGATTTTACACGCTATGTGTGTTGTAAGAGTATCATCTCATACTTCTACTTACAACACTACCATATCATAACACTAGCCCAGCAACAATCTAAACTAGACGCCTCTAATTTATCCATTGCAAGTTTTACGTGGCTTAGGGCTTTCGAGATAGAACTGTTCTTACCTACGAACATGAACCACAACGAGGATAATCAAATTGTTGACAACTCGCTTGCAAAATAGATATTGACTATAGTAGGAGAGACAGACACCCGCTAGCCACTTATGCAAACTAGTTGCATGTCAAGCGTGGAACAGGTCTCATGTGCGAGGACATGTAAAGTTTGTCCGGGCCGCTTCATCCCACTATGCCACCAATATCCAAAATTACAACAAAGGAGCAACAACATGATCATCATCGCCCACATACTCATATGTGTACTACCCGTGTAAAGTATCTACGCATAGATCCGGCTCTGATACCACTGTAGGGTTCGCAGCATAGAAAACAAAAATTTTCCTACGATGTGAACTATATACCAAGATCTATCTACTAGATACAAACAACGGGCGGATGTATATCCGTAGAGAACATACCCTTGAAGACCGACAAAGCTTAACGAGTTCAACTCGTGGTTGATGTAGACGATCTCTTGCCGATCTCAAGATCGAGAGGAAGTCCTAGCGCCGCAAATCAGCAGCGCATCCGTGCTCGCACACACGTTCGAGGCACCGAGCAACCTCCGCCTCCTCGCTCCAGCGATGCAGCGGAAGCACAACTCTTTCTTGCCGAATAGCCACCGGGAACATGTATCTCGCTAGTCCGAGACCATGGGGAATAAATTCTAGAGGGGGAGAGAGATCCTTCACGAGGAGGTGTGAGAGACAAGTGAGGAGGGGGGCTCCTTTTATAGGAGGAGGGGGGACCCCAAGGGGGTGGCCGGCGCATGGGGGCTGCCCCCTTGCCCTCCCCTCTTCATGTGGGTGGACACTCCACTCACAAATCTCCTTTAAATTCCCTCCACTCAAAAGTCCACTCAAATTCCCATTAAATTTCCACCAAATTTAATGCAAACTCTCATTAAATAAAACTCTTTTATTTTATTCAGAATTTTGTCAATTACTTTAATGACAAACATTCACAAATAACCCCTTGCTAGAATTCTATTTCACATGCATAACCACTTTATGCAATTTCACCCGAAAACCTGTTTCGGTATCTAGTGAAATAAATTCCTGCGCTTGTTCATTCTTTCGGCATGAAACATTTGCTCCAATTGGATGTCGGTGTCTCTTAAGTGTGTCACCCTACGGTTCGTGAATAATGCGGACATGATCGAGACCCCTCTCGGATCAATAATCAGAAGCGGGATCTGGAGACCCATACTGACTCCCACACATTCAACGATGACTTTCTTGTGATCGTCGGAACCTTTTACGCTAGTATATCTTAATCCCTTTGTTTCACGATATATTACATGTCCGAGATTCGATCATCGGTATCTCCATACCTAGTTTGATCTCGTTACCGACATGCACTCTTTTCTCGTTCCTGTGATATAACATTCTAGTGATCAAATCACTTGCTTGCAAGCTAATCAATGTGATATCACCGAGAGAGCCCAGAGTATATCTATCCGTCATCGGGATGAACAAATTCCACTCTCGATCCATGAGCCTCAACATAACACTTTATTAGTTCTGAATCCATCTTTATAATCACCCTGTTACGGTGTGACGTTTGATGTTATCAAGAAACTCTTCCGGTGTTAGTGATTGACATGATCTCATGGTCTAAGGATTAGGATCACTTCGTAAGTTGTTATAGCAATATAAACTCAATGACTTTGATCGTAATGCTATACTTCGGATGAATGTTCATCACACCATTACACTAATGTTGTGATCCCGTTATTAACAACATCCAATGTCCATGATCAGGAAACCTTGATCATCTTGTTAATCAACGAGCTAGTTTATGAGAGAGGCATAACTAGGAACTTTCTGTTTGTTTATTAAACACACATGTATTATCGTTTCCGTATTAATACAATTATAGCATGCAAAATAAACATCTATCATATACTTGGAATACACATAATAAACACTTTATTATTGCCTCTCAGGGCATATTCCCTTCATGAAAAACCAATACCCGCAATCCTTATGAACTGCGATAATCAAACTGTGATTTTCAAGGTAAATAGTTCTAAGTATAATATGAAGTCATCAAGACATGTGAAAAGGAGACTGAAATCTGTCAGGAAAATGAGAAACTCTAGAGTTATTGCATTGGATTATATCCAAACATGTAAAAACTTGGCAGATACCTTCACAAAGGGTCTATCATGCAACGTGATAGAAAATACATCGAAGGAGATGGGTATGAGACCCACAAATTGAGCTTTCCATAGTGGTAAACCATTCTATGTGATCGGAGATCCCGTGAATTAGAATTGGGAAACAAGCTGTTGGTTAGCTGAGAGGAAAGTATCCCTACTTTAATAAACACCACTCCATAAAGATGCAATACTTTCCTATTCTGCACGGCAGGTTGATTTATTATCTTAATATGTTCTAAGTGGCTTATCCTAAGCAAAGATGTTGTCCTGCAGAACATCTTTTCAAAAACACACATATATGAGTCTGACTGTTAAAACGCCGCGGTCTATGAGAGTACGGTGCTCTCTAATAAACTCATGAAATGTCATGGAGTATGACGTATAAGCTCCACCCGCGGGGAAGTCCCACGGTAGCCTAGTATCGGTCAAGAATTTTTGTAAAGCTAGGTTCGCAGCAAACTTGCAGTTTAAGATATAGTCCACTGTACAAGTTGCAGCCTAGTATAACATAAAGCTCTAGGTGGAAGTTCAACTTAACAGTCTCCACTACAGTACCGGTATATAAAAAATGTTTTGGAACCAAAGGCAAACTTCATGTGCCTCTGGGATCTGGTGGGGGATTGTTGCAATTTTTGCCTAATTAGGCCCAGCCCATTTATTATATGCCAATAAATTTCTGAAATCCTAGAGGCCCATTTGGCCCATTCATGCAAGGCAAGAGCTGGGACAAATGTTTAGTCCCACATTGCTAGTTGAGTGGAAGTTAGACCGGCTTATAAGGTGAGCTCTCCTACCACTTGGTAAAAAGGATGAGAAGGAGAAGGAGAGAGTTCCACACGCGCGCTCCTCCTCCTCGCTCGCCTCGCCTCGCCTCGTCACGACGCGCGCGCGCCGCGGGTTGCGGGAATCTCGCTGAGCCGAGGTTTATTTTGCCATGCATGAATGGTATATGAACAGTCATACAGAAGTTGAAACGTTTTGCTCGAGTGGACTTTTAATACGAACTGAGTGGAGGCTGTCCGGTGGGCTGCCGCCTGTTCGCTTCAATTTCATCTTCTGCGCAGTCTGTCTGCCTACTCCTCTGTATCTATATAAGAGAGAGGTCGCGCCTCCTCTCAGATACACTGTCACACATCTTTTGCGCCTCTAGTTCCAGAGCACTGCGCTACTTAGATCTTCCCCATCCCGTCTTGCGGCGTGCACCGCGAGCCGGGACAGTAGGCCTCCGGGACCCCGCTGCTTCGAGTCCTGTACGGGAGAAGGGCGATAAGGTTTTTGGGGAGCGCTTTCGGCGCGACTACTGGCTTCGTCACGGACTCCCTCACGGATAGCGACGTCTTCCCCGACGAGGACTTCTTCCTCGATATCAGCACCCTCTTCCTCGACGACATGGCCAACGACAGTTCCAATGCCGGCGGTTCCTCTTCTGCTACTGCCGTGTATATCTTCTTTCTCAATGTTGTTCTGATCGTATTCAAACTTTTACGTCTTGCAGTTTGTTTGGTTATATGCCTTAATATGTATTCGCTATTTTACATGATTAGTATATTGTCTATTATTCTAATCATGTTTTATCTAGCGTTTATTATGGATGATTCGCTTGGTAAATTGCTCTATTATTCAACAACACACACCTTTGATACATCATGAAACATATATTCACATGCTATCTATATAATATCATAGTTCTTGATAAAAAAATTAAAAGTTTTGGTCAAACTTTTTATAGATTGACTTAAAAAAACTTAAGCCCCGGGACGAGAGGCGTATCATATGATGTCTGCCTTAAGCCTTGACTTTTCATAGTTTTTTCTAAAAGTAGTAACCATGCATGTGGATTGTATCATATGATGTCTGACTATCAATTTTCAAACTGTAATCATCTACCTTATTGTTTGCGTAGCTCTGAGACCCAAAGATACCTTTCGTTTTTCTTTTTGGGTCAATAGTTAACTTTGGTCAACTTCTTTGTTTTTTACAGAAGGGTCAACTCAACTGAACTGGGTTTTTTTTGAACAAGGGATAGACCCTGAAGGGTCTAGACGGTGCATTGATTAATGACGGTGACATTACATCTTGCAGAAAGACTCCTAACAAAGAAAGGAGCTACATAGGAGTCTTTCCCTTTTACAAAAACCACCTTGGACAAAAACCTGGAAAAGCAATCAGGTCCAAAGCTGGCACCGCCGATCTTGAACTGAAGCCATCGCCGGCCATCTTCCACACCTCCGGGGACGACACCACTTGGGGTGTAGAAGACGAGCTCCGCCGTCGTAACTCCATTGAAGGGCCTCCAAAAATGGAGGTTAATCATGGAGTGCTCCCTCAGCACCCAGCAAAGCCGCCCTTCGGCTATCAGATTCGGTAGGCTTTCTTTGGCCACCGATATTGTGCTCCTGCAGCCGCACCTTCCCAAACGCCGGCCAAGATTCCGATGCAAGACTCCCAGATGTTCCTCCCCCTCGCCTCCACGGCCGGCCAGGAGGAAGATCTGGTCATCGGTGTCGTCGCCCCGCCGACCACCGCGCTTATTGACGAAGCTTGAACCCGAGCTCGCCGATGCCTTCCCCCATGGAAGGTTGAACAAGCTCGTTGACACCCCCACCGCAGCGTGCGACACCAGCGGCAGAGAGGTGCTTCGGGCTTCAGCTTTATTGGCGGAGATGCCTGAGCTCGAGACCACCGGCGGCGAACTTCCCTACCAAAGGAAGATCCACACCAGGATGGTGAGACCCAAGACGCGCCGGCGGCAGCTGAAACACCGCGGCGACCTACTCCCAAACAGCACACCGGCAACACAAAAACTAAAACTTAGCCTAACTACTCCGGTGCCGCTCCTTCGCCGCCTCCGGCCGGCATCGCCGCCGGATTTGGCTCGGGATTGGCCCGGCAACTCACACGAGACTCTCAAGGGGAGGGGGACACGGGAGAGGAGAGGGAGAGGAAAGAACCAGTGATCAGATTTCCTTTTTTAACTCAACTGGTTTCACTAGTTATATGCGTCGTGTGAGGGAACCATGCGTGCAGCTGGCCTTTAGCTGTACTTTTTTTTTCACGTAGGCCGGTCAGGACGTTAGTCTTGGTTCTCTCTCTCCGCTTGCCGCTCCGGCAGCTGAAGGGAGGGAATCTGTTTAACCGTTCTATTCTAGTAGTTAGAATTACGTTTTGTTTCTGACTTGTTTGAAAGTATGCTCAACTGTTGAATTTTTCAAGTATCTGGTACAGTTTGTGTTCTGTAGAAAGAATCTTGAGGTAGATAATTAGGGTTGTTTGCTTGACCCTTGCACAAAGCCTTTTAAACCACTCCAGCAAGAATTATCACCATTAATCTTAGCAATCAAGTGATCGATCACTCCTCACGTGGTGCTCATCAAGCATTCCTTTCAGTTTAATTGCGTGGTTTCCAGGTTGTAGACGCTGACATTAGGGATCATGCTAACCGTTTAATATTGACCTTGACTAAGCCACATGCTCTGCCAAGTCTTGTGGCACTTGGCTGGTTAGATCATCGATCTGGTTTGCATGAAGCAACATATGAGAATCTCACAGGTGTACCCAGTGGCATTTTTTTTGGGGCGAAATAGTTGGTACTTAGTGTGGCTTACTAAGTCTGGTGGTACTTGATCAGAACTCAGCTGCTAAATCAAGATGGGATCTTAATTTTGCAGTTTTTGACAAACTCTTAGACATCAGACTAAAATATACTGTAATATGCTCATGGCAGCGATAAAACTTATCTCCCCAGATCTCACCCCCATCTAGTAATATCAGAGCCTCCCCTGGTTATGCTTCCGAAGGAGCAAAGCTGCAAAGGAGAGAAGACAAGTGACCTGCATGATACAAAGCAACAAGATGCTGTCTGTTTTAAAATTGGAGAAATAGCAAATCGTCGTCTTGGGAATATATTAGAAACGGCAGATGCTTCCTATCGTTCTCCAGCAGTGTTCATGCTGGGTGCCATGCCCATTGGTGATGATGATGCTGACAACCAACAGAAATGAGAAATTCCATGTCCAAGTGACAAACTAGGTGTGGTCACATGATAGCTCTGTGCCCTTGATATGATCTATGAAGTACGAAACAGAAAGGCATTGCCGTAGAGTCTGAGTTTGGAACCTGGGTACATAAAGCTGTTTCTAAAACTTGCAAAAAATCATATACGGAGTACATATATTTGTAAACTCTGACTTTGTTTTTAAAAACATACACCCCGTAACTTGGTTAAAGTTTACGATAATAAGTTTCTACTCATTTTCTAGGTGGATGCATTTTTCTAGGTGGACGCATTATTTTCGTTAATTTTTAAAATAAAAATATGAGTTTTTTTTATATTCTAGAAAGATATGTTTTTATTCAATTAACATGACTCTTCCACCCACTCCATCTCAAGGAAAAAACCTTAAAAAGTAAGACAGGTTCATGTACCATGGTTCCGAAAAAAAATGTTTCTATACATTCCCTAGATTTTACACCGCCGGTTCTTTCCAACAGGCGTCTTACCCCTTTCCATTTCATGCAAAAGAGAAATACAAAATTGTTTTTTTACAAAGTTTGTCGAGTTGGAGCACTAACAAGAAACCCACTGTGACGCTCGATCTCAAAACGCCGCTATGGGACGAAAACCTGTTACCACCTATCCAACATAGTTCAAACAAGCATAGTTCACAACATTCACCAGAAGGTAAAATTCTACCCAAAACACAAAGACTTAAGGCTAACAGGAAACATTGAAATAACAGCAACAACATCATTAATAGAGCCAGATAAATATCCAATCATAGCACGATATTTCCTGGCCTCTGTCCCAGATCTCCTTGCAATATGTGTTGCCAGCTTCATCAACTTTCTTGTTCCATTGATCACCTTCTCCTTATCATAGCCAGCCTGAATACCTGGCTAGTAAAGTAAGAAAGGAGCACATAGTGAACATAGCCTCCATAGGAGTCCTTATAATGTGACCATCAAAAGTCACTTTGTTTCTCACTTTCTAGATTTCCTAGCAAAAAGCCACAATTCCATGTAGGAGGAAAGGTAAAGAATAGGTGTTCAACAATTTCAAATTGTCTACAAAAGGAACAAGTGGGACTCCCAAGCCATTTACGACATCACACATTATCTCTAGTAGGAATAGCATTTCAAAAAGTTTGCCACATGAAGATTTGATTTTTCAAAGGAATTTTAGCTTACCAAATCAATGTATTGTTTGGACCAAATAAGTTACTTTCCAGGTATCCATAAACATATTTATGAGAGAACATTTTGTTCCCAGTGAAGCCCCAAGCAACACAATCAAGCTCATCTTTCAGATGAATATTATCAAATCTCGCAAGCAAGTTCTCCAACTATTCTACAAGGATCCCATGCAATCTTCTTCGAAAGTTCAAATTATGCCCACTACCCACAATTTTTTTAATAATGCACTCTTGCATTTGATAGGTAGCATACAATTCAGGAAATCTTTCACATATAAGAGGATGTGGCGCCCCGCTAAAACCACTACTAGAAAATCGCGTTGTTTTTGTGCATTGCATTTGAGCATCGTCATCATCATGCATATGTTTGTCTGAAACTATTTTCAATAAGCCTATTTTTTTGTTTTCTAAAATTACCCTTCTTTTATTTCGAAACAAAGTCTCATAATTATCTGCTAAACTATTTAACTAAAAATTATTTGCTAAAAAGATTTAAGACAAAACAAAACAAATAAATATTTTACAAAATAATAAAACCCAAAAACCCAAATCTATTCCTACCCAGTCCTAGCCTACCCAGCCTCCCTCCACCTCACCCTGACCAATCTCCTCCCTCCACCTCACCACCCCTTCCCCTCCAGCCAACCCCCAGCTGCCACATCACCCACCAGCGGCCCGCCTCGATCTCCCTCGCCTCCTGTCGGGCCGCCGTCCGCAGCGCCCGCCGCCGCGAGTACCCCGGCCGCCAAGTTCCCCGTCGTCCCCGCCGTCCTCTTCCTCTCTGGCTCGACCCCGCCCCTTCTTCCTCCCCTCCGGCGCCCTCTTCAGCACCCGCCGCCGTTGTCGGCCTGGTGGGCTCGTCCTCCTGCCGCGGCCCCGAGCGCCGTCCTCGCCGGCCGCCCTCCTCCCAAGCTCGCCACCGGCCCGCTGTCCTCCGGCCCGGTCCTCTCCGTCACCACCAACCCCGCCGCCATCGGCCTCCTCCACCACCCCGCGCGCGGACGACCCCGGCCCGCCGGCTCCTCGACCCCCTCGCCCGAGTCCCCTCCGTCCAACCCTGCCGCTCGAGCCCCTCCGTCGCGCCTGCTCCGGACGCCCTCTCCTCTCCTCTGCAGAGCTATGGCCGCTCCAGGTCGGCCCTGCCTCCCTCGCGACGTCCCCGAGCCCCATCAGCGTCAAGCCCCGAGCCGCGTGGCACTAGTGATGGTTCTGCCTTTTGGTGTACTGTACATGCATGACCCGTGTGCCCCTGCAACCTCTCGGCTAGACAAGCACTCGTGCCTATTGCCATGTTGCAGAAAAAGACCTACAAGATCTTCGAGAAGATGTACCTGTCGTGTTCCATCTTCCTGAGTACCTCGAGCCAGCGCACCGACAAGACCGTCTCGTCACAAGAGCCCCGATGCCCTTTTGTCGCCAAGATCTGCATCGTTACGGGTTTCGTCGACCAATGTGCGAGGTGGAACCCGATGACGCCGGTACCCCAAGATCTACCACACGGACGCACCACGGACGCGGAGAAACCCTCGGACGCCAAGATCGCCCACATGGAACCGAAGGTGTCGAGACCCGGAAAACCGATCCTCCCGGAGTCGAAAGACCGAACCCTGGCGTGCCAAGTTCTTCGACCCGAAGGCCACAGATGCGACAAGTACTTCTTCCCGGACGCCAAGGTCGTCGACACGGATACGCCAAGTACTTCCTCGAGGACGCCAAGTTCTCCACCCCGGACGCCAAGACCAACCCGGTACGCGGACCCGACCAGACCTTCGCGACGACAAGATCGACACCGACCAGGACGAATCCGATGCGCCCCCGACGCCGCACCAAGTCCTTCTTCCCGGAACGCCAAGCTCTGCATATTGTATCCGACCTTCGAAGACCGATCCCGTCGAACCCTGAACCCTGAGACCGAACCCCGAACCCCGGAACCCCAAGATCGCCGAACCCTATGTGTGAACCCTTTTCTCGAGCCCTATTTTATAAATGTAATATCAAATTGTTGCATATTAATTTGTTCATGCTTGCATGCATATTCATGTGGGTTTGGGGGCGTTATGCCGATTCACCTAAGTTAAATATGGAGTCTAAATGCGGGATATACTTGTATTATACCGCCTCCATTTAAATTGGTGTAGCGAACCGTTGCCATGTTTTGTCATGTTAAGACAACATTTAAATTGCGGGGTATCTAAACAACTTGAACCATATATTTAATTGTCGGGACCCCGGTTCCGTTTAACATTTCCTAATTGCATCGCATCTTGCCATGTCATACATCATACATGCATCATGCCCGATCTTTTGCCGTAGTATTAAATAGTGCATCCGGTGTTTCTTCTAGTGTTTTGGTTCTTCGCGGATAAGGCCGTTGAGTTGATGCGAGTGTCGGCCCGATCTTCGTTTGAACCTTCGGCAATGTTTTCAGGCGAGCATCTCCCCCTTTCTACCTATCTTACTTTTATAGTATTTATTCCCTCCTGTTGATCTACTGCTATCTGTGCTGCGATGCTTTAGTTTTCGTACCCGTGATATCCCTTGTAGCCCTATATTGCCTTGAACACATCCTATTACCTGTTGTTTGGTAGATAGTTGGACATGCGCGTCGTAGTCGCTTGCTCAAGTGCTGTTGTGTGTCGTCAAGTACCACAGTTGTTGGAGTATTGCCGTATGTTTAATGTTGGAGATGATCACGGCTTTAATTATCATTTACTTTAATGATTGTTTAATAACTAAAATTGAAGTAGGTAAGCAGAGGCACAGGTGGGCAATAGATGTTATTTGGTTGTTAACCGTCCACTTGTGTCCCGTAGGACCCCGAGTTCTTGACACCTGTTCCGAGATCGAGCGCGCTAACCACATGTGGGATGTATGGGCACCCCATCGATTTAGTACCTGATTTCAAAGTACTGTACTGGGGGCCACAAGTAGTTTGGGGCTTTATTACTATCCTGTACTTATGCCATGCTTTACTGCTTTATTTACGATTGAACGAGGAGCACCTGTACTGTTTTGGAAGCAGAGTGTTTTCGCGGTATCGACAATCCCGAGTTTTCGGGTTCCCAGTCGTTTACAGCCACTGACGCAAACCCTGAGTCCGTCTCGGAGACCGGCCGACTTCGTGGCGGGTAGACTTAGTGGGGTGGCCCCCCGTGCTTGCTTTGGGTCTGGGAAACGTCATGACTTAGGCCCCGCCGACATACCGATGGGTGTATGTTAACTGATCTGGCAAAAAGGGTCGAAGTGCGTGTGGATACTTTGGTGCACCCCTGCAGAGTTAAATCTTTTCGAGAAGCCGTGTCCGCGGTTATGGACGACTTGGAGCACAGGTCTCGATCATAGACAACTATAACTAAAGTTTACTGCTATAATTTGACTTGCATCCGATATGACTAGTAATCAGCTTCACTACAACGGATTGGCTAAATAAAAGTACCAACAACTGTTGGGTTTTGGGATATCTCATGCTAATTGTATCTGACTAGTAAGTGTCGCAACTACAACGGAATGGTTGAATAAAATTGCCCACTGCTTATTATATCAGGATGATTATCTATACTTGACTAGTAATTGCTGCAACGATAACTGAATAAATAAAACTGCCAACTATGTGAGTTCCTCGGTTGACTTCCTCATTTGGTCTTGAGGGGGAAACACCAGGATGGGTTTGTTTGGTGGTAGTATCAGGTTGGTTCCGGATAGGTCTTTCTTACCCCTCTCTGATAGCCGTCAGTTGTATCGAGTCTCTATAGGTTGTTTAGTGCATGCTGCCGCTGCCGCTTCAGTCCACCATACCTATGTAGGCGAGGACCGCCGAATTCTAGTCTCGCCGTGTACTGGCCTCAGTACTGACCGCTCTCTCTTTTTCCTTTGCCCTTTGTCGGCACCCCTTTTGTTTAAGCAGGTTTTGAGATCGACGTCGTTAGCAGGGTTACCCTTCCGGCTTGGCCTGGGCAGGGTTATGGACGCCATTGGTTATTCTTCAGGGCTCTTAGCCCCATTTGCGTCTTGTCCGTAATCGGACGCTCTATCATTTTCAAGGTGATTTGGATCTTTGTATATTATATCTGTATTCTTGACTCATTGAGTCGCTGTTGTATATATTTGTTCTGTGGGTCCCATCGAGGACTGTTGTGTAATGTTATTACTTCGTTTTCCACCCGCACGCAAGTGCCTGGTGGACACCTTTGAATCGTTTCTATGCGGGTTTGGCGGGAAGCGCTGAAACTTGCATAGGGCCGATTCTGAGGGTGTTACAGAGGACCAGGAACCCAAGAATCTTTCTGAAGTCTCATAATATTTCCCCTATTCAAGGTTATTCTCCTACAAGACAAATACATTTCTTCCACTTGTAGAAGGGTTTTCTAACAAGGAGAATCATTAAATTTAGGGGATACTATTGCCACCGTTTTATTTAGAATATATCTTACTTTGAAAATTCTTTGCCAAATCTCATCTTGGTATATCAATGTTCCACCACCATTTAATAAGCAAGGGAGAAGAGGAATTGGCATGGAAGTACTTAATGTGTTTTTGTCATCATGATGAGACAATTAGGAATTTATTCTTTCATGTAAATTTGCTCGCTCTATATGGTTACTCATCCAAATAACTTCTGGTTTATCTCCCCCATGTTCGGTGACCAATGTTTTTGGTAACTGGCTACATGGGGTAGACGATAAATACAAGATTTTGTTTAGGGTGAGAGCGCTTGCCATTATTTAACTATGGCTATGTAGAAATAACAAGATTTTAATAATATTATGTCTTCTTTCATGCAGGTTATATATCAGGCCACGTCTATTCTTCGGTCATGGACTACTCTCCAACGTATGGAGTTTCGTGACTTGTTTGTGGAGGGATGTACGTGGTTGGAGGACACGGAGAGGGATATTTTCTCCCGACATGGATGACACGTGATTTTCGGATTAATCTTCCGTAGCTCCAGGCAATTTTATTTATCGCTTTTTGTAATATCTGTCTATTTTCTTTAGGCTATAGTGGTGTGGTTTATGCGGCTGTGTGCATCTTAATTACATAGAGGCCGGGTGTAAACATTACTCAAGGTAATAAAAGTGCTCATTTCCAAAAAAAAAAAACACCATTTAATAAGCAAGCTAATATTTTGTCCCCTTACATCATTAATTCACATGCGCCCCTTTTTTATCTGCACACTTTAAACCATTTCACCACATAATAAACTTTTCTGAACTTTTCTCTTCTACCAGGAAAAATCATTTTCTATGTTTATCAGCTTTCCCAATACAGGATTCCTTGAGAAGAAACATGGACATAGGATAATACAATGTAGAAGACAAAAGAGCATCAATAAGGATTTTCTTACCACTAGAAGGAACAACATTACCAACCCAGGCATCCAATTTCTTGACAAGTTTAGAGTCAATGAAATCCCAATCTAAAATTTTCAAAGTCACATGAGAAATTGGAACACATAAATAATTTATTGGCGGTGTCCCTGCATGATAACCAAACATGTTAGAATAGAACACAACAATTTCATTATCTCCTCCAATAGTAAATATTTCACTCTTCATGACGTTAATATTTAAACTAGACATGAGCATAAAAGAATGTAACAACAACCTAAAATTGATAGAGTTTCCAGGATCATGATTTATGCATAACACAATATCATGCGCATTTAAAAAATGGAGGTGATAACCCCGTCCTCTGCATCAAAGTGATGCACAGAGCCTTATTTATACAAAGATAATACAAACATCAACCCGAAGCCACCTCTCTAACCTAAAACCTTGATGAATCGGGTGACCATGTCAGAGCCAACACTCTGGACACACACTACGCACAACATCACAAAATCGTAGTCCCCATAACCGCCTCACGGCGAACCAAGAACACAAACTGGTCCATCTGATCCTCATCGCACACCAACATGCACGCTTAAACCATTGCTGCAGTCGCCAACCCATCTTCAAGAGTATCAAATTGAAGACCTTGCTAGGCATGCCGTCGATGCCACCACGACGCCACACAATGCCACCACACACACACACACACACACACACACACACACACACACGCGCGCACACGCGCGCACACACACACACGCACACACGCACACACACCCACACCCACCCACGCACACACGCACACACGCACACACACGCACACACGCACACGCACGCGCGCGCACACACACACACACACACACACACACACACCCACACCCACACGCACGCACGCACGCACACACACACCGCCACTGAGACCCCTTGGCACCATGCCGCCGAGTCCCACTATCTGATGCAGCTTGAAACTTCCAGAAGACATGCCGTACGTATCACCTACCGAATAAGACATGACCGAAGGATAGAAACCCCTTGGGGAAAGATCTAGGCCTATCGGCAATCCATTAGACTAAGCTCTCGACACCATTTTAGTAGGAGATTCAACAATAAAATTAAATAAAGTAGGTGACAAATGACCGCCTTGACGAACCCCTTTAGAACTTTGAAAATAAGATCCCATCTCATTGTTTAACTTCACACTAACAATACCATAAAAAAGAATCTGTCGAACCTAGGAGTACCTCAACTCGTTAAAAACCTCTCATCTCATGACAATCTAAAATGAATTCGCAATTCAGTTTGTCATAGGATTTCCTGAAATCCAATTTAAGAACCACATCACATTGTTTATTAACATGAGTATTCTTAAGCCATTCATGCGAGGAAAGCACACCGTCCATGATATTTTTTATATATAAAGGCTTATTATTGTATACTAAACAGTTTGTCGGCATAGGGATCCAGCCTCAAAGCTGAAGTTTTATTTATCAGCCTATAAATACACCATAGCAATCAAATAGGACGATATTATGTTATCTTGTCAGCTCCAATAATTTTTGGTAGAAAAGTTATCACACCATAATTCAAACGTTTCACATCTAATATTTGATGATAAAAAAATTAAAATGACATCACTTCTGGCTTAACCAGCTGCCAGTAGTGTTGAAAGAATTCTATGGGAAGTTTTCAGGTCCATGAGCCTTATTAATGCCCATAAAAAGTAAAACAATGTCAATTTCTTGAATATATAAAGGTCTAGGAAGATTCTCATTATCAACACTATTTAATTTTCCATCATCATTCCACAAGGATCGGTCAAGATGCAACAAATTCCTAGGAGCATGACGAAAAAAGTTCTCTATAAAAATCTGCCTAAAAAATTCCACAAGGATGGGTCAAGATGCAACAAATTCCAAGGAATACCTTCTATATTAACATTTCCATTTTCAAAAAGTGAAAAACAATTACTGTTTTAGGTGTGTCGTAAGTTTAATTTCTATGAGTTCGACCAAAGTTATATATACCTTTACAAATATTCAAAACGTCAAGCTTCTATATGGTACATATATTTATTGGTGATGAAGTGTATCAAACGATTTTATTTTTTTGTTGTTGATATATTTTTCTAAAAACTTGGTCAAAGCTAAAGTAGTTTAACCTAATTCTAAAAACAAATAGGATGATATTGTGTTATCTTGTCAGCTCCAACAATTTTTGGTAGCAAAGTAATCACACCACAATTCAAATGTTTCACATCTAACATTCGATGATAAAAACAATGGAAAACAAACATGACTTGTGGCTTAACCATCTGTCATCATTGTTTAAAGAATTCTATGGGAATGTTATTAGGTCCATGAGCATTATTAATGTCCATAGAAAATAAAGCAATTTCATTTTTTTTAAGGTCTAGTGAGATCCTTATTATCAACACTATTTAACTTTTCATCATCATTCCACAAGGATGGGTCAAGATGTAACAAGTTCCTAGGAGTATGACCAAAGGTTCTCTATAAAATTCCATGGCATGCCTAAAAAAATTCCACAAGGATGGGTTAAGATGCAACAAATTCCCAGGCGTACCTTCTATATTAACATTTCCATTTTCAGAAAGTGAAAAAACAATTCATGTTTTAGGTGTGTCCTAAGTTAAATTTCTACGAGTTAGACCAGAGCTATATAAATGTTTACCAATATTTTCAACGGCATAGCTTCTATACGGTACATATATTTATTGGTGATGGATGTATCAAAACAATTTTCTCTTTTAGATGTTCATATATTTTTCTAAAAACTCGGTCAAAGCTAAAGGAGTTTAACCTAGGATAAATCTACAATCTCAACTAACTCCATCCTGTATTAGATGTCACACTATGATTTTTTCTATCTTTTTGTCTAGATTAATCCAGTCACTCCAAAACGGAGGGACTAAAATTCTTTTTCTCCTTTTTAATCTGGCACCGAGTTTTCTCGTGACGAGCATACCACTCACGAAGCTCCCGTGGGATGGATATTTTCCCGATTTGCCGTAGGTAGTAACTACTCCCTCCGTTTCATGCCTTAAGGCGTCCTCGTTTTACGTGTTTTTTCTTTGACCAAGAATTACTCTAAATACGTAAAAAGTTTTGATATAAAACTAGTATCACTGTAAAGTATTTTTCAATACGAATCCAACGGTACTAATTATGTACAATATAATCAAGATTTTGTTGCTTAATTTTTTTGTCAAACTTTGCTTTAAAAAACGTGTGCGTCTTAAGTCTTAAAACGGAGGTAGTAGTGATGAGTAGTGAGACGTCAGAAGCCGGCGGTGCTACTCACAAGAAAAGTTGAGTTCACACTAGTGAGAGCACTGAGTACTGAGTAGTGACCAACGATCGAGCCACCGGACCGCTGCGAGAGAAGCAGTAAACAAATGGAGGAGGTGCTTGACGACTATCAACTAGTATTAGTGAGTAGTTCAACTATCGATAAGCACAAGTACTAGTCGGTATTTAAACTACCAAATACCGATTAGTACTTGTCGGTAGTTCAACTACCAAGGCCGCCCTATTTTTACAATTTTTCTAAATATGTATTATTCGTGACATTGATTAAATATTTCGTATTATTTTAAAAAATTAGCGTAAATAGTCGTGGCAACACACGAGCTTTCAACTAGTCACTCCAAAACGGAGGGAGTAAGACCAGCCACAGTGTTGCCAAAAAGCGATTCAAACCACGCTTCGAACCGGTTCCATACACTACAGAGCATCGACTTAATCTGTTTCAAGAAAAAAACGATCCACACATTTGGTTTGCTTCTATTCTGACACAAGCAATAAAGGACAGAGCAACCACGTCTAGATGAGCAATAAAGGACAGAGCAACCACGTCTAGATGAGAAGAATATGGATAGCTTTCTGTCAGCCGCTGGGTCCCATGTTACTGTATCAACCGATTCAATACACTGCAGCTAAATGGAATCGGTTCGTTCTTTTTTATGCATCGCACCACCAGTGTGGCTGGTCTAAGTTCTTGGAATCTTTTTTCTCCTTTTTAATATGGCACCTTTTCTTCTGACGAGCATACCACTCACAAAGCTCTCGTGGATTGGATATTTTCCCGATTTGCTGGACCGTAGATAGTGAGTAGTGACAAAGGTGAGAAGCTGGCGGTGCTACTCACAGGAAAAGCTGAGTTTACACTAGTGACCGACGATCGAGCCGGTGGACCGCTGCGAGAGAAGCAGTAAACAAATGGAGACAAATGGAGGAGGTGCGCAAATTGATCAGCAGCTAGCCGTCCAAGCTCCAAGGCGTACGTCGTGGACACCGTCACCGGCCTCGTTGTTGCTTCCACCAAAAAAAAAAGAGTGAGGAAAATGTTGACGTCGCATCGTCACAGCCCACAATGTACGGAGCAGAGCTGTGGTTCCGATCCACCCCGTCCAATCCCGGCCGGGGATTTGGCTCCGTACGCGTCGATATCGACTCGCCGGTCGATGCTGTTGAGAGCCGCGACGAAGGAAGGAAGAGGAGAGCCGCGTTTCGTCCTTTGGCGCGGAGCGAGGCGAGGTGTGGTCGGGGGCGAGGCGAGGTTCGAGTGCTGGCGTGCTGCCGTCTGCAGTCTGCTTGGTGGTGACCGGCCGGTGAGTGCTGTTGAGAGCCGCGACGTGCGTGCGCGGAGCGAGGCGAGGTGTGGTCGGGGGTCGTCGACGGCGTGCGGGCGGACGGACGGTCACCTTTTCGGATTCGAGCGGCGTCGTCTGCAGTCTGCTTGGTGGCGACCGGGGAGTGCGTGCCACGCAGTCGCACATGGTTTGTCAAATGGCCGACCTGTTGAGCAGAGTCGCCAGCGCTCTGTCTTGGCAACATGTCCAGCCGAACGTTAAACCGACTACTACCTCCGAAAATGCTAGACCTACGGATGAGTTACGGAACCTTACGCGCTGACGAGGACTGGTTCTGACGTGGAGGCTAAACCAAAAAATAAAATAAAGGCAAGGACGTGCCGCTAATTTTGCAACCAAAAGCTCGAACTATCCCGTACGTTTTGCCTCTCCGTTGAGATCGACCATATCCAGCTACCTCTCCATCGCGCCGTCGTGATCGGGACCTAGCTCACCATCCTCCTCAACCCGCAGGTAGATCTCTCCATTGAGCCGGCGGCCGAGCTGCTCTCCGGACATGCCGCAAATTATGCCAGAAACTGCACAGTAAGTTCTGCTTTTGTTCAGATCGTGGAAAACCACCCTGCCTCCGTGGCGCCGTGGAACGCCGGACCTCACCGTTTCCCTTAAACTGCAGCTAGACTTCACCGTCCTGTCGCCGGCTGAACTACTCGTCGTCGACGGGCGCCCGCAGACTCACGGACTGCCGAGCTGCTCTAGTTTAAGCAGGTTTGTGTCGCTCCAATTTCCACCCAACTTGAAAATCAGAACAAGTGATATCAATGTAAATAGTTTAATTGCTTATTCTTATATCTAGCATACGATTGGACAGGTTAGTTAATATTACAGTACTTCATGTAAAATCTCTTATATTATATACTTTATGATTTGTAGGAATGAATGATCAAACTCATAGTGTTCAGTCGAGTGACATGTCTGTATCAAGCGATGACGATGGCATCGAGCCAACACAGAAAATCAACGTGGAACTTGAACAGGATTTTGGTGAAGGACAAGCAGATGTGCCAGAAGATCCTGAATTGGGGATGACCTTTGATTCCGAGGATGATGTACGAGAGTACTATAAAAATTACGCTAAGGCGAAAGGGTTTGGTGTGACGAGAAGAAATTCAAACAGATCTGATAATGGAGAATTGAGGTATTTCATACTTTGTTGCTCTCGCCATGGTAAGACTGAGTCCAACTCAAAAAATATGTTGAAGCCAAAACCAACTGCTGGGTTAGGATGCAAAGCTAAAATTAATGTTGTCCGTGGTCAGGAAGGAAAGTTTCATATTTCTACGGTTATTTTGGATCATAATCATACATTAAGTCCACATAAATCTCGGTTATTTAGATGTAACAAAAGGTTGGACTTCCATGTTAAGCGAAGACTTGAGTTGAATGACCGGGCTGAAATACGAGTAAACAAGAATTTTAATTCTTTTGTCGTGGCAGCAGATGGTCATGAAAAACTGACCTTTGGTGAGAAAGAATGTCACAATTATCTAGAGAAAACAAGAAGATTGAAACTTGGAAGTGGTGATGCTAAGGCTGTTCGTGAGTATTTTATGAAAATGCAAACTGACAATCCAAACTTTTTTAGTGTCATGGATGTTGATGATAAATCCCGACTTATGAATGTCTTTTGGGCTGATGCAAGAAGTAGAGCAGTTTATGACATGGTTATACCCTACGGGAACGTGACTTCAGCATACCTAGTCCAGCCCAAGGAAGGCCCACAGCGGATATACGCTGGCCCATAAAGATTTTCGGGTGACCAAAGCCCATAACGCTTTCGGATCCTTGGAGAGCAAGACTAGCACAGATAGGAAATTTAAAGGGGTAAAACCCTAGAACTTGTAACCGACTAGGACTATGCTCGGGACCTGCCTAAGTCTATATAAAGGCTAGGAGAGCACGTCCTAGATCTCTAGACTCATACTTTCGCACGCACCTCCACGCCAGATCGAATCTGCGCACCCTGTAACCTTCGGTTCCGCCGTAATCAAGAGCAGACAAGCAGGAGTAGGGTTTTCCCTCCGGGGGCCTGAACCTGGGTAAATCTCGTGTCCCCTGGTTGCTTGTCTGTTAACCGTGCCACGATCTCCAGCATCCCCATCTTCTCCAAAACCCAAGTCCATAACAATGGGCATTGATGAGATTAAACCTCGTCAATTGGCGCCGTCTGTGGGAATCGGGGCTGCTGATTGTGCGATTGTGACGGTCCCAACCCGATCGATCTACAACTCCGCGGCGACGGAGAATCACCTCCTCTTCGGAACCTTCGACTTCACTGCCCACTCGCCGGCCACCATGAAAGATTTCGAGCCCGTAGGCAACGGACTCGAGATTTTGTTCGGGAGCTTCTGCTTCCAGGTGGGACAAACTGGCACCCTCCGCCTTCCTGAGCGGGTGCCCGTGCCATCAATCAGGCCCGCCTCGTGGGCTCCACACCCCGTGCTACGCACGTCACCATCGACAGATGAGTTCTATAGTAGCAGCAGCTGCAACTCCGATATGTGCGATCCACCTTCGGATGAAGGGACCTACGGTTCCGGATCTGAAAGCTGCGGCAGCAGCGAACCGATCTACGAGCGCTACCTATGCGCCGCGGTCATCCAGGATCAACAAACGCCCAACCCGCCGCCCAACACGAACCCCAACTCGCAGGACGGAAACGGCGGGAACAGAAGAAGCCAATCCCCCCCACCCGAAGGGGAGAACAACGGCCACGTCATCCAACTTAGCAAAGAAGGATGGGTGCAGGCACGTCGTGCCGTCGCAGGCAACATAGTCCTGCCTGTGGATGCACCACGCGACCTACTGATGGCGTACCACTACCTCCTCATCGAGGAGCACAAGAAGCAAGTCAAGATGAAGGAGACGCTCGATAAACGCAAGCAGGCAGCCTCCGATTCCAGCGCGCGACGAGCTGCGCTCTCCGCCATTGCACCCGGCTCTAGCACGAACGGAAATCAAGAAAACAAGCATCGCTCGCGGGTGGAGAACATGGATCCCAAGGAGCTCCGTGATGTGACCCGAACTCTCCACACGTCGTTCATGGATATGGATGCCGACGGCAACATCATCCCGAAGACACCACAAGCTGCGATCCTGGCAGCCACCGCGTATCTCGCGACCCACCAACCTCCAGAGGGGGACCCGAAAAGAGCCATGCATAAGTCCGCACTCACCGGACTCGGACTCGTCGGAGCCGCGCTCCACGAAGACGCTCCTGCGGAGCCGAACAAGAAAGCTCCGGTCAGGCGCGACCGTAGCCCCACCCCTTCATCCGAAGAGGAAGAGGAGTACGACCTTCCTCGAAGGAACAAGAGCTCGCATCGCCATAAACGCGACTACGACGCCAGGGACGCGCTTACACAGCGCAAAATCACTTTCGACACCACATACTTGGTGAACAAATATGATATGCCTTTTGCTTCTTTTGTTGGAGTGAATCATCATGGACAATCTGTGTTGCTAGGATGTGCTTTATTATCAAATGAAGATACTGAAACATTTGTCTGGTTATTTAAAGTATGGCTGAAGTGTATGTCAAATCGTCAACCAAGAGCAATTGTGACCGATCAAGCAAAAGCAATTCAGAATGCTGTGGACATAGTTTTTCTAGATGCTCGATATAGGTGGTGCTTGTGGCATATAATGAAGAATCTACCTGAGAAGTTAGGTGGATATGAGGAATATAAGTACGCTTGAGAGGTATGATATTGCTGATAATGTATGGCTTAAAGGGCTCTATGACAATCGACATCACTGAGTTCTAGCATTTGTGAAAGATGCTTTTTGGGCGGGCATGTCAACTACACAACGTAGTGAGAGTATGCATGCCTTCTTTGATGGGTATGTTCACGCGAAGACAACATTGAAGCATTTTGTTAGCCAATATGAGAATGCTCTACGCGATAAAGTTGAGAAGGAGGTACTTGCTGATTTTAATTCTTTCCATTCAACTATACCTTGCATCACTCATTTTGACATCGAGAAGCAGTTTCAATCAATATATACTAATTCGAAGTTCAAAGAGTTTCAAGAGGAGCTAACACACATGTTATATTGTAACCGGAGCTTCGTACAAAAAGAAGGGACAATAGAGACGTTCAAAATAACCGAGGATGTGCTAATTGACAAAGATGAAGGATGGAGAAAAGATTATGTGTACCATGTATATTTCAATGCGGAAGAGTTTGAAGTTAAGTGTTCATGTCGCCATTTTGAGTTCAGGGGTATTATTTGTAGGCATGTGTTATGTGTGCTTACTCAGAAGAAAATCAAGCAGGTTCCCTCACAGTACATCCTTGATCGGTGGAGAAAAAATGTAAAAAGAAAACATAACTTTATCCGGTGCAGATATGGCGGCATGGAAGATACTCCTGTTGCCAAACGTTTTGATAAGTTGTGCAATATTTTCTTCCCACTTGCAGAGGTAGCTGCCATATCAGAGGAGTCATGCAATGATTTGATTGAACAACTTCACAATCTGAAAATTCTACCATCTAGTAACTCAAGTTGTGGTAATATTGACGATCAACTTGGTACATGGGAAGCGTGTGCACCATCTAATGGGGAGACAACAAATAAAATTATACTAAGTCCAATAGCTGTCAGATGTGCTGGACGTCCTCCTTCATTGAGAAAAGAATCTAAGGTTGATAAGATTATTCGTGAAGCAAGAGAAAAGAAGAAAAAAGCTGAACAAAGGGAGAAGAAGAAAGCTGCACAAAAGGAGAAGAAAAAATCCGAACAAGAGGTATTTCTACCAATATTTTGTTTCATTGAAAAGATCTACATTTTTTAAGTTCACTAATGTAGTATTTATTTCAGGCTCGCTCCATGAGATTGAAAAATAAAAGATCCAATGCAAAAAGGAAATCATCCGAGAACATTGTACAACAAGAGGAGATGGGACATGAGGTACCTATTTTTTATTTTGTAGCTATTTAACAATCTTCGATGTGTAGCATGTATATTTATAAGTTAACGTTTATGTCCTCTGAAACAGATTCACCAAAGTTCTTTTTTTGCATGGATCGTGCTTGTAGTAGCACAATTTAATTATATTTGTTTCTCATACCTCTGTTTAAATAAATACTCCAAGTTCAAAAATCATTTTAACAATTGTTTATTGCAGGATCATTTTACTTGGGAACTAGTAGTGGTGACATGAATCCAGTCATGGTAGCTACAGTACCATATGGAGAAATTCAGGTATCTTTTGTTTTCCACCCTTTATTTCTAATAAGTATTCCAAGATCCAATCTACCTTATGAATTTGTTTGGTGTAGGAACCATCTGACTTTGGTGTTAGCAACAGAAATCAAACCATCACAACTGCAGTGCCATATGGAACAATTCAGGTATCTTTGTTTTTCGTCTCCTTATTTTTAACAAGTACTTCGATATCCAAGTCACTTCACAAATTTGTTTGCTGCAGGAATCGTTCGACTTTGGCATTAATCCAACTATGATAGCTACCTTACCATCTGGAGATTCATCGGCAGTGAATATGCCCCTATTCAAGGCACGTATACAAGTATGTTGTTTGAAGTTCAGCGAAGCTCAGCTGCATTATCAAGTTTTACAGATTTACACTCTCACGGATTTGGAGGGCTCAATGATACTATGGATCAAAGTTACACATGTTTTTTTGTAATTTAAAGATGTTGGATGCAAGTTTTTCTTATGCACTTGGCTATTTCAATGTAATAGCTAATAGGCACCAGGATACTAGAGAGTAGACAAATTTGTGATTTAGAATTTGGATTCTTCTCAGGTTACTTGAACAAATCATAGAATTACATGCATTTCCAATTTGTAATGGATATTCTTGCGTGGACAAGCAATGTTTGAGTACAGCTCGACCATGACCATGATCAAGACAACATAATGATTTTTTGTCAAACAGAATTCTCATTCATGATCATAGTTAAATCATACAATATATCACATATTTTTTGCTTCAGAACAAAGCAACCAAAACATAAACTACCATTACTAAGAATAACAGAGCTAGTCAGCTGCAGCATTTTCTGATTGTTCTACAGCTTCATGTTTCCTCTTTGATGCTGAACACCCTTCTCCAGGTTGCGAACAACCGACTGTATGAATCAGTGCCTCAAAATTGAGCTCCCAGAACCCATCAAATTAGGAACAGTAGCAAGACCCATAGGCTTCTTGAATAGTGCCACTCTACATGTAAATAAACATCCACGCCCAAACTGATTTGCACATCATCCATCCTCTTTGTTGTTTCAGAATATGTCATCCATCTTCTTTGTCGCTTCAGAACATGTAACATCCAGTCTTGGACAGAATCCAAATCTTTTTCTTATAGCTGTAAATTCTGAAAACTTGCCTCCAATTCTAGGAAAAATTTGTAGCAACGATACGCTGGATCACCATGAGACATGAGTTATCTATAGCTCCAGCAACAGTTGTGCCATCCAACTCTAGAAATGCAGCCTTGTTTTATGAGCTTCACGGCAAGATTCAGTATAAAAGACATGCTCTCTGGCTTTGGCTTCTTCAATATGCCTGCAGGTCCTGCATATCCAAATGTGAGATGATACAGCAAAATTGATCTTAGCCAAAGCCTGCTAGTAGACAAAGATGGCAAGCGCATTGTTTATTTTCTAGCCCCATTCAGCATGCTCTAATGCTCAAAGCTTTGTATGTTCATTCACAATGTATAGGTACACACGGGATGCAGGAAAGACAGGAGGGCCTCACCTGCCATGTCCATGATGGAACCATGCTGTGCTTGGTACCTCCCTGGACCAAGAGCTTGGCAAGGTTGCCGCCTGCCGTCCAACAGCTCGTTGTGGCGCCGCGGCCGCTGCGGTCCTCGCTTGCGACTAACATCTAGCCGTGCTGCTGCCTGTGACCAACATCTCCGCGTGATGCCGCTTGAGACCAACAGCTTGCTCCGTGGCGACACCTGCGACCACGAATTGCTCCGCCGCGCTGCCGCCGAGAAGAAGCCTTCCGTCGGTCCCCAGGAGATGGGATTGGGGATTTCAGGCCACGTGACAGTTTTTTCTTTTTCTTTTTTTCTCTCACTCAGCGATTACTATTCCAGGCTGGCCACCATGTTCGGGGACCCGTCAGCCTCGTCCTTCTCTCTCTGCCACCCACGATGCTTCCATCGATAACACACGATCCATCACCACCACCGATGTACACGCACTGGATGCTTTGCTGCTTGTACATCTTACGGTTATTACTCAAGCTCCCGAGCTTTCTCGAGGGCGCCGGGCCTCTCCAAAGCTAAACTCGCCGGCGCTGTCGGTCGAGGGAGGTGGAGGAGGGGCTCCGGCGCATGTAATCTAGGTTGCTGGGCTCTCGCCGTAGGAGTCGTAGGATTAGGTTTAGGTTTTTCTGTGTTTGCCCAAGTGGTGTTTGGCGAGATGCCGTCTGAGTTTTTGTCTCCAGATTGCTGGCCTAGATCTGGAGCAGGCCGGTGCTGATCTTCGCCCCTACAGCACTCCGGTGGTCGGAGTTAGTTGGGGTGTGCAGATCTTCCGCCGGAGACTCTCAATAAAGGTCTAGGACCTGGCATCGGGTGCGGAAGATGGAGCTGCGACCCTCTCTTGGCCGGCCATGGTGGCGGGGGAGTGAGGTGTGGTGGTGGATTGCTTGTGTGCTTCAACTTCCCGGCCAGCCGTGGAGGCGAGGGGGATGTGAAGTGCTGAGCTCGTCTGCCTCTTTCTTGCTTGGATGCTGGGGCAGTTCTTGTCGCTGTGGGTCCCCCTCCCGCTTCTCCAAGCGGCCATGGTGGTGGCTTGTGTTGTGCAGGTGTTGGCTACCTCTGCGGCGGTTTCGATTCGGGAGCTTCTCTCCGGCGGCTTCTTGGCGGCTGATGCTTCGTCAACGCGTCGGACTCAAGGGCAGTAGGGCTGCCGCTCCTTCGCTGCTTCGCCCTGTGTGTCGGCCGTCTCCTGTGGCAAGGTGCGGGCCGATACCGGAGCTTCATCGTCGATCTGGAGGAGGAAGAGAATGGTGGACTTGATTGCTTTTTCAAGTTTCCTTTAGGGTCCTCGGTGCTTATTTTCTGGGCCTCTGTGTAATTCTTATTTCTCAAGCTTCTTGTACTCCAACGACATATATTTCGGGTGCTCTGCGTCCGTAATCCGTTCAAAAAAAAAAAATCACCACCACCGATCCTAAGCTTCTCGATCGGTCTGTATCCGCCTGCCTATGCAGGTACACTCTGGTTCTTTGCAGCGAGTTGTCGTCTTCGTCCGTAGATACGATCCACGATTGAACGTTTTTTTCTTCTTTTTCTTTGCAGGGATAGACGATTGACTGAACTTGTCCGCACGATCGACGAAAAAATCTCCAGAAAGTTTGGTCTTGATGTACCGATATCTGCATCGGAGATTTGTTTGGGCACCACCCAACATCCCATGTTCTTTTACGAGATACTGTACATTTCTACAAGATACTTTGATTAGTCGACGTGGACGCTGATGTGAAGAGCGCACATGAACGGCTGCGCCGATGGGGCCTCTCGCACTCAATGGCAACTTCAAATCTAAGAAAACTCCGATTGATCAGCAACACAAAAGTGTGCTGTAATGCTCTAAGTGGAAAAGTAATTTCTATCGTGTCATGCCCCAATCATATGAGTATCTAAGATATAAAAAAATCTCAATTTGAAAATAGTACAACAACTGAAAATACTAGTACATATAGATGTGACCGTGTATCGTAAAATTTCACTGGTACACATTTCCATAACATGTGAACCTCAAGTTTGCTTCACTATCACCCACCCTAAGTAAATGTATTTGACAATTTTTGTACCAAATCCATTTCGAAGAATCCATACTCGTCATGAAGGAATATGACGGTTAAGGATATCAGACACCAAAATGGCATCATGCTATGGATTATTCAAAAATCCATTAGGATTGTCTGGTGGTTTTAAGCCAAACAATCTGATTTTTGACCGAATTTTCTAAGGTATTATATCACAATTAGTAGTCGGCGAGTCCCTGAGTTTGTCTTTTAAACGCAAAATGGTGTACCACATTTCTGAAGCATGTATGTATTGTAGCTTGTCCCGTTATTTCATCCATGTGGACCTGTTTTGTTCACGTAGTCATATCATATTTATTTACTCTAACTATTCTAGGATGCTTTGTTGAACTTGTTGTATCAATTATGTTTTGTTGTATGGTCTGCCGGTATACTGTTGCATGACGTACCTATCCAAATAAATTTTGTTTTTTATCCAAGTCCGCTCCATTTTGGATTCAGATCTGATGTAACCACGAAGAACCCACAACCGATCATTATCTGCTCTGCTTTGAACCGACGACAAACAAAAATGTGAGAATGGATATGGTAACACAAAAACCGGATATGATCTGATTTGATAACATCCCACACCTACGTCATTTCACCATATCCGCTGATTAATCCACACTAAAGAGAGCACGTAGATGGTTTGGTTGGGGCTAAACTTCAATTATTTAGTTGGATATATATATATATAGTCTGATTAGCTACAAAGTGACAATGCTCTCTGCAAGGAAAAATAACGTAACCATGTCATGAACCAACCATACGAGTTAGATCTACAGTACAGTAGCTAGTTTATATCATACCACGCTAGAACAATCACTCGATAACCACGTTTGCTTTCAAACATGTTCGATCGACCAGGTTAACTAGTGGTCTAGTACTTTGCAGATCGTTAATTAGTATGCTTAATTAATTGAGGGAATACGAGAAAGCAGCTGTAAGATTCGGGCAACTTGGTGTACTTTGTGTGCCATCGATCGATCGATGCACGGGATGATGTTCTCTCCAAGATGATATTCTCTCCAAGTAGTGAATAAATATACCATTGTCCCCTCTCACGGCACCGGGAGGCCAATCCATGCTTGAAACGTATGCAGGACATGGTCGCTCTATAATTTTCTCCCCTTTTAACCCATACGTGTCCCCATGCCTGGACAGATCGAAGCAGAGCAGACGCGCACCTCGTCAGCTGCAGCTAATTGGATTAGATTACTGCTACCTAGTCACTTTGATTAGCTTAAGCATCGGCTTTGGCACGCAGGCATCACTGGTGGAGTGTTTGGTGGGTTGGCATGTTTCGGGAGGGGGCCTTTCCCCGGCCCGGTCTTCCACACCGGCGTCACCGCTGCCGTGGATGGGGAGGCCGCGCCATTTTAAATTGCTCCCGGTACATGTCACCGTGTGCTGGCTCTGATGTGGCAGGTGGGTTTAGTGGTTTGGCCGGTTTGGGCTAGATCAAAAATTTGTACTAGTTCAAAGTTTGGATTTCATTTGTGAAGAAACATGAACTAGGGTGTAAGTAGCCGGTTTGGCTGGTTTGACTGGTTTCAGGTTTTGCACTACCTTAGGTGCGAGATGTGTTTTGGTCCATTGGATGTGATATTACATGCTTGCGAAAATGAACTTATAAATGATTAACATTTCCAAGCGATCTTATATTATTACCCGTCTGCAGTCTACCCATCGATCCCATATATTTAGTTATATATCAGGATTCAAGACCCCGATTGATCGTGAATATACTGTAGTATATAGTATAAAACCTATAATACATGGCTTCTAGTCCAAGACATTTTCCTGTGATTACATCACCTGAAAGGGAGGGCCAGCGCCTGGGCAACGGGAGAAGTGAGAAATAGAGTGGCGATCGACGACGAAAGGTATGGGTAGGACGCAACTCTACTTGAGGGAGAAAGAAACATTATGTGTTGGTTGTTCCTTGTTCAAGGTCTTGGTCTTCCACTTGCAGCCTGCAAGTGGCAGCATAAAGTATTTTCCTTTGCCATGCGTACGCCATTGCAATGGCTTACACAAATAATCTTGTAAGGAACTAGAGAGATCAATCTAGCATGGTATCTCTCGGTGGTGCTACTACCAATCATGTGATGTGCTTCAAATGTAAGCATCCTTGTCTTCACGTCTCATTTTCGTGCCATGCTGTTAAATCTAAGGGCTCGTTTGGCTCTCAGCTATTGGCTCCCCGGTATTGGAGTAAGAATTGTAGAATTCAATTACGATTTTAAAAAGCAGTGCATTTGGCTGTCACATAATTAGGTAAGGAATTCAACTGACAATTCCATTCTTCCCATTTCATGCCTAAGCTCATTTCCAGTCACCATGTCATTTCATTTCAGGCAAATGATGAAATGAAATGAAATGATGGGAGCCAAATGAGCCATAACTGGTGTTGTATTTTAATTATCTAAATTTTGGTCCAAATAAGGTTGAAATATCACTAAGACACTAACATCATGCATGTTCACTCAGAAGTTATTATCTAAATTTACCGCATAATCTTTGCCTATGTTTCTAGGGTAAACTTGTGCTAAAATTTTCATCAATACTATAGTCTTGTGAATGTGATTCATACGGATCCTCTACTAGCTATGTCAATAGAGAGAATACGAGAAAGCGGCTTAGATCCGGGCAACTTGGTGTACTTTGCGTGCCATCGATCAATACACTGGATGATGTTCTCTCCAAGTAGTGAATAAGTATACCATTGTCCCCTCTCACGGCACCAGGAGGCCAATCCATGCTTGAGACGTATGCAGGACATCGTCTCCCCTTTTAACCCGTATGTGCCCTTGTGCCTGGACAGATCAGAGCAGAGCAGACGTGCACCTCGTCAGCCGCAGCTAATTGGATTAGATTACTACTACCTAGTCACTTTGATTAGCTTAAGCATCAGCTTTGGCACGCAGGCATCACTGGTGGAGTGTTTGGTGGGTTGGCATGTTTCGGGAGGGGGCCTGTCCCCCGGCCCAGGGTTCCACACCAGCATCATCGCTGCCGTGGATGGGGAGGCCGCTCCGTTTTAAATTCCTCCCGGTACATGTCACCGTGTGTTGGCTCTGATGTGGCAGGTGGGTGGCTTGCCGCGCCGGGACAAGCTGCCATACGGATCTTGTGTAGTGTCATTGTACTAGGTGCGAGGTGTGTTTTGGTCTGATGGATGTGATATTGCATGCTTGTGAAAACAAACTTATAAATGAACAGGTAGTCGTATGGGATGTAGGGCCCACCTGTCAGCACCTTCATCCAGACTATCCTTCTCCTGGACATTCTGTCAAGCACCTTGTGTGCACCGGAGTGTCGCTGCCATTGCCAATTCCAATGTCGTGCCCTCTTCTTCCCGCTGCCGCACGCGAGTGCAAGCGGCCTAACTGTGTGTTCTGGTTGTAGCTGCCTCGCGCGTTTTCTAGATGGCCTCGGTCCATCTCGCCGGAGTGCATGCCGACGGTCGGAGCAGTGCTGGTGGCGACGAGCGGCATCCGGGTCATACATGGGAGACGCGAGAAGCGGCGGGCGCGCTGGAGTAACGGGGTCATGCGCCCTGGAGCATGTATGGTCGCGGAAGGTGTTCTCACGCATGGGTCGGAGCAGGGGAGGGGAGTGGCGGCGCAGATAAAGGCCATACAAGTGCGCCGACCGCCGAGGAGGAGCAGATGGACGACGACGCTCACCAGGAAGAATACCCGTGTAGGAGGTAAGCAGGGGTGGGAGCAGAAGAGGAGGATTCTCGTCGTCAGGACCGAGGGTGGCTCGCCGGCGAGGATTAGCGGTGGCACGTAGGATGGGACGACGATGGAGTGTTGCTTGCCCATTCGAGGAATTTTCTTTACTGGAAACGATTTGTTGGGATTGGTCCATGGTGGATTTTAGGATGGAAAAAGAAACAGTAGAAAAAGAAAGAAAAATAATTAATGTTAACGTGTGTACGACTCCTGCTTGCCACATCAGCCTGATAAATAGGCCCTACCGGTCAGTTTCACTATCAATTGAGGGTCAAAACTGAATCGGCGCTTTTTGTTACTTGTTAACGCTGAAGTGGTGATTTTTTGGAACCCTAACGAATAGTGGTGGTTTTTTAAAACTCTAGCCGCAAATGTTGTTTTTTGTAATTTTCTCTCCCAAGAGTCATTCCTGCGTCGAGCTGGTAAATCTAACTAGTGCAACATTCTACTTTGTTTAGATGTTGGTATATGGTTCAAATCTCCGCAAGACACAAACTTCATGCATGTTCACTCGAAGTTATTACTCCCTCTGTCATGAATTACTTGTCACGGATTTATCGAGATACACATGTATCTAGATGTGTTTGGTGAATAAATACATAAGAATCTAGATAAATTTACGACATTTAATCCGGGACAGAGGGTTGCAGCATAATTCTTGCCTCTGTGTTGCTAGGGCAAACTTCCGTGGAAATTAATTTGCATCAACTGTATAGCCTTCTTAGATGTGGTCCATACGGATCCTCTATTAGCTAGGAAAAGTCATCACTGGCCATATATGGTTAGTTTCTCTGATGCTTACTTGAGCTCAATGCCTGAAAAGGACATGATCCTAACTACCGCCATTTTAAAAAAGGATTCTAACCACCAAGGTTCTGTTTCTTTCTTTCCAGAAATGGTAGTGCCCTTTCTCGTTGTTCAAGAGACAAGATATCTGCAGCTACAAGGTGCCATCCTTCAACCAGAAATTTCCGTTAAAAAAATAGACAATCGTACATTTTAAAGATCCAATGTTTTGGCTATTTCACTTAGAAATAAATCAGTAGAGAAAACACAAAGTGGATGTATAGGTCCTTAACCTGCAAAGCCACTCCAACGCTGATTACATGCAACACCCCCTGGATTGGCGGTCGTAAAGGTAGTGCACCTAGGGGGGGTCTAGCCCCTACTAGCCCCCCCCCCCCCCCCCCCCCGGCTCCGCCCCTGTCCGCACCCGAGAGATCTAGCGACCCGTATTTTGATGTGTACATGTGCGCGCTTGTGTGTCCGTGTGTGTGGTACGCCGTATGTGTGGACAAATTGTTTGGATTTAAGAACATTATTTAGACCAATATAACGTTGAGGTCGGCTTATATTTGTTTGTATTTAGGTGTGGGCTATCAATAGGTTCGGCAGAGTGTGTTTGTTTGTGTGAAAAATCCACCGATGTATTCATAATTGTCAACAACAATACAAGAAATGTTAAAAGTAATAAAATTACAAACAGATTTAGACCACATAGCAACGATTACAGCCACTCGATCGAGCCGAAGATGCACCGTCGTCCTCGCTCCTCCCTTAGTGGAGCTATACAAAGCTTGTCGTAATAGAGCTTATAGTACTAGATAGATGGGGATTTGTCGTGCTAAAATCTCAAATGACCAGCGCACGAGAGAAACAACCATCATTGATGAAGAAAAACATAAATCAGAAGGAACACCTATCATATCCAATGAGACCCGATGGAGACACACCTCCACATGCGCTTCGACGATGCTATGCACACTACCGGAGCAGGGGCTAGCAAGGAGGACATTATTCCATCTTGAGAGAGTCGCCACCGCCACATATTCCCGGTAGGACACAAATCTGGCATTGTTCTATGTTTTGTATGATCAAATTCGATGTGGCAATTCAGGGGTTAATTTGTGCCCCCATTTAGCTATTGGATTAATTGTAAGAAGTACTAGTACATTATTATTTTATCCTCGTGCGATTCAAAACTCTAAAGGTGCCAGGGGTGCATTTGGTATCCAAGATCCAACACAGCACGAGCGCCAGCTTTGCACATGTGTACATGGACGATGCGAATATACTTCCATATGCTTCTACATACTCCCTCTATTTGGAAATATAAGATGTTTTAGGTTTGTAAAGGAGTCATTTGAACCTATACACTAAAAGATGTCTAGATACATCTCTTTCATAAACCTAAAACATCTTATATTTCTAAACGGAGGGAGTACATCGTCTATCATAAGATATACAGGTATTCTAGTTCAAGTGGCTACCGTGTCAAGTACTGACTAGTCAATATTCATTTACATACTACTGAAGTCAAAGCTCACAAACTTGGAGAATATTTTGGTGTGTGAGACGTGAACTCCGAGTATTAACCATGCGCGTGGATGCGTATCATATGATGTCTGGCTATCAATTTGCAAAATGTAACCTTACCGTTTGCGTACCTTCAAGACCTAAAGATACATTTGTTTTTTGGGGGGTGAATATAGTTAATTTTGGTCAACTCCTTTGCTTTTTTACAGAAGGGTAAACAGACCTGGTTTGAGTAGTTATATGTGTCTCATGTGAGGGAACCACGCGTGCAGCTGGCCTCTAGCTGTACTTGAAACCTTATACTCCCTCCATTCAGAAATAACTAACTTGAATTTGTCTAGATTCAAATATATTTATATATTAAAATATGTCTAGATACAAGCAACACATATAAGCATTTCATTTGATTTAGGTATGCATTTATGTTTGATGCTGATAACTTCCATGCTCTGGCGAAACACTCTTTCTTAGATTGTTAGTCTCTATACAATCTCCAGTTGTATTAGATATGTGTTAATACTAGCTATTGTTTAATGTTTACTGTCTTCTACTTTTTTTGGTTTTTATTGTTTGTCTATCTAGTATTTCTATAAATTGGTTTTGAAACTTCCGAGGAACAAATCTCACCTATATGGAACAAAAAAATTACAGCTCTTGTCAACAAAAGAAACAAAAATATAATTTTCGAGGAACAAATCTCGCCTAGATGGTCAAAATGAAACACATCTAGGACTATCGTTCTACACATGGAACGACAAAATTGTCTTCCCAGGAACAACTCTTGTCCACACATGAAACAAAAAATATAACTTCTGGAGAAAAACTCTTGTCTACACAAGGAACAAGTATTTCGGAACTAGTTTAATAGATCTTATAAGGAATAAAAAGAAGGAAACATAAAAAAGGAAGACTAAAATAAAAATAAAAAGAAAAGGAAAAGGAAAAGGAAAAAGGTTACTAATAAAAAATAAACATAAAAGGGAAATGGTAACCATAAGAAACTTCACGATATGTTATGTTTTTTCTTTGTCGATAGAAGCAAAAGAATTGAAAGGCATACAGTCGTCCCCACATCGCTGAGCATTCTCCAGGTACGGGAGGAACGTAAACAAAAAATTGATCTACACGGCCCGGCCCACTATCCAACTCTCTAAGTGAAACGGTAGCAGCCAACGCTCGGACGCTAGCGAGCATTTTCCGCTCCAGCAGCATGTTCAAGGGCTGCTTCTTTCCCGCCCACCTGTCTCCGGCCCAGTAATTCGATTGCTAACCAAAACAGACCAAACCTTCGCTAAATAAAATTCACAAAGACATCTTCTAAAAGAAAAGGGTTAAGTGCACTTTGGTCTCTCGAGTATTGCAAAAGTCTAATTGTGGTCCTCAACTCTGTTCCGATCTAATCCTGCTTTCAAACTCGTAACTCGTAAGTGTTATATATATATATATATATATGTATATTGTATTTTCCCCATATATTAGGGGGCTTCCTGCATATTTGCCCTGTATCTGTAATATATATTGTGGCATTTGGCCCCCAAAGATATACAACTTGTCTATTCCTAACATGGTATCAGAGCCGGTTTTAGGGTTCTCGTGCCCACCGGTCCTCTGCTTGTGACAGCCGCCGCCGTCAGCTCGCCCCGGCCATCGCCGGTTCCCGTTCTGGCCGCTTGCCTGGTGGTCCTCGTCCTGCTCGTCTCTCGCCAGTGGTCCTCTGCTTGGCCGCTCGTCCCCAGATCGATCTCTCAGATCAGATCGAGATTCTGGCCGCCACCTCCTGCTACCTGCGACAGGAAATCCTCTGCTGGACGCCACCTCCTGTTGTGGCTCGCCACCTGCAACAGGAAATCGCCCGCCCGCCACCTGCTGTGCTTCCCGACGGGCCACCACCTGCCCGCCACCCCCTTCCCGCCACCTGGTGCTGTACCAGGGAAGGGCCACCCTCTCTGCCCGCCTGTGCCAGATCACCGACGAGCCCCCCTCTGCACCGATCCGCCGACACCACAGCGTCCGCATGCTCCGCCTTGCCACAACGTCTCCTCGTCCACGTCAGATCTTCTTCAGATCGCCGGATCTTCGTCGCCAGTCGTCACCACTGCCGGGAATCGGTCCCCGGCGGCTTGATTGCACTTCCCCGCCCCTTAGGCGCTGCCTTTTCTCCCGGCTGGCCAGAATTTCGCCGGCCTCTGCCTGCAGCTGCCGTTGACCAAAATTTGCTTCAAAAAAAAGAGAAAGATGTCTTCTGCATCGGGCTATGTTGTGATTCCTCGCTTCCCGGTGATCTTCGATGGCGCGAATTATCCTGATTTCGCTGCCTTTATGCGCGTTCACATGCGCGGTCTCCGTCTTTGGGGTGTGCTCTTCGGCGAGGTCCCCTGTCCGCCGTGCCCCTGCTCCTGTGGCTCCTCTTCCGCCAACGCCGATTGTTCTCGGCGCTGATGCTTCTCAGGAGGCCAAGGATGCTGCTCAGAGTGCTGATGATAGTGTTGTTGCTGCTTATGACCTGAAGCTCAAGCAGTACTCTGCTGATCTCGAGTCCTATCACCATGCTCTGACTGCCTACACTTAGTGGGTCAATGAGGATGCTCGTGATGCTTATGTTCTCACCTCCAACGTTCTGCCCCAGTATGCTGCAGAGTTCATGAGTCTCCCTACTGTTGCCGCTCAGTGGGCACATCTTCGTTAACGCTATTAGCCGTCTAGGGATGCTCTTTACCTGTATGTGGTTCGCTAGGAGCATGCTCTTCAGCAGGGTGATTCCACTACTGATGAGTTCTATACTCAGAGTGCTGCTATCTGGCGTCAGCTTGATTCTCTCTGTACTGCTGTTTGTGGCACATGCTCGTGCTGCCAGATTGTGCGCTCGGATTTGGAGTTTCACCGCATCTATGAGTTTCTGTCTCGGCTCCGCCAGGAGTTTGAGCCCCGGCGTGCTCAGCTCAATGCTCGTGGTCGTGTTTTGCTCTCTAAGGTGTTGTCTGAGCTTCGGGCTGAGGAGACCCGTCTCTGTGGTGCTGGTCTTCTTGCGGTTACGTCTGTGCTTGCTACTCGTGGTCCTCCTATGCTGTCTGCTCCCTCGACTCAGCTGCGGTCCTCTGTGACGCCGCCGATACTACCCACTCCTCCAGGTCAGGGTCAGCTTTAGCATCAGCAGTCTCAGGGTCCAAGTCAGCACCCGCAGCCTCAGGGTCTGAGTCAGCACCAGCAGGCTCGTGGTCAGGGTCGTCGTGGTTCTCTTCGTCACTGCTCTTACTGCAACAGGGATGGCCACACATGGGCCACCTGTTATACATGGAATCCCAGTTTACGTCAGCAACACCAGGCTCGTGGGTAGTCGGCTCCTTCCGGGTCTTCAACAGTTGCTCTCTCTGATCAGGACATTATCAGGAGTCTTCGCGGTCTGCTTGTTGCTACAGGCTCTTCTTCGACGGGCACTGCTGGTTATGTGACTGATTCTTCAGGCACTGCGCGACCACCACCTTCTACACAGTCAGGTACGTCTCCGTGGTATCTGGATTCTGGAGCTTCTTTTCATATGACCTCCGAGTCTTCTTTTCTGTCCGCTCTTCGTTCTCTCCCTTCTCTTGTCCGTGGTTTCACGGCTGATGGTACCTCTCTTCCTGTTTCTAGTCAAGGCACCCTTTCTACTTTTTCTTTTTCTGTTCCTGATATTTCTCATGTCCCTCTTCTTAAGATGAATCTGTTCTCTGCTAGCCAGCTTACTGACTCTAGTTGTCGCGTCATTCTTGATGTGGATTCTTGTGTTGTCCAGGACCGTCGCACACAGGCCCTGGTTGGAGCTGGCCCTTGCAGCCGTGACTCTTCAGGACTTTGGGAGTTAGACTGGCTTCGTGTTCCTTCCGCTGCCACTTCATCTGCCAGTTCTTCTCCGGTCGTCGCCTCTGCTACCAGCTCCTTTCAGCAGTGGCATCATCGTCTTGGTCACCTTTGTGACTCTCGCCTGTCGTCATTAGTTCATCGTGGTCTTCTGGGGTCTGTCTCAGGAGATGGGTCTTTACATTGTCAGGGTTGTAGGTTGGGTAAACAGATTCAGCTTCCCTATCCTACTAGTGCATCTGTATCTCAGCGACCTTTTGATTTAGTTCATTCCGATGTTTGGGGTCCGACTCCTTTCTCTTCAAAAGGGGGCCATCGCTACTATATTTTATTCATCGATGATTTTTCTCGGTATACTTGGTTGTATTTTATGCGCTCTCGCAGTGAAGTGCTCTCCATATATCAGCGTTTTGCGGCCAATGGTCCGTACTCAATATTCTACTCCCGTTCGTGTGTTTCGTGCTGATTCTGTTGGTGAGTATATCTCCCAAATGTTGCGAGGTGTTCTTGCTGATCAGGGCACCCTTGCTCAGTTCTCCTGTCCTGGCGCACATGCCTAGAATGGCGTTGCTGAGCGTAAGCATTGCCATCTTATTCGGACCACTCGTGCCATGATGATTGCTTCTTCTCTTCCGCCGCATTTCTGGGCTGAGATTGTCGCTACGTCGGCTTACCTCATCAATATTCAGCCTTCTGCCGCTCTGCTGGGTGGTATCCCTCTTGAGCGCCTATCTGGACAGTCTCCAGACTACTCCATGCTTCGCTTGTTTGGTTGTGTTTGCTATGTTCTCCTTGCTCCTCGCGAACGCACCAAACTGACCGCTCAATCTGTTGAGTGTGTCTTCCTTGGATACAGTGATGAGCATAAGGGCTATCGTTGTTGGGACCCCGTTGGTCGTCGAATGCGTATCTCTCGTGATGTTACTTTTGATGAGACGCGTCTTTTCTATCCTCGTCCCACCGCTGGTACCTACCCGGTGGAAGATATCTCTTTTCTTCTCTTTCCTGACACACCTCCTTCTACTCCTATTGTGTCTTCTTTAGGATCTCCTTCTCCTGATGTCTCTTCTTCGACACCGTCCTCCTCTGCTCCATCTAGTTCTCCTAGTTCTCCTCGATCTCTGGAGTCTTCCTCTCCTATTCCTTCTTCTTCATCGTCGTCTCCTGAGTCGTCTTCCTCTGATGAGCTTCCCTCTACCCGTCCTGTTCGTCAGCGTCATGCCCCCAATCGTTACTCTCCTAGTTAGTATGGTCTTTTTGTTGCCTCCGAGCCGACTTCTTATCGGGATGCTGAGCATCATCCTGAATGGCAGCTGGCCATGGCTAAGGAGATTGCTGCGCTTGAGCGCACTGACACCTGGGATATTGTTTATCCCCCTCCCGGTGTTCGTCCTATCACGTGTAAGTGGGTCTATAAGATTAAGACCCGCTCTGATGGATCTCTTGAGCGCTATAAAGCGCGTCTTGTGGCTCGTGGTTTTCAGCAGGAGCATGGTCGTGACTATGATGAGACATTTGCTCCTGTGGCTCATATGACCACTTTGCGTACTCTTCTTGCTCTTGCTTCTGTTCGTCACTGGTCTGTGTCCCAGCTTGATGTTCAGAACGCCTTTATCAATGGTGAGTTGAGTGAGGAGGTTTATATGCAGTCTCCTCCTGGGTATTCTGTTCCCGAGGGGATGGTTTGTCGTCTTCGACGTTCTTTTTATGGCCTCAAATAGGCCCCTCGTGCCTGGTTTGAGCGCTTTGCTTCCGTAGTAACTGCTGCTAGTTTCTCCCCTAGTGCTCATGATCCAGCGCTGTTCGTTCACACTTCTCCTCGTGGACGCACTCTTCTTCTTCTCTATGTTGATGATATGATCATTACTGGTGATGATTCTGAGTATATCGCCTTTGTTAAGGCTCGTCTTCGTGATCAGTTTCTTATGATTGATCTTGGTCCTCTTCGATACTTTCTTGGGATTGAGGTTTCCTCCACTCCTGATGGCTTTTACATCTCCCAGGAAAAGTATATTCAGGATCTTGCTCGTGCTGCTCTTGGGGATGAGCGCACTGTTGAGACCCCTATGGAGCTTAATGTTAAGCTTCAACCTACTGATGGTGATCCTCTTCCTGATCCGACGCGTTATCATCATCTTGTTGGGAGCCTTGTTTATCTTGCTGTCACTCGTCCTGACATCTCTTATCCTGTTCATATTCTGAGTCAGTTTGTTTCTACTCCTACCACTGTTCACTATAGTTATCTTCTCCGTGTTCTTCGTTATCTTCATGGTACGATCACTCGTCACCTTTTCTTTTCTCGTTTCTAGCTCCCTCCAGCTCTAGTGCTATTCGGACGCTACGTGGGCGAGTGATCCTTCGGATCGCCGTTCTCTTTCTGCTTACTGTGTATTTCTTGGTGGTTCGCTCATTGCTTGGAAGACGAAGAAACAGACAGCGGTTTCCCGTTCGAGTGTTGAGGCTGAGCTGCGTGATATGGCCTCGTTGATTGCTGAGGTGACCTGGTTACGGTGGTTACTTGCGGATTTTGGGGTCTCTATTATCACACCCACTCTGGTTTTGTCTGACAGTACAGGTGCTATTAGTGTTGCACGTGATCCGGTCAAGCATGAGCTTACCAAGCATATTAATGTTGATGCTTTCTATACACGTACGCAGGTGCAGGCTCAGGTTGTTGCGCTTCAGTATGTACCTTCAGATTTACAGTTGACGGATTTTTTTACGAAGACACAGACCAGAGCGCAGCATGATTTCTTACTCTCCAAACTCAGTGTTGTGGATTCACTATGAGTTTGAAGGGGGTGTTAGATGTATATATCTGTATATTGTATTTTTCCCATATGTTAGGAGACTTTCTGCATATTTGCCCTGTATCTGTAATATATATTGTTGACTTTGGCCACTAGAGATATACAATTTGTCTATTTCTAACAGTAAGTACTTTTTTTTGAAATGAACTCGTAAGTACGTACGTCTAGAGGGGATCCGAACGAGAGCACCTACCAACTCAGGTCAGACCGTTGCTCGCGATTGCATTTAGTTACTCCTGAGATTTAAAAAACTACCACAGTTCAGTAATTTTGCAAAAAACTATTAAATGTATATCTAATAGTTTTAAAAAAACTACCACTTTCTGTATCTCCTTCTTAGCCGAGCTTGACTGCGTTTTCGACAGGGCTGGCCCACCATCAGTGGCAAGATGGGAATACATGTGTTTTACAAGAAACACCTTATATATTGTATCTTCCTAACTTTTGTTCTATTTGTCTTTTTTTATAAAGGCCAAGTTAACTATTTTTTTCTCCAACCGCCCCACGCGTCCTGCGCGTGCAGCTCTCCGGCCGCCTATCAGGAGCAGCGCTTGCAACTTTTCGGCCGCCGCGTTGCGTGTGCAGCTGCGCTCGTCGCCGCTACGCTTGCTGCCCCGCACATGCATCAGCTCGCCGGCCTTTGTGCTCGGCACCGCGAGTGAAGCACCTCGTCGGCCGCTCATCGGCCACTCGCGCCGCCGCGCTCGAGCTTTCGGCCTCGCCATTGTTGGCGCCGCGGCAGAACGGTATCACCGCCCGAGCAAGTGAGGTGACGCGGGTGTGGGAGAGGGCGCCGCGTGCGTGGCTGCTCGAAGCGGCGACGATGCGCGGGGAAGAGACCCGGATCTACCGCCGCGCTGCGGAGAAGCGTCGCCGCATCCCGCCAAATTGCGCAGCGATTGGCCGACCATGGGGAGATTAGGTGGTTGCACGACGGCGATGTGGTTTTCTCCGACGGAGTGGACTGGAATCAGAGCAGCCAGAGGTGACGGCGAGGGTTTCTGCACGAGGGAGAAAAGGGAAAGACGTTGTGGGGTGCCCCCCCCCTCCGCGCTGCACGGACGGGTCCAAATGGAAGAAATCACGTTTTTTGCAGGCTTTGGCCCGTTGCGATATCTAGAATGACCATTTTTTGGCTGTCCGATATGTGGTATCCGCTAGAGATGCTCTAAGAGCACCAACGAGAGACTCGACAAATCTTGAGACCGACGAAGCCACCACATACACCTCTTTGTACACGGGCACGCCATCTACCAAACAATAATATGGACTAAATCCTAAAATAAATTCAGGTAGTGCAGACACCAATGTCAAATTTAGGGCTCATTTGATTCAAAGAAATTTTAAAGGATTTGTGAAGGATTTTTATCTCTTAGAAAATATCCCTACGTTGGTCGTTTGATTCAAAGGATTACAATCCTTATGAATTCTTTCAAAGGGATTTCTTTATCCTCTATTTTGTAGAAAAAAAATTACTCATTCCAACCTAATGTTAGAATTCCTTTGTTTTACCTGTGTCCTGTCCCGTAGAATTCAAGAGGTCATGCCATTTTAATCCTATGATTTTTCTGTTCTTGTGTTTTGCAAATCAAACGAGCCCTGAGACTTGAATTTTTATGATAGGCAGCATTTTGAGCGCATTAATTTCGATGCAAAGATGAGATTCTGCATTTCTGCTCTGTAGAAATAGATACAGAGGGAGTCGTCAGTCGTCGTAACCAGTCCAAGACGCTTCACGTGCCAATATTCCACCAAACACGATCTTGCCGGTTCGCTACTATTTTTCCCCCATTGTCTCCCGATAGGGCAATGTTGCTTCTTCCTCCTTCAAATAACCAGCCTCCGGGATCCGAACGAAACAAAACAGCCGCACACGCACCGGCTCAAAAAGGGGGCCGTCGTAGGGTCCTCTCCGGCCCCGCCGCTCTAGATCTCTCCGACGTTCGCTGGACTTGGTTTCGCCGAGCTCTTGAGGTCCAGGTCTCCGGGAGACCGGGTGGGTCAACATTGGGCACTTGAAGTCTGCATCCTTGAGGTCTTGCTTCCTTGTTCCCCATGTAAGCGTTCTTAACCCTGGCTTGAGGGGGAACTGTTCTTGCTGAAAGAATTGCAGGGGAAGCAGCGGTTCGTTCATTGCCAAAATTTTTGGGCTGTAACTTCCTTGGGTAGCTTTGCTTGTTTGTAAAATAAAATCAAGAACTGCTCCTTTGAAAAGGAAATAAAGAATTTCTCAATCTTGGCTGTGAATTAGGTACAAGCGCACCCAACTAATGAATTGTTTGTTTGTGTTGGATTAGAATGGCTGCGGGCACAACTCACCATACCATAGTGTCTACACAATCCCACCGCTGGAATTGCAAGAACTCTAGATTGGACGAGACAACGACCAAAGTGGGTTTGGTCTCCATTCGAAGTTGCAGCTCAGGCAACCGAAAACTGGGTTTGGTTTGTGCATCGGGCTCAAAGTCTTCGATCATTGACCCGGTCCAGCTACCCTCTAGTGGCAACGGTGACCACAGCCCTAAGAAACCAAATATTTTTTTCACAAGTTATTACTAGAATGAACCCATTTTTCTGAACTTAGGTGCAGCTCCCTAAAGTGGTTGCCCCTTTTTTCTGGCTGTAGGTGAAAGTTCCCTTATACTGATCCGGCATGGAGAATCGATGTGGAATGAGAAAAATCTTTTTACTGGCTGTGTCGATGTGCCCCTCACGCCGACGGGTGTCGAGGAGGCCATCGAGGCAGGTAAGAGAATATGCAACATCCCAATCGATGTAATATTTACTTCGGCGATGATTCGTGCTCAGATGACCGCAATGCTTGCCATGATGCAGCATCGGCGCAAGAAGGTTGTTTGTCTTTCCTTTGCTAGATCCGGTATTTATATCCCCTTTGCTAGATGCAGTATTTATATCCCCTGTGTGGGGGCAATTATGTTAAGGGTGTTGTGATATGTATTTGCAGGTTCCAATCATCACGCATAAGGAGAGTGAACAAGCTCACAGTTGGAGTCAGATATACAGTGAACATACAAGGAAACAGTCTGTTCCTGTCATAACAGCTTGGCAATTGAATGAACGAATGTAAGAGTTCCTCCCCTGTTTTGCAGTTTGCTAGTTACTATGTAACACACATCGCAGTTGACCGTCTTGTCTCTTATATTATCCCATGGGACTTTCTAGGTACGGTGAGTTGCAAGGTCTTAATAAGCAAGAAACTGCAGAACGGTTTGGTAAAGAACAAGTTCATGAATGGCGTCGTAGCTATGATATGCCTCCTCCAAATGGCGAGAGCTTAGCCATGTGTGCAGATAGAGCTGTCACTTATTTCAAAGACCAGGTAAGGATATGTTTGCAGTAATTGAAGGATGCATAGTTTACTTGGACGGTCAGATCCTCTACTCCTTACTGCTTATGTGACAAAACATATACGACATATGACTGATGAGCATCACGTTCTATGCTGAGGACTATACCGCGTTGTTATGCTATTTTATTGATTTAATTTACTCTTGGACAAATGTTCTACTAGTTCTCATCCAACCTTGGACCAAAGAAGTTCAGTTTATCCTGTACTTGACAACTGTTCTTATAGTTCCACTCTAACCTTTTTAAATTGACTATCTAATAGGTAGTTCCCCAACTCATAGCTGGAAAGCACGTGATGGTTGCTGCACATGCAAATTCACTTCGATCAATCATAATGCATCTCGACAAATTGACTTCTCAGGAGGTGATGTATGCCCATATATATATAATTGGTTGATATTTTCCCTTTTGATTTGTGTTTCCTCTTGTGTTGTGCTGAAAGTGGGAACTAAGACCCTTTTCTGTGTTCAGGTAATCAGCCTTGAGTTATCAACAGGCATTCCTATGCTTTACATATTCAAGGAAGGGGAGTTTCTTAGACGAGGAAGTCCAGCAGGACCTTCTGAAGCAAGCGTTTATGCTTATACTAAGGTAAGGGTCTTTTCCATTTTCAAATCCCCAAGTTTTCAATAAAACAGTTCGTCGATCCACAGTATATAATAAACTGATTGACAGCAATATAACTATCCTGGTAGCTGCTTCTGAATGGTCTCAAGCTCATATTTGTACACTATTTCAACCAGACATCAAGTTGACCTTAAAATTGTTTTTAAGAAACTATTCAATGCATGCGTTGTGAATGACAACATTGTAGTTTGTTGAATGTCGAAAGAAACACACACAAGCAGTTGATTTGATTTAGGTCTGCCTTATGTTTTGATGCTGATAACTTCCATGCTCTGCCCAAACACTCTTGCTTACATTGTTAGCCTTTATACAATCTTCAGTTCCATTACATATTTCTTGTAATATTTGTGAGATGCAATTAAGTTAATACTGGCTATTGTTTAATGTCCACGTCTTCTACTTTTTTGGCTTTCCTTGTTTGTCTATCTAGTATTTCTACAAGTTGGTTTTGAGACTTGTTCCTCGTATGCAGAACTTGGCTCAATACAGGCAGAAGCTTGATAGTATGGTTCAGTGAGAGGCCAGTAAGTTGTAAAGAATGCTTGATCTTGAAGGAATACTGCAGTTTCCTTTATCTGTCTGCTAAATTGCTATCTGCCAAATTTTTGTTTTGTATTTTGATGTCTGTTCAGGTTTTGTACATTACAAGTGACAGGAATATTTGTCAAGAATGCAGCTGTTATTGCCTAGGATAGGGAGAATTTTAGATCACAACCATTTCTTGATGGGAGTTAAAAGGGAAAAATCATCACCCGGAAACTTTCTTGTGTAACAACGGAATCTATTTAACTCGTCTACAATGGGGTATATGAAGCACCCCATCTTGTATATTACTATTAAAGTGAATTCATTGAAGAGGGTAATACGGCATATTTTCCTAAATTTTGTTTTCTCAAATCTCACATGGATAGAATTTCTTAGCTCCCTTTATTTCGTAAGAAGGTAACGTGAAAAATTCCTTGCTGACTTACTATACATTTGAAGAATCTCATATGAAGTAAAGGATAATAATATATAAATTTCCAAAAGTAAAATTGGTGTCGCTCCTCTAGCCGGGAGATACTAGCATGGACTGAATTAATTAAATCAACAGATTCAGTACATATTTTTCTGCATCCATTTTCATAGAACAAGTGGAAATACTCATGGCACAACAGAGTTTTGTTGCTTCACGGTTGGACGCAACAGATCATTTTTGACAGTTGGGCACAACAGAGTTAGTCTGAAGGTGTCAAAATCCCTTTCGTGGTGGTGACAATAAGGATCTGAACTGTATCAGCACCTCGTTTACATTGTAGTATAGACAGCAACCATATATGAATCCTCGACTCGATGCAAACTCAGAGTATAGAACGCATCAAGGATCAGCGACCTACAATCACCAGAAAGAGGATTAACAGGAAGAGAGCAAGGACAAACATCAGCAAGCATCTCCCCGACGATCTCGTCGCCACCGGACTCTCCACCATTCCCGTCGCCACCGGAGCCTTCACCATTCCCGAGATCTTTTCATCTGCCGCCTGGCTCGTCGTCTGCTGAGCGATCCTTTCGATGTCACAGACGACGTGATCCACGGTACTGCCGCCTTGGTCGCCGACCAGCAGGGTCGCGAGGTTTCTCAACATGTCGTCGATCTGGGCGATCCCATGCTCCGCTTCCAGTATCCCCAGTTCCCTCTCGCTCACGAAGGCTTCATGGTCCTCCCTTCCGGTTGCCAGAAGCGGCTGCTGCAATTGCTCGGCAGATGTACCAGCATTACCAGCAGCGGCGGCGGCTGAAGCAGAGATTATCTGACGCTCGGCGGCGACGATGCGGTGCAGGACGTGCTGGAAATCCCTGAGGGTCGCCTCGAAATTCTTGGCCAGCTTCGACATCGCGTCGGGGGCTATCCTCTGGGTGGCGTCGGCGCTGTCGTGGGCGGCGGCTTGGCTGAGCTTCTGCGACGTGATTCTGGCCAGCCGCAGGGCCTCCGCCCGCGTCACGCGGCTGCGGCTGCGGAGGGCGGGGGTGTCCCTGGGCGTGCCGAGCGCGTCGCCGAGGTGCCGCAGCGCCGCCACCTTGGTCTTGATCTGGGACACGGCGTACTCCGCCACCTCCGACAGCGGCAGCGGCGCCCGCGGCCGCGTGCCCGCTTCCAGATCCTCGAAGCTCATCGCTCTATCGCTCGGACTTCGTTAATCACGTGCGTCTTACTTCCAGTCAGGCAGTCACCAATAGAAGATCAGGAGATGGATGACCTACTATCGCTGTTTCTTTGATTGCTTTCTCATGGCAAGTATATAAGGACGGTGAGGAAGGAGACGAGGAAGTGACGAACTCGGTCGGCGCCGCTCGTGTCCGAGTCGGATGGCAGAACCCAGACTAATTCGAACTAGGAGAAAGTGGCATCTTCTGAACAAAAGAATACCAGGAAAATAACGTGTTGTCCGAGTCTCCCAGACGAATTTCTGCCATATCATTGCATCTCACCGACTCCACGTCGGTCCCCTTTACTTTTTGTTCCGTACAGGTCAAAACCCAAGTAGTAACAATATCTACTCCTCGGAGTACACATATAAAAGGTTGCACACGAGTGAGGATTTCAGCTCTCGGGGGGTGATCATGTGACCATTTTTTTAAAACAAAATCAAAAAATAAGTTTGGAAGGTTAAAAGAAATTGAGAACAACTAGTGTGTACTCCCTCTGTTCCACAAAGCTAAAAAGGCTTATATTATAAATCAGAATGAGTAGATTATTAAGTTTGAAGTAATGGAGTGAGTCATGTACCATAAGTTTTTGTGATTTTTTTATTTATGGTCTAGGTAAAAAAAACTGAGATAAATTTATGACATCTATTTCGAGACAGTGGGAGTGCAAGAATTCTTGGACAGACTGTAGAGAGCCTTGTAAGCTTAGGGCATGTTTGGTTGCTCGTGCCTTTTACTCGTACCTGAAGATCATGCGTCCACGGAAGCTGCGCGCGACAATCCAACCTCTCGTGCCAAAAGAGCCATTTGTTTGGTTCCATATATCTCATTTTCCTAGGAGTTTAGAAGTCAAGGCCTAGTCGCTTTGATTTCATGCATTCTAGGATTTCAGCAAATTGGTGCTTGTTTGGATAGCTGCATTGTCCCTGCTAGCCTTACCTCCTAACTAGTAAGGTGAGCTTACCCAATGTCATCAAGGCAGAGAACAAAGTTTAGAAAAGTGCAATTCAGAGAACTACTAGCTTATATTAATACAAGTTCGTTATAATATGTCGTGGCGTGTGGGCTGTAGCACGAGCTCACGAGCAACTGCCTGTGATGCATCACTAGTTCATCACATTAGGGGTTATAACTGAATACCACGTCCCAAAATATACAGAACAAAGTTTAGGGGTCACAGCAACCATAGTTCATGAGCGTAGTTACTCCCAAAATACACATCACAACCATCATCATCAACATCGCTACCAGCACCTCCTCGAACAGCTCAGTCCGCTGCTCAGAGGTAGTGCTTGTTCAGGAAGGTTGTGAACCATCTCAACCTGCGCTCAGGGGTCATGGAAAGATACTTGGTCGCCTGTCCGCTGTGCTCCATCAGGTGGGTAAGAGCACGGTTTATCACCGTCACAGAGACGAGCACAACAGGAATGCAAGGACCGTAGATCATCTTTATCTGACCATAGTTCTCAATGGGCTTATTGATCAACTCGGTGTCAGATGGCTGAGCCTACATGAGAATCACAGTTAGTTCATGACATGTAGTTCATATGTAAACATTACAAAAACTAATACAAGTGCAAATATATTGTACCTTGATGTGCTCATAGTAAGCTTCATCGTCCATCATGATAGCAGAGGTCTCCTCAACCTAGCGCACATTCTCAAGCCTCTTGATCTTCAGCACCCGAATCCAGCGCACTCTCCAGTGCATGTGGTTGTACACCTAGTTAGGAGTGACTGTCCGTCCACAGAACTTGAAGACATCATCTGCAACAAAGCACATTTCCGCCTGTCTGAATCCCCGTACTACCGAACCCCCTTTTTCGATCACGACCCGATTTAGGATGAAGGTGGACAGAGATGCTGGCCATGACATGGCCAACTTCCTCTTAGCCACTGCATCAGGCATCGACACATAACGCGGCGGCACCACAGAGGTTGCGAACAGATCAGGGGACGCAACCTTCTCCTACGATAGGAAGGATAATAATGTGTCCAGTTCTAGGGGAAGAACTATAATTATAACACTAATCCTACCTACAACACATGAGAATCCTCATAGGACAACATGAAAACTGACTGCCAGAATGCTCAGATCCAGATCTACAACACCAGCTCACAGCTTAGAACTGTGAGCTAGAACATGAGAACATATCTAAGTTGCGAGAGTTAGGGTTGGGTGTTTCTTACCACGATCTCAATCTCGCCTGATGAGGATGACATGTCAGACATAGACGAGGAGGAAGAATTGCCGGAGATGAGCTAGACCAACCGGAGTAGGACACGCCGCTTATCTGCTCGTTGGTAAGGAAGAGGATATGGAGGGAGAGCTCGAAATTGGGGGAAATGGAGGTGATACGTCGTAAACATATCTATAATTTTTGATGCTCCATGATTGTTTTGTACCAACTATCTTATGTTTTGTCTACACTTTGAGGCATTTTTATATATTTTCTGGAACTAACCTATTAACAAGATGCCACAGTGCCAGTTCCTGTTTTCTGATGTTTTTCGTTTCAGAGAAGCTAGTACAGAAAAATTCTCGGAATTGGACGAAACCAAAGCCAAAGTTCCTATTTTTCCAAACACTACACGGAGTCCGAAGGAGAGACGAAGAAGCGCCACGAGGCAACCACACCATAGGCTGGCGTGGGCCACCCTGTGGCCGCGCCTGGCCATGGTGTGGGCCCCTTGGGCGTCCACCGACCTTGCCCCTTCACCTATATAAACCCCTGAGGAGAAAACCCTAAGGACCCGATCAGAAATCCACGAAAAAGTCCGTAGCCGCCACCACCATCGTCCCTAGATCGGGAGGGATCTGAAGCTCTTCCCGGCACCCTACCGAAGAGGGGAGATCATCCTGGAGGCCTTCTTCATCACCATGCCAGCCTCCAGAGTGATGCGTGAGTAGTTCATCCTTGGACTATGGGTCCATAGCAGTAGCTCGATGGTTGTTTCTCCTCTTTGTGCTATCATATTTAGATCTTGTGAGCTGCCTATCATGATCAAGATCATCTATTTGTAATCCTACATGTTGTGTTTGTTGGGATCCGATGGATATTGAGTACTACGTCAAGATTGATTATTGATTCTATCATGTCTATGTTCTTTGTGATCTTGCATGATCTCTGTTGCTAGTAGTTACTCTGGCCAAGTATTTGCTTGTGACTCCAAGAGGGAGTATTTATGCTCGATAGTAGGTTCATGCCTCTAGTAATCTGGGGGAGTGACAGAAACCTCTAAGGTTGTAGATGTGCTATTGCTACTAGGGAGAAAACAACAATCCTTTGTCCAAGGGCAATTGTATTGTTTACTTTACACACTTTTCTTAATGCAATTATGTGTTTCTTGCAACTTAATACCCGAGGGTTGTTCGGATGATATCCCGGAGGTGGATTATTAGTCATAGATGTAGTTGGATTACGGTCTATGTATTATGTTGTAATGCCCAAACGAATCTCATAGCAATCATCATATCATGTACATGCATTATTATGCATTCTCAATCTATCAATTGCCCAACTATAATTTATTCATCCAACATGTTATCTATCTTATGGAGAAACACCTCTAGTGAACTGTGGACCCCGGTCCATTCCTTCCCACTGATATTCAATCTACTGCCTACTGTTTACTTTCTGTAATTACTACAAGCAATTACTTTCTTCCACACTATGAGTTTAATCATTTGTTTTCAGCAAACTGGTGAGCTTGACAACCTCACTGTAAGTTGGGCAAAGTATTTTGGTCGTGTTGTGTAGGTTACACGTTGCTAGCAACACCTTGGGAGTTGTTTCCTTTCTCCTACTGGTTCGATAACCTTGGTTTCACAACTGAGGGAAAACTTGTTGCTGTGCTCATGGGGTCTCGCAATAGGCTCTACATCAACCGAGCCACATCAAGATTTTCTGGCGCCGTTGCCGGGGAGACATAGGACAACTTCAATCTCTTTCTCCCCGTCAAAAAGCTTTTTCAGGGAGAAAGAAGATTTTTGCAAAGGGAGTCTGTCACTACCAATCGCTTTACTTTGTTTTTGTTTTGCTTTGTTTGGTTTGCTTATTTTTATCAAAAACACAAAAAAATAAAGAGCTTTATAGAATTTATCTTGAGTTAGGACATGAAGTGTTTGAAGAGAAAATTAAAAAACCTATAGAACTTTATTTGCATGCTAATAACAATGTTATTAGTATGAATTCTTTGAACACCATTATTGCTAATGCTATGGAAAAGTCTAAGCTTGGGGAAGCTAGTTTTTATGATCTTTTTAGTTCCCCAGCTTTAGAGGAGAAAATTTGCTATGATGATACTATACCTCCAATGTATGATCATTACAATGATGAATATGATATTTTCAATCCACCTACTATTGAGGATAAAATTAATTATGATTACAATATGCCTCATATATTTGATGACTATGCTTATGTGGAGAGTAATAATTATTATATGCATGTGGCTCATGATAAGAATGTTTTATGTGATAGTTGTATTGTTAATTTTATTCGGGATGCTACTGAAAGTTATTACGAGAGAGGGAAACATGGTTTTATGCACCTCAATAGTATTAATTTCCCTCTTTATGTTGAAAATTTTAAAGTTGCACTTGTTTTGCTTTCCTATGCTTGTTGCTTTGTGCTTTCATGACTTGTTTCTTTACAAGATTATTTTTCATAGAAAGTGGGTTAGACTTAAATTTGTTTTATATTTGCTTCTTGATGCTCTCTTTTACTTCAATTTATATTTCTTATGTGAGCATCATCGAAATTATCATGCCTATCTTAATGGCTATAAAGAAAGAGCTTTTGGGAGACAACCCATTATATTTTTGCTTTCAGTTTATTTTTGTTTTGTTGAGTCTTGGAAGTTATTGCCTCTTTAATAACCTCTCCTTATCCTTTTTGTTTGGTTTTTGTGCCAAGAATAACCTCTAATGAGAGATAAGTAAGAATTGGGGAAGTTGCTATCGTGAAACAGATTTTCGTGCTTCACTGTAAAAAATCATGAAAAATCCCAGTACGTTGGATTGAGTTGAAATTTTTGTGTGCGTGACCCTGGTATTTACCCAACTTTAGTTAGTTTTGAACTTTTCGATTTGAGCAACATAATACTTTCAAAAAAATCTGTCTTTACCTGCTGGTCTGTTTTGACAGATTTCTGCCATTATTTGCATTTGCCTCTTAATCGGTTTCTTTTTGAGTTCTATTTGATCACTTGAGATTTTAAAAGGAGTTGCTACAGTAGCCTATGTTTTAATGGAATGATTTACTTGAGTTGAAACTGAACCCCAAAGGCTTATTATCTTGAATACACTAATGTTGCTAATGAAGATCATGTGAAGTTTTGCATGAAGAAAGTTTTCAAGTGTAGGGAGAGAATGATGTGATGAGATGAAGTATGGACAAAAGCTCAAGATTGGGGATACCACCCGTGTCACCCCAAGAAATATTCAAGATGTACAAGCATCAAATCTTGGGGATGCCCAAGGAATCCCCCTCTTCATCAACAAAAATCTCAGGTTTTCTTTCAAAACACTATTTTTTGCTTCATGCACTATGTGTTGTTCTTGGAGCATCTTTGTTTTTGTTTTTAGTTTTATTTTGCTTTGTTTGCTGTAATAAATTGGTCGGACCCCAACATACTTGTTTTGGAGAAGTCACACCTAGTTCTTCATTGCCTAAAACATTGTAGTTTCCACTCTTATTGTTTTGTGAGTGTTCTCTTTTGCTAGCACCACGTTTAGCTTTAGTTTTCTTATTATTTTTGCTTAGAACTTTTTAGTTCTTCTTTGTAGTTAGGTGAGACAAGCTCTCTGATCTTTATTGATTATTATCTTTGTGGGTTGTTTCAAATAAGTCGATTGGTGTTGGAAAAGAGTAGAAGTTTCATGCTTATGATGGTACAAAAAGAAGCTTGTTTTGACTGTGACTTAGACTCTATCATGTCATGTTAGATGTTGCTTTGACCATATTTTTAGTGATTATTGCTGTAGCATGACTTGTTTCAAACAACTGAAATTTCTTAATGTGCCTCATGCGGCTCAGGTAACTTGTAGAGCCTCTTTGGGAAACCCCAAGAGCAAGGTGTGATGAGCACAACAGCAAGTTTCAATCAGTTAGGAAACCAAGGTTATCGAACCAGTAGGAGTAAGGAAACAAATCCAAGGTGTTGCTAATAACTTGGAACCCGCACAACACAAACTCAAAACTCTGCCCCAAATTACAGTGAGGTTATCAATCTCACAGGTTTGCTGAAAACATAGGATTAAACGTATGATGTGGAAGATAGTAATTGCTTGTAGAAAGTAAAAGTTAACAGTACATGGAATAACAATGATAACGATTGGACCAGGGTACACAGTTTACTAGAGGTGTTCTCCTTAAGATAGATAACATGCTGGGTGAACAAATTACAACGGGGCAATTGACAGGTTGAGAAAGCATAACAATGCATCTACTAGAGATTCCTATGAGATTTGATTGGACATTACAACAATATACATAGACCATAATCCAACCGCATCTATGACTAATAATCCACCTTCAGGTTATCATCCGAACACCCTCCAGTATTAAGTTGCAAGTAATGGATAATTGCATTAAGCAATGTGTGTAAAGTAAACAATACAATTGTTCCATGAACAAAAGATTGTTGTTTTCTCCCTAGTAGCAATAGCACATCTACAACCTTAGACATTTTTGTCACTTCCCCAGATTACTAGAGGCATGAACCTACTATCGAGCATAAATACCCCCTCTTGGTGTCACAAGCATCTACTTGGCCAAGATAGCTACTAGCAACGGAGAGCATGCAAGATCACAAATAACACAAACATGATAGAATCAATAATCAATCTGACATAGTATCTCAATATCCATCGGATCACCGCAAACACAACATGTATTTACAAATAGATGATCTTGATCATGAAAGAAGCTCACAAGATCTAAACATGATAGCACAAAGGAAGAGAATCAACCATCTAGCTACTATATGGACCCATAGTCCAAGGGTGAACTACTCAAGCATCATACCGGAGGCTGGCATGGTGATGAAGAAGGCCTCCGGATGATCTCTCCCCTGCGGCAGAGTGCCGGGAAGAGCTTCAGATCCCCCGATCTAGGGACGATGGTGGCAGCGGCTACGGACTGTTTCATGGAGATCTGATCAGGTGCTTAGAGTTTCTGCATCGGGGTGACTTTATAGGCGAAGAGGCAAGGCAGGAGGGTTCCCGAGGGGCCCACACCAGGTGGCGGCGCGCTCCTGGTCCACGCGGCCCTAGGGTGTTGGCACCTCGTGGCCCCCCTTTGGCTGCCCTTTGGTCTCTGTGTTCTATTTGGTAAAATATTGAATTTGGCTATTGTCCCGTCCAATTCCGAGAATATTTCCTTACTAGCTTTTGTGAAACCAAAAAAAGCAGAAAATAGGCAACTGGCAGTGTGACATCTTGTTAATATGTTATTCCTAGAAAATGTATAAAAATACCTCAAAGTGTAGACAAAGCATAACAAAGTTGATACTAAACAAGCATGGAACATCAAAAATTAGAGATACATTTACGACATATCAAGCATCCCCAAGCTTAACTCCTGCTCGTCCTTGAGTAGGTAAGTGATAAAAAGAATAATTTTTGAGGTCACTTGCACCATCACAACCTTGATCAAACCATTTGTAAAGCATTGAAAGCTGGGATCAAAGTACTCTAAACATGAGCATGAAAGATGTAGTTGTAACAAAAGACATAGCAACTATGTTGCAACATGAAAAGATACAAACAAAGATCATGAATAACAATGCATTGAAAGACGTTTGTTTCACATATAGAAAACATAGCATAGTGGTATTCAGCTTGTCCCTCATGGATTAGCAAAACACAAATGCATAGGACACCTTCAAAGTTCATAAGGGTGACTAGATACAAATAGTTCAAGAACAAGCAATATAAACATTATGAATCAATCAATAAGTTTTGGGACAATGCACATAAAACTAAGAATGACAACTATGCTCTCTTAATTGGTGCTTAAAGATAGAAGGTGGAGACTCAATATAAAAGTAGAAGAACGGCCCTTCACAGGGAAGCAGGGATTTCAAGTTTCATAAAGAGCTTCCAAAAATTATGGTACTTATTAGCTTTCAGCTCTCATTGCCCCCATCATAAGCATCTTGAAGTGATTGTGGTTAAAGTGAAACAAATATGGAGTATATGCTTGATAAATAAGTTGGAAATATCATGTCCCTTGAGTACGAGGGCCATTCCTCATGCTACTCAACTTTAGTCACAAGCAAGTTCTTGTCATTGTAAGTATATGTGTATCATAGAGAACCACCAACGGGGTACCCCTTACCCCAGGACACAAGAGCGCTATCCCATATCAAAATGACAAGGCAATAGACACTGGGCATCTCAGCGATCATTTTATTTACCATGAGCATGGTGCATATATTTTTTTCTCTTCTTTTTTTTTCTATATTTTTTTCTAAGGATGCTTCATGGATTGCTCACTATGGTGATGTTGCAAGTTTCCACCATGATTAGGCATGGCTTAGGCTAGACGCCCAGGCGTTTCTCTAACACATATACATAACTCCATGGACTTACAAGCTCCCCTTTTATTTCACACCACCGACATCCATAAACAAAAGAGCATGATATCAACTGGGTAGATATTTACATGTGTTGAAAGCGTTCCCCGTGATAGAACGGTTCTGGCCAATTCCCAACTTATAAGTGCAAGCATATACAACATAGATGACACAATGGTTCAAGTTTATTAGGGGCAAGAAAAATAAAGTGTGCCATCAAGTTTGTGAGAGCTTTAATCACTAATTTTCACATAACAAGTTTAACTTGGAAGATAGATAAAACAAGAATATACTTGGAATGGTGTAACACACCATGCATAGGAATTTATAGTGGACACTTTGGAATAAATTGGTTTCTTGGGAGTTGGATGCATGAGTAGAGCTTACTCAATACAAGTGGAGGCTAGCAAAAGACTAGGAGCGACCAACTAAGAGAGCAATAATGGCCATAATCATGCAGAGCGACAAAACATTATCAACTAAAGCATAAATTGGTACCACAAGTTAAAAACTAAATGATCATAGAGGCTAAGGTGACCGGTTATAGTCATAACATGGTGTGATCATGCGCCAAGTCAACCCAAACAAAGTATCAAACGAGAATACCACAATATTATGCTTTTGTATGCTAAAACAATGCATGATTCTTTCAAGGCACATTAAGCAATATCAATTGTTTGGAACAAGTCATGCTACAGAAATAATCACTAAGCATAAGGTCAAAACAATATCTAGCATGACATTATAAAGTCTAAGCCACAGTCAAAACAAGCTCCCTTTTGTACCACTTAAGCATGAAACTCTCTACTCTTTTCCAACACCAATCAACTTATTTTAAACAACATAGAGAATGCGGGGGTCCAACTAATTTATTCAAGCAAACTAAGAAAACGAAAACCAAAAACTAAAACTAAGGCGCTCCAAGAACAACACAAAAGTGCATGAAACAATAAAAACGAAGTGTCTAGAAAGAGACCTGAGATTTTTATTGATGAAGAAGGAGATGCCTTGGTCATCCCCAAGATTTGACGCATGTACCTCTTGAATATTTCTTGGGGTGACACGGGGTGGCATCCCCAAGATTAAGCTTTTGTCCATTATTCATCTCTTCACATCATTCTTCCCCTACACTTGAAAATTTCATTCATACAAAACTTCACACAATCTTCATTAGCAACATTAGTGCATTTAAAACAATAAACCTTGGGGTTTAGTTTCAACACAAGTAAAACTTTCATTAAAACACAAGCTACTGTAGCAATTACTTTAAAAAGCTGAAGTGATCAAGAAGAACTAGAAAAGAAACTGATAAAGAGGCAAATGCAAATAATGGCAGAAATCTGTCAAAACAGACCAGTAGATAAAAACCGATTTTTTCGAAGACCTTCTGTTGCTCAAATCGATAAGTGTTTAACTAAATAAAGTTAGATCACAACCTGGGGAATTTACTTAGAACGTTACAGCTCAATTTGATATATAGAGATTGTTCACGATTTTTTATAGTGAAGCACAAAAATCTGTTTCGGGATAGCAACGTCCCCAAATATTACTTCTTTCTCATTAGAGGTTGTTCTTGGCAAAAAAAAATCACACAAAAAGGATAAGGAGAGGTTATTACAGAAGTAGTAACTTCCAAGACTCAATAAAACTATTGGGTTATCTCCCAAGAAGTACTTTTCTTTAACGCCTTTAAGTTAGGCATAGAAAGCAAGAATCAAGTATTTTCAAATGAAAAAGAATTAAGATCAATACCAGAAATTTCTTCAACCAGGCAAGGTATATCATCCAAATGAGTTCTAGAATATCGTCTCTCAATACTCTTGGGTTCACTACTTTCATCAAAAGGGTTTTCAGGGATAATCCAATCAAAATTCTTTCTAAGGCTTCATGCATTCCTAAAAGTTCAAAAGGTATGGGTATTTTAATTTCCTCTCCATTGGGTTGGGTTTTGTCCAACTTTTCTATTGTGCCCATAACATCTACACATGAGCCTAGCATATTGTCGTCGTTATGGAAACGGCAGAGCCTAAGAAGGCTAGATAGAGGTGTGGGAGAGAGCAGGGAAGCGAGCGACAACATCCACAGGCGGGATTAGGCACAAGCAAGCATCAGAGACACAAGAAGTACCCAGGTTCGGAGCCCTCGGGGTGAGGTAAAGCTCCTACTCCTGCCGATCTGATTATAGGGATGAATACCAAGAACTACAAGGCTCCTCGAGCTGTATCTGGTGTAGCATCCCAGTTGTCTAACACCTGTAATGCTACTTGTTCTAGTAATAAAAGGGCCACTTCCTACAAATAATTGTTGCATCATCATCATATCATGCTCATGTCATCGTGCCACCTTGCATTTGAGCATCATACAAAAACCCTTTTGCTTTGGTTCTTATCTCATATGCATTAATATTTGTATTTGTCTCTTGACATTGTAGTTGGTTCTTGATATATTGTTATATGCCCAAGTTGAGTTGGGGGCATATCTTTTATTGACTCCACCACCTTTTCTTTCACCACCTTATAATTCCACCATCCAATTAATATGAGCTTGGCATTTTATTTGAGTTTTACCTCTAGCTCATGTGGGTTGGGATGGATCAAGTTCTAGCTCCACATGCTCCCATGTATGCACCATGTTGTTTTCACAATATTGGTATATGAGAGCCACATGGCCACCTTTGCATGCCTTGTGAGTGTGACCCTAATTCTAGCTCCCATATGTGTTGTTTTGGGGTTATCATCATGTTGGGATATTTTGTGGGCTTAATCAACATCTAGTGGCATATACACAACTAGCAAGTCCCATTGTATCTCAGATATGGTCATCTCCATCTATTACACATGGGGCGTCCTTTCTAATTATTTTTGCTTGGCCTTATTCCAATTTTTGGGAATGCAAAATAATAATGCCATGTAATAACATTGTTTTCACAAGAATCATCAGGGCAATAAATATTTCTGCATGGGCCATGCAAGTACCATCTTGTGCTTGTCATTGGATTTTATTTGGTTTTTGAGTTGATCATCTCCATCTCTTTTCCTCTCTTTTGGCTTGATATATGTTGACCTTGCATAAACCCTAAACCCCACATCCCCCTCTCTCTCTAATCCTCTATCCTAGCTTCCTCTATCACCTACTCCATCATCACCATACCCCATAACCATCCTAGCTAAAATCCTAAGCTACACCTAATCTAACCAAAACCTAAGTATCCCCTCTCTCTCGGCCCCTCCTATCTCTCTCTAGCGTGCAGGCCCCACCCTAGCAACCTCCTACCCCATCTAGGCCATGCCACCCCGAGCCCCCAAACCTAACCCTAGACCGAGCCCATGCCCTCTCCCTTTCTCTTCTCTCTCTGCCAGCGTGCCCCACCCGAACCTCCTCCCCCTGGCCCTACCTGGCATCCTCTTCCCCCAGCTTCCCCCACCTAGCTACCCTGCCCTGGCCGGTCACGTGAGGGAGGAGAAAAGGTGGCACCGAGGCCACCCTTTTCCATCTTCCCCTCCCCCACGCAAGCCCCCACCTGCCCCGTCCTTATCTACCTGCCTCGCCCCTCTAGCCTTCCCCAGATCCCACCCAGAGGCCCTGCCTCGTCCCCTCTGCCCCTCTCCTCTTCTCCATCATCGCCGGCCACCATCAGTCTCCTCCGTTCCCCCCTCATCCAGCCGGTGGCGTGACGCTCTGGGAGTCGAGGAAGCTCGGCAAGGTCCTCTGCGTCGCCCCCGTACTCAGCAGCGAGGAGGAGGAGCCCCCAGAAAACCCTGCACGTCGGCGCCGCCCGACAAGCCCTAGCTCCAGACCGGCAGCCCCGCCAACGATCGCGACCGCCCCAACCTGTACCGACCACTCCAACACCACCGCGGTAAGCCCCTGACCCCCTGGACATGCTCCCATGCCCTCCCCTTTGCCGTAGTGCCGCCGCCGTCCGCCGAACGCTCTGCGCGCGCGCCGCGCGTCGCGCCGGGCCGACAGCAGCATCTGCAGCAGCTCGCTCCGCCGCTGTTCGTCGCCCTGCCCCGTGCGCTGCGGTCCTCCTCCGCGCTAGCACCCCGAACCGATGTTGTAGGCCGTGATCCCCTCTTCATTTTTCGTTTTAGGGTCGTGTTGTTTAGACCAGCGACGGCGTCGCCATCGTCGACCGAAACTCCGGCCAGATCCCCACCGCAGCACCGCGCCCAGCAGCAGCCGACGAACGTTTTGCGATGAGGTCCCTGTAGATTCTCCCGCCTAAACCGCAGCCCCGCGACCCCACCTGCCAGCGCCTGCTAGATCTTTGCAAAAAGGGTCCTCTTCTTCCTTTGCTCTCCGCCCGCGGTCCCTGGATCGCCCACGTGTCGCCACCGGGCGGCTACGCACGCATGTGGGCCTGCTGGTGCCTGGTCCCGCCTGTCAGCCTCGCGGGCTAGTTTGAGCCTCGGTGAGGAAAGTCTGGCGCGTGTGTGTCTGCCCAGTCAGCTCAGAGGCCCACCTGTCATTCTCTGGGGTAGAATCTGCTGTGTATCAAAAGTCCAGGAGTTTGCTGATTCAAATTTTCAAACATTTTCAAATCCATTCAATTCAGTTCAAATTCAAATCTGTTCAAATTTGAATAAATTCATAACTTATTAATGGTTTGGAATTTGAATTCAAACCTTATATGAAAAATGTTTAGTTTTTGAATTATAATTCAAATCCTTATTCAAATATTTTCAGAATTAATTTATTTAGTCAACCTTTGACTTTGACCCTATTTAATTATTTTGACTTAAAATAAATTTAAATTCATAATTTCAAATAATACAAATAATATATGTTTTTGAATCAGAAAAATGTGAGGAATTCAAATATGCCATTCAAAATATTATTTGAACACTTTAAAATTCCAAGTCGAGTAAAATTACAACAAATGCCACTGGAACTTAATAAATTAATAACTTTTGATTTATAACTCCGAATTTAGCAAATGATATGTCTAAAATGATCAGCTCGACGAGACCTTTCTGTTTATGCTATCCATGACTTCAATTGCAGCATGCATCATATAAATATAAAGTATACAGCAACTATTATGACAATAAAATGGGACCAAAACCCCATAAAAATGTTACTTCTTGTGTTCTACACCTCACCCATGCCTTGCTACTATATTGCCATGCAACTTGTGCATCATTCATCATGGCATGATTGTTTGCTTGACGCATTTTATTCCTATGCTTGTGCACTTTATTTATGTTGGCCCTTGTTTGTTTGGTTCTTCTTCGAATAGACACTGAGCAGGGGATATATCAAGAGAACCAGGAGCACTACCCAGATCCATCTCTCGCTTCAACTGAGTTGCCAGGCAAGCACTACCACATGCTTGCATACATACAGTACCTATTGCCTCTATCTTATTCTTGCATCATTGAGTCGCGATTGCATTAAACTGAATCCCAAGTATTGCATAGCCTTTACTTTTAAACCCCACCAAGCTTGTTCCTCCATCCCACGAGCCATTACTACAGGAGTTGTTTGAGCCATGCGAGTCGTAGAACAGCATGTGTAGGGTTTGTGAGTGTCTGATGGATAACGAGGTACCTAAACAACTTAACCTGAGTAGCAATGGGATAACTAATGAAAGTGGCACCGGTGAGCAATATCTGCTATTTGGTTTTTCCTGCTCACTTGTGTCCCGTAGGACCCCGAGTACTTGATTCCTGTTCCTTGATTTATCGCGCTATCCACATCCGGGAGGCTTATGGGACCCCCCTGAGCCAGAGCTTGATTCCGTCTTATTTCTTGGGGCCACAAATTAGTTTGAGGTTTTGTTACTATCCTGTACTTATGCCATGCTTTACTGTTTTATTAAGATTGTGCGAGGAGCACACTGTACTGTTTAGGTAAGCGGAGTGTTTTCGCGGTATCGACAATCCCAGTTTTGGGTTCCTAGTCGTTTACAGCCATTGACGCAAACCTTGAGTCCGTCTCGGAGTCAGCTAGCTTCGTTGCGGGTCTACTCAATGGGGTGGCCCCCTGAAATATTTCTGAATCTTGTGATTGCTTTGTCGTGAAGACCTCGTTGGGTTTTGTTTTGGTTTTTCCGAGGTTGATCGAGTGTGTGTTGCTATTTGTGCACCCCTGCAGGGTAAAACTTTCTGAAAGCCGTGTCCGCGGTTATGGACGACTTGGAGCACAGTTTCTCGATCATAGACAAGCATAACTAAAGTACCGCTTTAACCTGACTAAGTAATTGACTAGTAAATAGTGCAACACTCATGGAATGGTTAATAAAATTGCCAACGGATGGGGGTTGTTCATCCGCTTCCTCGTTGGTAAGCGAGGAGGAGGATGGATCTGTGGTATTACTGTTATAACTATTGTTATTAATTCACGGACATCCGCCTATCATTGGTTAGGCGGATGGTTAGCGAGTATCTATAGAACTGTTAGGGTTTATCTTTTGCTGCAATTGCGTCACCCCAGGTTGTGTCCCCTTTAGAGGCATAAAGACTTGCTGAGTACCCTTAGGGTCTCACACGATAAATTATTGGTTCAGATGAACAGGTACACTCGCAGGACGGATACTGGGTGGAGGAGGCTGATGATCTGGGCAACGATCGTTCGGTGTAGAGATTCCGGGAACGGGGATCCGTGAGATCTTTGGGCGGGATGTGCTTAATTCTATGGCATCTTATGCCGATTTGCTTCTTATCCGTACTCGGACTTTGTTTTGCCGCTTCCGCTTGATACTCTGATGTGTGATGTATGAGGAATTATCCTAAAATATTATATCTATCTAGGTCATTTGAATCTTGCCGTATGGCGTTGCTATATTTCCTTTCTTTTTAGATGGAATGGCTCTGATGTACTTTTGTATGGTGACTTGCATACATACCCATTTGTGTATGTAGTTGATCCCTTCGCCTGCCGATTACGCCGCCCGTACAGGTCCCGATGGATTGGAAGTGGTTGGGACGGCTGAAAGGTCTACCCGTGAGTGGCGTTTAGGGCCCCACCGTACTATTTCAACCACTACCGTTCATCCAGGCTTGTATCTAGGAGCGTAATTCACCGAGGTAGTTACATCTGGTCTAGCTAGCAAGAAATGAGAGTCCAACCCTTGCATTGTTGCCCCTGCTGCCCCTTATATGGGTTGAGGCGGCGTGGGCAACGGCTTGGCCGACTGGCGGCTTCCAAAGGCTGGCCCCAACTGGCTAGGTCATCTATAGTGGCCGGCATGGAGGGCGTGTACCCATAGTCAAGCCCATGCCGCCACGCCGTCTGCACTGGCTCCGTGTGGGTAGTTACGCACAGTACCACCTACTGTCCACTGTTACAACCGTCATCGGTAAATTCGTCGGTATGGGCCGAGTGTCTGAGTCTCCTTTTTGTCTTGTCCGCCGTCCTGGGCATACTGCGCACTGTGCTCTACGTCATCTTGTACCTTGTTTGTCTTGAGTAGCCGGCTAGGGTGGCCTAGCCGGCTGATCTTCCTAGGTCGGGTGGTCGGATCCATCTGGCTAGTCTTCTGCATTTTGCTTGTCTCATCCGTCTAATTGTTCTGCCAGTTTGCTCTTGGTCTGTCTTGCTCTATCCGGCTGGCATGGTCCAGCCGGCTAGCTGCCTTTGGTGATGATTCTTATCCGGCTGACCGGTTTGTCAGCTTGGTCTTCGTCTGGCCTTCCTTCTGATCTGCCTTTGAGTTTTTATGTCCAGCTGCCTAGCCGGCTGGCAGGTTCGCTGTTCTTGTATCTTGTCTGGTTAGCCTACCTGGGGTGATCCCCCTGACACTAGCCCCCGAGCGCGCATAGATTCCACCCTTAGGCGAAATGTGCGCGGGCTAAAAAATCTAGTTTGAAATTTTTGCCGGTTGAAATTTGGCGGTTGAACTGTCCGGTTGCATCATCACAGACGTCAGCCACGCGCAATGATGGTCGTGGTAGGACGAGCGTCGAAGGGTCGCATCGCCTGTCGCCTCGGGAACCGCTGTCTGCGCCTCGTCTCCCGCGCGTGGGATCTTCTGTGTGTTGTGTGCCGTCACAAAGGATCCACGCGTCGTTGGGGCTGTGGGGGGCCGCCACGTGGAGAGCCGGCGGTTTGCCTCCTGGCCCCTTTAAGTAGTGACCGCGACAGCCCACCTCCCCTCTCACGCCATTTGCCTCTCTCTTCCTTGCCTTCGACACTGCGGTCCCTCTCTGCTCTCTGCCTCCGCCTTGCCCTTGCATCGCCGGCGAGCTCACACTGTTCCGCTCCGCCAGCGCCGCCAGCCATTTCCTTGCCGGAGCGACAGGTCATCGGCATTCCTCTACCGCTCCCCTTTCAACTTCCCCTTATCCTTCCTCTACGCCGTGCTTCGCCACCGTCGCTATCTCCGAAAGTCGAGGTGCCTGGTGCGGCTCATGCATGACAGAGGCACAGGTGGAGAAATACCGGTGTCGTGGTATTGCCGACGAGTACGCCATGGAGGGGTCCTCACAGTGCGTGTTTAGAGACGTGGGGGAAGGCGGACGGTTGACGGGTACGAGGTAACACAGCTTACCCAGGTTCAGATCCCATGACGGTGGCGGAATCCTACTTCTGCTATAAATCACTATAATGGCAATACGCCGAGTTACAAAGATAGGTTCGCTATGCGAGGTATGAGTTAATCGATGCCCTAAAGGCTCCCATAGGCCCGACTTATATAGTCGTTGGGTCCTAGGGTTACAGGCAAAGTCCTTGCCGGACAGGTTACAGAGTCATACACTGTCTATTACTAGTGTAGCGTGTCTTGCACTCCAAGGCTCCGGGTATGTCGGTGACTCCTCCTTAGCCTTCCTTTATCTGGCATGGGTCTCCCTTCTAGATCCATCTAACTAGGCCGCCCAGCAGGCCATGGGTCATGCTACCAACTGTGGGCCACCCGGGTTAGTCGGACAAGCGACATGCTGTGAGGATACCCATATAGCATATCCCCAATAGTAGCCCCCAGAGAACTCCTAGATCTTGCATCGTCTTGCCTCTTCATGTTTAATGCTTCGTCTAGATGGATGTCGGCAAATCGTCAAGCAACATCTTGTAGTCCTCCCAAAGAACTCTGCAAGGTTTTCTCCGTTTTCAACTTGTAAGTCGGTGAATTGCTGAATCTTCTATCGTACTCTTCCGTAGCCAGATTGGATCTGTCCATGCCGGAATCTTCTGATGTGATGGTTCACCTGCTAGTGACATATAGGGCGACGTAGACATAGGTCAGCAACGCCTCATAACTCACACATGCAGAAAAGTAAATCATGTCCAATTTTCCCGCGCGAGCGATACAAACCGTTGGCGGCGACGGTTGGCAACATGGCGAAATTTCCGCGCACACGTTGTCCACGCGGCAACCGTTCGATCGTTCCGCACGAATATTGATGCCAGAGGTTATAAATTATAACGGTGATGGAAATTTTACTTTTCACCTCATTCTACCCCGCATCGTCTTCTTCCTCTAGCGAGTGCCTCCTCTAGCTCTCCGCGCAATCTACGGAAAGACCCTATCCCTTTCGACCTTCCCCAGTCACCACTGTAACCTCCCAATGGCCAGCAGTGGTTCGGCTCCTTCCATGGCAGCGTTAGACGATGCTGCGGCGAAGCCGGCGAGCTCCGTCGTCGTGCCCCCAGAGGGCCTGGTGATCCCCAAGTACGCGGTGGTTGAGACCACCGGCGGCGAGCATAACCTAGCGGCGTTGGAGCTACTGGAGGAGGAGTATGACTCCCACAAGGGCGACTGGCGCGGTTCGGATATTACGGACCGCGATATCAAGGAATTAATCATCGAGGGCTACCTCCCTACGACGGAGGGGCTCGCCTGGCGGGCGGCGCCGGCCGGCGAGGTTACACCTTCTGCCCAAGCCGGAGAAAATGTGTACCTCAAAGTTCAACTGGTACGCGGCGTCTCCCTGCCCATCTCCAACTTTTTCCTTGCTGTCCTCAATCATTACCGAGTACAGCCTCAGAACCTATCCCCAAATAGCATCTTAGCACTTAGCAATTATGCGGCGCTTTGTGAGGATTATTTAGGGATTAGGCCTAGGCTAGATCTCTTCATCTATTTCTTCACCGTCAAGAGCGAAGCCGGAGCCAGCAAGGGCGAGCTCAGGAATTGTGGCACCATTAGTTTTAAGATCTGGCATGGCCGACACTTCCCCGACATCGTCGGTCACGAGTCCTGTAAGAACAAGCAGCGGACGTACTTCTACGGCCCAGATATCCCTCTGGCTGGCCGAGAAGTGACGTACCCGGACTTTGTCGATGGAGCAGCCGCCGAAGCCCCGACATGGAGATCCCAGGCCTCCCTTCCCTCCGACATCGACGCTTCCTGCGCTATAAGGCGGATAGAGTGGGTCTAACCGGATTGGACCTAGCCATGTGCTGGTTCGTTAGGCGGATCCAGCCTCTGCAGCACCGCTTGAAGTTGATGCACGAGTATACCAACGAGAGAAAGGATAGCCTCTGCATCTCTGAGGACAACTTCTCGAGTGACTCGGTCAAGCCACCTCAAAGACATCGTCAAAGCGAAGGATAGGAAGCGTGGCTTCACCATCACCTATGACATGTTCGTAGAGAGAAAATGCCCAAAGGTACCTGTTTATTTTCCGTGTATGATATATACTCCAGTTCTTCCGTCTAACCTTTACCTTCTCATCTAACACGGCGGATTTCACTTAACAGCTCAGTGATCTAGAGGAGGATAGCATGGCTGTCCAAATCTATGATCCGAAGATGAAGGAAGTCACGGTCGTGTCCGACGACGAGGTCCCGTTGGCGCGAAAGCGGAAGAACTCCACCTCTGACGCTGCCGACAGAGGCAAGAGAAAGAAGACGGACGGTGGAGCCTCCAAGAAGTCCACTGCCGCCTTGGAGGCGGAGAAAGGAATAATTACCGGGATCCCCTTTGCCAAAGCACCCCCTGTTGTGTAAGATTCTTTCTCTCCGACATTGTCCCTTGTTTGTCTTGCTCCTGTACTTATACTTTTTGTACGTTTCAGGAAGAAAGCCACCACCAGTTTGAAGAAGACCTCCAAAACTTTGGGGGCTTCTAGAAATATCAAGGATATGTTGCACCGTGACGTCCACCACGCATCTCCCTCCATCGCCCCTGCTACACTCAGCGTCAATCCCACACCAACTCCGATAAGCTCTCAAGCCAAAGATGCGTCTGTCCCTTCCGTCATGGAAGTGGACTCGGCCGCCTCTGCAGAATTTGTCGTTGCCGACGAGCTAGCAACGCAAGAGAGCGCCGCAACCCAGATGGCTGAAGCTCCGGCTAAGGATGCCATAGGTAGCGGTAAGGCAGTGGTGGAGGGTGGCACTTCTACTGAAGGCGGCACCTCTGCACCCAAGGTAGCCATAGAATTCCCGAAGATAGTCTACCCGGCGCTTACGCCGAGTAGCTCTGCTTTGGCTCCTGGTGCAGTGCCAACATCTCCGACATGCGGTCTTGAGGAGCTTCTCCGTCAAGCAGACATCCTGCGAGGAAACAACCTCTCCTTCAACAAATTGCTTGCCGAGAGCGCTACAAACCTCAAGATCATCGCACTTGTAAATTTTATCTACCTTGTGCATTTCTTCTGAGTATCCCACTGTAGCCCCCGAGGATTTAGACGGAAAACCATAGGCTTTTGCATCTGAATTCTATAAGTGTGACTAAGCTAGATAACTTCTCACTGTAGCACCCAAGCATATAATTTGAATGAATAATTCCGACTATATGCTTTCAGAGTAGCATACGTAGTGTTTGTAAATTTCAATACTGTATCCCCCAAGCTTCTAGTTGAAAACTGAATTAGTTCCGACTAGATGCTTAAAGAAAGACCAAGCACATTGCTAAGTTAAAAACTCTCATTGTAGCCCCAAAGCCTCTAGGTGGATAGTTATCCGGCTAGATGCTCCAAGTAGACTAAGCAGCTTTAAATTTTTCTTACCACAGAATGAGAATGATCGGAGAGGTGTCGCCAATGAGAAGTTCCACAAGATGCGCGCCGACTTGGAAGCAGAAAAGGGTAAAACTGCCTACTTGAAGGAACATATCATCAAGAGTAAGAGTTTGTTTTTCCTTTTGATTTCTGGCTTCGACTTGGTCTTGCGCCAACATTCTCCGAGTAATCACTGTATACTTGTTATTTCTCTGACTTGACAAAGCCATTGCCAAGGCTAAGGATATTGTCGAGCAATCCAAGCACATTGAGTTGCTGGATAGCGAAAACAAGATCCTTAAACAGGAGAGGAAGGATATGCTGAAAATGCATGAAGATTCCATGAAAGTCCCGCAGGACTCTGCCAATGAAGAGATGAACCGTCTGAAGAAGGAGATCGAGATGCTAAGAGAGCAGAACAAAGCTGCCGAAGAGCAGAATGAACGCAATCTCGAAGCATACAAGATCCTCCGACAAGAACGGGATTCTATGGCGGAAACTCTCCAGCAGGTAGAACTTAGCATCTTCAGTAAGTGATTCTCTGCCTTGCACTTCTGTAAGTTGTATACTTTGAACTTTTGTTTGACTGAACTCATGCACTTCTTTGTCAGAAATTTGCAGCTCCTATCGGGCTAACCCAGTCGCCTCCTCCGCCAAAAGAATGTATGGTCCTTGCCGGCAACTTATCACATCACGCAAGCTAAGGAGATAGCCAAGCACCTCCAGGTCAACATCAAGGCGGTGGATTCTGTGGCGAAGTTCTCGGAGATCTTGCGCCGAGCCCCCGAGCGTATTGTAAGCTGGAAGGCTTCATGTACCTAGGCTGGCGCAAGGATGGCGCTGTCAATGGTGAAGGCACACTACGAAACTGCCAACCTTGACGCGGTGACCTATGGTATCCCCGACGTGGACGACGATGGCCAAAAGATTGACCATGAAGCTATCTTGGTGTCACTCGCGGGTTATGACACCAGATTCGCCGAGTTGGTCGACCAGAATGTCTTTGTGCCCATGAAGACCATCGATGGCGGCAGCCAAAGCTCCTCCGAGGCCCTCAACACAGCCGACTTCGAGGAAGATGACTCTCCTGCTGCAGATGATGCTACGTCCAAGTCGCCTGCGCCAGAGGAATGAAAAAACAATATGTAATATTTGTTTCCTCTGGAAATTGTATGCAGAAAAAACAATGTGTTAACTTAAGGCGGAGAACAATAGTTGTTATGTCCTGCTACTTAAGAACTATCTCCAGCATGTATATATTTTTTAAGAAAGTGCTGGCTTATCCATTACTTTGGTTTTTATGGTTGAATTTCCGTGAGTCGAAAGACTCGTTGTCGGAACTATGCGCTCAGGCGATGATGCCCAATGGCACCATCAAAAACCTAAGCACAAAATCGCTGACAATGAGTGCCGAAAGTCACTACTCCAGAATCCACATAAAAACAACAAAGAATGTGTAGACCAGAAAACTTAAGCTAACGACCGTAGTCGGAATTTTCACAAGTGCAATCGCAAAGCTTGTGCATAAAGGTTTTATATGATCCAAAAATGAACACTAAAGGTGGTAAAGACTCAGAAATATGAGTGAACGAGAGAGCTTTATTTCATTGATAATATAAGAGGTACACAATAGATAAAAAATACTAAGTGTAGAAAGGACGTAGCTGTGCTATGTTCCATGGCCGATCAAGCTCCGGGTAGTCATCATCCGGGTCACGTCGCTTACGCTTATGATCTTTGTTGGGTCTATCCTCAAGTTCACGGTTGTCAAAGAGGTAGTAAGACCCATTGAGTAGCGCCTTGCTTATGATGAACGGTCCTTCCCATGGCAGGGATAATTTGTGTGACTTGTTCTACTTAAGTCAGAGCACCAGGTCCCCTTCTTTAAACGAGCGATGTCAAACGCGGCGACTATGGTAGCTGTGTAGATTCTGCTGGTAGATGGCGGATCTTTGGAATGCCAATACGCGCTCCTCCTCGAGAAGGTCCACATCTAGGCATCTGGATTCCTCAGCGTCACCTTCGTCGTAGGCGGCAACTCTTGGTGAATCGTGAAGGATGTCGGAAGGCAGGATGGCTTCTGCTCCATATACCATGAAGTAAGGGGTGTAGGCGGTGGATCTTTTGGGTGTAGTTCGCAAACTCCACAACATAGATGGCAATTCTTCCCCGCCTAGGCTCCAGCTGCCCTATGTAGCGGTGCCTCCAGTCGTGGCTTGATCCCTTGTAGAACTAATCCATTGGCTCGCTCAACCTGACCATTAGACTGTGGATGCACCACAGATGCAAGATCAAGTCGGATGCCCTTCTCCCAACAATAGGCTTCCACTTCTCCGAGTGACAAGTTATTGTTGTTATCGATGATAATGCTGTGTGGGAGACCAAATCTCACCACTAGATCTCAGACAAACTTAAGGGCAGTTGCCCCGTCAAGCTTTCTAATGGGTTTAGCTTCTATCCATTTAGTGAATTTATCAACTGCTACTAGCAGATGCGTAAACCCACATGGTGCCGTCTGCAACGGACCAACCATGTCCAACCCCCAGACTACAAACGGCCAAGTTATTGGTATTGTTCGCAATTCTTCAGCTGGAACATGTGGTTGTCGGGCATAATACTGGCATCCCATGCATGTGTCAACCAGCTTGTCGGCGTCCGACTTCGCGGTCAGCCAGTAGAATCGTTGCCGGAAAGCTTTAGCAACCAATGATCAGGGAGCGGCGTGATGCCTGCAATCTCCGAGATGGATTTCATGGAGGATTTCAATACCTTCTTGCTGGGAAACACACTTAAGGTATACACCATTGGTTCTTATTTTGTAGAGCTGTCCATTGATTATGGTATAGCCCTTTGCTCGGCATACTATTTGCCGTCTTTCGACTTTGTTGTCGGGAAAATTTTCGTGAACGAGATATTCCATAAACGGTTTTGTCCAAGCCGGAGGGACCTTTGTCACCGTGTGATAAAAAGAGTCAACTCTGTCCGGGTTGTCTATGTCTGCGCCCTTCACGGATGGTGTCCGTAGATGCTCTAGGAAAACGTCATGCGGAATTTGCTTGCGCCCTGATCCAAGCTTAGATAGCAGATCAGCCGCCTCGTTTTTCTCCCTAGGTACATACTTGACTTCGAAGCCCAAGAAGCTCTTGGCTATCTAGTCCACTTCGTCTTGATATGCCGCCATCATAGGGTTCCGCGCATTCCAGGTGCCAGCCACCTGCTGGGCAACCAAGTCGGAATCTCCACAGCAAACTATGCGCTTGATGCCAATATTCTTGGCTACGCGTAATCCGTGAATGAGTGCTTCATACTCCGCCATGTTGTTCGTAGCCTCGAAGTGGATCTGTAGAACGTAGTGTAGCTTGTCCCCAGTTGGTGACTATAGAAGTACACCAGCCCCCGAGCCGTTGAGCAGCTTTGATCTTTCAAAGTGCATCACCCAGTATTCTGGCTCTGGCAATGGGGTAGCATCTGGCATCTCCGTCTAATCTGCAATAAAATCCTCCAGAGCTTGTGACTTGATAGCGTCGCATCTTTTGTAGGTGATCTCAAAGGCGACAAGTTCAATGCCCCACTTCGCGACCCTTCCTGTAGCGTCGCTGTTGTTGATGATGTCGGACAGCGGAGTTTTGCTCACCACTGTGATGGGGTGCTCCTGGAAATAGTGCCTCAGCTTCCGAGAAGCAAGGAATACTCCATAAGCTATCTTTTGGTAGTGCGGGTAACTCTGCTTGGACTCCGTCAAGACCTCGCTTACATAGTAAACTGGTCATTGAACTCCATGCTCATGCCCTGGTTCCATCCGCTCTACCACGACGACGATGCTAATTACCCGGTTGGTGGCCGCCATGTAAACTAACATAGGCTCCCTAGACTCGGGGGCTGCAAGGATAGGCGCCGAGGAAAGTGTCTCCTTGAGCCGCTTCAATGTTGCATCTCCCTCGTCCATCCACGTGAATTTGTCCGCCTTCTTCAGCAACTTGTGTAACGGCAAAGCCTTCTCTCCAAGTTGGCTGATGAACCGACTAACTGCTGCAACACAACCTGTTAGCCGTTGAATGTCCTTCAGGCATGTCAGACGGTTTATGTTTAATATGGCTTTGATTTTCTTCGGGTTGACCTCGATTCCACACTGGGAAACGATGAAGCCCAACAATTTGCCGATTGGTACCCCGAAGACGCACTTCTTAGGGTTAAGCATCATGTTGTATTTCCAGAGATTATCAAAGGTTTCTTTCAAGTCGGAGATTAAGTCATTTGACTTTTTAGACATCACCACTATATCGTCTACATAAGCGTGAACATTCCGACCAATTTGGTCATGCAAGCAACGTTGCATTGTCCGCCGGTACGTAGCACCTGCGTTTTTTATCCCAAAGGGCATCGTGACATAACAAAACGTGTCGTAGGGTGTAGTGAACGAAGTGGACAATTGGTCCGACTTCCTCATCTTGATCTGATGGTATCCTGAGTATGCATTGAGAAAACATAAAAGCTCCGAGCCAGCCGTCGAATCAATTACTTGGTCAATGCGAGGCAAAGCCAATGGATCTTTGGGACACGCTTTGTTCAAGCCGGTGTAATAAACGCACATTCTTAATTCTTTGGTTCCCTATTTGGGGACAAGTACAGGATTGTCCACCCATCGGGTGTGAAGGACTTCTCGGATAAATCTAGCTTTAAGTAACCTAGCTATATCTTTGCCAATGGCACGTCTCTTCTCGTCTTCGAAGCGTCGTAGAGGTTGTTTCACTGGTTTACACTTTGGATCAATGTTTAAGCTGTGCTCGGCAAGTTCCCTAGGTACACCTTTCATGTCGGCAGGTTGCCAGGAAAAGATTTCCCTATTCTCACGGAGGAACTCTACGAGCGCGCTTTCCTATTTGGGATCCAGGTTCGTCCCAATGGCGGTGGTCTTGGAAGTATCGCCTACCACAAGTTCCACCGGATTGGTCTCGATGGCGGCCTTGAATGCTGGGGCAGAGTCAGAAATCTATTTCTTCAACACGGGCATCTATGAGGCATCGACCTTGCTCTGGATCTCCTTGAATTCGTTGTTGTAGAGGACAGCTTCCGTGTAGGCTGCTTCTCCAATCTCGGAGTCTCTTGCTTTGGTAAAGCTGCCGGCTACGGTGATGACACCGTTTGGTTCGGGTATCTTGAGCTTGTTGTAGACAAAGCATGGCTTGGACATGAAGGTGTGGAATATATCGCGGCCAAATATGACGTGGTACACGCTCTTGAAGGGGACCACCTCAAAGGTCATGCGTTCTTGGCGGTAATTATTGACATCGCCAAAAGCGACCTGAAGTGTGATGCACCCAAGGGACCGAGCCTCCCGACCAGGAACTACGCCGTGGAAGATGGTGTTGGTCCGCCTTAGGTTTGCCTCCGTCAAGTTCATCTTCTGTAATGTATCCAGGTACATAATGTTGATGCTGCTTTCGCTATCCACCATGCATTTGGTGAACTCATAGCCGTCAATCAAGGGGTTGATGACCATGGAGTACTAGTTCTCCGTGGGGATGAGGTCTGGGTGATCCTTCCTGTCCCAAGTGATTGGAATCTCCGACCAGCGCAGGAACTGGGGAACTAGGGGTAGAGTAGCCATCAGTATCCTCATGGAGGTCTTCTGTTGTCGGACGGTGGGGGTGCCAAGGAAAGTGTGGAAAACTGCCGCCTTCTTCTCGAAGGGGTTCTTGCCCTTGCCATTGCTCTTGGCGGCATGCTTGGGGTCAACATGCTCGTCCATGTCACTTGAATCCTTGGACTCCTCCTCCTTCTTCTTCCCCTTGCCCTTGCCTCGCGGTCTGTTCTTCTGACTTCTCTTGTAGCCGGACTCCGAGTCCTCTTTAAGATCGTTGACGAACTTGCAATGGCGATTGGTGTGTGTGTAGCTTTGCCGTTGGCGTCGAGGTGTACGAGGCACGGCATATCGCGGTACTCTTTGTAAGTCTGGGGAACGCGGGGAGCTACCAAGGTAGTTTCACTTCCTCGCTGCTGCCCCCGACCAGCCCTCGTCCTCGACCACGCTGCCCCCCATTACCTCGCCCTATAAAAGTCATGGAGACCATGTCGGAGGGTTGCTTTTCTTCTGGCGGATTATTCCGCTTTGCGTTATTATTCCTCTTAGCTTGGGATGGGATTGCTATTTCCGGCAATGATCCGCGAGCGTCATCGTCGGCGGCCGCAAATTCACTAGCCAACTGGATCATCTGGTTGAGGTTGAGCTGGTGATTGTCCTGCAGGTGCTTCAATGTATGTCGGAGCAGCATACCTCTCTCCAACCCATTGATGAAGGCAGACATGGCGGTCTGGGAATGCACACCTGCGCAGGAATTCTTCATGTCTAGCCAGCGGGAGAGGTAGGTGCGAGATGACTCGTCTTTCTCCTGCACACATCGTTGTGAGTTGCCAACAGTATAGGGACATTTCTATGTACCCTCGAAGTTCTTGGTGAACGCTTCTTGCATGTCCAACTAATTACAGATAGATTTCTCCGGCAAGTCATCAATCCATTGTTGGGCCGAGCCCGCCAGCATCAGCGGGAGGTACTTGACGGCGACGTTGGGGTTTCCCCCGGCGATCTCCACCGCGTTGCCGTAGTCCTGCAACCATGTAGCCGGCTTGGTGGTGCCGTCATAGGGCTTGATGGTCTTGTTAATCCGGAAACCCTTGGGGTAAGCTGCGGTCCGTATCACAGGTCCAAAGCAGCGTGGTCCCAGGTATGCTCCATCCCGGGCCTCATGGATCTTGTCTAGTCGCGACCTTGCATCGTATGGCTCCGGGCTTCGTTTCTTCTTCTTGCCATCAGGGGATGGGATGCATGAACGACACGGGACTACTCCTCCATGGTGGCTACTAGGGGGTGACAGAGGCGGAGGTGGCGGTGGGTTAGCCTTCTTGCTGTTACCCTCCTGCGACGCCTCACGCTTGCTACGACTTCTTGTCGGACACGGAGGGTCATGACGCGACCTGCTCTTGTGTCCTTGGCTGCGCTCTCCATCATGACGGGTCTGCTCCGCGTTGTCGCGGATGACGATGTCGCGTTTCTTTGGTGGAGGCATGTCCGTGCGATGGTGAGCCTTGGGGTCTTCACGATGTCGGGGAGATCGGGGCGGTGGATATGGGCGACGAGGGTGATCTTTGCCTCTATGGTCGGAGGATATGGGGATAGCATCCTTCCTGTTGCGCGCATCCATCAGTCTTCGTTCTGATGAACCCATCTGGGACCCGACATCCTGGGGAGATCCATCCCTTGGCGGCTTATGGTGGCTAGACTGGCAGAATGCTGGGTCAGACTCAAGCCTCTGAGAGGTGTCCTTTTCCTGCTGTTTCACCGCCTTGGCCACGAGGTCGTAGACCTGTTCCACTGCCTCAGGTGATCTATCATGCTCCAGGAGGGTCTTGGCGATGGTGAGATTAAGGAGAGGAGTGGGCATCACCTGCCTGCCTTCGCTGTCAATGTATGGCTTTTCTTGTGGCGGCTTCGAGGGGGCCCATCCTAGGTTTCTCCGTACACCAGGATCATTGATGATGCGAGCCAGAGCTTTCTTAGCCTTCTGCTGCAGCAGCAGAGTCTTGTACTCGGCCTCCATAGCTCTAGCTTTCTCTATTGACTTATGTGCATTGGCCAGATCTCGGTCTTGCTTTGCGCCTTGCACCGCGATGGCGTGGCGCCTCCTCCAGCAGCTGCTGGCGCTTCTCATCAAGCTGGGTTACGTTCCGGATATGAGCGATGGTTAAGGGCTCGATGAGGTGATTGTCGTACATCACTCTATCAGCTGGAGTAACTTGGGCAGCAGCAGATGTGGATGCTGGAGGCGGCAGGTTTGCGGTGTTGTTGTTACTCGGTCCGATGCCGAGTTCCTGCGGCTGTTGCACTGGGCCAGGCGGAGGAGGCATCGCCTTTGCGTGATCATTGTTGGCGGCAATAGGTGGTCCCTTCCCTTTGTCCAACGCTGTAGGCGGAGCTCGTTCGGGCTGGTATTCATCCATCGCTGTCCCAATGGCGACGAACACCTCTCTGGACTTGACGGCATTGTTGGCTTGCTCGTCGCGCTGGAAATCTTCCTCCAGCTCCTGCATAGTTGAGTCCAGCTCGTCTGGGCTGAAGTCTATCTCCTCCGAGTAGGAGCTGATGTCGGCATAGAGCGCGTCGAGCATGGAATCGGAGGGTGCCGGGGCTTCGTCAACAATGGGTGATGGCGGCGACGCGACGAAGATGACTAGGGGTGGTGGTGCTGCTGCAGCAGTAAGGACTAGAGGCGTTGGCGGCGGCGCGACGGCGACTGCTGGAAGTGGTGGTTGTTGCTGAGGCGGGGGTGCGACGCCAATGAGCGTGGGCGCTGCATGGGGTGCTACCTTGGCCTCTGCGTAGCTATTGACGGTGTTCACCATGCTCTCGAAGGTGAGGCGTATCGTGGCCTGCTGTCGCCTTAGCGTATGCCTGAGAAGCGTACCCTGGTCCAGTCCTTCCACAAAGTGATACATGTCATCATCATTGGGGTAATGTGCCAGATCGGCCCATATACGGAGCCACCTGGTGAGGTAATCGTGGGGGTTTTCGCCTTCTCTCTGAACGCAACGCGCCAGATCGAAGATGGTCACCACGCCGACGAACTTGGATCGCTGTTGTCTAGACGCACGGGCTAAACCGGCGGACTTGTAGTGATCCTCCACCGTTATATCCAGCACTAGGGCAGTTTGGGTGGGCCTTGAGTTTTCCGACCTTTGTCGACAAACTCCGAAGAGAGATCCGACATCGATCCTTCCGCGAACGTATCCTGCCCGTAGGCGGTCCGTGCGGGTCTTGATGCTCCTCCGACTCCTAGGGAACTAGTGCCCGGGTCAGTTTTGCCGATGAAGAGGTGGATGTCTCCGATAGGAACGATCGAGCACCGCGTAGGGTTCGTCTTCGCCGGGATCCAGAACTCGTCGGGGGGGACGATCAAAATGTTGTTGGAGAAGAGAACACGACCGATGGCTATGGTCTCGCCGATTCCCGCGAAGATCTTGGTCCTCGCCCGCTGAAGAGCCTAAAGAGCCTCTTGCCCCACGGTGTGCGCCAACTGTCGTGGTATTGCCGACAAGTACGCCCTGGAGGGGTACTCACGGTGCGTGTTTAGAGACGTGGGGGAAGGCGGACAGTTGACGGGTACGAGGTAACACAGCTTACCCAGGTTCAGATCCCACGACGGTGGCGGAATCCTACTCCTGCTATAAATCACTATAATGGCAATAAACCGAGTTACGGAGATAGGTTCGCTGTGCGAGGTATGAGTTAATCGATGCCCTAAAGGCTCCCATAGGCCCGACTTATATAGTCGTCAGGTCCTAGGGTTATAGGCAAAGTTCTTGCCGGACAGGTTATAGAGTCGTACACTGTCTATTACTAGTCTAGCGTGTCTTACACTCCAAGGCTCCGGGTACGTCGGTGACTCCTCTGTAGCCTTCCTTTATCCGGCAAGGGCATCCCTTCTGGATCCATCTAATTAGGCCGCCCAGCAGGCCATGGGTCATGCTACCAACTGTGGGCCACCCGGGTTAGTCGGACAAGAGACATGATATGAGGATACCCATATAGCATATCCCCAACAACCGGCGGTCGCGCCTCCTGCCGACCGCCGGCGAGGTCGGGTCCACCTAGCCCCGGCTAAAAAAATTTCGCCGGCTCCGCAAGCTGGCGAACGTGTTATCTTTCTCGCGTATCTGGCACACGGCCTGGACTTCCCGGCCAGCGCCTTCTTCCTCTCCTTCCTCGCCCACTTTGATCTCTGCCTCCACCATCTCGGGCCGAATGCAATCGGCATTCTGGCCCACTTCGTCACCTTCTGCGAATGCTATCTCGGGATCCAACCGGATCTCGGGCTTTTCGGTTGGCTCTTCTTGATCCATTCACAAGTGCAATACGCCAAAGGGCCTCTCGTGACCTGCGAAGGCGCCTCGATCTACTCCCGATCGCAGACCGGCTACCCCAAGTTCGAGCTGCACGACACAGTTAAACTGTGGCAACAAACATACTTCTATCTACGGAACTTGAGGTCTGAGGACCGGCTGAACCTCCCAGCCTTCCAAGACATGGAGTCCAGCCGGGCGCAGTGGTAGGAGAAGATCTTTGGCGCCAAGGCGGAGTCGGACGCGCTCCTCCACCAAATGAGGGGGCGGGTCATGGCTGGCCTAACCTGCATCGACGTGACGCTGAGCTGGGCTAGCCGGCTGATGATGCCCCTATAGCAGCGAGCAGACAAGATGTGCTACTACTCCTGGCGCCTTGACCCGACCTGACTCTCCCGCTGCAACCCCCCTTCGCCAACCTTTATGAGTGGGTGTGGATGATCACCAAGGAAAAGATCAAGGACAATTGGCGCTTCGGTGTGGCCCCCTACACGCGCGAGAACCGCGTGCCCCGGGTAAGTGTGACTTGCCCTTTTTCTTGCTTTCCTTTTGTTCCTGCTTTATCCGGCTAGACCATTTTATCCGGTACTGTCTCGTTTCTTCTTTGTAGATTTTCCCCTGCATCATCCGGGAGGAGGGCGACGCGCACCTCCAGGTCTTCGCCACCGACCTTGCCGAGCCGCGCCCGCGTCGGACCAGCCGGGGAAATGAGGCGGTGGAAGATCCGCACGGCCCCGCGCCGGAGGAGAGCGACGGCACCTCCGCGCCCGAGCCCACCCGGAAGCGCGCCAGCGAGGGCTCCTCCAGCAGCGCCACCGCGAGTGAAGACCCGGCTGCCAAGCGTAGCCGGGCGGTAGGGGTGCCTCCACGCCCCGACCGGACCGCGGCTGGCCGGAAGAGGTCCGCGCCCGTGGTGCAGGGGTGAGTTCCTTGCGCAGTTCTTTTTCTTGCTCTACCTTTTTCTTGCACCTGCCTTTTTCCTGTTCTGATCTTGCCTTCTTTTCCCAGCGTCGTTCTCTCCTTCGCTGCGAGCCCGGCTCGCGGCGTGCCCTCTACCTTGCCACCTTGCGGTCCTCCTCCGCAGCCGGGTGCCCCCTCGACGGCTGCTCCGCCTCCCGCGACCGAGACTATGCACCCACCAGAGCCGGTGGCCATGGTCCAGCCGACTCCCACCACGCCCGAGCACGCGGTGAGCTGGACGGATGCGACCTCTAGCCCTGGTAGGGGCTCGTTAGCCGGCGCGGGAGGCTCACGCGCTGGCAAGGACATAGTGATCGTGGAGGACGTCGAATCCGACGAGGATGCGACGGCGCAGTGGCAGGCGGCTATACGTGATGCCCCGACTGCCCTAGCCGGACCGCTGGCGCCGCTACCGGTGGAGGCGGGGGCCTCCCTGCAGACCTTCAAGGTGAAGCTCGAAGTCGGGCTCCAGGAGGGCAAGCAGAGCCGGGCGATGCTGGCCGGCGCCAGCGAGGACGCCGCGAAGCAGCTGGCGGCGGCGCGAGGAACCGCACGGAGTAAGTTTCTCCCACTCTGCTTCTAACTACCTTCTGGTTTGCACTTTTTTCATTTTGTTCTGCTTCTGGCTGTCTTCTCACTTGTCCTCTCTTTTTCTTCTGTTGCAGCTGTCATGGTCTGCGCGCAGTGCGAGATTGAACGGCTGAAACGCTCCAATGTGCGTCTCAGCGGGGACAATGCCGCGCTCCGGCACCAAAATAAGGGGTGGCACTCCAAGGTCAACCAGCTGGAGGCCACCGTCAAGGAGCGGGACGATTCCCTCGCCAGCCGGGCCACCGCCTTCGACCTCCTGGATAAGGAGGCCGCCCGGCTGAAGGAGCATGCCGAGTTCTTGGATGATGAGCTGATGAACGTTGGCCTCATTACCAAGGGTGAGTTTCCTGCCTTTCCTTTTTCCGTTCCGTCAGACTAATTTTTGTCGGGCTGCTCTTTTGACTTGCCCCCTTCTGATCACAAGGCTTCTACCCCCAAGTAGATGCCCTTGCCTACGACCGGGTGCAACAGGTTGCACTGGGTGAGAAGGCTGCCGTCCGGGACCTGGTGGCGCAGCTCGCGGAGGACGCCGCCAACCTGTGCAAGGCTGCGGTCGGCATCCACGACCTCGTCTTTCCGGGAGAGATCCTGCCGGAGACCATGGGGGCCTTGGCAATCAAGTTGGGCGACGCGTCGGCTCACATCGACCGGCTGCGCGACCTGGCCGCCCGTGTCGGCTCTGAAATGGCGCTGGCCCTTATGCTCTCTTGGTACAAGGATTCCCGGCTGGACAAGCTGGTGGATGGCTTCTGAGCCGGCGCGAATCTTGCTGCCGTGCGCCAGGCCTATCCCGGGCTCCGCTAGGCCGCCATCACGATCACCGGATACGCCGACATCGACGAAGTGCTCACGGGCAGCGAGGGAAGCGCAGGAGCAGACGGTGGCGCGGAGGCATCCTCCCAGGCGGGTGGCGCAGCTCCTCCCCATGGTAAGGGTCCAACCGCCTGAAGAGGAAGACCCCGGGATGCCGGGTGGAATTGTGAATAACTTTTTAGCTTTTGGTACTTGTGCTGTTTGAATAATTTGGATATGCGGGGGCTTCGTCCTCCGCCATTTAATTATCTGTCTGGCTGGCTCTGCCTTCGTGCACCCATTATATTTATGCCTTGGTCGACTAACTTTCCCAACTGGTCCACTCCAGCCGGCATTATCTTGCCTTTTTTCTTGTATTTTTTTGCGAACCTTCACTTGCGTTCTGCTATTTCTGTCTTGGCGACGGCCTTTCCTTTTATGTTGCCTTTTCGACTAGTACTCGCAGTCCGGCTAGGCGCCTCCGGTCGCTCCCTGGACCTTTTTCTCTATTACTTTCCTTATCTTACTTCTTATTTTCTTCTTCTATCTTTCTCTTTCTGGCTAGGTCTGCCTGACGTGCCCGACTAGCGGTGCTTGGTCGGATTGGGCGGGTGGCGCCTTTGTATTCTTGTCTGTCTTTGTCCTTTCTCTCCATCCGGCTGACGCACCCTTCAGCCGGACGCCGTACGCTTTCAGTGGGGGCGCGCCAGCGCACCCACTGGGTGTAGCCCCCGAGATTCAGAGTGGCTACCGCAGATAGGTGCTTCGAATCTTCCCTGTTTTTGATTTCCGGCTCGATGCGGTTTGTGCAAAAAAACACACACAAAAATGATTCCTTATCAATATGCTGTCATGCTATGCGTTATCTTTACTGTCCGACTACAATTTTTCCTTTTTCAAAACTAGCTCGTGCTTTTCTGGACACTTAGTCACTTTCTCATGCGCAATGATGTTTACGCTACACCTTGCCGGACAGCCGGATTGCGGTCTGGAGCCGGAACCGAAGGGAGCTAACAATACATTTGCGCACGGTACTAGAGGCTTAGTAGCCGGAAAATACCAACTAGGCACATGGCCAAAACGCCCGATCTGACGCATCTTTCGCCGTTTTTCATGTGGGATGCCCTCGAGCTTTTGCTCTTGCCACCCGGACAGCCGGGTTGTAGTCTGTAGCTGAGACGAAGAGTGGGCCTATGGCATCATCGAACACTAGTTAGTCGGTTTATAGAATTGGCAGGGCGGGCCAGCCGGCGAGCCCCCGCGATTGGGGGTCGATGGAAGCCGGAAAAATGTTGCAGGATTTAGTCAGAAATAAGTAACGACGGAAGGTCTGGCAAGGATCCCACGAGCATCAGCCGTGGTTCCATATCTTTCATTCATTCAGGGTTCCGGATACATACACTAATTTTTGTGACGAAGTGTAAGATGGTCGGAGCAGGTCTGCATTCCACGGCCGCTCCGTCTCCTCGTCCGACTTGTCCATCTTTTCTTGCACAACTACTATGCGTCGATGAGGTAGTAGGAGCTGTTGTGCAGCGCCTTGCTGATGATGAACGGGCCCTCCCACAGAGGAGACATCTTGTGCATGCCCTTCGTGTCTTGTATCAGCCGGAGCACCAGGTCGCCCTCCCGAGACATGACGGGCCGGATGCGGTTGGAGTGATACCGGCACAGCCCTTGCTGGTAGATAGCTGATCTGGACAAGGCCAGTTCGTGGGCCTCCTCGAGGAGGTCCACGCTATCCTCCATCGCTTCCTGGTTCTCCTTCTTCGTGTAAAGGAGCTTGCGGGGTGAGTCAAACTCGATGTCCGCCGCGAGGACTGCCTCTGAGCCGTAGGTGAGGAAGAACAGGGTGAAGCTGGTTGATTTGTTCGGGGTGGTGCGGAGGCTCCACAACACAGCTGGCAGCTCGTCGATCCAGCAGTCGGGTGATCGCTCTAGTGGCTCGATCAGCCGGGGCTTGATTCCGTCTAGCACCAAGCCATTGGCTCTTTCGACCTGCCCGTTGGACTATGGGTGCACGACGGATGTGAGGTCCAGCCGGATCCCTTTGTTGTGGCAGAATCGGGCGAACGCCCCCTTGGCGAAGTTCGTGCCATTGTCGGTGATGATGCTATGGGGGTAACCGAACCGGATGATGATGTCGCGGAAGAAGGTGACGACGGTGGCACCGTCTAGCTTCCGAATCGGCTTCGCCTCGATCCACTTGGTGAACTTGTCCACCACCACCATCAGGTGGGTCATGCCGGCTCCAGCTCGCTTGAAGGGGCCGACCATGTCCAACCTCCAAACCGCAAAGGTACAGGTGATCGGTATTGTCTTGAGCACGGAAGCCGGCATGTGCCTTAGCTGGCCGAACCACTGGCACCCATTGCACGCGCGAACCAGCTGGTCCGCGTCTTCCAAAGCAGTCGGCCAGTAGAACCCATGGTGTATTTCCTTCGACACCATGGCTTGAGAAGAGGTGTGGTGAACGCACTCCCCCTGGTGGATTTCCTTCAGCAGCCGGTAGCTGGTATCCACGTCGACGCACCGTTGGAAGACGCCTGCGGCGCTGCGCTTGTACAACTCCTTGTTGATGATGGTGTACGTGTGCGCGCGGCGCCGGATCTTCCTTGCCTCCACCTCGTCATCCGGGAGCTCGTCGTTGAGGAGGTAGTTCATGAAGGGCTGGGCCCAGGATGGAACTTCCCGGATGGTGAAGACGCCGGCTGGCACGATCTGGAGCTCATCCGGAGGGCGACCGGGTGGGATACCCGAGTCGGCAGCCCCCGGGCCTTTCTCCTTGCTCGATGACGGCTTGCTGAGGCGGAGGCAGCCCCCGGGTATTTCGAGCCAGAGGGCACACCAGCGGGGCCCGACTCTTTCGAGCCGGCAGCCCCCGGTTCTGCTACCCAGATGATGGATTCAGACTCTGGAGAGGGGGTGATGTTGGGCTTGCGAAGATGATCTAAGGACACTCTGGGCGGGATGCCTGCTCTGGTGGATCCGACTCGCGCGGGCGCGTCGGCCGCCTCATTGTTGGCACGGGGAACGTGATGGAATTCGCATCCCTCGAAGCCAGCACTAAGCAGCTGCATGTGGAACCGGAACAGGGCCATGTTGGCATCCCTGGCATCCCACTCGCCGGATGCTTGCTGCACCACCTGATCCGAATCACCGAAGCAAAGGATCCGACGGATGCCGATGTCTTTCATGAGCCCGAGCCCGTGCACGAGAGCCTCATACTCGGCGACGTTGTTCGACGCGGTGAAGTGGATCTGCAGCATGTACTCAAGCCGGTCTCCCTTGGGAAAGGTGAGCATGATGCCGGCTCCCAAGCCCCCGCGCATCTTCGAGTCGTTGAAGTGTAGCCTCCAGTAGTCGGAATCTGGAATCGGCGGCAGGTACTGGCTTTCTGCCCAGTCGACGAAGAAGTCTGCCACCGCGTGTTACTTGATGGTTATCCGGGGCTCAATACTGGATGCAGTAGGCGGCCAGCTCGATGGCCCACTTGGCTACCCGGCTCGTGGCGTCCTTGTTGCCAAAGATTTCACCCAACGGCGGAGTGGACACCACGGTGAGCGCATGCTCCTGGAAGTAGTGCTTGAGCCTCTTGCAAGATAAGTACATGCCATAGCACATCTTCTAGTAGTGGGGGTAGTTCTGCTTGGAGAGGGATAGCACCTCGCTGAGGTAGTAGACGGGTCGCTAAACCGGCTGGGCCTTGCCTTCCTCGTGGCGCTCCACCGATAGGACGACGCTGACGACCCGGTTGGTGGCGGCCTCCTTCGCAGCCGGCGTGGAGAGAACCGGCGCCGTTGACAACATGCACTTGAGGTCGTGGAACGCGATGTCCTCCTGCGCAGTCCAGGTGAACTTTTCCGTCTTCTTCATTAGCTGGTATTGTGGCTAGGCCTTCTCCCCAAGCCGGCTGACGAATCAGCTGAGGGAAGCCAAGAAGCCGGTGAACTTCTGGACACCGAGCAAGCTCTTGGGCGGCTGCATCCTCTCGATGGTCGCGATCTTCTCCGGATTGTCCTCGATTCCCCGGCTCGACACGAGGAAGCCGAGGAGCTGTCCGGCTGGCACGCCGAACATGCACTTCTCCGGGTTTAGCTTCATCTGGTACTGGCGGAGGTTGGTGAATGTCTTACCGATATCTTCCAGCAGGGTCTACTTCTCCTTCGTCTTGATGATGACGTCATCTACGTACGCGTGCACATTCCGTCCGATCTGCGAGTGCAAGCATTTCTGCATGCAACGCTGATAGGTAGCACCTGCATTCTTCAGGCCGAATGGCATGGTTACATAGCAGTAAGCCCCGTACGGGGTGATGAACAATGTTTTCAATTGATCAGCCGGATTTAGCCGGATCTGATTATAGCCGGAATAACTATCAAGGAAGGAAAGCAGATCGCAGCCGGCCATAGAGTCAATCACTTGATCAATATGGGGAAGAGCGAAGGGGTCTTTCAGGCAGGCCTTGTTCAAGCTCATGTAGTCGATACACATATGCCAAGTCTTGTTTTTATTCAACACGTGAACTTGGTTGGCTAGCCAGTCCAGGTGGTACACCTCCATGATGAAGCCGACAGCAAGTAGTTGGGAGATGTCATCACCGATGACCTTCCTATTGTCCTCCACGAAGCGACGAAGGGGCTGCTTGACCGGCCTGGCATCTAGACGCACATGAAGCGAGTGCTCGGTGAACTCCCTCGGCACACCCGACATTTCTTTGGGAGACCATGCGAAGATGTCCCGATTCTCACGGAGGAAGTCGACGAGCGTGCTTTCCTATTTGCTATCCAAGCCGGTGCCAATGGTGACGCACGTGGAGGGGTCAGCCGGGTCGAGCAGGATCTACCTGGTCTCCTTGGACGGCTGGAACACCATGTCCCCAGCCGGCTTCATGCAAGGCGGCACCTCTTGCTGTAGCATGACAACATTGCACATCATCTCGCGCTTCTCCTTGGCGATGAGCAGGGCCTCATCTATCTTGGCGCCTTCCTTCGCGCAAGCCATGGACCGTCTATAGCAGCTGGCCACAGTGATCAGACCATTCGGCCCTAGAAACTTCATTTTGAGGTATGCATAGGGGGACCTCCATGAACTTTGCGAGGGCAGGGCGCTCAAGAAGGACATGGTAGGTGCTGGCGAGGTTGACCACCTCGAACCAGATTGGCTCGCGCTGGAAGTTCTCCTCCGAACCAAATATGACATCCAACCGGATCTTGCCTAGCGGGACGCATGGTGGCCCAGGTGTGACGCCGTGGAACACAGTGGTCGAGGGCTGCAGGTCGCACTCCCGGATGCCCAGCTTCTCCATGGAAGACCGGTAGAGCACGTTGAGGCTGCTCCCACCGTCTACCAGCACGCACGAGAATCGGCAGGTGCGTGCATCGGAGATGACGAGGGGGTCCAGCACCATCGCATAGCCCTTGGGATTCGGGAGCAGATCCGGTTGATCCGCCTGGCTCCAGGTGATGGGAGTCTCTGACCAGTTGAGGCGCAGGGGGACCGGGAGAACGACAGTGTTCACCTCCACGTTGCGCTGCTTCCGGCCGCGATTGTCAATCGGCTCAGCCTCGAAGATGTGGTAGTTCTCGTGCTGCTGGGGGTAGCCCGTGTTGCCGCGGTTGTTGCCGGCTGCCCTAGACGATGGTGGAGGTCCTCCAGGAGGGGTGGGTGAAGAGGAGGCAAGCCAGCCTGCTCCTTGATCTGCTGAGTCCAGCTGCACTGCCGAGTGGTGTGCGTAGCCGGCTTGGCGCCGTTGTGGTACTTGCACGGCCCGTCGAACCTCTCCTCGAAGGTGAAGGTGTTCCTCTGCCTCTGATCGTTGTGATCCGGAATGCCTTGCGTTGCGTTGACATGCCTCTGGTGGTAATGTGGGCTCTGCTGCTCAACCGGGCGCTTGCCGTGGTAGCGGCTGTCGTTGCCGTGCCACCTGGACGATCCGGCATCTCCGCCCTGGCCGGCATGCTTCTCTCGAGACGGCTCAGTGTGAACCGGCCATCCCTCCGCGTTTACTCGGAGGGGATTCTTCATGGCCACATCCGTAGTGGCGTACTGGTCAGCAACGGTCATCAGCTTTGCCATGGTCTTGGGCTCGTCGCACAGCAGCAGGTGGCGCAACATCGTGCCTTTACGGCACCCCCCGATGAAGAAACCAATAGCTTGGTTCTCCACCACCCCTTCGCCGGAGTTGCACAACTCGGTCCAACAGGCAAGGTACGCGCAATCCGACTCGCGGTCTCCCTGGACACACAGAGAAAGATCGTCGGGCCTACCTGGACGCTTGTACGTGCCATTGAAGTTCCAGATGAATACTTTCTCAAAGTCTGGCCAGGCATTGATGCTATTGGGCGCGAGGCTATTGAGCCAAGTCCTTCCCGAGCCAACTAGCATGAGGAGGATGTAGCGAACCACCATGCTCTTGTTAACGTGGGCGATTCTGACTACGGTGACGTAGTCGGTCAGCCAGTCTTCCGGCTTCATGCTGCTGTCGTACTTGGGGGTGTCCCGTGGCAGGGATAACTTGTTAGGGAAGGGCTCCTTCCAGATGCGCAGCTCGAAGCACATTGGGCCGGTTGCATCCTCCTCCTCCATGAGGCGGGCTTCCATTAGTAGGTCGATGCGGTTGCGCGCATCTGGCTCAACCGGATTGGGCGTCCCCACCCGGCCAGTGAGAAGAGATGGTGGAGGGGGAGGCGGGATGGTGTAGGGGGTGGAGGGGGGTTTGGCCAGCTGGGGGTGGGTGGCTCGTGGCTCCTTGCTCGCAGCGAGGTTGGCTGCTGCCGGATTGGCGACACTTGGAGCGTGGGGGTTGCTGACCCAGAGACGCAGAGCACTCTGTCTGGCGGGGTCCTCCCCGGCTGTTACCAGCCGGGCAGTTCCCTCTGGAGCTGGCTCTTTCTTCGAACGCAATCCGAGCGGCCTCGGCCTGCTCGTCAGCAACACGCAACAGGTGTTGCACTCGCTGGAACTGGCGTAGCATCTCGTCCCCCTCCAGGTGAGGTAGGTCTTCCGCGACGGTCGAGCCGCCCGGACATTCTTGACTGCGGTGTCATACACCGGCGGTGGGAAGTATGTGCGGGAGGCCGGCTCGACATCTTGCTCGAATCGGGCGCCCAGCTCTCCTCCGCGGTGCTACAAGGAGCCCAGCCGGCTAGGATCTTCATTAGCTGGGGTGAGGCCGTGCGCGTGGTGATACTTGCGGATGTTTCTCTCAATCCGGTACTTGGTGGAGCCCAAGCCCTGGGCCTGCTGGAGAAAACGCTCGCACGCCGCCTCGATCTTGGCCATGGCCTCCTCCAGGTTTTCCCCGGGGTCGACCGGCTTGCAGAGCTCCTCGATGACCTCGTCCACCACGCCCTTCTCGCGCAGCGGGGTGGATGGCCGCCCAAGTCGCTGCCGCACTCGAGAGGAGGACGACGACTATTGCCAGAGCCGACCATCATCACCTCCACGACGCCAGGCACGACAAGCGCGCTGCCGGCTGAGGGAAACGGCTCGGCGAAGGAGACAATCTCCCGAGGGAAATCCTCTGGCACGGTGGCGAAGTAGACGGGCAGGTCACCGAATAGCAGGACGGAGCCGTCAGCCGGGAAACTGGCACCGGCGAAGCAATGAGCATTTTCAATAACGCAGTCGAATTTTCCCAGCATGAGCACTAGGCCGAAAGCCACGCGCTCGCCGGACGAAGTGCGGGTTCCCGTGCGAAACGTCACTCCGGTCGCCGCCATCTCGGCCCCATGGTGGGCGCCAACTGTCGTCGTTATGGAAATGGCAGAGCCTAAGAAGTCTAGATAAAGGTGTGGGAGCGAGCAGGGAAGCGAGCGAAGGCGTCCACAGGCGGGATTAGGCACAAGCAAGCGTCGGGGAGACAAAAAGTACCCAGTTTTAGAGCCCTCGGGGTGAGGTAAAGCTCCTACTCCTGCCGATCTGACTATAGGGATGAATACCAAGAACTACAAGGCTCCTCGAGCTGTATCTGGTCTAGCTAGCAAGAAATGAGATTCCAGCCCTTGCATTGTTGCCCCTGTCGCCCCATATATAGGCTGAGGCGGCGTGGGCAACGGCCTGGCCGACTGGCGGGTCCCACAGGTGGGCCCCAGCCGGCTAGGTCATCTACAGTGGCCGACATGGAGGGAGTGTACCCACAGTCAAGACCATGCTACCACGCCGTCTACAGTGGCCTCCGTGCGGGTAGTTACGCATAGTACCACCTACTGTCCACTGTTACAACCGTCATCGGTAAAGTCGTCGGTATGGGCCGAGTGTTTGAGTCTCCTTTCTGTCTTGTCCGCCGTCCTGGGCGTACTGCGCACTGTGCTATACGTCATCTTGTACCTTGTATATCTTGAGTGGCCGGCTAGGCCATCTTCCTGGGTCGGGTGGTCGGATCCATCTGGTTAGTCTTCTGCCTTTGCCTGTCTCATCCGGCTGATGGTTTTGCCGGTTTGCTCTTGGTCTGTCTTGCTCTATACGGCTAGCATGGTCTAGCCGGCTAGCTGCCTTTGGTAACGATTCTTATGCGGCTGACCGGTTTGTGAGCTTGGTCTTCGTCTGGACTTCCTTCTGATCTGTCTTTGAGTTTTTTTGTCCGGCTGCCTAGCCGGCTGGCAGGTTCGCTGCTCTTGTATCTTGTCCGGTTAGCCTACCCGGGGGTGATCCCCCAACACATATTAAAACAATCAAAGACCTTTTTAGCTTCTTTAGCAACATCATTGAACTCGTTTAGCAAAGTTTCTAGAATAAAATATCTCTTTTCAGTGTCCTTAATATATTTAAGTTTAAGAAACATTATTTGCATTATGGGATTAAGGTTAACAAACCTAGCCTCCAACATGTGAACTAAAGAAGCTGCAGTAATTTCATAATTAGGAGCAAGTTCTGCTAAGGATCTATCCTCAATATCCTCATGTTTGCTAATATGATTAAAGAATTCTTCAATATTTTCTTTCCCAATAATAGAGCCATTACCTATTGAAAGGTCTTTCAGGGTAAATTTAGCGATCAACATGGTGAGCTAGAACAAGGTGACAACTATAGGAAGAACTAATTTTTTTGTGTTTTTTGATAAGAAAAGGCAATCCAAACGAAACTAATTTTTTTGTATTTTTTGAAAGAAAGAAGCAAGAAAAACAAAGCAAAAGAAACTAAGCAAAACAAAATCAAAGTAAAGAGAGTGGTTGTGAAAGACTCCCCTTGCAAAGCTGTCCTTAACTCCCCGACAACGACGCCAGAAAATCTTGATGCGGCTCAGGTAACTTGTAGAGCCTCGTTGGGAAACCCCAAGAACAAGGTGTGATGAGCACAGCAACAAGTTTCCCTCAGTTATGAAACCAAGGTTATCGAACCAGTATGAGTAAGGAAACAAGTCCAAGGTGTTGCTAACAACTTGGAACCTGCACAAACACAAACTCAAAACTCTGCCCCAACTTATAGTGAGGTTGTCAATCTCACTGGTTTGCTGAAAATAAAGGATTAAACATATGGTGTGGAAGATCGTAATTGCTTGTAGAAAGTAAAAGGAAATAGTAGATGGAATAACAATGATAAAGATTGGACCGGGGTCCACAATTCACTAGAGGTGTTCTCCTTAAGATAGATAACATGCTGGGTGAACAAATTACAATGGGGCAATTGACAGGTTTATACTCAAGTGGAGTATAAAATCATCATAGGAGTAAGCACGGTGCCACAGCCACATATATGCTTCTATTATCCACATGGCCTCAGCCTTTGCATCCTTGGCAATTGCCCATGATTTTATTTTTTCCAACCAAGCTTTATAGAAATCTGTAGAAGAATCTATTTTGTTGTGCATCCTCAAGGGAGGTACCACAGCAGCATAGCCTGGCTACAATAGCCACAAAGTTTGTACACAGAGACTAGCCAAATCAGTTGCAAGGCAACAATTATATATGACCATGTACAACACAAGTAAAGCTTCAACCTTTTGCATCATGAGCTAAATCTTTATTTTTTTCAACATCAACTACATCATTGTAGTGATTCCCAACAGCAAATCATGCTACATGGGCTACCACTGTGCACACTCCAAGATTGGAGGCACCACAGCAGCAGCCCAGTGCAGCAGAAGCCACAGAGGATAGTTTCCACATTAGCTAGTTATCAAGATTTTTCAAACAAGACATTTTTATCATTTCCCTAGTAAGAAAGTCTAGGGATCAATTAGTTGCAAGTATCATCACTCAATTTATATTCTAACCTATCACTTAAAGAATACTTATCATGACAAACCACAATCTTGTCTTGTCAATTTAGCTAACAACAAATCATGCACACAAGCTCTACAACTGTGCACCTTCCAAAATGGAGACACCACAATGGTAGTCTTATGCACATAAGCCATTAGGGAGTATCATCACATTAACCAACCACTCAATAATTCCATCTAAAACAGATTTATCATTTTCCTTGTAAGAGAATCAAGGAATCAAATATATACATCATTTTACTATCAACAAGGACATAGAGTCAGATCCTTTTTCCCAAGTTCCAAACTAGAGCAAAGTCAGGTCAAATAATCTAACTAGTAACCAGTAGTATAACTAAAACAAACCATGGGCATGGCACATGTCTAGGAGATCACCAAACCACAACCAACATCACAGTTCAAGGAAAATACTGCAAGCTACTTATACATAGTACCCCAACCAGGAGCATAATAGCTCAAGCTGAATATCCAATCCAAGGGGCTAATTCCACAATAGCACGAGCTCAAACAACACTCCAGGCCACCGAGCAGAGTCATCGGCTCAAAGGCCGGTCACAATAAAAATCACCGGGGGTGCCATGCACCTGGAGCGGAGGCGTGACGAAGCCTGGACGTAGCGCAGCAGCGAGGTTGCGGTGATGACGTCACTGCCGTCTCGTCGGCAGCAGCACTAGCAGACCATCACCGCAACAGCAACCATAGAAATCAAACCAGAGCAATTGGTCAAGTCTAGAAGGAGGAAGTAGAAGCACCAAAAGAACCAGGAGAGGCTGAGAACAGCAGGCTCGAGCAGAAGGTCGAAGGGGCCGACAAGGTAGAGCGGTCCTAGTAGAGGAACTCATAGACATCAGGGAAGAACAGCCGGGGTGGTGCTGGTACCGTGCCGGCCGACCCAAATCGCACAGTTAGGGTTTCACAGAGGCATGCACATGGGGAGATAGAGCAACCTCAAGGCACAAAGAAATGGAAGGGAAAGACCGAGGGGAGGTCGGATGGCGAGCAGCGGAGCTGGATATGGCCGGCGAGTGCCATGGGGAGCAGGCGGCGGCGCCGGCGGCGGTGGAGTCAAATGGAAGAAGATGGGGAGTGTCTTTGTATGCGCGTGAGCGAGGAGGGTGAAGGGGCCAGGGTCGGGTTGACCCCGAGCCAGGCCTGGCTGGGCCGGGCCGTTCTTGTTACCAACCAAACAAACAAAAATAAAAAAAGGGGCATAAGAAAAAGCTAGAATAAACTAATGACCAAAACACCCCTAAATACTATTTTTTATATCTAGAAAAATGTAGAAAAAATCCTAAAAATATATTTAATACATCTAAATGCTTATCAAAATAATATCCACCTAAGAAAAATATAATCATATTTATTTAAGGTAATAAAATGTAGATAAACATTAACACCCTTAAATTACTAAATGAAATTTAATAAATTCAGAAAAAATCCTAAAAATAAATAAAAATCACTTTCATGCATAAAAATAAATCTCTTATCTAATAAAAATACTAACTTAAAATTTTACAAATAAAACTTAAAACAAATATTTAGAGACATTCAATAATTGAGAAATTTTATAAAAAATCAAGATAATACCTAAAGATAATACTTACTAGGATAATACTAAATATATTGTTCCAAAGACATTTTAAAATTCTTAGATCATATATCTTCAATTATTAAAATGAGATCGTTTTTTTATTAATTATTTAACATTATTTCCTAAGTAAGAAATAATCATGTTCAAAACACAATCTTTTAACTCTAAAATAGTCTAACCTATAATTATAATTTAGAAGACTATCCAAACATAAATAATCAATTTTATAATATTCCTTTAAAATATTTAATCAACTATAAGTCCAAGATTTACAAAGTTAGTCTTGCAAATAATTAACTTAAAATTAGAAGTGATCTCAATTAATATATAAACATATTAACAAACTTAGTATTCACTAATTATATTATAAAATAAATTCACCTATTTTCTTTATATAAGAAAATCTTATAGTATAATCTATAAATATTAAATGTGCTATCTTAAGTCTTTAAGACTAAATTTCATTATGCTTAGGAAAAACCCTAATTATTGTTAATACCATAAATGTTATATCCCAAGACCAATTATATTTTTATAGTTAACTTTGGTCTGATATATCATAAGCTAGATATATAATGTCTCAAGATCATTTAAAACTTATCCTAAACCATCACTTTAATATTATTAATCTTTAGAGTTGATTAACTTAACATAAATAATATTTTCTTCAAATGTTATTCTTTTTGCCATTTCCAAAAGAAACACTAAACCATTTCTTTTAAGCCATAACAAAATTAAAACATAAACCTTGTAATGATTACATCATATCACCCAATCTTAGAATTTTATTACAATTGTACCTTACTTTCATGTCTTATATGTTATCCAAAAACCATTACAACTACACTCCTTTATGAAGTAAACTTAAAGATAACTCACATCATAAACAAATCATCTAAATCCAACTCACATGTAATGTTGGGGAATTACTTAAGGTTTTACACCATGCCTCTCATTACTTATGCATAACAGCATATTGCTTCTTTAAACATTGTCCTTACCGGGCAATGATGGTATTCTTGTAGAACCCGAGGTCCAGGGTCAAGTGTACACATTTGACTACAATACTCTGCTATATCAAAGAAAGTTCACACTTGCTCATGTCCTTTGATTATTTTCTGTAAAGTATTTTGCAAATCAAGTGTTTTCATCACCTGCATTTCAAAAAGGTCAGAAAACACTATTTTCATAATAATATGATTATAGGTTATTTACCATGAGGTAATAACCTTCTATGAAAGTTCCGGTGGTAAAGGAACATATTATATAGGACTTAACAACCAATGTCGCCAGTGATTCATGCGCCATACATTACGCGTTAACCATGAGATTTGGAATGGGACGGAGAAGTCAGCTGGATCAGCTCCCTTTCGCATGCATTGGACACTGTTCTGGGCATTTATAAGTTGCAGATCATGGGTATAGCCGTTTTATACAGGGAAAAGTCTATCGTGGATCTGGGCTTACAAAAGACAGATTTCTAGTGTTAATGGTTGTTTTGTGTATCCAACTAAGGTATAGCCATTTTATACGGGGAAAAGTCTACCTTGAGTTTAGGCATACAACAATTGCGGTGTATGCGGGGTCGCGGAGAAGGACAGTGATTGGCTTGGATCTTAGTCTGGGACTCATACCAAGGAAGTGTGAACGGGAATGCGCGCCCGGATGTGCAACAAAGCTAAGATCTCTCATGGGTAAAGTAACGCACCTCTGTAGAGTGAAAGAACTGTAACTTGTTACTCCCTGTTCCGGGAAGGAGCTGCGAACGCGGCGGGGAAGGAACTCCATGAAAGTTCTGGTAAACCCGTGAAGGCTGACGGACATAGCTTTTCAGAATAAAAGCAACCTTTGAAGAAATGTTTACAAAAATTGGCATTGCCTACGACCTATGGTCTGTGGCTGTAGATATAGTGCATCAAACACTCCTTTTTAGTGAACTTGCTGAGTACGCTCGTACTCAACGTATCTTCTTAACCCTTTCTAGATTCTGAAGACATTAACGGCCAAGAAGAGGAAATACTATATCCAATTGAATACCAAGAAGAATTCCGCTACGAGGAACCAGAAGTACCCGAAAGCGTCGAAGGGAACAATTACGAAAACATCTATGGAATGGAGACCGACGTATCTGAAGTGTAGATGTAGCATATATAGTGATCTAGTCTAGTAGCATAGATCTCTATCTTGTATCTATATTAAATCTCGTATAAACCTTAGTTGCTTCTTTATTCTGTTCTCCGAGTTATTATAGTTTAGCCCTGAGTCATCGGGATACCTCTATGGACCTAGGAGGATCTCAAAGTCGTCATGTAAATTTCTGATTGTAATAATGACAATGTATGTTATGGACCCGCTTTGTTTATGTTGTACCACTCTGAGGATGTAATATTTGCGGAATGGTACTCCGTGAGTGTTATGTCCACGACTATAGTATACTACAACATGAAGTGGTATGCTGGGTCACCACAGCTGGTATCAGAGCAAAAGCTTTGACCTTAGGTTGGAAACCTATTAAATGGGTAGAACTTGTAGGAAGTATGTTAACAACGATAAAGAGTTCTCTAGAAATATGATGAGTATTCACTTGAGAATTACATTGTCATGTTTCTAGTGCGATAATTCTTTATTATGACGCAATTTGGGTAATAATACTAAGTTATAAACTAGTAGGACTAATTATAGTCTCTTACCTACAGTAGGGAATGGCATCTCGATAGTCAAACCGGAATGTTCAAGTGATGTATAGGACTTTAGATTACAATGTTGGTGATTGGACAAAACTTTTGAGATAACTTTATGGAATATGGAATTGTAAATCTCGACTTTCTGTCAAGGTTTATAGTTTCCATTTCAAGAAAGTGTTAGTCAAGTATCGTATAGTGCTTATCTTACTAAAAAAGGTGGGGATAAGTGAAGAAATGCCATCAGGGAAGATGAGATGTATGGCAGCGGCGTATCGAATTGCAGTTTTAGAAGCAATAACCAGGCTTCAAAAATAGGAATCCAAGGAGGTTGGTAGGTAGTATTCATGCTACTATACCTCAAGATTCCATAAATTTGGAACTTAAGTTGGATCATGTTGCATTTGTGCAGACTAAATCTACCTTAGCTTCCGAGTACCTAGATCATTATAGGACATTATTCGGTACCTATCATGACACACATTAAGGTTCTAGTCCAGGAGTTGGATACAACCTTGAGGATTATGTTGATACTAATAAAGCAATAGAATGCAAAAAGGGAGTCAGATAGAGAAGCTAGGCATCTTAGAGTAGTCTTTTCAAAAGTGGTGTATGAAGAGAATGCATTTGAGGGACCATAGTCCAAAACCTATGCCTAATTATCAGAATGGGTTTTATAAACACGTAGACCATGGACGAGTATAAAACAAAATAGCAAACTCAGGAAACAACCAATCCAAGTATTCCAGTTTTGAATTATGATGGATGGGGAGTAGAGTCTTAGACTGGAACCAGGGAGAATCCTATACCCTGTGATCCTAAGAAAGGAGTAGAAACCAACAAGATTAGCGTGGAACCTATGATCCATATGGGGGTAGTACCAATCATGTTGACATGGAATAAGGCATTGACAATTAGTATATCTATATGCATGACTAAATCAAGGAAAATCAGAAAATACATCTTGCTTCGAAAGTGCGTTTGAAGGTGGACCTGAGAATTCCATGGGAGATCAAGCATTTTCTAGTCATTTCTCAATGGCTAATCTCAATCTTAGTATTTCTAATCAAAAGTGCACACCCTCTGGATGTTTATATACTCCAGAAGGTAGTTGTAGGACTTCATGTCATCATGGACGGAATTCCAGGAAGTACTAAGAAGAGACAATCCATAGAAGTAAAGGGCTTAAATGATGTACATAAACTAGTAATGTGCATCGTAGTGTTTGAGAGGCATGACATAATAAGTGAGAGTATTCTCATGTGAGTAAGTGAGGTCTTACAATATACGAGTAACATATTAGTTGAGAGTTAAGCCATAATGGTGAGGATTGTTTGTAATAGCTTATAAAAACCATGCATAATACATGGTATAGGTTTGGTTGTTATTTTGATTTGGTTCTTAATTTCCTTATGTGACTAGCACTGTGCATAGATTTGAGCTCAGAAAACATATGCATGATGTAAGTATGAGTATTCGCTTTATGTAACAGGACTAGAGAGGATATGGATACGGGAGTAGAGGCTAGGTCTGAAGGACAACGTATGGACCAAGAAGCTAAGCAGAGGGAAAGTAATGAGGATGTACCCGCAACTGGACCATCAACTCGTCCGTTGACAAAGGAGAATTTCATGCAATACATGCAAATGATGCAAGAGTACCAGAATAAGTTCATGCAAGAGATACTCAAACGAATTGGACCCGGAGAGGGGAACAAAGATATCAGAGTAAGTCTTTCTGATTTCCAAAATGCCAAACCAATTCCTTTTGTGTCTGCACCAGAACCTATGAATGCGGAGGATTGGCTGATGGATACAGAAAGGAAGCTTAAAACCGTTGGATGCAATGATGAGGAGAAGTTACGCTATGCAACATTTCTTCTATCAGGACTTGCCGCAAATTGGTGGGTAAATCAATTAGCCATGCTCACACTAGAAGAGATAATCACTTGGGAAGAATTCAAGCAGAAGTTTCGTGAGTATCATGTTCCAAAGAGCATTATGGAATTTAAGAGGAGATAATTCAAGGACTTACGACAAAATGATGAAACCATGATGAAATATATTAGCAAGTTTAGTCAATTATCTCGTTATGCAGTTGATGAGGTAAATACGGAGGAGAAGCGCAAGAGAAGGTTCTTGGAAGGACTAAACCCTTATATGAAGATGAAAATACGAGGGGCTTCAACATGACGTTTCCAAGAGCTGGTTGATGTAGCAATTACTTTTGAGGATGATTACAAGTTGCTAGTGAAAGAGAGGAAGAAATTAGCCAAGAAACGAGCTATAAGAGAACCAAAGAAGATTCAATCTCCAGAATCAACATCAAACTTAAGTTTTATGCCTAGATTCATATCCACAAGTGGTACATCAAAGCATGAGGCATCAAAACGAAAGAAACAAATCATATGCAATAAGTGTGGAGCTTCAGGTCACCTAAGCAGGAATTGTTGGAAGACCGATAAGGTGTGTTATAGGTGTGGTCTGGAAGGACATAGGAGATCAGAATGTCCCAACTAGATGGTTACTCGAGGAGTAAAATCACCATCAAGAGGTGGAAACTTGGGATGGAACCACGTTGACGAGGCTACGACAGGTATGTTTAGTATCAGTAGTCCTTCGTCAATAAAGTTGTTCAGGGTTAAAGGTAATCTCATGAAGCTTCGGGAGGAAGTATAAATTAACATTAGGCATTAACAATAACCGAATCAAGGTTGAGAGTAAACTCAAGGAGTGTTGAGTTTATTAAAAATATTACTTTGGAAAGAAAAGAAACTGGGAGGAAAGAAGAAAACTCGAGACGAGCTTATCTGAAACCTTCATGAACAAGAAACCACAAACTTCGGGACGAAGTTTAATTTAAGGGGGGGGAGTCTGTAACATCCTAGCATTTAGGACTAAACGAAGGGTAGATCTAGGATTTTGTGCATCTGCATGCATGCATCTAAAAATCCGGGTAAAATTTTCGCCAAATTAAAAGACTAGAGTGATCAGAATTCTCACTCCGATGAATTAGGTTTAGTGTTATTCGAAGGGGAGTGAGATGAATTTTCACATGACCTCTATTGTTTTCTAGAGTTATGAGGGGAGAAATTTGACTTATAACTAATTATTCATAATAATACAAATGCAAGTATTATAAATAAAAGTATAAAGATCCTTAAAATCCAACATTACAATGTTCCTTCAAAATAAAAGAATAAAGAAAAGATTATAATAAAATAATTAAATAAATAAAGAAAATGGAAAATGAATTACAATAATGAAACAAATAGAAGAGTGCCAATCTATGCATATTACATTATCCTTTTATAACAAAGGAATAAAAAGAAATGATTACAACAAGGTTATAATAGAATTATTTATAATAAAATAATACATGAAGTATTACATTATTCTTTTACAATAAAAGAATAAGAATAAAGTACAATACAGTAAATAAAAAGGAAGAAATCTTTGTTTAATAAAACAAAGATTTAATTAATACAAGTAAATTCAAAGTCATTACATAGATGAATAACTACAAATAAAGAAAAATAAAAGCTTCGGTAAAATATAAAAGAATTACATTGTTCTTACAATTAAATAAAAATATTATAGAAGCTATAAATCGAAGCTAGAATCTCTATCTACTCTGATGTTCCTGGATATTCTTTTTATTCCTGCAAAAAACAAATAAATAAAAGATAAAAACAAAGAGAGGGGTTAGTGTTAGTAATTTTTCTCTCAGTATGGCAATGAGATGCATTGATATTCACATCATTGAGCAGAGTAAATAGGGGCCAAATAAAGTAGTATATGTTCTTATTGAAAATTTGGCCTCAGTTCCACATCACAGGCAAGTTGGGGCAAGTTTCACCAAATTAGTAAAAGGTAAAAGTTAAACAGTTATACCCAGCAAAAGATCCAGATTTTTACTTGATCTAGTCCATTTGAGTGAGGCAAGCACACAGGCAGCTCACACATAGTTGCATGTGGATGTGCTGTTAACACAGGAGGCACTATGGGAAAGAGATAAGTACACAGCCATAGAAGAGGGAGTGCTATGATGAACCATCTTCACCATAGCAAGAAACAACCAATACAACCAACACAGATCAACCATCCAGGCCATTTCTACACTTCCAAAGCTTATAGTTTAGCACCAACATTCCATAGTGCACTACCACCACAACACCAGTGCCCTGGTTGCTTGAGGAAGCCATCCAAGAGCACCAGGAGGAGGTTAGGAGCATAAGGAGTAGGCCAAAAGCACAAGAAGCCAGCCAATCAAACAAGGATGAGCTTATCCAGTAGCATCCAGGAACAATATCCACTAGTAACAAGAAGTCACAACACTGATTCAGCAACAACAAAAGGTTGCTCTATTATAAATCATGCATAATGTTTGTTCCTACCTGTTTCCAAGCATGATTTAGTTTTAAATGATCATCTCCTCAGATTTATACTCAAGTGGAGTATAAAATCTTCATAGGAGTAAGCACAGTGCCACAGCCACATATATGCTTCTATTATCCACTTGGCCTCAGCCTTTGCATCCTTGGCAATTTCCCATGATTTTATTTTTTGCCAACCAAGCTTTATAGAAATCTGTAGAAGAATCTATTTTATTGTGCATCCTCTAGGGAGGTACCACAACAGCATAGCCTAGCTACAGTAGCCACAAAGTTTGTACACAGAGACTAGCCAAATCAGTTGCAAGGCAACAATTATATATGACCATGTACAACACTAGTAAAGCTTCAGCCTTTTGTATCATGAGATAAATCTTTATTTTTTTCAACATCAACTACATCATTGTAGTGATTCCCAACAGCAAATCATGCTACATGGGCTACCACTGTGCACACTCCAAGATTGGAGGCACCACAGCAGCAGCCCAGGGCAGCAGAAGCCACAGAGGATAGTTTCCACATTAGCTAGTTATCAAGATTGTTCAAACAAGACATTTTTATCATTTCCCTAGTAAGAAAGTATAGGGATCAATTAGTTGCAAGTATCATCACTCAATTTATATTTCAACCTATCACTTAAAGAATACTTATCATGACAAACCACAATCTTGTCTTGTCAATTTAGCTAACAACAAATCATGCACACAAGCTCTACAACTGTGCACCTTCCAAAATGGAGACACCACAATGGCAGTCTTATGCACAGAATCCATTAGGGAGTATCATCACATTAACCAACCACTCAATAATTCCATCTAAAACAGATTTATCATTTTCCTTGTAAGAGAATCAAGGAATCAAATATATACATCATTTTACTATCAACAAGGACATAGAGTCAGATCCTTTTTCCCAAGTTCCAAACTAGAGCAAAGTCAGGTCAAATAATCTAACTAGTAACCAGTAGTCTAACTAAAACAAACCATGGGCATGGCACATGTCTAGGAGATCACCAAACCACAACCAACATCACAGTTCAAGGAAAATACTGCAAGCTACTTATACATAGTACCCCACCCAGGAGCATAATAGCTCAAGCTGAATATCCAATCCAAGGGGATAATTCCACAATAGCACGAGCTCAAACAACACTCCAGGCCACCAAGCAGAGTCATCGGCTCGAAGGCCGGTCACAATCAAATTCACCGGGGGTGCCACGCACCTGGAGCGGAGGCGTGACGAAGCCTGGACGCAGCGCAGCAGCGAGGTTGCGGTGACGACGTCACTGCCGTCCCGCCGGCAGCAGCACTAGTAGACCATCACCGTAACAGCAACCATAGAAATCAAACCAGATCAACGAGTCGTAGACACTAGGGTTGCAATAGACTTGCCATCCTGCCAGCATCAAGAAATTGGTCAAGTCTAGAAGGAGGAAGTAGAAACACCAAAAGAACCAGGAGAGGCCGAGAACAACAGGCTCGAGCAGAAGGTCAAAGGGGCTGACAAGGTAGAGCGGTCCTAGTAGAGGAACTCATAGCCATCAGGGAAGAATAGCTGGGGGGTGCTGGTACCGCGCTGGCCGACCCAAATCGCGCAGCTAGGGTTTCACAGAGGCATGCGTAGGAGGAGATAGAGCAACCTCATGGCACAAAGAAATGGAAGGGAAAGACGGAGGTAAGGTCAGATGGCGAGCGGCGGAGCTGGATATGGCCGGCGAGGGCCATGGGGAGCAGGCGGTTGCGCCGGCGGCGGTGGAGTCAAATGGAAGAAGATGGGGAGTGTCTCTGTATGCGCGTGAGCGAGGAGGGTGAAGAGGCCAGGGTCGGGTTGACCCCGAGCCAGGCCTGGCTGGGCCGGGCCGTTCTTGTTACCAACCAAACAAACAAAAATAAAAAAGGGGCATTAGAAAAAGCTAGAATAAAGTAATGACCAAAACACCCCTGAACACTATTTTTTATATCTAGAAAAATGTAGAAAAAATCCTAAAAATATATTTAATACATATAAATGCTTATAAAAATAATATCCACCTAAGCAAATATAATCATATTTATTCAAGGTAATAAAATGTAGATAAACATTAACACCCTTAAATAACTAAATGAAATTTAATAAATTCAGAAAAATTCCTAAAAATAAATAAAAATCACCTTCATGCATAAAAATAAATCTCTTATCTAATAAAAATACTAACTTAAAATTTTACAAATAAAACTTAAAACAAATATTTAGAGACATTCAATAATTGAGAAATTTTATAAAAAAAATCAAGATAATACCTAAAGATAAATAAAATTCAATTTTAAGATTTTATGTAAGAATACTTACTATGATAATACTAAATATATTATTCCAAAGACATTTTAAAATTCTTAGATCTTATATCTTCAATTATTAAAATGAGATAGTTGTTTTATTAATTATTTAACATTATTTCCTAAGTAAGAAATAATCATGTTCGAAACACAATCTTTTAACTCTAAAATAGTCTAAACTATAATTATAATTTAGAAGACTATCCAAATATAAACAATCAATTTTATAATATTCCTTTAAAATATTTAATCAACTATAAGTCCAAGATTTAAAAAGTTAGTCTTGCAAATCATTAACTTAAAATTAGAAGTAAGTGATCTCAATTCATATATAAACATATTAACAAACTTAGTATTCACTAATTATATTATAAAATAAATTCACCTATTTTCTTTATATAAGAAAATCTTATAGTATAATTTATAAATATTAAATGTGCTATCTTAAGTCTTTAAAACTAAATTTCATTATGCTTAGGGGAAACCCTAATTATTTTTAATACCATAAATGTTATATCCCAAGACCAATTATATTTTTATAGTTAACTTTGGTCTAATATATCATAAGCTAGATATATAATGTCTCAAGATCATTTAAACCTTATCCTGAACCATCACTTTAATCTTATTAATCTTTAGAGTTGATTAACTTAACATAAATAATATTTTCTTCAAATGTTATTCTTTTTGCCATTTCCAAAAGAAACACTAAACCATTTGTTTTAAGCCATAACAAAATTAAAACATAAACCTTGTAATGATCACATGATATCACCCAATCTTAGAATTGTATTACAATTGTACCTTACTTTCATGTCTTATATGTTATCCAAAAACCCTTACAACTACACTCCTTTATGAAGTAAACTTAAAGATAACTCACATCATAAACAAATCATCTAAATCCAACTCACATGTAATGTTGGGGAATTACTTAAGGTTTTACACCATGCATCTCATTACTTATGCATAACAGCATATTGCTTCTTTAAACATTGTCCTTACCGAGCAATGATGGTATTCTTGTAGAACCCGAGGTCCAGGTTCAAGTCGACACATTCGACTACAATACTCCGCTCTATCAAGGCAAGTTCACACTTTCTCATGTCCTTTGATTATTTTCTGTAAAATATTTTGAATCCAGTGTTGTCATCACCTGCATTTCAAAAAGGTCAGAAAACACTATTTTCATAATAATATGATTATAGGTTATTTACCATGAGGTAATAACCTTCTATGAAAGTTCCGGTGGTAAAGGAACATATTATATAGGACTTAACAACCAATATCGTGAGTGATTCTTGCGCCATATATTACGCGTTAACCATGAGATTTGGAATGGGACGGAGAAGTCAGCTGGATCAGCTCCCTTTCGCATGCATTGGACACTGTTCTGGGCATTTATAAGTTACAGATCATGGATATAGCTGTTTTATACGAGGGAAAGTCTACCGTGGATATGGGCTTAAAAAAGACAGATTTCTAGTGTTAATGGTTGTTGTGTGTATCCAACTAAGGTATAGCCGTTTTATACGGGGAAAAGTCTACCTTGAGTTTGGGCATACAACAATTGAGGTGTATGCGGGATCGCGGAGAAGGACAGTAATTGGCTTGGATCTTAGTCTGGGCCTCATACCAAGGAAGTGCGAACGGGAATGCGTGCTCGGATGTGCAACAAAGCTAAGATCTCTCATGGGTAAAGTAACTAAAAGTACAAAGGAAGTCGCCTAGAGGGGGGGGTGAATAGGCTTTTAAAATTATTACGGTTTAGGCTCAAGTAAATGCGGAATAAAACTAACGTTTAATTTATTGAGCACAAAACCTAGCCACTAATTTCACCTAGGTGCACCAACAACCTATGCTAAGCAATACAAGCAACAAGGTGATAGCAAGGTATAAATACTTCAAGCACGATGGCTATCACAATGTAAAGTGCATAAGTAAAGGGTTCGGTTGAGAGATAACCGATGGACGCGGAGACGGAGATTTTGTTTCCCGAAGTTCACTTCCAAAGAAGTTACGTCTCCGTTGGAGAGGTGCGATGGCGCAATGCTCTCCGAACGCCACAAATGGCTCACCTCGAGGTGTGGTGGCTCGATGCTCACCCAACGCCACACAAGGCCTCACCCCGTATGCGGAAGCACGCAACTCACCGACGCCACAAAAGGCTCACCCTATTCTCCCAAGTGCGCACCACAAAAGGCGGGCACTTGCTCCACTATGGGACGCTTGAGGGCAGTCATCGAACCCGTACAAGATTGGGGCTAACTCCACAACTCAATTGGAGACTCCCAACAACAAAGCCACAAAAGGCCAACAATGCCAAAAAAAGGCCAACAACGCCACAAAAGGCTACATGACCACAAAAGGTCAACAACCCAACCACACAACCGTCTAGGGTTCCAAGGAACCCAAGAGAAACAAGCTCACAAGCTTGAACTCGCCAAATCTCCAAGGAGAACTCAAACCTATGCACCAAATGCAAGGGCAAGTCCTTCTCTCCCAAAATCCAACAAAGCTACAAAAGCTATTGGGGGAATAAGGGAGGAAGACCACAAGAGGAGAACACAAAACTCTCCAAGATCTAGATCCCAATGATTCCTTCACAAAGAAGGGATTTGGCTTGGGGGGGTTGTAGATCTAGATCTCCTCTCTCAAATCCCTCAAAAAGATGCAAGAATCATAGGAGGGGAAAGGGAGAGGGAAAGCTTCTTCAAGGTTGACAATGGAGGAGAGAGAGAAAGCCAAGAACCATGAAGAAAAGCTCGTATCCACGAAGGGGAAGAGGATCCCCTTTTAAAGGGCTCCCAGATCTGCCCGTTATGGGAATTCGCGACACCTGGCTAGAACTTCCGGTGGGAGGCCGGAAGTAACAGTGGCACACAGCCAACGGTCAAAAACTGCAGAGCGAGAAACTGAAAAAGCGAATCCTGGTCGGAACTTCCGACGGTTCACCGGAACTTCCGGTGGGAGCAAAAATTCCGGTGGAAGTTCCGACAGAGGTTCCGTCAATAGACATATTCAAAACAGAAGGTTACTGAACGTGAGCGCAACAAGAGCCGGAAGTTCAACCGGAACTTTTGGCGGCAACTAGGCCTGAGCGGAACTTCCGGTGGGAGCGAAACTTCCGGTTTAAATTCCGAATGAAGTTCCGTCAAATAGCACATCCAAAACAGAAGGTTACTGAACGTGAGCGGAAGAAGACCCGGAACTTCCATCGGAACTTTCGGCGGAAAATATGCCCTAGCAGAACTTCCGGTGGGAAGCCGGAACTTCCGGTCAGAGAAATTCCAGAAACCAGAAAACCAGAAACGCAATAACTTTTGCATCCGAACTCCAAACGGGATGAAACCATTTTTTTTGGAAAGATAATGACGAATAGAATCCAACAACTAAGAAGCAATAAAATGATCATCATCGCCCACATACTCATATGTGTACTACCCGTGCAAAGTATCTACGCATAGATTCGGCTCTGATACCACTGTAGGGTTCGCAGCATAGAAAACAAAATTCCTACGATGGGAACAACTATGTACCAAGGTCTATCTACTAGATACAAGCAACAGGTGGATATACATCCATAGAATACATACCCTCGAAGACCGAATAGCGTTAACGAGGTTGTACTCGTGGATGATGTAGACGAACGCTTGCCGATCTCAAGATCGTGATGAAGTCCATCTGGTCCAGCCGGTCCAGCACGATCAAGTCCAGCACCTCAAAGCAGTGGTGCATCCGTGATCGCACACACGTACGGGTACCCCGACAACCTCCGCGCCCTCTCTCCAGCGAAGCAGCGGAAGCAACAAATCCTTCCAGAAAAAGCCACCGGGAACATGTATCTCGCTGATCCGAGACTATGGGGAAATTCTAAAGGGGGGAGAGAGATCCTTCGCGAGGAGGTTTGAGAGACAAGTGAGAGGAGGGGGTCCTTTTATAGGGGAGGGGGAAGCCCAAGGGGGCATGGCTGCCGGCCATGGAGGGTGCCCCCACCTCTCCCTCATTCATGTGGTGCAAGCTCCACTCACATAAAAACCTCTCCACTCACAATTCCACTCACATGCATTAATTTTCCACCAAAATTAATGCAAGCTCTCATTTAAACAAAACTCTTTTATTTATTTATTCAAAATTTTGTTAATTACTTTAATTAACAAACATTCACATAAAACCCCTTGCTAGTATTCCATTTCACATGCAGAACGAGTTTCAGCAATTTTAACTGAAACAGTTCCGGTGTCTAGTGAAATAAATTCCTGCGCTTTCCTTTTATTTTTCTGGCATATCATTTGCTCCGAATGGTGTCGGCATCCCTTAAGTGTGTCACCCTACGGTTCGCGAATAATGCGGACATGATCGAGACCCTTCTCCGATCAATAATCAGTAGCGGGACCTGGAGATCCATACTGACTCCCACACATTCAACGATGACTTCTGTGATCGTGTGAACCTTTTACGCTAGTATCTTAATCCCTTTGTTTCACGATATATTACATGTCCGAGATTCGATCATCGGTATCTACATACCTAGTTTGATCTCGTTACCGACATGCACTCTTTTCTCGTTCCCGTGATATTACATCCTAGTGATCAAATCACTTGCTTGCAAGCTAATCAATGTGATATCACCGAGAGGGACCAGAGCATATCTATCCGTCATCGGGATGAACAAATTCCACACTCGATCCATGGGTCTCAACATAACACTTTAGTAGTTCTGAAGCCATCTTTATAATCACCCAGTTACGGTGTGACGTTTGATGTCATCGAGAAACTCTTCCGGTGTTAGTGATTGACATGATCTCATGGTCTAAGGATTAGGATCACTTCGTAAGTTGTTATAGAAATATAAACTCAATGACTTTGATCCTAATGCTATACTTCCGATGAATGTTCATCACATCATTACACTAATGTTGTGACCTCGTTATTAACAACATCCAATGTCCATGATCAGGAAACTTTGATCATCATGTTAATCAACGAGCTAGTTTATAAGAGAGGCATAACTAGGAACTTCCTTTTTATTTATTAAACACACATGTATTAATGTTTCCGTATTAATACAATTATAGCATGTAAAATAAACATTTATCATAAATAAGGAATATGATAATAACCACTTTATTATTGCCTCTCGGGCATATTCCCTTCAGTCTCCCACTTGCACTAGAGACAATAATCTAGTTTGAAAACTTTGCGTATTGAACACCTATGGCTTTCTGGTGTTCCATATACGCAACTGCAAGTGGTTAACATAATCTACGGATCTGATGCTTTCAGGTCCGTGTGTATTTGCATGTCTTTGCGTCTCCAAGCATCACTCATTCTCCAATGAGATGGAATTGTATAAATTTGGTCTTTTGGTGAGACCTTTAGTTCCTTGGGGTTATACCATGTCGATACTATTGTCGTACAATATATCTTTAGTGTTAGCCCGTTGCGAACGACACCTTAGTTTGATAACAAACTACTTGACACAAATTCCCTCCTTTGCTGCTACTATAGCAGTCATATACTTAGCCTTTTGTTGTAGTATTCGTCACAATGTCTTAACTTTGGAATACATCCAAATCCATCATGAAAACTCCTTTCCATTTCATTGTGCCACTCATAGTTTAAATTGAGATAAACTTAATTTGTATCTTGCGACAAAACTAGTATCAATGTAACGCTTTACAATGAACTATTTGTAATTGTTTGTCACCTCTACACAAATATATTCTTAGTTCTTCCAAAAGATCATAAGAATATCCTTACTATAGTCCAATGATCATTTTATGATTCATTCTGGTATATGCTCATAACACTTAGAGCATAGGACATATCTGGATGTGTACATATCATGGTATGATTGATCAAAACATTCTCGTGATTTCACTCATCAAGTGTCAAAGCACTTGAATCTTGTTTCACTTATCAAGTGTCGATACACTTGAATCTTGATTCAATTCCTTTTCCATGCGACAAGAACCATTTCTTGTTGTTTCTATATTGAACTCCTTCAATATCTCATATATGTACGTTTGGCACAACCATGTTAGCGTCACAGTTTATACACTATAGACATTCATGCTAAATATTCGGGTTTTGCCTAAGTTTTTCATCGAAATGAAATTCTTAACCTTTGTCAATAAAACATACATCATTTCTAATCAACAAGATGTCCTCCACAAAATGTATTAGAAATATGTCTTAGCGCTCCCACTTAATTTCTTGCAAATGCAAGCATCTTCATCGTCTCCTGATGAAAACTCTTTTTCATCACGGTGAAGATTCCAACTCCGCGATGCTTACTTCAACCATTGAAGTTTGCATGCCCTTTTTAGCATCCTTTGAATTAACAAAACCCTTTGGATCGTGTCATGTATACGTCCTAGGTAACCATTCTATGAGAAGAACTTTGTTTTGTTTATTCATCTACCATATAACAAATTATATGTAGTGGTTGCTACTTTAATCCGTCTAGACTAAATATCGCTATGAAAGATCAAATCTTGTCATAGTCAACTCCTTGAACATTGTCATAAAATACTTTACCGATATGTCGACTATTTCATAGATGTAAAACATCCATGTCTGTTTCTTTATAGATCCAAATACGACCGATAGGTTTTTACACCTTTCCGGAGGGTCTTCCAAGTTCAAAACTTGATTTCTCGTGTATGGAACTATCACAGATTTTATGGCTTCAAGCCATTTGACGGAGTCAGGGCCCATCATCGCTTCTTTGTAGTCGTTTCATCATTGTCAAACAATAATGATTTACTCTCAAATCTCAATCATTTGATTGTTTATCCGACCTTCTTGGTTCAATAGGAACTTTAGACCTCCGTGACCGCAACCTTTGAGGCACATAAGCTATGAGCATTATGGCAGCCTCTGGAACGATTTCCAGCGGTGCGCAACTCAGCACATATAGCTAAGGTTCGTTAACCTTATCAAAGTTCTATTGTCCTCCCACTTAACTTTTACAAAAAAATCCTTTTTCAAGAAACTTCACATTTCAAGCGACAAACCATTTTGTCCTAGGTGTTATGGAGGAATACCCAATTGTTATTCGAAATAACCTACAAAGACATGCTTATCTGACTTCGGTTGTAAACATCTTACTTATGTTTAGCATACCAAAATTTAAGAAATGACAACTTGGGTTTTACCCCAAACCATAACTCATATGGTGTCATTTCAACGGATCAAGATGGAGCTTTTTTCAGTGTAAAAGCGGAAGTCTCTAAAGTTTTAATCTTTTTAAAACATAATGGCAGTTTTATAAATAACACCTTTGATCCAACCATGTCAAACAAGGTTTCATTACTAATCTCAAACATTCCATACTCCTATGGTGTTTCGGGAGATGTAAATCTATGTGTTTTGCTAAACTTGCAACTCAAATAAATCCCTTTATGATAAAATCATAATTCATTTATTTTCTTGTTACACTTGTAACTCAAATAAATCCCTTTATGATAAAATCATAAACCATTTATTTTCTTGTCACAAGGATTTTCACTTCATCTTGAAAGTCTTTGAACGTTTTCAAATATTTCATACTTCTTTCTCATTAAGTGAACATTCACTCAAATTTCCGGAGAAAGCATATGAAGTTGAAATCCATCGCTTATGACTATACATAATGGACTACATACATCGATATGTATAAATTCCAATAATTTAGTCGTTCGTTCTTCTTTGGCCTTTAAACGAAGTTTTAATTATCCCGAGGAAAGTCTCACAAGCGTCACTTGATCAAATCAAAGACTCCAAAAAATCCATGAATATGGAGATTCTTCATGTTTTCTTTCCGATATAATTTAAACGGCGATGTCACTTCGTAAGTGATCTTTCAATCATTTGTCTTGCGACATTTTAGCATTAGGTTTTATGGATGTGATTTCTCCAACTAGATTTGTAAATCATCCATCTTGTATGGAATACGGTAATTATTTGAACAACCTTATTTCTCATAATACCTGATTCAAATAACAATTATTAAAGCAAATCTTGAAGTCAAGCTTTGATGTCAACGAGAAATACAAACAACGGTTTGTTTGTTTTCGATGAACATCATCACATATTCTCTTGCTAGTTACTTAGGCCATTGTGGTTCATGAATTGCGTTGTTCCGTATGAAATTTCATACCAACCAATTCGGTATCCAATACCCAAGAACCACATTGTTTAACAAGCAAAGAATACAATCATAACATGTATATCATCCAAATACCAAAATTGGATATTTCCAATCTTTTATTTTCTGCCAAATATATTTTATAGATTCTCTTTCAGCATTTCCTTTTCCTTTTTAAAAGAATCTATCAACATCAAAAGTGGCGCCATATACATGACACATAGTCCAAAGCGTGTATATTCAAATAATAATACCTTTGGACTTGCACTTTGAAGTAGATCACCATCATCAAAATGATAGGTATTCTTTCAAAATCCATTCTTTAGTAATCTTTTAGTGTAGTAAACACTTTACATACATCTTCTATTCACCCTTATCATGACGGCTTTCATGATCAAGCTACTGTAGCTTATAAAGGCGAATCGTGAGTATAACATTACTTTCCAAAACCCTTTTTGGATGATTAGGTTGTCTAGCATCTCCAACCTTTGCAAATTCTCATCCAATATGAGAACATATATTATACTCTATCATATTGCAACCAAAACATTGTTTCAGATATTGTTATATCTACCACACATGATGGTTTCTGAAACAATTATTTCAGCTCCTATATAAACTTGATATTAAAATAATCAAGAATCATGGAGGCAAACATGATACTTAAGATACTAATACTGGAATTGTTACTCTCGATTTAATACCAATTATTAAATTTCACGGAGTAAATAGAGTTTGCTGAAAGTTTGCAATAGGACTTTAAACTTTAGATTGACACTCAACACAATATGATACCAATTCGTAAAGTATATATCCAGAATTCTATAGTTCTATTATCTCAATTACAACTATGCATAAGGTGGTGAACGAATGCCAATGACTACAGCAAATTATGCAAATTCACTTTGATTTAATTTATGATAAATTGATTTCTACTAATCCAAATTAGAAATGAACTCCCACTCAAAAACGATATCCCTCGTGTCCTTTTGGTGATTACATGAACCAAATCCACTACACCAAGTCCGATCATCACGTGAGTCAGTGTAGCTTCAAAGGCGAGCATCCATATGGTCATCATATCAAAACATATGACGCATGCTTAACCTTTCGTTCCGTGTTCCGAGGCCATGTCTGTACATGCTAGGCTCGCCAAGTAAGAACCTTAGTATTCGCGTGTGTAACTGTCTTACACCCGAGATATGCTCGTGGATTCAAGTACACCCGATCATCACGTGATGCCTTGAAGCGACGAAACATTGTCGGTGCATACTTAAGGAAGAACACATTTTTATCTTGATATCTAAATGAGGGATCATCTTATTATGCTAATAAAACGCCAAACAAGCAATATAAGATGCTATCAAACATCACATGTTTATTAGTGGAATGATATGGTTCCCGCATATGATCTCTATCATGTGCACCGTGGTATGATCTCTATCATACCTTTATGTGTAAGGCCAAGGTCTATGGAACTTACACGCTATGTGTGTTATAAGAGTATCATCTCATACTTTTACTTACAACATCACCATATCATAACACTAGCCCAGCAACAATCTAAACTAGACGCCTCTAATTTATCCATTGCAAGTTTTACGTGGCTTAGGGCTTTCGAAGATAGAACCGTTCTTACCTATGAACATGAACCACAACGAGGATAACCAAATTGTTGACAACTCGTTGCAAATTAGATATTGACTATAGTAGGAGAGACAGACACCCGCTAGCCACTTATGCAAAAGTAGTTGCATGTCAAGCGTGGAACAGGTCTCATGTGCGAGGACATGTAAAGTTTGTCCGGGCCGCTTCATCCCACTATGCCACCAATATCCAAAGTACAACTAAGAAGCAATAAAATGATCATCATCGCCCACATACTCATATGTGTACTACCCGTGCAAAGTATCTACGCATAGATCCGGCTCGGATACCACTGTAGGGTTCGCAGCATAGAAAACAAAAAATTTCCTACGATGGGAACAACTATGTACCAAGATCTATCTACTAGATACAAGCAACGGGTGGATATACATCCATAGAATACATACCCTCGAAGACCAAATAGCGTTAACGAGGTTGTACTCATGGATGATATAGACGAACGCTTGCCGATCTCAAGATCGTGATGAAGTCCATCTGGTCCAGCCGGTCCAGTACGATCAAGTCCAGCACCTCAAAGCAGTGGTGCATCCGTGATTGCACACACGTACGGGTACCCCGACAACCTCCGCGCCCTCGCTCCAGCGAAGTAGCAGAAGCAACAAATCCTTCCAGAAAAAGCCACCGGGAACATGTATCTTGCTGATCCGAGACCATGGGGAAATTCTAAATGGGGGAGAGAGATCCTTCGCGAGGAGGTGTGAGAGACAAGTGAGAGGAGGGGGTCCTTTTATAGGGGAGGGGGGAAGCCCAAGGGGGCATGGCCGCCGGCCATGGAGGGTGCCCCACCTCTCCCTCATTCATGTGGTGGAAGCTCCACTCACATAAAACCTCTCCACTCATAATTCCACTCACATGCATTAATTTTCCACCAAAATTAATGCAAGCTCTCATTTAAATAAAACTCTTTTATTTATTTATTCAGAATTTTGTTAATTACTTTAATTAACAAACATTCACATAAAACCCCTTGCTAGTATTCCATTTCACATGCAGAACCAGTTTCAGCAATTTCAACCGAAACAGTTCCGGTGTCTAGTGAAATAAATTCATGCGCTTTCCTTTTCTTTTTCTGGCATATCATTTGCTCCGAATGGTGTCGGCATCCCTTAAGTGTGTCACCCTATGGTTCGCGAATAATGCGGACATGATCGAGACCCTTCTCCGATCAATAATCAGTAGCGGGACCTGGAGATCCATACTGACTCCCACACATTCAACGATGACTTCTGTGATCGTGTGAACCTTTTACGCTAGAATCTTAATCCCTTTGTTTCACGATATATTACATGTCCGAGATTCGATCATCGGTATCTCCATACCTAGTTTGATCTCGTTACCGACATGCACTCTTTTCTCGTTCCCGTGATATTACATTCTAGTGATCAAATCACTTGCTTGCAAGCTAATCAATGTGATATCACCGAGAGGGCCCAGAGCATATCTATCCGTCATCGGGATGAAAAAATTCCACTCTCGATCCATGGGTCTCAACATAACACTTTAGTATTTCTGAAGCCATCTTTATAATCACCCAGTTACGGTGTGACGTTTGATGTCATCGAGAAACTCTTCCGGTGTTAGTGATTGACATGATCTCATGGTCTAAGGATTAGGATCACTTCGTAAGTTGTTATAGCAATATAAACTCAATGACTTTGATCGTAATGCTATACTTCAGATGAATGTTCATCACATCATTACACTAATGTTGTGAGCTCGTTATTAACAACATCCAATGTCCATGATCAGGAAACTTTGATCATCATGTTAATCAACGAGCTAGTTTATAAGAGAGGCATAACAAGGAACTTCCTTTTTGTTTATTAAACACACATGTATTAACGTTTCCGTATTAATACAATTATAGCATGTAAAATAAACATTTATCATAAATAAGGAATACGATAATTACCACTTTATTATTGCCTCTCGGGCATATTCCCTTCAGATGATGCTATGAATGCAAAGGTTTGAGCTCTCTCCGAACGATGCAGACGAGACACCCGCTTGAGATCCCCTCTTGATAGCACGGCTATCTATCCTAAACCCGGTCTCCCAACTAACAATACGAGACCGGCAAAAGAAAAGCCATATCAAAAACATACCTTTGCCTTGAGCATCCCACTTGAACTTGATGTAGACCGTCTTGTTCTTCTATTGTGGGAACACCTTTCTTGGATGCTCTTGCTTGATGAAGATGAAGACTTGCAAATTGCTCCCCCATACTCCATGGGGAAACCTCTTCTTTGAACTTGTCTTCATCATTCCATGAGCACGAGGATGGCAATCTTCAAGCATGAGATCTTCTAGAGATGACGCATCTTAAGCTCGCCCTTCTTCATCCCTACTTGAGGTTGATCCATCTTGATGCAACTCTTTGCACAAGCCTTGATCGACCTTCAAGCTCCTTCTTTCTTCATGATTCCAATGGGCACAAAGCCCTTGGACATTTCTTCATCTTCCAACCTTGAGACCAACACATGGCCCAAGCGATGCCAATGGACAAACCTACAAGTGAAACTCAATTTACACATTAGTCCATAGAGATTGTTATTAATTACCAAAACCACACATGGGGGCATACATGCCCTTTCAGTAACGCACCTCTGCAGAGTGAAAAAGCTATAACTTGTTACTCCCTGTTCCGGAAAGGAGCTGCGAACGCGGCGGGAAAGGAACTCCATGAAAGTTCTGGTAAACCCGTGAAGGCTGACGGACATAGCTTTTCAGAATAAAAGCAACCTTTGAAGAAATGTTTACAAAATATGGCATTGCCTACGACCTATGGTCTGTGGCTGTAGATATAGTGCATCAAACACTCCTTTTTAGTGAACTTGCTGAGTACGCTCGTACTCAACGTATCTTTTTAACCCTTGCTAGATTCTGAAGACATTAACGTTCAGGAAGAGGAAATAATATATCCAATTGAAGACCAAGAAGAATACCGCTACGAGGAACCAGAAGTATCCGGAAGCGTCGAAGGGAACAATTACGAAAACATCTATGAAATGGAGACCGACGTATCTGAAGTGTAGATGTAGCATATATAGTGATCTAGTCTAATAGCATAGACCTCTATTCTCTATCTATATTAAATCTCGTATAAACCTTAGTTGTTTCTTTATTCTGTTCTCCGAGTTATTATAGTTTAGCCCTGAGTCATCGGGATACCTCTATAGACCAAGGAGGATCTCAAAGTCGTCATGTAAATTTCTGATTGTAATAATGACAATGTATGTTATGGACCCGCTTTGTTTCTGTTGTATCACTCTGAGGATGTAATATTTGCGGAATGGTACTCCGTGAGTGTTATGTCCACGACTATAATATACTACAACACGCAGTGGTATGCTAGGTCACCACACGATCCAAGTGGAGCTGATCCTCAGCAATTGTCAAAAGGACATCTTTTTCTTCAGGTGTGGCTCTGCTGACAAATGCATCGAGCTTCTATAGTGGGTAGCACGTTCTGCCAGTTTGGCTTCGAGAGTAGCTCTTCGTTCTTGCTTGTTTGCCAAACAGTAACTGAAGACACTGCATCCACCAACATCAACCACTGTGAATCCCCTGGCTTGGAAAGGATGAACTCAATCATACATTCGAACAAGAAGTTGCATGTGAGTAGTATACACATGTGGGTTAACGGTAATTCTTTGGCTGCTGGCCATATCCCCATTTTTGCACTTTGCTCGAGGTCAATTGCCACCGTGTTTTCTGGAAAAATGGTGGAGCTTGCGACTTTATTTTAGGTGCGACATGTGGAATCTTGCCTTGATACTACGATACCACCATTTCAGATTGCATGTGAGCCAGTTTTAGTGATGTTTATGGGTCTATTTCTGGTTCCGTAGTTGTCTGTGCAATGTTTTTCTCGCCTTAATTTATCATTTGTTTTCATATGCATTATTTGCATATGTGATAAAATATGCATTATAGTTTCATATGCAATAAGAAAATTCAAGTAAACTGTAGCAAGCCAATGGTATTTAGCTTCCGAACCATTATTTTGGATCTTGGGAGGTTTTCAGAATTTGTAACGTATGAATATATTATTCCGTAGCAACGCACGGGTATTAACCTAGTTGTGGGTATTAACCTAGTTGTCTGTAATGCCCAAGTTGGTAAATAACACTTTGTTGGTGCTTATTCGCAAGGTTAAACAAAACCGGATTTGACCCAATATAGACTGATTGCTCTATGTAACATGCTTTATAAAATCGCCAGGTTTTGGGCCTTGAGGTTTCGGTCTGTCTTAGAATACATTATTTTAGAGGAACATATTGCTTCTGTACATGGAAGATTGATCACGGACAATGTGATCACGTTACTGCATTTGAAAGCATCCACTATCTAATGAAAAAAAAGGGAAAAGTGAAGCATTTGCGATCAGGCTTGATATGGACGGAGCTTATGATCCTGTGGAGTCAGGCTGCAAGGCGAGCTTCCAGGTTGCGCTTGGAACAAGAGGAAGACGGAATCATACACCCAACCGTGGAAACAACAGTAACTAAATACTAATGTAATCACGATCTTGAACTGATACTTTGGGTACTTAACAGGAACAGAGTCTTGCAGAATTGGGAGGGGAAAAAAACTTACAAGGTCCCAGATTATCTCAAACAAAGAAAAAAAATTGCTAAGCATGGCAGCACCGGAAACTAAATGCTTGAGTTGCATGATCAGTTAGTTGATCGGTTCACTGTTTGAATATAGTTGTTCGGACAACAGATCAATAGTTAGTTGCCAACCTCACATGAGAAGCTACATTGAAGCTGAGGAGTCAACTTAGAGTTACGCTTGTACAAACTCAAGGAAGGTGTAAGAGGCCAATGCCCAACTTAGAAGTCCCAGTCTCGGATGAACGCATTGCAGATCCAGCAAGAAGCCACTGCTCGTGGTGTTTGGTGCTCTTCAGAGTCTGGACAACCTCGTGGAACGTGTAAGATCAGGAGGCATAAGAGGCGAATCCCGACTTGGTAGTCGCGGTCTCGGATGAACGCGTTGCAGATCCAGCAAGAAGCCACTACTCGTGGTGTTTGGTGCTCTTGAGAGTCTGGACAGCCATGCAAGACCACCATTTCATCGCAGAAACTAGTGATCTATGCACTGATTTGATTTCCCATATCGAGCTGGTAGTCCTCAATGCAGAATCTGGTGAATGTTATTATTCCCAGTCAATAATTATTGTAGAGCAATATCGAACCTGGTAAACAGTTATCATGCATGTCGATGAATCAACCTTGAGCATGTATAAGGAACACAGACCAGCTTGAATCAATACAGTTTGATATTATAATGTCTTGCTGACAGCAAAAATTCTAAGGCATAATACAGCAGAGACCTCACAGCGAACTCAGCTAGTACATCTTAGTACCATGTTTTGCTCACAACAAAGAAATGCTAATGCATGCACAAAACTCAATCCTTTAGTGTTTTAATAATCAAAGGCGGTATTGCAAAAATATTGGTAATTGTATGATCTTATGGTTACTACAAGTATCATAATTACCTTTTCCACTTTCAGGGTTAGGAAGGCACCCTATGATGACATGAAGTAAGCCATCGATCTTAAAAGCGACTCTGAGCTATAACATGGAAGAGGTTGGCTGTTGAGCATCCGGTCAAGCCTCAAGCTATCTATTGTTGTCAGCATAACAAAACCTACTGGCAGCAGCAACCAGTCCTAGCCTGCTTGCATAGCTGAACACAGAGAAGAAAAAAGGTCAATAAGCTAATGAATTGTAGTAAGACCCTCTATTCACATCAGTTGAGCATCCAAAGATGATCTAAAGCTGATTGCTGAAGTGTGCTGTCAAATATAATTGTGTGCGATGGGCTTGAGAATAGCTTCACTATATGAGTTCAAACTCTGAGTGTCTCGGAGCCCAAAACTTTCATTGACCAAAAAATCGTATTTCAAAACTTCAAAAAAATATGTAAGAAATCTCATCTGTACATCTAGATATGAGCTACATAACTGTAAAATGTCAATAATGAATAACTTCATTTCTGTGCTACTTTAAAGAAATGTATGGACCTATAATAGCAAATAGTACTTCCATTCTAGATCCACATGTTTTTTCTAATGAGCACATTTCTTTGTGAAAAACTTACAGGTATGTCGTGAGGATCTATATGCGCTTGTGAAAAAAATATGAAACACCATAAAACGGTATTCGGTTTTTTTAACCAAGCTCCTGTTTGGGCCGTTTGTTCAAACTCTGCCACATTGGAATTTGTCCAAAACCACTGGAGACAATGGGAAGGCCTAATCTAGACATGCAGCCATTAAAAGAGAAATGAAATTATGTAGAGCACATTTAAAGAAGAGATAATAGACCAATCACACCTTTGGGATAAGTTCAATACTTTCAGTTCACATCCAATGTGACCATCTTACTGCAAGAGCTGTCAAGAACAAAAATGCTGAATATCCTGTAATTATGTACCATTCCTGAGCTAGCGAACAACACTTCACAGATACAGCCCCTTTCTGTCCAAATGTAGCGATTACAAAATCTGGGACTCTACCCTTCTTCAATGTCATAGCAGGCACTGTTACTTCCCGTGTCCCATCGGCGTGGGTGTAGTCTGAGAAGCTACGAGCATGCGCACTAAATATTATCCTGTAGAAGAAGAAACGAGAGTAGGACCTCAAGTGCCTTCCTATGAGGAATTCATTTCAACAAGCAATCACACTAAATAATTTTCTGTTTTCAATACTCTTCTACCACGCAGAACTGACAATTTGCAGCAGATAAATAATGCAATAAGATAATCATCGTTAACAATTATAAGTAATGCAATTCACAGATATACATGCACAAACTACTGACTTATACTAAAGACTAACCTTGCCTTATACCAAGGACTAACAATTATAAGTAATTCAATTCACAGGTATACATGCACAAACTACTGCCTTATACCAAGGACTAACCTCGGTTTAAGTGCTTGAAGAATATATTGAGTTGAATTTGCAGGGAGTGTATGCAGTCGATCATACAGTCCCGTGCCATCAGCTCCACTGCAGGATCAAATAACACGTAAAAAATTGCACATTCAAGAGAATTTAGTGTTCCAAAACAGAAGGCATGTAAATAAAAAAACCTGAATAGATGGATGGGCAAAGCTCACGTGTAATTGTTAAATGAGTTTAAATATACACAGAATGTATGATGTACTTTCCAAACTACCAGTCTTACGTAAGGTTGGAAACAGAAGAGCACTGGTATGGAACATGAGTTATGAATCTCACAAATAGGGGAAACGATTTAGGCCTCAACTCATAATACATACTATCTAAATTTTACCTCTGTTCTGAACTCAAGGGGGTCAAAGGATAGTCTGAGAAAGTTCCCTCTGGACACAAGGGGACACCGATGACTCCTCCGTCAGACTTATGCAGTGGAATATGGAGCAAAATGATTGGGCCAGATCCCGAAATTATGCTGTTTTGTCTCCAACTGTGCGCACTGGACTCTTGACCTTTTTCACTTCCAAGAGGATAATGTTCTGCTCCATTTTGCAAACGATGACTTTCCATTTCCATAACCTTTTCAACACTGAACCGCAACATGTTGTCCCCACAGAGCAGTGCCATCGCATTCAGAGACATAAAACTGATGTTACTAATCTCGAAGGCACCACACCCACTTGAATCTAATTCTGGCAAATGTTTGGCCATGCGGTGCACCAATTTACCATCCAAACTTGAACATCCGCCAACGTCTTTATCGCCTAGCACGATATGAAGAGGAAGGGAGGAGTACTGCCCCAATATCCCCTCAAACTGTTCAAGAACAGCTATCCAGTTGCTCTCATTCTGCTCCGAAACCTTTGCTGAGATGTCCCCAAGGACTATGATCATATCTGGATTTGTTGTCTGAATAGATTTCTGGCAAAGGAATAATAACACAGATTACTACATGGGATTTAGACTTCAAGAAACTGCCTCGTATAGTCGTATACCAAATACATTGCAAATTCTTTGGCTGTAATTCGAAAATAGCTTCGATGATAAATAGTCTTATACATACCTACAAGGACACAGCTTCGTAAAGCTTGAGCACTGTAGACTGTAGTGTACTGAACAAAGTAGAGTACTCCCTCCGGTCCATATTAATGGACTCAACTTTGTCTAGATACACTATATCTAGTCTAAATACTCAACTAGATACATACAAATCTAGATAAGTTAGATAAAGTTGAGGCCATTAATATGGACCATAGGGAGTATAATAAGGTGAAACATGCAGCTCATTCTTACTAAATGAAAATTAATCAACCTAACGCATAGCTCTGCCAGTCCAAATTCGCCCAAGGATTTACACCTCTGCACCGGTACAACAGTAAATGGCCTGAAAACAAGTATGAAAATTCCCAATTTCCCAAGTCCAGCCTACATAACTACTAGAGTCTATAAGTGGTAAATACTACTTGTACAACTAGAACTTTAGCATGCAAACACTCCCCTGCAGACACCTAGAAACACAAAAGCAATTCGAAGAAATTTGGGCTGCTCGCATCTGAATCTGATCGCAGATCACTTACGGTGATTAGCTTGGACATGAGGAGATCCCGGAAGAAGCGGTCGGCGTACGTAGCATCCGAACCAAGGAGCATCAGGTCCGCGACCATCATGGCCCTGAGATCGCCGGAGGCGGGGTCGGGGCCGGGCGAGCCGCCGGAGCAGGAGGGCGTGGAGATCCAGTCCTCGAAGGCGAGCAGGGCGGCGATGAGGAGGAGCGGCAGATACGGGTTGGGCCATGCCGCCATTGGCTACCCCTGGACGGAGGGGGTAACCGAGGGAGAGGTACCGGTTTCGTCGTCGTCGTCGGCCATGACGCGGCTGTTTGCTGGTTTTATTTCTGATGACGGTAAGATTCGACCGGCGGTAAATTGCAGTCACTATTGAGTATTGACCAAGCCCCACGAAGCAAGAAGAAAGAGACTCTTGTTTGTATGCCTAATGTTGTTTTTTTACTAACCAATGATTACTACTCCGTAGAAAGGTAATGCCCCGTCCACATCTAGATCGAGTGAGAGGTACGTGAGGGACCCAATGGAGTTACTGTTTTCATGAGATGATAGGATTTTTTTTTTTTGCGGGCATGAGATGATAGGATTTTGGAGATATCTTTTTCTTGGCGTCTATGTTAATGAAGATAGTATCATTCGAATAAATAATTTTCGGCCCTTCGTTTATGTTATTGGATTACTCGTGGTGGTACTCTTGCTTATGTTATTGGATTACTTTAATGGTTGTGCTTTGGCATTGCAGGTCAAATTAAAATTATGGGAGAACCCGGTTTGACATCCGTGCCATGCTTATTGGGTTGCCTTGAGAGAAGTGCAAGATTATGTCATGAAAGAAGAAGATTTTGAAGACCTTTGAGATTTGTTTGTTTTCTTTTAGATTTTATTTTGTAGTCATTGAAGATAGTTTATGTATCTCTACCATGTACTATCTGCTACTATGAATATATGTTGTATTGAGTGTCAAAAAAAAGATTGAGTGGGAGGTAGACCTCTTTAGCCGGCGGTGCTCCGGACTCAACAAAACAAACAGCTTTTATGTGTCAAGGTGTGTATGGCTTTTATATTTCTCTTTTATTCTCTTTGCCTTCTCGGCTGATAATTGCTAGTAATATAACTAGTATAGACATTTAGATTCAGGGGTTAGGTACTTCTCTCAATATTGTATATGGATCCTCTACATTTCTAGTCGGAGGAAATGCAAAATTTTGGTTTTGTAGCGAGCTTCATTCAACTTAGCCCTGAGAAACACCAATCATATATACCTCTATTCCGGTTTGTAAGGCAAATACGTACTTTGAGAAAATAGTTTGACCATAAATTTGATCAACAAAATGCAAACTATAATTAACAAAAATTAAACCACTAGATTCATATTCAAAATACGCTCCCAATGGTACAATTTTTGTGACGTGTGATTCATATATTATTGATCAAATTTATAGTCAAACTATTTTCTTAAAGTACGAATTTGCCTTATAAATCGGAATGGAGGTAGTATAAAACCTGGTTGTCCTAAGTTTTGTGTCTCCATCAACATATTCAATTTTTAGGGCCTCATTATGGATTTCGCATAGGGTCCTCCAATTTATGGAGGCGACCCTAATGTAAGGCAAAGATGCCAAATTTATGGACACGAGTCTAGATTGTGGGGGACCAAGCAAGAAAAACATGTGGAGCACAAACCTGTAAGCATCACATTACATGCCGGTTGATGGATGGTGCTAAAGAGAAACAACACATAACTATCGAAGAGTTAAGAGGACAGCTCATTATTTTGAAGATAACAGTTCAACTACTCCCTTTATCCTCTTCCATGCATCCTACCAAACCCACTTTATAGAGACACATGGATAAGCCAAAGATACCAGAATTGACGAGCTGATCCGTACCTCCTCGCCACTTCCGCTTAGAGCCATAAACGATCTCGGTGGTGCATGGCAAACATCTCACCATGCAACAATCTCGCTGGTGCCTATCTGTTTGTCTGAACCTCGGGTTTTGGTTTGTATGTGAACTAGCATGGTGGCCCTCGCAAATGCGAGGGCATCATCTCTATAATTTGTGAGGGCATCATTAGTAAGTTGTTAATTTTTTATAAGAAGTTAATTTATAGTTTTAAAAATATTTTTATTATATGATAAGAGAAACTATATAGCCACTAAAATGTGATGTAAAATAAGATGTCACATGGGTACATAACATGTTTTGTCAACTTTTTTATTTTTAGCTTGATAGATACTTCCTTCTTGTGGACATGGGTGTGTAGTCTCCAACATAAAACTCTAACCATAATATTTATATGAACATATTTACATAAAAATAGAATTTTGTTAGCACAATTTTTTGTTTGTTTTCTTCTCATTTCAATAGTCCATTCATCTACTTTGACATGTGTGTCGCCTATTATCTTGTCCCAGCTATCCTCTACACTTCAATCAAGTCATTCTATGCTCTTCCTCATGGTTATTGATATTTGCAATAAAACAGGAATGCCAATTTGAGTGCCATAGTGTTCGACATCATTCATGGTCACTTAATTTGCCATGTGTCTTCACCAACATAGTCTTTTCCAATCGCATGACACCCCCAATATTATCTTAAGCTAGTGATCAACACTATTCAATAGAATCACCACACTGCCTAAGTATTTTAGAGTCGTTATTCGACTCAACTCAAATAAAATTTTCATTTCAAATTGAGTGTCCTGTAAAACATACCGTGATTTCTACGCATATAAAAAAACATGACATTAATATTTCCTAAGAAACATAAATCTACAAATTCCATCGATTATTTTTAATTTAGTGAGTTATACTGCCAACTATCATGTATATCCCGTTATTGATATTATAGGAAATTTACACTTAAATATATTCATTATATGCTCTTGCTCATAGTTATTGGTCACATTTTTTTACCGTGTTTCTTCACCCGCATAATCTTTTCCAACCCCATGACATGACCAATATATGGTCAAGCTGGTCATCAATATTGTTCAGTAGAATCACCACACGAGCACAATATTTGAGAGTCATTATTTGACTGAACTCAAATAAAATATTTTATGTCATATTGAGTGGCATAAAAAATACTATGACTTCCAAGCATACCAATAAATAAAATTTAATATTAATATTCTCTAAGAAACATAATTTTAGAAAATCCGTTGATTATTTTGAAGGGAATATGCCCTGAGAGGCAATAATAAAGTGTTTATTATGTGTATTCCAAGTATATGATAGATGTTTATTTTGCATGCTATAATTGTATTAATACGGAAACGTTAATACATGTGTGTTTAATAAACAAACAGAAAGTTCCTAGTTATGCCTCTCTCATAAACTAGCTCGTTGATTAACAAGATGATCAAGGTTTCCTGATCATGGACATTGGATGTTGTTAATAACGGGATCACAACATTAGTGTAATGGTGTGATGAACATTCATCCGAAGTATAGCATTACGATCAAAGTCATTGAGTTTATATTGCTATAACAACTTACGAAGTAATCCTAATCCTTAGACCATGAGATCATGTCAATCACTAACACCGGAAGAGTTTCTTGATAACATCAAACGTCACACCGTAACAGGGTGATTATAAAGATGGATTCAGAACTAATAAAGTGTTATGTTGAGGCTCATGGATCGATAGTGGAATTTGTTCATCCCGATGACGGATAGATATACTCTGGGCCCTCTCGGTGATATCACATTGATTAGCTTGCAAGCAAGTGATTTGATCACTAGAATGTTATATCACAGGAACGAGAAAAGAGTGCATGCCGGTAACGAGATCAAACTAGGTATGGAGATACCGATGATCGAATCTCGGACATGTAATATATCGTGAAACAAAGGGATTAAGATACTAGCGTAAAAGGTTCCGACGATCACAAGAAAGTCATCGTTGAATATGTGGGAGTCAGTATGGGTCTCCAGATCCCGCTTCTGATTATTGATCCGAGAGGGGTCTCGATCATGTCCGCATTATTCACGAACCGTAGGGTGACACACTTAAGAGACACCGACATCCAATTGAAGCAAATGTTTCATGCCGAAAGAATGAACAAGCGCAAGAATTTATTTCACTAGATACCGAAACAGGTTTTCGGGTGAAATTGCATAAAGTGGTTATGCATGTGAAATAGAATTCTAGCAAGGGGTTATTTGTGAATGTTTGTCATTAAAGTAATTGACAAAATTCTGAATAAAATAAAAGAGTTTTATTTAATGAGAGTTTGCATTAAATTTGGTGGAAATTTAATGGGAATTTGAGTGGACTTTTGAGTGGAGGGATTTTAAAGGGCATTTTGTGAGTGGAGTGTCCACCCACATGAATGAAGGAGGGGAGGGGGCAGCCCCCATGGCCGGCGGCCACCCCCTTGGGTGCCCCCCTCCTCCTATAAAAGGAGCCCCCCTCCTCACTTGTCTCTCACACCTCCTCGTGAAGGATCTCTCTCCCCCTCTAGAATTTATCCCCCATGGTCTCGGACTAGCGAGATACATGTTCCCGGTGGCTATTCGGCAAGAAAGAGTTGTGCTTCCGCTGCATCGCTGGAGCGAGGAGGCGGAGGTTGCTCGGTGCCTCGAACGTGTGTGCGAGCACGGATGCGCTGCTGATTTGCGGCGCTAGGACTTCCTCTCGATCTTGAGATCGGCAAGAGATCGTCTACATCAACCACGAGTTGAACTCGTTAAGCTTTGTCGGTCTTCAAGGGTATGTTCTCTACGGATATACATCCGCCCGTTGTTTGTATCTAGTAGATAGATCTTGGTATATAGTTCACATCGTAGGAAAATTTTTGTTTTCTATGCTGCGAACCCTACAGTGGTATCAGAGCCGGATCTATGCGTAGATACTTTACACGGGTAGTACACATATGAGTATGTGGGCGATGATGATCATGTTTTTGCTCCTTTGTTGTAATTTTGGATATTGGTGGCATAGTGGGATGAAGCGGCCCGGACAAACTTTACATGTCCTCGCACATGAGACCTGTTCCACGCTTGACATGCAACTAGTTTGCATAAGTGGCTAGCGGGTGTCTGTCTCTCCTACTATAGTCAATATCTATTTTGCAAGCGAGTTGTCAACAATTTGATTATCCTCGTTGTGGTTCATGTTCGTAGGTAAGAACGGTTCTATCTCGAAAGCCCTAAGCCATGTAAAACTTGCAATGGATAAATTAGAGGCGTCTAGTTTAGATGGTTGCTGGGCTAGTGTTATGATATGGTAGTGTTGTAAGTAGAAGTATGAGATGATACTCTTACAACACACATAGCGTGTAAAATCCATAGACCTTGGATTTACACATATATGTATGATAGTGATCATACCACGATGCACATGATAGAGATCATCTGCGGGAACCATATCATTTCACTAATAAACATATGATGTTTGATAGCATCTTATATTGCTTGTTTAGCGCTTTGTTAGCATAATAAGATGATCCCTCATTTAAATATCAAGATAAGAATGTGTTCTTCCTTTAGTATGCACCGATTATGTTTTCGTCGCTCCAAGACATCACGTGATGATCGGGTGTTCTTGGATCCACGACCATATTTCGGGTGTAAAACAGTTACACACGCGAATACTAAGGTTCTAACTTGGCGAGCCTAGCATGTACAGACATGGCCTCGGAACACGGACCGAAAGGTTAAGCATGAGTCATATAGTTGATATGATGCCCATTTGATGCTCGCCTTTGAAGCTATACCGACTCACGTGATGATCGGACTTGGTGTAGTGGATTTGGTTCATGTAATCACCAAAAAGGCACGAGGGATGTCGTTTTTGAGTGGGAGTTCATTCGTAATATAGATTAGTTGAACTCAATCTATCATACACTTAGCCTAAACTTTACAAATTCTGTTGTAGATGGCACCACCTGCTTTTAATTTCAATGTGTTCATGGAGAAAGAGAAACTAGCAACGAACGGTAGCAACTTTACCGAATGGGCCATGAATTTGAGGATTCTCCTCTCTGCTGCACAAAAGCAATATGTGCTAGAAGCGCCGTTAGGCCCCCCACCTTTTGATGATGCCCCTGACGAGGAGAAGAATGTCTATCAGACTCCTCAGGAGGACCATAACTTAGTTCATTGCGGCATATTGTATGGGCTAGAGCCGGAACTTCGAAAGCGTTTCGAAAACGGCAATGCATTTGATACAATGGGTGAGTTGAAAATGATTTTCGACACACATGCTGCTGTAGAGAGCTACAACGCTTCAGAAAAGTTCTTTAGCTGCATGATGGAAGAGCACAGCTCCGTTAGTGAGCATGTACTCAAGATGTCGGGTTACGCTGATAAGCTTGTGTCCTTGGGAATATCGATTCCCATTGACTTAGGCATCCATCGTGTTCTGCAGTCTCTGCCACCTAGCTATAAGAGCTTCGTGATGAACTATAATATGCAAGGCATGAAGAAGTCTCTCCCCGAGCTTCTATCAATGCTTAAAACTGCAGAAGTGGAGATCAAAAAGGAACATCAAGTGTTGATGATCAATAGGAACACTGGTTTCAAGAAAGACAAGAAGGGAAAACGGAAGGGAAGTAAGGGCGGCAAGCCGGTTGCCGCGCCTGAAAAGAAACCCCGAGTTGGACCTAAGTCTGATTCCGAGTGCTACTATTGTAAGGGGACTGGCCACTGGAAGCGCAACTGCCCCAAGTATCTGGCAGACAAGAAGGCCGGCAAGGCAAACAAAGGTATATATGATATACATGTTATTGATGTGTACTTGACTAGTGCTCGCAGTAGCACCTGGGTATTTGATACCGGTTCAGTTGCTAATATTTGTAACTCGAATCAGGGGCTGCGGAACAAGCGACCGCTAGCAAGGGGTGAGGTCAAGATGCGTGTCGGCAATGGATCAAGCGTTGATATGATCGCCGTCGGAACGCTGCCTCTCCACTTGCCGTCGGGATTAGTTATAAACTTGAATAAATGTTATCTGGTGCCCGCACTGAGCATGAACATTGTATCTGGATCGTGTTTGATGCGAAGTGGTTATTCATTTAAATCCGAGAACAATGGTTGTTCCATTTATATGAATGAAATCTTTTATGGTCATGCACCAATGATGAATGGTTTATTTCTATTAGATCTCGATGATAATGTTACACATATTCATAATGTTGATGCTAAAAGGATTAAACTTAATGATGATATATCCGCATATATGTGGCACTGCCGTCTAGGTCATATTGGCGTTAAACGCATGAAGAAGCTCCATTCGGATGGACTTTTGGAATCACTTGATTATGAATCATTTGATACATGTGAGCCATGCATTATGGGCAAGATGACTAGAACGCCGTTTTCCGGTTCAATGGAACGGGCGACAGATTTATTGGAAATCATACATTCTGATGTATGTGGTCCAATGAGTGTGTCGGCGCGAGGTGGATATCGTTATTTTGTTACTTTCACGAATGATTTGAGTAGATACGGTTATATCTACTTGATGAAACACAAGTCTGAAACCTTTGAAAAGTTCAAGGAATTTCAGAATGAAGTGGAAAATCATCGTAATAGAAAGATCAAATTTCTACAGTCCGACCGTGGAGGTGAGCATCTAAGTTATGAGTTTAGCACTCACATGAAAGAGTGTGGAATTGTTTCACAACTCACACCTGCCGGAACACCACAGCGAAATGGTGTGTCGGAACGTCGTAATCGTACTTTATTAGATATGGTTCGATCTATGATGTCTCTGACGGACTTGCCGTTGTCATTTTGGGGTTATGCACTAGAAACTGCTGCATTCACTTTAAATCGGGCACCATCTAAATCCGTTGAAAAGACACCGTATGAATTGTGGTTTGGAAACAAACCTAAGCTGTCATTTCTTAAAGTTTGGGGATGCGATGTTTATGTGAAGAAACTTCAACCGGATAAACTCGAACCCAAAGCGGAAAAATGCGTCTTCATAGGATACCCTAAAGAAACTATTGGGTATTCCTTCTATCACAGATCCGAGGGCAAGGTTTTTGTTGCCAAGAATGGATCCTTTCTAGAGAAAGAGTTTCTCGCGAAAGGTGTGAGTAGTCGGAAGGTAGAACTCGAAGAGGTTGTGGAACCTTCTCTTCAAAGTATGGCGAGTAGCGCAGCGCCGGAAGTTGTTCCGGAGTTGGCTCCACCTGTTGAAGAGGGAACTAATGATAATGATCATGAAACTCCGAAAGAGAGTACTACCGAACCTCGCAGGTCAAACAGGACGCGTGCAGCTCCCGAGCTATACGGAAATCCTGTCATGAATTTCATGGTTGATGAAAATGATGACCCTGCGACGTATGAAGAAGCGATGATGAGCCCGGATTCCAACAAATGGTTAGAAGCCATGAAATCCGAGATGGAATCCATGTATGAAAATCAAGTTTGGAACTTGGTGGAATTACCTCACGACCGAAAGGCCGTGGAGAACAAATGGATTTTCAAAAGGAAAACTGATGCTGATGGTAATGTGACCGTCTATAAAGCTCGACTTGTCGCAAAGGGGTTTCGACAAATTCAAGGAGTTGACTACGATGAGACTTTCTCTCCCGTAGCGATGCTAAAGTCAGTTAGGATTATGTTAGAAATTGCTGCATATTTCGATTATGAGATATGGCAGATGGATGTCAAAACCGCGTTTCTCAATGGTAATATTGAAGAAGAGTTGTATATGATACAACCAAAGGGTTTTGTCGATCCTAAGGATGCTAACAAGGTGTGCAAGCTTCAGCGATCCATCTATGGATTGAAGCAAGCATCACGAAGTTGGAATCTCCGCTTTGATGAGGTGATCAAAGAGTTTGGATTTGTCCAAACTTATGGAGAAGCTTGTATTTACAAGAAAGTGAGTGGGAGCAATGTAGCATTTCTGATATTATATGTGGATGACATATTATTGATCGGAAATGATATAGATCTTTTAAACAGTGTTAAAAGTTATCTAAACAGCAAATTTTCAATGAAGGACCTAGGTGAAGCGTCATACATATTAGGCATAAAGATCTATAGAGATAGATCTAGGCGCCTAATAGGGGTATCGCAAAGTACATACCTTGATAAGATTTTAAAGAAGTTTAAAATGGACGGAAGTAAGAAGGGGTTCTTACCTATGTTGCAAGGCAAGACATTGAGTAAGACTCAAAGTCCGGCTTCGGCGGAAGAAAGAGAGATAATGGACAAAGTCCCCTATGCTTCAGCCATAGGCTCTATAATGTACGTCATGCTATGTACAAGACCGGATGTGGCACATGCTATTAGTTTGACTAGTAGGTACCAATCGGATCCAGGTTCGGAACACTGGATAGCGGTCAAGAATATCCTTAAGTACTTACGAAGAACTAAGGATATGTTTCTTGTATACGGAGGTCAAGAAGAGCTCGTCGCTAAGTGTTATGTCGACGCTATCTTTGACACCGATCCGGATGACTCTAAGTCTCAATCCGGATACGTATTTCTCATGAATGGCGGAGCGGTTAGTTGGAGGAGCTCCAAACAACCTGTGGTAGCGGGATCAACAACGGAGGCCGAATATGTTGCTGCTTCAGAAGCGGCTCAGGAAGCAGTTTGGATGAAGGAGTTCATATCCGAACTAGGAGTGGTGGCAAACGCGTTGGACCCAATGGTGATATATTGTGACAACAATGGTGCCATTGCCAATGCCAAAGAGCCAAGGTCTCACAATCATTCCAAGCATATTAAGCGCCGGTTTCACTCCATCCGCGAGCATGTCAAAGGATGGAGATATAAAGATTTGTAAAGTACATACGGATCTCAATGTAGCAGATCCGTTGACTAAAACTCTCCCTAGAGCAAAACATGATCAACACCAGAACTCAATGGGTGTTAGATTTATCACTATGTAACTAGATTATTGTCTCTAGTGCAAGTGGGAGACTGAAGGGAATATGCCCTGAGAGGCAATAATAAAGTGTTTATTATGTGTATTCCAAGTATATGATAGATGTTTATTTTGCATGCTATAATTGTATTAATACGGAAACGTTAATACATGTGTGTTTAATAAACAAACAGAAAGTTCCTAGTTATGCCTCTCTCATAAACTAGCTCGTTGATTAACAAGATGATCAAGGTTTCCTGATCATGGACATTGGATGTTGTTAATAACGGGATCACAACATTAGTGTAATGGTGTGATGAACATTCATCCGAAGTATAGCATTACGATCAAAGTCATTGAGTTTATATTGCTATAACAACTTACGAAGTAATCCTAATCCTTAGACCATGAGATCATGTCAATCACTAACACCGGAAGAGTTTCTTGATAACATCAAACGTCACACCGTAACAGGGTGATTATAAAGATGGATTCAGAACTAATAAAGTGTTATGTTGAGGCTCATGGATCGATAGTGGAATTTGTTCATCCCGATGACGGATAGATATACTCTGGGCCCTCTCGGTGATATCACATTGATTAGCTTGCAAGCAAGTGATTTGATCACTAGAATGTTATATCACAGGAACGAGAAAAGAGTGCATGCCGGTAACGAGATCAAACTAGGTATGGAGATACCGATGATCGAATCTCGGACATGTAATATATCGTGAAACAAAGGGATTAAGATACTAGCGTAAAAGGTTCCGACGATCACAAGAAAGTCATCGTTGAATATGTGGGAGTCAGTATGGGTCTCCAGATCCCGCTTCTGATTATTGATCCGAGAGGGGTCTCGATCATGTCCGCATTATTCACGAACCGTAGGGTGACACACTTAAGAGACACCGACATCCAATTGAAGCAAATGTTTCATGCCGAAAGAATGAACAAGCGCAAGAATTTATTTCACTAGATACCGAAACAGGTTTTCGGGTGAAATTGCATAAAGTGGTTATGCATGTGAAATAGAATTCTAGCAAGGGGTTATTTGTGAATGTTTGTCATTAAAGTAATTGACAAAATTCTGAATAAAATAAAAGAGTTTTATTTAATGAGAGTTTGCATTAAATTTGGTGGAAATTTAATGGGAATTTGAGTGGACTTTTGAGTGGAGGGATTTTAAAGGGCATTTTGTGAGTGGAGTGTCCACCCACATGAATGAAGGAGGGGAGGGGGCAGCCCCCATGGCCGGCGGCCACCCCCTTGGGTGCCCCCCTCCTCCTATAAAAGGAGCCCCCCTCCTCACTTGTCTCTCACACCTCCTCGTGAAGGATCTCTCTCCCCCTCTAGAATTTATCCCCCATGGTCTCGGACTAGCGAGATACATGTTCCCGGTGGCTATTCGGCAAGAAAGAGTTGTGCTTCCGCTGCATCGCTGGAGCGAGGAGGCGGAGGTTGCTCGGTGCCTCGAACGTGTGTGCGAGCACGGATGCGCTGCTGATTTGCGGCGCTAGGACTTCCTCTCGATCTTGAGATCGGCAAGAGATCGTCTACATCAACCACGAGTTGAACTCGTTAAGCTTTGTCGGTCTTCAAGGGTATGTTCTCTACGGATATACATCCGCCCGTTGTTTGTATCTAGTAGATAGATCTTGGTATATAGTTCACATCGTAGGAAATTTTTTGTTTTCTATGCTGCGAACCCTACATATTTTGATAGGGTGGAGATAGGTGTTGCCGATACCAAATATGAAATGTTATCGGTGAATTATGCTACCAACTACCATTCTTTCCTGCTACTCATATGATAAAATCATTTACAATTCAATAGAGTTATTATACGCTCTTGCTCATGGTTATTCGTTTATTGTTGTAAAACATGACTATAGCGCCATAATGTCAACATCTCTATTGGTCACTTATTGTATTATGTTTCTTCACCAACATAATCTTTTCCAACCCATGACACCACCAACATCAGCTCGAGGGTCGGTATAATCAGCACACTACAAAAATATTTAAGATTCACTATATTGCTCTAATCAAATAAAATATTTCATTTAAAATTGATTGATCTTAAATAATAATATGACTACTAAGCATACAAATAAATTGAATTCTATATTAATATTTTCTAAGATATAAAATTCTACAAAATACGTTGATTATTTTAATACAGTGGGGATAGGTGTTGTCGATATCGAATTTTCAACATTGTCGGTGAGTTATACCGCCAATTACCGTTTTCCCGGTATTGATTTTATAGACAGTTTACACTTCAGTAGAGTCATTCTACGCTTGTCTACACCCGCATAATATTCTCCAATTCCACAATTATCAATGATTTACAATACCATGACAAACATCTGCTCGAGTTGGTCATCGACACTATTATCTGAGAGACATTATGTTACTGAATATGAAACATTGTCGGTGTTTTATACGGTCAACTACTCTGGTTTCCACCATTGGTATTATAGACAGTTTAAGACGTGCATGCACACTTGAGGGAAAGTTTTGGAAAAATTTCATTTTACATTTATCTCTTTATTTGTTTCTTGCACACATTAACATATACTCCCTCCGTTTTAAAATATAAGATATTTTAGCGTTGTGAAAGGAGTGTATCTAGACCCTTTTAGTGTGTAGGTTCATTCCGAATCTACACGAACCTACACACTAAAAGCGGCCCAGATACACTTTTTTTATAAAAAGCTAAAACATCTTATATTTTGAAATGGAGGGAGTATGTACAAATCAGCTTATAATTTGTAGCTCCTAGCATAGTCCTTGTAAGAAGTATATCTTGTCATGACACATGTAGGTCTGAATTTTTGCAGGTTTCTTTCGTTGTGTATTCTTGGGTTGAGCAACATGTTTTAAACTCTCCATTCAGTTTCGAAGGTGTACGTCCATTTTTTGGAAAAGGGGTCGGCACCCCGCCATTTGCATCGATAGATTTATACGGCCTTTATTAACCGAGGTTCGCATCCCTGGATGCTTCCTAAAATGAACTGTGAATTTAGCTCAAAAATCTAAGAGTTAGTTCAAATTTTGTAGGTTGATTATCCAAAAATTGCATACTCAATCGTCAGTTCATTCCAAATTGTGTAGGTTTTATCATCTAGAAAATATATACACTCCTACCCGCCTATATTTATATTAGTTTATTCATTAAAGTTTTACAAACAGAACTTCCGTAGTCCTGGTGTAATGGGGCGCTTTGGAAATATGTGTCACGCAGTCCATCAAAATTGATGTTTTTTGTATCAATTTTTTTTTATGCTTTATGTTGTCACACTTCTATTCCTATATTGCATAGAGTCCATGGACTTGAAAACTGGTAGAATAGAGTTATCTTGTTATACCTCTCATACAATAGCTGGCCGTTTCAAAATGTCATATCGGTTTGTGCTACTCCTTGTCTCAACGTGTCATTCTGTTACTGAATGTTATAGATCTAACGATGGTAATATTCTTGGTGATATTTATCCGGTCGCACTTTTGACTTGGAGTTTCCAATGGAACGTGTCTTGTGGTTGGCTACAATACACGATTAGTCTTTTTCTCTATTGACACGTAAAACTGGTGTTACGTACTGTCACAATAAAGTTATATAATCTCACGATAAATCCTAACCACAAATTGTAAATCTAATAGCTAAAATAATCTGGATGATGTGGATCAACGTGGTGCTGCTCCTTGTCTCAACGTGTCATTCTGTTACTGAATAGTATAGATCTAACGACGGTAATATTCTTGGTGATATGGATCCAGTTGCACTTTTGACTTGGAGTTTCCAATGGAACGTGTCTTGTGGTTGGCTACAATACACGATTAGTCTTTTTCTCTATTGACACGTAAAACTGGTGACTGGTGTTACATACTGTCACAATAAAGTTACGTAATCTCACGATAAATCCTAACCGCAAATTGTAGATCTAATAGCTGAAAATAATCTTGATAATGTGGATCAACGTGGTGCCTCGAAAAATACTCTTATATTGTTTTTAGTATATAATAGATATTGGTGATATCAGGTTTTAGCCCCATGGTGAGGGTTTCCCGATATTGCTCCAGCTCGCTTCGTGTTTCCTACACCTTTCTTTCAATACTTGTAACAACTTGTCTAGACCTGTATTTCCGTTGTGAAATGGGAAGGGGTAAAACCCGGTTGAGAAAAGAAAATCTCACCATGCCATAACAGACTCTAGAGGGAATATTCCAAACGTGGCACAACTATCATTTTTTCTTACCTTTTTCAAAAATTTGCCCGCGTGGCTACCATGGATGCTAGGATGATATTGTATCACGCCGCAGTGAAGATTAGCGAATGTTCACAAGGGATGGCTGTTCTAATATATTTGAGGATGCATATGAAGTTTTAATTTTTTTTGTTCCTCACATGGCGGCTAAGGGTTTAGGATGCATACTAAGTGGTTGTTGTCATTCCCGTTCCCGTCTCCACCATCTTCAACAAGGAATTGACATGTCCCACCTCCTTCCTTGCAGCTCTAGCGGCAGGATAGAGTGGTGACCTCGTACCTGCACTTGAATTTGTACTTAGGTCCGTAAAATAGTTTGGTAAACATTGTGTGGATCAAGAATAAGTTTTCCTTGTGTCCTCGTCCACCTCATCGGCGAGGATCCCGTCGATGGCGTTGACGAGGGTGAAGAATCGGCTGGTCGCTCCTCCCGTGGAGTGGTGAATCTTGTTTGATCGATGTGCGTGTTGCAGGTTCACTACAGGAAACGCCTGGTATGCCGAGGGCTTATTGCCGTCGGCGTAGCCAGGAAAACCCTCGGCGTAAGCTACGCCGACGGCTGCCGTCGGCGTACCGTCCTCGGCGGACCTCTCCCTCGGCGGAGCAGGCGCGGCCATCGGCGTAGGTCAACGCTGACGGCCTGACGGCGCCCGTCGGCGTAGAGGCCGTCGGCGAACGTCGGCAGCGCCGTCACACGGCCAGTTAACGGCGCGTCGGCTACGGCGACGGCCTCCCCCTCGGCGTACTCTCGCCACGTGGAGGCAGCGGAGCGGCCTGGCGCAGTGCCTACGCCGACGGCCTCCCCCTCGGCGTACATATGCCACGTGGAGGCAGCGGAGCGGCCTGGCAGCAGCGGGCTGGCCCTACGCCGACGGCCTTGCCGTCGGCGTAGCCGTGACCATTTGGTCGCGCGTACCTTCTACGCCGAGGGCAAGGCCGTCGGCGTAGGACCAGCCCCAGTTTTTTTTTCTGCAATGCAATGCTCACCTTTATTTCAGCACATGCTCATATCAAACCCTCACAGCTCACAGCAATGCTCACCTTTATTTCACACATGCTCATATCAAACATTGCTCATATCACACATTGTTCATATCACACATGCTCATATTAAACATTGTTCATATCACACATGGTCATATCACACATTGTTTATACATCATCCATACATCGTTCATACATCATCACACATGCCTACAACTCTGGAGGAGAGGGGGTGTACCCGAGATCTCCCCTGGTGAAAAGTGGCGACCTCTGCCGAGGGTTGCGTCCAGTAGAAGCAGCAGAAGAGCCACCTGGCGAGGGAGTAGAAGTGTGAAGCTCAGGAGAACCACCTGCAGAGTGGCCAGGAGATGGACCATCGTCATGAAGCGGTGTGATCTGACGCCCATCCGGCGAGGCGTGGCCAAAGTGCCGGTTCCCAGAAGCTCCCGTTCCCTACATGTTGCCTACATGTTAGCAACTTGCGAGGCAAAGTAAAGCGATAACCAGTGGGTTAGCAAAGAACTTACCGGTGTCGATGCGTAGTAGATCCTAGCGAAGCTTTCCTTCGATTGCCAAAATGGCATCGGACCTGGCATGGGAGGCACGGGCCCTAAATCTCTATTCTGGCCAGTTTGAATATTCACCATCATGGCCTGCAAGATAGTTTAGAAGTCAGGCCGTAGTACAACAAACGGGGGGAAGTGGGACTTGTATCTTTTGCAAAAAATAAAGGTTCGGACTTACATTTACGTATTGCATGTAGATCGCATTCGCCTCCTGATGCTGCCGAAAGGCCACCTGATATTCCTCATAAGCGGCATCGTAGGCCGCGTCTAACTCAGGCTACAATTTCAAATACAAGGAATCTCGTCAGCGGTTAGCCATGCAGGAACAAAAGTCATAAAGATGATGAAAATGAGAAAAACTTACATCCTCGGCGGAGCGACGAGGCTGGCCACGAGGCGGGATAGGGGGGCCGTCGGTGGGGTAGGTAGCCTTGAGACGGCTGAAGCTCGTGCTGAGGGTAGGCTTGACCTTCTTATTCAGAATCTTGAGGCGTCCATGCTGCAATCCGTGCCCCGACAGGACCAACGACTCCTCGTCGATCTCCGCGTGAATGGGGTCATCCACATGGGGGTGACGAGCCTTCACCATCGTGCTATAGTTCCCCAAGTCGTTCTGGGCAGTGCCGAAGTACACGGGCAACGAGGGTTGAGGCTCCGAGTAATTGGACTTCTTTCGCCGCATCATCTCATAGACGGCGACGTCATGAATCACCTCCCCGGGTTGTGCCTCGGCCACCTGTATCGCGAAAAGAAAATATTATGCATATGAAGTACAAACATAAGCAGAAATGCACGCAGGTCGTTCCATGTATATACGTACCACCTTCCCCTTGAAGCGGTCAAAGTTGCGGTTTCCCGCGCAGTGCGTTCCACCATCGCCTCGGTTATCCGCGTTCCGCCTCGACAAGGCTGCAAACTCCTCGTCTTCTCTGAGCCACCTCGTCCTAACCAGCTCCTCCCATGCGAGTCGATGCGGCTCGGCCCAATCGGGGATAACCTGAAAATGCAATACTCAACTCCAGACAATGCAATGGCAACTTAGAAGCAATGTAGAATCTCATTGACATTTTACTCACCGACATGTACTCTTCTGGCGTCATCGAGTACTCAGGATTAGGGTTCCTACCGACAATGTCTTCCTTCCTGACCCTCACGCCCCTGTCAGCCCAGAAGTGGCTAGCGGCCGTGACCTTCTGGTTGTACCACACCTGGGGGGTCAACTTCACACAAGCCCCAAGCAAAGTCCTCTGCGCCTTCTCCTGGTCCTCCTCGGCCACACGGTAAAAGCACTTCAATCATGCATAAGAGTCATGAGTTAGCACGGTGGGGTCATCAAGTATGAACATAACTCGAGAAATATGCCTTACCCAAAACTTGGTGATGACAGCATCAGCAGCTGTTGGAAAGCCCGGGACACGGGTAGTCTGGTAGTCCGCCCAAGTGGTAGCTAGCTTCCTGTCACCCTCGTGGGTAATGTGATAGCCCGGCCAGAACTTCCTAATCAGAGCTCCAACAAGGCTGTTAGGAAGGCGAGGCTTCGTCCCCGGAGGAAATGTCCAATTGCTGCACAATAATAAACGTTAGTACACAATAATTATTTATGACCAACATGAAATAAAATGTTTTAAATTGCCAAATTAGTACACTTACTCAAGGCCATCTGGAATAATAAGGGCTTTCGCCTCCTGAGTCCTAGGCTCAAACTTCTCGTCAGGGACTCCCGATTCCCCACGATTCCGCAATTTCTTCGGCCCCACCAACTCGCGGCTAGTGTCCGCCTCCGTATCGGTCCCCGCCTCCCTCTCGGTCCTCGCCTCCCTCTCAGACTCTGCCTCCCTCTCGGACTCTGCCTCCCTCTCGGCCCTGAAAGGCTGCTCTGTCAGGAACAACTCAGGAGCCACGTCGCCAGAAGCAGAGGGTGGTGGGTCAAAGTCCACGCCTCCTCCCGTGGCACCTCGTCCTCGTCCTCCTCGACCTCGGCCTCGACCCCGTCCTCCGCCAGCAGGAGCAAGATCGGGGTAACGCAGATTGGGATTTGGCTGTCTCCCACTCCGTGTAGCACTTTTCTTGCGCTGCTTCAGCGCATTAAGCAAGGACGAACTGGTTGCCTTGCCGCTGCTCATATTGTTCAATCACCTGCATTAAGTAAGAGAAAACAGTTAAGCACAAAGACATAATAAAATGTATACACAAAGAATAAAGGCATAATGCAATTAAGAAAATAGTTAAGCACAAAGACAAAATAAAATGCATTAAAAAGTAAATACTCACTATCATTTTCATTCTCATTCTCATTCTCACTATCACTATCTTTTGAGTAGAAATATGGATTCTCATCGAAGGGTGTAGGCTCATCATCGTTGTCATTCTCGGTATGGAGCTTCTCGAGCATACTTATGTCATGTAGATTCACCACTGACTCACCCCGAGTTTCTACATCATTCCCAAGGTCCTCAAGATCAACCGGTTCTAAATCAAAGTGTCCGAAGTCCTCTTGCTCTTGATAGAAAATTCCCTCGTACGTTAAAGGGTTAATGTTGTTGTAATCGTCCTCGGAGGGAATCAGTAGGTTACCATGTGGCGATACCTGGAACACGACTTCCCAGCCCTGGAGTTCCGCTTTCTGGCATGGGTAGGGCAAATAATAAACTTGGTTGGCTTGGTGAGCAACAACAAAGACGTCGGCTCCGCTATAGGTGGTTGAAGGCCTAACTTCAACTAACCCAATGGAAGGGGTACTTCTCAGTCCACCCCTTAGGTCAAACCAGTGGCACTTGAACACAACAATATTGAGTTCGACATTCGTACGATTGAAGGTCAGCTCGTATACATTCTCTAACCTTCCGTAGTAATCAAGAGAATCGGCTCCTTTGGTGAACACCCCAGTATTTACCGTTTTTGCATTCGGTCGCCCTTTCTGGTGCGTCTCTGTATGGAAGCTAAACCCATTCACATCATACTTCTCATACTTCATGACGACACTGTTACAACCTTGGGAAACACATTTCAGCTCATCTGACATCTCAACGTTGGGATCAGCTCCCTACAGGTACAAGAGGAATTTGTTGCGTTCAGTAGTTACGTGGAATAAGAGCGACAAGTCACATATTGCAAGGGAAGAGGGACAGGTTAGAAATTACTTTTTCCATAAACCAGGACACAAAGTTTTTTTTATTTCCGGGAGCACCCTCTTTCAGTAGAGTGTCCAACTCCATGGGAGAGGGATCAGTCGGTCCCGGCCACTGTTCATCCGTGAAATCGCTAAGAAGGAGAAAATAAGCATTAGACGGAGACCGAGTTACTAGCTGCATAGAGAAATAGGGTGTTCACCATTTTACCTAATGAAATCGACCACTTCCTTCATGTTCATAAGCACATAGAGCATTATGCAATCCTTCTCTTCCTTCGGCAACCTATATTTTAGTCCTTTACCGGCCTTGCCACCGGGAAATTGGAATAGTTCGAGATTGGGGTCATTCTTGGGCAGGTCGACATTGTAACGAGAGACCGGGTTATGCATAGTGGGAACATCATCGGGCCAGTAGGTTGTCGCGGCGTCTGCCATCTCCCGAAGGCATGTTGCTTCAGCTATGCATGCTTCAATCTTGGCTTTGTTTCCAGTTATCTTTCGAATATACTTAAACTCTCTCTCAATACAAAATTTCCAACGAAATTGCACCGGCCCCCCCAATAGTGCCTCGTTCGCGAGGTGCACAATGAGATGTGCCATCGGAGTAAAGAAGCCTGGCGGAAAGATCATCTCCAAATTGCATAGCAACTCCGGCACCTGAACTTGCAGCTTCTCAATCACCAGAGGACATATCTGCTTAGCACAGAGGGTGCGGAAGAAATGGCTCAACTCCGCAAGCACTCGCCATACTTTTTTGGGGAGATACCCTCGAACCATCACCGGCATCAGCCGCTCAATCCATATATGATAGTCGTGACTCTTGAGCCCGTTGACTTGTCCCGTCAAAAGATTGACTCCCTTACTTATATTCGAACAATAACCGTCAGGAAACATCACGACGTATTTGAGCCACCTAAATGACTCCTTCTTTTGGACATTATCAAGGCAGTAGTAGGCATGCGGCTTGAACCAATTCTTTCGACGGACAGTAGGAGGCTGCATGTGTAATCTCTTCCTATCACAAAGCTTCTCAACATCAACTCTAGCCTTGACATTATCCTTTGACTTCCCAGGAATGTTCAGGACTGTGTCAAAAAGGGACTCCCCAACATTCTTTTCGGTGTGCATCACATCGATGTTACGGGGAAGTTCGAGGTCCTTGTAATACACGAGATTCGTTAAGGCTGCCACGTGAGTCCAATTATGCGTTACACCATATCCCGCAAATTGATGACCAGTTCCCGGCGCCGCGGGCACGAGAGCACGTATCTCGGCATCAACAACTGCACCCTCGAACTTTGGTACCTCTTTTACTTCATGCACAACTTTGCCCTTCTTGAAGTTCTTTCTATCTTCTCTAAACGAATGATTTCTTTTGAGGTACTGTCGATTCGTGTCAAATGCAACATATTTGCGACCCGACTTTAGCCAAAGGAACTCAAGTCGGTGCCTGCACACTGGGCATGGCCACTTACCAGCTGTACACCATCCGCACGTTAGGGCGTACCCGGGCATGTCATGCATAGTATATTGTAACCAAACTTTCATCAAAAAGTTTCTCTTTGATGCTCGGTCGTATGTCAACGTCCCGTGTATCCAAGAGTGGTTCAAATCATCCACAATCGGCTGCATGTAGACACTCAAGTTCTTCCCCGGATACTCAGGTCCTGGAATTATCAGCGACAAAAACATGGTCTTCCGTTGCATTAATACTCTGGGAGGGAGATTGAGCGGAATAACATACACCGGCCAGCAGCTGTACGAGGCCGTCGACATACCATATGGGTTGAAGCCATCTGTTGCTATCGCAATTCTAACATTCCGAGCCTCTTCTGCCCACCGGGGGTATTTGTCATCGAAGTTCTTCCATGCCTTACCATCAGATGGATGTCCCATCTTCTTCCGTCCGTGCCCGTCCTCGTATCTTTTCTCCTTCTTGTGCCACGTCATCTGTTTGGCAGTCTCCTCGCTCAAGTAAAGCCGCTGGATTATTTTTATGAATGGGAGATACCGAAGTATCTTCTTAGCGACCTTCGACTGCCTCACCTGACCATCCTTCCCCTTTATCTCTTCATATCTAGAGGCCTTACAAATGGAGCAGTACTTGTCACCCTCAAACTGTTTCCAAAACAAAAGGCAGCCTTTTGGACAACAATCTATCTTTTCATAATCCATGTTGAGCTCCTTCATGAGTTTCTTCGTTTCGTGAAAGGTTTTGGGCAGACAATGCCCTTCAGGTAACATGTTACCACATGTTCTCAGATTAGCTTCAAAGTGAGAACGGGTGGCGGAGTACTGGCACTTGTCGGCTAGACACTGAGAGATGGCATCGAGCTGAGAAATCTTTGCACCCTCGTACAGAGGCCTCTTAGCCGCGGCCATCATATCAAGGAAGGCCTTCGCGGTTGGCTCCGGTTCCTCCGGTTCTAGCGGTTCCTCCGGTTCTGGTGATTCCTCCCGTGGAGGTGGCGAATTCGGCTGGTCGGCATCGATAAGATCATCTAGCATGTTTCTAATCCCATCGTGCTCATTGCCATTGAGCCGCTGACGCATCACCTCACCTCTGTCACGTTCGTACCGAGCAAAGTCGACTTGCGTGACATAGTTAGACATGTACCCATATTGCAGAAGGTGTTTGTACATGTCATCCTTTCCCTGACGATGACGCTTAGTGCAATGAGCGCAGGGACAAAGTGCCCGAACAATTGCCTTCGAACCACGCGCTAACTCATTCACTAACAAATGAGTGTTCCGTACCCAATCGTCTGTTTTATTAGTCGCACTAATACGGCCACTGTACATCCACCCATTATCAGCCATCCTCTTCTGCTTTGTTGGGAGACAAACAACAAATATAACATTTTATATCAAACAGGAGATTAAATGCTTCATATTTTTACGCATTCATCAACCTACATGTCCAATAGGAAAAGAGGGTCCTAACCAGCCGCCGGATCCGTAGATTGGGTAAGTTCTCCCTGGTTCTACCCCGATCCAAGCAGAATTTCGGCAGCACCTCCCCGCTGCTCTCCCGATACACGTCTCGACAAAAAGCCAAGAGGATGTGCATCCGGAGAACAACGAGGAGGCGCCACCAAAATCCTGTCTTGAATCGAGGTAGAGCCAGGGAGAACCAAACCCAACTACGAATCCGCCGACTGCCCGATAAAAGCCATAAGCGTTACGGTCCAAAATATGCGAGACCACTAATGCATATTAAGTCGCGTAACGCTTACGGTCGGGATGACGCCTAGGTGACGCGATAGACTTGGTGATCTAGACACAAAAATAAAACCTAGGTATAAGAGAGGCGAATAGATTCTCACCCTTGAAGCGTGATCAAATCGTCGAAGATGATCCGGGACCCCGCCGTCGAAACACTCCCCCCGCTCACCCTCCGGTAACTGCAAAAAACATGAGAAGATGGTTAAATATCCAACAAATGTCATTATTGTCTCATCTACAAAGAAAGGCACAAATGCCATTATTGTCTAATCTACAATATACAATGCACATATGCTCGGCACTAACACTATTTTCATTATTGTGTCATCTACAATGTAAAATAGTTACATCTAAATATTAACATAATACTAACAATACACCTAAATAAATATAACTAAGTACATCTAACAATACACCTAAATAAATATAACTAAGTACATCTAACAATACACCTAAAATTAACTACATCTAACAATACTAACAATACAACTAAATAAATATAACTAACTACATCTAACAATACACCTAAAATTAACTAAATTACCAATACTAACCTAATGGGGAGGGTGTGCTCGGTGGAGGGGTGGGCAGTGGGGGAGGGGCGGGGCAGTGGGGGAGGCGACGGGGCAGTGGGGGTGGCGGCGGGGCAGTGGGGGAGGCGACGGGGCAGTGGGGGAGGGATGGGGCAGTGGGGGTGGCTGGCGGGAGGGAGGGGTGGGGCAGTGCTGGCTGGCGGCGGTGGCTTGGGGGAGGGAGGGGTTGCTGGCGGCGGTGGCTTGGGGGAGGGAGGGAGTGCTGGCGGCGGTGGCTCGGGGGAGGCAGCGGGTGCTGGCGGCAACTCGGGGAGGCAGCGGCGCGACCCGAGGAGGATAAGGGGGCGGCGGCTCGGGGAGGCTGAGGGGGCAGCGGCGGCGGGGACACGAGCTCGAGGACCGGCGGCTGGCGGCGGGGTCGGGGGCGGGCGCACGGGAGGTTGGGGATAGGGATTGGGGAGGAGTGGCCCGGGTGGGCCGCTCGGGCAGCCCTTAATGGATAGGGCTACGCCGAGGGCCAGGCGTACGCCGAGGGCTGCCCTCGGCGTAGCTAGTTTTTTTTATTTTTGTTATTAATAAAAAATTATACAAAAACTTTATTAATTTAACAAATGAAGAAAACAATAGAAGAAACAATAATATATTAATTGGTGTCTACTATTATAGAAGAAACAATTGATGTTTACAAATATCCATGATTTTACTAAGTGTTAACGCATGTCTACAAAGGGGGTCACACTTGGGACTTACACATGGCACCTATACCAACCTCTCACCACACTCACACACATATGCTAGGGACACATGCAAGTTTTCATCTGATTCCGATGTTCTCGTGGTCTTCCTCCGGCGAAACCCTGATCTCTATGCACACTCAGATCGTCTACCCCCTAGACGTTCCTCTGACAGGGGTAGCCCGGCGTAGCTCTCTCTTGTTTTGTGTTTGTTTAGGTCATAGGGTGATGTAAAACCATGTTGGTTCACAAGTTGGGGCACTATCCTACCCGGTTTCACCTAAACGGAGAGATTCCCCCTTATACGGGTACGGAACCTTCGCCTCTAGGTTAGAGCGCATGCATGCGAGTGGGGACACATGCAAGCACCTATACCAACCTCTCACCACACTCACACACATATGCTAGGGACACATGCAAGTTTTCATCTGATTCCGATGTTCTCGTGGTCTTCCTCCGGCGAAACCCTGATCTCTGTGCACACTCGGATCGTCTACCCCCCTAGACGTTCCTCTGACAGAGGTAGCCCGGCGTAGCTCTCTCTTGTTTTGTGTTTGTTTAGGTCATAGGGTGATGTCAAACCATGTTGGTTCACAAGTTGGGGCACTATCCTACCCGATTTTACCTCGACGGGGAGATTCCACCCTCATACGGGTCCGGAACCTTCGCCTCTAGGTTAGAGCGCATGCATGCGAGGGGGGACACATGCAAGCACCTATATATACCAACCTCTCACCACACCCACACACATATGCTAGGGGCACATGCAAGTTTTCATCTCATTCCAATGTTCTCGTGGTCTTCCTCCGGCGAAACCCTGATCTCTGTGCACACTCGGATCGTCTACCCTCCTGGACGTTCCTCTGACAGGGGTAGCCCGACGTAGCTCTCTCTTGTTTTGTGTTTGTTTAGGTCATAGGGTGATGTCAAACCATGTTGGTTCACAAGTTGGGGCACTATCCTACCCGGTTTTACCTCGACGGGGAGATTCCACCCTCATACGGGTACGGAACCTTCGCCTCTAGGTTACAGCGCATGCATGCGAGGGGGGACACATGCAAGCACCTATATATACCAACCTCTCACCACACCCACACACATATGCTAGGGGCACATGCAAGTTTTCATCTCATTCCAATGTTCTCGTGGTCTTCCTCCGGCGAAACCCTGATCTCTGTGCACACTCGGATCGTCTACCCCCCTAGACGTTCCTCTGACAGGGGTAGCCCGACGTAGCTCTCTCTTGTTTTGTGTTTGTTTAGGTCATAGGGTGATGTCAAACCATGTTGGTTCACAAGTTGGGGCACTATCCTACCCGGTTTCACCTCGACGGGGAGATTCCACCCTCATACGGGTACGGAACCTTCGCCTCTAGGTTAGAGCGCATGCATGCGAGGGGGGACACATGCAAGCACCTATATATACCAACCTCTCACCACACCCACACACATATGCTAGGGGAACATGCAAGTTTTCATCTCATTCCAATGTTCTCGTGGTCTTCCTCCGGCGAAACCCTGATCTCTGTGCACACTCGGATCGTCTACCCCCCTAGACGTTCCTCTGACAGGGGTAGCCCGGCGTAGCTCTCTCTTGTTTTGTGTTTGTTTAGGTCATAGGGTGATGTCAAACCATGTTGGTTCACAAGTTGGGGCACTATCCTACCCGGTTTTACCTCGACGGGGAGATTCCACCCTCATACGGGTCCGGAACCTTCGCCTCTAGGTTAGAGCGCATGCATGCGAGGGGGGACACATGCAAGCACCTATATATACCAACCTCTCACCACACCCACACACATATTCTAGGGGCACATGCAAGTTTTCATCTCATTCCAATGTTCTCGTGGTCTTCCTCCAGCGAAACCCTGATCTCTGTGCACACTCGGATCGTCTACCCCCCTAGACGTTCCTCTGACAGGGGTAGCCCGGCGTAGCTCTCTCTTGTTTTGTGTTTGTTTAGGTCATAGGGTGATGTCAAACCATGTTGGTTCACAAGTTGGGGTACTATCCTACCCGGTTTCACCTCGACGGGGAGATTCCACCCTCATACGGGTACGGAACCTTCGCCTCTAGGTTAGAGCGCATGCATGCGAGGGGGGACACATGCAAGCACCTATATATACCAACCTCTCACCACACCCACACACATATGCTAGGGGCACATGCAAGTTTTCATCTCATTCCAATGTTCTCGTGGTCTTCCTCCGGCGAAACCCTGATCTCTGTGCACACTCGGATCGTCTACCCCCCTAGACGTTCCTCTGACATGGGTAGCCCGGCGTAGCTCTCTCTTGTTTTGTGTTTGTTTAGGTCATAGGGTGATGTCAAACCATGTTGGTTCACAAGTTGGGGCACTATCCTACCCGGTTTTACCTCGACGGGGAGATTCCACCCTCATACGGGTACGGAACCTTCGCCTCTAGGTTAGAGCGCATGCATGCGAGGGGGAACACATGCAAGCACCTATATATACCAACCTCTCACCACACCCACACACATATCCTAGGGGAACATGCAAGTTTTCATCTCATTCCAATGTTCTCGTGGTCTTCCTCCGGCGAAACCCTGATCTCTGTGCACACTCGGATCGTCTACCCCCCTAGACGTTCCTCTGACAGGGGTAGCCCGACGTAGCTCTCTCTTGTTTTGTGTTTGTTTAGGTCATAGGGTGATGTCAAACCATGTTGGTTCACAAGTTGGGGCACTATCCTACCCGGTTTCACCTCGACGGGGAGATTCCACCCTCATACGGGTACGGAACCTTCGCCTCTAGGTTAGAGCGCATGCATGCGAGGGGGGACACATGCAAGCACCTATATATACCAACCTCTCACCACACCCACACACATATGCTAGGGGCACATGCAAGTTTTCATCTCATTCCAATGTTCTCGTGGTCTTCCTCCGGCGAAACCCTGATCTCTGTGCACACTCGGATCGTCTACCCCCCTAGACGTTCCTCTAACAGGGGTAGCCCGGCGTAGCTCTCTCTTGTTTTGTGTTTGTTTAGGTCATAGGGTGATGTCAAACCATGTTGGTTCACAAGTTGGGGCACTATCCTACCCGGTTTCACCTCGACGGGGAGATTCCACCCTCATACGGGTACGGAACCTTCGCCTCTAGGTTAGAGCGCATGCATGCGAGGGGGGACACATGCAAGCACCTATATATACCAACCTCTCACCACACCCACACACATATGCTAGGGGCACATGCAAGTTTTCATATCATTCCAATGTTCTCGTGGTCTTCCTCCGGCGAAACCCTGATCTCTGTGCACACTCGGATCGTCTACCCCCCTAGACGTTCCTCTGACAGGGGTAGCTCGGCGTAGCTCTCTCTTGTTTTGTGTTTGTTTAGGTCATAGGGTGATGTCAAACCATGTTGGTTCACAAGTTGGGGCACTATCCTACCCGGTTTCACCTCGACGGGGAGATTCCACCCTCATACGGGTACGGAACCTCCGCCTCTAGGTTAGAGCGCATGCACGCGAGGGGGGACACATGCAAGCACTTCATGTGGTCGTGGTGAGTGCTATTGAGAACCACATGCGATAATAACACTTACAAACATATAGAAATTTCTCGGGGTGTGAGAAGATTCACAACGACATTTCGTGTGGACGTGTAGACTGCTATTCAGAGGGTACGAAATTATCCAATTAATAAAAAAAATATAAATAATTGATACAAATACAAAATATATGAAAAATAGAGAAGGCTACGCCGAGGGTGACCGTCGGCGTACGTTGCTGGTACGCCGAGGGTGGCCGTCGGCGTATGCTATGCCGAGGGTCGCCGTCGGCCTAACCGACGGCACCGTTAGCGCGCCGTCCGTGCTACCCGGCATGTGCCACGCGTCCGCTTGCTACGCCGAGGGCCGCCACTACGCCGAGGGTGACCGTCGGTGTAGTTTATACTACGCCGACGGCTTGGCTACGCCGAGGGCTGGCCAGTTGGGCTGGCCTGGCGCGGTGCTACGCCGACGGCCCCGACGTTTGGCCGTCGGCGTAGCTGACGGCCGTCGGCGCATCTGGCCATTCCTGTAGTGGTTTTGTGTCAAGAGATTCAAATAGATCCAAGAGTTCAATTGCAACGACTTCGGTTTTGGGTGTTGGTCCTTATAGGGGAGCATGCACGAGAACTTCCCATTTGTCATCCACAAAGGCATGTCGGCTATGGTAGAGGAGTGACGAAATGCCATGTCGGTTGCTCGCTCTAGCGGCACGTCGGCTTCTCGCTGTAGCGGCGATATTGGTCATTAGTTGGTCCAGGGATCCCGATATTATTGTTATTATGTTTGAGATGTTTTGTACTTCTTGTGGACTTTTATGATAGATCTTTGTCCTTCATGCAAAGAAACATTTTAAATTTTGTAAGTTAATGGATGAAACTTATGTTTACATGGATTTCACAACAAAACTGAATGTCTAGATGTTAGACACCGGCACACCGCAGTAATTGCGTCTATATATGGCTACTAGATCATGTAGATGCGCGTTGCCGCACCCATTTATTAGGTAATTATATTGTTAGTAATGGATACTATTTAAGTAAAAAAGAGGTACATGTAAGTAGGAATAATTGACCTCGGAATCAGACATTGCAAATTGTCAGACAAAAATACCGGTCTATATACCAGAGAGATTCCAATAATTGACTGATCTAATTAAACCAGACCAGGATGAATAGAACCTGCATTTTTTTTTGGAAATTTAGGGCATTATGCAGAATGAAGGATACAACCTATGGGTGGAAAGAGGGAGTTTGTAGGGTAGAAAAAGGAATGACATCTTCTCGGCATTGATCAAATTCATTTCAAATTCGGTCTAGGCCATGTCTAAGGAAAGAAAAGCAACCTACCACACAACTGTTTCTATAGGAGTTGTTGTTTCCGAAGGGCGAAAGGGGAACGGAGAAAGCGTGAGGTAAAGGGAAGAATATATATAAACGCTATCGTAATCATCCTGAATCTTCGAGTCTAATCCCGTATTTGGTCAGTTCTTGAAATCAGTTCATGGCTTTCCACACTGTGTATTAATTATGTGTTTCTATTGAAAAAGCTGACTGAATGACTCAATACTAGTCTAGTCCAATATACCTATACATGTTCCTAAATAGGGTATCCCATAGTAAATGGGTGGAATGGGCAAACTGCAAATAGCGCGAACCATGTCGACGACATGAAGAGCTTCACCACCACCAGTTAGTCTGCTCGATCGGCTGCTTCGACAATGGAGGCTTCCTAGTGGCTTGCTTCAAAATAACTTCCACCGGTAGGTCTACTTCTTTGACTACATAAAACATCATGTGACAGATTCACATACACATACGGGAGCAAAAAATGATGTGTGACAAAAAATGTCATAAAGCTAAAGAGAATAAGAAATTCAAAGGATTGAACAAGATACTAGTATTAGAGCATCTCCACTCGTTGGGCGAACCCAGGCCAAAAACCGGATCAATTTTTGGCTGGATGAATCGTGTTTTCGGCCTGGGTACGCACAGTTTTCCATTCGTGTACCCAGGCCGAGTTCCCAAGTTCGGCTAAATTCAGTTAAACTCGGCGAAATATGGGCGAATATAGGCGGAATTTCATTAAAGTAGGCAAGGGAACACATAGTACATCGGATTTTATAACTAGAAAAGGCCGTCGCCGTGGTCGACGTCGGACGCTGCAACTACAGGCCGAGGCGGGGTTGTTGCCGGCCTCGATGTGCGCCATGACTCCGGCGAGAGTCCGCCCTGGAACGCTCCACCAGTGGCGGCGGTAAGCCGCATTGTTACGCGGCGGCGACAGCGAGCCCGGCGGTCCGTCGTGTCGGACGAGTTCCTCGAGGCGCCCGTCGGCAAAATCCGCCTCCAGAAGACAAGGTTACCCTGATCCTCGGCGAGATACGGGTCTTGCACGACGGCGATAGCGGCCTGGATCTCTCCGGCGAGTTCTGGGTCTTGCATGGCGGCGATAGCCGCCTGGATCTCTCCGGCGAGGTCCTCTCTGTCCGGCACCGACGGAACGGGAATCCCGCCGGCGTTGAGTTTCTAGCCTACGGGGAGACGAGTGTTCGGCGGCGCCGTATAGCGCGCCTCGCGGAGCAGCCGGGCTTCCCACGGCGACAGCGTGCGTCGGCCCTCGGCCATAGTTCGCCGGAGTTGAGGAGGAAGAAAGGTGCGAACGTTCGAAGTTCGCCGGAGTTGTGGTGGTGTGAGGGCCTGTGAAGAGAGACGGCGAGATGTACGGCTTTTATAGGCCGGAAGAATGGCGGGAGGGGTGTAGCGGTGAGGGTGGGAAAAGGAAAACGACGGGAAGGATGGTGGCGAGTCGGCTTCTGTCGCTGACAGGCTGGTCCACTCGCCGAATTCGCTTCTCCCGGCGTCCCCAGGGTGTACCCGGGATCCTGGGTTCGGCCTGGATAGTCCGGACCAAAGTTGGTCCAAATTCAGCCGAAAAAAGGTCCGTATGTACGCGACTGGACCGATTTTCGGCGTCCGAACGTAATTTCGGCGTCCGGACCGGCCTCCTGGATAGTCGAGTGGAGATGATCTTAGGGAGAGATGCATCCCGGATGTCATCCCACTCCACATCTTCTCCTATTTTTTCCCCAATCAAACAATGGACTCTGCAATCCAAAGGCCGGACCGTATTTTTTTTAGATGGCTGAAAACAGAAAAGATATCAGAGATGGAAAGGCTGGACCGTATTTCTCTGTCCCAGTTAGGTATTAGTGCAGATTTTAGACCCAGTTAACCTAAGTGGGCCGATTTGATGCGCGGAGTAGCTGCTCTCAGGATGTTTGGTCCATTGTGGGTTGAGAGAAAATCAAACGGACTGGATTTTGTAGGAACAATGATCGGATGGCCGGAAACGCTAATGGTCCGAGAGAGCTTCTAGATGCTCCGGTTATCCTTATTAATAATAGGCATCAATCGAATGAGAAGTCAGAGGATCATTAATCTCAGAAAATAATGGGGTTGCGATCCATATGATAATTTCCATCACTGGACACTACTTATGGAAACACACGACTTTCCTAGTCGGCAGACAAGAACAGTTGAACGAAGCACATCAGCCTTGATGGCCGAACGGGGGACTGCGTTCCAACAGACCACTTCAATTATTTGTCCTATAATAACTCGAGTGGAGATTCGGTGCACGGGCCACCAGTGCTTTTTATTTGAAAAGAAAATGATACTTTTGAGTTTTGAAAAATTTATAAGAAAATCTCGTGAATACATTTATATGTTTCCTATATTTGTGCGAAATTTCAGTAAGAAAAACTTATTCTTTTAGGCTATAAGAAAAGGCAAATTTCTCATAGTGAATAAGACTAGAAATACTTGTTTGTTTTGTTAGAAATTTGTCTTTTTTGTGTAGACCAAAATACAAAACTTTTGACGCAAAATTTCCACTGTCCATTTTGGATGTATGTATTTAGCTATATATTTATTTTTGGAATTTTTAGAGACCTAATAAAAGTATAAGTATTAATTATTTTCAAAAACAGGAGCACCGGTGCCCATGTGCGCAAGCCACTTTCCACCATAACAGGAGCACAGGTCGCCATGTCCATCAATTAAGAAATTGTTTTTGGCTTCATCTGCCCCCAGCTCTTGGATGAAATCATTCTTTTACAGTCCATTGTTGAAAGCATCTAGTGCCCTCTCATCGGAGATGTGTTCCGTAGAATTTATGATGATGTTCCACTGTTGTATGTATGTTCTGATAGATTCTCTAGGTTTCTGCTTGTAGACCCGAAATTTCTCGATAGATGCGGGTCGCTTGAACGTGGACTTAAAATTTTGGATGAACTTGTCCTCGAAATCGCTCCAACTGCTCATGGATTCTGCAGGTAATTGCCTGAGCCACGAGCGCGCTGCTCCGCTCAAGTGTAATTGGAGGCTTTGCATTACGGCGGACTTTGAACCACTTTGAAGTTTGACAGTTTGTAAGTAATCAGCCAACCATGCCTTGGGTTCCTGGAGTCCGTCGTACTATTGGCGGTCGTGAGGGAGTTTGAAATCCTTGGATACCGAAGTCTTGCGAACCTGATAGGTGAAGCAACTAGTGCCACAAGGATCACGCTCATCGTCGCTTTCTTTATCAGAATATCTTCGGCCACTGTGTTCTTCCCTAGATCTGTTGATCCTTTTCTGTGTAATGTCGTTTCTCACATTGTCCACCCGCGAAGAATGTGTGAAGCGCACGTGGTGGGGGGAGCTGGATCGTCGGGTTATCCCCACGTGTCGAGGGCTGCTAGGATGGCTTGGTGATTTATCGGCTCGTTGCACGATTCCTTGCTCTCCTCGTGTGAGAGTTTCGCCTACCATACCCAATCCCATGAGGGCGGAGCGACGGATAGCTGCCCACGGATCATCGACTGCTGGTTGAGTGGTCAAGAGGTAGGTTTGGCGGCGATCAGGGCAGCCTGTGATGTTTTTGCTTTAATGTTACCCACAGAATCTACTAACATGAATGACAAGTCCAAATCTCTTGGCATCTTGCACCTTTCGCCCTCTAGGATGCGTTGCAGCCACGAAGTGCTCCTCCTGGGCTATGGTCCTCCAGTGACACTGCCAGAATTTCGGGTAGAGCTGAGCTGTGCCCGACGCCTTTCATCAAGAGATCACTGCAGCCGCAGTGGGTCCTTCCTCTTGTGGTGCAGCAAGGATTGGTAGGCCATTAATTCTTATCTTGTGGCGTCTGCTGTCATGGGCACCGCATCCGATACGGCATCTCGGGCCTTTTGCCAGACCGCTGGCGGAAACTGAAGTGTTAGGCGCTCACCAGTGCATTCTCTTCCTCTGCTCACGACGCGACAGTCTCCTTTTGGCGGGTCCTGCCTCTCTTCACGATGCTCTGCTGCATCATCCGACAAAATATCATCAGGGTTAATGATCGGGTTACCGTGAGAGTCGACGGGCATTGAGGTTCCTTCGTCCTGGATTAGACACACTTGGTGGTGCCTCATGTTTGTTTGATTTTCATCGCCGCTGTACCCATAAGAGACGCTGATTTGTGATCCAGCGAAGTCCTAGGGATCTTGCTCTGGGTATGATTCCCCTTTCTTGATTCCAGAATTGACGCTTTCTTCAGCTTCGTCGGGAACTATGATAGATGGAACTTAGGCTGCGCTGCAACATTGACTGGGAAATTGAGCCAAAAGAGAGACCGTCGTATAGATCGAACGGATCTTCTAGATCTGCGGGGTTTCCGAGAGTTTCATCGACGTTCGTTAGATGAGAGACGACCCGTCCTGTTGAGCCAATGGATGATGCTAGTGTCACGGTAGGCGATGCGGGTGTGGCCGACGGATCCGATCTTGGCGGAGCCGAAAGGCAGAGATTCTCAGGTGCTCCCACACGAAAGTGAAAACTTTCAATCATGAGATCGGTCTCCTAGTCAAAGTCGACGAGAGCAGACAAAGGGGTGGGCGGGCGCGGATTAGCGAGATCGTAATGGACCTCACCAACCTTGATCATCGAGTTGCTGCTTGATGAAGGGGAAGCCGTCAAATCCATGACTCCAATGCTCAAGTTTCCCATAGACGGCCCCAATTGACGAGGGGTAACCTCGGCAATGTCCATTGTTATGGACTTAGGGTTTCGTGGAAAAGAGAGCGTCGGAGATTTCATCAGCTAATCAGACAAACAAGGATATCAATGTAATCTAATTATTTGAAAAGCTCGGTTACAAAGTCGGCGGTTCGCTAGTTGCGGTCTAGCTCACGACGGGTTATAGAAAAGCTAAGGTGCTCTCTCCGTCGGGTTCTCCTAGCCTTTATATAAGAGGCTGGGTCCTGGATCCGTAGACGGAGAGATTATAAGTTTATGTTTATAATACAAACTCTATGTCGGTTCCTGATTAGTCCTTAATAGATAAGAAAATAGGTCTTTACCTCCCAAGCGAGAGGTTGAACCTGGGTAAAACCATATCGAGCATGCTTAAGCTTCCCCACTCGCTCCTACGAAAGCTATCCCTGATAGCATCAGCCGGATCTATGCACCAACACATATAAATTTGGAATCAAGTTTGTTAAATTGTCTTAAGCATTTGTTTTGCACGAATATATCCCGTACTGGTAGTAGACTCCGTTCAGAAAAAATAAATCTACACAACTAGCGAAAGTTGGAGTCCTTGTGAAAACACGGCTTGGGAAATAACTCGCATAGTAGAGTCCTAATCAATTTTGTCACATATGTATGACAACTGCCAACTTGAACTACTTCATGTTTGTAGTTACTACTCCCTCCGTTCATAAATATAAGACACTTGAGATTTATGAAATAAACGTATTTAGACGCCTTGTAGTATATAGGTTCACTCCACTAGTAGAAAACAATCCTTTCGTCCGGTTCATTAGTCCCGACTGTGGCTGGGGCCGAGACTAATGGCCCGCACCGGACGGCCTGAACCACGCCAAGCCACTTGTCCCGTCCTGTTAGAGACCACTAGTCCCGGTTTAAGATACAAATCGGGACTAAAGGGTCTGGGGCTGTCGCAGGCTGCGGGCATCCCCTTCAGTCCCGGTTTGTATCTACTGGCACCCCTTTTAGTTCCGGTTTGTATCTAAAATCAGGACTAGTGGTTTGATCATATATATATGTAACACCCCAGTTTTAGTAAATCCATAATTAGGGTTTGATTGTGCATCATAAGCATCATCTCTATTTAGTGCATGCAAGAAAGAATAATGCAAAACCCTAAAACCCTATTTCCCCCTCTCTTTGAAATACATTCAAATGGTTTTCATATTTTGAAAAGTATCAAAAAGTATGAATCCCAAATGGATTAAAAGGGACCCTAATTATTTCCTATCTATTTTGTAAACCTTCTAGTATTTTTGGAATGTTTAAAACAGTATTTAAATTCAAAATACAAAACAGAAATAGAAAACAGATTTGAAAAAGAAATAGTTTTAGGAAAGAAAATAGTAGCAGTAGCCAGGCAGGCCGGCCCAGCTAGCCCACCTCCCTCTCCTTCTCTCCCTGTCGCCCTGCGCAGCACCCCGCGGCCTAGCAGTAGCCCAGCACGGCCCACCCCTGGCCCGTACCCCTTCGGCCTCTAATCGCGTCGTCGTCTTCCTCCCACCGCCGAAGCAACTCGGTGGCCGTGCCTCTACCGCTCGTCTGCGCCACGATCCTCGCCGGCGCCGCGATGCACGCTACCGACACGCCGACGTCTACAAGTACTCCCTCGAGCCGCTGGACGAACCCTAGTTCCCTTCTTCCCTGTTTTCCCCTCCTAGCCGAAACCCTAGCTCTCAGACCTCACCGACGTGCCATCGTTTCCGGCCACCCCTCGACCAGTTGCGGGTACCGTCGTGACCCCCTCGCTCTCCTCGTTCATCCCAGACAAGTAGCAGAGCCGGAGAAGCCTCAGATAGGGAGAATCGAGTCGTCGTGTCCGAAGCCGACCACCGCCTCCGCCACTGATTCCGGCTACCCCCGACCTCACCGTCAAGCTTGTCGCGCTCCTGGTGAGCCACTGAGTTCCCTGGTGCCCTCCCCTTCTTTCCCCTTGCTCTGGTTCCTCCCCTCCATGATCGCCTGTGAGACTCGCCGCCGCGTGTCGTTGTAACTACTACTCCGGCGACCAATTCCACGCGGCGGCGCCACCTTGAGGTCGCCCGTGAAGAGCCGCGTCCAGCGCCCCTACTATCGCTGCCCCGCGCGCACGGGATCGAGAGATCCTTGTTCGGCAGAGGAGGTTCTCCATTGCTGACGTCATGCTGACGTCAGCATGGTGTCATAACCCTTTTTATTTTGTATTTATTTTTCTAGAAAATATAACCCCAGGTGGGCCCAGGTTGTCAGCATTTTAATCATTTCTTAAAATGTTTTCTGTAATGAATAAAACTATGACATGTGGGCCCAAGTGAATAAATATTTAATATATTCCAAAAATGTTTTATAATTTCCTAACATGATTTAAAATGGATTTAAATTGAGAAAATTCATAACTAATTCATTTTAAATCAGAAAAATACAAATAATATATCGAAATATTAAAAAATGAAACCTACCTCTTTAAGCTATCATCATGTATTGTTGAACAACTTTCAAGACAAGTTTAATTAGAGAACATAGTAACCCCTCTCATATACATCTAGAGTTTCTCCGAGTTAGGGTTTTCACCCATCGGAACCCTGATTAAATTGCCGAGCATGCTTTAGGGTTACCCTTCAATACAAATTAACTTGTCATATCATCATTCTTGCTTGAGCATTGCATCGATGCCATGTGTTCATTGTTTCCTTCTCTTTCCGGTATTTGGTTCTTCTCGGTAGAATACGAGATCGAGATCGAGATCGAAGCCAGAGATCAACACCGTCGAAGATCGAAGATCGATGAACAATACTTGACCAACTGTAACCAAGTCAAGTACATGGCTTTCGAAGATCTGTTTATCGGTTATCAACTAGCAAAGGCAAGCATAGCCCCGCCATGATGCATACGATTCTACTGTGGTCTTCTATCGGTAGATATATAGAGTATCCTATCTGTTGCATACTCCCTTTGAGCTTATATTACTTGATCCACTGCTCCTAGCATAATTAGGTTTGGCTTGTGTGCACTTCTAGAACTTATATTTGTGTCCTGCTTAGCCATGCATAGCTGTTGAGTCTGGTCCATCCAGATGATGTATCAGGTGCAGATAATCTAGTATGACAGGAGAACATGATGATATGAGATTAAACATGCTAAGGATTGTATGGGAGGCCACGGTGGGATGTGGTTTTTCTAGTCCCATGCTCGTCACCCTTAGGACCCTAGGTTCTTGCCTCTTGAATCAAGACGAGCGTACAACCACACGGGGTAAATGGGGACCCGATGAGTGACTAACTTGCCTAGTAGATTCCATGAGTCACATAGTTCGGGCGTTCCACTCAACATACACATTGAAAACGTTTTCGAAAGAAGGAGGTGAAGGAGGTGCATTCATAACAGGTAGGGAAGCGTGGCCGTGGTTGTTTGGGGTTGATGGCGCCCCTGGTAAACCAACCTCGCCTCATATCTTTAAGTACCGGCTTCGGGATTTGACCCGTTACGGCGGAACCATACTTATTGCGTGACTCATGGTCTCAGCGAAAGCAAGGTAAAGGTCGTTTCCAACCACACCCTTTGTCATCAAAATAAGGAAGTGTGTCAAGTGGCATTAAGAGTCGGTTGGTACGTGTGGGTAAAGTTGTACACCCCTGCAGGGTAATAATCTTTCAGAAAGCCGTGTCCATGGTTATGGACGACTTGGGAATGGATGGTAGATCATAGAGAACATGAACCTAATCGTAAAATTTGGCAACTAATGTTTGTTAAGGATGCTTCCTCATGGGTACGAGGGGGTGATCCTATTTCAGATGATGATGATTCGGTGGATATCAAAAGATGATGATCAATACTTTGGAGATGTCGCTCCCTTATCCCTTTTTAAAATATTCTGAATAGACGAGCTTCTTCTCTCTCTTGCTTTATAAACAAAGATGACTTTATGCAAAACAACTCCACCAGCCATAAGTCTTGCGGAGTACACCATATACTCACCCTTGCTTTGTTGATACTTTTGGCAGAGTAAGTGTTCCCGGAAGATCAGTTTGGTGCTACATCGGCATCGACGAGTAGCTTGGGGTTCCCGGCCGGCAGCCTGGAATCTATGGACTGAGACGTCATCGTTATGCTTCAGGCCTCTTAGGCCATTTTTTAAGTTTGCTATACTTAATAGCATAATTTTTTTCCTGGTGTAGAATAAGTATTCTACACATATATATGGCACAACCCCTCCCTTCACAACTATTTTTTCCTGGTGTGGGAGGTGGGTTTGTGCTAGTTTTTTTTCTTCATATGCACTAGAGTGTTCGGTGAAATGTATAATGATACGACTTTAGGTCACACAAGAAAAACGTGATATGAGGTTCCTGAGCCACACTTAAGTTTTCTCATCTTTGTTTCCAAGTATGCTAAAAGGTTAGCACTATTTTCTCGTTAGACCGCGCGGTACTAATTTAGCATCGTGATTGCATTTGATATATAGTTGTATGATACAGATGAGCCATCCATGGATGTACGGTGACCGACGCTCTGCCGCTTTCAGAGAAGGCATGCGTTCTTTTCGCCTTGTGGCCGAGACGAACATGCGGCGGGATAGTTTTATGTGTTGTCCATGTGTTGAATATAGGAATGAGAAGGCTCACACTTCCGCAAGAGTCATTCAGAGCCACCTGCTTCGGTCTGATTTTATGTCCGGCTATAATGTTTAGACCAAGCACGGAGAAAGAGGGGTTGTGATGGAAGACGACGATGAAGAAGAGAATGATGATGACAACTACTGATCTATGTTTCCTGAATATGCTGATACCGCAATGGAAGACAATGAAGAAGAAGGAGGTGAAGAACGGGAACCATATGAGCCCGCTGATGATCTTGGTCGGGTCATTTCTAATGCAAAGCGAGACTACGACATAGAAAAGGAGAGATTGCAGTTCGAGCAGATGTTACAGGGCCACAACAAATTGTTGTACTCAACTTGTGAACATGTCCATAAGAAGCTGGGTAGCACACTGGAATTACCAAAGTGGAAGGCAGATATCGGTGTGAATGAATCGGAATTTGAAAAGTTGTTGGTGAGGATTTGTTGTAGTCGTATTTCGTAGATATGTCGTAGGTGAGGATTTGTTTAGCAAAGAGAAGCTGAAAGAACTATCAACACAAGCGGAATCTCCATACCTGGTACTTGACAGCCGTAAAGCAGGGGAGAATAATGATCATAGCGAAAGTCCCACGTGAGTACTACATCAGACCCGAGGAGGTCCATGTTGAGTTTTCAGAATTCTTCCAGTTATACAATCTCGACGCCCTCGACAAATCTATCCTTAGTTACTATTGTCTGTAAGTTGTTGAATTCATTGTCTATATGTTTAGTTTTTCAGTTGTTCAGTTGATTGCATGTAATTATCCTTATTATATCCTTTTGTATTCTATTATTATGCAGAATGGAGATCCAGGAATGTAAACTAAGAAAAATCTATAGTGTTGGGTTCATTGACCCAGATAAAGTATATATAAATACGCTAACGACAAACCCCGAGGATACTTAGGAAAACATGTTAAGGTTTCTAATGGAGCAAAATTTCTGTGACCACATACTCTTTCCTTACAATTTCATGTGTGGGTATTACTCTGTTGTACACATTCACTTTTGATTACTCGATGTTAAGTGTAACTGATAAGTTACTAATATATATATAAACGTTTGCATCTTCCACTGGATTCTGCTACATTCAAGTTGATAAGGGAAGATTTGAAATCATGGACCGATCAAAGAGAAACCTGAAAGATTTCCGCAGCATGCAGGACATGCTCCAGAAGTAAGTTTCGTGCTATATCAGTCTCTTTGATTTCCTGACATATCAGGTAATGAATAACTCATTCATTCATTTTCTTCGTCGGGTAGGGTTTGGATCCGGTTCAAGCGTGAGGTTACGGGTTGCTTTAGTCAGAACCTGACGTTTAAGGCGATTTCGGTAAGTAGCACGTGATATGTCCGTGCATATCTTTACTTCTAGTTTCAATACGATAATGATGTTAGATTATTATTTTGATTGAATTCTATTCTCGTAAAGTGCGCGAGGCATCCACAGGGGTCGAATCTACGTGGATTCCACATTTGCGAGTTCATTCACACATTTACCACCGAGCACAAAGATTATAGAGTCGACGTAAGCAATACATTCACACCCTCATTTTATTACCGTCACTTTTTGTTATCATGATTGATATTCATATTGATCTCATTTTCTTATATAGTTCGAGAGAATGCGGGATCAACTCCTACCAGAGCAACGCGTACTAAGAATTGCGGAGGAGCTTGCGAGATTTATTTTCAAAGAGATGGTAGACGATGCTGGATAATTTAGTGTGAATAGGCTCTACTGATCTCCATATAATCGAACAGACGGGCTCTAGTCCCGGCAATTGTGATCTCCATATAACTATCAAAATTGTATATATTTATATGCTCGATATCGTAATAAAAGTTATCTTATATATGCACGAACGTGTACGATATGTGGTGGCGTAGAAATATTCAAAAACTATTTTGAAATGAAAAAAACAATACAAAATGAATTCTCTGCCGGTGGCAGAGAAAGTGCACAAAATGCTGCCGCGGCAGAGAACCACTAGAGTCCCAGTCTGTAAAACCAACCGGGACTAATGGAGATGCACCCCGCGCACGCTGCGGCGGTGATGCGGCTCAGATCACTGTAGAGCTTCGGAGACCTCAAGAGGAAGGTATGATGAGTACAACAGCAAGTTTTTCAATCAGTAAGAAACCAAGGTTATCGAACCAGTAGGAGGAAGAAACGACTCAAAGGTGTTGCTAGCAACTGGAAACCTGCACAACACAAACTCAAGATTTTGCCCCAACGAACAGTGAGGTTGTCAATCTCACTGGTTTGCCGAAAAGAAAGGATTAACTGTATGGTGTGGAAGGTAATAGTGGTTTGCAGAAAGTAAACAGTAACAGTGGAAGATGTATCAATGGTAAAGATTGTCCATAGTTCACTAGAGGTGTTCTCCTTAAAATAAACAACATGGCATGCTGGGTAAACAAATTACAGCAGGGCAATTGAAAAGACAGAGCAAGGCATAACAATGCAATACTAGACATTCATGATCCTATGAGATTTGATTGGGCAATACAACAAGATACATAGACCGCCATCCAACTACATCTATGAGAATTAATCCACCTTCAGGTTATCATCCGAACCCCCTCCAGTATTAAGTTGCAAGAAACAGATAACTTCTTTAAGCAAAGTGTGTAAGGTAAACAATCCACTTGTTCCATGAACAAGAGATCATTGTTTTCCCCCTAGTAGCAACAATACATCTACAACCTTAAATATTTTTGTCACTTCCCCAGATTAAATAGAGGCATGAACGCACTATCGAGCATAAATACTCCCTCTTGGAGTCACTAGAATCTACTTGGCCAAGATATCTACTAGAAACGGAGAGCATGCAAGATCACAAACAACACAGACATGATAGAATCAATAAGATAGAACCATTGATCAATCTGACATAGTAATCTCAATATCCATCGGATCCCCGCAAACCAACATACATGATTACAAATAGATGATCTTGATCATGAATGGAGCTCACAAGATCTAAACATGGTAGCACAAAGGAGGAGAAACAACCATCTAGCTACTACATGGACCCGTAGTCCAAGGTGGAATTACTCACGCTTCATACTGGAGGCTGGCATGGTGATGAAGAAGGCCTCCGGGATGATCGCCCCTCCGGCAGGGTGCCGGGAAGAGCTTCAGATCCCCCGATCTAAGGACGATGGTGGCGGCAGCTATGGACTGTTTCGTCAAAGATTGATCGGGTACTTAGGGTTTTGGTATATGGGGCTTCTTATAGGCGAAGAGGCGAGGCAGGAGGGCACCCGGGGTGGCCGCACCCCCCTAGGCGCGGGCTAGGCCTGGCCGCGCGGCCAGGGGTGTGCCCCCTTGGTGGCTCCCCTCCGTCTCGTATTCTGGCTCCGTGTTCCCCACGGTAAAATATTGACTTTGGCTTTTGTCCCGTCCAATTCCGAAAATATTGATTTTCTGCCTTTTCTGGAACCAAAAACAGAAGAAAATAGGCAACTGGCACCGTGACATCTTGTTAATAGGTTAGTCACAGAAAACATATAAAAATATCTCAAAGTATAGACAAAGCAAAGAAAAATAGATACTAAACAAGCATGGAACATCAAAAATTATAGATACGTTTTCGGCGTATCAGGCGGCCACGTGGAGGCCCATTGTCTCGGTTGGTGATCGGGTCGTGACTATTGTCTGGGCCTCTAGTCCCGCTTGGTTAGTCCCGGTTTTGAAACCGGGACTAGAGGCCCTTACGGGCCGGGACTAGAGGCCCCTTCTCCACTAGTTTTCCAAACCTCTACAAACCTATACACTAAAAGATTCCAGATACATTTAATTCACAAAGCTAAAACGTTTTATATTTCTAAACAAAGGGAGTATGTTTTAATACCTTGATGAGTTGCGTAGTATACCATTTGAATTAGGATGTGGCAGGGATACAAAAAAGACTAGCTAGGACGTGGTACGAATACATACATGCTAGGTTATAAACCATATTATACACGAACATGTACATCAAAATATATCAATATCGTTTTTCGGAAAATATAAATGGTGCTAATTAAATTGTAAGACATGGTGCTATAGATTATAAACCGTGTTTTACGTGGACATGAACATCAAAATATATCAATATAGCATTTTATGGAAAACTATCAATAATGCTATTAATAGCCCAAGACATTCATGCTAGGCAATAAACCATAGTATATGGGTGCATGAACATCACCTTTTATGGCCTTTTAGGGAGAATATCACTATTATACTAGCTAAAATGTAGGACATAGACATTGATTCTTAAGTTCCGAAAACAAAAGGAAAACTTTTCGTTCAGTTATGCACGTCTAGAGAAAAAACATGAAACTGATAGAATATGATCCATGTGGCAAACAGTTAATTACAAATTAATCTATCCTTTTAGAATAAGAGTACATAAGCGGTTGGTTCCAACTTGAAAGAAAATCATCGACTAATTCCTGTAACAGACCTAGTCAAATGCGGTAATTTGTGTCAATTCTAGGACTTGAACCAGAGTGGTTGGTGCCACCACAAGGGACCTATCCAACTGATGGTTACTGAATATTTAAAGACACACAATGGCCAAAACAGAAACATCTATTATAAAATATTGTAAACAGAAAAGCATTTATATGACAATATCTTTCATAGCTGACCCTAATAGATATGTCCTCCTAGACAAGTATTCACATCCATAGTTCATCCTAATTATAAACATTAGCCTATATTGTATCATATCATATCGTATCATATCGTATCAATATAGATCATTGTAGTTGTCAAAAATAAACACAATGATATCTTGGAACACGAAAGATGATGAGACAGGTTCAGAGGGGAAGAGAGTCTAGATAATTCAGCACATGCATACATACGAGAGAATTGTTTTATTAGTATAATAGAGAGTGGATCCGGTCACCATGGGTATTATCCCCACCAATCCGACACTTGCTGTGTGGCGTCACGATTGGGCAACGGATCCCTGTAGGAGTGTGGACTCTTTAATCGCTCTGTTTTGCATTGAGGCCAATGCCGTTCATACAAAGTGATGTGTACGTTCGCCTAGGATGCAGACTATGGCGTACCAGCAATAGGGAAGCCAATACTTTGGGATCCCTGTCACCACGCGTAATGAAGACCCAGTACATATGGGGGCGGCTATCCTTTTACTCAGACCAATTTTTGTTAGTGCGGACTATGGCGTACCGGCAACAAGGATGCGTGCAACACTTTATAAAGCTGAACGTTGTGTCCTTTTTGTAATATAGTAGTCCATATATATCAAGTAAAAGTACACACGCACAATTTTTTTGGCGTTGACTCGTACAATAAAAAAAAATCACGGGGCAATGTCTTACACATTTGCCCCCGGAAGTACAATTTCCAGATGGTAGCCACCACCACAATTGATGATCCAGTGGTGCTCTGCTCCATTTTCCTGAACCATCGCAGGCCTATGCATGTGTAATTGCGTGGTACCCACATTTCTCTGTTAATGATGATTTATAAGCTAATATATGTGTACTTTGGCTACTCGCTTAGTTTCCAGCCGTCCAACATCCACTATGTGAATTCGATGGTATCTAGCACTCTGGTGCATTCCCACCGTGTCTACTCACTTAAATCCTACGCACGCACGCACGTACATAGTAACATAGTAACACTACCACTAAGAACATGTTTGTTCGTAAAAGATGTCAGCCAAGTTTGAAATGGAAATCTATTTTCCGTCTTAGATGGCTAATTTAGTAACATCGAATAAACACTATATCCTATCTACAAAACTATCTTTAGCTCTATGTGGAAATATAAGATTTTAGGAATAGCACGATGATTAGTTGTATACTCTCTCTGTTCGGGATTATAGGTCCTACGCGCATACCTAGGTTGTTAATTTGACCAACAAAATATAACTTATATATTACAAAAATTATATCATTAGAAAATATAATCTCTAAGGTATCTAATGGTATAATTTTTATACTATAATATGTATATTTTGTTGTTCAAAATGACAACCTAGTTATACGCGCGGGACTTATAATCCCAAACGGAGGCAGTACAATATAAAGATGATTAAGGATGCTACATGCAATTGTGATATTTTCTTTGCACAATATATTTGGTGGTTAGGAAACCATATAATTTTGACAACATTGTGATATAATATCAATTAAAAACTAAAGTTGTTGGCCTATTATTTGCGTGGGCCGCCATCCTAGTTCTGTCTATAACGGTATTTGTCAAGACAGTTGTAAGATTTCTATAGTACCAATATTGAGATACATAATTAATGGACACCTATCTCCAACTCCCAACAAACAGACTACTCCCCATTAAAGCTAATGTAATACTGTCACATGCTCAATTTAGGAAAATATTTTCAGGATGTACACAGCCGAAAATAGAAAAAGAAAAAGATCCCACTACTTGAATCCGTCATAGAACTTAGGATTAATTACTTCTTCCCCTTTATAAACAAGACTGCATGCAGCTCTCTGTAACTCAAAGTCTCAAACACAAATAAGCATGATGAATGCCCACGCCCAACTGGCTCCCGCCTTCTCGGCTTTCCATGCCCATCGATCGAACTCTAAAATCTCCACCATGCGATCACGATGCACCCTACGCCCGCGACATTCAAATGTGGTACTACATCGACAATTCCCGACCCTCAAAAAGGTGAACACAATGTCCCCCACGCCCACCGCTGCCGTTGCTGGATCGGAGGGCGCAGGCTTCCCCAGCACCGACCGCTTCGACGTGCTAGACTTCCACCACGTCGAATTTTGGTGCGCCGACGCCGCCTCCGCTGCCGGACGATTCTCCTTCGGCCTGGGCTTACCATTCGCCGCGCAATCCGTCCTCGCCACGGGGAACACAGCGCACGCCTCCTATGTGCTCCGCTCGCGCACGGGCTCTCTGGCGTTCCTCTTCAGCGCCCCGTACGCGCGGCACTGCACTGACGCGGCCGCCGCGACGGTGCCCTCCTTTTCTGCCGACACCGCGCGGCGCTTCACGGCCGATTACGGCCTTGCGGTCCGCGCCCTCGCGGTGCGTGTCTCCGACGCCGCCGAGGCATTCTCCGCCAGCGTGGACGCCGGAGCGCGCCCGGCCTTCGCTCCTGCGGAACTCGGCCATGGGTTCGTCATGGCGGAGGTCGAGCTCTTCGGAGACGTCGTCCTCCGTTTCGTGAGCTACCCAGACGGCGCGGACGTATCCTTCATGCCCGGCTTCGAGAACGTCACCAGCTCAGGATCTCCGGACTTCGGACTCACCAGGTTCGACCACATCGCCGCCGGCGTTCCGGACCTGGCTTCGGTCGCCTCTTGCATCGCCGGGTTCACAGGGTTCCACGAATTCTCCAACTTCACCGGCGAAAAAGTGGGCACGGCAGAGAGCGCGCTGAACGGCGTGGTGCTTTCCAACAACGCAGACACGGTGCTACTCACGCTCCTCGAGCCGGTGCACGGCACCAAGCGCAGGAGCCAGGTGCAGACGTTCCTCGACCACCACGGCGGCCCTGGCGTGCAGCACCTGGCCATGGCCAGCGACGACCTGATCGGCACGTTGAGGGAGATCCGTGCGCGGTCTTCCGTGGGAGGCTTTGAGCTCCTGCCACCGCCGCCGCCCAGCTACTATGACGATGTAAGGCGTCTCGCCGGTGACGCCCTCTCCGAACAACAGATTAAAGAGTGCGAGGAGCTGGGAGTGTTGGTGGACAGAGATGACAACGGAGGAGTTGTGCTCCAAGTCTTCACCAAAGCGGCGGTAGATAGGTAATTAATCTTCGACTAACTCATTTATTCTATTTCTCCAAAAAATTACTACTACCGATACTAACTGAAACCATACAAATTAAAGATGTCTCTAGCATTACAAAATCTGACGAGAGGAAGCATTCCATGCAGGCCAACTTTGCTTTTGGAGTTTGTCCAAAGGATAGAGTGCGTGGAGAAGCAGAAGGAATACCAGAGGGGTGGCTACGGTGGTTTTGCCAAGGGCAACGTCAATCAAATCTTCAAATCCATCGAGGACTATGACAAGTCCTTTGATACTCCTGCACAGGCTGCTTCCTTATTAAACACGATCTCGTAGCGTAATGATCATAAATTCATAATAAGAAGATATTTGAGATAAGAACAAAATTTGATCGTACATTTGTGATACACTTACGGCCATGTATCCTTTTATGATATACACCAGAACTATTGTATTTCTTATTTTCAGATAACTTTATAATGTACCCGGCTGTACGGAAATTTATGCCCTTTGTAAAATATACAACTTTTCGTGTGCAATAAGTGTTTTTGTTTAATTGATGTTCTTCATATTCTGTGCGCAACAATATTAGCTTCACAAATTGGTATCTTTGAAGCTGTTGCCAATATAATTCACCCAAAAATGGATTGACATGTCGACAGTCTTATGACTTTGGATGTTAAAAGCTGGTTTTTGCATGAGTTAGAGCCAAAATGGGTAATAAATGCATCATTTTTTCAATAGCTTTTTACTAAGGACCGTGAATATAGACCGTCAGTTCACTAATACAAGTTGTGAGAATTTTGCCAAAAGTCAAGCTTACTAAATTTGACAAAATATATAAGAGAGGATAGCAATACCTACATAATTGAATAAATATACTATAAAATATATATCTTATTGTGGATCCGAGATACTATAAATCACACAGTCAATTCAGACATGTCCTGGCCCATGTGTGATGGTCCTCCGGATCTACAAACAGAGGGAGTACTGATTTAGTATTTTACATCTTCATATGTTGTGTTTGTATATGTGCTTGGTTAAATATAGAAAGAATTTGGCTTTTCACTAAATCCATGCACCATGTATTTCATGGAAGGAGGGAGCACATGTCATCCGAGCAAGGCAAATCAAAGAGCAAGACAATCTACAACGCAATTGGGATTGGGAAAATTCTCTCGCGGGTACACCTTCATTTAGGGCAATAGGTACCAGATCGACCTCAGAGTTTTCCTCACCCCTCCCTCCCCAAGGTGATCAAGGGTTAGGCCACCGCCACCGCGGGATCCTAGCCGGGCAAAGCCCGAGTAGGGGGAGGATGGTGGCGGCAGGGCGTCCCTCAACCGCAGTTTGGAGGTGCAACTACGATGGAGGATCTCAAGTGGGTGTATGGCTATGGAGTCGATTGTGCAGCGAGGTGACCTCCTTCGCTTTACTCTCTACCGCCTTGGCGGCACGATGATTTGCCGGCGGCGCCACTTACCGGTGACGGATTGCGTGTCAATGGGGTGTGGCGGTCCATGGTACGGTGAGGAGGAGGCGATTGTGGTCTAGCTGGTGAAGTGGGTGAGGATGCCACCATTGACGATGGCGCATGTGGGCATCGTATTCCTCATTGTGGGGGCGTCTCTTGATCCATGGACTCCAGGGGAAACCTCAGATTCATGCTCTCTAGATCGAATGATGGTGAGGTATGCATCATCACCCCCATGGGCATCATCTTTGGAGACATACATCAACTAGACGGACATGTGGATGGCTTCGGTGGTTGTGCTCTGGTCTTTGTGTACTTATCGTGTGGGGGACCAAGGCGGAGCGGCATGCCAAATACCATTCTAGGACGGTGAGTCTCGGCTGCATGGTGCAGCGGGATCTAGGTGGCGGACGTAGGAAGGTGGACGCGCGCAGAGCAATGGCACTGCCTGGTGTCATGGTTGCATTGATGGAAGGCCTGGCAAGATAAATGCGTTGATCCATCTAGGAGATGGGTTCGCAGAAGACAACGAAGCGACTTTTGGGGCATGTGCGTTTTTGCGCACGAGGACTGTTGGATCGGTTGTGTCCCTTGTTGGCCCATGGGCGGCTTGGTCAGGCCTTGAGTTTTTGATGATGTGCATATGTGTGATGTCAGGGCTCATGATCATGTTCATTGTCACTGCCTTCATCAATATATAGGTGTAGTGAGCTATCATTGGGATTGTGTCTTTGAGTTGAGATTTGCATTTGTCTTGTAAGGTTTTTGTTGAATAATCTAATAAAAAGGTTGTATGCATCTTTTTGATGCAAAGGCCGAGGGCTTCAAGCTAAATTTCAAAAAAAAAAGTACACCTTCATTTGAGGGTAGAAGAGTAAAGTAAGAGCTTATACAGAAGAAAATAAGTACATTTTCATTTGTCGTTGGACACTGAAAATAAAAATTGGAAGTATCGCATTGCATGTAATAGGTTGAATGAAGGGTGCTAAAGAGAAATAATAACACATAACTATCGAAGAGTTAAGAGAACAGCGCACACTATTTTTGAAGATAACATTTCAACTACTTTTAGCCTTACATAAACTATTTCTGCCACTATGGCCGTGACATCCTACCAAACCCAATTTATAGAGAAGCATGGGTAAGCCAAAGTACAACCACGTGATGTCATACACTATCCCGCAACCCCACATATTACTATGTCATCATACAGGAATTGACGAGCTGGTCCGTACCTCCATACCCACTTCGGCCTAGAGCCAACATTCATCCTGGATGGCAAACATCTCACCACGCCATAACATTCATCATACAGGAACCGTCATCAACAATCTCGGTGGTGCATGGCTAACATCTCACCATGCCATAACATACTCTAGAGGGAATATTCCAAACGGGAAAAGTAGACCTTTTTTAGGACGCAAAAGACATATTATTTTCAAGTTTTGAAAAATTATGAAAAAACACACACAAGTAGACAATGGACGCACGTACTTAAAAATTACCATTTAAGATATGTACAAATTTTTTAAAGAGTGAATTCCACTTTTTACCCCTTACTTCTGTATTTGTGATACATATTACCCCTTAGAGTGCAAATTCGTCTAGATTTCACCTTTTAGAGGCTTTGAACCCTATTTTTATGAAGCATATCCGTTGGGTAAGGTGTGAGGTTGATGACCGGGCTTTAAAAATATCAAGACCACAACGAGGAATGGGACATCTGGATTAGAAAAGTCTAGACATGATTGTTGATGGCGTCCTCCGACCTTTACACATTTTGTCGCGCCACATCGACGCAGCATGCCGACCCTATCTAACAGAAACAAGTAAAATGCTAAAATGTGACAAAACCATGTTTAAAGCCTTCTAGATTGGATATGTTCGTAAATCCTTAACTAAATAGGGTAATATGTGTCACAAATTCAAAAGTAGGGGGTAAAAAATGGAATTCACTCTTTTTAAAAATATTTTAGGATGCACACTAAGTTATAAATTGTGTGTTTTCCTCACGTGGCGGCTAGGGTTTAGGACGCATATACTAAGTGGCAATCGTCCTCAGCCCATCTTCTGTCCCGTCTCCACCATCTCCAGCCGAGAATCGGCATGTCACCATCTCATTTGCTTGTTCCTCGGGTGGCAAGAGGAAGTGGTGTCCTCAGACCTGCGCTTGACTCTGTAGTTAAGTCTGTAAAATAGTTCAGTCAATGTTGCATGCGGATCAAGAATTTTCCCATGTCCTCGTCCACCTCCTTAGCAAGGATCCCGTCGATGGCGTTGAGGAGGGTGAAAAATCGTCTAGTCGCTGCTCCCATGGAGAGGCGAGTCTTGTTTGGTCAATGCGTGTTGCATGTTTGGTGTCAAGATTTAGATCAATTCAAGGGTTTAATGGCAATGAATTCAGTTCTGGGTGTTGGTCCTTATAAGGGAGCATGTAGGAGGACTTCCATTTGTCATCCACAAAGTCATGCCGGCTCTGGTACGTACCGGTGGGGGAGCGATGACAACACCGTGTCGGTTGCTCGCTCTAGCATCGATATTGGTCATTATCTGGTCGAAGGATCTTGATATAATTGTTTTTGATATTTGTGTTGTTTTATACTTCTTGTGATTTTTTATAATAGATCCGCGTTCTTCACGCAAAGAATATTTAAATCCTATAACATAACGGAACATATGTTACACTGATTTCACAACAAAACTGAATGTCTAATAAGCCAGTTCCGTCTACTGGAGCAATCTAAGCGGTTTCTTCGCAGCTACGTTAAACCTCTGATGAACATTCAGACTACTTCTACAGATTCTATCTTAAAGGGCAAAGCTCTAATAGTTGGCTCCCGTTCTACACGTACGACAAAGGCTTTTGTAAGGAAACAACCTAATATTCCGTGGAATTAACCACCAGATGGGTGGGTTAATCTCACATAAATGGTTCTTATAGATCTGCTGATGGTTATGGCGGCACCGGAATGGTTTTGCATGATTAGATTGGCTCTACTCCGCGTGTCGTTTCTTTCCAAGTTGTGAGGAAGCTCTTGAACGAGAATTGCATTCATGTATGGAGGGTCTTCGGCTTGCTCTCGATCATTCCAATCCTCCTATTCTGCTTGACACAGATTGCAGTCGGCTAGTGTCAGTTGTCCAGTCTACGGCCTTGGATAGATATAGTTTTTTACATATTATTTCTGAGATCAAGGTGTTATCATCTCGCGGTAGACTTTATAAGTTTATAAAGGTGGATTGTAGGTAGATCAGGGTGAGCCACTGTCTAGGACAGAAAAGAGAACTGTTACTTGGCTCTGATCGGATCATGATTTCTTCTTCCGGAGCTCGAATCTAAGGCGTCTTGTTATCCCTACTGCTTAATAAAGATCTATTTTTAAACGGAAAAACACTGAATAGCTAGATGCTAGACACTTGCACAATGCAGCAATTGCATAAATATGTGGCTATAAGCATCAATCGAATGAGAAGTCAGAAGTCAGAAGTTAACCTTCGTTTCGTAACCATATGATAATTCCCACCACTCTACACTACTCCCACTAGTGCAGAGCCCCCCCCTTTAACTCCGTTTGGGAGGGCCCTCTAACAGCGGTTCCCCAACCGTTGTTGAGGGTTCGGTGTTAGAGGGGGGGGGGGGGGGGGCTTTAACACCGGTTCTTATACGAACCGGTGTTAAAGGGTGGCGCACGTGGGGCTGCCGCAGGCCTCAGCCCCCCCCCCCTTTAACACCGGTTCGTATCTGCAACCGGTGTTAAAGGTTCTTCTGCCGCGGCAGACTTCTGCCTCTGCCCCGTTCTGGGCGTATTTCTGCGGGAGGGGGGGGAGCGAGGGGGAATCGATCGGGAGCGATATACACATAAATCGTCATCGGTACATACGAGTACATGAATAATTAAGCAACTATTATTATACACAAACATCGTCATCGGCACATACATCGTCATCGTTCATTTTGGTGGATATCTAAAGAGTTCTCCGCCAGGCGTGACGACCTCATCAAGTATGAACCCCGCCAATTCCTCTTGAATGGCTCGTATGCGTTCAAATGGTAGGAGTTGGTCCCGCATCCGTTCGATCTGAATATATATGAAGAATGGGCCGTCAATATATATATATATATATAAGAATAAAACTCAACACAATTGATGGTAATAAAATAATGTTGTGGACTTTGTTTACTTACTCTAAGTTGTTCTAGTGCGGCTTGGCCCGTCGCACATATCGTGTTGCGAATGAATTCACAAACATAGTACCCACATAAGTTATTGCCGTGTCCCTGATGCGCGCACTTTACGAGAATAGAGAGTTCAATCAAAATAATAATCAATAAAGCATGATATAATGGAATTGGAAGCTAGCTAGTATTACTTACATTTTGGTCTACAAATTTTAGTTCTTCTGACCATTCACCCACGTCCCTGCCCGTGAACCTTTTCCAAACCCTGTCCGACAAAGAAAATAGATAAAGGAGTAATTAATTACTTATTGTCACGAAAGTTGCCGATCTAGTGCGATAATATGATTGAAATTACCTCTGGAGCATCTCTCTAAAGTTTGCCCATATCTCTTTTTCTTTTCGTAACGAGTTCATGACAAGGACTTTTCCTGAGTCGGGTTGAATGACTAGCAGAATAAAGTGGAACCTACGCACGTATAACTCATCATCAGTTACACTTAACATCGAGTAAGCTGAAATAGAATGTGTACAAGAGAGAGGGTAACAGTACTCACGAGAAGTTGTAAGGCAATAGTATTTCCCTTTTGGTTTGTTGTCTCAGTAAAGACGTTAGCAAGTAATCTTCTGTTTGCCCGGGTTTGGTTTCTACCACTTCTTCATGAACTCTATTTGGGTCAACGAACCCAATGTCAAAAGGGCCTCCTTTCCTGCATTCCATAACCTTTTTCCTGCATAATAGTATATACATATATGGTGAGCATATATATATATACATGCAATTAATAAAGTGAATGAGATGAGATATAAATTATAGAAATAGTACTTACACACAATAAAGGCTGATGGCAGCTTTGTCGAGTTCCTTCTGATTGAATAGAAAATGCAAGTCTTGAATGTTGAAGTCAATCGCGTCATCTCCGCAGAAGAAAATATCATCTCTTATATGCGCCGTGATCCATTCTACCTTTCTCGTCTTGCAGAAATGAAGGTACCACTTGTGCAATTTTCGCATCTTTGTTGGTAGAGTCTTGAGCTCCTCTTTCTTGACGAGATTCTTCCCATACTTCCATGGCTGTATGGGGTTGGCATCGCATTTGGGAAAGTTGTCTCCCATGACGTTCAAGTATGCAATGTAAGTCATCCCCATCTCATTGGCCTTTCTTTGTAGCTCTGCCTCGTAATCATTTACGGGAGGAGCGTCTCGTGTGTCGAACATTTGGAGCGGGGCACATGATTGGTTTTCCTGCTCTCCGAGCATGGGAGCTGTTTTCTGGGGTGCCTCACGACTGCTACTTTCAGTCTCCCTACGGCGCCTTGCATCCGCCTTCAAAATCTGGCGCTCGTAGTCCGGCACAAGTGGGGTTTCAGGTTTCAAAAGATTATTGTAAAACTTCTCCACCACCGCCGGATCTATTTTCTCCTTTGGCTCGGCCCGTCTAGGTGAAAAGAATTTCTTGACCTGTTCTTCCGAGATCCTATTGGTCTCCTCGTCGCTGCGATTCCACGGTAAAACCGGCAATGGCTTGGCGGAAGGCTGCGGGACGTAGTTTTTTGAACTCTTTGGCGTACGGTTTCCTGCGGATTTCTTTGTGGCAGTGCTACTGATGCTCCTCGTGGCAGTGCTCTTCCGCTTACGCTGAGGAGATGGCTGAAGCACCGGAGATGGCTGACGGGCCGGAGATGGCTGCCGCGCAGGAGATGGCTGACGGGCCGGAGATGGCTGCCGCGCAGGAGATGGCTGACGGGCCGGAGATGGCTGCTGCGCCGGAGATGGCTGCCGCGCAGGAGATAGCTGAAGCGGCTCAGACTGCTGACGCTGCGGAGACGGCGGGGGTGCCAGTGACCTCCAATTTGGAAGCACAATGTGTTCCTTCTTCCAAAGAATGGTTGTTTTCACTGCAAATTTGAGTTGAGTTTCCCCTTCACATGTAGCATGGTCAAGCTGTGCTTCCTCATATTCCTTCACAACCTCATCCACCCCGACAATAGCATAGCCATCTGGAATCGGTCGGCAGTGGTAAGTTCCACCAGCTACAGGAGGTAAGGCATAGCCGACAGCCACCTTAATGGATAAGCCCATTAATCTCACATGCAGCTCAGCGTGTTCGCTCTCCGTGATCTCATCCACGGGGTATCGAGGACCCGTCATTTCAAGCGTGGGCTGCACGTTCTCCGTGGAAGCCACACTGCTTTTCCGCGCAGAGTCTGGGCCGCGGGCAGCTTCCAATGCAGGCTCTTCGTGCCGCTGAGATGGGCCGGTAGCTTGATGGCTCTGTTGTGCATTCACTTGCGCCTGCAGCGCCGCAAGTGCATGTTCTATCTGTGTGATCCGCTCTGTACGCTCTTTTTCTTTTCTGCCGCGCCATCTGTAAGAGTCGCTCCAGTCGGCAAACCCATCCTTCCATGTCATACCCCCTGTTCCTCGTGCATGTCCAGGGTGTTCTTTTTTACCGATGGCGCGTGTGAGCTGGTCATTCTCTCTGTCGGGATGGAAGGTCCTGGCGGATGTTTCCTCGTATGCCGTGATGAGTTCAGTGACGGGTTTGGCAAGGATGGTTGGGAAGATACACAATCCTGTTTCTGGGTCCAACCTTGCCCCGATTCCGTAGAACCAAGTCTTTGCACGTAGGTCCCACCCATCTGTCTGGGGTGTGATCCCTCTCTCGCGCAGGGCCTTCTCATCTTCCTCCCACTTAGGCCTCTGAGATATGTAGCCACCTGACCCCGTCCTCTGGTGATATTCCTTCTTCAGGGCATTAAGCGTATTGGTTTCTGACCTCTTTTTAGCTATAGCACTTTTTTTATATGTCTCAAATTCGGGCCAGTGAGGTCTTATCTTCGCATAATATGCGTCTTCGAAATTTGGAGTCTCGCCAGATTTGACAAATTTGTTCAATTTTGTCTTCCAGTTGCGGAAAGCGTCAGCCATCTTCTTTAGAGTCCACTCTTTGACCTTTTTCCTTTATAACCGGGTTGTTTTCATCCTCCTCTGGCGGAAGGGTGAAATTTACCAACAACGAATTCCAAAGCGTTTCTTTGGATCTGTCATCGACAAAGGTACCGTCGCCCTTCTTTGGCTTATTCAAATTTTTAATTGTGATTGGGATTTGGTCCCTAACAAGAACTCCAGCCTGACGTACAAATTTGTCTGCGACCTTCTTGGGCTCCATCGGCCTGCCATCAACACGGACTGCTTCGATCGTGAACTTTGCACGATCTTTCAACCGCTGGCTCGCGCCTCGCTTGCTCTTTTTCGTAGAAGAAGATGGTTGCTGGCTGGTCGATCCAGAGGGCTAAAAGAAGAAAGAAGCGTTAATTAATACATGTAGAAGAAGATTGTTTGTGGAAGTCAACAGAGGCTTAATCAATGCATATACCTTGCCGGACTTTGTAACCATTAAATTGCGTTCACCGGAGTCTTCATCTTCTCCATGACTAGTACTTGAGCTGTCGTCATCATGTCCCTCCAAGTTCAGATATTGTGAGGTGTCCTCATCAATAATGTTCTCCATTATTTCTTCTTCTTCAAGGTTTCTACTAAGTGGATCCATAGTTTCTAAAACAATAATATTATCTAGAGTAAGAGTGTAAACATTCAAGTGGACTTGGATTCATAGACAAATATACATATTATTCATACAAAAATACACAAATGAAATTAAAACCCTAAGGATGCTTGATCATTTTAAACGAGTTCCGAGGGGTCCAAACCCTAATTCGGAGAAATCCCGGATGCATATGAGAGGGGCTAGCTACAGTGGCTGACCGGAGGCTGGCGGCGTTGGAGAGCGACCTAGGGAGCACGAGGTAGCGTGATGCGGCCTACCTAAAACGGGCGCTGTTCGAAAGAGGAGGCCGAGGGAAACATTATAGCGACGAAAAACAACTTGGCAGAACAGATACAATGTGGAGGGGATGTCCCCAAGATAGGCCCCAGACCGAGGGGGGATGCCACATCGGAGCTCGCACCCCACCTAGGCCGCATCGCGAGCTCGCACCCCATGGCCACCACCGGAGCTTGCACCCCACCTAGGCCGCCCCCGCAGCCGAGAGGGGAGGTCGTCCCCGTACCGCGCCTGGGCCCTGGGCCTCCCCGACGAATCCGCCTCCCTGACCCATCCCCTCCACTTCCCTGTCATTGGCCCCAATCCGTGGACGCGCTCGCGTATCCGCTCCTGCCCACCACACCCGATGACGCGAGCTACCACGTCAAAGCTGTCCTCGTGTCCGATTTGATCCTAGCTACTACTAATAAGTGCAATGGAGGGGTTTGATATCATCTTGGTACATCTGTTCGGAGGGGTTCGATTTCATCTTGGTACATCTGTTCGGAGGGCCCCAATCCGTGGACGCGCTCGCGAGAGAGCTCGCGTGGGGAGGCCGGCTCCGGCGAGGAACTGCTCGGGGGCGAGCACGGGGAGGCACGGGCGAGCACGGGGGCGAGCACGGGGAGGCAACGGGCGAGCACGGCGACGACGGGAAGCTGCAACGGCGGCCGGACAGAGGCGGCCGGCGACGTGGCAGAGCGCAGCCTGCAAAGGGGGGCGCCGGCGACGAAACAGAGAAGGGAAGGAAACAGAGGGGACGACCAGGCGCGGTCCGCTAGCTCACCACGGCGTCGGGGTTCTTGTAGGCGCCGGCGTCGTCGTCGGCTGTGGCGCGCGCGGTGGCGGTGGCGGTGGCGGTCGTCGGCTTCGGTGGCGCGCGCGCGGTGGCGGTCGTCGGCTTCGGTGGCGCGCGCGCGGTGGCGGTGGCGCGCACGCGGTGGCGAGGGCGGCGATGGCGAGGGCTGGAGGGCTTCGGTGGCGAGGACGACGGCGAGGGGTTTGGGGCTCTGGCGGCGGTGGCGCGATCTGGCTCTAGGGGGAAGAAAGGAGCGAAGGGGCGCATTTAATACCCCCCCCCCTTTAACACCGGTTCGTAGAAGAACCGGTGTTAAAGCCCCTTTTTGGGATCAACAAAAGACCTCGTTTCCACTAGTGTCCGTTCGTCCGCAAATAAGTGTACTTCTATCTTTTGTTTAAATTAAATTTTATTAAATTTAACCAATTTTATAGATAATTGTAGCAACATATATAACATAATATTGTCATATTTATGAAACTGAATTTGAAAACAGATCTAGCGGTATACCAATTTAGTATCATAAATGTTAATACGTTTCTCTATAAAGTTAGTCAAATTTTACTAAGTTTTGTTACATTGGCCTTTTGGATCTTCTAGCCTAGATGATTACAGTAGCGCTCTTTGGGTTGGATCTGAGAGAGTAGAGAGAGACCGGAGAGGTACTACCTGCGCCTTGGCTCGAGGAACACGAGCCAGAGGGGATGCCAGAGGTGGTGTCCATGATGGAGAGGGGCGACGGCGTGGGCGTGGGTGGTTGAGAGTGGCGGCGGCGGAGCTTCCCGTCGGCCTAGCGCTAAACCCTAATCGGTGGGTATATAGGTGGGGGGCTGCGGCGCACGGTGAACCTCGTACCGTGTGCGTCCGGCCCCCCACCTCTTTATATGCGCGCTGGCGACAGGGGCCCACCAACCATGATAAGGTTGGGCGCCCCTGATTAGGGCGCGTTGAGGGACTCCGTTCGGGCCGTTGGGCCCGAACGTGGGAGAGATCTATCTAACATTCTCCCCCTAGATCTCGACTTTACTTTTAACCTTGTTCTTTACTTATTCCATCACAGAATGATACATAGAGCATGTTTCATCGTCTCAGCTCAATTGCCGATAGAATCAGACAGCCACCATATACCTTCATGTTCTGAAACAAATCCTGTTACTTTTGGGCCTCTATGGTCCAGGAATCATAGGCTTCCCGTTAAACCCATGCCGGCTATGTGCTCCTTGAACACATTGTGTGGTAAGACTTTCGTTAGCGGATCCGCAAGCATATCCTTTGTCCTTATATGCTCGAGACTTATAGTTTGATCCTGGACTTTGTCCTTCACAACATAATACTTTATATCTATAGACTTTGAAGCATTACTCGACTTGTTGTTGTGAGCATAGAATACTGCGGGCTCGTTGTCACAGTACATCTTTAGTGGCCTGCTGATGCAGTCAACCACTTTCAAGTCGGGTAAGAATTTCTTTAACCATAACGCCTGTCCCATGGCCTCATAGCATGCTATAAACTCTGCATACATCGTAGATGATGCAACTATCGACTGTTTGGCGCTTCTCCACGAAATAGCACCTCCTGCGAGAGTAAATACATACCCTGTCGTGGACTTTCGGTCGTCTTTATCTCCCGCAAAATCTGCATCTGAATACCCTTTTATCTCTAGGGAATCAGATCTTCTGTATGTTAGCATGAGGCCTTTTGTGCCTTGCACATAGCGCAAAGCTTTCTTTACCATCTTCCAGTGCTCTATGCCTGGATTCTCTTGATATCTACCAAGTACCCCGGTGATAAATGCTAAGTCAGGGCGAGTGCACACTTGTGCATACTGTAAGCTTCCAACAGCCGAAGCATATGGTACTGACTTCATTTGATCGATCTCATATTGATTCTTTGGACATTGGGATTGCCCAAAACTATCGCCCTTGACTATGGGAGCAGGTGTTGAATTACTCGAATGCATATTGTATTTCTTTAAAATCTTTTCACAATACGCTTTCTGCGACAGTCCTAACACTCCATTCTTTCTGTCTCGGTAAATTTCTATGCCCAAAACATAAGAGGCTTCACCAAGGTCTTTCATGTCAAAGTTTGATGACAAGAATTTCTTTGTTTCTAGTAGTAGACTAACATCACTGCTAGCAAGCAGAATGTCATCCACATATAGAATTAGGAAAATATATTTCCCACTTTTGAACTTTGCATAAATGCAATTGTCCTCAACATTTTCCTTGAATCCAAATCTTTTAATGGTATTATTAAACTTTAAATACCACTGCCTAGAGGCTTGCTTTAACCCATAAATGGATTTCTTTAGGCGGCATCCCATATGTTCCTTCCCCTCCATGAAAAAACCCTTGGTTTGTTTCATGTAAACATTTTCTTCTAAATCTCCATTTAGAAATGCCGTCTTGACATCCATTTGATGTAACTCTAAATCAAAATGTGCAACTAGTGCCATGATGATTCTGAAGAAGTCCTTACATGAGACCGGAGAAAAGTCTCATTGTAATCTACGCCTTCTCTTTGCGTGAAGCCTTTTGCCACGAGTCTAGCTTTGTACTTTTCTACATTCCCATTGGAGTCATACTTTGTTTTGTAGACCCACTTGCATCCTACTGTTTTGGCTCCTTTGGGAATTTCCTCTAAGTCCCAAACATTGTTGGAACTCATTGATTTCATTTCATCTTCCATTGCCTCCACCCACTTGGCTGAGTGAGGGCTACTCATGGCTTCTTCATATGAGGTAGGATCGCCCCCATATGAACTACATTGTAAACTTTGTAGATTTCTTTGGAAATGGCTGGTCTTCGTTCTCTTTTAGACCGTCTGAGTTCATCAAACTCTTGCTCATTCCTTGCCTCGGTTTCAGGCACATTTACACTAGGTGGCTGTTCTGGCTCCCTTTCGTGCTCAACAGCGGGTTCAGGTGGCTCCTGATGGACAGGTTCCGAACTTTCGCCCATTGTTGTCACGTGTGGAGTCACAACAGGTGCCGGCACCACAACCTCAGAGGTTGTAGATGGTGGCACAACAGGTAGCGAGAAAAAAGGCTCCTGAGTCATCGAATTAGGTGCATGCACCCTCTTATCCTCAAGATCAATTTTCCTAGCTACCGTGCTCCCCCTCATCAATTCGTCCTCCAAGAAGACTGCATGTCTCGTTTCTACAAACTTTGTGTATCTGTCGGGACAGTAGAAACGATAGCCTTTGGACTTATCTGGATAGCCAATAAAATGGCAAGATACTGTTTTGGGGTCTAACTTTGCAATGTTTGGATTAAAAACTTTTGCCTCAGCTGGGCTCCCCCAGACCCTCAAGTGGTGCAGAGAGGGGACTCTGCCTGTCCACAATTCATACGGTGTTTTGGGCACCGACTTACTTGGTACTCTGTTGAGAATATGAATGGCGGTTTTAAGCGCCTCCATCCACAATCCCAATGGGAGGGTGGAATAGCTCATCATGCTGCGCACCATATCCATAAGAGTACGGTTGCGCCTTTCAGCTACTCCGTTTTGCTGAGGTTCGCCCGGCATAGAATACTGGACGACAATTCCATTTTCTTGCAGGAACCGTGCAAAGGGTCCTGGTACTTGACCATATGGAGTATGCCGACCGTAGTACTCCCTCCCACGATCGGACCAAACTATTTTGATTCTTTTATCGTGTTGATTTTCCACTTCAGCTTTGAAAATTTTAAATTTATCCAACGCTTCAGATCTTTCTTTGATTGGATAAATATAACCATACCGGGAGTGATCATCCGTGAATGTTATGAATGAATCATAGCCATCCACACTTTTCACCGGAAATGGTCCACAAATATCCGTGTAGATTATTTCTAGTGTAGCTATGCTTCGGTTTGCACCCTTTTTAATTTGTTTGACATACTTTCCTTTTATGCAATCTATGCATTGTTCTACGTCAGAGAACTCTAACGGAGGAAGAATGTCATTTTTAACGAGGTTTTCTATTCTTTCCCTCGAAATATGGCCTAGTCTACAGTGCCATAGTTTCGATGAGTCAAGAGTTCGCTTTCTTTTCTTTTGTTCTTTGTTCGACAAGGAAACTTTTTCATTCACATCACACACAGAAAGAACTTTCTCATGCAGGGATAACAAATATAACTTATCAAATAATGTAGCAACACCCACACATTTGTCTTTCAACCAAATGGCACACTTGCCATTTCCAAAATAACATTCGTAAGAATCTTTGTTCAAACATGAAACACTTATTAAATTCCTATGTAATGAAGGAACGAAAAGCACATCTTTGAGCAAAAGCAAAGAGCCATCAGCCAGCTCCAGAGGGACGTCACCAATGGCCTTAGGGTTTCCAGGAGGGGGCGGTCTGGCTGTTTTGTCCCCGCGAGGCGCGCGGGGAGCCATACGATCTAGGGCGGCAGGGATCGTGCGGCCAGGATCGCATCTCGTGGTCGGTTGCCGGGCCAAGCGGGCCTCGCTGGCAGGATGATGCTGGGCTGGAGCGGGTCCGATGCTGGCCAAGCGTGCGCGTTAAGTGGTTGGCCGTAAACGGGCCGCTAGCTGGGCAAGTGGGCCGCGGCAGCGCAGTCAGCGAGCGCGCGCGCGTCAGATAGCAAGTGGGCCGCCGTTTGGCCGTGGGCTGCGCTCAGAACCAACAGTACAGAACAGTTTTTTGTTTTTTTTTTTATTATTTTTATAGAAGCTGTTTTATCTGTTTTTTGCTTGGTTTTAAGCAATTTCCAATGTTACATTGGCCTTTTGGATCTTCTAGCCTAGATGATTACAGTAGCGCTCTTTGGGTTGGATCTGAGAGAGTAGAGAGAGACCGGAGAGGTACTACCTGCGCCTTGGCTCGAGGAACACGAGCCAGAGGGGATGCCAGAGGTGGTGTCCATGACGGAGAGGGGCGACGGCGTGGGCGTGGGTGGTTGAGAGTGGCGGCGGCGGAGCTTCCCGTCGGCCTAGCGCTAAACCCTAATCGGTGGGTATGTAGGTGGGGGGCTGCGGTGCACGGTGAACCTCGTACCGTGTGCGTCCGGCCCCCCACCTCTTTATATGCGCGCTGGCGACAGGGGCCCACCAACCATGATAAGGTTGGGCGCCCCCGATTAGGGCGCGTCGAGGGACTCCGTTCGGGCCCAACGGCCCGAACGTGGGAGAGATCTATCTAACAAGTTTATCAAGTTAGAAGTACTATACTTATTTTCAGACGGAGCGAGTAATACTTAGGAAAACACCTGACTCGTAGTTTCCTAGTGGGCGGTCGGCAGACAGCAACAGCTTCACTATACGGACAGTATACGGAACTAGTTAGGCACTAAGCGCATCAGCCTTTGATGGCCGAAAGCGCTACTGCCCTTCCAACTACTTTGAAGAGGCCAGCTTCAATTATTGTCCCAAAATTCATATTTAATATGTTTCTTTGAATTGCAAAACAGTTACGACCTATAGTACAATCTAATTTAATTGTGCTTGGGTTAGGGAAGATTTAAGCAAAACCTTGCCAAAACCTATGACAACTAATATGGATAGGAGAAAGTAGTATTTTTAAAAAATGAATATGGCTTTGAACCACTCCTTGATTTAGCCTTTTTCTATGCTTTATAAATAAATTCATCAAAAGGTATAATGGTACAAGGTAATGAGACACGGTGAAAACACCAAGAGGCAAAAAATAACACAACTACAATGTCGATCATGCACTCCGGGCTGGCTGACCACCACGCCATGCCCAACGACACCTGAGCTCCATGACAACACCCCAGGAGGATAACGGCGCAAAGCGTCGCTGCCGAGTCCAAAAGGACATGAGTTTTAACCCGAAACCCTGGCACGGGAAATAGCACCTCAACTACGTCCTTGAGAGGAGACCGACGCCTGCGGGTGTCACCGCCCCCAGTGCCAAAGCACGGAGCTTTCGCTCAATTGCTCCCTAGTGATACGAAGAGGCCGAAGGGCATACACAACAAGAGTAGACGCCCAACTCTAGATCTAGGCACCACTACAACCGTCGAAAGAGACCGCACCAGAGCCACCCGTAGTTGTATCCATTTCCGCCCATGCGACCAAAAGCTGCAGCCACCAACGCCACCATGCTGCCAGCCAAAGAGCCACCCATGCCACCTGCCACCCACAGACACCACCCGAAATCTGCGAACTCAAGCTCGTGGGGCAAGGAACATCCCATCGCATGGCCAGTGAATCCAAGGAGCTAGTCTAGGGTGCTACAACCAATATATGATGAGTCCTCCCTCCATCGCCTGAGATGGTTGCCGAGACGATATAGCAGCAGGTCACACCAGGCCCAGATCGGGCCCGTTCCCTCAACCATGCTGCAGCACCAACGCTCCCGCAGCTGCGTACCTACCTTCGCTGCCAATGCCGTGTGTCGCGCTGCAAGGTGCCGGACTGAGCTCGCCTCTCACTGTCGTTTTTTTTGGGGCGGGGGGGGGGGGGGGGTCCAAGCTTTTGGCTAAGGTGGCATCTAATTTTTGCAACAAAAAAATGGCGTCTAATAGGTCGTATCACTATTATGCATCCACCACTTAACCAATTGACCGGTATATTTGCATAAACTTGACACTAAAAGTTGAGTTGCTTTTCTATACGTCACCATCTATTATCTATTACATACTAAAAGTAATATACGGATGCATAATAGAGCCACCACGTATTGTCATGCAAAAAATGGAATTACGACGTGGCAGTTGCATTAGGACGTGACAGGGATACAAAAAAGACTAGCTAGGATGTCGTACGAATACATACATGATAGGTTATAAACCATATTATAGGCGAACATGAACATCAAATATATTAATATTTATTTTTTGGAAAATATAAATGGTGCTAATTAAATTGTAAGACATGGTGCTAGCTATAAATCATGTTTTACACGTACATGAACATCAAAATATATCAATATCACTTTTTTCTGGAAAACTACCAATAGTGCTATTTAAAGTCCAAGATATTCATGCTAGGCAATAAACCGCGATATAGTCTCACGTGAACATAACCTTTTTATGGTCTTTCTAGAAAAATATCACTATTACAAATCAAAATGTAGGAAGTAGACATCTCGATTCTTAAGTTTTGAAAACAAAAGGAAAACTTTCATTCAGTTCTGCACGTATGGAGAAAAACTTGAAAACGATAGAACCTGGTATGTATGGCCATTAGTTGATTACAAATTAATCTATCCTTTTAGAATAACAGTACATCAGTGTTCATCGGTTCCAATTAAAAGAAAATCGCCGATTAATTCCTGTAACAAACCCAGTCAGATGCAGTCATTTGTGTCAATTATAGGACTTGAAGTGGTTGGTTCCACCACAAGGGACCTATCCAACTGATTGTTGTTGTATATTTGAAGACACACTATGGTCAAAACAGAAACATCTAGTGAAAATATCGTGAACGGAAAAGCATTTATATGACAATCTAATGTGATAGTATCTGTCATAGCTGACCCTAATAGATATGTCGTCCTAGAAAAGTATCACATCAATAGTTCATCCTAGTAACTATAAACATTAGCCTATATCATATCATATCATATCATATCATATCATATCATATCATATCATATCATATCATATCATATCATATCATATCATATCATATCATATCCAATCATATCAAATCATATCGTATCGTATTGTATCATAATGCGAAGAAAAAATACATATACGCTGAATCATCACTTAAACAAAACATCAAAACACTTATCATGTGTACCCTCTTTATAAGTAGACCACTTCTGATAATTCTTTATAACCATACTTAAATGAGATCACACAATATAGATCATTGTAGTTGTCAAAAATAAAGACAATGATATCTTGGGGCACGAAAGATGATGAGACACGAAAGATTTCTTTCAATATTTTATGAGTTTTTAAGGTAAAACAGACGAGAGTCTTGCAATGGAGCTGAGATCCATAACCTATTAGCAATACTATTTTTAAATGAAAGAGATAGGTTCAGGGGAAAGAGAGTCTCGGTGGTAGATAATTCAGCATGTGCATGCACATGAGAGAGAATTATGTTATTATTATATAAAGTAACACTACCACTAGAAACATGTTTATTATTGACAAAAGATGTCACCCATAGTGTAGAATGTTAGACCGATATGATTAGAATCTCAGAAATTATATCACGCCAAATTTGAAATGAAAATCTATTTTCCATCTTAAATGGCTCATTTAGTAAAATTGAATAAACACTATGTCATATCTACGAAACTATCTTTTGCTCTATGTGGAAATATAATATTTTAGGAATAGCACAATGATTAGTTGTACACGATATAAAGATGATTAAAAATCTTACATGCAATTGTGATATTTTCTATGCACAATATATTTGGTGGTTAGGAAACCATATAATTTTTACAACACTCTAATATAATATCAATTAAATACTAAAAATGTTGCCCTCACATTTGCGTGAACCATCATGCTAGTTCTATAACGATATTTGTCAAGACAGTTGTAAGATTCTATACCAATATTGAGGTACATAACAGGCCAAAAAAAAATATTGAGGTACATAATTAATGGACACCTCGTTAAATATCTCCAACTGCCAACAAACGGACTAGCTTACCTTTCCCCCGTTCAAGCTAATATTTGGTGGTTAGGAAACAATATAATTTATACAACACTGTGACATAATATCAATTAAAGACTAAAGAGGGTTGCCCTCGTATTTGCTGTCAATGAGTACGCGAAAGAGACGAGGGCATGCGCATGACTTAGGGACGATGAAACGGTGTGGCCAGACACATAAATTGTTTTATTTTTCAACACAAATCAAATCTTTCAGGATTTCCTGCCATAGTAAATATCAGCCGCCTTTCATTTGAAAAACAGGTTCGTTATAACTCAATCTCACCAGATATACATCGACGATCAAATCAAATCTCCAGTATTTGGTGCCAGAGTGGTCTTAAGCTGCATATGCATATATTCAATGTTGGGAACGCTCGTGTATAGGTTGGACTCCACATAGCTCATTATTAAATCAACCGTATAGATATGTGAAGCCTGGTGCCAGGTTTCCCGCTATCTTTTGCGTACAATTGATCAAACGTGTCAACGTGACTCTGGTGACATTATAAATCGTAAAATTTTCTCAGCTAATCATAGCCATAAGTTTTAAATCTATTTGTCTTTGCAAAAAAAATCTAATTGTATTATTTATTCAGATGATGCGGATTATTTTTCAACAGAAATCAAATCTGTCAGGATTTCCTGCCTTAGTAAATATATGTCGTTTCATTAAAAAAAACAGGTTCGTTATAACTCAATCTCGCTAGGTATATATCCACGATCAAATCAAATTTCCAGTATTTCGTGCCAGAATGGTCTTAAGCCGCACGTGCATATATTCAAATGTTGGGAAACATTCATGTATAGGTTGGACTCCACATAGCTCATTATTAAATCAACCGTATAGATATGTGAAGCCTGGTGCCAGGTTTCCCACTATCTTTTGGGTAGTATACAATTGATCAAAAACGTGTCAACGTGACTCTGGTGACATTATAAATCGTATAATTTTCTCAGCTAATCACAGCTGTAAGTTTTAAATCTAATTGTCTTTGCAAAAAGAATCTAATTGTATTATTTATTCAGATGATGCGGATTATTTTTCAACAGAAATCAAATCTGTCAGGATTTCCTGCCTTAGTAAATATATGTCGTTTCATTAAAAAAAAAACAGGTTCGTTATAACTCAATCTCGCCAGGTATATATCCACGATCAAATCAAATTTCCAATATTTCGTGCCAGAATGGTCTTAAGCCGCACGTGCATATATTCAAATGTTGGGAAACATTCATGTACAGGTTGGACTCCACATAGCTCATTATTAAATCAACCGTATAGATATGTGAAGCCTGGTGCCAGGTTTCCCACTATCTTTTGGGTAGTATACAATTGATCAAAAACGTGTCAACGTGACTCTGGTGACATTATAAATCGTATAATTTTCTCAGCTGATCACAGCCGTAAGTTTTAAATCTAATTGTCTTTGCAAAAAGAATCTAATTGTATTATTTATTCAGATGATGCGGATTATTTTTCAACAGAAATCAAATCTGTCAGGATTTCCTGCCTTAGTAAATATATGTCGTTTCATTAAAAAAAAACAGGTTCGTTATAACTCAATCTCGCCAGGTATATATCCACGATCAAATCAAATTTCCAGTATTTCGTGCCAGAATGGTCTTAAGCCGCACATGCATATATTCAAATGTTGGACTCCACATAGCTCATTATTAAATCAACCGTATAGATATGTGAAGCCTGGTGCCAGGTTTCCCACTATCTTTTGGGTAGTATACAATTGATCAAAAACGTGTCAACGTGACTCTGGTAACATTATAAATCGTATAATTTTCTCAGCTAATCACAGCCGTAAGTTTTAAATCTAATTGTCTTTGCAAAAAGAATTCTAACTGTATTAATTATTCAGATGATGTGGATTATTGTGATGGCTCGTAAGACCAGATATTCACTTTGGCTCGCAGGTGTAAATGCACACATTATAAGAAATATATTTTGAAATGTTAAAAAAAAATTCTACATAACATTTTATGTTGGTTCACAAGTTTTCGGGATGAAAGAACATAATATGTGTCATATATAAAAAAGACAAAAAATATCACATGAATACGACTATTCACGTGACATTTTTTTATACACGGACATAAAATGTTCTTTTGTCCAAAAAACTTGTAAACCAGCATAGAATGTTTAACTGTATATGTACAATTTTTTCTTCAAATTTTTTAATATTTTAAAATATGTTTTTTTATAATGGGTATATTTGCACCTATGAGCCGAATTGCCGTCTCCCTCCTAAGACTATGCACTATGTGACGCCGGTTCAATGAAAAAGCTGTCAGATTTTTGAGTTGGTCTAATTTTCTTGTTATGTAGGTTTGATTTCTATTTGGGCCCAAGCTGACACATGCACCACCCTTTTTGCATGCAATCAGAGATATACCTCTCCCCTCTCTTTGTTTGTACCGTGGGCCAGTCTACCAAGTTTTGTATCATAAACCGAACCAAAAACTTGAGTCGCTTTTCCTTGTCAGAGCTATATAATCGGTTCCTTGCTATGTGCTGAATCGAACCATAAAGGCCTTTGAACCGTTTTAGACACACATAGTACATGGTCTAAGAAGCCTCCAGTTAGTAATAAATAGGACTCTGCTACGTTTTGACCGGTCTCTCTGGATTACAAATCTTGACGGACACTTCACTAGGTGTATGCAAGACTGGCGGTTAGCAGGTGCATGCAAGCCCTACCTCGTCCATGTGTTATGGATAAAATAGAAAGTAAATTTAGTGCTAAACATAAAAGACAAAATAGACGATGTCATCGGATTAAATACGAAATCTGAAAATTCAAAATGGTTTGTAGGTCTAACCATTTATCGGATTTATGAACCGTTTTCATCGTTGGACTAGTTGCGACGAGATCTTCAAAAGTAGATCCCATGTTAATATGTTTCGACAACTTTTTTTTTATCCAAAAATTATCTACCCGAAACACATAAGTTATCCAGGCGGTACTATGTAAGTTATCCATCATGTAACACATAAGTTATCCACCCTACAAACGAGTTGTGTGTTTACGTTTTTGTATGAGTGCAAAAATATAATTGTGAACTCCTATGTTTTAGAAACTGTTTCACCAAGTCGACGGCGACGAGTCTCGCTATCCTAACACCTAAGGTACCAACTAGTAGTCTAGGGGCCCGGCTTCATCGCCTATCGCCGCTAACGTGGCGTATGGGTGACGAAATCTCGAATGGTGTTAGGGTACCAAGGCTTCATCACTCGTCGATGATGACGGAATCTCAGTACCCTAACAACTAGACTATTGCATCTTAATTAAACTAACTCATAACTCATATTTAATTAAGTAAAATAAAATACATGGGGCAAACGATGTTTCATGAGGCAAAAAAAATACAAAAGTTATCCACAAGATAAATCCGAGAATGGCTCAGCCAATCCCGTTTATATTATGGATAACTCATATGTTATACGGTGGATAACTTATATAATATAACATGAATAACTCACGTGTTAGAGGTGGATAACTTTTTGGTCCAAAATTGTTTTCATCGAAACACATTAACATGGGATCTAGTTTCGAAGATCTCGTCGCGACTAGTCTAACGGTAAAAACGGATTCTAAATCGGACAAATGATTTGATCTATAAAACATTTTGAATTTTAGATTTTTTTCTTAGCTGGCTTTGATTCCGTTTTGTTGTCTAGTGCCATGCGTGTGATAGCGTACTACATATTTGATCCGCCAGATTTGAACTATCTCAGACCGGTCGTTAAGTAGATTTTCCGAATAAATATAAGATATAAGATACTATATATAAAGATGATTAAAGAGGTTACATGCAATTGTGACATGGGGCTTCCGGGGCGGGGTTGGAATGGGCCAATGAATATCCGTATCTTCGTCCGGTGGACTTGGGTGCCAGTACGGAGATCCTCGTCTACTCCTGGGCACAGAACGTTCTTGCAAACGCGCGCCTATGACTTGCCTGCAGGTTTGGAGTCTAAGACAGGCATTCATCAGCTCGAAGCCCCCATGTCCAGCAGTGAGGGAGTAACCCTTGAGGAGACTCATATCCAGCACCAGATGTCTGTCTTCCGAACACCCGAGGGGGAGTTCTTCGCGTGTTGAGCGATTTCGTCCCCATGTCGTTAGCGGAGAATCGTCCATGTTCCGGAGAAATTTTCTTGGGAGCTATTAGCTTTCGGAATATTCATCAGAGGTGATGAATATCCGACTTCGTGAGTTGACAGATTGCGCTGACTGGGGTGCAGGCGCATCTCCAAGTCAGCACTTTCGGAGTTTCCAGTTTGTCACCATTGGGCATTGCCAGGAAATTCCCCCCACTCTCCGCCCCTTGAGGGCGAAGTTTGGTGCCTGGCCTAGGGCGAGGATCGGGTGAAGTGGAGATTTCTCCGTAGGCATAATGGCTTTTAGAGAACTTTCCCAAATATTTTGGACCTCCTTTTTCCGGTTGGGCACATGATTCCGCGTATGTCGCGCTATCGCACACCCATTCGGGTTCTTCCGGGGTTCGATCGGTGTTGAGGTCAAGATCTTTCCCCAAGTCTTGCCAAGCGTCGTATCTTTTGATTCTCTCGGAGGCTTCAGTGTTGGAAGGAAAATCAGCCGTTCTGACCCGATATCCGAAACGCGCAACTCCTACCTAACACGCCAACTGTCAAGGTATTTTACAATGGTAGACTTATGTTTAAAGGGGGTCACGCTCGGAGATCGAGATGGTAGCACACTGACAAAGATTTATATAGGTTCATGCCCCAGTGTCTTGATAAGAATCCTACTTCCTGTTTGTGGTGGATGGAATTATCGTAGCGTGCTCTGATGAGATCGAGATATGGCTTGATATCACCCCCCCCCATTTCAGCGTCCCTACCCCTAGTTATATACTCGGTCAGAGTTAGGGTTACAGAAAGCCGAGACGGATTACAAGTGACGGCACCTATCCAGAGATTTTAATAGACATATCAGATCTAATCTTTGTAGAGTAATTGTGATATCCTGGACAATCCATTCAACATTGATGTCTTGACTTGGCCACCAAGATACCCTTGCTTGGTCCTTCTTCCGAGACTTGACCCTTAGTCGGCTGCGATGGTTCCCGGTGGGCTTATTTCCCGATGAGGGCCCACATGGTACCCATGACCTCGACAATAGGTTTTCACCTTGGAGAAGGATCACGCTTATAAAACAATGCCTTCAACGAGGTCATTGCCAGACACAACCAACTAAGACTAGAACTTGCATTTTCACCCTGCAAGGTAGGACTTTGAACTTCTCTTGTGTTGTCTCCCCCACATGTTGACGTTGCTACAAGTCACGAATCACCAAGCTAGTTTGTCATCACCAGAAAGACTCAAACCACCATTGCTAGTCCTCAGATATCGTCTTTCATGATATTCTCCGTATCTGACTTCACCATGGACCGAAGACGTGTCCCATGATGGTAATAGACAACAGAAGTTCGCAACGCTCTCTCTGAAACTAAAAGGTCAGAAAAAACGTGGGTGCGCCCGACCGAATCCCATTGGATCTAGTAATCTCCAGACATGAGGCGCCCATGCGAGGTCACTAACGGAGCCTTCCGGAACTCGACACTCTGGCCTGATCAAGGAGGACAAGCATTAAGTAGTTCTTCGTCTTGGCGCGAGAATAACCCTAGGACCGCCACCTCACATGATGCCCAAGCAGCAGGGTGAAACACTTTTATTCCCATCGAGGGCACATAAATTCTTGGTCAACCCGCCCGGACCATGGAGGCTTCACGAATATAGTGGCCAGAGGATCTCATGCCCCGCACACCTCGAACGCCGGAGGAACAGCCATACGCCACACGCCACCTGACAGGACCAGGACCGCCGCTGTCTGCAACGGGTCCTGGTGGGACCCCCGATCCTCTATGTTGCCCCCTCCATGGATGGCGCCCACGACGGTGATCCGCACTCAGCCCTACACCCCCCCCCCCCCCCCCCCCCCGCGCAACACCTTCGGCGCGGGGGCGGCTAGGGTGAGCCAGCGGCGTCTCCCTGGGGAGAGACGCGCGAGGCCCTCGGAGAGTTTTTTAGAAGATAGTGTACCGATGGAAACACACGACTCGTAGTTTCCTAGTCAACAGATAAGAACAGTTGCATTATACGCAGGAGTATACGTAACGAGTTAGGCACTAAAGCGCATCAGTCTTTGATTGCCAAAAGCGCGACTGCGCTTCCAACTACTTTAAAGAGACCAGCTTCAATTAGTGTCCCATAACTCATATTTAACATGTCTCTAAGGATGAAATTGCGAAAGAGTTATAACCTAATACAATCCAATTTAATTATGCTAGGGATAGGGAAGATTTAAGCAAAACCTTGCCAAAACCAACGACAATTAATATGGATTGGAGGGAGTAGTATTTTTACAAAATAATATGGCTTTAAATCCTACCCAAAATAGGCTTTTGCTCCACTTTATAAATAATTTCATCAAGGTCTAATGATACAAGGTAATGAGGTAGCCCTCTTACAAAAAACATCCCAGGATAACCGGACATCAAAGTGGAAACACCAAGAGGTAAAAAAAAACTACTACAAAGTCGAGCATGCATTCTAGGATGCCTGACCTTCATACCATGCCCTACGGCACCTGAGCTCCACGGCAACACCCCCGAGGAGGATAACGGGGAAAGCGTCGCTGCCGCCGAGTCCGAAAGGATATGGTTTTTTTACGGGTAAAAAAAGGACATGGGTTTTAACACGGAGCCCTAGTGTCTTTTCACCTAAGAGGACATTTTTTTCCATACGACTCCACTGAGCCGGGTTCCATTACCATCAGATAAGAGAACATAATTATACATCCGTGATCCGTCACTTCACCAATTCACTGCTATAATTTGCACAAACTTGATAGCAAAAGTTGAGTTGCTTTTCCATACGTCACCATTATTGAGAAATGACAACTAGACGTATCGTTCATGTGTGTGTGGGTGGAGGTGTGTCAGCCGGATCAGCTTGCTTGTCATATAAATCCGGACGATTTCCGTACGATACGCATCATCCCTCCATACGCGTGAGGAAAGCACTGCAAACAGCCGGATTACTTATACTTCGTCGGACACACGTTGGCCACAAAGTGTGTCGTTTGCACAGAGGTTCCGTAGTAGGATCGGAGTATATATATACCAGAAGGATTTGCATCTACCACCGAAAAGACCAGAGACGACACCAAAATTTGAAGCACACTTGCACTTGATCATGGCCGTCCAGATAAGACCTCGCTTCCCTTTCCGGGATCAACGCTTCACAGCCTCGCTTGCTGTGCAATCCTTCCAAAATCCACGAGCGAAGTCGTCGTACTCGTACGTGAACGTGAAGCCACCGGTGCTCAGGCGGGTGACCAGTAGCCATGCGTCGTCGTTCTCCCCCGGAGCAACGGCCATGGAGAAGCTCGGAGCGAACCCGGCCAACTCGTGCCCGCTCACGCCTCTGGGCTTCCTGGAGCGGGCGGCCACCGTGTTCGGGGACTGCCCCTCCGTCGTCTACCACGACACCGTCTTCACCTGGAACCAGACCTTCCGCCGCTGCCTCCGCCTTGCCTCGGCACTCGTCTCCCTCGGCATCTCCCGCCACGACGTTGTAAGTTAATTGGAAAACTAAAATTTTAATAACTTACCGGCGGTGTGTGCAAATTGGTGGTGATCGAAATAATGCATTCCAAATAATCGTATCAGGTGTCCGTGCTCCTGCCGAACGTGCCGGCCATGTACGAGGCGCAGTTCGGCGTGCCGATGAGCGGCGCCGTGCTCAACAGCATCAACACGCTCCTCGACGCGCGCACGATCGCCGTCCTTCTCGGGCACTCGGGATCCAAGCTCGTCTTCACCGACCCGGCGTTTCTCCCGGTCCTCCAGGACGCGCTCCGCCTCCTGCCTCCCGGCCACCCCGCCCCTCGCGTCATCGTCGTCGAGGACCACCACGAGGAGAAGAAGTTCCCTCCCGCGCCTGCCGCGGAGCTGACGTACGAGAGGCTTCTTGAGAAGGGCGACCCGGAGTTCGACTGGGTCCGGCCGGAGAGCGAGTGGGATCCCATGGTGCTCAACTACACCTCCGGCACGACGTCCGCGCCCAAGGGGGTGGTGCACTGCCACCGCGCCATCTTCCTCATCACCGTCGACTCGCTGGTCGACTGGGAGGTGCCGGCGCGTCCCACGTACCTGTGGACGCTGCCGATGTTCCACGGCAACGGCTGGAGCTTCCCCTGGGGCATGGCCGTGGTGGGCGGCACCAACGTCTGCCTCCGCCGCGTCGTCGCGGCCGACGTGTACGACGCCATCGCTCGCCACGGGGTCACCCACCTCTGCGGCGCGCCCGCCGTGCTCAACATGCTGGCCAACGTGCCCGACAGGGTGCGCAAGCCGCCGCCAGGGAAGGTGAAGATCCTCACGGTCGGCGCGCCGCCGCCTGCCGCCGTGCTGCACAGCACGGAGGCCATCGGCTTCGAGGTCAGCCACGGGTACGGGCTGACCGAGACGGCGGGGCCTGTGGTGTCGTGCACGTGGAAGGGCGAGTGGGACAGGCTGCCAGCCACGGAGCGCGCCCGGCTCAAGGCGAGGCAGGGCGTGCGCAGGCCGGTCCTGGCCGAGGCGGACATCGTTGATGCCAAAACCGGGCATAGCGTGCCCCGCGACGGGCTCACCATGGGCGAGGTCGTCCTCCGCGGCGGGAGCGTCATGGTGGGGTACTTCAAGGACGACGAGGCCACCAAGGCGGCGATCCGAGATGACGGGTGGTTCTACACGGGAGACATCGGCGTGATGCACCCGGACGGCTACCTAGAGATCCGCGACCGCTCCAAGGACGTGATCATCTGCGGCGGCGAGAACATCAGCAGCGTGGAGGTGGAGTCGGTCCTCTACGGCCACCCGGCGGTGAAAGAGGCCGCCGTCGTGGCGCGGCCGAACGAGTTTTGGGGCGAGACGCCGTGCGCGTTCGTGAGCCTCAAGGACGGCGCGGCGGAGGCGGTGGACGCGGCAGAGGTCATCGCGTGGTGTAGGGAGCGCATGCCGCGCTACATGGTGCCCCGGACCGTGGTCTTCCGTGACGAGCTGCCCAAGACGTCCACCGGTAAGATCCAGAAGTATGAGCTGAGGAATCTCGCCAAGGAGATGGGAGTGGGACACAACATGGTTCAGCAGTAAAATGTCCGTCGCCCTCTTGCTGACAACATGGAGATGGGAGCGGGGCACAACATGGTTCAGGGTTGTCGCTTGCTCCGTACAACCAACTCTCTCTGTTTGAATATATAAGATGTTTTAACCTTGTGAAGCTAATACATCTAGACCTCTTTTTTATATGTAGGTCCAGAAAAGTTTGGACTGAACCTACATAATAAAAGGGGTCTAAATTTATTAGGTTCACAAAACTAAAACATCTTATATTTTAAAACGGTGAGTACAAGGTATCATAGGATAGGTAAACATGATGAGTTGTGCTGCGTGAGAGCGTCGATGTTTTGTATTTTATTTATGCGTTTGTTCGTGTTTTGATTACATTTCAATATATTTTTGCTGGTGATTTCATTTGGATATATTATACTCTCTCCATCTTAAAATAAATGTCGCAAATTTTTCAAAATTTGAATGTATCTGAAAACTATTTACTATCTAGATTCATCTAACTTTAAACAAGCTTTAGACATCTATCTTGAGACAGAGGAAGTAATAAATGCGAGTCATGCCCAACGATTTGGCTACTGGCCGGTTCCACTTCCTTTTTCTCTCAGGGTGTCTAGGGATGCTGGTAACCATTGTTACATGTGAAATCACCGGCTAAATACCAGACAAGATTTCCAAACAAAATTTCTCGGACCGACGGCCGAAGTTGTGGAGGACACAACCGGTGTCGCTGCCAGTACCTATAGGTTCAGGAGGAAGGAGGAAGACTGAGTCGGACTGAGAAATAGGGTGGGACCGAGAGAGGTGTAAGGTTTGGCTAAAATGACGATCGAAGCTATTAATTGGGAGGCTCCTCAACCGATCATCACGCTAGTGAAAAAAGGGTCATCCGTTCGCGCCCCCTCAGAGCATTAGTACCGGTTGCGCCACCAACCGGGACTAATGCTGGCACGGGACCCGGAGGCATGCGTCCCGGTTGGTAACGGGGCATACGTCCCGGTTGGAGCCACCAACCGGTACTAAAGGTGTGCCACACACCTTTAGTACCGGTTGGTGGCTCCAACCGGGACGTATTCTCCTGCCCTCTATAAATGCAACGCCCCAGCCCCCTCTGCCTCCACTCTGTTTTTTCTCTTGGTGGAAGGTGTGAGGGGTGTGCTAGTTTTTTCTCTCCTATGCATGCATTCAAGGTGTTTGATAAAATGTTTGAGTGAATAATCCCGTTCAATTTCTCATAGAACAAAAATATAGAAGGTGTCCGAGACGCACTTGAGCTTTCTCCTCTTTATTTCCCTCGATCGAGGTTAGCAATCTTATCTTTTCTCTGTCATTGATACAATGCATGTGTCGATGTGAATTGGTCATTTCACTATTTATGATGTCCTGTTTTTTGATAAACTTACTTATATGATGCAGATGAACGGTCGAGAATGGATGTACGGTGGCCGGCGCGTAGCCGGGTATATGAAAGGCGTGGATAAATTTATCGATGTGGCTACGGCAAACAAAGAGAATGGTTTTATACGTTGTCCATGTGTTCAATGTCGGAACAACAAGGAGTACTCTTCCTCGAAAATCATTCGCGGCCACCTGATTATGAAAGGTTTCATGCCCAACTATAATTGCTGGACCAAGCACGGGGAAAGAGGGGTTATGATGGAAGATGGTGAAGAAGAAGATGATGATAACAACTATCATCATATGTTTCCTGAATACAGTGATACTGCAATGGAAGACAATGGAGAGGAAAGAGGTGAAGAACGGGCATCAGATGAGCCGGCTGATGAACTTGGTAGGGTCATTTCTGATGCAAAGCGAGACTGTGAAACAGAAAATGAGAAGTTGAAGTTAGAGGGCAAGTTAGAAGATCACAAGAAATTGTTGTACCCAAATTGTGAAGATGGCAGCACAAAGCTCGGTACCACGCTGGAATTGTTGCGATGGAAGGCAGAGTGTGGTCTAACTGACTCCTCATTTGAAAAGATGCTAAAAATAATGAAACCGAAGTTTCCAAAACATAACGAACTTCCCGAGAGTACCTACGAAGCAAAGAAGACTCTCTGTCCTCTGGGATTAGATGTGCAAAACATACATGCATGCATTAATGGCTGCATCCTCTACCGCGGTAAGGAGTATGAGAATTTATATAAATGCCCGGTATGCAATGCGTTGCGGTATAAGATCAGACGAGATGACCCTGGTGATGTTGAGGGATAGCCTCACCAATCTCCGGCGCAGCCATCGCCGGCGCCTCAGGATAAAAAGCGTAAGCGTACCGCTACTCTGCGTCGTGGTAAGCGATCGCCTAAACGTAAATAAGAGCCTCTTCCAAAAGTACCAAAGGTTCGTCCCAAGAGAGCTTATGACTGTACTGAAGAGGAGACTGCGGCGATCGTTGATGCGGAAACGACAACGTTTTTCGCTAAGCTGAGGCGGCCGAAAGAGCCAGAGTTCCCCAGCACAAAAGAAGAAAAAGCCAAAGTGTTGAAAATGCTAAAGTCTCTTCATCAAACCGAGCCAAAGCTGTCATCAGACTATGAGCGTTCTATTCTCAAGTCACATGCGGTACAAAAAGCCTCGAAGAGCAGTACTGATGCAAGCGAGAAATCTGTTGCCCAGCTCGGAGAACAAGAAAAACAGTCTTGCGCCCCTCTCAAGGTGATTTCCCAAACCAATGTGGGGTCGAGCAAATATGGGGCCGAAGAGCAGTATGATCTAGAGGTAGTTGCACAATACGGAGAAGCTGTCGCTGCTCAAGGTATGAGTATTGCCCAGTACTTATCCCAGTTAGAGTATTTCCCCATGAGTGAAGTAGCATAAAAATATCAGTACGGCAAACCTCTCGTCAAACCTGAGGAGGTAAATAATCTTCCAACAAAAATGCGAAGATTGCATAACTGGTACTTGCATTCCACGGGCTAACTGGATAGTGCTGAAGGTTACAAAAAAGCATTATGAGAAAGATATGGATGACATGATATCCATTGAATTTGATGAACTATTTCAATTATTCAATCAAGACGCCTTGGACAAATCGATCATCAGTGCCTATTATCTGTAAGTACTAATTCTGTAATTAATTTAGTCTCCAGCTATCTCACCTTGTTTATTGCATGTATATAATCATACTGTAATATGCAGAATGAAGATTCTCGAATGCAGCAGAGGACAAATCTATGACATTGGCTTCATTGACCCATATTGGGTTCATCAAGCTAATCTCAAAACAAAACCCTAGGATACGGAGGATAATATAGTACACGCATTAAGGTTTCAAGAAACCAAAAGGGAAATACTATTTCCTTACAACTTCGAGTGAGTGTTATTGTCTTGTATACACTTTCTATTCCGCTTACTCGATGTTAAGTATATAATTGATTAGTTATGCATTCGCAGCTACCACTATATTATGTTAATCATTCAACTTGACAAAGGGCGTGTACTAGTCATGGACTCGAAACATAAACCCCTTGAGACGTGGAAGGACATGCAGATACTTCTCCAACGGTAATTCTAATCATTACAACACTATGTCAGTAACGTTCGTAAATTTTATGATATCAAGTACTTAATAACTTATTTTATTCGTTTTCTTCGCCGGGCAGCGCTTGGAAAAGGTTACCAAAAAGGCTATGGATGTTTGGAAAGAGGAGCTTACATTTAAAGCACTAGATGTAAGCACCACTAGTTATATCCGCGCATCTCTTTGATTCTAGTTTTGATATAGTTATTATCATGCTTGATTATTATTTTGATTGAACTATGTTCTCGAAGTGCCTGACGCAGGGACCAGGTAACAATCTACGTGGATACTATGTTTGCGAGTTCATCCGGCAGACGTGCAATGAGAAGGGCAGAAATTTAGAGCAACTCCACGTACGTAAACAATTTCCATAGTTTTTAATTACAATCAAATTGTGTTTAGTTTCATTCATATAGGCTGACTCCTTTTTTAAATCAGATCAAACGTCTACGGTACGGTCTTCTGCCAAAGGATCGCGTACGAGCAATTCAGGAGGAATTGGCGGGATTCTTGGATGCAGAAGTCCTAGACCCAAAAGGGAAATACTATTCCGCTGTATATAGACAATAGGGATTGTACAAAGAGCAACTTTTGTATGTAGTGCATGAACTCGATCCGTGTATCGAATGTAATATTGTCATGATGATCTTGTGTAATATAATGGTTCCTTCATTGATGAGTGCAAAACACTAAATAAACAATAAATCAACCTAAATGAATTCTCTGCCGCGGCACAAAAAGTGACGAAAATGCTGCCGCGGCAACAAAATTTGCCAAAATGAATTCTCTGCCGCGGCAGAGAAATGGGCCAAATCTCTGCCGCGGCAGAAGGTTATTTGTCGAACCGGGACTAATGCTCCACCCCCTCGCGCTCTGACGCCGCCACGTGTGCCCCCATTTGTCCCGGTTGGTGGGGCAACCGGGACTAAAGGTTGGAGCTTTAGTCCGATTGCCTCGTCCCGGTTAGGCAACCGGGACTAAAGCCCATTACCAACCGGGACGCACGACACGTTTCTACCAGTGTCAGTTCTGTTTTATCATCTGGATGACAGTAAGGCGTGCGTCTCGTCTCATGATCAATGCCTGATAGTCACGAGTGCTAATCAGCGTCGCCTTGATTGTTCCGATCCCAATAGGACACCTAGTCCACTTGTAGATATCAGAGTACTCTCACATCAAACAAAAGCAGAAGAAAATCACCACAGTCCCATCGTCCACCCAGCTATATAGCTAGCGACAAATAGTTCTGCTCAGTTCCGTGGCTCGATCATGTGTTACATGGTGCAGAATGTGGCAACACGATGGAGCGAGTGTCGATAAGATCGATTAGGCAGTTAGGCATGCGCCGTAATTATTTGGCCATCAAGTAGCAGCATCTTTGCAACGACGACCACAAACCATGCATAAATGCATTGGTTTGACCAGTGCAAGCGAATCAAACAAAGCAACACGCATGCAGCCGGGCAGCTGGGACCAGCGCAGACAAAGACTAAGAGGTTGTTTGGTAGCCCGTATAAGGGTGAGCTAGCTTGTGGAGAGATAAAATCGGTTAGATTGATTGTCTACATGCGAGATTAGACCGTGCTATGCGCGTTTCTCAGAGCAGTTCAGGACAGGCTCAAGAAGAACGCTCGGATTGGCCTTTTTTAGAGGCAGACTGAGCCTAAACTTTAAAGCAGTCTATCGAGCTCGTTCTAGCAGGCAAGCCTACACACTCTTTTTCTCTCTCTTCTCTTAAACACGTTCATCCAAACCACTTATAATTAGCATAAATAAGCTCTAAATCGACTCGAACTCTACATGCAAAAGATGCGTATCGGCGATGGGGTTCCATTCTGACTATCGGCTTCGAGGTTGATGAACTATATCTTCTCAGATTCGTGATCGAAGTTGGAACCTTTTTGGTCTTGCTTTTCTAGATTTGTCGCATAGAAGCAACCATTCGAAGTTTCCTTTAAGGAATAGCTTGATCTTGTTGTTCCCTATATAGGGATCCATCTGAAGCTCTTTCCTCTGAACTATGAACTGTAGGTGGACGTATTTAAGCATGAACTTCTCAGCTTGTATGTAAGCTTGAAGATGATGTAAAGGAAGATGGTCTACTCGACGAGAGGGTCGTGCAGGTAGAGGAACGCCAAAGTAGTCATCATCGTCAACCGCGTGTAGCTCCCATTTGTTTCAGGCGATCGAGTCCGCCGTGTTTGAGCTCGAGTTCCTAGGCGCCACAGGCAAAGGCGCCAACACGGCGAGCATGTTCGACCAGTTCCTAGTCCATCCCACCATCGAGCAAGACTACTGTGTCTAGCCATGCTTGCGTTCTCCGCTGCTAGCGCAGCTGCAACAGGTGTCCCGCCGGCCTCCATCGCCGGCACAACCACGGGAGGTGTCTCGCAGACCTCCGTCGTCGGTGCAGCCACAATAGTTATGTTGCCACCCTCCGTCACTGGCATAGCTTCCCCGCCGCCCTCTGTCAACGTGCATTTAAAAATCCATAAAGTCTATCAAATAAGATGCGGAAGCTGGCTTAGAGGTTGTATGAGTGTGGCACCGCTGACCATGGACATGATCCAATGAGCCTCAAAATCGATGCAGACTACCAAATACCCCTAAGTCGGCTTTCCCAAGTCTACCAAACACCCCTAAAATTGATGGAGCATGGCAGCGACCCCAGATAGGTCTTACCCGACCAGACCTAGGCAACAACGGACCACTCAACAGTGGATCTCGGCTTGGCGCGGAGGAGGGAGGGGAAGCGTCGGTCACAGCTATAGGAGTTAGGATGAGGCGACACACGGTGACAGCACCTGCTTGCGACCTCTGTTGGAATTATGCCCTAGAGGCAATAATAAAGGTGTTATTGTTATAATTCTTGTTTATGATAAAGTCTATATTTCATGCTAGAATTGTATTAAGCGGAAACTTTGATACTTGTGTGGTTTATGAACAACACTGTGTCCCTAGTACGCCTCTATGGACTAGCTCATTGATTAATGATGGTTAAGGTTTCCTAACCATAGACATGAGTTGTCGATTAATAATGAGATCATGTCATTAGGAGAATGATATGATGGACAGACCCAAATTAAGCAGAGCAATTAGATCGTGTCATCGTGTTCATCTTTGCGAAGCTTTTTCTTATGTCAAGTATTGTATTCCTTAGACCATGAGATAATACAACTCCCTGATATCGGAAGAAAGCTTTGAGGTCATCAAACATCATCCTATGTGAGGGTGATCATAAAGGTGTCTCTCAGGTGATCGGAAAGTACTTGTTGGGTTGTATGTATCGAGATGGAATTTGTCCCTTCCGAGTCGGAGAGATATACTTCGGGCCCACTCGATAATCAATATCAACACCGCTTCCAAGCACGTGGTTAAGGAGTTAATCACAAAGTGATATCGGATTACAGAACGAGTAAAGTACTTGCTGTGAACGAGATTGAACTAGGTATGCCGATACCAACGATCGAATCTCGGGCAAGTAAAATATCGCGTGACGAAGGGAATACATATATGGGATTAATTGAATCATGGCATCGTGGTTCATCCGAAATGATCATCGATGAATGTGTGGGAGTCAATATGGGTTTTTAGATCCCGCTGTTGATTATTGATAGAAGATCATGTCTGCATATTCTCGAACCCGTAGGGTCACACACTTAACGTGCTTCGATGCTAGGATAGAATGGATAATTGGTTTATGAGTTTTTATTAGGAGTCTCGGATGAGATCCAGGACATCACGAGAGGTTCCGGAATGGTCCGGAGAATAAGATTCATATAAAGGAAAGCAGTTTTTGGATTTCGGAATCGTTTCAGAGTATTCGGTATTGTACCGGAAGGTTCTAGAAGCTTCCGGAGTGGGACCTGTTGGAATTATGCCCTAGAGGCAATAATAAAGATGTTATTATTATAATTCTTATTCATGATAAAGTTTATATTCCATGCTAGAATTGTATTAAGCGGAAACTTTGATACTTGTGTGGTTTATGAACAACACCGTGTCCCTAGTACGCCTCTATGGACTAGCTCATTGATTAATGATGGTTAAGGTTTTCTAACCATAGACATGAGTTGTCAATTAATAATGAGATCATGTCATTGGGAGAATGATATGATGGACAGACCCAAATCAAGCAGAGCAATTAGATCGTGTCATCGTGTTCATCTTTGCGAAGCTTTTTCTTATGTCAAATATTGTATTCCTTAGACCATGAGATAATGCAACTCCCTGGTATCGGAAGAAAGCTTTGAGGTCATCAAACGTCATCCTATGAGAGGGTGATCATAAAGGTGTCTCTCAGGTGATCGGAAAGTACTTGTTGGGTTGTATGTATCGAGATGGGATTTGTCCCTCCCAAGTCGGAGAGATATACTTCGGGGCCACTCGGTAATCGATATCAACACCGCTTGCAAGCAAGTGGTTAAGGAGTTAATCACAAAGTGATATCAGATTACAGAACGAGTAAAGTACTTGCTGTGAACGAGATTGAACTAGGTATGCCGATGCCAACGATCGAATCTCAGGCAAGTAAAATATTGCGTGACGAAGGGAATATATATATGGGATTAATTGAGTCCTGGCATCGTGGTTCATCTGATATAATCATCGATGAATATGTGGGAGTCAATATGGGTTTCTAGATCCCGCTGTTGATTATTGATAGAAGATCATGTCTGCATATTCTCGAACCCGTAGGGTCACACACTTAACGTGTCTCGACGCTAGGACAGAATGGATAATTGGTTTATGAGTTTTTGTTCGGAGTCTCGGATGAGATCCAGGACATCATGAGAGGTTTCGGAATGGTCCGGAGAATAAGATTCATATAAGGGAAGCAGTTTTTGGATTTCGGAATTGTTTCGGAATGTTCGGTATTGTACCGGAAGGTTCTAGAAGCTTTCGGAGTGGGACCAACGTGGCCCCACTTGTCGGGAGGGGGCGTGGGCCTAGGAGGGAGTTCCCTGGCCGCATTGGGCCAGGGGCACAAGGCCCCATAGGCCCAGCCGGCCAAACCCTAAGGGAAACCCTAGGGAGAGCTTCTAGAAGGGGGGGGGACTTGCCCCCCACTCCACCCCATGTGGCCGCCGACCCTAGGGCTTGGAGGAGGGGAAAGGGCAGACGGACAGCCCTCTATATAAATAGGGTAGGGGCGCACCCTCCCCCTACACCTCCTCCAACCCTAGCCGCCTACCTGCTACCCTCATCTCTCTCTCTCCCGACTGCGCGTAGGCGAAGCCCTTCCACAGAAACTCTCCACCTTTCCACCATGTCTTCGTGTTTTAGATCCAAACTATCTCTCGACCCCACTTGCTGGACCGAGGAAGAAGGAGACGTCGAGGTGCCGTACGTGTGCATCTCTCGGAGGCGTCACCACTTGCGGCGTTGGATCGGATCGGATCGCGAGGAGGAGAAGGCTAGTACGAATACATCAACCACGTTCCGTTGAACGTTCCACTGTGCGATTTCTTCAAGGGTATGAAGATCTCATCTATCTCTCTCTTTGTTTGAATCTCCTAGATTAGATCTTGGCTTTTCCCGTTCGCATTCGTAGAAAATTTTGATTTACTATGCTGCGAAACCCTTGAGTGGTATCAGAGCTAGATCTATGCGTAGATGTGTTTCACGAGTAGAACGCAACATGTTTGTTGCGGGCGTTGATGTTTTCTGTTGCAAGCCTCTTGTTGTGTAATTCTTATGACGCGGGATAGTGAGATCGAAGCGGTCCAGGCCAACTTTACGCGACCTCATTCGCGATATCGGCTCCGCAATTGACGTGTGGCTTGTTCCACACATGCGGCTGGTGGATGCCAGTTTCTCTCACTATAGTTGTCATGGGATTTACACCGGATGTTGGCAACCATAATATCACTGTTGTGGCTTTCCGTAGGTAAGAATCGTTTTTAGCTTGTTACTCCCATAAGCCACGTAAAACATGCAACAACAAAGTAGAGGCGTCTAACTTGTTTTTGCAGGGAGTGTTTCTGTGATATGGTATGGCCCAAGATGTGATGTGTATGTTGTATGCAATGATCATGTTTTATAATATTTCATGACTTGCATGTCGATGAGTACACAACCGGCAGGAGCCATATGGTTGTTTTTATAATTGTGTATGACCCGTGTGTCAACTTCTTATACGCCATGTAATAGCTTTACTTTATCGCTAAGTAGTTAGCAATAGTTATAGTTGCTATTCGTGGTGGAGGCAACCATGATGGAGTGATGGAGATCATGCTGGCACGCACAAGATGGAGATCATTGCGCGGAGATTGGCTATACCATGTCACATAAAATTATATGCATGCGATGTTTATCCTTTTATGTATCTTATTATGCTTAGATCCCGACGGTAGCATTATAAGATGATTCCTCACTTAAAGATCAAGATAAAACTGTGTTCTCCCCATGTATGCACCGTTGCGAAAGTTCGTCGTGTTCAAGCACCACTTGATGATCGGGTGTTATAAACTCTACGTTCACATACAACGGGTGCAAGCCAGTTTTGCACACGCGGAAATACTTGGGTTTGACTTGACGAGCCTAGCATGTACAGACATGGCCTCGGTACACACGAACCGAAAGGTTAAGCATGAGTCATATGAATGATATGATCGACACTTTGTTGTCCACCATTGAAACCACATCTCTTCTCGTGAAGATCGAATTAGGTGTGGTGAATTTGGATCATGTTCACTAAACAACTTGAGGGATGTTGAATTTAGTGGGAGTTCATCTAGTAAGTCTAAATTGTACGTGCAAATTTTGTAGATCAAATGGCTAAGTCCAACTTCAACTTCAACGTTTTTGCTGAGAAAGAAAAGCTTAAGAACAACGGGTCTAACTTCACCAACTGGTTCCGCAATCTGAGAATCATTCTCGCTGGCGGACAAAAGGACTATGTCCTTGAGAAAACGCTAGGTGACGCCCCTGCTGTAGATGCGCCGGCTGATGAAAAAGTTGTTTATCAGTCGCGCAAACATGATTATAGTGTGATTAAGAGCACCATGTTGTTTGCTATGGAATCGGACCTTCAAAATCGTTTTGAGGAGTTCGCCGGGCCCTATGAGATTCTTGAGGAACTGAAAACCATGTTTCAGACTCAGGCTCGTTCTGAGAGATGTGAGATCTCTGAGAAATTCTTTAACTGCAAGATGAAGGAAGGGAGTTCCGTTAGTGAGCACGCCATTAAGATGTCGGGCTACACTCAACGCCTTGAGCAACTGGACTGCACGATTCTAGAGGAGCTCAAGATTGACAGAGTTCTGCAATCACTCCCTCCTAGCTACAAAGGTTTTGTAGTTACTCACAATCAGATTGGTTTCACTGATACGATCACTGAGCTCTTCGCTAAGCTAAAAGCTACGGAGGTGGACATAAAGAAAGATAATCATGCGTTGATGGTCAACAAGCCCCCCAGCTTTAAGAAAGGTAAGGGTGCAAAGAAGTCCTTCAAGAAAGGCAGCGGCAAGCACGTTGCCCCTGCTGAGAAGAAGCTCAAGTCTGGACCCAAGCCAGACACTGAGTGCTTCTATTGCAAGGACAAGGGTCACTAGAAGCGCAACTGTCCGGAGTACTTAGTGGACAAGAAGGCTGGCACCATCAAAGGTATATTTGATATACATGTTATTGATGTTTACCTTACTAGCGCTCGTTGTAATGCCTGGGTATTTGATACTGGTTCAGTTGCTAATATTTGTAACTCGAAACAGGAGCTACGGAATAGACGGCGGCTAGCGAGGGATGAGGTGACGATGCGCGTTGGCAACGGATCAAGAGTTGATGTGATGACCATCGGCACTCTCTCCTTAGTTTTACCTTCGGGATTAGTTTTAAACCTTAATAAATGTTATTATGTGCCTGCGTTGAGCATGAACATCATATATGGATCTTATTTATTGCAAGACGGTTATTCATTTAAATCAGAGAATAATGGTTGTTCTATTTATATGTGTAACATCTTTTATGGTCATGCACCTGCTATGAATGGTTTATTTCTTCTGAATCTTGAAAGCAATGAAACACACATCCATAACATTGAGGCTAAGAGATGAAAGGTATATAGTGATAATACGAATTATTTGTGGCATTGCCGTCTCGGTCATATTGGTGTAAAACACATGAAGAAACTCCATTCTGATGGACTTTTGGAGTCTCTTGATTTTGAATCATTTGACACGTGCGAGCCATGCCTCATGGGCAAGATGATCAAAACTCCGTTCTCCGGAATAATGGAGCGAGCAACGGACTTGTTGGAAATCATACATACCGATGTATGCGGACCAATGAGTGTTTCGACGCGCGGTGGTTATCGCTATCTTCTCACTTTTACTGATGACTTAAGTAGATATGGGTATATCTATTTAATGAAACATAAATCTGAAACATTTGAAAAGTTCAAAGAATTTCAGAACGAAGTGGAAAACCATCGTAACAGGAAAATTAAATTTCTACGATCTGATCGTGGAGGTGAGTATTTGAGTTATGATTTTCTCACGCATCTTAAAGCAAGCGAAATCGTTTCACAATTCACGCCACCCGGAACACCACAGCGCAATGGTGTGTCTGAACGCCGGAATCGAACTCTATTAGATATGGAGCGATCAATGATGTCTCTAACAGATTTGCCGTTATCATTTTGGGGTTATGCATTAAAAACTGCTGCATTCACTTTAAATAGGGCACCATCTAAATCCGTTGAGACGACACCGTATGAACTGTGGTTTGGTGCTAAACCTAAGTTGTCGTTTCTTAAAGTTTGGGGATGCGAGGCTTACGTCAAGAATTTGATGCCGGACAAGCTCGAACCCAAAGCGGAGAAATGCGTCTTCATTGGATACCCTAAGGAAACTATTGGGTATACCTTCTATCACAGATCCGAAGGCAAAGTGTTTGTTGCAAAGAACGGATCCTTTCTTGAGAAGGAGTTTCTCTCGAAAGAAGTGAGTGGGAGGAAAGTAGAGCTAGACGAGGTTATTGAACCTTCTCTTGAGTTGGAGAGTAGCGCAGCACCTGAAATTGTTCCAGTGTCGTCTGTAGCAACAATAGAGGAAGCTAATGACAAGGATCATGAAGCTTCGGACGATGCTACTACTGAACGTCGCAGGTCGACAAGGTCACGTGCCCCTCCTGAGTGGTACGGCAACCCTATCTTAACTGTCTTGTTAGTAGACAACAGTGAACCTGCGAACTATGAGGAAGCAATGATGAGCCCAGACTCTGAGAAATGGCTAGAGGCCATGAAATCCGAATTAGGATCCATGAGCGAAAACCAAGTATGGACTTTGGTGGACCCTCCTAGCGACCGAAAGGCCGTTGAGTGCAAATGGATTTTCAAGAAGAAAACGGACGCGGATGGTAATGTTACTGTCTATAAAGCACGGCTTGTCGCGAAAGGTTTTCGACAAGTTCAAGGTGTTGACTACGATGAGACTTTCTCTCCTGTAGCGATGTTTAAGTCCATTCGGATTTTGTTAGCAATTGCTGCGTTTCATGATTATGAAATATGGCAGATGGATGTCAAGACTGCGTTCCTCAATGGCAACATTGATGAAGAGTTGTATATGATGCAACCCGAAGGTTTTTTTGATCCTAAGGATGCTGATAAGGTGTGCAAACTTCAGCGTTCCATTTATGGACTGAAGCAAGCATCTCGGAGTTGGAACCTTCGTTTTGATCAAGTGATCAAGAGCTTTGGATTTGTTCCAAATTGCTACGAAGCTTGTATCTACAAGAAAGTGAGTGGGAGCTCAGTGACATTTTTAGTACTATATGTGTATGACATATTGATTATTGGAAATGACATTGATATGCTTAACGATGTGAAGAGTTATTTGAACAAATGTTTTTCAATGAAAGACCTAGGGGAAGATGCTTATATATTAGGCATCAAAATCTATAGAGATAGACAAAGACGCCTAATAGCTTTAAGCCAAAGTACATACCTAGACAAAGTTCTGAAAAGGTTCAGAATGGATAAGGCAAAGAAAGGTTTAGTGCCTATGTTGTCAGGTAAGATATTGAGTAAGGCTCAGTGTCTAGCTACGGTAAACGATAGAGAAGCTATGAGCAAAGTGCCTTATGCCTCAGCCATAGGTTCTATCATGTATGCCATGCTATGTACTAGACCAGATGTGTCCAATGCTCTTAGTTTGACGAGCAGATACCAAAGTGATCTAGGAGTGGAACACAGGACAGCCGTGAAGAACATCCTAAAGTATTTAAATAGGACTAAAGAAATGTTCTTAGTCTATGGAGGTGATGAACATCTCGTCGTAAAAGGTTACGTCGACGCTAATTTCGACACCGACAAGGATGATTCTAAATCTCAGACAGGATACGTTTATATTTTGAATGGAGGAGCTGTGAGCTGGAGAAGCTGCAAGCAAAGCGTGATCGCGGGACCTATAGTAGAAGCGGAATACATGGCTGCTGCAGAAACGTCAAGTGAAGGAGTTTGGCTCCGGAACTTCATCACTGAGCTTGGTGTGGTTCCAAGTGCCTTGGACCCACTGGAGATATTGTGTGACAACACTGGCTAAGGAACCAAGATATCATCCAAAGACCACGCACATCAACCACAAGTTTCATATAATTCGATATTATATAACAGATGGAGATCTAAAGATTAGCAAAGTACATACGGATCTGAATGTCGCAGATCCGTTGACTAAACCTCTTCCACGAGCAAAACATGATCAGCACTTTAGTGCCATGGGTGTTAGATTGTTGCCAGATGTAAACTAGATTATTGACTCTAGTGCAAGTGGGAGACTTTTGGAATTATGCCCTAGAGGCAATAATAAAGATGTTATTATTATAATTCTTGTTCATGATAAAGTTTATATTCCATGCTAGAATTGTATTAAGCGGAAACTTTGATACTTGTGTGGTTTATGAACAACACCGTGTCCCTAGTACGCCTCTATGGACTAGCTCATTGATTAATGATGGTTAAGGTTTCCTAACCATAGACATGAGTTGTCAATTAATAATGAGATCATGTCATTGGGAGAATGATATGATGGACAAACCCAAATCAAGCAGAGCAATTAGATCGTGTCATCGTGTTCATATTTGCGAAGCTTTTTCTTATGTCAAATATTGTATTCCTTAGACCATGAGATAATGCAACTCCCTGGTATCGGAAGAAAGCTTTGAGGTCATCAAACATCATCCTATGAGAGGGTGATCATAAAGGTGTCTCTCAGGTGATCGAAAAGTACTTGTTGGGTTGTATGTATCGAGATGGGATTTGTCCCTCCCAAGTCAGAGAGATATACTTCGGGCCCACCCGATAATCGATATCAACACCGCTTGCAAGCAAGTGGTTAAGAAGTTAATCACAAAGTGATATCGGATTACGGAACGAGTAAAGTACTTGCTGTGAACGAGATTGAACTAGGTATGCCGATGCCAACGATCGAATCTCGGGCAAGTAAAATATCGCGTGACGAAGGGAATATATATATATGGGATTAATTGAATCCTGGTATCGTGGTTCATCCGATATGATCATCGATGAATATGTGGGAGTCAATATGGGTTTCCAGATCCCGCTGTTGATTATTGATAGAAGATCATGTCTGCATATTCTCGAACCCGTAGGGTCACACACTTAACGTGTCTCGACGCTAGGATAGAATGGACAATTGGTTTATGAGTTTTTGTTCGGAGTCTCGGATGAGATCCAGGACATCACGAGAGGTTCCGGAATGGTCCGGAGAATAAGATTCATATAAGGGAAAGCAGTTTTTGGATTTCGGAATTGTTTCGGAATGTTCGGTATTGTACCGAAAGGTTCTAGAAGCTTCCGGAGTGGGACCAATGTGGCCCCACTTGTCGGGAGGGGGCGTGGGCCTAGGAGGGAGTGCCCTGGCCGCATTGGGCCAGGTGCACAAGGCCCCATAGGCCCAGCAGGCCAAGCCCTAGGGGAAACCCTAGGGAGAGCTTCTAGAAGGGGGGGGGGGAACTTGCCCCCAACTCCACCCCATGTGGCCGCCGGCCCTAGGGATTGGAGGAGGGGAAAGGGCAGCCGGCCAGCCCTCTATATAAAGAGGGCGGGGGCGCACCCTCCCCCCACACCTCCTCCAATCCTAGCCGCCTACCTGCTGCTCTCCTCTCTCTCTCTCCCGACTGCGCGTAGGCGAAGCTCTGCTGCAGAAACTCTCTAACTTTGCACCACGCCGTCGTGTTGTAGATCCAATCTATCTCTCCACCCCACTTGCTGGACTGAGGAAGAAGGAGACGTCGAGGTGCCGTACGTGTGCATCTCTCGGAGGCGTCGCCACTTGCGGCGTTGGATCGGATCGGATCGCGAGGAGGAGAAGGCTAGTACGACTACATCAACCACGTTCCTTTGAATGTTCCGCTGTGCGATTTCTTCAAGGTTATGAAGATATCATCTATCCCTCTCATTGTTTGCATCTCCTAGATTAGATCTTGGCTTTTCCCGTTCGCATCCGTAGAAAATTTTTGTTTACTATGCTGCGAAACCCTTCAGGACCAACGTGGCCCCCACTTGTCGGAAGACTGCGTAGGCCTAAGAGGGAGTGCCCTGGCCGCTTTGGGCCAGGGGCACAAGGCCCCATAGGCCCAGCCGGCCAAACCCTAGGGGAAACCCTAGGGAACCCTTCTAGAAGGAGGGGGGAAACTTGCCCCTCACTCCAATCCTTGTGGCCGCCGCCCTAGGGCTTGGGAGAGGGGCCAAGGGGGACGGCCAGCCCCCTATATAAGGTGGGCAGGGGCGCACCCCTCCCCCCACTACTCCAACCCTAGCCGCCGTCCTGCTGCCCTCCACCTCTCTCTCTCTCCCGACTGCGCGTAGGCGAAGCCCTGCCGCAGAAACTCTCCACCATAGCACCACGCCGTCGTGCTGCAGATCCAATCTATCTCTCCACCCCACTTGCTGGACCGAGGAAGGAGGAGACGTCGCGGCACCATACGTGTGCATCTCTCAGAGGCGCCGCCACTTGCGGCGTTGGATCGGATCGGATCGTGAGGAGGAGAAGGCTAGTTCGACTACATCACCCATGTTCTGTTGAACGTTTCCGCTATGCGATTTCTTCAAGGGTATGAAGATCTCATCTATCTCTCTCGTTGATTGCATCTCCTAGATTGGAACTTGGCTTTCTTGTTCCATCCGTAGAATTTTTTTGATTTACTATGCTGCGAAACCCTTAAGTGGTATCAGAGCTAGATCTATGCGTAGATGTATTTCACGAGTAGAACGCAACATGCTTGTTGCGGGCGTTGATGTTTTCTGTTGCAAGCCTCTTGTTGTGTATTTCTTATGGAGCGGCATAGTGAGATCGAAGTGATCCAGGCCAACTTTACGCGACCTCGTTCGCGAGACCGGCTCCGCACTTGACGTGTGGCTTGTTCCACACATGCGGCCGGTGGATGCCAGTTTCTCTCACTATAGTAGTCATGGGATTTACACCGGATGTTAGCAACCATAATATCACCGTTGTGGCTTTCCGTAGGTAAGAATCGTTCTTAGCTTGTTACTCCCATAAGCCACTTAAAACATGCAACAACAAAGTAGAGGCGTCTAACTTGTTTTTGCAGGGAGTGTTTTGTGATATGGTATGGCCCAAGACATGATGTGTATGATGTATGCGATGATCATGTTTTGTAATATTTCACGACTTGCATGTCGATGAGTACACAACCGGCAGGAGCCATATGGTTGTCTTTATAATTGTGTATGACCTGTGTGTCAACTTCTTATACGCCATGTAATAGCTTTACTTTATCGCTAAGTAGTTAGCAATAGTTGTAGTTGCTGTTCGTGGTGGAGGCAATCATGGTGGAGTGATGGAGATCATGCTGGCGCGCACAAGATGGAAATCATTGCGCGAAGATTGGCTATACCATGTCACATAAAATTATATGCATGTGATGTTTATCCTTTTATGTATCTTATCATACTTAGATCGCGACGGTAGCATTATAAGATGATTTATCACCTAAAGATCAAGATAAAATTGTGTTCTCCCCATGTATGCACCGTTGCGAAAGTTCGTCGTGTTCAAGCACCTCGTGATGATCGGGTGCTATAAACTCTACGTTCACATACAACGGGTGCAAGCCAGTTTTGCACACGCGGAAATACTTGGGTTTGACTTGATAAGCCTAGCATGTACATACATGGCCTCGGAACACACGAACCGAAAGGTTAAACATGAGTCATATGAATGATATGATCAACACTTTGTTGTCCACCATTGAAACCACATCTCTTCTCGTGAAGATCGGATTAGGTGTGGTGAATTTGGATCATGTTCACTAAACAACTTGAGGGATGTTAAATTTAGTGGGAGTTCATCTAGTAATTTGATTGTGACCTTGTTATTAACAACATCCAATGTCCATGATCAGGAAACCTTTGATCATCTTCTTAATCAACGAGCTAGTTTATAAGAGAGGCATAACTAGGAACTTCCTTTTTGTTTATTAAACACACATGTATTAACGTTTCCGTATTAATACAATTATAGCAGGCAAAATAAACATTTATCATAAATAAGGAATACGATAATAACCATTTTATTATTGCCTCTCGGGCATATTCCCTTCACTCGATTGCTATCTAAAATAAGAGTTGCTTCCTCGGAAGAAGGAGGTGGATATTCTTCAATGGTGGAAAGTTAGTTCTTCCAAGTATCCCATGCTCTCCAAAATGGCACGTGACATATTGGCCATCCCAGCTTCAACTGTTCCTTCTGAGACAACTTTTAGCACCGGAGGACGCGTCGTCAGCGACTACCGAAGCAGCCTTTCATCCTCTACCGTCGAGATTCTGACATGTCTATAGGACTGGTTTAAGGCAGCTGGTAGGTTACTGTTTTCCTTCACTAAAGTGTTCTCTTTGGCACAATATTACTTGTTACTGACTGTTTATTCTTGGCACAATATTTCTTGTGCAATTTTTAGAGCTGAAATAATGTTGGCATGTTTTAGAGACATCTTTTTTGTTAGTACATGAACATGGCTAATCATGACTAAATTTGGTATTGTACACGAATTTTTGGGCAAGTACTTTTACTGAATGGAAAATTAGCTAGCTATATGCTCCCCATGTACCTCCGAGAGATCACACAAAGAGCTAGAAGCAAATTAAGCCACATCATAGCACATGACATTAGGCTATGTTCCCCATGTATGATGTATGTGTGTACTACTACATTGTTGCTCATCAAGTGACACCAGAACAAGAATAGTTGTGAAACCATGTTTAATCTGCTCACCCATGTGTGTGTGTACATATGTCTGTAACACAAAACCATGCAACTCCTTACCTGCATTATTGGCTGCATAGAATCTGGTCATCAACAAGACATGAAATGTACATAAACTCCCCCTCCTTGATACTACTAGTATTATTCCCTAGCTAGTGGATGCTGGAGATCACACACACACATACATGATGTATTACAAACATGAGATCCCTAAGCAGAGTGATGATGATGATTGATGATGGTCTTAAGCTAGGGGCACTTGAGCTTGCCGTTGTGCGGGTTGATCATGGTGTCGTAGCAAGGCAGATGTGGTGTGTCTCCTGGTATTGTACACGAATGAAGTGTCTTTCTGGTAGCTTTATTTTTCAAATCCGTGTCACAAAATAATCTATGTACTTGTTGGGTAGCGTTCCTGTTAGAGAAGTTCCTTCTTTTTCCTTATTTGGATGATGAATGGCCTTCTTTTCCTTATCTTCAAGTAATTATTTATTCAGAGTATACTGTACATCATCTTCTAAAAAATCTATGTACTTGTTGGATAGCTTTCCTGTTAGCGAAGTGCCTTCTTTTTCTTAATGTAATAAGATTATGAGAATGATTATCATTTAGATTTTTATAGAGTGCAAAGAGCGTGTTTGATTTATTTCACTTGTACCTATCAAACACTTTTTCCACTCCGTGAAATTTCCAATTCTTATTGTACTATCAATCATCACATGACATATTTTGCTCGTATGTTTTTTATAGAGTGGAAAGAGCGTGACTGATCTATACAGAAACCTGTCTCATCAATGTTGCATGTTGAAGGAAAACTCAACACTGATGTCAGAATCGAGGGCCGACAACGAGGCAGACCTCCTCCTATCTGAAGGATTTAGTCTCTGCTAGGAAAACCTGTTGGTTCTAGGATGGCATTTTTACTATAGTACTATGCTAAAAAAAACTTACTGGTTAGTGTGTGTATATTTCTGCAGTATCTTTTGCACAATGTGAAAATTACAGCTCCATTAGCTTACCTTGGTACATGGATATTTTATTGTGATCGCGTTGTGCTTACTGAATTTTTAATCAACATTATACATATAATAAGTGCATTGACATATTTGCAGGCATATGTGGACATATGTGGGATGCGGGACACCCACATAAGTTTTGCGGGCTCCCGCAGGACGCCAACTTAAGATGTGTGGGACTGTGCGGACATAAGCAGGCCTCCTGTGGGTAGTCCCACCTGCACCCTGAGATGCAAGAGCTCAGGCTTACGGGACGGAGGCAAGAGCTCATGCTAAGGCGCATGCAGGGACCAGATGCACATGGAATTCGTGGAGGAGCTACGCCGGCGTCACGGAGACACCGCGTCGGGGGCTGGCGCCGACGCACACGGGCAGAAAGGAGGCCTTGGCGGCTAGCTTCGCCAGGCTGGACGACGCCCTCCCGCCCCTCTCTGTCCTACTGTCCCCGCACTCCCCTGGTTTCTTTTTTTTCTCAGATGGGGGAAGAGATGAATTTGAAAAGATGAATATGACATGCGGGCCCAACCAGTCAGTGAGACAATGGGAATTCCCAGCCGGGATTTTTCCCCCAATACGCACCAAAGAGTTTCAGGATTTGATTTAGACCCGGATTAAACAAACAACAGAGAATTAGACTTTAGGGTTTAAACCGTCGAAGCTCTATGAATTTAGGGTTTAAATAAACTTTTTCCTTCCTCTGCGGTCGCTAGAACTGCGTCCGCTGACATGTCCTTCGGAGCAGTCAATCGGCTGCGGCAAGGATAATAAACACAGACTTTTTTCTCTCCCGGTGTAATGTACGGACATATTCACTAATTATGACGTAATGGTCTAACTAAGACGCTGCAGTTGTATATATCCTTAACTTATCCTGTCAGTTAGTAACAGGCATTAGCCTGACGAAACAGAGTACTGATCGAACTGCAGTCACACCTTGTCAATGGTCGCTACCATCTTCTCCGGTCCTTAGTAAGTAGTACAGCAATAAACTACCTACATAGTACAAGATACAACTACCGGACGCAACTAGGACGATGGCTCAACGGAGCTGCCGTGCGCCTGCGGCGACGCCTGCTTGTCATGGCCGAGCCGGGCGGCGAGCGACTGGCAGGTCCTCATCTTGCCGCCGCCGTCGACGCCGGCATCCACCTCGACGGCGAACACGCCGCAGACGGGCCGGTGGTCGGAGAACCTCGACTCGCCCCGCAGGTACTGCAGCTGCTCGATGCCGTCGCCGTGCCACAGTATCCGGTCGCACCTACGCTGGCATGCACTCGTCAGTAACTCTTATGGCAGTGGCATGCACTCAAAAAAATTCGGAACAGTGTTGTGTGTACCATGCAGGTGTCCGCCGTTTCTTCTTGGACTTGACGGTCTCGCCGGCGTACGCGTCGGAGTTGTGCGTGTACTTGTACGTCGGCGCGAAGCAGATCTTGCCCTCCTTCCACCCCACGAACACCCTTCCTGCTCCCCTCTCGATCATCAGCTGCAGCCAAAGTACCAAAACCATGTCAGGTGTGCAGTGTCTGCAGAAATTTTGCAGTTCAGACAGTATCTCGTACCTGATCTTTCTCCAGCAGAGCGTCCCAGTCGTTCTCCTCCAGCAACGTTCTGGTCTCGTCGTAGCTGAGCGAGACTCGATAATTGAGGTCGCCGAGCCATATCATCTTGCTGCTCGCGTTGCACATCAATCCGAGATCACGTATATATGTTGTTACTCTGTCAGGTCAATAAAACTTGGGAAAACCAACCGAGCTAGGTCAAGATTATGTGGGAATGCGTACTCGTGCTCGAGGATCCGCTCAGGGAGGACGCGCTGCGCGGCGGACGGGGACTTGCAGACGCGGGGGAAGTGCGCGCTCTTGAGGATCTCGGCGACGTCGGAGTTCCGCCTGACCTCGTCGCCCTCCTTCTCGCCGGAGGCCAGGTGGCTGCACACGAAGCAGAGGCTGGTGTGGTGCAGCGTCATGCTCATGGCGATGCACCCCTTGTTGCCCAGCCACCGCATGATGCCCCTGCCGACGCAGTCCACGCGGAGGTGGCCCACGTGCTCCACCAGCTCCCGCTTCACCCACACCGACAGGAACAGCCCCACCATCTGCTTGCTCGCGATCAGGCAGTAGCTCATCGCGCCGTCGTCCGGCGGCTCGCACTGCCCCGGCGTGGTGGCGGAGTCTTCGTCCCAGGCGCTGGCAGCCGCTGACGAAGAGGCCTCGGCGGCGGTGCTAGTGGAGGGCGTCTCGGCGCGGTAGACGGACTCACGAGCCTCGGCGGCGCGGCGGCGGAGCGAGGCGGCCTCGGCGGAGCAGTTGCAGGTCTTGACGAGGGCGCTGTCGACGCGGTAGCTGCTGCTGAGGATCTTGAGCGACGGCGTCTGGAAGAAGAGGTTGCCGCTGGAGGACCTAGTGGCCATGGAGTCCCGGCGGCGCATCTGCCTGGCGGCGGCGTCGGCCGAGCTTGCCTCCGATGACCCCGGCAGCGGCGGCTCGTCGCTGTCGGAAAGTTCCTGCGGGTTGTTGAGCGCCTGGTGGATGAGTGCCAGCCACCTCGCCGCCGGCTCGTTGTCCTCCAGGACCAGCACGTTGCCGGCGGTCAGCGGAACGATCTCCTGAAACCTACACATCATGTAGCGTCAGAACACCACGCCATGCATGGAAGCAGCGATCATATTATCGCATTGCACTATCAATCAAACTCATCAAATATGAAATGCCACGCCGCCGTTACCCTAACACGTATATGTCAGAGGACTCGTCCACCTGCAGAAAGTCCTGCAGGTTGAGGCTATCGTTCGGAGTCTTGCCACCCACGTTCCACGTTGCAACAAATACCCTGCGTGCAGGGAAGTGATGTCAGCATGGAGATTCAGAGATTTTTATCGGCATGGAGATTCAGAGATCAGATCAACAACCGGAGAACTGTCAATTTTTTGGTTATTATTACCTGTATTTGCAGGCGTCATCGTTCTGCTTTTTGGGCGAGTCGACGCAATTCAGGCTCGCGCTCTTGAACCGTACGCGCCCAGTACCGCGATGTGGTGAGTCTGGAGGCCCCAAATTGGTCAAGACAAAAATAATTACTCCTCAATTCCATTATATTCTCTAATAAACCCAAATGATTGCCCGTTGCGTTGTACGTATCGAAAGATTGCAGAGAGATAAGAAGCAAAATAGAAAGAAATGCAAGATGAATCTAAATGGGAAGAACTGATTCTAACCTGGACCGCTCTTCCCTTTCTTCCCGAATATGTTGGACATGATGCACCCCTGGAACGAGCAAGAAATGCAAGCAGAATCAGAGAATCGCTCGAAAGCATTCTGCAGACAAAACTGCAGAGATCGAGATCGAGATCGATCTTACCTCTCCTGTCGTCGCGGTTTATGCAATCTGGTGTTTGATGAGGGCTCGAAACATCGATCATGGTCTGGCCGGCATTCGGTCGAGGTGCCTAGCTAGCTACGGCATTGCTGCCGCTTTGATCGAGGCGATGTCGTGGAGGAAATTTGTGTTTCTTCTTCTTCTTCCGAGCCGAGCGGGGTAGGAACGTGGGGATCAGGTGGAGATGGGGCGGGGGAAACGGGGAGGAAAACTGGGTGGTAGGGAGGGACTTGTGTGATCGCGGCTGCAACCGCCGGGCATGCATGCAGGGTGTTGGTGCTCGTCGTTCAACTGCCTAGCTACCGCACACCTGGTTTTTCACCTCTTCTATTTTTTTTCTTTGACCACGGTAGCGTCCCAAAAGTTTATTACTTTTGAAATATTAAATTTAATGAATAGGGTTGATTGAAATTTTAGGCTTTGTTGAAACTTTTGAAGAAACAAAAACTTTTGGTCTACGTACTATCTTCCATGTGCATATCAAGGTTTCAAAAACTTCTTTTCATAAAATTCTTGGGAAGTTTTAAATTTTGAAATTCCCAACTTGCTTGTGCAGGCGGTGACATAATATTTTTGGAGTCCTTATGTGGGGAATTACTAAGAAATTTTTCAACAAAAATATGAATTAGGAAGGATTCGTCGACGAAATATGAATCAGAGACTTAATCTTAATGTACCCCAGAACACTGCATTTTTGTTACCACAAGAAGTAATGAACGCTACAGATCATTTGATTGGTATGAATTTGGAACGGACATACTTGACTATTATTTCTTAAAGCCATAATGGAACAACACAATAAAATAAGGTTTATAAAAAATGAAATAAAAAATACTTCCGCTCACACCATTAAGGGTCTGATATATGTGGAATTTTGCATGGATGTTTGGTGGCATTCTATAAAACCTAATCCCAAAATGGGAAATTCGATAAATAACTTTTAAACCCTAATTTGAAATTGATTTTCCAAAAAATAGTTTTGTATTGAAAATGGTTCAAATATAAAGACCGTATCCCCATTTCATTCGTAAATTGGGACTATGTCACTACAAATTAGCCAATTGGAAAAATGTTATCAGCTGACGCAACTCGTTACATCCGTACCACTCGTTCCGTTTGACGTCGGCCGCCATTTGCAGATGGACTCATCCTCGTAGACCGTAGGCGGGATAACATTCCCGCAAAAAATGTGATTGATGTAGACGGTACACTACTATCCTCAAGGACGTGCAGACGATCAGCGCCACAGACCAGGCAACGCCTCCATAATTGGTCACACGTTTGGTGTGCCAAAGACTTCTGATCCCTTGCTCCAGCCGGACAGCGGAAGTAGCGGATCCCCGAAAACTTCAAGAGCGCTACACCATGATAGTGTTGGTGGAGGGGAAGGTTTAGAGCAGGGCTTCGCCAAGCACCTTTTCTAGTGGCAATGGACAAGACAAGCAAGGGGAAGAAGATGCCATCCTTGGGGCATATGAGAGAGCTTGTGAGTGAGTGTGTGGAGAGGAGGAGGCCACCTCCTTTTATAGGCACCATGGGGCTGCCCCCTCCCCTCCTCTCATTCAATATTCATTAAAACACTTTAATTCCCTTAAAGGTCTATTAAAACACTTTAATTCCCTTAAAGGTATTTTTATTAAAGCACTTTAATTCCCTTAAAACACTCTAATTCCCTTAAAGGTCTATCCATTAAAGCATTTTAATTCCATTTTAATGCAACTCAATTTAATGACCACTTTATTTAATGAGTACTTCCTTTAATGAACACTTCATTTAATAAACACATTAACATTTTGATCCCTTGCTTTGTTTCGATGCCCAAAAACTATTTTGGCGGAATATTTTTTTGTGATGTCCATTGACTTCCCCTGTTTTTCCTATCCGCTCAAACGCATCGGTTAACCTTAACTGTGTCTCCCTATGGGTACAGGAACTATGTAGACATGATCGAGACTTTCTCCGACCAATAATCATTAGCGGGACCTGGAGATCCATAATGACTCCTACTAGTTTCTCGAAGATCTCATGATCGTCTAAACATCTTTCGCTATAAACAAATTTCTTTTGTCTCGTGATATATTACTTGTCCGAGATTCGATCACTTGGTATCATCTATACCTTCCTTAATATCGTTCCCGACAAGTGATACGTCCAAAACGTATCTACTTTCCCGAACACTTTTGCTATTGTTTCTCCTTTAAACTTGTGTGATTTGGATACAACTAACATGGACTCACGCTGTTTTCAGCAGAATTATCTTGGTGTCTAGTTTTTGTGCAGAAAATCAACTACCAGGAAAAACCCCAAAAAATATGCCAAAAATTCTATTTCACCAGAAGATCCACGGAGCCAGAGTACGAGACGGAGTGGAGGCCTGAGGGGCCCACACCCCTGCCAGGGGCGGGCCAGGCCTGGCCGTGCCTGGGGGGGTGCGGCCACCTCAGGCACCCCCTCGGCCTCCCTCTTCGCCTATAAGAAGCCTCTTGACCTAAAAACTGAGGGGGGTTCGACGTTTTTAGAAAAGAGTCCTGTTGCGCCGCCACCACCAGAAGCCGTGATTCGGAACCAGAAACTTCGTTTTGGCACCTTGCCGGGACGGGGAATATGGGGAGGATCATCGCCATCGTCATCATCAACGCCTCTCCATCAACCATCCATGTTTCCCTCATCCATGAGTGAGTAATCCCCCACTGTAGGCTATGGGGATGGTAGAGATTGTATGAGTTCTACCATGTAATCGAATAGGATTGTTAGAGCGTAGTGTCTAGTATCTCTATTAATGCTTTTTGAATTTGTTGCAACTTGTTGTACTTAATGCTTGTCACTAGGGCCCGAGTGCCATGATCTCAGATCTGAACTTATTATTGAATCATTATGATAGTATTGTTTGTGATCTTATCTGCAAGCTGTGTACACATATCATTGTTCAGGTCCAAAGGCCCCTGAAGTGACAGAAATTGGGACAACCCGGGGGGATGGCTGTGATGTGAGGATCACATGTGTTCATAGAGTGTTAATGCTTTGCTTCGGTGCTCTATTAAAAGGAGCACCTTAATTGCCAGTAGTTCCCTAGAGGCCCGGCTGCAACGGGCTGGCAGGAGAAAAGATGTTGTGCAAGTTCTCATTGCGAGCATGCATGACTATATATGGAGCACATGTCTATGATTGTTTAGTACTTAGATGCTTATTATTATTTATCTGTAGTTGTCCTAGATCTTGAAGTTACATGTTTAGACTCGTCCATGCAACGCCCGTCCATCCATCCCTATGCCTAGCGCACTTATATCCTACTGTTTGCTGCTACTGTTACTATTGCTCCTGTTTTACTGTTGTTGTTGCTTTGCTGTTGCTACTGATAAACTTCTGTGAGCAAGAACTATTTTCAGGTGCAGCTGAATTGACAACTTAGTTGTTAAGACTTCCAAGTATTCTTTGGCTCTCCTTATGTCGAATCAATAATATGGGTAATACTACCCTCGAAGACTATTGCGATCCCCTATACTTGTGGGTCATTAAGACTATTTTCTGGCGCCGTTGCCGGGGAGGATAGCTTTATTTGTAAGTTCACTTGGATCTATTATTGTTCACTGCTACTTCTTTCATCATGGGGAAGTCTCGTGATTGAAAGTTTCCTATTTTATCATCCACTACAAAAATAGGTACAGTCCTAAACACCTATGTTGCTCTTGATTCATCGTCTATTATAAGTAAGCTTGTTACACCACCACATACACATGCTACACACACTGCTACTACTGCTGAGTCTGAAACTGCTTTTTATACTCATAATGTTACTTCTACTGTGCTTGATGCGAGTGGTTCATTAGGTCATTTCCTAGATGCTACTATGGCTAGTTTGGGAAATACTGAAACTCCTAGTGAAGACACTGTTACACCTGTTAGCTCACCTGAGTCTAGAGAGAGTTATGATATTAATGATGGCTACATTGAGTTTACTGATGAATTTGTTGAAGAGTGCCAAAACACCCATGGAGCTAGTGCTATTAAGAGTTTCCTTGCAAGACGTACCATTATTTCTAAACTGTCCTCTGATCCTAAGTTTGCCACCTCTCTCATAGATATGAAAGATAAAGATTATGATTTCTCTCTTGATTTATCCTATTTAGATATTGTTGAGAAAGAACCTTTTTGTGGGACTGAAAGTGAGAGTGATGTGGCTCATATGAATGAGCTTTCTACTATGAGTGCTTTATTATCTGATGATTTTAAGATGCGTAAGTACTTTGTTACTAAGATCTTCCCTTTTTCACTAAAAGGAGAAGCTAGGGCTTGGTTTAATAGATTACCTCCTGGTTCCATTGATAGCCCTGATTGCTTGATTGCTTCTTTCTTCCAGAAATATTTTCCTCCTAGTGCTAGACATGCTGCTTTGCAGAGACTTTTTTATTTTAAACAGGGAGAAGAAGAGAAATTGCCTGAGTCATGGACAAGGTTCTGTGCCTTGATTCATGCACATACTAGATGTCCATTGCCTAAAAATGAGCTTCTTGATATTTATTATAATGGACTAACTGATGATTCTAGGACCTACCTAGATAGCTTTGCTGATTGTGTTTTCAGGAAAAAACTTCTACAGATGCTGAAGAATTAATGGCTAAAATAACCAAGAATTATGATGATTGAACTTCAACTGAGCTAAATACACCTGAGCCTATTACTCCTGAACTAGTTGTGCCTGAACCACATCCAATACCAGCACCAAAGAAGAGGGGAGTTATTGAATTAAATGATAAAGTGGTGAAAGAAGCTAAGAAATTTATTAAGGAGAAAGGTATTAGAGCTAAAGATGTGAAGAATCTACCTCCTATAGAAGAATTATGTAAGCCAATTCCCCACTCATCTACTATTGAGGTACACTCTCTCCACTTTGATGAAGGTGATATTCCTTATGGTAAGCCTCCTGATCAATGCTTAGAGGACCTTAACACATTTATTGTTAAACAAGGTAATTTTAATAAACAAGTTCAGAATCATGTATTGGAAAATTCTAGAGCTATTAAAGAGTTGAAAGATATTGTGGAAAGAACTTCTAATGACATTAAAATTCTTTGTAAACACTTTCAAATGGTTCAAACTCAAATTGATCAACTTGCTAAGGTACAAAAACATATGCTAGTTAATGACTTAGGAGATAAACATGCTTACGCTTCATTTGGATGTTCATATTGGTAGGCTAGACATTATATTGGGTTGAATGTCCAATACCCAATATATTGATATTGAGCTCGAATGCCAATATTTCTGTTTGGATGTGTTAGATATTCGGAATAGAAGTAGATATTGATATTAAATGCCAAATGCTGTTTGGATGGCCAAAAACTGATGATTTGTAGATCTACAAGACCGAGATCATTATACCGTAATATATGCATGTAAATATTTTATGCAACAACCACATCACTCCTGCAACAAGCAAATAACAACAATATGTATGGAATATAGTATCCTCGAAATTGTTTGACAACAAAATAACATCGAGTTTCGTGCATAATCCATTGCCACATCCAGAGAATATAAGTCCCAAGCGCACACACGGCACGTAGTGTTATACACAATATTCTACAAACAGTGAGCTCATTGCCTACAACATCACTCAACAGGAGACAACAAATCAAGAGAAGATATGGATAGAGGAGGGGTCAGACGTCCTAGCTGAGGGAAAGGGGCGTCGTCCTGGGGCAAAAAACCTGGACGGAAGTTGGAGCTCAGAAGGTTGGTTCTGTGGACACCAGAGCATGTCTAATCGCTGCCTCCTGCACATAGAGTGGAGAGAATTCAGAGGAGCGGAGAGAGCAGACAAGGGATGGGCTGTCGGGGAGGAGGACGGGAGGGAGGCGGCGTTGTTCCTCGCCGAAGAAAAAGGATGGGAGGGCGGGAGGGCGGACTACCTCCGCCGCCACCGCCGCCTTGGTCTTCCGTGGCCAAGCTTGACGAGCAGGCGAGCAGAAGTTCCCCTGTCGCGAGCGGGTCCGGGAAGGGGTGCAGGACCGAATGTCTAGTCAATGTCGAGCCTAACCCCTTGACATCGCGCGTCCAATTTTTCTGTCGTCCGTGATTCACCTAGATATCGAGCTCCAATACCCATATGAAATATGTGAAACAACCGAACAGCCTGAATCCGTGTATTCGGGACTGAAACCACCCGAATACCCAATACCTAGCTCCAATATCAACATCCAAACGAAGCGATGGAATTAGAACTAGGAGTGGTATAGCTACTCAAGATCACTTATATCCTAAAGGACACCCTAAAAGAATTGAGCAGGATTCTCACTAAGGTGAAAGTAGTGGTAGTCCTCATAAGAGAAATAAAAAGAAACACAAAATAGTTGAGGAACCACTTGAACCCGCTGTAGATCCTAATAGTATATTTGTCTCTGATGCTGAAACTGAGAGTGGTAATGATAAAAATGATGCTCCTGATAAGGAGGAAGTTGAGGAAGAATCTGAGAAGCACACTAAGAATACTAGGTACACTAAGGAAAATTTTATTGCTAATAAACATGGTAGTGAGAGAGAACCTTGGGTGTAGAAACCTATGCCTTTTCCAGGTAAGAAACACAAGTCAAAGGAGGAAGAACACTACAACAAGTTTTGTGAGTGGATGAAACCTTTATTTTTGCAAATTCCTTTGACTGATGCTATTAAGTTTCCTCCTTATTCAAAGTATATGAAGGATATTGTCTCTAATAAAAGGAATATTCCTAATGAGGAGATTTCTACTTTGCTTGCTAATTATTTCTTCAATGGTAAGGTTCCAAAGAAACTTGGTGATCCAGGTATTCCAACTATCCCTTGCTCTAGTAAGAATAATTATGTTAGAACTGCTTTATGTGATTTGGGAGCTGGACTTAGTGTTATGCCTTTTTCTCTCTACAAGAGACTCCAGCTAGAAAAGTTGATACCAAGTGATATATCTTTGCAAATGGCTGATAAGTCAACTACTATTCCTATTGGTATATGTGAGGATGTTCCTGTTCAAGTGGCTCATAATTGCTTGGTTTTAACTGATTTTGTTATGCTTGAAATGCCTGAAGATAATAATATGTCTATTATTCTTGGGAGATCTTTTCTTAATACTGCAGGTGCTGTCATCGATTGCAATCAAGGAAAAGTAACATTCAATATTAATGACAAAGAGCATACTGTTTATTTCCCCAAGAAGGTTGCTAAGAGCTATTGCCTGAATTCCATTGAAAATATTGAGAGCATCAAGGTTGGAGAAATATATTGTCCCATTCCACAAGAAAATTTTGAAACTATTATGATTGGGACCATTGCTATCAAGTTTGAGGTAACATAATCACCTTGTGGAATGCGAAGTTTTGTTTCATATAAGATTGTTTTGGTAACAAGACTTGAGCAACCTTGTTAACAAAAGGATTTTAATGAACAAAACATGGTTTTCACTGTGGTTATTCTTGCTTTCTTTTACTTTTCTCCTTCCTAGTCTTTGCTTTTTCTCTTGTTAGTTTTGGTTTTGCTAGTTGTTTGCTTGTTAGAGTGTCTTAGAACTTCTATAGTTTGGTTTTGGTTTGCTTTTGCTTCTTCTAAAAAACTATTTCTGCGAGAAAATCAATTTTCATACCCTGAAAATTGGCCAAAAATAAAGTTTCCCGAAAAATCCTAGAAAATTCAAAATAAATTTTTCCTCGAAAAAAGGGGCAGAGGGACACCTTGAGTGACCCAGGGGCCACCCCAGGCCAGGACACCCCTGGGTGGCGTGGCCAGCTCCCTGGTGGCGCCTGGGTGGGGTGTGGCCCACCTGTGGCCCTCCAAGACACCTCCTCCCAGCCATCTTATTTCTCTCTCCTGGAAAACACCAGAAAACTTTCTCAATCTTGATTTCCTGCTGTTCTTTCTCGCGAATTTCTATCTCCTTGCTCAGCCCATCTTTGTTGCTCATTTTTGGAGGGATTGTTCCTTGGTATGTGCCTCCTCCACTTGTCCAATTAGATTTGTGATTGGTAGATTGTATCTTGAGTATTTTGCCGCTATAGGTGGCAGGTTGTGTGAGCTTGCGTGCTTGTTCTATGCTTAGATATTCCATTTTGATGCATGTGTAGCCCTCTAGCAAGTCCTATAGTAGTTTCTCATCATTTATCAACTTGGAAATCACTTGGTTTGATGTTTGTCTAAAAATTTCAGAAAGGAAGATGAGTGCATACCCACTGAATCAATGTGATTTGATGGTACCTAAGCCAATGAAAGTTCATCGTGAGGAAGGAGTCTTCCCTTCCATATACCCATGCCATGAATTTATGAGAGCCACGGGAATCCTCCAGGATTTCCAAACTATGATTACCAATGCAGGGTTGGAACACTTTGTTGAAGGTGAACCTTTTCAATATGTTAAGCTAACCATGGCTGTCATGCAGGACTTCTGGTTTACTTGGTCTTCATCTAATCCCATGGTCCATTATAAAATATACAATCTATCTGTAGACCTGCCTTTTGTTGATTTCTGTGCAGCAATTAGAGTACCTCATTGGGGATCTTGTGAGAAGATCAAGGAGAGGCCTAAGTCACTTATGGATTTATATGCTGAAATTTGCCAAGGTTTCGACTTCTCAAAGGAAAGTGGTAAAATTCGGAATATTCAGTTCCCATCCATTAGATATTTTGCCTATTTCATTACCAAGTGTGTTCTTGCTAGAAAGATTGCTAGAAAGTTATCTTCTTTTGATCTAGCTTTTATCTCAGCTGCTTTATATAGGGATAGATCTTATAACCTGGGTGCTTTGATAGCTTACCATCTTACCACTAACCGTGAGAAGGGTGGAATTTGTAGAGGTCTCATCGCTGCTAGGTTGCTAGCTTTCCATGGTTTAGAGCCTCACCATTCAGATTATCAGTTCCCCATAGAGAGGCTTGATCTTGATTGCATGGTTCAGCATAACTTTGTTTCTCTAGGGGCTACTATGATAAGTTTATTGTATGAATTATCCTTTGCCAAGCGTAGTTGGAGAGGGGGCAGGACTAAGAAAGTAGTTTATTTGCCTACACCTGCTTTGTTTAATTTTGATAACAGGCAAGGATGGTCGCTCATGAAGGAGGAGTTTGACACATATGTGGCGGAGCTCTCCCAGCAAGAGGAGAATGTTGGAGAGGATGCCGAAGATGATTCGGTTCAGCCCTCCAACTTGGGAGAGTCTTCATACCAGCATCCCTCCTATGATTGGGGCGCGTTGTCTTCTTCATCGCAAGCGCGTGACTATGATCATTCCTATGATGACCCACCAGCTTGGGGTTACTACCCGCGCTATTGAGCCCCACTTAGGCCAAAAGCCTAAGCTTGGGGGGAGGTATACCTATATCACACTCATCTACATATCATGTTCCGTCGGTTCTTTTGTATATCAATTGTTTTTCTTTCTTTTTGGTTTTTGTTCCTGCTTTCTCAAAACACAAAAAATACCAAAAATATTTTCATTGTTTCTCTTGGTTTGTTTCTTTGCTTTTTAGATTTGGTTTTCCTTAAAGAAAAATCCAAAAATATTTTGCTTTGTTTGCTTGTTTTAAAAAAAATCGAAAACACCAAAAATATTTGTTGTTTTTTTGGTTTTGTGAGTTGTTTGCACGGTTTAGTCGTCCTCAGTGGATTTTGGTTTCATGTTATTATTCAAGTCACACAAGTGAAGGGAAATAATGAAGATTAAGACAACTTTAGGTGTGGTAAGAGGCTGGTAACAAACTCTATTTGTTTACATTTTTGTGCATATACTCATCATTGCGAGCATGCTTAGTCTGTTCATGTAAGGTGTAAGTTATTGATGGATGCTTAGTATTTCTTGCTTTCTTGTGATTAGCCCCAGCTTGCTAATAGTTTGTAGCATGTCATATGAATGTTTGCTTGCATTGTTTTATTCATATTTTGGTATGATATTGTGGTATCCTCCCGTGGAAGTTTCAGGTGAATCGACTTGGCACATGCTCACGCATGCATATGACTAAACAATAGTCAGTAATCCTCGATGATTTATTTTTCCTCGGAGTTCTTATATCACTTTCATGCCATAATTAGTCCTATTTTGTTGCAAGCATGATTATGACAATTATTGCTCTCTCGTTTGTCGCTCCCTCTCTATTGCTAGCCTTCACTTGCACTGAGTATGAGCCCTACTTGTGCATCCAACTCTCCAAAACCAATACCGCCAACAATGTCCACCATACCTACCTATTAGCATCATTTGCTATTTCAGTGCATATTCATTATGCCTTGTTTTCTTCCAAATAAAATGTTTGTCCGTTTTGAGAAAGTTAGTTAGTAAAGCTCTCACGAACTTCATGGCACACTTTATTTCTTGCCCTTAATAATCCCGAACCATTGTGACCTGTCCATGAAAGTTATATGCTTGCAAATTATAGGTTGGGAGTTAGCAGAACCGTGCTGTCACGGGGAACGCTTTCAACAGTTATGGATACATATCCGGTTGATACCATGCTCTTTTGTTTGCGGATGTCGTCGATGTGAAATAAAAGGGGAGCTTGTGAGTTCATGGAGTTATATATATGTGTTATAGAAACGCTTGGGCCGCTAGCCTAAGCCATTCCTACTCATGGTGGAAACTTGCAGCATTACCATAATGAGCATCTGTGAAGCATCCTCCATAAAAACCTATGCAAATAGCAAATAAAAAGATTGCTAAGATGCTCATTGTCTGCTTGCCTTGTCATTTTTATTATTGGATAGCTCCTGTATCATGTGTAAGGGGTACCCCGTTGGCGGTTCTCTATGATATGCATGTATTTACAATGACAAGAACTTACAGGTAACTAAAGTTGAGTAGCATGAGGAGCGGCCCTCGTACTTAAGGGACATGGGATTTCCAGTTTATAGTCTATCAAGCATATAACTCATATTGGACCTCACTTTCACCTTAACCACATAAAGATGCCTATGATAGGGGCAATGAGAGCTCAAAGCTAATGAGTACCTTGCTTTCAGCATTTGGAAGCCTTTCAAACTTTTCAAAACCTTTTCACTTCCTTGTTGAGGCACCACTTATTATATGAGCACCTTCTTGAGAGCATAGTTTTCATTCTTGTGTTTGTCTCAAAACTTGGTTAATTATGTCATGACTTTGATGCTTGTATCTCTGATATCTTTGCTTCTAGTCTTCACTTGAACTTCAGAGGTGCCTTGGCATTTATATTATGCTCTACAAACAAAGGCAAGCGAGATACCACTCTATCATACCTTATTATGAGCATTGCAATGTTGCTTATGTTTACGTTTCATGCTACTTAATATTATTGAGTTGGTTTCTCTTCATAGCTTGCAATGACTATTGAGTACACTTAGTTGCATACTTCTTATTATAAATGGTTTAAGCATCTACTCATGTGCTGAGAATATTTACATCATATGAAGCAAATGTGTCTGTGAAAGTTCTTTTATCGCACTCAGTTTTCAACTGAATTGCTTGAGGACAAGTAATAAGATAATCTTGGGGGGAGTTGATACGTCCAAAACGTATCTACTTTCCCGAACAATTTTGCTATTGTTTCTCCTCTAAACTTGTGTGATTTGGATACAACTAACACGGACTGACGCTATTTTCAGCGGAATTACCTTGGTGTCTAGTTTTTGTGCAGAAAATCAACTATCAGGAAAAATCCTGAAAAATATGCCAAAAATCCTATTTCACTAGAAGATCCACGGAGCTAGAGTATGAGACGAAGTGGAGTCCTGAGGGGCCCAAACCCCTACCAGGCGCGGGCCACGCCTGGCCACGCCTGGGGGGGGGGGTGCGGCCACCTCAGGCACCCCCTCGGCCTCCCTCTTCGCCTATAAGAAGCCTCTTGACCTAAAAACCGAGGGGGGTTCGATGTTTTTCCAGAAAAGAGTTCTACTGCGCCGCCACCACCAGAAGCCGCGATTTGGAACCAGAAACTCCGTTCTGGCACCCTGCCGGGACGGGGAATTTGGGGAGGATCATCGCCATCATCATCACCAACGCCTCTCCATCAACCATCCATGTTTCCCTCATCCATGAGTGAGTAATCCCCCGCTGTAGGCTATGGGGATGGTAGGGATTGGATGAGTTCTATCATGTAATCGAATAAGATTGTTAGGGTGTGGTGCCTAGTATCTCTATTAGTGCTATTTGACTTTGTTGCAACTTGTTGAACTTAATGCTTGTCACTAGGGTACAAGTGCCATGATCTCAGATCTAAACTTATTATTGAATCATTATGATAGTATTGTTTGTGATCTTATCTGCAAGTTGTGTACACATATCATTGTCAGGATCCAAAGGCCGCGAAGTGACAGAAATTGGGACAACCGGAGGGGATGGCTATGATGTGAGTATCACATGTGTTCATGGAGTGTTAATGCTTTGCTCCGGTGCTCTATTAAAAGGAGCACCTTAATTGCCAGTAGTTCCCTAGAGGCCCCGCTGCAATGGGCTGGCAGGACAAAAGATGTTGTGCAAGTTCTCATTGCGAGCATGCATGACTATATATGGAGCACATGCATATGATTGTTTACTATTTGGATGTTTATTCTTATTTATCTACAATTGCCCTAGATCTTGAAGTTACATGTTTAGACTCGTCCATGCAACACCCGTCCATCCATCCCTATGCCTACCGCACTTATATCCTACTGTTTGCTTCTACTGTTACTATTGCTCCTGTTTTACTGCTGCTGTTGCTACTACAAACTGTTGCTACCGATAAACTTCTGTGAGCAAGAACTATTTCCAGGTGCAGTTGAATTGACAACTTGGTTGTTAAGGCTTGCAAGTATTCTTTAGCTCCCCTTGTGTCGAATCAATAAATTGGGTAATACTACCCTCGAAGACTGTTGCGATCCCCTATACTTGTGGGTCATCAACAAGTACTCTTTTTCTCATTTATGTGGTATGACATTCTAGTGATCAAATCACTTGCTTGCAAGGCTATGTCAATGTGATATCACCGAGAGGGCCCTAAGTATATCTCTCTATCATCCGGATGGACAAATCCCAATCTTGATCCATGAGCCTCAACTGACACTCTCCAAATACCCGACGTCACCTAAAATGGATCGTAAGGGAACCCAGAGGGGGAGGGGTGAATAGGTGCTACTCCAAATTTTAATTCTTTTTCAATTTTAGGCTTGACATGAAGGTAAATTCTCTAGATATGCAACTATAGAGAATTTCCCTATATGAAAACCTAGCTACTAAGCGAGTAAAAGAAAGGAGCAAGGAAACCATAGTAGAGCACACGGAGACACAGAGATTTGTTTGACCGCAGTTCCTTCCTTGTTAAGGTAAGTACGTCCGTGTTGGAGGGGTGGGCGGTACTAAGACCACCACACCACCATAGACCTCACCCTGTTCTCCGATGGATCTCGCCACCAAAGGCCTGATCCACCTTTCCCTTATTTGTACCCTTTGAGGCGGGAACCTGTGCCTTTACAACTCTAGCGGGGCACACATCCACAACTGAATTGGAGGATCCCATGATGACAACAAGATGCCACAAGAACAAGGATTATCAAATAATCGAAACTGAGATCTAGATATTTGCAAGAAATACTAGATCAAGAATCCTCCAAATGAATGGAGGGGAAGTGAAGCGCTTGATTGGTGTTGATGAAGATAGAAGCTTCCTCTTTCGATTCCCCAAAGATCGGATCCTTCGGGTGGATGAAGATGGAGATCAGTTTGGAACTTGAAGAATAGTACTGCACTTGTTTGAATGAATCAAGGGATCTGACAGGAGGAGTAAATTGGGGTATTTATACCCCTGCCAAAATGCAGCCATTGGAGACTTTGGGGGCCGTATTATCCGGCCCAAGTGGAGGCCGAATTATCCGGCCGAGGCAAAAATTCCACCCCGGACTCGGATTTCTGGGAAAAAATGCGCCCCTATGCAGTACGACACATTGTTGCTCCTATTGTAGAAATCCTGGGGGGGCAGATTATCCGGCCCATATGGCCCGGGGAAAAATACCGGCCCTGGCCGGACAATCCAAAGGAAAGTCTACCCTGACACCGAGAGAAGCGCCTTGGCTTCCTTTGGGGAAGTTCATGGGGGCGGATTATCTAGCCTGGGCAAAAACTCCAGCCCTGGCCGGACAATCCGAAGGAAAGTCCACCCCTACACAGAGAGACAAGCCTGGTCCACTGTGATGAGCGAGCGAGGAGCGGATAATCCGGCCCTTGGCAGGGGCGTATAATCCGCCCCAACCTTCTAACACACAAAACACTAGAGATCATGAAATGTTCTTTCAACACCTTTATAATCACCCTGTTATGGTGTGACGTTTGGTGTAATCAAAGTACTCTTCCGATGAAAGTGATTGACGTGATCTCGTGGTCTAAGGACATTGAGTTACTATGAATGTGATAGCAATTTAAACTTGATGACATGATCATATTGCTACATCTACTTGGGGTGACTATTCATCATATCATTCTCCAATGATATGACCCTGTTATTAACAACATCCAATGTTATGATGAGGAAACCTTTTACCATCCGTTAATCAATAGGCTACTATGAAGAGAGGCTTTACTAGGAACCATTTCTGTTTATAAATCAAACATTTATTAATGTTTCCTTATTAATACAATTTTAGCACGAAAAATAAACATCTATTATAAACCTGGAATATCATAATAACCATTTTATTATTGCCTCTCGAGCATATTCCTTTCACTCTAGTCTAGTGGTAATATCAAGGATGTGTGTTGATAACTGATGACCCACAAGTATAGGGGGTGTATCGTAGTACTTTTGATAAATAGGAGTATCAATCCCAACGAGGAGCAGAAGGTGTTGACTAGTGGTTTGGAGGAGGAGTTCTCTGTGAATACTTAGCAAATGGATTTTAGGGTTTTTTGATAATGCAACAAAATAAAGTGCAAGTAAATAAAGACAACAAATAATTGTAGCGAGTGGCCCAATCCTTTCTTAGCAAAGGACAAGCTGGTTGTAATACTTATGAGGACCAAACATTCTCGAGGACACATGGGAATACTGTCAAGTGTTTTCGCTTCATATAGTTGATTAATCTTCTTTGGTTGGATAAGTGTTGTGTGGGTGAACTTGTGCTAATGTACCGACCTTACTTGGACTAATACATACTTGTGATTAAACCCCTTGAAAGCATCCGCAACTACAAGAAAGTAATTAACATAAAAACCTAACCGCATCATTAAACTCTGAGATCCTACACTCCCTTGTGCAAAGGTTTCCTAACGGGGGTTCAGGTTTCTGTCACTCCGGCAACCCCACAATTAGTATCCAAATACACAATGCATTCCCCTAGGCCCATAAATGGTGAAGTATCATGTAGTCGATGTTCACATGACACCACTAGAAGAATAACACCACAACTTAAATATCAACCATTGAATATTACTCAACACAATTCCACTACTAACAACATGACTTCTCCCATGTCCTCAAGAACTAAACGAACTACTCACGAGACATAATATGGATAAAGATCAGAGATGATATAATGATGAATAAAAATATGAACATAAACAATGATTCAATGGTTCCACTCACAAGCATAAACTACAAAAGTAATTAACACCGGGAAAGTTACCCCTAAGAACTATGCAAGATTCAACACAATTGTTACAGCGGGATGGAGCGGTGATGATGGTGCTGGTGGAGATGGTGGTGAGGATCATGATGATGATCCCGATGAAGTCTAGCTTGATGACGGTGTTGATGGCGACGATCTTCCCTCTCTGGGAAGGAATTTCCCCGGCAGGAATCTGCCTGCCAGAGAGCTCTTTCTCTCTCTGTAGTTTCCTCCCCGCACAGGCGGCGGAATCTTTCTGTGGTCGCTCCCCGATATTAGGGTTTCAAGGAGAAGATGTAGGCAAAAGGGCGAAGTAGGAGGTGGGCTAGGGTGGCCACACCCCCTGGTGGCACGGCCCAGGGTGGCCCGCGCCTAGGTGGTGTGGGCCTCCTATGGCCCATCTCAGCCTCCCCTTCTGGCTTCCTTCGTCTTCTAGAAAAATAGGATTTTCCGTGTATTTTCTGATGTTCGCAAATATTGCATCTAGACACCGCTTTTTCCATCAGAATCCTGATTCTGACAGTTCATCCTCCAAAAGTCATCTAACATGAAAAAATAGATGAAATAACATAATTAACACCTCTTAATATGAAATATATCAATGAATATCAATAAATTATGATATAGAAGAGTGATGCAAATGGACGTATCAACTCCCCCAAGCTTAGACCTCGCTTGTCCCCAAGCAAAAACTGAGCTCAGTAAACATGATCACAGGTTTATGGAGTGAAGTGTCGATAAAAAGAATACGGACAAGAAGCATTACATTCACCAATACACAACTCATAATAGAAAGAAACTCACCATTATATAACTTAACTTGCAACGAGTATGGGAGTCACAATAAAGATGCATAAAGACAAATCATAATTGGTAATGGCAAACTTTGTTCTTGGTCAGAGAACAAATGACAAATCATACTTAGTTTTCAAGCAAATATTTTGTAATGAAGTCTATAACAGGGATCCTTTTGCTCAAACATAAAAGGCTTTTCACAATGATAGCTTTCAAACTAATATTCATTCAGATAAGAACAATGTGCAAAACAAGGAAGATAAGAAACATGATTGAATAAATCATCGTATGAATGATTGAAACACATCAACTCAAATGCTTGCTGGAGATAGAAATGAATAGGTTTACTGACTCAACTTAGAAGTAAAAGAAAGGCCCTTCGCAGAGGGGAGAAGGGATTTCAAGTTTCATAAAGAGCTTCCAAAATATTATGGTACTTACTATCTTTGAGCTCTCATTGCCCCTATCATAAGCATCTTGAGGTGATTAAGGTTAAAGTGAACAAAGATGGAGTATATGCTTGACAAAATATAAGTTGACAATCTCATGTCCCTTGAGTACGAGGGCCGTTTCTCATGCTACTCAACTTTAGTTACCAGTAAGTTCTTGTCATTGTAAGTATATGTGTATCATAGAGAACCTCCAACGGGGAACCCCTTGCTCCATGACACAGGAGCTATCCCATATCAAAATGACAAGGCAACAGACAGTGAGCATCTCAACGACCCTTTATTTACCATAAGAATGGTGCATATATTTTTTCTCTTCTTTTTTCTGTATATTTTTTCTAAGGATGCTTCATAGATTGCTCACTATGGTGATGCTGCAAGTTTCCACCATGATTAGGCATGGCTTATGCTAGCGGCCCAGGCGTTTCTCTAACACATATACATAACTCCATGGACTTACAAGCTCCCCTTTTATTTCACACCGCCGACATCCGCAAACAAAATATCATGATATCAACGGGGTAGATATTTACAAGTATTGAAAGTGTTCCCCGTGACAACACGGTTCTGCTAATTCCCAACTTATAGGTGCAAGCATATACAACATAGATGACACAATGGTTCAAGTTTATTAAGGGCAGGAAAATAAGGTGTGCCATCAAGTTCGTGAGAGCTTTACTAACTAGTTTTCATATAATAAAAGAATTTTTAATTTGAAAGGTAGATGAAACTCAAGAATTTACTTGGAATAGAAATGATGCTAATAGGTAGATATGGTGGACACAAATGGCACATGTTTAAGTTCAAGGATTGGATGCACGAGAAGTATTCCCTCTCAGTACAGGTTTTTGGCTAGCAAGACTGGGTAGCAAGCAAAAGAGTTGAAGGAAACAAGCAAACATACAAGTGATAAAAAACATGCAATCTTCCTTGAAAACACAATATATCTTAACTAGAGAATACCAAGCTTATGAGGCAATCAAGAAAGAAATAAAATGATATAAAATACCTGTAAGTGCTTTTGTCTTTTCCTTTCAAACTTCAAAAAGTGTTGCTACTGACCAGAGCTCGGTTTGCCAAAACCAATTTAGATTTACTTGATGCTCCCAAAGTGATACCAATACTAATCAACAAGATAAATCATATAATAGAGATTGCAAAATAAAAGAATATGTGCAAAAAGTAAATGATGAAACTTCTGGTTAATATTCCATAAAGGCACTCACACCAAGGGATACATAGATAACCAACTAAAGGAGAGATACTTCCATAATGCAAACCATCCTATATGATAACTTCTCTATTCAAGATATGACTGTACTAAAAAGGTAAAAATATGAAAGATAATGATGTGATACCGGGCACTCCCCAAGCTTGGAACAAACCAAGGGGATGCCCAAACCTGATGATGAATTACTCCTTCGGTGGTGGCGGTGTTCCCTTGTACAGGGTTAGACTTCCAAGGTAAAGGCTTCCCATCCACAAAGGATGTCTTGGTTTCCACAATCCTGAAACTAGCAGTAGAGCTATGTGTTTAAACCTAGCCTCATACTCACAGTTTTGATTTTGCATGTCGTAGAGCTGTGCTTGTAATTGGTTGGTGGTCTGATGGAGTGAGAGGATATCATCTCTAAGCTTGGCAGTATCCTTCTTATGCCGGCGACGAGTTCTGAACTTATCTTATGGATAACGTCCACTTCCCATTCCACCATCTTCTTGTACCTAAAAACTTCTTGCTCCAATGCTTCCATCCTATTGTCTAGACTGCCTTCTACTTTAGGGCCCTGAACCTCCTTTATCTGTACCTTCCCATCCTTGAGTAGCAACTCCTTGGGATGAATCTTCAACTCTCATACATGTATGGGTTGATGATGTTCGTGGAAGAATCCTCCTTGGGTGATCCAGAGGAAGACATTATGGCTCCAAACTAAGAATCTGCCTCACAGAAACATATCGAAACGAAAACACAAAGAGAAAAGTACTTCGGGGGGGTTCAGGTGATTATATATTACGAAGTTTTACGACATAAGAGAAGTACTGGGCGAAATCGGGACGAAGACAGACTTCGGGGTGGTCACACCACCTGGTGGCGCGGCCAGGCAAGGCCCGCGCCACTGGGTGGTGTGGGCCACCAGGGCTTCGTTTCCTTCCCTGTTTCGACTTGTAACCTTCCATATGGAATAAAAACTGCAAAAATATAAAAAGAAAAGTTTTTCATGAATCTTTAATTTCTAGCACTTTTACCTATTCGAAGATGGACTCTAGAGATTCCTTCTTTCTAACACTTGAGAGTTCCTTTCATACTAAGCTTCACACAATCTTTATTATCAACATTAGTGCATTCAGAAGTAATAAACCTTTGGGTTTAGTTTCAAAATAGCAAAACTTTCATTAAAAACACAAGCTACTATAGCAACTCCTTTCAAAAAGCTCAATTTACCAAATATAACCCAAAAAGAAATCGATAAAGAGGCAAATGCAAATAATGGCGGAAATCTGTCAAAACAGACCAACAGGTAAAAACCGATTTTTTCGAAGAAATTCTGTTTCTCAAATAAAAAAGTGCAAAATAACAAAATTTGGATAACAACTTGGGGCACAAGCACAGAAAATTACAGCTCCATCCGACATGCTGAGTTTTTTCACAATTTTTTACAATGCAGCACAAAAATCTATCCCAGGACAACAACTTCTCATAACTCACCTACTTCTCAAAAGAGGCTGATCTTGATACAAAAACCAAACAAAAAGGAAGATAAGGAGCGGTTATTACAGAGGTAATAACTTCCAAGACTCAAAGAAACAAAGACTGAAAGCAAACTAAAATGGGGTTTCTCTCGAAAGCTCTTTCTTTATAGCCATTAAGATGGGCATAATAATTTCAATGATGTTCTCATAGGAGATATGGATTTGAAGTGAAAGAGATCATCAAGAAGCAAATATCCAACACATTTAAGTCTAACCCACTTCATATGCAAGGGAGTTTTGTGATAAAACAAATTATTGAAACAAAAGGCTACTAGCATAGGAAGACAAAACAAATGCAACTTCAAAGCTTTTAACATAAAGCGGGGAAACTTAATATTATTGAGATGCATAAAACCATGTTTTCCTCTCTCATAATAACTTTCAATAGCACTTTGAATAAAGTTAACAATATAACTGTCACAAGAAATAACTTTATCATCAGAATGAGCATGCTTACAATCATCAAAAAGAGGTCTAAGGTCATAAAATGGATCAATAGAAGCAAGTTGTTCAACTTTAAAATCCTCATTAGGTAATTCATTTTCATAAGGAGCTTTAGAAAATTTGGAACAGTTAAACTCATAAGATTCTCCATCAAACTTAGTTAAAACTTTCTCCTTCTTACAATTTATAATATCTCCACAAGTGTTCAAAAAAGGTCTACCAAAAATGATAGGATAAGTTTTACTAGCTGCTTAACTAAGTACTAGAAAATCAGCAGGATATTTAATCTTACCACAAAGAACTTCCACATCTCTTACAATACCAATTGGACAGATGGTTTCTTTATTAGAAAGGTGAATAAACACATCAATGTCCTCAAGTTCACAAGGACCAATTTCATGCATAATTTCTCTGTAAAGCTCATAAGGAATAGCACTAGAACTAGCACAAATATCACATAAACCATAATAGCAATGATCACCAATTCTAACAGATAGCACAGGGACATTAGCTTTCCTAGTTTTACTAGGATGTGAGACAATATTAGAAGCATCTTCACAAAAGATAATGTGCCCATCTTCTACATTCTTAGTGACAAGGTCTTTCACAATGGCTACTACAGGTTCAATATTTATTTGTTCATCAGGTTCAACAGTTTTTTTTGTACTTTTGCTAAGCACATTAGCTATAATAGAGTGTTCCTTTACCTTAGCAGGCAAAGGTATTTTGTCAATATAAGATTTAGGAAAAATAGGATCAACAGTACAAACTTCAGTATTTTCTAACAGGAACATGATTAACAATATCTTTATAAGGTGCATGGTACTTGTCCCACTTATTTTTAGGAATTTCAATATAAGAGGCAAAGGCCTTAAAACATTGGCAATACTTTTAGAATCAAGACCATAATCAGTACTAATATCATGAAATTCATCAATTTCCATAAAAGATTTAATGCATTCATAATCATAATTTATACCTGAATTTCTTCCTTTGTCATTCTCCCATGCTTCAGTATTTTCTTAAATACGCTCTAGAAGATCCCATTTAGCTTCTACCTTCATACATGTGAATGATCCAGCACAAGAAGAATCTAATAAATATTTATCATGAAGAGGAAGCCTTGCATAAAAGTTATTGATAATAATATTATTAGGCAGTTCATGAATAGGACATTTAAGCATTAGTAACTTCAATCTCCCCCAATCTTGGGCTGTACTCTCTCCATCACGAGGCCAAAAGTTATATATTTGAGTCATATCCTTATAAATCTCACCGGGAGGATAAAATTTAGAATAAAAGAGAGGTACAATTTCCTCCCATTCCATAGATTGTCCATTCTTCAGCAGCTTATACCATTCTTCAGCCCTTCCTTTCAATGATATAGAGAGTAAATTTTTCTTGACTTGTTCCGTTGTGATACCTGCACACTTAAACAACCTATATAATTCATGGATAAAAAGCAAGTGATCACCAGGATGGACAGTTCCATCCCCAAAATAATAATTATCCTTAACACGATCAAAAATTCTTGTAGGTATCTTAAAAAGATCTATGTCAGCAGGTGGTGGTTCATCTACTACCCTAGCAGTGGTAGTAGATTTCCCAAATAGGAAACCAAGTGGGTTATCCATATTGGAAACTGATGATGCTCGACGTGGCACCTCGTTGGGAACCCCAAGCATAGGGTGTGAAGAGCAAGCAACAAGTTTTCCCTTAGTTGAGACTGAGGTTATCGAACCAGAAGGAGGAAGAAAACGTCACACAGGTGTTGCAAGCAACACGGAGACCTGCACAACACAAACTCAAGACTTAGCCCCAATGAATCAGTGAGATTGTCAAGCTCACCGGTTTGCTGTAACAAACGATTAAATGTATGGTGTGGAAGGTAATGGTTTGCAGCAAGTAAACAAGTAACAGTAGAAGATGTATCAATGGTAAATATTGGACCGGGGTCCATAGTTCACCAGAGGTGCTCTCCTTAGATAAACAACATGGCATGAAGGGTAAACAAATTACAGCAGGGCAATTGACAGGAACTAAGCAAGGCATAACAATGCAATTACTAGTGAGAAAGATCCTATGAGATTCTATTGGGCAATACAACAAGATACATAGACCGCCATCCAACTGCATCTATGACTAGAAGTCCACCTTCAGGTTATCATCCAAACCCCCTCCAGTATTAAGTTGCAAGCAACAGACAACTACTTTAAGCAAAGTGTGTAAGGTAAACAATCCACATGTTCCATGAACAAGAGACCGTTGTTTTCTCCCTAGTAGCAACAACACATCTACAACCGAAGAGATTATTGTCACTTCCCTTGGAAACTAGAGGCATGAACCCACTATCGAGCATAAATACCCCCTCTTGGAGTCACTAGCAACTACTTGGCCAAGATAGCTAGTAACAACAGAGAGCATGCAAGATCACAAACAATACAGACATGATAGAATCATAAAGACAAAACCATTAATAAAACCAACATAATAATCTCAATATCCATCGGATCCCCGCAAACACAACATGCATGATTACAAATATATTAGATCTTGATCATGAATGGAGCTCACAAGATCTATACATGAAAGCACAAAGGAGGAGATACAACCACCTAGCTACTACATGGACCCATAGTCCAAGGTGGAACTACTCACGCATCATACCGGAGAGAAGGCCGCCGGGATGATCTCCCCTCTGGCAGGGTGCCGGGAAGAACTTCAGACCCCCTCCCCCGATCTAGGGATGATGGTGGCGGTGGCTACAGACGGTTTCGTGGAGATTTGATCGGGTGCTTAGGGTTTCTGCATCGGGGGCTTCTTATAGGCGAAGGGGAAGGCCGAGGAGGCGACCAGGGGGGCCAAACCCTAGCCAGGCGCGGGCCCACCCCTAGACGTGCCTAGGGGGGGGGGGTCTGGCTGCCCTGGCCCGCTTACTCGTCTCCCCTCTAGATTTCTTGTTCCCCATAGAAAGTAATTGACTTTGACGTTTGTCCCATCCAATTCCGAGAATATTTCTTTCCTAACTTTTCTAAAACCAAAAACAGTAGAAAACAGGAATCTGGCACTGTTGCAACTTGTTATTAGGTTAGTACCAGAAAACATGTAAAAAGCACCTCAAAGTGTAGACAAGCAAAGCAAAGTAGATACTAAACAAGCATGGAGCATCAAAAATTATAGATACGTTTCTGACGTATCAGAAACAAAGTAACAAACAGAAATAAAAGGCAATACTTACATTAGAAGTTACCTTTACCAGTTTCACTCTTCAACAGCGCTTCACTCCCCGGCAACAACGCCAGAAAATAGTCTTGATGACCCACAAGTACAGGAATCTGGCACTGTTGCCTGACACAACTTGTACACGGAATTTAGCAAGTTCTCGGTTATCCAGAACTTGGAATTTGTATCGAGGTACTATAAAACAAAATATCGAACTTCCTGACACATTAGGACCGACGAGACCCTGGCCATGATCTGGGGTAAACATCTGTTGACTAGGACTGTGCTAATGTATGTACAAATTGTTAATAAAGAGACTACAAAAGAGACTGTTGTCAATAATTTCTGGCCACCAACAACTCAACCCATGGGCGGGCACATGTTCCTTACAATGGGTATTCATAGTCAAAAGAAGAAGAAAAAATCCAATCTTACATGACCCTATCCGTCAATGGCTGATTTTAACTGGAAGAGGAATTTCTGATTTGTTAGTTCGAAAACTGGAAAATATCAGTTTGGATTCAGATTTTAACCCTACCTACCACTACTCGTGAGAAAATTCCATGACTCCCTGGCCTATGCGACTCTTGGGGCGTGTTTGGTTCCGGTACGAGTTTTTCCCGACGCATGCAACTTGCATGCGCGGGGACTGCACGTCGGAATCATGCTCTAGGACAAGTTATCCCCCTTATTTGGTTCCCCTCATTGAAACTGTTTACTACTTGGGAAGAATTAAAGCCATGTTGTTTGGTGGGTTGTATTAGGCCTCGGAGAAAGAAATGCGCGTGTTTGGTTTCAGCTATCTCATGTGCTGTGGTAACCTCTTCCCCAGATGGTGAGCTTACCGCACATCACAAGTAAGTCTTAGCCACAACAAGCACACACCAAAAGTACATAAACATTGTAGCAACAACACGACATAAGTTCACAACAATCAAAGTCAGACAACAAAGTACTCAACAAAGATCAGAGGTCGATCATGGCAAGGGATGGATCATGCTGCGGGCACTTCTTCATGACTTTAGTATTAGTGTAGGCGAAGATGGTGACCTTGAATAGGTCACCCTTCAGCATCTTGAAGGTCAAGAAGTACCTGAACTTCACCTGGTGTGCAATGGCGAAGCCAGTCCACCCATGGTCAAGGCAAATCCTGCCGCTGACATCCTGCAGCTTCACCATCTAGCTGCATCCGGTGTTCGTCTTCACCACGATCATCTAACCCAGGTGCCAGAAGCCATCTGGGATTGGCAGCAGGTCTAACCCAGGTGCCAATATCACTTTGGCAAAATGGGTTGGACCTACCTGGTCGTGGAAGCTCCCTACCTTGAGAGGCATGCCCCTCGGCCTCTTGCTGTTGTTGCCCTCACCACCATCATCCCCCCTCTTAGAGGCACTACCCTCAGCAACATCTCTGGAGCATGCTCCTCCATTGGTGGGGAGGGAACCTATGATCAACGTCTTCAAACACTACAACAAGAATTAGCACATGTGATCAGACATGAACAATGAACATAAGACATGTGATCAGGCATGAACAATGAACATAACACATGTGATCAGGCATAAAAAATGAACATACCACATGTGATCAGGCATGGACAATGAACAAAACACATGGCCTCACATATGCAATGGCACAGAGGCAAAGGGATTCTCCTCATGAGCAACAGAAATGAACAATGGACTTGGTTAGCACACTAATTTGTTAATTAAGAGGATCCCCTTGCATGTAATTGTGCTGCTTACTAATCATCGACCAAGGGAAGCAAAACACGAACAGATCGATGCCCAGCTTTAGAATTACTATCACAAACATGGTAGACCTAGTGCTGTAGGGAACCAAAGGACGTGCACATCCAATTTTGTTGTGCATACCATCCGGTTCCTATAACACCAGCTCTATGAACGCATTGTACTAGGTGTCATCACAAGCTGTGTTCACAGAATAAACAATAATTGCCTCATAGTGTAGAGCATTGACAACATGAAGCGATGATCCTACCGAACCAAGTTCCATCACCTTGAAAAGATGATAGAACTAGGTTCGATAGGATCATCGCTTCCACTAGCTTGTAGTGCGTATGTAATCCTTGGCTGTTACAAAAATTATGCGTCATATTAGGCATTATGTGTCCAAGATTAATCATAACAGGCATGCTACGAGCCAACCTATCAGGATCTTGGCCACAGAATGCAAAGTAATCATCGGTCGAAGAATAAGAACAAGGTAGAGTGTTGTGCAAAGTAATAAATGCCTCATATATGATGTGCACACAAACACCATGGAGAGAACTTTGTACTACCTAGTACAATGCACAACATAGTTTGTCATGAACGATTGCCGGTAGTACATATTCACCCCCCGCTGTCATTTGGTGAAAGTTTTAATCTTCGACCCATAAACAAGAAGATGAGCAGTGCAATCTAGCCACAAATTTTCCCCATTTTCTCGAATCGGACGAACCCTAACCATAACATCTTCTCGAATCTAGCCACTAAGAAGTGGAATCTAGGCACAACAAGCAAAGAAAAGACCCTAACACATCGAATCGACCATAACTATCACATATCGGTAAAAATCTACCATGCATATGTCACTCATACTCGGAGAATGAGTCTGCAACAGATAGATCTGAGCTGCTAAAACCTTAGAGAGTCGGTGGTTCAATGACTTACCACCATTGTTGCAGGATTCGAGCTTCGGATTTGCTGAGGAAGAAGAAGAAACAACCACAGTCGCAGTAGCAGATCCGCTCCGGCCACAAAAAGCGGAGTACTCTCCTAGATCTACCTCTATCTGCTGCCCTCGCGGTGGTATTCGATCTTCCGGCAGGATAGGAACCACCGACTGTGAGCTTAGAGGAAGGGGCGGTTGTGAAACGGGAGAGAGAGTAGTGAGCGAGCGGTGAGGGGATTTATGGCACGCGTTCTCGATGTGTCGCATCGTCTCCCGCCTTTCCGCCCGCGTGCAACCGCGTGCGCGCTTTTGTCTCCCAAGGGCATGTCCCCGCAAAATCGTCCGATTTTGGCGTTCCTACCGGGCCATGATTTGGAGTGCTTTAATACCCATGCGAAGCGAGCTCGGCCCGACGTGCGAGTCTCCAAACAGACTTATTTCTACCGGCCCGGTGCAGGAAACAGATGTGCGACCCACACAACACACCCTTGATGTGGCCCTGCGCCCTTGTCCAGGATCCTCCCACTAGTAGAAAAACTGCCTTTCGTTCGGAGAAGCCCAGAGCATTAGTCCCGGTTCCGCCACGAACCAGGACTCATGCCCGCATTCGTCCCGGTTCGAGTGGGTCGGCCTGTCGCACGGGAGCCGGAGGCATCCGTCCCGGTTCGTGAGGGCTCATGTGTCCCTGTTTGTAAAACAAACCGAGACTAAAGGTTTGGCGCCAGAATACGTGTCCTGCCGCACACCTTTAGTCCCGGTTTGTGTTACAAACCGGGACGTATGAGCCCTGCCTACAAATACGGCGCCCCAGCCCTCTGCCTCCCCTCTGTTTTTTCTTAGTGGAAGGTGTGAGAGGTGTGCTAGTTTATTTTTTCCTATGCATGCGAGGTGTTTGATGAAATGTTTGAGTGAACGATCCCATTTAATTTCTCACAAAACAAAAATATAGGAGGTGCCCGAGCCACACTTAAGTTTTATCCTCTTTCTTTCCTCCTCGATCGAGGTTAGCAACCTTATCTTTTTATCTGTCATTGATACAATGCATGTGTCGATGTGTTGGTCATTTCACTATTTATGATGTTCTGTAATGGTTTTTGATAAACTTAATTATATGAAGTAGATGAACAGTCGGGAATGAAGGTACGATGACTGGCATGAACCCGGGTACATTAATGGTGTGGATAAATTTATCAATGTGGCTACGGAAAACAAAGAGAATGGTTTTATGCGTTGTCCATGTGTTCAATGTCGGAACAACAAAGAGTACTCTTCCTCGAAAATCATTTGCGACCATCTAGTTATGTAAGGTTTCATGCCCAGCTATAATTGCTGGACCAAGCACGGGGAAAGAGGGGTTATGATGGAAGACAATAAATAAGAAGAGAATGATGATAACAACTATTATCATATGTTTCCTGAATACGGTGATACTGCAATGGAAGACAATGAAGAGGAAGGAGATGAAGAACGGGCATCAGATGAGTCCGCTGATGATCTTGGTAGGATCATTTCTGATGCAAAGCGAGACTGTGAAACAGAAAAGGAGAAGTTAAAGTTGGAGGGAATGCTAGAAGATCACAAAAAAATGTTGTACCCAAATTGCAAAGATGGCAGCACAAAGCTTGGTACTAAACTGGAATTGCTGCGATGGAAGGCAGAGTGTGGTCTGACTAACTCCGCATTTGAAAAAATGCTGAAAATAATGAAGCCAAAGATTCCAAAGCATAACGAATTTACCGAGAGTACGTACGAAGCAAAAAAGACTCTCTGTCCTCTAGGATTAGATGTGCAGAGGATACATGCGTGCATTAATGACTCCATCCTCTACCGCGGTAAGGAGTATGAGAATTTAGATAAATGCCCGGTATGCACTGTATTGCGGTATAAGATCAGACGAGATGACCCTGCTGATGTTAAGGGAGAGCCTCCCGTAAGAGGGTTCCTGCTAAGGTTATGTGGTATGCTCCTATAATACCAAGGTTGAAACGCATGTTCAGAAACAAAGAGCATGCTAGGTTGTTGCGATGGCACAAAGAAGATCGTAAGAAATACGGGAAGTTGAGACACCCCGCTGATGGGTCGCAATGGAGAAAAATCGAGAGAGACTTTCCGTACTTTGAAGGTGACGCAAGGAACTTATGATTTGGTCTAAGTACGGATGGCAAGAATCCTTTTGGGGAGCAGAGCTGCAGTCACAACACATGGCCTATGACTCTATGTATCTACAACCTTCCTCCTTGGTTGTGCATGAAGCGTAAGTTCATTATGATGCCAGTGCTTATCCAAGGCCCGAAGCAACCAGACAACGACATTGATGTGTACCTAAGACCATTAGTTGAAGAACTCTTACAGATGTGGGCCATGAATTTTCAAGGGTACAAAATAAATGGGAATACATTCTACACGATCTCCCAAGATAAAAAGAGCACCAAACAAAATAGTGATGTCCGCTTTGATGCAACCAACAAGAATGGGCAAAAGGACACATACTATGGTTACATAGAGGAGATATGGGAACTTGACTATGAAGTCTCTTTTAAGGTCCCTTTGTTTCGCTGCAAATGGGTCAACCCGAATGGGGAAGGAGTAAAGATAGACCAGTTGTACAGAATAACAACAGTGGATCTCAACAATCTTGGTTACAGAGATGAACCATTCGTCCTAGCCAATGATGTGTCTCAGGTTTTCTATGTGAAGGACATGTCCTCCAGACCGAAAAAAGAAAAAAAAAGCAAACAAATACATCATATGATGAGCCAAAGCGTCACATAGTTTTTTCAGGAAAAAGAAACATCGTGGGAATCGAGGACAAGATAGACATATCAGAAAATTATAATAAGTTTGATAAAATTCTGCCCTTCACACTGAAAACTGACCCAAGCATTCCGTTAAGTAAAGAAGATGCTCCATGGTTACGTCTGAAGCAATCATAAGGAAGGGACATACGCCAACAAGTTCATGGCCTCATATTGTGTACCTCTAGTTCATGTCTGGCCGGTCAGTCGCATATTGTGAACCTAAATGCCATGAGACATGATAGCTCATTTTGTGAAGGATATTTTATAATGTTTGCAATTTTCCAAGTTTAATATTTTTCCTTGCAACTATAACATATAACATGACAGCAAGCGAAGGGTTTTGTATTTTTTATAAATGTGAAACTTTAATTCGGTTCTTGCTTCACAAACTATATATTTCACGCCATTTCCCACCGTTTCCCACCAAGTTTTCCCTCTCTTTCCCTCTGACCGGAGTTTTTAGTCCCGGTTGTAGGCACTAACCGGGACTAAAGATATTTCCCGCCATTTCCTATAGCTTCCCGCCAAGTTTTCCCGCTCTTTCCCTCTGACTGGAGCTTTTAGTCCTGGTTGTAAGCACTAACCGGGACTAAAGATATTTCCCGCCATTTCCCACCGCTTCTCACCAAGTTTTCATGCCCTTTCCCTCTATATCTAGGCCAGCCGCACCATGGCTATTCACACATCCACACCTTTGTCTCTCACAACAATGGATAGTGCATACTGGGCAATTCTGACCCTCGAGGAGACCGAAGCGCTATGCACCTCCAGCTACCCTTGTCCGCCGGGCTACCGGCCGACCGCCGGCTGGATGCTGAGCGCTGTAGGGGTTCCTATCCCTCCTGTCCCTCAAGGTTCCGCATGCCAGTCAGCCATCACGAACCACTTCTACCACGAGCTCACGCCGGAGCAGCGGATGGATCCCTAGTGGGATCCCGACAACTATGACACCTGGAATGCCTTTTTTTCTAACCGGCGGGAACGAGAGCTCGCCAGGTACGAGGGTCACGGCCCTCCCCCGGTGAACCACAACGAAGCCGGCAGCCGCCTGTGGTGGGCGAACCAGACTATCATCGACGTGATACGCTATATCGCCGGGGGAGACCATCCTCGCATGCGGTACCCGCAGCCGCCATAGAGCCATAAAAAGGGTGGCTGTGGTGAAGGCCGCGGGTGTAGCAGCATCGTCATCCAGGAGCCCCCTTCCCCACGTGTCGTGAATCCGAGGCCGGAGTGGCAGGTTCCCCCGCAATATGCCATGGCTGGGCTGAGGATCCAGCCGCGTGCGCCTAGCAACGACCACGATGACGAAGACGACCCTGAAGTTGTGTACTATAGGGCTAGATATGAGCATGACTAAAGGGGGCCTTTAGTCCCAATTCCGTAGTCTCGGTTTTTTAATATTAATAAATATCTTGAGTGTTAGTCCCGTTTTGTGGCTGGACCAGGACTAAGGGGGCCTTTAGTTCCGATTCTGTAGTCTCGGTTTTTTAATATTAATAAATGTCTTAAGTGTTAGTCCCGGTTTGTGGCTAGACTGGGACTAAAGGGGGCCTTTAGTCCCGATTCCGTAGTCTCGGTTTTTTAATATTAATAAATATCTTGAGTGTAAGTCCCGGTTTATGGCTGGACCGGGACTAAAAGGGGACCTTTAGTCCTGATTCGTACTACGGCTTTTCCGAACTATGAAGATGTTGTCTATATTCGTACTTACCATTAAGATCTGATCTCCAAATGCGCGTGGTCACATATTAGGGAGTGTCGGTATGACCAACTTTAGGGACATTGCCGGAGGACTGGGCTTCAGCGGCATATCCCTAAAGTTGATCATAGTGGTGTCTCTGCTCTCGCACACCATCTTGTAGCTTGTAACTTCTCTAACTAGATCAATATGACCGGAAGCTAACTAATTTAGGACCGGTTCGTGGCCGAACCGGGACTAAAGGATGAGAGCTTTAGTCCCGATTGTTCTATCCCGGTTCGGCAACCAGGACTAATTAAAGTCCCTTACAAATCGGGACGCATTGCCCTGTTTTCAGTAGTGCCCCTGCTGGCACGTCCTGCTGCCCTCAGGACTGGAGTGAGTTTGATTGCATGAAACTGAAGCATGCACGGTAACATCCTGATTATTTTTGCTAAGATATTGGTACCATGAATAACGTTTGTGTCCGCCAATGACTCAACTGACCATAACAAAGTAGCCTCTCCTCGCGATACCGAGCGCAACTGTCCAGCTTCTCTTTGAGCATGATGCCTTGTCATGCTATGAAAACACTAGATACACTATAACATGGAAATGCTCTTTGTCATTATGTAGGTAGTCCTCTCATGGCATGTCCAACTAGACATGGCAGAACCGTGTTCATCTTGAACACCTTTTACTATTTTCAGTAACCCGCTTTCAAAGGAGATGTGCTTGGAGTGTATAAAGCCAAATTCCAAGAAGAATTCAAAGAACACGAATGGATCATACAAATTGAAAATCATAAAGGAGAAAATAACCAATGCTTTGCTTAAATAGGCACATTTCTTCACAGAAGAAATCCATTAACGACAACACCAACGCAGAGACCGGGAGATAAGCACCGCTTTGTTGGTAACACACATTTACACACACCAAATACATGCTGAGGCCATCCGCTAGCTAGCTCAACTTCCCATTTTCATGAGCAACCATCCTCCGGCATGCAGAGCTTACCTAGATAGATCTGGCCCAAGCTTATTGGCACACTTCGCTCACATATAGAGGAGAGAAGGAAAGACAGACGCAGACAACGATGACGGTAGTCTACGAGTTACCTGTGTTAGGAATAGTAATTCCGATAAGACACGGAACGGTGTCGTGTGCGTGTGTGTTCCGAGTAGGACTAGTAGTCCAACACTTATTCGTATTGACGTTGCGTCTTGCCGGGTATATATACACCCATATAGTAGCCTTGTAAGACAACCGTGAGATTCAATACAAACAACAGGACCGAGAGGGCCCTGTAGCCATCAACATTGTTTTTCCCGTACGTACTCGTGTGAGTTGAGAGAGCTAGTTCTTTTGATCAGGCTAGATAGCTAGCTTGCTGATCGTTGTTAGCTAGTTCTTATACGTGCGCGCAACTCGCCGGAATACTTCGTTGTCGTCACGCCGGACTGCACTCGGCATTTGGGGCTGGGCCAACAATTGGTATCAGAGCCTCGCGGAGGATCTCCTAGTAACGGGAGGTCATGACGGGCAAGGATCAAGGCGAGTACTCCGGTGCGGCTGCGGGTGCATCGGTGTCGTCGCAGTACCCGCGGTATGTCGCGGCAACTACACGACGTGGGCGAAACGGATGGAGTGGGCCATGGAGGGCAACGACATCTGGGAGGCTGTCAATCCCGGCGGCGACGAGTTCAAGAAGGGCGCGCCGAAGTACCGCAAGGACCGACAGGCACTCACGGCCATCGGCTCCGTGGTGCCGGCGGACGTGATGCAGCACCTGATCTTGAAGGATTCTGCAAAGGCGGCGTGGGAGACACTCAAGACGTTGAATCTTGGGCACGAGCGCGTCCGCAGGGCGACCCTATAAACCTTGCAGAAGAAGTACGAGAACCTGGAGATGGAAGGAGATGAGACGCTGGACGCTTTTGCCTCGAGGGTAGCCACAATTGTCAATGGGATTCGCGCGCAAGGTGAGAAGCTGGAAGATATCTCAGTCGTAATGCGTTTCCTTCGCGCGGCGCCACCTCGGTACATATCTGTGGTGTCGGCAATCGAGCAATGCGTTGATCTCACCACCCTCACGATGGATGACCTAGTTGGACGGTTCAAGGCGCATGACGAGCGGATGAAGATCACCTACGGCGACGCGAATCAAGATGAGCACCTCATGCTTACACGTGCCCAGTGGCAGGCAATGGTCGCCAAGGAGAGGAGCGATAAAGCATCTGGCAATGGTGATGGTTCGGTCCCAGCGAAGAAGTCGGACAGCAAGCCGAAGAAGCCAAAGAAGAAATTCGACAAGAAGAATCTTCGCTGCCATAAGTGCAATCAGCTCGGGCACTTCAAATCGGAGTGTCCTAACCGTTCAAAGGAGAAGGCTCTCATGGCGAAGGAAGGAGATGATGGACCGATGATGCTCATGCTCGAAGCTTGCGAGTTAATGACCACCAAGGAATCAACTCCTCAGGAGTCCGCTACGGAGATCGTCACGCTCGTGGAAGAGAAGGTATTCCCGCGAAGGATGCAGACGGCTCACGACTTTTGGTACCTCGACACAGGCGCTAGCAACCACATGACCGGCGACAAGGCTCAGTTTTCTGAGTTGAACCTCACGGTTGGAGGCTCCGTCCGATTCGGTGATGGGTCGAAGGTGGAGATTGCAGGACGAGGCACTGTCCTGTTTGAGTTGAAGGATGGAGGTCACAAGCTCGCGGAGCGTGGATGCAAGATCGTGTTGGAGGACGAGTTCCTGTGGGGATATGACCGCCAAAGGCAGCTCATCATGAAGGTGGAGAGGTCGAAGAATAGACTCTACATCCTCAATCTCAATCGGGCGGATCCAGTATGTTTGATGACAAGCATGGAAGACTCGGCGTGGAAGTGGCATGCTCGCTACGGACATCTAAATTTCCAAGCTCTACGACAACTTGGACAGAAGGAGATGGTACGTGGCTTACCGTGTGTTGATCATGTTGAGCAGGTGTGCGACGGTTGTCTCATTGGGAAGCAAAGGCGAGGCCCGTTTCCAAGGGAGGGACAATATCGAGCAAGTAAGGTTCTTGAGTTGGTGCATGGAGACTTATGTGGACCAATCACGCCGGCGACCCCCGCCGGGAACAAGTACTTTTTGCTCATCGTCGACGACTTCAGTAGATACATGTGGGTTGTGCTGCTGAAGATTAAGGATCAAGCTTTGCAAGCGTTCAGGATTGTGAAGATGGCAGCCGAGGTGGAGTCCGAGGCAAAGTTGAAGGCCCTCCGTACCGATCGGGGTGGGGAGTTCAAATCCAATGAATTCAAGGAGTTTTGCGAAGCTCATGGGATCCGGCGGTATCTCACCGCACCATATTCACCGCAGCAAAACGGTGTTGTGGAAAGAAGGAACCAAACCGTGGTGGCCATGGCACGCAGCATGATGAAGAGCAAAGGCATGCCAAGCAGGTTTTGGGGTGAGGCAGTTAGTACAGCTGTCTATTTGCTGAACAGGGCGCCAACTAAGAGTGTAGTTGGTATGACGCCGTACGAAGCATGGTACGGGCGCAAGCCCTCGGTTGATCATCTTCGCACTTTCGGGTGCGTGGCGCATGTGAAGACGGTGACCGGGCATACTAGCAAGTTGGCGGATCGAAGTACTCCAATGGTCATGATCGGCTATGAATACGGTTCGAAGGCGTATCGCGCATACAATCCAGTGAAAAAACAGGTGGTGGTGACACGCGACGTCGTCTTCGAGGAGGAGAAATCATGGAATTGGGGCTCTGCGGAACCGGTACAATCAATTTCTGATGAAATATTCACTGTAGTCTACAGTGATTCGCATGCAGATGATCAAGAAACAGCGTCCCGTGGCGTTACGGATTTAGGCGCTGGTTCAGAAGATGGAGGTCTGGAAGTGAGCAGCAGCAGCGCTACGCCTGGAGAGGTATCTTCGCGTGGGAGTCCCGGCACGAGCAGCAGCTCACGCGCTGCACCTAGAGGCTCGACGTCGCCATCCAGTTCACGCGCGGACGAGAGCCCTGGCGCAAGTGGCCCATCAGCTGCACACTCCCGTCCAGGAGGGACTAGCGGCAGTCCAGAAGTGGACGCGGGCGACGATGTCACGTCGCCAACATGCAGTACACCGACAGAAACTGCAGGAAATTCAGTAGACGCTGAAACAAGTACTACGTCAGCTTCCACGTCTCCTCCAAGTGCACGGGAAGAAAGGAGACGGCCACCTACTCTAGAAAAATTCCGAAGTGTACTGGAGTTGTATCCGCCGGAGACCCTTCGTACAGCGCGTGCGCGAGGGAGAGGACAAGGTCGGTGTTTACTCACCGAGGAGCCAACGAAATTCGAGGATGCTAATACGGAGGAGTGTTGGCGTCGGGCTATGGATGAGGAGTTGGGGTCGATCCGCGACAACGATACATGGGAGCTTGTCGATCTACCCAACAATCACAAGGCCATAGGGCTCAAGTGGGTGTACAAGATCAAGAAGGATGCCGAAGGGAAGTTGGTGAAACACAAAGCTCGAATAGTGGCCAAGGGATACGTGCAAGAGCAAGGTGTGGATTTCGAAGAAGTGTTTGCTCCCGTTGCAAGGATGGAATCGGTGAGATTACTTATCGCTCTCGCAGCTCAAGAATCTTGGAAATTGCATCACATGGATGTGAAATCCGCGTTTTTGAATGGGGAGTTAGAAGAAGAAGTTTATGTGAAGCAACCACCGGGATACATCAAAGAGGGAGAAGAACACAAGGTTTTGAAGCTACACAAGGCGTTGTACGGGCTACGGCAAGCCCCTCGGGCGTGGAACATCAAGCTTGATCGTACATTGATCTCTCTCGGATTCGAGAAGAGCCCACTGAAGCATGCGATGTATAAGCGAGGTAAAGGAAGGGATCATCTACTAGTTGGCATCTATGTTGATGATCTATTGATAACAGGAGCGGATGAGAAGGAGATTGCAAAGTTCAAGCTACAGATGAAGGAGTTATTCAAGATGAGTGATCTAGGCTTGTTGAGCTACTACCTTGGGATCGAGGTACATCAAAAGCTGGGTGCGATCACGCTATGCCAAGAGGCATATGCAAAGAAGATACTCGAGAAATGTGGCATGAAAGAGTGCAATCCAACTCATGTTCCGATGGAACCTCGTCTTAAACTGAGCAAAAAGAGCGAAGCACCTGTGGTTGATGCAACGGAGTATAGGAGCGTTGTCGGAAGTTTGAGGTATCTCATTAACACAAGACCCGACTTGGCCTATTCCGTTGGCTATGTGAGTCGCTTCATGGAAGCACCCACAATGGAGCATTGGACAGCCGTGAAGCATATACTCAGGTATATCAAAGGTACTACAAACTTTGGTATTGTCTACTCGAAAGAGAAGGAGGAGGTGAAGCTACTTGGCTACAGTGATAGCGACATGGCAGGAGATATTGACGACCGTAAGAGTACCTCGGGCGTGGCATATTTCTTGGAAGAAGCATAGTAAGTTGGCTATCACAAAAGCAAAAAGTGGTGGCACAGTCATCCTGTGAAGCTGAGTATATTGCGGCTGCAACTGCAGCGTGTCAAGGTGTGTGGCTAAGAAGTCTACTTGGTGATCTCACCAATCGGGAGGCGGAACAAGTGGTGCTCAATATTGACAACAAGTCTGCAATTTCATTGTGCAAGAATCCGGTGCATCATGACAGGAGTAAGCACATTGATACGAAGTATCACTACATACGGCAGTGTGTAGAGGAGAGCAAGATTGAAGTCAACTATGTTTGCACCAATGATCAGCTTGCGGATATCCTAACTAAATCTTTGGGACGAGTGAAGTTTGTGGAGATGCGAGGAAGGATCGGCGTCCAAGCTGTGAAGATGGGCACATCGTGCTTAGGGGGGTGATTGTTAGGAATAGTAATCCCGATAGGACACGGAACGGTGTCGTGTGCGTGTGTGTTCCGAGTAGGACTAGTAGTCCAACACTTATTCGTATTGACGTTGCGTCTTGCCGGGTATATATACACTCATATAGTAGCCTTGTAAGACAACCGTGAGATTCAATACAAACAACAGGACCGAGAGGGCCCTGTAGCCATCAACATTGTTTTTCCCGTACTCGTGTGAGTTGAGAGAGCTAGTTCTTTTGATCAGGCTAGATAGCTAGCTTGCTGATCGTTGTTAGCTAGTTCTTATACGTGCGCGCAACTCGCCGGAATATTTCGTTGTCGTCACGCCGGACTGCACTCGGCATTTGGGGCTGGGCCAACAACCTGATAGTGAAAGACATCGCGCATCACATGGTAGATAAGACAACTAACGCCTTCAGTGAGCTCAGTAGCCGCTGGGCGCGTCGTAGTCGTCATCGCCCTTTGGTCGGACGCCACCACCACCAATCTTGGGTGCGTCTTTGTTGCCCTCCAGCCGTAGCGCCAACTTCAACCCTGACCCCAACTCCATTGCTTCCAGGTTTAGCGCCGACTTCAACAGTAGCCACGCCGAGGTTAGCCTCCACCAGCACTCTTGCAGCCGCCGCAACGGGAATGACCGACGTCGTCTGCATCTGCACGACGACGACACCAAATAGAACGACGAACAACATCACCGTGCTCCGAAGTTTAACCATGTCAGCCATCGCAAAAGAGTGAGGCTGGCTTGCTATTGCTAGGGACGCGGCGAGACTATAAGGATTTACGGATGGCGGAGGTGCAAATGGCACTTGTTTTGTGGTTCTTGCGGGGTATTGAGGGTTGCTATATATAGCAAAATACTGGCCGGAGGACGGGCTGGTGCTCCGCTCTGGTTGTCACTGTAGGCCTGTTATTACCGGAAGGTAGCACGAGCCACGATGATTGTAATATTGCCAACGCGTTGCGCATGCTCTAATTAAGCAGGGTTGTATGCGGTTAAGAATCAGCTCTAACTAACTAAAATCAAATGTGCTACTAAGCATCAAATGTCTGACTGATCATCATCTGTTGTTGCGTCAGTTCACTAAGACTAGCCAACGGATACATCCTCGCAATTCTATGGTTTAGACCTATCGATGCTTCTCTTGCTCCCACACACGAAATGATTGATGGTTCATGTGTCGTCATAGGCTGGATATTGATATCTTCATACCTAGCTGGCGGGGTGTTGCTTGAGTTTTTAGGGCATGATGACCTGATGGCATCTCTTCTCTCATTATTGGGTTTAATTTGTAGGTGTTGTGCGGGGATTTCAAGTTGTTTGCTGCATGCTCTTACCAGTTATCTCTGTTGAATAACAAATAAAGGTGTATATGCCTCTTCGATACAGAGTCGGGGAGGGGAGGGGTCTCGACCACATAAATATAAAGGGGTGAAACTAATAAACTGGAATTAAAAGACATATATCACACTGAAAAGTACTCCCTCCGTCTTAAAATAGATGTCTTAGATTTTTCAAATTTTGAATGAATGTATATACTAAATAGTGTCTAAATTTATCCAAATTTTATCAAATCCGAAACATCTATTTTGGAACGAAGAGAGTACATAATATGGCATATGCGGGTTGACCCGTTGACTAGACTAACTCTAGTACTAAATAGAATGGACCGCTGAGCCGACATGTGGTATTTCTCACAATAGGGAATGTAGCAAAAAAAAAGCCTCTTTTTAGTACTCCCACTGTATTTTCGCGGGAAATAAGTGCATGTGAAAAAGAGAAGGTGTCATCACACTTTCGAGGACTATAGAACTACGCAATATCAAACAAGGATTTTTCTTTTTCCTGTGCAAAGGGTAAACTTAACCGACAGCTCGCTTCATCACCGGAAGGTAGTAGCATTAGTAGCATGGCGAGTATAATATAGTGCCAACGAGAAGAGCACGCATGTTAATGCACAAGAGTATATTGTTTTTGTGTAAGACTAGATGACTAATCAACCTTAGTCTTGTGGTCTAGAAACATATTTCACTTACCTTCAAAATATTATTATTCGATGCAAAGTCACATCCAAATTAAACAATATATCCACACTTTTTCAGATGACAACTTTGGCTTTTTCAGGTTTGTTTTCGATTTTGGACTGCGCCGTTGGATACATATCGGCTGGAGCGCGCGTCGCACGAATGCCAGTGCGGCGTTCGTTCGTGCACTAGGCTAGTTCAAATTTATTGATTTGACTATGTGAAAATTCTCTAAGTTCAACCCGGCTACTCCATAAAAACCCGCCGTGTTGTGTGGAGGTTTCAAGTTGTTTGCTGCATGCTCTTACCAGTTAGAGCATCTCCACTCGGCTACCCAGGACGCCGATCCAGACGCCGAATTCCGGTCCGGACACCGAAAATTGGCCCAGACGCGTACCTAAGAACATGTTTTCGGTCGAATTTGGGCCAATTTTGGTCCGGACTACCCAGGCCGAACCCAGGTTTCCGGGTAACCCCTGGGAACGCCGGACGCAGCGAACACGGCGGAAAAAAAACGGCGTGTGGACCCGCCGAGCGACGGAAGCCGAGTCGTCGTCATCCTCGGAACCACGCGGCGAGCCACGCGCGACGGCGTCACCAACCGGCCACCTCCGTCTTCGGCGCCCGAAGATTGAAGGCTCGGCGCCGCCGGACGACAGTGCCTTAAGGATGGCGCTGGAGCAGTCGCTCCGCGACTCGGCGCCGCAGCCGCCGGTGTTGGAGCCGTCCTCGCCGGACATCCAGGAATGGTCCAGGAAGGACTGGGAGGAGGCGGAGCGGCAGCGCGTCCACCGCCTGCAGTAGCAGGCCGAGGAGCAGGCGGCCCGGAGACGGGCGATGTCCGGGCGCAAGCTCGCCTACCAGGGCGCCCCGCTCTACGTCCTCGACGACGACGAGGACGAAGGCCTGTCCTACCAGCCGTGGAGGTCCGGCGACCCAGGTCAGGGGAGCTCCCGCCAGCACCAGCCGCCGAGCGACGACAACGACGGCGGCGGCGAGGATGATGGCCGCGCCGATCCCGGCTACACGGCATTCCACAGCAACTTCGGCATGTAGAACGGCGAAGTCGCCGGCGAAGGCCACGGCGGCGGCCTTTTTTTAGTTTATTATGTACTAGTTTAGTTTAAATTCGATGTAATTCGCCTATATTCGCCCATCTTAATGAAATTCGCCTAATTTTAATGAAATTTAGTCGAACTTGGGAACTCGACCTAGGTACGCGAGTGGGAAACTGGAAACAGGCCGAAAACTTGTTTCTCTGGGTTCATCCAACGAGTGGAGATGCTCTTATCTCTGTTGAATAACAAATAAAGGTGCATATGTCCACACTGGAACCAGAAGACATATCCACACTGAAAAATAATAAACTAGAATTAAAAGAGATATCCACACTGAAAATTACATAACATGGCATATGCGGGTTGACACGTTGACTAGACTAACTCTAGTACTCTCAACGAAAATACAGTGGGAGTAAATAGAATGGGCCGCTGAGCTGACATGTGGTATTTCTCACAATAGAGAATGTACCAAAAAAACCTCTCTTTTTAATACTTCCACTGTATTTTCGTGGGGAATAAGTGCATGTGAAAAAGAGACGGTATCATCACACTTTCGAGGACTACAGAATTTCGCAATATCAAACAAGGATTTTTCTTTTTCCTGTACAAAGGGTAAACTTAACCTACAGCTTGCTTCATCACCGGAAGGTAGCATTGGTAGCATGGCCAGTATAATATACTGCCAACGAGGAGCACGCGCATGTTAATGCACAAGAATATACTAGTAATGTTTTTGTGTAAGACTAGATGACTAATCAACCTTAGTCTTGCGGTCTAGAAACATATTTCACTTAGCTGGCAAAATATTATTCGATGCAAAGTCACATCCAAATTAAACAATATATCCACGCTTTTTCAGATGGCAACTTTGGCTTTTCCAGGTTTGTTTTCAATTTTGGGCTGCGCCATCGGATATATATCGCGCGGGTGGAGCGCCCGTCGCGCAAAAACCAGTGCGCGCGGTACGATCAGGTTCGCGCGCTAGGCTAGTTCAAATTTATTGATTTGACTATGTCAAAATTCTCTAAGTTCAACCCGGCTAATCCATAGAAACTGCAAATATATGTTAACCTCACCAAACTAATTTGGTTTGTAGACATGAATTTGATCAAATTAAAGGTAATTTGATTTGGGATGAGCCAGGAAGTTTTATTGATATCTAGGGTTTTGTCTCTCTCGCTGGCGATGCTGCCATTCCGTTTTGTCTCTAGTGGCCTTGGTGACTTGGAGGTGTGGTGGACCATGACTTTTCACCAGCGTAAGTTTCACGTTCTTTGTTTGTACTATTTTTAGTGTCTTCTTCGAGACGTTGAGGCGGCGCCTATGGCCTGAAGTTAGAATAAGATCTTCCCCACCCTATCCTTGCTCCGGTGGTGCGCCTAGCGCCGACTGATGGAGCATGAAGTCATTTGTCCGGTGGATCTACTGGAATTCCGGTTGTTTTTTGTATTCATGTGCATGGTTTGATGCCAGTCTTTTTCAATCTATAGTAGTCATCTTTGGCGATTGTTGTTGCTATGGTGTGCTGGTCATGTAAGGTCTTAGTACGACGACTTTAGGTATGTCTACTATAACAAACTCTACTACGACTTGTTTTGTCCTGCACGGTGATGGCGGGGTGAGGCTGATGGCACACTTTTGGCTCGTGCTAATGCATAGATGTCGCTAGTTGTTCCAATCACCTGTTAATAATTTTTATTACTTTTAGCTCCATTATAATGATGTTGATTAGTATCAGGTACCGTGAACATGCTCTATGTCATTATGTAGGTAGTCTCTAATGGCATGTCCGAATAGACGTCGTGAAACTATGTTTATATGGAAAACTCTTTTGATTCTTAATAAATGTCGCTGATTTAGCATAAAGTTGTATTAAATAAGCTAAACTTATTATGAACTGGGGTACCTTTTACCGCTCCATTGAAGGATGTGTGTTTGGGTCGTACTAGGCATCCCTCAGGGGATCAAAACTTCGGATCCCCCGGGTCCTCCTCATGACACGTGTCCACTTAAAAACAGCCAAACTCCGGCTTTTGCTATAAACATCCCGTTTTTGCTATAAAATATTCCGCTTTTGCTACATGTAGCAGAAAACGGTTCGGCATAAAAATAGAAAAATAGACTAGACCTCGCCGGAGAGTTTGCCGGAGACCTCGCCGGCGACCATGTAGCAAAAAAAAAATACTAATGTAGCAAAGCCGATTTCGTCGGAGACTTCTGCCGGAGATTCACCGGAGCATCTCGCCGGATACCGCGTAGCAAAAAATTGCGCTTTTGTAGCAAAATCAGAAAACATATGTAGCAAGATGATTATGCTAATGTAGCAAAAGCCTGACTTCGCCGAAGACATTGTCGGAGCAAAAATTGTATCAAAAAAATGTCATTATAGCAGCACCGCTTGCCGCATGTAGCAACACCACAAGTCATATGTAGCAGGTCCGGTCGCTGCAGGTATCAGCGCTGCTCACCGCAGGTAGCAGGTCCGGATGCCGCAGGTAGCAACGACTGTGGCCATTAGAAGCCGTATGTAGCAAGTTCGGTCGCCGTGTGTAGCATCGTCGCCGGCCGTCCGCACATGTCCGACGAGTCCCCTGACAGAGGCGCCTCGACGCCTGCTGCAGGTAGACGGGGGGGGGGGGGGGGGTAGCAGGGCAACATCTAGTTGAGAAAGAAGGGCGGGGCAGAGGTCGGTGGCGGCTTCCGACGAGGTTTAGGGGAGGGCGACGGCCTCCGGCGAGCTTTAGGGGAAGGCGGCTGCGTGCTCTGGCCGGATCTCTGCAACAAACTACGGCCAGCGTTGGGCTATGGAGGGGTGGAGGTCGGCGATGGCTTCCGGCGAGCTTTAGGGAATGTTCTGGCTAGCATTTAGGGGAGGGCGGCAGCGCACTCTTGCCAGCAAGAAGAGGATCCACGCGCGAGGAAGAGCAGGTTGCGGCGTGACGAAGAGATAAGGGAGTAAGAAATTAGCGAGCGAAGGAAGTGGGTGGGCCCACCCACGTTCGGTCCCCGCGAGCAAAGGAATGACCCGGGGGATCGATCGCTATTATTCCCGGGGAAGCAGAATCGTTTTCCTATGTGTTTGGAGTGCATAAAGTGAAATTCCAGGGAGAATTCAAAGACCACGAATGGACAATAAAAACTAAAAATCATATAATAATACCCTCATGCTTAGCTGTCAAAATATGTAGGTTTCAGGACAGAAGAATCAAATCAATCAACCACAACGCGAGACCGGGAGACAAGCACGGCATAGATCGTAACACACATTCACATGCCAAATTAAGACGTGCTCAGGCCATCCGCAACCTAGCCCAGCTCCCCAATTTCATGAGCAACCACTCTAATCTTGATAGCTCCGGCACAAACTTATTGGCACACTTGGCTCACGCATAGCTCAGAGAACAGAAAACGGACGCAATCAACGACGGCGAAGGCAAACAAACGGTACAGTGATAGTCATCGCTTATCACGCGGCGGCAGACAGCAACTTGAGTGAGCTCAGTTGCCGTCGCCGTAGCCATAGTCGTAGTCAAGGCCGGCGCCGGTACCAACAATGGGTTCGTCTTCGTTGCCTCCAGCCTTGGCGCCGACCTTAGCCCTGACGCCAGATCCATTATTGTCTCCAGCCTTAGCGCCGACCTTATCCCTGACGCCGACTCCATTGCCTCCAGCCTTAGCGCCGACCTTATCCCTCACGCCAGCTCCATTGCCTCCAGCTTTAGCGCCGACTTTAACACCAGAAGCGGCGAGGTTAGCCTCGGCCAGCACTCTGGCAGCCGCCGTGACCGAGGTCATCTGCATCTGCACGACAACGACACCAAACAGAAGGACGAACAACATCGTCGTGCTCCGAAGCGGAACCATGTCAGCCAAATGAGGCTAGCTTGCTAGGGACGTGGCAAGACGAGAAGGATTTACGGACGGCGGAGGTGCAGACGACCCTTGGTTTGTTGTTCCTGTGGTGGCTATTGAGGGCTGCTATATACTAGTACAATGGGACGGATGGGCTGGAGGGTCCTACACCCTATTAAGTACTACCTCCGTCCCAAGGCTTAAGACATATAATTTTTTTCAAAAGTCAAAATATCTAAAAGTTTGACCAAGTTTTTAAAGAAAAATATTAATATTTACGGTACGTAATCTATACCCTTTCATATATAATAAAATATATTTTTACATGATATCTATATAATATAATAATTCTTGATAGTTTTTTTAAAAGTTTGATCAAACTTTACATGGTTTGACTTTTCAAAAAAATTATATTCCTTAATCCTTGAGATGGAGAGAGTAATGACCATAACGTGGATGTATTCTTCAGTTAGGACGTGACTTTGCTTCAAATAATATGTTGCGAAACACTTTTCTAAATCGCAAGACTAAGGTTGATTTGTTGTTCTTGCGGTGGGTATTGATGGTTGCTATATAGTACGAGAAGGACGGGCTGGAGCTCCTGCATGCACTCCTATTAGGAAATGATGATCATCTGGTTGGTGTGGATGTACTATTAGCAGGGGTGTGACTTTGGGTCATATACTTCCTCCGACCCATATTGACTTAAATTTGTTTACATACGGATATATCTAGCACTAAAACTTGACTAGATATATTTCTATGTAGATAAATCTAAATCAACTAATATGGGTCGGAGAGAGCACTATTTTTCGCATGCTAAGTGGAATATTTTTCTACTAGACCGTAAGACTAAGGGTTGATTTTTTTTTAACCAGGCTAACCCCTTTTCATCAATTGCTCAACAGAAATACATAATGCACTACACAGAGGAGAAGGGAAGGAAAGAGAAGCGAGTTGGAGCATAGTAGGAAACCTGCTGAGGATGCTCGATCTCAAAACATCTTCTACAGGGCAAAAAACTACTACCACCTAAACTCTAGAGAACTACTGTCCAAATAACCAAAATCAACAACAAATATCCACCAACATCAGGCAACTACAAGTTTTAACAGCTGAAGATTAAGGGTTCGTCGTCCAGTCTTGCACAAAAACAATACTCTTGTGTGTTCTACCATCTTGATATGTAAGGGATATCATACTAGTAATAATTAATTATTAGAAGCGGTAATACATAAGCATTGATGATGAATAAACCGACTTACAGATAAAAATAAGTAAAACCGGAGGCGGTTCACAATTCACAAAGGGAATGTCTCGAGGCGTCATCTTGAAAACCCTAACATAGACCATGCATCATAATCCATCGGACGAGCAACATAGTGACCTGACAAAGGGCGCTTCCACCTCGACCCCCGCCGCTAATCGGCGATAGAGCACAAGTACAATTGTTGTTTGTAGGTACTCACACTAAGGATCGTCGTGCCTACTGCCCAATATCACATGATGATGATGATGATGATGATGATGTATATCTTCATGTGTCCTCCCTCCAAACAACAATTGGTGGCTGTCGCCACACGCACAAAAAAAGGTACAGTAGGAGCTTTATTATGTTATATTTACACGTTGTTTCAAATGTATGTGAGCACACGTGAGAAACACATAATTATCTGAATTGCTTTCCCTTTTGAGAAAATTGAGTTAGCATTCGTGATATTAGGGAATATGTGGCGCGATGACACGCCATGGGCGTGGCTTTATCTGATTGCATTATTTGATAGGACGTTGATCTTCATTATAAATAGATGCAGGACATTGAACATCATGAAGGTAAATCCGATGGTAGATATATTCTCATTGGATTACAGGGTATGTTATATATAGCTCATCAGACTTACAATACTAATTACTCTAATGATGCTACCGCTGGCAAACAGAGGCATCCAGACTGCATCAGCTTATTATTACACAAAAGAAGGATGCTGATGCTATTATACTCTTATGCTTCCACTAAGCATCAAAGTTCTATCTACGTACGATGAAACCTTCAACATATGTACATGCTGTTTACCGTATGAAGAAGTCCCCATGAACATGTACGCAAACTGCTGTGGAATCTGAGGTGCCTTGAGTGTCAACCTTGAACCCCAGGGTGCCATGTTGACACAATGGAAACTGCAGATTAGAGATCATATGACTGAAGGCTAAAGAATTGCATGGAAAGATTTTTTTTTTTGCAAAGCTTAAACTTGTAATGTTCAAAGGTCAAACATGTGGTAGTTAAAATGAGATGGACACTTTAACGGTGGAACTTTAGAGATGATTGATAAAAAGAAACTTCCTACTTCACTGTCATTGATAATATGGATATCCTGTAACTGAAGCAGCATAGCTACTGTAAGATAGTCCATCAGAAAACTTGTCACCGGTTGATACAACCTCACTTTTCCTTTATCCACAATTGGGAGGCTGGGACACAGTGGTGCACAAAAAGGGTGAGCCTCTTGTGGAAATGGTAATGGTGAGCATCGGAACTATACCTTTAAAAACTGAGGCTGCAAACAGTAAGAAGCGATGGTCATGGACAATTCGAACTGGATGGGCAGTGCCCAAAGCAAGAGGCTACATCAAATTCCACACGAGATATGTTTGATTTACGGTAAATCTATTCTCAGATCGGTCTGAGGAAAACCAAACCTGGCGGACGCTCATCTCTCGTGATTCTTTTCTCTTCTTTTCTTTCTAATAATTCTATACATGCATTAAAACCGAAATTGCTGACATCATCAGCATTTAATGCAGAAATCCGTATATTCAAAAAACTTTATAACTCAAATCATTTGTCTGATTTAGAATCCGTTTTCATTATTGGGCTAGTCACGACAAGATCTTCAAAACTAGATCCCATGTTGATATGTTTCGATAAATTTTTTTTAACCGAAAGGTTATCCATCCTTAACACGTGAGTTATCCATGTCATAATATATAAGATATCCACCTGTAACATATAAGTTATCCACCATATAAATGGGTTGGATCGATGCATTCTCGCATTTCTTATGTGGGTAGTTTTTGTATTTTTTTGCCTCATAAAACCTCGGTTGACTCATGTATTTTAGTCTAGTTCATTAAATATGAGCTACGAGCTAGATTAATTGGGACCCTATAATCTACTCCCTCCGTTTCAAAATATAAGTTGTTTTGGGTTTGTGAAGAAAATGAATCTAGATTTGGTTTAGTATGTAGGTTCACTCAAGTTTGGGATGAATCTACATGCTAAAAAAAGTCTAGATTCATTTTCTTTACAAATCTAAAACGTCTTATATTTTAAAACGGAGGGAGTAGGTATTAGTGTACCATCAATGCGTTAGCATCGATGAACGAGTAAGGCTCGGTACCATAACATGTTTCGTCACTCGTACGCTACGAGAGCGACTACGAGTAATTGATATGAGAGCGGCTACGAGTAAGGCTCGGTACTATAACACGTTTCGTCACTCGTACGCTACGAGAGCGGCTACGAGTAATTGCTATGAGAGCTGCTACGAGTAAGGCTAGGTACCATAACCCCTAATGCTTTAGTCCGTATGCTGCGAGAGCGGCGATGAGCAACGAGGCCGGGATGTTAGAATAACATTTTATATTCTGCTCGTATTTAAATTTTTATAGTAGTGGATAAGTTACATGTTATTTGGTTAATAACTTACATGCTCAAGCCTGGATAACTCTCGTGTTATAGATGGATAACTTATGGGTAAATAAAAAAGTTATCCATTCATAACATGTGACTGTGGGTAAATTTTATAGTAGTGGATAACTTACATGTTATTGGGTGGATAACTTGAATGCTAAAGCCCGGATAACTCCTGTGTTATGGGTGGATAACTTTTGATCCAAAAAAAGTTGTCAGAACATACCAACATGGGATCTAGTTTCGAAGATCTCGTCACGACTAACCTAATGGTGAAAACGGATCTTAATTCGGACAAACTGTTTGACCTAGAAAATATTTTAAATATTCATTTTAAATTTAGCTGGCTAATCGATTTTTGTCCCGTGCGCTTGGCTGGTGTGAGAATGTCCGCCTGATTTTGCCATTTATAGGGCGGTTGCCAAGTAGTAAAGTCCTTGATTTAACATAGAGTGACAAAGCAAACACATAACCAAGTTCCAACACCATCAGGATTAATTCGGAATGGAAACAAAGAGCACACCTATATAAGTACTGAAAGTGAAAAACCCTATATACTCCCTCTGGCCCATATTATTTGACTTGGATTTTTCAAAATTTGGATGAACCTATATACAAAATAGTGTCTAGATTCATCTAAATCTAGACAAATTGAAGTCAACTAATATGTGTCGGAGAGAGTAATAGTTATAACCAGAACGTCATAGGATCCACTGTTGGTCCAACACTTTCCCGAGCAGCCTTGTAAGTGATGGATGCACGGCCCCGATGTCCTGTGATCCGCAGCTCCCCCATCCTATCATACTTGAGACCAAAGGTGCACATCTTCATCACGCGGCGGCGGTGTGGATAGGCAAACCACTCATGATCATGCATCCTTCTGCGCACAGCACTGAACCAGGCAATATATGCTGCCTCCCATGTACATCAGGGTGGCCCCCGATGCCTCGTCGACCTATGATCAAACACCTTATCCTTGCCGACTTTCCAGCCATGCATGATCTCACATTTCGTTAGGGATGATGGAACCTCGCATGAGCATACATAACCAGTTCCTTCCTTGCAAAGCCCAGCCCACGCGCCCAGCTCACGGTCGTACCGGGCGTGCCCTTTGAATGGCAGCATCCACTCGCCGAGGTACCGGAACTCCAGGCTCTATGTATCGAAGGAGTACGTGCCCTGCTGAATGGTATCGTAGAAATCCGCATCATCGTCTGGCTTCCATTATCCCTTGGCCGACACGAAAAGGGTGCGCCCGTCCGGGTGCAACGCGGAACCGGTGACATCCTCCGACAGAAAGGGTATGTCTGCTTTCATGCTGGACCAGGACCAAGCAGGGTCCTCGCTGCCGGGTGGCGGCTGGGGGCCGAGCACCTCCAGTAAGGGGTAAACCACGACGAAGAGCCTGTCACCAACTGATGCGTAGAAGGGTTTGAGGATCGAGCTGTGGTTCAGCGACAATGGGCACACTGTCACCCCCATGGTCTTGGTGTCGAACCCGGAGATCGCGGGGCTGCCTTCGCCTGGACGAACAGCCAGGATCTTAGTGCCATGGGTGGCAAAAGACCATGAGAGCGGATGCCGTGCCTCGATGCGAACGAGCGGGGACTTGGCACGGCGTCCAGAATCAGTGTTGAAGTCGTCCTCGTCCACCCTGTAGATGCTGTATCCCTTTTCCCAGTCGTCCAGCAACACGTGCAGATGCTGCTGCTGCTGCCGCTGGGACGACGGTCGTTTGGCCGGGCGAACAGAGCAGTGACCCGACGACGACCACGGCCGCTTTGACATAGCCCCGGCCCCGATCGAGACCTGCTTCCTCTGAAAATCGCCGGGTCCCCTTCTCTGCGTGCCTTGTGCAGAAAAAAGAAAACATGCTACTGTCAGGACAGTATTTTCCTCTTTATGTAGTCGGAGCGACACCGTATCCGACTATGACAGGAATCTAACTTCGATTTTGTAATAAGGATCCAAAACGCAGGACTATTTGGATAGGAAGGGAGGTTTCAATCAGGAGGCAAACATCTACGGTAAATCTAGCCAGGGATGCCCGTTTTTTCGTCACTTCCAGCACGCGCACAGCAGTCATCCGATTGCGAACGTACGATCTAAATTTCCCTCATGATTTCCACCTAATTAATTGCATGCATACACTTTTAATTTTATTTTGTGTTCACACTAGTTCACACCTCGAGCACACAACAATTGCATAGTAGAGTGCGCGCTGTCATTAATGACAAAACGAATCAGAGCTAGCTTAGCATCAAACCGAAAATTCAAAACATTTCAGTAAATCTAGCGAGAGGGTGCACTACAGGAATGGGAAGCTACGCCGACGGCCAAACGTCGGGGCCGTCGGCGTAGCCATCGTCCAGGCCAGTCCCGCCAAGCAGCCGTCGGCGTAAAATTGCCCTCGGCATATTCTATGCTACGCCAACGACTGCCCTCGGCGTAGCTATTTTTTTATTTTATCTCATTAAACTTTGAAAAATCATAACTAAATCATTCTAATTTGGAAAAATACAAATAATATATCAAAATTTGCAGAAAAATAAGACCTATCTATCTACATTCAAATATTACACATTTATAAATAAAAATTAAGTAAAATATAAAACATTATATATAGTTTAAAACGGGCATAAAAAATTCAAAAACGATCGAAACAATGCGAAACCTTCGCGTGGTGTTATATTATGTGACATAGTTAGAAGGAAAATATCAAACTTGGTATATTGATTATGTCTTAAAGAAACCTTCACAAAATGACCTATCTCATTCGAGGTTTCTTGGCTTTCGGGTCAAATGACCAATGTTATGGCTAGAATCAAGGCATAGTTTGTGATAATGTGCCCATATTGTGCATACACATGCATTATGGGATGGAGAACAATGTTGCGGGAGGAAGTTTTCCTTTTCGTCGAACCAAAAAGCCATTTCCCATTTTTCGAACATAAAAAACGGACGGTTTTGTGAAGCAACCACCAAATGGCTAATTCAAAATACTACCAACACATTTTACAAAAATACTATACCACCTTATACGAACAATGTACCAACAGGGGGATCCGAAACCTTTCCGTGCACCTTTGGTGAAAAAGACAAATTCCTGCCGAATCAGTAGGAAGTGGGTCAGATATGAACTACAAGTACATGATCCGATGCTAATGTTTTTTTACAAAAATTATTTTTAGGTTCACAATATGCTATTTTATCAAAGATCCAATGCAAGTTTAGCGAGGCTTGGCCCCGAGCTAAGAATCTTTATGTCCGCCGTTCCACAAAGTTTGACAATAGTTTAAAACGGGCATAAAAAATTCAAAAACGATCGAAACAATGCGAAATCTTCGCGTGGTGTCTTATTATGTGACAAAGTTATAAGGAAAAATAGCAAACTTGATATATTGATTATGTCTCAAAAAAACCTTCACAAAATGACCTATCTCATTCGAGGTTTCTTGGCTTTCGGGTCAAATGACCAATATTATTGCTAGAATCAAGGCATAGTTTGTGATAATATGCCCATATTATGTATACACATGTATCATGGGATGGCGAACAATGTTGCAGGAGGAAGTTTTCCTTTTCGTCGCACCAAAAAGCCATTTTCTATTTTCCGAGCATAAAAAACGGACGGTTTTGTGAAGCAACCACCAAATGGCTAATTCAAAATACTACCACCACATTTTACAAAAATACTATACCACCTTATATGGACAATGTACCAACAGGGGGATCCGAAACCTTTCCGTGCACCTTTGGTGAAAAAGACAAATTCTTGCCGAATCAGTAGGAAGTGGGTCAGATATGAACTACAAGTACATGATCCGATGCTCATGTTTTTTTACAAAAATTATTTTTAGGTTCACAATATGCTATTTTATCAAAGATCCAATGAAAGTTTAGCGAGGCTCGGCCCCGAGCTAAGAATCTTTATGTCCGCCGTTCGACAAAGTTTGACGATAGTTTAAAACGGGCATAAAAAATTCAAAAACGATCGAAACAATGTGAAACCTTCGCGTGGTGTCATATTATGTGACATAGTTATAAGGAAAAATATCAAACTTGATATATTGATTATGTCTCAAAAAAAACCTTCACAAAATGACCTATCTTATTCGAGGTTTCTTGGCTTTCGGGTCAAATGACCAATGTTATGGCTAGAATCAAGGCATAGTTTGTGATAATGTGCCTATATTATGCATAAACATGCATCATGGGATGGCGAACAATATTGCAGGAGGAAGTTTTCCTTTTTGTCGCAGCAAAAAGCCATTTTCTATTTTCCGAGCATAAAAAACGGACGGTTTTGTGAAGCAACCACCAAATGGCTAATTAAAAATACTACCACCACATTTTACAAAAATACTATACCACCTTATATGGACAATGTCCCAACAGGGGGATCCGAAACCTTTCCGTCCACCTTTGGTGAAAAAGACAAATTCCTGCCGAATCGGTAGGAAGTGGGTCAGATATGAACTACAGGTACATGATCCGATGCTCATGTTTTTTTACAAAAATCTTTTTTAGGTTCACAATATGCTATTTTATCAAATATCCAATGCAAGTTTTCCTTTTCATCGCACCAAAAAGGCATTTTTCATTATCCGAGCGCAAAAGGGGGATTTCTAAAGCAACCACCAAATAGCTAATTCAAAAACGGAGGGTTTGTGATTAGTTGATATGGATATCATATTTGGATTCCTCTCATTTTTCTGATCAATTTAGACATATTATTTGTTAAATTTCGATTTATAGATTTAAAGATATTAATTATTATATATTAAATAGAAAAATACAAATAAATAAAATTATTATATTTTTATTTGAATTCAATAATATTTTTACTTATTCATTAATATTTACTTAAATAATTGTTTGTAATTTCAAAAAATACAAACATGTGATATGATGATATAAGAGTTAATAGGATTGATATCATAGTATTGACACCAATGTATGAATTACTTTGCGGAAACGGATTCTGAAGGAACAAGGAAGTTAAGCGTGCCGAAGCTGGAGTAGTATTAGGATGGGTGACGGAAGTTTGACTAAGACTGGAATTTAATCAAATATTAAGTATAATTAGTGTTAAATATGTTCAAAGTAGGAGATTAACAAGTGAAACAATTTAAAGAATAAAAAAATTAAGAAAAAAAAATTCAAAAAAAAATGTTTTTGCAACCGGCCGACAGGCTATGCCGACGGCCGCTACGCCGACGGCAAAGCCCTCAGCGTAGCATACGCCGACGGCATTTCAATACGCCGACGGCTTGAGTGTGCTCCGCCGATGGAGATTTTTGCCGAGGAGGCTACGCTCTGCCCTCGGCGCACCATACGCCGAGGGTATTTTGGCCTACACCGACGACCTTTTGCCCTCGACGTAGCGCGCGCGTCCCGTAGTGGTGCCTGTTTTTTCGTCACTCCCAGCGGACACACAGCACCCATTCGATTGCGAGCGTACGAACTAAATTTTCTCTCATGATTCCCTCCTAAGGCCTTGTTTACTTCTAGGGTATTTGAGGGGATGGAAGGGGATTATTTTGTATCCCAGAATTTCCCCGATAGGTTGTTTACTAGGCCGGGTTTGGAGGGGATAATCCCGGAATATCCCCACAAATTCCCTCCACACTAGTGTATTTTTGGCTAAATTAAAAACTTTCCATCATGGTCGAGTATTTTTGGAGAAAGGTATTTGCAGGGATTGGAGAGTATTGGGTGGACACCAAATCCCCACATATCCCCACATCTTTTGGAAATAAAAATACCGGAGAAGTAAACAAGCCCTAAGGTGGCTAGGTTTACCGTAGATCGGGGAAGAGTCAGTCAGCCGGTAGACGAGGGACGTGCGGTAAGAGCGTGTGTTTTTTTTTTTTTTTTTTTTTTTTTTGGAGAAAAGGATGCTTTGAGAGATTTGCGAACTAATCGGCGAAATATGCTAGGGTTAAAGTCTACGCGTGGGAACTTGCTGAGAGCATCGGGCTAACCGGCTGAGGCCCATTAGAGCATCTGCAGCCGTAGCGTCCCAGTGAAGTATCCGGCCCAAAAAATGACGATTTAGGGATGCGCCCGGCTGAATTTTTCGGACCGGGTGTGGCGAATTTGCAGCCATGTGCCTAGGTCCAGATCGGCGAAAAGAAAGAAATTCAAACGGATTTCATAAAATATGGTGAGACTCATAGGTAGTAGGAAAGTTCATACAAGATTTGATGAAATTTAAACTAAACTAGAAATTTAAAATAAAACAGAAATAAACTAATCCTAGTTCATGCCGATGCGACGATAGAAGACGGTATAGTCTTTTTTGTTGTCGTCGCTTGACAGCTTGTCCGTGGGCGGGCCGCGACTGCTCTCCTGTCCTGGGTCACCGAAGCGCCTCCACGGAGGAGCATTGCTCCGCTCGGCCTCATCGTTGTCGAGGACGATGACGTTGTGGTTGAACCGGGCAGCTCGGCGACGCGCGACGCGGTCGAGCAGGCACTGCTGGCGGGCGGCCTCCTCCCGCTCGGCCTCGTCCTTGGACCAGGCGAGAGCGTCTAGCAGCCGCATGGGCGGGACGTCGTCGAGTGACGCCTGCACCACCATCTTTAGGCTTGGCGTGTCCTCGGGGTCATCCGGCGCCTCCACCTTCAGTGCGCTCTGGAGGTACACCCTCAGAGGCGACCATTCCGGCGCTGGCTCCGGCCTCCTATACGACGAAGAGTCGGCATATTACTCCCTCTTCGGCCCGACAAGGCGGAGGTTGTCGGGTGGGGGAGATGGCACGCGACGCTCGTTAATGATGATGCCGACGGAGCGTGCTCGCGTGCGAGACGGTAAGTAGCGCGATGGATCCTCAGGCTCGTCCTTGAAAGGGGTGAGGTGGGCCGCAAACTGCAACGAGGGAGTCATCGGGGCAGACCCCGACGAGCGTGACACCGACACTGATAATGAAGAACAGGGCAGAGCCATCTGCCGAGGTAACCACGAGCTTCCCCGATAGCGCGAGACCGGGGGCAGTGGCGGCGGGTAGGTGAGGCGAGGCTGGTTGCCGGCCTTGATGTGGTAAAGGACGACCTCGAGGGTGCGCCTAGGTAATGGCTAACGTGAAGCCTGTTGGGAACCCCAAGAGCAAGGTGTGAAGAAGCACAACAACAAGTTTTCCCTCAGTAAGAAACCGAGGTTATCGAACCAGTAGGAGGAAGGAAACGTCACACAGGTGTTGCAAGCAACGCGGAAACCTGCACAACACAGACTCAAGACTTTGCCCCGACGAATCAGTGAGGTTGTCAAACTCACCTGTTTGTTGTAACAAAGGATTAAACGTATGGTGTGGAAGATGATGGTTTGCAACAAGTAAACAAGTAACAGTGGAAGATGTATCAATGATAAAGATTTGACCAGGGTCCATAGTTCACTAGAGGTGCTCTTCTTAGATAAAAAACATGGCATGAAGGGTAAACAAATTATAGCAGGCAATTGACAAGAACTGAGCAAGGCATAACAATGCAATACCAGACAAAAAGATCCTATGAGATTCGATTGGGAAATACAACAATATACATAGACCGCCATCCGACTGCATCTATGACTAAAAGTTCACCTTCAGGTTATCATCCGAACCCCCTCCGGTATTAAGTTGCAAGCAACAGACAACTGCTTTAAGCAAAGTGTTTAAGGTAAACAATCCACTTGTTCTATGAACAAGAGACCGTTGTTTTCTCCCTAGTTGTTGGGGATATGCTATATGGGAATCATCATAGCATGTCTCCTATCCGGATAACCCGGCTGGCCCACAGTTGGTAGCATGGCCCATGGCCTGCTGGGCACCCCAGTTAGATGGATCCACCAGGGAGGCCCATGCCAGATAAAGGAAGGCTACGGAGGAGTCACTGGCGTACTCGGAGCCTTGGAGTGCAAGACACATTAGACTGATTGTATACTGTGTAGGACTTTGTAACCTGTCCGGCTAGGACTTTCCCTGTAACCCTAGGCCCTAGCGATTATATAAGCCAGACCTATGGGAGCCTTTAGGGCATGACAAGTCAGACTAATCAACTCATATCGCACATAGCGAACCCATCCCTGTAACTCGGCGTATTGCCATTATAGTGATTTATAGCAGGAGTAGGATTCCGCCACCATCGTGGGATCTAAACCTGGGTAAGCTGTGTTACCTCGTAGCCGTCAACCGTCCGCCTTACCCCACATATCTAAACACGTACTGTGACGACCCCTCCATGGCGTACTCGTCGGCAATACCACGACAGTTGGCGCCCACCGTGAGGCAAGAGGAGCTTCAGGATCTACAGTGGGTGAGGTCCAAGATATTCACGGGAATCGGTGAAACCGTATCCATCGGTCGCGTTCTCTTCTCCGGCAACGTTACGATCGTCCCTCCTGACGAGTTCTGGATCCCGGCGAAGACAAACCCTACCCGGTGCTCGATCGTCACCATCGGAGACATCCACCTCTTCATCGGCAAAACCGACTCAGGCACTAGTTCCTTGGGAGTCAGAGGAGCATCAAGACCCCCATAGACCGCCTACGGGCAGGATACGTTCACGGAAGGATCGATGTCGGATCTCTCTTCGAATTTTGCTGAAAAAGATCGGAAAAATTTAAGGCCCACCCAAACCGCCCCTGTGCAGGATATAACGGTAGAAGATCACTGCAAATCCGCCGGCTTCGCCCGTGCGTCTGGACAGTAGAGATCCAAGTTCGTCGGAGTCATAACCATCTTCGATCTGGCGCGTTGCGTGCAGAGAGAGGGTGAAAACCCCCGCGATTACCTTGCCAGGTGGCTCCGTATACGAGTCGATTTGGCACATTACCCCAATGATGATGCCATGTATCACTTTGTGGAAGGACTGTACCAAGGTATGCTTCTCCGACATACGCTAAGGCGGAAGCAGGCTTCAAGACGCCTCACCTTCGAAGGCATGGTGAACACCGTCAACAAATACGCGGAGGCAGCTCAGACAGTCCTTGCGCTCCTTGACGGAGCCCCTCCGCCTCAGCCACCACCATCACAGCCTTCGGTCATCGTCGCTTTAGCTGCACCACTGCCTCCGATCATCATCGCAGTAGCTGCACCACCACCTCCAGTCATCATCGATGTTGTCGCACCACCGCCCATCATCGAGGAAGCCTCGACACCCTCTGACTCCGTGCTCGACGTGCTCTACGCCGACATCAGCGCTAACTCGGAGGAGATAGATTTCAGCCCGGAGGATCTAGACTCTGCTATGCAGGAGATGGAGGAGGACTTTCAATGCGACGAGCAGGCCAACAACGTTGTCGTGTCCCGAGAGGTGTTCATCGCCATTGGGACCTCGATGGATGAATATCAACCCGGACGAGCTCCGCCTAAAGCGCTGGACAAAGGGAAGGGACCACTTCTTGCTGCCGAAAATGATCGCGCAAAGGTCATGCCCCCTCCGCCCAACCCAGTGCAGCAGCTGCAAGAACTCAACACCGGTCCGAGTAACAACAACACCACAAACCTACCGCCTCCGGCATCTACGTCTGTTGCTGCCCAAATCACTCCAGCTGATAGAGTGATGTACGGTAATTTGCTCGTCGATCCCATGACCGTGGACCATATACAGAACGTAGTCCAGCTTGACGAGAAGCGCCAGTAGCTGCTGGAGGAAGCACAGGCCATCGCGGACCAAGGCGCACAGCTAGACCGAGATTTGGCCAACGCGCAAAAGTCAATAGAGAAAGCTAGAGCAATGGAGGCCGAGTACAAGACTATGCTCAAGCAGCAGAAGGCTAAGAAAGCTCCGGCTCGCGCCATCAACGATCCTGGTGTACGACGAAACCTAGGATGGGCTCCCTCGAAGCCGACACAGGCCAAGCCATACATTGACAGTGAAGGCAGGCAGGTGAAGCCCACTCCTATCCTCAACCTCGTCGTCGCCAAGACCCTTCTGGATCAGGATAGATCACCCGCAGCGGTGGAGCAGGTCTATGACCTCGTGGCCAAGGAGGTAAAATAGCAGGAAAAGGCCACCTCTCAGAGTCTCGAGTCTGACCCAGCATATTGCCAGTCTAGCCAGCACAAGCCGCCAAGGGACCGATCTCCTAATGATGTCGGGTCCCAGACGGGTTCATCAGAATGAAGACGGAGGGATGCATGCAATAGGAAGGACGCTATCCCCATATCCTCCGACCATGGAGGTAAGGATCATCCTCGTCGCCCATCTCCACCGCCCCGATCTCCCCGACATCATGAAGACCCCAAGGCTCACCATCGCACGGATATGCCTCCTCCAAGGTAGAGCGGTATCGTCATCCGCAACAACGCGGAGCAGACCCGTCATGATGGGGAGCGCAACCAAGGACACAAGAGCAGGTCGCGCCATGACCCTCCGCGTCTGACAAGCAACCACGACAAGCGCGAGGCGTCGCCATGACCGTTCGCCTCCATCGCCCCCTAGCAGCCACCATGGCGGAGGAGGCCCGTGTCGTTCACGCAGCCCATCTCCTGGTGGCAAGAAGAAGAAAGCAAGCCCAGAGCCATACGACGCACGTTCACGCCTGGACAAGATTCACGAGGCCCAGGAAGGACAATACTTGGGACCACGTTTCTTTCGACCTGTAATACGGACCGCAACTTACCCCCAAGGGTTTCCGGATTGACAAGACCATAGCCCTATGACGGAACCGCCAAACCAACTACGTGGTTGTAGGATTATGGCAACACGGTGGAGATCGCCGGGGGTAACCCCAACATCGCTGTCAAGTACCTCCCCCTGATGCTGGCGGGCACGACCCGACAATGGATTGATGAATTGCCAGAGAAATCCATCTACAACTGGTTGGACATGCAAGAAGAATTCACAAAGAACTTCGAGGGTACGTATAAGCGTCCCTATACTATTGGCGATCTATAGCGGTGCGTGCAGGAGAAAGACGAGTCATCTCGCACCTACCTCTCTCGTTGGCTAGATATGAAGAATTCCTGCGCAGGAGTGCACGCTCAAACCGCCATGGCCGCATTCATCGATGGGTTGGAGAAATGTACGTTGCTCCAACATAAGTTGAAGCGCCTGTAGGACAATCACCGGCTAGATCTCAATCAGATGATACAGCTGGATAGTGAGTTCGCGGCTGCCGACGACGATGCTCATGGCTCCCTACCGGCAACGGCCGTTCCAACTCAAGCTAGGAGGAATAATAGCACAAAGCGGAAGAGCCCGCCAGAAGAAAAGCAAACCTCCGACATGGTCGCTATGACATTTGCAGGACGCGGTGATGGCGGACAGCGTGGCCGAGGACGGGGGGCTGGTCGTGGGCAGCAGCGCGGTAGTGAAACTACCCCGGCAGCGCTCCGCGTTCCCTAGACATACGAGGAGTACCGTAACATGCCATGCCTTGTACACCTCGACGCCAACGGCAAAGCCACTCACACCAATCGCCATTGCAAGTTCGTCACGATCTCAAGGAGGACCCGTAGTCCGGTTACAAGCAAAGTCGGAAGGGGAAGAAGAAGTACGAGGAGTCCAAGGATTCAAGTGACATGGACAAGAATGTTGACCCCAAGCACGCCGCCAAGGGCGATGGCAAGGTAAAGAACCCCTTCGAGAAGAAGGCAACCGTTTTCCACACTTTCCTTGGGACCCCCAATGTCCGACAATAGAAGACCTCTATGAGTATACTGATGGCCATTCTACCCCCAGTTCCCTAGTACCTGCGCTGGTCAGAGATTCCAATTACTTGGGACAGGAAGGATCTGTTGGAGATATGCCCAAGAGGCAATAATAAAGTGGTTATTATCATATCTTCACACTTATGATAAATGTTTACATACCATGCTATAATTGTATTAACCGGAAACATTAATACTTGTGTGATTTGTAAACTAAAATAAGAGTCCCTAGTAAAGCCTCTTGTTAAACTAGCTTGTTGGTTAATATATGATCATGGTTTCCTGATCATGAACATAGAGATGTTATTAACAACAGGATCATATCATTAGGAGAATGATGTGATGGACATACTCCTATTGATAAGCGTAGCATAAAGATCAAGTCATTTCAATAGTTCAATTGCTATATGCTTTCTGATACATAGTAACCTAATTCCTTCGACCATGAGAGCATGCATATCACCTTTACCGGATGGATGTTTTGATGACATCAAACACCACACCGTAACTGGGTGGTTATAAAGGTGTCATTGAGTGTTCGGAAAGTATTGGTTGAGACACATGGATCAAGAGTGGGATTTGTCCATCCACATGACGGATAGATATACTCTGGGCCCTCTCGGTGAAATGTCATCCAATTAGCTTGCAAGCATGTGACTGGCTCACAAGGGATCACATATCACGGGAACGAGAAAAGAGTACTTATCAGTAACGAGGTTGAACTAGGGATGCAGAGATACCGACGATCATAACCTCGGATAAGTAAACTATCGTGAGACAAAGGGAAATTGGTATCGTATGTAAGTGGTTCATTCGATCGCAAAGTAATCGTAGAAATATGTGGGAGCCATATGAATTTCCAGATTCCTCTATTGGTTATTGTTCGGAGAAGTGTCTCGATCATGTCCGCATAATTCACGAACCGTAGGGAGACACACTTAAGGATTCGACGTTGTTTGAGTAGTTATGGTATTATGAGAAAGAGACCGAATGTTGTTCGGAGTCTCGGATGGGATCCAGGATATCACGAGGTGATACGGAATGGTCCGGAGAATAAGATTCATATAAGTAAAGTCCCGTTTCGGTGTTCGGGAATGATTCCGGTGTTTTCATCGGGAATGTTCTAGAAGGTTCCGGATTGTCCGGCACTCCGGGGGGGAGGGTACATGAGTGTGTCATTGAATGAGTGCATCATGTACTAAGTGTTCTTGCTGTTCCAAAAACATGAAAGTCAAATTGCCAGTTTGAAAGTCAAACGGCTAAAACAGGAAACTGTGGGAAACAGGAAACTGTGGGAAACAAGCAAGAGGAGTTGGAACCAACTTGGAGGAGGAGTCCCACTCCTCCAAGCCGGCGCCCAGCCCAAGGCCGACTTGGGGAGGGACTCCCCTCCCCTGGCCGCGCCTCCCCACCCATAAAAGGAGGGGCAGGGCTCCCCTCCTAGAACACACAAGTTTCCACCTCTAATCTCAGGTTTAGAGCCGTTTGGTTTAGAGCTTCTAATTGCTTTAGCCTGCGGTTTAGAGCCTTCTAATTGGTGTGTCTAATCTCTAGACCACTAATAGCCCTCTCTCATACTCCACCATACTCGCTCCGTCTTAAGGCGAAGCCCTGCGAGATCTCCCCTCTACTTCCGGTACCACGCCGTTGTGCTGCCGGAATCGCGAGGAGAGTGCTACAACCTCCGCTGCCTGCTGGAACAAGGGAGAGGAAGGTCTTCGTCGAGTACCGAACGTGTGACCGACTGCGGGAGCGCTGCCGGAACGTGGCGCCGGAAGGATCGTCTACGCGATCTTGAGATCGGAAAGAGTACGACTACATCACCCACGAGAATCTGCTCTCGTTAACCGCTTTGGAATCTTCGAGGGTGAGTTCCTCTATCGACTCGTTGCTACAATCTAGTAGATAGATCTTGGCTTGTTTGTTTGTATGCGATAGAAAATTTTTGTTTTCCATGCTACGAACCCCTACAGTGGTATCAGAGCCGTGTCTATATGTAGATCTGTTGCACGAGTAGAACACAATGGTCATTGTGGGCGTTGATGCTTTTATTGTCGATTGCTTTTTGTGTACTTTGCATCTTGCGGTATGTTGGTATGAAGCGGCCCGGGCTAACCTTACATGACATCGTTCATGAGACTTGCTCCACGCTTGACATGCAACTTGTATTGCATAAGTGGCTTTGCGGGTGCCTGTTTCTCCTAGCATAGTTAAGATCCAATTTACAACGGGTAATCAACAATGCTAGTATCAATGTTGTGGTTCATGTTCGTAAGTTAGAACGACACTTATTGAAAGCCCCAAACCACGTAAAACATGCAAAGAAAGTAGAGGCGTCTAACTTTGTTTTGCAGGGGTGTGCAGTGATGTGATATGGCCATGATTGTGATTATATTTGATGTATGCAATGTTCCTTATTGTAAGTTGGCAACCGGCAGGAGCCATATGGTTGTCTTTAATTTATGTTAAGACCCGCGTGTCTATTCAAGGTAGTTGTAATAGTTGAAGCCGGTGAACGACAACCATGGAGTAGCGTCATTGACCTTGATGCAATGCCGGTGATGATGGAGATCATGTTCGTGCTTGAAGATGGATATCGGAAGCACAAAAGAAGAAAGGCCATATCATATCACATATTATGAATTGCATGTGATGTTAATCCTTTATGCATCTTGTATTGCTTAGTAGACTACGGTAGCATTATAAGATGATCCCTCAAGCACAAAATTTCAAGTTCTTAAGTGTTCACCCTTAGTATGCACCGTTGCTAAAGCTTGTGGTTTCGAAGCACCACGTGATGATCGGGTGTGTTAGATTCCACAAGTGTATACAACGTAAGCAAGCCAGATTTGCTTATGCGGAAGCTAAGGTTTGATCTTGACGAGCCTAGCATGTACAGACATGGCCTCAGGAACACGGATTACCGAAAGGTAGAGCATGAGTCATATAGTAGATATGATGAACATGTTGATTGTTCGCCATTGAAGCTATATCAACTCTCGTGATGATCGGTTTTGATGTGGTTGATTTGGTTCGTGTGATCACTAAAACAATGTGAGGGATATTGTTTTGAGTGGGAGTTCACCTAGATTAATTTAATTATTAATTAGAACTCAATTTATCATAAACTAAATCAAAGTGAAATTGCATAGTTGTTGTAGTCATTGGCATCCGTTTACCACCTTGCGCTTAGTTATAATTGAGATGATAGAACTATAGAATTCTGGTTAGTTACTTTACGAACTGGTATCGTATTGTTTTGAAGTGTTAATCTAAAGTTTAAAAGTCCTATTGCAAACTTTCAGTAAGTTCCGGTTACTCCATGAAGTTTAATAATTAGTATTAAATCAAGAGTAACAATTCCAAGTGTTAGTATATAAGTATCATGTTTGTCTCCATGATTCTTGATATTCAAAGGATTCTCTTAATATCAAGGTTGTCTAGGATCTGAAAGAGTTGTTTCAGAAACCATGATGTGTGGAAGATATTGTGATATCTGAAACGAAGTTTTGGTTACAACATGATAGAGTATGGCAAAGTTCATGTTCTCATATTTTGATGAGAATTTGCAAAAAGGTTGGAGACACTTGTTGTCCTAATCCTCCAAAAAGGTTTTGGATAGCAACATTATACTCATAAATTCATCGTTACAAGCTAACAGTAGCTTGATCATGAACGATTCCATGATAAGGGTGAATATTTGATGTAGGTAAAATGTTTACTACACCAAGAGATTACTAAAGAAAGGAATTTGGAAGAACACCAAACATTTAATGATGGTGATCTACTTCAAAGTGCAAGTCCAAAGACATTGGTATTTAACTATACACGCTTTGGACTATGTGTCATATGTATGACTCCACTATTGATGTTGATAGATTCTTTCAAACAGAAAAGGAAATACTGAAAGAGAATCTCATAAATATATGGCAGAAAAGAAAAGACTAGAATTGTTCAGTTTAAGTATATGGATGATATACATGTTATGGCTATATTCTTTGCTTATTAAACAATGTGGTTCTTAAGTATTTGATACTGAATTTGTTGGTGTGAATCGTCATACGAAACAACACAATTCATGAACTACAATGGCCTAAGTAACTAGCAAAAGAATATGTGATGATGTTCATCGAGAACAAATAAAGGGTTATTGTGTTGCTCGTTAAACATCAAAGCTTGCCTTCAAAGATTTGTTTTATCAGGTATTATGAGAACAAAAGGATTGTTCAAATAATTGCCGTAATCCATAAAAGATGGATGATTCACAAATCTCGTTGGAGAAATCACATCCATAAAACTAGTGCTAAAAATGTCGAAAGACAAATTGATTAAAAGATCACTTAGGAAGTGACATCGCCGTTTAAATTATATTGGAAAGAAAACATGAAGAAAATCCATATGGATGGAATTTTGGAGTCTATTTGATATTGATCAAATGACGCTTGTGAAACTTTCCTAGAGATAATTAAAACTTCGTTCATAGGCCAAAGGGAACGAATGACTAGCTTATTGGAACTTGTACATATTGTTGTACGAAGTCCATTATGTGTAGTCAAGAGCGATGGATTTCAACTTCATATGCTTTCTCCGAAAATTTGAGTGAATATATGAATATTTGCTTAATAAGGATGAAGTGTGAAATATTTGAAAAGTTCAAAGACTTTCAAGATGAAGTGAAAAATCATTGTAACAAGAATATAAACAGTTTATGATAAAGATCATAAAGGAAGATATTTGAGTTACAAAGTTTAGCATAATACCTAAGATTTATGGAATCGTTCCGTGGATTTGCATTTCCCGAAACACCATAAGAGTATGGAGGATTCGAGATATGTAATTAAACCTTGTTTGACATGGTAAGATCAAAGGTATAATTCATAAAACTGCCATTATATTTTAAAGATTAAAAGCTTTAGTGATTACCGTTTTTCCACTGAAAATAGCTTCATCATAATCCGTTGAAATGACACCATATAAGGTTATGGTTTGGGATAAAACCCAAGTTGTCCTTTCTTAAACATTGGTATGCTATGCATAAGAAAGATGTGTGCAACCAATGTTGGATGAACCTGTCTTTGTATAAACCGTTAAGTATTCCTCCATAAAACACCGGAGACAAAAGTGTTTGTTGCTTAGAACGTCAAGTTTCTTTGAGAAGGAATTTTTCGTGAAAAGTTAAGTGGGAGGACAATAGAACTTTAATAAGGTTAAAAGAACCTTAGCTATATGTGCAGAGTTGCGCAGCGCCGAAAAGTGTTCTGGAGGCAGCAACAATGCTCATGGCTCACGTACCTCAAGGGTTGTGGTCACGGAGATCTAAGTTCCTATTGAAACAAGTAGGTCGGGTAAACAATCAAATACCAAGATTTGAGGGTTGAATCATTATTTGAGAATAATGAACCGACTACATGCAAAGAAGCGATGATGGGCCCTGACTCCGTAAAATGGCTTGAAGCCATAAAATCCGTGATAGTTCCATACACGAGAAATCAAGTTTTTGAACTTGAAGGACCCTCGAGAAAGGTGTAAGACCTTACAGTTGTGTTTGGATCTATAAATAAACAGACATGGATGTTGCACATCTATGAAATAGTCGACATGTTGGGAAAGAGTTCACAACAATGTTCAAAGGTTGACTATGACAAGATCTGATCTTTCATAGCGATATTTAGTCTAGACGGATTAATATAGCAACCACTACATATAATTTTGTTATATGGTAGCTGAATAAACAAAACAAGTTCTTCTAATAGAATTGTTACCTAGGACATGTGCATAACACGGTCCATAGGGTTTTGTTAATTCAAAGGATGCTGAAAGCATATGCAAACTTCAATGGTTAAAGTGAGCATCGCGGAGTTGGAATCTTCACTGTGATGAAACTGTTAAAGGAGTTTAAAAGTTCATTAGAGACGATGAAGATGCTTGCGTTTGCAAGAAATTAAGTGGGAGCGCTAAGACATATTTCTAATACATTATGTGGAAGACATATTGTTGATTGGAAAAGATGTATCTTTTATTAACACATATTAAGAATTTCATCCCGATGAAAGACTTAGGCAAAACCCAAATATTTGGCATCAATAGACGCTAATATGGTTGTGCCAGAAGTACATAGACAAGATATTGAATGAGTTCAATATAGAAACTACAAGAGAGGTTCTTGTCGCACAGAAAGGATTGAAAGAGTTCAATGTTGATGATATATTCAAGTGTATTGACATTTGGTAAAGTGAAACAAATAATCAAGTATAGATTGATACTTGATGTATGAAATCACAAAGAGTATTTATATCAATCATACTGTGATATGTACAAATCCAGATATGTCCTATGCTCTAAATGTTGTGAGCATATACCAGAATGATTCGTAAGATGATCATTGGACAATAGTAAAGATATTCTTATGATCTTTTGGAAGAACTAAGAGTATAATATTTGTAGAAGTGACAAATAGATGGTTAGTTCATTGTAAAAGTACTACATTGATACTAGTTTTGTCACAAAGTACAAATTAAGTTTATCTCAATCTAAACTAAGGGTGGCACAATATAATGGAAAGTGAGTTCCATAATGGATTTGGATGAGTTCCAAAGTTAAGACATTGTGACAGATACTACAACAAAAGGCTAAGTATTTGACTGCTATTTTAGCAGCAAAAGAGGGCATTTGTGTCAAGTAGTTTGTTATCAAACTAGGTGTAGTTCACAGTGGGATAATACTATGAAGATATATTGTGCGACAATATTATCAACATGTTTTAACCCCAAAGAGCTAAAGGTCACACCGAAAGACCAAATTTGTACAAAACCATCTCATTAGAGAATGAGTGATGCGTAGAGACGCAAAGACATGCAATTACACACGGACCTGGAAGTGTCAGATCCGGAGATCAGTTGACCACTAGCAATCGTGTACATACAACACCGAAAAGCCATAGGTGTTATATACACAAAGGTTCGAAACTAGATTATTGACTCTAGTGCAAGTGGGAGACTGTTGGAGATATGCCCAAGAGGCAATAATAAAGTGGTTATTATCATATCTTCACACTTATGATAAATGTTTACATACCATGCTATAATTGTATTAACCGGAAACATTAATACTTGTGTGATTTGTAAACTAAAATAAGAGTCCCTAGTAAAGCCTCTTGTTAAACTAGCTTGTTGGTTAATATATGATCATGGTTTCCTGATCATGAACATAGAGATGTTATTAACAACAGGATCATATCATTAGGAGAATGATGTGATGGACATACTCCTATTGATAAGCGTAGCATAAAGATCAAGTCATTTCAATAGTTCAATTGCTATATGCTTTCTGATACATAGTAACCTAATTCCTTCGACCATGAGAGCATGCATATCACCTTTACCGGATGGATGTTTTGATGACATCAAACACCACACCGTAACTGGGT